>OX421461.1:406129-3313629 GCA_949126895.1 Eilema caniola | reverse complement strand
TGTACTGTAGTACAATAGGATCGTCGGTAAGGTTTAGCCACTCCTTTAGGAAATGGCGAAGACGACCTGCACGGGATATTACCTGAACTATAACTTGCGCGTCTTGTTGGCTGGCCCGCCGGTCTTCGCTGCCGTTGGCGGGCGGTCCGCTGACGGGACGGTGCGTTCGCTCCCTGGGCCGGTGTATCGGTTTCTCGGCCCACCCTGCCTGTACGCTAGCTGTCTGCGACCCCTGGGTGGGCCCTTCCAGTTTCCCTGTGGATACTTGCGGGTTGATGTGGTACCGTCGGTACGCTTTATTTGGAGTCCCGACTTTTCGGCAGTTTTCGACGCCTTTATCTTCTCATTTAGATGCTCTCCGAAGAGAAATGTGTCTCTTTTTACATCCGTGATCATTTCGGTAATTTTTTTATCTAAGGAGGATAAAACTAGTCTTCTCCTGGTCTTTGTATTTTCATGATGTAAATCTAAGAAGATTTGACTATTCTCAGAGACTTTCTTCAGAAGTACCAGTTTATCGGTCTCATCTTTTATAATGTCTGAGATTAGGTGTGTCAGTCCTGCGATTCCTAATCCGAGATGGTCTTGGGCTTTTTGTAAAAGTTTATCTCTATTTCTAACTGGATCACCCAATGCTGGTTTGATTTCGGGATTTAATAAAGAGGCTTTAGCCAGGCGAAAGTTCTCTGGAATGAAGGTCCTGTCAGTTAACTCCTGTTTTTGCTCTTTAGTAAGGCCATCCATTAAGATACGCCCCCAACGTTTAGCGATTTCATCGGGAATAGCAGGACCAAACACCTCATCTTTACTCTTTGGGTCCCCAAGTGCATCTAAGATATCACTGGACAGAGGTACTGTCGCACTAGCCAAGTCGGAGCTAGTACTTGCGGCTGCTTCTATTGGGTTAGACCCCGATAGTGTTGGCTCCGTAGGCGTTGGATCAGAAGATATCAGAGGGCCGGCCGGTACGGCGTCTATATTAACAATGTACGGCTCTGGCAAAGACACTGGAGTGTCTTTATTGACATTTTGTTTAGGAGCGGGAAACACTAGGAATCTGACATGCGAAGATGGTAAGCTACCGTCAGAATCGGAGTGCAGTGCCCAGGTTTGAATGGTTGCGGGTGAGTCGGGCCACGACCGCCTCGCGTCACTTGTGTGAGTGTTATCCGCGTTAGGCAATTCTGTTAGGACAAAACAGGAAAGATTACGTTACCTCCTGTACTACTTTCGTAGTGGTGTATTTTTAATGACATCTAGGTCATTTTAGTACTTTTGAGTCATTGGGCGTAATCACGTTACGACACGAGACTGTTAGTTATCACTATCAGCCGTGATCACGTCACGGAGAATAGCGAGTAGTGTACCGCTAAAGCGGAAATAAATAGTATAACCACCTTCACTAGGTACCCGTAAAGGGTAGGTATCCGTAATTATCAACTGTGATCACGTCACAGATAATAGCATTTTGCCAGGTTATGTACACAAAAGTACCTATTTATTCATTAAATAGCACGAGGCAACGGACAAGTACGTTAGGTTTTCTTATTATCGTATTGCGCTGTACTATGTAGGTACGACAAGCTAGCTTGTAAAACTATCATGGACTTTCAGATTATAACACAACATAATATAGTTACGTGTGTACCCGACCGTATTACCTATAACAAATTTGTGAAAAAAATCACGACTTACCCTCATCCGAGGTAGTGTCCGAAGAATAATTTCGTAATTGATTTTCTAATCGCCTAATTTTCTTACGAATATGTTTACTTTTGCGTTGTTTACGTTTTCCCATATTCACTTTGCTTAATACACACTAAAAACTGGCCAAATCTATAAGAATTCACACAAAAATATTTAATTTAATTTATTGGGTGTTGCGATGCCCGCACAAGAAAAGCGAATGACGTAAGACAGGAGCGCCGCCACCGGCTAAAGCGGAAGCGGTGGGAACTAAAGTTTTTTTCTAGATCTCTAAATATTGTGCGATGCCTAGTAGAATGAGAAGTGTACTACCAAGTGAAGTAAAGAATAAATCTCGAGGATGCGACGTCGAAGTATAATGTAACGTTGTAGATTTTTTATAAATCTATTTGTAATAAATTCTCTAATATAGTCGATATTTTAGTATTTTCCGATACTAAATATACTAAATTGTCTATGGCTGTGCGAGCGAGATTGGACAACATTACCTAAGTGTCTATTCACGGCTCTAAAGTGGCCTTTTCTTCGGCTATCCTTCGCCGTGAAAGGTCACTCTTGACCCCGGCGGCCAACTGCTGTCGGCACCGGGGTCTTCGCACCGGGCTTCACGCCATCATTCGGTCGTGAGGCACACCAGCGAGGACCCTGGCACGCCGGCAACATCAGCAGCCGGGAGTGAACTAGCTAAGTGCATACTACCATCTCTGCACAACGGATCAAACAACGCCTCGGCAGCATATTTATTGCGAATCCACCCTGAGATTCATTTTCATTTCTTAATACCTAAACATAAATTCATGTAACGCTTTACCTCGATTATAAATGTTCTAAATTGTTATAATCAATCTTATTATTTATCTCTGCTCATACCCTAGCCGGTATAGACATCATCTTGCTTACTTTTACAGTTCTCATAGCCACTTTTATTCAATTGATTTAACTTCATTGAAACCCTTGTATAAAACATTTTAATCAAACAAAATAATACATAAAGTTAACCTAACCTAATCAATTAATTTAAAGTAACAACTTAACTTCTTACAATGAATTCTTGAAATTTTCTTCCGTTACAATAATTAAAAATAAAACTGAATACGTTTCACTTCTTTAGGTACACACGAGGGGTTGTGTAGTTGATTAAAATATAAGTTACTTTAATTTGGTTAAAAATAAACAAATTACCTGTCGATTCTCTAATTCTAATTCCTCATCACTTTCAAATTGTTCAGTAATTTCTTCATGACACTCCAAAATTCTAATTAATTCCGCTGCGCTCGACATTTTATTGTACCAGATGAACGACCGATACTCATTGAACAAATAATATTATTCTAATACCCACTTACCACTTATAAAATGTATTTCATACTTCATAATATTTGCAACTTACCCTCACTACTGACATATATTTTCTGCTTATGACGTCACAGACGGTCGGACTTATACGACTCCGGCGCTGCCACACTGTATGTTTTCACAACTTTTAGTGATGTACGCGTAAGGAAAACGTTGAGACGAATGTTCAATATTTTAATTTCTTATAACGGCCACTAACTGATAAATATAAACATTACGTAACGTTAAAATATCCACCATTAATAACTAACAACTCATGATCTGTTATCATTGACCTAAAGCCCCCAGTACATAATGGCGTGTGATGGGCCACGCTTTGCAATGCACAATTGTAGGCCACGATCACTTAGTGTTCACACAATGGCGCATGGCTCATTGTTGCCCGGCAAACCACTTGCGATGGACGTCGAAGTAATTACGGCTGCGGCTATTTATTTGTATACTGTTTACAAGTATTACAGAAGTGTGTACCGTCACAAAGTTATTAAAAAGAAATGGCGAAAAAGGCGATGGTGGATGCTGACCATTCATCGAAACAGGACAAGGTACGTAGATTTTTTAATGTGGTACTTACGATATGATATTAATATTTAGAATGTTAACGTAAACAACATGATTAAGATTTTTTTTACCTTTTTCGGGCAATTCATGGACAATCTGTTGAGCGACCTTACTGCAGAACCATCCGGGGAATTCGATAACTTTGTTCGTATGTCATCTAGTGATTTCGAGTATATATTGCAAAAAATATCGCCAATTATTGCAAAAAAGGATACATATTGGCGAGAAGCAATACCTCCAAAAATAAAATTGGCATTGACATTGCGATTTCTTGCGACTGGAGACAGTTATAGGAGCCTGCACTACCATTTTAAAATATCAAGTACACTCGTATCTAGAATTATTCCTGAAGTATGCTTGGCTCTGAACTAAGTGCTTAAGGACATGATTAAGGTGAGTTAGTAAAACATTTGTATATACTTTAAATTTTTTAATCAATAATTATTGCCCCATTACATTTTTTAAATTGGTTCATTTTTTTTGATTGGGCATTGGGCATCATTCAAAGCTTTTGCATAAGCATCAGCCAAAACACTTTGAGACTGACTCTGTGTCTGAGAATACAATTCGTTAGAAATTATTTGCATGGATCCCTCAGGTATATGGATCGTAGGGACAGGTGTATGGATTCTGTTGGGCGATTGATAAACTACTTCTTGTGTGTATGAGGCAATAGGGTGTTCAGTAGGTGGAAGAGGGGATGGAGTTTACGCAGGTGGAATAGGTGATGGGCTTTGTATAGGCGAAGTAATTATATAATGATTTGAAGACGATGATGAGGGGCGATTGATCCAAGATGACGACGGTGATGGACAAGAATAGCTGGTGGCTGAAGAAGACGGACGTTTACTTATAATGATTTGAGAAGGTGAAGACACGTACTGAGGACTATAATTGCGATGCCGTTTTAATAGTAATCCATCAATTTCGTACATTATCTGTTGTCTCTCATTATCTGAATATTTTCTGAGTTTATTAGCAAGAAGCCTCCCATACAAGTCGCAGTCGTCCTCTTTTTTATTTTGTTGGTCTTTATTGAGAATAGCCTGGTTTAACGTATTAAAAGCCTTTGACATTTCCTTATCTGCTTTTTCTAACTCAGGTGGCATAACTGAACGTCTCCTCTGTACAGGTATCTTTATATTCATGTCCTTTGGTACTGTGTTGCTTCTAGCATCACTTGGAGTTGCCGTTTCTTCTTCTGTCTGTTCTCCAATGACTGCCTGAAAAAAATATATTTATTTTTTCAGATTCCCACAAGTCCTGAAGAATGGCTGACCAAAACGGAAGGGTTCAGCTTTCCCCATTGTCTTGGCGCGATAGATGGGAAGCATATTACCATATTAGCACCAGCTCATACCGGATCTGAATACTTTAATTACAAAGGAAGTTTCAGCATCGTTTTATTAGCCCTAGTAGATAGTGATTACTGTTTTTTGTTTGCTGACATAGGAAGCCAAGGGAGAATTAGTGATGGAGGTATTTTAAATCAAAGCAATTTGTGGAAAAAAATATGTGATGGGACCCTTAATTTACCACCTAGTTGCCCACTTCCTGGAAGTAACACTAATATCCCTTATGTTTTTCTGGGTGATGGCGCTTTTGCTCTTAGTACTCATATTATGAAGCCCTTTCCTGGACATCATCAGTTAGGTACCCCAGAAAGAATGTTCAATCAACAAATATCACGTTCTCGTGCGGTCGTAGAGAATACTTTCGGGATATTATCGTCAGTTTTTAGAGTATTTAAAAAACCTATTCCATTAGATGTCGTTAAAACTTCTATTATAACCCACAGCTGTTTATTACTACACAATTTTTTAAGAAAGAGCATATCATCTCGCTCTATTTATACTCCACCAGGCAGTACTGACAGCTATGATAGGAATGGTGAATTAATCCATGTAGGTATGAGAGTAAATCATGAAGAAAATCTATTTCCATTACAATCTGTACCTCGTCGGGCTCCTATTAATGCTACGCAAATAAGATCAAATTTTATGAATTACATCCATCAAAGAAGACTATGCAATGGTAGGGCCTGTGATGCATAATATAATTGGTTTATAATTTGTGGAAATGAAAATGTGTAAATACTTAGTTACTTATTAATAAAAAATTTGGAAACTAATTAATTGTTTTACTTACCCTTTGCTCATCTGTCGTAATTATACTTTTTACTTTGTATTTGCCTTTTAAAAATGCCTCCATAGCATCATAAAAAATCCAAATTGGCTTATAAATTTCTTCTTCTCCCATACCACATCGGATCGAATCTTGTTTTTTCTTGAAGTGCATCCGAAATGCTGACATCAATGACTCTTTCTTTTTTTTTAGTTCCGAAACAGGAATTTGCAGGGAGTCTGCAATGCGGTTCCATGCATCATTCACCTGAAAACATCGTACCCACTATATTACATTTTTAACCGACTTCAAAAAAGGAAGAGGTTCTTAATTCCCCGAGTATATGTCCCGATTACTCGAAGACGCCTTGACCGATTTGGAAAATTCTTTTTTTGTTCGAAAGAGCATGGTTTCCAGGTGATCCCATTGCTAGCATATCATGATCTGATGATAGGATCCTAGAGAAATCGAGGGCAACCCTCAAATTTTATAGGCACATGTAATGTTTTTACTGTAGGTATAACAGTATAGCAGTATCTACGCCTCATTGTAATAATTTAATGTGGTTGAGCTGATGATGGAGGGTCAACTCCTCAATGGTTAGGAGTTAAAAGATAATTCACAACTGTATGTATATTCAGACTGATAGTTATAATATCAAGTGAGCATTTGAGATTTGCACACTAAAAAAGTATGTAATAAAACATTTTTAATAAAAAAAATAAAACCGACTTCAATGTAAAAAACGAAACACAAAAAAGGTGAAAAATAACTTTATTAACTTCTCTCTCATTAATAATTTCGGAAGTCGGTGTTAAATAACGAAGAGACAAAGCTAATTTAGAAACGCCAACTTCAAAAAGTATTAATGAGAGAGAAGTTAATACAGTTATTTTTTACCTTTAGTGTTACGTTTTTTACATTGAAGTCGGTTTTACAATCAGGGATAATGTAGGATTCTAATACTACAAGAATTTTTCAAATCAGTACCTACATTAGTTTTGGAGCTTATTCAATTCCAACAAACAATTTAAGTCCTTCCTAATATTAGGTACTTATAGATAGATAGTGTACATAATTTCTATCAAATAAAAATAGTACAAACATACCTAACTTGTTCTTATCCTTGTGCAGTGCATTATTTGGGTCCCAAATTGCGGGCTCAGATTGATATAAATCAATAAACTTGAAAGTTTCTTTATTGCTCCACGCTGTTGACATTTTAGATCGCAAGTCCCCTGGCCATGACAGTCTGAGCATTGAGCATCTAAAGCATGCTGGCGTCCATCTGCCCAGAGTACTTGCAATGTTATATACATTTTGTATGGGACATGCCTACTTACCAGCAGAGATGATGAAGACCGTGGTGGTACCAATTGTGAAGAGTAAAACTGGTGACCTAAGCGATGAGAATAATTATAGGCCAATTTCACTAGCAACAGTGCTTGCTAAGGTTCTTGACGGTTTGCTTAATACACAGCTTAACCAGTATGTAAAAACTCATGACAATCAATTTGGTTTTAAACCAGGACTGTCGACTGAGTCAGCTATTTTGTGTTTGAAGCAAACCGTTAAGTACTACTCCGAAAGGAGCACACTTATTTATGCCTGTTTTCTCGACCTCTCGAGGGCGTTCGACCTGGTTAACTATGACATATTATGGCAAAAATTAAATGACATCTCAATGCCTCACGAACTAGTAGAAATTTTCAAGTACTGGTATCTTAATCAGGTCAACGTCGTTCGATGGTCCGGTGCCCTGTCGGAATCGTGCGGATTGGAATGCGGGGTGAGGCAGGGAGGGCTGACCTCGCCGACGCTCTTCAATCTGTACGTGGATGCGCTGATTGGGGAGCTCAGCAGCACTCGTGTCGGCTGCCATATTGACGATGTTTGTGTCAACAATATTAGTTACGCGGACGACATGGTGCTGCTGAGTGCCTCGGTGTGTGGTCTCTCCAGGTTGTTGAGCGTCTGCGAGCGTTACGCGCTAGGTCATGGGTTGGTCTATAACGCAAAGAAGAGTGAATGTATGGCCTTTCGGGCCAGCGGCCGGCGCTGCCCCGATTCTGTTCCGCCTATTAAATTGAACGGTGTCGAGTTAAAGTGAGTGGAACAGTTTAAATATCTCGGGCATATCGTGACCTTTGACCTGGAGGACAATGCAGACATCGATAGGGAGCGGAGGGCGCTGTCTGTGAGGTCCAATATGATCGCGCGTAGGTTTGCTCGTTGCTCGGGGGCCGTCAAAATAACTCTTTTTAGAGCGTTTTGTACGTCTCTGTATGCGGCCAGCCTGTGGGTGTCATACACCCAGAAGCAGTACAGCGCTCTCCGTGTACAGTATAACAATGCGTTCAGGGTGCTGTTGGGGCTGCCCCGGCATTGCAGCGCGTCAGGGATGTTCGCCGATGCCCGTGTCGACTGTTTTTATACGACGATGCGAAAGCGGTGCACATCTCTGGGGCGCAGGCTCCGGGTCACCTCCAACAGTGTTCTCAGCGTATTTGCAAACAGGTTTGATTGTCAGTACATTAACCATTGTTATATGGTTAATGTACGGAAAAACAAAGAAATGACTCAGGGGCAGGCATTTTATTAGGAACATTATTTTATAGTCGGGTATTTTATCTAATTGTACCTATTTTGAATTTTGAATTTTATACCTATAATATTTGACATTATTTAATTTCTTTGTTTTTTTTTTTTATTTTTTTTTATTGTATAATTGAATCTAATATTGACATTTCTAATTTGTAATTTTATTTATATTGTCGAATTTTATTGTCAATAATAATAATGGTAATAATAATAGTATAATAATAATAATAATAGTATGTGTGATAATAATATATAATAATGTATAAATTTTAAATAATGTAATTGAGTCCTTGTTACTTGAAATAAATGAATTTGAATTTGAATTTGAATAGCACGCAACACAAAAGTGTACTATCCCGGTCAGCGGCCGGTGGCGAACTAAACAATGGCCGATTGTGTAAACACCACAGGCCACGATTCCTTTGAAGTGTGCCCAAAAAACCGACAACTCCCGGATTGTTTGACAATGGCGATGGCCTGTAGTGGGCACGCATGGGCCATTGTGTACTGGGGCCTTAACAAGTTTTACCAATATCCTTGCACTTAATGATTGTCGAGTTATACCCCAACACTATTGTCGGATATCTACGACTGCGGTGTTACACATACATAAATAAAACTTGATTAAATTACTAAGAATTTGATTGATTGAAATGATGAGGTTTCAGTTGATTATTTTGGAAAGCAATAATATAAAATCATTCATAAGTTAATTATGTTATATTTTTGTTTAAAACTTTTACATAATTTAATAAACTTTCGAAATACATGGCTTTTAAACCTGTAGTCGTATATATGCGTCTGCGGCGGGTACGGCACAAAAGTTCGTGGTCGGATTTATCCGACTCCGGCGGTTAAAAGGGCATCGTACATGTGTAAACGCAACATGGACTGACATAAATGCGATACTCTCTTGCTCTCCATACATTTGCACTACGCACCAGCACGCTGTGGCGTCACAGCGTGTTGCGATTTTGTATTGAGCGTTTTCGGGCGGCTCGAGAAATTGAAATTTCAAAATCGAATATCTTTAAAACTAATTACGATAAGAATATTTCACTTTAACAGTTCATTATACTATTGTAAAAGGTACAGTTTATGATGATAATAAAAAATAGGACACAACCCTAAGAAAAGCCCCCTACGATAACTGTCTATACACTAACCTGTTTTCCATTATTAAAAGGCACCCATCTTTTATGTCTTCTTTCGGAAGAAAAGCCAAACTTGTACACAATTTGACATGCTGGGTTGGCTCCTCATGTTCCAGTAGCCCCAAACACCTTGCTTTTTTCATTAGGTACACTTCTTTGAAAATGTACAAAGCAACTGTAAACGAGAGGTGCGGGGTTCTTATGAAGTAAGCAGCGAAACAACAGACCAAGTAATATACTCTTCAAAATATATTTGAGCTCAACAGCTAAGCTAGACACAATTCACAGTGCAATGGTTACACAATAACCACGTGCGCGCTGTCGGGAGTGCTTATGCGTGGCGATTGCGTAACCTTGCTCGGTTCAGACTACAAACAGGACTGCCGAGGAGAGGGTCTCAGGCTAGCACCAGAACAACGCCCCTCGCACCGCGCGCGGACCCCGCTTTAATTACGGTGCGCTGGCGTTGGCCACATCTGTTAATACAATAGAGACCCATCCCTCGGCTACAAACAATGGGATCTTACCTAGTAACTTAACCTAAACTAAATATAACAAACAAATCCTCAAAGATACTAGGTACATACAACATAATATTTCTTAAACTATCATGAGTAGTCGTGCTCGTCTGCTCCGTACGGCGCAGAGCTGCTCCGTACGGCGCAGAGCACGACGGCCTCCAGGGCCATAAGGGGATACCGCACGATATCCTTCGAAGCGGCGAGTCTCCTGGCCGGATCGCCACCGTGGATCCTGGAAGCGAAGGCCCTATCGGCACTATATCAGTTCCGAAAGGAGGCGCGGGAGCGGGGATTCGATCCCGAGCCCGAGGATATTCGGGCCGAGAAATCCCGGCTCCACCAGGTCATGGTGGCCGAGTGGGAGCGACGACTTGGGCAACCACGCGCAGGGCACGCCGTCATTGCGGCGGTAAGGCCCATCATGGGGGAGTGGCTAGAGAGACAACACGGTAGCCTCTCGTACCGTCAGACGCAGATTATCACCGGGCACGGTTGCTTCGGGCGGTATCTGCATCTGATGGGTATAGAGCCAACGCCCGAGTGCCATCACTGCGACGCGAGCGTGGACTCGGGGCTGCACACGCTCACCGAGTGCCCGGCGTTTGAGACGCCGAGGCGGGAGCTTGTGGCGGCCCTGGGGGTGAGAGTGCTCACGCTCTCCACCCTGCTCGCGGCGATGGTCCGCTGCGCGGATGCGTGGGCGGCCAGCGCCTCCTTCTGCGAGCAGGTCATGCTCGCGAAGGAGACAGCAGAGCGGGCGCGGCGCGATGAGCGAGAAAGGCTCGCTGACATCGCTGCACGCGCCCGAAGGCGGCTCGGGCGTCGGAGGGCGCAGACTGACCTCCGCCCCCCATGAGCGCGGGCCTGAGGGTGACGGGTGGAGCCGCCCGTCACCCTAGCAGAAGCAGGCCACGGCGGCGGCGCGCATCGTAGGACGATGCGCGCCTCCCCACACCGGGGTTGAGTCGGGGACCGCGTGGTCCCCCCCTTCCCGAGGAGGGCCAGACCGAGAGGGATGGCCCTGGGTCAGCCGGGGTGCGAGGGATATGTCGCATGACAACCTCACCTTCGGCCTAGCACTACGACCCAGAGACGGCGTGCGGTTTAGTCGGTTCGAGTCCGACATAACCTCCCCCTCCGGCTCCGGAGGGGTGGGTATCCGTGGGGATTTCCCGCACGTAAAAAAAAAAAAAAAGTCTTGCTCGTTAACAGCAACCATGTATGATCGTTTCAGGAAACACGGTTTTTATTGCGTTCATGGCCGCCGCTTCGAAGTCTAAAGTAAACTTGATGGGATTGAAATTAGGAAGAGCCTCCTTTATTTTAATTAGCATCGTCTCATATGTTCTCTTCTACTTATTACAAAGAAGCACATAAAATAATGGCGCAACGTTTGTTTTTGTGACGTCACTCCCAATGTCTCCATGGATGGTATAAATTTGTGTAAAGGGTTTTGCACAACAGTCAAATGTTCCATCGCCGAAGAAGTGTTGCACGTGTTCTATACGTTTCTGGGCTGATTCTGAAGCAAATACAAGAATTCTGTTCTCATCTTCCGCGTAATCTATTAATAAAAACGACTGAAAAACTTCTGGAATAATTACATCGGATGGCTTTTTAAATTGTGTCTTCGGTACATTAATTTTTTTATTTCTGGCTCTATATAGTTGATAGTTTATACTTTTAAATTCTGGAATTTCAGTATTTTCTTTTTCTTTCAAACTTTTCTTCATATTCATGACATTCGTCTCGTACGTATTTTTAACAGAATCGAAATTGTTGCGAATTTCTTCTTTGGTATCATATAGCAAGCCATAAATTTCGTTTGCTAAAAAATTTGGAGCACATTGAGAAAAATGTTTATGCTGAATATGTACAATATCATTTTCATGGTTCACTTTCACGGCACCACTGCACTGAACACTTTTTCTTTTATTCACACAGGTCCATACTGTAGAGTTTTTATTTTTTCTATGTATAGTGTAAGAATATCCCGCATGTAATAACGTTTTACCCCTTTCGTTGTCAACGATTTTATAATTAACGCAACCCGCTTGTGAAGGACCTTCACCTGACATTGTGAGATGACATACTAAACTTTCTTATCATATCACTTCCTCACGCACATGCACCAAAGTAACGGCGCATGAAAGAGACACAACTAGCGTATTCCATCAATGCAAAAAAGAGACAAAATTTATATATCTATTCAAATAGCCTCAGGTAAAAAAAGGTCGCACATGCACCTTAAGTAACGGCGCGTGAAAGAAACACAACTATCGTATTCCCTTAATGCAAAATAGAGACAAAATTTATTTATCTATTCATATAGTCTCAGGTAATGTAAAGTGTAAAAAAAGGTTTCAAAGGGTGACCCGGAGTGTCCTTCGTGCAAAATTTGCAATAATTAGGTTCCCTGTTTTAATATAAATATTTAAGCTTGTTAAATAATTAACCACTTGGAAATAATATTTTAGGTTTTTACTTAGTTGATTTTTGTTAATTTAGATATCTAATGAGAGTTGTTGATTTTTACAAATTAGCTACTTTAAACTGAAGGAAACCAATGATTTCTGTGATACAAAATTAGAATATAACGAACTAAAGTACCTACTGTGATTTACCTTTCTATAGATGTCTTTTATTTCAAATAAAAAATGATTAACCAATAAATGATTTATTATTTATGTTCCTGACTGTACCTACTGGCAAAAACGATTCGGGTGGAGACGGTAACGGGTCGAATCGCAACGGGTGGAAACGGGAACGGGTGGAAACGCCACTCACCCTGTATTGAGGCCTATATGTATGTATATATGATGACTGTCACGGTTTAAAAGGGAGTTAAGTTTCCTGGTACTTTGGCCGAGTAGTGTAGTAGGCACCAGTTAGACTGGTAAAGGGAACCCCAGACTCCAAGTTGAAAAGCGTCGGATGCGACTGGGAATAACGCTCAGGATGAAGAAGAAGAAGTGTAGGTAGTAGGTACCAGGCACCTAGGGCTGCGTAGTACCAGTAACTCCAGCCGTATAGTACCAGCCGCCTCAGATGGAGTAGTTGTAGTAGTACCTGGTGTACGTGTGTTTATATCCTCCGCTTGTTACACGACTGAAAAAAAAGGAGTATATTGTGTTTAGGGTTCACGTATGTATGTATGTGACTTTCTTCACCATATCTCCTAAATACCTGTACCGATTTACATGTGTGGGGTATCATTAGAATCCTTGTGTTAGCCCGAGTGACACTGGCTATATAAAAATATGAAAAACAAAAAAAAATTGAATTAAGGCGCCAAAGAAGATGTTAAAAAAAAAAATATTCCTAAACCATTGAGTGGGGTATCAAAATGAGGGATTTTAAAGGACAATTTCAAATATATATGCAACTTATGTGTTTCCTTACCAATAATAATAAAATTATATTATGTGTGTTTAGTAGAGAAATAACACACTAGACATTACAACAGACTTTTCAATCAATGAATATTGAGTAACATCTCGGGCGCTCTGCATTTTATACTGAGCGCCCGAGTCAAGTGAAGAGCAATATTATTCTAATAAATATTTAACGTTGTTCAACTTTCGAGAGGCGATTTCTTTTATGCAGCATGTAAGATTCATAAAAGTACATTTTATTTGTATCGAATATCAAATCCATACTAAAATTGTAAATGGGAAAGTTTGTGTGTGTCTCTGATTATCCGTCTTTCACGGCTTAACCACTGAATCGATTTTGATGAAATTTGGTATAGGGGTAGATTAGATCTTGAGAAAGGACATAGGTTATGTTTGGTCGCGAATAACCGGTATCCATGCGGGCTAAGCCGCGGGCAAAAGTTAGTACTTAATAATCCTAAAGTCGACTAATTATGTCAAAGTTATACAAGTTTATAAGAGATATGATGCTGGAATAAAATAACATTGGGGCACAAGCCGACCTCACCAGGTTAAGCAAAGTTCTGGAACCGCGGATGAAGAGTGGGTATTTATTATTAATGTATGGCCAAGTTTTATACGAAAATAATAATTTAAAACATTGTGTTGTGTAATCTATAATACCTCGGTGTGATATATACTAACGGACGAGGAAATTAACATAAAATACCGGTTTGCTTTCACTGATAGGCATTATAATTAAAATAAAGGTAATCAAATACGGTCTATAATATAGAAAAAATCTTTATTGTTTTCTTATTACAGTTACAATCAAACGTATTAATACACACTTAATACACACAAACCTATTGAAAGAGAAAACATATCTATAAATAATAAAATAAATAAATAAATGTTTATTGCAAATCTTCAGAACAGTACAACTCTAAGGTATTTCGATTATATGTGTACATTGCACTCACAGAATATTAGTATTAAATGCACTCCCATGAATGCCCATGGAGGTCAGTAAGGCAAAAGCGCCAATGGTGGACACTGTAAGGACAAACCAAAACTGCACTACAAAATTACACATATTCCCTAAAGAATGGTCATTGCATCCTATTTTACCTGTTAAAGCAAAATTTTGACATGAAATCTTGGAGATAAAATCTGTTAAAAACGAACACATTTTTTCTATAAAATACAATTATTGTTCATACACATGGTCGGCACCACCAATAGTCGGCAATCGCTTGAAACTAATAGAAAATCTAGCCTTAAAATACGGCAATGGTCTACGTAGGTCAACAAGTTACATATTTAAAAATATCCATATTAAAAATAGTGCCAATCATTATTAACAAATAAAAAATTCAAATAAAAACTCACAGCTTTCAAAAATCACTACCATTACCAAAAATCTTAAGAAAGATACTGGGGCCAATTTAATATTTAATCACGACCATGCTGCGAAATTTGAACAAGTATTATTGTATGTCCCATAAGTAAATAATCAAGCAAACCAGATAGTTACTTTTCTTACAAAAAATGTTTTTTTTTTTCCAAAGTGTTGACCATTGGGTCAGTGTCGAACATTGGGTCCTTCGCCGTATAAGAAAACAAATAAAAATAAACTAAGTACAGCCACACACGCCAACAACCGCCACTATACGACAAAGTCAGCGAAGACCTCACAATAACAAGGAGCAGCGGGCACGGTTTTTAAGTCGCTGCAAATAACACCACATATTTAGGTCTCCGGACACGGTCAATAATATTGAGTCAATCCTGTTAAAAATATTAATTTCAGTAGCTTCCGTGTATATATGTACACATTTATTGACGTCAAGTTATTGGTTTTGTATGACCGTGGCCGGAGCCCACACAAATTGTGTCTCAATCGTAGTAACTATTTATTAAATCTGTGGTCTCAATACACATATTTTACTTTTTACTCTATGACTGGCCTGACGTGGCGCCATGTGCAGTCAAAAGTATGAAGGGGTTATACATTGTTATACCTTATACATTAAAAATATGCGAGAAAATTTCTGTTCGTCGAGCTTGCAATGGGCCGACATTCAGCAAAACTATGATAGCGATGTCATTGCACATCATAGTAACTGATTTTCAATATCCGCCTCAAGAGGACACACCCAGCGGCGCGGGACAGCATGTAAGTCTCTCATAGATTAAAATTGATAACAACAAAAACAATTTATACTACAAGATATTCGTCAATCAGATATGTCATGTGCTTATGATTGCCAAATTAAACCGAAATATTTCACGTTCAGGTCAAGAGTCATGCTCATTCACGGACCCATACATCATAAATATACCTACCTCGACAATAAAAACAAAAACAAACACAATATCAGACCAGGGCTACCGTTCAAGCTTGCAGATATCAGGCACAATCATCTCTTCAGGGTAAGTATTAACACAAGTACATTTTTGACCTAGTTTTAAACTTTTTATCCGACTGTTAAGAAGGGCCATGTTTTTCGCGCGTATCTTGCATGTGCAAATGTTTGTAATACTCCCTATTACCTCAATTGAAAGATATTTATTGCCCAAACGTTCTTGGACACACAAAATATGAACAAAAGCTAAAAGTTGGTATCCTGACGCCAATATGTATGTGGTAAAAATAAAAATACAAAATAAAATAAAAAAATGAAAAGAACATCACTCAAATTTATCGAGTGGAGTATCAAAAAGAAGGGAGTTATAAGATGATTACAAAGGTAACAAGCAGGTATACAAGTCTATCCTCCCAGTGGCATCTCTCTCACTGTGTACTCCTCTGTTCAGATAACAAGAGGTTCTTGTATTTAATTTTGAAAGTGTGTTTTGATTTTAGATCCCTAAGTGGCGGTGGCAGGTCATTCCAAATCTTCATAGCTGCATATTTAAGACACTCTCGAAACGATGCAGTCTTATGTTTTGGCACTGATAAAATGCCTGTGGTTGATCTTATGGGATGACTGAAATGACCCTGCCTAAAAGTTAATTTTTCATAAAGGTAGGCCGGTTTTTTACTTTTTAATACACCAAAAAGCAGACTGGCCAGATGAGCCTTTCTCCGAGCCTCCATTTTCAACATATTATTGTTATTTAAAAACGGCGTGACATGCCCCCGCCTAGGAATACTGAAACAAAATCTAGCACAGGCATTTTGCATCCTCTGAATCAGTTTTTTTGTTCTAGCCAATAAGCAGGGACCATACACCACATCACAGTATGTAAATTTAGACAGTATGAGACTGTCCACAAGTTGTCTCCTGATTGCCACACTAGTGTGATCACGAATATGATATAGAATCTTCAGTCTATAGAAGCAGTTCTTCACTGTCTTATCAATGTGTGCCTCAAACCTTAACTCTGGATCCATAATTAGGCCCAGATTACTCGCCTCTTCAACTCTCAGAATTTTTTGCCCACTTAAAATCAAAGTAGGGTCATGTGAAAGAATTGACTCTATTTGCTTTGAACTACCCAATATCATGAACTTAGATTTAATAGGATTTAAAACCAATGAATGATCTCTTGACCACTCAACCACTCTCTGTATGTCCTCATTCATCCTAGACACAGCCAACAGTGTATCACAGGGTTCAAAAGAATAATATAATTGAGTATCATCAGCATACATGTGATACCTGCAATGCTGAAAGGAATCTACTATATCAGCTGTGTACAGAATAAACAAAAGGGGACCCAAAATAGATCCTTGCGGTACTCCCTTAGTCACCGGTAGCGGAGGCGAAGCCAGCACCGATCCGTCATCCTTGCGCAGTTCCACATATTGCCATCTGTTTGTGAGGTAACTGGCAAACCACCTCACTGCTCCCGGTTTGAAACCATAATAAGCCAATTTCGATAGTAACAGTGAAGTATCTAAAACATCAAAAGCCCTTGAGTAGTCTAAGAGAACCAATGCAGTACCCTTCCCATGGTCTCTGGCCTCCAGTATGTTCCCCACTACATCACTTAGTGCAGTGGCTGTACCCCGTCCCTTACGAAAACCCGATTGCTTGTCAGGGAGAATGCCATGTTCTTCCAGAAATGACATCACTTGGATGTATACAACCCTTTCTAGCACTTTAGACAAGCATGGCATAATACTAATAGGGCGGAGGTCTTTGGTGGAACTTGGGTTGCTTGTTTTGGGTATAGGTTTTATTAGGGAGCACTTCCACAGCTCCGGAAATGTACTGGTAGCTATGGAAGTGTTGACTACCCTAGTTATAAGATCTAATGATTCTGGCAATGTTAGTTTCATCATTTGAGCACTGATGTGGTCAATACCCTGTGCATTAGTCTTAATACCATTTACAATTGTTAAAATAGTTTCCTGGGTCACCGGTTTAAGTTCAAATGAAACTGAAGCATCATTATATCTGTGGAATTCATAATAGCTAAGCTTTGAAAGTGTAACTGGACAACATACTGGCAAATCCAAGAAAGCCCTATTTATGCAATGTGGATCACAAAAATGATCAGGAAGGCTGGAATTTTTTTGGGAAGGTAGTATGTCTTTTTTTAAATTTTGCCACAGAATTTGAGGGTTACCTATGTTATCATTAATATGTTTAGAGAAGTAAGCTGACTTCTCATTACGTAGAGCCACTACTGCTTGATGTTTAAGATCCAAGTAGTATCTTTTTTTGTACTCTAATTGGGATTTCTGATATGAAACTCTCGCCCTGTCGCGCAGTTTAAACAACAACATCACATTATCCGTAATCCAGGGGGTTTTCCTAGTTCTAAAGATTTTTTTCTTCTCCGGTGCATGAATATTAAATAGGTGCAGAACCCATTGAGAAAATCCCTCAACCATATGATCAACTGTCTCTTGAGTCGATAACATGCGCCAAGGGACCCATCCCAAATCGCTTGTAAAGAGATCCATCACTATGCCATCCAATGACCTATATAAAACCATTCTAGGTTGCTCCTTAATTCTTTTAAGGGTTGATTGGCATGTCACTATAGCATGATGACCCAGCTCTGGTACATAGGTAACTATAACATTTTGAATATTCATGTCAGAACATACAATATCTATAATACTGCTCTTCCCACTCACAAAATGTGTTGGTTCGTTTACTACTTGGTGCATGCTAGTGTAGTGCAAGAATTGTACTAACTTTTTAGTGGCCGACTCTTCCGGCTTACACATATGCACATTCAGATCACCCAAGAGGACTATGTTGTCATAGGGTGCGAGTGCACAGATGCTTGCCGTTAAACTATCCAACACCACATCAATACTCTGCCAAGGGGGTCTATAGGCTGTGCCAACCAAAATTTTTTTACCTATAGAATTGAAGCACATCCAGTATTCCTCCACTTGAGGATTTATAGGATGTCCCGCTGTCCTAACACTAAATCCATTCCTGACATAAAACCCAACCCCACCCCCCCTGCCCTTTTTAATAGTTTTTGGTCTGGGCGTGTGTCTCAACCTATAACCGGGGACTGATGGAGCCTTGCCCTCCCCGTCAAGATTTAGCCATGTCTCGTTAACGGCCATAATGTCAACAGAATGATGGTTCATAGCTATTCGAAATTCATCATGTTTGTTACCCAAAGAACCTGCATTAAATAAACCAAACTTTATACTTTTCTTATGCATCATTTATATTGTTTGGTATTGTATATATAAAATTTTAAATATAAATGTAAATAATAGTCACACAATTTAACATAAACCCATACTGTATATATGTCTGTAGAGAAATTGTATATTCTTAACATTTCCCCTATCTGCCAATTGCCCATTATAGATATTGACACAAAAATTAAATGTAATTTATATGTATTCAACATTACTTTATCATTATAAATAATTTTAACAAACAACATAGTAAATAAAATGTGAGCTTTATGAATACAGTCACCCATAAACTCAGAACTCAGTTGAAAACAAAGCTGTATTGTGTATAATAGTAAAGGATCACTCACAAAAAACAGCAACACCACAATAGCAAGCAGGAGACAACACTGGCAATCACACACAATCAAACTCACAAAATTTCCAAGATCACAGACAAAAGGAATCACCCAAGTTACCATACTGAATTTGTTACCTCTGAAAACCAATTCTGAAAACATTTGATATTTTAATTCAAAGTTTGACGGATGATCGTACCCGACAGCCGCAGACCCGCCCATCAAACAAATACACCTTGGTTTCACTTTGAAGATCCATAATGTCAGGTAAGTCATGACATTGAAATCTATATTTTTATTAACCATTTTTTCAACAGTGTGATGTTTTAACTTAAGACCCAAATAAGCCCAACACATTATATTCACAATTAAATAAGTGTATACAATTGTAAACATATATATCATCATGTAAATGATAGTATCGGTACACTTACTAAATATTTGACCTATCACACAACAACATAGGGCCAGTATCATCTTAACATTGATATCCTTACTGTAGTATTTTGGTTCCAGATTATAGCAAGATAGACATATCATGTCCATAAAAAAAGCACTGTAAATAGTTTTAAGCAAATCTAACATATACATATCAATAATATAAAGTTTAAGCACCTGACATAACTCAAGCAAAAATATATGTGATTCAATACCGAGGACCAAGCTGTACACCGCTGAGTGACACAATAAGTTCACAAGCAAAAAACCTTCCACAACTGTAAGCACACTCAACATGTACATAATAATATCATTAAGTTTTTCATGTATTTGACATGACCTATAGTAACACAGTGCCAGAATAATCTTACCATTGATATCTCTATGTTCCATTACCAATTTTTTAACACTGTAATATTTTAATTTAAGACTATAAGTAAGATAGACATATTATGCACACCACCCGACAACTGTAAATAATTTTAAGCCTATTTAACATGTATATTTTAGTACTATTAAGTTTTATAGCCATTTGGAGCAACTCGAGCAAAAACCCACATAATGTAACACTCATAACTGAGCTCACTAATTTATACACCACTGAGTGATTATATGTAATGAAGTCGCAGTGACTAAACGGACTCCATACCAAAAACCCTACCTATATCTCTCTCATGCCTTACTGAATAAGTAGGACCTCCATCATGTTGCTTCACCAGGATTCTCCCGTTTTTTATCCACACGAATTTCCACTGCTTTTGTTTACGCGCCTCGCGAACCCTAAACAAGAGTTGGCGGTGGTACCTTGTCAAGCGCTCGTTTATATACAGCGGCTGTGCTTCACACGTGAGCCCCAGATCAGCCGTGCTCAGGCCACGTCGAACCCTCATGCTTTGTAGGAGGTCGTCCCGTACTGCGCGACGTGCCAGCCGCACTATGAGTGGCCGCGGGCGTCCTGACATAACACCCCCACTGCTGGCACCTCCACGCGCCGGCTTTGGACCAACCCTCTGCGCACATACGACATCACGTTCATCAAGTGTCACTCCGATCTTTGTAGCTATCAACACAGCCAAGTGCACAGGGTTTTCAGCACCGCTTTCCGGAAGGTTTGAGACCTCTATGTCATTGCCTAGTAGCTGCTGATCTCGATCATTAAGTTCATCCCTTAAGGACTCCACCATGTTCTCCAGGTGCCCAGGAGAGACCCCATCAGCCTCAATCTTCCCTTCCAGCACTATGACCCTATCCTCCAGAGCTTCCAGGCGCGAAATGCTTTTGTTAAGGGTATCCTTCATCTCCTGGACCTCCTGTCGCACAAGTCTAAGCAATTGCAATTCTTCCTGCACAAGCTTCATTTGCTGACGGAATAGGCGTATTTCCAGCGCCAGATCAACATCTCCATACCCTGAGCCAGCACTGGCCACACTGTCATCCTCTGTCAGTCCGATCACCCCGCACGCTACTGGTGAAGGCGTTTTTATAGGCATATCCGGGAGTGTTTCTTTACGTCTATTTTTGAGGCACTCGGGGCAAGACCAGTTGGGTTGCTTGGCTGCAGTCTTCGTCAATCAGCAAGTGATATGATAGACATACGTACAGGTAGAACACCCCACACCATCCGATTTCATAAATCGTCCACAGGCCTTGCAATTAGTCATGGCTTACACCAATTAATAATTTGTTACAAGTCAGAGATCCTTTTTTATTCACTGTTTACTGTTATTTTATATTATAGACTAGGTTAGTTTTTGTATTTTCACTGTATATAATTAGTTTTTATTATAGTCTAGGATAGTTTTTTATATTTTCACTGTATATAATTAGTTTTTATTATAGTCTAGGATAGTTTTTTTATATTTTCACTTTAGTAATTCCACAATTTCTTTTTTGTTATATTATAGGGTAGGTTTTTTTTTTCTCTCACTGTTGTTTGTATCTGTTTTTTAGTTTAATTAGTGTTAAAAGGTGAATTAGTCCTGGATAACAATACACAACCTTTGTCACCACTTCCACTTTAAGATTTTAAATAAACTTTAATCAATTTTGATAGAAAACTGTTTTTAATTTAGATATTCAACAGAGACCGATTAATACGCGTAGTTTCACACATTGAAAACCTTAATACGCGTAGTTTCACACATTGAAAACGTACATAATTGATGACTAAACTTAATTTAGTAACAATTTTAGTTCAACCTCTGATTAAAATATCCTTGATTAAGAAACACAACTGGACCCTATGAATAATTTCTTCAGTCTTGTGAATGCCAGCGATGTTTTCTCTCATATGGTGGGTGACTGGAAGTTTGGAATAAATAGCATGATTTTTTTTATATAAGATTAAAATTAAATACGAATATGGCTGTCGTTACGGGTAGTTGGAGCTCTAAAAGTGCAACAACTGATCTAACTTCAATGCTTCGATATCGCCTTTAGGTCGTGGAGGTCAGATGGCAGTCGCTTCACAGAGAGTATCGACGTTTAGCCAAATCCGCAGTTAGACTGGTAAAGCGGACCCCAGACTCCAAGCTGAATGCTTCGGATGCGACTGGGATTAACGCTAGGATGAAGATGAAGAAGTTCAAAATATGAATAAAGATGTTAAATAACATTTGAACTCTATTATCAATAGTATTGCTAAAGACTCGAGACTAACAGCAAACAAAAATTAAAGCAAGTTAACAACTACTGGATGCGGAAGGCGGAGGATCATACGAAATGACGCACATTGGGAGAGGCCTTTGTCCAGCAGTGGACTGCAGTGGGCTAATTGATTGACTGATTGATTGAACAACTATTATGTCTCAGCTGTTTTCCATGAAGTCGTTGTAGCAGCAAGTATTTCATAATTTCGTGTATCTTTCATCGATAACATACTATTGCATAAAACATTAACGAAAAATCTTCTAGCTGAGCCTTTTAATTTTGGTGTTGAGGGGTCAGCCTCTCTAAATCAAAATTAAAAGGTCTAGTCTAGTCAACGTTGTATCTCATCTGAATGAGAGACAACGTTGACTAGACTCTGTGGCATATTATTTACGATTCTTACCTGGAGTCAGTATTTGTGCTGTGTAACTCGATGAAAAAAGATTTTATTCATTCTTTTAGAAAGTTTACGGTGGTACTGCCGAGAAGTTTTAAATATAATATTTCTGTGGTGCAGACGACTTCCGCTGCATATGAACCAGGTGTTATCCTCTGAACTTTTATGAGCTGTCAACGAAATTTCTGAATTAAATATACTTTTATAATTAGTACATCGTATAATTTATTATTTAATACAGAGTTCTTCAATGGTAATTAAGTAATCTAAATAAATAAAACATAGGTAGATACCTATTTGATACTCTTATCATGATAGCAACTACAGAGCAAAGTTAGTTGAGGTGAATAAGGTTCCCCTACTTTTGGTCATTACATAACCTAAATATTTTTGTAGATAAGTACTGTTATCATCCTGTAAATACAAATCCCATCAAAAACATTTTTACATGAAAATGTTTTTGGTGGGATTTCATTTATTTTTGCAAATTGGTTAAAAATTATGACGTACGTAACTTTTATTTAATAAAAGAAATATTTTAATTGATTTTGACTTATGTAGCACAAACTGTAGTGTATGTCTCATATACAAACTTCCACCGTAGTAGGTAATCTGTGCTTCCACCTCCTATTCCCAGGGGAAGGGTTAGATTAGGTTTTTTTTTTTTTTGTTGTTTTTGTAGTAATATTAGCTTACATACCAAGTTTCAGCTTTCTAGGACTTAAGGAATTACCCTAACAATTTTGATGATCAGTGAGTCCAGTGACGAAATTAAGGGTTTTGAGGCATTAATAAAATCTAAAGTACATTAATATTAAAGTACATTAATAAATAGCTACGACATTCAAACTTTGGTTGTTTAATGATTGATCCGATGACATTCTATCTTTAAAATTTTAACTATTGAGCATCATCCAAAACAAAGTTATGAGAGTATAAAAAAACGATGAAGCGTTTCGAGAAAAGGTAGGTAGTGCCCTTGCACTTCGCTTGGCTCGTCTTGGCGGGGGACTGCTGTGCCGCCCGATACTATGAAGTTCAAAATGTTCAAAATGATACGAAAATTTTACGCACGGGATTTATCACATACAATTTTACAAGAACCATCATTTACTGGCACCCAGATGGAAATAAAGTTTGATTAAAGTTGGGCATTGAATTACCTATAATTATATTTGCATAACCTTGTTCAGATATGAAATCTACATGACATACTACAAGGAGTGTATATAAGTACCAACTTTCGCAGATTGGTGCTCAGATGAGTAATAAACATAGAGACAAATTACAAACTATAACGTCCCACTGAAAACTAAAATATTATTCGAATACATACCAATTCTCCATTTTGTCCGATTTCTTCAAAATCCACATTTTTACCTTCTTCATCAAATAAGCGAAGTTTTGCCTCCTGACCTTTGATATATATGTACACCTGGTCTGTTTCTGCGTACACCGTGAACTGAAGAAATTATAAATATAAAGAATCTTAATCAATGACCTTATTTATATAATCGTCAACTTAACCTTAATAGGATAGCGACCCAATACATTGTACGTATTACTTATCCACTTATAAAAATAATATAATTGGTAAGTAGGTACCTACTTAACGTTCAGAAATAAGGTCATGTCGTCACTCAAAAAAAAAATCATTTTTTCTACTAAGATAGCTAATAAGTACTCGACTGATCTGATCGTAAGGGGGTGCCGTGGCCTTTTGAACGCCTGTAACACTAGATGGGAGTGACAGACTTTGACTTGTAGACGACAGAAAGAAAAAGAAAACAGAAAAACGCACCCAGGTACAGTTTTTGTCACAAACCGTGTAACATTGTTATCTGAGTTGATACCTAATTTAAAAAAGGTGGTACTGCCTCCGTCAAATCGGCCACCACGGAGTACCACCACGGTATTCTTGAGAACTACAGCCGCGGCTGTTCGATGTGATGGGATCAAGTTCTGCTTATATAGGTAATAGAATAAACTCCAATGCCCTGGAGAGTCTTTTAGTCTAATTAACACCCAGCTCTGTGAAAATCTTCAAGAATTGGTGTTATCGAGGGACGGTGTTTGTCGTAACTGTTGACATCGCAATGAGTAGGACGCTTACTTTAATCGGATTCGGTGACAGTACTTACTGACAGTTACTCAATTTGTATTTAACTGGAGTATTTCTTGTCCAGGTCCAAGAATAAGGATCGATCGCATTGCAGTACATACTGAAACTTTCTATCACATTTTTTCAGATAGGCACTACTTAGTTATTGAGTAGAAAAGGATTCGACCAGCGCAGCGCCTAGCGACCCATTTAAAAAAGTAAAATATGTATGAAGTGGACTGTTGTAATGTGAAGTATTTGAATGTTTTTATTGCAAGTCATTGTTTGGTAGCTTAGATTGAGCAATTGATTCAAAAAAATATATTTTTCAGTACTCTTACTCGGTTCATAAAATTACCTGAACATATAAGGATGAATACTTAAACTTTCATCCAACAAGACTAAATAGGTATTAAACAATGAATTTGACAAAATATACCCAATTGAAACAACCTACTGTGTAGGTATAAATTATAAATTGTATAATGAATGATTTTCAGAGAGAAATAAAACGGCGACGATGCTAAAGTTCACTTCGATCTTCAGTTGTTTATTTTCATCGAGTGCTGGCTAATTAGCTATTCTGTTTAAATGAAATAAAAACAAGAAACTTAAGGTTTAAAATAAACAATTCCACCAAGGAACATTTACTTTTAATGTTACTTAATTTTAATTAGTAGGGAAGGTACATTAACGATATTTTTTAGGTTTAGCTACCCATCTGTATCTTATTCATATTATTTTTTATTCAGCTGCCTAGCACTTAGTGGACTAAATAAACCGCTACTAAGATTTATAAATGATTGCAAGAAGACATGGAATTTCTTCGACAAATTAATGATATAGGGAGGTCTGCCTGAGCGTATTCGAACTTTCAATTAACGAATCGGCTTTTTGGCTAGTTGCTTGATCCTGATACAAAACACCTATTTGAAATAAGGTTACCCTGAAAGCTTTCTAAAAGACAATAAATAATACAAGAACTTCGCTGTAATGTCTACGGAAACCATGACGTTTATAAATTTATATTTTGCCAGTTTGCCATGTTAAGAACATTAAAATAAGGTTCCAGGGACAGTATCCATCACTCACGTGGTAATACGGCCGCGCCGATGGGTATGCACATTTATCTATATAAATTTACATAATCACAGCTACATATTGCTAAAGTTTCAGTTAGAATTTTGATGAAATCTCTTATAATAATACGTAATGTGATGGTACACAAGTTACCCAACAATGGGAAAAGTAATAAACCCTAAAATTTACATCTCTAATACGTTGGTATTTTGATATTTAATAGCGGACGTCCACTTGTAGTCATCTGGTGTACATCGTCCATAGCTAAAAATTCCCTAAGTGCGACATGATCCTTTCCAGGAAAGGAACCGGATTTTTTGTGCTAAACAAATGTAAGCCCGAAACATGTGCAAATCATAAAACGTTAAAACTTATGGCCAATGGCTAGAACCTATTGAAACATGATTGCTAAGTGCGAGGAATTCGAAGGATTTCGGTGAAAGCGTCGCTGGTAATGACGGGCGTGCATAAAAAAACCCGAGCGACGATTGATAATCGGGGAAGTCGACTCGGGACAGTCGGTTGGAGGCGCGAGTCGAGGGCGGTTTGGTGATCTGACGTGTTGTGGTGTTTAGGCGTGGGAGACTTTGAGTAAGTTATAGCATGGCTCTATTGAGACTCTACGGAAGCGGTGAGTTGATTTCATACTATCAATTTGATATAG
The DNA here is from genome assembly GCA_949126895.1 of Eilema caniola. Taxonomy (NCBI): domain Eukaryota; kingdom Metazoa; phylum Arthropoda; class Insecta; order Lepidoptera; family Erebidae; genus Eilema; species Eilema caniola. Next base: position 3,286,938 of record OX421461.1, on the reverse strand, counting down.
TTATAATCACACAGTTGGTTTTATTTGTAAATTTCATATGTATCTTTACCCCGGGCTGAGTAATTTAATCTAGGTATAACCGTATTAATTTAATGATTAATCTCATGATATGTTATGTCGCGTGTTCGCTGATGATTGGTTGCGTGGTACCGTAAATGGGATGTCTGAAAGCGTGTCACATGTAATGAGTCAGTTCGGTAGACCAGAGACTTGAGCAGAGACCGAGGATACCTTCAACAGGATAGCCTTGAGTCGTTGATGCTCATCTCCCCTGCAATCTATTAGCGATGGCGGCACTGCATGATGATGGCGTACGATGAGCATCGCGCGTATGGGTTAGGAGCAAGTTGTCGTACCGAGACCGTGACCTGCTGTCGTATAATGCAAATACAGCCGTCTGGGATAACTAGGTCGGGTGAGGTTCGATTCCCACAAGAGACCTAGAAGTGCAGGCTCTTAAGCACAGAGGTCGGTGTAACCAGATATGTCAGGCGGAAGATTAGGAATTGAAAGTCCTACGGTACGGAATCGTGTCGATGAAGTATGGTAGCTTGTAAACCGAATTTATACGTGCGATTGAATATATGTGAAGCAAGTAACTGACATCAGCGTATCCGTTTGAAATGCATCTATTTAGAGTATTCTTTATCCGCGGTTACATTGCTTTAATTTTAAAATGGCTAAGACCAGTGGGGGAATTGTTGTCTCTGGACGGATTCCACAATATCTGTGCGGCTGGCGGAGCACTCATATCTCCCGCCATAGGGCGGGGGCTGGCACTTTTGACTTAATATTTAAATCAATTACGCAAAAACGAATTTTACTCAGCTTTGGTTAGACGACGTACCGTCACAGTAAGCGTAACGCTCATAACTCAAAAACTACCCAACCAATTTACATCGGTTTTTTTTAAATGAAAGCTTATGGTCCAAAGAGGTGCAGATAAATAGGACATCAAAAACAAACGGGCGGAGCCGCAAGAAAAAGCTATATACTAAATAATACTATTTATTGAATATATATTTTACATTATTTATACAACAACTGACATACCTAAGTGACCTCGGGAAACAAGTTCCACCGCCCGCGCTGGGAACAGGGAACCAACAACTGCTTCGAGCAGCTCTGGCTAGAGATATCGGTCATCGGTCATAGGTAGTGGTGTGAGAACTCAAGTCTTTTAAGTCACTTAAGTTAGGACTAGACTCGATTTTAAAGACTCGACTCCAAAAATACGACTCGAAGTCTTTTTATTAATCTCAGGGACTCCAGTTGTTATAATACGACTCGGATATAAAACGACTCGAGTCTTTTATTAAAAGACTCACAACTTAGTCGCGAGTTTTTTATTAAAGGACTCGAGTCGTTTAGCATACGATGAGCGGTTTAAAATTATAATAATAAAGTGTAATAAATAAATAAATAAATGTATTGTAATTCTAAATTAGTACAAATAGGCATTTTTAATTCAAGTCAAAGCTTTATTAGTGTAATCAATTTAGCATGTTTATTAATCAATTATAGCTTAGTCATCATTTAATCGTGCCCTATCCTTTAATACTTCGAGCCAAGAAGGTAGGCACATAGAAGCCCTTATAGTTTTGTTTCCCCAATCGGTTCCTCTTCTTAATGATTAGATTTCCAGCTTTCGAAAAGGCTTGCTCACTGGGAACACTAGCTGCAGGAATATGTAAAACATCAAACAACAAAGGCAGGTCGGTGCGAGGAAAACTCATATGTCGATGTTTTTTATCGTACTCTCCTATTATTATACATTTCATGCATCCATGATAACTATTAAATCCCATAGTACCTGAAAAAGTACAACGTGAACATTTTGGTGATTGATGTTTTTCCTAATAAAAAAAATAAGCAATTCATATTCCAACTTTGGGTACTGGATTTTCAAATTCATAACAATATATGTAGATAAAGACTCGGCGCAAACGGGCCACCCACCCCAGCCCCCGGTGGCCAGCGACAAGCAGGTCACGCGATTTTTCATTCATTTTGTAAAATGTATGAAAAAACTATAATAAGCAGTTCACACGTCTGACCGGTGATGACCACTCGCTACCTTTAGCAAAATGTATGAAAAATAACTGCTTGTCGCTGGCCACAACTGGTGTTCGGTGGCCCGTTTGCACCGAGCCTAAAAGGTTAATCTCTCACCTTTAACAAAACATCGAGCAGGAGTATCGCAAATGAAACAGCGTACTTTAACATTGATCACATGATTTCTGATTAATATTCCATCTTTTAGCAAAATCAAAAGCTCATCTACAAATGGCTGTAAAAAGTCATTAACAGGTGGTTTCGTGCTGCCATGATATATTGCAACAACTAACGGTGAAAGATCATTTTTACTTATTTTACACAAAATAGGCCAAAATTGGTCTTTGGAACTTTTTGCTATAGGCAAACCATCAATGTTAAATGTCAAACTTAAAGTAGTAGGTAACTGTGTGATATTTTTAGAATAAACTTGGACTATACAATTACGTAAACCATTGTACCAATACTTTCCAGTTCCCATTGCGACAATATTATTTGTCCTGGGAGTTTCTAATAGACTTCTGCTATCTTTTGGCAAAAAATCCATATTTGGAATACTTCATAATATTCCTAGTAATCAGGTCAAAGCGTTCTGATGAATTTGATGCTGTAATGCCCATTGCTGAATCTTAGATTTAAAAGAAAATTTATCATTTTGATCCAGGTTAGCGATATCAGAATTTGATGATTCGTTATCATCGTAATTTGATAATATTTGACTAAGTGAGTCAGCCATATCGACATCTATATTAGCCGAATGTCTGGGAACACCAGACAGTTCTGCGGTAATATCTTGTTTTGTCATAAAATCCGGTACGTTGCAGTTAAAATCAAAATTTTCAGTTTCTTGGTGTTTAGTAGAAATAATTTTCGAACTAGGTTCTTGACTTACAACGTTCGACGTGGAGGTTAGTGTAAGCGAATTATCTATAAAAAAGTTAAAAAATGGCTGTCACGATTTTACAATTTCAGTTGAATTAACAATGAAAATCATTACCTGTTTGTCTTTTTTCTGAATTTGATTTCATCTTTACTTTTCTGTAAAAACTCGAAGATAAACGAAAACGCTTCGGTTGTTTATGACTCATTGTTATAAAAGAAAAATAATTTTATTTAACACAATAGAACACTTTGACTACCCATTGTTTTTGTCTGGTCAAATCCAACACAGCATTGTCGTAATTGTTACTACATATGTGTAACTGCAAAATTTTATTGTAATTTAGTGTCAACAATGTGTCGACAGTAAAATTTGAATATTTACACATAAATTGAAAGAATATACAATGTGTCGTAAATTAATATAGAAAAATATATGTCGGAACTGGTCGACACAGGTACAACACATATTTACTAAAACATTTTTCCATGCAATGTGTTGACATCGTTACTACACGCTGCAACCAAAATCCACACAGTTAATAAGTTAAGTAATCGTTACGACACTGTTACGGTTTATTGTAAATCTGTGACTTTTTGAAAAGTTCGCGACCAAAAATGGTTGTATGGGAAAGTAAATATTAAAGTTTTTCTTCAAACTTTGTGAATAAAATGGTGTATAAATGGTGTGTAGTTGCACGATGTACAAATATGTCTATAAATAATCCACAAAAACTGTTTGTTTCTGTTCTGTTCTGTCACAAAGCCGTGTTTACTTGCGTGTGATGTCTGCAGTGCTGTGATCGATCGATCACAGAGCGTTTTCGTCACAGATAAAAATTCGAAAAAATATTAGATATTTTTAAGCGAAATTCTCAAAAAATATGCTTATTTTAGTTTAATTTATAGATTTAAATGTCTTTTTACGCTATTATCTGATAGGATGACCATTATTTGTAGTATTTTTTTAAGCTGTCAAATACCCCATTAGGTAAGCAGCTTGGGTCTTTCAATGTTCAAGTTCATAAATGATGAGTTATGATAAGGTTGTCTGCAAGAATCCATCCTTAGTCCTTAGCTGATCAGCATGGTTTTAGGCGTTTTGTCAGACAGCATCAGAAACTCACATTAGTAACCCCCGTGGTGGCTCATATCTAGTGATGGACGGGACTCGAGTTCTTTAAGTCGTAATTTAGGGACTAGACTCGATTTTTTGAGACTGAACTCATAAAAGAGAGCTCAAGCCTTTTTGTCACTGACAAGACTCGCGAGTCCTCACAATATGACTCGCGAACTTGAGTCTTTAAACAATAATATATTTTTAAAGAGACTTAAGGCTCGACCTCATTGCTAGTTCCGAAGTCTTTTTAAAAAAAAGTGAGTTCTATTTCTATTGATATAAATTTCTATATCCAGGGTATACATATAATATCTAGGCTATAGGTTGTTATTACCAACCTATAGCCTAGATATGATCAGAAACTAGAAAATAGAATAAAAACTTGTTAAATAAATTGTGCACAGATTTTAATTACTGGTTTATTTATTTGAAAAAAGAAAGCCACGATGCTAAACACATAGACGCCTGTATAGTTTTGTTTCCAAGTCGATTTCTTTTCTTGTTTATTAAATTTCCCGATGCAGAAAATGCTTGCTCGCTGGGCATGCTAGTTGCCGGAATACATAAAACATGATAGGCCATTTTCGATAGTACCGGCAAATTTAATTCTTGGTGTTTCCACCATGCCAGTACATCAGTATGTTCGGGCTCCATTGGCATTAATAAGTATTTTTCTAATTCATTACTTGGTGTTATTTTCTGTTGGTATAGTGAAGAAAGAAAATTTCTCTGCGGTTCTATTACTGTGGCAGGCTGTACAGGTACTTCATCACTAGAGTTTGCTAGATAATTTTCACTGAAGAAGTTCTTCATCATTTGAAGTGTGAGTGTGTTACCCATTTCAGTGAAATAATCATTTTTTAATCGAGGATCTAAAATCACTGCGAATTTGGAATAATTTGTACGTAACAGGGGCTCATATTGTTTTAATTTAGAAAACATCGCATTTGCACAATCGTGAAGGAGTTCACCTTCAAATCGTTCTGTGATTTTATTCAATAACACGTCGGTTATTGGAACAACGTAAATTAAACTGGGGTATTTTGATTTTGACAATAAGAGAGTAGCGTCATAGAAAGGTCTAAGAAATTCAACAATCTTTTTAACAGTGTCCCAATTTTCTATGAAGTACTTATTAAAATGCTGAATGCTTTTGCAAAGTTCGTCCAAAACCGCTCGTTGATCATAAGCTCGTTCCAACATTAAAAATGTAGAATTCCATCTTATGTGCATTTGTTTGATTAAACTTAGTTTTTCTTTTTGTAACAATTCACAATATTCAAAACATGTTTGTTTGTGTTTGGGGGAAAAATTTATGAAATTAACTAAATTGGAAATATTTGAAATTGGATTATCTATTTGTCGTAATCCTTGTTTGACAACTAAATTCAATACATGTGCCATACATCTTATATGCACAACTGTTTCATAGTCACCATGAAATAATGACAGCAATTGCATGAATTTAACATTTGTTGCCTCATTGTCTGTCGTAATTGAAATAATTTTATTTTCAAGTTTGTAGGAATCAAATATACTTTTCAGTTTGTATAATATTTGTTGACTGTCGTGCGGGTACGGAATCACATCAAAATCCAATAATATAGTATTCAGCTTACTTTCGTATATAAAATGTGCTGTTACTACAACATATGGTTTATTGGTTATTGAAGTCCAGAAATCTAAGGTCAAAGATAATTTATCAATGTCTTGAATTAATTCAATTAACTTTGTTTTGTTTTCCTGATACCTCGTGTTAATGTTGGAATGTAACTGTTTCCGTTTAATAACGGTGTAGTTCGGATTCAACCCATTAATTAATTGAAGAAAATGTTCTTCTTCCACGATTTTAAAAGAATGAACTCCTTGTACCACAAAATTCAATATAAGGTCATCATACACAGAACATTTCTTGCGTGATTTGTTTGTATTTGCTAGTTGTCCAACAGTCTCTTCAGTATGTTTATTATTATGTTTCTTCAAAATTGTGTGTGACGTTTTAAGTGAAAATTGCTTACCACAGTATTTGCAAATAAAATATTGATCATTTTTATCGTAGTGTGAATTTTTCAGAGACTTCCGAACCTTTTTCTTCTGGTTTCCTGAAGTAGAAGCGTCAGAGTTGTTAGAAGGCCGATCTCTAATCAAGTTACTAACGTCTTCATCAATCTCCATGTTAAACACAATTAATAAACAGTACTGATTTAAAAACAATTATATGATCAGGAAAACCACAAATATGTAAATAAACAACAGAAGTGATGATTTTACAATAGTTTGTAACATGTATAATATATAGGTACACAGTATACAGCACTCTGTAGTCTGTACACTGCAGTCTTTAAAGTCTAACAAAATGGATCGTGTTAGAAGAACTGAGGGTAGCAGTACATTTATTAGTAGTAAAGATTCGCTTAGTCCGCTGTTAATATTTTATTGTACCTACCCACATAACGATTGATTATTTGAACATTTGTCTTTACGATTTCGTTTCTTTCTGTATTATTATTTTCTAAAATGAAAAAAAAATAGTTTTCAGCTGCCACATGAGGATCCTGATTTTTTTAGGTCATTAGTAAGAAAAAAAGATCCTCTTAATGTGACTCATGTCGAAACTACTGCAAATGAAACTATAAGACAACAACAGAATAGTACTATAAAAAGTAAGTACCTACCTAAAATACGTCTTGGTTAAAGTTACCATACTTTTAATTTTTATTGTTTTTTGTTTTTGTTTTCGTATTGTTGTTGTTTTTTTTTTGTATTGTATTGTCATTTTTAGGACACTTAATTAAAAGAAATAGCCTATGTTACTTCCTGGTAATTTAGCTACTATTGGTGAGAAAATTGTTAAAATCGGTCCAGTACTTTCGGCTCCTATTCATTACAAACAAACAGAAAATCTTGCCTCTTTATAATAATTAATTATTTATATTGTTATGTTACAGCTACATGTGCAAGAGAAGGAACTCAACAAAGTCGCAAGAAGATGTGTTTTAATGCTAATCTTCCTTCAGGTTCCTCAAATAATATCACCTCGTGTGAACACAGTGCGCACATGCATAATGTACTCGTATCACAGGAAAGGCAAGATGTTGTAGTGGAATTTGCAAAATCCATTAACCAGATACCAGATGGAAATTTGGAATCATTTACAAAAAGTCTTAAATTTATCGTCAATTTATATTCTAAAAAATAATAATTAAAAATGTAAACTAATTAAGTCCTCTTATTGAATAGATTAAACTTTCCTAGATTTACCTAGCATGATAGCGTTTAATCTCGACACATATTATGTATAAAGAATAAGTTGGTTGCAGAATTATTAATGCTAATTGTTAATCAATCAATAATTACTTAGCAACTAACTCTAACTCTAACTAGCAGTTAATCAATCAATAGGTTAATCAATCATTTACATAAAATGAAGAGGACTCAGATTATTTTTGAAAAACCTAAGTTCTCCAATATGACTTTAGTTTTTTTGAAGAGCTTGAGTTCCATAATAAAACCTTAGTTCTATGAGTCGAGTCTTTTTGGATTAGGACTCAACGAAAGGACTCATGACTCAGAACTCAGGACTCATTTTAGTCGGAGTCTTGCGAGCTCTGCCAAAATGAGTCCAGTTCCTAAATTAGGACTTAAAGAACTCGAGTCCCGTCCATCACTACTCATATCTCCTGAGGAATGATGTTGTGGACGGGGGCGGATTGATACGACGTGTAAAGAAGTAGTAGGAGGCGCTTGAAAACGGCTACAGTTAACTGAAGCTTAACGTGGCGAAGAATTGATACTTGACATGACTACTAATGTTTGGTGCTTAGCAGGTATACAAAAGAATCATGCGTGTCATTTTAAGTAATTCATCAGTGAGATTATGAAAAGTTATTGGTAGTTGGCCAGCTTCCCTTATTCATGACTGCGGCCGTGGTCCACCCTAGGAAAATCCCTCTACGCAAGTAAGTTAGAATTTATTTATTTAAATTTTAAGTAGTTACTAATTAACACAAAATAACAATACAGTTAACTCTACATTAAACAAGGTTTAAAAACTTGCTATAATTACTTTGTTCTCTATATACATATATGTCGCCGCCAACTAGCTTAATCAGCCGTTCAATTAACTGCCTAGGCAGTTAACAAAACTAAACATATACACAGAGTGGAAAGATAAGTCGGACCCTGGAGGGAAAACGACATTAAATCCTTAAGTTGGCTCATTTTACGTAAAGTTCACATACTTTTATTTTTAAAAAGGAACAAAACTGCATTCAAAAATTTTCAAAACTCGCTTGGCTCACCCGGAACTCGAAAAATAACATCCTGTATTTTTATGGCATCAATCGATACTGTCAATCATAAGGATCAAATCTTTCTAACAAACACGGTAAATTAAAGTAAAGGAAATCCCTGAAACCTAAACTTCAATTCAATTTGACAACATGAAGCACATTTACTGAAGGAGTCAGATTCTTTATCAACAAAAAAGTAATATTTGAAGCCAAATTTTTATTAAAATGAGCATTATGACTGAAATTTGTTTCCGGTTTAGAATTTAACTTTATTGAATAACTGCATTTTTTTTATGCCACTTAGGTAGCAGACAAGCACACGGCCCACCTGATGGGAAGTGGTTACCGTGGCCTATGGACGTTTGCAACACCAGGGGCGTCACAATCGTGCTACCGACCCTGTAGATACCTTCTAATACCCTTCTTGAAGAACCCCATATTGTAGTCGCTTGGGAAAACCACGGCAGGAAGTTCATTCCACAACCTGAGCGTGCGTGGGATGAAGTTCCTTTCAAAACGCACGGTGCGTACCATTTCCGGTCGCAGTGTGTGAGGATGAATTCCCTGCCTATGGCGAGTGGTGCGATGATAGAATGCAGCGGTGGGCATCATGTCAAACAATTCATCTGAGCACAAACCATTGTATAGGCGGTAGAACACACACAGCGAGGCAAAGTCTCTTCTGAGGCTGAGAGGTTCCACATCGCCTGTGAGTATGGGATTGTCGACGAGCCTCAACGCCCGTCTTTGCAATGAGTCGAAGGGGCCAAGCTGGTATGCAGGCGCTCCGGCAAAAAGGTGACAGCAGTACTCCATGTGGGGCCGAATTTGTGCCTTATAAAGCAGAAGTCGTTGCCCCGCAGTGAAGTACTGCTTCGCCCTGTTGAGCACTCCAAGTTTCTTTGAGGCCAGCTTGACCTTGTCCTCCAAATGGTTGCGGAACTGAACGTCGCTTGAAATGTCGACACCTAGGATCCCAATACTCGAAGAGATGGAAAGTGGTGTGCCCAGGAATTGCGGCTGCATGAGGTAGGTATAGTAATTTATGGTGCTTGATCAGAAACCTATTCCAATAGCGAAAGAATTACCCTGTTGAGTTTTGTTATAATCTGGAAACTGAGACCTGAGAAAGGGACACGTAATTTAAACATGGAATTTTATTGTTAATACGATACCGACGAATAAATAAATAACCTTTGAATTAAAGTGCTTTTTTGTGAAATCGAAATTATAAGTTTAGATTTCAGTGATTTCCTTTAATTTATTTCACCATGTTTATTAGAGAGATTCGATCCGTATGATTGACACTATCGATTTATGGCATTAAAATGAAGAATATTAGTCTTGTGGTTTTTAGTTGTTTCGATTACCAGGTGTGTGGCAATCGAATTTTAAAATGTTCGAATGCAGTTTTGTTTCTTTGAAAAAATAAAGGAAGGTCTCCGTTAAGTAAAATGAGCCAACTTAAGGATTTAAGGTAGCTTCCGTCCAGGGCCCGACCTATTTTTCTACCCTGTATAAGTGTATATTGATTATTTAAAAAAAGTATTTGATTCAGCAGATGAACCCAAGCAATCCTCTACAGTAAGTTTAAAGGCCATTCTGAATACACGACTTTTAATATTAAAATTTATTTAGGTTAAGAACGGATCTTACATCGTTCACATTGTTCTTCAATACGTTGAAAACTTGTCCGTCTGTTGCTTTGGCCAATTGATGGTATACTTGATAATTGGGTTCATAAATACTTTTACAGATGCTCGTCAGAATGAAAAAAATCTGGAAAATTACAAACAGATTAGAGATAGATAACGATGAATAAATATTAAGTAAAGTAAACAAAATTTTGATCATTATATTTATCATCCTAGGCGTAATTATAAAATAAGTTTCTTATCGTTTTGCAATGGTAGATATTATAATATTTGTCAATTACATATTTTAGGAGCAAGTCTTTCGAGTGTAATAGAAACTGCTTTATACTACATAGGTACTAAAAGGGTCTAACGTTTTATTAACAGGAATGTCGAAGGCCGTCCAACATGGAGGAAGAAGAGCTTGAGAAAGAATTACTTTCGACGTTTACACCTTGGGTTCCAGGCGGACACGCTAGATGCATCCAATGATGAATTACACACACACACACACACACACGCACGCACGCACGCACGCACGCACGCACGCACGCACGCACGCACGCACGCACGCACGCACGCACGCACGCACACGCACACGCACACGCACACGCACACGCACACGCACACGCACACGCACACGCACACGCACACGCACACGCACACGCACACGCACACGCACACGCACACGCACACGCAAACGCACCCACACACACACACACACACACACACACACACACACACACACACACACACACACACACACACACACACACACACACACAGCTGCGAAGTATGACGTTTCAGGCGCGGCTAGGACCAGAGGCCGGTAATGGAACTTCGTACAAACCTTGCAGTTGCTCCTATTTTTTAATTTCGATTCCACATAAATTTGTGGCAAAGGCATCGACTCTCTACCACTATGCGTATTAACCAAAAAAACAATACACAAATTGGTATGTACTTAGAGCAGTTTTCTTTACATAAAAAATCCACATTAACATAACTAATAACACATTATTATCAATTGTTTTCTTAACTATACATATAAACATTGAAATATTAATATTCAACTACAACTTTTGACAAGACTCAATGACAAGTGTCACTGTTCGTTCAGAAACGCGCCTTTATACTTTTTTTAAGTAACATGATAATGAACATAAATGTAAATGTTTTCTGTTGTACATGTGAGTTTTAGTTTTTATCTTGTTTACTTTTAATTTCTTTAAAAATAAATCTTTAATTTTTTGTTGTTTATTTCATTGCCTCTTTGAGAAAAGCACTATACATACCTCGGCGGGAAATATGGGTTTGCCTGCCTCAGACCTATCCTCTATATGTCTTCGGCCGGCAACCCCTTTCTTCCCGGCCTCTGTAGTAATGTACTAATGTTACGTTGGCAGTAAATATTTGAAATAATGTAATAAAGCAGTCATTTTCTTTAAAAGCTCAGAAAAGACTTGTGAAATAGGTTTATTTTTTCAGTCTTCTTGCTTTGAATATGTGATGAATAAATTCCCATTGAACATTCATTTTTATCACATTCAGTGGTGCTACTATTTATTTATTTTTTAATACCAGACAGAAAAACTTAATCACACTCTTTCTTTCCCATACGGGTCAATCTCTTAATAAATAAAGTCATAGTTTACCCGCATTCTTTTAGCTTCTGCAAGAGTCTTGATTTCTTCAAACATCTTGTAGTCCTTTGCCGAAGCATCAGTGAATACGAATACGGAAGAGTATGGTAGACTGAATTCGAGAGCCAATTTGATGCCTGTCAGGGAGTACTCAGGGCAGTCTTCCACCGCCACGGACCTCGATTTCTGCCAAGGCAGTTTTGAGTTCATTGCGATCCTTGGTGATCGTTCGTAGTTGAGCATCTGAAATTGTTTTTATATTATTAGATACTAGTAGTGCAGATCTACAAAATGTTAAGATACTAGCTGTTGCCCGCGGCTTGGCCCGCGTGGATATAGCTTATCGCGTAGTGTTGTAAATTTTAGCACAGAGTCGAGCATTAAAAGCTTAATAGATACTCTTCTCGCCTCTCTATTTGACTCTTTACTCGACTTTCTACTTGCCTCTCTACTCGATGCTCTAATCATCCCAGTTTCACTCTCTACTCGACTATACGCAACTCTGTACTGACTCTCTACTCGCCTCTCCACCTGCCTCCCATTCACTTTACTACAGGTAAATTAGCTTGTTTAAATTTTTGCGTTTGTAGTAGTGTATGGTCAGCAAATAAAAAAAAAACAACATTATATTTTTAGTTTTTATTTTTTTAAAGGTAATATACGTTTGTGGCTGGAGCACACCAAATGCGTACACGTCTACGCATACGCACTACGTACTAATACGGACGTGAAAATGTGTATCCACTGCATTGTAATCTATGGAACTGTATGAGGCAGACAAGCCAGTTCCAAACATTACAAGCAGTGAATGCCGGTTTTCACTTCAGTGAAGACGTGTATGAATTAGGTGTTCTCCGGTCATAAATGTTTTATTCTAATAATTCATCAACCCCAGGCATATCACAATCATCCCCTTCCTCGCTTTCATCAGATGAATTATTTAAATTAATTATGATTCGTTCTGATATTGTGTCTAAAGCTGCGTCTCTACCCTGATATTTGTTTTCCTTCTCCTCAATAGCATGCAGACAAACTTTTCTCCATTCCTCTACAGTTATGGCGTTCATTTTTTCTTCAGCTAATGACATTATAACCTTCATATTCATTGCGACATTCTTTTTTGCGACATATGTTTTCACTATCCCCCATATATTTTCTATAGGATTAAACTCCGGATGGTATGGTGGTAAACGCAGCACAGTATGACCGTGCTGTCGTAATATTTCGTCTATCTTGTACTCTACAAATCTCGCCTTGTTTTGCAGAATCAGTTCATATAATTGAGGCTTAAGCAACGTGAAATGAATGCTCAATGTTTCGAAATGTCAGCCAGTCAATCATTTGCTGTTTTCTAGAATTACTATTCGGTGCAGGATTTTGTATTGAGTTATGATATGGTACGTTGTCAACAACAACAGCACTATTTGGTTGTAAGTTGGGTATTAATTGAGTTTGAATCCACCTTGAATAGTTGTCATAGTTCATATTGTCGTGGTAATTTCCACTTTTTTGGTTGGCTTTAAACATAAGCAATGCATTTGGTATAAAGACATCCATACCACCGGCATGAACAATGATTAAGCGGTAGCCTTTCGATATATGTTGCTTCAAACCTGAAGTGCTTCCATCTGACCAAGATTTCGACAGGGTATGTGATGTATGTATTATATGTTTCGTCGGTGTAAACAATTGGTCGGCGTTGTTCACGATATTCAGCAATTTTCATCAAATAATTAATTCGCAAGTATCTAATTTCGTGTTTTTCCATAAGAAGTTTCCGATTATCTTCTGTTTGCTTCCAATTTAAACCTAATGACATGACGTGTTTTCGTAACATGCTGACACAACCTTTATAATCGATATCTTCTTTCAATTTTGCGTGCAAAGTTTTCAAAGTGGGAACTTCTTTATTTGTGATGTGGAGGTCATGAATTGTTCTTCTGATAACTTGCTGATCAAAGTTATCGATTACTATTGTAGGTTTACGATTCGGTTTCTTTTTAGGAGATTTAAATGTTACTTCCTGATCTGAAGGACGACATTTGCTTTCTGATACTACCTTTCTGACGGATGCTATTGAAATTCCTGTTGATTTAGCAACTAATTGAGTGGGGGTCATAATACTGCTCGGGTTGTTATTACACTCATTTTCGAAATATTTGTACAAACAGTACAAAACTTCTTTAGTTTGAGAAGTCAAAGGCTTGCCTCGACCATGTTTTAACACTGGAGCCATTTTGAATTAACAATATAAAGTTACAACACTTACACAAATAAAACACTTCAACAAATATTATAACAATAATAACAAACAATAACAACAATCAACAAATACAAAATTTAACAATTAAACTACGTAATAATTATAATTTTTGAATGAAATGTGTGCTTTATGTTCTAACGGTACCAAGCGACTGACGCTGGACTGCACGTGGCACCTGCGGACAGCGTCAAAGTCAAAGTCAAAGTCAAAGTCAAAGTCAAAGTCAAAAATCATTTATTCTGTATAGACCATTAAAACGGTACTTACAAAACGTCAAGTTTAAAAAAAAAAATCTAGACTAGTTTAGCAAATGGACCACCGGTTCGAAACGCGGCCTCGACCTGAGAAGACTCCGGCAAGAAACTCAGCGGGCATTTTTTTTTTTTTGGTCTATTTACAAACATTTGCTTAGTCTACTTAGTCTAAATCCAATATTTTGCTTGAGTAGCATAGTTGAGCGAACAGCTCATTTCCAAGCTTGTTTATCATCTAAATATTCTTGGATTTTATAATAGCCTTTTTGGCACAGTTTAGTCTTAATTACATTTTTAAATTTATTTACAGGTAAATCTCTAATTTCATTAGGGAGCTTGTTGAAAAAGCGTATACAGTTGCCCCGGAAAGAATTACTAATTTTATGGAGTCTACTATCACAAGCTTCAAGATTGTTTTTATGTCTTGTGTTTATATTATGCCTGTCACAAACTCTTGAAAATTTAGAGATATTTTTCCTTACATACATCAGGTTCTCGAAGATGTATTGTGACACTACGGTTAGAATGTCCATTTCTTTAAACTTTTCTCGAAGGGAAACTCTTGGGCCCAAATTATAAATAGCTCTTACTGCCCGCTTTTGTAAAATGAATATTGTGTTTAAATCCGCGGAATTACCCCAAAGGAGAATTCCGTAGCTTAAAATACTATGAAAATAACTGAAATAAACTATTCTAGCCGTATCCACGTCTGTTAATGTCCTAATCTTTTTTACAGCGTAAGAAGCCGAACTTAATCTACTGGATATTTTTTCAATATGCGATCGCCACTGCAATTTGGCGTCAATACTTAAACCTAAGAACACTGTTGATTCCACAAGGTTCAACACTTGTCCATTGAGTTGTACATTGGCTTCAACCTGTGTAACATTAGGTAATGTGAATTTTATACATTTAGTTTTGTTCCCATTAAGGCAAAGATTATTAGTATTAAACCAATGGACCACTCTTGTGATAACACCATTCACTTCGTCATAATTATTTTGTTGCCTTTTAATTTTAAATATTAACGAAGTATCGTCAGCAAATAAAATAATACTAGTTTTATCCCTTACGTAGTAGGGGAGGTCATTAATATATATTAAGAATAAAAATGGTCCAAGTATCGAACCCTGTGGAACACCCATCGAAATCAGAGATCCCACTGAACGTGTACCATTAACATCGACCCTCTGAATTCTATTGTTCAAATATGAAGTCAGAAGCTCGAGAGCCTTGTTCCTTATTCCATAATGTTCTAATTTCCTGATTAATGTGTCATGGTGGACGCAATCGAAAGCCTTGGATAGATCACAGAATACACCCAATGCATCATGCTTATCCTCCCAGGCCTCGTAAATACAATTTAACAATTCTATACCAGCATCAGCAGTCGAACGTCCCTTAGTAAACCCAAACTGTTTATCATGAAATAATTTGTTTTCACCAAAATGGGTCATCAACTGTCCTAGGATTAATTTCTCAAATACTTTACTCAAGGTCGGCAACACAGTAAACTGGTTTATTCTGGTTTTGTACGTGTTTCCACTTGCCACTATCAAGTGACGATTTATTTATTTGTTTTGTTTCGTAATTATTATGGTCAAAACTTTTTACCTATAGCTAAACTACTATCATCTAAAGAACGACACGATATTTTATTGTTTCACGGTAGTCGCCTTGTCGTTTGCTCAAGGACGTGAAATTGAATGAAATTTTTTTTTATAAAGTCAAACCCTTTTTCTTTAAAATAAAAACTTGTTTTTATTGAAAACAAAAATCAGAGTGTTGCTAGGGATAAGTATAAAATTAAATAGTAATGTTAGGATATCGAAACATTTTTGTATAGGCCAGAACGATATAGTGGAAACGCGCTCTAAGATCTGAGTAATATACACACCACTACATATGCAAAAATTTCTCGAGACTAATTTCACTGTAATAGCCTCTCTACTCGACTCCCTACTTCAAATACTTTATTTCTCAAAATTGTGTAACGTGATTACTTCTATTGCCGTCAAATTCCACTTAAAACTAAGTTTACCACCGCTTCCTAGGGGTTACCTATCTTAATCCCGAATTTTAATATTCCGAATATCATAATCCAGAAAACGTTTGGCCAATTTTTCAAAAGCCCGGTTTTTCAAATTCCGAAGTTTTATTTGCCATATAATCGCAACTCCGAATTTCATTTGCCCATTTATTCATTTGTACGACGCACATTGGGGCGTCGTGTATGGCGGTCGTACCCAAAACTCTAATTATACCAGAAAACAAGTGTTAATGTACAAAACTTAATAAAAACGACCTTTCAGTAATTGTTATGTCTATAATTCTTGTTCCAACATATTTAGTACATCAGAATCAAAACTTTTTTTATTAATATTAGGTAATTTTCGGTTGATGGTTATAACTGGATAGGAAGAAATAAATAAACGGTTAATGATATCTGTAAGGTTGTCCGTTCTTGACGTTTTCCTAGCAAAATGTTCTCTGTAGGACTTAAAGTCTTTATTTCGGGCCTCTTGAGCCTCCTCACTCAGCATTCCTATAGGCAGTAGCGCATGGTTTATAATTTCAGCGCTGTGAGTTAATAGTTTGTGGAGTGTAGGTGTCATAGGCATCCAAGGGTATAGGGTAATATATAGCTGAGCCGTATTCAAACAATATTGCTTAAACTTCTGTACATTTATTTTAAAACCACTGGAAATGGTCTGTAATATTATGTACATACGTCTTATAAGTTCTTCATCAATGTTGGTGACACGTGAAGACGCTTTATAGTTTTGAAAAAATTTACGTGCCACATTCCCATCATTTGAATTTCCAAAACCAGGTTTTGGTTTGTCGACAGTAAGAGATAACTCATTTTTAAATTTAGACTGAATGTCTTTCTTTGTTTCATCTATAATCCCCTTATTTATTTTCGAAACACACCAAGTTCGAACCGGTAATTTGTAACTTAAATGGAGGAGTGACTTAAATGAGCGAATCCAGGCATGTAATACGGATATGCCGAAAGATATATATTCAGATTTGAGAGGTTTGTTCTTAATTGTATCAAGGTCATTAAATTCTTTGGATGTAGCATCGCATAGGTAACATCGCATTGTGGATTTTGTATCTGATAGAGAGTTACACAACTTACCATCTACCATTGTAAATAAAGTATGGTGTTCAAGCGAGTATTTTTTATTGTCTAAAGTCACTTCTGTAGGAACTAAACCATTGATTTGTTTATCCATCCATTCTTTTTTAGACTTAACTAATTCTTCAGTTTCTTTTTTATATTGAAGGCTTATGGGTCTACAAAATCTAGGCGATGAAGGTCTAGGGTTTTGCCACAGTATAATTGTTTTCCCCTTTTTTTCTCCCGTAAGTCGTAATGGAACCAAACATGTTAAGAACATATATTTATCATCAGATGTTTCAGACAAAAACTTTTGTTTATATTGAGTATGACTAGAGCTACCATCAAATCCTCATTTAGAATACAATATAATTTTATCAAAATAATATTCAGAATGAGTCTTCAAAACAGAGTTTTGAGTCTGCAATAAACGTCTTCCTGTATGGTCTAATAAGCATTGGAGAGGAACTTCAGCTTCAGTCTCTGTAATTTTTACATTTTTTGGATACGAATTTAATTTTTCAGCCTGTACTTCTTTATAACTTGGAAAAATATCTTTTGCATAGTTCCTAACAACTTCATATTGCGTACGCGACAGCTGTGCTTCAATCATTAATGAAAGAGCATCGCGAGGTAAAATAATTTTTTTGCTGTCACTGTAGTAGATATATTCGAGCAATCCTTCGCATACTGTGAGCTACTTGCAATTTGTGTAATAACGCTGGCTTCTGTAGTTTTACCAATTGCCCTAAATTGCATTTGAGCAGCATATGACAATTCGTAAGGCCCTGTTTCTGATCGTAGATATGTCGTCTTTCTTCGCTTCGTATTTTCACTACTATCCTCAAATGATATTATTGGCCTACCACCACCTTTACAGCCAGAGAATACAGTAAAAGTCAGGACTTCTCAACATTACAAAAAATTTGTTTGTGTCTACTTTGCCTGAGTCACTTAGTCTTTAATTGATTTTTGAAATTCCGTAACTCTTTTGATAAAATATGACGATTTTCTGATGTACAGTTTGTTTTATTTGCGACATAATCAATCAAATCTTCAAATTTTATATCAAATGGCTTATAATTACTTTTATAAAATACATCAAAAATAATTCTTCGTTTTATTTTTAATTTAGGACATGTATCTGAAAAAAATATTAAGCGCCTTAAATTTCCGTATAGCAAAAAAAAACATGATTATTTCTATTTTCCGCAACAGGCTTTCACTTCTGACTTCAGATCAATAAAATGGAGGGTTCAGAGTACCTAACTGTCAATTTAGATTCTAAAGCCTGTTGCGGATTTTTTAATACCAAGACGAAAAATAAAAAATCATTTCATCTGCAGAAACCTATCATATCTCCGATTTCATTAAATGTTTACTCAAAGAAAATTAAGAAAATTGGGCTTACCTAGATGTTATTATGTAAATACATACATACATACATACATAAGGTCACGCCTTTTTCCCATCAGGGTAGGCAGAGACCACTTCTTTCCATTTGCTACGGCCCTGACACACCTTTTTCGCTTCTCCTACTCTCATAAGCGTTTTCATACAAGCGCGTCGGTTCTGGGTAGTTTTGACCTGGCCTTTACTTAAGACGTCTTCGATTTCTACGAACGTTCGCCTAGGTCGCCCCTTACCGACTCGCCCATTCACTCTCGCCTCATAAATCTGTTTCGTCAATCTACTTTCACTCATCCTTTCTACGTGTCCAAACCATCTAAGCATCCCTTTCTCTATCTTTGTCACTACATCTTCCACCACACCACACCGTTCCCTTATCACACTGTTCCTAACTTTATCTACCAAAGTTACTCCAGCTATACTTATCAGACTTCTCATTTCCGCAGCATTAATCTTACTTTCGTGCTTCTTCTGCCATACCCAACATTCACTACCATACATAAGTGTTGGAACCAGCAACCCTCTATGTACAGCCAGTCGTGCCTTTTTAGACACGTTCTGGCTGCTCATAAAGTTATGCAGGGCCCCATTCGCTTTGTTTCCTGCCAACACTCGTCGTTCAATATCACAATCATACTTTCCGTCTCTCGTAAACTTTGATCCCAAGTACACAAACTCTTTCACCTGTTCCACTTTTTCTCCTTCTATCAGAATCGTACAGTCCGTCATATTTTCTTCTCTTTCAAAAACCATTACTTTCGTCTTACTTACGTTCACTTTCATGCCTTTGCTTTTTAGAGCGCCATGCATAATATTAACCATCACCTGTAACTCCTCCACCGATTATGCTAATATAACCTGGTCATCAGCGTATAGGAGGCATTTGACAGTCAAATCAATCATTCTTAATCCACATGTCCTTTCTTTCAAATCTTTAAGGCAATTGTCTATCTACAAGTTGAACAGCCCCGGTGAGGCTACACAGCCCTGTCGAACACCTCTCTCGATGTTAAACCAGTCCGTGCAAGCCCCGTTTACCCTGACACAGGCACTGGAACCCTCGTAGAGTGATTTCAATGCCCGTATCAAGTTTCTGCTCACCCCATACACAGACAATGTCGACCACAATTCATTCCTCATTACCCTATCATAGGCCTTTTCCAAGTCCACGAAGGCGCAATAGACCTTTTGGCTTTTAGCCAAGAATTTTTTCGGCTATGCCTCGCAAGGAAAAGACCTGATCCATGCATCCCATTCCTCTCCTGAATCCCGCTTGTACATCCCATATTTTATTTTCAATTTCATTCATCACTCTACCAATCAGGATCTTTGCATACAGTTTGCCGACGATGCTGAGCAAGCTAATGCCTCGGTAGTTTTTGCAGTCCCTCTGTGACCCTTTACCTTTGTAGACTGGTACGATGACAGCTTTGCCCCAGTCACCCGGTACAATGCCGCTCCGCCAACAAAGGTTGAACAGGCGGTACAGCTGACTAGCTACTATGCCCTGTCCAGCTTTCAGCATCTCGACTGTCACTCTATCATACCCCGCAGCCTTGCCCAATTTCATTCTATTCAACGCTTTCACAATCTCTACCATACTAATTTCACTTTCATCAAAACATTCATCCATGTCCCCGGATGGAACCTCTAACTGCATACT
This sequence comes from Eilema caniola, assembly GCA_949126895.1. NCBI lineage: Eukaryota > Metazoa > Arthropoda > Insecta > Lepidoptera > Erebidae > Eilema > Eilema caniola. The sequence goes on along the minus strand of OX421461.1, from coordinate 3,266,598 downwards.
TTCTTTCTCAAATAAGCTTTCAAAGTATTCCTTCCATCTCTTTAGCGCGCATTCTTCTCCTTTCGAAATACTTCCATCTTGGTTTCTGACTTTGTCCAGTTGCGAGGTCGTGTTTACACCTCTGGCTGTCCTTATGTACTTCCAGAAAAATTTGATGTTGTTCTGGAAGTCGTCAGATAACCTACTATCAAATTTATCACTGTCACTCTCTTTCTTTCTTAAAACAACCTCTTTTACCACACTCTTCAACCTTTTGTACTCATTCCAATCCTTGTATACATCATCATTCGTTGCCTTTTGTACTCTTTGATTGGCTCTTGCTGCCAACCAATCCAGCCACGCTTTCTTCTTCTTGGACACTGCCTTTAGAACCTCTGCACACACAGTCTTTAACTTACATCCTTTTCTTCTCTTACTTAAACCACACACATCCATAGCAACTACCACAATTCCTTCCCTAAACGGCTTCCATAATTCTTCAACCTCACATGCCTCATCTAACCTTTCAAACTTCCCAGTCAATTTTGTTACAAATTCTTCTCTCACATCTTTCTCTCGCAAATTTTCAACTTTTATGCGCTCTAGTATACTGACAGGCTCAGGCACACGATTCCGCCATCCCTTAAACAGGCCTCTAATTCTGCTTACCACCAGGAAGTGGTCTGTGTCAATGCCGACACCGCGGTATGCCCGAGTGTCTACCACTTTCTTTCTCAATCTGTCATCCACTACCACTAAACCTCACTACTAAACCTCATATGGCATCTACTAACTACAACTGGAGACCTACTGAACAAAACACACGTTGCCTTAAAAAATATATGTATGCATGCAGGCAAGCTGGCAATCAAACCGGCAAGCATGCAGGCAAGCAGGCAGGCATGCAGGCAAGCAGGCAAGCATGCAGGCAAGCAGGCAAGCATGCAGCCAAGCAGGCATGCAGGCAAGCATTAGTGTTGCTCTTCTCTGGCGTTGCGGGAAGTGCAGTCCTTCCGCCCTTGCGTAACAAAGTTCGGGCACCCATACTGCGGGCGAGGACTGCCCTCCCTCCGCGCCGCCGGTTCTTAAATAACACTCTAGTGTAGGGCAGACAACTACGACGGCGAGTCGGGTCGGGCGTGGTACGCAGTGTTCACGAGCTCGCTTTCCTGATTAATTGATTATACCTGCATACAAAACTGTTCATGCATGATATGGAAAACAATAATTTAAACAAAATTATATTAAGTGAAATTATTTATGTCTTAAGTGAACGTTAGATTTTTTGTTATTATATCAACCGTTACACACCCTAAATGAATCGTATAAATTTACTGATTTTTACTATACCTGTATATAGTTTAGCTGGAACACGATTTGTATAGGAACCAAATAAAAAGATTATGAAAATTTGGTAATGGTTTATTTGGAAAATGGTACGATGGGAAACAAAAAAAAATATTCTGAGAATCTGGTATAACTATATTTGGATTATGACAATATGGGAAACAAAAAAATACTATTTGAAAATTTGGTTTTAGTGCACCTGGAAATTGATTCATCTGGGAAATGAAAAACGGAATTATAGAAAGTTGTCATTCATAACATCTGTCTTTTAAAAGTTCTACCAACCGTTTTCGGTTTTTTAAGATTCGGGTAACAGAAATTCGATATTTCAATAGGTTACCCTTCCCAGAAGCTCGTGGAGCAACAGACTCCATTGCAGCATTTTCGAAATGTCAATATACAAATATAATAAGACTAAATATGAACGAATGAACTTTGTCTAGTATCAAGATCATCAAAAGAATATTTAAAAAACTTGCCTATCTAATTAAGTGAACGGGAATTAATGCGATCGTGGTATAGGTACCTGCATACCTTTGATTGCCTGACGTTTCGACCAGGTTACACCGGCCGTGGTCACAGGCTGACTGCCCATCTACTCGACTTTCTAACTTTCATCTTTATTCGACACTCTGCTCCCATCTCTGCCCCTTACCTTGTTCCTTCCCAGTTGTCTCTCTTTTCTACTCTACTATGTCTTTCCCCAAGCTCTAATCGATCTTTCTATTTCATCAGGACTTATTCATTGATGAATTTTCATTCAAAAGAAAGATCGCAATTAGTTCGGTATGCTTTTTGTTAGTTTATCGCGGTAACAAAATCGCATTACGCAGTATCAAAATCGAAATGAACGGACATGATGAACGGAATTTTATAACTCTTAGTGTGTTGGATAAGATACACTTTCAGAAGGATCCCTAATCGAAGAAGACCGCATCTGATGCAGAGATCCTGGAGAAATTGAGAGAAAACTTTAAAATTACAGAAAACAGCGCCTACTTTGTTTGTGGTAGCAATCATGTCGTTTCGTTTTCAAAAAAGGAATGTCTAGGCGCTTTCTATTAAAATTACAGTATAGTAAAAAATTATAAAATAAAACTTAATAATAACACTTCAGCACGTACATATTAATCAATATATGTTGTGCATATAAGCGCAGCGACTTTTATCAGCCTTAAGTACGTTCTCTCAGTGGCTCTGGTAGGGAGAATGTACCACAGTAAAGCCATAACAGTGGCCATGTGTGAAAATTTTCAAAATGTAAGTCGGTGGAAGATAGTTCTCACCTCGACGTAGTTTATCGAATTTAAACATTCTCTACCATCTATGTAAAGGGAAGCTGGCAGGAATTGCGTTATAGGGTGTAACGTTGTGGATTTTTTATAAAATTAATTGTAATCATTTTTCTAATATAGTCGATAATTTAGTATTTTCGACACTAAATAACTAATTTGTCTATGGGTGTGCGAGCGAGATTGGACAACATTACCTAAGTGTCTATTCACGGCGCTAAAGTGGTCCCTTTCTTCGGCTACCCTTGGCCGAGGAAGGTCGCTTTGACCCCGGCGGCCAACTGCTGTCGGCACCGGGTAAGTTTGGAAATCAACATTTCCTACTTCTTTCAACAGGTGAAGACTTCTCAGCGGCGCAGCTTACGGCCTGCTTAATGTATGGCTTAATATATTTTATTATTTTACATTTTTCCATGTGCTATTTTAGCCTCATATGTGATGCCACGAGACCGATGACCTCTACGACCAGAGTTCACGTCACCAGCTTGCACTACTTATAAATATTTTTTCTTATAGCTTCTAGCTACGCTGTTCTGCCGCTGGGGAGATTATCTTCACCTGCTATTATTTCTAGCGGGTCACTGGACGTCGTTCCCATGTGACATACTCACCCGCACTCTTTCTTTTTCCAGGGTCTTTGCACCGGGCTTCACGCCATCATTCGGCCGTGAGGCACACCAGCGAGGACCCTGGCACGCCGGCAACATCAGCAGCCGGGAGTGAACGAGCTAAGTGCAAACTACCATCTCTGCACAACGGATCAAACAACGCCTCGGCAGAATATTTATTGCGAATCCACCCTGAGATTCATTTCCATTTCTTAATACCTAAACATAAATTCATGTAACGCTTTTTTATATTATAGTTGTTATAAAGTGTTATTCAACCTTATTATTTATCTCTGTCTCACCAGTTAGCCGCTAGCCCAACATTATATTTATTACTTTTAGTGCTCTCATAGCCACTTTATTAAACTTTCATTAAAACCTAGCATAAAAATTTTCTTCCGTTACATTGGCGCCCAGTAAAGGTATTATTCTGCCGCAGGTATTGTGTGTTTGTTCCGTAATATTATATTTATTCTTATTTCTCTTTACTTTACCAGTGTGGTGATTTTTTCACCAATTTTTAGTGAATTTTTATTTTACTCCAAATGTGGGTACTTAAAAATAAATTTTTATTCCTATTTTAAACTGAATAATTACCATTCTTGTCTATTCTATCAGTTTAATTGCATATGTATTTAACTTGCTACTCTTGTTTCATGTAAAAACAAGGTAATTATCATTAACTTTTCAATATTTTTTTTGCATTAACACTTTTGTTGATGAAAACCTTTGTACTAGTTAAACTAGACAGGTTTATTATCTTTTGCAGTTGCTTCAACTGTATATTACTACTTTTATACCCACTGGTAAAGTAAAGTTCTATTTTCTTTTACTTCTTATGGACTTGTTGATCTCAACTTCATACCATCTCGCCACTTACTTTTTATTAATTTTTGTGCAGGTGTGTCTATTGTACACACACTGAGTACCCCGTCAGTGAATTCATTAATTTTTACATTTACTTACCTTATGTGCATATATTATGCATAATAATAACATATAATATGTTATTATATCAACCTATTGCTGGTTGAATTTTGTTTATATTTTATTTGAAACTATTTGTTGTTTTGAACACAAATAGCTTACATTCACTGACAGGTTACATATATTTTACTTTATTTCAGTAAATAACTTACTTTATTGAAGTAAATTACTTACTTCATTTTATGTCAATCTCGCTCATCGCACCATAGTTTTTACTTATTACTAACTTTGGGTTACTTTACCATTTAAATTTTATACTGAACTGTTTTGTAGTCATGTTGCTCGTTGTCGGATTTCTGTATCCAAATAAGCTTGATCATTAAAAAAAAAGAAATATATATATCCCTTGAAAAGAAATACAAGGAAAATAAAAGATCTCCATAAAATTAATATATATCTTTGAAAAGAACAACAAAGATAAAAATAAATATTTAAATTGATAGTCCTTCATCTTGTTCTGCATATTGGATTGTTGAGTCTGTGATTCAAGTCTTTAAAATAATTACTTTTAATATAAATTTAACGTACAAAGTATACATTACCCATTTTCCCCGAGTCCTCTTAAGATGACTGGTGTATTAGTTTTTCATGACAAACTGTGCTTCTATCAAGTTATTACCTACTTGTTAAGTAAGCTTCTATTTCATTTAATTCAAATATAATATTAGCAGTGTCATCCAAATAATCACATATTTCACATAAAATATTTTAATCAAACAAAATATACAGAAAGTTAACCTAACCTAATTAATTAATTTAAAGTAACAACTCTCAATGAATTCTTGTGTTCTAATAATCACTATTGTTTCAATCATAATTTTTAATTTCAATAAACTTCACATTGCTCTTAAATAATATTACAACACTGTTGTGGCAAACAAGTATATACCAACACATACTTGTAATTTAAAATATAATTGAAACTTGTACTTTACAAACTTCTTCTTGTTATTGTACTGTGCTGGTATACTGCCTACAACCTTTTAATCACGACATGGTCGTAATGATATACACTTTTACCTATAAAAGGGTCAACAGTTATAACTTTAATTTAATGTACCCAACTTTGAACACTTATTACGAAAACTATTTACGACTCGTCTAAGTCATGATTCCTGTTCGTAGACTTGGTTTACACTATATCTTAAGTACTAATGTACTATTTTTCAATTGTTTACATCTTCGGTTCTTATAATTGAACATCAAATTAATTACATCAAAACTTTGTTTTGAATTTGTTTTGGGGAGTAAAATAAGACTATTTGAACTGTCAAACGTCATATAATTTTGACAATCAAAAAGTGTTGCCATTTTGTTTCAAAATTGCCTTTTTTTTTTAAACAAAATAAGATTATTCTTTTGAGAATAACAATTTTTGGTCCTTGTGCTAAATATTATACAATATCTTTTGACCCTATGGTTGCCTTCGTATTATGCATTAAATATTTTTCCTTTGGGTTAACCCTAAAATGCCTCCATTGTTTTCTTGATTTGTAAATTTTTTTTTTGAACTTTTGGTCCCAAGACAAACGCCAACGACTACAAAACATTAAATAAATAATTTGTTTGTTGAACCTTGGGTTCTGATTTTTTGAACTTTTTAAACTTTGGAAAGTTTTTAAAACTTTAAAATTGTTTTGAACACTCGTTGTTCCTTTAGCAACTCATGTTTGCATAATATATAATACTCGCAGTATGTGGGTCAAATAATAAGCCATCTTTCTTTGAAAATAACTCCTTTAATAATAATTTGACTTGTTCATAACTATTAAAAGTAGTTAATTATACTTTTGCATTGTTTATATTCGACAATGACACTTATATAGCTTAAATAAAGTTAACTTTTTAAATTTTATTACCCTACCACTGCTATATATTTTCTTCTTCTTTTTTTCTCCTCTCTTTGAGATGGAACTTTGAACTTCATGTTCGTTTTTCTTTATTATTAGGCTTTGCCTAGTAATGGTTGTTGTGGGTCGGTTGGCGTTATAAACCAACCGATGTTGTTTTTGGGTCCGTTGGCGTTTTAAACCAATGGATACCTTATCTTGGTGCTGGGATACTAAACCAGTCACCGGGAATTTTTATGGTTTTATACCATTTGTTGGATCTGTTGGCGTTTTAAACCAACAGATACCTTTTTCTTCGAGCTGGGAATTCAACCAGTATCGGGGTACTATTTTATGGTTTTATACCATTAAGCTGAGCGGTCGTGCAAACTCAGTTTAAAAACAAGCCTCATTGCAACCCTTTTTGTTATGTCTTCTTCCGAGCGGTTTGCAAACTCGTGAAATAAGCCTTATTGCAGATGCGGTAATGTATACATCTAAAATAAGCCCTATACTAAAAACATAACACTTTCCCTTTTTAAAGTTGAAAATATATAGTGGTTCGATTGCTCCTTTTCTTCCCATTGAAATTGTTGTCTGTGACATTTCAATGTTTTCCATCTTGTTTGATTTACGTCTGAGTCTCCAGTGTCTATTAACCTGGAAACTCTCTTCGCAAGGAACGCGGGTGCTACATTTTTGAAGTGGCAACCGCTAAGTATGGATGAACATGATAGGGGAGGTATGTAAGGAAGTATGTATGTGTAAGCGTAAGTCAGGCATTTTATTGAGCAGTCCAGTATCGGGTTTTTGGGTAACAAAAACCCAGAACTAATTGGGGGGGTATTGTAACGTTGTGGATTTTTTATAAAATTAATTGTAATCATTTCTCTAATATAGTCGATAATTTAGTATTTTCGACACTAAATAACTAATTTGTCTATGGGTGTGCGAGCGAGATTGGACAACATTACCTAAGTGTCTATTCACGGCGCTGAAGTGGTCCCTTTCTTCGGCTACCCTTGGCCGAGGAAGGTCGCTTTGACCCCGGCGGCCAACTGCTGTCGGCACCGGGTAAGTTTGGAGATCAACATTTCCTACTTCTTTCAACAGGTGAAGACTTCTCAGCGGCGCAGCTTACGGCCTGCTTAATGTATGGCTTAATATATTTTATTATTTTACATTTTTCCATGTGCTATTTTAGCTTCATATGTGATGCCACGAGACCGATGACCTCTACGACCAGAGGTCACGTCACCAGCTTGCACTACTTATAAATATTTTTTCTTATAGCTTCTAGCTACGCTGTTCTGCCGCTGGGGAGATTATCTTCACCTGCTATTATTTCTAGCGGGTCACTGGACGTCGTTCCCATGTGACATACTGACCCGCACTCTTTCTTTTTCCAGGGTCTTCGCACCGGGCTTCACGCCATCATTCGGCCGTGAGGCACACCAGCGAGGACCCTGGCACGCCGGCAACATCAGCAGCCGGGAGTGAACGAGCTAAGTGCAAACTACCATCTCTGCACAACGGATCAAACAACGCCTCTGCAGAATATTTATTGCGAATCCACCCTGAGATTCATTTCCATTTCTTAATACCTAAACATAAATTCATGTAACGCTTTACCTCGATTATAAATGTTCTAAATTGTTATAATCAATCTTATTATTTATCTCTGCTCATAACCTAGCCGGTATAGACAACATTATTTATTAATTTTACAGTGCTCTCATACCTCATTTAATTCTCTTTATTTAACTTTTTTAAAACCCTAGCATCAACACATTTCCTTCGTTACAAGGGAGCCCTCGCCACTACCAAAGAATATGAATTCGTGTATCAGGATTTCTCAGAATTTCACTACTATGGGAGCTAAATAGGCGATGAACCGTTATATGTTAAGGCCATAATTTGCGCAACGGATTTTTATGATCTTTTTTTGTTGTTGGATTGAGAAGGGTTGTACCTGGTCAAGGGAGTCAGGAATTTAGGGAAATCGTCAAAATGTAGGCAAAGATGCTGTTGCTGTTGCTTTTACATAATTTGAGTATTTGACTCTAAAATCATGATGTTAACCTTATGATAAAAACAAATATCAAAACAAGCAAATGATTAACGATTGAACAGTTAGATTCTTATAATTCATAATAAAGGGAAAATAAATAAAATTATGTTTTTTATGTATTCTGTTAGAAGTCGGTGCCAACTTTGTTTAATGTGCCTGAAGTACTATGATGTAATGAATTTATATATGGTCTCTAGGGCTATGCACCGACTTCTAACTCAGAACAGTTGTAATATCAGTTACTTTTTTTTCAGTGCCTCTTTTTTGTTCCCTTAGGCGGTTTAACTCGTTAACATTTATTTATTCGCTATAAAGGTTAGTCCATGCCCGTTCTTAAACTCTTATCCAATCCTGCATTAAATTTCATCAAGATTGGTTCAGTTCAGCGTTTTAGGCGTGAAAGGCACCAAACAGATAGACAGGGTTCCTTTCACATTTATAATGTTAGCTCAGTCTAACGAACTCTCATACAGAATTACAGACTCGTTATATTATGATATTAGTATGAATGTATGGCAGCAAACGTGATTCTTTATTAATTACAATATTATTTATACAATTAAATTACGTCTTGGATATACGTGCCTCTATACCAATTTTGCGGGCTAGTAAGAGAGATGTCAATGGATTCTGTTACTTATTTATTGATTTTGAAAAAATCCCAAACTTGAACCTCATCATATTATATATTATTTTTACATAAATTTTTGCATTGTGATTTATGTTCTGTGATCATTATTTTTATAGTAATGAGGTGAATGCAGATACTTTTCATAAGTCTTATACTAGCCCAGTCGCAAAGAGCATTATTATATGGCCTTATACCTTTAAATGTTATTGGTTATGAGACTGGTATATATGGGGATACCGTGGCATAAATGAATAATGCTGGTTCGCTGTTGGTGTGGACTGTCTGGTAGGTACCATGGTTGATGTAGTTGCGGTTCTCACGGGTGCATTATACACAGGTGTATTTGGCACATGGTTCGCTGTGGGAGTGTACTGCGGATAGTACGGTCTCGGTGGAGGCGGGGCGGTAGCCTGGTATGGGTAACCACCAGGGGGCGGGGCCTGCTAATGCGCTATGTTGTGAGGCCGAGGCGCGCTCGGCGCATGCGCTACCTTTTGCAAATGCACCGATGCCGAAGGCTGCAACTGTGGGACATTCTGAATGTGCGTCCCGCTGTGTGCTCTTGACATATTTTGCCCATATGGCATGGTCTGCTGATGTGCGACATTTTGCATTTGAGCCATATTCTGAAAATATGCCCCGTTGTGTGCGGGAGCTACATTTCGCACATGATTTGGAATTTGGGTCTGACTAGTAATCTGGTTTTGAGCCGAAATATGATTCAAGGCAACATTTGGCTTCGAGGCGCAATTTGCGTTCGAGGCGCAATTTGCGTTTGAGGCGCAATTTGTATTTGAGACACAATTTAGGTTTGAGGCGCAATTTGATTTTGAGTCGCAATATGGCTCGGCGTCGCATTCGACGACTGTGACCCGACAGGGGGAGCCACCATACTTGTAGTCGCAGTTGGTTGCAGAACTTTTTGCAAATGCGCCATTTCTGATTGTCAATTACCGGAGCAACCATTCTATTTGGCATATACACCGGTACATTAGGCCCAAGAGCAGCAGCACTCGTTGGAATTATATTCCTAGCGGTTACCCTCGCCACAGGAGAACTAGAACCCCCGTTCAAGAGACCATTCACCGAAGAGCTACCTTCCTGTGAATGTGTAAAGTTTGCACTACGAATCATTTCCATGACTGATTTTAAGCTGAAATTTGGGCTACTGCCAAATACACTTGTTCGCTTGAGCAATATTTCTCGCCAGCTCTACCATATTCATGAAGATCTGGCTATGTAGCGATGACGATGGGCCCCCCACAAGTGAATTCATATTAAACTGTGGTGATGCTTGCTCCGGTGGCAGAGGCACGTATATACAAGACGCGATTTCTATCAGGAAATTAAATTGTATAAATAATATAATTACAATATTAAAGAATCACGTTTGCTGCCATAAAATAGAAATCGTCAGTCAGCAATAAAGCAAAGACTGACGATTCCCCACTCTTTAATTACTTGTAAATATTAGTATATAAGCTATAGCATTAACACCACTATGGCAGAGGCACGTATATACAAGACGTGATTTCTATCAGGAAATTAAATTATATAAATAATATTGTAATTAATAAAGAATCACATTTGCTGCCATAAAATAGAAATCGTCAGTCAGCAATAAAGCAAAGACTGACGATTCCCCACTCTTTAATTACTTGTAAATATTAGTATAAAAGCTGTAGCATTAACAACAAGAAATCAATCAATAAATAAGTAACAAAATCCATTTATTTATTTATTTATTTATTTGGCACACAAAACAGAAAACAATCAAAATCTTACAAAATATCATTTTAAGGTTCGGTTCCAGATTGAGTTCCAAAACATGTGTACTCAGCATGACACAATTAAAAAGCGTGCATAAAGTGATACAATAAAACAAAAATATAACCAAGACAAAACCAATAGAACAATTTGTAAGATATTGGTTAATAATTTAGACACAGTTAGTACTGTTATCTATTCTGTGACATAGTAATGAAACTCTGCAAACAAAGTGACAACAGATTTATAGCTTGGCTATAACCTGCTCAACAGCATTCTTGTATGTTGAGAAACCCCGGCTGAATATATCTATCTCGTGGCTATGCTCATGCAAGAGCTCATTATAAAGACGACGCATTCTAACTATGGGGTTGTAAAAAGATGTGTTATTGATGTGAACATTTAATACGAAACTCCTGAGATGGGGTTGAAGATGTCGAAATTTAATATTAAAGTCTAATAAGGTTAATAATTCCGGAGAGTCAATTAAGGAATGGACAATCTTATGAAGGCAAATAAGATCACTACATTTACGGCGATCTTCAAGCGACTGCAACTTGAAATGATCGAGTCTCTCCCCATACGACTTCAGCTGTCTGTGTGACCCCAGTCTATAGCAAGCCAAATAAAGACACTTCTTCTGGATCCGCTCCAGATACTTAATATGGACCGCATAAAAAGGTGACCATATGATGGAGTTATATTCTAAGATACTGCGAATTAACATCTGATAAAGATATATCAGACTGCGTGGATTTTTGAAGTCTTTAGTTAGTCTAGATATAAAACCAAGTAGCCGCGTACTCTTACCTACGACATAGTCAATGTGCGCCTGAAATGTCATTTTGTCATCAAACAAAATTCCCAAATCCTTAACAGCACTTTTTCTTTCTAGGCAGTGTCCACCGACGTTATAATTATATAATATCTTTTGACGCTTGCTAGTAAAAGATATCACACAGCATTTCTGAGCGTTTAAAGACATACAGTTTTCCTGACACCAACTTTGAACCTTTTCCAGATCTGACTGAAGTTTTAGACAGTCTTGGAGATTGTTGACTACAGAGTAGATTTTCAGATCGTCAGCATAGAGCAAACAAGGGCTCACCAATCTATCTATAAGGTCGTTGATAAAAACAACAAAGAAAAGGGGTCCCAAATGAGATCCCTGGGGAACACCTGAAGTACAGGGAGCAGGAGCAGATAAAGCGCCCTTGATAGCCACAAGTTGGCTTCTTCTATCCAGATACGACTGAACCCAGCGAAGCAAATTACCATGTATTCCATAACCAGATAATTTTGCACAAAGAATGCCGTGGTTTACTTTATCGAAAGCCTTGGAAAATTCTGTGTATATGGAGTCAACCTGCGACCTTTTCCCAAAAGCTGAGCACAAATAATTTTTATACACCAATAGGTTCGATAAGGTTGAACGATTCTTAATAAAACCATGTTGTCTAGTTGAAAGCATTGGACTGATGTGGTGGTATAATGAACCATAGACTACCGATTCAAAGATTTTAGCCATACAGGACAAAATACTGATAGGTCTATAGTTTCCGCAACAGGTTTTATCACCTGCCTTGTGTATTGGTACTATGTGTGCCACTTTCCATTTGCTGGGAAAGATCCCTGACTGGATTGATTTATTAAACAATATTGATAATGGCACACACAATTCCTTACCACATTTTTTAATGAAAAAAGGCGGAATTCCGTCAGGTCCTGAGCCTTTACAAGCATCTAATTTGTTTATTTTATTTAGAACCTCCTGACTTCTCACATGAACTGAACAGAGGGCCGACGCCCCAATGAAAGGTATGGAATTTTCTTCATTGGCTCCTGTGACTTGTTCAAAAACGGAACCAAAGTGTTGCGAGAAGAGTTCACAAATTCCTTGATGGTCAGAGGAGATAAGGCTACCGTATTTCATTGTTTGAGGTATGGCATTACAATCCCTCTTACTATTCACAAAACGCCAAAAACCTCTAATACCACCATCGAGGGATGACTCAACTGAAGAAATGAATATGTTATAGTCCTCCAATATAAGTTTTTTACAGCGGGTACGAAGCATACTGAATGTGTCATAATCACGGGGATTACCATACTTGCGATATCGCCTATGGTAGTGAAGTTTTTCTTTCATAGCAGCAGAAAACCATTTGGGGTATGTGTCGGAATGCCCTCCCTTAACAGGCGTAAATTGAGCTATAATTTGATCAAGCGTCGTGTAGAAGGCGTGTAGTGATACATCGATATCATCACCAGCAAGGAGATCGTGCCAATCGATTTTAGTTAGCTCAGTTCTAAGTAATGGGAAGTCGCATTTATAAAAGTTGAGCCTACGAGGTCTTTCCGATTTTATAGTTTTCAAAATAAAGCTGTTCAGACACAAGTTGACTACTAGTGAAGGATGATGATTATCCAATTTGCTTAAAGGTTCGGCGCCATATACCTGCATGGTGGTCATGGTCGATAAGATGAGATCGAGGTAACGATTGTTCTCATTAGGAATGCTATTGAACTGATGCAAGCCACAAATAAACAGGGTCTCTTTGAGCACCTTCGCCCTATTATCCAGGGACGGACCAGGTAGCAGGGAGTATGAAGAAGGACATCTTGTCCAAGCGACTGATGGAGTATTAAAGTCGCCTATGAGGATAAATTCACCAGAGGTACGATGTTCTAACAAACTTCTTTGGCAGTTATTGTGAAACTTGTGAATTGATTCCATAGGAAGATCAGGAGGAAGGTAACAAACACAGATATTTAATAAATTATTATTGGTTTTAACCCCTGTCGGGGAGATAGACAGCCAGAGATCCTCAACATCACAATCCCAATTAAATTGTCGAGTAACTTGAAACTCTTTTTTAATAGCAACGAGTATACCACCACCCTCCGTTTTCCGTATATTTGTGTCACTTCTGTCACGTCGAAACACAATGTATCGCGAGTCAAATAGCTCTGCGTCATATACACTGTCATTCAAATTGGTCTCAGTTAAACATATCATGTCATAATTACAGTTTAGAGCACTAATATAAATATCTTTTATTTTAGTTCTAATTCTGTTAACATTTTGGTAGAAAATTAACATTAAATGGTAAAGATTGTACAAAATTAATAAACTCAAAAACTTCAACTAAAACAAAAGCAACTATATATGTACGATTATAAATTGTTTAATGTATCTGTACTCTTAATATGAATGTGACTATCTCTGTCGTCCTTACGCATATATACTCTGCCGTATTTCACCCACACATACTTGTAATTAAGTTCCCTCGCTTTCATTCTTGCTGCGGCGTGGAGAGATTTACATTCGGGGGAGATATGTTCGCCGACGTATATGTTGCACTTGTTCGAAGCAAGGCCCAAGTGAGAGGAGTTCAGTTGATCATCTCTGGAGATATTGTTGTGACGCCGACAGGCTGATATTACTTGATCCCTTAGTCGTGAGTTGGACAGGGTGATTAGAATATTACGTGGACGGTCTCTGGAGGCATCCAACTTCGCAACTCTGCGACATGATATTATATTGTCATCATTAATCACCGTGTTAATAGTTTTGCATAGATTTTTAAACATCATCAATATATTTTCAGTTCTACTTTCAGGAACAGCCTGTATTTCCAAGTTCTGGCTGCGAGTCATTCGCTCAATAGACGACAGACGACCATTTAGATTGCTCATCTCCTTCTGCAAGCGTAAATTCTCGGTTTCTAATTTTTTTATGGTGTGCAAATCTGTTTTAATCGTCGATTTGAGATCAGTTAATTCTGCGCATATATGGTCCGTTGTTTCCGTGAATTCATCCTGCAATTTCTTTACTAAAACTTCCGTTTCCGATTTAACCTGATTTTTCACTTCTTCCTTTATAATAGAACGAAACTTATTCATCCAGACAGATAAAGCAGTGTCAAGCTTTTGATCCAATAATTTACTAATATTATGCATGGTAACTTGGTCCGTAGTGCTGGGTGAAATGATGTTGTCGAGTGACATATTTACTGACTCATCCGGCAAAGGTATCTGCGTACTCCGAACGGGTGTATTAATATTCGATCTAGTGCGCCGTGTAATATTTATACATGACGGGCACTGCCATTTTGAACGATATTCTTCACTTAGAGAGGCAAACTGTTTATCACTCATGTTTAAACATTGGAAATGATATTTTGCGCAACATTGATAGCATTGCAGACAGCCAGCAACGTCCACCCCATGGTTACAAGCTAAACAAACCATTTTAGAAAAGCAAATTAATCCCAAAAAGTATACGTCGTCGCGGGCGAGGATCGAACGCAAGATGCGAAACACACGGACAATACCGTACGCTTACACCGTTACGCCACGGATACCTTTAACAGGCGCAGTGAAATTAGGAATCACTATCTATGTGTGTACTAATCTATTTGAAACAGGTTTCCAGACGAGATTAGGTTGACAATTGATCTTTGTTTATATGCAAAAGCACAAAGTTTTTAGGGTAGTTCACAAATAAATGACGATCACTTTGTTTTTAGATTCTAAATTACACCGCTTTTATCATTGAAAAGTTTGTTACGATAGCTTAGCGCGGTTCCGAGTTAGGTAATTTCACTAATAAAGTACTATAGACTCCACACCAATAACTTTTACACTGTTTATAAATAAAATACTATAGAGGTAACGGACACACGTCATGCACGCACGAGTCCCACACTTTACTGCTCTCTTACTAGCCCGCAATATTGGTGACCCCGACGATCTTACTGAGCTACGGACCTGGTTTTTGTCTGCCGGATTCAGTTGATCACCGTGGCGCTAAATATTGGGAGAATTACCCATTAGCCCACGAGCTTCCGACGTGATCCTTATTGAGCGACGGACCTGGTATCTTGCCTGCCCGTCTCGACTGATCACCAACCACCGCGATATTCGCGGATAGCACATTCCAGTTGGCTTCCCACAAGCGGGTCCCACCAGCTGGAATTTCAAGAGGCTGACAAATCTGAAACCGACCGCGACATGGCACCAACAATCGCTGGAACACCTACCAAAAATTCAGGCACATCGTCCGAGCAAACCAGCGACAGTCAAGTAGTGGCTGCAATTACAATTGCGGAGCGCATACCACAATTTTGGACGGATTCACCACGCCTTTGGTTCGCCCAATATGAGGCCTTCATAGCCTCTCAAAAGCAAGGTGACGAGTACAAATATAACAATGTCATTTTTATCACAAAAATCTGTCAGGAATCATTTTCTTGATGTAGCAGCTAAAAATCATCAAGATCCGTTATAAATAAACCGACAGAAAACTTCCCCCTTTTCTCCCCCATTAATCATACTATCAAAAACATATCGACAAAGTTGTGTTTTAAATCACAGAACAGGTGTGCCAAGTTTGGTGAAAATCGGTTAAGAAATGAGCCCTCTAGACCGGAATTGACAAACCGACATAGATGCGGACAAAAGCAAAATCGGTCACCCAGTTGAAACAGAGACGCTCATTCGGTTCGCTCGCTCGGTCAACAATGTCATCACTATCAACATCATCTCAGTGTTATTACTGGTTACATTTGAGGCTTATACTTCGGAACCCGCGGTCAGCCTTCTCATTTTCCTTTTCTCAGCCTTAAACGGTACTTTGGGAGCAACTACCATCTAACCTCCAAACACCGAAAGGAAAGCCTCGTATCAGAGCCTCGTCGAGAGCTTGTAGATTACGTAGGTTTGAGATGATTTTTCTAGTTGCGTCCAAATCTTACATTTTGGAATTTGTTAGTTGTTCGCCGGCTTGTCCTGTAGATTGGTCTATTTTGGTTCTTAAGGTTTACGGATTTGGGTCTCAGTCTGGCCGTCTTTTAATCAACAGGAGTACCGGCTTACCGTCGAGATTGACTTAAACTCATAAACAACTTGGTTGAGTCCCGTGCATTCGGATTTCAGTTGACTAATCAGTAGTTTTTTTTTAATTTCCATATCTTAAATACTTTTCAATTAAATTAAATTACTTAACATATAAATTAAAAATTAACTACATAATTACACAATACAAAAAAAAAACACTAAAAGTTGGCGTCATGGAATTCATCCGCATCGCATGCGTCTTGTGGAAGTGTTTCCAGAAGATTGTGCGTCCCACACCATAGTCCTACCCATTTTCCAAGGTATTAATGACATACCATCCGGTCTCCTGCCATCGTCGCGCGCCAAACCGTTTGGTTAATGCACAGCTGGCACACCGGCGGTGACAAGAGCAGGGCGGATTATGTCGTTGAGGCTGGCGTGCGGTGGAATTCGCCCAGCGCTCCTGCAACACTACAGGCCATGGTGTCCGAGTCGGTCAACTGCTTCTCTACAACGGCATTGATGCGGAGAAACACACGGCGCACCTAAGCGGAGGCACGTCGCGATGGGGAAGGTAGTGTCATCTAACATAGTCCCTACGTTAGATGACGGAAGAGCTTGTAACCAAAGACCCGATTCCCACACTCCAACCTCCAGTAAACGGGCACGCTCTGCAGCATTAGAGCAAGTATTTAATAAATTTTGTCTTACCAAGTTGCAGAGCGGCCCGTCCCACTGACGCTGTGAGAAAAGGTTCCTTGGAAGATCAGTGTTTGATCAGTAGTTTAGATAAATCTTTATTTTTGTGAAATCTTTGTTCTGTGTCAAACATTTTAAGTACAATTTTTACAATCACAGTTACATTATTATTTTTGTAGGACAAAGAATAGATAGCCGATAAGAAAGTTCAGGGTTATGCAAAGTGTTTTTTAGGTATTTTTATTTGGCGATACATACACCAATAGATTTACAGTAGGACAAGTTCGGACAAGAAGCTAAATACTTCTACCGACTTCAAATGAGTAGGGAAAAGACTCGGTGGAAGATTTGAATCTTTGCAATCAGTGTTTGTGTTGATCAGAGACACTCGAGACCAGGTTCCATGAATACAAGGAGGAGATAGTGATTATCTCCTCAATGTATGTAATCTAGAGAATTGTGAAGTGGAAAAGATCAACATTTTGAACTCTATAAGCTAACCGGGAACATAATTAGATAAAATAAATGTTGTTGACTCTTTCCTTTGTCGCACAATTAAGACCTGGAATTCCTTGCCAGCTCACGTGTTTCCCTCTTCCTACAGTCCCGGGTAAAAAAAGGGCTGAAAAAAGGGTAGTTGACACGAAAAGTTCATCTTTACAGTGCTCTTATATTAACCCTTGATCCGCCCCGGACCGATTTTGCAGCTAACACCGCCGCGTCCTTGGGTCAAGATTATTTCTAGACCTGTAGGTCATACACCTCGATAGACCGTTATTTCGATATGAAGATTATAATTATATATCATCATACGCACATCATTGAAACGAGCATAGAAAATCCTATCAAATTAGCATTGTCATATGTGAAAAAATACGTACGTTTATCTGCAATGCTCGTATAATTTCACTGTTTCCATTTTTTTGCTGCAAAACCATCATGTCGTCAACACATTTTATTATCACAAAACTTTCACTGTTGTCCATTTATCACTTTCCACATCACAACAATATAATACGATAACGTAGTTCACCATTAGATAACATTTCACTAGCACTTGACCTCAGAAAACTAATTATCAACACCAAAAAACTTATACCTATACAAACTCGTGGGTGATTCGCGCCGAAACTGGAATTTTGCCGACGGGTGCGTTGCGAAGTAGTTGGGCGACGCGCTGACGTCACAACCGCGAGCCGTTGGCTATCGATAGTGCTTGACAAAACCAAAATAATGTCGATAAACGATTTACAATATTGTTTGCAGATAAATACTTCGTTATTCATTTCCTGTATTGTTGTTGATAATAATTATCGAGTATGTCGCATAAAGGGCGAATACGGTAGATGTCTACCGTTACGCGTTTTACGGTACTACTACGGTAGATATCTGATCATGCGCATTTGACCTGTGTCCATAATATATATTTTACATCGACAATAGAATGTAAGTATTTATTATATTATGCTTACCTAGTTCTAGATAGCATTGTGTAGAATGTTGTAGAATCTTATATTTATTATTGAATTCAAAATTTTTTTTTTATACAACTGAGGTGGCAAACAAGCACACGGCCCACCTGATGGAAAGTGGAATTTTGTAGAATATTTTATTTATTTATCGAAACTGAACTTCTTTGTATACAACTAAGATGGTAGACAAGCACACGGCCCACCTGATGGAAATTGAAACATTGTAGAATATTTTATTTATTTATCAAAATTGAATTCAAAAATCTTCTTTTTTTATCCAACTGAGGTAGCAGACATGCACACGGCCCACCTGATGGAAAGTGGTTACCGTGACGTATGGACGTGTGCAATACCAGGGGAGTCACACTTGTACTGCCGATCCTGTAAACACAGATATTTTCTGTACCGTCAGTGTAGAAGACAAAGACGGAATAGCCTTTGGTCTTCCCATCGACAGCACAAAACTCTCCAGTGAACTCTGGCTACCCTATTTACCGCCAGGTATTATGCGTTAGGTTACTAGGCCGCGGTATTATGTAGGGCGGAGGTACTTTTCCAGTTGGACTGCTCAATTGGACGGAAATACCGTCGTGTAGATACCTAATTATACATTCTGAGTTTTAAGTTGCTGTTGACAGTGACCCTTCCCAAGCCAGAATAGACCGCTGGAGAGCAAAGGGCTCGCTACCGACCACTTTCATCCCGCTCTCTGAGAATCTCCCGCCTGGACATGATCTGCCATAGATGGGAGTTCTCGAACAAACTTCACACACAGGTCCGATCGCCACGATAGAAGGAGAATAAATATTCTACGACATACACAACGCTATCTAGAACCAAAGTAAGCTTACTTTAACTACCGTGGATGATATCTATTATTTGGATAAACATACTTAGATATATAGCTCGCACGATAGACCGCGTCATCTTTCTTTGACTTACGCATACGATGCGATTCGATCGGCACGCGATACGATCGACGCCTACCGAGCGGGTGGAGTGAGCACGCCACCGCACCCCGCACCCTACCCAGTGGCGGCCTCTACCGCGCTCTCTGGGCAGCGCAGTTCGCCCGGGCAGTCGGTGTGTGCTGTCTGTCGTGCGCTATCTGAACACACGTACACATAACACGCGCGACTGCGTGCCGACGATTACGTAACTAGGTACTGACTCTTTGTTTCCTCATGTTATCTGTTCTTAAGTGAACGGGAATCGAACCAGCTCCCTCTGCAGAATGCTCTACCGCTACACCACAGAGGCTGTCGAATTATAATATATAATTATACGATTATATTATGAATAATAGGAATGTAAACAAATATATAAATACTAACATATCTATATTTAATTATATAGATATGTTAATAAAATTATTAAGGATCATAGAACTTGAATACTTCTATAATAATAAACTTACCTATACCCTGACCCATTTAACCATCAGGGCACGCTGTGATTGCGGCGGTAAGACCCATCATGGGGGAGTGGCTAGAGAGGCCACACGGTGGCCTCTCGTACCGTCAGACGCAGGTCATTACCGGACACGGTAACTTCGGGCGGTACCTGCATCTGATGGGCATAGAGCCAACGCCCGAGTGCCATCACTGCGACGCGAGCGTGGACTCGGGGCTGCACACGCTCACCGAGTGTCCGGCGTTTGAAGCGCCGAGGCGGGAGCTTGTGACGGCCCTGGGGGTGAGAGTGCTCACGCTCTCCACCCTGCTCGCGGCGATGGTCCGCTGCGCGGATGCGTGGGCGGCCAGCGCCTCCTTCTGCGAGCAGGTCATGCTCGTGAAGGAGACAGCAGAGCGGGCGCGGCGCAGCGAGCGAGAAAGACTCGCGGACATCGCTCGCCGCGTTCGAAGGCGGCTCGGGCGTCGGAGGGCGCAAACCGACCTCCGCCCCCCATGAGCGCGGGCCTGAGGGTGACGAGTGGAGCCGCTCGTCACCCTAGCAGAAGCAGGCCACGGCGGCGGCGCGCATCGTAGGACGATGCGCGCCCCCCCCATACCGGGGGCGAGTCGGGGACCGCGTGGTCCCCCCTCCCGAGGAGGGCCAGACCGAGAGGAATGGCCCTGGGTCAGCCGGGGTGCGAGGGATATGTCAAAAGACAACCTCACCTCCGGCCTAGCACATCGACCCACAGACGGCGTGCGGTTTAGTCGGTTCGAGTCCGACATAACCTACCCCTCCGGCTCCGGAGGGGTGGGTATCCGTGGGGATTTCCCGCACGTAAAAAAAAAAAAAAAACCCATTTAACCACTTGCACCCACAAAACCTATAAATACTGACCTATATGACGTAGACGAAACCATAGTTAGACATTTAGGTATAATGAAATAAAACACGATTAATAATCAAAATTTTTTATTATTATATTATACAACTTTGAACATAACTTTTCACAGTACAGACTGTACTAGCTGTTACCAAATTAAAATAACAAAACGTATCTGACAGACGTAACAATAAAGATTATTCTATTAGTTAAGTACGTTTGTGTCTCTCGTAGACATTTTATATGTTGGTTTATAGGTGTTATGAACTGATGAAGCTTACTCGTACTTTCTGTGAGCCTAGCACTTAATGAAAAAAGCATTAGAATCATAGAAATACTTATTGCGTGATGATCAGTGATCATGACCCAACCGGCATAAAATTACTTAGTGTTATTGCAGACTATGTGCAGATCTGTTCGGTAGTTTTGCGTGAAAGAGTAATAAACATTCATACATCCATCTATCATAAACATATACATTTTTTCATCATCAACCTGACTAGACTCCGGCAACACTTAGTGGGCTTTTTATTTATTTACAAACATGTTTACTTAGTCTAAATACAATTATTTTTTTAAGTAGCATAGTTGAGCAAACAGTTCATTTCCAAATTTGTCGTCTAAATAATATAGAATTTTATAATAACCATTTTGACAATATGACAATATTTATGTAACAAGCTGTGTAATAATTTTATTCTTGTATTTAGAATGTCACAAACAAAATACACATGAACTGACTAAGCAGTATTCCAAAAATGGAATATCCGAGTATAAAATATGGTAATAATTTATTGTCCATGAAACTAGGTGGTAAACAGAAAACTAGGTACTGCTCTGAGCTGTACATTTCATTCCTGTCCATTCGAAAGTCCATCTGAAAACTTTAGCATGGGCAAGAATGTACTGTGCAGCTGAGAAGAGAACAGAACAACAATATTGAAGAGGCATAAATGATTTCATTGACATTTAGGACACAGTGATTTAGGTTTCGCCGCTATATTACATATTTTCATCATCAGTTATCCATCACATTTTATGGCCAATAAACATTCTCACTCAGCACGTCTCTTGCGCCCACGGGCTTCTGGTAGTGCCAGGACCTCCTCTGTATGCCACACCTTCCAGCAAGCCCCGTGGCACAAGAAGACGTTGCACACCTCGCAGCTGAGATGTGATTGTTTATTGACGTTCCTTGCATAACAAACACGACATCGCCTTCTATTCTTTGCCCCGGGATTAAACATCGGGGTATGGAAAACATTCCGCTTCAGCCTCATGAGTTCCCCTTCTGCAACTTCCTGAACCAATTCTTGAGATTTGAGATGCCTCTCAATAATTGATTCAGCAAGCGCATAGCGGAACTCACGGTGCGTCATGGTCAGACGGTCGCGACGTTCCCGGGAGCAATTGTACATGATCAGACTATTCAGAATACTAACATTCATCAACCTTTTAAAAACTTTCATGTACCATTTCACTCCTCTTTTGCGCTCTAACAAATACATGGCGAGTTTTTGATCTTTCAGATCAACTCCTCCCATGTATGAGTTATAATCCCTTACACACACAGGTTTCACACAACTTTTACCAGCCCTCGATCCAACGAAAGTATCCACATTGTGAAAGGTGGATAATATATTCACCATTTTGGAGTCCTTCCACGACACGATTGAAATATCTCCACAATGGCGAGCTATAATAGTCCCCTTCGTCACATTTGCGGGTACTTTAGCTATTTCATTGGGCACATAACGGCGATTTGTACGAAGGGTCCCAAAGCAATCAAAGCCTAGCGTCTTGAGGTATCGAGCCAACGATGGACAATTTTTTTTTTTTTTTTTCCATCGTCACACAATGACCTCGACGTTCTAAGCCTTGTAAAAGCTCTAGGACTGTCTTCGTACTTTTTAAACCTAGATCAGCACTGATTTGCGTATCGCTTAAGACCTCATCTGATTTGCCAGTGTAGATTTGGAATCGAGCCATATAGCCAGTCTGCGCTTCGCAGAGCTCATATGACTTGATCCCAAATCTCGCAGCCTTTGACCTTATCGTCTGGGCCCAGGAAAGACGACCTTTGAATAAGGTCAAAGACTCGTCAATGGAAATATGAGGCCTTAATTGATACAACGAATCAAATTTGTATCCTAAATGTTCAATTAAGGGGGCCAGTTTCGCAAGTCTCCGGGACAACGCTTTTGTTGAACCTATTGCTCCACTCTGATGCATATTCTGACTTGTGTCAGAATTGTCAACAAAGTGGAGAAATTTGTTCAACAAAATAAAACGATTGTAGGACATAAGGCTCCTAAAGGCTGGCATCCCTAGGTAGCCTTTTTTCCAATATTCGTCCAGTGATGTCCGCGGATCGATGGCCATGAGTTGGTACATGGCAAACAGAACCATCACCTCATCTGCATCAGTGGGCTTCCACCTATGCAGACGCGATGATCGTGTCAAGATTCCCTTCACTTTCCACTCCTCGATCGTCTGTTGGGCATATCGATTCGTTTCGCTGACGATATGATTTATGATGTCTATGTCCCAGATATCGACATAGGCATCATAAGCCGAATCGTAGTCTTTGAGTGGTCCAGGTGTAGGTCCTGAAAATTGTTCAGGAACACCTCTGAACGACTTAAAGTCTTCGCGCCATGCGAAATTTGGCGACGTACCCAAAAGACGATCGGCTTCTTCATCTATCCCTCTAGCAATATTTGCTATAATGTTCCTTACCGGGGCCTCCAGCTCGGCGTCATCCGGGATATCCCTCCCAGTTCCAGTGGCAAGAGTTTGGACAGTTGACTCGTACTCGTCGTCCCAGTCACTATCTAAGTCACTGCCGTTACTCTAGCCAATGGTTTCTCTATTTGGTTCACAATCGAGAGTGACGACAGTGGACGTACTGGCCTTTGCCACTGAAGGTTGAGAGGGACACTGGAATTCTGGAAGCCAACGCCTAATATGGTCGGGGTTCTGCTCCAACAACTCTTCAATGTCAGAGTCAGGGATGTCCATCGCCTCGACCCGCTCCATCACGTTAGGTTCACTATAAAAAATGCGTTGTAAATATTCATCAAAATGCTTCTGGAAGGATTTGAGAGCTAGAAATATAAACGTAAACAACTCACCGAAGCAGCTCGGTTGCTCTGCGTAGACTGCCACCAGGGGTTTCTTCGAGGAGGACATCCAACCCTGTTGAATTAACAGAGCCCCCTGGTGTGCAGTCCACCGCCATTGCTCGGATCTTGCTGCAAAAGAAAATTAAATATAACTAAATCTTTTCATCAAATTATACCTGTGCAAAATTAATAAAAACATATTATGAACAGACTTACCGTGGAGGTGAGACCGACACCTCAGGGTCTCGATCCTCACCATCAGCTACAAGTCCGAGCAAGAGGGCCCGTTGAGCTGCTGTGTGCTGGTTGGTGGATGCACGATCAGGTCTAGGAGTGGCCGAGCGCGATAGACTCCCTGAGCTGGTAGATCGAAGTCTATTGAGGCTGAAAGATAATGATAATTTTAATGTAACAAATTCCCTGTTTTGAAATCCGATAAAGAGTATTTTTTGCATAATAATTGTAAGGTAATTATTATAATGACCGTTTAGCATAATACGTCACGTGAACCGAGTGACTGTGGGACTCCACACTAAATCGTTAAAAGAAATGACTGACGTGTAGCGAGCTTGTTTACTACTTTATTAGAGGCAAAAATAATTATTAAAACCAGATAGCACAGCCAATAATCGCCTATCTAAATCGGTTCACACTAGGTAAAAACAAAATTAGTTACTAAATTATTTTTAGAAGTTTTTTGCTACCTTATTAGTAAACATAAAACTTTCTTCTGGATTGTAATGCTATCAAAATACAATTTTAAAATACCATACATTTTTATCAAACGAACTGTTTTATCACCCTATTGATAAACATAAAACTGTCGTCTCTATTGCAATCATAATAAAATTTAAAAATCATATTTTTTATCAAACGTACCGCAAACAATTTTACCATCTTATTACTAAACAAAACTATCTCCTCTATTGAAATCAAAATACTATTTAAAAATCATTATTTTTTTATCAAACGTGCCGCGAAAACGGCGCCAACAAATGAATTCGCGCTCAGGATAGATTTAATTTTTTTTTTGTTTACAACAGTGGTGTATTGACATTCAAAATCATAGAAATCCACAGATTATTTATTCAACTAATAGGTAATAGTCGATTATTGAGCAAAGACACATAGACTGTAAAAAAAATCATGTCCAATCAACGCGAAGAAAAAATGGTGCAGCGTTTGAACCATGGACGCGCGAGGTAGTGCGTAAGTATGGTGCATACGTTGCACCACGGACGTTTCACGGGTTAAAATCAAATAAAAATAATATTTACATCTTTATGACATTTAAATGACTAAATTATACAGCTAATAATAAAAACCTGCTAGTCTAGTGTTATTTCCGTGAACTGAACATTATTTCACTACACACAATGGAAGTCTCAATTCTTGATATGCAGAATTATTTCGAGGAACGGATGTCAAGGTTCGAGGCTGATCTACAGAAAAGGTCTACATCCAACACTGGAAGTTTGGCTGAGGAGTTTGCTGCCTTTAAGAAGTTTGTTCTTCAGACACTTCAGTCTTTTTCCCAACAGCTTGGTAGTGTCGCGCGAGAGATAGATAACTTGGAGACGCGCAATTCACCTCTGTACATTGTCCTCGATAGTCATTCGTTCGGTGTGCGCGTACGTTTGCTTTTTGTGTTAGTCACTTAATATTACATATTAACTGTCTTAACATCAACATAGTGATGTAACCGTATTCAATATTGTCCATCGATAATTTCTTTTATCGTACGGTATGGACAAGTACATTACACGTTCTTCATCAAGCACCAGTATTAACTCTAAAAGATCGACAGATGAGCAAGACTGGCGTAGTGCAAAGCGCGCCGCGATTATCAAGAAGGTGCACTACGACAAGACACGTGAACTACCAACTTTTAACAAATATGAAGGCCTGGCTTTAGAAGGCAATGATGATGAACAAACTTCGTCAATTCACAATATAAGGTCAACTGGTGGGCGTATTGGACGCATTCCTCCCATACTCTTGTTGCTGGATGAAAATTCAACTCACAATGAGTTGGTACAATTCATTGAGACATTTGACAAACGTTTCAACCTCCAGTATCGAGGTAATAACAAAGTTGCAATAATTTGTCATACTTCTGAAACGCATCAAGCTGTTAAAGAAGGACTTCGTGAAAAAAATGTTCCCTTTCTCACCCATGACAGAAAGGACGAAAAGGTTCCAAAAGTCGTCATACGGGGTTTGCCGGCTGACGTGGGAGACAGTGTTCAAGTCAAGCTTGAAGAACTCGGCTTCAAAGTTAGTTCTGTGACTATGTTAAAATCTTCTCGATCTCAAAAGAGTCCTTTTCCACCATTACTGGTTCAACTGGCTCCTGGATCTGACGTGGCAAAATTTCGCAAGACCAAATACTTATTTAATTGTGTGATAACCATGGAAAAATTTAAGCCAAACCGCTCAGCGGGAACTCAATGCTACAGATGCCAAAGTTTTGGACACTCTTCGAAGAATTGTAACATGCCTCCCCGCTGTGTCAAATGCACTGAAAAACATCTTACCTCTGAATGTCCTAAAAAAGACCGTAACGAGCCGGCTCGATGTTGTAATTGTGGACAAGACCACCCAGCCAACTTTCGTGAATGCACCTCAAGAGTGGCATATTTGGAAAGTCTTCGTAAAAGACTAGACCAGCGTAAACAGGTCATGTTGTCATCTTTCGGAGAGCCTAAAACCACGTTATCACCTAAGCTCCCTTCAAGTTGTGGACCGACTCCAAGCTCAGAACGCAAAACCTGGTCGTCCTTATTCAAAAACCCACCAAAATATAACGCCAACGAACAGCATCCAGTCATAACGTTGAGCAATGAAGACGGCAGCAATATGAAATCGTCAGTGGATGGCGTAACGAAGGAAATACTCGATATCATGGAGATCATTAAGAAGATCAGAACACAATTTCAATCCTGCACTTCCATGTTTGATAAAGTCATGTTAATTCTTCAGCATCTCGGCAAATATGTTTAACACAAAGCAACTAAATCTGATATCATGGAACGCTGATGGCATACAAAATAAAACTTTTGAGTTACTTGACTTAGCGGTGAGTCTATTTGTCGATGTAATTGCATTATGCGAGACTAAATTAACTAAAAATATTATTATCGACACTCCTGGCTTTATTTGCTACCGTAAGGATAAGAATAAAAATGGTCGTGGCCAGGGTGTTGCTATCTTGATTAAAAATAATATTAATCATTCTCTTGTTCGGATTCCGAATATGGCGAACATGGAAGCTGTGGCTATTAAGGTCAATGTCTCTGGTAATAACTTAACAATTGTGTCTATTTATCAATCCCCCAATTTGCGCCTTTTGACTTCTGATTTGGATAAACTCATCAAACTAGGCCCCAATCTCTTAATATGTGGTGATTTTAATGCAAACCACGAGTATTGGAATAGCAGTTACATTAACACTAAAGGAAGATGTCTTTTCAGACATATGCTTGCTAACGACTACTTTATTAATGCACCTCTCACACCAACTCAGTTGAATTATCGTACTGACTTGAACCCTACAA
Source organism: Eilema caniola (assembly GCA_949126895.1). Classification (NCBI taxonomy): domain Eukaryota; kingdom Metazoa; phylum Arthropoda; class Insecta; order Lepidoptera; family Erebidae; genus Eilema; species Eilema caniola. The sequence goes on along the minus strand of OX421461.1, from coordinate 3,239,115 downwards.
CTCCTGACCTCATACTTACGTCCAATGCAAAATTGATAGATGAACTTTATGCCATAACAGCTTTATCATCCAACCACTTACCTATATTTTGTGGGGTTAGCGGTTCAGTTTCTGTAATTCACAACGCTAAGTCCTTTCGTTACGACAAAACTAACTGGAAAAAATTTCGCAGCTCCTTGGACTTGAACATTAACCTCAAATCTAAACCCTATTCTACGCGAAATGAAGTTGATGATGCGCTCGAACAACTTCTAAGTGGTATTATTTCAGCTAGAGATGCGCAGGTACCCATAGGCCGGGTTAAGGATAATCTTGCCATACTACCAAACTCGATTAAAAAGCTAGTCCGTGATAAAAACTCATTACGCCGCACTATGCAAAAACTACCGCCTGGAGCAGATAAAAGATATCTGCGATCCATCATCAACAGCTTACAAGCCACCATACGCTCCTCTATAGTTGAGCATCAGGATAAAATCTGGAATGCCAAGCTATCTAAGATTGACAACTCCAACACCGATCTATGGCGATTTACTAGGTCTCTAAAACCGAAAACTACTATCATTCCTCCCTTAAAACGAGGCGATGGTACCTTTGCATCCTCACCAATAGACCAAGCTGAAGAGCTTGCTCGAGCTTTCCACACCAATATGTGTCTGACCCTTAACTGGAAAAGTTCTGACTTGATTGAAGGTGAGGTACGTAAATCAATGGAACAGCTAGAAAACATCAACAGCCACATACGCCTCCCCCTAGTTACACCGCGTGAGTTGTGTACTGTGATCAAAAAACTTAAAAACCGTAAATCACCAGGTGATGACGGTATTCACAACTTAATGTTGAAAAACCTCTCTCAAAAAGCATTGATCCTTCTCACTAAAATACTTAATGGTTGCCTTGCGCTTAATTACTTTCCGGAGCGTTGGAAGACTGCTAAAGTAATAGCTTTGAGGAAACCTGGCAAAGATGACACTATACCAGGTAACTTCAGACCAATTAGCTTACTTCCTTCAACTGGCAAAATTTTCGAGAGGATCATTTATAAAAGGCTCTTAATATATTCTGAAGCACTTATTCTAAAAGAGCAATTTGGATTTCGTACTTCACATTCAACTGTCCATCAGTTAGCGCGAGTATCTGAACATATTTCACATCATCTAAACCTCGGTGAATCTACTGGTATGTTCCTATTAGATATCGAAAAGGCCTTTGATACTGTATGGCACGATGGACTTTTGCACAGGCTTGTGAATCTCGGCATCCCTCTGAATCTCGTTAAGCTCATCCAATCTTATTTAGGAAATCGGCGGTTTGCAGTGCATGTTGGAGAAATAGCTTCACCTTTATTGCCAATACCTGCTGGAATACCCCAGGGTTCTATTCTAGGTCCTTACTTGTTCCTCCTTTACGTAAATAGCATGCCTATACAACCTCGAACTAAACTTGCATGTTTTGCAGACGATACTGCATCGTATACTTCTTCTAAGGATATCGACCTTATAGTAGATCGTTTGCAGCTCTCCCTGAATGCGCTGCACGCCCACTTTACTAATTGGAAATTGAAACTAAATGGTTCCAAAACCGAGGCCATCCTATACACACGACATCGCAAGCCACCAATACGCAAACTTAAAATTAATGACCATTTAATACCCTGGAGTGACTCAGTTCGTTACCTAGGTATCACACTAGATAATAAATTAAATTGGACAAAACACGTGGCAAATATCCGCACAAAAGGTGCTCAGGCATTGGGCTCACTGGGTCCTATTTTGAACCGTAAAAGTAAAGTAAGTCCTTGCACTAAAATGCGTATATATGCTGCACTGGTGAGACCATGTCTCACCTACGCTTGTCCTATTTGGAGCAGCACATGTCTAACGAATTATGAACTTCTACAGACTATCCAAAACAAAGCCCTTAAAATAGCTTATAATACACCATATAAAACCAATTTAAAAACACTTCATTCTTATTTAAAATTTCCTCCTATAAAAGATTTTATTTACAAATTAACATATAAATTCTATACCACGAATAAATTTAATACTAATATATTAATTTCTAACATATGTAGAACAACAGTTTCAGATTTGCAATACATCGACAAATACAAAACCTATCGTTTGCCCCATCACTACATGTTATTTCCGCCTGACCAGTGTAGTGAGACCCGCTCGTAGGTGCGCTGCCCCCGCGCCCATCCTACTGTCTGGGATAGCGCGGGGCGCGGGAGCCCGCGTCGCGGCTCTGTATACTGGTCACTACATTGTATGCGCAAGCGTCAACTTTTATTAGTTGGAGGTAGCTTTTTTTCTTTAATACATATTTTTATGCAAAAAGCAATTGTTAATTCAATAACGTTGCATTTCTATTTATGATTTATTAATTATAAATTTTAAAAGTGTTATAATTAATATCCACGTTTAGTGCTTAAAAATTTTTATAGGCGACCCAGCCTGGCAAAATTTGAAAAAGTGTTATGATTGTACTATTGCATGTAAGTAATTTGTACATATACTGTATGTAAATAAAGACATAAAAAAAAAAAAAAAAAAAAAAAAAAAAAAAAAAAAAATCGCCGGAAAATTCTACTTCTTCATGGCGTGAAGGAACGGGAGGATGAAGATCTCTGCCGAATCGTCACTGATGTCCTGAGGCAGCAGCTTGGGATCGGCACTTTCTCAGCCGCGGACATCAGTCGCCGTCATAGAATGGGCAGACAGGCATCCAATGTGAAGCCGAGACCGGTGCTTCTGAAGCTTCAGACACATTTGATGAAGAACAGTGTATGGTCTGTCAAGTCTAAATTGAAGGGTACGGGCGTCACAGTTTCGGAATTTCTCACCAAATCAGGACATAAAACATTCTTGGCTGCGCGTGACAAATTTGGGGTGCATAAGTGCTGGACCAGGGAGGGCACAGTCTATGTCTTGGGTTCTGACGGATGTCGGCACCGAATTGTTTCGCTCAGTGACCTGGATAAGCTACAGTGCTTTGACGATGAAACGACAGCAGCTACGACATCAAAAAATTCTACTACCAGGTCTAAACGTACTGCACTGAGGAAATAACATTCTGATGTTGCTGGGTAACATACGTATGTATTATCGTTAATTCTTGACTTCTATCGACTATTATGTAATACTTTCACTAATAACACTAATATTTTCACTGTACCTTCTTTCTTGCTTCTTATAATTTTGATTCTATTCTATTCTATTTTTCTTGTGGCCATTTATGTCGAAATTGGGTTTTCGACAATTCTGCCAATGTCAAAAGTGCGCAGGCGATTCGTGTCCTTAAGGAGATTTTAAAAAAGATGAAATTTTTAGATTAGAGAGAGGCCTTTAGATAGCAAATAGACTTGGTGAGTGAGTGTATTTATTAGTTGTTAGTAGGTACACTGAAACAAACAAACAAGACATTGATAAGTACATAGACTAAAATTACACAAAATCATACTATTTGTAACATCATAAAAAAGTATAGGTATACATAAAGTTAAGTATATATTTTTTTATAGAAAAACCAGTTAGAGCTTTATGGAATTGCGGCGGATGAAGGACATCAGTATCTCTACCACTTGATACTCTGTTGAGGCATGGATGAGGACAGAGTTAAAGTTAATGGGGCCAGGGATGTGATGAGTAAGTTGTGTGTACAGATCAGGAGGAGCATTATTTATAGGACAGCAGAAGAAGATATGCTCCAAAGTGCCCTCATCCAAGCCACATTCGCATAACGAGGAGTCCCGGACCCGAATTTTTCGTAGGAAGACAGGAGAGCAACAATGGCCCATACGCAACCTGCAAACAACCGAAATTACTGATTTGGGGATTTTCTTGTAGCGGTAGAACCAGGGCTTTGATGTTATATTTGGTTGTATATCACGGTAGAATTTGCCCTTTTCTTTGCTCGAATTTACCCAATGCGCCTGCAATGCAGACATTAGGATCTCTTGAGGGAGGCCCATAAGGTCATATCCTAGACAATGGAAGTGTCTGAGGTCAGTAGACGGAGAAGAGACCGCGTTTTTAGCATATGCATCTGCCCACTCATTACCCTTAATACCGCAATGACTTGGGATCCAAACCAGCTCCACTGTTTTATGGTTCAAGTGACAGTTAAGAAGGAACTTTTTAATTTCTAATATTAGGGGACTATGCAGTTTACACTTGAATGGGTTCCGTTCTAGAGCTTTGAGGCTGCTTAAGGAATCAGTAAAAATTACTGCCTTAGGGATATTGTGGGCTTCTATAAAAGAGCATGCCTCCAATATTGCAACACATTCCCCGGTGAACACGGAGGACTCTTTGGGGCACCTAAACTTCAGAATAATTTTGGAATTTTGGAAAAACACTGCCGCACCTGTATAGCCATCTCGAGTTAGTTTCGAGGCATCTGTGAAAAAACGCTGAAATGCATTCCATCGCTCATCCACCAGAGCCCCGAAGGCCTGTCCTGCTGCAGGGGTTGATTTGTAAATTCCGATATTGTAATCAATGAACGGTTTAAAACAAAGCACTTCAAATTTATAGTTAAAAATGGGAAGTCTATCGAATTTAGCAAAAGGGGGTTCCAGGTTATGCAACCGCCGAAAAGCCTGGAGGATAAGAGGAACTTCTTTGTTTCTCCAATAGTTAGAGTTATTACATAGGGAGTCCAATACTGCTAGCTTTTGTAAAAGGGGGTGATTATTTTTTGTGACTGTCCGATTTACGAAGCGGGCTGCCAAGTATTCCCTTCTTAAGGCCAAAGGGGGTTCAGCACACTCAACCTGCAGCGCGTTAATGGGTGAAGACCTCATACACCCAGAGATAATTCTTAGACAAGCAGCCTGAATCCTGTCCAATCTAGCAAGCGCACCTTTATTGCACGGGATCAGTAAAAAGGCACCATAATCCATAACACTGCGGACAAGAGCATTGTATACCAGTTTCATAGTATACGGGTGAGCGCCCCACCAGACACCAGCGAGGGCTTTTAGGATGGGGGTGGCCCTTTCGCACTTTTTGACTTGGTGGTTTAGATGTTGGCGACCTGTCAATTTAGAGTCCAGGTGTACTCGAAGGAATTTAGTTGCACGTGAGACTGGTATACAGTGTCCCTGTATGTGCAGTTGGACTTGAGGCAATGACTTTTTGCGGGAGAAAATGACAACCGAGCTTTTAGGAGCAGATAGACCTAAACCATGATTCAGCAACCACTCATTCAAGGAATCCAAAGACAAAGCGAGAGAGGCAGCTGCGTCTTCAATGGATTTGTCAGAGACATATAGGGCCAAGTCGTCAGCATATTGCAGAATATGACAGTTGCTGTTAAGACAAGAGCCGATATCAGCCGTGTATAGGTTGTAAAGTAAAGGGCTGAGGACCGAACCTTGGGGAAGGCCCCTCCAAACTTTTCTGTGTTCAAATTCCTCACCTTGGACTCTTAAGATAAGGGAGCGTGACATTAGCAATTCGCATATGCACTGTGTCATCCTCGCCGGAAGTCTCAGCTCTTGCAGCCTATGCCTGAGAGAGGGGAGCAGGACATTGTCATATGCAGAAGCGATGTCGAGAAATACTGCTACGACCGAATCATTGCGCGATAGAGAAAGGCGGGTATCTGTTATGAGGGTACCAACACTGTCTATAGTGCTCAGCCCTTTTCTGAAGCCGAACTGCGACTTTGGCAATAAGTCCCTGGACTCAGCTATATACTCCAGGCGCATTTTCATCAGGTGTTCAAGAATTTTGGCCATGACTGATGAAAGGGCGATTGGCCTAAACGCACCCGGATCCTCCCGGTGCTTTCCAGGTTTTAATATAGGAATGATTATTTGGGTCTTCCACAGATCGGGGACCCAACCATGTTTGTAACAAAAGTTAAGTATGTTTAATAAATATTTTCTAGTGTTGGTCCCTGAGTGTGTGAGGAAAGAGTAGGGAATTCCATCTGCACCTGGGGCAGAGTCCTGGACCTGATTAAGTACCATATCCAACTCTATACTGGAGAATGGCATATCAAATGGGTCCTCTGAAGCAATCATGGGTGGCTGTTCACACTCTGCCATAGAAGGTACATAGTAGGGGGCTATTTTATTAAAAAATAATTCAGCCGTCTCCCGAGAGATTGAAGAGGAGTGGGATGGGGCACAGCCAGACCTAAATCTATTAATTCTCCTCCACACCTCCGATGATGGGGTTCTAGGGGAGAGAGAAGTGCAAAATTGTACCCATCCTGCTCTCTTCTTCCGGCGGAGTAGTCTTTTGCATTTTGCACATACCTGTTTATAATGCAACAAATTTGGGACAGTCATGTTGGTATTATACCGCTTCTCCGCGTCCTTTCTTTCTCTAATTGCAACAGTACAATCATGATCCCACCATGGTGGGGATGGTATCTTACCCCTGGCGCTATTTTTAGTTGGAAAGTTTGCCTCTGCACTTGCATTAATAGCTCTAGTAAGCCCGTCCAAACAGTCCTGCACATGGGGGTGACCAGGAAAAACTGAAGTTTGGTGTTCCAAACTTGGAAGAGTGGGGATTGTATTCTCTAATTGGGATGAAAACTCGCTCCAATTAGGATTTGAGAGATTGTATTTGAGAAGTGGAGGGGCGCTTTTCACCAAATATGATCTGTCTGAGAATGACACAAGGATAGGATAGTGGTCACTACCATGTGACAGGTCTGTACACTGCCAATAGACAGATGTAGCAATATCAGGCGAACAGAAGGTGAGGTCCACACAGCTCTTTCGCTGTCCAGGAGGAGTTCTCCGAGTAGGGCGCCCATCATTCAGTATACACAAATTGCAATCATCCAAAATCTCCACAAGCCCTATGCCAAACCGGTCACAGTGGTCAGAGCCCCATCGGTAATGGTGACCATTGAAATCGCCCATTACAAGGACAGGGCCATTAACACCTTGGAATACCTGTCTAAGGGTAGGTAGGAGGTTATGATGAGGGTGGGCAATGTATACTGTGATAACCGTGATACCCTGTACCTTGGCAGCAGTAAGAGTGAGGTTATGAGTAGATAAGGACATGGGGAGTGCTATAAGAGGAATCCTATTATCAATAAGGAGGGCAGACCCTCCATAACCATCAAGGCGGTCAGATCTAAGCGTGTTAAAGTGAGATATGCGGAAATTGAGGTTCGAAGATAACCAAGTTTCAGATATACAGCAAACCTGTGGTTTATGTTTATTTATTAAAGAGATGAGGTCGTGCTTCTTATGAAGCACACTCCTCATGTTCCATTGCAGAAAGGTTAATGGAGCCATTTTTATAATTAACCAAAAAACTTATAAATGCTTCAGCAACGTTGGACGGTGGGTTGTTCTTACTTGGGGACATAAAAGATGATAGAAATTGGATAAGAAGATCCAAGATCGGAGCAATACTATCAGAGGATGGACGAAGGGAGGAGTTCAGATTACAGCCATTTGGCTGAGAAGATTGGGGAGTCGAAATGATATGATGGTGAGCGATTTTGTCATAGGAAGGGGATAGGGGAGCATGGGTTTTGGGTTTAGCGGGAACGGTTTTGCGATATGATTGCAAAGGAGGATTTTTTGCAGCATCGGCATAGCCTCTTGAGACCTGTGGGATAACTTTACTGGCTTCAGAGTAGGAAATACTTTTCTCTGCCATAGTAGTTTTTATTGCTCTCTGCCTGCCATACTCCGGGCACACCCTGCTATTGGCAAAGTGGTTGCCAGAGCAGAGCACACAGAAAGCTTCGTCCTCTATCACAAAGCATCCATTACCGGGATGTTCATGGCCGCACTTAAGGCAGCGGGGTTTCGACCTGCAAAGGGCCTCAACATGTCCATACCTACAGCACTTCCGACACTGAATAGTTGGGTAGATGTACTGATGAACCGGGAAGGAGGTGTAGCAGCAGAATATTCTATTAGGGAGGGTCCGGCCGTCAAATGTAACCACGCATGTTTCTGTTGGTCTCCATTCAGTGATTCCGTCCCTAACTACCTTGCGGTTGATCCGTCTAATTTTTAGGACTTGTCCACAGCCTGGAGGCACTGAAATACAAGCCTTAGCCTCGTCTTCGGTCAAGTCCGTAGGTACCCCACTAATAACACCCATGCGTGTAATATTAAAGGATGGTATGAAGGCCTCGAGATTGTTTGCATGAAGCATAGGGTTCTGTAAAAATGAGTTTACATCTTGTGGCGAGCCGAATTCCACTGAGACTCTATTACGGCCTACCCTTTTAACACCATCTTTAACTATATTGTTTATTTTGTTTTTAAGCAAAAGAAACCCAAATGTGACCGGGTGGAGGGACGTACCCGAGTTTGATTGTGCTTCGTAACGACCAACGTGGACTATGAATGGAGCCTGATCCCTAGCGGAATATTTATCTCGACTCACTTGGCTTTTGAGCTGTTTAGGGGGGCGGTCATGAGCACTTCTTTCGTCATTACCACGTTTAAGAGACGATTTGGATACGCTACAAGCAACATCTGCTAACTGCGATAATGGGTTGGCACGCGGCATTGGCACATCGGAAAAAAAGGGGGCGGAGGAAAAGGTGGGGGTTCTAGGTGATGGATCATCAGGAGGTGGGTCGGGTGGATTTTCTTTATCCATTTTTAAAAATCATATATAAATACACGGACAACACAATACCTTTTACCAGGACACACAATAATAGGATTAGTTAGTACAACAAGTCACTATTTGTCACTATTCGCACAGAAACACTGTAAATCCAAAAACTATCAAGACACACGTGCAAGCCAAACACACGCCGACGTGACAGTCCCCTATAATTTTGATTTTGATTGTTTACATTTTGTTTGACGTCTTTGACATTTAACTGTAACAACAGAGTGCGTTCCATGTTCTAAAATGAAGTTTCACTATAATTGAAACATTACTTGTGAAATGAATATGAGCATTTTAGTCCCTAATTTTTAAAGTATTTTTCGTTTAGTTAACTTCAATATTATGCTTGTTACCCAGCTTATATTAATTACCTCATGATCATTTAACGTGTATTTTGCCATGAATTCTTATTTATTTTCCTATTATTGTGAAATAACTTTCAATTAATTTCTTCATTAATTGTAAACACAGGACTGGCGGGTGGACAGTAAGTTGTTTTATTGATAAAATTTCGTTACTAATATAAACTATCTACTTATAAATACTATCTACTTATATACATTATTTACCTCTATAATTATACATATTAGTACAACTATACACATTAACTAAATGAACGACTTAGATAGTGATGATAGCTTTTTCTCCGCTAGTAGTCTCAACGACAGCTTTGATAGTATACCTTCTGTGTCACTTGAGGATACTCTTCGGTCACAGTTTTCGGATGTCCCCAGGCATTTTAATGTTGTCCATATAAATGCACAAAGCATTCCTGCTCATTTCCCGGATATGCTGGCTAGCCTTGTTCACAAAAATATCCATGCTATTCTTGTTTCCGAATCTTGGCTAAAACCTTGTCTATCATCCACTTCTCATAAACTTCCGGGTTTCCAGCTTATTAGGAATGATCGAGTCCCTGCTGGAGCAGGCGGTGTGGCTATGTACATACGCTCTCAAATCCCTTATACAGTCATCAGTATGTCGCCACAGCCACCACCATCCGATGCGGGCGAACATCTTTTCCTGGAGCTGGAACTGAACCACACTAAAGTTTTACTTGGTGTATACTATCCTTCATCGTCAACAATAAACTATTTTTCCTCTTTTGAAAACTTGTTAGAGACTTACTTACCATCTTACAGACATGCAATATTAATGGGAGATTTTAATACTTGCTTGGTGAAACCAGGGTCATATATTGCACGTGCTACGTCTCTCCGCCGCATTGTTCATTCCTCTAACTTATCTATCCTCCCACTGAATACTACTCATCATTTTCCTAACTGTACCCCTGCTCTTCTTGATCTCATTCTCGTTTCTTCACCTACTCATGTCGCAAAGCATGGTCAATGCTCTGCTGATATGTTTTCTTATCATGATCTCATTTACCTCTCTTACAAGATTCGGCCACCGAAAGAAAAACCTAAAATTGTTATGCAGCGCAATTTTAGTGGCATTGCCTTTGACAAGCTACGTGAGGATGCTCATAGCATTGACTGGAACCCACTGCTGTCGTCCGATTGTATTGATACCAAAGTCAATGTTCTGACTGAGAAAATAATAGAACTCTACGATGTGCATGCACCAATCCGTGCCATCAAAATTAAGCATTTACCTGCACCTTGGCTCACACCTGATATTAAAGAGTTAATATCGAAAAAGGCTGCTGCTAAGGCAAGGTATAAAATTAGATCCACCCAGATTAATCTGGAGAAGTATGTGGCCCTGAGAAATAAATGCAATAGGGTGTGTAGGAATGCACAACGCCAACATATCCATACCTCGGTAGAAAGCGGGGATCCGGCAAAAGTCTGGAAATTCCTGAAGACATTGGGAGTTGGAAAGTAACACCAAGACTCAATTCCTAAAAATTTAAACTTAGATAGACTTAACATACATTTTTCTTCTTCGTCCAATTTTAATGGGGCTACTAAAACCAATACACTGCAATATCTTTCATCTATTCCAACTCCAGATCATTCACCTTTCGTCTTCAACCAATTGTCCGCTTGTGATGTTAAGAAGAGCATTTTGTCGATTTCATCGAATGCTGTCGGGAGCGATGCCGTGAGCCGTAATATGATTGTGCCAATTCTGGAGCAAATTCTTCCTATCTTATGTCACGTCTTTAACTAGTCCATTTCTGGTGCTATTTTTCCATCTTCATGGAAAAATGCCCAGATAATCCCGTTACCCAAGAAATCTGACAGACATAAGACTAGACATGGATGGCGGTAATCTCACGCTTTTATCCTTACTTGATTTTAGCAACGCCTTTAATACCGTGGATTTCGACATCTTGCTTGGTATACTCGGCTCTATTAACATATCTCCAACGGCTATTGAGTGGTTTCGTAGTTACCTGTTTGGTCGCCGGCAACGTATTCGCGTCGAAGAATCAAGCTCTTCCTGGTGCAATACGACCGCCGGTGTACCGCAGGGTGGCGTTTTATCTCCGTTACTCTTCGCAATATTTATAAATACAATCTCCGAAAAATTAATTTCATCCTACCACCTTTATGCTGATGACCTACAAATTTACACCCAAGCCACCCCAAACAACTTGTCTAATGCATTTACTCTGCTCAATGAGTACTTGGATCGGATTTGCGATTGGAGCAAGAACCATGGACTCACTCTAAATTCTTCCAAGACACAAGTAATTGTTATTGGTAGTCCAAGGTCGACTCCAAAAATAGATTGGGCCCAGCTTCCTCGGATTACTATGGGTGGAGCCGTCGTGCCAGTTAGTGATAATGTCAGGAATTTAGGTATCTACATGGACAAAACATTATCTTGAAATATTCAATTACAGGAAACGAGTCGAAACCTTTTCGCGTCAGCGGGTGCCTTACGTAGGCTCCGAAACTTCCTCCCAATTGCCACTAAAACTGCGCTTGCACAATCGCTTCTTCTACCTGTTCTCGATTACGCCGATGTCAGCTATCCCGATCTCACAGAGGAGCAACTAGATAAACTTGAGCGACTTCAGAATTTTTGCATACGATTCATATTTGGTCTTCGCAAGTATGATCACGTGTCAGATTTTCGTAAACAACTCAAGTGGCTCCCAATTCGGCTTCGCAGGGATGCCCATATTCTATCAATGCTATTTAATGTATTGTTTAATCCCACCACTCCCTCTTATCTCAAAGAACGATTCCAGTTCCTCCATGCCACACATACGAGATGCCTGAGGTCTTCCGAGAGTTTGAGGCTGAGAATGCCAATGCATTCCACTGACTTTGTTGATAAGTCTTTCACTGTTAAGGCTGTGCGCTTATGGAATGCATTACCATTAAATATCAGACGGGCACAATCACTAAATGTTTTTAAAAGAATGGTAAAGGACCACTATCTATCATCTAGTACATAGCTCGCAATTAAAAACGCTGATTCATTGCTGTGATCCTTCTTTCATATTATTATGTACTATTTACTTTATATGTACTATTTACTATTATATATATATATATATATATATGTACATATTACATTCATGTGTTAAAACTGTTTATATCTATTTATACCTTATTATACTTCACATAAAGCCGTATATTTATTATTTCATTTTATTTGTACTTCTCTCTCGTACATTTTTGTCTTAGTTTAGTTTATTTGATAACTACACCATATCTTCTGTTTCTGTCACATTACTGTCCATCCCAAGGTTGCCTGGAAGAAATCGCTTCCAGCGATAAGGCCGCCCATTGTACATTAAACTGTATACATACTATCTACTTGTCCTAGTGTAAATTTATTGGTGTACAATAAAGAATTATCTATCTATCTATCTATCTATCCTTTAAGCGGGGTGTGAAAAAGCATCTGATGAGGCCGTCAAGCTGAGTGCCACCATTGTTAACATGGCACGTGTGTATAATGGTGGCCCTCTCTCCTGAGACTTTGCCTTCAGCTTACCATTAAGCAAGATAAAGTCAAATTGACGTGTCCTATATAAAAAAAAAATATATATAAATTTATTTTAGAGACACAGTTATCAATTTGTAAACATAAATACTGTACCTACAGTTTGAAGTGGAAGTTTAAGTTGAGTCAGAATTTACTCGACACAAAAATATGTTTAACCTTGGTTCGATAAAGTCAACTGAAGTGTTTGAATTTTAAAATATTATTCAATAAAAAACTGACCATAGAACTTTGAAAAGTGTATTCAGACCCAGTCAGACTTGAAAAAGAATATAAATATAATAAGTCTTCAGGCTTTCACGGCCGGCGTTGCATGTAGAATATACTGCTTCCGGGCTGTCTGGCCGTGGTAGATGTGAAACTTACGTTCCAGACGTTTCGTCGATCACTGCGGTCGACATCTTCAGTGGCGCAGGGCCGGGCGACGACGACTTCGGAGACCTTGCCTCGCCGGCGGCTGAGTTGCGACTGATGCGAAGTCTTGAATCACGGGCGTATTTATAGGCACGGTCGGAGCGGGGAATCGACTAAATCGATTCTGATTGGTCGAAATTCTAGTGTCACAATGTTCGTTCCCCTACTCCTCCGAAACTACTGGACCTATTTTCATGAAATAAATAATAAAATAAAATAAATAATTGTTTATTGTCACAAAAGCAATCTACATAGGTTGTGCTTAAATCTAGGGCTATAATAAGAATTTATTAAATGTTAAATGTTACTGGTTCCCAAATGTGTGTGTGTGTGTGTGTATGTGTGTGTGTGTGTGTATGTGTGTGTGAGTGTGAGTGTGTGTGTGTGTGTGTGTGTGTGTGTGTGTGTGTGTATGTGTGTGTGTGTGTGTGTGTGTGTGTGTGTGTGTGTGTGTGTAAAAGGGAGATAGTGTGTGCGGTGTGTGTTTGTCTTTTTTGTACCTATATTGTATATACGAGAGAATTTGAGTAATGTTTCGGTGCCTGCATGATCTAGTTGGAGCAGCCAGTTTGTTACCTTCCTTTTTATCTCATTCCTATTCCATCTGTAACGCACTATGGGACAGGCAAGTTGTCTACTGCGTTTATTAGGGTTAGGTGGAGGAACATTTAGATGTGTTCTGAGTACCGATCTGAGGATGAAGAGTTTCCGCACCGATAAAAGTTTATTATCCTCGTAAAGCTTAGCAGTGGGATATCCGATTGGCCGCTTGCCTATCACCTTCAGAACGGCTCTTTGTGCTCTTTCCAGTTCGAGCATTTGGGTTTTACCGGACCCACCCCATACCAGTAAGCAGTATTGGATAATTGATTGGCATAGTGCTAGGTATACCATTTTTACGTGCGTTTCTGTGGCCACTTAAAGTTCTGAAAATGTGAATCAACTTTCTAGTTCTGCTCTTCACTGTGGAGACTTGAACATCCCACTTAAGCCTGCTGTCGATATGCACTCCTAGATATTTTGTGTTGGTGACTCTAGTTAGTTCCTTACATTCACAGTCGTTTGCTGAAGTGCATATGTGAGCTCTTATGGAGAAATCATGATTAGGGGTATTAATTTTTGATAATGCGAAGGGGATATATAATGTTTTTTCAAGGTTTAGTGTTAGTAGGTTAGTACGGAGCCAGATCATGATTTGTTTTAGGGAGTATTCGGCTCTCTCCCTCACTATTGGCCAGTTTGGACCATTTACGACTACTGCAGTACCATCAGCATATGCAAATATGTCAGTATGTGGAAGAGATATACTGCAGAGATCATTTACGTATAGCTGGAAGAGTGTCGGGCCTAGAATACTCCCCTGTGGAACGCCATAGGATTTCTCTTCCTCATCACTCACATGCTCACCCATTTTAACTCTTTGTCTCCTGTTTGTTAGGTAATCTTTAAATAAGTTGTGCACGGTACCTCGTATGCCAAGTTTTCCTAGTTTATCTAATAGGATGGGAACGGAGACCGTGTCAAACGCTTTCGAGAGATCTAAAAAGATACACAAGCATCTGCTGTTTTTGTCTAAGTTCTCGATAACCGTATTTGTAAGGTCAGTAACTGCGTCTTCAGTAGGCAAATTTGCACGAAAACCATATTGATTTCCAGCAAGTATGGTAAATTTGTCGATGTATCTCTTTAGGGCATTATTAAGGATCTTCTCGAGAATTTTTGATAGCCCTGACAGTATTGAGATAGGTCGATAATTATTGACACAGTCTCTGTCCCCATTCTTATAGATTGGGTGAATAACAGCTTTTTTAAAAGCGTCGGGGAAAACTCCTGTGTTTATGGCGAGGTTGCAGATGTGGGTGATGGGTGAAACCAGAGAGTTACGGGATAGTCTCAAAAAGTAAGAGGGTATACCATCCCACCCTTCGGCACAATCTTGTCGCAACTGCAGTATTAAAGTTTCTATTTCAGCCTCACTTACTTCTAGTAATACCTACCATTGAAGATAATTTTGATTTGTCTGATGAATAATTGTATCTAGGATGTGATAGGGTAAATTTTTCAGCCAAGTTTTTGCCGATGGAAGAAAAAAAGTTACAGATGTGATTTACAGCTTGTTTTGGGTCTAAATGCTTTTGCAAGAGCTCCGTTGGACTATCTTTGTTTTTTTGGGTGTTGGTAACTATTTTTATTGCTTTCCGGAGAGCTTTCGGATTTGAACCGGCTTCATCTATAAGGATTTTGTTGTATTCTAGTTTCAGTTTACGTAAAAGGAGATTGCAGAAATTGCGGTATCGCATATAGGTTATTTTGAGTATTATATTCACCGGGGATCGCCTGGCTTTAATGTGTAATCTGTCTCGGTGTCGAATACATCGAACTAATCCTGGTGTCATCCATGGTTTCAGGGTACGGTTTCGTCTTGAAATTTTGATAGTTTTTGTGTTAGTCGCTAAAATATTCGACACCGTACAGATGAGCACGTCAGCTGCTGAGTTGGCATCATGAGTTTTAAAAACTTCTGAAAAATCGGTATTTTCAAGTTCAGCTGTAGCTTTAATGCAGTTTATATGGGTTTTCTTACAAGATTGTTGTTTGTTATAAGAGTGATTAGATTGAACCAAAAAGAAGGCTATCGGGGTGTGATCAGTTATATGTGAATCTATTACCAGGGTCGTTGAAGGTTGGCTGGTTTTGGCGAAAATGTGATCTACGCATCTTCCACTTTGCCTGGTCGGACACAGGATGGAAGATTTTAACCTTACCTGGAGGGGAAGTACTCTATATATTGAAGATAGCGAATTTCACTTAGAGAAAACATCCCTTTATTTTTAAAAAGAAACAAAACTGCATTCGCCGTTTTGTTAAAACTCGCTTGCCATACCCGGTAATCGAACCGACTAAAAAAGAAAAGTAACATCCTGTATTTTTGGCATCAATCGATAGTGTCAATCGTAAGGATCAAATCTGAATAGAAGAATAGAAACATGGTAAATTAAATGAAAGGAAGCCCATAAAATCTTAACTTATAAGAGAATTTTGTGAGGTAAGTAATGTTACCTTGATTAACGCTTAGGATGAAGAAGAAGAAGTGTAGGTAGTAGGTACCAGGCACCCAGGGCCGCGTAGTACCAGTAACTCCAACCGTATAGTACCAGCCGCCTCAGATGGAGTAGTACCAGTCACCTCCAACCGTTTAGTAGGTACCAGGGACGTGTGTTTATATCCTCCACTTGTTTTTATTCTCTTCGTCATTCACAAACAATTTACAAGCTAGGCCTGCTTTAAATCGATGTTGTGCTCTTTGAGACATGGGCTTATGGCGCCCATAGTTTTGGACGCTTCACCCCATCTGTTAAAAAGCCGGTTAATGTATTGTTTCTAGACAGCGAACCGTATCTCTCCCGCGATGTTACATGTCGGCACGAATCCTTCCGGCGGCACAATTTTGCACAACCCGAATCTCGTTACCCGATGCCAAATTTTCCCAATGTATGTGAATGGATCCTGAATAACATTTTACACACTATTACCTTCAAAACAAGATATATGGGTGTTTCAAATATTTAACAATGTTGTTAAATTTTTCAAATCAGTGTAAAGTCCTTTAAAATATACTAACAAGTATATTTCCAAAAAAAGAAGACAATGAAACTCACTTGTAACTCGGCCACAGTTGGTTAAAATGTGGGCGCTGCAAATCAGACCTGCATCTGATAGATACTGTTAGGTACCACATGGTCGACCGCTCCGCTCATCTGATTCGATGGAGCATCGCTTAAACTTCTACTGAGGGATTTAATGATATGGTTAATAATGCACTCATTCTCCACCAGGTTGAACTCCGCAGTACCCTTGTGGTCAAATCTTGGGATAAGGCACGCAGAATACTGCCTTGTATGCGTGATTCTTAACTGTTTCTTAAACATAAGATGCGGATGACGTAGCAAGAGTTACGTGATGAATATCTCATACTCCTCTTTTACATCGATCTGGCATGCCGAAGACACTTTCGATATTTCTTTGCTTTTTGAGGAGAGCCGATAACCTTACAACCTTGTCAATCCGCTGACAGTGCTCGCATACTGTACATTGATTGAGAAATTCAGTTAAATCACTCTTTGCCGCCTACTCTATTGTATTCCAATTTTGCGATGGACAATTGCCGGGCCCTATCATCGTTGTCGTCTTCCGCCTCGACGTCTACATCTAACAAGGGCAGGTTATTTGCCTTAGTTGAGCTACAGGGAGCCGGAGAATCTATTAGAGCTCTGGAGACCCTCGGCACTCTCCGTACTTGTCTCACCTTACAGCTCGCTCTAAGTAATGCTAAAATTGATACGAAATTAATAAGTACAAACTTATAAAATATTTTTATTAGCATTGGGTATAAGGAAAGTCAGTAGACACGAGTATGTTTCAAGTCAATCTCGCCTACTAGCTGGTGTACCTGTTAATAGACGGTTGAGGCCCATGACGGGGTTAGGTCAGACGGCAGCCACTTTCACAATGTTTTATTAAATAAATAAATATGACAGACAATGAAATTGTTGCCAACGATGCTGTTTTAATACAACCATTTGTCTAGAATTTTGCTAATTTTTTAACATCAAAGTTGAAATGGCCAATAACTGCAGTATTTCCCCTACTCCTAAGTAAAAATAGAAAACGTAGCAATAGTCACTTACCGACAGAGAAGTGAGAAATGGTAATAGCGCTTTGTAATGCAGCAGTTCAAGGCTTCGTCTCACGTGCTGTTTGCCAACGTTCATTTCCTCTGCTATTTTGTCCCATTTTTTATTATTGTTGATAATTTAGATGCCACCGATCCTCTCAACGGTCTCCATCAATATCATGATGTTAATTTCAACTCTCTCGAATCTAAAACGACAGTTGTTAAGCTTTAATATTGTGTTAGTCACTATTTTATTAGTCACGTTCATGACAAAATCACAGCGAGCTGGAGGAGCAAGCGGAGGAACATCCCTACATTTGTAAAATGAAACACACAGCCTCCTTGTAGGTTGATTTTGTATTGAGGCCTATATGTATGTATATATGATGACTGTCACGGTCTAAAAGGGAGTTAAGTTTCCTGGTACTTTGGCCGAGTAGTGTAGTAGGCACCAGTTAGACTGGTAAAGGGAACCCCAGACTCCAAGTTGAAAAGCGTCGGATGCGACTGGGAATAACGCTTAGGATGAAGAAGAAGAAGTGTAGGTAGTAGGTACCAGGCACCTAGGGCTGCGTAGTACCAGTAACTCCAGCCGTATAGTACCAGCCGCCTCAGATGGAGTAGTACCAGGTACGTGTGTTTATATCCTCCGCTTGTTACACGACTGAAAAAAAGGAGTGCATTGTGTTTAGGGTTCACGTATGCATGTATGTGACTTTCTTTGTGCCACCATATCTCCTAAATACCTGTACCGATTTACATGTGTGGGGTATCATTAGAATCCTTGCGCTAGCCCGAGTGACACTGGCTATATAAAAATATGAAAAACAAAAAATGTTGAATTAAGGCGCCAAAACAGATGTTTAAAAAAATATATTCCTAAACCATCGAGTGGGGTATCAAAATGAAGGATTTTAAAAGACAGTTTCAAATATATATGCAACTTATGTGTTTCCTTACCAATAATAATAAAATTATATTATGTGTGCTTAGTAAAGAAATAACACACTAGACATTACAACAGACTTGTCAATCAATGAATATTGAGTAACATCAAGTTGAATCGGGCGCTCTGCATTTTATACTGAGCGCCCGATTCAAGTGAAGAGCAATATTATTCTCATAAATATTTAACGTTGTTCAACTTTCGAGAGGCGATTTCTTTTATGCAGCATGTAAGATTCATAAAAGTACATTTTATTTGTATCGAATATCAAATCATACTAAAATTGTAAATGGGAAAGTTTGTGTGTGTCTCTGATTATCCGTCTTTCACGACTTAACCACTGAATCGATTTTGATGAAATTTGGTATAGGGGTAGATTAGATCTTGAGTAAGGACATAGGCTATGTTTGGTCGCGAATAACCGGCATCCATGCGGGCGAAACCGCGGGCAAAAGCTAGTACTTAATAATCCTAAAGTCGACTAATTAGTTTAGTTTACCTGGGCTGTTCCGCACTTAGCCTCTTGATTGGGCCATTGTGCGTACCATCTTACCTCTCATTCCAACCAACCCAGATCCTCCCAAAAAGCCAGCAGCCTTTTCACGTTTCCACATGCTTCCCGGAGTGACGCTGGTGACTGGAGGAATTTCGCCCGTTCTGCGGCCACGCTCATGCACTCTGTAAGCACTTGCCGTGGCGTTTCTTCTGCCCCCATGCATCCTCTGCATAGGGGGCTGTCCGTCACACCTATTGTAAACAGATGCTTGTCTAGGGGACAGTGACCGGTCAAGATGCCTGTGACCTTGCGGATTTGGTCCCTTTTTAGCCTAATGAGGTTTCGGCTAAACGTTTTTGATGCTACCGGAAGTGCATTCTTTGTTTGCCTGCATCCTTCAGTGTTTGTCCATTCTGTTTGATGGATTTCTTCTGTTCTTTTTCGTAGCCAAGTTTTGACCTGTGCTTGAGGTATGGGTATTATTGTTTCCGGTCCATATACTATCGACCCTGATCCTATCTTGGCCAATTCATCGGCTGCGTCGTTGCCGAGGGAGTTGCTGTGTCCCTTGATCCATTGCAGCGTGACCCTGTTTGTGTTTGCAATGGATTGGAGTGTGTTATGACATTCCAATATGAGGACAGAGGTTATGGTGTTGCTTTGGAGAGCGTGTAGTACGGATGCACTGTCTGAGATAATCTTTATATCTAGATCTCTGACATCTCTGGCGGCAATCGTCTCTGCCGCTCTCGTTATGCCAATACATTCGGCTTGAAATATTGTGCTTAGCTTGTCCAAGGTGGTTGTTATTTTGATATTTAAGTCATTCGAGAAGACGCCTGCTCCGGTACCATATGTGGTTTTGGAGCCGTCTGTGTATATCCTAACTTCTTTGACGCCAGAGCTATCTCTTTTTTCTTCAGAAAGTT
This sequence comes from Eilema caniola, assembly GCA_949126895.1. NCBI lineage: Eukaryota > Metazoa > Arthropoda > Insecta > Lepidoptera > Erebidae > Eilema > Eilema caniola. The sequence goes on along the minus strand of OX421461.1, from coordinate 3,219,101 downwards.
GGATATGAAACTTCCGTTCGAAGACGTGGTGACATGGTATTCTGTCTATGGGAGCCTCGAGAAGTGGTATCTTCTTTAGGATTCCCTGTAGAATCTTTGAATGCTTTGTTCCAGTATTCCCTTTCCAAAGCCCATTATTTTTCAGTCTTAAAGCTGCTGCCTTGGCCTCCTCCTGTATGATTAGATGCAGCGGTCTCAGGTTTAGGAGGTGCTCTAGTGCGACTGATGGAGTGGTTCTCATGCATCCAGTGGCTGCTGTACTCGCTAGGCGTTGTAAACTCTGGAGCTTTTCTTTCACAGTGATCAGTTCTGTTCTGGGCCACCATACAACTGATCCATAGGTTAGAGAAGGTCTGATAATTGCCGTATACAGCCAAAGTGTTATCTTTGTGTTAAGACCCCAGTTCTTACCAACGAGTCTTCTGCATTGCCAGAAACTTATACAGGCCTTTTTCATCTTAGCATTTATGTGGCTAGCCCAATTCAACTTATTGTCAAGTATGATGCCCAGATATTTAACTTGAGTTGTTAGAGCTAGTTCTGTATTAAATAGTTTTGGTAGTTGTAGTTCTGGTAACTTCCTTTTGTTGGTGAAAAGGATAAGTTCTGTTTTTTTCGGGTTTACTGATAGTCGGTGTTCTTCGCACCATTCTTCCACAATCTGAAGGGCTGAGCGCATGATTTTGCATAGCACGTTCTCAGCCGTTCCGCTTATCAGTATTGCCAGATCATCCGCGTACCCAATGGTGGTGTACGAGGGTCAAACTGAAAGTTCTTAGAACTGGCCACTTATAAACAATATAATAAAAAAAAATTCTAAAATTTGAAAATAGAACTCTTTGCCAATATTACTGAGCATATATTTCATTCATTTGTCATTTGTTTTACGATTTGGCGGCAAATTGAAAATTGTCTGTGTCACGTCAACATGAATTTAACGCGAGAAAATTTTCGTGCAATGATTTTTTATGACTTTCGATGTCATTTAAGTCAACAAGAAAGTTATGATAGACTACGATTGGCCTTTCACGATGAAGCCCCATCTCGTGCGACTGTTTACAACTGGTTTAATGAGTTTAAACGTGGTCGCACTAATCTCACTGATGATTTACGTGAGGGACGGCCTTCTACGGCGACGACTGAAGATAACATCTGTGTTGTGCGGCGTATGATAGAGACTGACAAAAGAGTGACCTATCAGCAGATTCGGACAAGCTTAGGCATCGGTATGAGTCAAGTGCACAAAATCCTCCACGAACATTTAGCGGTTAGGAAGCTTTGCGCCCGGTGGATACCTCATAATTTGACTGAGGCTCAAAAACTCCATCGTGTGGATTGGTGCCGTAAAATGATTGAAAGATTTAACGGAGGTGACTCAAATACTGTGTTCTACAGGTGACGAAAGCTGGATTTACTGTTATGATCCTAAAACCAAAAGACAATCTGCTCAGTGGGTGTTTCCTTTCGAGGAGTTGCCAACTAAAGTGAAGAAAGATCGAAGTGCGGGAAAAAAAATGGTGGCCTCGTTCTTTGGAAGGATAGGTCATTTCGCAACAATTGTGTTAGAGGATCAAAAAACAGTTTCTGCAGAATGGTACACTACCAATTGTTTGCCACTTGTCTTGGAAAAAGTTCGAGAGAAACGACCTCGCAGTAGGATCCTCCTTCACCACGACAACGCCTCGTCGCACACCGCCAAGCGAACGATCGACTATTTGGCGACATCAAACCTTGAATTACTGGGTCACCCGCCGTATAGCCCCGACCTCGCGCCTTGTGATTTTTATTTATTTCCAAAAATTAAAGAAAAACTTAAAGGAAAGCGGTTTATGAATGCTGAAGAAGCGATGGCTGCGTATCGCGATGCCATTGAAGAGACCCCTAAGGACGAGTGGGCAAAGTGCTTTTCCCAGTGGTTCCATCGCATGCAGCGGTGTATTGACGTAAATGGACAATATTTTGAAAAGATATAATAAAACTAATAACTGGCTAATGTAATCAGTTTTTGATTTTCTAAGAACTTTCAGTTTGACCCTCGTATCCTCTCTCATTTAGTCTCTTTAAGAGGCTGTCTACTACTATGTTCCATAAAAGTGGCGATAGGACGCCTCCCTGGGGGCGGGCACCCTTTGACTACCTTTGCTCTTGTGGTAGTGCTCATCACTATCTGGACCGCTCTTTTGCTTATTAGCTGAGTGATCCAGTCCCTTATGGTTGGTTTTACCCTACGTCTTCGCAAGGCTTCGTTAATGCTGCTGTGTACCGTTTTGTCGAAAGCCCCTTCTATGTCTATGAAAGTAGCTAGTGTTGAGGCTTTATTTGTGATAGCCGATTCTATCTTATGCACTACCATGTGTAGTGCGGACTCTGTTGATCTACCCTTCCTGTATGCATGTTGCTGAGGATGTAGTGGGTTGTCTTTTAGTGTTCCATCCCTTAGGTATCGATCTACTAGTCTCTCCAGCGTTTTGAGGAGGAATGATGTGAGACTAATGGGCCTGAATGATTTGGGATGTGTGTAATCCTCCTTACCTGGTTTTGGTAGGAAGATGATTTTTGCCTCTCTCCATACTCTGGGTATGTATTTGAAAGCAATGCAGGCCCTGTAGATTGGAAGTAGATATTTTGCTATCTTTGTCAGTTGCCATTGTAGTAGTGCTGGGAATATTCCATCTAGCCCTGCAGACTTTAAGGGTTTGAAGCTTTTTATGGCCCACTCTATTTTGTCTGCAGTTACTACCTTGTTTGCGATCTCCCATTCTTGGGTTGTTGGTACACTGTAGTTTTCCGGTGGCCAGTCGATTGAGTCGGTGAATGGTGTGACTTGACAACCAGGAAAGTGTGTTTCTAGCAGTACTGCGCTGGTTTCATTTTCCGTTTTTGTGTAAGTGCCGTCCTCTCTCTTAATTGAGCCCATGAGGTTGTTCCCCCTTGGCCAGGACTTTCCTTACTCTTGCGGCTTGGTTTGTCGAATTTATGCTACTACAGAAACTCTGCCATGCCTCAGTTCTTCGATATCTGATGCGTTTCTTGTAGTGTTTTTGTGCGTTTTTGTATTTGTCCCAGTCTTCAGGGGTTCTGGTGTTTTTTGCTCTGTTGTAGAGCTTTCTCAAGCCTCCACGTAGTCGCTCGAGTTCTGGCCCCCACCAGGTGCTCTTTTCTGGACCTTTGGGTGTTACGACAGGACATGCTGGATAGACTGTACGTTGTGTTCTATGTTATCCGTACTAAGTGTTGTGTCAGGTAGTTGTGAATCACTTAGTGCCTTGTTTAGTGCGTTGGTGTGCCGTACTATATCTGTTTTACGGGGGTTACGATATGGGACAGGGTCTGCTAGTTTAAATTGTATTTGAAAGCAAATTCGGCGATGGTCTGCAAAGGACGGGTCCTTTGACACGTGCCAACCCTTAATGAGGTTGGCTGCCGAGTGTGTTGCCAGCGTGATATCAACGATGGTTTGACACCATGAGGTTACGAAAGTAGGTTCCGTGCCTATATTCATGATGTTTAGGTTGGTTTGGAATAAGTATTCGGTTAATAACTCACCTCTCTTGTTCGTGTCCTTACTTCCCCACAGAGGATGGTGAGCATTGCAGTTTGTGCCGATGATTAAGTCCCAGGTGTGTACTAGGATGGTTGCAATATCTGAATGGATTTTCACAGCAGTGAGATCTCTAGAACAGAATTGGTTAAGCAAAGTGGTGTTCATAGCGTTAGGTACAAAGATGCATGTTCTCGGTTTTTCAACCCTCGTATCTCGTATTAACTTACCGCCTATGTTATATAGACCGCAGATTACGTTCTTATTGATCCAGGGCTCCTGGATTAAAGCTACGGTCTTTTTGCTTACCTCCAGCACTCTGCGTAGAGTGGCCGTTGCTGCTTGTTTGTGCTGGAGCAAGCCAGGTAAGAGCATTTTCGTCTTCACACCACATTGCCAGCACCCCTTCCAATAGGAAGGGTCTTCCGCGGAAAGATAGAGCTTGCTCACCCGAAATTGTTGACGACAACACTGACTGTAGGATGCTGTCGTCAATAGCCTCCCTCAGCTGGTCTGCCTGGGGTTTCGTAAGGTCCCTCGGCGGAACGGTAGTGACCGCTACTCGCAGATGCGACTGACTGGCTGCGTAGCTTACCGTCCGCTTGGTTCGCGAGTCAGTTTTCGCGCGTTTGGCTTCCCCTCTGGGGGACCGGGTATCGTCCAGACGAGCGCGCTTCGATGAAACACGCTCGTTCTGGACGGGCCCCGCCCCCTTTTATTCCTTTTCAGGAAAATTGGGAGCCATCGCAGCGTTTCGTTGACCCCGAGCACCTCTGGGTTTCCTCTTGTTCTGCTTGCTCGGTGGTGGTGGAGGGGCCGTGGTTACTGCCGTCCCCCTTGAAGTGGATGGTGTGAGTTCGCGCTGCGTCTCCGCTGCTGCGGCACCCAACCCTTTCGTCGTTTTTGTAGGTTGCAGGGCCTTCCTTCTCGCGCGCCTGTTGGGGCGACTGCGTTCCGTTCGGCCGATCCCTTTTTTGGTGGTTGCCGCTGTCGGCTGAGCATCCCTTTTGCAAGGGCGCTTGTGACCGACAACGGTCCATTGTACGACGCTCGTGGCGTTCGTATGTGGTATGGCCTCTGAGAGGCTGGACAGGTCCAGGCTTGAACCTGGTCCTGAACACAGGTTGCCCCCCCAGAATACGGGGGGCAGACTGAGCAAGGCTCAGTGAGGGATTCTCCGCAAGCGGTACCCTCCTGGGGTAATGAATTTTTCTCCTGTGTATTCATTTTATTTAATTGGGGCAGAGGTTTACTCACACTTCCTGCCCTAGGTGAATGTGGTACAGCTTTCTGGGGGGATTTAGTGCCCCACGGCAATGTCTGCCGGGGTGTGGTTTTAGGCCGCCACGGTTCGGCACATTATATATAGATATATAATATAGGATAGATACATATATAAGTTGTTTAAGATAAATAAATAGACAATTACATAAATAGAGAATGCCACGCTTTTAGGGGGTATTTAGCGCCCCTTGGCCTGTGGTGGCCCAGTCGGGTTTGTTGACCGCCGCCCGTTGTTCGGCGTTGTTGCTCAATTAGCACCACCCGGGGGACACGTGTAGGGTGGGCCTAGGAATAGGTGGTAAATCCTACGGACGTTGAGCAACCTTATCCCCCAGTCGACTAATTATGTCAAAGTTATACAAGTTTATAAGAGATATGATGCTGGAATAAAATAACATTGGGGCACAAGCCGACCTCACCAGCTTAAGCAAAGTTCTGGAACCGCGGATGGAGAGTGGGTATTAATTATTAATGTATGGCCAAGTGTTATACGAAAATAATATAATTTAAAACATTGTGTTGTGTAATCTATAATACCTCGGTGTGATATATATACTAACGGACGAGGAAATAAACATAAAATACCGGTTTGCTTTGACTGATAGGCATTATAATTAATATAAAAGTATTTTTTATTTTTACATGAAAATGTTTTTGGTGGGATTTCATTTATTTTTGCAAATTGGTTAAAAATTATGACGTACGTAACTTTTATTTGATAAAAGAAATATTTTAATTGATTTTGACTTTGTAGCACAAACTGTAGTGTAAGTCTCATATATAAACTTCCACCGTAGTAGGTAATCTGTGCTTCCACCTCCTATTCCCAGGGGATGGGTTAGATTAGGTTTTTTTTTTTTGTTTTTGTAGTAATATTAGCTTACATACCAAGTTTCAGCTTTCTAGGACTTAAGGAATTACCCTAACAATTTTGATGATCAGTGAGTGACGAGTTCAGTGACGAAATTAAGGGTTTTGAGGCATTAATGAAATCTAAAGTTCACTAATATCAAAGTACATTAATAAATAGCTACGACATTCAAACTTTGTATGTTTAATGATTGATCCGATAACATTCTATCTTGAAAATTTTAACTATTGAGCATCATCCAAAACAAAGTTATGGGAGTATAAAAAAACGATGAAGCGTTTCGAGAAAAGGTAGGTAGTGCCCTTGCACTTCGCTTGGCTCGTCTTGGCGGGGGACTGCTGTGCCGCCCGATACTATGAAGTTCAAAATGTTCAAAATGATACGAAAATTTTACGCATGGGATTTATCACATCCAATTTTACAAGAACCATCATTTACTGGCACCCAGATGGAAATAAAGTTTGATAAAGTTGGACATTGAATTACCTATAATTATATTTGCATAACCGTGTTCAGATATGAAATCTACATGACATACTACAAGGAGTGTATATAAGTACCAACTTTCGCAGATTGGTGCTCAGATGAGTAATAAACATAGAGACAAATTACAAACTATAACGTCCCACTGAAAACTAAAATATTATTCGAATACATACCAATTCTCCATTTTGTTCGATTTCTTTAAAATCCACATTTTTACCTTCTTCATCAAATATGCGAAGTTTTGCCTCCTGACCTTTGATATATATGTACACCTGGTCTGTTTCTGCGTACACCGTGAACTGAAGAAATTATAAATATAAAGAATCTTAAACAATGACCTTATTTATATAATCGTCAACTTAACCTTAATAGGATAGCGACCCAATACATTGTACGTATTACTTATCCACTTATAAAAATAATATAATTGGTAAGTAGGTACCTACTTAACGTTCAGAAATAAGATCATGTCGTCACTCACAAAAAAAATCATTTTTTTCTACTAAGATAGCTAATAAGTACTCGACTGATCTGATCGTAAGGGGGTGCCGTGGCCTTTTGAACGCCTGTAACACTAGATGGGAGTGACAGACTTTGACTTGTAGACGATAGAAAGAGAAAGAAAACAGGAAAACGCACCCAGGTACAGTTTTTGTCACAAACCGTGTAACATTGTTATCTGAGTTGATACCTAATTTAAAAAAGGTGGTACTGCCTCCGTCAAATCGGCCACCACGGAGTACCACCACGGCAAATTCTTGAGAACTACAGCCGCGGCTGTTCGATGTGATGGGATCAAGTTCCGCTTATACAGGTAATAGAATAAACTCCAATGCCCTGGAGAGTCTTTTAGTCTAATTAACACCCAGCTCTGTGAAAATCCTCAAGAATTGGTGTTGTCGAGGGACGGTGTTTGTCGTAACTGTTGACATCGCAATGAGTAGGACGCTTACTTTAATCGGATTCGGTGACAGTACTTACTGACAGTTACTCAATTTGTATTTAACTAAAGTATTTCTTGTCCAGGTCCAAGAATAAGGATCGATCGCATTGCAGTACATACTAAAACTTTCTATCACATTTTTTTCAGATAGGCACTACTTAGTTATTGAGTAGAAAAAGGATTCGACCAGCGCAGCGCCTAGCGACCCATTTAAAAAAGTAAAATATGTATGAAGTGGACTGTTGTAATGTGAAGTATTTGAATGTTTTTATTGCAAGTCATTGTTTAGTAGCTTAGATTGAGCAATTGATTCAGAAAAATATCTTTTTCAGTACTCTTACTCGGTTCATAAAATTACCTGAACATATAAGGATGAATACTACTACTTTCATCCAACAAGACTAAATAGGTATTTGTTCACTTTCGTTGGTAGTTTTGGTTTTCGTCTGGTAACATTTAGTGTCATTTTCTGGCAGATTTTATAGTTTAGAAAATGGCAACACTTAGTTCATAATTCTGTTCGTAGTCGGCCGGTAAAATAGCAAGGCGCACAGTAACCCCTCTCAATCTTAGTGTTACATTCAAATTATTAATTTAACAGAGTTAAAATAGATGCAGTAACGTGTTCTAAATTATATTCACACCCATTGTTAGTCTATCCATTGGGATTCGGGGATCGTGAGCCGGTCAACAGTGGTAAACGAAGCTTTGGGTAAGTTTGGAGGTAGTCGGCGGAATCTGCATCTGTAAGTTCTATTTTATTCATTCCTTTTTTCTAGCGCACGAATCGTTACTTCTCCCCCAAAATTATGTGTAAAAATAAGTATAATACAGTCCACTAATTTGTCGAAATAATTTATCGTAGTACGCAAATTCTACATTTGGTCCTTCGAGCCGGATATTTCGTGATAGGCGGCCTTTATTTTCGTTTATTTTGTCGATTTTGTCGTTTGTTTCGTATTTTTATCATAAATCAGAGTGGTAGGACATTGTGCAAGTCCGCCTGGGGTGGTACCACCGACTTGTCCATTTCTTCATAATAATACTTTGAAGGGCAAGTTAGCCAGCTTAATTACAGGCACAAGAGACATAACATCTTACGTCTCAGCGTCGGCAACGCATAAATGCCATAATTTTTGTCGTAATTTCGATAATTTTGCTTAAAATCGACAATTAATATTTTATCGTCGGGTAGTAAGCAAAACTTATTTTTTGTTGAGGGACAAGTAACGATTTGCCGCGAGTCGCGACGCCATTTGCGTTCCGTTTTGCATGCACTTGATTGAGGTTGGTTGTTGTGTTGCCATCTTACTTTCGTTTCGGTTTTACCGGTAAATATTTTCGTTCATTCATTCGAATGTCAATGTCAAGTGTCAACATTCGGTTGATTTGATTTTGACAATTCTCGAAGTTGTATTTTGGAAGGAATTAGTTAATTATTCGTTTGTTTACATTTGTTTTCGTTAGTTTTCGAGTATTAATTAACTATAAGGGTGTCTAAAAGTGATACTGAAGATCCTGCCGACGATCAGACCGTTGATTCCAACAGAATAGCCCGTGATTATGCTTTAATGAGGTTGGAATATATGGCAAAAACTGATTTGATAGGTTATTCGGAAACTGATCTTAAGGAAAATGCTGATCATTTCCATTCTGCTCAGCTAAAAGTGAATTTTCCGTGTCGGCCACTTTCGAAGCATTAATGAAAGATATTAAGGTGAGACTTAAGAAGCAAGTAGATTCGGGTGATACTAAGCCGCCAGTGAATACAGATAGTGGTAGTAGAAGCATTCCAATTAGAACAATCTGAACCTGATAAGATTCCAAAATATAAAGATCTTTGGTTATTTATCGAAAGGCACTTCCGAGCCTTGGAGTTGACATCTGTGAACATTAAATCTGTCGTTTTGAATCATAGTGTCAGTAATAATACGTGTAAAAGGCTGAAGTCAACACTAGTAGTTTTAAGTAAAAGTTGTGAACTTTGTAACAATCAACATAATATTGAACAATGTGAATCCTTTTTAAAATTGGATCCTAATAGTAGATTCAAGTTAGTAAAAAGTAAAGGATTGTGTGTTTGCTGCTTTTCGAATAAACACAAAATGAAACAGTGTAATAGCCCTTCGCGTTGTAGTGTGTGTTCATATTCTCACAACTCGTTACTTCATTTTAATAAATCAACCCCTGATGTTACACCTCCTTCCGTGAGTGATAGTAATGTTGACCAATAATAATACTGTTTTAACTTCATTGACCAATAATAATACTATTTTGTTTTCGACAGCCAAGGTTTTATTAAAAGATGGTTTTGGTAATTATCAACCTGTTCGAGCCCTATTGGACTCTGCCAGTGCATGTAATTTTATATCGGAGACATGTGCTAAGCGCCTTGGATTGAGGATTGATAACAGTCAAGGATCGGTAAGTGGCATCGGTGAGTCCACTACCAAAACTTATGGTTCTTTGAATTGTGATTTAAAATCTTTGGACTTTAAAACACATTTTAGATTTAATGCCTCAGTTTTACCTTCGATTTGCACAGATCAACCTAATCAAATTGTAAATACATCAGCGTGGTCTCATATAGAAAATTAGTCGTTAGCTGACCCTGATTTTTCTACCCCTGGACCGGTGGATTTATTGTTGAGTGTTGAGGTTTTCGCTTCATCACTGCTGCCGGGAATCAGAGCCGGGAATTCGAGTCAGCCCAAAGCCCTCCAAACCGTTTTCGGTTGGATCCTGTTAGGAGGCTGTGACAATCGGTCACATACTTCTCGTTTTCGTTGTCGTCGTAATAAAGACTGTTTATTCGTTTCGAGTAATGAACAGCCTGATTTGTCGTTATCGTTAGCGCTTTCGAATTCATCGTTGGATAATTCTCTTAAGAAATTTTGGGAATTAGAACACATTAATCCTAGTGATCCCATATTGTCGAGGGAGGATGAAATGTGTGAAAATTACTTTGTCGAAAACTATCGTCGTGATAGTGATGGTAGATTCATAGTGCCTTTACCTTTCGTCGATATTATGAATAAACCTTTTCGTGTTCTCGTGAGATTGCTCTCAAACGTTTTTTGTCGTTGGAACGTAAGTTTAACTCCAATCCTGATTTCAAGGAAGCTTACATCAAGTTCATCGAAGATTATGAGGCTTGTGGCCACATGGAAGAAGTTGATAACCTTCTTTTGTCGGATGTTGGTAGATATTACATACCACATCATGGTGTGCTTCGACCTGAGTCCGTTAGTACTCCTCTCCGTGTCGTATTTGATGCAAGTTGCAAAGACGCCAATGGCCAATCGTTAAATGGCGCGCTTTTGTCTGGTCCTAAGTTACAAACTAATATCTTTGATCTGTTAGTCAGATTTCGCTGGCATGCAATTGTTTTCACTGGTGATGTGAAACAGATGTACAGACAAATATTGATAAATCGTGACGATCAAGATTATCAGCGCATCTTATGGCGGCCATCCCTCGTCGGTCCTGTACGAGATTATCGTTTGCGTACAGTGACATACGGCGTCTCTTTAGCTCCTTACTTAGCTCTTCGGTCTATGGCTCAATTGGCCATAGATTCTGCCAACACGTACCCCGAAGGTGCAGCTGTCCTCCGTAGGGACCTGTACGTAGACGATGTCGTGTCAGGCGCCGACTCTATGCAGAAGGCTTTAAAGTTGCGATTGGAACTTACGAATATTTCGTCGTCGGGAGGTTTCCATTTACGGAAATGGACTTCTAATCATTGTGCCTTTTTTGAAGGTCTCCCTCCTTCAGAGGTTTATTCAGAGGATTTTATAAATTTCAAAGATTCCTCTGATTTGTCGTTTAAAATATTAGAACTTTTGTGGCGTCCTCAATCTGACTGTTTTCAATTTAATGTTGCTAGTAACGAGAGTCCCAGATGTACTAAGCGGATTATCTTATCGAATATCGCTCGAATCTATGACCCTTTGGGATTTCTTGGTCCAGTGACATTTTATGCCAAGTATCTCATGCAATTTCTTTGGAACTCAGGTGTTTCGTGGGATGAGGATGTACCATCACATATCGCGTCCGAATGGTATCTTTTTCAATCACAATTATCGTCGTTGTTGTCGGTTATCATACCTCATCGAATGATAATAAAATCTTTCGTGTCATTGCAGTTGCATGGATTCTGCGACGCTTCCGAGCGTGGCTATTGTGCAGTCATATATTGTCGTACTATAAATTCAGACGGCTCTACCTTTGTTCAACTTTGTTGTGCAAAATCTAGGGTTGCTCCCTTGCGTAGGGTTTCAGTGCCTAGGCTTGAACTTGAAGCCGCCGTACTTTTGTCTAATTTGATGTGCGCGGTTTTGGAGGCGTCAAAGCCTTTCTTTGAGGTTCAAGACATTCATGCATGGTCCGACTCTACGGTCGCTCTTGCATGGATCAAGTCGTGTCCATCGAGATGGAAAACTTACGTAGCCAATCGCGTTAGCCACATACAGAATAAAATTCCGTCGGCCTATTGGCATCATGTCAGTACAACTTGTAACCCCGCTGATTGTGGCTCGCGTGGTTTACTACCAGCCGACTTGGCTGAATGTAACATTTGGTGGCACGGTCCTATATGGCTTCGTGATTCTCAAGAAAAATGGCCTCAATTTTCATCGTCAGCCCTTGAGCCTGAACCTTGTGCTGAAACTGTAGAGTCAGAAAGACGGATTCATAGCTTGTTTACAGCTGACTTAGATCCATTAAATTTTAACTGCATTGACAAACTTTTAATTAAATTTTCATCGTTGACAATCATTAAACACGTCGTTTGTTACTGTTTGCGTTTTATTCATAACGCACGACAGACCTCCCTCGAGGATAAATTCATCGGTCCATTAACATATGGGGAATTAAATAATGCCTTTGTAGTTTTGATAAAACACGTCCAAATTGTGTCGTTTGGTCGTGAGATCATTAACATTAAAAATAATCGTGCCGATTTGCTGCCGAAACACTTACGTAAACTATGTCCCTTTGTCGATAAAGTGAGTGTTCTCAGGGTGGGCGGTCGCCTGGCTCACGCTGACATTAGTTTTAACGTTAAACACCGTATACTTTTGCCGCGTGATATTCGTTTTACATTTTTAATAATTGACCAATTTCATAATAAATTCATGCACCCTGGTGCTCAAACTTTACATAATTTAATTTCAAATGAATTTTGGATTCTATCGCCAAAACGGGCTATCAACGCTGTCGTTAAGAATTGCGTTAAGTGTTTTCGGGCTAATCCTCGACCTGCCCCAACTCAACTTATGGGTGAGTTGCCTCCGTATCGTGTCTCGCAAATTAAACCTTTTTCGTCGGTTGCGATTGATTACGGTGGCCCTGTCGATAACGCTCTCGGTCGTGAACGTGGTGTTAAAACTTATAAAGGTTATATATGTGTATTTGTATGTACCGCTACGAAGGCAATTCATCTAGAGTTGGCTTCCGAATTGTCGTCTGACGCTTTTCTCGCTGTTTTGCGTCGATTTATTGCTCGCCGTGGTCGATGCAATAATATCGTATCCGACCAAGGTAAAAATTTCGTGGGCGCGAGTAATTATCTAGGCTCTATAATGGAGATGGCCTCATTACGTGAGGAAATAAAGTTCTCGTTAAATTCTCCGGGCTCTCCACACTTCAACGGGCTCGCTGAAGCGGGAATCAGGTCCGTGAAAACTCACTTAGCGCGTGTTATTGGTAATCAGCGTTTGACATATGAAGAGTTTTACACCGTCTTGACTCAAGTTGAGGCGATGCTCAATTCGCGTCCTCTCACGCCTGTTAGCAGTGATGCAAATGACTTAAACGCGTTAACTCCGGGTCAATTTTTAACTTTGGAACCCTTGTCGATTTAATATTACTGTTGCTCATCGTTCGCGTTTAATTCAGAAGATTCACCAAGATTTCTGGAATCGTTGGTCTCAGGAATATGTGCACACACTGCAGCAGCGATCTAAGTGGGATAAGCAAAATTCTAACATACAAGTTGGAACTTTGGTTCTTTTAATTGATGAATTAGTTCGTCCTTTACAATGGAAGTTAGGTCGAATAATTAATTTACATCCGGGTTCCGATGGTATTTGTAGAGTTGTTACAGTAAAGACCACATCGGGTCAATATAAGCGGCCGGTTGTCAAGCTTTGTCCCCTGCCTATTTAATTCAGCTGAACAGTCTCTACAAATTAGTTGTAAGTTTAGATTAATATTTAGTTTATTGTGAAAGTATGTATAATTTAAATTCTTCGCATTTAGGTGGGCGGAATGTTCACTTTCGTTGGTAGTTTTGATTTTCGTCTGGTTACATTTAGTGTCATTTTCTGGCAGATTTTATAGTTTAGAAAATGGCAACACTTAGTTCATAATTCTGTTCGTAGTCGGCCGGTAAAATAGCAAGGCGCACAGTAACCCCTCTCAATCATAGTGTTACATTCAAATTATTAATTTAACAGAGTTAAAATAGATGCAGTAACGTGTTCTAAATTATATTCACACCCATTGTTAGTCTATCCATTGGGATTCGGGGATCGTGAGCCGGTCAACAGTGGTAAACGAAGCTTTGGGTAAGTTTGGAGGTAGTCGGCGGAATCTGCATCTGTAAGTTCTATTTTATTCATTCCTTTTTTCTAGCGCACGAATCGTTACTTCTCCCCCAAAATTATGTGTAAAAATAAGTATAATACAGTCCACTAATTTGTCGAAATAATTTATCGTAGTACGCAAATTCTACAGTATTAAACAATGAATTTGACAAAATATACCCAATTGAAACAACCTACTGTGTAGGTATAAATTATTAATTGTATAATGAATGATTTTCAGAGAGAAATAAAACGGCGACGATGCTAAAGTTCGCTTCGATCTTCAGTTGTTTATTTTCATCGAGTGCTGGCTAATTCGCTATTCTGTATAAATGAAATAAAAACAAGAAACTTAAGGTTTAAAATAAACAATTCCACCAAGGAACATTTACTTATGATGTTACTTAATTTTAATTAGTAGGGAAGGTACATTAACGATATTTTTTTAGGTTTAGCTACCCATCTGTATCTTATTCATATTCGGTATTTTTTATCAGCTGCCTAGCACTTAGTGGACTAAATAAACCGCTACTAAGATTTATAAATGATTGCAAGAAGACATGGAATTTCTTCGACAAATTAAGGATATAGGGAGGTATACCTGAGCGTATTCGAACTTTCAATTAACGAATCGGCTTTTTGGCTAGTCGCTTGATCCTGATACAAAACACCTATTTGAAATAAGGTTACCCCGAAAGCTTTCTAAAAGATAATAAATAATACAAGAACTTCGCTGTAATGTCTACGGAAACCATGACGTTTATAAATTTATATTTTGCCAGTTTGCCATGTTAAGAACATTAAAATAAGGTTCCAGGCAGTGTTGCCAACCCCAAAAAATTAAAAAAACAACAGCTCGCAAAAAAAAACAGGAGAAAACAGTAGGCAAAGAAAAAAAGGCAGATTTCATACTTTTGCTCATATAATTAAAACAATGAACAATTTTCTTATTTACCAGAACTCACATACATTGTTATATTAGTAATCACAACAACAAAAAAATAAAAATCAAAGTAAAATTATTTTCCACTTTCATTCTCAATTGCCTCATCTTCAATATTTTCACACTCATTTTTCTTTTTAAAATCATACATATTTTTGTTAAATTTCTTCATATGCCTTTCTGTGGTTTCAAATGAGTAGCAATCGGTTATTTCGGATTAAGTGTGTAATACTCCTTTAATAGTTGTAGTCGATATTCTGTTGCGTAATTTTGTTTTCATAATATTTATAGCAGAAAATAACCTTTCCACGGTGGCGCTGCTATGTGGTAGGCACAAAAGTTTTTTTACCAATTCACACAATGTAGGGAATGTTTGAGATTCGTCTCCATTTCTTAATTCGTGTACATGTTTCCAAAAGTCGATAATATCGGGAATTTTGTTTTGGTCAAAAGATAAATCGACATTTCTTAACATTCGCCATTCTCTATCCAGTTCCGTTATATTATTTGGACAAATCTTTGGGAAGAAATAATGTAAATCTGCAATGGAAGGGAACTTCTTTTTTATTTCAGAATCCAGAATTGCTTTGGGATTTAGCATCTTCAGACATTTTAATGCTCAACGGTCTTTATCATCAAAAGAAAGCCTTTTTAATATCTGTTTTGCATTCTCGATATAAAACTCCTTACATTTTATGTAGAAATTTTTCAGCTGTTCTTCCTCTAGTTCTCCAATTTCTCTCTTTCTTCTGATCAGATTTGGCACCATTCCACCAACGTATATTTGTTGCAACAGTAAAT
The DNA here is from genome assembly GCA_949126895.1 of Eilema caniola. NCBI lineage: Eukaryota > Metazoa > Arthropoda > Insecta > Lepidoptera > Erebidae > Eilema > Eilema caniola. Next base: position 3,203,642 of record OX421461.1, on the reverse strand, counting down.
GTTTCTGCTCACTCGAGAAGTCAAGGTTTAATATTTTAGTTTCTTTTGCGTCTAAAATATTTCATGCTTCATGTTTTTCTTGTTCAGTGAGATCCAAATATTCAATTTGTACAAAGCATTCCAAAATAGTTGTATATGCGGTCAGTATTCTGTCGTATAGTAAATATAATTTTGGAGTCTCGGATTGCATTTTTTTATTGAGATCGGTAAATATAGGCAATGCAAATTTTAAAAATTCCAGGTACAATTCAGTTGTCGGTTCGAGAGCCTTGGAGAGAATTTGTTGCGCAGAAAGTAATCTATCTACATGAACTGCAGCTTGAAAATACAATTTTATCGCTGGTAGTTGTTGCAGAAGCCTATTTACTACCTCAATAAGCGACAACCATCTGGTTTGGCTAGGGTGGAGTAATTTGTGTGGTTTAATATCTGTGAATGCATGAAATGTTTTGAAATCTCAACAAGTAATGCAAAGCAATTGTTTTGTAACATCTCTAATATACTTTCTTCTGCTGTCTGCCCAGTTACATTAACAATAATAGCTCTAGCTTTTGTGCGGCTGATTGATAATTGTTCCGCAATTTTCGAATCTGGACATACAGCTCAAATCAATTTATTCAAATGAGATGCTATATTAAAAGATAGATTATGCTCAGCAATAAAGCAGGCCATTTTTACTTAACCCGCTTTGGCTGTAATTTTTGTATCTTGTAAATTGGAAGCTGAGGTAAACATTGAAGTCAGTTTTTGTTGTTTTTGTAATTTCAAACTATTCTTCCCGTGTTTTGTTGAATCTTTGTGTTGTAACAGTTCATGTATACCACATTTTCTGTCGCAATTACACGCGGAACAAAAAAAATAGGTCTCACCTTTAGTGCTTTTCTTTAACCAGCCTTTGAATCTATCATCTTTTAACCACGAATTTACAAATTTCTGGTCATATTTCACATTCTTCTTTTTACGAGGACTTTTCTCAGTCGATGAATCACTACTCATTTTATCAAAAACGTTGTAAATATTGTTTTTTAATATAAACGGCAGGGTCACATGTATTTCTCCAATTCAAAGCTTGAAAGCTGTTGCGACTACAACACAATACGCAATACAATAGGCCTGTAGCTGTCATTCGTAAACTGGGATTTCCCCTTGCATAAAAATATGATCGTCAATCGCATATAATGTGGTCGGGGAATAGTAGATACTGCCATCTAGTGTCATTGCATTTTATTACTTAGTGGTTATCAAAAAAATATTTGCATAGTGTAATAGGTGGCGCTGAACGCTAATCGAAAAACAGTAAAAATTTGGAATGAAACAGAAAACAGGGACATCAATTGAAAACAGCAAATCTACTGTTAAAACAGTAGGGTTGGTGACACTGGTTCCAGGGACAGTATCCATCACTCACGTGTTAATAGGGCCGCGCCGATGGGTATGCACATTTATCTATATGAATTTACATAATCACAGCTACATATTGCTAAAGTTTCAGTTAGAATTTTGATGAAATCATATTTTATTTAGCAATTGCGTTCCTTTACTATTCATCATGTCATAATCAAGGTTAGTTGTATGGTTGTCAACACATACTAGGTAAATAGGTTGAAAAATATTAAGTCTATTATGGCTCTTGCTAAGTGCCAAGCACCTGACTTTCTTATCTTATCTTATCTTATGTTACTCGGGTGCGTACTTTGAAGCTATCGCGGACACTTCGACCCTATTGGATCCTTTGTGTCAACCCCAACCTAGCCCCTACATTTCGGGAGGGATAGCCCTCTCTATTAGGGTAGTTATTCCTTTTATTTGTAGATGCCTGTAATCCTCTGGTTTTGGATAGCCCTTCCCGAGAAGATCCATACGATGTCTTCCTAAAGCGTGGCACTCGCACAGTATGTGTTTCATCGTTTCATCGCCCTCCCCGCAGTGTCTGCAGTTTGCGTCGTTCATGATACCAATCTTGCTCAAGGTGTACTTTGTGCAGTAGTGGCCAGTGAACGCTCCTATTATTTTTCGGATTTTGTCCCTGCTGAGATTAATTATTTTATTGCTCAGCCTTCCTAATTCATTCCTTATGAATTCTTTCGAATGTGTTAGACCTGGTCTGGTCTTCCATTCTTGCAGGATCTGACTTTACGCCTCCGTCTCTAAAATAAAATAACATAAATCAATAGTGATATACATCAATAAATTATCCGTGGTCATCTTGCCTTCCGTCGGTCTTGGTCTTTTATCTGTAAATGCGTTGGTTCTGTGATAAAGTTTGCCCTCATTTTTGCGCGAGTTCGTGAGCTTATGGCTTCGCTTCCCGGAGCTAGTAATGCTTTGTTGTTATTATATGGGAATAAGATACCGATAGCTAGCGAGGGGTGCGAATTTTGTTACCTTTTGAGAGTTCTTTATTCGATAGAATCTGTTTTTTGAAAAATTAGGTCATAGGTTTAGTGTAACATGCTTAGTTAAGTAGGCACACGCTATGTCTTCTTAAATATTTCTAAAAGTAGGTAGGTACTTCTAGGTAATTATGCACCTTGAATTGTTAGAGTTCTTAAAGGGCCATGAATTTTCGTAGCGTACCTAAATACCTAGTTACTTACTATGTTAAAATAAGTAAATACACATTATTATGTACAAATATCAAAATAATATTATATTATTACGTATGCATATATTATGAGGACTTCTTAGGCTGAGATTCAGAGACATGAACATAAGACGGGCGAAGACCGGTCTAAGCCAAGTCGTGGCTAAGCGCATCTTCAAAATTCATATTCAGAGACACAGTCCCTGTCAAACTTACGTTGGTCTTAGCTAAGTTTACACTCTCTTCTCTATGGCCATTTTTAAAAGCAAAACGTTCATCGGTGAGTTACGGTTTTTATGAAACTATGTAGCCAGGCGTAAATAAAAATTAAAGCAGGATCGCAATAAATACAAATTGCTATTGGAGTGAGTGAAACAAAATATCTGAGACACAGACCTATTTATTTATGTTACAACCTCTGTAAACCGCGGGAGTTATGAAAGTTTGACAAGTGAGTGAGCGAACTTAAAAGGCTCCTTTTTCATCTTACGAAAAATAATTACTTAGCCGATTCAGTGCGCTGTGCTTTTTATCAATCTATTACCCCTGGCGTCGAACAAAAATGTTATGGCTCCTTTGAGGCGCCAAACGCCAGGGAATTTGATGGCGCCCCACAGGTGCCATCCGCCATGAACTGTAACTAGTTGCTTTTTCTATGTTTTCGAAGGTTTTATGCTCACTTGTAACCCGAATACGAACATAACCGGTCTGTTACGTAGTAAAGTGTATTTTAAAGTGATTTTCCACGTGCTTTAGAAGACATGGCAAGTAAGTTACCTATTTATATCATTGGTTGAAAACATGATTATATTTATCGTTGTTTTTATAACAATTCACTTACTGTTACATTTAATAATCATACTAATTTTGTTTCAGATTTACATGGAAAACGAACATATATATATCCCCGAAACAGAAATAGACACACAGTTGACGCAGTGCGATGATGAAAACTTTCTCGAAAACTCCCAGACTTATGATGACGCCTGGCTTTCTAGTGAAATGGTCACAAACAAGTCAATGAAGGGCGGTTCATTATCCAAAAAACAAAAACGAATAGAAAATGACACAAACCTCGAAAAAACAACCAAGGATAGTGCTATGTCCACAGAGCCGATGAGAAACAATGAATTGATTCCATCCACAGCCGATATCCACGGCTGTAAATATTTTGGGCAATTTGTGTGCAACGAATTGCTCAGATTCAATACTACTGAAAGATATATTGTTATGCAAAATATTATAGAAGTTTTAAAGCAAAGCACATGATGAAAAAATAAGGGTAACCGAAGAGTTAATTGAAAGATTTTTAGTTTTTAATTATTTTTTAATATTGAAATAAAAGATGTATGACAGTGGTCTAGATTAACAAATGACTGATTTTTATTAAAGACTGATTTAATCAAAATTTTTATTTTATTTATTTTAATTATAGTTGTGGTGTTTTCTGAAGCAGGGCGCAATGCATAATCCTGGGGTCCCTGGGCAGTCGGGGCAACCATAGGTGACTAGACATCTTTTTTTTGTCTTCTGGTAGCAGACTCGACATCTCTTACGTGATATCCTTCCGCCACGCCTTGGCAATTTTAATGGCAAATGAATTCTCCTGCCTGACAGAGGTGGAGCATGCTCTGCAGCAATTGATGGCGGCAGTAGACTTTCTAAAACTGCTTTTCTAAAATGATACAGTTCCATCTTCGAATTATTTATACTCCGACATAATAAGAAGCCATTGACAAGACATATTTGCATTATGTGTATGATAACTTTTTTATACCAGCATAGGCTTTTATGTTGGCATGAATAATAGCTTAACAGCTGGTCATGCTTATCTATTGCTCGCATATATTTATTGTACTCAATTTGTACAGCGGGCTTATATTTTACAGTGCGAATGCGGCGGCTGGTGATACCTCTGTAAAAGCTTTTGTGTTCTGTGCTTAAGAGCAATACTTCTCTTTTATCGAGCCATTTGTTTACCACTACCTTTTTATTATTGTGCATAATGCAGGATTCTCCAGCCTTTAATTTTGTTGTAATTAAATCATTGGGATTTCCAATGCGATTTGGCCTAAGGGTACCTGTCACATATGTTTTTTGCTTAAAAGCTGTTCTGCCAAGTCCACACTGGTATAATAATTATCAGTGTAAAGTGAATGGCCCTTGTCAAAATACTTTTCCATTAAAAGCATTACCACTTTTTTGACGTGGTTTCTGCCACCTACCAATTGATCTCCAGAACCACAGTATAAATGTATTTTTAAAACTATGCCATTCATGTCAGCTAACATATATAATTTTATGCCATACCTATGTGCCTTCCCTTTTATATACTGTCTGAAAGAAAGTCGTCCTTTCCAAAGAATCAGAGATTCATCAATCGCCAACGATTTGTTCGGATAGTAAATTGTAGTCATGGTTTCATTAAATAAATCAGTCAGTGATTTTATCTTAAATAAACTTTCAGATCTTTCGTCATCTTGTTGGTGGACATTCATTGCTCTCAATATTTGAAAAAATCTATCCCTTGACATAAATGAAGGTGTGCATAATCGCAGCAGATAATGATGAGACAAATATTCAGACATCCTATTTAATTTCACCGTCCCCATGAATAGAATTATGTCCACAAATGTCTTCAGTTCTGCAATTATAATGTCCTTCCATTTCGCAAATCGACTACGTGGGGTCCGGGCTGCATTGTTTAATTTATTGCCATATTTATTGGTGCATGACACAATTAGATTCAAAAAGTTAGTATTAAAGAATAGAAAGAAAAAATCTATGGGTTGTTTCCCATCCATATTATAAGGTGGCAGTAAGCCAGGTATACCTTCAAAAGTAATGTCTTCCATATTAGTAGGGTTACCTGGAAGCCAGATTGCATTCGGAATGCCATCTGATGTATTTTCTGCATTTTCTTCTATAATATGCTCTTCCACAAAATGAGGAGCTTCGTCATTTGGGTTCAACATAATATCGTCAAGCAAGTCGTCCATATTTTCTGATAATATGCCATATAATTCAACGTCACACAGCCCAGTGTCAAAACCTGGCATGTCAAGCACATTAATGTTCTGTGGAGACATAATGCTTGATAATTCTGCAGCCAAAGGATCCCAGTTTGATGGACCAGGTTGAGGAGAAGATGGAAAGCTCGAAGCCATTTCGGTTAATGATGCTAGGTAGTCAGTCTTATAAAACATAAAAAAAACATTTAATCTATACACTCAGCAAAAAACAAGACTTAGAATTATCAAAACTTTTTATTGAAATTTAATGTCCCACGACCGAACTAATATCGAATATGTTCAAAGTGTTCTTCTGAAACATACTGTATAGTAAAATGTATTGATTATGGGTTTCTGGGAAGTACAACGTAAATTGTTATAAATATAATACCAAAAACTTACTTTACGCACGTAGCGAAAATATTAGCGTTCAGGTAAACAGGATGCAATCGTTACCAATGTAAAATCAAGAGTCCAACAACACAAGCCAATATCGTCACATATGTAAGATCACGGAGTCCAAGTGCACAAGCAAAGTCGGCGGCGCAAACAATTATGAGTAGTGGGTAGTTTTATTTTTAAACAATACAGATTTTAGAAACCATTATTAATCTGTGGCGAGCAGTGGCAATTTAATCGATGATTCAAATTATACTCTGTCCATTCGTTTATTTTCTTTTTGACAGTTTGAGCAATGTTGCCATGTCCAAATTCTAGTGGGTGGTAAATCCATTATAAAAATACGGTAGATTTTATAAAACTACGGTGCTTGGGTTATAAGAAAAACGGTGTGATTACGGTGTAACTCTTTTATTAAAATCAAACCAAAATACAAGTATAGTTACTTGATAATAATTCAAAAACGTAAAGGTACAAAAATTTGGAGAGGTAAGGAAATAAATACCATAGCTATTTTGAATCTGACACCAAAATCTCGGTCGGAATTTTCACTTCAGACGGAGAGTCAGTGTCACTTTCAGATTCACCCGTTATTACTACGGGTAAAACAAAAATAATCGACAGTTAAATACAAAGAAACCGCAAAAACTTGACGACTTGACAAGTTACCAACACAAACTAAATTCGAATGCGCAATGCACACAGCACAACCAAATGAAAAACGATCGTAATATTCAACTCTATTTGTTAGCGTTATAGAAGGCCCGGAAACTGGGGAATCCCCGAACTTGTTCACTGGTGTGACCATTATAATGTCGGACAACAATTTAGGGATCGGAGTGCGTTCATAATACATACATATTATAATACATAGTAATTGTATTTTGATTTATTTAACTTTTTTATAGCAGGAATATTAGCCCTTTCAGATAACGGTAGATTTTTTCACTGTTGTCATGCCTCGACGGTAGGTGGTAATTTTTTGCTGAATACGGTGCATTTACCGTAATTACGGTGTACATGGCAACACTGAGTTTGAGGCAGTTTGAAATTAGTGACGCCCGCGTACGTTACCGTTTCGATTCGAAATAATTATCGATTTTACTTAAGAACATTTTTCAATCGATTTAATGCATCGACATATTTTTAATAATATATAAATATTAATTATTCGTTTATCACGTTTTTCCAAATTATCCAAATTATAAATGAAATAAATAAAGGTGATGTGACACCTGAAAACTGGGCGAGTTTCGTGGAGAGGACCAGGAAAATTATTATGGCTGATTGGGATCGAGACGGTGTAATTGACAAGAATTGATTATTCAAGTTACAGAGCACTAAATATCTGCCGAATGTGGTCATTGGGTTCTTCGACTTCCGCCGTATCATTGCCAGTACAATGCTATAGAACTAATATGGGCATAAATCAAAGGACACGCCGCTCGAAACAATACCCTTCCTCCTTTTACGTCAAACAATATGTTAGATTTATTAAAAAATGCATGTGCGGAAGTTACTGCTGAAATCTAGGAAAAAAATATGAGAAGAACCCAAAACATTATAGCGTCGGATTGGGAAATTCATTTGGCATTCGATAATATAGAAGTACAGGAACTTTTAATAAAATTAAATGTTGGCGAGAGCTCATCGAGTGACAGTGACGATTCATCAGATTTTGATTTAAATAAATAAATAAAGATGACCTGTCAATATAATTGTTTCGTTTCATTATCGAGTAAGTAGGTACCTACCTATTTCTGTGTAGTGAAATGAACTTTACCCGAATAGGTAGGTACTGTGGCTCCCAGAGGCTTCTGCTTTATTAAGTATTTGTTGAAATCACGTGAATAAAAGTACTGTTGTTATAGTAGGGAGATATAAGGTGAACGCGCATCTAGCCGCGCCGCACGCGCCGCAGTACCCGCAGTCATCGCATTTTGTTAATGGCCTCGCTCATCTATCCGCGGCGCAGTCTCCGCAGTCGTCACATTCGCCGACAAAATGTTTTTTTTTATAATGATTTTATGACACTGGTATCCAGACGATCCATTATAATGACAATGACATTATAATGGTCACACCAGTGGAGAAGTTCGGGGATTCCCCTGTTTCCGGGCCTTCTATAACGCTAACAAATAGAGTTAAATATTACGATCGTTTTTCATTTGGTTGTGCTGTGTGCATTGTGCATTCGAATTTAGTTTGAGTTGGTAACTTGTCAAGTCGTCAAGTTTTTGCGGTTTCTTGGTATTTAACTTTCGATTATTTTTGTTTTACCCGTAGTAATAACGGGTGAATCTGAAAGTGACACTGACTCTCCGTCTGAAGTGAAAATTCCGACCGAGATTTTGGTGTCAGATTCAAAATAGCTATGGTATTTATTTCCTTACCTCTCCAAATTTTTGTACCTTTACGTTTTTGAATTATTATCTAGTAACTATACTTGTATTTTTGTTTGATTTTAATAAAAGAGTTACACCGTAATCACACCGTTTTTTCTTATAACCCAAGCACCGTAGTTTTATAAAATCTACCGTATTTTTATAATGGATTTACCACCCACTAGAATTTGGACATGGCAACATTGCTCAAACTGTCAAAAAGAAAATAAACGAATGGACAGAGTATAATTTGAATCATCGATTAAATTGCCACTGCTCGCCACAGATTAATAATGGTTTCTAAAATCTGTATTGTTTAAAAATAAAACTACCCACTACTCATAATTGTTTGCGCCGCCGACTTTGCTTGTGCACTTGGACTCCGTGATCTTACATATGTGACGATATTGGCTTGTGTTATTGGACTCTTGATTTTACATTGGTAACGATTGCATCCTGTTTACCTGAACGCTAATATTTTCGCTACGTGCGTAAAGTAAGTTTTTGGTATTATATTTATAACTATTTACGTTGTACTTCCCAGAAACCCATAATCAATACATTTTACTATACAGTATGTTTCAGAAGAACACTTTGAACATATTCGATATTAGTTCGGTCGTGGGACATTAAATTTCAATAAAAAGTTTTGATAATTCCAAGTCTTGATTTTTGCTGAGTGTATAGATTAAATGTTTTTTATGTTTTATAGGACTGACTACCTAGCATCATTAACCGAAATGGCTTCGAGCTTTCCATCTTCTCCTCAACCTGGTCCATCAAACTGGGATCCCTTGGCTGCAGAATTATCAAGCATTATGTCTCCACAGAACATTGATGTGCTTGACATGCCAGGTTTTGACACTGGGCTGTGTGACGCTGAATTATATTAATAATAATAATAATTGTCTTTATTATACACCAAGGATATAACAATTTTACAAAATATAACAAATTGGTAGGTATGTACAATTGGCGGCCTTATCGCTCTGCGGCAATCTCTTCCAGGCAACCATAGGATGGAGAAAAAAAATTGGAGACAGCAATTTCAGGGCAGTTTGGTGTACATCGATATATTATACATATATATATATATATATAACCAAAAGATATCAAAATTAGATAGATAGCTACCTAAGTATAGGTATACATAAATAAATCAACATACATACATACATCATCAACATACATACAGTCAATCGTGGGTAGTTCTGCAAAGTAACAGCTGTTTTTAAGCTCTCGCTTTTGTAAATTAATAAAAAATCGTTGGTTTAGAATTATAAACATAAATTTACTAAAAACTTAATGACAACCTAAGATACTAACCAGGGACGTGTTATCTCCATTCAAACAAATCCATATTGGAATATAATTCACATCAAAGTTTGAGCACAACAACGGAACAAAAATCAACATGGATGCCATGACACAGTCTTTTTCCGCAATTATGGCTGGGTTGGAGGAGCGGATGGCACATTTTGAGGGTGAGCTGAGCAAAAGTGTGAAGAACCCAAGCACCAGCGCACCGAGTCTGACAAGTCTTGCTTCGGACTACACAACATTCAAGGCATTTGTTGTAAGCACATTGTCTGCCTTTCGTCAACAAATGCACCTATCGGCCAGTCAGGTGGACAATCTTGAACAAAGGAGCCGACGTAAGATGTTGCTGCTGCATGGTGTACCTGAAGAAAAGGATGAGGTGACTGCACAGAGTGTGGTGAGTGCGTTTAGAGATCATCTTATGCTTGGTAACTTCACTACTGATGATATTAGGCGATGTCACAGAATGGGTCGCCGTGCACCGAATGGATCGGATGGCAAACCTCGACCTATTTTGGTTAAACTTCAACAGATGGCTGTGCGGGATAAAGTCTGGTTTACAAAATCCAAGCTCAAGGGGTCTGGCATAACACTATCCGAGTTTGTAACTCGGACCAGACACGAAGTCTTCATGGCGGCACGCGAGCGTTTTGGCATCTCCAAGTGTTGGACGCGGGAGGGCCACGTCTATGTTCTTGGCGTCGACGGAACGAGACATCGGGTAGCTACTATGATTGAGCTAAATCAGCTTGTCCCAAACCCATCAAAGGCCACTCCAGTTGATAAAGCTACAACCAAAGCCAGACGGGTCGCGAAAAAGTAGCGATAGAACTTGATTGTATGTTTGTTGTTGCTTGTTTGATTAGCGTCACTATTGCATAACAGTCACACTATTTCACTATGGTACTACCTGACCTAATTTTTACAATGTTCAAATATGTATACCTTCCATTTTGTACATTATTTGTGGTTTCCTAATTACCTTAAACTATAAAAATACTTTTATTATTTTGGAAATGTCAGCTTGACATTTGAAAACTTGTCAAATCTTGTCAAATGGACACCGGTTACGTTCCGATCATCATGAATTTTTTGTTATGATAACTTGAAAACATTGTTATTCTCGATACTCTTGACTTTTGTAAATTACCAAGTTTAGATTTGTTTATATTAAATTATTATATTTTAATGAATGTATAAACTTCAGGTAACGCGTAACTGGCAGATGGACATTGAAAGTTACAAAAACACATATAGGAATCAAAAATTTATAGGTATATTTGCATAATTATATAATATATAATATATATATGTAGGATCAGGATCGCCGAGGGGTATATCTTCAGGGTTTGGAGTGCCCATTTTATTGGGATAAACAAGTCTGTATAAGTAATTACAGAATTATATTTGAAAATAAACAACTAATTAATCAGCCAATTAACATACAATACACAATACAAAAGTAAACAAAAGATAAAGTAGGTCAATAATTAGGCGAACAGACGTTTTAAGGTCACAAGTTCGTACAGTGGCCAAGCCACCAAATTACAACAGCTATTGTAATTAATAATTATACAGCAGCGCCGTGTCAGGTAAACCGACAGTTTTGTCGGGAGCAAGTGAGCTCTTTATCGAGTCGAATCCGAAGACCGACTGACGAGCTTGCTGAGTGCGCGCTCTTTTATAAGACGATCCCCACTATGCATCCCTCCCCGACAACTCTGTCCGTTGACGCATTGCAGTGAGTCACGTGTTTACTTGATAAAAAAAGTACTAAATCTAATAAGATTTATCATTACAAGTAATCTAGTAATACAAAAATAATTGTTGTAAATAAATAATGATGAATTCACAAAGTAAATCATTTTAAAATAAAGCAATATGTCATCATTGTTTTGAACAAAACTAACGGTCACACTTATCGAAATAAGTTGCCAAAAATCAACTAGTAGTACTTAATAAATTATGTTTTGATTTATTAGACAATAATTGATAGTAAAAGTCACTTAAATTAATAATAAGAAAATCAATTCGTAACAAAGTTTGGTAACTACCCGCTGTAATTGACAACCAACTCCGACATGGCCAGAACTGACGTTGTGTGATTCTGTAAAAGAAAATCTCTTGTGAATATCGATCGGCCTTTCCGACAAACAGCCTTAACGAAAGGTATGTTGAAAAGAAAAATCCTGAGTTAGTCAAACAAAATTACCAATATCAGTTGCATCGCAACCAATCAAAATTACCACGCTGCTACTGACAATACATAGCTCAACTAAAGTAGAGACACAAAGAGTAATTTAGAGTCGATAGACAACCCGCATAGGCGTCAACATAGACAACCCGCATAAGCGTCAAGTTCAACATCCAAATCCAGGAGTCAACATAGACATCCGATTAAGCGTCAAGCTAAACAAGAGTCATCATAGACATCTTATCAATTCAGCTATGCTGTGTCAGCAGCTGATGAATCATCATCATTGTCAGTATTGACATCATCACTAATAGTAACTGGACACTCAGGCATTTTTCGTACACGATCATGGGCATATTTGTAAATTCTATTGGTATTCAAAGCTTTTAACAAATATCTATCACCATCTAAAAGTTCTAAAATTCTATAGGGACCTTTAAATTTGGGATCTAATTTAGTTTGGTTACGTTCCTCATTAGCAATAAGTACAAAATCTCCAACTTGAAACTTTTTCAAAATAGCTTTTGTCTTATCATAACGGGCTTTATCGTATTCAGCATTTTTAGTTATACCCAGGGCTGCTTGTTCTCTCACACGGGACAGATTTACTTCTATCTCCTCATTATCAACAGTCATCAAAACCAACGGTCTAGCAACTCGTCCAATCAATAGGTCTAAAGGACTAGATTTAGTAACCCGATTAACAGTGCAATTCAGAGCAATTTGAACGTCTTCAATGGCATCTTGCCACGATCGCTCACTGGTCTCAACGGCGGTAAGCATACTTTTTAATGTTTTCATTATGCGTTCAACCTGCCCATTAGCCCTACATGCACCGGTAGCTATTAAATGCAAAGCAATATTATGGGAATCACAAAATTCTTTGAAGTTTTTGCTAGCAAAACAGCGACCCTGGTCGGCTATAACCCTAGAAGGTGCTCCAAATAAAGAAACACTGGACTTAAGAGCTTTAATGCAATTTGATGCGTTAATCTGGGTAGTATGGTACAATAAAACATATTTTGTAAAAGAATCAATTAAAACAATGATGTATTCCTTGAGATCACTCTTTCCACTAAGTTTTCCTGTAACATCTATATGCACTGTGTGCCAAGGTATACTGACTTTAGGTATAGGGTGTAACTCTGCTTGAATTTTACCAGAGTTTATACAGTTATCTACGAATTTTCTAACATATCTAGCCATTTTATCAAACCAGTAATGCTCATAGACCTTTTCAAGAGTTTTATCCCAACCTAAATGCATGATTGCTTCATGGATGTGGTTTATAACAGACCATCTAAAAGCTCTTGGGACAATAGGTAAACAACGAGTTGATCCATTGCGTTGTATTTTACGATACAAGGTGCCTGATCGTAATTCATAACTTTGGGCAATATCAGGGGGTAGAGAGTTACTTTTCAGTTTAGAAACGATTGCCAAAATCTCCGAATCACGCTGTTGTTCAGCTAAAAGCCAACTATAAGACAGAGTTGTAATATCAACACGTTTTTGTTCCATTTTGTTGATTGATTCTGGGAGGGGATTACGAGAAAGAAAGTCTAAGTGGTTCATATATCTGCCTTCTCTATACATAACGTCAAAACCACAGGCCTGTAGAAAAGCCCACCATCTATGTACGCGAGGAGTCAAATCAGCTTTATTGCGCGAGGCTTTAAGGGAATTACAGTCAGTTACAAAGGTAAATTTCTGTCCTTGCAGAAAATGGTGAAAATGTTTAACCGCGTTAACAACGGCCAAAGTTTCCAGTTCATAGGAATGATTTTTACTTTCAGTGGCAGTCGTTCTTTTACTATAGTATTCTACAACATGCATTTTTTATCAACTTTTTGAAAAAGAATGGCACCGTAACCATCAGCACTAGCATCAGTATGTAACTCGATAGGATATTCAGGGTTATAAATCATTAAAACTGGCTCATTAGTAAGAATTGAAATTACTGTTTGCCTAATTTTCTCATGTTCATCAGTCCACTTAAAAGTTTGTTTACCAGTGGTTAAAAAGAACAAAGGTTTCATAATCTGTGAAAAAATCTCTACAAATTTTCTAAAATACGATGCAAGACCAATGAACTGCCTCAATTGGTGAATTGTTTTGGGAGACTTTAATTTAATTAATGCTTCTATTTTTCGAGGATTTGGGCGAAGTTCCCCAGAAGTGATTTCGTACCCAAGATATTCTACTTTACGCTTTAGAAAAGAGCACTTGCTAATATTTAAAGAAAACCCTGCTTTAGTTAACGATTCAAGGACTTCTTCTAGTCGTTGTAAACCTTCACAGGGGTCGCTACTAGGCACCATGATGTCATCGATGTAAATAATCACGTAAGAATAGACTAACTTGCCTAATGCATTAGTTACAGCACGTTGGAAAACACTAGGAGCATTTCGTAAACCAAATGGCATAGCCAGATATTCAAATTGACCATCGGGTGTTACAAAGGCAGTGGCCTCAATACTATCTGGATGAATAGGTATTTGATGAAACCCAGAAGTACAGTCAAGGCAAGTGTAAAAGTTAGCACCGCATAACCTTGCGATTTGGTCAGCTATAAGGGGTAGTGGAAACCTATCTGCTATAGTATTACTATTTAGCTCACGGTAGTCGACGCACATTCGATCAGATCCGTCGCGCTTCTTTATCAATAAAATATGACTTGCAAATGGAGAGCAACTAGGTCTAACTATTTGAGCGTCAATGAGATCATTAATTTTGGAACGAACTAACTGTCTTTCGTCAGGAGTAAGTCTGTACGGTCGGCGATGGACCGTCTTATGTGGATCAATGAGGCGTATTTTAAGTTCACCTGATGTGACTCGAGTACGCGGTAGTCCCTTTTTTTTTTTTTTTTTTTTTTTTTTTTATTGGTCCACAAAACTGGATACACTCTTTATGTTTAAGTCCGAGAAACAAGAAAAACAAAAACATGTATGGGGCGAGTGTCACCTTCTCGAAGTGGACACAGCATGCAAATTTTTAAGTACTCCAGTAGGAAACGAAATAAGATCACACTTAACATATTTATAAATTAGAAAGACTTGGTATATCAGCCTCTCGGGCCCCATCCCAAGAATCCACTAATTTTTGAAGTTTTCGTTTGAAACTAGGGACCGAGAGGTCAAATATGTCCAAGTCCTGACATATGGTATTGTATGAATTACAAATGCGATACAGTGACGAGTGTTGACCATAGTTTGTGCGAGTTTTAGGTAAGCTAAACGTTTTTCTATTTTTGAAACTCCCTTTGCAAAAGCATGAGAATATTTTTGAAGGAGTTCAATCAACTGTGGTTTATATTCGGATGGAATATCTGTATCAATATCATGAAAAGTCGAAGTCTCAGGAATAGAGCATTGATCAATAACCTTAACTTTTGTAATAGTAAGACTTGTTTCGGTCATGTTAACAGCAAAACCTAATCTTAATATTTCACGGCCTATCATGATGGCCATCATGATAGGCCGTGACAGTGACTTATATAGGCATTCGGTATCACATGAAACAGTATCTCTAAATGGTAACCATCTATTTGTACTTCAATCAGAATTTGTTCGGTACATATTATGTTAGAATTTCCTATTCCCACTATATTAAGTGTACAAGATATACGTTTGCCAGACAACTTTTTAGCATAAGTTTCAGTAATAAGAGAACATTCAGCCCCTGAGTCATAACAGAATGCAAGCGACTCACCCGATTGCTGTAGAACACCAGTGATAGATCGTACATCACAAGCTTCAACTCGCTTCACGGTGTGTTGGCTGCTCGAAGGCTGACTCCCGGTATCTTCACTTGAACCTCCCGGCCGCCTTCCGGTCGCCTTTGGGCAGCGAGGAGCGACGTGTCCCGACTCCCCACAGCGGTAGCAGACTATTTTCTTCGATGTCACCTTATGTGACGAGCTGGCTGGTCCAGGATGTTTCTTCGTTTTCTCGGCCTTCGGAATCCTGGGCTAAACCTAATCCCACTTCTGATGTAGGATCAGGATCGCCGAGGGGTATATCTTCAGGGTTTGGAGTGCCCATTTTATTGGGATCAACAAGTCTGTATAAGTAATTACAGAATTATATTTGAAAATAAACAACTAATTAATCAGCCAATTAACATACAATACACAATACAAAAGTAAACAAAAGATAAAGTAGGTCAATAATTAGGCGAACAGACGTTTTAAGGTCACAAGTTCGTACAGTGGCCAAGCCACCCAATTACAACAGCTATTGTAATTAATAATTATACAGCAGCGCTGTGTCAGGTAAACCGACAGTTTTGTCGGGAGCAAGGGAGCTCTTTATCGAGCCGAATCCGAAGACCGACTGACGAGCTTGCTGAGTGCGCGCTCTTTTATAAGACGATCCCCACTATGCATCCCTCCCCGACAACTCTGTCCGTTGACGCATTGCAGTGAGTCACGTGTTTACTTGATACAAAATGTACTAAATCTAATAAGATTTATCATTACAAGTAATCTAGTAATACAAAAATAATTGTTGTAAATAAATAATGATGAATTCACAAAGTAAATCATTTTAAAATAAAGCAATATGTCATCATTGTTTTGAACAAAACTAACGGTCACACTTATCGAAATAAGTTGCCAAAAATCAACTAGTAGTACTTAATAAATTATGTTTTGATTTATTAGACAATAATTGATAGTAAAAGTCACTTAAATTAATAATAAGAAAATCAATTCGTAACAAAGTTTGGTAACTACCCGCTGTAATTGACAACCAACTCCGACATATATATATTTAGATTATATATTAGCTATTGGATAACTATTTGTCTCTGTATACTATTCATTTATTTATTTATTTTTACTGATAGGCATGAATGATAGTAGCTCAGATTTAAGTTTTATGACGGCCAATAGTAATGATATTAGCAGTACATATACGCCTTCATTGGCTGAAACTATACAGACCCAGTTTGCTGACGTTCTCAAGAATTTTAATGTAGTCCACATAAACGCACAGAGTATTCCGGCCCATTTTCCGGATATGCTGCATAGTTTCGATTCTAAAAATATTCACGCCATTCTCGTGTCGGAGTCATTTCTAAAGCCTTGTCTATCTACAAACGCTTACTCTCTTCCCGGTTTTCATTTACTTAGGAATGACCGCACGGGTTCAGCTTGTGGTGGGGTTGCTATCTATCTACGTCATAGCATTCCTTATCGGATTGTGGATTTATCACCACAACCACCACCATCTAATGCTGGTGAACACCTCTTTCTAGAAGTTGAACTCTCCCGCACCAAGCTATTACTTGGTGTCTATTATTGCCCCTCATCTAAGATAAACTTTTTCCTTTCTTTTGAAAAATTGTTAGAACGCCTTTGTCCTCTGTACAATGAAACTATTATAATGGGAGACTTCAATACTTGTTTACTGAAACATGACTCCCGTTCTTCAACTTTTCTCAATACTATCCAATCTTGTAATCTGTCTGTTCTACCTTCTGATTCTACACATCACGTCCCTGATCGAAATCCGTCCCTTCTTGACCTTATACTCGTTCCTTCAACTAATTTAGTCGCTAAGCACGGCCAGTGCTCAGCCGACCAATTTTCTTACCATGACTTAATCTTTCTATCCTATAAACTTCGCCCTCCTAAACTGAAATCTAAAATTCTGATGATGCGTCATTTTAGTGGCATGAACATCAGTGAGCTTCGTGAGGATGCTGACAATATAGATTGGAGTTCTCTTCTATCCACAGAGTCAGTTGATGACAAAGTAAGCATACTGAGTAACAAGCTAATCGAGCTATACGATAAACATGCGCCACTCCGTGTTACAAAAGTAAAACACTTGCCTGCACCGTGGCTTACTGCTGATATTAAGGCGATGTTATCTAAAAAAGCGGCCGCCAAAACTAGGTATAAAACACGGCCTACTTCTAGTAACCGTGAAAAATATGTAGAAATACGGAATCTCTGCGGTAAGATGTGTAGGAAAGCACAACGCCAACATATCCATAACTCGGTCGAGAACGGCGACCCAGCTAAAATTTGGAAGTTCCTGAGAACCTTGGGAGTTGGAAAGTCACGGCAAGATACCATTCCTAATCAAATTGACATAGATTTACTAAATAAACATTTCTCAGCTTCGTCTAAGTATGATCGGATTATCAAAGATAATACCTTGCAATATCTTTCATCACTTCCAACACCTGACTACTCCCCGTTCGTTTTTGATCAAGTATCTGATTGTGGTGTTAAAGAGTGTATAATGTCAATTAACTCCAATGCTGTTGGTGCTGACTGCATAAGTCGAAACATGGTCCTGCCAATCTTGGAAAAATTCTCCCGATTATTTGCCATGTTCTAAACCAGTCACTGAACAAATGTGTATTTCCTGATGCTTGGAAGCAGGCACAAATTATTCCATTGCCTAAAAAATCCAATCCGTCATCCCCCTCCGAATATCGTCCTATTTCCATACTACCTTTTCTATCCAAGGTCTTAGAAAGGCTCGTACACGGTCAATTAAGCAAATATCTCACACAAAACAGCCTTCTAAATCCCCTTCAGTCAGGTTTTCGACCAGGGCACAGCACTGTCAGCGCACTGATAAAAGTCACCGACGATATCAGGTTTGGCATGGAGAACGGAAATCTTACAGTACTCTCCCTTCTTGATTTCAGCAACGCGTTCAATACTGTAGATTTCCATATCCTGCTCGGCATTTTACGCTCTCTTAACATATCTCCAACAGTGATTGATTGGTTTCATAGTTACCTGTTTGGGCGCCGACAGCGGGTGCGTCTTGAGGATTCCTTCTCTTCTTGGTGTAGTACGGCTGTCGGTGTGCCACAGGGTGGCGTGCTATCTCCTTTACTTTTCTCAATTTTTATAAATTCCATCTCTAAGTCATTACGTTCTTCCTACCACCTTTACGCAGACGACCTCCAAATCTACGCACGAGCCTCCTTACAAGAATTGCCGGCTGCCATCTCTACTATAAACGCAGATTTGACACAAGTATGCGAGTGGAGTAAACAATATGGACTTGAGGTAAACCCATCTAAGACTCAGGTTATTGTTCTGGGCAGCTCCGGGATGATAAACCGAATAGACTGGTCACAATTACCAGACGTAGTTTTTAACGGTGTCGCCATTGAAATAAGTAGAGAGGTAAAAAATCTTGGTATACGGATAGATAAGACACTATCCTGGGACCCACAAATACGAGAAGTTAGCCGCAAGTTGTTTGCGTCAGCGGGTTCCATGCGTAGACTGCGTAACTTCCTACCAACAGCCACTAAACTTGCGCTTGCTGAATCACTTCTTCTTCCACTACTTGACTATGCTGATGTCAGCTATCTTAATCTCACCGAGGAGCAACTTGATAAGCTTGAGCGCCTTCAAAATTTCTGTATTAGATTCATATTTGGTCTTCGCAAATATGATCACGTGTCACAGTTTCGCAACTTGCTCAAGTGGCTCCCAATTCGTCTTCGACGGAATGCTCATATTCTTTCCATGCTTTACAGTATTCTCTTCAATCCCCGTACGCCTACTTATTTAAGAGAACGTTTCGTGTTCCTTAATGTCACACATTCAAAGTCCTTGAGGTCGTCAGTAACATTGCAATTGTCCACACCCTCCCATTCCACAACTTTTTATGACAAGTCCTTCACTGTCCAGGCTGTAAGGTTGTGGAATGCCTTACCTGTAACCATTAGACGCGCACAATCCTTGGCCACTTTAAAAAAATGGTAAAGGAACATTATCTGAGTTCTTTGTGACTTTCCCATGTGGCGTTGTGTAGGTATGCACTTGCTGTGTATATTGAATATTTGTGTATAAGTAACATATGTATGTGTACATTTATGTAAAAAATTATAAAAATTGAATGTAAGTATGTACTTAGGTTTATGTAAATTACTATTGGATTATATATGTCAATCTGTCAGTGAACACTGGACGTAGTGGACGTGTTCTGTATCGGTGCGTAGATTAAAACAATTTTAAAATTATACAGTGTATATTTAAACGAAATAAAAACTTACAATAGTGAGTGGTGCGGGTCTTGTGCCAAATAAATACATTAGTGACGCTAAAAGTGCCGTGAGTAGTAAAAAATAAAAAAAATGTCGCAAATGCAGCAGGCGACATAGATGATCAACCATCATAAAAATACCTGTGCATGTGTTGCCCGGGTGCGGCAGTGGTCGGCAACGGCAGGGAAAGTGCATAAGTGACAGAAAAAAATTCATGGTCTGATTTAATGACAAAATAACTTTAAAATACATAACTTTTAAATCGGGTGAAAGAGTGCGGGTGTACCAACATACACCTTTTTTCGTGATACCTGATGTAAACAAAAATCAGCTGGTAACATAGGCATCGATAGTGACATCTGTCGGGGGACGCTAGAACGAGCAGTGCGGATCGGTTCCTCTCAGCGTTGATTTCTGGCGCCATCTACACACCGTTACGCGCACCTTGCTATAATTAGCGGATATGGCTAAGTGTGGGGGCTGTGGTCGTTTTTTGTCATCACCAGATGGCGCTAAATGCAGTAAATGTCTCGGAGTTTATCACAGGAGTTGCGTTAATATTCCGGCCAAAGACACTGCATCACCGGACTGGTGTTGTCCGGAGTGCAAACGGAAGAGCGCGCCAAAAAAGAGAAACGACGAGACACCTGTACGAGGGCCGCAGTCGGAGAGGGACAAGGACGCGCTGGGTGGGTTCACGGCGACTGCTGCGCCGGAGTCCGAGCACGCGGCTGTTGCGCTAGAGGGGGTTTCGGGAAGCGAAGAATTCCTCCTGCTGATGGAGGAGATCAAGGCAATGCGCTCTGATTTCGGAGCGTTCAGGCGACACATGGAGATCGAGATGGCGGCAATACGAGTGTCTGTGCAGACATGCAGCTCTCGGCTCGACAACTTCGAGGCTAGACTGCTTGCGGTCGAGGAGATGAGATCGGCCCCGGCTCCCGAAGTGGATGGGTCTATCGAGGGCCTCATCGAGGGGCTACGGCGCGAGCTCAACGACAGGGACCAGGAGCTGCTGGGGAATGACGTGGAAGTGTCGAACATTCCTGAGGTTAGCGGCGAAAACCCGGCCCACCTAGCGAGGACAATAGGCACTCTGCTGGGCGTCGCTGTGGAGGAGCGCGACATCGTCAGTGCGGAGCGAGTCGGGAGACGCCAGCTGGTCGCCACCTCGCCGCTCGGCGCGAGCGAGCGCCGGCCGCGCGTGCTGGTGGTGCGCCTGGCGCGCCGCGACACCAGGGACGAGTTGCTGAGGGCGGCGCGTGCGCGCCGTGGCGCCACTACGCAGGACCTCGGCGTGGGGGGCGGCCCGAGGCGCTTCTACGTCAACGAGCGTTTGACAAAGGCAAATCGGCAGTTGTTTCGCAGGACTAGAGAAGCTGCGGGTGAGGCGGGATGGAGGTTCGTCTGGACGAAACGGGGCCAGATTCTCGCTTGCAGGAAGCCTGGTGACCCAACCCATCGCATTCGAGCGGAAGCAGACCTGTCAACAATATTTAAAGAGACTATTAGTGTTACATAACTGGATAGGTTTTGGGCGAATTCACTCTCTGTGTTGGAATATTGTAGCACTATACACTGGCAGTTTGAACATAAGGACCTTGTGCCCTTATGAGACGATTTGTGGGATGACAGTAGTCGCGGACCGGTACGGAGACGCGGTGGGGGGAGACGTGGCGCGTACGCTTGGCGGGACATCACTAAATATATATTTACACAAAATTCAACAATGTATTTATACAGACTTAACCTATTTAAACGAAATCTATTTACACAATCTTATTTCTATATATCTATTTACAGGTGAACAACATATAACCCTGATTTATTTACACAATTGTATATCAAATGTAATGCATAACTGCTCTGTACTGTACTGTAATGTTTATTTACACAAATTTCAAAAATTTCGCATAGTCTTAATAAATTTAATCTTAAATCACTTACACAATCCTATTTCTATATGTCTATTTACATATAAACAACATATAACCCTGATTTATTTACACAATTGTATATCAAATGTAATGCATAACTGCTCTGTACTGTACTGTAATGTTTATTTACACAAATTTCAAAAATTTCGCATAGTCTTAATAAATTTAATCTTAAATCATTTACACAATCCTAATTCTATATGTCTATTTACATATAAACAACATATAACCCTGATTTATTTACACAATTTTATACCTAACGCAATGCCATATATTTATCTTATATCCTATGTCTTTCAGCATTCATTGTACGATTCATATGCCGGCTGCCTATATAGAGATAACTCATATAACCCTCAAATAAAATGACGCACAGTAAGTACATAAAGTTTGGACTGTTCAATGCGGGATCACTCTCAACGGGTCAGGATGAGTTTTTAGTGGCGATGAGCCAGTACTCAGTCGACATCATGGCAATAAACGAAACCTGGCTGCGGGAAGGACAGGAGGGCCGTGCACCGGTTGTCCCTGGTTATAGAATGCGACATATTCCGCGCCCAGAGTCCATAAAACACGGAAAAGGGGGAGGAGTTGCGTTCTACAATTAAATCCGGTGTATCCACCCGCCTGCGGCCCCACCCTGTACACCCCATTGTGGAACAAATGTGGCTTGGTCTCACCATTAAGGCAAAAAAATTATTAATTGGAACCGCTTACCGCCCACCGGATGCAAATCTGAGAGTTTTCCTAGAGGCACTTACAGACAGCGTGTGTGCACTTGCACCATTTGATAACATTATCCTATTGGGCGATTTTAATGCCAACATGTTACACTGTGATGCATATGAGACCAAACAGCTGCAGGAGTTTCTGAATTACTTTAGCCTGAACCAGATAGTTTCCGTGCCTACTCATTTTGTGTCAGGTAAGAGTACTCTAATTGATGTGATTTGCACGGACTCCCGCTGGCGAAACGTAACTGTCGACCACATTGAGGAACTCGGTCACCACGCCTTTATCACGTGTGAGCTGCTTATCAAGAAGGACCGTACAGTAAATAGACAGGTGACTTATCGACCAATCAGAGATATTCGGAGTGACTTACTTGAGCATGACCTGCAGACTATTCCATGGGACGCTATAGGCAACTTGCGGTGTGTGAATGACATGGTTTCCTTTTTCAATATTTTCACTCTACAGTTACTGGATGCCCATGCCCCGGTGAGGACAAATTGTTTTAAAGCCAAACCAACACCATGGATTACAGACACAATAAAAGTAATGTTCAAGCTCAGAAATAAAGCTCGCCTCCGTTTTCAGCGATCGGGCACTGATGCGCAAAAGCAGTACTATCTTGATCTAAAGCACCAAGCAGCCATAGCTTTAAAAAATGAGAAATCAGCTTTTTTCACAAAACATATAAATGAAAACATAAACAACCCTAAGCTACTGTGGAAAAACTTGAAGCAGCATGTGCTACCGGCAGGCCAAAATGGTGAGCTACCAGGGCACTTTGACAACCCAGATGCAATAAATCAGGCATTCCTGGATGTCCCAGGGGATCCGAGTGTTAGCATCTCGCAACTGACATCCTTTGAATTCAATCGCTTTGGTCATGCCAAATTCTCCTTGAGGCCAGTTGGTGAAGAGACTGTGGGCCAGATACTGCAGGCAATCACCACAAATGCGCAAGGAGTTGATGGGATAGCAAGGGATATGATATTGCTTACATTGCCACATTCCTTAAAAGCGATAACAGCTATTGTAAATAAGTCCATAACAACAAATACGTTTCCAGATCTATGGCGAAAAGCAATTGTACGTCCACTGGCGAAAACAAACAATCCTCTAGGCTTCAAAGATCTCAGGCCAATTAGTATCCTTCCTTGTTTGTCTAAGGTGTTAGAGAGGGTGGTTCATACACAGATGTCTGAATTTCTCGAAGAAAATGAGATACTCCCGGATCTGCAGTCAGGTTTCCGGAGGGGTCGTGGGACTGCTACAGCCTTGGCAGATGTGGTGGGCAACATCATTGAGGCCCGTGATCAGGGGAAGGGTACAATTTTAACGTTACTTGACTTCTCACGTGCATTTGACTCCATCAATACCGTGCTGCTATTATCAAAGCTGTCATACTATGGCTTTGCACCAAATACAGTGAGATGGTTTGATAGTTACCTGTCTAACAGGTCACAGCAGGTGGAGATTCGAATGCGGGATGGTTCTTCATTGGTTTCCCCTCCACAGCTGGTCTCCAGAGGGGTCCCCCAGGGGTCGCTGATTGGCCCGCTTCTCTTCATTCTGTACAGCGCAGACATCACCAACTGCTTTCACCACTGCAAATACCACATATATGCAGATGACACCCAAGTTTATTATTCATTTGATGCTAAAGACACGACCTCAGCCATCCACAATATAGAAGCTGATCTCCGGAGGGTAGCTCTATGGTCGGAGAGAAATTGCCTGGTACTGAACCCACTGAAGTCAAATTTTATAGTCATGGGTAGCAGAAGCCAGATTGAAAACATCACATTTGCTAACCCATCTATCAGCCTAATGGGTAAAAATATAAAAAGAGTGTTTGTGGCACGCAACCTGGGTCTGGTCACCGACCCTCAATTGCTTTTTGAGAATCATATAGGCAATGTGGTGGGAACCTGCTTCTACAGGCTAAAGATATTGTACAGAATAAGAGAATTTATAAGTGTACCTATGCGTAAGAAGCTTGTTGATGCTCTGGTTTTGTCTCGTTTTGACTATGCGGATGTGGTGTATGGACCCTGTTTGCTGTCACGGACGGAAGGCCTCATACAGCGTGTTCAAAATGCCTGCGCTCGTTTTTGTTTTGATATACCACGGCGTGGACACGTGACGCCATTTCTCAATGAGCATAACGTCCTGAAAATGCGGGCAAGGCGTAACCTTCATTTGGCAAACATGTTGTTTGGAATAGTACATAGCAATAAGCCAACTCACCTGGCAAATAAGCTTAGCTGGAGGCACCAACATTCCAAGCACCCGACGCGCCTCCAAACAAACCCGCTGTCTGTACCGCGGCACAAAACGATGGCGTTCAGGGGCTGTTTTAAATATGCCGCAACTCATTGTTGGAATAACATACCTCCACCTCTGAGGTCCCTTAAAACAAAAGGTAATTTTAGGCTGAAATTGCGCAGGCATCTATTGAACATCCAAAAATTGTGAGATAACCTTTTGTTTTTAAACATTCACTTACTCACCTCTTTCTTCTTTATATATATTTTTCATTTTCCGCCGTCAATTCAATTCTTGTTTACTGGCTTCTGTGTGTTTGCCACAACTTGCCAATGTCAGGGTGTTGTGAAAAGTTATTCGGTATTATGAGATTTTTCCGCTGTCGCGAGTACTGGTGTCCCACACTGTCACTGTCACTGTTATTGTGTTTTTGTTTCGCTTTTTGCATGCATAGGCTGATATCCGCATCTTGTCACATATTTTGTTGCACATTTGTTTACTTGCAATGTTCTTGGTGAGTGCGCTGTATTGTTTGTTTGTTACTGTCTACTGTGAATGGTCAGCAGACGAACTCAGGCGCATTCACAGATTGGGTTACTATAAATACTATTACGTAACAAGCTAGGCGCATTACGCAACACAGCAAGGTAGGCCAAGCCAAGCCGCCATCTTAGCAAGCAGCACCGCTGACCAACCGCGGCATTGCATTGCATTTTATAATAACACAGATTACTATTATTATGTAACCAACCATAGACTAAACAAGTTATGTCATGGCACGGAGGTACAATTTCCTTGGCACAGACCTCTTGCATTCTCCTTGACACAGAGTATGTGTTTTTGTTGTTTGTTTTGTTTTTTTTTTTCTTTAATGATATTTATTTAAGTAGTTCGAGGATCCAGTTGAAAACCAGCGCCGGGTACTCGTGCCCGGCATCTTGCTGAACTGGCTCCTTTTTTTTCTTTGTGCAGCATAAATGTGCACATATTATATATACTTATATTATCTGTGGCTATATTTATTTGATATTTTTATTTTATTTTTTTTATTTCTTTTGTTATAATTATTGTTATTTATTTGATGCATGTTTGTGCTGTAGAAAAAAAAAATAAAGTGTGTTTTCTTTCTTTCTTTCTTCTTTCATATGTATATATGTGTGTATGTGTATATATTTTTAAGTTTGTGACTACATTAATAACTGCCCGTAAGTTATTATTGTTAAAATAATTAAAACATGTCCATCCAAAGGTTGCCTGGAAGAGATCGCTTGTAGCGATAAGGCCGCCATTTGTACATTTTTTCATGATGTTGTCCGTACATGTACTTTAATTCATTGGTGTACAATAAAGATTTATCTTATCTTATCTTATCTTATACATACTACATAATTAAATAAAACATACTGCATACATAAGAAATAAAAATACTAACATTTTACCATAATATAGCCAAGGAAATTCAATTATCAATTAATCCACTTCAGTCAGAGATAATGGCTAGGTAGTATTCTTTGACTCGTCTTTTAAATATAGGCAAGGACTGAGCACGCCTAATAGTCACAGGCAGAGCATTCCATAACCGAGCCGCTTGAACCGAAAAGGATTTGTCGGCGTAGTTGGTGGAATGATTCGGCATTTTAATCTCAGATTCTCCGATGATCTCAAAACCCTCGAGTGTGTGTCGTGCAGGAACTCAAAACGTTGTTTGAGGTACGAGGGAGTTAAGGGATTAAATAAAATATTGTACAACAAGGAAAGAATATGAACATTCCGGCGAAGGCGTATAGGCAACCACTTGAGTTTTTTACGAAATTGAGAAACATGATCATATTTGCGTAGACCAAATATGAATCTTATACAAAGATTTTGGAGTCTCTCAAGCTTGTTAAGTTGGTCTTCAGTGAGATCGAGATAGCTGGCATCTGCATAGTCAAGGATAGGGAAAAGATGAGTTTGTGCAAGCGCAGTCTTACTGGCAGTGGGCAAGAAATTTTGGAGTCTACGCAGGGACCCCGCCGCGGCAAAAATTTTGCGCCTCAATTCCTGGACCTGTGGACCCCACGATAAGTGATTGTCCATAAGTATCCCTAGGTTTTTAACCTGATCACTGTATGGAACATTTACTCCATTACAAGTCACCCAATCTACTTTCTCCATCATCCTAGAGCTACCGACAACGATGACCTGTGTCTTGCATGGATTAACCTCAAGTCCGTAGGAAGTACTCCAGTTGCATATTGATGCAAGGTCAGTGTTCGTAGTGTCGACAGCTTCCTTCAATTTATCCGCTTTAGCCCGACAATATATCTGAAGATCATCCGCATAGAGGTGGTAGGAAGAAGATAGTTCGTTGGTGATTGAGTTTATAAAAACTGAGAAGATTAAGGGAGAAAGAACGCCGCCCTGTGGTACACCAGCAGTCGTTGTACACCAGGAGGAAGTTGTATCCTTGATACAAAAACGCTGTCGGCGACCAAACAGGTAACTACGAAAATATGTTAAGGGAGCTCAATATGCCAAGCAGAACGTCGAAATCAACGGTATTAAAGGCATTACTAAAGTCCAACAGCGTTAGAACTGTTAGCTCGCCTTCCTCCATACCCGATCTAATGTCTTCCGTAATATGAACTAATGTAGTAGTAGTACTGTGACCAGAACGAAATCCAGACTGCAGAGGATTCATTAATGAGTTTTTAGATAGGAAAACAGTAAGTTGGGTGTGAACAAGTAGTTCGAGTACTTTAGAGAGGAAGGGCAAGATAGAAATAGGTCGATACTCTGAGAAAGAGGAAGGTTTTTTTTTTTTAGGAATAGGGATTATTTGAGCATCCTTCCAAGCCATGGGAAATACGCTACTGGTCACAGAGAAATTCATGATATAATAAGATGACAGGAAGAATTTCGTCGATAATAGGGTGGATCATATTACGGCTGACACAGTCGCTTCCCACCGCATTAGAC
The DNA here is from genome assembly GCA_949126895.1 of Eilema caniola. Lineage (NCBI taxonomy): Eukaryota > Metazoa > Arthropoda > Insecta > Lepidoptera > Erebidae > Eilema > Eilema caniola. Next base: position 3,175,824 of record OX421461.1, on the reverse strand, counting down.
GCAATTGACATTATGCTCCTCTTGACATCACAAACCGAGAATTGACTAAAGAAGAATGGTGAGCAGTTGGGAGTTGAGACAGATGAAAGATGCTGTAATGTATTTCTCGACACCCTTACTCATAAAGTGGTGTTTATCACATGGCTTTTACACTCATAAACTATGCTATTAAACACTTGTGCTTTTTTTTTCTTGATCGCACTAGTGTTTTATTTTATATTCCATCAAATTAAGTTGGTACCTCGCTGAAAGATATTATATATGCATTCTATTTGCTCTTAACTTAACTGGGTTATAGTTTTATTTTTAAATCTCGGCAAAAGTTTTGACTTAGATACGTTTCGTTTCAACGTAAGACTAAAAATAACACTATTTAAAAAAAAAAAGTAGTGTACCACCTTGAATATGATAAATTTTCAACAACTTATTTACTTTAATTAATAATTCAACGTGAAACAAATTTATAAATACATAAAAATTAGATTTTTTACATTTTGCGTTTTGGCTGTTTAGCGTTATTGCTCGTGCCTACGCTCCAATCTGCGCGCGCATAGATAACACGCCGCGCGCTGAAAAAAATATATTAGCGCGGCGTTTTCAACAAATTTTCCGTCTGTGCTGTGAGCATTGTTTATTAGTACGAATAATTGATCAACAAGTTTAAAATGTCAATGTCTAGTGTAGAAGAAGACAGTTACGTTGATTTGACGCCGCCGGAAATATTAAGTGAGGCACGAAATGCCAGTGATAGCCTTTTGCCTCCAAAATCCAGGGATAAGTACATGGCAGTTTATGAGACCTTCATTCAATGGAAAATTGGCAAAAATGCGCAGTCATTTTCCGAAAATGTATTTTTGGCTTACTTCAATGAACTATCAAATAAATATAAGCCTAGCTCTCTGTGGAGTATATACTCCATGTTAAAAAGCACCGTTATAACAAAAAATTGTATAGACATCAAAAAGTATACCAACCTAACGGCATTTTTAAAGAGGAAGTCAGACGGATATAATGTTAAAAAATCCAAAATATTGTCTACAAATGACGTGGAAAAGTTTTTAAAAGAAGCTCCGGATAGTCAGTGCCTGGCAACGAAGGTAAGTTCCTAAACTAGTGTTTAAAAAGCTATGTAGTCGGTTATGTAAAATGTACTAATTGCGAAACAAGCATTTCTTTCTTTCATAAACGTAAAATGGAATGAAATATTTTAATATGAATATACTGCAGGGAGACCTAGCTCGATCGATTTCTCGAAGTTTAAAGTAGGTATTATTAGTTAAGTAAATAGTTATTTATTGTTATTCTATTATGGCCTGTTATGCACAATAACCTGTTTTATATTTTACAGGTCGCATTAATATTTGGCGTGACTGGTGCGTGTAGACGCCAAGAGCTACACGATATCACTACTGAAGACATAAAACAACATGGCGAGATGATGTTGGTCAAAATCACTCGAACTAAGAACAAGATTCCGCGGTCATTTGCTATTCACGGCCCCTTTTACGAGATAGTTAAAAAATACCAAGCCCTTCGTTCACCAAAGGCTCAAAATGATAGTTTTTTTCTAAATTATCAAAAAGGCAAATGCACAGCACAACCTATCGGCATCAACAAATTTGGAGCCATGCCAAGAGAAATAGCAAGATTTCTAGATTTGCCTGATGCTGACTGTTATACAGGACATAGTTTTAGACGCACTTCTGCAACATTGTTGGCTGATTCGGGCGCTGATATTTTAACCCTAAAACGTCATGATGGGTGGCGATCCAACACTGTTGCAGAATCTTACGTCGAAGACTCAATTCAAAACAAAACAAATATAGCCAATAAAATAACACAGGGCATCAATTTAGAGCCGCCGCCTTCGAAGAAGTTTTGTCTTGAACCTCAGCCATCTACTTCCAATGACCCAATGTTTTTGCCCCCTCATTCCGCAACTGAAATATTTCAGATTGACTCTTACAGCTCCTACGACAATATTGCAACATCACAAACATATACCGATGCTGACAATAATGAAGTAATTAACAATACAATAACACAGACTGTAAAAATGCCTACAAAAACTGTCAACTACCATTTTAATAACTGTTCATTTAGTAATTGTTTTAATAATTAAACATTAATAAATATAAAATTTGTTTTTTTACTCGTAAGTGTGTCGAAAAACTTTGTATGACACACGTGAGGTATGGTCATTACACTCTCGGTTTCCTTGCAGCCCTCGCCTTCGGCTCGGGCTGTGCAATATCACCTCGAGTGTAATGACCAACTTACCACACTTGTATCATAAATAACTATTGTTTTGTTATTCTATCAAATTTTGACGAAGATGAGAAGAATTGATTAATTGTATCTAAATTTACTTTATTAGGGACCGAGTCTTCACGTGATTTGCCAACTCCCAATGTCCTTAAAAATTTCCAGACTTTTGCTGGATCTCCGATTTCCACAGAGTTATGGATATATCGGCGTTGAGCATTCCTACACACCCTATTGCAGTGATTTCTAATGGCTGTATATCTATCCCGATTTATATTCGTCGGACACCTCTTATATTTCGACTTGGCTGTCGCTTTTTTTGAAATGAGGGATTTAATTTCAGTTGTTAGGCAAGGTGACGGGAGGTGTTTCACCCTTATCCTACGAGCTGGAGCATGTTTATCAAATAACTGTATCAGATTGGACGTAAACAGCCGTACTTTTTCATCAATACATCCGGAATTGTAAAGTGGACCCCAATCGATACCATCGGCATCCCTGCGCAGATTGTCAAGGTCTATACCTCCAAAATTGCGTTGCAGTAGAATTTTAGGTTTGAGTTTACGAGGACGGAGTTGGTAGGATAGGAATCATCATCATCATCACTGTCAAAGCCGATTTCGGCTACAGCGACCACCGGACAGACTCAGCTGCAGCATCTCATTGCTCCGCGCGATCGTGTGCTCGCATATGACTGCTATAGCCAATTTTGGCCTTAAAAGTCCTTGAGCACATCGGGCAAGTGAGTACACCGCTGCTATAATGATAAATTAGAACCGCGGGTGGTCTGGCTTTCAACTCGTCTCTCTTAGCGTCGAGTTCATCTCTGCGTAAGCGTTCGAAAGCGTCGATCTTCTGCTTTACGAGATGTCTCCATTCCGTGCGTTTTGCAGCTACTGATTCCCATATCGAGGGGTCAATACCGCACCTTTTCATATGCCTTTTGAGCACATCCTTATACCGTAGAAGCTGTCCGCCTTGCTTGCGCTTGCCTTCTTGAAGCTCACAGTAAAGAACGTGCTTTGCCAAGCGGTCTTCTGGCATGCGGAACACGTGGCCACACCACCGCAGCTGACGCCGCATCAGATACGCTTCAACGCCACAGATCTTAGCGCGACGAAGAACTTCGGTGTTTCTGATACGGTCCGTCCAGTGAGGGTCGACCCAGACCCCCCCCACACCCCGCTTTGGGTTGCCTCACCCCCCCTCACCCTAACTCGGCCAATTTTGAAGCTAGAGAGTCGTGCAAGGGCTCGTTTTAAAGGGGAGAGCCTAAGCAACAATTTGGCTCCGCTCAAATGGCGGAAGAAACACTCGAATCGGTGCTCCGCGCCGAAATGGAGCGGAAAGAAAGGGAGTTGGAGGAACTGGAGCGGCTATCCATGGAGGCGGGCTTCAGCTCGCGTGCCTCCCTGCAGCGGACACCCCCGGGTCATTTCGGACCGTCCCCGCTATCGGTGGGACCCGAGACATCGGGGAAGAGGCCACTTTCTTCACCAGAGGACGTTCAGGAGGTGCTTCGACGTAGGTTGACGCAGGTGGCACCGTCGGCGCCGCCAGTAGCGGGGATCATGGGTCGGGCACCTGCTCCCACGCCCCCACCGGTAATAACAGCGCGGGAACCAGCACTGGTGGCTATACAGGAGCCGATGGAGTCGAATACAGTGGTCGGGCGATCAGCCGGCGAGGCCTAATCGTGGAGATCGCGGGCTTGGCGACGACGGCCACCACAGGCATAACGGAGGCGGTGCAGGGAAGGTTTTCCAAGCTTAACAAGGAGGAGATCGCCGTCATTGGCCATCATGTGGCAACTGTGGGGTCCGTCGTAACCACGCTGATCGCCAGATTGGCGGTGGCGGAGAGAAGGGCGGCTGTAGCGGAGACAAAACTGGAGGCCTTGCAAGCCCTGAGTCCCACAGTCTCGGCACGGCCGATGGCTCGGACATCGGGAGCAGCGGCTACCTACGCCGGGGTCTTGGCCAGCCGTAGCAGGGGTCCAGTGGTGGCCGTGTACCCCAAGGAGGGTACCGAGATCAGGACCTCGGAAGCCACTCGGCAAGTGATAAAGGCCTCAATAGCCCCTGCCCAACTGGGGATAAGGGTGAATAGGGTCCGCAGGGTGGGCAATGCGGGCATCGTCCTGCAGACAGACACTGCGGAGGACATCAGCAAATTAAAGGCGGCTCTTCCAGAATCCTTGAAGACGGCGGACATCAAGGGTAAGTCCCCCTTAGTAATTATCAGGGACCTAGAAGGGAAGGACCCAACTTGGGAGGAGGTCCTCACAGCCGTCCATGATCAAAACTTTAAGGACGACCCTAAGTGGACGCTGGAGACCATGCGGGCCCAGAGCCGGATGGCCTTTAGGAAAAGCCGACAGGGGTCAGCCTAGTCGGCTATCGTGATTGCCTGCTCTGCGGAGCTCAGGGGAGCACTCACCAAAAAAGGCCGACTGTACATAGGGTGGGAAGCATGCCGGGTAGAGGATTTTACCACTGCGGTCATCTGCAGGAAGTGCTCCATGTACGGCCATAGCGAGAAGAAGTGCCGACAGGAACAAATAACGTGCGCAAGATGCGGAGTCAATGGACACCCTGCGGATGACTGCAAGGGGAACAAACCCAGATGTGCCACGTGTCACCGGTTTGGGCAAGGAGGTGCAGAGGGGCACGTTACGGGGGCCAGAGAGTGCCCGGCACGATTATCAGCCGAAAAGAGGATGGTTGAGGCTACTCAATATTAACAATGGCTCCACAAATTACAGTCGGCCAGATAAATCTGGGCAGGGCAAAGCTTGCCACAAGGGAGCTGCCCATTGCGGTCCGGGAGCTGGGTCTGGACATAATCCTGGTACAGGAGCAGTCCGAACAGGAAGACCCAGAGAGTCCTATAATCTCGTGCGGGACCGGTGCGCAGGCTGGGGTGCTCATTATTCGCGAGGACCTCCCATGCGCCGTCCTCCGTCACCTGTCCACCACACACTGTGTTGTGTGTCATGTACAGGATGGCGGGGAGGGTATATATATGGTGTCCGCGTACTTCCAGTACCGGGACGATATCGATGTCCACCTATAGCACCTGGGCACAGTGCTCGATGCCCTCAGAGGGAAGAGAGTACTCATTGGAGTAGACTCTAATGCTCACTCTCCGATGTGGTACTGCGAACCGCGGCAGTATACCGGTCGCGGGCCAGACGTCACGCACCGTCGTCAGTCGATGGAAGAGTTTATCCTGGCCCGGGGTCTCCGGATAGAGAACCAGAATGGTCAGCCGGGGACTTTCCTAAACCATATGGGGGAGACCAACATCGACCTCACACTAACATCAGGAGGCACCCTGGTGACAGGGTGGAGAGTGTTGCCAAGTGTAATAGAGAGTGACCACCGAATGCTGAGATATAGTGTGGCAAGCAAACCCACTGCGGGCGCTGTAACAGAGTCCCTGCCTGCCAGATTTCGGGATCGTGGGGTGGACTGGGGCTCATTTGAAAGCCGCTTTAGGGTTGTAGTCGGGGGGATTAAATGGAATCGTCCCGCCTCGGAAGTCTGTGCTCAGTTCACCGAAATGGTAGGGAGCACCGCAAAGCAGACTTTGGGGGTGGCTAGGGCAGGACAGAGGGGCCACCCGTGGTGGTCACCCGAATTGGATCGGTTGCGACAGACAAACAACACCCTCCGGAGGGCTTGGCAGTCTGCTCGACGGGCCGGCGGGCCCGTAGAGGAACACGCGAAGGGGCAATTCCATGAGCATAGGCGTAGGTATAGGAAAGCCATGGAGGAGACGCAACTTTTGCACTATAGAAAAATCGCTGCGTCTGGAAACATGGACCCTTGGGGACATGCCTACAGAGTAGCGAGTGGGAGGCATAGACCCCCAAGTAATGTAATAAATGGCGTCATTTACGCCCAAGGACATGCTGGGAGTGTCGATGAGGCCATGCGCGGCCTTATGTACTCCCTTTGCCCGGATGACGATGTCACTGCGGACACGGGGTATCATGGGCTAGTGCGACTAATGAGCTCAGCGACACCATCAGGAGAAGATGCCCCTCCTCCAACGGATGAGACAGTGAAAAGGATAGTCAGGGATCTCACTAACGCAGCTCCGGGTATCGACGGGTTGAGTGCTCGTATTGTCCAGCACAGTTACAGGGCCGCACCGGCCGAGTTCACTGAACTGTATAGGCGATGTGTCCAGGAGGGAGTTTTTCCGGAAGTATGGAAGGACGGCAGGCTGATTGTCCTACCGAAAGGGAACGGCAGGCAGCTTGTCGACGCGAAGGCTTACCGACCCGTCACTCTGCTGCCGATTCTTGGCAAGATTTTAGAGCGCGTAATGTTGAAGTGTGCCCCGCAAATAACGGAAAGGTTATCGGATCGCCAGCACGGGTTCACTCGGGGACGGTCGACGGTCTCAGCATTGAACGCCATGCTAGAGGTCGCTCAGAGGAGCGAGTCGAGGTACGCTCAGGCAGTATTTTTGGATATCTCTGGAGCCTTCGACAACGCCTGGTGGCCTATGATCATGCTCAAGGCGAAGCGTGGAGGATGCCCGCGGAACATCTATAAGATGCTTGCGGACTATTTCGCGAATCGCCGGACGGGGATGTTCGTCGGGGGCCGGGTGTTGTGGAAGAAAGCAACAATGGGTTGCCCGCAGGGATCGGTGCTGGGACCCACGCTCTGGAACGTGCTATTGGACGACCTGCTTCGGCTACCATATCCGGGGGAGTTAGCATCGTGGCTTACGCCGACGATGTGACGATCCTGATAGAATCCGAAACTCGGGCAGGCATAGAGGCCGCGGCCTCTATAGCGTTGAAGCTTGTCGGTGAGTGGGGGATGCGCAACAGGCTGGACTTCTCCCCTGCGAAGTCTGCAACTATGACGATCAGGGGAAAATTCCAGCGGCCTCCCACCATCAGATTCGGGGGGACGTCTGTCAGGAGCGTCACATCGACCACGGTGCTGGGTGTGGTGATCGACGACGGCCTTTTGTTCACGCGGCATGCGGCATCGATCGGGGACAGGGCGGCAAATTGCTTCGGCAAGATGTCGAGAGTATCGGCGTCCTCATGGGGAATAAGGTACAGGGCCCTTAAGGTGCTGTATCAGGGGACTTTTGTAGCAACGGTGACATATGCCGCGGCATGTTGGTATGAGCGTGTGTCCCGGCACGTTGTGCGGAGTGTGCTGATGCGCACCCAGAGACCTGCGCTGGTCCTTCTGACCAAGGCGTACCGATCGACAAGTACCGATGCGCTGGTGGTGTTGGCTGGTGTCCTGCCGGCCGACCTCGAGGTAATCCGGGCGGGCGAACTAGGTGTGGCACGCCAGTCCGCGGCCACTAAGCGGGAGCTTCGGAGTGCCAAACTCAGCGGGACTGAGTCCGCTATTGCTGCATGGCAAGAGCGTTGGGACACATCGGAAAAGGGAAGGGAGCTCTATAGATACTTTCCGGACGTGAAGGTTCGGCTCAAGGCTACTTGGGTCGAGCCCGACTATGAAACCTCGCAACTTCTCACCGGACATGGCTGCTTTAGGGATCGACTTCACCGTATGAAGCTAGTAGACGTGGGGAACTGCTACTGCGAAGAGAGTGAGGTGGAGGATGTACACCACGCATTGTGGGAGTGCAAACTCTACAGGGAGGAGCGTAGGCAGTTACTTGACCAAATAACGGTCCTTCAGGTGGGCCCAGTGTACTACCCGGATCTGGTGGGATCTGAGGAAAATTTCCGGTTTTTCCGTGAATACGCGCGAAGGTGGCATAAGAAACGCAGTGGGCTGGAAAGAGGTGAAGAAATAGGAGACCTAGAAGAGGCCAATTAGGAAAGAAGAGAAAACTGTGGAGCTAGCGGTACCACTGAAAGGTGGGCACACGGCGGACTTAGGCATCCAAGTACGTACGTGTGTTGTCACGCCCCAGAAGGGGGAGAGGCTTGACTAGAAGGGACAAGGACAAAGAAAACAACTTGTTAGGGAGAAATGTGCGTACCCCCAAAGAGCCGAAGGCAAGTAAGGGTACGCATCTCCCGTGATTCGGCTTGTATAACCACTAGGTTGGAACAAGCCATGAGGCGGAGGTGGGTCCGTCCAGTGAATGCCCATGATATCCCGCAAGCAACGCAAGTGGAATTGATCCAGTACCTTGATATGTTTCCGGTACAGACACCAGGTCTCTGAGGAGTACAGTAGGCTTGGCAGGACAATAGCCCTATATACTGAGATTTTTGTCGCTAGTTTAATATCATGAGAGCGGAAGACCCTGGATCGGAGTTTGCCAAAAGAAACTGAGGCAGCAGCAATTCTGCTGTTAATTTCGGCATCAAGGTCACATTGTGATGTTATCATGCTGCCCAGGTACTTGAACCTCTCTACACACTTTAGAACATCCTGACCAAGACAGATCTTGAGAGGTTCGTCTAATGTCACGCCTGAAGTCATGACTTCCGTCTTACTGACACTTATCTTGAGACCGAACCTCATACATGTCCTATCAAGATTAGTCATTAAATGTTGTAGAGAGGCTGAGGAATCCGCTAAAAAGCACAAATCGTCCGCGTACATAATCTCGGTTATCATTTCATGAGAAACTTTGGTGCGGGCCTTTAATCTGGCAAGATAAAAAGCAGGCCGTCGGTTCGGAAGCGTATGCGGATGCCCGCCGATACATTCTGTTGTGTTTCTTTGACGACAACCGCAAAATATATGGCGAATAGCGTGGGAACAAGAACACATCCTTGCTTAACACCACAGCTGACGGGAAAGTAGTCCGTTTGTTCCCCATTTGCGGACACACAGCATGTCATGCCATCGTGTAGAAGTCGAACCAGACGTACAAATTTATTCGGGCAACACACCTTCTCCAAAACAGTCCACAAGGCCTCGCGCGGAACGCTGTCAAAAGCCTTTTCCAGATCGACAAAACACAAAAATAATGGTCGACCTTGTTCACGGCTTTTTTCCTGCAGCTGTCGTATGCAGAAAATTGCCTCGCAGGTTCCTCTTTCAGGGCGGAAGCCAAACTGAGTCTCCGGTAGTATCGCTTCGGAAACAGATATTAGCCGGTTGAGCAGAACCCTGGCAAACGCTTTCCCAGGGGAGCTGAGGAGCGATATTCCACAATATGAATTACAATTAGATCTGTCACCTTTGTTCTTGTATAGTGAACAGATACGTGAGACTTTAAATTCAGATGGAACTTGCTCTTTGCACCACATCCGAGTAAAAAGCTTCCAAATCATATCATGGAGCTCCCCTCCCCCGTACTTTAAAAGTTCACCATGGATACCATCAATGCCAACCGCCTTCTTGTTTTGCTGGCTCATGATGGCTACTACGACCTCCTGTAGCGTGGGAGGCTCGTTGAGCTCAGGTCTCTGCGGGAGGGTTGTGATCGTCTTAATATGCTCAATATTTGCAGATCGATCAACATTAAGTAGCTCCGCAAAGTGCTCAGTCCAACGGTTCAACACATCCTCCTTCTTCGTTAAGAGCGCCGTGCCATCGCGTGACCTTAAAGGTACGCTCGCTCGCTGAGTTGTACCTATGAGTGCTCTCAACTCGCCAAAGAACGGTGTTGATTGAGAGCTTTACTTAACACCTCATCACTCTCATCAAACCAGTCCTCGTGAAAACGCTTTTTAACGCCCAAGGCTTGTTTTCCAACTTCGACAATCTGAGGTCTCACACCTTTTTCCGGTTTTCCAGTTGGTAGTGATATCACCGTCGTCAGTGTTCGACGGTAATTTATCAGACAGACTATTTTGATACTCTGTCCGCAATTCTTTGTCCGCAAGTCTTTCAACGTTAATGCCGACAGGTTTCACTTTAGAGTATCTGCGTGGTGGGTGTAAGCGGAGCCTAAACCTAGTTATTATTAGTCGATGATCTGACCAGCAGTTAGCACCACGCATAGCGCGTGCAATATGAACTTGGGAGATATGTTTTTGCCGAACGATCGCGTAGTCTATTAGGTGCCAATGTTTTGACCTCGGATGCATCCACGTGGTTTTATGTTTTGCTGGTAGCCGGAAACATGTGTTGGTAATGTTGAGGCCGAATTGAGCACACAAGCTTAGCAATAATTGGCCATTACTGTTCATCTTGCCAATCCCGTGTCTCCCCAAGACCCTTGGCCATACTTCATGATCACAACCCACTCGAGCGTTAAAGTCGCCTAGCAGTAGAATCTGCTCTCTCGGGCGAATCCTGGTGAGCAAGTGGGTAAGATCCTCATAAAATTTTCCTTTGGTCTCATCATCCTTATCCATTGTTGGCGCATATACGCTAATAAAGTTTAGGTAGTTGTCGTTGTCAAGGTGTAGACGCAAAGATATAACACGGTCCAAGATGTATTCGGGACAGTCTTCCAATTTGCTGGCAATCTGCAATTTAATGGCAAATCCAACACCAGAGCGTCTTGGTTCCGAGGCTGGGGTTCCCTTCCAGAAAAACTTGTAGCCGCCACCATGTTCTATGAGCTCTCCTTCATCAGATAAGTGGGTTTCGCTAAGTGCGGCTATATCCACGTTGTAACGCGCGAGCTCCCTAGCCACGATAGCTGTTTTCCTTTCTGGACAGAGATTAACGTCTCGATCGAGGAGAGTGCGGACATTCCACGCACCGAATATCATGGTGGTTATTTTAATAATTTTTTTGTGTCGTCGACCACGAGACGTGGGATGCTCGGGCAGCCGTGGTTACTACCCCCCAACCATTGTAGGACAAGCTTTTTTTGGGACACCTTTTCTAGTCCCCTCCCCGTGCGGGGGAAGCAGTGCCTCCCTAAATAGGGCTGCTTCGTCACTCAAGCTGCTGCCCAATCACGCTGTTGTCCGTAGTGCAACGCAAAAACGACCATCAATACCTGAGCCGCCTGTGTGCAGGCATCAGACAAAGCCGGGTGCACATCACAACCCGACCTCTCTACCTCTGCCCATCGCCACAGGACTTAGTCTCGGAGTCCGTTTTCTTATGCAGTAGTCAATTGCGCAGGATATATTTAAGTGCATAAGTGTGCGCGCAAACACAGATGCACTCTCTCGTCCTCACTCTCCTTGATCCGATGGAACGGAGAACCGCTACGACCGGAGAAGAGTTTGGATGCAGCATCTGGCCGTCCAGCAACCTTGACCTCTGCTGTCGCCCTTGGCCTTCTGCCATGCCTTGCTATTCCAACTTTTTAGCCAGAACCAAACGTGTATTACTGATTGGACTGCCTTCAAAGCCGAAAAAGACTTTATGCACTATGCGGGAGGTATCCGCTAAAATCCTGCGCTAAGACAACAGGGTTTAGCCCACGAGCCGACGTGGTTTACCGGGGTGTGGTCGCTGCGTGCATCACAGCTACTTGGAGCCACCGGTGAGAGTTTGTGGGCCGCCTAGAGTAGAGAGACATCCTTCAGTCAGAGGATCGGCTAGCTACCCTATTCCTAGACGCCCCACTACGAATAGCAAGTCATGGTAGGAAAACTGATCAGCAGTATACTTACCATGCCTAGCTACATGATTAAGAGAGGAAACTATGATCAGATCGAGAAGAGAAGGAGCAAGGTGAGGAGCATGATGTGTTGTTCCGGAAGGAAGAATAGACAGATTGCAGGATTGAACAATAGACTGAAGTGTAGAGGAACGAGAGTCGTTTTTAATTTGGCAGGTATTAAAATCACCCATGACTATAGTTTGACTGTACGCAGGCACAAAGGTATCTAAGAGTAGTTTGTAACATGGTATTTTTCATCCGTAGTAGTGTATACAATTCTTTGTTTCAGTGCCATCTACAAATTCTAATAGGAACTATGTATAATTGTGTAACAATGTAGGTCTCAATCTTCGACCGATTTTTGTTCTAGTTCTCACCCTCGACCGTTGGATGGCGCTGAGTGTCCCACAGTATATTTATCAAATCTGTAGTCGTGTTTATTAATTATTTCATTTACAATTTAAAAAATAGTAAAATAAATGGGATTTATTTCCTCAATTGTGATATATTGGTAAGCATGTCATAATTATTTTATTACTGGTCATAACTCGTCTAGTTATTGTCTACGGGATGAGCAGATAATGAGTTGTTTATGCTACTAATTAACCTCACTATGAATTAGCATAATTTTGAAGATTGTTCGCGAATGTTCGATCTATCGGCTATAAATAGACCTGCGCCGATTCTCCCAGAACTTCTATTTTCGATTCTCGAACCAGATGGAACCTTCACTATAAGTGTATTAAGCCACCTCTGCTTAAGTAAAAATCTCTGTGTCAATTTCTGAAGTCATTATTGTTTGGTGAAAATCTTGCTCCCAGATACTCTGGGTCCTATGGTTGGAGCTTGTGAGCCACCAAAGATTTCAACACTCCTTCAGTGTACCTGCGGCACACTTCGAGGTGCATAGGCTGCCGAGAGCTTCTTCACGGAGAGGTCTACTGTGAGCAGCGTCCCCGTGACCTCACAGTAATTCCAGAGGCCAGTACACTGTCCCTGTGGACCAGCAAATTATCTAGATATCATCTATAACATCTCAGTAGCTTGTGCTGTACTTCGTGTGCCAACTGTGTATGTTCATCTGCCTGTATCTGTGCCTACTGTGTGTGTTCTCTCTGCCTTATACTTCTGACTATCTATACATCTTATACTTCTGTCTCCTGTGTCTGCCTGTCTACATTCTTATGTGTATGTCTTAGCTCTGTGTATCTGTCTGTATATCTATTTTCCTATTTGTGTATCTCAGCTCTGTATTCTATTACTTCTAAATACATGTGTGTATAACCTGATGACCAGTTGTTTTTATTGGAGCCCTAGCTTCTCTGTGCACACACTCATATAGCTCTGTAGAAAAGGCGCCCTGGGAAAGAGTTCTCTGCATCAGCCCCTGAGCGAGCCGGTGAGTACCCACCTGAGTAAATCAGTGGTTACAAATTGGCTCCCAACGTAGTGGCAAGACTCTGGTACTACTCTGCGGTAGTCTCAGTCTAGTGTGTGTGCATAGGTGGCTACCTCTAATGAAAGCAACCTGGGAATCCGTCTGAGACTTCCCAAGACGTTAATTGGTTGTGTTAGCAGCTGAACACTCTTTTTCCAGCTACCTACACCCGGGGGGGGGGGGGGGGGGGGGGCTGAAAGACGCCCAAAATTCTAAATTTTCAAATTAAAAAACAGCTGTGATTTTGGTAAGATTTTTGATTTTTTTTCGGCATACCCACTTTTTTTTCTTTTTTTGTTTTTTTCTTTTTTTCTTTTTTCTGCTCTTCTTCTAGCCCATTTTTGTGTTTCTTGCGGATGTGCACACATACATTTTTTTCTAAGGACTTACAAACACTCTAGATAGTGTGTGGGTACCTTGCATTTTGTACTTTAATTTGAACTAAACTTTAATCCACTCTGTTAAACAATAGAAACCTTTATTTCTATTGTTAATATAAATCTCTGTTAAATATTGTTAAATATCCCACACTTTGGTGGAACTTATACCTGTAATTTCTACAAAAAAAAAAAAAAAACTTTGGGATTGATCCCTAGTCTGTGTCATATACCCTATTATTTGTTTTAACTGTAATCAACTTGTAATTTGTACATTATGGCACAGTTACAAAAATACATCAACTATCTAAGGAAAGATGAACTCTCTAACGAGCTGTCTCACATAGGCATTTCAGTGGCACCAGATGCGACAGTGGCTGGCCTTCGGAGTGAGCTAAGGACGGCACACCGACTTGTCCGTCGTTGTAGCATCAAGGTGAAGGCGGTAGTCTCCACTGATGCAGCGGCGGAGCTTTCCATCTGTGCGCCTAAGGTCTCGGAGCTAAGTGAGGCCCTCCTGTCAGGTGACTTTGCTTCCGATAAAAATTGTCGCATAAGAGTAGCCTTCAGGGCGAACTATCTGCTAACTAGGCTGGCTCGTTGTGGTCTGGATTGCCCTGAACTGGCCGAAATTCGTGATAGGCTTGTGAAGATCGTCGCTGTGGCTGAACCCAGCACTGATTCTGAATCTGACGGGTCAGATGAAGGTGATGATGATTCGGGTCGTGACCGGGTAGAGTACACTTCACCTGCAGTGAGAGAGGACCGCTCGGTACGAGCTAGTTCTTTTAAATTTTGTTCCACGTCTGACAATATAGTGTATAGGGAACGTCCCGTTAACTTATGCTCTTTTAACTTAAAATATGATGGTTCCTCTTGTGTGCGCGTGTTTTTAGAGAGATTAGAAGAACTTAGATGTGCACGGGAGGTCTCTAATTCTAAACTCCTTCTGGCTTTCTCTGACCTGTTGGACGGACCAGCTCTGTCTTGGTTCCGTACCAATAGATCTAACTTCATCTCATATGAAGATCTTATTAGTGAGCTCAGAGATACATTCGATATTCCTGACTATGATTATCGTCTCAGAAATGAGATTAGACAGCGTAGCCAATCCCGCTCTGAGTCCTTGGTTAGCTACATATGTACAATGCAGGCTATGTTCTCAAGGTTGTCTTGTAAAATGCCCAGTGAAGAACAGCTGGACATTCTCATGCACAACATTAGACCAGACTACATGAAGGAATTGGCCTTGCATGATGTCAACTCTATTGATGATCTGAGACGTCTAGGTAAGCGTCTGGAGCTTGCGCGTACAAGGGCGGAAGCTTTCCGTGGGCCTGTTCTTGATAAATTTGAGATTTCGTCTGATTTACACCAGCACAAGACCAAAGGCGTGCAAAAGCCCACTAAGCAGGTGTCTGCAGTCGAGACGCCATCTGCATCCAACGAACGCAAATGCTTTCGGTGTGGCGAGAGCGGGCACGCGGCATACAACTGCACCCAGTCAAGAGAGTTGGTGTGTTTCCGGTGCGGTCTCAAAGGAGTCAAGACACCAGACTGCTCAAAATGTACTGGTAAGCCAAAAAACGCGTAGGCCAGGGCCCTATTGTGAACTCTATACATCACTCTGTATCTGAGTCTATTTCTGATAGGGTCCTGTTTACTAAACGGGATAACGATGTTAGACCGTATCTAGTTGTTAAAGTATTAAATTTAAATGTCTTAGGCCTTCTGGATTCCGGTGCCTCCTGCTCTATACTAGGAAAGGGAGCGCACCGTATCTTCTTGGAACTGGGTTTTGATCTTGAAAGTATCAACCCTACCTTTCGTATTACAACTGCCGACAGCTCTTATTTGCAATGTCTGGGTTGTATTTCTTTACCTATTGAGTACAATTCGGTTATCCGAGTTATCAAATTCTATGTTGTTCCGGGAATCACCACCTCTATGATATTTGGTGTAGATTTTTGGCAGCAATTTAAGTTAGGTGATAAACTAATTTCACAAAATATTAGTCTTGATGGCTTTAGTGACAATAATCCTATCGAGTCTGTGTCCCTTAATGGTGGCCTCGAGGATTACAGCAACTTGACTACTAAACAAAGGGGTGTAATCAACGAGATCATTGAAAAGTTTGACTCTTTGAACACGGATAAGGTGGGTTTAGGTCGGACTACACTCGAACATCATGTCATTGACACTGGTGACAGTAAGCCGATCAAACAGCGTTACTACCCGCTCTCTCCTCTCAAACAGAAAGCCCTGGAAGCCGAGTTGGACCGAATGCTAGAGATGGGAGTAGTGTCCCCGTCTCAGTCCGCATGGAATTCACCAGTGGTCATGGTGGAGAAGGCGAACGGCGAACTCAGGTTGTGCTTGGACTCTCGCAAGCTCAACTCTGTGTCGAAAAGTGACGCATATCCCTTACCGTACATTAATCAAATCTTGGACCATCTGAATAATGCTAAATATTTATCCTCTGTAGATCTGAGTGCGGCCTACTGGCAGATTCCGTTCGACTCTCTGCAGTCCGCCGAGCAGACTGCCTTTACAGTTCCCCGTAGGGGGCTGTTTCATTACAATACCATGTGTTTTGGACTCGTTGGAGCTGCCGCCACGATGCAGCGCCTAATGGACCGTCTGTTTGGTCCTGAGTTCGACAATAGGGTATTTGCGTTTCAGGACGACATAGTCTGTGTGTCCAGTACCTTTGAGGAGCATGTAGAGCTCTTACATAGAGTCTATCAGCGACTCAAGGATGCTGGCCTAACCATTAATATGAAAAAATCTTATTTTTGTCGGAGTGAACTCAAATACCTGGGGTATTATGTGGACAAACACGGCCTTCGGACTGACCCGGGTAAAGTTGAGGTCATTCTCAACTATCCCACCCCTACTAACCCAAAGGAGGTTAAGAGGTTTCTGGGAATGGCCGGCTGGTATCGTCGTTTCGTCAATAATTTCTCTAAGATTAGTAAACCTCTGTGTAAACTAACGTCTAAGAATGTTAAGTTCGAATGGACTCCTGAAGCTGAACAGTCCTTCAATCTTCTCAAGTCAGCTTTGGTCTCTGCCCCTATATTGAAGATGCCTAATTTTGAGTTGCCGTTCCGTATTCTCAGTGATGCATCCGCATTTTCAGTTGCTGCTGTGCTGACACAAACTCACGATGGAGTTGAACATCCTATCGCCTACTGCAGCCGTTCTCTCAACAAGAACGAGGTGAACTACAGCACAACTGAGCGGGAACTTCTGGCCGTGATTTTCGCCTTGGAACAATTCAGACAGTACGTCGAAGGCCAGAAGTGTACAGTCGTCACGGATCACTCCTCCTTACTGTGGTTCCATAAGCTAAAAAACCCTACGGGCCGTTTAGCGCGTTGGAGCATGAGGCTAAGTCAATTCGATTTTGACATAGAACATCGGAAGGGTAAAGATCATGTTGTACCTGATGCTCTGTCTCGTATAACGATTGATTCTCTCGATGCTGCCTCCTCTAAAGACCCATGGTATATCCACACCATGAACAGTGTGCGGAAGAGCCCTAGGAAGTTGCCGAATTTTGACATTCGTGACAACCTTTTATATAGATTTTCTAAGAATAAGTATTCTCTGACTTCAGATTTTGACTGGAAGTTGGTGGTACCCCAGGAGGATTGCCTGTCCCTGCTCTCTAAGTACCATGATGACACACTTAGTACCCATGGTGGTGTTTGGAAGACACATAAAAGGTTAGCCCTAAATTATTATTGGCCCAAAATGTACGAGGACGTCAAACAATATGTCGGAAAGTGTGAAGTCTGTAAGCAGTACAAACCCGTAAGCACGTCTCGTCCTGGCCTCATGGGTAGCCCGAAGCGGGTGTCGAAGCCTTTCGAAGCTATCTCTGTCGATCTACTTGGTCCCTTTCCTACTTCAAGTAATAGAAACGTGCACCTGATCGTGGTCTCCGACTATTTTAGTAAATACGTCATGTTGTGCCCTATTCGGGTTGCCACAGGCGCTGTGGTCGCGAGATTCATAGAGAAGAGTGTATTTCTTGTTCATGGAGTATGTAAAACTATTTACATGGATAATGGTCCTCAGTTCGTAAGTAAGCCTTTTAAGGATCTATTAACTAAATATAATGTACCCAATATATACTATAACCCTAGGTATCATGCCCAGACTAATCAGGCGGAAAGAGCTTCGCAATGTTGTCCAAGCGATCTCGTGCTATGTGAAGTCACAACACAAAGCATGGGACTCGTTCTTGGTTGAAGTACAGTGCGCTCTGAACACTGCAGTTAACGAAGCAACTCGCTTCACCCCATACTTTCTGGTGCATGGTAGGGAGTTCATTGGAGATGGAGTTCTATACAGGCAGTCAGACATTGCGTGCCACCCGGCTTCTGTCGCTGTGGACGATCCATCAACCTTTGGTGTCAAACTGAGAGAAATACAACGCATCTACGACCAGGTGAGGAAACACTTGAGCGTTGCCCACCAGCGTAATGAAAAGTATTACAACCTCAGAAAAAGGCATGTGGAGCTGAAAGTAGGACAAATCGTGTACAAACGCACGTTCTACCTGTCAAACAAAGCAAAGAACTTCACCTCCAAGTTAGCCCCTAAGTTCCTTAAATGTGTGGTGACCGCCAAGCAATCCCCTCTGGTATATAGGCTGTCAGATTTAGACGGTAAGGATCTTGGTGAGTACCACATCAAAGACATCCTGAAGTATAAGGAGGAGCCGTCTCCAGTACCTAATGTCAGCGATGTTGCCACTACATAGCACTGTTGGTCTAGTCTATAAAACCAGTGCTATGTTATGCTTAATCTGTATATAAAACTGTTTTCTCTCTGAGTGTGTACGTGACTATAATTTGTCACATTGTAGGTTCCACCATACACCGTACCGAGTGTTCCTCTCTCATTTCGCACCTCAATACTCCACAACTCCTTGTAGGTGTTGGTAGTGTTGGTGTATCTGTAGTGGGTAAAGGGAACGTTCATTTTCTTAGTAGGGCATTTGACTCTAGGTATGTAACCTAACCATTGCGCGAGTCAGTGTATAATTAGGTGTGTGGGAGGAATGTTCTTTAGTTTTGTGATTATAGCTGTCAGTTTGGGTTTGAAATACCCAGCTGTTTGTCTATATCTATTAGTAAGCATTCTCTGTTATCTTTGTTGTGTATTTCCAGCGTATCGTGTCCGCAGGAAATATTATTAAGGGGGGGATGGTGTAACATGGTATTTTTCATCCGTAGTAGTGTATACAATTCTTTGTTTCAGTGCCATCTACAAATTCTAATAGGAACTATGTATAATTGTGTAACAATGTAGGTCTCAATCTTCGACCGATTTTTGTTCTAGTTCTCACCCTCGACCGTTGGATGGCGCTGAGTGTCCCACAGTATATTTATCAAATCTGTAGTCGTGTTTATTAATTATTTCATTTACAATTTAAAAAATAGTAAAATAAATGGGATTTATTTCCTCAATTGTGATATATTGGTAAGCATGTCATAATTATTTTATTACTGGTCATAACTCGTCTAGTTATTGTCTACGGGATGAGCAGATAATGAGTTGTTTATGCTACTAATTAACCTCACTATGAATTAGCATAATTTTGAAGATTGTTCGCGAATGTTCGATCTATCGGCTATAAATAGACCTGCGCCGATTCTCCCAGAACTTCTATTTTCGATTCTCGAACCAGATGGAACCTTCACTATAAGTGTATTTAGCCACCTCTGCTTAAGTAAAAATCTCTGTGTCAATTTCTGAAGTCATTATTGTTTGGTGAAAATCTTGCTCCCAGATACTCTGGGTCCTATGGTTGGAGCTTGTGAGCCACCAAAGATTTCAACACTCCTTCAGTGTACCTGCGGCACACTTCGAGGTGCATAGGCTGCCGAGAGCTTCTTCACGGAGAGGTCTACTGTGAGCAGCGTCCCCGTGACCTCACAGTAATTCCAGAGGCCAGTACACTGTCCCTGTGGACCAGCAAATTATCTAGATATCATCTATAACATCTCAGTAGCTTGTGCTGTACTTCGTGTGCCAACTGTGTATGTTCATCTGCCTGTATCTGTGCCTACTGTGTGTGTCTTATACTTCTGACTATCTATACATCTTATACTTCTGTCTCCTGTGTCTGCCTGTCTACATTCTTATGTGTATGTCTTAGCTCTGTGTATCTGTCTGTATATCTATTTTCCTATTTGTGTATCTCAGCTCTGTATTCTATTACTTCTAAATATATGTGTGTATAACCTGATGACCAGTTGTTTTTATTGGAGCCCTAGCTTCTCTGTGCACACACTCATATAGCTCTGTAGAAAAGGCGCCCTGGGAAAGAGTTCTCTGCATCAGCCCCTGAGCGAGCCGGTGAGTACCCACCTGAGTAAATCAAATGGAATGAAGAAAAGTAGTTTATGCTAGAAGAAGGACAGTAAAAGACGCCAAGTAGTAGTTTGGAGTGCAGGAGTTCAACTTCTAAAAAGATATGTTCGCCAGCCTGCGGAGGTTGTGGTGACATGCTCAGAATAGTATATTGGATTTGCGTGCGTAAGTAAATTGCAACGCCACCCGCCCGACGCTCCACACGATCGTTTCTTATAAGATTGAATCCAGGTAGAGTATATAGTGAAGTGGGTAAACATGGCTTTAGCCATGATTCCGAAACAAGAATAGCATGTATGTGCGCACAGTCAAAGCTTGCCATGCTGGCAAGCTTTGATCGGGGAAATGAGCCGGAATACTTTGTGCATTAATATGTACAACATTGAAGTTATTGGGAACATCTTTGAATTGAGATGAGAGTAACTCGGCAAGTGGAGGTTCCCCCTGGTAACTACCATTACTATCAGCAGAGAAATATTCATCACTATCACTAGCAGTACCGCTGTAGTCCGTAAACGACATTTACAGATCCAGCAAATACCACTCCGATAGTATGCCTTCAGATATTTAATACTTATTACCTGTTACAGTAATAAACTAAATTATTTGAAGCTAGAGTATAATCAATATAGATACTATAAAATAAAAATATACTATTGTAAATATAAAATTAATATATCAATAGTAATATATATTAAAAATAATAAATTAATATATAATCATCATTCATCATCATTTCAGCCGAAAGACGTCCACTACTGGACAAAGGCCTCCCCCAAGGATTTCCACAATGACCGGTCCTGCGCCTTCCGCATCCATGCCCTTCCCGCGACCTTCACCAGGTCGTCGGTCCACCGTGTAGGAGGCCTGTCTACACTGCGTCTTCCTCGAGAACTCTCTTGCCCCAACGGCCATCCGTTCTACGAGCTATGTGCCCGCCCACTGCCACTTAAGTTTGGCGATTCTGTGTGCTATGTCGGTTACTTTAGTTCTCCTGCGGATCTCCTCATTTCTGATTCGATCACGCAGGGAAACTCCGAGCATAGCACGCTCCATCGCCCTTTGGGTGACCAAGTCTCAGTTCCGTAGGTCATCGCTGGCAACACACACTGGTCGTAGACTTTAGTCTTGAGACACTGCGGTATTTTGGACGAGAAGATATTACGAAGCTTCCCGAACGCTGCCCAGCCGAGTTGGATTCGACGATTGACCTCTTTCTCAAAGTTGGACCTGCCTAACTGGACTGTCTGTCCCAGGTAAACATATTCGTCGACAACTTCGACTCTACAGTCTCCAACCTTTAAAGAAGAAGTGGGTGCGACATGGACATTTGACATAATTTTCGTCTTGTCCATGTTCATTTTGAGGCCCACTTGTTGGGAGGCTCTACTGAGGCCATCGAGCATTGTGCCTAAGTCTTCTGAGGTCTCAGCCATGACTACGATATCGTCAGCGAATCGAAGGTGAGTGATGTACTCGCCGTTGATATTGATGCCGAGTCTTCTCCAGTCCAGGAGCTTGAAAACATCTTCCAGGCCGGCGGTTTTTTTTTTTTTTTTTTTTATAAACAGGACACGTCAATTTGACTTTACCTCGCCTGATGGTAAGCTGAAGGCAAAGTCTCAAGAAAGAGGGCCACCATTATATGCACGTGCCATGTTAATAATGGTGGCACTCAGCTTGACGGCCTCATCAGATGCTTTTTCACGCCCCGCTTAAAGGACCCGGGACTGTAGGAAGAGGGAAACACGTGAGCTGGCAAGGAATTCCAGGTCTTAATGGTGCGACAAAGGAAAGAGTCACCGAACCGCTTGGTTCTTGAAGGAATGTTCTGCACCGTATAGGGGTGACATCTAAGTCCTGCACGTGTCGTCCTGTATAGGAAGGGGGAGGGTGGGACTAATTGTGTAACCACTGACCTAGTCAGGTGGATACTCACCGGCTCGCTCAGGGGCTGATGCAGAACTCTTACCCAGGGCGCCTTCTCCACAGAGCTAGAGAGGTGCGTGCACAGGGAAGCTAGGGCTCCAATGAAAACAGCTGGTAGTTTAGGTGTACACACATATATATGATAGAATAGAACACAGAGTTACACACAGAGGAATATATAGTAGTGAAGTAGGTAGATACAGGTGACAGAAGAATATGTACAGACAAGTAGGTAGACAGACAGGCACAGAATACAGAAGATGCGTAGTGATAAGTAGGTAGACAGACAGGTACAGAATACAGAAGTGTGAGACAGAAAGAACACACACAGCAGGCACAGATAATAAGCAGATGAACACACAATTTGCATACGAATTTTAGCACTAGCTACACATTAACAGGTCCGTGAAGTCTAGCACAGGCTACTAAGCGTACTAAGTTTTACAAATGGTACTACACGGCTACGGCTACACAGGTAATAGGCACACAGCGGCAGTGTACTGGCCTTAGGTGATTGCTGGATGGCCTCAGGGATGTTCGGAGTAGACCTTTCTCCGCTATATGCAGCTCACAGCAGCCGATGTACCACGAAGCACGCAGTAGATAAATGTAAGACAGGTCGGATTCAGAGGGGCACACGAGCTCAGACCAGCGACCCTGTATAAAACAGACCACTCTTAAGCCGTGAATATACATACAGGCCCGTAATGTGTCCAAATAAACAGAGGAATACGACTTACCAGAATATCTGGGAACGAAGTTTTCACCAAACAATTTTATTACGAGAAATAGACACAGATTTTATTTACTCAGAGACAGCTACGAAGATTGAGATAGAAGTTCCTCTTGAGGATCGGCGCAGGCCTATTTATACCCGAATCCATCGAATATTCGTGAACAAACCTCAAAATTCTGCTGGTCACGACCAAACTTATTAGCGGCCCATAGACAAGCAAACTAATCAGCCGCTGATGGCCACAGACACGACTAGACCAAATATGACAAACATTTATTATAATTATGACTTGTTCACGAATATGTCACAATTTCTGAGAAAGTAAGTATCATTTATTTATTATTGTTAAATTGTAAATAAAATGATATATGAGTGCAATTATAAAAATTGAAATATGCTGTAGGACACCAGCGCCATCCGCCGGTCGAGTGTGAGAACTAGAACACACCTAATCGAAGATTAGAAGTTTCACTGCCAAACAATTATGCCTAGTTCCCGTGAGACACTCTAGGTGGCTCTGGAACAAAGAGATCTATATTAGAAAACAATAAGCAACAGTGAAAAATATCACGTTACACCACCCCCCCCCCTTAATAGTATTTCCTGCGGACACGATACGCTGGAAATACACAACAAAGAAAACAGAAAATGCTTACAATAGATATAGATAAACAGCTGGGTATCTCAAACACAAACTGACAACTATAATTACAAAACTAAAGAACATTCCTCCCACACACCTAATTATACACTGACTTGCGCAATGGTTAGGTTACATAGCTAGGGTCAAATGTCCTACAAAGAAAATGAATGTTCCCTTTATTCGCTGCAGATACACCAACACTACCAACAACTACAAGGAGCTGTGGAGAATTGAGAGGCGAAATGAGAGAGAAACACTCGGTACGGTGTATGGTGGAACCTACAATGTGACAAATTATAGTCACGTAGATACTCAGAGAGAAAACAGATATTATACAGATTAAGCATAACATAGCGCTGGTTTTATAGACTAGATAAACAGTGCTATGTAGTGGCAACATCGCTGACATTAGGTACTGGAGACGGCTCCTCCTTATACTTCAGGATGTCTTTGATATGGTACTCACCAAGATCCTTACCGTCTAAATCTGACAGCCGATATACCAGAGGGGATTGCTTGGCGGTTACCACACATTTAAGGAACTTAGGGGCTAACTTGGAAGGGAAGTTCTTTGCTTTGTATGACAGGTAGAACGTGCGTTTGTACACGATTTGTCCTACTTTCAGCTCCACATGCCTTTTTCTGAGGTTGTAATACTTTTCATTACGCTGGTGGGCAACGTTCAAATGTTTCCTCACCTGGTCGTAGATGCGTTGTATTTCTCTCAGTTTGACACCAAAGGCTGATGGATCGTCCACAGCGACAGAAGCCGGGTGGCACGCAATGTCTGACTGCCTGTATAGAACTCCATCTCCAATGAACTCCCTACCATGCACCAGAAAGTATGGGGTGAAGCGAGTTGCTTCGCTAACCGCAGTGTTCAGAGCGCACTGTACTTCAACCAAGAACGAGTCCCATGCTTTGTGTTGCGACTTCACATAGCACGAGATCGCTTGGACAACATTGCGAATAGCTCTTTCCGCCTGATTAGTCTGGGCATGATACCTAGGGTTATAGTATATATTGGGTACATTATATTTAGTTAGTAGATCCTTAAAAGGCTTACTTACGAACTGAGGACCATTATCCATGTAAATAGTTTTACATACTCCATGAACAAGAAATACACTCTTCTCTATGAATCTCGCGACCACAGCGCCTGTGGCAACCCGAATAGGGCACAACATGACGTATTTACTAAAATAGTCGGAGACCACGATCAGGTGCACGTTTCTATTACTTGAAGTAGGAAAGGGACCAAGTAGATCGACAGAGATAGCTTCGAAAGGCTTCGACACCCGCTTCGGGCTACCCATGAGGCCAGGACGAGACGTGTTTACGGGTTTGTACTGCTTACAGACTTCACACTTTCCGACATATTGTTTGACGTCCTCGTACATTTTGGGCCAATAATAATTTAGGGCTAACCTTTTGTGTGTCTTCCAAACACCACCATGAGCACTAAGTGTGTCATCATGGTACTTAGAGAGCAGGGACAGGCGATCCTCCTGGGGTACCACCAACTTCCAGTCGAAATCTGAAGTCAGAGAGTATTTATTCTTAGAAAATCTATATAAAAGGTTGTCACGAATGTCAAAATTCGGCAACTTCCTAGGGTTCTTCCGCACACTGTTCATGGTGTGGATATACCAAGGGTCTTTGGAGGAGGCAGCATCTAGCGAATCAATCGTTATACGAGACAGAGCGTCAGGTACAACGTGATCTTTACCCTTCCGATGTTCAATGTCAAAATCGAATTGACTTAGCCTCATGCTCCAACGCGCTAAACGACCCGTAGGGTTTTTCAGCTTATGGAACCACAGTAAAGAGGAGTGATCCGTGACGACTGTACACTTCTGGCCCTCGACGTACTGTCTGAATTGTTCTAAGGCGAAAATCACGGCCAGAAGTTCCCGCTCAGTTGTGCTGTAGTTCACCTCGTTCTTGTTGAGAGAACGGCTGCAGTAGGCGATAGGGTGTTCAACTCCATCGTGAGTTTGTGTCAGCACAGCAGCAACTGAAAATGCGGACGCATCACTGAGAATACGGAAAGGCAACTCAAAATTAGGCATCTTCAATATAGGGGCAGAGACCAAAGCTGACTTAAGAAGATTGAAGGACTGTTCCGCTTCAGGTGTCCATTCGAACTTAACATTCTTAGACGTTAGTTTACACAGAGGTTTACTAATCTTAGAGAAATTATTGACAAAACGACGATACCAGCCGGCCATTCCCAGAAACCTCTTAACCTCCTTTGGGTTAGTAGGTGTAGGATAGTTGAGAATAACCTCAACTTTACCAGGGTCAGTCCGAAGGCCGTGTTTGTCCACATAATACCCCAGGTATTTGAGTTCACTCCGACAAAAGTGGGACTTTTTCATGTTAATAGTTAGGCCAGCATCCTTGAGTCGCTGATAGACTCTATGTAAGAGCTCTACATGCTCCTCAAAGGTACTGGACACACAGACTATGTCGTCCTGAAACGCAAATACCCTATTGTCGAACTCAGGACCAAACAGACGGTCCATTAGGCGCTGCATCGTGGCGGCAGCTCCAACGAGTCCAAAACACATGGTATTGTAATGAAACAGCCCCCTACGGGGAACTGTAAAGGCAGTCTTCTCGGCGGACTGCAGAGAGTCGAACGGAATCTGCCAGTAGGCCGCACTCAGATCTACAGAGGATAAATATTTAGCATTATTCAGATGGTCCAAGATTTGATTAATGTACGGTAAGGGATAGGCGTCACTTTTTGACACAGAGTTGAGCTTGCGAGAGTCCAAGCACAACCTGAGTTCGCCGTTCGCCTTCTCCACCATGACCACTGGAGAATTCCATGCGGACTGAGACGGGGACACTACTCCCATCTCTAGCATTCGGTCCAACTCGGCTTCCAGGGCTTTCTGTTTGAGAGGAGAGAGCGGGTAGTAACGCTGTTTGATCGGCTTACTGTCACCAGTGTCAATGACATGATGTTCAAGTGTAGTCCGACCTAAACCCACCTTATCCGTGTTCAAAGAGTCAAACTTTTCAATGATCTCGTTGATTACACCCCTTTGTTTAGTAGTCAGGTTGCTGTAATCCTCGAGGCCACTGTTAAGAGACACAGACTCGATAGGATTATTGTCACTAAAACCATCAAGACTAATATTTTGTGAAATTAGTTTATCACCTAGCTTAAATTGCTGCCAAAAATCCACTCCAAATATCATGGAGGTGGTGATTCCCGGAACAACATAGAATTTGATAACTCGGATAACCGAATTATACTCAATAGGTAGAGAAATACAACCCAGACATTGCACATGTGAGCTGTCGGCAGTTGTAATGCGAAAGGCAGGGTTGATACTTTCAAGATCAAAACCCAGTTCCAAGAAGATACGGTGCGCTCCCTTTCCTAGTATAGAGCAAGAGGCACCGGAATCCAGAAGGCCTATGACATTTAAATTTAATACTTTAACAACTAGATACGGTCTAACATCGTTATCCCGTTTAGTAAACAGGACCCTATCAGAAATAGACTCAGATACAGAGTGATGTATAGAGTTCACAATAAGGCCCTGGCTTACGCGTTTTTTGGCTTACCAGTACATTTTGAGCAGTCTGGTGTCTTGACTCCTTTGAGACCGCACCGGAAGCACACCAACTCTTTCGACTGGGTGCAGTTGTATGCAGCGTGCCCGCTTTCGCCACACCGGAAGCATTTGCGTTCGTTGGAGGTAGATGGCGTCTCGACTGCAGACACCTGCTTAGGGGGCTTTTGCACGCCTTTGGTCTTGTGCTGGTGTAAATCAGACGAAATCTCAAATTTGTCCAGAATAGGCTCACGGAAAGCGTCCGCCCTTGTACGCGCAAGCTCCAGACGCTTACCTAGACGTCTCAGATCATCAATAGAGTTGACATCATGCAAGGCCTGACTGCGGACTGACATGGTGGCGTTTTCGTACAAACACTTCAGCGCTTCGATATATCGATAGTCAATTTGGCACCGTTGGAGAGACTGTAGCACAGCCCAGGTCTCGATCGAATCGAAGGCTTTCTCATAGTCCACAAACGCCAAGCAGAGTGGCTGATTATACTCCTCAGTCTTCTGTATAATCTGTCGCAGCGTATGTATGTGGTCTATGGTGCTAAAGCCTTTTCGGAAACCAGCTTGTTCGTGAGGCTGGAAGTCGTCGAACCTGCGAGCGAGACGATTCGTAATGACTCTCGAAAACAACTTGTAGACATGGCTCAGAAGCGAGATGGGTCTATAGTTCTTCAACAAGGTTTCTTCAGCAAGGTAAATTAATATTTTTTTTTTATTTTTTTTTATAAATAGGACACGTCAATTTGACTTTACCTCGCCTGATGGTAAGCTGAAGGTAAAGTCTCAAGAAAGAGGGCCACCATTATATGTATACACGTGCCATGTTAACAATGGTGGCACTCAGCTTGACGGCCTCATCAGATGCTTTTTCACGCCCCGCTTAAAGGACCTGGGACTGTAGGAAGAGGGAAACACGTGAGCTGGCAAGGAATTCCAGGTCTTAATGGTGCGACAAAGGTAAGAGTCACCGAACCGCTTGGTTCTTGAAGGAATGTTCTGCACCGTATAGGGGTGACATCTAAGTCCTGCACGTGTCGTCCTGTATAGGAAGGGGGAGGGTGG
Source organism: Eilema caniola (assembly GCA_949126895.1). Classification (NCBI taxonomy): domain Eukaryota; kingdom Metazoa; phylum Arthropoda; class Insecta; order Lepidoptera; family Erebidae; genus Eilema; species Eilema caniola. The sequence continues at coordinate 3,147,909 of OX421461.1, read as the reverse complement.
GACTAATTGGAATAGCTCTTCAGAACATTCACCATGGTAGAGACGGTAAAAAACTGCCAAGGAAGCAACATCTCTACGCATCTGCAGAGACTCGAGGGTACTCGTGACCTCAGGATTTCCGATAATGCGGACCGCACGTCGCTGCAACCTGTCGAGAGCATCTAATAAGTACTTTGCAGATCCATCCCAGAGATGTGAGCAGTACTCCACGCAGGAACGAATTTGTGTCTTGTATAGAAGACACCGTTGCTCCGGCGTGAAAAATCGTCTCACTCTGTTCAGGACTCCGAGTTTACGCGAGGCTGCTTTGATGATACTCTCGATGTAGTTTTTGTTGTTCAGTTTGCAGCGAACATCCATACCGAGGATATTGAGGTTGTCCCGCAGTGGCAGTGGCGTGCTCTGAAGAGTGGGAAGGGGAAGGAAAGAAGATACCTTTGCTGTAAACGCACATGCCTGCGTCTTCTTGGCATTGAACTCGACCAAGTTCTCAGAGCCCCATTGGGAAATGTGATTCAGGATCCGGTCAAGCTCAGTGACAAGAAGCTGCCTTTTTTCCGCAATATGCGTCTGCTTATCCGCAGGACATCCATGATAACTCCCGTGTAGGGTGCTATCATCCGCATAGCAATGAATGCTGCCGGTCGACAGCATGTCATTGATATGCAGAAGAAAGAGAGTTGGCGATAGGACAGATCCCTGCGGTACGCCGGCATTTACCTGCAAGAACTCCGAGGCTCGTCCATCACAAAGGACGCGAATACGGCGCTCCTGCAAGAAGCCGGCAACCCAGTCGCACAGTCTAGGAGGCAGACCAAAGGCTGGTAACTTGGAAAGAAGCGACTTGTGCCAAACTCTATCGAAAGCTTTGGCGATGTCAAGGCTAATTGCCAATGACTCGCCGTGCTTGTCCATAGCCTCACCCCAAATATGGTTAACATACGCCAGAAGATCACCCGCTGACCGTTTCGGCCTGAAGCCATATTGCCGGTCATTAATTAGGGAGTGATCTTCAAGGTGACGCATGAGCTGTTTGTTAATAATGTGCTCGAACACCTTGCACAGCACTGAAGTGACGGCTATGGGTCGATAGTTGTTTGGGTCTGAGCGATCCCCCTTCTTGGGGATCGGCTGTACATTCGCCTCTTTCCAAGCCGAAGGCACTGTATCAGAGCTGTAGGACAGCCGGTACAGCCGCGCAAGCATTGGAGACAACTCCGCTGCACATTTTTGCAGAACCACCGCTGGAATACCGTCCGGACCACTGGCTTTCCGGACATCGCGTGACTGCAACACTGCTCGGATATCGCGTTGCCTGATACGAATATCAGGCATTGCATGGTCACTGACGGGCAGTGTCGGCGGCTCCATACCACAATCATCGACTCGGGAGTTGGCCGCAAAGAGATTAACCAGCAAATTTGCTTTCTCTTGCGGCTCATGGGCCAGGGATCCATCGGGATTGCGCAGCGGGGGCAGCGAAGGCTGGCAGAAGTTGGCTTGCACGGCTTTGGCCAGTCGCCAGTAGCCACGGCTGCCCGTGGGATGCTCTACTAGCTCCTGACCAAGCCGCGCTATGCGCTGGGCATCTGCTCTGACATAAGCCCTCTTGCAGGCCTTTGTGGCTCTGTTGTACGCCGCCTTGAAGTGGCCCACGTTGGGATCGCATGTAGCGCGCGCCCTGATCCAAGCGCGGTACGCAGACTGTTTATGATTAACAGCCTCCGCGCACTCGCGCCCGAACCAGAGGCGCGCCCTGCGTACACCGGCGACATCAGTGTAGGGGATATAATATTCCATGCCCAGACTGATCTCACCGGCGACAGCAGTTGCGGCCTCAGATGGGTTCTTACCTTCAAAGCAGCGTTCAACCCACGGGATGGACGCAAAATAATCACGCAGTCCATCCCAGTCCGCTGACGAGTAGTGCCAGAGACGCCGCTTCCCCTGCACGGGACGTGGGGGCGCTAAAATGGGCACCTCGGAACGGACCAGACAATGGTCGGATTCACCTAAAGCGGCGCTCACCGAAACACTGTACTGGTCCGGGCGACTCGTCAGCAGAAGGTATAGCAGAGAGGGCTCATGGTCCGACCTTTTTGGTATCCTAGTGACCTCGTGTACCAATTGGGTCAGGCCATGCGCCAGAGCAAATGCATGGGCGGCTCTTCCCGCGTGGGTTGTTTTGGCGGAGCCCAACCAGATCTCGTGGTGGGCGTTAAAATCCCCCAAAAACACCAGTTCAGCGTTCGGAAACCGCTCCTGCGCATCATCTGCCGCCTGACTAAGGTATTCAAAGAGTCGAGTTGTCTCGGCATCTCCTGTATGGGAGCGGTAGAGGCACACATAGATCTGACTCGTAGAGCCATGGTCTATGTGTACCCAAAGGGTGGAAAAGGATGGGTCCTCTAGGCAGCGCAAACGGCGACAACAAACATCCGCCCTAACAAACACGCACACCCCGGCTTTTGCGCGGAAGTTCTCCTCAAGGACATAGCCGGGGTAGAGTAAGTAGGTCGTGTCATCAGGGCGGCGTATTTGTGTCTCCGTAAGAAACAGCATTGCTGGTTTCGCCGTCTCCAGGTGTTGGTGGACGGCGTTGAGGTTTGTATGGAGCCCACAGATGTTCGTGGACTCCACCTCAAATAGCGAGCTCGAGGGAGAGTTTCTTGCCGCTGTGTAGACCAATCTACTGTTATTATGCGCTGCCATGAGAATGAAGAGGAGGAGGGAAGGCATGAAAAAAGAGGCGATTGTTGTCGCAGCACAGCGTGACAAAGCGTGGGATATTGGTTTTATCTATGAATGTGAGGTATGGCGAGAGCCGACGCGCCGAACGGAAGGGCCCCCGTACCCCCCCGAGTATGGTCGCCGGGCTCCCTCGTCCGGTCACCAACCGGCACGACGAGCCATATCGGGATTATGCGCGACCTGGTGGGGCAGCCTCCCAGGGTGGTTAGTCCCGGTTGGGCCCCTGTACTATGCCGCGGGCGGCCAGCGGCACCACCGTTTCTACAGGTCTCCCTATTCGGCGCGTCGCCCCGCGCCACCCCCACTAGACTACGCCAAGACCCACCGGTCCCACTCGTGCTGCGACCTCAATCCCCCCTGCCCGGCTATGCACTTGCTGACCCCTGAACGCAATCCAACCGAGATTGGATTACTATGGAGGATTTTTCGCAAAAGTGCACGGTGGTACTCACCCGGTCGAAATTTGTGACAAATTTATGCTATCAAATTTCTACCACCCTAGAATAGATATAAATAAATGAATAATATATAAAAAACAGGGAGAATATCTTAAAAATGTGCAAAAACTAACTTCTACAACGCTTCTACATCCATCTGCCGGTTTTTACAAAGAGCATCAACTTTTAACAATTAAATAATTATAACTGAAAGTCTATGGGTCCAGATATTCTTTTTTTTATAAATAGGACACGTCAATTTGACTTTACCTCGCCTGATGGTAAGCTGAAGGTAAAGTCTCAAGAAAGAGGGCCACCATTATATACACGTGCCATGTTAACAATGGTGGCACTCAGCTTGACGGCCTCATCAGATGCTTTTTCACGCCCCAGATCATACCTGCTGATTTATTAAAATAAGAGAGAGAGAGAGAGAGAGAAAAAAGAAAGTTTTTTATGATAACTAGTACAAGTTAATATTTTCGAATAAAGTTCAAAAGTTATACTTTAGAACGGAACGCAGAGTACGTCCCATTCAAGGCATGTTGCTGTCACAATGACAGATGCTATTTTAGTGTCAGTATTTGTCAGTATTGTCAGATATTATAGTTAGAAATTTTAATTTAATATGAGGTTACATCGTGAAACAAGAAAAAAATTGGAAGTAAAAGTGGTTAGTACAGTATTGAAAATAGTGGGTAATAGTATGAAGTTCAGCAAACATCTACAAAAGCAATTACATATAAAATCAGCTAATGTTTACCTGGACCCAGCATAAATTAAGGACCGATGAAATTATTTCCTGGAGGTGGTAGCTCGCCTGGCTTTCGGCTCTGTAGCGATCTTGACAACAGCTATCGGTTTCTCAGGATCCGCGCAGATCTGGTCTACCTGATTCAGAGATGCTATTCGTTGCGGGCCACTGGCCACGAGCACGTATATATTGCCTTCCCTTGTAACGTTGTACGTTACATAAGTACATTATTACATTTATAAATAAGAAAAACAAATATTTACAATACTTAAAACTACTATTATATTATAAACTACTATTATATGCACATTTATAACAATAAAACTATAAACTAACGTTAAAATGTTGCTTGGATTCATCAGCGTCATCTTAGCGCTCTTACGACACAATGCGATGCGCTGTTTTAGCGCACACGAATCGTTCTATTGTTTTACCGCAATACAGGTTTGGTGGATCTAAGCACGCACTCAGAATCAGCTGTCGAGTTAGAGCGCACGTCACATATTTTATGGTCTCTGATACGTGAGACACCTTCCTTGTCGAAACGTAACCGAAATTTAATTGTGTTCGTCACTAAGCGTTCCTCGAATTTAATAATTAGTACATAACTTCTTGAATAAAAAAAAGTTAATGTTAACGCGAGTGTTGTTTTATCCCCGAACTGGGTGAGTGGAATTTTTTTCATTGCAGTAGGGATTACTAGAATAAGTAACTGTGATTTAGATATGTAAATGTTTAGAAGTGCATTATCTTTATCTTGCTTTATAGTTAACAAACAAGATGAATTCATTTTTTTGCACCATCATTGCAGAATAACGGTATATTCACCGTATTTATTTCTACCCTCATTTTTTGATACATGAACAAGTAATATTTAACTTCACTATAGCATTCTTTTTTTTGCTTATTGTAATCTCCGTATCTGATTGTGAACATCCACGGCGTCACTGCTACCGGTTGGTACTCTCTTCTCTTGCCGCCGTTCGCCGGGATGATCCTAAATAGTATTACGGCAGTATCTCAAACATTTCTGAACGGCGCGTTCCAGGGTCCAAGGCTCGGGTTACTGAATTGGGTGCTGGATCCTCCCCTGCCACGTTGATACACCTACGCTACGCTTCGCCACTGCTGGATAGCAACGACGACCCCATCAACTCCGGGCCGCCGCTGAAGTACAGTCGGCCGCATAACGGAACGCCCGCTGGCACCACAACCGGGATTATACCTAGGCGAGCGTACCCAACCGATAAAGCACTATTGTCGGGACTGTGTGTGATTACAATATTATATTTTAACCTACGACCCGAATACAATTTCTTTTTTTGCACGGATCCTTGTTCTTTATTTAATTACCTTAGATTTAAAGTTAACAACATGACCCGTGACACCCTAGACCAGCATTTAGAGATCCCAAACTTTTCACGAGCTTTCATGAAGATGTCATGCCTTGCCTTCGTCAGAAACTCGGAGATTGTGATACTGGAGCCCTTCAGTTTCGTCTTAGTAAACCACAGCTTATCTCGAGTATCAACATCCTGCAGCTTGACAACGATGGGTCTTGGCCTTTTCGATGAGGAAGGTCGGCCCATTCTCTGGCATCGACGTATGTCCTCCCTGGCAAAGTTTGTGATCCCCATCTGCTTGACAATACCCGTTATGACATCAGCGGTGTTTTCCTCTGGATCTTCTTTGATACCGTGGATCAGCAGAATTTTGCGACGCCTCTGAGTTTCCATAGCATCTACTGTCTGGGTGAGAGCATCAATCTGCTGCTGGAGCAACCAAAGCGACTTTGAGATGTCGGCTCAGAAACTTGAAAACTCAGCTGTTAGAGTTGAGATGCTTGCTGGTGTCTTAGGAGATTTTTGCAGCTCCTGTTCAAATGCCGCCATTCTCCGGTGGAAGTCAGCTTGCATGTCCACCAAAGTAGACTTCAGTGTGGGTTCAGTTGAAGTTGACTTTACAGTGCAGTAACAGAAGTGAAGTGAAGTGAAAAGTTGAAAATAAGGAAGAAAATGATAGAATTGATATAACCGGCAGGTAGATATTTTTAGCTAGTCAATGTATGTAGCATTTAAGAATCAAATAACGCTCTGTATTATTTTTAATGAATTAAAAACTAGGAGCTAGAAAAATTCCGTGTTGCTATTTAAACTACCCACCAACAACACAAACTATCAGAAAATATGGACGACTTGCTTGACGATATTATGTTGAACCCAAATGACGAAGCTCCTCATTTTGTGGAAGAGCATATCGACGTCCCCGAGGAATAAACCGGTAATCGCAAAAATCAAATTTTACAGGAGAAAAGATTAAGTGTTTTTCGGTCCTAACTTTTCTATAAAAGATAATTATGACAACATTTAAAATTTTTGTTATTGTGGTCTTGTGACATTTTCCATTTGCCTTTTTTACTTCCATTGCTCTAATTTTACCATCATGCCCTGGGAATACTTGGGTTATTCTGGCCATAGGCCAAATCATGGGCGGTGTGTCCAATTCTTTCAGGATAACAAGATCTCCTATCTTTACATTTGGTTCATTATCTTTCCATTTGGGCCTATCCTGTAATACATTTAAAGTCTAAGATCCCAAGCGGTGCGATCGCACCGCGAGTCTATTGTTTACCTATTGTGTCTATTATTTACTCACTTGACAGGTTAAATATTGCTTTGACCACTGTCTCCAGAACTGCTGTTTTAGAGCAACACATTTTTCCCAAAATTTAAGAGTATTTGTAGATTGCTGTGAAATATCTTTTTCAGGTAATGTAGTTAATGGAGAACCTGTCAAAAAATGAGCAGGCGTGAGATAAGACATATCAATACAGTCTGAAGACATTGGTGTTATAGGTCGGTTATTTAAAATGCCTTCTATTTGTACAAGTACAGTGTACAACTGTTCGTAAGTGAGCACGTGACTACCCAGTACCCGTTTTAAATGGTGCTTTACGCTTTTTACTGCTGCTTCCCATAGGCCTCCGAATACAGGAGAATAACTAGGGATAAAATGGAAGTTAATTCCTAACTGTGCAGCTGCGCTCTGTACTTGTACTTGATGCTCTTTTGAATTATTAAATTTATACAATTCTTTCAACTGAGTGTTTGCACATTTGTAAGTACTAGCATTGTCGCAATAGACATCTGTTGGAACATTCCTTCGCGATAAAAATCTTTTGAAACTAGCCAAAAAAGTGGCGGTGGTGAGATCCGACACCAGTTCCAAGTGTAAGGCCTTTGTGGCAAAACATACATAAACAATTATGTACGCTTTGGTAGTAATTACACTTCGAACTCACGATTGTTTGACTAGAATTGGTCCAGCATAGTCCATTCCAACTTTTTGAAATGGTCGGCTAGTAGTTACTCTATGTGAGGGCAATGACCCCATCAGCTGTTTGGCTGTGTCAGCTTTGAAACGAAAGCATACCGTGCATTTGTAAATAATACTCTTAATTAACCTTAGAGCATTGACAATCCAAAAACGTTGGTTTAGGCTAGATAAAATTAATTTTTGCCCAGCGTGCAAAAGTTTATGATGTTCATTCTTTATAATCATGTGAGTTATTACTGACTCTCTTGGTAAAATGATTTGATGTTTCTGATTATAAGGCAAATCAGCATGTTGCAACCTTCCCCCTACTCTTAGGAGCCCGTGTGCATCTACAAATGGGTTCAAACCTTTCAAATGAGCTTGTACTGGCTTATTGTTTTGCAAAGCAAAAATGTCTTTAGAAAAATATTTATTTTGTCCATGTTTTATAAGCAAGTTTAAAGCATTATTTGATTCAGTAAAAGAAACAAAGTTCTGGTTTATTTTAGCAGAATTAGGCCTTAAATTATTACAAAATCTAATGACATATGCAAGTACATGCTTCATTTTGTTAATATCTGAATATTTATTTATTATATTATCAAAAAATTACACGCTTGAGTTCAGCGATGCTGCGCACACTACCTCGTTTTTTGATGCAGGTTTTGTTTCAGGAAGGTCAGTTGGTAATTCACAATTACTACAATTAAAATTATATTCTGAGTCTAACATTTCTGTAGGCCCTGTCCACCACAAAGGATGGTTTGGTAAATCGCAGGGACTCACTCCTCTACTCAAGCAATCTGCAGGGTTTCTGTCTGTCATTATGTAAGACCAATTAAAAGTTTCAGTGCAATGATTGATCATTTTAATCCTATTTGCAACATAAGCATTTAATTTGATGGGATTAGTTTTTAACCAGGCAAGTACCACTTGGGAATCTGAAAAAAGATAAACATAACTAACTGACTGGCTTTGACTGATTGAATTGTAAACTTTTGAAGCTAACTTTGCAAGTAGAAGGGCTGCATTTAATTCTAAACGTGGGATAGTTAACTGTTTTGTTGCAATAGGGTTGATGCGAGATTTAGAGCATAAAAGTGACATTTGTACTTTACCATTTTTGTCAACAGTTCTCGCATAAAGTGCACATCCATATGCCACGTTATATGCATCAAAAAACCCTAACAGTTGAACTTTTTGTTGGTCATTGTCAGATACATTTCTTTTAATATTAATAGTTGACATATTTATCAGCTGATTATAAAGTAATTGCCATTCCTTATCCAGCTCTGGCGAAGGAATGGAATCCCAGTCTGTTTTTGACAACCAAAGTTTTTGCATGATCTGTTTAGTTTGTACAAAAATTGGACCAATTAATCCAAGGGGATCATAGAATTTACTTATAAAACTTAATATTTCTCTTTTGGTCATGATAGATTGCTTGGGTAGGGGGGCGAATATGAAAGAATCAGAACTTATCGGTAAAAAGGAAAAACACTTTAAGCGACACTTTTGTCGAAAATGAGTTATATACATATTTGGAATCAGCGATTTTTTCCGCGTCGATTGGTCTTGGTTTAGTAGCGATCTGACCACTTTGGTGTCGCTTCAAGTAATGGCACTTTTAGGCATATTTTTTCCAGACGCTAAATGAAGTGACACAAAATTGTTGTGAATTTGGTCAAATTACCGCTTAAAGTACCGACTCCATAGTAAGATTGTTATTTCATGTGTTTTTCTTTTTCTGTTTTGGATATCCTAAGTCACTTAAATCGTTTTTCTCCGTCATAGAAAATGCGGTGTAAAGCACTATAGGTGTTTTGGCTCACTCTTGCATTACTAGTGCCGAGTCGCTATATTCGTTTTTCCTTGCTTTCATTGTATCTGTAAGATGGAGTTAATGTGTTTTGCCTTCACGATCATTATATGACATATTATGGATTTCAGTATTTTTTGCAATTGAATCGTTTATTTCAGAAACCACCTAAGCGACCAAAATTCCAAAAATGTTGTTTTGTTGGTACTGTTCACTTCGGAGGTGAATACATCGTTTAGTGCAGAAATAACCAATGTTCCATATCACCGATGCTATTTGGCAGTCTTGAAACCGTCCGTTTATTTCAGAAAGAACCCAAGCGCCGTCGCATAGGTACTTTCTGCGGTACATTTCGCTTGCGACGTGTTCCGACGTGTTGCGTGGCTCGCTGTTTTGTTTGTAGTTTGAGTGGATAATATTATTTTTCGTGCGTTTCATACATTATTATAGTTCTTAAGCCATGTCTGAAAGTTCGGATAATGAACTTAATCCCAAGCGTAGGCGTGGAGTTGTGCACGAAGAAAAATACCAACGGAACATTATTCGGAATGCTAGGCTCAAAGGATTGCAGTACGTCTCGTACAAAGGAAAAGAAGTTCCCAGCAAAGCCCCGCTGAATGATGTAAACTGTAAGTGCCATTTAAAATGTTATTTGAAACTTACGGATGAAATAATACGAGAACAATGGGATACATTTTACTCTTTGGAAAGTAAAAACACCCAAGACACGTACCTACAAGCTTTAATGGAGGTTATGCCTGTGAAACGTAGACGCAAAAACTGCAGACCTAATGAAAATAATGAGCAAGCTCAAGAAAACACTGACGTGTCTACTGGTGACTTAGCAAACCGAAAATCCCATTCATACAAGTACAACTTGAAAGTAAATGGTGTTCTTACTCAAGTTTGTAGAGGTGTTTTCTTGAAAGTGTTTCAAATTTCTGACAATAGAGTCAAAAGAATAAATAAATGTTCTGTCCTTCGCAAAACCCCCATAGATATGAGGGGAAAATCTAGAAGTGGAAACGCACTTCCAGGTAACATTTGTGTGAGAATACAGCAGCACATTGAGAAATTTGATGTCAAGGTAACCCATTATGGGGGAAAACCTAAAAAATATCTTGACGCTAGGCTTGATGTCGCGAAAATGCATACAATGTTTATTTTGGACAACCCTGATCTAAAAGATAAAGTAAAGTATAGTTTCTACAACAAATACTACAAAGAGAACTTTGCCTACTGTTTTGGAAGGCCACAAGTTGATGTGTGTTCAACTTGCGAAAGCCTGTCGGCCAAACTGAAAGACAAGGGTTTAAGTGACAATGCTAAAAGAAATGTAGCTGCTGAAAAAATGGTAAGTACATTCAAGGCGAGCAAAGAAGTTTTACAAAGCTATGGATGAGGCAAGCAAAAACAAAGATGACGATACGGTCGCACTAGCCTTCGACTATATGCAAAACTTACCGTTGCCACACATACCTGTACAGGAGGTTTTTTATATGAGGCAGCTCTGGGTAAATGTGTTTTTTCGTTACACGATTTGAAAACTAATGCTTCCAAACTGTATGTCTATCATGAGGGCGAAGCAAACAAAGGCCCAGACGAAGTATGTTCAATGCTACTGAACTATTTCAATGATATTCCAGTTAATGTGAAGCATCTCATACTGTTTTGTGATGGCCCATCAGGCCAAAACAAGAATCATACAGTTGTGCGTTTTTTTACTAAACCTCTGTGACTCGGGACGTTTTGTAACAATAACTCACAACTTCCCTGTACGTGGCCACTCATTTTCCCCATGTGACAGAGATTTTGGAAGCATAAAGCGTCTCTTGAGAAAGACGGACAGGATTTATACTCCTGATGAATATGCAGAGCTCATGCTAAAAGCTAGTAAGTGTGGCCGATTTACTGTATATCACCTCACTTCAGACGATGTTCTCAGTTTCAAAAAGTGGTGGCCCAAATCATATAAGAAAATGACAAATTCGGATGAAACTTCAGGTAGAAACATACCCAAAGAAAATAAGCAGCCATTTAAAGTGTCCAAGTACAAGCAGTTTTTCTACAACAAGGATACTCCGGGAAAATTGGTCGCTAACGAATACATTGGAGGAATATCAACATCTACCTTCACATTGCTAAAAACTGCTAACCCTCCGGAACTACCAACAGAGAAAGCTTATCCTTTAGGGAAGGTAATATGTTTACTTTTATTTTACCAAGGTCATTTTAAATGTTTACTTTAAGCGAAACATTTTATAGGACATACCTAACAAATTTTAAAATTTATCGGGTTTGTATAGTGAGATTTTTGTTTTTAGGTCCCAATCAACCAAAAAAAGATTGATGATATTAAAAAGTTGATGGAGTACACTGTTGGATATGAAGCCTTCTACGACACCATCATCCAATGGCCAACAACTGACCATGAGTTGCCAGAAGACATGCCAGAAGCTGAATAGACCAGATCTTTTCTATAATATAGACATACTGTAGCGTGTAGTCTTTTTGTACGAGAATTTTCCGTTTAATGCCTAATAAAAACTCTTTTTATACTTAAGTGTGTCTGTTACTTACCTTTGATACGGAAACACGCAAAAATTAATCATTTGACTTAATTTTAATATTATTTTTTTTAAATCACTTTGGATTACACTAATTTATTGCAGAAATCACCTAAGGGAAATTTTTTCCAAAATTTATTACTCAAAATCTTGAGGTTTTTTTTTTTTTTTAACAAAATGGATTATTCCAATTGCACGTTCTTGATTTAGTAAAAAAATATTTGAAGGAGACTAGAGCTATACTTAAGCTGCAAAACAATTTTTTTTAGTTTTCCGTAAGTTGAAAAAAACGCACTTAGGTAGTTTCTGAAATAAACGATTCAATTGCAGAAAGAATCGATAGTGACGGTTAAAGTAACACCATCAATTTTTTTACAGAAATTTTTAAATTAACCGACATCGTCTTTTATTCCCATAACGTCGGTTCATTTAATTTCGTTGACTATCTAAATAAAGACGATTGTCGCTTATAGTAAACATTGTTTTCAAAATTGTGTACTTAAGTTAACTATTCAAAATCATTCATGTCGCTACATGCAATGTATTTTTGTCTCTTTTGTGGAAGTTGCGTAACCTATGTAAGGAAGTGACACGTGACGTGGCGCTTCATTCACCGGTGAACTGTCATTGCGGCACATACACAGGGGAAGTGGTTAGTGGCATTCCGCTCTGGGTGGTGACCTAAACGGTCATGTGGGTGATAGGTGTAGTTTCCACGGTGTTTTTGGTTACCGTAGCCGTAACCCAGAGGGTGAGCACATTCTCAAAACGTGTGCAGCTACCGACCTTGCAATCGTGAACACGTATTTCCAAAGGAAATCCGAACACGGGGAGCATGCTACCCAGATCGATTTCCTACTCACTAGGAGGCACAGCATCAGCAAGGTAGCAAACTGCAAGGCCATACCCCGGGAGAGTCTCACTACGAAAAATCGTCTCCTTGGCATGGACCTCTGTGTGAAACTCAAAAGCAAGCGTGTTGAGCAGGGCCAACGCAGAATCAGGTGGTGGCTGCTTGATGAAGCCAAGTCCCAGAGTTTCGTCTCCGTTATCGGTGACAAGTGCGCCGATGCCGAAACCGAATCAGTACAAGATTGCTGCGACTAGTTGCAGGCAGCTATTCTTGAGGCAGGCACGGCCGTGCTCGGCATGTCTAAGGGTAGATGCAAGTGTAACAAGGACACTTGGTGGTGGAACGACACAGTCTAGAGGGAGATCAGGCCGAAGAAAGCCCTCTTTAAAAAGTGGCATGCGTCTAAATCTCCCGAAGACCGCGACGCGCATAAAGATACTAAACGCGCTACTAAGAGAGCCGTAGCCAGGGCCAAACGAGACCACTTGCAACCGCTGTAACACAAGTTGGAATCGTCTGAGGGGCAAAAGCTCATCTATAAGTTGGCACATTCCAGGCCTAAAGCAGCGCAGTCTATATCCAACGTCCGCTGCATTAAAGGCCATTTGTTATACGAGGAAGTCGCGGTGAAGGAGAGATGGCGCTCATACTTCCATGAGCTGCTGAATAAGCAGCATAAAGAGGTGCAGTTATCAGACCTCCCTCCAAATTAAGGACTAATGCCACGAATAACGCCTGCAGAAGTCCAGACTGCCATTCGACGCATGAAGGACCGGAATGTCGGACCCGACAATGTCCCCATCGAAACTTGGAAGGCAATGAGTGCACGTGGTGTGGGCATCCTGACTAATCTTTATAACCACGTTTTCCCCAGCGGTAAGATCCCGCACCAGTGGCGGCTGAGTATCATAACGCCAGTCTACACGGGCAAGGGATCGGTGCAGGAGTGTGGCAGCTACCGTGGTATTAAGATAATGTCCCACACCATGAAGCTCTATGAGCGGATAATCGACACCTGTATCCGGCAGGAGAATGCACTCTCGGAGTGTCAGTATGGGTTTCGTCCCGGGTTCGGGACCGTGGACCCGGTTTTCGCCCTAAGGATTGTCGCGGGGAAATATAGGGCGAAGAACACGCCCCTGCACTGCCTATTCCTAGACATGCAGAAGGCCTTCGACTATGTTCCTCGTGCGGTGATCTGGTAGGCATTGCGGTCCAAGGGAATCCCTGAGGCCTACATTGACATCATCCGAGGCATGTATCACGATTCCGGTTCTGTGGTTCGGTCCGCTGTTGGCGACACTAAAACCTTCCCCATCACCGTCGGGGTACACTAAGGATCCGTACTCAGTCCTTACCTGTTTAGCTTGATGTTAGACGTTTTGTTGGACAGCATCAGAGACTGATGGCATTGCTTTGATGGACACAGACAGGAACAGATTGGAGCGACGCGTGAAAGTGTGGAAGGAGGTGCTTGAGACCGGCGGTCTGAAGTTAAATGTGGCGAAGACAGAAAACTTGGTATTAATCTCAACAGATCCCACACCCATCCGCATTGATGACTTGGTCGAGCGCACGGACCAGGTTAAGTACCTGGGATCTGAACTCCACGTGACCGCTGACATCGACCACGACGTCAAGGCACGTATTGCCGCCGCGTGGGCCAAGTGGCGGGAAATGACTGGCGTCACATGCCATCTACAAATGCCAACCAGGTTGAAGGGACATGTCTCTGAGACGATCATTAGGCCTGTCCTTTTACACGGCCGTGAGGCGTGTTAGAGCGACACAAGCAGGGGCTGCGTGTCACGGAGATTAAAATGCTGCGGTGGATATGCGGAGTCACACGTAAAGATCGCGTGAGAAGCTCTCGCATCCACGGCAGCCTTCATGTCCGTGACATAGTAGATAAAATGCAAGAGAGTCGCCTTCGCTGGTGTGGCCACGTCTTATGGCAACAGCCAGGCTACGTGGCTAACAAATGCCTGACAATGGCGCCCCCGCCGGGTCCAGGTAGAAGGGGTAGGCCCAAAAAGTCCTGGCTTGACGTCGTGCAGGGTGACATGCGTGCAAATGGTCTCACTACCATGGACGCCCAAGATCGTGCGAAGTGGAGGAGGAAGAGCCGGAAGGCGGACCCTGAGCTCCGAGGCCGGGATGGTGACGGATGCAATCAGGATAACATCTGAATATCGATAATGATGATGATTATGACTAGTAGGTATTCCCCGCTGCGAAGTGTTTGTTCACAGTCACATCAGTCTGGCTCAACATTTCGCAGCGAGTTAAAACTGGGTATAAATATAGTACTAATTGCTCTACAATATTTTAGACGATTTTTCCTCTTTTTAACTATTTTCTAAAAAGAATATTGTATTTTGTCCCTGGAATGGGTATTATTTGTGCAATACTGTAAATCAGTAAGCTTTTAAAACAATAAAGATTATAGTTTATTTATTTTATCCTTGAATTCTCTGTTTTATTTTGGTATCTATCGGTAGCGTAGGAGGGATTACAATTCAAAATTCAAAATTAAATGATAATTTACTAGTGGTTATTGGGTTTCTCCTTTACTTAATATTTTATGGTTTTGTTGGAAAACTTGTTTTTCCACATCTTGTGTCTCAGGCTGCATGGCGCTTCAGTTGTTTTTCCTCCAAGCTAGATCACCCATTGCTTGTCACTTAATGTGTTTTTCCTCGCATTTGTCAAGACACTGGTGTTGTGGTTAATGCGTTTTTCCTTGCGCAGTATTTAATGAAAAAAACTGAAGCGACACATAACTCCTCTTATATTGCCTAGAGATTTTTTGTAAGTTTAATGGAAGAAAGTACCTAAAAATTAAGAAACTGTTTTTTCGCTGGTTTTTCTAACTTCGAATTAGATTTTTTTATGATTTTTTTTCGAAAAAATTTAACTTTGATTGGCTCTCCTGTAAAATACAAAAAATGTCGCTTAAAGTATTTTTCCTTTTTACCGTCGATATCAAAATTGAGCCCTAATGTTTTAACATCTTTTTGTATATTTATTTCCCCAGAATACCTCTGTTCCTTTGGAATATTCTGGCCGCCCGCAGGCTGTACGGTTCCCGAACCTGGGGATCACATAATCTCCGCCCCAGGAGGCTGAACCAGCAGCCTGTGTAAAGTTCCCGGTGCTGTAGTCGTGCCGGAGGAGGAAACCGGAGTGGACTCGGCTATAGTATCTGGGAGGGGACCGGGGGCCCTTCCGCCCGCCGCGCCAGCGAGTCACACAACCCTGGCTCCTCTGCGGTGGTGGGGAGCCTTGCTTTGTCTTCTGCGCTGACGGCACAGAGACTCTCTATACCTTCACCCCCCCCCCTTCTTTATCATGGCATTAAAAAAAAGGAATAGAGTGTATACAGCGGCACCTTCGTCCACACTGAAAGTGGACTTCTGTAACATCAGGGGCCTCCATTCCAATCTTAACGAGGTCCACCACCATCTTGAGACAGCAAAGCCGACCCTATTCTTTCTGACGGAGACCCAAATATCATGCCCGGCCGATACAGCCTACCTTATGTACCCCGGGTACAGACTCGAGCATAACTTCCTGAGTAAAGCCGGGGTATGCATGCACGCCCGGGATGACGTTTGTTGTCGCCGTCTAAACGGCCTTGAAGACAGGGACCTGTCCACACTATGGGTACGTATGGATTACGGTGGCCACACCCGTATCTATGCGTGCATCTACAGGTCTCAAAGCGGTGACCTGGGCACGGCTCAACTGTTTGAGCACCTGCAGCGGTCGGCGGACAGAGTAATTGAGCAGTACCCTGCCGCGGACTTAGTATTCTTGGGGGACTTCAATGCTCACCACGTGGAGTGGCTGGGGTCTCACAGGACTGATTTTGCGGGAAGGGCTGCTCACAACTTTGCCCTGACCTATGGGTTCTCGCAACTGGTGCATTCTGTCACCAGAAAACCAGATGTCGGGACCCACAGAGAGTCTTTATTGGACCTTTTGCTGACTACGCGCCCGGATGAGTACTCCGTAACTGTGGAAGCACCTCTCGGTACTTCGGACCACAGCGTCATCCGGGCGCAAGTGACTCTCGCGCGGCCAGAACCACCGCGGCCACCTCAGTGGCGGCATGTCTGGCACTACAAGTCAGCAGACTGGGACGGACTGCGAGAATTCTTCTCGTCGTACCCGTGGAGGCGGCTTTGCTTCACTTCAAAGGATCCAAGCTCCTGTGCAACAGCAGTCACTGAAACGATCCTATCGGGCATGGAATGCTATATTCCCAACCGTTGGATCGTAACAGGAGCGAGCAAACGGCCGTGGTTTAATAGGCCTTGCAGAGAAGCTAGAGACCGCAAGCAATCTGCATATAAGGCTTGGACCACGGCACTTGCCAACAAGGCTCCTAACATTGCTGAAGTGAAGCGGAAATTGAATGCCGCCTCGAGGTCCAGTAAAAAAGCTACTGCCAGGGCGAAGTTTGAGTTCATCGGTGGAATTGGCGAGCGGCTTACTCGTTACCCATCCGGTAGTCGAGCATTTTGGTCGCTCGCCAAAGCTGCCGACGGAAACTTCTGCCATTCCTGCCTTCCGCCGCTGCAAAAACCCGACGGTAGCCTAGCTCATGGCGCTAAGGAGAAAGCCGATCTTTTGGGTAATCTCTTTGCGTCAAACTCGACGATGAACGACGGGAATGCCGAGTCACCTATTATCCCCGACTGTGGTACTTTCATGTCTGAAATTAAAATCACACAACGGGTGGTCCGGCGGGAACTCAAGTTCCTGGATGTTCGGAAGTCGAGTGGGCCGGATGGTATACCGGCGATGGTGCTCAGGCACTGTGCCCCCGAATTGTGCCCAGTACTTACACGGCTTTTCGCGCTCTCTTACTCCGCGAGACAAGTCCCAGCCTCGTGGAAGACTGCATTTGTGCATCCTGTGCCTAAGAAAGGCGACAGGACAGACCCGTCCAATTACAGGCCTATTGCTATAACCTCCCTTCTCTCGAAGGTAATGGAGCGTGTGATTAATGCACAGCTCCTGGGATACCTTGAGAAAAACGACCTACTGAGCGACCGACAGTATGGCTTTCGCCACCGTCGCTCCACTGGTGACCTTCTTGTGTATCTCACAAACCGATGGGCGCAAGCTATCGAGAGTCGGGGCGAGGCATTAGCGGTCAGCCTCGATATAGCAAAGGCCTTTGACCGGGTCTGGCACAGAGGTCTTCTTTCGAAGTTGCCACGCTACGGACTTCCCGAGGGACTTTGCGAATGGATTGCCAGCTTTTTGTCCAACAGAAGTATCCAAGCCGTCGTTGATGGCAGCTGCTCGGACCGCATGGACATAAACGCTGGTGTCCCACAAGGATCCGTGTTGTCCCCGACGCTGTTTCTGCTGCATATCAATGACATGCTGTCTGATGGATCTATTCATTGTTATGCGGACGACAGTACCGGGTATACGTGTTACACGGGTCGTGCAAATATCCCTCAATTCGAGGTGGAGAAGAGACGCGAACAACTTGTGTCTGAAATCGAGACTACTCTCTCGGGAGTATCCGATTGGGGTCGACTTAACCTAGTCCAATTTAACCCCACTAAGACACAAGTATGTGTATTCACCGCTAAGAAAACCCCATTTATTGTAGCGCCGCAATTCCTGGGCACACCACTTTCCATCTCTTCGAGTATTGGGATCCTAGGTGTCGACATCTCAAGTGACGTTCAGTTCCGCAACCATTTGGAGGACAAGGTCAAGCTGGCCTCAAAGAAACTTGGAGTGCTCAACAGGGCGAAGCAGTACTTCACTGCGGGGCAACGACTTCTGCTTTATAAGGCACAAATTCGGCCCCACATGGAGTACTGCTGTCACCTTTTTGCCGGAGCGCCTGCATACCAGCTTGGCCCCTTCGACTCATTGCAAAGATGGGCGTTGAGGCTCGTCGACAATCCCATACTCACAGGTGATGTGGAACCTCTCAGCCTCAGAAGGGACTTTGCCTCGCTGTGTGTGTTCTACCGCCTATACAATGGTTTGTGCTCAGATGAATTGTTTGACATGATGCCCACCGCTGCATTCTATCATCGCACCACTCGCCATAGGCGGGGAATTCATCCTCACACACTGCGACCGGAAATGGTGCGCACCGTGCGTTTTGAAAGGAACTTCATCCCACGCACGCTCAGGTTGTGGAATGAACTTCCTGCCGTGGTTTTCCCAAGCGACTACAATATGGGGTTCTTCAAGAAGGGTATTAGAAGCTATCTACAGGGTCGGTAGCACGATTGTGATGCCCCTGGTGTTGCAAACGTTCATAGGCCACGGTAACCACTTCCCATCAGGTGGGCCGTGTGCTTGTCTACCACCTAAGTGGCATAAAAAAAAAAAAATAATAATAATATCTTCATTATCGGTATTTAAACTATCATGGTTGTTTATACTATTAATTAAGTTTTCGGGATATTTACCATGTAATGTTTTATCGAGTTTCCGATATTTCGGCACTGTTGCAAGCGCCATGATCACGGAAGAACTGTTCTTTTCATTACATGGTAAATATCCCGAAAACTTAATTAATAATATCTTCATTGCTGGCTGACCACTTGTGCAAAAAGAAGCTACCCTTAGAAAGCAACTCTATTAGTTGATTTTTTGTTTGTATTATAGAATTGAGCTCATTGTGGCTATACAAAATATCATCTACATAGGTAGAATTAAAAATTACTGGGACTGCCAAGGGATATTCATTTTTGAATCTGTATGCTAACTCATTTAGGCATCTTGTGGCTAAAAAGGATGAAGTTTTTAGGCCATATGTTACACTATTTAGTTGTAAGCATTTTATTGATTCATTTGGATCATCACGCCATAAAATATTTTGCAATGATATTTGACCTTTCTCTATTGAAATGTTTCTAAACATGCGTTTAATATCGCAAGCAAAAAAGTATCTATTGAGTCTAAATAACAACAATATGTCGAACAATTCATTCTGGAACACGGGGCCGTTTAACATAATGTCATTTAATGAAATTTTATTTGCAGTTTTCCTAGAACCGTCAAAGACAGTTCGCAGACGAGTACTGACTGCATTCTCCCGTATGACAGGGTGGTGCGGCATAAAATACACCGCATCTTTAGATAAATCATAGCTAGAAATATCTACATAGCTGGCATGACCTAGCTCTATGTATTCATAAATGAATTTTTGATATTCATCAAATAATGCACAGTCTTTTTGAAGTCTTTTCTCTAAATTTAAAAATCTACGCATAGCAAGATGAAGAGAATTAGTCAAAGTGTTATTTACATCGGAAATAGGAATTTTGAGGGGAATTGAAACTTCAAATTTATTATCAATTAACTGGACCGTGTCCTGAAAGTACTGTTCGCAATATTGTTGTTCAGACGTAAGGTGCTCAGTAAATATTTCTGGTACAGCTTCAGATTGCCAGAACTTGCTCATATTATTGTTTAAATCTGTGTTACATTCCTGACAAAGTAAAGTAACAGAGGTGTCCTGGGAAGTCTGTACGGGAGCCTTTCCTGCAACTATATACCCAAACTGCGTGTGAACGAGGCAGGGCGTCGCAGGATCGCTGAGCTCATCATGCCGCTCTTCAAGCTGGGGCAGCAGCGCCTAAAAAAATACATCAGCAGCTAATAAAATGTCTATCTCGCTTGTTTTATTGTAGGTGTCATCAGCAAGGGTGATATTTTTAGGTATTTTGACCAAGGATGCATCAAAGGCAGTTTGAGGTAAGTCTATGGTAATTTTTTCTACCACCAAGCAGTTAGTATTGACCTTGTAAGGGTAAACACATGAATATATGTCTAACTGTAAAGAGCTTTTAATTTTCTTTTCAGTATTTGCAATACCCGACACATCGGTGTTATTAGTCAGCAAATTCCTCCCTAGTGACTGAGCTAATTTAGCTGTGATGAAAGATGATTAACTGCCGGAGTCCAGCAATGCCTTGACAACTAGTTCTTGCCCATTCTTAGTAAGTATTTTTACCTTGGCAGTAGGTAACAGGACTAGTTTGTTAGTATTCAAGCTAGACAGCAAGGCCACACCTCCTTGAGCATTCTGAGATGATTCTCCTTCACCGTGCAAGAGAGTATTATGATTTTGCTTGCAATGAGTGCATTTAAAATGAAAGCGGCATTTGCCATTGTGCTTGTTTAAGCAGATTTTACATAAGCTTTTACCTTTAATAAACTCTTTACTCTCTGCAATAGATGTAAGCAAAAACTTGGGGCATGAAAATATTTTGTGATCTGACTTACCGCAGAAGTGACAGTCTACTGTATGCTTTGCCTTTTGTACAGTAGTAGCAGTTGTTGCCTGCACCTTTTTAGCGCTGACAACCTCATCATTGCTGGAGTTTTCAAGTGCGAGAGCTCTGGCTTCTAAATATTTAATAAACCCTGTGAATGTGGGAGTTTCAGATGAGTTCCTATCTAAACAATAAGATCTGTTTGTCCCTTGATCAAGCTTGCGAGATAGAATGCACACAAGTATGCTATCCCATTTTTCAACGGGTTGTTCGAGGTTTTTTAAAGCTGCAAAATGCTGTTTTGCTACTGATATTAAATTTCGCAAGGAAGCTATACTAGGCTTTGTTACTGGAACAAGGTCTAATAATTTGGAAATGTGATTTGTTAACAATTTTGTGTTTGTTTTCAAATCGTTCACGCAGAATTGTCAATGCTTCACAATAACTAGTGCTTTGTACTGGTAGATTTTTAATGAGGTCCAAGGCCTCGGCTTTTAATAAGCCACGCAAGTAAACAAACTTTTGTAAATCACAAATTTTGCTGTCATTGTGAATTAATGAAGTAAATAACTCTATAAAGGGTTTATATTCTATATACTTGCCATCAAAAGGCGGGATATGAAGATCAGGTAACTTCAACTGTGACTTTATTTCCGTCGACGAGGTATTTTCTGTGCTGGCACCGTTCGCGATTTTCTTCTTCTGAAGTTCAGTGCGTAGCAAATCCATGGCCTCAAAGTACGCGTCCTCTACAGGCGTCGGGTCTTGCCCGTCGGCGACTTGTATGTTAAGGTCTATCCACTCCTTCAGTGTTGACGCGGCGAACTCTTGCTTGGTACGTAACATTTGCTCCGACGCAGACAGAAGAAACTCGGGTGTCAGTGAATTGCGTAGGCGCGTCATGCTTCCCTTGACGTACTTACGTTGTTCTTTTAACTTTTGTTCGCTCCCCATGTTGAAAGCCTGCTTTTAATATTACAATTGCTATCTAAATTGACAATTTATATGAAATTACACTGTAATTTGCGTGAACACGTTCGCATTTTGGACTTGGAAAACAAATTTCTGACCGCGCTTGCAAAACAAAATGGATGAAATCGTCTTGCGGCGGCTAGCGGTCACGTAGATCGACGAACGCGGTTGATAAAGAAATCGATCCGCTCCCTCACTCAAAGCGAAAATAGTTCGCTCTATAGTACTGGAGAAAGTGAGATAGCGCTATAATATGTAGTTCGCTTCTTCCGGTTTGTGACGCCGTTAAGTTGGCAGCTTGCTGTCGATGTTGCCATATGATGCCTTCCCGCCAAGTAAAAAAGGTGCCGATAGAACGAACGAATGACGAATGGAATGGTCTTACGTATGATGCGTTCCACAGGAAAATGGCGTCTTGGAATGCTTCTTGATATGGCCGCCGCAAATTTTGCGATGAGAATTTTGGTCGAAGCACTGCACCAAAATTGCTGCAAACACTTACGCAGGTACCGCACTGGCTTGTGAAGACGGCGAAAGGACCGTGAAGAAAGAAGGTTTCTTTTGGAGGCAATTTTAGGGCGATGATTAAAAACAGCAAGTTCTTGGTCACAACTGTATTGCGGAAGGGAAGAAAAGAATCCAGTGTTGTCATTTTACAAAAATGCACAATAATTCTATGTTTTCAACACGTACCATAAACAATAGATCAATGTTTACATTTTGCAATACTAAAACTAATATTTAAAAAAAAAACTCACAATAATAATGAAATGACAGTTAAAAACATTATTTTGAAGAAATATCTTTCCATTTATTACTGTTTTAAAATATAATAATTAACATTGAAAATTATTTGTAATTTGTTTTTTAGCAGTTTCTGACCGAAAAAAAAAGTCGATTGCTAAAAATTTGGAGCCCAGACATTATGGTTCGACTGTTGCCTTTGTCCTCCCTCTCCCTTCAAACTTCGAGAGATATACCTACCCCAGAGCGCCATCCGTTAGACAGCAGGTGAAGCAGTGAGATTGGCTTGGGTACCAGATTAATTTCAGAGCGAGCTTCGACTATTTCAAATTCTATCTTATTCAGGAAGACATATTACACCCGAGGGAAGAGTGAGTTGAGTTCAATAATCTGCATGTCCATTTTTGCTATTCAACCTCATGTAACGTGTACCTAACATGTTATAGATGAAACTAGTAGGTACGTGCACAAGCGAATTAGCGTGAACTGGAAGTTTTGCTGGAAAATTAAGTTTTGTTGGTTTCATGTCCGACAATGACGGATGTACATTTTCAATAGACTTAACTAAAACAATTAATTCTAGTCTATTCATTCAAATGGAAGGGTCTTGGGGTCGGATAAATATCAATACTTACCCACTACATGTCTAGCCGCAGACCAGCATGTCAAGAACATGGGCGAATTACAATATGTCTTAAGAAGAAGCGTTTAAAAAACAGGTACCTAAATCATGAGATCAGAGTTATATGCCGTGTTGGCAGTTAGCAACCAACACTGGCCAGCTAACCACATCATATCGGTTTTCCGTACATACGTCATAGGATGTTGAACACTGCCTGACGTGTTTGCAGTAGGTACACCATGTTAAACAGTGTCAGCGTTCACATAATGAGAAGGGTGGAGCTTTCGCGGTCGTGGTGTCCCATGTTACATACCCCGTACACTCTCATACGGATAACAGCAGATGATAGAATACAGTGCAGTTAATTGACAAAACCCTTGTTTAAAGATGATTAATACTTGTCTGCAAAAGAGGAAAATAAGTTTTCTGCGCAGCTAGAGTACATTGCCATAATGTTTACCATCAATATAGTTATTTCTGAGTAGTCCAGCCAGTATACGCGAGCAAAAATATAAGTATATAGTCACAGCGTACCGCAGGGCTCCAGCTCTTTTCCAATAGAAGGTTTTTAAATAGAAATGAACAGACGATCCGATTATCTGGCTTTTATTTATGCATTGCTTTCGAGTAGATAGATCTCTGACGATATTTCTATGCACATGATTTATGCCATTTCGCTGCACCCAGTTTTAAGAAGTATAATTCTTCAATCCTGCTTATTTTAGATGTAGTATTTTATCGTTGATGATAAACAAAATTATAATGTTAAGTATACGTAGGTAAATATCAAATAAAATCGTCTGAATAAAGAAATATTCTAGGACATTATACACAGTTTACACAGCTCTACCTAAACTCGATTAGCATAGCTATACTTAGCTTGAGTTGTGGGCTCTTTATAGGCACATATAAATACCCAGATAAATGCAAATTCAACTACTTATAAAAATATTTACGCTGAGTGGTAATTGAAACCGCCCGTGCTTGAACACCTCTGCCCTACGCCACAGACAGGTTGTTAGATCCTGTACTCAAGCCTTTCTCCCTTAATGGTAGGCGGAGACATTAGTTCGCCTTCTGTCCTTGCACTCCTTGCACATTTTCCTCTACATGCAAATCAGCTGTCCCTTCCTTAAAATGACTCTTTTTTGTTTTTCTTTATCGTGCGGGAATGTATTGCTTTAATTAAAATCGTACTCGTTATTATATAAAAAACAATCTAGCGGATGTCCACACAAAAGTTGCAGCTCTACGATTAGTAACAAGTTTTCAATGACGTATTCTATGTACAAAGCTTTCCTACAGCGTTATCGTATTTAAAAAAAAATACATTGTGAGAATGATTTCCTTCCGTGGGCATTGAAATTGCTTTTGCTGTAGTTTTGAGTTTTCCAAATCAATACATTGTAGGGTTTTCTAAACGGGCAACGTTATTACAGGCTCGACAGTACCTGTGTGCTAGGGCTTCAAAGCTAAGCCTGTTGCTTATTTACCATCTTATTGTTAGACGGAAGAAAACCGAAAATCTACTGAATCGATGCAGCACAGCACTACGCGATGACGCTATGTGACACATCTCTAATTTACTAACTAGACATTGGACGATTTTCGCGGTTAAAGGGTCTCGAGTATTATTTTATTGTTTTCTATCTAGATTACATGATTAATAGTACAAAACTCGTTTAATTACTAATAGAATTAGAAGAGGGATTTTTCAAACACCCACAAAGTGTTTTATTGAGTAAAATCAAAAGGTTGAGGTTCGTTCGAACATCTTGGTTAAAAATTTTGCTTGCGGTA
Organism: Eilema caniola; assembly: GCA_949126895.1. NCBI lineage: Eukaryota > Metazoa > Arthropoda > Insecta > Lepidoptera > Erebidae > Eilema > Eilema caniola. The sequence continues at coordinate 3,123,008 of OX421461.1, read as the reverse complement.
AAGACGCTTTTAATGGTGTTGGACACTTACTGAAAGTGCAGTGCATGTCGGTACTAACCCAAATGAATGCATCGTTGGACACTTTTGTGATTTTTTTCAATGCTTTTGGTCTTCTTGCAAGTACATTGACCTTGTGCACAACAAACTTTTGAAGTGATTTTGGTGAACTTTTAAACAGTGTAAGCTCATCTACCCTCTTGGCCAAAAGAAGGTGGTCAGTGCTATATGCATATTTCTGCACATCTGCATGTTTGTTGCACATTACCTGAATATTTGGTGAGATTGTTCTTAATTAAACTTGACTTCAGTTTATTCAGGATGACCTTTAGAATAAAGACTCACTTTGTAATCTATACTGTAAATAACTAAGTGATCAAAGACACATTATTATAAGTGAAAGTATTGGACTGAATAGACTGAAAGTGAATTTATTATTTGCTGACTTTGCTCATATTGACTGAACTTAATTTCTATTATTTTGCTGTAAACTGTACTAAGTGTAAATAAAAGACAATTGTTTTATGATCTAGTGGCTGTGTGGTTACTGTTACATTTATTAATTTGAATCTAACTGTGTTCTAAACATGGGTCCGCATAAAAAGAGAAGGAGGACTCAGAGTTCTTCGTCTTCAAGTTCTGATGAGCCAGTAAGACATTCTGAAAATAAGAATTATAAAAAGGAACTAAAAAGAAAAGACAGGCGTATTGATGCCTTAGAAGGGTTAATAAAAGAACTTAGAAAGAAAAGTGATTACCATAGTGGAACTGTATCAGAGGCTTTAACGTCTAGGCCACCAGTTGTTCGATATCTGGGCCGAAATGATTTTATTCCACAATTTAACCCACAAACCTCTCCTGTTTCCATCGAACATTGGATTCGTAATTTAGAAGGTACAGCTAAAATGCATGGATGGAATGAACATACTTTAATCTGTAATTGTACTTCAAATTAAGTGGTTATGCCAAAGGATGGTACGAGCAACAAGCTTCATACGAGATTAGTTGGGACGAGTGGAAGCAAAAATTGATCAAAGCATTTCCATTTACTAAAAATAAATTGTCTCAGATTAGAGAACTTGTAAACAGAGTCAGATTGCCAGATGAAGATCCAATTGAGTTTTATTACACCAAGTTAGGTATAGGCATGTCTTATCAACTGAGTGACGACGTTATTACTGAAGCTGTGATTGGAACGCTTGGCAACAAACTGTGGGAAATTGGTGCTAAGTCTGCTGGTAGTCGTGATACTAGCTCTCTTTTACAATATCTGGCTAGTATTACTTCTGCAGATTTAGCCAAAGAAAACAACCAACCAACCTCCAAGCAAATCGACCAGAATTCTGATAAATCAAGAAAATGTTTCTCGTGTGGTAGAATTGGTCATAAGGCTAGTAGGTGTTTTAGAAGTGGAACAAGTACCAAGAAGCCAGCCCCTATTCAAACCAAAAATAAGGTGGACAAACAGTGTTCATTCTGTGATAGGGTTGGCCACACCGAAGGTGATTGTTATAAGAAAAGATACCAGAAACATTGTACATTCTGTGATATTAAAGGTCACACATCAGAGGAATGTAGAAAAAAACGGTCAAGAGCAGGCCCACATGACAAATTGGTGTGTAAGGTACAGACTGTGTGTTGTGACCTCTCAGACAAGAAGTATTTTAAAACGGTACTTGTCAATGGGAGTCCAGCTGAGGCTTTTGTAGACTTCGGTAGTTCATGCAACACAATGAAGCAGAGTTTTTGTGTACAGCACAACTTAGAGGTATCTGCAAGTGACGACATTGTTATAAAAGAGTATGGTGATGCTCTCACCTTGCCACAAGGTGTAACTGGAGCCGTGTTGACTGTAGATGGAATTGATTTTGATGTTCTAGTAGGCCAGCCATTTACTGAAGCTGAAGATATTGTCATCCTTAAAACTGCTACGCGACTCAGTGTATTCAAAAAGGATATGTCTATGGAAATTGCAGAGCTGTGTGAAGACCTTGAGAAAGTGTGTCTGTATCCTCAGGTTAATGTTATGCTAGATCCTGGTTTGAATAAAATTCTTGCTAGAACTGAGCCTGTGGTCAGCGGAATAATGGCGGTGAAGCACAGTGAGCAGAGAGAGAGCCAATGAATGAGAAGGACGTATTAAGTGAAGAAATAGAGAGTATAGATGGTTCAGTTATCATAAAACTTGTAAACAGGACGAATGGACAGATTGCACTTAAAAGTGAGGCATGTATAGCTCGAGCAGAAGTAAAGAATTTGAATGAAGGAACAGCTAACACACCTAAGATAGGTGATAATTTGACAAACTCTCAACGAGAGGCTTTAGACTCTCTTCTAGATGAACACAGTGGATGCTTCGCTAGCAATGGTATGGAGTTAGGAAATTGTAACATTGAAATGAATATTAAATTGACTGAAGACAAAGTGATTAATTATAAACCATACCGAATGTCTTTTCATGAAAGAGAAGTAGTGAGGGATATTGGGACAGATTTACTTAATGCTGGTATAGTATAAAAATCAACATCGCCTTATGCGAGTCCGGTGTTACTGGTGAAGAAGAAGGACGGGGGTTATCGCATGTGTGTCGACTACCGGGCACTAAATAAAATCATAGAGAAAGAAAGGTACCCATTACCAGTTTTCCAAGATTTATTGGACAGACTCGTAGATCAGACTATGTTTTGTTGCTTGGACTTAGCCAATGGTTATCACCAGATTAAAATAGCAGTAGAGTCAAGGCCATACACGGGATTTGTCACACCTGATGGCCACTTTCAGTACCGAATGATGAGTTTTGGTCTGTGTAATGCTCCTGCTGTGTTTCAGCGTGCAATGAATAAAATACTTGCGCCTGTTATCCATGAGTGCGCAGAAGTGTACATTGATGATGTGATCATATGAGGACATTACTTTTCAAGTTGTCTGAATAATCTTAGAAAAGTTTTGGAGTTGATTGATTCTGCCGGTGTGAAACTGAAGCGCAGTAAGTGTACATTCCTCACCAACACTGTTTAGTACCTGGGACATGAGATTCATGAAGGAGAAATACGTCCATCTTCACACAAAGTGACAGCTGTTGCGAACTTTAAAACCCCGAGCAATGTTCACGAGCTTCGTCAATTCTTGGGATTGGCGAGTTATTTTCGTAAATTTATAAAAGGATTTGCGACTATAGCGAAACCACTTACCATGTTGACCAAGAAGACTTCTGAGTGGTGCTGGGGGCCTGAACAGGCTGAGGCTGTGAAAAGTTTAAAACAGGTACTTACCGCCGATCCTGTTCTAGCGATTTATAGTCCAACCCGTGAAACGCAAATCCACACAGATGCTTCGAAATTGGGTCTAGGTGGAGTGCTGTTACAACAACAGGAAAACGGTGATTGGAAGGCTGTTGCTTATGCAAGCCGGCAAACCACAGCTACTGAAGTGAAATACCACAGCTTTGAGTTAGAGGCGTTAGCTGTCGTATTCAGTATCCAAAAGTTCAAAGTTTACTTAACTGGAATCAAATTTCGAGTTGTGACGGATTGTTCCGCTTTACGGCTAGCATGGTCAAAAAGGAACTTGTCGCCGCGTATAGCACGCTGGTGGCTCGATTTGCAAGAATACGACTTCGATGTAGAGCATCGACCTGGGAACTCGATGGTACACGTAGACGCCCTCAGTCGAAACCCAGTCTCCGTTCAACACATAGAAGAAAGAGATTTCATCAATACCCTCCAAGACGCTGATGAAGAACTTCAGTCCACTATAACAAATTTACAGTTAGAATTAGACGCTAATAAGCACAAGAAATATGGTTTATCTAAATACTATAAGGTGGCGAATTGATTATTGTGCCGTGTAGTAAATGGTGCTAATAGACCTGTTCTACCTAAAAATGCGAGATGGCACATAATGAAGTCCTATCACGACGATAATGGCCATTTGGGTGTCGAAAAGTGTCTGGAGGCTATACAAACCAAATATTGGTTCCCAAAAATGAAAAAACACGTAGAACGATACATTTCTAGCTGCATTGGGTGTCAGTTCACCAAAAAGCCGACATGCAAGCAGCCTGGGCTTTTGCATCCTATTCCAAGACCTGCTATACCATTTGATACTTTGCATGTCGACCATTTGGGGCCATTTTGCAAAAGTAATGGCAAAACATATATTTTTGCTGTCATTGATACGTTTACTGAGTTCGTTTGGCTGGAAGCTGTAGTAAGTGCCAATGCAAAGGGGGCTATAGCTTCATTAAATAGACTAGGTCAAGTGTTTGGATATCCTTCACAAATAGTCAGCGACAGAGGTACGGCTTTCACTGGACGAGAATTCAAAGACTATTGCAATGAGTTGGGGATAAAGCATGTCTTGAATGCCGTCGCTACTCCACGTGCAAATGGGCAGGTTGAGCGCCTAAACCGGACTATTTTGAGTTCGTTAACTGCTCATATGGGCGAGGAGCAAAAAGGCTGGGATAAATATTTGCCTACAGTACAGCTAGGCATTAATTCGACTGTGAGTCAAGGGACGGGCAAATCCCCTTTAGAGCTATTGTGTGGGTTAAGGTCACGTTTAGCTGGAGATATACGAGGAGCGTCATATGCGCCCGCAGACATTACTCAAAACAGAGAGGAAGCAACTCAAAGAATTGTTGAGAAGGCATCACGAATGAAAGTGCGATATGATAAGAATCGCCGAGCCACTCTTCCCATTTCGGTTGGTAGCCTAGTAATGGATGAGCGAAAGATTTTATGACTAGGTTTATCCAGTGGTAAGATGGTTCCTAAATACGCGGGGCCTTATAAAATCACTGCCGTTCTGCCTAATGATCGCTATGAAGTGACATCGGCCGCGAGGGGCAAGAGGGCCTATAAAAATATTGTAGCACGTGACAAGTTAAAGGTTTGGAAGGCTCGATGTGACTCGTCATCTGACGAAGAACTATAATATTGCGATAATCTGAAACACAACGAAATTATATCATGCTTGCCTTAGGGGCCTTAGCAATTGACAAAATTTATGCTTGCCTTAGGGGCCTTAGCAATTGACAAAATTTATGCTTGCCTTAGGGGCCTTAGCAATTGACAAAATTTATGCTTGCCTTAGGGGCCTTAGCAATTTACAAAATTTATGCTATAATAATAATAATAATAATAATAATAATAATAATAATAATAATAATAATAATAATAATATTTTTATTTGTGAATATGGTTTTTTTACAGTGTTATTATATAACATGATAATACATGTGATGGCTCAGCATATTCTGCCATTTGTGGCGTACAAATTAGATAGTAAGAATGTCAAATTTAAATTAACCTATTATCAATGCATGCATGTAATGTTATTAACAATTTAAACAATATTAATATAATTATATGGATACCTTATTATGTCAAATATTTATTAAAAAAAAAAGTGTAACGTTACCATTTCATGTCAAAATCATGTCAAAAATTAAATCAATTAAAATATTGTCAAGAACATTCACACTACAATTAAATTACATTATGTCAAACATCATAAGTTATCATTTAAAAATCATCTATGTCATAATAACATTTTGAAATCAAGATGTCCTTTAGTTCCTTTCTAAATAAATTAAAACTTAACTCCTTAAATGCATTTGGTACTTTATTATAAATTTTGGGAGTTAGACAAAACATACTCTTCCACATAAGTGCTGTTTTAGCACTCTGTATGCGTAGCCTGTCATTGTCACGTCTGCTACGTTGGACACCATCCGAAAGCCGTGGAAATAAATGAGCGTTTTGCTTGACAAATAAGGCCATTTCCAAAATGTATAAACACGGTAGTGTTAGAATCCCATACCTTATGAAGTACGGTCTACAGCTGTCGGTGAGTTTAAGACCAAACATTGCCCTTATGCATCTCTTCTGAGCTAAAAATGCAGTCTCTCTGTCAGGAGAGCGGCCCCAGAATATTATCCCGTACCTTAATATTGACGCTACCAGGCCATGGTATGCAGTGAGCAATGTATCCGTACTAACTGTTGGGGCTAGTTTGTATAGCGCATATGGGGCACTGCTGATTTTTTTACGTAGTGTTTCGATATGAGCTTTCCAATTAAGTCGTCGATCAATAACAATGCCTAGAAATTTTATTTGTTCACATTCGTCTATTATATTGTCATTATAATTAATATTTATATTGGATGTCACCTGCCTTTGACTAAAGTGCATAATTTTTGTTTTATTAAGATTCAGCCATGTAATCATCGAACCCAGAGATCTATTAATTTCCGTTTCGTATTGGTCAACTTCTTTACATTCTATTGCTAATGTACTATCATCGGCAAAAAGTGTCATATGATGGTTTGTTATTTTAGGAAAGTCATTTATATTTATTATGAACAGTAAAGGTCCTAATACACTACCTTGGGGCACCCCAAATGATAGATTACGCTCCTTGGATGTGTATATATTTTCAATTTTGGTCTCAGAATCAACTCTTGTAATCATGACTTTTTGTTTTCTATTAGAAATATATGACTCCAGTAGATTCAAGATATTTCCCCTTATACCGTAAGCCTCCAGCTTTGCAAATAAGATTGTGTGATCCACATAATCAAATGCCTGTGTCATATCGCAATATATAGCTGATACTGGATTTCTCGTATCCATATTTTTAATAATTACACTCAAGAAATTATATATGGCCATATTTATAGTCTTACCCTTTCTGAATCCAATTTGTTCGTTGCATAAGATGTTATTCCTTTCAAAGAAGGAATACATATTCTGATAAATAAACTTTTCAAATATTTTGGATATCACTGAGGTAAGAGCTATTGGTCTATAGTTTTGCATTAATTCTTTACTTTCCTTTTTGAACAATGGCTTCACAATTGACATCTTAAGTTTATCTGGGAAGACACCATTAGTTATACATAAGTTAAGGATGTGACTCAAATGACTGCATATTAAATCGCCAATGAATTTAATGACTCTTGTCGATATTTCATCACTGCCCACGCTATTAGTATTCCTAAGATTTTTAATAATGTTAAAAATATCCATGGCCACGCTTGGGGGCATAAACATTGAATTATTTGGAGAGTTTATGTTGGACGTGACTTTGTTATCTGTTTTTGTTTTTAGCACTATTTTATCTATGAAATAATCATTGAATTTACTTGCAATCACTTCTGGCTGAGTAATGGTTAAATTGTCAATTCTAATTTTATTAATTGTATTTTTAGGTAGATTTAGTTTTGAGTTGTGAATTATTTGCCATGTCATTTTAGTTTTATTTTGAGAATTTTTTAAACGGTTATTATTTTGTGCCCTTTTTGTAAGTCCTATAATTTTCTTGTAGCGCTTTGTATAGTTGACATAATTTAATTTATTAATATTAGTAGGCTTGCATCTAAGCTGCCAAAGTAACTGCCTTTTTTTCCGGCTACAGAGTTTGATACCGCGGGATACCCATTTAGGCCTCTTAACCCATTACAGCATAACGTCCGATAAATCGGACGCTAAGTTTTTTTTTATAATATGGAGAAATTATTAAATATATTGGTAAGTTTTGTTTCTGAACGAAAGATGAACATTTCTTTTACATTAACAACCCCATTTATTAGACTTGAGTGCCATAAATAACCTGTCATTTGTCATACTTCAAAATGGCGGTTCGCGGTAATGCAGGTTTGAGTAAAAGGTAAGTTTAATTTTGATTGTTTTTTACTTGTTATGGTTAAAATAATCAAATAGTAAGTTGTAACGGTTAAAATAATATATATCTATGTGAAAATATGTTTCATTTTATAATAAAGTCGTTACTTTTTTTCTTAGGCATGTGTTTTTGATGGTGTACGATATATCGGACGCTATGCACGGCGGGCTTTTACAGTTGCGCTTTGCTTGCTTTTTCAGTTTGAAGGTGCATGGAATTTTGGCAGCTTTAGAGTGTGCTGATGATAATGAGGATGCGCAACATCTTATTTATGTTGAACCACCAATAGAAGAGAGTGGTCAGGTAACAGATGAGGATAGTGACAAGTCAGACGAGGAACATGATGGTAATCTAAATCATTTGGGACGCACATTATTACAAAGTAGATGTGAACTACGAAGTTTACAACTAAATAGGAATCCTGTGCTGCCAACATCTTCAGGTACGCAAATCTACAGATAGTCGCAATTTTATAACCGAAGAGGTAAAAGGGTAGACATATTATACACTGATATTTCATCGTTTTTGCAGGTACGCAACCATCGTATATTGACGTTTCGCAAACCGCTTCATCGAGTGAAGAAAGTGATGATGAAATGAACGAACCACTCTCTCGCCTGAAAGGTCATATAAGTCTTCCAACTAAGTCACAGGCTAAAAAGAAACGGACTACGTTATGGAAAAAACAACTACCTAACTTTTCATGCCCAGAATTTAACCCCCAATCACCATCAGTAGAAAGCCGAAATTGTAAAGACCCGTTAGATTATTTCAAACTTTTTTTTCACAAAGACTTAGTTAGGCTCATTGTAGAACAAACTAATCTTTACTCAGGGCAGAAAAATAAACCATTGATGGTTACAGATGATGAAATCTACGTCATTTTTGGTGCCATGTTATTGTCCGGCTATGCTAAGCTACCAAACAAAAGATTATATTTTTCTAAAAACAATGATGTACCAAAAATTCTTCAAGAAAATATACGCTGCAATAGATTTGAATCTATACTACAAAATTTACATTTAAATGATAATACACATCTCAGTACATCATCCGACAGGCTGTATAAGTTGCGGCCGCTGCTAGACAGCCTTAGTGAATCTTTCACAAAACATTACGGGCTGGATGAGCATTATAGCGTCGACGAAAGTATGATCCCATACTATGGCAAACATTACGCCAAACAGTTCATCAGGGGAAAGCCAATAAGATTTGGCTTTAAAAATTGGGCTTTGTTTGCCAGCACTGGTTATATGGTGGCCTTTAGTGTGTATACCGGAAAAACAACAGAAAAAAAAGATTTTGGTTTAGGCGGGGATGTAGTTCTCAATCTTATAGAACGTGGGAAGCTGCCAGCTCATAGTGGTATAAAAATATATTTTGACAACTTTTTCACGTCGATGTCATTGATGAGACACATGAGAGAGTTGGGTTACTATGCGACTGGTACAGTACGGGCCAACCGTGTTGAGAACTGTCCGCTAAAAGACATCAATCAGTTCAAGCGCGAAGAGCGAGGCCACAGCGATTATAGGATGTGTGATGATGTGTTTGTGTGTCGCTGGAATGACAACAATGTGGTCACTGTAGCAACCAATTTTGAGAACTGGGCCTTAACATCTGCTACTCGTTGGTCAAATGAAAAAAAAGCAAAAGTTTCGATCCCACAGCCCTCACTGATTGCCAGCTACAACAGGCATATGGGTGGGGTGGATAAATGCGATCAAGCTATTGCAAATCTTCGCACTAGAATGCGCATTAGAAAATGGTGGTGGCCGATTTTTGCTTACTTTATAGATGTCGCGGTGGTGAACAGCTGGTTACTTGCAAGAAAAAATGGCTGCAATAATGAGACGGCGTCATTGTTTACCTTCAGACGATATATAACTCGAAGCTTGCTTGTCTCACATGGAACTCCTCCGCATCAAGGTCAAAGACCAGTAAAACCATTATCCAACACGCGGTATGATGGTAAAGACCATTGGGTGGTACCTATCAGTACAGAACGCCGCTGTGCTAATCAATGTTGAGGGAAATCCAAGTTCAAATGCTTGAAATCTGATGTGGGCCTTCATCCAAAATGCTTTATGGAATACCATGTAATAATGTAACATACTCATTTCATTCATTTATTTACTTTTCTAATAAATAATACTAAATATTTAACTGTCTTATTTTTTTAACCTTACACTACACCCAAGGAACTTTAGGTTCTATAGTGCATAGCGTCCGATATATCGGACGGGCCCTAAAATCATACCTATACATATATGTTGCATTGTTATTGATTAAGCCTTGCAAGTAACCCCCAATAAGTCCTAAAATTACATTAAAATCAAAATAACTGCAAAAACAAACTTTATGCTGTAATGGGTTAATAACCGGTATTTTTTAAAGTCTAAAAGGGAAATATAAATCGTAAAACATTTTGAATTTTTCTATGAATTGATTATATACTTCGTTAGGGTTATCTTAGTAATATATATCAGAAAAAGATATGTTTTTAAGACATTCGCGAAATCTTACCATATTTTCTTCAGCATAATCCCTTTGTAATACGCACCAGTATTTAATTAAACACTTGTGGGGTACAGGGCATTGTAGCAGCTGAGCAGTGTGATCAGACATTGCGAATTCTATCACTTCCGTTCCACATGATTGTTTAAAATTGTGTGCATAATTATCAATACAAGTTCCGCTTCGCATTCTTGTAATTTGCTTTATAGCTAGACTTAAGTTAAAGCTTTCCAAAAGACATCTTAATTCCAGTACATCACTATTATTTTTTAAGTTGTCAATATTCAGATCACCGGCTATTATTATATTATCATAGTTCTTATTACATATCAAATACAAAGTACGTTCTAATTGTTCGAAAAATGTAGACAAATTATTTTTATCAGGTATTCTATAAATACATATAACTACAATTTTATAATTAATTAACTCTATTGCACAACACTCAAACATTTCACTTATTGCAAGTTGCTTAATCTCACTCAATTCCCTGAAAAGGTTGCCTGTTCTAACCATTATACATACCTCACCCCTGTTCTTATCAGTACGACTGAAACAGGCCCCAAGACAGTAATTTGGAATTTATAGGTGATCCTCATTCCCTGACATTATAAAGTGTTCAGATATACATAAAACATCAACTGATTTATTCTTTTCTGATAGTTCCTCCAGGTGGGCTGTTAACATGTCTGCTTTGTTGATCAACCCTGCAATGTTCTGGTGTAGTACAGTTAGGTGTTTGGAGACGAAAAAAATCATTGCTTGGAGAAATATTCACCTGGGTTTTATTTACCTGAGAGGTTGTCTCTATGATGTGTCCTGATTCTATGTCGGTTTGAACAGATTTGTCAACATAATATAGTTTGTTATCAATTATTTATTTTTTGTCATTATATATTTTTGATTTATAATGGTAATCAACACGGAGAATTTCTCGTAAAATACATCTAGATAATGTTACATATAGACTTTTTTTATTAGGCAAACTTGTTGAATAATTCATGTCCATATATGTAACATTTGTATATTTTCATAATTCAATTTATATTCATTCAAATGTCTATTAGTAGGTATCTCACTTATAACTTGTAACAAGTTAATTTTCATTCTTAGCAGTACATAGATTTCTTTGTTCCAGAGCCACCTAGAGTGTCTCACGGGAACTAGGCATAATTGTTTGGCAGTGAAACTTCTAATCTTCGATTAGGTGTGTTCTAGTTCTCACACTCGACCGGCGGATGGCGCTGGTGTCCTACAGCATATATCCATTTTTTAATTGCACTCATTTATCATTTTATTTACAATTTAACAATAATAAATAAATAGGACTTACTTTCTCAGAAATTGTGACATATTCGTGAACAAGTCATAATTATAATAAATGTTTGTCATATTTGGTCTAGTCGTGTCTGTGGCCGTCAGCGGCTGATTAGGTTGCTTGTCTATTGGCCGCTAATGAGTTAGGTCGTGACCAGCAGAATTTTGAGGTTTGTTCACGAATATTCGATGGATTCGGGTATAAATAGGCCTGCGCCGATCCTCAAGCGAACTTCTATTTCAATCTTCGTAGCTGTCTCTGAGTAAATAATTTCTGTGTAAATTTTCTCTGATCGATTTTGTTTGGTGAAAACCGTGGTCCCAGATATTCTGGTAAGTTTTTTTGTAATTCTATTTTTTGGGACCGATGACGGGCCTGTATGTATATTCACGGCTTAAGAGTGGTCTGTTTTATACAGGGTCGCTGGTCTTAGCTCGTGTGCCCCTCTGAATTCGCCCTTCTCTGATATATATCTCTGATATATATCTACGGCGGGCTTCGTGGTACAACGGCTGCTGTGAGCTGCATACATCGGCGAGAGGTCTACTCCGAACATCCCTGAGGCCATCCAGCTATCACCCAAGGCCAGTACACTGCCGCCTTGTGCCTATTATCTGTGTAGCCATAGCCGTGTAGTACCATCTGTAAAACCTGTGAATGTTTAGTAGTGTATCCTAGAATTCACGTGCCTACTGTGTGTGTTCGTTTGGCCATACTTCTGCCTACTGTGTGTGTTCGTCTGCCCATACTTCTGTATTCTGTGCCTGTCTGTCTACTTACTTATCTATCTAGATACTTCATACTTCTGTCTGCTGTGTCTGCCTATCTACATTCTCACATATTTATAGAATAATACTGTACTTCTCTTTGTCTACCTACTTTACAACTATATATTTCTGTGTGTAACGCAATATTATCAAATATATGTGTGTACAATCCTGATAACCAGCTGTTTTCATTGGAGCCCTAGCTACCCTGTGCACGCACCTCTCTAGCTCTGTGAAAAAGGCGCCCTGGGAAAGAGTTCTCTGCATCAGCCCTTGAGCGAGCCGGTGAGTACCCACCTGAGCAAATCAGGGGTTACAAATTGGCGCCCAACGTGGGGCCCGACTCTCGTATTACTCTGCGGTAGTCTCAGTCTAGTGTGTGTGCATAGGTGGTTACCTCTGATGAAAACAACCTGGGAATCCGTCTGAGACTTCCCAAGACGTTAATTGGTTGTGTTAGCAGCTGAACACGTAATTAATCTTCTTGTCTTTTTCCAGCTACCTACACCTGGGGTGGGAAAAGACGCCCAAAATTCTAAATTTCCAAATTAAAAAACAGCTGTGATTTTGGTAAGATTTTTGATTTTTTCGGCATACCCACTTTTTTTTCTTTTTTGTTTTTTTTCTTTTTTTTCTTTTTTCTCCTTTTTTCTAGCCTGTTCTAGTCTTTCTTGCGGATGCGCACATATATATTTGGACCGTAATATAACTTTTTCTGTGTAATAAAACTTAATAAGATTTTCTGTGTAACTACAAACTTTATAGAAAGTGTGTAGGTACCTTGCAATTTGAATATTAACTTGAACTTTCTTCTCATATATGATAGAAACTTTTAATTCTATTAGACAGCCTGTAATTGTATTAAATTATAGCAATCAATTCAAAACTTTAGTTAAATATCAAGCACCTTGTTGATATCTACTTATGAACCTCTGTTTTACATCTTGTATTTGAACCTTGTATGTTTGACCTACATTGCCAGTTGTGTAACTGACTTTGCATTTGAGTCTAGACTTTAACTTTAGTGTATTAATAATAGACACCTGTAACTCTATTATAAATATAAATCATATAATTTAATTTGAAACCATTGTTAGATATCATACACTTTGGTGGAACTTACTTGTTATTTCTGTTTAATACTTTGTGATTGAACCCTGTCTGTGTCATCTACATTGTTACTTATTTAATTGTCGTAATTAAACTTTTACATCATGGCACAGATGCAAAAATATATTAACTATCTGAGAAAAGACGAACTCTCTAACGAGCTGGCTCACATAGGCATTTCAGTGGCACCTGATGCGACGGTGGCTGGCCTTCGGAGTGAGCTGAGGACGGCACACCGACTTGTCCGTCGGGGTAGCATCAAGCTGAAGGCGGTGGTCCCCACTGATGCAGCGGCGGAGCTTTCCATCTGTACGCCTAAGGTCTCGGAACTAAGTGAGGCCCTCCAGTCAGGTGACTTTGTTTCTGATAAGAATTGTCGCATAAGAGTAGCCTTCAGGGCGAACTATCTGCTAACTAGGCTGGCTCGTTGTGGCCTAGATTGTCCTGAACTGGCCGAACTTCGTGATAGGCTTGTGAAGATCGTCACTGTGGCTGAACCCAGCACTGATTCTGAATCTGACGGGTCAGATGAAGGTGATGATGATTCGGGTCGTGACCGGGTAGAGTACACTTCACCTGCAGTGAGAGAGGACCGCTCGGTACGAGCTAGTTCTAGTAAATCTTGTTCCACGTCTGACAACATAGTGTATAGGGAACGTCCCGTTAACCTATGTTACATACAACTGCACCCAGTCGAGAGAGTTGGTGTGCTTCCGGTGCGGTCTCAAAGGAGTCAAGACACCAGACTGCTCAAAATGTACTGGTAAGTCAAAAAACGCGTAAGCCAGGGCCTTATTGTGAACTCTATACATCACTCTGTATCTGAGTCTATTTCTGATAGGGTCCTGTTTACTAAACGGGATAACGATGTTAGATCGTATCTAGTTGTTAAAGTATTAAATTTAAATGTCTTAGGCCTTCTGGATTCCGGTGCCTCTTGCTCTATACTAGGAAAGGGAGCGCACCGTATCTTCTTGGAACTGGGTTTTGATCTTGAAAGTATCAACCCTGCCTTTCGCATTACAACTGCCGACAGCTCATGTGTGCAATGTCTGGGTTGTATTTCTCTACCTATTGAGTATAATTCGGTTATCCGAGTTATCAAATTCTATGTTGTTCCGGGAATCACCACCTCCATGATATTTGGAGTGGATTTTTGGCAGCAATTTAAGTTAGGTGATAAACTAATTTCACAAAATATTAGTCTTGATGGTTTTAGTGACAATAATCCTATCGAGTCTGTGTCTCTTAACAGTGGCCTCGAGGATTACAGCAACCTGACTACTAAACAAAGGGGTGTAATCAACGAGATCATTGAAAAGTTTGACTCTTTGAACACGGATAAGGTGGGTTTAGGTCGGACTACACTTGAACATCATGTCATTGACACTGGTGACAGTAAGCCGATCAAACAGCGTTACTACCCGCTCTCTCCTCTCAAACAGAAAGCCCTGGAAGCCGAGTTGGACCGAATGCTAGAGATGGGAGTAGTGTCCCCGTCTCAGTCCGCATGGAATTCTCCAGTGGTCATGGTGGAGAAGGCGAACGGCGAACTCAGGTTGTGCTTGGACTCTCGCAAGCTCAACTCTGTGTCAAAAAGTGACGCCTATCCCTTACCGTACATTAATCAAATCTTGGACCATCTGAATAATGCTAAATATTTATCCTCTGTAGATCTGAGTGCGGCCTACTGGCAGATTCCGTTCGACTCTCTGCAGTCCGCCGAGAAAACTGCCTTTACAGTTCCCCGTAGGGGGCTGTTTCATTACAATACCATGTGTTTTGGACTCGTTGGAGCTGCCGCCACGATGCAGCGCCTAATGGACCGTCTGTTTGGTCCTGAGTTCGACAATAGGGTATTTGCGTTTCAGGACGACATAGTCTGTGTGTCCAGTACCTTTGAGGAGCATGTAGAGCTCTTACATAGAGTCTATCAGCGACTCAAGGATGCTGGCCTAACTATTAACATGAAAAAGTCTCACTTTTGTCGGAGTGAACTCAAATACCTGGGGTATTATGTGGACAAACACGGCCTTCGGACTGACCCTGGTAAAGTTGAGGTTATTCTCAACTATCCTACACCTACTAACCCAAAGGAGGTTAAGAGGTTTCTGGGAATGGCCGGCTGGTATCGTCGTTTTGTCAATAATTTCTCTAAGATTAGTAAACCTCTGTGTAAACTAACGTCTAAGAATGTTAAGTTCGAATGGACACCTGAAGCGGAACAGTCCTTCAATCTTCTCAAGTCAGCTTTGGTCTCTGCCCCTATATTGAAGATGCCTAATTTTGAGTTGCCTTTCCGTATTCTCAGTGATGCGTCCGCATTTTCAGTTGCTGCTGTGCTGACACAAACTCACGATGGAGTTGAACACCCTATCGCCTACTGCAGCCGTTCTCTCAACAAGATCGAGGTGAACTACAGCACAACTGAGCGGGAACTTCTGGCCGTGATTTTCGCCTTAGAACAATTCAGACAGTACGTCGAAGGCCAGAAGTGTACAGTCGTCACGGATCACTCCTCTTTACTGTGGTTCCATAAGCTGAAAAACCCTACGGGTCGTTTAGCGCGTTGGAGCATGAGGCTAAGTCAATTCGATTTTGACATTGAACATCGGAGGGGTAAAGATCACGTTGTACCTGACGCTCTGTCTCGTATAACGATTGATTCGCTAGATGCTGCCTCCTCTAAAGACCCTTGGTATATCCACACCATGAATAGTGTGCGGAAGAACCCTAGGAAGTTGCTGAATTTTGACATTCGTGACAACCTTTTATATAGATTTTCTAAGAATAAATACTCTCTGACTTCAGATTTCGACTGGAAGTTGGTGGTACCCCAGGAGGATCGCCTGTCCCTGCTCTCTAAGTACCATGATGACACACTTAGTGCTCATGGTGGTGTTTGGAAGACACACAAAAGGTTAGCCCTAAATTATTATTGGCTCAAAATGTACGAGGACGTCAAACAATATGTCGGAAAGTGTGAAGTCTGTAAGCAGTACAAACCCGTAAACACGTCTCGTCCTGGCCTCATGGGTAGCCCGAAGCGGGTGTCGAAGCCTTTCGAAGCTATCTCTGTCGATCTACTTGGTCCCTTTCCTACTTCAAGTAATAGAAACGTGCACCTGATCGTGGTCTCCGACTATTTTAGTAAATACGTCATGTTGTGCCCTATTCGGGTTGCCACAGGCGCTGTGGTCGCGAGATTCATAGAGAAGAGTGTATTTCTTGTTCATGGAGTATGTAAAACTATTTACATGGATAATGGTCCTCAGTTCGTAAGTAAGCCTTTTAAGGATCTACTAACTAAATATAATGTACCCAATATATACTATAACCCTAGGTATCATGCCCAGACTAATCAGGCGGAAAGAGCTATTCGCAATGTTGTCCAAGCGATCTCGTGCTATGTGAAGTCACAACACAAAGCATGGGACTCGTTCTTGGTTGAAGTACAGTGCGCTCTGAACACTGCGGTTAGCGAAGCAACTCGCTTCACCCCATACTTTCTGGTGCATGGTAGGGAGTTCATTGGAGATGGAGTTCTATACAGGCAGTCAGACATTGCGTGCCACCCGGCTTCTGTCGCTGTGGACGATCCATCAGCCTTTGGTGTCAAACTGAGAGAAATACAACGCATCTACGACCAGGTGAGGAAACATTTGAACGTTGCCCACCAGCGTAATGAAAAGTATTACAACCTCAGAAAAAGGCATGTGGAGCTGAAAGTAGGACAAATCGTGTACAAACGCACGTTCTACCTGTCAAACAAAGCAAAGAACTTCACTTCCAAGTTAGCCCCTAAGTTCCTTAAATGTGTGGTAACCGCCAAGCAATCCCCTCTGGTATATAGGCTGTCAGATTTAGACGGTAAGGATCTTGGTGAGTACCATATCAAAGACATCCTGAAGTATAAGGAGGAGCCGTCTCCAGTACCTAATGTCAGCGATGTTGCCACTACATAGCACTGTTTATCTAGTCTATAAAACCAGCGCTATGTTATGCTTAATCTGTATAATATCTGTTTTCTCTCTGAGTATCTACGTGACTATAATTTGTCACATTGTAGGTTCCACCATACACCGTACCGAGTGTTTCTCTCTCATTTCGCACCTCAATACTCCACAACTCCTTGTAGGTGTTGGTAGTGTTGGTGTATCTGTAGTGGGTAAAGGGAACGTTCATTTTCTTAGTAGGGCATTTGACTCTAGCTATGTAACCTAACCATTGCGCGAGTCAGCCTAGTGTGGGAGGAATGTTCTTTAGTTTTGTAATTATAGTGGTCAGTTTGTGTTTGAAATACCCAGCTGTTTATCTATATCTATTGTAAGCATTTTCTGTTTTCTTTGTGGTGTATTTCCAGCGTATCGTGTCCGCAGGAAATACTATTAAGGGGGGGGTGGTGTAACAAGTTAATTTTCATTCTTAGCAGTACATAGATTTCTTTGTTCCAGAGCCACCTAGAGTGTCTCACGGGAACTAGGCATAATTGTTTGGCAGTGAAACTTCTAATCTTCGATTAGGTGTGTTCTAGTTCTCACACTCGACCGGCGGATGGCGCTGGTGTCCTACAGCATATATCCATTTTTTAATTGCACTCATTTATCATTTTATTTACAATTTAACAATAATAAATAAATAGGACTTACTTTCTCAGAAATTGTGACATATTCGTGAACAAGTCATAATTATAATAAATGTTTGTCATATTTGGTCTAGTCGTGTCTGTGGCCGTCAGCGGCTGATTAGGTTGCTTGTCTATTGGCCGCTAATGAGTTAGGTCGTGACCAGCAGAATTTTGAGGTTTGTTCACGAATATTCGATGGATTCGGGTATAAATAGGCCTGCGCCGATCCTCAAGCGAACTTCTATTTCAATCTTCGTAGCTGTCTCTGAGTAAATAATTTCTGTGTAAATTTTCTCTGATCGATTTTGTTTGGTGAAAACCGTGGTCCCAGATATTCTGGTAAGTTTTTTTGTAATTCTATTTTTTGGGACCGATGACGGGCCTGTATGTATATTCACGGCTTAAGAGTGGTCTGTTTTATACAGGGTCGCTGGTCTGAGCTCGTGTGCCCCTCTGAATTCGCCCTTCTCTGATATATATCTCTGATATATATCTACGGCGGGCTTCGTGGTACAACGGCTGCTGTGAGCTGCATACATCGGTGAGAGGTCTACTCCGAACATCCCTGAGGCCATCCAGCTATCACCCAAGGCCAGTACACTGCCGCCTTGTGCCTATTATCTGTGTAGCCATAGCCGTGTAGTACCATCTGTAAAACCTGTGAATGTTTAGTAGTGTATCCTAGAATTCACGTGCCTACTGTGTGTGTTCGTTTGGCCATACTTCTGCCTACTGTGTGTGTTCGTCTGCCCATACTTCTGTATTCTGTGCCTGTCTGTCTACTTACTTATCTATCTAGATACTTCATACTTCTGTCTGCTGTGTCTGCCTATCTACATTCTCACATATTTATAGAATAATACTGTACTTCTCTTTGTCTACCTACTTTACAACTATATATTTCTGTGTGTAACGCAATATTATCAAATATATGTGTGTACAATCCTGATAACCAGCTGTTTTCATTGGAGCCCTAGCTACCCTGTGCACGCACCTCTCTAGCTCTGTGAAAAAGGCGCCCTGGGAAAGAGTTCTCTGCATCAGCCCTTGAGCGAGCCGGTGAGTACCCACCTGAGCAAATCAGGGGTTACAAACTATGTTAGTATTAATAGCAGATTCCAAAAATGTCAGTAGGCTCATTTCAATGTCAAAAGGATTGGTGTCATAGCGTCCCCCCAGGGCAATTACGTAGTCATTCTTGTTAAGTGTAGTTAAATCACTACCCAAGCTGCTTAGTACGTTCTTCATAGATGCACCAGATTTTGTAAAGGATGTGACAGAGTATTCCGATCCTAATAGATATTGTAGTTGATATCGTAAACTACTGCATTGCCCATCACAGACAATGATTACTTTTCTCTTCTTTTCTTCATGTATCAGGTTTGTAGTGTCTGTATGCTTTGTGCTTGATGTCCGTGATACTATGGTCTCAAACCGTTTTTGAAGAGTTATGATTTCGTTCTCATACTTCGTAACTATTTCCTGTAGCTCCTCGATTTTAAGCTGCAGGTTTGTTATTATTAAATCTTGTTCCCGAGTATTTGAACGTGTACTGGGCGTAGAATAAGGCGTTATTTGTAGACTATTCACCATTAAGTGCCTATTAATCTTCTTAGCACTGGATAATACTCTACTCTCTATTGAAGGAGAATGAGACAATGACTTTAATAATTTATTTTCTGTTTCTAACTTGCTCATTTGATTCTGTAGGTCAATTTTTTCTAGGATGCTATTATCTAATTCATTTTGTGTACTATTTAGTTGGCAAGTTAACTGCGATATCGTTTCCTTCATATCTTGTACTGTGTTTACGTCAGTTGGGGCTCCTTCGATGTAGTCCACGCTTTTTGAGAGGGTGTTGATCATATCGAAGGAGTCGTCTACAGCGTCACTCTCAATATTTGAGTACTGCGAACCCAGTGTCGGTGAGGTGGAGGCGATCGCTGGTTCACAATGAGCGCTAGAGATTTGTTTCTTCCTGACTGTTATATTTAAATCCACACCAGTCGACACTTGTTTGGTTTTTTTTGTCACAATCTTGCGGTCACCAGTATGCTTTTGTTGTACTTTCCCTGTAGGTGCCATGTCAATTATGTACAAATGCAACAACACAAACCCCAAAAAGAGCACGCAGATGTCGGAATCGAACCCGCGCCGCGCTGTGGTAGTGAGGCCAAGTAGTTAACCACGGGACCACGGTTACTTATCGTTTGTAAGTGAATCTTGGTACCGTATGCGTTGTAGCAGTAGTGTGAATATTTCTTCATAGATGTCGTTGGTTGAAATATTGGCACTATAATGTTGACGTAGTTCGTATTAGAAACGTAAGATGGGGTGAAGTGTTGGATTTCAAATAAAAAACGGATTTCTTGTTATTTTTATCATCCAAAAGCACTTATAGTTGATATTTTTTTTAAATATTACTCACGATTACTTCAAGATTGGGCACTATAAGCTTAGGTGTACACAATAATTAGGTAGTAATCACGGATTAGCACTTTAATGAAAACTGCAAAGTCACTTTTGATATATTGATATTATGTTACTTGGAATATATTCTCACAGTCAATAACTTTCTCACAGGTCAAATGTCACTTTATTATTACATTTATACACTTTGTATTGTTAGTGGCTTATTATAATTATTTTTTAAGTTTATTTTTACGAGAGCGCAACAGAATCGTATGGTTCCGAGTCAGCGCCACCTGGCGGTCCTCAGGGGTCTGCTTGCCTTAGGGGCCTTAGCAATTGACAAAATTTATGTTTGCCTCAGCCACTTTATCTGAACCTGTCCTTGCCATAATGGCCTTGGCAGGGTTGCCTAGAATTAAGCTTGCTTTAAGGGCCTAAGCTATTACACTACGACCTGAAGTGCGATTCGTGAGCAGCTGACAAGTCTTCCTGCCAGGAGATTCGTCGCGCAACTGAGCCTTACCTTACCAGGATGGCCGAACTGTTAGACGGAAGAAAACCGAAAATGTACTGAATCGATGCAGCACAGCACTACGCGATGACGCTATGTGACACATCTCTAATTTACTAACACATTGGACGATTTTCGCGGTTAAAGGGTCTCGAGTATTATTTTATTGTTTTCTATCTAGATTACATGATGAATAGTACAAAACTCGTTTAATTACTAATATTATGTAGATTAAATGCTTGAATTCCATACTCCTAACATAATTTGATAAGTTGGCTAATTGATTGATTGATTGAAGATATCAAAGAAGAAAAAATAGGAGATATAAAAATGTTTGATTCTTATTTAGTTTTTTAGCCTAATGAATTTGATTGTAGTCCAATTGAATATATTTCTCAGTTGATTTTAATGTTGCTAAGACAAAGCTACGAAACAGAAGGGTAATCTCACTCCCTAAACTTAATAGGGTACATTGCCTAAAGCTAAAATACGTTATTTGACTGAGCCTAATAAGAAAAAGTAAAAGAGAGATACAAAAATTACGTCCGTTTTTATATCATAATATTTATTAATTTTTAATCATCTACCTAATCACTACTATTTAATTATTAGTTAATTATTATTGATAACTAAGATAAGTGTGTTAAATTTTAGAACCTTTTATAGAACTTATCGTGTTGGCGTTTAATAAAAATAAATCTATTGCAACTACATAAAACTACAAAACCCATTAAACTCTATTCTACGAATACAAATTAAAACCAGTCCGTGCTAATGTAGTGCTTGGCTTCTGCTTATTAAATTTTCAGACTAGTCAATTTCATTCATTAATATCTATGCCGAACAACTCCGCCCTGCAACAATCCAATAGCTGGAATGTATTGATAGGTACAACAACTTCATAAATTTCTGAATAAATCTTTCAAAAATTATATAAAAAGGCCAGGGATTTAGTATTTGCCTTGCATTTATTGCAGTCCATTTAAAGAATTTAAAATAATATTTGTAGAAGTCAGGTAGTAGAAGTAAGGTCAAGTAAACCCTGTCGCACTTCGTCTTCAGTTTTGCTTCGCACTCCTTCTCGTAGTTCTACTTGCTACGACAATTCTTTCACAGTTTCTGCAGTACGGCTGTGGAATGCTCATCCTCATTCCATACGCGATAGCCGTTCTTTAGTCATTTTTAAAAAACGAATAAGAGACTACTTTTTCTCTCAACAATAGCAAACATAATGTGTATTTATTCATTTATATATACCAAAATATACGGCGGTTTGTATGTATTTATGTTTAAATATATGTATGTATGTGTGTATGTATGTATGTAGGCATGTGTGTATGTATGTATGTAGGTATGTGTGTATGTATGTATGTATATTTGTATTTATCTGGGTATGTATGTATGTTGTGAATATATATGTATGTATGTGTATGTATGCCTGCTGACTGGGGTATACGTCTTGTATACACTCTTACAATCAAATCTCCACATTGTACACTAGACTTTGCCTCTCATTTTATAGCAATTCCTCTGTGTACTCCCGGGCTGGAAGAATATTCAACTCTGAGTTAGGCTCGCCTTTGTAAATTATATATCGCTATATTGTATTAATGTCAAATATGTGTACAACAAAGAATAAATAAATAAGTCCTATCACTCGATTGAAGCCCCATTTACCAGGTACCGGTGTAAATATAAGTAGCTTTAAATATGAATTTCTTGCTTCTGGCTTCAATGCAAAAGTTGCGCATAAAATATTCTCTACCCCTTTAGGAGCAAAATTGTAAAAATCTTTAGGTACATATTAATCAACCTAGGGCCAAAAATGAGTCTTTTAAACAACAGCAAGTTCGTGCTATATAATTTTCCTTGTAAGGGGGTGAAATTTATAAAAATACCGATACACGTGTACGTTTAACGGAGGACAGAATATGATTAGATGTACGTACCTATTTGTAACCAGAAACTAGGTTTGTGCTGCTTAAATTGATCATACTCCACTCTTTTACCTCTCAGGGGTGAAATATCCCAAAAACCTTTCGTTTAAATTTTAGTTACAGTTCGTCTTTTCGAGCCAGCATACTGTGTAGAATGTTCACTGTATTTATAGTTATACAGTAAAATAGCATAAAACTGTAGATGTTTTTAGACGTATTTACTTTAAAAGGACCTGACGTTTGACGTCATACTCAGAGCTAATGAAGGGCTTCACCTCAACTATTGTTAATTTTCCCTTGCGAAATGATGGGGGTGTCATCGCGGCGAACTCGACCGGTGACGCATGAGGTATTGCGACGTTTGCACTTAGCACTTTTATTTAGAATATAAGTTCGTGCATCGCCACTATTCCGAACAGAATACGAAAAGCAGTGTGAACATTTAAAGTAAGCAGATTTTACTGAGTTGTACCTGCTATTGTTCTTGCTCCTGAAAAACTTTGGCTTAAACTGGTGGTGGGTGCCACTTACAAGTACATCGGTCCGTCGCATCTAAACACTTCAAGAGATGAGTGCTCTTACGTGATCGATAACTAATATCTCTTAATGGCTTTTATTTGTAGTTTGGTTTTAGTTGAACTCGGATAGTGATACTAAACTGTTAGGTCACTTACTGATTGATGGACGAGGCTCGTCAGGCTTTAATTTCTGGTTTTTATTCTGTATCTGATTTAAATAGGAATTAAGCAGATTGTTTAATGTTTTGTCAATTTTTAAAATTATAGTACATTATGGTACAAGTGTGTACAGTTGGTGATTGTGACAAGTGTGTACGTCCTCGGCTCCCTTAAGAGCCTCACTTAACGGCTCGGTTCTCAATGGCACCTCCATACGATGTTTTTTAACATTCTTGTGTATAAAATAATACTAAAAAAGTTATTTACCCTTGCAAATTTCAGGTGGTAAACTTTCCATAACGTTAAGGGATTCGCATCAATCACATCATATATAGTACTTACAACGTAAATAATTTTCTTTATAACCAGTACTTGTAGACATTTTAATTAATTAATAACTGTAATATCAAAAGCGAAAACGAATTGTGAATTTCTTTTTCACAATAGCGTGAAAATTTAATTAGTTTTCCTATGCGCACGCATCTCGGTCGGCAATTGACTGAAAGAGGTTACTTTTTTATTTGTCGCGGACTAAATGGGGAGTTTAATGTTTTTACTGAGAAAACAAAAGTTATAAGTTAATTGAGTGAAAGTTTTGATTATTAAACACATTGTCTATTTAAACACAACCTCTGTTAAAGACAGCCTCTGTAGCGTGGCGGTGGTATCCGCGGTCGCTACGCAGGAGGCGCGGGTTCGATCCCCGCTGAGTGCAAATGTATGATGTATGCATGAATATGTATATTTGCATTGGTCTGGGTGTTTCTATGTATAATATGTACGTATTTACAAAAAAAAAACTATCCAAGTATGTTTATCTGCATTCTAGATTCCATAACACAATAATAATTATTTATATTTATAAATACGACGTTGCATGAAATGAGTTAGTAATAGTATGAATGTATTAATTTATTTGTCATATTGAACACGACCTTGTTTTGTATCGAAATTAAAAAAAAAAAACAACTCGACCAATAAAAATTAAAAAAAGAAACTGTAGCTC
Organism: Eilema caniola; assembly: GCA_949126895.1. Lineage (NCBI taxonomy): Eukaryota > Metazoa > Arthropoda > Insecta > Lepidoptera > Erebidae > Eilema > Eilema caniola. Next base: position 3,098,440 of record OX421461.1, on the reverse strand, counting down.
ACTTGCAATGAAATTATAGCAATAAAAAGTCAAAATTTGATTACAGGTGTCACTATGTGGCTAATTCCGGTGAAATCTACGAGCTAGTGCGTTAAAAAATAAAAAATTGGTTCAGTGGTTTAGGCGTGAAAGTGTAACATACAGACAGACAGAGTTACTTTCACATTTATTATATTAGTATGTATATAGTGTACCCGGAGTACTACCAGGGGCCTTCGGCTTCAGGAGCGTTCCCCTTAGACCGGGTATACAATCAGTTTTTGATTGGTCGGATACCTTTAACACCAAATTAGCCTGAATATTCCACAATATATTCCACAACATTTCATTTTACCTAGCTTGTGTTATGGAATCTAGAATGCGGATAAACATACTTAAATAGGTTTTTTTTAATACATACATATTATATATAGACACACCCAGACCAATGCAAATATACATATTCATACATACAAATATTTACACTGAGCGGGGATCGAACCCGCGCCTCCTGCGTAGCGGCCGCGTTCTCTACCGCCACGCCACGGAGGCTGTCATATTTGTACAAAGCTTCCTATCGTTCGGAGTGTAGCCTATCTACATGTAAGTTGTTATAAATTTGGTGTGCGTTAGTTCATAGTCGTGTCAATCAATCGTGTCGCCGTCATGTTATCTGTCACACTCAACATTATCTAGTCTAATCGCACCTCTATGGCGATAATTACTTTTAATATGTCATACCTACAAAGTTATCCAAGGTCACACTAAGCTTGGCTAAGATCGATCAGGACAACAAGGTAGTCAGAGCATATTTAAAAACTGTAATTACACCAGGATAGCTGAACGAATCTGAATGATATTTACAACATAAAATATATCTACATAGTTTAGGATAACACACACATTCCTGCAGGGCTAGCATGGCATGAAGACAAAAAGTCCCCGGGGAGTGGCTTAGGTGACGATTCACCCTATAAAAATCTCAGCTAAGGGTGAGTAGTCACTTTTTAAAATCATAGGTGGTTTATACACCCACTGTATGGGTGAGTTCACTACGTCCAATTTTACTCAGCTAACTAACATTTCTAACGCGTTTGCAACTGCTTACAAAAATTTTTTGCTCATATTTTACCAGCAGAGAGATTTTACCTAGCTAATAGGGAATATGTTAAAAAAAAGGTGGATATAAAAAGAACTTTTAGTTGTGCAGTTTGGTAAATAAACAAAACCAATACCAAACAGTTTTAATTAAAATAGTTTCAGTATTAGATCCCATTAAACAAAATATCATTAACTCATTTAACAAAATGTAACAATAACGTTTTTAACAAAGAATGGTGATTTAATAAAAGCACACTAATCAGAATTTAAAGTAATTAAGTGGAATATGGATGAAAAAAGTTGATTTAACAATAAACTTATTAAACAAAAAACTGATATAATAAATTAAAACTCATTAAACTCATATACAGGGTGTATTTTTGAAACGGGGCAGTAAGGGCAAGTACCTTAACCGTTGCAGTTACAGCAAAAAGTTCTTAGAAGACCTTCCCTAACTTTTTGACATATTTTGAACTGCATTCACAGATTTTGTAAAAAACTTACAGTTGGCAAAAAAAAATGCAAAAAGTCCAAAATTTTTTTTTATGCCAATCGATTCTATTTCATGTGCGGATCAAAAAACTCTATGAGACCATTTTAGCTTTCAGTACTAGGAAAGACAGAAATCGCCAAAAACGTTTCCCCTACATTTCGGCAACAGAAACAAATTTCTACGATGGTCTAACTTTTTGTTATGGCCAGGAAGTGGGTAGAATTGACTGTAAAGTAAATAAAAAGAATATTTACCCTCAAATTTCGAATTTGATTCGAAAATCTGTGTGTTATTCTTAGTTTCAGCTGAGAAACTTCGTATGAGTTATTAATTAAGGATTTTCGCTAAAATGTCTTCTAATCGTGAAAAAATTGACTTATTAGAAGCGTATTTTGTCAATAATCGAAATGCGGGAGCTGCATTAGTGTGGTACCGCAATAAGTATCCGTTGCGGCATGTGCCAACAAGAAAGGTTATTACAAATCTTTTGAAAAACCTGGAATTGCAGGGTTCTTTCAAAAGAAAGCGGCAGCCTCGTGTGGACATGGACACGGAGATTGCGGTTCTAACTTATGTCGAAGCATATCCAGAGGTATCGTCCAGGCAAGTCGCCCTTGAAGTAGGTGTATCCCACTCCCTTGTGATAAAGATATGGAAGAAATACGGCTACAAGTGCTATCGATATGGGCGCATAGTTCAAGTGTTACATCCGGGTGATGATGTTCGAAGGCTTACTTTTTGCAGATGGCTAAGAGGAAAAATAAGCAGAGATCATGAATTTTTAAATTACATACTGTGGTCAGACGAAACTAATTTTTCCAATAACGGTATGTACAACAGAAAAAATCACCACTATTGGTCCAAAGAAAATCCACTAAGAGTTACGGCAAGTCATAATCAGGTTCGCTTCTCATTCAACTGTTGGTGTGGTATAATGTCCAATCGAGTCATAATGGTGGAATTTTATGAAGGGAAACTGAATTCTGCCATGTATAATGAAGTCATTTTACACCATCTTGAAAACGAGATGGACGAATGGCCCCTGTCGGAATTGCGAAAAGCTCATTTTCAACAAAATGGTGCTCCGCCACATAACAGTCACCTTTCACGTTCCAATTTGAGCCGCCTATTCAGTACACAGTGGATAGGTACACATGGTCCAACACAGTGGCCACCTCGTAGCCCCGATCTAACACCACTTGATTTTTTTTTATGGGGCTTCGTGAAAAACGAGGTGTATAAGACGACGTACGCCAGTGTTCAAGAGCTCAAGGATGCATTAATGACCATTTTACGTAATATTCATCCCAGAACATTATTAGCCGCCATTCGTTCAGTGCAAAAAAGGATAGACTTATGTATTCGTGAAAATGGAAATCATTTTGAGCAATTTATTACATAAACCAATTTCTTAAATGTTTAAATGATTTTTTTTATTTAAAAAAGTTCAAAATTTTACCTGACCTATGAGTTTCGAGTTGATTTATCATATTTCCGTACGAAATGTATGGGAAAGGTCTTTGGCGATTTCTGTCTTTTCTAGTACTGAAAGCTAAAATGGTCCCATAGAGTTTTTTGATCCCCACATGAAATAGAATCGATTGGCATAAAAAAAAAATTTTGAACTTTTTGCATTTTTTTTGCTAACTGTAAGTTTTTTACAAAATCTGTGAATGCAGTTCAAAATGTCCCAAAAAGTTAGGGAAGGTCTTTTAAGAACGTTTTGCTGTAACTGCAACGGTTAAGGTACTTGCCCTTACTGCCCCGTTTCAAAAATACACCCTGTATAAGAAAAAAGTGACTATATTAAAAGTTACACTTTACAATACAGTGTCCCATTATAATTTCACGGTCTATCAACTCTTGAATAGAATTTTCTAAATATTTTTGTGTAAATATGGCTTCGTTTGTCCGTTTCATAATGTAATTATTTTTTCGCCAAGAGCTTAAATAATAACTGGCATCTTTTATCAATGATTTTATTAATAACGCAATATTCGGTTTTTTTGTGCTTATATTTAACCAGTGGGGGAGTGGAGAAAAATTTGTCTTTCCCTCCGTTTTGTCCCTTTAGCTAGCACGGCGTCGAGGAAAGACTAGTTTCTCACCGGGGACGTTTCTCCATTCAATGCTACCAATATACGAGAAAATATTCGACTCGTAATATTCGACAAAATTAACAAAACCCAGCAACCTGCATATTTTATAAGAGTAATAGTGACTTTTAAAATTATCAGTATTATGCTGCAGAATATTATTATTGACTAAAGAGTGCGCCATGTTGAAGAAAAAGAAAGACAATCTGTCATGTAACGTTTTTTTTACATGTTTATTTTCTGTTTATTTATTTACCCCATTTACCCGGTACATAACTCAATCGTATATCCTTTATTAATATTATCTTTATTGTAGTATTTATTGTGATTTTAATAAAATGAGTGAAAAAATATTGTAAGTTCAAATTTTCATTTATTCACAATAACATATTTTGAATAAATGTGTGAATACTGTGAATTCAATACAATCATACAATTTGTTACAAAGAATATATTCTTTAGGATTAGGAGCACAGCAGCTCAAATAAGAGTTTAGTCGATTATGAAATGCAACATTATTTACCTTATAATGTACTGGCAAGCCATCTCATTCATTTAAACGTCGCATGGGTAGCTTAGTGGTTAAGGAGTCTGCCTTACGATCGAGAGGTCCCGGGTTCGAATCCTGGCCTTTACACTACCGACGTGAACCCACTTCCAGCACAAGCGATTTAGCTTAGTTACATGGGTTAGAGGGAATATTAGTCATTTCGATAATTTCGGTTGATAATATTATAAAAAAATGCGTTGTTCAATGCATTGCATACATAATAAAGGGCCATATCTTTAGAAATCCTATAAATTCACTCCTGGTAATTCGAACACGTTTATTTGATCCCGCAGCATACGCCGTTGCATTTTGTTGTTGCGTTTGTTGTATTTGTAGTTCACTTAGAACGAAAAAGCCGCGAGACATTTTTAATTGTGTATTAAGCAATCTTGTCCCCACCACAATAGTTCGGAGACTAATTTCTCTCTATCATCTGTCAAAAAGAGACAAATTATCTCCACTTTACGGCCGCCGTGCTAATCAAGTGGTGAAATAGTCTCTTGTTTACGTCACAGCGAGGGACATAAGCTATCTCCTTTGACGCCATGCTAGCTACCGGGGAGAAACACCTTTGTCCCCTGTCTATATGACATAAGCGGTGGAGAGAGATATTTGTCCCGCGCCCATGCTAGGCCCGCTGGGAGTATCAGTATTATACGCGGGACGAGCCAATAACTGTATGTATTGCAAAATAGTAGATTGTTCAACAAGGGACTAAAACAAGCCATAATGACACGAGATGTTTTAGCCACCCTCGCTTCGCTCGGGTGGCTAATAGTTCGAGTGTCATTATGGTTGTTTAGTCCCACGTTAAACACTCTACTTTTCACTTTGAATGCGAGGAAAAAAAAGCGACGGTTTATACAAAATTATATTATTTAAAATTTTTTTTAAGAAATAGGCAAATATCTTTTTCAACCTAAATATATTAATTTATCATATCGATAACGGGGTAAAGCCTCCGTGGCGTGGCGGTAGTGAATGCGGTCGCTACGCAGGAGCCGCGGGTTCGATCCCCGCTCAGTGCAAATATTTGTGTGCATGGATATGGGTATTTGCATTGGTCTGGGTGTTTCTATGTATAATATGTATGCATTTACAAAAATCTCAGTATGTTTATCCGTATTCTAGATTCCATAATACAAGGTAGTAAAGCTATGCTTACCATGGATCTAGATAGCGTTGTGTGAAATGTTGTGGAATATTTATTTATTTTTATTTATTTATAATAACAAAGTTTCTAAGTTGCACAATTAATTGTGTAAGTAATTGGTGATTACAACGCAAGCTTATTACGAATAATCTATTCAAAATTCAAATTGCAAAGAAATTTGTCCCGCGGTTTTTTTTTTTGTTAGTGACGTACGGTTTATATGCTTGCATATATATTTAGCCAACAGATTCAAACTTGAAAAATAATTTAAAACTAATTGGAGATGGATAATAAAATGAACTTATCCTTAATACTTACATAATAATTTATTTAAATTAATATCATTAATCGTGGTTCACGAAATTAAATGGGATTTTTTGATTTTTTCAAATGTCATTTTGAGGTTATTTCTATACACAATCACTAAAAAGGTGATAATCCTCCCATTCACAAACACCGTGATTGGCTGTTTAGGAGTTATCAAAGTAAATTAAAAAAAAATTACTTTAATCCCTAGAGATTAATAAGGAACTTTAGTCCCGATATGCAGGGACTAAAGTAACTTTTTAAGAGCATAAGAAGTGAAAAAGCAAGTATTGATGGATGGAGGTTGGTTATTCTATCAAGCCAGGATGGACATACATAACATATGAGCTATAGCAGAATCAGAATTAAGCGCTAGCGGAGCCGCTGGCAATAACTGGTTTACCATAAATCATTCAATTCAATTAGTAACATTCGTTACATGCATATTAGCTTCATGAAATTTATGAGATTACAGTAATATCGGAATTAATAATATGTTATTGCTATAATGAACAAAGGATGTAACAGTAAACACACAGTTGGATAAAATGTGGGCGCTTCAAATCCGACCTGCATCTGATTACTGTTAGGTACCTCATGGTCTACCGCTCCGCTCATCTGATTCGATGGAGCATCGCTTAAACTTCTACTGAGGGATTCAATGAAATGGTTAATAATGCACTCATTCTCCACCAGGTTGAACTCCGCATTACCCTTGTGGTCGAATCTTGGGATAAAGCACGCAGAATACTGCCTTGTATGCGTGATTTTTAACTGTATCTTGAACGTAAGATGCGGATGTCGTGGCAAGAGTTCCGTGATGAATATCTCATAGGGCAGAGCAGGGTCAGATGATCATGTTTTTGTTCAAACCCGTGTACGGAGAAGTTAAGTAAGAAAATAATCAGTTTTATCATTGTAGGAACTTCTTTATTTATTCAGTAACATAATTCAATCAACTGATATATAAAATTCGTTAGTCATAGTATTAAATTTGGTTAAACAATAAAAAAAATCAAATGGCTCAATAGACCCCGCTTTAGGGGTCAGTTGAACCACCCAAAGGGGTCTATTGAGCCAGTGTATTGTAACGTCTCAGAAACATCAAATAAAAACTAGCATCAGTCTTATATTGCTATCAGAAATATTCAAACATACCAAGAGTATTAAAAAATCTATGTCTCACTCGCCTATGAAAAATACAGGTAATAAAATTATAAAAAAAAACTGTAACCCATAATTAGTCACTTTCACAGTTCATACAAACAATATTGCACATGAACCAGTGGTACACCTAACGTGAGCCCAATCACGACAGTCAGTGCACTGTATCCATTGCTCTCCTGGAAAGCTATCTGAATAGGCTTCAACGCACACGAAATAGTAATAATCATCATCTTCGATGTCTGATAAGGATGTCACAAGCGTCTTTCTTTTCTTCACCTTTTTAATTTTCTTTGCAGGTTGTGACTCTGAGCAACTATTTAAAATAACTTACTTAACAGATTTCTTCTTAGACTTTGCTACGTTCTGACCAGGTTTGCTTTTACTTTTGCTCTGTTCTGCAGCGAGTGCCTCTTTCTCAGGTGTGTCGGACAAAACAGTTCTCTTTTCCCTTTTCTTTGTTTGTTTTCTAGGCCTTGCTTTAGATTTGCTTTATATTTGATGGCACATTCATATGCATGCCCACGTACATCCAATGGAGTTAGTCCATAATACATGGAAGGCGGCATGTTTTAGTTGTAGTTTAGTTATATTAACTTGTTCCGTTTTTATCTTGTAGGTTCGCTTTCTAAAATTAATAGACATTACGATGAATGTAAAATAATATCAATTTAGAGTGTATTCACAGACTTATAGCTCACCAACAGAACCATTTAATAGTCTACCCTACCTTACTAAAAATATCGGGGTCTCTTGAACATGGTTCATTTGACTCCGATTTTTTTGTCTCAAGAGACCCCATCCCGGAATTACTTTTAATATATTGAATCAATATTAAACTATTGCGGATAGCTTATTTTTGCAATTGGAATTCTTTAGAGACATGATTAAGACATGAAAATACACTTACTTCATTGTTGCTGCAGAATAAACATGCGACTGAGACCAATAATAGCGTACAGTGATGTTTTTTACTTTTGGCGCCAAATTATTAACAACGCACCGGCACGTTCTACTCTTCCGCCGGCTGGCGACTAAAGTCACAATTACTCTGTTACCTACCCCTTCCGCTTCGTCCCGTATACTAGGCTCCTGCTTATAGCGCTGCGATTGTATGCTATAGAGCATGGCTCAAGTGACCCCATGGCTCAAACGACTCCGCTCTGCCCTACTCCTCTTTTAGATCGATCTGGCATGTCGAGGAAACATTCGATATTTCTCTGCTTTTTGAGGAGAGCCGATAATCTTACAACCTGTCAATCCGCGGACAGTGCTCGCATACTAAACATTGATTGAGAAATTCAGTTAAATCACTCTTTGCCGCCTCATCTATTGTATACCACTTTTGCGATGGACAATCGCCGGGCCCTATCATCGTTGTCGTCTTCCGCCTCGACGTCTACATCTAACAAGGGCAGGTTATTTGCGTTAGTTGAGCTACGGGGAGCCGGAGAATATATTAGAGGTCTGGAGACCCTCGGCACTTTCCGTACTTGTCTCGCCTTACAGCTCGCTCTAAGTAATGCTAAAATTGATACGAAATTAATAAGTACAAACTTATGAAATATTTTTTAGCATAGCTATCCTTGGGTATAAGGAAAGTCAGTAGAAACGAGTATGTCTCAAGCCAACCTCGCCTACCAGCTGGTGTACCTCTTAATAGACGGTTGAGGCCCATGACGGGGTTAGGTCAGACGGCAGCCACTTTCACAATGTTTTATCAAATAAATAAATATGACAGACAATTAAATTGTTGCCAACGATACTGTTTTAATACTACCATTTGTCTAGAATTTTGCTAATTTTCTAACATCAAAGTTGAAATGGCCAATAACTGCAGTATTTACTCGTAAATAAAAATAGAAAACGTAGCAATAGTCACTTACCGACAGAGAAGTGAGAAATGGTAATAGCGCTTTGTAATGCAGCAGTTCAAGGCTTCGTCTCACGTGCTGTTTGCCGATGTTCATTTCCTCCGCTATTTTGTCCCATTTTTTATTATTGTTGATAATTTAGATACCACCGATCCTCTCAACGGTCTCCATCAATATCATGATGTTAATTTCAACTCTCTCGAACCTAAAACGACAGTTGTTTAAGCTTTAATATTGTGTTAGTCACTATTTTATTAGTCACGTTCATGACAAAATTACAGCGAGCTGGAGGAGCAAGCGGAGGAACATCCCTACATTTGTAAAATGAAACACACAGCCTCCGTGTAGGTTGATTTTGTATTGAGGCCTATATGTATGTATATATGACGACTGTCACGGCCTAAAAGGGAGTTAGGTTTCCTGGTACTTTGGCCGAGTAGTGTAGTAGGCTAGTAGGTTAGACTAGTAAAGGGAACCCCAGACTCCAAGTTGAAAAGCGTCGGATGCGACTGGGATTAACGCTTAGGATGAAGAAGAAGAAGTGTAGGTAGTAGGTACCAGGCACCCAGGGCCGCGTAGTACCAGTAACTCCAGCCGTATAGTACCAGCCGCCTCAGATGGAGTAGTACCAGTCACCTCCAATCGTTTAGTAGGTACCAGGGACGTGTGTTTATAACCTCCGCTTGTTACACGACTGAAAAAAAGGAGTGTATTGTGTTTAGGGTTCACGTATGTATGTATGTGACTTTCTTTGTGCCACCATATCTCCTAAATACCTGTACTGATTTACATGTGTGGGGTATCATTAGAATCCTTGCGCTAGCCCGAGTGACACTGGCTATATAAAAATATGAAAAACAAAAAAATTTTGAATTAAGGCGCCAAAACAGATGTTTAAAAAAATTTTTTTATTCCTAAACCATTGAGTGGGGTATCAAAATGAAGGATTTTAAAAGACAATTTCAAATATATATGCAACTTATGTATTTCCTTACCAATAATAATAAAATTATATTATGTGTGTTTAGTAAAGAAATAACACACTAGACATTACAACAGACTTTTCAATCAATCAATATTGAGTAACATCAAGTTGAATCGGGCGCTCTGCATTTTATACTAAGCGCCCGATTCAAGTGAAGAGCAATATTATTCTCATAAATATTTAACGTTGTTCAACTTTCGAGAGGCGATTTCTTTTATGCAGCATGTAAGATTCATAAAAGTACATTTTATTTAAATCGAATATCAAATCCATACTAAAATTGTAAATGGGAAAGTTTGTGTGTGTCTCTGATTATCCGTCTTTCACGGCTTAACCATTGAATCGATTTTGATGAAATTTGGTATAGGGGTAGATTAGATCTACTACTAGACTAGATGTTTGGTCGCCAATAACTGGCAGCCATGCGAGCGAAGCCGCGGGCAAAAGCTAGTACTTAATAATCCCAAAGTCGACTAATTATGTCAAAGTTATACAAGTTTATAAGAGATATGATGCTGGAATAAAATAACATTGGGGTACAAGTCGACCTCACCAGCTTAAGCTAAGTTCTGGAACCGCGGATGAAGAGTGGGTATTAATTATTAATGTATAGCCAAGTGTTATACTAAAATAATTATTTAAAACATTGTGTTGTGTAATCTATACTACCTCGGTGTGATATATAGTAACGGACGAGGAAATAAACATAAAATACCGGTTTGCTTTGACTGATATGCATTATAATTAATATAAAGGTAATCAAATACGGTCTATAATATAGAAAAAATCTTTATTGTTTTCTTATTACAGTTACAATCAAACGTATTATACTTAATACACACAAACCTATTGAAAGAGAAAACATATCTACGTACATAATTAATGATTAAACTTAATTTGGTAACAATTTTAGTTCAACCTCTGAATAAAATATCCTTGATTAAGAAACACAACTGGACCCTATGAATGATTTCTTCAGTCTTGTGAATGCCAGCGATGTTTTCTCTCATATGGTGGGTGACTGGAAGTTTGGCATGATTTTTTTTTTTTATATAAGATTAAAATTAAATACGAATATGGCTGTCGTTACGGGTAGTTGGAGCTCTAAAAGTGCAACAACTGATCTAACTTCAATGCTTCGATATCGCCTTTGGGTCGTGGAGGTCAGATGGCAGTCGCTTCACAGAGAGTATCGAAGTTTAGCCAAATCCGCAGTTAGACTGGTAAAGCGGACCCCAGACTCCAAGCTGAATGCTTCGGATGCGACTGGGATTAACGCTAGGATGAAGATGAAGAAGTTCAAAATATGAATAAAGATGTTAAATAATATTTGAGCTCTATTATCAATAGTATTGCTAAAGATTCGACACTAACAGCAAACAAAAATTAAAGCAAGTTAACAACTACTGGATGCGGAAGGCGGAGGATCGTACGAAATGGCGCACATTGGGAGAGGCCTATGTCCAGCAGTGGACTGCAGTGGGCTAATTGATTGACTGATTGATTGAACAACTATTCTGTCTCAGCTGTTTTCCATGAAGTCGTTGTAGCAGCAAGTATTTCATAATTTCGTGTATCTTTCATCGATAACATATTATTGTATAAAACATTCACTCTTTCACTAACACTCACACTCGATAGTCGCTTCAATATATCACTTAATTAATTATAAATAGGTACCTACATTAAGGTGAATTGTTATAATTGTAAAAAGCTCATCACGAAAAAAAGTACTGTCTTGGAATGCGGTCGATGCCAAAAAATAGTGCATGCAACTGCCGTGTGCTCAGGACTATCCTCAAAGCAACTTTCAGCACTAAAGGCAGCTGAAAGCCTGGAATGGACGTGCAATGACTGCAGCCAGAACTCGTCACGACGGAGGTCTTTTCTGATGCTCGACGACCTGGACGAGGAAGAAGAGGAGACCACTCAAGTAACCAAAGGTTATGATGTCAAAAATCTTCTTCAGGACCTGAAAAAGGAGGTGAGCAACATAGTGTCACAAGAGATGAAAGCAGTGTCGAACGCAGTACAATATTGTAGCGAAAAAGTAGACGATTTCGCTGAGTCACTTGATGCTCTAACAGCGAAACTGAAGGACCAGGAGAGGAAAATTACGCACCTGGAGAACAAAAACAAATATCTGGAGCTGAAAATAGAAACGTTAGAACAACGAAACAGCGAAATAGAACAGCAGTTATATGGTAACAAGGTAGAAATAGCGGGTATCCCGGAGATAGCTGATTTAGACCTTCATAAGCTTGCAGGAAATGTCGCCAATAAACTCAAGACCCCAAAAGAAGACATCATTTCGATTAAGCGACTTACATCACGCAAAACCGGACCTGGACCTGTACTAGTAAAACTGCGAAGCGAGAATGCTCGTCTGAGTATGATTAAATCCGCTCGTGAACTTAACATCCAGGCACGAGACCTAGTCCCAAACACAAATGGGACAGAAGCAACGGAGAAAATCTACGTTAGGGAAGCACTCACTCCATATTTTAAAAACTTACTTTGGCAAGCCAAACAGGATTTAAGAGGTACGTACAAATTCATCTGGTTCAAGGAATCAAGAGTCCTGGTGCGGAAGAATGAGAGATCCAAGGTGTACAACATAAGAACAAAGAACGATATACTTTCCCTGCTGACAGCCGATACTAGTAAGTGAAGCTACTAAATACAACACAAGAAGAAGTAACTAAACACTTTTCTTTGTTACTTAAGTCACTTACTTAAATACCATCTACCTACCTACCTTGCTACAATAGTAAATGGATTCATATGAACTAGAAAATAATGAAAAAGAATTGTATAATTGTGTTAACTATTGCTCCTATGAAAAACTAGTACCCAATAATCCTAATAACTTATCATTTGTACACGTTAATATAAGATCCACGAAAAAAAACTTCTGGAAAGTAGAACATCTAATCGCTATGTCTCACTCATCAATTGATGTACTGATACTTACCGAAGCTAATGTTTCCGATAATATCAGATCGCTTTATAATATCAATGGCTATACAATGCACACAGACCTACGAAAACATCGTAAGGGGGGCGGAATTATTGTCTACATTAAAAGCAAACACAAATTTGTTCGCACTGCTGTAACACCATTAAATTAGGAATGCGTGATAGGTAAAATAAACACCTCGTGCTACACTGTGACACTGTGTGCAGTATATAGACCACCGAGCTCGAATAACCGTATGCTCACTAGACTCACTACTGGCGATCTGGTATTACTGGGGGACATTAACATTACATTAAAACCAACGACACCGACTGATATAATGTACGAAAAAGCATACTTGAATGCAATGAGCGGCCATGGTCTCTCGTGCGGTATTACAGACTATACTAGGATAGAAACAATAAAACGAAAGAACAATATTATAGTGACTAAAAGTTGTATAGATCACATTTTTGTGCGATCACGCACGAGAGACGCGTTCACCGCTGCTCTATGCACCAAACTAGCCGACCACCGAGTCACTGCACTCACATTGCATTCAAACACATATATACGGGATGCTCCAATCTATGTCGCGCGTTATAATAACAAAAAATTAAATAGTATGTTGGATGAAATAGATTGGAGTCCGACGGAAAAAATGCAGTGCCCAGAGGACATTTATTGATACATATAAAACGAATTTAGCGGTTGTTATTCAAAAGCACAATATAAACAAAAATTAAGTGTCTCGAAAAGAAATTCTTACCCCTGGGTGGACCAAAAGATTGAGAAAATGTGTCAGTATAAAGACAAACTGTATCGAAATTGAGAATTGAGATTAAAATATAATAAGGCTAGAAATAAAACAAACAAAATAGTACATAAAAATAGAAATAAGTATTATAAAACTGAAGTAAATAAATATAGAACAGATCCTAAAAAACTGTGGCAAATAATAAATAATATGGCAGGAAGAGTAAGTAACTCAATCGATGACGTAATTTTGAACGCATTTAGCTCCATTGGAAGCGACAAATTGATAGCAGATAGTTTTGCCTGTAAATTCCAAAGCAATGTAAAATCAATAATACCTTCGTGTCATACTAATTTGTTACGCGAATCTGACTACATCAGTCCACTTGACAAATCTATTTACATTGGAAAAGCCTGCACAAACGGAATAAAAAACATACTTAAAAGGATAAATCCTAATAAAGCCCCGGGTGCTGACGGTATAAGAGCAATCGATATCCTGCGATTGTCAGATAAAATAAGCGATGCAATTGCGCGCCTAATAAATACCACTTTGGAAACGGGCCGATACCCAAAAGTACTTAAGGCAGGTATTGTCAGACCTATTCACAAAGGTGGTGGTACTGAAGATCACTCTAAGTACCGCCCCATCACAATACTACCAGTGCTAGACAAAATCGTTGAAAAACATGTATGTAAGGTCATTCAAAATTTTTATACAGCGAACGACGTCTTATGTCCGCAACAGTACGGATTTCAGCCTAAAAAAAGTACGACACTCCTGTTATCCCGTTTCACTGACATGGTCAATAGCTGGTTAAATGATAAGAAACATGTAGTCCTGGTTTTTATAGACTATAGTAAAGCTTTTGATACTTTGAGACACGATCAGCTGGTTCAGCGGTTGGATGTCAGTGGTGTTCGTGGCCCTTTGCTCGAGTGGTGTAAAGATTACCTCTGTGACCGTAGCTATCGGGTAAAAGTTGGTCAGGCATATAGTGATAATGTTGGGGTCACAGAAGGCACAGCTCAGGGATCGGTTCTCGGCCCTTTGCACTACTTAGCCTACGTAAATGACCTGCCTAATGTGATTGAGCACTGCACTGTGTTCCAATTTGCAGATGATACTTGTCTGATGATTGCGGATAGGGGGGACCTTAGCGTAGCGCAGGAACAACTTCAAAAAGACTTCACAACCATCTGTAAATGGTCACACGATGCGGGTCTGGTTCTGAACGCGGACAAAACGAAACTCCTCCATATCCACTCAAGCCATAATCCAGATTCCTGTGAGACCGGTGTCAAGATCTCAGTTCACAGCCACGAGTGTCTGCACAAAAACCAAGCACTTTGCACTGACAAATGTCGTTACCTGGCGCAGGTAACTGACGTTACATACCTTGGTCTAGTGATAGATAGCAGGTTCAACTGGGCTAAACACATTGATAGAATCTGCAACAAACTACGAATTATTATAGCTAAATTTCATATTATTAAAAATAGAATACCCTTTCATGTGTTGCTGACTATGTACAAAGCCTTGGTGGAAGGCATTGTATCATACGGGTTGAGCAGCTATGGTCGGACGTACAAGACGTATCTGGACCACATTTATAACCTGCAGTATAGATTGCTTAAACTGATCGTACCAGCTAAAATTAAAATAAAATATAAAGACGACCCAAAAGGACTCTTCAAGTACTGCCAGGTCATGCCAATACACCAGAAAGTAGAATTTAGTCTTCTGGTGGAACAGTATTTTAGAACAGAAATTCAAGTCCCTAAAACAAACACAGCGGACATAGTCACTAGAAGCATTACCAATAAAAGACTGACAGTGCCGAGATTCAGAAATTTCTACGGTAAAAGAACTTCTCAGTACATCATACCCAACCTTATTAATAAACTGCCGGGACAGATAACAAATAAACTAACAGCACGAAACATGAAAATAACCTTGAAAAATTATTACTACCGGTGACCGCAAGAACTGGAGCATCCCGTATAGTACAGGGACTTGTGTCGTGTTGGTGGGGGTTGTGTCTGTAACATGGCCGAACACCACGCGCCGGGTTCTAAGTATCAGTGCTAATGAGATATTTACCTAGATTGAATAATATTCTCCAACTTTCTGTGCCCAACTCAAATCCCAACCATTGTGTAATGTACCTATTTACCTGTGTAATATAATTAATTATGTTTAAAATGTTAAAGAGAACAGTTTATCCTGCACAAATCTAATATAGGTTTATAGGATAAATTTAAATTGTATTTAATTATGTACATGTATAAATAAAAAAAATTAAAAAATTAACGAAAAATCTTCTAGCTGAGCCTTTTAATTTTGGTGTTGAGGGGTCAGCCTCTCTAAATCAAAATTAAAAGGTCTAGTCTAGTCAACGTTGTATCTCATCTGAATGAGAGACAACGTTGACTAGACTCTGTGGCATATTATTTACGATTCTTACCTGGAGTCAGTATTTGTGCTGTGTAACTCGATGAAAAAAGATTTTATTCATTCTTTTAGAAAGTTTACGGTGGTACTGCTGAGAAGTTTTAAATATAATATTTCTGCGGTGCAGACGACTTCCGCTGCATATGAACCAGGTGTTATCCTCTGAACTTTTATGAGCTGTCAACGAAATATCTGAATTAAATGTACTTTTATAATCAGTACATGGTATAATTTATTATTTAATACAGAGTTCTTCAATGCTAACTAAGTAATCTAAATAAATAAAAAATAGGTAGATACCTATTTGATACTCTTATCATGATAGCAACCACAGAGCAAAGTTAGTTGAAGTGAATAAGGTTCCCCTACTTTTGGTCATTACATAACCTAAATATTTTTGTAGATAAGTACTGTTATCATCCTGTAAATACAAATCCCATCAAAAACATTTTCATTTAAATATAGCTTAGCTTTATACGAGATCTGATAACTTTTTCACAGGGTAGGTAGGCTAGGTAAACTCCAAGACGAGTTTACCTAGCCTACCTACCCTGTAAAAAGGTTATTGTATAAAGCCGAGCTTCTAGGTTTAGAGCGTGCTTTCTTTAGAGCTTTATACGAGATCTGATTCCTTTTTCACAGGGTAAGCTAGGTAAACTCGTCTTGGCAACATTTTTACATGAAAATGTTTTAGGTGGGATTTCATTTATTTTTGCAAATTGGTTAAAAATTATGACGCACGTAATTTTTATTTGATAAAAGAAATATTTTAATTGATTTTGACTTATGTAGCACAAACTGTAGTGTAAGTCTCATATACAAACTTCCACCGTAGTAGGTAATCTGTGCTTCCACCTCCTATTCCCAGGGGTTGGGTTAGATTAGGTTTTTTTAATTTTTTTGTTGTTTTTGTAGTAATATTAGCTTACATACCAAGTTTCAGCTTTCTAGGACTTAAGGAAGTACCCTAACAATTTTGATGATCAGTGAGTGATGAGTTCAGTGACGAAATTAAGGGTTATGAGGCATTAATAAAATCTAAAGTACATTAATATCAAAGTACATTAATAATAGCTAAGACATTCAAACTTTGTATGTTTAATGATTGATCCGATGACATCCCCCCCGCTGAGACACCGGCACGAGCGGACGTGTTTCTGAACAGTCCGTGCTTTAAATTGATAAAAGTGTCTGATTATTAAATAATCAGTTTATATGTAAAAACTAAAAACAAAATATAAAGTTGTCGGTACTTTAATAGTTTATGTGTCATTCAGAGTGTGTGCAAACTGGTTCTTCAAGACTATTATTGACGATAAGATTATTATTGACAACAAAAATTTTTTTTAAAGTCATATAACATCAATACGTGATCATTCATTTCGCTACAGTATTCGTAAAACGCTTGGTCTGGAGGTTAACGTGTGGTCTGTTACGTGTGAGCGTTCGTTGGGTATCGAGTTCGATCACAACATAGCGGATTTATTTTTGTCTTTGATTACCCATTCTTTTTGAATGTGTTGTTATTGATTTACTTGTTTCATAGTTTTACGCAAACTTTCTGCTAGATATATTGCTTATTATAATAAAAACAATTAGTTGGTTGCATCTATTTCACCTCTTTAACGTTAGACCACTTACTGCTGGGTGGATTGGTGTGCGCGTTGTAAATTAAGCTGAAAATAGCAAAAATATGCCGCTAAAAAGAACACCTCCTCCATCGCAGTCGATGAAGCCTGTTGACGTACTGCCTACTACTACAATTAAACCGACGGCGACGCAGGTATTGCTTCAAAGTGCCTCTGAGCCTGCTATAAATCTGACAGCGGACTCTGCTGATACGGAATTATCACCAGACATAACATTCCGATATGCTAAGCGAAAACGGCTGGGAACAAATATTCTCCGAATACAAACTACAGCAAGATGAAAAGTACGACAAATTGCTCACTCTTGTGCATGATATCCGTGGCTCTCTTGACTTCCCGTTGAAGCAACATGACGATCTTAAAATTCAGGTGGAGAAACTGGAAAAAAAAGGATAAAGAAAGCCGTTCATATATTGGAAGTCTTGAAGATAAACTATAAAATATGGAGCAGAGCTCAAGGCCAACTTGTGTCGAGATTCGCAAGAGCTCAAGGTCAACTTGTGTCGAGATTCGCAAGAGATCAAGGTCAACTTGTGTCGAGATTCGCAATGTCCCAAGTAAAATAACGGAAACCAAGAGATCACTACTAAACACCGTGGTGGAAACAGGCAAAATACTAAACCTGACTATTCAAACTAAGGATGTGAAATATGTATTTAGAATAAAATCTAGGGATCCTACCAATAAACCCATAATAATAGATTTTACGTCAGTCATTCTTAGAGATGAATTTCTGCACAAATACCGCAGCTTAATGCCGGTTGCAGACCGAAAACTAAGCTATGCCAAGGCTAAACTAAGCTATGCCAAGCAAGCTAGGCTAAGCTAAGCTAGAAATATATAGCGTGCAGACCAACAGCTAAGCCAAAGCTCAGTCAGTGTTGCGTAGTTCAAATTTACGGACGTCGCCCGCCATGAATATAATCGATGAAGAAAATTCCGATACTGAATACGTTACACATAGAAAAAGAAGATTAATCTGACTCATTATTTTTTAAGAAAAAGACGTTCCAGATCTTGGATATGTCAACACATTCAATCTCGGCACACAAGTGGAGAGTTTAGAACTTTATTTTATGAGTTAGATGATGAACATTTTCAGTTATATTATCGTGTTACAAGAGTTCAGTTTTATGATTTGTTATCATTGATTATCGGAGATATCACTAAATAAGCTATTTGTTTGAGGTAATCAAAACAATTTTAATTAAAACAATTTTTTATTGGGAAATGCCAAAAGGTACACTACAAATTCTCTAAGCTATCGTTTTGAGCTGGTGTCGAGAAGCTAGATGATGATGAGTAGGGGAGAGTCCCACAGTACCGAACACCTAAGCCTAGGTGACAGTTAAAAAAAAAAGGATTTGGTATTAAACATTTTAATGAAGTTCTCAGTAACTTAACAATCATAGACATTCATATGCATAATCAGAACAATAAAAAATAAACATTACAAATGTTTTAACCTAGGTTCATCATTGGTAACAATTTTTGGTAAATTATATTGTGGCACCTAGTACCGAACATTAATATTAATTGGCACATATGGCCGAACACTCCTAAAAAAGATGACATCGATCGCAAATATATAATTCTGAGCACTCTGGTATATCAGCACATGCCTCGTGTGCCCATTCTTTGCATGAATTGCACTGAATCCAGTCTTCATCATGATCTTCTAGACAAACCACACAAGTGTCGTATCCTTGGTTTGCTGCGAAGATAATATTTTTTGTGCTAATGGTAAAGTTTTAGTCTTTTTAATCTTTTCTACTTTATCTGCCTTCTTAAATGTACGTAGTTGTTTCTTCTCCTCCTTAAGGGTTTTCTCATTTTCTTTATCTTCCAAAGACAATTTGTATGGAGAAGAAGTTAGAATTTGGCTTTTCTCAGACTTTCGTTTCCTTGTTTGAGCTCTTTTCTTTGCAGCGTCTGGCAACGGTGAGATGTTTAAAATGTATTGTCTTACAAAATCTGGACCTTTGCTCGTAGAAAGCTGCGGTGAAAATCTTTGCGGTAAAATGCTGGCTGTAGGTGTTTGCTCCGGTATTATTTGAGGAACATCGGGTGAAAATGATCGCCGCTACTTTGCTCTTCGATAATTTCTTCTATTGGAATATTCGTGATGTCACTTGGCAAATAATCCAGATCGCTAAAGATATTTTCATTAAACGGATAGATGCCGGCACACTTGAATCCTGCTGCTGCTATTTCATAACGTGCTACCTTTTTAAAAGCATCTGATACAAGTCCCGCAATATCAAATTCCGTAATTCTGGCTCCCGCATTAGCCATTATTTATCTTATCCACATTCCGCATTGTTCATTATAGGCGTCCTTAAAAGGCTTTATAAATGATCTGTCCAAAGGCTGGAGCTTGTGTGGTGGTGAGCTAATAAGGTGAATATTATTACCCTTGTACCAGTTTATTACGTCCAAAGTCTTGTGGCTGCTGTGTCCATCAAGCAAAAGCAAAATTGGAGACTCCTTTGAAGGTCGAGCAAACTTAGTAAAATGATGCATCCATTTAAAAAAAACTGGTTATTCATCCAACCTTTAGGTTGGGCTACAGCTTCACTATCAGGGGGAGAATTTATCATTAGCCTTTCATGCATTCTCTGGCGGGGGAAAAAAAAAGGAGGTATAAAATAGCCTGTAGCACTCATGCAAAAAAAAATCGTAACGTTTTTTTCCCTCTCGGCTGAAGTAAGCTTCCCAACTTGACGAATGTTTTTTTTGCCATCACCTTTGCATGCTTTTGTACAGTTGTAACGCCTGTTTCGTCACAGTTATATATGTTTGATGGTGGGAAATTGTATTTGTCCAAAATAGTTTTTACATTAGAAAAAAATACATTCAAAGAAAGAAAGAAAGAAAGAAAATGCGTTTATTTAAGCTAACTGCAGCACACAAAACAGATCACATAACAAAATACCTAATTTAATAATAAAAAAAAGAGATATTAAATAATGTTACTTGTAATACATTTTCTTAATATAATATGATGTTAGAAGTACCAACAAGTTAGTACTCAAGTAACTAAGTACAGTAATTTCATCACAAAAAACCATCCCCACCCCAATTATTTGCTTTTGTAATTGGCAACATTGACCATCATTCCTCTTCAGCCATTACGTAATCTATGATATCAATCTATGACACAGGCGGTACCAGGCGGTACCTTATCTATTACTTATCTATGACTATGACTTAACAACAACAAAACAAATCCATTACAGTGGCGTGCTTTGCGTTGAAAGGTGGTTATTTATTTCTTGTGTTGTGATACAATGTAAAATATGTTATGCGCTGCAGCTGCCAAAACTGGTCGCTTCTCAGCTTGGTGCCGTGATGCAGTGTTCGGTGAGGACCAAATCTACACCAAGCGCTGATTTTCGTCCACGGCCATTTTGTGAAGTGACGCATCACGCAATTGCGCCACCCGGCGGTGAATTGTTGGTAGAACACTGACGGTTTTGGAATATATTTTCTCATTCGGTACATAAGTACCTCCCATACATATACCAAACAAACAACAAAAAATAGATTAAGTTGCATTACGCCAGACAACGCGAACATTTTCAGAATTCCATTCGACGCACCATTCAATAACAATGACAAAATCTTACAAGTACCTACCTATTATGCAATCATGTTACCGAACACCGAACAGGACGCCATTTGCGACGCTTCGGCCGATACAAGCCGGACTCCCGCGCAGTCATTCAGTCAAGCCAGCACAATTATATTGACTTATCGGAAGACTAGTAGGTACATGTCCTACTCGGTATCTGCAGCATCATCCATCACATATCTCCCGCCCCAAAACCAGAGCAATCGCAAAAATTCACCTGGGCTCTGTTGAATCCGACCGCACGCATCAAGCTGGTAGACTCTGCCGTACGTAGTGATAGGTCTGGATGACGTTTCATGTATTCGTAATAAAAGTGTTTACCAGCAGTTTTTTTTTGAACATTAAAACGATGTGGTATCTTAAGATGCACAGCTAAATCGAAGGCTAGCCTCAAAAACTCCTTTCTTGTCAGTGGTTTACAAAAAGGTGTTATTGGCATGGCTCCTGTGATTTACAAAAAGTTACCAAGCTGTATGAGAGAACATCCGTTAAAAATATTCAAAAAAAATTTAACCGCTATGTTACTAAACAAATGATATTACTCGGTATCGGACTTCCTGGATGACAAGCTGATACCAACCTAGAATAATGTACCTTATTTTTGTGACACAAACTAAAATGCAAATAACCAAATAATTTATCTTTAATTCTGAACTAACATTATTATATTTTGACTGTGTACTTTGAACCTATAATCGGACTTTATTTGACTATGTATTGACTAAATTCTTTGTTTTAAGTGCATGATTAACATGTTTTTAATATTTGTATGCCTAAATGGTAGAATGTATCAGGAACCCTATTGTTAAAATGTAACACCTCATGTAATACCTACATTCCATGCAAATAAATAAATATTCTATATTCTATTCTATTCAGTCAGCTAAGTCTTTAACGTGACTTGCCAAAACATTCTCATACTCTGATGAAAAAGTCTTCGTGAACCTCCCTAGTATTGGTTTTAACTCTACCTCCTTACCGTCTTTAATCACTTTCAACTTATCGTACAAAGTGGTAGTAGGAATGCCATATCTTGAAGCTGCTTCTCTAAGAGACATTTTTTTCGAGCTTACTTTTTCAATGGCGATCTTTAGGTTTTCTGATTGCCATTGACCTTTCTTGATTTTTTCCATACCGTAAGATACGTTTGTTCCTGAAAGAATTCAATAAATTGATAACATGCACCGCATAGAATAACAGTGTGATCGCCGAAACATTTTTGTTCGGTCATAGGAGAAAAAATATTGTTCGGTACTAGGGACTCACTGGAGAGAAATAATCATCGTATAAAATAAAAACAACAAATTTAATTTATATTTTAGATAGCAAAACGTAAAAAGTACTTACCAATTATAATTTAGAAACGTATCAAAATGAATCCACACTAATATTCAATCCACAACTAATACGTGAAGTTTGTAGGCGACGACAATTTCCCGCGTAAAATCCACAACGACCGTTCTTGCTCGCGTTGCGAGCGCCACTGGCCGCTCCCGCGCCACCTGCAGTCCTTCTAGTTGCGTCTCTTTCTGTTACATGCCAAAGCGTCGTCCTTGTTTGTTTATTAGTACGGTTACAGCTATCGTTCGGTACTACCTGCCGTTCGGCGCTAGGGGACTTCCCCCTACCCATATTGATAAGTCTGCCTAGATAAATAACTTTCATAATTTTCCTCTGCTTCGTTTACAATTTGAAAAAGCTTTTTTTTTAACATCTCTTTGTATCCAATCGGGAAGCTTTTTAGTTGATTCGCACATACTGTCAAAAAACAAATTTAACGGATGTTTGTGTTTCTCCGCCTCTTTCGCCTCCTCAGCCTTCCGTTTCTCTCTTCGCTCACATCGTTTCATAAAATCGTTATCGACATCCTGAAGTAAGTCGCGTAATGATAAGTCATCGCCAACTTTTCTTTTTTTTTCCTTGGTGCTTCGGAAGTGTTTTCATCATCATTCGGAATTTCTTCGAAAATCTCAGTACTTTGATTATGGGTTGATGCAACGAGCAAAATACTTTGACTTTCAGTTGATGTACTGGGCAAAGTATTTTGACTTTCGATCGATGTACCGGGCAATGTATTTTGACTTTCGATCGATGTACCTGGCAATGTATTTTTATTATTAATTGATACGTTACCGGTTCTCTTACAGTTTTTCATGTGGGGTAAAAGAAATTCGAATAACTCGGCATATTTCCAGTTATTTGTCGGAGAAGCAGCCTGACCACTTGTACTGGCTTTCATCCTTTTGAGTGACTCTAGATGACTATCACGTAACTTTTTCCACTAATTCTTCGCAGTTTTCACTGTAACAAACACCAAGTCAAACTTTATATGTTTCAGGTTTTTAGCTACTGGTGACTCCTTTAGAACAATTGGATATAATTATAGAGTGGGCAATAACACAGTTTCTTTGATTGTGAAAGACGTGTGTTATGTACTTTGGATTCATTTGCAACCAATATATATGAAGTTACCGACAGAAAGTGAATGGGAAGCAATTGCAGAAGACTTTAATGATAAATGGCAATTTCCTAACTGCCTTGGTGCCGTGGATGGGAAGCATATCTCAATAAAATGCCCTCCACAGTCGGGTTCTAATTATTATAATTATAAAAAAAATTATTCTGTCGTCCTTCTCGCAGTCGTTGATGCGAACAAAAGATTTATTATAATAGATACTGGTTCAATGGGCCGATTTAGCGACGGAGATGTTTTTGCAGATAGCGCATTTGGTCACAAATTACAAAACGGGCAACTAAACTCACCTAATCATAAACCTTTAACGCCTGATGGCAATCCAACACCTTTTGTGTTTATAGGTGATCAAGCATTCCTATTACAACAACACTTTATGAGACCGTACCCACGGAGTACATGTTTAGATAACAGAGCAAAAAGCACTTTTAACTATCGTCTCAGTAGAGCACGAAATGTAGTAGAACATGCGTTCGGTATATTGTCAGCGCGATTTCGTGTGTTTCGTCGACCATTCGAATGTCAATTAGAACTAGTGGACGTCATTACAAAGACTACCTGTATCTTGCACAATTATTTAATGTCTTCAAGAACGACAACTAGTAACGCAAATACCTTCAATATTGAAGAACAGCATAATTTAAGATCGGTACAATACGACAACTTACGAGCAACTAGAGAAGCATTTCGTGTCAGAGAATCCTTTTGTAATTATTTTAATAATATAAATTAGATTAAACTTTAAATAAATATTAATAAACTCACCGTCTGGTGTGTCTGGATTACTTATTTCCTCCACTATTCTTTTCCATACAACATCCTTTTTAATTAAGTTGTGATAGTCCTTTGATTGTGTGTTCCATAGTATAGGAAATTGTTTAACAATTTCAATAAATTGCTCCATAATTGCTACTAAACGACCGTGCGTACAGCAAAGAACACTGGACAGAACTGGCGAAGGATGTGCAAAGGGTGTGCAGGATAGCGGGAGGGGCTTAGCCTAGCTCGTGTAGCTGCGCGTCGGCATACACAACTAACTTAGCTTCGCATATTTTAGTTAGCTCACATAGCTTAGTTCGCATAGTTGGCGGTCTGCACACAAGTATGGAAAACTGCGTCAGCTATGCGAGCTAAGCTAAACTAACATAGCTTAGCTCTTGGTCTGCAACCCGTATAAATAGGACTGGAAGCAAACTTAGCACAGAACACCTAAAGATAGGTGGGCCAAGCAAGCCTATATATATATATCCGTATGCGGATAAGTTTTCATCCGCAAAGAATAAACGTCTCTTCTTCTTGGCAAGAGATGCTGCAAAAACAAACAAATTCGAGTTCTGCTGGATCACTCATGAGAAGATATTTGTTCGCGAAAAATCTGGCAGCCCTTACATACAGGTGACGAACGAAATCGACCTTGCGAAGATTGTTAAAACGACATGACTAGTAGTCCATGCTCCCCATTTTGTTGGAGTATTTCTAGCACTATTGTCGCGCTGTGATATTTTGCTTTATATCCAAGTTTGTTCTGTGTTACCCTTTGTTCATGAGCCAACTGAAAATGTTATTTACCATATATTAACAATTCGGACTTTTCTCCTATATTCAATTCTGAGGACCCAAATGCGGCTACTGAGACCCTTGTCTCGCTCATGTCCACAGCAATTAAATCTTGCTCTTCCACCACTAAGAGCCGTAGCAAGAAACGCATTATTAAACCATGGATCACTCCTGGTCTGCTGACATTTCGACACCGCGATAAGCTTTACAGATTGCCTCAGAAACACCCTGAAAACGAGTCATACAAGTTAGTATTCCGTCGTTATCGCAACTTTTGTAATGACATCTTAAAAAAAGTAAGACGCGAATATGAACATAATGGATTTCAGACGGCCAGGCTCAATCCTAAAGATACATGGCGACTTATTAAGCAGGTTGCGAATCTCGGTCAAGGAGCAACCTCTTCCTCAGATCTGTTAGGGTGCTATGGTGATTCTTCCAAGTCTGTGGACATGGTAAATGATTACTTTGCTGATGTGGGAAAAGATCTAGTGAGCAAGATCGAACAGTCGCCTCTGTATAAATCTTTATCGAATAGTGTTCTTAACCCGATATCATCGGGCTCTGCAAATCGTGGCCCACTAAACTCCATGGCAATTTATGACGTGGATGATACAGAGATTGAAAATATTATTCTTGACCTTAAAGATCAATGCGCAGCTGGACTCGATGGTATAACTTCTGTCGTGGTGAAGGCTACTAGACATGCTATTATTCCACTTCTAGTTTATATATTTAACGTATCCCTTTCTAAGTGCATATTCCCGGACATATTAAAAACCGCAGTTGTCCATCCAGTCTATAAGTCGGGAGCCAAAGACAGTGTCTCAAATTATAGACCCATTTCATTGCTCTCAACAATCTCAATTTTTTTTGAAAAAGTCATTAATTCTAGATTAACTGAATATCTAACAAAATGCAAAATTTTAGCTGCAAGTCAATTTGGCTTCAGGAAAGGTATTTCTACAGAGGATGCAGTATTAGAACTTTCGGATACTATTATTGATAAATTCGAAAAAAAAACGTAAAGCAGTGGGGATCTTCCTTGACCTTTCTAAGGCCTTCGACACTGTCTCTATTCCCAAACTTCTATTGAAGCTGGAGAACATTGGCATACGCGGTATAGCTCATGACATATTCAGAAGCTATCTTACGGATCGTGGGCAGTATACCAAAGTCGGGAACACCTAAGCAATAAAAGAGCTCTTGCATTTGGTGTTCCTCAGGGGAGTGTTCTAGGACCGACTCTCTTTCTAATATACGTCAACGAGTTGTGTAAATTGTCTTTGCCAAATTGCAAAATAATAGCATACGCTGATGACACAGTTCTAATTATTGACGGACATGACTGGAACGAGGTCAGCGAAATGCTGAGCGTTGTTTAAGCACTGTTATGAAGTGGTTGTCTGTAAATCTTTTAACATTAAACGTCGCAAGACTAGATTTGTTGCATTTGCCACCAATAAGATAGGCCTTCCTCGCGTGCCTATAGAAATTCGCGCCCACATTTGTTCACACTCAAGTTATAATTTTCCCTGTGCCTGTCCGAAAGTAGATAGTACCAATATTATAAAGTACTTAGGTGTCCTCGTCGATGAGCATTTGAATTGGAGAGAGCAAATAGGCACTACAGTAGCACGCCTTAGAAAGATGACCTACGTATTTAAAAAACTTAGGGCTGTGCTAGATTTTAGGACCTTAAAAACGGTTTACTTTGCCCTTGCCCAGTCGGTGTTGGGGTATTGTCTATTGGTATGGAAAGGTGCTCGTAAAACGCTGATGTTGGAAGCCGAGCGTGGTCAACGTATGGTTTTAAAGGTGCTTGCTAGAAAACCTATACGATTCCCGACGTCGTCACTGTACACCCTGTGCCAAGTGTTAACGGTCCGTCAGTTATTTGTCTCGCGAACTATTCTCCGCAAATATTCGCATATTCTGTACAATCCAGCCATATATATTACCAAACGCCGCTTGGATAGAATATGCGAAATAAAATTCAGAAGGACTGTTGCCGCAAGTCGGCATTACAGATATATAAGTTTCAAAATGTATAATAAAATAAATAAAATATTACATATTTATCAGATGACAAGAAATGAGCTCAAAAAGAACCTTGACACATGGTTAAAATCCCTAACGTACGACGCAATGGAGGAACTTGTCGAGGTTTGATACCTAGATTTGGCCCTTGGATATTTTTGTTTACGTTGAACCTGTTTTAATTATAACATACACCGTGTATACACCCTCACACACACCCAGATACACATACATACACACTCAATATTCACACACATACACCCACAATTAATTGCATGCACTCGAATTTTATTATTTATTATTGAATTTTATTTCTAAATTCTATTTTTGAACTTCATTATTTAATTTTATTTTAGGATTTTATTGTACCATATTATTTAAGGATTTTATTATTGAATTTTATTAATGCTTATTGTCTTTTTAAATTGGAACCAACCACATTTTTTTATCAGGGTAGTGGCGTTGATGGCTGCGCCTCAGTGTGTATACTTTTGCAGTCATCATCGAACCCTTTTTATCTAACTGTATTATTTTTGTTCCTAATAAAGATTTTTGATTTTTTGATTTTTTTGACATTCTATCTTGAAAATTTTAACCATTGAGCATCATCCAAAACAAAGTTATGAGAGTATAAAACAACGATGAAGCGTTTCGAGAAAAGGTAGGTAGTGCCCTTGCACTTCGCTTGGCTCGTCTTGGCGGGGGACTGCTGTGCCCCCCGATACTATGAAGTTCAAAATGTTCAAAATGATACGAAAATTTCACGCACGGGTTTTATCACATCCAATTTTACAAGAACCTGGCACCCAGATGGAAATAAAGTTTGATTAAAGTTGGGCATTGAATTACCTATAATTATATTTGCATAACCTTGTTCAGACATGAAATCTACATGACATACTACAAGGAGTGTATATAAGTACCAAGTTTTGCAGATTAGTGCTCAGATGAGTAATAAACATAGAGACAAATTACTAACTATAACGTCCCACTGAAAACTAAAATATTATTCGAATACATACCAATTCTCCATTTTATCAGATTTTTTCAAAATCCACATTTTTACCTTCTTCATCAAACATGCGAAGTTTTGCCTCCTGACCTTTGATATATATATATACACCTGGTCTGTTTCTGCGTACACCGTGAACTGAAGAAATTATAAATACAAAGTGAATAACAAGCATAATTAATCCATCTAAAAATAAACATACAATAAAACTTTAAAAAAACTTAGAATAGACCCCGGCATCAAAGTACACGGTTCCTATGCAACATAGACTAACGCGTGACGATGATTAAATTAAAAAAAAAAACACTCAATAATATTATTCATGGATAGATAACAATTTTATTTCTGTATACGTATCAAAACATAGAAGTTCGTCTACCAGCTTTTTTCCATTATCATTCATTCTTTTCTAATTCATTAATACTTGGTTACAGATACTTCTAACCTACCCATTTCGAGACCACTATCGTGAAAACTTTCCTAGGTCCAGTGAAATGATATAAACAATTTACTTCACGTATAACAGGATTTATTTCTATTAACAAACTTTTTCAGTACCACACAGTACAACCGACCCGCACAATTGCACCGAGACATCCAATATGGCGCCACAGCGGTGGCGCCCAGCAACAATATTTTTGAGTCAATTACAATTCTTTTTCATGATATATATTTACAATGATTACGGACTAAAATAATACTATAAATATGGATTAATACAATAATAATTATTTACCATAAAATGTATCTCAAATACAATATCATATGAATACTAACTAATATCTTTTAAAGTTGCCATTAGCTTACATTCGGCCATTTTGAATCAGCACGCGTCCTCGCGTGATTTAAATGATAATTACATTCCAAACATGAGATTCAATTATTAAGTCTGACTAATTCAATTAAATACAATTAAATAAAAATTAAACAATGTCTTCGAATTTCACAATTTATGATA
Organism: Eilema caniola; assembly: GCA_949126895.1. Taxonomy (NCBI): domain Eukaryota; kingdom Metazoa; phylum Arthropoda; class Insecta; order Lepidoptera; family Erebidae; genus Eilema; species Eilema caniola. Next base: position 3,069,246 of record OX421461.1, on the reverse strand, counting down.
AAGAAACTAATAACTCTTAGGCTTAGACGAACTTGTCACACTAGGTTATAGTTCGCCTCTGGAAGCGCCATCAACAGTTGGTATCCCCACAAGGCTCTGATATCGCCACAAAGGGCTGGTATCGCCACCAGGTTCTGGTATCGCCGCAAAGGGCTGGTTTCGCCACAAGGGGCTGGTATCGCCACACGAGGCTGTTATCGCCACAAGGGGCTCGTATCGCCACTAGGGGCTGGTATCGCCACTAGGGGGTGGTATCGCCACACGAGGCTGGTATCGCCACAAGTGGCTGGTATCGCCACTAGGGGCTGGTATCGCCACGACGGGCTGGTATCGCCACAGCGGGCAAATATATAACATATTAACAATACTAGATATTCCCATAATATAATTTTGACTTTACAACACATTTATTTTCTACATCTTCTAAAATTTTAAACAACTAAATCACATCGTTAATTTCAATTTTCACAATAAGTATCTAATTATCATTATGATTTTATTGACAATTGTCCTTGATACACTTATCTATTCAACTAATCATCATTTACTTTACTCAGCTCTCGAGCCACTACTGTCGGAATCGCTGTTTATAGGATCGTTGGAGAACACTAACCATGGGTGTATCTTGTCAACCGCAAAGACTGCTTTATAAACCGGTTTACCGCTTTTCTTAGTTATTGGAGAGGGGGAGTACGAGAGCCAAAAAGGGACCAGGATATACTTAGGTCCTTTCTGAAGCAAGACGAAAATGATAAATATCGAGTGCACGCGATGAATTTGGAAATCCAAAACGAATGGTTGACAATGGGAGAGTTCTGCATACCGATGGCTTTAAAGTGGCGCACCTTGATCTATGAGTGGTCGCCGGCCCTGTTAAAATTCTATCTTAACGCCTTTCAGATGACCCTTCCAGACCAGAGTAATCTGGTAAGGTGGGGGAAAGCCACAGAAAACAATGTTATACGTGTGGTGAGGCAATAGGGACGGCTAGGCACATATTAGTAGGATGTAGGGTGCTTCTTGATAGAGGCCAATACTCACGCCGCCACGATAAAGTGCTTTTCATCATACGCGAAGCAATGAGTCTGGCAGTAGCTAGAGCCCAAAAAGGATTGACTACTAACAGACGTCATATCAACTTTGTGTCTGAAGGTTCATCCATAAAATCCAGGAACAAACCTTATTCAATCTTAGATACTGCCCCAGATTGGACTCTCCTAATCGACACGTATGAAAAGCACTATAAAATTCCGGAGGATGTTGGGGTTTCGTCATCTAGACCGGACATATTTCTCTACTCAAAAACGACTAAATATGTGGTCCTTGTGGAACTTACTGTACCGTGGGAAACAAATATACCGAAGGACCACACACTTAAGAAAAATAAATACTATGATCTCACAAACGAATTAATCAAAAACGGTTACGTGGTTAATTTGTATGCAGTAGAAGTGGGAGCGAGAGGTATACCAGCTAAATCTCTCTATAACCTACTTAAAGATCTAGGCCTATCGAGAGCTACAATAAGCTCATTACTAAGACGAATGTCTAAAGCGGCACTAGTAGGTTCGTATCAAATTTGGTTAGGCAGGGAGGGGAACTTGGGTAGTGAAGGTTAGTGTTGATGTACATCAACAAAAGGGGCCCCTTCTAAACCTACACTTGGGTCGCAAGTCCCAGGCACTGTCCTGAGTTCCCAACTCAGCAACGCGATGGACCCGGCACCCGCACGGAGAATCCATGGATTGCTAAGAATATCGTCTCTTCAATTTCATACCTATCGTTTTCGAGTACCTGAGAAACCCTATACGGCCCGCTACATCTTGGTAAAAGTTTCTTGGATTGACCTGGCAAGACGTTACTTATTTCCCTCTCTACCCTTACGAGATCTTCAACATTGTATCTGTGTGCTACTTTACGTCTCTTATCAAACGTTTCTTTCTGTTTTCTTTGTTGTTCTTTTAATCGTTCACTAACTGTCAGTCTCATTTCTTCACGATCCTCATATTCACTCGTCTCAGATACTACTGAATTCATGGCGCCATCAGAAACCCCAGTCGGCGCTATACCGAACAACACTTCAGAAGGCGTTTTACCTGTAGCTTTGTTCAAGGTATTGTTTAGACCCCACTGAACTTTTGGGATCATAATATCCCATTCGTTATTAGGCTGATTATTATTGATTGCCGTGAGCGCATCTAGAATAGAGCGGTTATAACGCTCAATCTGACCATTGGCCCAAAGAGTTGCTACGGCGTTAAGCGTATGACTAATGCCTTTCTCTTTGGTGAAACTAGAAAATACACGACTAGTAAAGCTTGTCCCTCTATCCGTGATCAATCTGCGCGGAACACCAAAAAGAGAAAAAAAATCCTCGAATACATTTATCGTTGTTTTACTTTTACAGTTTTTTACCGGTTTTATGTAAATAAACTTTGTAAAAGAGTCTATTATGGCTAGAATGTAACAATTTCCTTTTTTACTTTGTGGGAAAGGCCCGCAATGATCAGCATGCAAAACTTCAAACGGTTTATCAGGTTTTGGTATTGGATGCAACATACCCTCTCTAGGCCCACCTGGTATTTTATTGTGTGCACAATGTAAACACGATTTACAGTACTTTTTGATGAAGCGACGCATATTTTTAAACCAATGTACTTTTCGTACCTTGTCGTAAGTTTTATCGAAACTGAAGTGCCCAACGTCATTATGATTACTTTTTACGATTTGCCATCTCACGGATTTTGGTACGACCCACAGCAGACGGACACTGTCTTCCTTTTTTTATTACCCGATATAATTTGGCGCCCTTACCTTGCGGTTAGGGGCAAAATCCGCCCAAGGGCGCCCCTACTGACCCAGAGCCTCCAGCCAGGGCAACTGGAGGGAATCCTGGGCTCTCTGTTCCCATCGAGAGTGGAGGAGCATGTTCCTCCACAAATGGCTCCGCCTCAGGCACCTGACGCTAATAATAGCGAGAGCGATGTACCCGAAGTCAGGGAGAGTGAACTGGGGGTAGCAGTGCTCCGGCTTAAAGCCCGTAAATGCACTGCCCCCGGACCCGACGGCATCCCAGGCCGAGCATGGGTCCTGGCCCTTGAGGAACTAGGGCCTCGACTGGTGGCGTTTTTTAGCGCATGCCTCGAAAGGGGCCAGTTTCCAATTGCGTGGAAGACGGGGAAACTGGTCCTTATCCGGAAGGCGGGGCGGCCGGCGGATCAGCCATCCGGTTACCGGCCGATCGTGTTGCTCGACGAGGTGTGCAAGCTCTTTGAGCGGATTATTGCAGAGCGCCTCGTCGAGCATCTCACGAACGTGGGGCCAGATCTGGCGGACAACCAGTTCGGTTTCCGCCGGGGGCGCTCCACCGTGGAAGCGATCATGCGCGTTAGGCGCCTGGCGGAGGAAGTAGTCTCGCGAGGTGGGGTGGTGGTGGCGGTGTCTCTCGACATTGCCAACGCCTTCAACACCCTACCTTGGAGCTGCGTTAGGGTGGCTCTCGCGTATCACGGAGTGCCACCTTACCTCCGCCGCATTGTCGAGGCATACCTATCCGAGAGGGCCATAGTTTACCCGAGCTGGCTAGGGCCAGGGCGGCGAGAAGTGTCGTGCGGTGTTCCGCAGGGGTCGGTCCTAGGGCCACTCCTGTGGAACATCGGATACGACTGGGTGCTGCGCGGACCGCTGCTCGATGGTGTCAGCATAACTTGTTATGCTGACGACACCCTCGTTATGGCGCGGGGAGCAACGTACCAAAGCGCGGCACTAAAGGCCACGGCAGGGGCTGCTCAAGTCGTGGGTCGAATACGGCGGCTGGGACTCGAGGTGGCTCTCCACAAATCCGAGGCTATGTGTTTTCACGGGCCTCGGAGGGGGCCACCTGCGGGAACCAGTATCTCCATAGGGGGCGTAAACATCGGCATCGAGCCCACGATGAAGTACCTTGGGCTCGTACTCGATAGCCGATGGGACTTCGGACCTCATCTCCGAAGTCTGGTCCCAAAACTGAGGGGGGCTGCGGCCGCGCTATCGCGGCTAATGCCCAACGTTAAGGGACCCAACGCCCCCACTAGGAGACTGTACCTGGGGATCGTGCGAAGCATGGCCCTGTACGGGGCTCCCGTATGGGCGGAGACTCTGGCGGCCCGCAACGTGGCTGTATTAAACAGCCCATTAAAAGCGATGGCCGTCAGAGTGATCAGGGGATATCGCACGATCTCTGTCGAGGTGGCATGTCTCCTAGCCGGGACCCCTCCATGGGACCTGGAAGCGAGAGCCCTTGCGTTGCTGTATCAGTGGCGCAAGGAGGCACTGGAGCGGGGCCATAGGCCGGAGCCCCGAGAAATCAGGGCTCAGCGGTCCCAGCTCCGCCGGGAACTCATGGAGACATGGCGGGTGCGACTTGAGCATCCAAGGTGGGGGGAATCCACCATCGCGGCGGTGAGACCGATCATGAAGGAGTGGTTGGAGAGGCACCACGGTGACCTCTCCTACCGGATGTGCCAGATACTTACCGGGCACGGGTGCTTCGGTAGGTATCTATGGCGCATCCACCGGGAGACAACACCGCAGTGCCAGCACTGCGAGGATCCTGGCGAAGACACGGCGCTCCACACGTTAGTGGAGTGCCCTGCGTGGGCGAGTCAACGCCGGGATCTCGTTGCGGTCCTGGGCGTGGACGTTCTTTCTTTGGAGACCATGGTGAGGGCCGTGGTCTCCGACGGGAGCAAATGGCACGCCGCCGCCTCTTTCTGCAAGCAGGTAATGCGCGCGAAAGAGGCGGCGGAGAGGGAGCGGGAGAGAACCCTGCCCCCTGAGTTCCGCAGTCTCCGGCGTGGACGCCGCAGACTCGTCTACGCCCGGGACTACCGACCTCCATGATCGGGGCCTGAGGACGGCAGTTGGCCGACTCGTTGTCCTTACAGAAGCAGGCCGTGGCGGAGGCGTGTCGTGTGTGTCCTACACACGCTTGCCAACTCACCGACGCGGGATATAACCCGAACCCACCAGGCGAGGCCGCGGTGGCGGCCAATATCCGCCGGCAACCCTGGGGTTATCCTTTCGAGGGCTTACCCGGGGTGCCCGGCAATGGATACTTGGGAAGGACACCGTGTGGTTTTAGTCGGTCCGATTCCGACACGCCCACCCCATCGTCGGCACCGATGGGGTGAAGCCCGTGGGGGTTTCCACACGTTAAAAAAAAAAAAAAAAAACCCGATATAATTTTTCATTTTTAACAACAAAATTAGTTTTAACTTCAACAATATTGTTGCTTTCTGGGTCCTTTAAAATGTCAACGATCCTCTGCAATTCAGTGTCTGCCTGCTGTACAGTCTGAAGCCACCTCTCATCTTCAACATCAACGGTAATATTAAAGACATGATAGTCGTCATCGCGCGATGGTGGATTTTTTGTGCCAACAGGGTTCCTGCTAAGGGCATCTACGTGTGCCATATTTAGACCTTTTCGATACTCTATGATAAAATCGAACTCCTGCAGTGCGATCCACTATCTCGCGACAGGAGGGATCAAGTCCTTCTTAGTCATTGTACTATTCACTGCATTACAATCGGTTACAACCCTAAATTCGACACCCAGTAAATAAACGCGGAATCTATTTAAGGCCGTAATAACAGCAAGTGTCTCCGGCTCGTACGAGTGAAACTTCTGTTCTTCTGGCGAAGTTTGCCGACTAAAATATGATATGGGCTGGATACCCTTACCGTCATCTTGCAGCAGTATAGCGCCTATTCCTAGTTTGCTAGCATCCGTGTGCACTTCTAATTTAGCTTTAGGGTTATACAGTGCAAGGACTGGCCGGCTCACTAGCTTATCTTTAAGAATGCTGAAAGCTGCCATTTCTTCTGGACCAAAATGCCATGGTGAATTTTTTCTAGTAAGTTGTGTTAGAGGTCTTGCAATGATCGAAAAATCCTTTACAAATTTACGGAAGTAGCTGGCTAGCCCAACGAACTGGCGAACTTCATGGACGTTTTTAGGTACTGGAAAGAGTTTTACCGCCTCTGTTTTATACAAGCCTGGCCTGATACCCTCACCGCAAATTTCATACCCCAGATATTCGATTTTCTCTTGAAAGAACACACGTTTTTTTTGGATTGAGCGTCAATTTTGATTTTCTTAAGAGGACGAAAACCTTTTCCAGCTTCTCAAGACCCTCTTGAACTGTTTTAGAGGGGACTAACAAATCATCCATATAGGCTAACACTAAATTTTGACTTACCCCATTCAGCATTGAGTTAATAGCCCTTTGAAATATACTCGGAGCGTTTGCTAATCCGAATGGCATGCGATTATATTCATATAATCCATCTGGAGTAACAAACGCTGTGAGATGCTTGCTTCCCTCTGCGACGGGCACCTGGTAATAGCCCGAGGCAAGATCTAGATCTAGATCTAGATTGTAACCTCTGAACGTGTCAGATGGGCTACGCACCAGCTGACCCAGCAGAGAGATGCTCGAGCTCAAAATTATCCCAGGGCGCCTTTTCGTCAGCAGAGAAAAGTATGCGCGTGCGTATGGGAACCCCAGGGGAGACTTCAGAGAAACTACAAATTTTCTTTGAGTTTTGCACACATATATATATTTGGTAATTGCTCGTTTACACAGGATACACAGAGTGAGAAACTTATGAAACTATAGTAGATCACAAATCTCAGCTTACAATCCCGAGTATGATCATATCATCACCGTCTGCAGCACAGTAGCATAGAAGCCAGCCCGAGATGGCTGGGGGGACGTCCTATACAATAGGGCAATCGACGGGCTACCAGGAGAGGCAAAAGCAGTAATAAATTGAAATACGTGACCCTTGATCCGATCATCGGCCTGCGTGTAGTCTAGAAGCGCCTTTCACCACGCTCTCGGACAGCCAAGGCGCTGCACCTGCAGGAGCCCTCCGGTTTCGCAACCAATGGAAAAAGGGTACAGCAATGGTCGACGTCGAGGTGATCTTAGTATATAGGGTCTTCTTGAGCCGTATCTGGAGCCCTATGAACGAATTAACACTAAGAATCGTCTAAAATTGCAGAGGATCGGTAACAAAGACAAAAATAAAATTACTTACCACGAATGTGGGTAAAACTCAGATACACTAATTCTAATTGCAGAGTAACAACGAATAGTATAACGACATATAAGTCACCAAAAGTAATGAGTCCAGTGCGTCTCGTAACATCGATCCTGGCTTATATAGCCACTGGATTAGAAGTTTCGCGAAGCCATCCATTCCTTTTTTTTTTACTTAATGAGCTTAATGATCAGCAACCACCCTCATTACCGTGATTCGATCTCCAAGGTGAATAATACTAAGCAGGTGGCAACGCCGCCCCGCGAACACTATGCGAACTAGGATAATCGATCTTAACATCAGCAACTCACTACGAGAAGTCCGCACTGACGGAGCACTAGATGGCGCTACCGACAGATAATATTTATAAAAAATCTTAGTACAAAAATTCTGTTACACCACCCCCTCCCTCAGAGTATTCCCTGCATAGTATGCGCAGGGAATATCATCGACAGGATCTAAACTGAGAGATGGCAAAGAAATTTCGTAACTCGCGATGACCACACTAGTTATGAGCATCACGAAGTCCAAACAAAACAAAAACTAACCTTTCCAACAACAAAAAAAAAACAATCAAAGTCAAAATACTAAACCTAACACCATAGAAGTGTTACCCTGTTAACTAACCTGATTACTGTATGCTTCTCAAATAAGTGAATAACATAGAGTGAGTAGGCGTAGGGTGAACCGAGACCGCTCGACGCGAAGTGGACAATCTCACGATCGGCCGAACGACAAAGAAAAGGCACCGACAGAAGAAGGAGAAGGAGCAGAAGGTTGTTCCTCCTCACTATATTTCAAAATATCCTTAATGTGATATACTCCCAGATCTTTACCATCCAAATCCGACAGTTCATAGACTAAAGGCGAGCGTTTGGCGGTTACAATGCATTTCATAAATTTAGGCGCCAACTTCACCGTAAAGTTCTTTGCCTTGTTAGACAAATAGAACGTTCTTTTGTAAACAATCTGTCCCACTTTCAATTCCACATGCCTTTTTCTGAGGTTGTAGTATTTTTCGTTACGCCGGTGAGCAACATCTAAGTGTTTTCTCACCTGGTCGTAGATACGATTTAGTTCCTTCAACCTCTCGCCAAAGGACACTGGACTGTCAATGGAGATAAAGTCAGGATGGCAAGGAATCTCTTCCTGCCTATAAAGAACACCATCCCCTATGAATTCCCTACCGTGAACAAGAAAATACGGGCTGAAATGAGTAGCTTCGCTTACAGCCGTGTTTAGAGCACACTGGACTTCCACGAGATTCTCGTCCCATTTCTTGTGGTGTGACTTCACATAGCAAGAAATTCCCTGAACCACGTTGCGAATGGCTCGTTCTGCCTGATTTGTCTGCGCGTGATATCTGGGATTATAATAGATGTTGGGCACATTGTACTTAACTAGTAAGTCCTTAAACTGTTTGCTAATAAATTGTGGACCATTATCCATGTAAATGGTTTTACATACCCCGTGGACTAGAAAAACATTCCTTTCTATGAATCTCGCGACTGCAACGCCTGTAGCTATCCGTATAGGACACAACATGACATATTTGCTAAAATAGTCCGAGACTACAATCAAATGAACGTTTCCCTTGCTGGAAGTAGGAAATGGACCCAGTAAGTCACAAGAGATGGCCTCAAAAGGTCTAGACACACGTTTAGGATTACCCATTAGGCCCGGACGAGATGTGTTCACAGGTTTGTACTGCTTACAAATGTCGCATTTGCCAACATATTCCTTAACGCTCTCGTACATCTTAGGCCAATAATAGTGGAGAGCCAGGCGTTTATGGGTCTTCCATACGCCACCATGGGCACTGAGCATGTCGTCATGGTACTTGGTGAGCAGAGATAACCTGTCTTCCATCGGCACCACCAGCTTCCAATCAAAATCAGAGGTCAGAGAATATTTATTTTTTGATAATCTGAATAAACAGTTATTACGTATGTCAAAGTTAGGAAAATGCCTAGGGTTCTTCTTCACACTGTTCAGGGTGTGGAGATACCAAGAGTCTTTAGTAACATTGGTGTCTATTGCGTTAATCTGAATTCGTGACAGAGCATCAGGTACCACATGGTCCTTACCCTTTCGATGCTCTATATCGAAGTCAAACTGGCTCAACCTCATGCTCCAGCGCGCGAGACGACCTGTCGGATTCCTTAGCTTGTGGAACCACAGTAGCGAGGCGTGGTCCGTAACGACGGTGCACTTCTGTCCTTCCACGTACTGCCTAACTGTTCCAAAGCAAAGATCACAGCAAGGAGTTCTCGCTCAGTGGTACTGTAGTTGACTTCATTTTTGTTGAGTGAACGACTACAATACGCGACAGGGTGCTCCACTCCCTCATGTGTCTGCGTCAGTACAGCAGCCACAGAGAAGGATGACGCGTCACTGAGATTCTTAAAAGGAAATGAGTAGTCAGGCATTTTTAAGATGGGAGCGGTGACCAAAGCGGCTTTCAGTAGATTGAAAGACTCTTCAGCTTCACGCGACCACTCGAAGGCTACATTCTTAGAAGTTAATTTACATAAGGGTTTACTAATTTTAGAAAAATTGCTCACGAAACGCCGATACCACCCAGCCATGCCCAGGAATCTTTTCACCTCCTTAGCATTAGAAGGTGTGGGTTGAGGTATAGATAGTTGAGGATGACATCGACTTTACCTGGGTCAGTCCGCAGGCCATGCTTGTCAACATAGTACCCAAGGTATTTCAATTCGCTACGACAGAAATGCGATTTTTGCATGTTGATCGTTAGGCCCGCATCCTTAAGGCGCTGATAGACTCTATTTAAGAGTTCCACATGCTCCTCAAAGGTGCTGGCCACAACGATTATGTCGTCCTGAAAGGAAAACACTCGGTTATCGAACTCTGGGCCAAATAGACGGTCTATGAGGCGTTGCATCAAGGCGGAAGCTCCTATAAGTCCAAAGCACATCACATTGTAGTGAAAAAGACCTCGTCTTGGGACAGTGAAGGCGGTCTTCTCGGCGGATTGGAGCGAATCAAAAGGAATCTGCCAATATGCCGCACTTAAGTCAATGGAAGTCAAATATTTTGCATTATTGAGATGGTCTAAGATTTGGTTGATATGAGGTAACGGATACGCATCGCTCTTAGATACAGAATTGATCTTTCGAGAATCAAGGCACAATCTCAGGTCACCGTTCGCTTTCTCCACCATCACCACTGGTGAGTTCCACGCGGACTGAGACGGGGTCACTACTCCCATCTCCAGCATCCGGTCTAGTTCCTCTTCCAGGGCTTTCTGCTTCAGGGGAGAGAGCGGATAGTACCGTTGCTTTATTGGCTTGCTGTCGCCTGTGTCTATGACATGATGCGCCAGAGATGTTCGACCTAAACCCACCTTGTCCGTGTTGATAGTATCAAATTTCTCAATAATGCTGTTAATCACCCGCTTCTGATCGGCGGTTAAATTGTTGTAATCCTCTAGACCGCTGTTAAGAGACAGAGACTCTACTGGATTACAGTCGCTAAAGTTGGAAAGGTTGATATTCTGAGATATCAATCTATCCCCTAATTGAAATTGTTGCCAGAAGTCTACTCCAAATATCATTGCAGTAGTGATCTCTGGAACAACATAAAACTTAATAACTCTGACAGCAGAATTATATTCAATAGGCAGAGAAATACAGCCCAGACATGGCAAATAGGAGCCGTCTGCTGTAGTTAAACTAAAGTTAGGGCTGATGCTCTCAAGCTCAAACCCTAATTCCAGAAAAGTGTGGTGCGCTCCCTTACCCAGCACTGAGCAAGCTGCACCCGAATCAAGCAAACCTAGAACATTTAAGTTCAGGATCCTAACAACTAAATACGGTCTTATATCATTATCCCGTTTGGTAAACAGGACCCTATCAGAGAAGGCATCAGACAGAGAGGCTCGCTCTGAACCGAGTGGTGATCTTCTAATAAGGCCCTGACTTACTCGTTTTTTGGTTTGGTATTACATTTCGGACACTCAGGTGATTTGACTCCTTTTTGTCCACACCGGAAACACACCAAATCCCTCGACTGTGTACAGCCGTATGCAGTGTGGCCGCCTTCACCACAGCGGAAGCATCTGCGTTCGCTTGAGGTCGTTGGGCTGGCCACGGCAGAGACCTGCTGGGAAGTTTTTTGTACACTTTTGTTTTTAATATGGTGTAAATCCGAGGTGATCCCAAACTTATCTAAAGCTGGTTCATGGAATGCCTCAGCCCTAGCACGAGCAAGTTCTAGGCGCTTCCCCAATCGCTTCAGATCACTTATAGAGTTTACCTCGTGAAGGGCCAATTCCTTCATATAATCGGGCCTAATATTATGCATCAGAATGTCCAGTTGTTCCTCACTGGGCATTTTGCACGATAATCTAGAGAACATGGCCTGCATTGTAGAGATGTAGTTGCCTAATGTTTCAGATCGGGCCTGTGTACGCTGCCTAATTTCATTTCGGAGGCGATAATCGTAGTCGGGAAGGTCGAAAGTCTCTCTCAGCTCCTCTAACATGCCCTCATACGAGGTAAAGTTATACCTGTTGGTGCGGAACCAAGATAAGGCCGGACCATCCAATAGGTCAGAGAAAGCTGTGAGGACCTTATCCTTAGTGACTTCCCGAGCACACCTAAGCTCTTCCAGTCTCTCAATGAAGACACGTACACAAGAAGAGCCATCATATTTTATATTAAAAGAGTTTAGGTTTACGGGTCTATCCCTTATTACTAAATTTCCACTAATTGTGTCGGAACTGGGCGCGTCACGTCGCATCGAGCGGTCCCCCCTCACCACAGGCGAGGTGTAACCTATGTTGTCGCGATGTATAGGTTCGGTCTCTTTCTCCGACCCATCAGAGTCAGAATCGGTATCTGATTCCGCCACCGATAGAATCTTGACTAAACGGTTACGAATACCTAACAGTTCCTGACAGTCTAAACCACACCTAACTAACCTAGTGAGAAGGTAGTTTGCCCTCAAAGCAACCCTAGTACGACATTTTTATTTGAAACGAAGTCACCTGAAGAGAGGACTTCTTCCAGTTCGAAGACTTTAGGCTCACAGATAGCCAACTCAGAGGCGGCAACGGCAGGTACAGCGGCGATGGCCTTAATGCTGCCACGCCGGACAAGCCGCAGCGCAGTACGCAGCTCACTCCGCAGGCCGACAACGTGGCATCCGGATCCGCTGAAACCCCCATGGCGGATAGTTCATTAAAAAGTTCATCCTTTTTAAGGTAGTTAATGCACTTCTGTAATTGGGCCATAGTGGTTCAAGATTTAAATTCAGTTATCAACACTTAACCGTAGTGGAGATACAACCCACTTCAGGTTTACAAATTAATAATACAGACTAAATAAAAATTTTACAATGGTTTTTAAAATATATTTAAAAAATTTAACAAACAAGTCACTATATACACTTCCTCTAGATCACAATTTGTGAGGTAGCCACAAAAAATCTAATATTTTAGAATAGAGAAACAGTATCAACTAATAAAAAAAATTCTTTGTCCAAGGATTAGGACACCTGGTATACTTTCTCTAGCTTAACAATTTGTGAGATAGTTACAAGTTCTAATATTTTATAACTGAGAAACAAATTCAAACAATTAAAAATTCTTTGTCCAACATTTAGGACATCAGTATACTTTCTTTAGATAAACAATTTGTGAGGTAGTTATAAAAATTGACAATGGAAGGTACATGAAACTAAAAAGGTTAATTACAAGAAGATCTCACCAGATATATATGTATGCACAACTTCACGCTAAGGACCTCAGAGGGACAGACAGAAGCAACTAAAAAAACAAAAAAGAAAAAAAAGAAAAAAATGGTTTTGCCAAAAATATGTCACCAAACTTACCGAAAAATATGCAGTTAAAATTTGGGATTTTGAATTTTGTCTCAATGATTTTTCTTGCCTCAGGGATGATGGTACGTTAGGCTGAAAATACAAAGAGGGTAAATATTACATGCGTAACTGCAACCGCACAACCAATTAACGTCCTGGGTCGTATCGGACGGAAGGTAGCGTTTTCTCCAAAGCGACCGCCCACAGACTCCCACACACAGCGCACCCACAGAGAACAGAGTTAGCCCTTAAAGTTGGTCGCCAATTTGTAACCTCTGAACGTGTCAGATGGGCTACGCACCAGCTGACCCAGCGGAGAGATGCTCGAGCTCAAAATTATCCCAGGGCGCCTTTTCGTCAGCAGAGAAAAGTATGCGCGTGCGTATGGGAACCCCAGGGGAGACTTCAGAGAAACTACAAATTTTCTTTGAGTTTTGCACACACATATATATTTGGTAATTGCTCGTTTACACAGGATACACAGAGTGAGAAACTTATAAAACTATAGTAGATCACAAATCTCAGCTTACAATCCCGAGTATGATCATATCATCACCGTCTGCAGCACAGTAGCATAGAAGCCAGCCCGAGATGGCTGGAGGGGACGACCTATACAATAGGGCAATCGACGGGCTACCAGGAGAGGCAAAAGCAGTAATAAATTGAAATACGTGACCCTTGATCCGATCGTCGGCCTGCGTGTAGTCCAGGAGCGCCTTTCACCACGCTCTCGGACAGCCAAGGCGCTGCACCTGCAGGAGCCCTCCGGTTTCGCAACCAATGGAAAAAGGGTACAGCAATGGTCGACGTCGAGGTGATCTTAGTATATAGGGTCTTCTTGAGCCGTATCTGGAGCCCTATGAACGAATTAACACTAAGAATCGTCTAAAATTGCAGAGGATCGGTAACAAAGACAAAAATAAAATTACTTACCACGAATGTGGGTAAAACTCAGATACACTGATTCTAATTGCAGAGTAACAACGAATAGTATAACGACATATAAGTCACCAAAAGTAATGAGTCCAGTGCGTCTCGTAACATCGATCCTGGCTTATATAGCCACTGGATTAGAAGTTTCGCGAAGCCATCCATTCCTTTTTTTTTTACTTAATGAGCTTAATGATCAGTAACCACCCTCATTACCGTGATTCGATCTTCAAGGTGAATAATACTAAGCAGGTGGCAATGCCACCCCGCGAACACTATGCGAACTAGGATAATCGATCTTAACATCAGCAACTCACTACGAGAAGTCCGCACTGACGGAGCACTAGATGGCGCTACCGACAGATAATATTTATAAAAAATCTTAGTACAAAAATTCAGTTACAAGATCTAGATCTTGAAAACAAACTATTACCACCCAAACAGTCCAATTTGTCCTCTATACGAGGTAAAGGGTATTTGTCCTTCAAAGTTTTTCTGTTAAGAGCGCGGTAATCTATGCATAAGCGTTTCTGCCCATTCTTTTTGCTCACCAGTAAGACTGGGCTTGCATATGACGATGAACTTTCCCTAATTATGCCATTTTTAAGCAGATCATCTATTATCTCCGAGAGTTGTTCTTTTTCCTTTAGTGACATGCGGTAAGGATTATAAACTACTGGTATATCATCTTTTAATTTAATTTCCATCTCAGTCAAATTAGTTGGCTCAGATAGATTTACAGCAAAACAATCCCTGTATTTTTCCAAAAGTTTAACTAAACTTTCAATTTCCGACTCAGCTAATTGTGTACCTACATTAATATCTCCTAAGATTTCGGGGTTTTGTTGTGTAGTTGTCGCAGTGAATCCAATATAAGCATCATTGATTTCTTCATACTCAGATCTCCTGGCCATTTTTTTACCCTTTTCGATGGCGAGACCACTTCTACCGGTGAAGTAGAATTAGGTTCAACCACAGTACCAATGCGCGCGTTAATTTTCAATTTAGTTCCATAATCATCAGAACGACTTAGGTTGGGTGCTTCATAAAACATTAAGTTATCCGAAGTTTTGGACATCACAATGTTTGGCAACTCGGTAAATGTTTGACCGATTATGACGTCACATGGCATGTAACAGTCTGATACTACCACAAATTCAATTTCAGCTGGAATTTCATCAACAGATATTGTACCTTTGACCGTCCCTAATGGTTTAACACTAGAATTGCCAAACCCTCGAAGATTTGGAATGTTTTCACCTGTGTCATATTTTGTTATATATTTCCAATGCTAAACTTTCTTTTAATATAGTACAGTTACTACCTAAATCAATAAATGCCTGTTTTACAGACCCATCAATATTAACGTCTTTGTAAAATTTGTCACTATCTATGTCGCTCGATTGTATGCGCATAACCTTCTTATCAGGTGGAGCCGTGATTTGCAACAGGTTATTGCCTTGACCGCTATCTTCTGTTACGTTTGATTAAGTACGACAGTCCTTAGCTAAATGACCTACTCTGCGACAGATGTTGCATCTTTTCATAGGTTTTGTACACTTTGTCCTAATATGACCTACCTCACCACAATTGAAGCAAACAATGCCTGCTCTTGAGGAGTCCGTGCCGCTATTGGATGGTTCTTGTTGAGATCCTGATTCTTTAGTATTCGTTTTTCGCTTATTTGCCGCGTAACTGTCACTCTGTGCTAAAGTCTTCAAATATGAAAACAGCTGCTCAGGCTCCTCAAAACGGCATGCATTTGCACTCATCCTAACGAACTTGTCATCGATACCATGTACTAGGCACCCTACAGCCTTGCGCCCTGATATCTCACACCTATTTATCAAAATCATCTTCTCAAAGTAATACACATCTAGCGGCTGTCCTATTCTACACCGATATTGCAGCATTCTCTGAAGCATGTCGCCATAATTTTCAGTTGATGGAAAAGCCGATTTCAACTTTTCCGTGGACTGATCCCATGTATATAATAATGAGGGTAAACCTTGATACCATCTTTTGGCGAGACCCGTAAGTTTTGCCAAAGCATAGTGTCGAACTTGCGTATCATTCCACGAATATATCTGTGCACACTCATTTACTTTGTATATCCACGATTCAACATTTTGAGAACTGTCGCTTGGATCAAATTCTGGTACCACATTAACGTGAGTTGAAAATGCATTATGTGCTGAAGCTTGTACAGGATTACTTGTTATTTGCGAAGAGTTGGATTCACAAATTGGAGGAGTTTGTGTCACGGTCCTACTACTCCTTTCAGTATTTTTGTTTTTGTTTTTAGAATGATGACGATACTCTCTATTCTTTTTAGATCGTGATTTATCCGATTTATGACGTTTGTAAGACCTTGCATGCCTGGTCATCGATGAAGAAGACGTATCGACGCTACTTGAATTATAATTAGTAACGTCGACGTTGCCTCGAATTATTATATTTACGGGACCTACTCCGTCGATTGGACCCCATGGCCAGCGATTTCAAACCATTCCATTTCCAACAAAACAAATTACCTAGGTACCTAACCTACTTAATCAAAATATTATAACATATATATTTTTTTTCTAATATGCAACCACAAGTAAAACAGTGACCTACTGTTTTAGCTAATTACCTTCTGTACAAATCGTTTTTTTTTCAATTAATACCTACTAGGGAATAATTGACATGGTAGATAAATGTAAAGTATTCTTTCACAAGTCAGGCTTAGTGGCGCCGGCGACTAGCTAACTCTGCATCAAAATAACATAGTTTTATAACTTTCATTCAAGTTCATGATTCAAAGTTTTGCCAGAAAAATTTACTAGCAATCACGTCAAAATCAGTGTCATATTTTTATTTACCTACGTTGCGGAATTAACACACTTCACTAATTGTCATGTACGTATACGATTTATCTCGGCACACAAAACACATTTGAAATAAACGTGTGAATTAATCCATCATTTCTGATTGAAAACTTTCCTAGGTCCAGTGAAATGATATAAACAATTTACTTCACGTATAACAGGATTTATTTCTATTAACAAACTTTTTCAGTACCACACAGTACAACCGACCCGCACAATTGCACCGAGACATCCAATATGGCGCCACAGCGGTGGCGCCCAGCAACAATATTTTTGAGTCAATTACAATTCTTTTTCATGATATATATTAACAATGATATGATTACGGACTAAAATAATACTATAAATATGGATTAATACAATAATAATTATTTACCATAAAATGTATCTCAAATACAATATCATATGAATACCAACTAATATCTTTTAAAGTTGCCATTAGCTTACAATCGTTTGAAGCTGCTTATTTATATTTATACTTAATCTTTCATTCGTATTACACCAGTCTTGTATTATATACATTCCTCTTTCTTTAACTCAGGTAATCGTATATTTATCATTATGTTTAAAATTACTTACAATAAATTTCTTTCTAAATATTTTAGGCTGCTCAACGGGTACCAAAGCGTGTCTTTTGCTTCTAAAATTTTGAATTACGATCGGTATTATCTCTAAACGTTACAAATTATTATACCCTAACTATTTGTTTTTCTGTAAATAGAAGTAAACAGAGTATTTTTTAATTTGCAGTTTGTTTCTAGGGACCCCGCCAATAACACCTCGCCGCTGGCAACCCTATCCTTCGCCAGAGCTCTCGGTGATGGCATCTCGTCGAACTATGGACCGGTGAGTCGTCGTCGGACGCCACTTCTTTCGAACGGTAACCTATTGAAATATTGAATATCTGTTACCCGAATCTTAAAACCCCGAAAACGGTTGTTAGAACTTTTAAAAGACAGATGTAATGAATGATAACTTTCTATAATTCCGTTTTTCATTTCCCAGATGAATCAATTTCCAGGTGCACTAAAACCAAATTTTCAAATAGTATTTTTTTGTTTCCCATATTGTCATAATCCAAATATAGTTATACCAGATTCTCAGAATATTTTTTTTTGTTTCCCATCGTACTATTTTCCAAATAAACTATTACCAAATTTTCATAATCTTTTTATTTGGTTCCCATCCAAATCGTGTTCCAGCTAAACTATTTACAGGTATAGTAAGAATCAGTAAATTTATACGATGCATTTAGTGTGTGTAACGGTTGATATAATAACAAAAAATCTAACGTTCACTTAAGACATAATTTCACTTAATATAATGAGATGTAGCTACCTCCTTTTTATTAATTATAAAATAAGTTTCTTATCGTTTTGCAATGGTAGATATTATTATATTTGTTAATTACATATTTTAGGAGCAAGTCTTTCGAGTGTAATAGAAACTGCTTTATACTACATAGGTACTAACAGGGTCTAACGTTTTACTAACAGGAATGTCGAAGGCCGTCCAACATGGAGGAAGAAGAGCTTGAGAAAGAATTACTTTCGACGTTTACGCCTTGGGTTCCAGGCGGACGCGCTAGATGCATCCAATGATGAATAACACACACACACAAAAGGAGGTTCACACCACACTCCACAATAATATTTTTTTTTATAAAATTCATAATTATTAAACGAACTTACGGAGTGAAGTTCTATCACAATAATACGAACATTTCGTCCGTTCGTTTAATCATCAATTATACTTCACATTTCGTCCTCAAGATTAGTATTTTATTTTTACTTGTAGACTTTAAGAGAAGTTGTTAATAGGAATGTATCAAATAGAAACAACACATATTTGAAAAAATCAATATGTAATTTTACTTATTACTTAGGTATATTAAGTAAAAAAATTAAATTACATGAATGTGAACCGTGTAACAAAAATTTTCTATCGTTAATCAGATTATAATTTTACATTATAATATGATTATAACACAAATAAGAAGGTATTCTGAATTTTAGTGATAGATAAGTAATATTTATCTACATTTTTTTTTTCAACTATTATCAATAATAGCTTTAGCTACGGATAAATCATCATTATTTATTATAATTCGATTATAAAATTTGCCAAAGGTATTAGAATTGCCACTCTAGCCGGCAGTTTTTCTTATAGCATCAATATGGACACCAAGTGAGCGCGCGCGCGACGCAGCCGCGTGTCGTGTGCTATGTGCAGAGAACATGTTAACATCGACCCCGCACTCACCTAGTGTACGTTTGATCCATCGGCTGAGTCTGTGTTCCTACTGTACTATGTGGCTTTTTAAGTCCTATAAATAGGACATATGATTGACGCAAGCTACGTGTCTTTTCGATATATGTTACTAATGACAGGGCAGGGCATATAGATGGTTTTTCTCAAAAAAATGGAAAGTAAATGATGGGTTGTTTCGAGCCACGCCGCGAAGTCTTTATTATATCCGGGATCTTGATTGAGACTAAGTTAGAACGCTGTTCTATGTTGTGATATTGATTTTCGAAAGTGTTTGGATTCTTTGAGCGGAAGTTAATGCAATGAGAATAATAGTTTTTCTAGAAATTTGGTCTAAAGATAAGTTGTCATTTGGATACCAAGTGTCTAAATGGTCAAGGACACAATTCGTGTCCCATGTAGCATTATATTTAGGAAGTGGCGGCCTTAATCTGAAAACTCCTTTGAAAAATCTTTGAATTCTGTCGTCTTTTGATAAATTCGGTCCGAGTAATAATGCGAGTGCCGATCGACAAGAATTTAGAGTCCCATATTGCGAACCGCTGTTAAACAATTGGGTTAGGAAATCTATGACTATTGGAATAGAAGCACAAAAAATATCTATATTTTGTAATCGGCAAAAAGACCACCATTTCCTTAAACATACATCGTATTGTTTGACGGAGTTGCTGGACAAAGAGGCCAACATGATTTCTAAGGAAGCTTTCAGCAAACTTCGTCTTGATAGCGCGCCCCTGATAAGGTGCCCGCAACCAGGGTAATCGACTTGTGAATCTGCCGGTCCGATGAACTGCAATGAGATATTATAACGTTCTCGTTAGGCAAGAATGTAATCGTATCTGAGATCAGTAGACTCAGAAAAAGAGGATACCAAGGCTGTGTTGGCCATAAGGGCACTACTATAATGCCTGTAGCATTATCAGATATTATCTTTTTTAAAGTTTTTAAGATAATAGAGAATGGAGGGAAGGCGTAGAAATAAAATTTACTCCACAAGACCGTGAATGCATCCACTGCCTCTGCATCAGGATCACGGTGCCATGAAAAATACTTATAGCATTTTTTATTTATGCGACTGGCAAACAAGTCGATATCTGGATGTCCAAATGCACGGATAATGGAGTTAAACGCGTGATTTACTAATTCCCATTCTATATCAGGGTGATTTTTGCGCGATTCAGCATCTGCTACTATATTATCCTTTGATTTTATATAGGAAGCAAAAATAAACAGACTACGACTCTCGCACCACTGCCGAATTTGTTTTGAGACGTGTGTGAGATGGGGGAATCGAATTCCACCCATTCTGTTTACGTACGATATTGCTGTGGCGTTATCTAATCTTAGCAAAATAAATTTGACAATTGTGTAGGTCCTTAGCAAAAACCTTTAACGCTATGAAAGCGGCTAATAATTCGAGATAGTTTATGTGGCATTCTTGTTCACTGTTTGACCACTGGCCACTGGCAGTCTCATTCCCACAAGCTGCACCCCATCCCCTAGTTGAGGCGTCTGAATATATCTCGATACGATACTGATCGTTTCTTATACGATGAGTAGCGTAATCAATCCTACTTAGCCACCAATGAACATCTGGGAGCAGCGATGCGGGAATGCTCATGAAATTGTCATAGTTGTCATTACAATCTCTTAAATTAATAAATTTAGTTTCTTTAGTGTATAGCCATCCATATTCAATAGCTGGGCATGCGGACACCAGCAAACCTACAAGCTGTGCAATTTCCTTATTTGACAGCGTTTTAGCAGAAGGAATTCTTGAAGCTCCATTTTTATACGCAATCTTTTTTCAGATGGCAAGGTGATTTGAAGATTGTGCGAGTCAATTATCATCCCTAAGAATTCACATGAATAAGATGGAACTAAAACACTTTTTTGCTCATTAATTAAAAAACCAAGAGAATCCAAGAATTCCTTCGTTACATTAATATTTGTGATACATTGATTTTTATTTTGGCCAAACAAAAGCCAATCGTCTAAGTATAATGTCGATAAAAAGCCAGCAGAGCGTAATAATCTAGTGACAGGTTTCATAATCTTAGTAAATATAAAAGGAGCGACATTCAAACCGAACGGTAAAACCGAAAATTCGTAGATTTTTCCTTCAAAACAGAACCGTAAAATTTTTTTAGAATTTGGATGTATTTTTATTAAAAAATAGGCGTCTTTTAAATCCAATGTAGCCAGATAACAGTCTTGTGTAATTAGTTTAAGTGCTGTTCGTAAATCCTCTAATTTAAAATGAGATGTAGGTATAAATTTGTTAAGGTTTTTTAGATTTAAGATAAATCGCTTTTTACCGTCCGGTTTGGGCACCAAAAAGATGCTTGATAAAAATTGGTCACTAGAAGGTTGGCATTCGGATATTGCGCCTATTTCAAGCAATTTATTTATTTCGTCCTGAACATTATTTTTCTCAGACTGTGAATACACCTGTGGTCTTGGTGGTGAATTTTGCAACACGGGCGTAGAAAATTCTATTTCATAGCCCTTGACCCAGGAAAGAATGGTAGGGTCTTGTGTTATTAATTCCCATTGATGCTAAAAATCAGATAATCGACCTGCGTACTTAACTGTATCTAGTAGCGGCGACGATCCTGAGGTGGAAGTGGAGGCTGACGCTGAGTCGATGATGTCCTGTATGCAGGCGCGGGCGGAGGTGGTAGTAGCGCACGTGGGGGCGCGTACTCGCGGATCCGCTGTGCATGCTGAGCCACTCCCCGTGGCCTGCGTTGGGGAGCAGCTTTTCGGTCTAAAGTCGGCGCAACTGGAGGTTTCGTTGTCTTTTTAAGCGGGACTGTCTTGCTGGTATCAGCCTTCAAATCAGCGCTAGACTTGTTGACGGCCCTTGCTGATTTAATTGTCTCCGATAACTGTTCACCAAATAATGATGTGTCTATCTCTGTGTTTCTTAAATATTCTTGCATGTCATTTTTAACTGCAAATAAAATGAAATTAAGCCGGGTCACGGAATCTCCGTGTTGAATATCACACAAGATACGCCCAATGTCCATAAGTTTTTGTAAGATTACATTATTCTTTTCCTTTGCAGAAAGGTGTAAAGAAATAATTTCGGTAAGGCACGAAATGGCACTAGCCATTTCTTTCTGCTTACTTTCAATACCTTTATCTCTTTTTAAAATATTTTCAGTGAGTGCCGCCTTTATTTCAGGATTAATAGAAGGTGCACCAACATAGAGACAATTGGCGGGCAAAGGGTACTTGCTCATCAATTCTTTTCGGCAATCCTTGGATAAGCCCTTAGCTGCTAAATGTTGAAACCTAGAGGCGATCTCTTTTCGAGTCTCTGGGCCTCGTTTGACTGCCGAAGTAGGATCATCTCCTAAAATCTCCAAGATGTCATTGTCTAATTCGATCAATTCGACAGCATTAGGTGCTATCACGGTGTCATCATCTTTTTTTGTTGGGGTCCCCTGATCTAGGGTCTCTATAATCTGTTCACTGGACTGATCGCCAGGCACAGCATCGTAGGGCTCTTGGATAGGCAACTGAGTGCAGTCCTCATTAAAAAGAAAGTCGACCGGGATCGGCGGATGTTCGTTAAACGGAATTTCCGCCTCTTGATCTTCGATCGCTCTTGGTGAAAGTTCTTGCGATACGCCCGGGAGAGGCACTGGAATGTGCGAAGAAAATGCAGGTAAGTGATTTTGTATATAATCAACAATATTTTTTAGTATTACGGTAATTTATTTTTATTAAAAAAATAGGGCGGTAGTTTGATGCCACCATAATTTGAAATTTCTCAAAATACTGCTCAGTGACCGTTTTCTGATCTGACTGAAGCCAGTTTAGGATAATTTAGATAACAGGCGTTATCTAAAAATATTGGTTAGGCGCAGCCCCCAGCGAACTGCGCGCCAAATATAATCAATGCCATGAAATAGCCTCAATAACTATTTAGATTGCATTACCACTTTATGTTGTGAGTGCCCGTGCAAATAAAATTGCATGGTTAACGTTTTGATAACGGGCGTTATCTAAGAATATCGGTTAGGCGCAGCCCCCAGCGAGCTGCACGCCAACTATAATGAATGCGGTGAAATATCCCCAATGACTATTTCGGTTGCATTATTTAAATTTTAAGGTACTCATTATATATCACTTGCACTTAAAAAGAAAGCTTAGTTGGTACATACCTGTTTTGCTGGCATTTTCGTCTTTACGAGCACGAATCTACTTTTCTAACTTTTTCACTTTTCTAAAAAGACGTGCCAGGTCGTCGTCTAGACTTTCAGATTTACGTTTGGACATTTTTAGAACGTTCTAAACACTTTATTTTTAGTGGGAGAGCACGTGTGGAGTGGTCGAGCACTGAACTGCGAATGAGCGCTAACACAACTATCGGAAACACGAAACAGTCAACTACCCGAGCAAAAAAAAAAAAACTAACTATACCCTCAAATACAGTGCAGAGTGGTGAGAACTATGCGTTACTACAAGTAAAAATAAAAAACCTAATCTTGAGGACGAAATGTGAAGTATAATTATAGTTCCTGTAATGTTATTGATAATCAATCATAGTATTTAAAATGTTCCGTAAGTTTTTGCTTTTTAACGCGACATTTAACAAAATATTTTTCTCAAACATGCAATGAAATATTGACATTACGTTCCTCTTAATAGGCTGCGAAGTATGACGTTTCAGGCGCGGCTAGGACCAGAGGCCGGTAATGGAACTTCATACAAACCTTGCAGGCCGGTAAAGTCTTCTTTTTTAATTTCGATTCCACATAAATTTGTGGTAAAGGCATCGACACTCTGCCACTATGCGTATTGAAAAAAAAAAACAATAAACGACTTGGTATGTACTTAGAGCAGTTCTATTTACATAAAAAATCCACATTAACATAACTAATAACACATTATTATCAATTGTTTTCTTAACTATACATATAAACATAGAAATATTAATATTCAACTACAACTTTTGACAAGACTCAATGACAAGTGTCACTGTTCGTTCAGAAACGTGCCTTTATACTTTTTTAAGTAACATGATAATGAACATAAATATAAATGTTTTCTGTCAAAATCAAGTTAAAATAGACGAAATAGTAATATACACGTGAGTTTTAGTTTTTATCTTGTTTACTTTTAATTTCTTTAAAAATAAATCTTTAATTTTTTGTTGTTTATTTCATTGCCTGTTTAAGAAAAGCACTATACATACCTTGGCGGGAAATATGGGTTTGCCTGCCTCAGACCTAACCTCTATATGTCTTCGGCCGGCAACCCCTTTCTTCCCGGCCTCTATAGTAATGTACTAATGTTACGTTGGCAGTAAATATTTGAAATAATATAATAAAGCAGTCATTTTCTTTAAAAGCTCAGAAAAGACTTGTGAAATAGGTTTATTTTTTCAGTCTTCTTGCTTTGAATATGTGATGAATAAATTCCCATTGAACATTCATTTTTATCACATTCAGTGGTGCTACTATTTATTTATTTTTTAATACCTGACAGAAAAACTTAATCACACTCTTTCTTTCACTTATGGGTCAATCTCTTAATAAATAAACTCATAGTTTACCCGCATTCTTTTAGCTTCTGCAAGACTCTTGATTTCTTCAAACATCTTGTAGTCCTTTGCCGAAGCATCAGTGAATACGAATACGGAAGAGTATGGTAGACTGAATTCGAGAGCTAATTTGATGCCTGTCAGGGAGTACTCAGGGCAGTCTTCCACCGCCACGGACCTTGATTTCTGCCAAGGCAGTTTTAAGTTCATTGCGATCCTTAGTGATCGTTCTTAGTTGAGCATCTGAAATTGTTTTTATATTATTAGATACTAGTAGTGCAGATCTACAAATGTTAAGATACTAGCTGTTGCCCGCGGCTTCGCCCGCGTGGATATAGCTTAACGCGTAGTGTTGTGAATTTTAGCACAAAGTCGAGCATTAAGAGCTAAATAGATACTCTTCTCGCCTCTCTATTTGACTCTTTACTCGACTTTCTACTTGCCTCTCTACTCGATCCTCTAATCATCCCAGTTTCACTCTCTACTCGACTATACGCAACTCTGTACTGGACTCTCTACTCGCCTCTCCACCTGCCTCCCATTCACTTTTCTAATAGCCTCTCTACTCGACTCCCTACTTCAAATTCAAATACTTTATTTCTCAAAATCGTGTAACGTGATTACTTCTTTTACCGTCAAATTCCACTTAAAACTAAGTTTACCACCGCTTCCTAGGAGCTCGTGGAGCAACAAACTCCATTGCAGCATTTTCGAAATGTCAATATACAAATATAATAAGACTAAATATGAACGAATGGACATTTGTCTAGTATAAGGATAATCAAAAGAATGTAAAATTTGCCTATCTAATTAAGTGAATGGGAATTAACGCGATCGTTGTATAGGTCCCTGCATACCTTTGATTGCCTGACGTTTCGACCTGGTTACACCGGCCGTGGTCACAGGCTGACTGCCCATCTACTCGACTTTCTAACTTTCATCTCTATTCGACACTCTGCTCCCATCTTCCCAGTTGTCTCTCTTTTCTACTCTACTATGTCTTTCCCCAAGCTCTAGTCGATCTATCTATTTCATCAGGACTTATTCATTGATGAATTTTCATTCAAAAGAAAGATCGCAATTAGTTCGGTATGCTTTTTGTTAGTTTATCGCGGTAACAAAATCGCATTACGCAGTATCAAAATCGAAATGAACGGACATGATGAACGGAATTTTATAACTCTTAGTGTGTTGGATAGGATACACTTTCAGAAGGATCCCTAATCGAAGAAGGCCGCATCTGATGCAAAGATCCTGGAGAAATGGTTCAAAATTACAGAAAAAAGCGCCTACTTTGTTTGTGGTAGCAATCATGTCGTTTCGTTTCAAAAAATGAATGTCTAGGCGCTTTCTATTAAAATTACAGTATAGTAAAAAAATATAAAATAAAACTTAATAATAACACTCTACAGCACGTACATATTAATCAATATATGTTGTGCATATAAGCGCAGCGACTTTTATCAGCCTTAAGTACGTTCTCTCAGTGGCTCTGGTAGGGAGAATGTACCACAGTAAAGCCATAACAGTGGCCATGTGTGAAAATTTTCAAAATGTAAGTCGGTGGAAGATAGTTCTCACCTCGATGTAGTTTATCGAATTTAAACATTCTCTACCATCTATGTAAAGGGAAGCCGGCAGGAATTGAGTTATAGGGAGCCCTCGCCACTGCCAAAGAATATGAATTCGTGTATCAGGATTTCTCAGAATTTCACTACTATGGGAGCTAAATAGGCGATGAACCGTTATATGTTAAGGCCATAATTTGCGCAACGGATTTTTATGATCTTTTTTTGTTGTTAGATAGAGAAGGGTTGTAACTGGTCAAGGGAGTCAGAATCAGAGAGTAAGGATCTAGGAATCTAGGGAAATCGTCAAAATGTAGGCAAAGATGCTGTTGCTGTTGCTTTTACATAATTTGAGTTATTGACTCTAAAATCATGATGTTAATCTTATGATAAAAACAAATATCAAACTAAGCAAATGATTAACGATTGAACAGTTAGATTCTTATAATTCATAATAAATTATTATTATTGTTATTTATGTAAAGCACACTAGCAGCTATTAAGCTGATGCGTGTGTGTCCTGTGATCTGGAGATTCTGTCGACTTTGTTTTTAAAAGCATTGACATTGGGTGCCAAAACAATGTCTTCCGATAGTCTGTTCCAATCTCTTACAACACGGTTAGGTAGACAGTGTTTCCAGGGTTCGAGTCTGGATTGCATTGTGCATAGCTTTAGTGGATGACCCCTGAGCTGACTATTTTCATTGAGGCTATACATGTCTTGGATGGTATTGATATCATAATAATTGTTCAATATTTTGTAAGTTTTTATGAGACTACCCCTCTGTCTACGCTTTTCAAGTGTTGTGAGGTTAAGGTACTTCAAGCGTTCATCATAGGATTTGTTTTTCAATACTCTAACCATTTTAGTAGCTCGCCTTTGAACACTTTCAAGGAGTGATATATCCTTTTTAAAATAGGGATCCCAAACAACATATGCATATTCCAGCAGTGGTCTTATGTATATTTTGTACAATTTCACAAATGTTTTTGGTGTGAGGCATCTGAAGGATTTTCGGACTAGATATAGCATGGAGTTGGCTCTTTTTACAATCATGTTGATATGTGTTACCCATTTTAAGTCGTTGCTTATTGTAACACCCAAGTCTTTTTGAGTATCCACTGGTGTCAGTTGGTGATGTCCTAGATAGTATGGTTCACAGGGGTTCTTTTTACCTATGTGTAGTATGGTACATTTTGAAGCATTAAGAGTCAGTAACCAGTATTTAGTCCAATCATATATGGCGTCTAGGTCTCTCTGGATGTCTTGCGAATGGAACAGGGGATTTCCAAAAAAAATCGTGTCGTCGGCAAATAACGACAAGGGTAACTGTAGCGTATTCTTTAGGTCAGTTAGATACAATACAAAAATAAGGGGTCCAAGGACTGACCCCTGGGGCACACCGCTAAGTACAGCATGCGCTGCTGACGTCGTGTTTCCTATGCGTACACAGAATGTTCTTTGTGACAGGAAGTCATTTATCCAGGTTAGCACTTTCCCACGGATACCAAAGTGTTCCAATTTATGTATGAGACGCTGTAGTGGAACACGATCAAAAGCTTTCTCATAATCAAGGTATACTACATCAGTAGGAAGCTCTTTGTCATGGTTCTTCACCCATTCATTGACGCAAGTTAACAAATTTGTTGTCACCGACCGCCTCGGAACAAAACCATGCTGCACATCAAGGATAATGTGTTCTTGATTTAAGAACAATCGTAGTTGTTCAGCCACAATCTTTTCCATGCACTTACACATAATACTTGTTAGACTAATAGGTCTGTAGTTTATAGCCAACAACTTGTTACCCTTTTTATATATTGGGACAACAGTGGCATTTTTCCAATCAGCGGGCAAGACTCCAGTTTCTAAGGAAGTAATCATAATCCTCGCTATGTTTTCAGCTAAAGGCTCCTCTACACGCCAACAGATGCGTCCGCGGACTCTGGTAGATATGTCCGCAGATGAATTTCCACGAACTGTCCACACGTCTGTAGGTCGATCAGTCTATGTTCATTCTGGACTATTTATTTATTCTGCCGCGGCTATTTATTTATTTAGTACTTTTAACTACTACCTGAGTGTGCATCGCAGTAGAGATATTAAAAAGAAATGGAAAAGAAGAAGGTGGTGGATGCTGGCTATACACAGAAACAGAACAAAGTAAGTGGAATATATACTAGATTGGGTAAAATTTTGATTTAGACCGTCAAATCAATGTAGTACTACGTGAGTACTTACCTACATTATTACCCAATACTATTGTTTTACAGGAATAGCATGGATAACTAGCTTGCAGAACTTTGTGTGGAGCCATCTAGAGAATTTAGTAATTTTGTTCGAATGTCATGCAGCGATTTTGAATACCTTCTACAAAAGATATCTCCAATGATTGCTAAAAAAGATACCAATTGGAGGGATGCAATACCAGTGAAGGTGCGCCTGGCAGTAACATTAAGATATTTAGCTACTGGAGATAGCTACAGAAGCTTGCATTATCAAATTTAATTAAATTTCAAGCCAAATTATATCTAATATTGTCCCTGAAGTATGTTTGGCGCTCAATGACGTTTTGAAGGATTTAGTGAAGGTATACAACATTAATTTAATTAATTTTTTATTTATTTTTATTAATGAATAATGACAAATCAACAAGTTTGTTGTTCACATAAAGTTTACACAATGCCTACGAAATTGAAAATTGAAATATTATCTGAAAATTCTTGTGATAAAATGTTAATTACTTCGGATTGTTGGTTTGCCTCATTTCATTGGCATAGATTACACTGAATAGGGAGAGTCAACTACAAAATTCGGTGATGGTGTTGATAAATATACACTGTTGCTAGTGCTAGGGCGACTAAGTACAACTTGTGAAGGAGACGAAACAGTATACGACCTGCTTTGCATCATACTGTTGTACCGACGACGTCTGTTAATTATAACACCATGAATTTCATACATTATTTCTTACCTTTCAAGTTTTGGATATTCCTTAATTTGCTTTGCCAACATTCTACTAAATAAATCGCATTGATCTTCTTCTTTTGCGTTTTGTTTACTGGTCAATGCGCTATTTAATGTAGTTAAAGCAGTATTCATTTTTCTACTGGCTTCCTGCAATTCAGGCGGATTAAAAACACGACGTTTTTGTCCTTGAATACTTGGATTCTTTTGAGGGGTAGCAGAAACGTCCGCGTCGTCATCGTCGCGTTTTTTAGCTTCTGGTGGGATGACACAAGCCCGTACATTGGAAGTACTAGTCTCTTCATTCACAACAAGTTGTGTCTGGGAAAGAAAAATACTATATAAGTGAATCTAAAGAAGTTACAGAAAAGAGCTAACTAGCATCTTTAAAATTAATTTAGTCAAAATAAAGTTGAAAATACCCATCATACTTTTGTTTTGTTTTCAGATACCTAAAACTACAGACGAATGGCTTTCAACGTCAAGAGGATTTAATTTTCCTCATTGTGTCGGCGCTTTAGATGGGGAACATATCATGATTCTACCACCACCTCACTCCGCATCGGAGTATTTTAATTACAAAGGACATTTCAGTATTGTACTCTTAGCACTAGTTGATAGTGACTACTGTTTTATGTTTGCCGATATAGGTTGCCCCTGGACGGATTAGCGACGGTGGAGTTTATAATCAAAGTGTTTTAAAGCAAAAAATTGACTCAAATGCTATCAACTTGCCATCTCCTAGTCGCTTTCCCAATAGTAACTCTAACTTACCATATGTCTTTTTAGCTGATGCAGCATTTGCGTTGAGTACACATATTATGAAGCCATTTCCTGGGCATCATGCTATTGGTACTCCGGAGAGGCTTATTCAATCAGAAACTATCAAGTTCACGTGTAGCAGTCGAAAATACTTTTGGAATAATGTCTAGCGTATAAGTCTTCAGGCTTTCACGGCCGGCGTTGCATGTAGAATATACTGCTTCCGGGCTGTTTGGCCGTGGTCGATGTGAAACTTGCGTTCCAGACGTTTCGTCGATCACTGCGGTCGACATCTTCAGTGGCGCAGGGCCGGGCGACGACAACTTCGGAGACCTTGCCTCGCCGGCGGCTGACGTGCGACTGATGCGAAGCCTTGAATCACGGCCGTATTTATAGGCACGGTCGGAGCGGGGAATCGACTCACTCGATTCTGATTGGTCGAGCGCTGTGGCGCGGACGTACTCGATCCTAATTGGTTGTTTGCACTGTGATACCGAGTGGCTCTCAGTGCTGGGTACCAATCTTTTTGGAGCTGAAATCCCTCGTTTTTTCGGTTGAAGTTGTTGGGATGCTTGAATATTTCGATGGCTTCTCGAAGTATACGTGGGAAAAAATGTGTTGTGGTAGCTAGAACTTTCGTGTTCTGAAATTCGATGGTATGATTCCCATCCTCTTGGGTGTGTTCTGCAACCGCTGACTTGTCGAAGTGGCAGAGGCGGCAATTACGTTCATGTTCCGACAGGCGGGTCCTGATGCTTCTTTGGGTAGTGCCCACGTATACCGAGCCACATGAGCAGGGGATTCTGTAAACTCCAGCTGACGATAGTGGATCACGTGGGTCCTTGACCGAACGGTGAAAATTCCGTAGCTGCGTCGTGGGCTTGAAGATCGGCTTGATGTTATAAGCTTCTAGCAGCCTTCCGATACGATCTGTAATGCTACGAATGTATGGCAAGAAAGCCTTCCCTATCGGAGCAGGTTTTTCCTCATCCTGGTTTGTCTGCGAAGCTTTCTTTGGGTGAAGAGCTCTCCGTATCTCATGTGCAGAGAATCCATTAGCTTGGAAGGCCTTGTCCAAGTGGCGTAACTCGTTTTGTAGGTGTTGAGGTTCACAGATGGTCTTAGCTCGGTGGACCAGTGTCTTGATAACTGACATTTTTTGTCTGGGATGGTGGTTGGAGTCCTTGTGTAGGTAACGGTCTGTGTGTGTCGGCTTTCGATAGACTCGGTGATCAAGACTGCCATCTTCTTTTTTGGATACTAGGACATCTAGGAATGGTAGCTCCCCGTTCTTCTCAACTTCCATGGTGAATTGGATGTTCGGATGGATGCTGTTTAGGTGATCCAGGAACTTAGTCAGCTCCGAGTCCCCATGAGTTCAAACCACGAAGGCATCGTCTACGTAGCGGAATCAGACCTTAGGCTTCTTGGGAGCTCTATCCAGAGCATCTTCCTCAAATGATTCCATGTAAAAGTTCGCGACTACCGGACTGATGGGGTTTCCCATGGCTAAACCGTCCACTTGCTCATAGAACGTGCTGTTCCACTGTAAGTAAGAAGTCGTCAACACGAACTCGAACAGATCTGCGATGTCCTTGGAGAAGAGTGGTCGGATACGCGACATTGCTTCCCTGACCGGAACTCTCGTGAACAGAGAGACAACATCGAAGCTGACTAGACGATCGTCCGGATGTAGTTTTAGATTCTTGAGTTTCTCCACGAAGTGGCGAGAGTCTTTGATGTATGACGAGGATAATGCGACATTTTGTTGAAGCAGTCCGGTGAGATACTTCGAGACTGGATGAGTGGGTGAGCCGATAGTACTCACGATGGGCCGGAGCGGTACTGAAGACTTATGGATCTTTGGTAACCCATACAACCTAGGTGGAAGAGCTTCCGAATTCTTGATGAAGCTTTGCGTTTCTTCTGGGATAGACGAACCCTTGATCAGGTTGTTTACCTGTCTCAAGATTCTTGCCGTTGGGTCTTTTGGAATCTCCTTGTAGGTAGCTGGGTCAAGAAGATCCTTGATCTTGGTCTCATAATCCTTGGTGTTAAGAATCGCTGTGGCATTGCCCTTATCAGCTTTCAGGATAACAATATCCTTGTTAGCTCTTAGGTACTTTAAGGCTTTCCGTTCTTTCTCTGTGATATTGCTCCTCCTGGCTTGGCTCGCTGTAGAACTCTAGAGGACTCTTGGCGGACCCTCTCAGCCAGTTCTTGGGGGAGTTTACGTAGGCTTGCTTCGACATTTGCGGTGATATCTGGGTGATAAACAAATGCGCTTCTCAAAACTTGAAAATAAAAAAAATGCCTTTTTGTACTAAAAATCAACTTTT
Source organism: Eilema caniola (assembly GCA_949126895.1). Taxonomy (NCBI): domain Eukaryota; kingdom Metazoa; phylum Arthropoda; class Insecta; order Lepidoptera; family Erebidae; genus Eilema; species Eilema caniola. The sequence continues at coordinate 3,037,049 of OX421461.1, read as the reverse complement.
ATTATAAAATGTAACAACAGGATCATATTATGATTAGATTTTGAGATCAAAACGTTAATTTAACGAAAATAGGTCACATTTTCATTTCTCAGTGTCCACACAAAAGACATAAAAATCAACAGAAAAGATAAAGTTAGGTCTTAACGTAATAACAGACATATCAAAACTCTGTAAACTTGCACCATGATAATCCTTAGAGTGTACATTATTGCTTACAATAAAAACAAAAAAGTCATACTATAATCTCAGTTTAAAAAAATAAAAACAAATAATCCACGGAAGAGATATCTCTTCCGTTGACATGAGGCATAAAAATATCAAAAATATATGAATCATGGGCAATTATTATTTTTTAAATCAAAATAAAGAATCTTCATTATCACTGTCCGAAAATGGAATGATTATTCTTTTTTTTGTTGGTGGCATAGGAAAAATGTCAGACTCATCAGAATCAGAAAATACTCTTATTTTTTTCTTAGGAGGAGCAGGCACACTTTGAAAAAAATCTCCTTCTGGTGTTATTAAATCAGACCTAAAAGTGTCTGTGTCCGATTGAGATGAAGCTACACTTCTTGGGGATAAGGCACGGACGTTAGACACAGAACTTGGAGGAGAATTCGATATAGCCCTCAAGTGTTGAACAGTGATCTGACCGATTTCAAAATGTGGACAAATCATTTGTGCTGAACAGGATAAACAACTTAGTCGTCTAGCATGTAAAATACTTGGCTCATTTCGGCTTCAAGAGAGTTGATGTATTTTTAATGTCCCCTTAAAAGCTTTGACTGAGCTCTGATCTATAATATCTTGTATTTCTTGAATATTGGGATCACCAATTCCATAAATCTCTATACCACTACAATTTTCCTTTAAACAAGTCATAAGACCATCGTAATTGGACACATCTTTACCCATTGCAACCGAATTATCACATATTCTCTTTACACAGCCACCTACACCATCTGGGGCTCCTTTGCCGTGACCTTTTTCGTTGTAGTGCCATATAATATTGTTTATATTATTCAATTCTTTGCCCAAAAAACATGCAATCAAATAAAACATAGACTTATTTCTGTATTGTGTGGTTGGACCGTCACTTAATATATGCAAATCTGTCAAATTGGGACTTATTTCCCTTATTCTATGCAAAATAGGTCTAAGATGTGCACATATCATTACCGGGTCATGTCGCAAATTTTCCGAGATAGTGCACATTGATGTTGTTTTAAAACCACTCTCTGGAGACTGCAAGTTATTATTGTAGTATACACATGTGTGTAGGGACAACTGGGGCTTCGATCCACCAAAGTGAGCAGATTGTACTTCTGTACTGTATTTACAGTTATAATTTTCCGAGAAATCGATATGTAACAAACCTTCTGAAGGAGATAATTGTTGTTTAATACTTTGGATTGACCTAACCTGATGAATTAATTTGCCATATGCTGCATATACACTGGTAAGTTTGAGTTAAACAATCGAACAAGAGAAATCTTTGTAGTCTTTACTGTCTCTTTAATACGTTTTTTACATTGCTTCTCCTTTCCTTTAATTATTACGCCAACATTTTTAATAACCCATCTATCGTATGTAATAAGATCGTTTTCATTAAAATCATTAAATGTATTTTTTTTATTTTGGCAGTGCTTGCATGTTCGCTCTAAACATTTACGATTAAGTGTATTATTGCAGCAAATCGCCTTAGAAACATCAGAAGCAGACCCATAGGATATAATTTGTGCCTTTTGTAGTGATCGTACCACATTGTCACTATTCTCATGTAATGCACACAGGCATGTGTTTCTCGTAGAGGCTTTTGGAAACAGAATCCAAAACGGACGGTATCTTCGAAAGGTTAGATAAGAAATTTTTATCCCTGTTTGATTTTGAAAAACAGTATGTAAATTTAAAAGAGTGTCATTCAGTAAACGTATCTGGCGTTTGCTTTTCTTTCTTGTAATAGTTTCGTTTTTGCCAGCGGTCAGCCTGCTATACTCATCTTGTATTAAAAAATCATGCACAGCCTTCCTTAGGTCTCTCTTTAATGTTTTTTTGCTAGCGTTATCATTATTACCCCCTTTACGTTTATTTTCTTTCAGTTTTCTAAAACGCATTCGGTACTTTTTAATTTTTTTCTGCAATTCTAAAACTTTTGATTTCAAACCTTCATTTTCATCCTTCAATTTTTTCTTATTGCGAGCAGCAATTGCCCCCCCCAACTTCAACGCGTGAAAATGATGAAGTAGGACTCGATGGTGGAGTGTTATTTTCCATAAGAATAGCAGTAGCTTTTTGCATTTTTAACATATCCCGGCGTCTCTTTGATTTTTCACGCCACATTTTTCTTATTTGGCGCTGTCTTCGTGGAGTATACTGGACAATAGTTTTAATATCACCCCTTTCTTTCTTCCTGTGGTATCTTTCTCTATCCTGCTTACGTATTTCTTCCTTTTCCGTCTCGTTTAGTTTTTGGCGTGCTCGGCGCATACTCATCTTTTTTTGCTCACGTCGCCTAATCTTTTTCTCTTCATCGCTTAACTGGATCTTGAATCTAGATGGTCGCGGCATTTCTACCTGAAATATGTTAAAATCCCACATATACACAACTCTTCATGCATATAAATGGGCACAGCAGTACGCAATTTAGGTTTTTTTGCTGTGATGCATGATTCAATGTCATGCACCACAGCAAAAAAACGAATAAAACATTCAAATAGTTAGGTACCTACTAAAATCGCCAAGAAACGTCCGTTCAAGTGTTCAGTTAGAATAAAATTTATTTCAAACAAATAAAGAAGCTTAATGAAGATCACTTCCGTGGACCTTTGCCCTTCGGTGGACATAGTGTCCACAGAAAAGTTTGTCCACGGAAGGGTAAACTTATCATAAAATACAATGCAAAATTCAAAATTTTGAGGTTAGGAAACAAGTCATATGGTTTTTACAAATGGCCACCGATATCACACAAGGAAAATTGCAACAAGTATTTTTCATGATAATACTTACCTAAATAACACTGCAACAGAAAAGTTGCAACGATCTTTGCCTTAATGGCAAAGATCGTTGCAACGTCACCATGAAACACTTATTTGAAGAAAAGTTTATTTGATTCTCACGCAGAGCAAAGCTACCACTTTAAATTGCAAGTTTCAACTGACAGACAAACAGTCTTGCCAACAAAAATAAATTAAGTCATGTTACGTTTCGTTTATTCAGCAACAAACGTATATTTTAGTGAGTCCACGTAAGGGGTCGCAAGAACTGATAACATCATGTTTATATGTAATAACTTCCAATAATTACGTGGATTATTTTTACCATGTTATGTTTATGTAACTATACAGGGTGTATTTTTGAAACGGGGCAGTAAGGGCAAGTACCTTAACCGTTGCAGTTACAGCAAAACGTTCTTAAAAGACCTTCCCTAACTTTTTGACATATTTTGAACTGCATTCACAGATTTTGTAAAAAATTTACAGTTGGCAAAAAAAAATGCAAAAAGTCCAAAAAATTTTTTTTATGCCAATCGATTCTATTTCATGTGCGGATCAAAAAACTCTATGAGACCATTTTAGCTTTCAGTACTAGGAAAGACAGAAATCGCCAAAAACCTTTCCCATACATTTCAGCAACAGAAACAAATTTCTACGATGGTCTAACTTTTTGTTATGGCCAGGAAGTGGGTAGAATTGACTGTAAAGTAAATAAAAAGAATATTTACCCTCAAATTTCGAATTTGATTCGAAAATCTCTGTGTTATTCTTAGTTTCAGCTGAGAAACTTCGTATGAGTTATTAATTAAGGATTTTCGCTAAAATGTCTTCTAATCGTGAAAAAATTGACTTATTAGAAGCGTATTTTGTCAATAATTGAAATGCGGGAGCTGCATTAGTGTGGTACCGCAATAAGTATCCAGCAAGGGGGTAATTGACTCTGGCAGCGAAAGCGACTATAAAAGTTGCCCTGAATTGGAGAGGGAAGATGGAGCCAACCGGTCAAATGCAGCCGTTCGGGGCTCGTAGGCCTCGCAAACGGGTCAATTATGAAAAATATTTTTAGTATAATTTTAAGTAAGATTAACCGTAATGTTGGGTATTTCAGTGGTGTTGGGTAACTTTGGGGGGAGAGATGTTACGTATGTGTGTGTAGGTATATGGATGCGTATGTACGACTTCGCTTTATAATAAATCAGTGTGCTAATAACTACCGGTTGTTTCACTTGTCTGTCCAGTTAGGCGCATATATATAACAGTAACCATCCCCTTAGTGAATATTTTATGAACATGTATGTCAACAGTAATATGAAGCAACTGGTTATACAAATTACCAGGATAAGAAACGACCAACAGTCTTTGTTCGATCTCGTTTTATGCATCGTCTCGCTCGGCATCGATGGCAAACAATAGTAGATATACATATGTTTTTGGCGGAGATGGCGAGTCAGCAAGGCAATGTCGAAGGCTAAGGGCGATAGTAGAGGTCAGAAGAAGCTATCGGCTAGAGACTGCATCCAAGCCCTCTACCGATTGTAGCAGCTACCTGTTCCATCGGATCCACGAGGGCAAGGACGAGAGAGTGCGTCTGTACCAGCGCAACTGCTTACGCACTTTAATATGTCACGCGCATCTGACTGCTTATGTTCCTGGACTCCGAACATCTGACAAGTCCTACGGCGATGGGTGGCGGTAGAGAGGTCGGGTAAAGGTGCACGCTCGGCTTTGTCCAATGCCTACACGTGGGCGGCCTGAGGAGAGTGGTCGTCTCTGCGCTGCAATAGGGCGACAGTGCAGATTGGGCAGCACCTTGGGTGACGAAGCAGCCCTATTTAGGGGGGCACTGCTTCCCCCGCCCAGCCGGGGAGGGGACTAGAAAAGGTGTCCCAAAAAAAGCTCGTCCTTTTATATTGGGGGGGTAGCAACCGCGGCTGCTCGGGCACCCCACTTCTCGCGGTCGACGTCACAAGAAGATCACAAAAACAAAAACATCAGTTATGACCTTTGGCGCGTGGAATGTGCGTACGCTGATTGACAATGACGGAAACCTTTGCCCGGAGCGAAAAACTGCCGTCGTTGCTCGTGAACTTGGTCGCTATAATATTGACATTGCTGCTCTAAGCGAGACGCGTTTCGCTGACCAAGGCGAGCTTGAAGAAGTAGGCGGTGGATACACATTTTTCTGGAAAGGGCGTTCCCAGACCGAATCCAGGCAAGCCGGTGTGGGCTTTGCTATTAAAACATCCATTGTCAAAAAGCTACCAGAATGTCCGCAATACATCTCGGACCGCATAATTACACTGCGTCTTCTTCTAGAGAATAATAACTTCCTCAATGTTGTAAGCGTCTATGCACCTACAATGACCAACGAAGAAAGTGTTAAAGACCAATTCTATGAGGAACTCTGTCAATGTTTGAGCAAAATTCACTCGAGAGAGCAGATATTACTTCTAGGTGATTTCAATGCGAGGGTCGGTCGAGATAATGAGTCGTGGCCACGTGTTCTGGGCAAAAATGGTATTGGCACGATGAACAGTAATGGACAATTGTTGCTTTCCCTGTGTGCACAGTTCGACCTTACCATCACTAACACGTTGTTCAGACTACCCGATAAATACAAAACCACCTGGATGCATCCACGCTCCAAACATTGGCACCTAATTGACTATGCAATAATCCGGCGAAGAGATGTACCCCAGGTGCATATTACCCGTGTTATGCGTGGCGCTAATTGTTGGACTGACCATAGGTTACTAATTTCCAAACTTAAACTGCGTTTACGCTTGCCTCGAAGGGCTATCAGACCTAAGCCAAAATCCCTCAATTTAGATCGGCTGTGTTTGTCAGAAGTGCGGAAAGAGTATCAAAAGAACCTGTCAGATTTATTAACAGCGTACGATACCCATGACGGTGAAAAGGAAATGTTGTCGCAGTGGCAGTATTTATTTTCTTCTGTACAAACTGTTGCCACCAAAGTACTAGGCCATAAAAACCGCATAAACGAAGATTGGTACGACCAAAATGACATGGTTTTAACTGCGGCATTGGAGAAACACCGTAACCTATTACTGAGATCCAACGGCAGTGACGGCTTATCTGAGGAGATCAAAAAAAGTGGAACGGAGTTAAGACAAATCACCAGGGGGTACAAGGATAGCTGGTGGCTTGAAAAGGCTAAACAAATTCAGTGGCTTGCGGATACACATCAGCTGGGTGCTTTCTATGAGGAAGTACGTAGAATTATTGGCACTTCCATGCGAAGTAGTGTCCCTTTGAAATCACATGACGGGACTCAACATTTGTCTGCTAGGCAGGACATACTTAAACGTTGGGCAGAGTATTTTAATGATTTGCTTAATGTAGATCGAAGAGCAGATCTCGACCACATCAAATCTATTCCCCATTTGCCGGAAGATATCACTCTTGACCAACCGCTGTCACTGGATGAAGTCATAAAAGCCATCAAAGAGCAAAAGAATAAGAAAGCAGTTGGCATTGATAACATTGCTGGAGAACTGCTTAAGTACGGAGGAGAGCAGTTTCACTGTGTAATCTGGCAATTGTTTCAGCGCATTTGGGACGAAGAAAAAGTTCCACCTGAGTTCAAGATATCTCGCATACAGACACTTTATAAGAATAAAGGGGACCGTTCTGACTGTAACTCCTACAGGGGTATATCGCTGCTCTCTGTTCCTGGGAAGATATTTGCCAGAGTACTTCTCAACCGCCTGTTACCGATTTCGGAAAAGTTGTTGCCGGAGACCCAGTTCGGGTTTCGTCCAGACAGGGGCACTTGCGAGGCTATATTTTCCATTCGCCAACTACAAGAAAAAAGTCGCGAACAAGGTCAGTCACTTTATTTGTGCTTTGTCGACTTGGAGAAAGCCTTCGACTGTGTACCGCGAGAAGCACTATGGACCGTACTGGCAAAACTAGGATGTTCAGAGAAATTTGTTCGTTTGATCCGACTGTTGCACGACAACATGACCTGCTGCGTAACCTACAACGGGGAAGAGTCAGATTCATTTACAGTGAGTTGTGGAGTCAAACAAGGATGTGTGTTAGCCCCGACATTGTTTGCGCTCTATTTTTCCATGGCAGTCCGTGAAGTTTTGGAACGAAATTCTTCTGGCATCAACATACGTTTCCGAACCGATGGTGGAATATTTAACCTGGCTAGACTTAAAGCCCGCACTAGGGTCTCTTACGCGGCTATCACGGAGATTATGTACGCAGACGATCTGTGTTTTGTCGCCAACTCTTCTCAAGAACTTCAGCTATTAATTACTAACCTCCATGAAGTCTGTTGTCGCTACGGACTCAAAATTAGTGTTTCTAAAACCGAAGTTATGGCAATGGACTTCATTGGCAATGCAGACCCGCTAAAAATTAGCCTGGACAATTGTGAGCTGAAACAGGTGGAAAAGTTCAAGTACTTAGGCAGCACAATTGCGTCCAAGTGTGACCTAGAAAGCGAAATAAACCACCGCATAAGCTCTGCGGCGGCTGCGTTCGGAAAACTTCGGTCTAAGGTGTTGCGTTCACACGATCTGAAACTGTCCACTAAAGTTTCTGTTTATATGGCTGTAGTTCTCCCAAACCTTCTGTACTCTTCGGAGACATGGGTTTTGTACCGCAAGCATATACGCACGTTGGACGGGTTTCACCTCAAATGCTTGCGAGACATTATGAACATCAAATGGTCAGATCGAGTTCGTAATACTCAAGTACTTCGACGGGCAAATGTCTGTGGCATTGAGGCGTACTTGATGCGTCGGCAGCTGCGTTGGTGCGGTCATGTCTCGCGTATGGCTGACGAGAGAGTCGCAAAACGCATTTTCTATTCTGAGCTCCAAGACGGCAAGCGGAAACAAGGCGGCCAGTTCTTACGTTTCAAGGATGTTCAGAAGAGACATATGAAGCGATGCGACATTGACCCGCTAAGGTGGGAAGAAACTGCTAGCCATCGTCTGGAGTGGAGGAGCCTGGTGCAGAAAAAGATTTATGACTTCGAAGAGCAACGAAAATCTGATCTAGATTCGAAGCGCGATGCTCTTAAAGCCAGACCATCAGCAGCTATTTTTTATAATTATACCAATGGTGTCCTGACGTGTTGGCAATGTTCTCGCACGTTTTCTAACAGGATTGGCTACTGCAGTCATATTAGGGCACACGACAGGGCAGCCCAACGTAGCCCTCTTATTGCGGAATAAAGGAACGTGTGGTAGTCACCGTAGCCGAAATCGGCTTGGGAGAGTATAGTATATGCAATGATGATACATTGATAACCGATATACATAGGATACCATCCACCGGTGGGAAAAAGTGATCATATTGTTATAACAGCATTAATACAAATTACTGAATCTACTCACAGCAAAGAAATTAGAGGGTTAAAATATGACTTTTATAATACAGACTTTAATATAATAAATAAGCATCTCTCTGAATGTTTAAAACTCAATGGTTGTTCGTCCAATGAAATGTGGTCAGACTTCAAAAAGCAAATTCACGAAACCATAGAAACCTTTGTAGATAAGAAGAAAAATTATAATAATAAACATTTATATAAACCTTGGATAAATAAAGACATACTCGAACTAACTAAACAAAAGAAAAAGCTGTGGAGTATACAGGGTGTATTTTTGAAACGGGGCAGTAAGGGCAAGTACCTTAACCGTTGCAGTTACAGCAAAACGTTCTTAAAAGACCTTCCCTAACTTTTTGGGGCATTTTGAACTGCATTCACAGATTTTGTAAAAAACTTACAGTTAGCAAAAAAAAATGCAAAAAGTTCAAATTTTTTTTTTATGCCAATCGATTCTATTTCATGTGGGGATCAAAAAACTCTATGGGACCATTTTAGCTTTCAGTACTAGAAAAGACAGAAATCGCCAAAGACCTTTCCCATACATTTCGTACGGAAATATGATAAATCAACTCGAAACTCATAGGTCAGGTAAAATTTTGAACTTTTTTAAATAAAAAAAATCATTTAAACATTTAAGAAATTGGTTTATGTAATAAATTGCTCAAAATGATTTCCATTTTCACGAATACATAAGTCTATCCTTTTTTGCACTGAACGAATGGCGGCTAATAATGTTCTGGGATGAATATTACGTAAAATGGTCATTAATGCATCCTTGAGCTCTTGAACACTGGCGTACGTCGTCTTATACACCTCGTTTTTCACGAAGCCCCATAAAAAAAAATCAAGTGGTGTTAGATCGGGGCTACGAGGTGCCCACTGTGTTGGACCATGTGTACCTATCCACTGTGTACTGAATAGGCGGCTCAAATTGGAACGTGAAAGGTGACTGTTATGTGGCGGAGCACCATCTTGTTGAAAATGAACTTTTCGCAATTCCGACAGGGGCCATTCGTCCATCTCGTTTTCAAGATGGTGTAAAATGACTTCATTATACATGGCAGAATTCAGTTTCCCTTCATAAAATTCCACCATTATGACTCGATTGGACATTATACCACACCAACAGTTGAATGAGAAGCGAACCTGATTATGACTTGCCGTAACTCTTAGTGGATTTTCTTTGGACCAATAGTGGTGATTTTTGCTGTTGTACATACCGTTATTGGAAAAATTAGTTTCGTCTGACCACAGTATGTAATTTAAAAATTCATGATCTCTGCTTATTTTTCCTCTTAGCCATCTGCAAAAAGTAAGCCTTCGAACATCATCACCCGGATGTAACACTTGAACTATGCGCCCATATCGATAGCACTTGTAGCCGTATTTCTTCCATATCTTTATCACAAGGGAGTGGGATACACCTACTTCAAGGGCGACTTGCCTGGACGATACCTCTGGATATGCTTCGACATAAGTTAGAACCGCAATCTCCGTGTCCATGTCCACACGAGGCTGCCGCTTTCTTTTGAAAGAACCCTGCAATTCCAGGTTTTTCAAAAGATTTGTAATAACCTTTCTTGTTGGCACATGCCGCAACGGATACTTATTGCGGTACCACACTAATGCAGCTCCCGCATTTCGATTATTGACAAAATACGCTTCTAATAAGTCAATTTTTTCACGATTAGAAGACATTTTAGCGAAAATCCTTAATTAATAACTCATACGAAGTTTCTCAGCTGAAACTAAGAATAACACAGAGATTTTCGAATCAAATTCGAAATTTGAGGGTAAATATTCTTTTTATTTACTTTACAGTCAATTCTACCCACTTCCTGGCCATAACAAAAAGTTAGACCATCGTAGAAATTTGTTTCTGTTGCCGAAATGTATGGGAAAGGTTTTTGGCGATTTCTGTCTTTCCTAGTACTGAAAGCTAAAATGGTCTCATAGAGTTTTTTGATCCGCACATGAAATAGAATCGATTGGCATAAAAAAAATTTTTTGGACTTTTTGCATTTTTTTTTGCCAACTGTAAGTTTTTTACAAAATCTGTGAATGCAGTTCAAAATATGTCAAAAAGTTAGGGAAGGTCTTCTAAGAACTTTTTGCTGTAACTGCAACGGTTAAGGTACTTGCCCTTACTGCCCCGTTTCAAAAATACACCCTGTATAATATGGGTAATAAAATTAGTGATAAATAAATTGAAACTTTTCGCTGAGAATATTTTTAATTTGTTCATAAACTTATGATCATGGACTGGAAACAGTCCACGGAAAGAGATGTACTCGATACTTTAAAACATTTTTTTTTTGGATAGTTAATAAAAATAAATCTTTTATAAAGTAAATTAGTACCTTATTCATTAAATTAAATTTTTTCACTAAAATAATAATATACCTATTTAGTGTTTTTTCATTTATTTTTATAACGAGCACAGTTTTTTTGGATGTTCTGTTTATGACCCATCTACCACCGGAACTGGGGCACTTCTTGGGGCAATGGCAAAGTTCTCACCTTTGCTTAAGACTGACATCTCCTCCTCGGATAGTTGGTGGTCTGACAGGTTCACTACTACAAGTCGTTTATCCAGACTTGGGCCAGACTCTTGTGCTCTTGGGAGCCTGTTAAACTTCCTCATCTAACATATAGTAGCCTGCTCGCTTTCCCAGGTCATGGTGTTGAACGTTAGTTTTTCCAGGCGGTCCCAATCATTCGGTGAAAGCTCATGGGCGACTTGAAGGTGGACTCTGAGAAGATCCTGACTGAGTAGTGCCAGGGTCCGCCGTGTACTGTAAATACGTTCTCGGAGAAGGGCTTTCTCTGTACGATCGTAGATTCGGTGCGAAGCGGGACTCTGTATGATCCTCTTCTGGCGCAGAAAGTGGGGCACGGCGTTGCTATCCCGACAGCGGAGTAGAAACGCCAATGAAGATAAAAGATATAGAGACCTTAGGCTTTTTGGGAGCTCTATCCAGAGCATCTTCCTCAAATGATTCCATGTAAAAGTTCGCGACTACCGGACTGATGGGGTTTCCCATGGCTAAATCTTCAAGCCCACGACGCAGCTACGGAATTTTCACCGTTCGGTCAAGGATCCACGTGATCCACTATCGTCAGCTGGAGTTTACAGAATCCCCTGCTTATGTGGCTCGGTATACGTGGGCACCACCCAAAGAAGCATCAGGACCCGCCTGTCGGAACATGAACGTAATTGCCGCCTCTGCCACTTTGACAAGTCAGCGGTAGCAGAACACACCCAAGAGGATAAGATAAGATAAGATAAATCTTTATTGTACCAATAAATTATAGTACATGTACGGACAACATTATGAAAAAATGTACAAATGGCGGCCTTATCGCTACAAGCGATCTCTTCCAGGCAACCTTTGGATGGACATGTTTTAATTATTTTAACAATAATAACTTACGGGCAGTTATTAATGTAGTCACAAACTTAAAAATATATACACATACACACATATATACATATATAATCATACATAAACCTAAGTACATACTTACATTCAATTTTTATAATTTTTACATAAATGTACACATATATATGTTACTTATACACAAATATTCAATATACACACAGCAAGTGCATACCTACACAAGGCCACATGGCAAAGTCACAAGGAACTCAGATAATGTTCCTTTACCCTTTTTTTGAAAGTGGCCAAGGATTGTGCGAATTAAGTGAACGACACTGAAGTTATTTAAAAAAATACTTTATTTCAAGTGACAGAGTAACAGCTTGTTATTAGTATAAAAAATTAATTAATTCTATTGACAATTTATTGATCTTATATACTAATTTATTGCTAATTCATCATTTATATAAACCAAGCGTGTGCTAGATAAAACTGTTGAATTGCATCGAATATTCTAGAACGTTATTAGCTGACAAAGCTAATGTGAGTGGTTTGGGGTTCCTTAACTCCTCCCTCCCCAAGAGAGAAATTTTCCAAAGACCTCGCAGATGGCTTCGGGGAATTTCGTCGAAAAATGTAGAAGAATTTTAATTTCCAAAACAATATAACAATTACAATTATTATTATAACGTACAAAAAGATAGTCCAAACGCTTATTTCTACCGTGAGGATTTGGGTTGTGTTTGTATTACTATTGTCGCTATATTTCATACTTCTGAGGACTTCTTTAACGTCACTAAAGTCTACGTCTCTGAGGTCCACTTTTTGAGTTCCTGTTAGGATGTCGTTTTGAAGTTCTGGCATCTGGATTAATGGAAGTTGAAGACTGGCAACTGTCTGGTTCTTAGTAGGGGCCACAAATATTTCTCCGATTTGGGTCTCGCAATGTTGATTGGGGGTCACCATATATGTTGCGCGGATATTGGCCTTTCTTATCTCGTTGTCGCAGTTTTCGGCGATGACTAAATTGTATTCGGAATAAGCCAACCATTGGCTGTCAGTTATTTTCTGCACCTTAGTTTTTTCGATCTTGATGTGACTTCGTATACATCTGCTGTAATTATTTTTCATTAACATGATTTGTTCCATACAAGTTTCTGTCAAATCTTGCGACAGGTTATCCTCGGCGCACAGGAGTTTTTCATCTTCGACTTCTGTACACGGTATGTATGTTACTACAGGTATGTATGTTAATCCACTCACCATTAGGTACGGATACTTGGGAATGATGGTAAATGTGTTTGGATACTGGAAAAGAGGGATAGTTATCACCTTGTAATAGTTATATGTTTTGTCTTGTATTAGCGGGACCTCTAGTATAAAAACTAACCTATCGCTATTTAAGTATGATTTTATTATAATATTACGTTCTAGTTTAAGTAAATTTTGTTTGCTTATAGGATAAATAGTCTTAGCATGTTTATTAATAGTTAATAATGTATTTAGTTCTGTGTTGTTTATAATTGGTTGATGTAATATGTATAATTTGCTAAAGGCGATTGCTGTTTCTATTTCCTGTATAACTTCGTAACAAGTTCGAAAGTTGCTTAAGACTTGATACATAGAATTCCACATGTGTAATAGATTGTTAAACCTAAACTCGTTTCGGGCTAGTTTTTCTATTTCGGAGGTTTGTAAACCTAAATTTTTAATATTATAATTGATCGTTTCTGAATTGTTCACCAATCTATCGAAAGCCTTTTGCAATGACGAAACTCTCCGTTCAACCACATGCTCGTTATTACTTAACATCTGTATCGCGTTATCATATTTTATGGCGTCATTTTCAACTAAATTTCCTGTAATGGTTTTGACTAATGAACCTAAAGGGCTGAAAAGTGCTCGTTTATTACGAAAACTGAAGGGATAGATTTGGGACAACCTATTCTTGGTTAAACTTATTAAATATTCTATCTGGGTTTCAACCCCTGCAGTATCGTTAATTAAGTTAATTTCCCTTATCTTAAGCTTAAGGTTTTCAAAATTTTGAATATTATGATCTATTTGTAAGCCTACGGATTTTAAATCTAGGGTTTTAAAAATAGTTCAAAAACTACTCCTCTTCACTGCTACTCCCATCTTCAGCGATGCTATCCCCGGGTTCTGTCCGAGGTTTAGAAGGTCCAGCGCAGACGTTGTCATCGCTAGAAGAGCAGCCACGATCTGTGGAGGGCGTTTTACATTTTTTATCGCTACTCGTGTAGTACGTTTATTTAATTCTACGGGCACAATATTATGTTGTACATCCCCCGTTACTTCTGCCTTTTCATACCGTGGTTTTTCCTTAGTCTTCCTGACCCTGGTGTTTTTCATAAAAATTTTGTCACCTGGTTTGATGGATGGCACATTTTCCCCTCCTTTCTTGTCTTTTACTTTAATTTTATCTGAACCCAACTTTTCAGTCACAAATTCGTACAGTACCTTAAGACGTTTCCTATGATCTAATAATAGTTTTTGAGTTAATTGTTTTTGTCTATCGATATCGAATACATTGTTAGTATCGGTGTGTCCGAATACTAGTTCGAAAGGTGTGAAGCCTGTTGCCGAATGTATGCTGTTATTATATCCCATAACGGCATACGTCATTACGGATGCGGCATCTAAATCTGTTTTTTCGTATTTTGCTATTCGGTACATCTCGATAATCGTGGAGTGGAATCTTTCTACTACGGCCATCGAACTTGGATTGTTAGGTGTTCCTATGTGGAGTTCTATCTTATACATTCCCAAGATTTCTTTAATTAAGGTATTATTGAACTCTGTGCCTGAGTCACAACTATTTTTTCTAGGTAACCCGTACATACTGAAATACTTAATAAGGGCTCTAACTATCATAGGTGTACTCCTATTGGGTACCTCGATTGCTTGTGCTAATTTGCTGAAAGCGTCAATAACGGTCAAATAATATTTGCCTTCGATGAAAAGTAAATCCATAAATACTTCCTGGAAGGGACGGTCCTGAGTCCTGGGTTAATTGGATCTGAGGTTTGATAGGTTTCCTGTCATATTTCATCTTTCTACACACCTCACAAGCATTAATTTTTATTCTAGAGAGGGCATCAGCGTTTGTATTTTGAGGCCCTTTTTTATATTTGACTTCGTAGTCGTATTCTTCTAACCGTAAACGCCATCGCGTGAGTTTACTGTTAGGTTCTTTTAATGAATAGAGCCATGCTAACGGTCTATGATCTGTAAAGATCGTGAATTTATTACCGTATAGATATGGCCTAAAGTGCTTAACTGCCCAAATAATAGCCAAAAGTTCCTTTTCTATTGTGCTATATTTGGATTCAGTGTCGCTCAATGTTCTACTTGCGTATGCTATTGGCTTATCTGCTCCAATAGGTCCTTGTGATAATACAGCTCCGATCGCATAATTGGATGCATCAGTAGTTAATATAAAACCTTTACTGAAATCGGGAAACTTTAGTAAAGGTGCATTGGTAAGGAGTTGCTTGCAAGTCTCAAAACATTCCTTATATTCTTCGTTAATAATTATTTTACGCCTCTTTTTTAAACATGCTGTTAAAGGCTTGGTTATTTTGGCAAAGTCCTTAATAAACTTTCTATAGTAACCAATAAGCCCTAAAAAGCTTTTGATCTGTGTAACGGTAGTTGGTATAGGGTAACGTAGCACAGCATCAATCTTATCACTATTTGGCTTTAAACCCTCACTAGTTATGGTATGCCCAAGGTAGAGGACTTCCTTTCTGAGGAAATGGGATTTATCTAACTGTACCTTGAGGTTAGTCTTACGGAAACGCTCAAAGTCTGCACTCAGCTTCTCTACATGTTCTGTTAGACTTTTGGAAAAGATTATGACGTCATCCAAGTACACCAGACAATGTATACCTTGGAGGCCTCTCAGGACGTTGTCCATCGCTCTCTGGAACGTCGCTGGCGCTGTCTTAAGCCCGAAAGGCATCGGGTTAAAGCTATAATGCCCGGATGAAGTGCTAAAGGCGGTTTTGTCCTTATCCTCCTCTGCAACCTCTATTTGATGGTACCCATTAGCTAAGTCTAGTGTTGTAAAATACGTGCTTTTTACTAACATATCAAACAGATCATTGATGTTAGGTAATGGGTATTTATCATCGGTAGTGATTTCGTTAAGGCGTCGATAATCAACTACCATCCTCCATTTCTGTTGGCCGGAAGAGTCCATCTTTTTAGGTACCAAGTGTACGGGGGCACTCCAGGGAGAGTGTGATTCCTGGATAATGTTATCCCTTCACACATCTTGTCTACCTGTTTCCTAATTTCTTGGGTTTGGACAGGAGGAAGTCTGTATGATTGTATATCTATAGGGTCCTCGTTTTTTGTCCTAATCCTATGTTTAACCTGATTCGTGAAGGATAAAGGGATATCCTCAGAATAGAATATATCTTTACACTCATGGCAAATACTCTCGATGACTCTACGTTCCTCTGAATTCATGTGGTCTAGCTGTAACTTTGTTAAGTTTTGCGTAAGTAGCCTATCAGTTTCAATATTATAATTATCGGTAAAGTTTACACTCATGGACGGGTTCTTCAAGTAGTGTTTTACTGCAAAAGGTCCCGTTACCACTAAATCTTTACTTTCGTTACTGCAGTTCTGTATGACTGTGGTCGCATAGCCTTTAATACAATTCACTAACGCGGCGGGCATTCTAATCCCTTGCGTAAACTGCTTAAAATCTAAAATACGTTCTCCGTCTAATAGGTTGACTGGTAATCTTACCCTAAGTTCGCTACGAGATGGTAGATGGTATACCTCTCTCATAGGCGGTGAATATATAATAGGAATATCTATATTTTTCAAGTGTAAGATTTGGCTTTCCATGTTAATTTTGGCTTGTAATTGTTTCAACAAATTACTGCCTATTAACCCGTCATATCTGTCGTCTACACTATAGACATAGAATTTATGGTATTCATTACTCTTAAAAGTATTTGGCAATGGTATCACTACCGTTTCATTATGAACGCTCGAAGCGTGAGTGCTAACAACTTCGAACGGTTCATATCTCAGATATTCTTTAAAATATTTATTTGCTATGTATGGGCTAATAAATGACCTAACGCTACCGGTGTCTATCATAAAAACTGCTCTTAATTCCTTTATAAATACATGCGGTAAATTTAATTTTTATTACAGTTTAGTTTTATTCGCTCTCTATTGCGGAGGCTGTTATACAAAAATTTTCCGCCCTACGCGACTCATTTTCCGCCTCGGGTGCTTCGATTTCCGCCCTATTAACGTAGAGCGTTAATTCTTGGAAATCGTTAGCCAAGCTACTTGTATTGGGCTCATTATTGTTTATATAATTAACGCGTCGCGAGCTTGCCGTACGCATGGTAACATCGGTGTTTGAACCCGATGATTGTGCTTGCATTGCAGAAGCTGGCGAACGTGGTGCATAATTCTGTTGCGCAATCGGATACGGTGACCTACTAAATTGTTGTTGAGAATTATTGATATGCGCGTTATTATTTGTACTATAATTATTTGGGTAATTATTATTGGGTCTAAAATGCCTGGATTGGTTAGATTAATGTGGCGTGGATGCACTATTGAGGCTATTCCTGTTACCATTCAAAATTGGGTTGGTTCTGGGTGTATTGTGCGAACCGTTCCCTTGGGTTTCTAAATGGGGAGAACTGGGTTTATTTGATTTAATAAGATTGCGGCGATCAATGGTTTTAGCATCATATTCAGTTTGGAAGTTCTGTTCCTCCAGGACGATTTTTAACGCGTCTTCTAAGTTGGATATGTTACGCAAACGAACTAGTCTTACTAGGTATTGTGGTAAACTATATAAGAATACATGCATCGCCCTGTTATTGTAAATAGTTTGTTTTGCTCTACGTAGACTTTCGTCCCGGACGGTTTCCGACAGTTTGGCGAACAAAACACTTCTCGTATGTTGTATTCTATGACAAAAATCTAGGTAACTTTCCCCCTTATTTATTTCCTTTAGGTTCATCTGGACAACTGTCCCAAATAGACAACTTCCCATTTAGCCAACCCACCAATTCTATTTCCCAATTCACCAACTTCCCAATTTACCAACTTTTGAAAACAGACAAAATTTCTAAAAAATTTAGTTTTGGTATTGCATTTGATAAAAACCTGTTATTTTAATATTACAAACAGACACTCCAATTTTATTTATTTGTATGGATAACATATATTTCTTACCTAAACCGTTGACCCGATTGTGATGAAATTTGATACAGAGATATTCTAGACCTTGAAATAGGACGTAAGGCTTCTTTATAACCGGCTGTGCTGGTAAAAAGATTAGGATAGGAATAAAAATACTTAGATTAATGTAAAAATCATTTCTTTATTTCCTCAATCCTAAAATGTAATTATGCAGGTATATATAATTTTCGTTATTTATTATTTTTAGTTTTTGTTAATTTTACGTAATATTTTCAATTAACAAATTCAAAATCATCTGTAGTATTTCTTAATTATTATAATTTCAACTATCGATGCCATAAAATCTGGAATATTATTATTATTATTTTTTTTTTGTTTTTTCTTTGTTTTGTTTTCATTACAAGTCTCATATATACAATTCTCTTCAAAAAGTTTAGTGACGTAATTTTCTTTTTAGATAACGCTTTTAACAGTTTCTCATACTTCAAATCAAAATCTATATCAACTTTCCTTCTATTTCTCTTATCACTCTCAAATAAAGTTTTTTTAATCCTGCGATCCTGGTATTTGCATTCGGCTTTTAATTTGTGCAGAAAAAGGAAAAAGTTAGGCGTTTGTGGTATTCGGGCTCTAAGGCGTCGATGCCATCCTTCCACTTGATTGGTTGTTCGATGTTGATCTTTATATACACTCAAATTACATGGCGCAATTTTATCCCATTGTCTATCATAGTACGCTATAAATTTTCTCATGTTAGCTGCATATTTCTCATTTGTTTGTACATTCGTACTAATGTATTTCCAGGTTTTACGTTTGTGTTTAGGAGGCAGCAGTGGCAATAACGCAGTCAATCTTGCCATTTTTCTACCTGCACTACTCTTGTTTATTTTAAGTTGTTTTACCTTTCGCCAAATTGCTTTATTAAAATGATAAAAGCAACCTGTGATTTTTGCTTCTGGATATACCTGTTGGATCGCATTAAATTGGGCTTTCTCGTAATCACATTTGAAACTTTGCATATTCAATCCTAATTTATTCTTTAGCAATGTAAAAAATCTAACATACGTTTCCTCCGATTTATCAGGTAATAATCCATAAACAACTGGTAATATGTTACTACTGTTTACGTTAGAGTCAGAACTAATATCCAAATGGAGACTGTAAATTTAATAGAATGGCGGAGGACAACATCTAAAAGTTCCATCGCCATAGTAATGGCCATTAATGTATCCACTCTTTATAGGTTTTTTTGCCAAATTTGAAGCAAATATCAGTATTTTGTTTTCCACGCCATCTTCACATACAAGAAAATTTTTTCGTAATGTTTGTGGAACTTTTACTCCTTTCAGGGTTTGGAATACCAGTTTATCAACAGATAAAACTCAACAGAGAAAACTGAAGGCATAGATTTGGGACAACCTATTCTTGGTTAAACTTATTAAATATTCTATCTGGGTTTCAACCCCTGCAGTATCGTTAATTAAGTTAATTTCCCTTATCTTAAGCTTAAGGTTTTCAAAATTTTGAATATTATGATCTATTTGTAAGCCTACGGATTTTAAATCTAGGGTTTTAGAAGTAAGAAAGAAAGAAGAAAGAAGAAAGAAAATGCGTTTATTTAAGCTAACTGCAGCACACAAAACAGATCACATAACAAAATACCTATTGATGACAAAAAAAAAGAGATATTAAATAATGTTACTTGTAATACATTTTCTTAATATAATATTGAAGTACCAACAAGTTAGTACTCAAGTAAGTAAGTACAGTAATTTCATCACAAAATACCATCCCCACCCCAATTATCTGCTTTTGTAATTGGCAACATTGACCATCATTCCTCTTCAGCCATTACGTAATCTATGATATCAATCTATGACATCATACCTTACCTATTGCTAATCTATGACTATGACTTAACAACAATAAAACAAATCCATTACAGTGGCCTACGTGCTTTGCGTTGAAAGGTGGTTATTTATTTCTTGTGTTGTGATACAATGTAAAATATGTTATGCGCTGCAGCTGCCAAAACTAGTGTTCGGTGAGGACCAATTTTAAATTTTTTAAAAATAGTTCAAAAACTACTCCTCTTCACTGCTACTCCCATCTTCAGCGATGCTATCCCCGGGTTCTGACCGAGGTTTAGAAGGTCCAGCGCAGACGTTGTCATCGCTAGAAGAGCAGCCACGATCTGTGGAGGGCGTTTTACATTTTTTATCGCTACTCGTGTAGTACGTTTATTTAATTCTACGGGCACTATTATGTTGTACATCCCCCGTTACTTCTGCCTTTTCATACCGTGGTTTTTCCTTAGTCTTCCTGACCCTGGTGTTTTTCATAAAAAATTTGTCACCTGGTTTGATGGATGGCACATTCTCCCCTCCTTTCTTGTCTCTTACTTTAATTTTATCTGAACCCAACTTTTCAGTCACAAATTCGTACAGTACCTTAAGACGTTTCCTATGATCTAATAATAGTTTTTGAGTTAATTGTTTTTGTCTATCGATATCGAATACATTGTTAGTATCGGTGTGTCCGAATACTAGTTCGAAAGGTGTGAAGCCTGTTGCCGAATGTATGCTGTTATTATATCCCATAACGGCATACGTCATTACGGATGCGGCATCTAAATCTGTTTTTTCGTATTTTGCTATTCGGTACATCTCGATAATCGTGGAGTGGAATCTTTCTACTACGGCCATCGAACTTGGATTGTTAGGTGTTCCTATGTGGAGTTCTATCTTATACATTCCCAAGATTTCTTTAATTAAGGTATTATTGAACTCTGTGCCTGAGTCACAACTATTTTTTCTAGGTAACCCGTACATACTGAAATACTTAATAAGGGCTCTAACTATCATAGGTGTACTCCTATTGGGTACCTCGATTGCTTGTGCTAATTTGCTGAAAGCGTCAATAACGGTCAAATAATATTTGCCTTCGATGAAAAGTAAATCCATAAATACTTCCTGGAAGGGACGGTCCTGAGTCCTGGGTTAATTGGATCTGAGGTTTGATAGGTTTCCTGTCATATTTCATCTTTCTACACACCTCACAAGCATTAATTTTTATTCTAGAGAGGGCATCAGCGTTTGTATTTTGAGGCCCTTTTTTATATTTGACTTCGTAGTCGTATTCTTCTAACCGTAAACGCCATCGCGTGAGTTTACTGTTAGGTTCTTTTAATGAATAGAGCCATGCTAACGGTCTATGATCTGTAAAGATCGTGAATTTATTACCGTATAGATATGGCCTAAAGTGCTTAACTGCCCAAATAATAGCCAAAAGTTCCTTTTCTATTGTGCTATATTTGGATTCAGTGTCGCTCAATGTTCTACTTGCGTATGCTATTGGCTTATCTGCTCCAATAGGTCCTTGTGATAATACAGCTCCGATCGCATAATTGGATGCATCAGTAGTTAATATAAAACCTTTACTGAAATCGGGAAACTTTAGTAAAGGTGCATTGGTAAGGAGTTGCTTGCAAGTCTCAAAACATTCCTTATATTCTTCGTTAATAATTATTTTACGCCTCTTTTTTAAACATGCTGTTAAAGGCTTGGTTATTTTGGCAAAGTCCTTAATAAACTTTCTATAGTAACCAATAAGCCCTAAAAAGCTTTTGATCTGTGTAACGGTAGTTGGTATAGGGTAACGTAGCACAGCATCAATCTTATCACTATTTGGCTTTAAACCCTCACTAGTTATGGTATGCCCAAGGTAGAGGACTTCCTTTCTGAGGAAATGGGATTTATCTAACTGTACCTTGAGGTTAGTCTTACGGAAACGCTCAAAGTCTGCCCTCAGCTTCTCTACATGTTCTGGTAGACTTTTGGAAAAGATTATGACGTCATCCAAGTACACCAGACAATGTATACCTTGGAGGCCTCTCAGGACGTTGTCCATCGCTCTCTGGAACGTCGCTGGCGCTGTCTTAAGCCCGAAAGGCATCGGGTTAAAGCTATAATGCCCGGATGAAGTGCTAAAGGCGGTTTTGTCCTTATCCTCCTCTGCAACCTCTATTTGATGGTACCCATTAGCTAAGTCTAGTGTTGTAAAATACGTGCTTTTTACTAACATATCAAACAGATCATTGATGTTAGGTAATGGGTATTTATCATCGGTAGTGATTTCGTTAAGGCGTCGATAATCAACTACCATCCTCCATTTCTGTTGGCCGGAAGAGTCCATCTTTTTAGGTACCAAGTGTACGGGGGCACTCCAGGGAGAGTGTGATTCCTGGATAATGTTATCCCTTCACACATCTTGTCTACCTGTTTCCTAATTTCTTAGGTTTGGAGCAGCCTATCAGTTTCAATATTATAATTATCGGTAAAGTTTACACTCATGGACGGGTTCTTCAAGTAGTGTTTTACTGCAAAAGGTCCCGTTACCACTAAATCTTTACTTTCGTTACTGCAGTTCTGTATGACTGTGGTCGCATAGCCTTTAATACAATTCACTAACGCGGCGGGCATTCTAATCCCTTGCGTAAACTGCTTAAAATCTAAAATACGTTCTCCGTCTAATAGGTTGACTGGTAATCTTACCCTAAGTTCGCTACGAGATGGTAGATGGTATACCTCTCTCATAGGCGGTGAATATATAATAGGAATATCTATATTTTTCAAGTGTAAGATTTGGCTTTCCATGTTAATTTTGGCTTGTAATTGTTTCAACAAATTACTGCCTATTAACCCGTCATATCTGTCGTCTACACTATAGACATAGAATTTATGGTATTCATTACTCTTAAAAGTATTTGGCAATGGTATCACTACCGTTTCATTATGAACGCTCGAAGCGTGAGTGCTAACAACTTCGAACGGCTCATATCTCAGATATTCTTTAAAATATTTATTTGCTATGTATGGGCTAATAAATGACCTAACGCTACCGGTGTCTATCATAAAAACTGCTCTTAATTCCTTTATAAATACATGCGGTAAATTTAATTTTTATTACAGTTTAGTTTTATTCGCTCTCTATTGCGGAGGCTGTTATGCAAAAATTTTCCGCCCTACGCGACTCATTTTCCGCCTCGGGTGCTTCGATTTCCGCCCTATTAACGTAGAGCGTTAATTCTTGGAAATCGTTAGCCAAGCTACTTGTATTGGGCTCATTATTGTTTATATAATTAACGCGTCGCGAGCTTGCCGTACGCATGGTAACATCGGTGTTTGAACCCGATGATTGTGCTTGCATTGCAGAAGCTGGCGAACGTGGTGCATAATTCTGTTGCGCAATCGGATACGGTGACCTACTAAATTGTTGTTGAGAATTATTGATATGCGCGTTATTATTTGTACTATAATTATTTGGGTAATTATTATTGGGTCTAAACTGCCTGGATTGGTTAGATTAATGTGGCGTGGATGCACTATTGAGGCTATTCCTGTTACCATTCAAAATTGGGTTGGTTCTGGGTGTATTGTGCGAACCGTTCCCTTGGGTTTCTAAATGGGGAGAACTGGGTTTATTTGATTTAATAAGATTGCGGCGATCAATGGTTTTAGCATCATATTCAGTTTGGAAGTTCTGTTCCTCCAGGACGATTTTTAACGCGTCTTCTAAGTTGGATATGTTACGCAAACGAACTAGTCTTACTAGGTATTGTGGTAAACTATATAAGAATACATGCATCGCCCTGTTATTGTAAATAGTTTGTTTTGCTCTACGTAGACTTTCGTCCCGGACGGTTTCCGACAGTTTGGCGAACAAAACACTTCTCGTATGTTGTATTCTATGACAAAAATCTAGGTAACTTTCCCCCTTATTTATTTCCTTTAGGTTCATCTGGACAACTGTCCCAAATAGACAACTTCCCATTTAGCCAACCCACCAATTCTATTTCCCACTTCACCAACTTCCCAATTCGCCAACTTCCCACTTCACCAACTTCCCAATTCACCAACTTCCCAATTTACCAACTTTTGAAAACAGACAAAATTTCTAAAAAATTTAGTTTTGGTATTGCATTTGATAAAAATCTGTTATTTTAATATTACAAACAGACACTCCAATTTTATTTATTTGTATGGATAACATATATTTCTTACCTAAATCGTTGACCCGATTGTGATGAAATTTGATACAGAGATATTCTAGACCTTGAAATAGGACGTAAGGCTTCTTTATAACCGGCTGTGCTGGTAAAAAGATTAGGATAGGAATAAAAATACTTAGATTAATGTAAAAATCATTTCTTTATTTCCTCAATCCTAAAATGTAATTATGCAGGTATATATAATTTTCGTTATTTATTATTTTTAGTTTTTGTTTATTTTACGTAATATTTTCAATTAACAAATTCAAAATCATCTGTAGTATTTCTTAATTATTATAATTTCAACTATCGATGCCATAAAATCTGGAATATTATTTTTTTTTTTTTTTTTGTTTTTTCTTTGTTTTGTTTTCATTACAAGTCTCATATATACAATTCTCTTCAAAAAGTTTAGTGACGTAATTTTCTTTTTAGATAACGCTTTTAACAGTTTCTCATACTTCAAATCAAAATCTATATCAACTTTCCTTCTATTTCTCTTATCACTCTCAAATAAAGTTTTTTTAATCCTGCGATCCTGGTATTTGCATTCGGCTTTTAATTTGTGCAGAAAAAGGAAAAAGTTAGGCGTTTGTGGTATTCGGGCTCTAAGGCGTCGATGCCATCCTTCCACTTGATTGGTTGTTCGATGTTGATCTTTATATACACTCAAATTACATGGCGCAATTTTATCCCATTGTCTATCATAGTACGCTATAAATTTTCTCATGTTAGCTGCATATTTCTCATTTGTTTGTACATTCGTACTAATGTATTTCCAGGTTTTACGTTTGTGTTTAGGAGGCAGCAGTGGCAATAACGCAGTCAATCTTGCCATTTTTCTACCTGCACTACTCTTGTTTATTTTAAGTTGTTTTACCTTTCGCCAAATTGCTTTATTAAAATAATAAAAGCAACCTGTGATTTTTGCTTCTGGATATACCTGTTGGATCGCATTAAATTGGGCTTTCTCGTAATCACATTTGAAACTTTGCATATTCAATCCTAATTTATTCTTTAGCAATGTAAAAAATCTAACATACGTTTCCTCCGATTTATCAGGTAATAATCCATAAACAACTGGTAATATGTTACTACTGTTTACGTTAGAGTCAGAACTAATATCCAAATGGAGACTGTAAATTTAATAGAATGGCGGAGGACAACATCTAAAAGTTCCATCGCCATAGTAATGGCCATTAATGTATCCACTCTTTATAGTTTTTTTTGCCAAATTTGAAGCAAATATCAGTATTTTGTTTTCCACGCCATCTTCACATACAAGAAATTTTTTTCGTAATGTTTGTGGAACTTTTACTTCTTTCAGGGTTTGGAATACCAGTTTATCAACAGATAAAAATGATTTTCGGTGTCTATAAAGAGTACTTTTTACTGAAGTAAAAGATGGCGGTACCCAATGCCTGTTTCTTCTTACAAACTTTTCACAATTCTGTTCGTAAAGCGCCTGAACGGATTCATAGTTTTAACAGACGTCTTTTTTGCACTGGTCAATAAACATTAACGTTTCATTTTTGGTATGATTTGACGATGAACACGTATGAAATGAGTCCCGTACGACACAACTTCGGTCAACACTTAACGTTATTGAAGCGGTACATTTCTCTATGTTTTCGCATCTCCATAAGGAGGTGCCACTTTTGTTGCACTTGTTTAAATAGTACCGATAGCCCTCTAGTAACACACAATCTCGATTTCTACTCGTTTTAACTATCTCCATTTTCACAATGCTAAACACAAAAACAAATGATGCCAAACAATATTAATGTACGCATGACAGTTCAAATTATTTTACTACTACCCTACTTCTACTACTATTTCTCATAAAACCCGGAACTGAAAAGAACTACCAACTTTTAATTAACTATTTTATAGAATAAATTAGTTTCAAGCATTATAGATACAATAATACATTTAAAATCATACTAGTAATATGTAATGAAAATATTGCAATAATAAGTTAACTATGTAACGGGAAATTATTAATCATACCATAACACATTAACATTTTTAGGATTGAGGAAATAAAGAAGTGATGTTTACATTATATACAGCCTCTGTGGCGTGGCGGTAGTGAACGCGGCCGCTACGCAGGAGGCGCGGGTTCGATCCCCGCTCAGTGCAAATATTTGTATGCATGAATATGGGTATTTGCATTGGTCTGGGTGTTTCTATGTATACTATATATGTATTTACAAAATAAAAAAAGTATCTAAGTATGTTTATCCACATTCTAGATTCCATAACACAAGCTAGTTAAGCTATGCTTACCATGGGTCTAGATAGCGTTGTGTGAAATGTTGTGGAATATTTATATTTATTTATATTTAAATAAAATTGGAGTATCTGTTTGTAATATTAAAATAATCGGTTTTTATCAAATGCATATGGAATGTATACACGATACACACACACCAAAAACTACGGGTATGCTTTGTTTTATAGACGATTGTTTTATATAATTTCGTCTTACAGAAAATGTTTCGCATAATCTCGTTTGATAGAATAATCAATTTACAGAATACTTACTTTAAAGATTTTTAAATCATTGATTTTTGTTTGACATAAAGTTTAACATTAGAATAATCATATCATAGAATAACAAATCAAATATTCTTTATCATTATATTGTTTATTTATTATAAAACCTATTACCAAGAATAAGATATTATCAAAGTGAGAGACAACTTAGGTGCTAGTACACGGCTCACCTGATGGAAAAAGGGTCGACGGAGCCCCTATTTCTGGGTGGTTTAAATAAAAATAACCACCAACCACTCGCCTTAGCCTTCTAACCTAATCTATCCGAGTCGGGGTAATCTGAGTCGGGGTGTTAACTATAATGACGTTTTATTAACAATTTGATTTTATTTTATATTACAGAAGAATTCAAGCAAACAAATTTGCAAATGTAATTTGGAAAATTATAAAGGTGGTTTAATATTCTTTAAATAATAATTCTACTGTTGATAAGCTTTTTAAACAAAAAAAAGTGATTAAAAATTCATTCAATTGTGTTTCTGTGAAATAATATGTTTCATTGTAGTAAATTGTTTTTGAAACAATAATATTCGAAATAAAAATATAAGGACCAAAAAACATCCTATTCGCAAAACGTCCCATTCGCAAATTGTCCCATGTATAGTGGAAAAAGTTAAAACAATTGATGCGCCTACAAGGTCGACGGAGCCTATAAAGGTTTATAAAAATTAGGCCTTCGTGGTTATTTTTCGCTACGCTCCCGCATTAGCCTTCTAACCTAACCTATCCGAGTCAGGGTGCCCTGAAGTCCAGATTGCATCCAGATCCTTGTTAGCTTGCTAGCACCATGTTAGCAGGCGTTTAAAATTGTTTTAACTTTTTCCACTATACATGGGACAATTTGCGAATGGGACGTTTTGAGAATGGGACATTGTGCGAATGGGACGTTTTGCGAATGGGACATTTTGCGAATAGGACGTTTTTTTACGTAGGACATTTTGCGAAAGGGACGTTATGAAAACATTTTCTGTGAAACGAAATTCTATGAAATTTCTTTCTGCGAAATAAGGGGCTCCCCAAAACTACATTTTTTAGAATTTTCGTCTGTCTGTCTGTCTATCTTTCAAAAGTTGGTAAATTGGGAAGTTGGTGAATTGGGAAGTTGGTGAAGTGGGGAGTTGGCGAATTGGGAAGTTGGTGAAGTGGGAAATAGAATTGGTCGGTTGGCTAAATGGGAAGTTGTCTATTTGGGACAGTTGTCCAGATGAACCTAAAGGATTTATTTTACAGGACTCTAACTCTAATGCTAAGCAATCTTCGGTACGTGGGTCACCGAAGTGCTGGTTTAATAGATCTTTTAGCTCTGCCCAAGTGTCTATGGAGTCTCGTTCTCCTATTAAACTAGCCGCTTCCCCCGCCAGTCTACTTGTTATTACGTGGAATAAATAAATATTTTGGTCTGCACCACCCGAGAATGTATTCAATATATATTCGCATTTCTTAATAAACAATGGCAAGGTCCTCGCGTCACCACTAAACACAGGTATAATGTTGACCATTTCCTGTGGGACACGGTTTATTCCTTCCATTTTATATTTAGACTATTAAAATAATTATAAAACTAAATGGACACAGAAACCTATAACAGTATTACTAAAGCGTTGATAATACACACAAAACATAGGCCTACAACAAGGTTAGAGACAAGGAAGATCTGAAAGGAAGGTGAATAAGATCAACTAACAATTCCGCAGTTATCTTCATCTCCCGTGAATTACTGCTTGGCTGCTTCTACCACCAGTGGTTCCTTAATAAATTTGTTTGTTCGGGGATCCTTGCTGAACCGTAGAAACGGACGTCAGATTCTTCTCGTAAATGTAGATACGTGGTAAGACTCCGACTGCAAAGATCCTACCGGCTGCGCCAATTAAGTGAACGACACTGAAGTTATTTAAAAAAATACTTTATTTCAAGTGACAGAGTAACAGCTTGTTATTAGTATAAAACAGTAATTAATTCTATTGACAATTTATTGATCTTATATACTAATTTATTGCTAATTGATCATTTATATAAACCAAGCGTGTGCTAGATAAAACTGTTGAATTGCATCGAATATTCTAGAACGTTATTAGCTGACAAAGCTAATTGGTTTGGGGTTACAGGTAAGGCATTCCACAACCTTACAGCCTGGACAGTGAAGGACTTGTCATAAAACGTTGTGGAATGGGAGGGTGTGGACAATTGCAATGTTACTGACGACCTCAAGGACTAAAAAAAAAAGGCAATAATAGACACCAAGTAATAGCTTGGTGTGGGAGAGTTCAACTTCTAGAAAGAGGTGTTCACCAGCATTAGATGGTGGTGGTTGTGGTGATAAATCCACAATCCGATAAGGAATGCTATGACGTAGATAGATAGCAACCCCACCACAAGCTGAACCCGTGCGGTCATTCCTAATTAAATGAAAACCGGAAAGAGAGTAAGCGTTTGTAGATAGACAAGGCTTTAGAAATGACTCCGACACGAGAATGGCGTGAATATTTTTAGAATCGAAACTATGCAGCATATCCGGAAAATGGGCCGGAATACTCTGTGCGTTTATGTGGACTACATTAAAATTCTTGAGAACGTCAGCAAACTGGGTCTGTATATCATCAGTATTTGCCGTCATAAAACTTAAATCTGAGCTATATATATCATCACTATCATTCATGCCTATCAGTAAAAATAAATAAATAAATGAATACGAGGGTCAAACTGAAAGTTCTTAGAACTGGCCACTTATAAACAATAAAATAAAATAAAAAATCTAAAATTTGAAAATAGAACTCTTTGCCAATATTACTGAGTATATATTTCATTCATTTGTCATTTGTTTTACGATTTAGCGGCAAATTGAAAATTGTCTGTGTCACGTCAACATGAATTTAACACGAGAAAATTTTCGTGCAATGATTTTTTATGACTTTCGATGTCATTTAAGTCAACAAGAAAGTTATGATAGACTACGATTGGCCTTTCACGATGAAGCCCCATCTCGTGCGACTGTTTACAACTGGTTTAATGAGTTTAAACGTGGTCGCACTAATCTCACTGATGATTTACGTGAGGGACGGCCTTCTACGGCGACGACTGAAGATAACATCTGTGTTGTGCGGCGTATGATAGAGACTGTCAAAAGAGTGACCTATCAGCAGATTCGGACAAGCTTAGGCATCGGTATGAGTCAAGTGCACAAAATCCTCCACGAACATTTAGCGGTCAGGAAGCTTTGCGCCCGGTGGATACCTCGTAATTTGACTGAGGCTCAAAAACTCCATCGTGTGGATTGGTGCCGTAAAATGATTGAAAGATTTAACGGAGGTGACTCAATGTGTTCGACATACTAACAGGTGACGAAAGCTGGACTTACTGTTATAATCCTGAAACCAAAAGACAATCTGCTCAGTGGGTGTTTCCTTTCGAGGAGTTGCCAACTAAAGTGAAGAGAGATCGAAGTGCGGGAAAAAACATGGTGGCCTCGTTCTTTGGAAGGATAGGTCATTTCGCAACAATTGTGTTAGAGGATCAAAAAACAGTTTCTGCAGAATGGTACACTACCAATTGTTTGCCACTTGTCTTGGAAAAAGTTCGAGAGAAACGACCTCGCAGTAGGATCCTCCTTCACCACGACAACGCCTCGTCGCACACCGCCAAGCGAACGATCGACTATTTGGCGACATCAAACGTTGAATTACCGGGTCACCCGCCGTATAGCCCCGACCTCGCGCCTTGTGATTTCTATTTATTTCCAAAAATTAAAGAAAAACTTAAAGGAAAGCGGTTTATGAATGCTGAAGAAGCGGTGGCTGCGTATCGCGATGCCATTGAAGAGACCCCTAAGGACGAGTGGGCAAAGTGCTTTTCCCAGTGGTTCCATCGCATGCAGCGGTGTATTGACGTGAATGGACAATATTTTGAAAAGATATAATAAAACTAATAACTAGCTAATGTAATCAGTTTTTGATTTTCTAAGAACCTTCAGTTTGACCCTCGTAGTATACAGAGACAAATAGTTATCCAATAGCTAATATATAATATATATATAATATATATATATACTCTAATTTAGCCACGCGCCGTCATATATATATATATATATATATATATATATATATGACGGCGCGTGGCTAAATTAGAGTTAAGGTTTAATTACATTATTGCAATTAATATCAAATGATTACTGATTTTTATTGTTTACGATAATTTTTCGTAAGTCAACATTATGAATAATCGATTTGTTTATACTTTAGTCGATTGCTATAAAATAAGAGCGGGTTACCCCGAATAGGGTAGTGAGTGGCGCAAAACACGGTGACAGTCGGCCATTCGACTGACAGCTACGCAGAGGACGTACACGTACTAACCTATTGGCTCTTAATCCAGTCTAATCTTGTGTATTGTGTTTAGTTTTGTACAAGTGTCCGCAAAAATCAAATAAGATTACATCCATTAGTGTAAACAGTCTTTTATTTTGGAGTTTCCACCATCAACACGCTCACAATGGAAAGTGACAACCAAGACCGCTTCGAAGGCCCTTCTGATGCGCTGATATCGGAAGTGGGATTACCAGAGGCTCAACAGGAACAGGATACAGGTCAGAATGTTAATATTTCATTACAAAACGAGTGCGACCGTTGGAAATATCTTTTTGAAATACAACAACAAAACATGTTGCAATTAATACGTACTCTTCAAGAACCACGTGTTTCTGGGGTAAAAATTACGTTGCCTGAGTTCAATCCTGATAACCTAGATAGTGACGCCCACGCGTGGTGTGAAACAGTGGACATTTGCTTGCAAGAAAGGCCCATCTCAGGCAGTGATTTAATAATAACGATGAGTAAGGCTCTTAAAGGATCTGCATCAGCATGGTTAGCCCAAGCAAGTTTTTCTGGAATCACGTGGCCTCAATTAAAAGACCTGTTCCTTGCTAGATTTGATTTTGTGGAAACTCCAGCTGCTAACTTATGGCGATTACTCAATGGTAGCCCAAAGGAAGGCGAATGCTTATCGGCATATGCAAGCCGATTTATGAGTGCTATCACCGCGCGATGGAAGTCTTTATCAACGGAACAGGTTGCAATTGCACTCACTCTAGCACATGTCACAAAGATAGAGCCACGGCTGCAGAGGATTGCACTTACTACTGAGATCGACACTCGCAATAAATTGCAACAAGAACTTATGGCCTATACTTTTAGAAAAAGAGGACCCCCGATAAATGAGAAGATTAATTTAGCAGGCGAAGCTAAGAAGCCACGTATTGAGAACACACGAAGATGCTACAACTGTGGCAAGATCGGTCACGTATCAAGTGAATGCAAAGGTACAAGCAGTCGAGACCACAACATTAACGCATGATCTAGTTTTTCAGTTACTTCCCCTCAGCAGCTAAATGAAACCGGTACACAGAAGAAGACGATCGCTCCAACCTGCTTCAAATGTGGTGAGCAGGGCCACATTGCAACTCGCTGCTCCAGTAAGAATGCAGAGGCCAGCGACGCACGCATTGAACGACGAGTAGAAATCTGTGCCATCCAACCAGCTACAGACCAGCTTTTAGATGAAACCGGTGAGAGCTTTTCATTTTGTTTTGACTCTGGTGCCGAATGTTGTCTAATAAAGCAGGGTCTACCTGATAGATTTCCGAGGAAACGCAAGTACAATGCTGTTACATTATTGGGATTAGGCAACGCTTGTATAAATAGTAATATCCAAATTCTTTCGACAGTTGTGATACAGGGTTTCTCAATACAGCTGTTATTTCATGTAGTGCCTGACTCTAACATTTCAACTGATATAATGGTGGGAAGGGACCTACTTGCATTGGGATTCTCAATCGAAATTTTTGACCAAAGCCTGTTGCTCAAAAGGATTAAGATAGTTTCAATGTGCGATATTGGGTTGAAAGTAAATAGTTTTGAGTGTATAGACAGCGATGCTCCTGACTATGAAAAGCTAAATTTAATCTCTTTGTTAAAACAGAATTCGATTTACTTTGTCGAAGGTACACCTACAGGTAGGGTTAGTACGGGTCAGCTTGTAATCAAATTAATCGATCCTAATCGTACGGTTCAACGTAGACCCTACAGATTGAGCCCAGAAGAAAGGCGGGAAGTGCGTAGCCAAGTCAAGGAGCTATTATCAGCCGGCATCATTCGTGAAAGCTGCTCTCCTTTTGCAAGCCCAATTTTATTAGTAAAAAAAAAGATGGGACGGATAGGTTATGCGTAGATTACAGGGAACTGAACAGCAACACGGTGCCTGATAGGTATCCTCTGCCACTTATTTCAGATCAGATTCAACGCTTAGTAGGAGCAAATTATTTTACATCTTTAGATATGGCCAGTCGGTACCATCAGATACCGGTTGAGGAAAGTTCTGTGGAGTGTACTGCTTTCGTCACACCAGACGGGCAGTACGAGTATCTTTCTATGCCTTTTGGGCTCCGCAATGCACCCTCGGTCTACCAACGAGCTATTAACAAGGCTCTTGGTGTATTAACTGAGTCGTTTGCCGTTGTGTATATCGATGACGTCATTATCCCATCACGTACAATAGGTGAGGGCCTTGAACGATTACGAGTTGTTCTTCAAAGCTTTGACCGACTCGGGATTTTCCCTAAATATAAAGAAATGTGCGTTTCTTACAACGAGAGTTGAATTTTTGGGCTTTGAAGTGTCCGCTGGTGAAATCAGACCAAATCCCCGTAAAATTCGAGCTCTTACTGAACTCTCGCCGCCCCAAACAGTCACTCAGCTCCGCCAATTCATTGGCTTAGCTTCTTATTTTCGACAATTTGTTCCTGGTTTTTCACAAAAAGCGGCTCCCCTTTACGGGCTTACATCTGGAAAAGGAAAAATTAGTTGGACATCTAAGCTTGAGAAGATCCGAAAGGAAATTATAGACATACTTACTGACAAACCTGTTCTAGTGATATTTGATCCCAAGCTCCCAACCGAATTACATACTGATGCTAGCGCTGAAGGCTATGGGGCAATACTTATGCAACGAGTTGATGGTAAATTGCGTGTAGTAGAATATTACAGTCGCCGGACCTCGAGTGCCGAATCGAAGTATCACTCGTATGAACTCGAGACTCTTGCCGTGGTAAACGCTGTTAAACATTTCCGTCACTATTTATATGGTAGGAAGTTTACGGTAGTAACGGACTGCAATGCTTTCAAAGCGTCTAAAGCAAAGGTGGACCTCACACCTCGTGTACACAGATGGTGGTGTTTTCTGCAGACGTTTGATTTTGATGTCGAATATTGGCAGGGTAAGCACATGAGCCATGTAGACTTCTTCTCCCGTAATCCATTACCAACTTCCAAAGATACTGTCAGGACCGAACAAAAACGAATTAATTTAACAGAGATCTCAGACAATTGGTTACAGGCCGAACAACAAAAGGATAGTGAAATAAGTTCTATCGTGACCAAACTTCATTCGAGTTAGCCTTGTAGCGATATTACTAAGACCTATGAAATTAGACGTGGTCTTCTTTATCGAAAGATTGAGAGGAACAATAAGAGTTATTGGTTACCAATACTGCCCTCGTAATTGTAAATGCAGTATTTGCAAAATGGCGGTTTCTAGAAAAACGCGGTTAAAGGTTTTTTTTTACATTTTCTACAATTTCTGAAATCAATGTTTTATTTTTGACTCAGTATGTACATAATAAGTCAATTTACTATTAACTTTAACATTATGAACAATGTTGTAGATTAATTAGTTTATAATGTTGAATACTGCATTTTATCTTTGTATTTATATTTGATAATTGCATTTATTTTAAAGTGAAATGCAGTATTTATGCTGAGTACTGCATTTATGTCTAGGAAATAATTCAAACTGCATTTATTTCTAGTACATTCCATCAACTATCAACTAACTATCAACTATATATTTTATAAATGCAGTACATTATCATTTCGTGGACACATAAAATAAATAAAATATTCCACAACATTTCACACAACGCTATCTAGACCCATGGTAAGCATAGCTTAACTAGCTTGTGTTATGGAATCTAGAATGCGGATAAACATACTTAGATACGTTCTTTTTTTTGTAAATATATACATATTATACATAGAAACACCCAGACCAATGCAAATATACATATTCATGCATACAAATATTTGCACCGAGCGGGAATCGAACCCGCGCCTCCTGCGTAGCGGCCGCGTTCACTACCGCTACGCCGCTACC
The DNA here is from genome assembly GCA_949126895.1 of Eilema caniola. Classification (NCBI taxonomy): domain Eukaryota; kingdom Metazoa; phylum Arthropoda; class Insecta; order Lepidoptera; family Erebidae; genus Eilema; species Eilema caniola. The sequence goes on along the minus strand of OX421461.1, from coordinate 3,002,288 downwards.
GCTACCGCTACGCCAAAATTACAAATAAAAGTGACAATTTATAAAAATAATAAGTACTTTATTTAAAGTAAAGCTCTCATTAAACAATTCAATATTAAAAACACAGGCATCTATATAAAAAAATGTAGTCAACAAATCACTCAAAATCAACAATCATAATTTCTTCATTATTCTTCTAAAGACATTTGCTTATTCCCTTTTAAAATTAAAAATAAAAGTAACTTATACCGTCAAAAAATAAAAATTAAATAACGAACTTAATACTGTTACAGGCACTTTATCAGTTTTCTTAATTGTTTATTTAAATTCAGTCTTCTTCTTGTACATCTAAAATATTTACGAGATCAATAGAATAATTATCAGTGTGAAGATTTTGCCAAAATGGTAACCTGTTTGGTTGAATTAATTTGGATAGAGTTGTAAGAATGGCAAATTTTCGAGCTTCGGTTATACCCCTAGGAATCGTGTTTTGAATTGGATTACGAATTGACTGTGATTTTGTTAGTTTAAGTTTCAGAAAATCCATTTCTCGAATCTCACCATCGTATCCAGTCTTAACAAATAAATTAAAGTTTTGTCTGCGTACCTCTACGTAGACTATGTCTTTCAAATAAATACGATTTTTATTCTGTTTTAGTTTATGTTGAGATGATTGATCAACATATTTGAAAAAATCGGTAACTTCCATAGTTTTCACTGTTACTTTTCCTGAGTTACTCATTTGCACACAATCTATAAAGTCACTAAAATCGTATACTTTCTTTGCTTTTTGTAATTGATTTTCAACCTGGTGGCGGAAATTGTCAGCAGACATAAAAGTATGTCCTGGTTCGAGATATTTTATTACAATACTATTAGCATTTATTAAAGAACTGTTTATTATATGGACTAGGAATGTAAAAAATGCCCAATTTTTATTTTGGCTTGAACAATTATCAGTCCCTACTGTTATATCAATACAATCACGTTTGCTAATGAAAAACGCTCTAAAAGCACTAATAATGTCTTCTTGCTTTCTGCCTGCAATTGCTTCATGCCATATTGCAGCGAATGGCAGAGAACTTGTCTTACTGGATCCCAAGGGCACGAAACTTTCATTAAATGCATCATTCATATTCAAAATATATCATATTTTGCACAGCGCCATGAATTACTCTAATAACACTACACTCAAATGCAGTATTAAACATTTACTGCATTTGAATTTCGAAAAGGCTTATATTAAAAAAAAATACGTACAACATTAAAATGCAGTTCATTATGCGAATTCTCCATTTAGCTCTACGATAAGATTAATACTGCAATTTAAATTAGTAGTATATTACAAAACACTCATAGAAATATAAAACTTACAACATTAAAATGCAGTTCAGTATGCAAATGCTGCATTTAGCTCTACGATAAGATTAATACTGCAATTTAAATTAGTAGCATATTACAAAAGACTCATAGAAATATAAAACGTACAACATTAAAATGCAGTTCATTATGCAAATGCTGCATTTAACTCTACGATAAGATTAATACTGCAATTTAAATTAGTAGTATAGACATTAGTACTGCATTTTATCCTTGTACATTATTATTACTGCATTTAAATTAACAAACTCCCGGGAAAAACATATGAATGCTGCATTTTTCCTTACAATTTTACTAACTTCCATAATATTTTTTTATTATTTTTTTTAACCAAAAGTTAGATACATGTCTCTTAACTTCATTTTCGATAAAAACAGGAATTTGGAAAAATGACGATTACTGCATTTATAATTACGACGGCAGAATAGTACCTAGGGCATTTCAGTGGGCTATCATAAACCATGTGCATGAAAATGTCATGCATTTGGAATGGGAAAAAACCCTAGAAAAAGTTTATTGTCACTATTGGTTTTCTAACATGAACAAATACGTGCGTAAATTCGTGGAAAACTGTATAACTTGCAGAATGGCTAAGTCTAACTCGGGCAAAGTGCAAGCTGAATTACATCCTATTCCAAAAGTCACAATCCCATGGCACACCATCCATATGGATGCAACGGGTAAGCTTAGTGGGAAGAAAGACACAAAAGAATATGTTTTTGTGTCTATTGACGGTTTTACAAAATATGTGGTATTACACCATACACGCAATATAGACAAATATTATATTAAATATATTAATGCTATTAAGGCATTGAAATACAATGTGTCATTGTTTGGTGCACCTACACGTGTTATAGCTGATCAAGGCCGATGTTTTGCGGGCAAAGAGTTTAGGGAATTTTGCAGTACCCACAATATTAATCTACATCTTATAGCTACGGGTACTAGTCGTGCAAATGGACAGGTAGAGCGAGTAATGTCCACATTAAAAAATATGTTGACAGCTGTTGAGACAAATGATAATAGGTCGTGGCAAGATGCGCTGCCTGATATTCAACTGGCTATTAACTGTACCATGGGTAGGGTAACACAGGCAAGTCCCTTGGAACTGTTGATTGGGAAAGTTGCTAGGCCCATAGACTTGATGACAATAGATAGTGACAATATAGACATTGATTTAAACTTTGTTAGGGAGCAATCGGCACGTGCAATAGAAGTTAACGCTTCTTTGGAAAAAGCTAGATTCGATAAGAGCAAAGCAAAACCAAAGAAATTTAAAGTTGGTGATTATGTTCTTTTGGAAAATCACGAGCGTAACCAAACTAAACTAGATTCTAAATATAGGGGCCCTTATAAAGTGGCCGAGCTGTTGGATGGTGACAGGTACCTCTTGAGGGCCCTTAACTCTGATAGAACCTATAAGTACGCACATGATCGCGTGCGAGCCATGCCTGAGTGTTACGTTCCATTAGAGTTAAGTGGCGGGTTAGAGACCCCTATTAATCAAATCGAGACAGAATGTACCGATGACGGCGATGGTGAGTAATTAAATTTCGTTTCTGTGTGTATTTTTGGAAGTATGTCATCCTTTCTAACATGGATAAGCCTGTGTGGCAGTGACCGGCCTGTGTGGCATTGGCGAGCCTCTGTGGCACTGACGAGCCTGTGTGGCACTGACGAGCCTGTGTGGCACTAACGAGCCTGTGTGGCACTAACGAGCCTGTGTGGCACTGACGAGCCTGTGTGGCAATGACAAGCCTGTGTGGCACTGACTAGCCTGTGTGGCACTGACTGGCCTGTGTGGTATTGACTGATTTGCGTGACATATACCTTACCTTCTCTGTCATGGCATGTATATTGGTTCTAAGCATACAACTTAAGTCTAAGAGGAATGTGTGATGATAATGAAACACTTAAACTTTTCAAGAAATACAATAAAGTCAGCAATGGGTCAGGACGACCGAGTGTAGTATAGTGTAAATCGCTATGTCTATTGTTCACAGATGAAATACATACACACGAGGACGTGTGAAGATGCAGGACGGCCGTGACGGCGCGTGGCTAAATTAGACTTAAGGTTTAATTACATTATTGCAATTAATATCAAATGATTACTGATTTTTATTGTTTACGATAATTTTTCGTAAGTCAACATTATGATTAATCGATTTGTTTATACTTTAGTCGATTGCTATAAAATAAGAGCGGGTAACCCCGAATAGGGTAGTGAGTAGCGCAAAACGCGGTGACAGTCGGCCATTCGACTGACAGCTACGCAGAAGACGTACACGTACTAACCTATTGGCTCTTAATCCAGTCTAATCTTGTGTATTGTGTTTCAATGGAAAGTGACAGCCAAGATCGCTTCGAAGGCCCTTCTGATGCGCTGATATATATATATATATATATATATATATATATATATATATATGACGGCGCGTTAATAATAATAATAGTGTGATTATATAGAGTGAATGAAATTCACTCTGGCGTAATGCAAGACTCTAGTGCTCTATGGTCGAGTGTGACGTCACTCGTTCATTCGGACTGTCGATTTAAGTTTGACAGATCATTGTCTTTGGTGGGGCGCGCAGAGAATCGTGATCAGTATCGCTTTGAACCTCGACCGAGCACTACGTGTCTAGCAGAACGCTCCTAGTTCGGTTGAATATACTTGGTGATAGATCGCGAGTGTGTCTGTAAAATGTGTAGTCAGTGATTGATGTAATTGAAATATGGTGATTCGTGTATTAGGTTGTCCTATCTCCTCGCCCGTAAAATCCACGCAGATTGTAAGTGCAAGCTTACAATGGGCTACTAAGAGGCCCCAGACCCGAAGTAAACCCCATGTGCCTGCATATATATATATAGAGTGTATATATAATGCAAATATATCTATAAATTTTTGATTCCTATATGTGTTTTTATATAATCTTCAATGTCCATCTGCCAGTTACGCGTTACCTGAAGTTTATACATTCACTAAAACATAATAATTTAATATAAACAAATCTAAAGAAATAAATTGTACACACGACATACCATTACTGCATCAGTCTTTAAAGGCCATACACTATTATTTAAAAACCTTAAGACACTCGGTAATTTACAAAAGTCAAGAGTATCGAGAATAACAGTGTTTTCAAATTGTCATAACATAAAATTCACGATGATCGGAACGTAACCGGTGTCCATTCGACAAGATTTGACAAATTTTCAAATGTCAAGCTGACATTTCCAACATAATAAAAGTATTTTTATAGTTTAAGGTAATTAGGAAAATACAAATAATGTACAAAATGGAAGGTATACATATTTGAACATTGTAAAAATTCGGTCAGGTAGTACCATAGTGAAATAGTGTGACTGTTATGCAATAGTGACGCCAATCAAACAAGCAACAACAATACATACAATCAAGTTCTATCGCTACTTTTTCGCGACCCGTCTGGCTTTGGTTGTAGCTTTATCAACTGGAGTGGCCTTTGATGGGTTTGGGACAAGCTGATTTAGCTCACTCATAGTAGCTACCCGATGTCTCGTTCCGTTGACGCCAAGAACATAGACGTGGCCCTCCCGCGTCCAACACTTGGAGATGCCAAAACGCTCGCGTGCCGCCATGAAGACTTCGTGTCTGGTCCGAGTAACGAACTCGGATAGTGTTATGCCAGACCCCTTGAGCTTGGATTTTGTAAACCAGACTTTATCCCGCACAGCTATCTGTTGAGGTTTAACCAAAATAGGTCGAGGTTTGCCATCCGATCCATTCAGTGCACGGCGACCCATTCTGTGACATCACCTAATATCATCAGTAGTGAAGTCACCAAGCATAAGATGATCTCTAAACGTACTCACCACACTCTGTGCAGTCACCTCATCCTTTTCTTCAGGTACACCATGCAGCAGCAACATCTTACGTCGGCTCCTTTGTTCAAGATTGTCCACCTGACTGGCCAATAGGTGCATTTGTTGACGAAAGGCAGACAATGTGCTTACAACAAATGCCTTGAATGTTATGTAGTCCGAAGCAAGACTTGTCAGACTCTTCACACTTTTTCTCAGCTCACCCTCAAAATGTGCCATCCGCTCCTCCAACCCAGCCATAATTGCGGAAAAAGACTGTGTCATGGCATCCATGTTGATTTTTGTTCCGTTGTTGTGCTCAAACTTTGATGTGAATTATATTCCAATATGGATTTGTCTGAATGGAGATAACACGTCCCTGGTTAGTACGTTAGGTTGTCATTATGTTTTTAGTAAATTTATGTTTGTAATTCTAAACCAGCGATTTTTTATTAATTTACAAAAGCAAGAGCTTAAAAACAGCTGTTACTTTGCAGAACTACCCACAATATCCGAGAGGATGGGAATCATACCATTGAATTTCAGAACACGAAAGTTCCAGCTACCACAACACATTTTTTCCCACGTATACTTCGAGAAGCCATCGAAATATTCAAGCATCCCAACAACTTCAACCGAAAAAACGAGAGATTTCAGCTCCAAAAAGATTGGTACCCAGCACTGAGAGCCACTCGGTATCACAGTGCAAACAACCAATCAGGATCGAGTACGTCCGCGCCACAGCGCTCGACCAATCAGAATCGAGTTAGTCGATTCCCCGCTCCGACCGTGCCTATAAATACGGCTGTGATTCAAGGCTTCGCATCAGTCGCACTTCAGCCGCCGGCGAGGCAAGGTCTCCGAAGTTGTAGTCGCCCGGCCCTGCGCCACTGAAGATGTCGACCGCAGTGATCGACGAAACGTCTGGAACGCAAGTTTCACATCGACCACGGCCAAGCAGCCCGGAAGCAGTATATTCTAAATGTCTAGCGTATTTAGAATTTTCAAAAAGCCTATACCGCTGAATGTCACCAAAGCATCTTCAATTACAATGACCTGTGTCTTGTTGCACAATTTCTTAAGAAATAGTAAAACATCTCGACATGTGTACAGTCCCCCAACTTCAGTAGATAAGTATCTCAATGGAGAATTAATCCAACCAGGATCTTGGAGACAAAATTACACGGGAATATTTGATCCACTGCAACCTGTAGCTCGACGAGCCCCTATATGTGCAGTTGAAACAAGATTAAATTTTATGAGATATATTCACAAGAGTAACAATTAGTAATAAAAGTATCTAATGATTCTGAAATAAATACGATTATTAAAGGTTTGTTTTCTTTTTACTTACTTTACCCTCCATATTCATTACGCTTGCCGATTCATACACATCCTTCAAAAATGCCTCCATCACGTCGTAAAAAATCCAGACAGGTTGGTAAACTTCTTCAGCTCCAGCCCCCGACTTCATGGAAGATATTTTTCTTTTTAGATTTAGCCTGAATATAGCTAGTAGATTATCTTTTTCTTTTTTAGTTTGTGTACTGGCACACCCATCATGTCAGCTATACGATTCCACGAATCATTAATCTGAAATGATAATCATCACCATACTGTCATATAGGTATTTTAGGTAGGTTAGATATCCATTAGTTTTACAGTATCCATTTACAGTAGTCTCAATAGAACAAATTAATTGACATAGGTACTTAGTTAAATATTATATCAATTATTAGTAGGTACCTAACAACATTTTTATTGTTGTGATATTTATTTTTAGGATTTCACAAACAATTTTCAGCTTGATATAGTTCAATAAACCTAAAAGTTTCCTCGGTGCTCATATTGGTTGTCATTTCGAGCGTTTTTACTTATTATGCGCCATAAAAAGCACGCGTGCACTCGCAATCGCAACTCAATGCAAACTGATGCGCCGGCAGACGTGTGGACAGAAAGCCGGATGTTCGCGCCGAAACCCTTTGATGCGTGCCACAAAAACCGACAACTAACGGATTCGAGGCGGACGCATCTGCTGACGTTAAATATCTACCACAGACGCACAAATCACCTCCTCTACACGTCGGCGGACGCATCCGCAGATGACGTCTGCAGATGCATCCGTTGACGTGTAGAGGAGGCTTAATAGATGAGAACATTTTTTTAATAGAATAGATGGAATTTCATCAGGGCCTGTGGCTGTGCTATCGCTGAAAGTTAAAAGATACTTTTGTACCAGTTCAGCAGTGATTTTGACATCACTGAATGAGTTCTCAACTCGAGGCATATCAACGATGGGTAAGGGACCGGGGGGTTCCCTCGTGAAATTCAGTTGAAATTGGCAAATAGTTGTGCTATTACTTTTGGTTCTACTAATAAATTATTTGAGTATTTTTTTAAGACTGAGGGTATGCTGACCTTACAGTTCAACTGATTCCTAATGTATCCATAAAATGGTTTTGGACCCATCTCTATGATACTAGATTCGAAATGCATTCTCCTTGATCTACTCAGTTGTACAATTTTGTTATTAAGTACTCTGTATGTATGATATGCATCATTACTTTTATCAATTCTATATACAGGGTGTATTTTTGAAACGGGGCAGTAAGGGCAAGTACCTTAACCGTTGCAGTTACAGCAAAACGTTCTTAGAAGACCTTCCCTAACTTTTTGACATATTTTGAACTGCATTCACAGATTTTGTAAAAAACTTACAGTTGGCAAAAAAAAAAATGCAACAAGTCCAAAAATTTTTTTTATGCCAATCGATTCTATTTCATGTGGGGATCAAAAAACTCTATGAGACCATTTTAGCTTTCAGTACTAGGAAAGACAGAAATCGCCAAAAACGTTTCCCATACATTTCGGCAACAGAAACAAATTTCTACGATGGTCTAACTTTTTATTATGGCCAGGAAGTGGGTAGAATTGACTGTAAAGTAAATAAAAATAATTTTTACCCTCAAATTTCGAATTTGATTGGAAAATCTGTGTGTTATTCTTAGTTTCAGCTGAGAAACTTCGTATGAGTTATTAATTAAGGATTTTCGCTAAAATGTCTTCTAATCGTGAAAAAATTGACTTATTAGAAGCGTATTTTGTCAATAATCGAAATGCGGGAGCTGCATTAGTGTGGTACCGCAATAAGTATCCGTTGCGGCATGTGCCAACAAGAAAGGTTATTACAAATCTTTTGAAAAACCTGGAATTGCAGGGTTCTTTCAAAAGAAAGCGGCAGCCTCGTGTGGACATGGACACGGAGATTGCGGTTCTAACTTATGTCGAAGCATATCCAGAGGTATCGTCCAGGCAAGTCGCCCTTGAAGTAGGTGTATCCCACTCCCTTGTGATAAAGATATAGAAGAAATACGGCTACAAGTGCTATCGATATGGGCGCATAGTTCAAGTGTTACATCCGGGTGATGATGTTCGAAGGCTTACTTTTTGCAGATGGCTAAGAGGAAAAATAAGCAGAGATCATGAATTTTTAAATTACATACTGTGGTCAGACGAAACGATTTTTTCCAATAACGGTATGTACAACAGAAAATATCACCACTATTGGTCCAAAGAAAATCCACTAAGAGTTACGGCAAGTCATAATCAGGTTCGCTTCTCATTCAACTGTTGGTGTGGTATAATGTCCAATCGAGTCATAATGGTGGAATTTTATAAAGGGAAACTGAAGTCTGCCATGTATAATGAAGTCATTTTAAACCATCTTGAAAACGAGATGGACGAATGGCCCCTGTCGGAATTGCGAAAAGTTTATTTTCAACAAGATGGTGCTCCGCCACATAACAGTCACCTTTCATGTTCCAATTTGAGCCGCCTATTCAGTACACAGTGGATAGGTACACATGGTCCAACACAGTGGCCACCTCGTAGCCCCGATCTAACACCACTTGATTTTTTTTATGGGGCTTCGTGAAAAACGAGTTGTATAAGACGACGTACGCCAGTGTTCAAGAGCTCAAGGATGCATTAATGACCATTTTACGTAATATTCATCCCAGAACATTATTAGCCGCCATTCGTTCAGTGCAAAAAAGGATAGAGTTATGTATTCGTGAAAATGGAATTCATTTTGAGCAATTTATTTCATAAACCAATTTCTTAAATGTTTAAATGATTTTTTTTATTTAAAAAAGTTCAAAATTTTACCTGACCTATGAGTTTCGAGTTGATTTATCATATTTCCGTACGAAATGTATGGGAAAGGTCTTTGGCGATTTCTGTCTTTTCTAGTACTGAAAGCTAAAATGGTCCCATAGAGTTTTTTGATCCCCACATGAAATAGAATCGATTGGCATAAAAAAAAAAAAATTTGAACTTTTTGCATTTTTTTTTGCTAACTGTAAGTTTTTACAAAATCTGTGAATGTAGTTCAAAATGTCCCAAAAAGTTAGGGAAGGTCTTTTAAGAACGTTTTGCTGTAACTGCAACGGTTAAGGTACTTGCCCTTACTGCCCCGTTTCAAAAATACACCCTGTATACTCCACAGCTTTTTCTTTTGTTTAGTTAGTTCGAGTATGTCTTTATTTATCCAAGGTTTATATAAATGTTTATTATTATAATTTTTCTTCTTATCTACAAAGGTTTCTATGGTTTCGTGAATTTGCTTTTTGAAGTCTGACCACATTTCATTGGACGAACAACCATTGAGTTTTAAACATTCAGAGAGATGCTTATTTATTATATTAAAGTCTGTATTATAAAAGTCATATTTTAACCCTCTAATTTCTTTGCTGTGAGTAGATTCAGTAATTTGTATTAATGCTGTTATAACAATATGATCACTTTTTCCCACCGGTGGATGGTATCCTATATCGGTTATCAATGTATCATCATTGCATAAAACGAGATCGAACAAAGACTGTTGGTCATTTCTTATCCTGGTAATTTGTATAACCAGTTGCTTCATATTACTGTTGACATACATGTTCATAAAATATTCACTAAGGTGATGGTTACTGTTATATATATGCGCCTAACTGGACAGACAAGTGAAACAACCGGTAGTTATTAGCACACTGATTTATTATAAAGCGAAGTCGTACATACGCATCCATATACCTACACACACATACGTAACATCTCTCCCCCCAAAGTTACCCAACACCACTGAAATACCCAACATTACGGTTAATCTTACTTAAAATTATACTAAAAATATTTTTCATAATTGACCCGTTTGCGAGGCCTACGAGCCCCGAACGGCTGCATTTGACCGGTTGGCTCCATCTTCCCTCTCCAATTCAGGGCAACTTTTATAGTCGCTTTCGCTGCCAGAGTCAATTACCCCCTTGCTGGTTCTGGTGGGCCCCTGCTCTTGTGTTTGAATCGATGAAGAAGGGATCTGATCTTGATGCTCCAGAGTTGCAGGCGAGGGGGCTGTGGCAGCAGAAGATTCTTCCTTTGTGACATTGCTGCCTGTTTGGAGTTTGATTGGAACTGTCACAAATTCTGTGTTTACGTGAACGTCTTCTGACAAGTTGTTTGAGTGTCCTTCTACTGCCCAAGACTGCCCTTGACATGATTTTATTTGGTTCAAATGTTTTTTGATTATAATTTTTGTATCTGTATCCTCTAATAGAAATAGTAATTTTCCCATCTTTTGTACAATTTTCCCTTTTTTCCAAATAATCTTATTTTTACTGATAAATTTCTTGTACAACACTTCTTCGTTTTCTTTTAATTCCTTTCTTACTAATCCGCCATAATATTTACTCTGTAAGGACTGTTTATTCTGAACGCGTAAGTGAAGGTCACTGGGTGGTGGTGGTGGCCTAGACGGCGGTGGTGTTAAAAGATCTAAGCAAGAATGAAGTCTTTTCCCAAACACTAAATAGGCCGGTGACACACCTGTGGTTGAATGAACGGAGTTACGATAGTCGAATAAATATTTCCGTATTGCGTTATTTACATTTTTCTTTGATTCGTTTACCATCAGAATGCTTTGTATGCTTTTTTTATTATTTTTACCATACTTTCAGCCTGGCCATTACTGGCGGGGCAATAGGCTGGTGATGTAAGGTGATTGATGCCATTTAAATGACAAAAATGATTAAAATCTGCTGATGTAAACGATGTGCCATTGTCTGTAACAATAACCCGAGGAATACCAAAATTTGAAAAAAAAATCGCAAAGTTTATCGATTACTTTCGGTGTAGTAATGTTATTGTTGAAATCATAACACTCCACCCATTTACTATAAGCGTCTACGATTATTAAATACATGTGCGAATTAATCGGACCTAAAAAGTCTAAATGTAGTCTCTCAAAACTGCTACTAGGATATTTCCATGGTGCTAGAGGGGCGCGGGGCGGTGTCGGTCGTAGCTGAACGCAAACACTGCACTTACCTATCATGTCTTCAATCGCGGCATCAATGCCAGGAAACCAAAACCCGTGACCTTGCTTCCGCCTTACTCTTTAGTATACCTAGATGCGACCTGTGTAATTCGTTTAATATTTTATTACGTAAGGATAATGGAATAACTACCTTATGTCCTCTCATTACGCATCCATTTTCTATTGACAATTGCATGCGACACAAGTAAAACGGTTTGATCGTAATATTGTTTACTTTCTTTGGCCACCCGTTCTGAACGTAATTTCTAACAAGTTTTAGTGTACAGTCCTTTAGAGTTGCATTACGTAATTCATTAACAGTTATCGGTAGACATCCGTCAGTAACAAAATTCATATACGTAGCTGTCTGTTTTTTTTTTTGTGCCTACCGCCGCTTCTCTGCAGCGCCTGTATTTTCTATTTGAAATTAAACTACACTATTTAAATCTAATCTATCTTCTTGCATTCCAGTTCTCTTTTTCATTCCAGTTCTATCATTTATTCTTCTCGCACTTTCATACGGCCTTTCATTCTCTGTTGGGATATGGGGGCATCTGGGACTTGTGTACCTACTTTATTCTAATCAATGTTTATTTCTTTATTTATTGTATGAACAAAAGTTTTTTACATTCTTCTTATATACTATTACATTTTTAAAATACATTTTACATTTTCTTACTTCTATCGTTATTAATTTTATCACTTATATACTAGAGCTTAATTTCTACACAAATTTTGTTTCTATGCTAAACTACATTATGCCCAGTATAATAAGCTAGCATAGAATTTTACACCCTGTTCCTTATGTTTGCTATCTCGACTATTTTCTTAGCATAGGTACTCGATGGTTTGCTCAGTGTGTTTGGTGATAAGCTGTTTGATGCCATGTATGTCGACTTTTATACCCGTGGCGATTTCCAAATCGAGCCTATCTTTGGCGTGGATTGGGCAGATCATCAGGAGGTGGGCCACTGATTCTGAGACTCCTGGGTCGCAGGCACACGATGGGTCCGCCTTACACTTGAACCGCGTCAAGTATGCGGCGAACCCACCGTGCCCTGTGAGGAATTGGGTTGTTGCTCCTTCGATTTTTATCCTCCTGACGATCCCGTACGCCTCTACCGCGCAGGGGAAGAACAGCTTTGTTGTTGAGGCTGTCTCACCCTCCTGGTAACGCCTATTCCATTCGTCAAGGGAGCCTCGTCGAATGACTCTCTTGACGAATGAAACAGGACACTGGTCATAGTCCGGTTTACGTTTGAGTCTTAAGGCGGCCTCCTTAGCGAGGCAATCCGCCCTCTCGTTCCCCTCGAGGCCTACATGGGCCTTTATCCAGTAGAGGGAGACGCCCTTGCCCTGCTGCTTACAGCGGCCAAGGGCGTCCCTGGTCTCTACTGAGAGGGGATGGAGAGAGTGCGGATTGACTACGCTAAGGAGCGCCGCCCTGCTGTCACTGAAAATTCCGAACGCGGCACCACTGCGTCGCTCTACCTCGCCCGCCGCTTCGCGCAAGGCCAGGAGTTCCGCCTGGTAGACGGTGCAATGTGCTGAGAGAGCAAACTTGCGGGCCCTTGTCTCGGACTGACTGTTCCATACAGAGACAGCAGCCCCGACCCGGCCCTCAATTTTGCTCCCGTCAGTAAATATTCTGATATCGTGTAAAGGCACGTTGTGTTATTGTTCCTCGTCTACCACGCTGTCGAACTCCAGACGCGTGCGTTCCGCGGGGTGCGGGGCGGCCAAAACAGGTGCCGGCCGTTCGATCTCCCTGTCTCCCAGCCACGGCTGGGACACTCCTCTCTTGGCCTCATATAATGCAGCCACCTCCTGAACTCGGAGGTCCAGAGGGAGTATCCCAGCCAGCAGCAGTGCCGAGTTCAGGGAGACCGTGCGGTAGGCTTTTATCAATTTTAGAGCGAACACACGTTGTACCGCGTTCAGTCGTTTCTTGACGCACTCTTTCCTGGCTGACTGATACCAAGCGCTAGCCCCGTACAAAATGATTGGCTCGATGACTGCCGTGTAGATAGTCTGGATCACCTCGGGGTGAAGCCCCCAGTAGATCCGGGCCGTCCTAGCTAATTTTTTGTATACGTCAATAGCTCTTGTACACACATTTTTCAAGTGGGTATTAAACGTCAAGTTGCAGTCCACGGTTAGTCCTAATATTTTAATTTCGTTAGAAAGGCCGATGTCCACCCCGCCCATGGTCAGGCGTGGGTTGTCATACTTTAGTTTTCTGGTTTTTACCATTGCACAGGTCTTGTGTGGCGCGAATTTTAATTTATTTTTGACACCCCACGCCCGAACACGTTCGCGGGAGGCATTGGCCCTTCTCTCGATTTCCGCTGCAGTATCCCCATCGAAGACGAGGACCACGTCGTCTGCGAAGGTATGTACGTAGTCTCCGCCCTCCTCAAGTAGGCTTAGTAGGGGATTTAATAGCAAGTTCCACAGCAAGGGACCCGTTATCGACCCCTGGACGCACCCCTTTTGTGTGCCCCTTCTGCACTCCGCCCCTGCGTACCTCACCCGCACTGTTCTCTCGCTGAGGTAGCTGCTGACAACTCGCCTCAAGTTTACAGGGCACTCTTCCTCGGCCAGTCGGACGACTATGGCTGGCCACCACGCGCTGTCGAAGGCGCCCTCTATATCCAGTGACACGATCGTGACAATCCTCTTTTTATCGAGTTTGCCACGAACGTGCCCAAGTAGGCTACAGAGGGCGTCCTCGGTGCTCCTTCGGGGCATGAAGCCGAACTGATCAAGATGCCGTTAGATTTATTTAGACAACCGAGCGAGGCGCGCAACAAAAAATCAGCTATGTTGTTTCCACTGCGTACGTACTCAATGTTATAGTTGTACGCGGATAAGAATATTGCATACCGCTGAAGGCGGTTTGCGGTTATCTCCGGAATACCGCGTTGCTGGCCAAAAATGGACAGCAGTGGCTTGTGGTCCGTTCGGAGAGTAAATGGTTCTGATCTGGCATATAAATATTGATGGAATTTACGTACGCCGAATATTATTGCAGTCGCTTCTTTTTGTATTTGCGCGTAGCGCTTTTCTGCCGCATTAAGCGTTCGCGAAGCAAATGATATTGGTCGCTCAATTCCATCTGTGTCTATTTGTGACAAGATTACTCCCAACCCGGACGGCGAGGCGTCTACAGTTAACACTAATTTTGCATTTGAATTATAATGAGTTTACACTTGGTCTGATGCTAAATGGTTTTTTATTGTAACGAACGCCCATTCATGTTCTTTTGACCAACACCATTTAGACCCTTTTTTTAATAGATCGTACAATGGACTTAATATAGAGGAGGCAGCGGGAACGAATTTTCGGTAATAATTCACGAGGCCCAAAAAGGATTGCAACTCGGATATATTTTTAGGTGCTGAACAGCTGATGATTGCCTTTACTTTAGCTTGTGATTTTCGAATGCCTTGTTTGTCAATTATGTGACCCAAATAAGAAATTTCGTTTTGAAAAAATTTACATTTTTCAACTTGCAGCATTAACCCAGCATCCCGAAGTCTCTGTAACACTTTATGCAATCGTTCCAAGTGCTGACTGGTATTTTCACCCGTTATTAAAATATCGTCAAGAAAACATAATACCCCGTCCAAATTATCGAGAAGAGTAGTCTATAGCCCGTTGAAAAATTGCCGGTGAGCTTGATAATCCAAAAATTAATCTTTTATACCGAAATAAACCGCTAGTTGTGTTTATGCATGTAATATTTTTCGGGTCGTTGATACAAAATTGATTATACGCCATAGACATATCTAATTTAGTGAATTGTGTGCCTCCGTGTAGTTTAGCGAATAATTCTTCGATCGTTGGTAATGGATATTTATCGATTAATAACTGTTTATTAATAGTTTGTGAATAATCGGCGCATATTCTAACCGAGCCATTTTTTTTCAGAACTGGTACTATAGGGGAAGCGTAATCCGAATGTTCCACCGGTTCAATAATACCTAATTTGACCATACGACGCAATTCAACATCAACCTTGTCTTTTAATGCGAATGCTACCGAGCGCGCTTTCATAAAAACCGGTTTAGCGTCATCTCTTAATTGCAAGTCTACTTTGTACTTATTAAAACAACCCAGCTTATTTGTGAATACCTCCGGATAACTATTCATTAACTGTTTTAATTCTTTATCAATTTGAATTGGAGTATTGCAATAATGAATTGGAACGAGTTCTAGACCGAATTTATAAATAAAATCTCTGCCTAGGAGTGGTGGACCACCATTTCGTATAACATATACATCGATTAACTTGCATTTACCTTCATATGTTATCGATATTAATAATTTACCTACACAATGTAAAGTTGTGCCGTTATAACCGAAAAGCTTTTTATTGCTCTCTGACAATGGCAAATCGCTAAAATATGAATTGTATATGTTTTCTGAAATTGCCGTTACAGCGGCTCCACTATCGACCTCACACTCTAATGCTAGATCACCAAAATATACCGTCTCAACCATAGGTCGGCCATTTTTACAGCGAATATTGAAACACTCACCATCATCACCATCACCTTCGTCCAAGACCTCCGATTTTACGAACTTAATACTTTTACACATATTTGCTAGGTGGCCCTTTTTATTACATTTTTTGCACTGATATTTTGAAAATCTACATTTTTGCGTAGTATGGTTGGAACGTCCACAAACTGTGCATTTTTGAAGCTGAGGTTTGGAGTCGTTGGCTATCTTGAAGACACCTTCCGATTTCACGAGTGATCCTGCAGAGGTAGAATTTGTCGAACTTGTCGCGGTGCCAGCTCGCGAGCACCGAATTCTATCCGCCAATTCCACCGCCTTAGACAGGGTGAGGTTATCCACATCACGCGAAAATAACTTCTCCCTCTCCGGGCCAGGCTGCATTCCCATGACGAATCTATCTAGCAGATAGTCTTCCAAGTTCTTGAAATTACAGTGAGCGGCAAGCCCCCTCAGCCGCGCTGCCCACTGCGCGTGACCTTCGTCGACCTGCTGTGACGCCATGTAAAATCGTGACCGCTCGGCGAAACTTCATTTCTTTGGTGTAAAATGTGCATCTAACAGCTGCACAACTTCATCGAAGCTCTTTTCTTCGAGGACTTTCGGCAATGCTAAGTTTGTAGCCAGCCGATAGGTACATTCTGAGAGTGCGCTGAGCAGGATTGCACCTCGCTTAACTCCTGCTTTATCGGTCGTTTCCAGTATGTCATTCGCAATAAACCACTGCTTCAATCGATTTTGATAGGTTTCCCAATCCTGAAGTTCATGATTGAAGCTTGAAATCAACGCAAACGGCGATGATAAAGATGACATTTTACTTATTTTTCTTTTACCCTCGTCGCCACTGTTATATATATGCGCCTAACTGGACAGACAAGTGAAACAACCGGTAGTTATTAGCCCACTGATTTATTATAAAGCGAAGTCGTACAAACGCATCCATATACCTACACACACACATACGTAACAGTTACCATTTACCTGTTTGCTTGACCAATTTATCTTGGGTAGGTTAAAATCACCACATATTGCTACAGTCTTCTCTGAAGATGCCCTACCAATAATGTCAAAGAGAACCTTGTCTGAGTCCTGCAGGACGTCTGAGGGTGAACGATAAACACAGGCCAGGGTGAATTGAAGGTCCCTGAATTGAATATCGAGCCACAGTGTTTCTAATGATGGGTCTTGGTAGGAATCATTTACTTTTGCAATAATTGGAATGTTGTTAATCTCTTGAGCTGTGTATATCAACACACCACCTCCTTTTCTGCCTTCTCTATCATTTCTGTACAGTGTATATCCATGTATATTTATGATGCTATCTCTTGTTTCACTATTAAGTTGTGTTTCTGTAATTAGTATAAATGCCGGTTTATGGGTTGTAATTTCAATCAAAAATAAATCAAATTTAGCCGTTATGGAAGCCAGGTTCGTGTAAAGTATAAGTAGCTCGGTCAGATGTGACGACGTCAGTTTTTTGTCATCGTCACTATTTTCGGTAATTTGTTAATATATTGTATAGTAAGATCTTGCTCACCCTGC
Source organism: Eilema caniola (assembly GCA_949126895.1). Taxonomy (NCBI): domain Eukaryota; kingdom Metazoa; phylum Arthropoda; class Insecta; order Lepidoptera; family Erebidae; genus Eilema; species Eilema caniola. The sequence continues at coordinate 2,984,659 of OX421461.1, read as the reverse complement.
TGAGTCCTTACCGCCAACTCCTCCCGAAGCTTCTTCAGGTGTTCTCGCTGGTACAAGGTCATATCAGAATACACTCTTATTTCTTTGGGTAACTTACTTTTGTTTTTCAGGACACTGGTAGCACTGTTTTTATGTGCAAGAACTACTTTTAATGGGCGCGGTTTGGAGTTACTAGTTTGATTGGGTTTACCCAGACGAAATATATTAACAATGCCGAGATCAGCAATTGACAGGGAATTAAAAGACCAACCAACATTGCTAGTGTCTTCCGCCTTCCTCCCCTCTGGAGATAATGCTTTAGACTCGGGTATGCCATAAATAATCACGTTTCTACTACGCTTTTTACGTTTGACGCGTTGTCTGACCAGTAATCTGGTTTTGAGCCGAAATATGATTCTAAGGCAACATTTGGCTTTGAGGCGCAATTTGCGTTCGAGGCGCAATTTGCGTTCGAGGCGCAATTTGCGTTTGAGGCGCAATTTGTGTTTGAGACACAATTTGGGTTTGAGGCGCAATTTGATTTTGAGTCGCAATATGGCTCGGCGTCGCATTCGACGACTGTGACCCGACAGGGGGTGTGGTTGCAGAACTTTTTGCAAATGCGCTCTTTTCTGATTGTCAATTGCCGGAGCAACCATTCTATTTGGCATATACACCGGTATATTAGGCCCAAAAGCAGCAGCACTCGTTGGAATTATATTCCTAGCGGTTACCCCCGCCACAAGAGAACTAGAACCCCCGTTCAAGAGACCATTCACCGAAGAGCTAGCTTCCTGTGAATGTGTAAAGTTTGCACTACGAATCATTTCCATGACTGATTTTAAGCTGAAATTTGGACTACTGCCAAAAACACTTGTTCGCGGACCGGCTTGAGCAATATTTCTCGCCAGCTCTACCATATTCATGAAGATCTGGCTATGTAGCGATGACGATGGGCCCCCCACAAGTGAATTCATATTTAACTGTGGTGATGCTTGCTCCGGTGGCAGAGGCACGTATATACAAGACGCGATTTCTATCAGGAAATTAAATTGTATAAATAATATTGTAATTAATAAAGAATCACGTTTGCTGCCAAAAAATAGAAATCGTCAGTCAGCAATAAAGCAAAGACTAACGATTCCCCACTCTTTAATTACTTGTAAATATTAGTATATAAGCTGTAGCATTAACACCACTATGGCAGAGGCACGTATATACAAGACGTGATTTCTATCAGGAAATTAAATTGTATAAATAATATTGTAATTAATAAATAATCACGTTTGCTGCCATAAAATAGAAATCGTCAGTCAGCAATAAAGCAAAGACTGACGATTCCCCACTCTTTAATTACTTGTAAATATTAGTATATAAGCTGTAGCATTAACAACAAGAAATCAATCAATAAATAAGTAACAAAATCCATTGTGGGATCTCTCTTACTAGCCCGCAATATTGGTGACCCCGACGATCTTACTTAGCTACGGACCTGGTTTTTGCCTGCCGGATTCAGTTGATCACCGTGGCGCTAAATATTGGGAGAATTACCCATTAGCCCACGAGCTTCCGACGTGATCCTTGTTGAGCGACGGACCTGGTATCTTGCCTGCCCGTCTCGACTGATCACCAACCACCGCGATATTCGCGGATAGCACATTCCAGTTGGCTTCCCACAAGCGGGTCCCACCAGCTGGAATTTCAAGAGGCTGACAAATCCGAAACCGACCGCGACATGGCACCAACAATCGCTGGAACACCTACCAAAAATTCAGGCACATCGTCCGAGCAAACCAGCGACAGTCAAGTAGTGGCTGCAATTACAATTGCGGAGCGCATACCATAATTTTGGACGGATTTACCACGCCTTTGGTTCGCCCAATATGAGGCCATTATAGCCTCTCAAAAGCAAGGTGACGAGTACAAATATAACAATGTCATCGCAAAACTCCCAAAGGAAGTCATACATCAGGTTAGCGATATCCTTTTAAGCCCGCCAGATGCCGACAAATACGCCACAATCAAAGATCGGTTGCTACGAGGAAAGCTAACACAGACGCTTCCACAAGCTTCTTTCAGAGATGGACTAAGGCGACTCGACCCGATCACAAGTATTAAGAAAGATGAAGAAAGCCAATAGCGGAAAAATGAATGATGACAACATACGACTACTGTGGTTCAGACAACTTCCCGCCGCAGTCACCTCCATTTTGGCAGTCTCCGAAAACTTAGAATTGGCGAAATTATGCGAGATGGCAGATAGAATATACGAAAATATGCGAAACACAACAAACCACTCGTCACAAGAATCTGCAAACGTAAGCTTGATAACAACGCTCACGTCACAAATAGCAGCGATGCGTATTGAAATAAACGAGCTACGTATGAATAATCGCCGACCTTTGCAACGCAGCACATTCCGCGCAAAGTCGCGCCCACGATCACGGTCACGAACTAGGCTATGTTATTACCACGCCCGATTCAAAACAAAAGCGTATAAATGCGAACAGCCGTGCGCGTGGAAAAATGAACCCAACCAAAAATCGGGAAACTAACTTTAGCGCAGAATGAGACGGGACTCTGTGCTATATACCCCTCAAATCGTCTGACTATTACCGACTCTAACAGTGGTTATAGATTTTTAATAGACACAGGGGCAAACATATCGGTTTTACAAAGCGCACAGATCAAGAAACCCGCAAGCAAGTACAAATTATATGCCGCCAATGGGTCTGAAATTGCAACTTACGATGAACACACCTTAACATTAGACCTCGGTCTTCGCAGACCATTCACGTGGACATTCATAATAGCAGATGTTAAAATGCCAATAATAGGAGCGGACTTCTTAGAGCACCACAAATTATTAGTGGATCTGCACGAAAAGAGGTTGATCGATGAAGAAACGAAATTATCGACACCCGCCAAAAGCACTGGATCAAAATTACCTTCCGTGAGATCAATCGATGCAAACTTACCAGCAGGGCTAACATGCGCGCGTCGTCAACTATCTTGAATCGAGATGAGATATCATCTCGAGTCTTCTCGAGCGAAGTAACGTCGACATATTTTGTCGCGTCAAACTTTTTAAATTATTGTCTATGGCATACACATTTTTTAAACATGTTAGTTGGCAAAAACAAGTTTTACCCTTCAATTATTGTCTTTAGAAGTCAAAAGTTAGTGACAGAAATGAATCTCTGCAAATCCGACTTCTCGTGGTCTTGTTTGCCCTACCCCTAGAGTGTAAGAGCGTTTTCATACTTATCCGATATCCGATATCGGTGTCGGACGCCGATAGCCGACGTCCGAAAACCGACATCTTGTGCTGTTATCACATATATCCGATAAAATCGGCCCGAAACGGCCATTTGCTCGAAAGCACAGACTAGTTAGAGATGCTAGGGATGAAAAAAAGAGAAAAAATAGTGCAAACAATTTTCGACCTTATTGACATGACATGCTATCGAATTTTTTTTCTTATATTCGTGATTAGCGTCATCAATTAACGCGAAAAGACACGTAACAAAGGAAATGTCATTAAGGTCGAAAATGGCTTGCAGTCGCTGTTTTAGTCCAAAATGAACCGAGCACAAAAAAGTATACACGAGATAACTTCTCGTCGACCAAATGAAAGACGGGAGACAAAACATTTTAAATGTCAAAATTCGAGTAAATATGTTACAATTTGCAGACACTAAGTAGAGATGATTTCTCGAAGTCAAGTATGTCGACATCTGACAGATCGCCATGAAATTTGCCATGTTACCAACAGTCGATATCGACATAAAACGGCAAAATGCCTCGAGATAGCTATCTCGTGGCGCGCATGTTAGCCCTGCACGTTACCAACAGTCGACATATCGACATAAAACGGCAAAATGCCTCGAGATGGCTATCTCGTGGCGCGCATGTTAGCCCTGCAGGACGCATAAAGCACCTGTTAGAAAAATACGAAAGTGTTATCAGAATAACTTCGTTTAAGAAACGTCCAGAACATGGAATACAGCATCACATCATAACCAAAGGTCCTCATGTATACGCACGTGCGCGCCCATTACCGCCCGACAAATATAAAGCAGCAAAAAAGGAGTTTCAAGACCTAATAAACCTTGGAATATGCGAGCCATCAAAGAGTCCGTGGGCATCTCCTCTACACATGGTAAAGAAGAAGAATGGAGAGTGGAGACCGTGTGGGAATTACCGCGCGTTAAACAAAATAACTGTCCCCGACAGATACCCATTACTACACTACATTGCGACTATTAGACTTTGAATACGTCGCAAGTGGAAAAACAATATTCAGTAAAATGGACATAGAAAAGGCATTTAACCAAATAGAGGTGGCGGAACCGGAAAAGACCGCCATTATTACCCCTATAGGGCTGTTCCGCTGGAAATATATTATATTATACTAGCTGTCGCCCGCGGCTCCGCCCGCGTGGATGTTGGTTATCGCGAATCGGACTATAATTTGAGATTTAAACTCTCCTATCTCTCAAGTTGGATCGAACTGCACATGGTGTGCGAATTTTATTATAATCGGTTAAGTGGTTTAGGAGTCCATTGAGGACAAACATTGTGACACGAGATTTATATATATTAAGATATATGGACTCCGAAATTCCGGCCAAACATTTCAAAGGTTCATGGAATCCCTATTCCGAGATCTGGACTATATATACATCTTTGTCGACGATATACTAATCGCCAGCCAGAGTATCGAAGAACATTACGCGCATCTAGGGGAAGTATTCGCCCGGTTACACAAGAACGGGATATCAATCAACGCAAACAAGTGCGAATTCGTAAAGACAGAACTAGATTTCCTAGGTTATCATATAACGAGCCAAGGAATGACACCGACGTTAGAAAAAATTCAAGCAATAAACGAATACCCTAAACCAAAGGTAATAAAGGAGCTACGTCGATTTTTGGGAATGATTAACTTCTACAGAAATAGCATTCCTCACTCTGCAAGACACCAAGCTCCGCTCAACAAATACCTCAAAAACTCCAAAAAGAACGACAACACTCCAATCGAATGGAATACGGAATCTAACCAAGCATTCGAAGCCTGTAAACGGGACATAAGAGACGTCACGACCCTAGCGTTCCCGGAAACGGACGCACCACTAGCCATCATGACGGATGTTTGTTTGAAATGTGTTGGCGCAGTCCTTCAACAACAGATCAAAGGCAAATGGAAGCCCATATCGTTCTTCTCCAAAGGGTTAAGTGAAGCACTAACAAAATACTCCACGTACGATCGCGAGCTACTCGGCATATACATGGCTACGAAGCATTTTAGAAGATTAATAGAAGGTCGTAATTTTACTATATACACGGACCACAAACCACTGACACACGCATTCGACAAGAAGGCATCAGTGGATGAGTCCCCTAGAAGAATAAGATACCTAGAATATATTGCACAATTTAGCACAGACATAAGGCACATCACAGGCAGTGATAACGTGGTGGCCGACGCACTATCACGAGTAATTGAAACTATATATCTTCCTCGAATCCTCAACTGGCAGGAAGTAAGAAAAAACCAAGACAGTGACCCGGAGTTAGCAAAACTGAAACAAAACAGGTCACTAACAATGGCACTGGTACCAGTACAAAACAGTAATGTCAAAATTTATTGAGATATATCTACCGGTACAACAAGGCCATACCTACCATACCAGTTTAGAAAAACAATTTTTGATAGTTTTCACAATATGAGTCACCCGGGGAAAAATACAACGAAAAAGCTAATAACCTCACAATACGTCTGGACAAACATGCACAAAGACATATACGAAATGTGCAAAACATGTCTACAGTGCCAGCAATCAAAGATTCATCGTCACACAGTATCACCCCTGGGAAAATTCATGCCAGCAGAACGATTTAGCCACATTCACATAGATATTGTGGGTCCCTTATCGACATCACAAAACAAGAGGTACATCGTAACTATGATTGACCGTTGTACGTCGTGGCCAGAAGCATTTCCAATCTCGGACATCACAGCCGAAACAGTAGCGAAAACCCTATACGAAGGCTGGATCACACGTTTCGGATGTCCCAATTGCATTACAACGGATCAAGGACGTCAATTCGAATCTTAGGTATTCAGAAGCTTACCTAAATTCCTGGGGATTGAAAAAATCCGTACTACGCCATATCACCCTCAGGCAAACTCCAAAGTAGAAAGACTGCACAGAACAATGAAAGCAGCTTTGATGGCAAGAGGAAGTACCGTAAATTGGACACAAGAATTACCTCGGTATTATTCGGGCTGCGTACCAGTATTCGACAAGACACTGGATACTCAGTAGCCGAACTGGTCTAAGGAACAACAATAAAATTGCCAGCAGCATATTTTGGCGACGGTTCTAAAAGCGCTACGTATTCGGAGCTCGTAGAGAAAATTAAAGAGAACATCGCACACATGACGTCAATACCACAAAGGCAGAGCTCAAAAACAAACACATTCGTCCATCCACGATTAGCCGACTGTACACACGTTTCCCTACGCTGCGATAAGCTATGTCCATCACTAACACCACCGTATGACGGACCTTTCCCAGTCATCAAACGTGACGGTAAGGTTTTTACAATCAAGCGAAGTGGTAAAGAAACGACCGTGTCAATAGACAGATAGAAACCAGCATTCATGATAAACGAAGACGAGAAAAAACACGAAGATCAAACCATCGATAATTCAGCAGAAAAGATGCAAAACACGAAGATGACACGTTCAGGACGAATATCACGCCCCACTGTCCGTTTCAATATAACATAAAATGGTAAAATGAAAGACAGAGATCAGTCAAAGACAAGCAGCAACAATGGGAAACAGTGCGACACACGAGAAGGAGCAGTTGAATATGGTGCAGAACAACAACATAGGAATAAGCCCAGAGAAGAAACACACGAAGATAGCGGCCGAGATGGAAAATATAAAAGCGTGGATCGCTGTACTCCCGGCAATTATCATAACTACAACAGTTATCGTTACGATCATCACCTTGGTAAGAAAGGCATCCAAAGCAATGGACAAAAAAAATAACCAAGGCGATGACCCAAATAAATAACATATAAAGCCGCAAAAAAACACAGCAAAATATAAATAAACAAAAGAAAACAAACGCTACGCGACAACCTTCAAACGCAGACAAAAGTATGTGCAACTCTGCGCATTCGACAACACTCGACGCAGCATAACAAACGTCAGCAAAATGTTCTACGGCTAAGTTCAAGAACAAGCACCGGACACTCCGCAGCACAGCATACATTTCAGCACAATAATTTTAGTAAAAATTCATTTAAGGGGGGAGTACTATGGCAGAGGCACGTATATACAAGACGTCATTTCTATCAGGAAATTAAATTGTATAAATAATATTGTAATTAATAAAGAATCACGTTTGCTGCTATAAAATAGAAATCGTCAGTCAGCAATAAAGCAAAGACTGACGATTCCCCACTCTTTAATTACTTGTAAATATTAGTATATAAGCTGTAGCATTAACAACAATAAATCAATCAATAAATAAGTAACAGAATCCATTGTGGTATCTCTTTTACTAGCACGCAATAAATGAATTATCCAGTATGTTAAGGATCGACAACCTCTGTGGTGTAGCGCTACTGAACGTGGCTGCTACGCAAGAGGCGCGTGTTCGATTCCCGCCTTTGTGTACATGAATATGGGTATATGCATTGGTCAGGTCGTGCCGCGGTAAGCACGTTAAGCCGTCGGTCTCACTTTCCATACAAACAGCTATGGCAGTCGTTACGGGTAGTTGAAGCCCTCTAAAGTACAACAACTGGTCTAGTTGCAATGCTTCGATATCGCCTTCGGGTTGTGGAGATCAGTGCCCCGAGCACGAATAATATTCGAATTCGTAACGTATTCAGAGAACGGTGCAATGCGATTGGCCGCCTGCCTACTGTGAACCAATCGCAATGCTCCATTCTTTCGATACGTTTAAGTTACGAATTCGAATGATATTCGTGCTCGAGGCACAGATGGCAGTCGATTTACGAGGAATTTCGAAGGTTCAGCCAAATTCGCAATTAGACTGGTAAAAGCGGACCCCCGCCTCGACGTTAAAAAGCTTTGGATGCAACTGAGATTAACGCTAGGATGAAGAAGAAGACCCAGGATATTAAATGAAATTATGAAAACCAAATTTTTTTAGGAATCGAAATGACAGTTCTTATATAATTATATTCTCTTGTGAACGAAACCATACCTTGTTAAAAACCGCGTGATCACCATAGTTGTATTTTTGTAACTAAATTATAGAATTACAAATTTTAATTTATTAATTAAATACGAATCTGTATACACAATTGTGCATGTAAAAATAAAGTCTATTTATTTACATAGTTGCCCAGATATAATAAGCTATAAAAAATCTACCATAAAAATAATCTCAAGCAAAAAAGCGACATTATTGCTGACATCTTTGGGTCTAACTCAACCAATTGCAATCAAACAAACGTAAGATTTTAAGTCTAAGCTAGCCCTTTTAAAAAAAAAACAGCATCAAAATCCATTCAGTAGTTTTGTGTCAAAAAATACTGAATGGAAAGGAAAACAAACAAACTGAAAAAACAAACAGACAAACAGACAGGAATTCCAAAAATTATATTTTCGTATTCAGTATCGTTCACCGTATCATACTCCAAGTTTTTTTATAAATATCTCCAATGTACAGACAAGAATACTTTACTATTATATAATAGTAATAATATAGATAGATACTCAGTCGATCTGTACCTAATTATAATATACATACACTCCCACCGGTAAATCCCTAAAGGGGCAGGCAGAGGTGTAGTAACACATTTCGCCAATGTTGATTTTCGACCACACGTAATAGGGTGAATAAGTTTCGCCTTTCTAACGAATATTCTCTGTCGCAATCGTTTTGTGTAAATGTTTGTGGCATGAGTGTGTGTATATAACTATTGCATATAGTGTACGACATAAGAGCGTTAGAGATGTAATTTTTAAGTTTAGTTCTAAAAATGGACTCTAATTTTTTATAATTTGAAAACCATAGTTAAGTAAGTTCTGTATCGAAACCTATAAAAATCATTAAATGGTAAGTAGCTTTTTCATATCGATTAAGATAGGAAAACGTGAATCGCTCAGGTGGGACTCGAACCCACGATCTTTCCCTTACAGGGGGAATGCTCTGACCACTGAGCCACCGAGCCACACCTGAAGCTATCCAAATTCTCCTATACTACCGTCTCAGGGCGACGGTGGGAGCCATCAACCGACATTCATACGAATTATCGGAAACAACGAATGATGTTGCAATCATTTTTAAAAATTGTTTTTCGATGACTCCACCCAAATAATTGAATGAAATTTTGAAGCATTTACTATGGTAACTTTTCAAATCGATTAAGATAGGAAAAAGTGAATCGCTCAGGTGGGACTCGAACCCACGATCTTTCCCTTACAGGGGGAATGCTCTGACCACTGAGCCACCGAGCCACACCTGAAGCTACCCAAATTCTCCTATACTACCGTCTTAGGGCGACGGTGGGAGCCATCTACCGACATTCATACGAATTATCGGAAACAATGAATGATGTTGCAATCATTTTTAAACATTGTTTTTCGATGACTCCCCCCAATTAATTGGATGAAATTTTGAAGCATTTTTACGAGTTGATTTTTTATGAACGAGTTTCATACATACCTTTTTTTTTTCACGTGCGGGAAATCCCCACGGATACCCTACCCTAACCTACCCCTCCGGAGCCGGAGGGGGAGGTTATGTCGGACTCGAACCGACTAAACCGCATGCCGTCTCTGGGTCGTAGTGCTAGGCCGAAGGTGAGGTTGTCATGCGACATATCCCTCGCACCCCGGCTGACCCAGGGCCATCCCTCTCGGTCTGGCCCTCCTCGGGAAGGGGGGGACCACGCGGTCCCCGAATCAACCCCGGTGTGGGGAGGCGTGCATCGTCCTACGATGCGCGCCGCCGCCGTGGCCTGCTTCTGCTAGGGTGACGGGCGGCTCCACCCGTCACCGTCAGGCCCGCGCTCATGGGGGGCGGAGGTCAGTTTGCGCCCTCCGACGCCCGAGCCGCCTTCGGGCGCATGCAGCGATGTCAGCGAGCCTTTCTCGCTCATCGCGCCGCGCCCGCTCTGCTGTCTCCTTCGCGAGCATGACCTGCTCGCAGAAGGAGGCGCTGGCCGCCCACGCATCCGCGCAGCGGACCATCGCCGCGAGCAGGGTGGAGAGCATGAGCACTCTCACCCCCAGGGCCGCCACAAGCTCCCGCCTCGGCGTCTCAAACGCCGGACACTCGGTGAGCGTGTGCAGCCCCGAGTCCACGCTCGCATCGCAGTGATGGCACTCGGGCGTTGGCTCTATACCCATCAGATGCAGATACCGCCCGAAGCTACCGTGCCCGGTGATAATCTGCGTCTGACGGTACGAGAGGCTACCGTGTTGCCTCTCTAGCCACTCCCCCATGATGGGTCTTACCGCCGCAATCACGGCGTGCCCTGCGCGTGGTTGCCCAAGTCGTCGCTCCCATTCGGCCACCATGACCTGGTGGAGCCGGGATTTCGCGGCCCGAATATCCTCGGGCTCGGGATCGAATCCCCGCTCCCGCGCTTCCGTTCGGAACTGATATAGTGCCGAAAGGGCCCTCTCTTCCAGGATCCACGGTGGCGATCCGGCCAGGAGACTCGCCGCTTCGAAGGATATCGTGCGGTATCCCCTGATGGCCCTGGAGGCCATTGTGCTCTGCGCCGTACGGAGCAGAGGCACGAATCTGGCCTCCAGGGTGTCCGCCCACACAGGGCACCCGTATAGGGCCATGGACCGCACGACACCCGCGTAAAGTCTCCTGCAGGAGGCCTCTGGGCCCTTCAAGTTGGGCAACAACCGGCCCAAGGCATTCGCCGTGAGCACCAACTTGGGGCGCAGACTTCGGAAATGCTGTCCGAAGTCCCATCGACCGTCAAGCACGAGCCCCAGGTATTTCAACCGGGGCTTGATGTCGATGGGAGTGCCTCCCACTGTAAGGCTGGCTCCCGGGTCTGGCCTGCGCCGAGGGCCATGAAAGAACATGACCTCGGACTTGTGCAGAGCCACCTCGAGACCCAGCCGCCGGATCCTGTCGACGACCTGAGCAACCGCGGTCGTGGCCCTCAGGGTCGCTTCGCGGCGCGTAGCCCCGCTCACCGTCACTAGCGTGTCATCCGCGTAACACGTGACGGTGGCCCATCTCACGCCTACCGACTCCCGTCGAACTTGGGTAGATGACGGCTCTCTCCGTCAGGTACGCCCCGACTATGCGGCGGAGGTAGAGAGGCACGTCGTGGTACACGAGTGCCTCCCTGATGCAACTCCAGGGCAAGGTGTTGAAGGCGTTGGAGATGTCCAAGGACACCGCCAACATCACCTCGCCCCGGGCAACCGCATCCCCCGCCAGAGTCCTCACGCGCATGATGGCATCCACAGTGGAACGCCACCAGCGGAATCCAAACTGGGTGTTCGCCAGGTCCGGCCCCACTCTAGAGAGATGCTCGACGAGGCGCTTGGCAATAACTCTTTCGAAGAGTTTGCCCATCTCGTCGAGCAGCACTATGGGCCGGTACCCGGACGGCTCGTCCGCCGGGCGTCCCTTCTTGCGGATGAGGACCAGTTTCCCCGTCCTCCACATCTTCGGAAACTGGCCCCGCTCCAAACATGCGCTGAGGAACCCTCTCAGTCGGGGTTCGAGGCCGTCCTCCCCTAGAGCTAGGACCCACGCGCGGCCTGGAATGCCGTCGGGTCCCGGGGCGGTGCTTTTCTTGGCCCTAAGCCTTCGCACCGCCAGCTCTAGTTCTACCCAAGGGACCTCGGGCACGTCGTCGTCAATCACCACACTGGGCGCCGTAGGCGACCGAGGCGGCGGAGCCATCTGCGGCGGAACATGTTCCGCTCGCGCCGGGAACAGGGATTCCACCACTCTTCCGAGCAGAGCCGGCTCGAGCACCTGGGTCAGCGGAGGGGCCCGGGGGCGCAGCTTTTCTCTTACCATAAGGTAAGGCCGCCCCCATGGGTCCCGCTCCAGCGTCTCCAGGAGCTGGTAACAAGCGGCTTTTGACCGCTTGTTCTCCGCTCGGAGGGCATTCCGGGCCTCCCTGTATCCCTCATGAAGCTCCGCCAATCGGGGCTCCGAGTCTGCCGGACGAGTACGCCTCCTACGGAATCGGGCCCACCGGCGGTGCGTGATCACGCAGGCTTGACGCAGCCTCGCGATCTCCGCATTCCACCAGTAGACCCGACGCCTCGGATTATAGGCTGGAGCTCTAGGCATACTCGCATCGCAGACACGTGTCATGGCCTCCCGGAACCACGCCGCTTCATCGTCTACGTCGACAGGCCTGTCCGGCGCAATGGCCCAGGCCTGTACGATGGCGGCCTCCAGGAGGTCCTCCCGATTCAATCGCCCCAACACCCAGCGCGGCTCGCGTTGGGCCGAAATGACTGGCGTATCGCTCGGAGGAGGGGAGACATCAAACCAAACGTATCGGTGATCCGATAGTGTCTCCACCTCCGCGGCGACACGCCAGTCCCGCACGCGGAGTGACAGGGAAGCGCTCGCGAACGAAAGATCTACGATCGAACTGCGCTCCCCCGCCACAAACGTGGCCATATACGTGGCTTCGGCCCCGCGATTCTGGAGAACTAAGCCGAGAGAATCGGCCCAGCTCTCCAGAGCCCTGCCTCGCGCGTTTTTGCGCCGGGAACCCCAGGCCTGAGACCAGGCGTTGAAGTCCCCGAGCACAAGAACCGGACGAGGCGTACAGGCATTGACGACGTCGGTCAGCCACTCCAGCGACCGCCGATACTGCCCTATGAGTCGGTGTGACCTCGGCGTGAAATAAACGGCCACGACCGCAATCTCCTCCACCCGCGCCGCTACGATGCCATGCTCCCTTGCGATCACGACAAGGGGAGAGGCACCCGCAGCGGCGTTATGCACCAGTGCCGCCGATCTATCCAGGTCGACCACCCAGGTGGGTCCGAGGGGCCGGCGAGTGTATGGATCGGCGACAGCGGCGACGTAGATGGACCACTGTGCCATGCTCTGGAGCAGAAGTACCTGAGCATCGACACCGTGGCCCAGGTTCGCCTGCAGGATGCGGAGATGAGGATCCATTATGGAGCCATATCCGCATCCCGCCTCCAACCATCGGCGGAAGGCCCACCTCGCGGCGGCGGATCCCCGCGGGTGCAGGCCTTGCTACCAACCCTATGGTCGGCCGGCTTGCCCTCCGCCGCACACCTGAAACAGTACGGCGGAGGTTCGCAATTACCGGCCCTATGACCTGGTTGGCTGCAGCGGAAGCAACGGTCGCCGACCGTCACCTCCGCCTTGCACTGTACACCCAAGTGGCTTCAGGTGCCTGTCGGCCGACAGGCACCTGAAGCACCTGTCCGGACGAGTCTGTAGGAGCCGTACCTGGACTCCTACAACGCCGCCTACCGCGAGAATCCGCCGGTCGGCAGCCTTTTGGGCTGCTGCGATGGGGCAACCGACAACTGTTGCCCCCTGTCCGCGACGGCCATAGCGAATCGCTCCGACCTTAACCGCCTCCAGGGGACAACCCCCGGCCTCCGCCACGTTGACTCGAATTTCTTCGGCCGTGATGGAGTCGTCCAGGTCCGAAATGCGCAGTTCTGCGCACTTGGTGGGCCTGGACACCCGGACGTCGGCTGCATTCAGCGTCTCCCTAAGCCTAGCCGCTATGGCATCGGCCTTGGGACCGCTTGTAGCGCCAGGGACGTGGATGAGCCGGGCACCCGTCCGAGTGTGTGTCACTCGGAGGGTCCCCGCCACATCGAGGGCCCTCATGTCAATGAGGCCCCTCGCCTGTTTTACCAGGTCCACGTACTGCACGCCCCTCTCCGTCGCCTCCGGTGTCATCGTTAAGACGACAGCGGTGGTACGGGGGACGCGCAGCCTTTCTGGCGCTCCCTTTGCAGCAGCCTGGGCCTTCTTGGCCCTTTTTGCTGCCTTTTTACGGGCGTTCCGTGATTTTTTGGCCTCACCGACCACCTCCCAGCCCCCTGCTGGTGCAGAGCTACTGGAGGCAGTCGGGGCCGAAACCGGTGCCGGGGCCGGGGCTGGGACCGGGGACGTCTTCCCCTTGCCCTTCCCCTTTCCCTTGCCCTTGGCTTGGGCACCCCTGGCTGACGCGGCGATGGTGGCCGGGGCAGCCGGCGCAGTGGGCGCGCAGCGGGCTGACTCCTGCGGGGACCCCGCCACTACCGTGCGGAGGGGGCCCCGCTTGACCGCTCCGGCGTATCCCCCACTCGGCTGCGCCAGGGGTGGACGGTGAATGGAGGCCATAATGGCCTCCAGACAGCTCCACGTCCACTCCTCGTGCCGCGCCTGTTGTGCCGCCATTGCCGCCATGCAGGCCTCTAAAGAGTTTGCCGACAAACGCGGTGGCACTCGCGGCGGCGTCAGCAACTTCGGCTGCACCGGTGGCGGGGCCGGCAAACGTGGCGGGAGCGGCGGTGGCGGCAAACGCGGTGGCACCGGTGACTCCGGCTGCGCCGAAGGCGGCGACTCCGGCCGCAACGGCGACCTCGACCGCACCGGTGGAAATGGCCGCACCGAAGATGGCTCCGGCTACGCTCCGACCCTCCGCCGCTCTGTGCGGGTCATACGGTCCTGGAGCGCTGCCAGCTCAGCCGCCATCTTGGCCATTTCCTTGCGGTATACCGCCGCCTGCCGCTCGGTTTCCCCGAGCAGTGCCTCCTGACGCCTGCCGAGGTCAGCCCGCTCTTGCTGCGCACAGCTTAGCTCCACCCTGAGCAGATTATATTGCTCAACAAGGCGGAGCGTCGACCGCATGAGCCGGTCCTCCTCCGGCTTCATAGCCCCAGTCTGGGCCTTAGCAAGGCCTTTAAGGGCCTCCACCACCTCGATAGAGGTGCTGTCGCCGGCACAAGGCAAGGGCGCCGCCGAGGAGGAGGAACTCGGCGGCGCCAAGACACCCTTCGGGACTGGCGCTGGCGCACGCTTTTGAGGGGCAGCCCTCTTGCCACCCCGCGTCTTTCGGCTGCCGAGCGCCGCAAACTTGGGCGGAGGAGAAAGGTATTCTCCCTCCCGGCCGCTGCTGGTCGTCGAAGAGTCAGTCATGCTGACCTCCGGATCCGGCTCAAATGGCCGGGGGGAAGGAACCAGATTCCTCTTCCCGGCTGAGCTCCGGGTCGTTACGCCCGGGCTGTTAGCCCTGCTCTGGTGGGCGGTGTCAAGGTGGTCTGACACCGCTTGGGACGCGACTTCCGCGTCGTGGTGCTGCGCGACCTTCGCGCAGACTGTTTCGCTTGGGTTTGGGTTTTTTTGGGTTTTTGAGTTAAGGTCTTCCATGATGTCCCACGAGTAGAACCGTTCGGATTACACTTCCTGGGTGACGGCCATTCCAGGAAGCGGGGTATATACTGTGGAGGTCCCCAGGTATCCACAGGTTTTAAGCGACTTCGCTGTCAGGTTTTCAGACTTTTCCTTGTCGTGGGCCGGCCAATTAAGGCAAGCCCCACGGCCTCCAGGATATCGGCGTTCCCGAGTGTGGCTAGCACTCAGGTCGTTGTCGATATCTCGGAGGTTACGCGATGCGGGGGAGTAGCCAACTCTCCCAACGCCGACGGTGGCACGAATGCCCGTCAGCCCCTGCGCGAGCAGTGGGCCGACCCGTCCCCGGATCCTACGGATCCCGTCGCCTCTCCCATGTCTCCTCTGCTGAAGCAGAGAGGTACCGGGAGCGACGGCTAGCCCTGAAAAGGGCTGTTGAGGTGGGAGGAATCCTATGGATTTCTCCCCGCGGGCCTTGCAGGCCCGCCATACCACGACCCCCTCGTGCAATGGGGTCAGCTAGCCCTTAAAAGGGCTGTTGGAATGGAAGGGTGTCCTACGGACCCCTTCCCGCGGGCCTTGCAGGCCCGCCATCCCACGACCTCCTCGTGAGGTCAGCTGTCGGATTATTTGTCAACGGCCAATAGAACTCCCAAGGTAGGAGTCTGTTAGCCGTTGTCCAGGGTGCACCAGCCCCCCCGCTTCCGCTCCCCAGGACCGCGGTCGAAAGGGGGAAGAAACGGAGAAGCCGACGTGGAGGTTACCCAACCAGCACCCCCATACATACCTGGATCATTAAACGTGATTAGAACAAAATTTTCAATTGTCGAGTCGTTTGATTTCATCGCCGAGTCGTTTGATTTCATCGCCGAGTCGTTAATGATATCAATCTTTTCTCTCACTTCGTTTATCTCATAGCCCATTGATCCGCTGTCATCAATTATGAATGTTTAACTGCTTTTTGCTCCATGTGGTCCATAAATCGAATATACTAGTGTAAATAGTACTAGAGTTAGGGTCAACTTCGAAGCCATGTTGGTAGCTGAACTGTAAGAATGGTTCGTATTCTCCGTAACGGGTGGTATTTATAGTAACAGAACTAAGTACTGCGGTTCCTGCAAATAATGTGGTGATAACAAATGTTGACAATTTTGAACTATGCACTATTTGCCTGCGGTTTTGCCTGTTTAAACATAATTCAATACAATTATGTTTACGGAAATTAACGAGATCCTGGAAGTACATAACTTAATCCTGGAAGTACATAATTTGTACATAACTTAATTTTGAGAATAGTCAAAACATTTTTATCTCCCTCTATTGGATAAAACACACTTGTAATAACTACTATTGACCAGTCAAAAGTATTTTGAGAAGAGTCCGCAGTCAAAACTAGTTTAGAATTATTTTTTTTGTTAAAAGTAGGTAATTTTAGTCAAACCTAAATTTTAATAATCATAATTAATGTCTTTTAAAGTGTTTTCTTTTAAACTTTTATGTTTCATGCAAGTAATGGTACAAAATTAAAAATAAAATAGAAAATTAAACTGTTTTTGAATGGAATCATTAACTACAATTTTAAATAATATTAATTATTACGTATTTTTGATACGTAAGTAGGGTGTTATTGGAAATTCAACTTCACTATGTTCGCTCCGGGCGCTGTCGCTCTTTGCGGCCAACTCCCGAGTCGATAATTGTGGTATGGAGCCGCCGACACTGCCCGTCAGTGACCATGCAATGCCTGATATTCGTATCAGGCAACGCGATATCCGAGCAGTGTTACAGTCACTCGATGTCCGGAAAGCCAGTGGTCCGGACGGTATTCCAGCGGTGGTTCTGCAAAAATGTGCAGCGGAGTTGTCTCCAATGCTTGCGCGGCTGTACCGGCTGTCCTACAGCTCTGGTACAGTGCCTTCGGCTTGGAAAGAGGCGAATGTACAGCCGATCCCCAAGAAGGGGGATCGCTCAGACCCAAACAACTATCGACCCATAGCCGTCACCTCAGTGCTGTGCAAGGTGTTCGAGCACATTATTAACAAACAGCTCATGCGTCACCTTGAAGATCACTCCCTAATTAATGACCGGCAATATGGCTTCAGGCCGAAACGGTCAGCGGGTGATCTTCTGGCGTATGTTAACCATATTTGGGGTGAGGCTATGGACAAGCACGGCGAGTCATTGGCAATTAGCCTTGACATCGCCAAAGCTTTCGATAGAGTTTGGCACAAGTCGCTTCTTTCCAAGTTACCAGCCTTTGGTCTGCCTCCTAGACTGTGCGACTGGGTTGCCGGCTTCTTGCAGGAGCGCCGTATTCGCGTCCTTTGTGATGGACGACCCTCGGAGTTCTTGCAGGTAAATGCCGGCGTACCGCAGGGATCTGTCCTATGGCCAACTCTCTTTCTTCTGCATATCAATGACATGCTGTCGACCGGCAGCATTCATTGCTATGCGGATGATAGCACCCTACATAGGAGTTATCATGGACGTCCTGCGGATGAGCAGACGCATATTGCGGAAAAAAGGCAGCTTCTTGTCACTGAGCTTGACCGGATCCTGAATCACATTTCCCAATGGGGCTCTGAGAACTTGGTCGAGTTCAATGCCAAGAAGACGCAGGCATGTGCGTTTACAGCAAAGGTATCTTCTTTCCTTCCCCTTCCCACTCTTCAGAGCACGCCACTGCCACTGCGGGACAACCTCAATATCCTCGGTATGGATGTTCGCTGCAAACTGAACAACAAAAACTACATCGAGAGTATCATCAAAGCAGCCTCGCGTAAACTCGGAGTCCTGAACAGAGTGAGACGGTTTTTCGCGCCGGAGCAACGGTGTCTTCTTTACAAGACACAAATTCGTTCCTGCGTGGAGTACTGCTCACATCTCTGGGATGGATCCGCAAAGTATTTATTAGATGCTCTCGACAGGTTGCAGCGACGTGCGGTCCGCATTATCGGAAATCCTTAGGTCACGAGTACCCTCGAGTCTCTGCAGATGCGTAGAGATGTTGCTTCCTTGGCAGTTTTTTACCGTCTCTACCATGGTGAATGTTCTGAAGAGCTATTCCAATTAGTCCCACCCTCCCCCTTCCTGTACAGGACGACACGTGCAGGACTTAGATGTCACCCCTATACGGTGCAGAACATTCCTTCAAGAACCAAGCGGTTCGGTGACTCCTTCCTTTGTCGCACCATTAAGACCTGGAATTCCTTGCCAGCTCACGTGTTTCCCTCTTCCTACAGTCCCGGGTCCTTTAAGCGGGGCGTGAAAAAGCATCTGATGAGGCCGTCAAGCTGAGTGCCACCATTGTTAACATGGCACGTGTATATAATGGTGGCCCTCTTTCTTGAGACTTTACCTTCAGCTTACCATCAGGCGAGGTAAAGTCAAATTGACGTGTCCTATTTATAAAAAAAAAAAAAAAACATGAAGTAACCAACGTTATATAGCAGAATAATCTTATTAATATGTTGATGTAGTTGAAAAATAAATTAGTATTATAATTCTATTCAATATAAGTATCTTCCTTAATGCAAATTTTATTAGTCTCACTTTATACTTTCTGCAGAAAGGTTCTTATAGAAATGAATGTTGATAAATTTGGACACCACATTCACAAACGTTTACGTAGACCGGAAATATACTGATCCTAGCGAAGCAATAGTGAAATCAGAAAACGGAGATTTTGATTTGCAGTCAGTTAGATTAAGAGGTGTGAAATTCCCTACAACACCAGATGACGTTGTGAATAAAGAGTATGTTGATAAACTCTTTAGTAATAGTGGCAACACTGTGGATATAAAAAAGTACTAATGAAGTCTGAAAATGGCGATTTTAATTTAAATTCAGCAAGATTGAAGGGGATTAAATATCCTACAGATGCTGATGATGCAGCAAACAAGCAATACGTTGACACTTTGATTGATGAACTTTGTACAAAACAACATTTTGAAACTAAATTATATGAATTTAGATTCAATATTATGTCAATTTAAAAAAAACATTTGGAACAATATTATACTAAAACAGAAGTAAACAATATCGTTTTATCAAAAACTGTGAAGGAATAATGAGTAAACGACAGGTTGTTGACGAACTTCATAGAGCGGCAAGAGGAAATTTTCCACGCCGCTGTGTAACATTAAAGGGTATAGACGATTTATGGCAGGCTGATTTAATTGATATGCAAAGTCTTGCAAAAGATAATAATAGTTTTAAATACATTCTAGTTATTATAGATACCTTCTCAAAGTATGTTTGGACAATACCAGTAAAATCGAAATCAAAATCTGAAATAACGATGTCTTTTTATCGTTTTCTTGCAAAATCAAGACGACGACCTAGGAATATGCAAATAGATTTAAGTAAAGAATTTTATAATGATGAATTCCGTAAGGTAATGTGTTCAATGAATATAGAAAGAAAGAAAGAAAGAAAGAAAAATATTTTATTTGAGACCACACACAATGCATGATGGGTACATAATATGTTATTAATAAATTTTTTTTTTACTTAACATTGTGCGAGCCCCAAATAGGGCCACATCTCAGCATAAAATTGCTGCGTACAACGCGACGCGAGTATACGCAGCGCTGGTTTTCAGATGTGGCCGCTAGTTGGCGCTGACGCCAGGCACATAATAGTTTGCTGTAATGACAATTTATAACAACAAATATACATAATACAGATAATATTAAGAATAAATACAGAAATAAACATTAAAATATAAATCCTCATGAGTACTTATATAAGAGAAAACAAAACCAGGTGTATTACAACCACAATCACGATACAAAAACAAGGACGGACGGCGACAACATGAGTTATGTCATGCTGTAGTTAAGTGTAGTTATGTCATGCGCCGGCGCCATGTTGCATCACGCTGTTAGATAACAATCAAACAATTTTATTAAATCACCGCCACATGAGCGCCGCCTTAAACATTGTGAATATTCTATATATGCCACAAGTATGCAATCCCATGTGATCCCGTATACGTGTAGTGTTTTATTGAAGTGATGGCAAAAGAGATCAGACAATTGCACTATTTTAGTACATATACGTGTGTGTGGATTTCGGTGTTCGCGATTTAACCCGTGTGACCCCCGGGTGGAGGCAACGCATATAGCAGGTATATGCCAATGGTGTGAGATGTCACTGCAATCAGTGGCCATGCAACAGCAAACGGTTCCCAACTCCCACCAAGGTTTCCAGCGTGCGTATCAAGGGTGAGTCAAGTCGTTTTGTTGTTTGTTTAGTAGGTGCATACTGTATCTTTTCCTAAATGAGCTTATTGTTTTTAGGGCACGGATTGGTGGTGGGAGATCGTTCCAAATTCGGCTCGCCGCGAGCTTGAAACTGCCTCGATATGCAGTGGTCCTATGGCTTGGAGTTATCAACCGATATGCTGCCGCTCTTGTACCATGTCTGTTGAAGTCTCTCGCCCACGACAGCTTGTCATACAGGTACCTAGGTCGATGTCTTAGTATCACCCCAAATAGCAGAGTAGCAAAGTGCAACTTTCTGCGTTCTGCCATTTTCAAAATATTATTATTGTTTAGATGAGGCGTTACATGTGTCCGTGGTGGGATCCAGAAACAGAAACGCGCGCAGGCATTCTGCACACGCTGGACAAGTCGCTCGGTTCTTCCCAGCAGACAGTTCCCGTACACGCTGTCAGCATAATTGAGCTTGGTAAGTATAAGTGACTCGCATAGCAGTCTCCTTACGTTTATACTCAAGTATGGGCGAATCCTGTACAGTACTTTCAGCCTGTAAAAACAATTTCTGACAGCTTGGAGGATGTGCGTCTCGAATAGTAGTTGTTGGTCAAAGACTACTCCGAGGTTCCGTGCCTCATTTACCCTGGTCACAGGACAGCCATTAATGTTAATGTTCAGTGGTTGTTGAGATGTTTTTTCAACTTGCTGCCTTGTGCCCAGGATCATGTACTTGGATTTGTCTGGGTTAATAGACAGACAATTTTTACATGACCACTCTGAAATGTTCTCTAAATCCTCGTTAATTTTATTTACAGAGCATTGGCTGTCAGATGGCAGGAAAGATAAATACATCTGCAGATCATCAGCATAGATGTGGAATCTGCAGTGGGTCACTGCAGTGGTGATGTCAGCACTGTACAGGATGAAGAGCAACGGGCCCAGGATCGAACCCTGGGGCACGCCCCGGGTGACCTGGCGATGGGAAGAGTCTATCATGTACCCTGTTTTAGTATCTTTCACCTGGACATATTGATACCTCTCACTAAGGTAGCTATGGAACCATTTGACCACCTCTGTGCTGCATCCATAGTAAGCAAGCTTGGACATGAGCAGTGAGATATTTAGTCCGTCAAATGCACGGGAAAAATCGAGAAGCGTAAGCACCGTGCCCATGCCCCTGTCCCTCGCCTCCAGCACACCGTCCACCACATCCAACAAGGCTGTTGTTGTGCTGTGTCCTTTCCTGAAGCCAGACTGCAGTAATGGCAGGATGTTGTTGTTCTCAACGTAGGCTGTGAGTTGATTACTGACAACTCTTTCAAGGACTTTCGAGAGGCATGGCAGCAGGCTGATCGGCCGTAGGTCTCGTGGTCCCGAGGGGTTTGGCAGTTTGGGAATAGGCTTTACCTTGGCCGTCTTCCAAGATCCAGGGAAGGTTGCAGTAGTGATGGATGTGTTGATGATGCAAGTTATGACAGGTAGTGTTTGGGGAAGAGTCAGTTTCAGCATGTCCAAGGATATGTCGTCAGCACCCATTGCATTTGATTTAAGAGCTCTGATTATTTTTAGAACATCATCCTCATCCACTGGCCTCATGTGAAAGCTACCATGGCTGCAGCGGTTGAACTCATAATATGTGAGTTGCGATATACTTACACCATCATTCCCTGGCACATTCAAGAAGTGGTCATTTAAACTGTCCGGGCTGCCGCATTGGGTAGACAGCTCATTATCATTTTTGGTGTTAGTCAAGATGTCAGCCTTAAGCTGGCTCCACAGTTTAATTGGGTGCTTTATGTTGCTGTTGATCTGGGTTGCAAAGTATGCTCGCTTCTCACTCTCCATGGCAGCTTTAACTGTGCTTTTGAGGTCCCGGTACAATCTGACATGTGCCTCCTGGCCAGTTGCCTTTGCTCGCCTGTGATACTTGTCTCTCAGTCGCATCATATCCCTGACTGTGCTGGTGATCCATGGGTGGCTTTTATTTTTTATGAGGCTTCTCTTTATTGGAGCATGCAGGTCAAATAAGGAGATGATATGGTGATTGAAAGTTTGCACCATACTGTCTAAGTCGTCCAAGCTCATGATAGACGGCCAGTCGATTGCATCCAGGTCCCGCTCAAATTCATCTGGCAGTATGTCCCGAATGGGCCTATAAGTCACCCACTGGGGTTTGGGCTTCTCTACTCTAAACTCTATCTCTGCAGAGACCATGGCATGGTTGCCCAGTTCTGGGTTGTGCAGCACAACAACATTGCTTGCCCTCGCATCCGTGCAGATCAAATCGATTGCGGTTTCACTGTGGTCGGTAAAGTGGGTGGGCACTGCCACATAGTTGACCAAGCTAGTACTAACCAGGAAGGAGTAGAGTGATTTCCATTTGCATGTTGTCCGATCCAGCTGATCTACGTTAAAGTCACCCATAAGTATCACTTTATCTGCTCTGGGGAAGGAGGAGATAGAGTTTGTCAGCGCATCCAAGAATGTACTGAGATTATGATGTGGTGGTCTGTATGCTGTGCCAATAAGGACTGACTGGTGATTCCTGGTGAGTCTAAGCCACATTTGTTCCACATTAGGGGAGACTGGATGCGGTTCATCACGGACGCGTATCCCTCGCCGTATATAGAACCCCACCCCTCCCCCTCTGTCTGCTATGTGGGTGGGGCGTGGTGTATTACGCAGTCTATAGTTAGGTACACTTGGTGCGCTGTTCTCCTCCCCTACCCGTATCCACGTCTCGTTTATGGCCATGATATCCACTGCCAGATTCTCCATAGCCACAATAAATTCATCATGACCTGTTCCTAGCGATCCCGCGTTGAACAAGCCGACCCTCAAACGTTTATCCCCCGCACTATGCATATTTATCGTCTATAAGGACTATCGCATTTGATGGGACATAAGACAGTGAACGAATGGATGTTCCTAGTGTCGGCTGGGATATATGGAGTCGCAAATGCAGATGCATGGTTGACACATTCATCTGCATGCCATCATCCACCACGAACAAGATCACACGGTAATTACCACTAGCTGCACATACAGAGCAGGAGACAAACAAAAAAACAAACAAAAGAAAAACAAAACAAAAGTAAACAGTATTACAAAATAGGTTGTTCGAACACATCTTACAGGCGATTGAAGTACAGGTAAAGTTCACTGTCATCACATATAGAACAATTCCGATCTCACCACTAACTTCATTATTTCTGTCAAACAGTGACATCGAGAGAAGCATCATGTCCAAAAACACGAGGCAGGTCCGCTTCAGTCCTGATACAGTGGACTGGTTCGCCTTCAGATTGCCGGGTCAGTATTCTACCTCTGCTCGTCCACACGAATCTCCACCCTCGCTTGCTCGCCGCTTGCCGTGCCTGGTAAAACATTATTTTATTTTGCTTGTTTAGCCTCTCGTTGACATAGAAGCGACGCGCGGGCGCTTGCTGGCCTAGGCCGGCGCTGGTGGCACCGCGCCGCACACGCGCGCTCCGTAGCAGCTCGTCCCTGAGCGCGCGCCGCGCCAGGCGCACCACCAGGCGGCGCGGCCGGACTGCTCCGGTCGGATGCGAGGGCTCTCCTGGTTGGGCCGGTTCTCCCCGCCGGACCGGCGGGCCCACTCTCTCAGCGAAAATGATGTCCCTCGAATCCAGCTGTATCCCCAGTTTCCCGGCTACCGACACGGCGAGGCACTTTCTCCGCTCTCCTCTGCAAGGCCCGAGATCTCGACGTCAGATGCCAGTAAGTCCTGATCCCGGTCATTGAGCTCCATCTTCAGCCTTGACACAGATTTTTCAAGGTCTTCGGCGTTCGAATGAGTATTTTCTAGCACTCTGACCCTGTCCTCCAGTCCGCGCACCCGATCTTGGCATGCCGTAACGCTGTTACGGAGATCCCCGACCTCTCGCCTCAGGTCCCTGATCTCCCCAGTCAGCTCGTCCCTCATGGCTCGCAGCTCAGCTCTAAGGAGTCTCAACTCGTTCGCCGTGTTCAGCTCGTGTCGATGCCCGTCGTACTGCACCGCCGGCACGCCCCCATCAGCGCTAGGACTCCCCGATGGGCTCCCGTCCTTAGCTGGGGGTGCTTTTGACGCACGACACTTGCACCCTAGAGCGCCGTCCTTCCCCTTCGCCGGCAAAAACTTTCCACACTGCGCGCACTTAGCCATGGTACCGTGGGTAGTACCAATCAGGATTAATAGATGGCGCTAATATCAATTCGACTGTGCGTCTCGATCTGAGTGGGTTCAACGTTTGTTCCGTCCTGCACGGCACAGATGGCGCTGTTACTTGGAGGTGTTTTATAGTCGAATTAGTCCGCTCATCTGATAATCCCCAAATGCAAAACTTTCGTGTTATGTCACTCACACTACTTAATTTAATTAGTTCATGCACTGCTCCCAGGTTACACTTTTTATCTATTCTCTATTTATTTGTTTCAGATTACGGGTAGTTTTAAGTAGTTTTAAGTAGCACTAATATTTCTTTTATTTAGCTTTATAATTATAGTTTGTAATTTCCTGATTATGCCACTGTATGTATATAATAATTAAATTGATATTGATTGTGCACAGTTTTTTATTTGAACGCGTCACTTGATCGCACCACCGCACAGGGACTTCTTGCTTCACAAAATCCAAGTAAATTGCCGTTAATCCACGGGATAACACTTGTGGTGGAAGTTTGCAGCGTCCAGTCCTCTTCTTGGCACTTTATAATTATAACAACTTGTGGTATGTATTTTAATTGAATATTTTACTATGCTCTGCACTGACTATGTATTTACGAGACGGCAGCGCCATCTATATATATAAATCATTACTCCACATATTCTGTTAAAAAAGCGTCCATTGTAGAAAGAGTTATCAGAACCCTTAAAAACAAACTGTATAAACATTTTAGTTTCGTTGGCAATTATAAATGGATTGGTGAACCTTTGTATAATATTGTTCATTGTTACAATAATACTGTGCATAGGATTACAAAACATAAACCAAAAGAGGTTTGTTCTAAAAATACATTAAATGTTTTAATAAACATTGTACAGTCTTTACAGTCTTTACAGTGTTTTTAATTAAAAACCAATTTGATGTAGGTGATCTAGTTCGAATTAGCAAATATAATGGTCAATTTGAAAAAGGAAACACTCCTAATTGGTCAACTGAAATATTTAAAATTATAAAAATAAATGACACCAAACCTATTACTTACCAAATAGAAGATCAACGAAAGCAACCAATTTTGGGTTCATTTTATGAACAAGAACTTCAGAAAACAAAACATTCTGACGTATATTTAATTGAGAAAATATGTTAAATGGTTAGGTCTAGGAAGGTAGGACACGACGGTATCTCCCGTCCTAACTGAGCAGTCCGACTGGGGAAGTACCTTCGCCCTACAGAATACCGCGGTTATAATAACCTTGTGTTGTGTTCCCGACGGTGAGTAGGGTAGCCAGAGCTCACTGGAGAGGTTCTGTGTTGGCAGTGGGAAGACCAAAGGCTTAAGATGCCACCGCTGACTAGTGGGGATGAAATGTTGGCGCGGCGGTCAGGGAGACCCGGTGAAACGGTTATCCGCTGGCCGCCCGCAGGCTGCACGGTTCCCGAACCTGGGGATCACATAATCTCCGCCCCAGGAGGCTGAACCAGCAGCCTGTGTGAAGTTCCCGGTGCTGTAGTCGTGCCGGAGGAGGAAACCGGAGTGGACTCGGCTACAGTATCTGGGAGGGGACCGGGGGCCCTTCCGCCCGCCGCGCCAGCAAGTCACGAAACCCTGGCTCGTCTGCAGTGGTGGGGTGCCTTGCTTTGTCTTCTGCGCTGACGGCACAGAGACTCTCTATACCTTCCCCCCCCCCTTCTTTATCATGGCAGTAAAAAAGAAAAGAAATAGAGTATATACAGCAGCACCTTCGTCCACATTGAAAGTGGACTTCTGTAACATCAGGGGCCTCCACTCCAATCTTAACGAGGTCCACCACCATCTTGAGACAGCAAAGCCGACCCTATTCTTTCTGACGGAGACCCAAATATCATGCCCGGCCGATACAGCCTACCTTATGTACCCCGGGTACAGACTCGAGCATAACTTCCTGAGTAAAGCCGGGGTATGCATGTACGTCCGGGATGACGTTTGTTGTCGCCGTCTAAACGGCCTTGAAGACAGGGACCTGTCCACACTATGGGTACGTATGGATTACGGTGGCCACACCCGTATCTATGCGTGCGTCTACAGGTCTCATAGCGGTGACCTGGGCACGGCTCAACTGTTTGAGCACCTGCAGCGGTCGGCGGACAGAGTAATTGAGCAGTACCCTGCCGCGGACTTAGTATTCTTGGGTGACTTCAATGCTCACCACGTGGAGTGGCTGGGGTCTCACAGGACTGATTTTGCGGGAAGGGCTGCTCACAACTTTGCCCTGACCTATGGGTTCTCGCAACTGGTGCATTCCATCACCAGAAAACCAGATGTCGGGACCCACAGAGAGTCTTTATTGGACCTTCTGCTGACTACGCGCCCAGATGAGTACTCCGTAACTGTGGAAGCACCTCTCGGTACTTCGGACCACAGCGTCATTCGGGCGCAAGTGACTCTCGCGCGGCCAGAACCACCGCGGCCACCTCAGTGGCGGCATGTCTGGCACTACAAGTCGGCAGACTGGGACGGACTGCGAGAATTCTTCTCGTCGTACCCGTGGAGGCGGCTTTGCTTCACTTCTAAGGATCCAAGCTCCTGTGCAACAGCAGTCGCTGAAACGATCCTATCGGGCATGGAATGCTATATTCCCAACCGTTGGATCGCAACAGGAGCGAGCAAACGGCCGTGGTTTAATAGGCCTTGCAGAGAAGCTAGAGACCGCAAGCAATCTGCATATAAGGCTTGGACCTCGGCACTTGCCAATAAGGATCCTAACATAGCTGAAGTGAAGCGGAAATTGAATGCCGCCTCGAGGTCCAGTAAAAAAGCTACTGCCAGGGCGAAGTTTGAGTTCATCGGTGGAATTGGCGAGCGGCTTACTCGTTACCCATCCGGTAGTCGAGCATTTTGGTCACTCGCCAAAGCTGCCGAGGGAAACTTCTGCCATTCCTGCCTTCCGCCGCTGCAAAAACCCGACGGTAGCCTAGCTCATGGCGCTAAGGAGAAAGCCGATCTTTTAGGTAATCTCTTTGCGTCAAACTCGACGATGAACGACGGGAATGCCGAGCCACCTATTGTCCCCGACTGTGGTACTTTCATGTCTGAAATTAAAATCACGCAACGGGTGGTTCGGCGGGAACTCAAGTCCCTGGATGTTCGGAAGTCGAGTGGGCCGGATGGTATACCAGCGATGGTGCTCAAGCACTGTGCCCCCGAATTGTGCCCAGTACTTACACGGCTTTTCGCGCTCTCTTACTCCGCGAGACAAGTCCCAGCCTCGTGGAAGACTGCATTCGTGCATCCTGTGCCTAAGAAAGGCGACAGGACAGACCCGTCCAATTACAGGCCTATTGCTATAACCTCCCTTCTCTCGAAGGTAATGGAGCGTGTGATTAACGCACAGCTCCTGGGATACCTTGAGGGAAACGACCTACTGAGCGACCGACAGTATGGCTTTCGCCACCGTCGCTCCACTGGTGACCTTCTTGTGTATCTCACACACCGATGGGCGCAAGCTATCGAGAGTCGGGGCGAGGCACTAGCGGTCAGCCTCGATATAGCAAAGGCCTTTGACCGGGTCTGGCACAGAGGTCTTCTTTCGAAGTTGCCACGCTACGGACTCCCCGAGGGACTTTGCGAATGGATTGCCAGCTTTTTGTCCAACAGAAGTATCCAAGCCGTCGTCGATGGCAGCTGCTCGGACCGCATGGACATAAACGCTGGTGTCCCACAAGGCTCCGTGTTGTCCCCGACGCTGTTTCTGCTGCATATCAATGACATGCTGTCTGATGGATCTATTCATTGCTATGCGGACGACAGTACCGGGGATACGTGTTACACGGGTCGTGCAAATATCCCTCAATTCGAGGTGGAGAAGAGACGCGAACAACTTGTGTCTGAAATCGAGACTACTCTCTCGGGAGTATCCGATTGGGGTCGACTTAACCTAGTCCAATTTAACCCCACTAAGACACAAGTATGTGTATTCACCGCTAAGAAAACCCCATTTATTGTAGCGCCGCAATTCCTGGGCACACCACTTTCCATCTCTTCGAGTATTGGGATCCTAGGTGTCGACATCTCAAGCGACGTTCAGTTCCGCAACCATTTGGAGGACAAGGTCAAGCTGGCCTCAAAGAAACTTGGAGTGCTCAACAGGGCGAAGCAGTACTTCACTGCGGGGCAACGACTTCTGCTTTATAAGGCACAAATTCGGCCCCACATGGAGTACTGCTGTCACCTTTTTGCCGGAGCGCCTGCATACCAGCTTGGCCCCTTCGACTCATTGCAAAGACGGGCGTTGAGGCTCGTCGACAATCCCATACTCACAGGCGATGTGGAACCTCTCAGCCTCAGAAGAGACTTTGCCTCGCTGTGTGTGTTCTACCGCCTATACAATGGTTTGTGCTCAGATGAATTGTTTGACATGATGCCCACCGCTGCATTCTATCATCGCACCACTCGCCATAGGCAGGGAATTCATCCTCACACACTGCGACCGGAAATGGTACGCACCGTGCGTTTTGAAAGGAACTTCATCCCACGCACGCTCAGGTTGTGGAATGAACTTCCTGCCGTGGTTTTCCCAAGCGACTACAATATGGGGTTCTTCAAGAAGGGTATTAGAAGGTATCTACAGGGTCGGTAGCACGATTGTGACGCCCCTGGTGTTGCAAACGTCCATAGGCCACGGTAACCACTTCCCATCAGGTGGGCCGTGTGCTTGTCTGCCGCCTAAGTGGCATAAAAAAAAAAAAAAAAAAAAAAAATGTTTCAGTGAAAGTGAAAATAGTTGGATAGACAAAAATAAAATTGTATAATTAAAATAAATATATATGTTTTGTACTTTAATCTCGTTAGTCATTATATAGAAAGAAATGCATGGAGGAGGACTTGTAAATAATATAATTTGCCTTTCGAAGCACATTTACCTGGTTATAACTACTGTGGTCCAGGAACAAGACTACGCGAACGATTATTACGAGGGGATAAAGGAATAAACGCCCTAGATGAAGCTTGTTAACATCACGATATTGCGTATTCAAATTATACAGATTTAAATAAACGCCACAAAGCAGATGAACTTTTGTTAACTATGGCTAAACGTCGTTTGAAATCTAAATCAGCAGGAAAGGGGGAAAAAATGGCTTCTTGGGTAGTAAGCAAAATAATGAAAGCCAAACTGAAGTCAGGAACCGGTGTCAAAACATTTAAAACACTTGTTTCTAAAATTCGATCAAAAATAAAAAAGAGTAAGTCAAGAAACAATAAATCAACAATAAAACAAGCTTATTTAGCTGCTAGGATTTTTTTTCCATGCAATCGTAAAATTCGGATTCCTCCTGTTATTCCTCTACCGAAAACTGGAGGCATTTTGCCACTAATTCCTATATTTGCTGGGTTATCCGCCTTAGGAGCTTTAGCTGGAGGTGCTGCAGGTATTACAAAAACGGTTAATGACTATAAAACAGCTCAACAAGGATTACGGGAATCTGAACGACACAATAAAACGATGGAATCTATTGCATTAGGTAGGGGTTTATACATTAAGCCATATAAAAAAGGTAACGGATTATTTATATCACCATCAAAAAACTAGCTACCCATCTACCCAACCGTGCTTTAACCAACGTTGACATCGTAAACAATGCAAGGAATATTCCATATTTTCGAGGAGTTTTCATGAAAGATCAACTGCCGAGATATGTGAAACGCATTGAATGCGGTATTATTAATTTAGACAATTAAGTAAAACAATATTGTGAATATTTTGATAGTTTTGGGGATTTGAAACCCCCTATTGAATTAGTACGTTATCTGAAGACTAGAGATATATTTTATAATTATAATAGATATCAACAGCTTAATTCAGTGAACTGTGGTCATTTATGTTTACAATACTTGAAATGTTTCTGGAAAATTTACTATTTATAATATTGCATTGTTTAATTTTTGTCATTAGTACAATGTCTTTTACCTTGTCTATAACTGGTAACACATTTATGCTATCTACATATTATTCGCCTGCGCTTCAACTTGAAGGAGAATATGAATGTGCACTTATTTATTTTTCTACGTTTAATTCTATTCCAAATATTGATAGTAAAAAAAAAAATAAGTTTTACTATGGTCAAAATGAAGTTATTGAATTACCTGAAGGCGCTTATGAACTTCAAGATGTAAATGATTATATTAAAAATAACATTAAAGGTGCATCTTTTAAATTGGATTGTAACAATAACACGTTGAAAACATCTGTCTTTTGCACACAAGATATTCATTTCGAAAATAGTAATTCTCTGGGGACATTATTTAGTTTCGGTGAACAAGTTCTTGAAGCCAATATAATACACGTATCTCAGCTTCCAGTTAACATTTTAGCAACAACCGTGGTGAGAATCGAATGTAATATAGTCACAGGATCGTTTATCAACGGTAAACCCAGTCATATTCTATTTATGAATTTGCACCAAATGTGCCGCCTGGTTATCGGATTGTTGAAGTTCCGAAGAACAAAATTTATTTTCCAATCAATCAAAATAGTCTCAATAGCGTTAATATTCGTTTGTTAGACATAAACAATAATCTAGTAAATTTACGAGGTGAGGAAGTACAATTGTACTTACATCTAAAAAAGAAATGATTCTCTACAATAAAATAAATAAATACGAAACGCCCAAAACTAAAAATGTTAGTATATATCGAGCTGCCTCCAAGAGACCATTGATTAAATTCAAATTCAAATTCATTTATTTCAAGTAACAAGGACTCAATTACATTATTTAAAATTTATACATTATTATATATTATTATCACACATACTATTATTATTATTATTATACTATTATTATTACCATTATTATTATTGGCTGCGCCATTATTGTTAATATATTTACACAACTAATTTTTTATTACGATTTAAAACATGACACTCACACGCATCTTGTCACTAAACGTACCATATACATATGGCAACACTGTTCCCTCCTTTTCCGTTTCCCAACCACCCGCACGCCAGTACCCAATCGAGGCCGCCATCGTACGCAACGAAAATTCGCTATACAATAGTATTAGTGGCCAAATAATTTATTGCGCGATATAGACATTAAATCCAGCCCCATTGAAGTGTCTGTGACCTATTTTATGCTGATAAGTGCTGTGCAGTCGCTACTCAAAACTGGAGGTGACCGGCTTCCCATACGAGGTACGTACTGGCGTCTCCAAGTGTGGTTCCTTCGTCCCCGGATTCCAAGAAATCCTCGCAATCCTCATATATTTATCTCTCCTCTCATTACATTTTACTCATTCATATCATTTACCCACGCATTATCGTATTATTTACGCAATTTATTTATAACCACGCAAACGCACCGCATTACATTCAAACTTTATTTGTTCACATCGCATATATAGTTTGTTATTTCAAAGTCAATTGCTCATAATACACTAATACTATACCTATATTTTACCATTAGGGCATAGAAATATCTGGTTAACATTAATATTTCGCCATTTAACGCAAAATATCTAGGTACCTACATTTTTATTCTCATCGCGCGCCATTTTTTATGAACTCGTTCCGCCCGTTCGTCGCTTGAATATTATACCTACCTATTATTCGAAGTTATTTACGTATCAACAAAAGTTCTCACATTCTACATTATTGTTTACATACATATATACCACAATGGGAGGTAAGGATGATAAGAGCGGCGAAAGTGCTGCAAGCGACAATGATGTCATGATAAGCTTTCTTGAATATAAACAACAGAACTTGTTTCACATCATTCAAGAAGTGTACAATCTCGGGTTAAAGGCATCCGACGATGTGATGCGTATGCAGTTCCTCGCTAGGGTTCAATCCATTGACAAAACTCGGTCGGATTACATTGAAACCGTCGATAGACTGTGTATCCAGAAGTTAAAACAAAAACCAACGGTACAACCAAGTTTTAGTACTCTCAATACCTTCGATGAATTATATTGTTACATAAAGCAGACGGAAGCTTCCCTGCGACAGGAGCTTGAGCATCAAAAGAAAAATGACAATATTAATGTTCAGTTGCCCCCTCTCAAACTCACAGGTTTCGATGGTACTCCCAGTAAATGGCCATTATTTTATGAAAATTATTGTAGTGTTATACACACAAATACGCGCCTCACTAAAGCCGAAAAGGTACAATATTTAGTTGGTTGTCTCTCAGGCACAGCACTCAATGTTTGTTCTGGAATTTCTGCCATCGCACAAAATTATGATATCATATGGCAAGCTCTTCTAGATAATTACCATGATCTTAGGGTACAAGCATCTGGTTATCTAGAACAGATGTTAAAACAGAAGCCAGGACAATCACCTGAGAACTTCATCGAAAATTTTTGCTCTGCCAAGGCTGCGTTGCAGCGCTTGAAGTTAGATTAGACGGACAGTTCTGACATTGGTTCTCAAACTTGCAAAGTGTGTAATGGTCATGCTCATCCGTTGTTCAAGTGCGACATTTTTTTAAAACAAAATGTTAAGTCCCGTAATTACACGGTACGCCATCATGCCTACTGCGTAAATTGCTTAGGGTTTCATCATGTAAACATGTGCAAATCATCAAAAAGGTGTTCTACATGCAATCGTAAACATCACTCATTATTGCATTACGAAAGCAACAATGATACAAATATATCTCGTTGCCCGCACTCATCTGAGTGCATTAAAGGCACCGCGCCACAGCCTGCAACTGTCGGCAACAATGTCGAGCCGCCCGCGCCCGGCGCCAGCTGTTCGTCGCACTCGCGCTCGCTCGCAGACTCGACGCAGGCGCCGTCTTCCGCTGCGCGCGTAAAGGATAATAGTAACTTTGCGTTGTCAGTCACCGTGCCAGCGCGTATTTCGAGTAATAATACTACAGTATTGTTACCGACTGCGTCTGTTATTGTTTATAATAAACATAATAAACCGAATCGAATGCGTTTGTTTTTGGACACAGGTTCAATGAGTAACTTCGTTACTAAGGCTTGTTGTGAACGCTTAAATTTAAAGATAATTCACGCGCCTTCTGTTATCACAGGTATAGGCCAACTTAAAAATCAGTCCCTCGGAATTACGCAATTCAAAATGTATTCTCGGTTCGATTCTCGTTGTGGCTATTCAGTCAGTGCCCGCGTTATAGATACAATAACAGACTTTTTACCTAATGTTGAAATTAATAATACGCATTTAACTCATTTACAAAATTTACCTATGGCTGATGACCATTACTACATGCCGGGTGAAGTGGACTGTTTGATAGGCAGCGAGTTGTTCCCGCTTTTACTCGGATCACACAAAGTGAATTCACCACAATCTTCGGTAGTAGGTATACAAACTACTCTCGGATATGTCGCTATGGGCAAGGTCCAATGTATGTTACCCTCGCGACCCACTAAGGCTCTTCCTCACTGCCAGGACGAGACCGCGTCACTCACACACACTACTCGCTCACTCAACTCTAATAATAAGACTTTCTTTTGTCAAACGCACACTCTCTCACTTGATCAATTAACGCAACGCTTTTGGGAAATAGAAAATGTACCAGATAAAACACACTTTAGTCCAGAGGATCAATTATGTGAAAAAATATTTCAATCTACTTACTCCCGTGATGACACCGGTAGATACACGGTTGCTCTTCCTTTTAAGCACTCACCCACCGAATTGGGACACTCTTACTCAGTAGCTAAACGCCGCTTTTTAAGCTTAGAAAGCAAACTCAATTCATCTGACTTACGCACCGACTATAACGCAATTATTCAAACATACATTGATCAAGGATTTCTTTCTAAAGTGTCAAACAATTTTCAAGACGCGCAAGTTTATTACATGCCGCATCGCGCAGTCTATCGTCCTGAAAAAGAAACGACGAAGACGCGCGTAGTTCTAGATGCTGGAAGTAAAACCACATCAGGCAAATCACTTAATGACCTACTTTACGTAGGCCCAGTTCTACAAAATAATATTTTTCACTTACTCCTTAATCTCCGTATGTTCTCAATCGCGATAACAGCAGACATTGAAAAAATGTATTTTCAAGTAAAACTTACTCAAGATCACCACTCATATCAACGCATTTTGTTTAGGTTCGATTCCGATTCGGCTATTGATACCTATCAATTTAATCGAGTATGTTTTGGCGTGTCAAGCTCACCTTACCTCGCTATGCGTGTCGTGCGTCAACTTGCCGCCGACAGTCGCGAGTCATATCCACTCGCCGCTTATGAAGCTGAACATCATATGTATGTCGATGACTATGTTAGTTCCGTAGATGATATAACTATAGCTGAAAATACCTACAAAGAAATGGTTGCTATGTTTCAGTCTGGCGGTTTTAATTTAGTTAAATGGATTTCAAATGATAGACAACTATTGTCGCGCATTCCATCCGCCTATAAAAGTTCTCTCGCTGTTAAATTCGATGATGATCCTAACGCAGATACAAAAATCGTAGGTATGCAATGGCAGCCTACCGATGATAATTTTCAGTTCAATATAAATATTGATTGCCTAACAACTTGTACCAAACGCTCGCTTCTTTCGGTAACTGCTCGGTTATTCGACCCGTTAGGTCTCATTAGTCCAGTCATCGCTTATATGAAACTGCTCATTCAAGACTGCTGGAAATTACAGCTCGACTGGGATGATGAGGTCCCTGACAGTATTCTTTCCAAATGGAATCAATTCCATAAGGAGTTGCATCGTTTGTCAGAAATAAAAATTCCACGTCACATCGGAATAACTTCTTCTAATAGAATAACATTGATAGGATTCGCAGATGCCAGCCAACAATGTTATGGAGCTGCCATCTATGTTCGAATTGAAACAGCTGAAAACGCAGCAGCTCACTCTGTGAAATTACTCACTGCTAAATCAAAGGTTTCTAATCCCAATAAAACTCTCGCTCGCTTAGAACTATGCGCTGCTGTTCTACTCGCAAAGTTAATTGACTCGGTACGCTCTGTTTTTATTAAACGCTGTAATATAAATCAAATATATGCATTCTCTGATTCCACGGTAACTCTTACCTGGATCCACTCTCCTGCACATAAGTATCATACTTTCGTGGCTAATCGCATCGCTCAGATAAATGAATATTTATCTGCTTCTCATTGGTATCACGTTCGTGGTGTAGAAAACCCCGCTGATATCGTATCACGCCCTGTAACTCCAAAGGGATTAATTAATAACCCTCTTTGGTTTCATGGTCCGCAGTGGTTGTCCACTCCTATAAATACATGGCCTGTAAAAAACTTTAAAATTAATCACAATGAAGATTCGGAGTTACAGGAAGCGAAAACCACCTCTCTCCATGCACGTTCAATAGCTACGATGGACTCACCCCATCCTATACATGATCTCGCAGAACGCTGCTCCACATGGACTAAATTTATTCGTTCTCTGGTGTATGTACTCCGCTTCTCGAAATTAATCAAAACGCATAACTCTTTAACTACAGAGGATTTAGAATACGCAGAATATTACGCACTTCGCTATGTACAATCTAAGTACTTTTCCCAGGAAATAAACGCACTCAAGAATAATAAATTATGTCCGACTCAAGCCATTTTAAAACTCAACCCTTTCCTTGATAGATTGGGTCTGCTCAGGGTAGGCGGGAGGCTTACGCATTCTCATTTAGATTTCAATAAAAAACATCCAATATTGTTATCCTCTAAAGGTCGTATAGTTTCACTTTTAGTCGACCATTACCATACTTCTAATTTACACACCGGCCCTGGTTTGGTGTTATCATTAACGCGTCAGAAATATTGGATTCTCTCTGCTAGAAATCTAATTCGTCAGAGAGTACATAAGTGTAACTCATGCTTTAAACTTAAGCCTCGCGCTACGAGTCCACCTATGGGCGATCTCCCCGCCATCAGAGTTTCTCAAGTGAAATCTTTTGTACACACTGCTGTAGATTACGCAGGTCCCTTTTATATAACCCATATACGCCATCGTGGAGTGAAAAGCCATAAGGCTTATATTTGCTTATTTGTTTGTCTCACTACTAAAGCGCTACACTTGGAATTAGTCTCTGATCTGAGTACGGATTTATTTCTCGCTGCCTTCAAACGGTTTATTTCGCGCAGGGGTCCTGTCTCAATCCTCTATAGCGATGGAGGTACAAACTTCATAGGTGCTAAACGCAAGTTAAATGAAATTTACTCTCTTATACAGTCCGCTAATTATAAAAACGATCTGATTCATTACCTCATTCAGTATAAAATTAAATTTCTCCATAGTCCACCTTATGGTCCTCATTTCAATGGTTTGAGTGAGACTAATGTCAGGTCTGTTAAAAGTCATTTGTTCAAAGCTATCGGAACGCAAATACTCACTTATGAAGAATTTAACACTGTTTTAGTACAAATTGAATGCCTGTTGAACAGCCGTCCTATTTGTGTTCTTTCGTCGGATCCTTCTGATCCGTCCGCATTGACGCCTAGTCATTTCTTAAATGTAACCCCTTTAAAGTATTTACCCGCAGAAGCTATTGATCTGACTCTTTCAGACAATAGACTCTCCCGATATCAACTCTTGAATAGAATAATTCAAAGTTATTGGAAACGCTGGAGTATGGAGTATCTTACTTCACTCCAGCAACGAGAGAAATGGAACTCACCTTCTAAACCTGTGAGGGTGGGAACAGTAGTCATAATCAAAGATGATAATTCGCATCCCTTGTTTTGGACTCTTGCTGTTGTCACAGAGGTGTTTCCGGGCAAGGATAACATAATCCGCGTAGTCAAAGTTAAGACCCCGTCCGGGGATTATGTACGCCCCGTAACTCGGCTCTGCCCGTTACCAACACAATAATTTCCTCTCATTTAAAAAAACCTTATACCCTTTTCTTAGTTCATAATTTACTGCTTAAATTTAGAATATAATTAATTACCGCAATGTAGAGGAAACCTCTAAACCCCCCGAAGTTGGCTGCGCCATTATTGTTAATATATTTACACAACTAATTTTTTATTACGATTTAAAACATGACACTCACACGCATCTTGTCACTAAACGTACCATATACATATGGCAACACTGTTCCCTCCTTTTCCGTTTCCCAACCACCCGCACGCCAGTACCCAATCGAGGCCGCCATCGTACGCAACGAAAATTCGCTATACAATTAGTGGCCAAATAATTTATTGCGCGATATAGACATTAAATCCAGCCCCATTGAAGTGTCTGTGACCTATTTTATGCTGATAAGTGCTGTGCAGTCGCTATTCAAAACTGGAGGTGACCGGCTTCCCATACGAGGTACGTACTGGCGTCTCCAATTATTGACAATAAAATTCGACAATATAAATAAAATTACAAATTAGAAATGTCAATATTAGATTCAATTATACAATAAAAAAAAAAACAAAGAAATTAAATAATGTCAAATATTATAGGTATAAAATTCAAAATTCAAAATTCAAAATAGGTACAATTAAATAAAATACCCGACTATAAAATAATGTTCCTAATAAAATGCCTGCCCCTGAGTCATTTCTTTGTTTTTCCGTACATTAACCATATAACAATGGTTAATGTACTGACAATCAAACCTGTTTGCAAATACGCTGAGAACACTGTTGGAGGTGACCCGGAGCCTGCGCCCCAGAGATGTGAACCGCTTTCGCATCGTCGTATAAAAACAGTCGACACGGGCATCGGCGAACATCCCCGACGCGCTGCAATGCCGGGGCAGCCCCAACAGCACCCTGAACGCATTGTTATACTGTACACGGAGAGCGCACGAAAACTATCACAAAAAAATAAATATTTTTTGCAATATATTGGATTACTAAAATGAATATGTTAGATATATTATCAACACCTACGAACGACAGCACTATAGATGGAATTGAATTTCATTCGTATAAACCATACGTAACTACTTTTAACAGGAATGATGAGATTCGGATACCAATCAATCAACAAGATTTATACGTATTCCCATCAGCAAGTACTTTATATTTGGATGGAATAGTGATTGTAAAAAAAGGAGATGGAACTAAAGCCACATTCATTCAATTTACAAATAATTTTTTACTCTACTTCTTTCAAGATATTCGATATGAACTGAATGGAATAGAGATAGATAAAATTTAAAATGCTGGGATCACTACAACCATGAAATCATTATTAAGTATGAATGAAAGTGATGCAAAAAGTTCTAAGGCTTGGGGTTGGGATATTGAAGGCGTCAAAAATATAGATGGAGGCAATTTTTCAGCATCTATCCCTCTCAACACTATTTTTGGGTTTGCTGAAGATTACAAAAAGGTAATAATAAACTGCAAACATGAGCTAATCCTGTTACAAAACAATACAAACCTCAATTCCTTGAAACTAAGTACCGGCGAAGTTGTAGAAGATATAATAATAAAAAAAATTATATGGCGTGTTCCCCATATAAAAGTTTCAGATAAAACAAAGCTTCATTTCCAAAAGTTTTGGATAAAGATAGATCTTTACAATTAGCGTTAAGAAATTGGGATCTGTATGAATACCCTCTATTACCTATAACTACAAAACACACGTGGTCTGTTAAAACTTCATCTCAGATTGAAAAACCCAGATATGTAATTATAGGTTTACAAACAAATAGAAAACATAATTCAAGTGCTGATATGTCCGATTTGATCATTGCAACTTACGCGACGTTAAAGTCTATCTCAACTCTACATATTACCCTTATGAAAACTTAAATGCAAGCTTTTCTAACAACAATATAGCTTTATTATATGAGCAATATGCTAAATTTCAACAGTCTTACTATGGACGTCGACCAGAACCATTAATGTCTCCTAAAGAATTTAAGGACATTGCTCCCCTATTTGTTATTGATTGCTCTAGACAGACCGATAATATAAAAACTGGTCCTGTCGTTGATGTGCGTGTTGAAATTGAAAGTGAGCAAGAATTACCTGATCAGACCTCGGGTTACTGTCTTATTCTCAACGACTGTATCGTGGAATATAAACCACTAAGCAATATTGTTAGGAAAATATCATGAATCAGGATATCATTATTGTTGATGTACAAGGTTTTAAAGACAGAAATAATAATTTCATCATAAAAGAGCTGGCTTTAGCTACAGATTATTACACTCAAACTTTTCTGATTAAACCGCCATATTCATTTAATTATTTATCACAAAAAGAAAAAAAGCAAACGAAATGGATAGAACGAAATCGAGGTCTATATTGGAGAGAAGGCTACATAGACCATAGATAATTCAAACGTATTATTGTACCCATATCTAGAGAATAAAACTATTATACTAAAAGTGTCTACGCCGCTATCGGCTACAACATAGTTTGTAGATTCTTCTCCTTAAACATGCATAGATTTAAGTTACAGTTTCGTTAGCCGTTTAGATATATGAATGTATACTTCACATTTTGTATGATCGTTCGATGTGGCGTCATAGTTAATTTGACCAACCAAAGGGCTTTAAGCTTTAACAGTTAAACGTAATTTTGAGTGGGGGTTTGCTTCTTACTGTACGTTTAATATTATTGTAGTCTCTATTTTGTATTGTATACAGTTCTTTTTGGGTTTAATCAATGTTTTGACTTTGCCATGTCCTTTATTTTTTGAGTTCACCTATTTACTTGCCAACAATCGCTGTCGCCTATAGCACTTGTCCTAACTTCTGTAATTTTAACAAAATTCAAAATAATTATCGAGTTGAAGCTTATAAACTCTTTTATTTATACCCCTTTGTTCGCGTACCGAACAAAAGTTTTTGGCGACCGTGACAGGACAGTGCCTTTTTTTGAAGCGATTTTCAAGGATTTTGCAGGCTCTTTGTCTTGAGCAAGGACGAGCCGAGGTCGTCGTCATCCTGACACCGTGTCGCCGTGCACCGAGGGCCGTTTGGGGACTACGAGCAGCCCTATCCAGCCTCATCCTGTGTAGCGAGCGTGTCCAGAGCCGAGCCAGCTCCTCCTGAGCCGTCATCATCCCGAGCCTGCCACCGAGCGGCAAGGAAGCCGCAACCTACCCACGGGAACCCACTGCAGCAGCGAGTCTACGAGGCGTGTGCAGCTACTGCCCATCAGCATTTCTCCTGCCTATTATCAAGTGAGCCCGTTCCTTTTACATATCCCTTCTTTTCCCCCCTTTATTTGTGAGGACCGAGTGCATGGCTCCTCTTAGCGCGTGTGAAATTGTCTAATTGGGTTTTCAATTATTCTTGAGTGCCTACTTTTACCTAAACCCGGCAGGGCAAGGGTCATTTTCTACGCACAAGATCACCTTAAACCCGCATAAGCTAGGCCCATACTAAATCCCTATACTGCGCTAGGAAAAATAATCATTTACTGACCTTTAATTATAGGTTATCGTATTCCATAGTTGTTTGGCACAATTTCACATGTTTTTTGTTTTTTTTTTTCACCCTTTTACTGAAATAGGCTTTCAGAATAGTGTAGAAAGTGCACATAAGCTTTCACCATTTCACAGCACTGCATCTAGGCTAATTATATGAGAAAACTGCGCAATATTTAGCTAATACCGTTCAATCAGTCCGAAGTCACGCGGCAGACTGATCGACGTTAACCATATACCATATCCCTATAACTATAAATTGATAAGCGAATTCCAATATTGAATAGGCAGACTGCAGGGTTCAATAGTACACCTGTTTTCGTTTTCTCCTTTCCAGTGTTCTACCGCTGTGGTCGGCTATCATTCGAACTTGGTGTTTATACCTACGAGCATCAGCTGTTTGACACCGGCTTCCAAGTGTGCGCCGCGCGCTGGAACAAAGGGAGGAGCGTATCGTATGCAATTTTAGTGTATTTTAAAGTAGTCTTCTGATTATTTTCGCTCAAAATGTCCGAGTCTGACGCTTTGAAGTCTGATCTAGGTATTAAGGATTTAAATGCCAAGCGCAGTTCTATAAAGGGCCGCATTACGAAATTTAAATCTAGTTTGGGAGTTCTAACGTCGCTCGAAACTATTTCTTCTTTCGAGATTGCTAAACTTAAACTCAAATTAGCCAAATTTCAAGAGTTATTTTCCGAGTTTGATGATATACAAAGTAGGATAGAAATAATAAACTCGTCAAGCCAGGATGTAGAATTAGCGGTCAGGGATGTTTTGGAGCAGGAATTTTACGATTGCATAGCCGCAGCTGAGAGGTTGATTGAAAATAATTCGAATACTGAGGGCCGCCGCCGGCGCGAATGTGATGATGATTCATCATCAAATAGTTCTCACTCTCAGTGCCGTGGTCATGGTGACTGTGAAAACTTAGGGTTTAAATTACCAGATGTGAAAATACCGGAATTTGACGGGACATATTTTAAGTGGCTGGAGTTTAGGGATACGTTTACCTCACTAGTACACGATAACCCGAAAATCAAAAATATTCACAAATTTTATTATTTAAACTCGTATTTGAAGGGTGAAGCAGCACGGGTTATTTGCAATTTAGAGGCAACCGATAAGAATTATTCCACGGCTTGGTCTATTTTGTGTGAGCGGTATGACAATAAGCGTCAGCTGATAAATAACCATCTGCGTTCGTTGTTTTCTCTTGAGTCCGTGCGTGAGACTGACAAGTCTTTGCGCTTTTTAATAGATCATGTTACTAAAAACTTAAGAGCCTTACGCTCGCTAGGCCTGCCTACTGATAAATGGGATGTGCTAATTATTTATATTATTGCCGAGAAATTAGACTCGAGAACGTGTTTCAAATGGGAGGAAAATAGGAATTCTTTACAAGAAATTCCTACTCTTGATGATTTTTTTAAGTTTTTAAGGAATCGTGCGGATGTACTTGAGATTGTAAGCAGGTCTAAACAGCCTACAAGGCATGCGTCGCAGGGGGAAGGTTCGGGTAAAACCAAGGCACAAACTAAGGCCATGGTTAGTGTTTCCTCACCTGAATCCTCGTCCAAGTCGTATCCTAATCCATGTCTGGTTTGCCAGGGTCAGCATCGCATTTACGATTGTTCTGCGTTTAAGGCGAAGCCTGTCGACGATCGAATGTCTGTTGTCGATTCTTTAAGGTTGTGCCAGAACTGTTTACGGGTCGGACACAAAGCAAGTCGTTGCAGGTTGCCTGGAAGGTGCAAGGCGTGCAAGCAGCGTCATAATTCATTATTGCATGAGCGCCTGTTCAAACAAGACGAGCAACCGGGCGGAGAGGCTGTTAGTATGTCTGTTTCAACTTGCTCAGAAGTTTTACTTTGCACTGCTGAAATCGTGCTTACAAATCCCCAGACAGATAAGTCTATGACAGTGCGAGCGCTGTTGGACAGCGGGAGTCAAACATCGTTCATTACAGAAGGTGTAAGAGAAACGCTACAAATTTCTCCTCAGCCTTCCAACACCAGCATCGTTGGCATTGGTGACGTTCCACTGTCTGTCAATACTGCGCGTTGTGCTATTCGTGTTCAGTCAAGACACACTTCTTTCAACGCAGTATTATCTTGCCTCGTTTTACCTACTATTTCAGGTAAATTGCCTAAGAAATCCTTTAACATTGAAGGCTTGAACTTGGTAGGCTTTCAGCTGGCCGATCCTAATTTCAGCAAGTCATCAGCAGTCGATATGCTCATAGGTGCAGATTTATTCTGGGACCTGGTAGGAGCAGAGCAGCATTCGCTAGGCGAAAATAAGCCGGTCTTGCGGAGCTCTAAGCTGGGATGGCTTGTGGCTGGTCCTTTATTTCCTAAAGGTTTGACTTCAAAGGAGGAGGTAACATGCAATTTTTCCCGTATGGAGGACCTAATTGATCTTCACAAAGACCTGTCTAAGTTTTGGGTTTTAGAGAGCGTTCCGAAAAAGAGTACCTTGTCCGAGGAGGAGACGTTGTGTGAGCAGCATTTTCTCACTAACACTGATCGCTCCAGTGATGGTCATTTTTCTGTTCAGCTCCCATTACGTGATGGCAGGGATTGTTTAGGTAGCTCTTATAGCTTGGCCAGGAAAAGATTCATTAATCTTGAGGCACGTTTTAAAAGACAACCGTTGCTCAAGAATCTTTATTTCGACTTTATGAAG
Organism: Eilema caniola; assembly: GCA_949126895.1. Classification (NCBI taxonomy): domain Eukaryota; kingdom Metazoa; phylum Arthropoda; class Insecta; order Lepidoptera; family Erebidae; genus Eilema; species Eilema caniola. The sequence goes on along the minus strand of OX421461.1, from coordinate 2,940,891 downwards.
GAATACGCCGATCTAGGCCACTTGTCGGAGTTCACGGTGGAGCGGTCTACTAGTGTCAAATACTATCTCCCTCATCACCCAGTCCTGAAGGCTAACAGCGAATCGACTAAACTTCGCGTCGTTTTTGACGCTTCGGCTCGCACAACTTCCGGATTTTCTGTCAACGACATTCAGATGGTGGGGCCAAATATCCAAGATTCTCTCTTTAATATTTTGGCACGTTTCCGTACACATAAATACGTCGTCACTGGGGACGTAGAAAAAATGTATCGACAAGTTCGCGTTCAAGAAAGTGACAGAGGTTTGCAGTTGATTCTCTGGCGAGACGACGAAACTTTGCCTATCCGCACTTTGTGTCTAAATACCGTCACATACGGTTTCTCAAGTGCCAGCTTTTTTAGTACTCGTTGTCTGTGGCAGCTTGGTGAGGAGTGCAGTGACCCCAATATAAAGAATATTATCCAAGGCGATTTTTACGTCGACGATCTTTTGTCAGGCGCTTCCTCTGAGAGCGAGCTGAGCTATATTCAGCGCTCAGTTGCGGATGCTCTAGCTAAGGGAGGTTTTCATCTCAGAAAATATCGTTCCAACTCCCTTTCGGTGCTCAATTCGAATGCTGATGAAATGCATGGTGATCTTATTATCAGTAATTCTACTAGCACGTTAGGTGTAGGGTGGATCCCTAGTTCGGATAAACTCCATTTCCCGGTAAAACAGCTTGCGGCCGATACCATTACAAAGAGGTTAATTTTGTCCTCGACTTTTAAAGTCTTCGACCCCTTAGGTTTATTGTCCCTTTGCACTATTAAGCCGAAGATGCTTTTACAAGAGCTGTGGGCAAGGCATAAGCTCGGCTGGGATGATCCCGTGCCGGATAAAATTAGGTCTGCTTGGCTTAAGTTCGTGGAGGGTTTAAAACATATTTCTGATCTCAGAGTCAGCAGACATGTTTTAGTAGACAAGCCTCTTCACATTGAAATGCACTGCTTTTGCGATGCCTCGCAGAAGGCCTATGGAACTTGCATTTACTTGAAGTCGTGGAACGAAGATGGTGATACAAAGGTTAGTCTACTCTGTTCTAAATCTCGCGTCTCTCCGGTCACACCAACTACAATTCCGCGTCTGGAGTTGTGCGCTGCATTGCTAGGAGCGCAGCTAGCTGCAGCGGTGACAGAGGCTTTACGGTGCAAATTCGATCGGCACGTTTTTTGGTCCGATTCACAGATTGTGTTGTGCTGGCTAAAGGCTGAAAGGGGCTTAAAGACGTTCGTGGCCAATAGAGTAGGTACTATGAAGGAACTTACCGATCCATGCTCTTGGCGCTACGTGCCCACTTCCATGAACCCTGCTGATTTAGTTTCACGTGGCGTTGATCCTCAGGACATTGGTGATGCCACTACGTGGTGGCAGGGTCCTACTTTCTTGTTGGAGTCGGAGGCTGCTTGGCCGAAGACGGAATTAGTCGGAGATTTGCATCTCCCGGAGGTCAAAGCTCTTCCCGCTTTCGTGGGGGAGCCTTATCTCGATCTTTCTAGGATCTCGCGACTAAACATTGCACAAAGAGCTTACGCACGCATTCTTAGGTGGTTCCATAATGGTAAAAAGGTTAACTCCCAATACCAGCTATCGGGACCTTTGCAAGTTGTGGAGCTAAAAAATGCTATGGATACTCTAATTAAACTATCACAGAGGGATTCTTTTAACTCTGAGCTCACAGCATTGTCAAGTAACAAACCACTAAAACCGAAGTCCAACATAGCTTCTCTTAATCCCTTCATTGACGAGCAAGGGATACTTCGTGTAGGCGGGCGTATTGAGGCTTCCGCCTACGATTTTGATAAGAAGCATCCTATGTTATAAGATGCAAATAATCGTCTAACTAAACTTCTTTTTCAGCATCAGCACATAAAGCTAATGCACGCTGGTCCACAGGCTCTACTAGCTTCTATTAGAGACCAATACTGGCCTGTGGGCGGGCGTAACTTAGCTAGGCGTACTGCACAAAATTGTGTTGTCTGCCGTCGCTTCAAGGGCCAAAACATGGTCAATATTATGGGAAACCTTCCCTCTGAAAGACTCAACCCTGAGTTCCCTTTTACCAACGTAGGTACTGATTTCGCAGGCCCATTTTTGATTACCGATCGTAAAGGTAGGGGGTGTAAGATCACAAAATGTTATTTGTGTATTTTCATTTGCCTAAATTACAAATGCACTCATCTTGAGGTCGTCAGTGACCTTTCAAAGGATGTCTTTTTATTAACGCTTAAACGCTTTATAGCGCGAAGAGGGCTCCCAAAGGCAATCTTTTGCGACAATGGGACAAACTTTGTTGCCGCGGCTCGTGAAATCAAAGATTTTTTTTGCAATGCTGATAATGTTAATCCTATATTAGATTTCACAGCTCAGCAAGGCATTAAATTCAAGTTTTCGCCTGCATACGCTCCTCATTTTGGAGGCTACTTTGAAGCTGGTGTCAAGTCGGCTAAATTTCACCTCAAACGGGTCATGGGGAACGCGCACTTAACCTTTGAGGAGCTATGTTCTTTGTTTGCACAAATCGAGGCCATCCTCAACAGCCGCCCCCTTTGTCCTCTCAGCCCTTCACCCAGTGACCTTCAGCCTCTTACCCCGGGACACTTTTTAATTGGCAGGCCCCTCACCTCACTACCAGCACCATCGCTCGCGGACCTGAAGACTCACCGCCTGGACCGGTACCAGCGCCTCGAGCAGATACGCCAACACTTCTGGCAGCGCTGGTCTAAAGAGTACATCGCAGAACTCCAGCATCGTACCAAGTGGCAAGCACGATGCCGAGACCTGCGGATTGATGATTTGGTCCTTCTGAAGGAGGACAACGCTCCTCCACTTTGCTGGCGTCTTGGGCGAGTTAGCAAGATCCTCCCGGGTGCAGATGGTGTACCTCGCGTCGCAGACGTGACTACCTCACGCGGCGTAGTACGTCGCGCCCTAAACCGCATTTGTTTACTGCCTTCCGCAGAAAGTATAGAGTCTTGAAAGTTCTCTTGCTACTTTCAAGGCCCCCGAAGATGTCTACGCCGCTATCGGCTACAACATAGTTTGTAGATTCTTCTCCTTAAACATGCATAGATTTAAGTTACAGTTTCGTTAGCCGTTTAGATATATGAATGTATACTTCACATTTTGTATGATCGTTCGATGTGGCGTCATAGTTAATTTGACCAACCAAAGGGCTTTAAGCTTTAACAGTTAAACGTAATTTTGAGTGGGGGTTTGCTTCTTACTGTACGTTTAATATTATTGTAGTCTCTATTTTGTATTGTATACAGTTCTTTTTGGGTTTAATCAATGTTTTGACTTTGCCATGTCCTTTATTTTTTGAGTTCACCTATTTACTTGCCAACAATCGCTGTCGCCTATAGCACTTGTCCTAACTTCTGTAATTTTAACAAAATTCAAAATAATTATCGAGTTGAAGCTTATAAACTCTTTTATTTATACCCCTTTGTACGCGTACCGAACAAAAAGGTTTTTTTTTTAATGTGTGGAAACCCCCACGGGCTTAACCCCATCGGTGCCGACGATTGGGTGGGCGTGTCGGAATCGGACCGACTAAAACCACACGGTGTCCTTCCCAAGTGTTTATTGCCGGGCACCCCGGGTAAGCCCTCGAAAGGATAACCCCAGGGTTGCCGGCGGACATTGGCCGCCACCGCGGCCTCGCCTGGTGGGGTCGGGTTATATCCCGCGTCGGTGAGTTGGCAAGCGTGTGTAGGACACACGCGACACGCCTCCGCCACGGCCTGCTTCTGTAAGGACGGCGAGTCGGCCATCTGCCGTCCTCAGGCCCCGATCATGGAGGTCGGTAGTCCCGGGCGTAGACGAGTCTGCGGCGTCGTCGCCGCAGACTGCGGAACTCGGGGGGCAGGGTTCTCTCCCGCTCTTTCTCCGCCGCCTTTTTCGCGCGCATTACCTGCTCGCAGAAAGAGGCAGCGGTGTGCCACTTGTTCCCGTCGGAGACCACGGCCCTCACCATGGTCTCCAAAGAAAGAACGTCCACGCCCAGTGCCGCAACGAGATCCCGGCGTTGGCTCGCCCACGCAGGGCACTCCACCAACGTGTGGAGCGCCGTGTCTTCGCCAGGATCCTCGCAGTGCTGGCACTGCGGCGTTGTCTCCCGGTGGATGCGCCATAGATACTTACCGAAGCAGCCGTGCCCGGTAAGTATCTGGCACATCCGGTAGGAGAGGTCGCCGTGGTGCCTCTCCAACCACTCCTTCATGAAGGAAGAGTTAGCAGCTGTTGATTCGTCTATTTCGTCGGCATGTTTTGCACTCCGAACGCTAAGAGATGAAATCAGTGTAAATCGACTTAAACTAGTGTATCACGCCTTGGTGGAATCTAAAATTAGATACAGTATTATGTTTTGGGGAAATAGTTATGAGTGCAATATACAAAGAGCTTTTGTACTACAGAAGCGTGCAATCAGAACCATAGTAAGAATACCTCAACACGAGTCGTGCAAACCTTTTTTTAAAAGAATGGCCATTCTCACGGTTCCTAGTTTATATATATTGGTTCTTTTAACACACTTCTCTAAATATATTCATTTATTTGAAACCGAAGAGGAAAGAACACTACGAGAAATTTCCCGTAAAAATACTATTAAAATTAAAATTTCACCAAAATTGGATATAGCTAAGCACTGTTCTGCATACCAAGCAGTAAAAATATTCAATAAATTGCTAAGACATCTGAAGCAGATTGTCTACAAAACTAAGGTATTTCAATTGAGACTTAAAAGTTTGCTATTAGAAAGATGTTTTTATTCTGTATCTGAGTTCATGTCGATGGATGATGATGCAATTGTTTTGTGAGGAATTTTACTCTTTAATCTCAATGTTAGATAGATAGATAATTCTTTATTGTACACCAATAAATTTACACTAGGACAAGTAGATAGTATGTATACAGTTTAATGTACAATGGGCGGCCTTATCGCTGGAAGCGATTTCTTCCAGGCAACCTTGGGATGGACAGTAATGTGACAGAAACAGAAGATATGGTGTAGTTATCAAATAAACTAAACTAAGACAAAAATGCACGAGAGAGAAGTACAAATAAAATGAAATAATAAATATACGGCTTTATGTGAAGTATAATAACGTATAAATAGATATAAACAGTTTTAACACATAAATGTAATATGTACATATATATATAATAGTAAATAGTACATATAAAGTAAATAGTACATAATAATATGAAAGAAGGATCACAGCAATGAATCAGCGTTTTTAACTGCGAGCTATGTACTAGATGATAGATAGTGGTCCTTTACCATTCTTTTAAAAACATTTAGTGATTGTGCCCGTCTGATATTTAATGGTAATGCATTCCATAAGCGCACAGCCTTAACAGTGAAAGACTTATCAACAAAGTCAGTGGAATGCATTGGCATTCTCAGCCTCAAATTCTCGGAAGACCTCAGGCATCTCGTATGTGTGGCATGGAGGAACTGGAATCGTTCTTTGAGATAAGAGGGAGTGGTGGGATTAAACAATACATTATATAGCATTGATAGAATATGGGCATTCCTGCGAAGCCGAATTGGGAGCCACTTGAGTTGTTTACGAAAATCTGACACGTGATCATACTTGCGAAGACCAAATATGAATCGTATGCAAAAATTTTGAAGTCGCTCAAGTTTATCTAGTTGCTCCTCTGAGAGATCGGGATAGCTGACATCGGCGTAATCGAGAACAGGTAGAAGAAGCGATTGTGCAAGCGCAGTTTTAGTGGCAATTGGGAGGAAGTTTCGGAGCCTACGTAAGGCACCCGCTGACGCGAAAAGCTTTCGACTGGTTTCCTGTAATTGAATATTCCAAGAAAATGTTTTGTCCATGTAGATACCTAAATTCCTGACATTATCACTAACTGGCACGACGGCTCCACCCATAGTAATCCGAGGAAGCTCGGCCCAATCTATTTTTGGAGTCAACCTTGGACTACCAATAACAATTACTTGTGTTTTGGAAGAATTTAGAGTGAGTCCATGGTTCTTGCTCCATTCGCAAATTCGATCCAAGTCCTCATTGAGCACAGTAAATGCATTGGACAAGTTGTTTGGGGTGGCTTGAGTGTAAATTTGTAGGTCATCAGCATAAAGGTGGTAGGATGAAAGTAATTTTTCGGAGATTGTATTTATAAATATTGCGAAGAGTAACGGAGATAAAACGCCACCCTGCGGTACACCGGCGGTCGTATTGCACCAGGAAGAGCATGATTCTTCGACGCGAATACGTTGCCGGCGACCAAACAGGTAACTACGAAACCACTCAATAGCCGTTGGAGATATGTTAATAGAGCCGAGTATACCAAGCAAGATGTCGAAATCCACGGTATTAAAGGCGTTGCTAAAATCAAGTAAGGATAAAAGCGTGAGATTACCGCCATCCATGCCTAGTCTTATGTCTTCCGTGATATTAACCAACGCTGTCGCAGTGCTGTGGCCAGGTCGGAAGCCGGATTGTAGCGGGTTTAGTAACGAATTTTTATTTAGGAAGGAGCTGAGTTGCGAATGAATGAGACGCTCTAAAGCTTTAGACAGGAAAGGAAGAATAGATATAGGACGATAGTCAGAGTAGGAACATGGCTTAGATTTCTTGGGTAACGGGATTATCTGGGCATTTTTCCATGAGGATGGAAAAATAGCACCAGAAATGGAGTAGTTAAAGACGTGACATAGGATAGGAAGAATTTGCTCCAGAATTGGCACAATCATATTACGGCTCACGGCATCGCTCCCGACAGCATTCGATGAAATCGACAAAATGCTCTTCTTAACATCACAAGCGGACAATTGGTTGAAGACGAAAGGTTTGTTAATGTATATGTATTTGATTTTGTTGATCTTTGTTGGTATTTGCTTTCTTGGTTACAAGTCTTAAATTGACATTGATTTGTATGTATTATTATGACTGTATATAAATACTGAAGTTTGTGACATTTTTTTTTGCTGACGTATAATTTGAATTTTATTTTTTAATTATTGTATCTACTATTGACTTTGTGATGGACATTATGATAATTATTTCGGTGTATTTTCTTTTTATGTGTCTTTCTTAAATTTTTTAATTTTTATAATTTGATTAATATTTTGTGTATGAATTCAAATATAATGTAAATTGTTATTGAATCAATAAAAAAAAAAAAATGATCGGTCTCACTGCCGCAATAGTGGATTCCCCCACCTTGGATGCTCAAGTCGCACCCGCCATGTCTCCATGAGTTCCCGGCGGAGCTGGGATCGCCGAGCCCTGATTTCTCGGGGCTCCGGCCTATGGCCCCGCTCCAACGCCTCCTTGCGCCACTGGTACAGTAACGCAAGGGCTCTCGCTTCCAGGTCCCATGGAGGGGTCCCGGCTAGGAGACATGCCACCACGACGGAGATAGTGCGGTACCCCCTGATCACTCTGACGACCATCGCTTTTAATGGGCTGTTTAATACAGCCACGTTGCGGGCCGCCAGAGTATCCGCCCATACGGGAGCCCCGTACAGGGCCATGCTTCGCACGATCCCCAGGTACAGTCTCCTAGTGGGGGCGTTGAGTCCCTTAACGTTGGGCATTAGCCGCGATAGCGCAGCCGCAGCCCCCCTCAGTTTGGGGGCCAGACTTCGGAGTTGAGGTCCGAAGTCCCATCGGCTATCGAGTACGAGCCCAAGGTACTTCATCGTGGGCTCGATGCCGATGTTTACGACCCCTACGGAAATGCTGGTTCCCGCAGGTGGCCCCCTTCGAGGCCCGTGAAAACACATAGCCTCGGATTTGTGGAGAGCCACCTCGAGTCCTAGCCGCCGTATTCGACCCACGACTTGAGCAGCCCTTGCCGTGGCCTTTAGTGCCGCGCTTCGATACGCCGCTCCCCGCGCCATAACGAGGGTGTCGTCAGCATAGCAAGTTATGCTGACACCCTCGAGCAGCTGCCCGCGCAGCACCCAGTCGTATCCGATGTTCCACAGGAGTGGCCCTAGGACCGACCCCTGCGGAACACCGCACGACACTTCTCGCCGCCCCTGGCCCTAGCCAGCTCGGGTAAATTATGGCCATCTCGGATAGGTATGCCTCGACAATGCGACGGAGGTAAGGAGGCACTCCGTGATGCGCGAGAGCCTCCCTAACGCAGCTCCAGGGTAGGGTGTTGAAGGCGTTGGCAATGTCAAGAGACACTGCCACCACCACCCCACCTCGCGAGTCTGCTTCCTCCGCCAGGCGCCTAACGCGCATGATCGCTTCCACGGTGGAGCGCCCCCGGCGGAAACCGAACTGGTTGTCCGCCAGATCTGGCCCCACGTGCGTGAGATGCTCAACAAGGCGCTCTGCAATAATCCGCTCAAAGAGCTTGCACACCTCGTCGAGCAGCACGATCGGCCGGTAACCGGATGGCTGATCCGCCGGCCGCCCCGCCTTCCGGATAAGGACCAGTTTCCCCGTCTTCCACGCAATTGGAAACTGGCTCCTTTCGAGGCATGCGCTAAAGAGCGCCACCAGTCAGAGCATGGGTCCTGGCCCTTGAGGAACTAGGGCCTCGGACCCATGCTCGGCCTGGGATGCCGTCGGGTCCGGGGGCAGTGCATTTCCGGGCTTTAAGCCGGAGCACTGCTACCCCTAGTTCACTCTCCCTGACTTCGGGCAAATCATTCTCGCTATTATCAGCGTCAGGCGCCTGTGGCGGAGCCATATGCGGAGGAACGTGCTCCTCCGCTCTCGATGGGAACAGGGATTCCCTCCAGCCGCCCTGGCTGGAGGCTCTGGGTCAGTAAGGGCGCCCTTGGGCGGATTTTGCCCCTAACCGCGAGGTAAGGGCGCCCCCATGGGTTCTGCTCCAGAGACTCCAGCAGCTCTTCGCGGGCCCGCCGTTTGGCCTGTTTTATGGCTTTCTGGAGGGTCCTCTTGGCCCCTTTGTACGCCTCTTACAGCTCCGCCTCTCGGGCTGCCGCGTCATCTGGGCGGCTACGCCTCCGGCGAAACCTGGTGTACCGGTGGCGAGCGGTCACGCACGCTGCTCGCAGCTGTGCAATCTCCGCAGACCACCAGTACACCTGCTTCTTTGCCGGGCTGGGCTTAACCCTAGGCATCGCCGCATCGCAGATTTGCGACATGGCTCTCCTGAACCATTCCGCCTCTGCGTCGACATCGGCAGGCCTGGCCGGTGACGGAATCCAGGCCTGCAAAATGAATGCCTCCAGGAGAGCCTCCCGATTCAGGCGCCTGAGTGCCCAACGTGGATCTGGGGGGTTCGCGGCAGGTTAGGTGGAGGGGAGACGTTGAACCGAATGTACTTATGGTCGGAAACCGTCTCCTCCTCCTCCACCACGCGCCATCCCTGAACGTGGCGGGCGAGAGCAGGGGTCGCGAACGTGACATCCACGACCGAACTGAGCCCCCGCCGCTCCCAGATGGCGACACTCCCCCGATTTAGGACCTCTAGACCACGGGTGTTGGCCTAGTCCTCCAGTACTCGTCCCTTGTCGTTGGTTTCCCGGGAGCCCCAGACCAGAGACCAGGGGTTGAAGTCTCCCAGGACCAAGACAGGACGAGGACGGCACGCAGCGAGAACGATGTCCCGTTCAGCTAGCCGTAGCTCAAGCTGATACTGGTCAAAGCTTGGCGAGAAGTAGACGGCCACGACAGCCATACCCTCGTAGTCCGCCGCGACACATCCTCGGCCCCCTAGCAATGAATGCAAGGCGCGAGGTGTCCGCGGCGGAACCCCCGAAGACAGTCGCTACGCCGTCCAGGTCCACCGGGCTTCCGGGGTGGACCCAGTACGGTTCAGCGACCACGACCACATTGATAGACCACTCCACGATGCTCTGGTACAGAAGATCCTGAGCACCGATGCAGTGGTTTATGTTCACCTGCAGGATGCGGATTGGTGTGTCCATTATTGGACTTCCATTTCCGCATCCCGCCGCGAATGTGGCCGCTCCTGAGCAGCATCCCCGCTACCCGGTGCGGACGAACGGGGCTTTAGCCTCGAGGCGGCACAGGTTCTACTGTCCGCCCGGTGCTCCGCCGCTTTGCCCTTCGCTACGCATTTGTAGCAGCGCGGCGGAGCATCACAGGCACTGGCCTTGTGCCCGGGCTGACTACAGCGGAAGCACCGATCCCCCACAGTGTCTTCCGCTGTGCACTGCACTCCCATGTGCCCCACGGCCAGGCACCTAAAGCACCTGGTCTCGCGGGGCCGCAGGAGTTGTACCCGCGCCTTAAGGAAGCCCCCAACGAGGAGGCTCCGTCCGTCCACAATCTTCTGCGCCGCTGCAACGGGGTAGTTGACGACTGCCGTGCCGTGACTGGTGGGGCTGAACCGGATTTCTCCAGCTCTCACCTGATCACGGGGGCAGCCGCCCGCCTCCAAGACAGCGGAGATAACTTCCTCCGTCGTGGCAGCAGCAGCATCATCCAGACTCGAAATGCGCAAACCTGCGCATTTGTTGGGTCTGGTGACGCGGACGGCTTCCGAATCCAGTGACTCCCTAAGCCTGGCCGCTAGGGCGTCAGCTTTTGGGCCGCTGGTGGCGCCGGAGACCTCGAGTAGGCGGGCCCCGGTTCGAGTTGTTTTATATCGGAGCCCATTTATCTCAAGGGCCTTGAGGTCCACGGAGGTTTTTACCTACCTTAGGACCTGAGCGTATCCCACGCCCCTCTACACACCCTCCGTCGTCACCGTCAGGACGACGGCAGTGGAGCGTGGGGCGCGGAGCCTCTTCCGCGCCTTCGCCGCAGCAGCTTTGGCCGCCTTCTTGGCTGCCTTATTGGCGGCTTTCTTGGCCATTTTCGCGGCTCCCGCTACCTCCCATCCCTCCCCTCTGGAGAAATGCTCGGCTGTAGCGGGAGCAGCGGTTACAGCGGGGGCGGGGGTGCCGCGCTTCTTCCCCTTTCCCTTTCCTTTCGCCTTATCGGGCGTTGGCTTCGCCGGGGGGGCAACGGTCTTGGGACCGGGGTTTCCGCTGGCGGCCATCGTGTAGGAGGCGGGCCGCACCCGCGGAGGACGGTACGTCCGGTCCTCAAGTACGCCAAGGCGCCTCTCGATCGCCGCCAGCAGCTGCGTTACGCTTGGCGGCGACTCGGGTGCCGGCTTGGGCGTTGGTTTTGCCGCCTTTGGCGCTGGATTAGGCTGGCGGAGCATATCGGGGCCCTGGCGCAGTCAAGGCCTCCGCAGGCCCCCTGACTAGCTGGTTCAGCTTTTCGACCTCCCCGCGGAAGACCCGTTGCTGCTCCAGCGAGTCAGCGAGCTCTGTTTCCAGAGCTGCAACCCGGTCCCTGAGCTTCGCTTCCTCCTCGGATACGCTCCGAGAGAGGAGCTCCTCTAGCGCTGTCTTGGCAACGCGACATTCTCCACGACCGTCTTCTTCTTCCCGGCCACGTTTTTGGCACCTTTGGTGGTGTCCGTAATCCGGGCAAGCGCTGCGAGGAGCACCCTCGCGGCGGGAACGCCTTGGTCCCTGCCACTTGGTATTGAGGGGTTGTGCACCGGTACCCTTCCCGCCAAAGTGGCCAGCAATTTTGCCGGCCGATCGTCCTCATTCAAGTAGACCGCCCTCTGTCCGGAGGAGCATCTGCTCCGGTCCAGAGCGGGTCCACACGAGCGAGGCCTCTTTCGTCGGAGACTCCCAGTCTCGATTTGGCTGGCAGCTGACTCGCTGTTAGTCCTAGCCGTGGACGCAATCTTCACGTCCGTACCCTCTCGCATGGGTAATGGTGGTGGAGTGGCGGGTCTGACGAAGTCCGCGTCGCTTTTATTTCGGGTGGTTTTGAGGCACATCCTTGGGCCTGTGGGACTGTGGTGACCCCTCCCATATACCACCCGGGATGAACCCGGGCGGGGGTCGCCATAGCTGGTCGCCAAATGGGAGTCCATTCGACCACCAGTCACAGCAAGGGATTCCCCGGACGGAGTCTGGGTACCCTCATGGGTAGATTTATCCGTATTCGTTTCCATAGTCATTTTTGAGTTTAAGTTTGAGTGACGCCCTAGGCACTGAGTTCCCCCCAGCGATGCATCCCATTGCCGGGCGTCAGAGCGTGGGGTTCGGCTGATTTTTTATAGAGGTTTTCTTCCTCGCAACTCCGAAGAGCCACCGTGCCCGTCTGTTGCCAGACGGGGTTACGGCTCGTCCGATCGATGGTGCCTATGGGACCGTGTACTTCGCCACTGGTCGCTCAGTGGCAAAATACTCGTCGCCCTGAGAGTTCTCCGCTAAGTTCGCTCTGCTTAGCAGAGCGCATGCGGAGAACTCTCAACCGGCCATAAAGGCCCCCCCTCCTTGGTGGACTATTGGCCATGGGCGACGACGTGCGCCTCGTGCGAAGCCCACGTCGTCGTCCACGTTACCAGGGTGCACCACGTGGAGGTTGTCCTACCTAACACCCCTATATTAAAAGTGTTAGAAAATATAAAGTGGTTGAAAGAATTATGTTCTAACTGTAATCCTATTAACATAGAAGATATGGGTTGTTGTAATTTAATGTCCTTGATTAATTTGTATAGCCAAAATATGAATTTGAAATGTGTTTATCATAAAAAGTATTGTGCTTTAGCAAATGTTATTTGTATAAAAAAATGGTATAAGGATAATTGTATAAATTGGGATTAATAAAACTAAATATAAACTTATACAGATTTTTATTTTACCACAAAAATTGTCTACGATCAATTAATAATAAAATTTATTATATTATATTTTATTTACAGTTATATTTTTTTACTAACACACAATATTGATAACAATAAATCTTAAAAAAATAAAACATAAATTAAATCAAGAACTATAATTAATAAATATTATGAAAGGAATAACCACACAATTTTTAGATATGTTGTGAATTAATTTTTCTGCCTGGTCTGATATCTCATCAACTGTATCTTTTACTATATATTTTGCGTTAATAATCTCCTTTTCTTCATCTTCATTCTCCCTTGATTCACTCAGGTCTTTTATCACTATTTTTATCAAACGTCGTCCTTTAGTCAGTTCACTGTTGATTATATATGAGGGCTTATTATGTTTCTTAACGATTTTACAAACAATCGGGGTTTTGCGCTTGAATGAATTCCTTTTTATTTACAGCAACTTCATGTAGTGGTGATATTATCCACGATCTAACGTTGTCATTGTCAAATGCGTATGGATCTTGCGCATCCGGGAGAGATTCAGGAGAATTTAAGCCATTTAGCATTCCGTTTCTCTCTTCTATATCTATTATTGGGAGGATACTTTCGTTTGTATTCTGAAACAAAAATAAAGTTTAGTTACCACAAGTTAAGTTTTATCACACAAAAGATTACAAAAGACATCAGAAATCAAAATCTTACCATGTTGTATATAGACGTGTACGCAAATTAATAAAGTTTAAAGTGGTTCGTATAATGTACTGTTCCAAACCTCACGGCTGTCTAATGAATAATGAAGTAATAAACTTTGAATAAAAGCGCTATTACATTGTCAATGTCTGAAAGTTGATACTATTGAACAGGTTGAGACATGAAAGTAATAATTCCAAATAAAAGCGCAATTACATTGTCCATATGTCTGAAAGTTGATACTATTGAACAGGTTGAGACATGAAAATAATAACAAATGCCTCAAAATAGTCTCAGATTATTCATTCAAGTTGAAACTTGTTATATTATTACATTTCATTATTATTTTATTACGTCACGTGGGTCACAAAGACAGACAAGCGAAATAAAATTCACACATTTTCCACTTATGGCACAAGTGTAGGATATTAATTAAAATAAAAATATTTTTAAGCATGTTTTATTTATAATTACAACTTATTTCTAAAATACATTTAGAGTACACACATAAAGTAGGTACATAACTTATTTCTTAAATATATTATTTTCGGGTTTTCAGCATATTACATATTAACAAGGTTTTCAATATATTAACATGATTGAGACATGTACTCTACTTTTTAAATTTCAGAAAAGTTTTAGTTAACAATAGATCATACAGTTGCTGTGGCAAACTTTAGCGTCCTATTTTATTTTTTAAAACTACAGGTACTAAAGTAAAGTTAAAAGTTAAAAATACTTGTGTCCCCATGCTAGAGTTGAAACCTTATCTTTAGATATGACTCTCTTATCATCATCGCCAGAAAGCGCAATTTTTTTTACAGCGCATGTAAATAACTCGTGTTCTATGGATTTGAATAAAATATTTGTCTTATGAATAATATTACCTTTGTACAGTGTATTTTAGTAATCGGTAACATTAAAATCGCGTACAATTTTTTTTTAATCCCCTTTGCTTTTTTTATAGTGCTATCAACTGCTTTAATACAATATAGCTTTGAACGAAGGCCTACAAATTCACTTATAATTTTATCGGCCATTTCATCCTTAAATATGCCTGGAACTTTTTTATTTTGTATGGGCAAAGTATATTGATTAGTTTTACAAAAATTACTGGTGTCAAAATAAGACAAAAAATGTTTTTTTATGTCATTGTAAAAATTATGGGTTCCTATATGATACACAAAACTGTCTGTGTCCGTATAACACATCTGTACACGATTTTTATAAAAAGGTAGCATGACAGAGTAGTGAAAGTCGTATATGTGACTTTTTGACAATTCTAGTACAGTAAAGCCAATGTATATTGTATATAAGTCTTCGGGCTTTGACGGCCGGCGTTGCATGTAGAATATACTGTTTCTGGGCTGTTTGGCCGTGGTCGATGAATGAATGAATGAATGAATATGCTTTATTGTACACCAGTAAATTATTCATACAAATTTTAAAATTAATTTTATAGTACAATGGGCGGTCTTATCGCAGACTGCGATCTCTACCAGACAACCTTTTGATGGACTGGTAACTTTGGAGTAGCAGGCAACGGGTGGTGTACTTACTACTTTGATGCAATAATTTGCATACATGACATAAATAAATATTACTTATCAAAATAATTCCTTTATATAACTAGTATTCTGATAAATCTATAGTTACATATACATACATACATACATGTTTATGTATATGTACATACATAGATATACATACACATACATACATACACATACATGTGGGAAATGGAACGTAAGCGTGGAGTGAGACAGGTGGTGTGTGTGACGGAGAGGGGAGGAAAAGGGGAGATATGGCGGATGGACTGTAAATTGCGATGGTGTGTGCGCGCGTTGTATTTTTTTCTAAAATATAGTCAAGTTCTCTATTTTTCGTTTTTATTTACATTCCCGGTCCCACAAATGGGGGCTCGTCCGGGATCGAGTGAAGTCTAAATAAAAACGCGTGTGGAGTTGGAATTTCAAGACGAACGGTGCGAACATAACCTATAAGGCGGCGTGGTCGGCGCGGGCGATGCGTTCGGCGTCAATTTAACGAATAAATTAAGAAGTTTACGGTGTTACGGTGGCAATTTACGATGGCAGGAGATAAAAAGGACGATGTTGAGGCTGAAAGTAAGGAGATGGGGTTATGCGGGGCGATCTCTTCGATGACGATGCTCGAAGGGATAACGAAATTTAGTGGTGAAGACAAGACGTACTCTTCAACTAAATGGGCCCAAGACATAGAAGACAACGCCGAGATTTTCAGCTGGACGGAGGCGCAGAAGCTGGTGATCGCTCGTCGATCATTAGTAGGTACGGCGGCGTTATGGCTGCAATCAGAAAGAATATTCAAAAAGTACAGTGAGCTTAAGACGGCACTTCAAAAAGAATTCCCGGATTCCATTAATGCTAAGGATATGCACGAGATGATGGCTAGCAGAAAGAAGAAGCGCGAAGAGTCCTGTTACCAATATATGCTGGTGATGAAGGAACTGGGCAGGCGCGCGGGTTTCGCTGATTACGTGGCCATCCAATATATCATCGACGGGATTCAAGATTACGAACCTAATAAAGCTATGTTGTACGGGGCCGTCACATACCCTGTACTCAAGGACAAGTTGGCGCTATACGAAAAAATGAAGTCGAAAACTGCAGTGAAGAGGGAAGAAAAACCGGCTGTAAAACATGAAAAACATCATATGAAGAATCATCCATCCGGGCGGAAGCGGTGCTATAAGTGTGGGGACGAAAATCACCTGGCCAGCGCATGTACTAAAGGCGTGAAGTGTTTCCGTTGTAACGAGTACGGCCACATCGGGCAGCAGTGTACCAACATAGCATCCGGTTCCGGAACATCGACAAGTTCGAGCGGGAAAGCAAAAGCAGCAAACTTCACGGGTGTCACCGCGGCTGAGATGGCGGCGATCGAAAGTGACAGCGGCGAGTGCAGCAAGAAGTTGACAGATTTGACAGTGACAGATAGCGGTTCGATCGGCGGCGTCATGCAGATAGATCGCGATTTATTGTGTACAAAGTCGTGTAAACCAACAAAGACGGTATTTATTTGTGAGAAACCGGTGAATTCTCTGATAGACTCTGGAAGTGACGTCAATTTGATGGCGGCGGACGTCTGCAACAGCTTAGGTATGAATACCAGTGACGATGACTTTGTGTTCTCCGGACTGGGTTCTGTGAAAGTGAAATCGTTAGGTCGGCTCACTACGAACATTACGATAGATAATAAGACGTACAACGATGTAATTTTCCATGTTGTTCCTACTGGCATAATGCCGTATGATGTAATTATGGGGCAGGAATTTTTAAAAGATGTTGTGGTGATAATGAATGGTGGTTCCATCACTTTGTTAGAGCTAGGGTGGATGAATAAACTGGGTTGTTATGTTGTGGATAACAATTTATTTCTAGGTCACATTAAAGATGACAAGATCAAGATGGAGGTTATGAATTGTGTCAACAGCTACCAACCTAGGCAGACACAGGAGCCGCCTATACAATTGAAAATTGTATTGAAAGATGAGATACCTGTCGCTCAACGCCCACGACGTTTATCACTGAAGGAGCAGCAGATAGTGGAACAACAAGTTGAAGAATGGTTGGCTGCAGGGATAATCCGCGTAAACTACTCTGAATATTCTAGCCCTTTGGTTTTGGTGCGCAAGAAAGATGGTACGATGAGAGTGTGTGTGGATTACCGGTTATTGAATCAAAAGCTAGTAAAAGACGAGTTCCCGTTGCCAGTAATTGATGATTTAATAGATAGACTGAGGAATGCCAAAGTTTTTAGTGTGCTAGACTTAAAAAATGGCTTCTTTCATTTAAAGGTTAGCGAGGAGTCAGTGCGGTACACATCATTTGTCACCAGCAGTTCTCAATACGAGTTCCTACGGGCCCCTTTCGGCTTGTCGATCTGTCCGAAGACATTCATGCGGTTTGTTAGCATCATTTTCAGGGAGCTGATTGCGGAAGGAGTGATGTGTATCTTTATTGATGATATTCTCATTCCAGCTCAAGATGAACAAGAGGCAGTAGAGCGACTGAAACGAGTGCTCGCAGTTGCCTCAACATATGGACTAGAGATAAACTGGAAGAAGGCAAAGCTGGTATGCCATGAGATTGAATACTTAGGCCACATCATACGAGAAGGCGAGGTGCGCCCAAGTCCTGACAAAACAGATGCAGTTCTGAGGTACCCAGAGCCCAGAACCACGAAGCAGCTGCACAGTTTTGTTGGCCTCACATCCTACTTTCGGAAGTACATTCCTAATTTTGCTGCAATAGCCAAGGCGCTGACAGATCTCTTAAAGAAGGATGTAGATTTTGTATTCAATGATGAACAGAGGAACGCATTTCAGATGCTAAAGCAGGTGATGGCTACTGGACCAGTACTGAAGATATTCAGCCCAGATCTCAAGACAGAGCTGCACACCGACGCTTCGAGTCAAGCGATCGCTGCAATACTGATGCAGATTCACCCAGGTACAGGTCTCCACCCTGTACATTATATGAGTAGAAAGACTAACGACGCACAGAGCAAATACAGCAGCTATGAGCTTGAAGCCTTAGCAGTTATAGAAGGAGTTAAGAAATTTCGGCATTATTTGTTTGGAATAAGGTTCAAGATAGTCACAGACTGCAAGGCGTTCGAGATGACTTTAAAGAAGAAAGACTTGACAGCTAAAGTTGCACGATGGGTATTGCTATTGGATGAATATGACTATGAGATAGAACACAGAGCTGGCACCAGAATGAGACATGTTGACGCATTAAGTAGACATCCATATGTTGGAGCAGTGACCAACAGCCTGCATGAACAGCTGCGGCTAGCTCAAGATCGAGACGATGGGCTCAGTGCTATCAAAGCAGTGCTTCATGACAAGCCGTATCAGGACTACTGGATTGAGAATAACATCTTGTACAAGGGAGACGAGAAGAAGCTAGTAGTGCCCCGATCACTTGAAAAGGAAGTCATTCAGAGAGCACACAGCAATGGTCACTTTTCAAAAGCAAAGATGAAGGAAGTAATAAGTCGAGATTATTATATAAATAATTTAGATAGGAAAGTCGGAGACTTTATAGTAGGCTGCATCCCATGCCTGCTTGCAACGAGGAAAGAAGGAAAACAAGAGGGTTACCTGAATCCTATCATGAAAGAGAGCACTCCGCTGGCTACGCTGCACTTGGACCACATCGGACCCCTCACGGAGACACGGAAAATGTACAATCACATTCTGACGATGATAGATGCCTTCACGAAGTTCGTGTGGTTGTTCCCGACGAAGTCCACGTCTACTGCAGAGGTATTAAGCAAGCTCCAGATCCATCAGCAAGTTTTCGGGAATCCTGATCGCATTATAACAGACCGTGGGACTGCATTCACCAGCGACGCATTTCAGAAACACTGCCAAGAGGAAGGAATAAAGCATGTGATGATTACAACTGGAGTACCACGAGGTAATGGGCAGGTTGAGCGGGTTCATCGAACTCTAATACCCATGCTCACTAAGTTATGTGTTGAAGATCAGTCAGTCTGGTACAGGCATGTTAGTCGGGTGCAAAGAGCATTGAACAGCACCTACCAGAGGAGTATTGGTACTTCACCATTCGAGCTGCTGCTAGGAACAAAGATGAGGAGTAAGAATGATCTAGAAGTAGTTAGATTATTAGAACAGGAAATTATCAGCCAATATGATGAAAACAGAGAAGAATTGAGACAGAAAGCTAAGCTGCAGATACAGCAAATTCAAGAAGAAAATAAGAAGAGTTATAATAAAGGAAGAAAAAATAGCACAAAGTATGAGGTGGGAGATAGGGTAGCCATCAAAAGGACACAGTTTGGACCAGGTCTCAAACTCAAGCCTAAGTTCCTAGGACCCTACCGTGTTACCAAGGCCAAGCGTTGTGACCGCTATGACGTTGAGAAGGTGTCACAGGACACAGAAGGTCCTCACCGAACTTCAACCTCAGCTGATCATATGAAACCATGGCCTTCTGAAGGAGAGGAGGAAATTATAGACACCTAACTTGTCCACTTGTTTCTGTTTTGTTTTGTTGGGATTTTGTGGATGAATGAATGGGATGAATAATGTCTAGCTCATCGAGGTTGATGGGACCCCATTCATTATCATTACATAAGTAAAAAGACTGTAAAACTGACTGCAATGCTCACTTACTCAGTAATGTTTTGTAGTGGTACATTGAATCTTATGTCTATGGCAATAAGGGATGTTATTTTGTTTTATATTGTTCAAGTAAAGTTGTGTCAGTTAATGCTCAGTATTGGTAACATGTCGTACTAAGCCATCTTTTTTACAGATAAAGTTATTTGTTTACCATAAGATCCAATATGTTAAGAAAAGTTTAAACTCTAATGTGTTGAGTAATTTTATTTGAGAACAGTGTAATTGATAGTGTTATATAAGGCTGTTGTTTTACGTCGCTACCTGCTGTTTAGATGCTGCATTCTCATGCTTAAATATGTAACACTGTTATTTGAACATAATGTTGAGAGCTAAAGTTTATTTAAAGTGATTTAATGTTCCTATATTTAGAGTGTAATGGTAAAATTAGTGATATGCCATAAGGCTGGTTAATTAGTTAACAAACCTATATATTGTACTTGTATTTTTTTTTGTATTTTTCTTATGATGTGACTGGTATGAGCAAGGTCAAGTACGTGTAGTATGCCTGGGGACAGTATGTATCCAGGACGGCCGAGTGTGGGAAATGGAACGTAAGCGTGGAGTGAGACAGGTGGTGTGTGTGACGGAGAGGGAAGGAAAAGGGGAGATATGGCGGATGGACTGTAAATTGCGATGGTGTGTGCGCGCGTTGTATTTTTTTCTAAAATATAGTCAAGTTCTCTATTTTTCGTTTTTATTTACATTCCCGGTCCCACATACATACATACATATACATACATACACATACATATCCATCTTAAACAAATTAAATATTGATGTTGATGGGTGCTACAGTGATAAATAGTGTTTCGTTACTAATTTTTTAAACGTCTGGGGAGTTTGTGCACGTCTTACTGTTTCCGGCAACGCGTTCCACAGGCGTACTGCTTCAACGGTAAAAGATTTGTCAAGGAAGTTTGTGGAATGTCTAGGCATTCTCAACTTCAGGCTCTCCGATGATCTCAAGTACCTCGTATGCGTGTCATGCAAATAAGAAAAGTGTTTTTTGAGATAGTTAGGAGTGGAAGGATTGAAAAGAATGCTGTACAGAAGGGAAAGAATGTGAGTATCCCGTCGAAGGCGGATTGGCAGCCACTTGAGCCTAGTACGAAACTCAGAGACGTGATCAAACTTGCGCAATCCAAATATAAATCTGATGCTGAAGTTTTGGAGTCGCTCGAGTTTGTCAAGCTGACTCTGATTAAGATCGAGGTAACTCACATCGGCATAGTCAAGGACAGGGAGCAGGATAGATTGCACAAGCGCAGTCTTAGTATCGATGGGGAGAAAGTTACGCAACCTCCTTAAGTACGACGCAGACGCATATATTTTTCTGCTCACGTTTTGTAATTGGTGGTCCCATGACATTGTTCGATCAAAGTAAATGTCTAAGTTTTTCACTTTGTCACTGAACGGAATCGTGACTCCGTTAAAACATACTTGGGGCAGTGTTGCCCAGTCAACTCTAGAAATGTAGTGAGAGCTTCCAATAACTATGGCCTGCGTCTTGGTGGGGTTAACTTGAAGACCATACTTTCTCGTCCACGCACATATACGATCCAAATCATTATTTACTGTCGAAATACCCTGTGGCAGATTGTCAGAAGGTATCTGACAATATATCTGCAAATCGTCTGCATAAAGATGGTAGGAAGAAATAAGATCATTGGAGATAGAGTTTATGAATATTGAAAAGAGCAGAGGGGAAAGAACGCCACCCTGTGGTACACCAGCAGAGGTTGAACACCAGGATGAGAATATACTGTCAATTTTTATCCGCTGCCGGCGACCAAACAGGTAACTACGAAACCAGTCAATTGCCGTCGGAGATATGCCAAGAGAGCACAATATAGCAAGCAAAACGTCTAAGTCTACTGTGTTGAACGCGTTACTGAAATCTAATAGACACAGAACAGTAAGATTGCCGGCTTCCATGCCGGATCTTATATCGTCCGTAATATTGGTAAGTGTTGTAGTGGTACTGTGACCAGGACGGAAACCAGACTGATAGGGATTTAACAGGTTATTTTGACATAGAAATTTATTGAGTTGATTATGGATTAGGCGTTCGAGAACCTTCGAAAGGAAAGGTAGTATGAAGATAGGTCTATAATCTACAAACGAGGATGGCTTAGATTTTTTTGGTAAGGGAATTATTTGGGCTTCTTTCCATGCCGATGGAAACGTACCGTTCGTTATGGAGCTGTTAAGTATATGGCAAATTATTGGTAAGAGCTCATCGAGGATGGGAAGTATCATATTGCGGCTGACACAGTCATTTCCAACCGCATTTGAAGTAATGGATTGAATACTCATCTTGACATCACAAGCGGCAAATTGAGTGAAGAGAAATGGAGAGTAGTCAGGAGCTGGTAGCGATGAAAGATAGTTTAGTGTGCTTCTTTTTGTTGTCCCATTAAAGTCAGACGAAGAAGAGAAATGCCGATTAAGAGAATTTAAATCAATATCTTTAGAATTCAATTCTTCGCGCTGCTTACCAACTCCTATTGCTCTTAGAAATTTCCAGACTTTAGCGGGGTCTCCATTTTGTACGGAGCTATGGATATGTTGGCGTTGTGCATTCCTACACATCTTATTGCACCGATTCCTTACCGTAATATATTTCTCCTTGTTTAGTTCTGTGGGCTTTGCTCGGTACCTGGATTTTGCTGCGGCCTTAATTTTCATAACGGCTTTAATTTCATCAGTCAACCATGGCGATGGCAGATGTCTAACTTTAATAGCCCGAACAGGCGCATGAACATCATAAAGCTGGAGCAACTTCGTATTAAAAATGTCTACTTGCTCATCGACTGTGTTGGCAGTGTAAAGAAGTGTCCAGTCTAGAGCTTCAGTATCGTCCCGAAGACGTTCGAGATCCATGGCACCAAAATTACGCTGCATAAGGATCGTAGCCCTTGCCTTAGGTGGACGAATTTTGTAAGATAGGAAAAGAAGGTCGTGGTAAGAGAAATTGTCCGCATTTATTTGACCGTGCTTAGCTACCCGTTCCTGAGACGAAACGAGGATGAGGTCAAGAAGAGACTGCCTACAGCCAGGAGCATGGTGGGTAGCATTTAGATCAAGAATAGAAAGATTAAGAGATTCTGATATACCTAGAAGCGAGGACGAACGTGAGTCTTTCTTCAGAAGACAAGTATTAAAGTCACCTAGAATAATTGTTTGGCTATAAGAAGGAGTCAATCTTTGTAAGAGGCTTTCGAAGGGTAAGAAATAGTTGATTTTTGAGCAAGGACAGTAATATACACCAAGTAGTACTTTGGTATGATGTAGGTCAACTTCTAAGAACAAATGTTCTCCAGCATCTGATGGTGGAGGCTGCGGCGACTCACTCAGAATAGTGTATGTGATATAAGAACGGAGATATATCGCCACACCACCCCTTGTGCGTGGAATTCGATCATTTCTAATAAGTTGAAAGCCGGGTAAAGTGTATGAAATGGAAGGGTGACATGGCTTGAACCATGTCTCGGAGATCAGAATAGCATGGACATTCCTATTATTAAAAGTAGCAAGCATGTCTGTGTAGTGGGCGGGTAGACTCTGAGCATTTACATGAACGACGTTGAAGTTTCTTGGAACATCGGAGAACCGAGAGTCTAGTTGATCACCCAATGATGGACCAGTAACAAGATTATCACTATTACCAGTAACTGAAAGGACGTCACTATCATCACTGCTACTATCCATAAACATCAAATATGTACGCAAAGTAAAAATATAAACAAAATATGTAGGTAAAAAAAAAAGTACTTAAGTTTACAAGCAAAATAGAATAAATAAAATATAATTTATATATATATTATGAGTGTGATAGATAAAATAATTTATCACTGATGATGTTATTATTATTATTATTATTATTTTTTTAGATTACCAGTCCACCTGCCAGCTGAATGTTAATATCTTAAACACAAATCATTGTGATTTAGATTGTCCACACAAGGTAGACAATCACAAAACACAAGGGAAAAAGAAACAATAATACATAACCATAATACGTATACGATCCCAGGCAGCGCAAATGTAGCGACTACTTAAATTGTATTACTATACTCTATGACTACTTACAGCATACGTCGTGGAAAAATACATAGGGGTAGTTATAGCGGACAGAACAAATAGAATAATAATAGTATGGACATAATTATTCCATGTTGGTAAGCAAATGGAGTGCATAAATCTAATTTTACTAAATAGATAATCAAGCATAAAATAACCATACTGCAACCATATAATATCAATAAAGCAGTAATATCTAAAATAAAAACAAAGCAAACAAAAAAATTAATAAATATTACAAAACAAGCATAACACAGAATTTTATAAAATATAAATACCGCACTGTGTATCGAGTGTGGCGGTGTATCGAGAATATCAGAATTTTGACACTAACGACCACTACGTGAGTAAATACGTAACACTGATAACCATTTTGCATAAACTAAACGTGCAAAATGACACCTGAGTACTCAATGTCAAATGTCAGTAATGTCACTACTCTGACAGTTTTTATGCGTGAAAATGTTTATAAACTAAACCACCGCACAATAATTAAAAGTAAAATTACACAACAGTACAAGATGGGTACCTTGGCCAGTTCAATGAATTTACATACTACCTACCTTGCCTACCTGGGACTACACACAATGCTAACAAAAGGAAAAATAAAAATATTATTTCTTACTAGCTGCAGCTCTTCTGGATTTTGGAGGTTCAGTATTCTTGGATACAGATGGCCCTGAAGAAATGTTAGCGTCAGACTGATCAAGTTTTGCAAGCTGTTCTGTTGAAACTATTTGTTGTCGTTCACCGTTCATGCCGATTACATACACGCATCCGTGTTTAGTCCAATATTTAGATACCCCAAGTTTCTCGCGAGCTGCCATGAAGACATTGTGGCGAGTTTTAGTCAAAAATTCAGAGACTGTGATGCCGGACCCTTTAAGTTTAGTTTTTGCAAACCAAACCTTGTCACGGACAGATAAATGTTGCATTTTTACAAGTATAGGTCGAGGCCTGTTTGGATTAGTGGGTCTCCCCATTCGGTGGCAATGCTTGACATCACTTGCTGAAAAATTATCGACTTTTAATTGGGTTCTTACCAAATTCACCACATCTTGAGACAGATTTTCAGTTTTATCTTCGGTGACCCCATGCAATAGAAGAATTTTCCGACACCCTTCCATTTCCAGACGATCCATTCTGCTAGCCAGTATTTCCATCTGCTGCTGCAATGTCTTCAAAGCTGTTGTTATAAATCCTCGGGAAGCAATGAACTCAGATGTTATTCCAGCAATGTTAGAAGGTGGTTGTGCGTTACCCTGTAGATTTTGTTCAAACTGTGTCATCCTATTGTGGAACAACTTGCTTAAGCTTTCAAGTGAATCCTGTATACTGTGTACATCCATTGTGCTGGTGTGAAATGTTTGTATGGATACCAATATAGGAGATGACAATCACTGGCAGGTATTGTGGCCTATTGACTTATTTTAAAACATGTAATGATAAAAATTACACTTTGTTCTTATTTTTATAAATTTTTAAATATAGAGCCAATATTTTTGCTGTTACACTCACAACTACCCGCGTTCGGTAGTCGATTTGAAACTTGCATTCCAGACGTTTCGTCGATCACTGCGGTCGACATCTTCAGTGGCGCAGGGCCGGGCGACGACAACTTCGGAGACCTTGCCTCGCCGGCGGCTGACTTACGACTGATCCCAAGCCTTGAATCACGGCTGTATTTATAGGTACGGTCGGAGCGGGGAATCGACTCACTCGATTCTGATTGGTCGAGCGCTGTGGCGCGGACGTACTCGATCCTGATTGGTTGTTTGCACTGTGATACCGAGTGGCTCTCAGTGCTGGGTACCAATCTTTTTGGAGCTGAAATCCCTCGTTTTTTCGGTTGAAGTTGTTGGGATGCTTGAATATTTATATTTATAGGATCTTCTCGACCCAGCTACCTACAAGGAGATTCCAAAAGACCCAACAACAAGAATCTTGAGACAGGTAAAAAACCTGATCAAGGGT
The DNA here is from genome assembly GCA_949126895.1 of Eilema caniola. Taxonomy (NCBI): domain Eukaryota; kingdom Metazoa; phylum Arthropoda; class Insecta; order Lepidoptera; family Erebidae; genus Eilema; species Eilema caniola. The sequence goes on along the minus strand of OX421461.1, from coordinate 2,915,288 downwards.
TCGTTTATCCCAGAAGAAACGCAAAGCTTCATCAAGAAGTCTGAAGCTCTTCCACCTAGGTTGTATGGGTTACCAAAGATCCATAAGCCTTCAGTACCGCTCCGGCCCATCGTGAGTACTATCGGCTCAGCCACTCATCCAGTCTCGAAGTATCTCACCGGACTGTTTCAACAACATGTCGGATCATCCTCGTCATACATCAAAGACTCTCGCCACTTCGTGGAGAAACTCAAGAACCTAAAACTACATCCGGACGATCGTCTAGTCAGCTTCGACGTTGTCTCTCTGTTCACGAGAGTTCCGGTCAGGGAAGCAATGTCGCGTATCCGACCACTCTTCTCCAAGGACATCGCAGATCTGTTCGAGTTCGTGTTGACGACTTCCTACTTCCAGTGGAACAGCACGTTCTATGAGCAAGTGGACGGTTTAGCCATGGGAAAATTAAATTAAATTAAATTAAATATCTCTTTATTGTGTACACCAAGGACAAGACATTTCTTATTAATAGGTACATTGCAGGCATAGACAATAGGCGGCCTTATCGCACAGTGGCAATCTCTTACAGGCAACCTTTGGATGGAGGAAAGAGATAGAATCCATATTTGGGCAGTATGGTGTACAAAGTCCTAACAATATTTTGTTAGTAGGTACTATTTACATAGGTGTCGGAGAGAACATAATTTGTAGGAGTACTCGTAATATATACTCACCTAAAAGTATACATACAATTTACTAAATATACCTATACATATATAGGTACATACAAATACATACAATACAAACATACACATATACATACATACACATACAAAATGAAGCATACACATATACATACTGTTCATAACCTTTGTAGGAGGAGTGACCAACAAATCTAAATGTAGCCGATTTCCCGCAGGTAGTGATTGTTCATTTTTTTAAATCTGGTAAGGATTGTGCGCGTCTAATACCTACTGGTAAGGCATTCCACAGACGAACGGCTTGGACGGAGAAGGATTCGTCTGTAAACTTTGTGGAGTGCCCTGGCATTTTTAGTCTCAAATTCTCTGCCGATCTCAGAGACTTGCAATGTGTGGAGTCCAAAAACTCGAATCGATTTTCAAGGTAAAAGGGGGTAGCAGGATTGAAGAGTATACATATAATGAGAGTATATGAGCGTTCCGGCGAAGACGGATAGGTAACCACTTGAGCTTTTTTCGGTATTCAGAAACGTGATCATATTTACGGAGACCGAATATGAATCTTATGCAGAAGTTCTGGAGTCTCTCAAGCTTATTTAGTTGGTCTTCAGTGAGGTCTAGATAGCTGGCATCTGCGTAATCAAGGATGGGAAAGAGAAGTGACTGTACTAGCGCAATCTTGGTGGCAATAGGTAGGAAATTACGCAGCCTACGCATGGACCCCGCGGTAGCGAACATTTTACGACTAAGTTCTTGCAATTGGGGGCCCCATGTCAAGCAACTGTCGATATATATCCCTAGGTTCTTGACTTTATCGCTGTATGTGATACTTGCTCCATTACACGTAACCGTTGTAGTAGTTGTATATGTCTTGGCGTAGTTAAGTAGAATATCATCGCAAAAGACGGTTCTTAGCGCGTACCATGGCTATGTGGCCGCAGTTCTTAATTATGGTTTGATTCTTTGGGGAAACTCAACTGACATAAATAAGGCATTTATTGTTCAAAAAAAATGCGTCAGAGCGATTTGCGGTGTGGCCCCCTGGATATCTTGCAGACCGCTATTTCAATCACTTAAACTATTGACTTTGCCCTGTATGTTTATTTTTGAGTGTGCAAAATTTGTAAGACTGAATAAGTACCTCTTTACAACAGCAAAGGAAATGTACCCGAGAAATACACGCGACCCAGACAGAATAGTTTTATCTAAGGTACCAAAAACAGTTTTATATAGAAAGAATTGCCTGTCTATGTGTGGATATATTTATAATTGTGTACCTAGCGAATTTAAAGCTTTACCATACAATAAATTTATAAAATCGTTAAAAGACTGGTTGCTAAACAAATGTTTTTACTCCGTTACAGACTTTTTGTCTATAAAATGTAAAGAGTATAGATAAAAGTGTAATTAGGTGATATAAGCCTCCTTTTGACTTCGTATACTTTTGTACTTTTGCATGCCCAATTTAGGCAAAACATGATGTACCTACCTAGTCATAAGACATACTTTGTAACATCCTTATCACAATGTTCTAGCAAATTAAGATCTATTCTATTCTATTCTATCTATTCTATTCTAACCTGTGGGAGCGTTGACCACTCTATTCTTGCTATCATCCAAGGGCTGCCAATAATGATGACCTGAGTCTTGCACGGGTTTACCTTTAGACCATATGATGCGCTCCAATTGCAGATAGAGCTCAAGTCAGCATTGACAGCATCAACTGCCTTGTTTAATTCGTTCAGTGGGGCTTGGGTGTAAATTTGTAGATCATCTGCGTATAGGTGGTAGGAAGAAGTTAAATTATTTGTAATGGTGTTTATGAACACGGCAAAGAGTAATGGAGATAAAACGCCACCCTGTGGCACACCGGCTGATGAAAAACACCAAAAGGAGAGGGTATCTTCGATATTAATACGCTGCCGGCGACCAAACAGGTAACTTTGAAACCAATCAATCGCTGTTGGAGATATGTTAAGAGAGCGTAGTATGCCTAGTAGGATGTCAAAGTCCACGGTGTTAAACGCATTGCTGAAGTCTAATAAAGTAAGAACTGTCTGCTCACCGTTCTCCATGCCAGCTCTGATGTCCTCAGCAACATGAACTAAAGCGGTGGTAGTACTGTGTCCGGCACGGAACCCGGACTGGAAGGAATTTAAGAGGGACTTTTTGGAAAGAAAATTAGTGAGTTGAGTGTGAACTAGTCGCTCGAGAACTTTGGAGAGAAATGGTAGGATAAAGATAGGACGATAGTCAGAGAAATAGGAAGGGTTATTCTTTTTGGGAATAGGAGTAATCTGGGCATCTTTCCAGGCTTCTGGAAAGACACCGCGGCTTATTGAGTAGTTTAGAACATGGCAGATGATGGGCAGAATTTCATCAATGATAGGGAGAATCATTTTGCGACTTACACAGTCGGTGCCTACCGCATTTGAGCTAATTGACATTATGCTCTTCTTAACATCACAATCAGAAAATTGACTAAAGAAGAATGGAAAGCAGTCGGGAGTAGGTATAGTTGAAAGATGTTTGAGCGTAGTACATTTTGTCATTCTATCAATATTTGACGAAGCAGAGAAGAAAGTATTAAGAGAGTCTAAATTTAAGTTTGCAGGAATAGATTGACGAGATCTACCTACTCCCAGTGACCTGAGAAATTTCCAGACTTTTGCTGGATCTCAGTTTTGTACAGAGCTATGGATGTACTGACGTTGCGCGTTCCTACACACCCTACTACAGTGATTCCTGATGAAAACGTACTTTTCCCAATTCGTGACTGTCGGACAATATTTATGCTTCGTCTTGGCTCTAGCTTTTTTGGTTATGAGTGCTTTGATGTCAGCAGTTAGCCAAGGTGCAGGGAAGTGTTTCACTTTAATCTTACGGATAGGAGCGTGAACATCATAGAGTGAGGTTAAATTTGATGTAAGTACCTTGACCTTCTCCTCAATGCAGTTTGAGTGAATAAGTGATCCCCAGTCAATGCCATCAGCATCTCTGCGCAAATTTTCCAGATTAATGCCACCAAAGTTGCGCTGCAGCAGAAGTTTGGGTTTGACTTTAGGTAGACGAAGGCGATAGGACAGGAAAAGAAGATCATGGTAGGAGAACTCATCAGCTGTGCGCTGACCGTGCTTCGCTACACAATCCAGAGAGGAAACAATTGCAAGGTCAAGCAGAGTAGGGGTACAGTCTGGTTTGTGATGAGTTGCCTTGGTTGAGAGAATGGACAAATTGTTGGATTGGATAATAGACTGGAAGATTGAGGAACGAGAGTCATTCTTAAGGTGTTCTGTCTTAGGTGTTGAAATCACCCATGATTATTGTGTGACTGTAAGTAGATGCGAAATTATCTAAGAGAAGTTCGAAGGAAGAGAAATAATTTATGCCAGAAGAAGGACAGTAATAGACACCTAGAAGAATTTTGGTATGGAAAAGTTCCACTTCCAAAAAGAGATGCTCACTGGCATGCGGTGAAGGTGGCTGTGGTGATACACTGATAACGGTGTGCGGAAGATGAGAACGTAAATAAATAGCTACACCGCCTCCTGTGACAGGTATGCGGTCATTTCTAATGAGGTTGAACCCAGGTAGAATATATGCGGTAGAAGGCAAACATGGTTTCAACCACGATTCAGACATCAGTACAGCGTGAATATTCTTACAGTCACAAGATGCCAGCATTTCAGGGAAATGAGCCGGAAGACTTTGTGTGTTTATGTGTACAACGTTAAAATTCTCGGGAACGGCAGAGAACTGTGCTGAAAGAAAATCGCCAAGTGAAGTTTTACCTTGAACGCAATCATCACTACCTGCGGACGAATAATCATCACTGCTACAATCCAAAGAAGACATAAAATAATATACCTATATGATAATCTAAATATAACCAAAATAAGTTAATTATTAGTTAAATATTTTGCAATAGCTATAAATAATACTATACTAAAATTTAAATAAGTAAAACAATATAATAATAATCGCTAAACTCCGTCTGCCGGTTGCGAGTTAACAAAACGTAGATTCAGTTTCATTAGCAGAAAATAGGAAAAGAAATAATAATAAAAAAAAAGAAAAAAACAAAACATTGCGAATCGCTGCACAGTCCGTCATCAACAAAGCAAGGAACGTTTCGTTTGAGTTGTCTATGGTAATGTCAGTAGTGACAGTTGCCATTGATTGTCATTGTCAGTTGAAGAGACAGATGTCATTTTGCATGTTTTGCTTGTAGAATATACTGCTTCCGGGCTGTTTGGCCGTGGTCGATGTGAAACTTGCGTTCCAGACGTTTCGTCGATCACTGCGGTCGACATCTTCAGTGGCGCAGGGCCGGGCGACGACAACTTCGGAGGCCTTGCTTCAAGGCTCGGCATTAGTCGCAAGTCAGCCGCCGGCGAGGCAAGGCCACGGCCAAACAGCCCGGAAGCAGTATATTCTACATGCAACGCCGGCCGTGAAAGCCTGAAGACTTACATGTTTTGCTTGTTGATGTTGTGATGTTTATATATTATTGAAAAATGAAGGTATTTAAGATGATATTTTATAAAAAATAGTGTTCTACCTGGATTGTGCAGTGATTGGGAAAGACAAACTTCACTTTTTTGCGGTAGCTGCACGTTTGGGCCTTGCGGTGGTCGTCCCCGAAGTATGGGCCGTAGACTTGGATGCAGATGGGATGTTACTGACCTTACTGAAGTCCGCTAGAGTAACCACCCGATGCCGTGTGTTATCAAGGCCCATGATGTAGATGATTCCATCCTTGGTCCATGTTTTCGTGACACCGAACTTCTCACGGGCTCACAGTGGTACATGTTGTATGGGGCTGCGGAAATTATTGTGTACGTTGCCCATACTTGTAAAATGTAATAAAACAAATTATTTTTCATCGATATTTGCTTACGTAATAATTTTCTTTTTTTTATTAAATGTATTTACGTAGTTTTTTTTACAAAATTATATATTTTTTTAAGTAAACTTTTTTGAATATAAAAAAATAATACTGAAATTATACAAAAGAAATTCTGTACTTATATAAAAAATAAACAAATCTTAAAAAGTAGTATTACATGATAAATTAAAACTAAAAATATTTTTTTGTTACATGGAGAATGTAAAAGCTTTGTTACATGTAGAAAATTAAGAATTTTCTTCACATAACAAAGCTTTTACGTGCTCAGATAGTGGTATATGCTTTGTGTTCCGCTTGGCCCTTAAACTACTTATATATGGGTCTGAGGAAGCCATGAGCATTTGAAAAACATCTGCGTTCGTTAATTCTCGTGAGCATTTTCGAGAATGACTTAACCGATATCGACGATAGTCTTTGTTCCGGGCTTCTTGGGCTTCCTCTGATAATATTCCCACCGGTAATGCAGCAGCTGTTATAATGTGACGTCCATGTATTAAAACTTTATGCACTGTATTTGGCATATAATACCAGTCATACAAGCTAACATACAGTTTTGCTGTATCATCACAATAATTCGATAAATTTATTACGGCTGTACTCACGTTACTTGTCAGGATGCGCCCGACTAGTTTCGGACCCGACCGGAGTCCTTAATCATGAGCAGAGCACCCAGGCGCGGCGACGTCCCAAATTTTTCTGCATCAACTGAAACCCCAGAGTTAATTGTTTGTAATATCACAGAAAATCGGTGAATCAATTCTTCATCAACTCCTGTAATAGCTGCTACTGTATCTATGTTACTAAAAAACCTCCTGGATGTATTTCCATCATTGGAAGAGCCCATTCCTTGCTTAACAAAATCCACTTTGATTCCTAATCTTTTAAATAGTTGTTCTTGTATTCTTTTCTTCTCCTCCTCTTTAACTAGTTTGGTGTCCTTATTCGTCCTCCAGCTTTTAAATGATTTGTTATATGCTATGTGAAGAATACATTCCATGAACTTAATTCTTGCATGTAAAGGACTAAGACCAACTTTATATGCGTCCGTATTAACAATTTTTGTATTCAAATGACTCAACTGATTCATTATGTGACCTATATGTGATTCGGATGTATATGACATTTTTCGTCTAAAGACTATGAATGAGTCAAGCAATCACATTATAGTCAACTTTCAGACTACGACAATAAAAGATGGTTTTCTTAGGCAGTGCAGGGACTACAATAGAACCCACAAAGACAATAAAATGAATACCTCTCACCTTGAATTGTCTTGTCCAATTAAGCCTATCTTCATCGATGAATCGCTTACAAGACTGGGAAGAAGACTGGCTTACATGGCTAGACAAACTTCGAAAGAACATAACTTCCACAGTACCTGGACCTCGCATGGGAAGGTATACATTAGAAAAACTTTGAACTCACCTGTATTACGCATTGACAGTGAAGGAGATCTACAAAAAGTCCTGCAAAAATGACTATTATTATGTATTATTCCCACTTTTTTGCTATTGTTTCTAACCATTATTGTTGGGGTGCTGGTTGGGTAACCTCCACGTCGGCTTCTCCGTTTCTTCCCCCTTTGGACCGCGGTCCTGGGGAGCGGAAGCGGGGGGGCTGGTGCACCCTGGACAACGGCTAACAGACTCCTACCTTGGGAGTTCTGTTGGCCGTTGACAAATAACCCAACGGCTGACCTCACGAGGAGGTCGTGGGATGGCGGGCCTTCAAGGCCCGCGGGATGGGGTCCGTAGGACACCCTTCCATTCCAACAGCCCTTTTAAGGGCTAGCTGACCCCATTGCACGAGGGGGTCGTGGTATGGCGGGCCTGCAAGGCCCGCGGGGAGGGATCCGTAGGGTTCCTCCCACCTCAACAGCCCTTTTCAGGGCTAGCCGTCGCTCCCAGTACCCCTCTGCTTTAGCAGAGGAGACATGGGAGAGGCGACGGGATCCGTAGGATCCGGGGACGGGTCGGCCCACTGCTCGCGCAGGGGCTGACGGGCATTCGTGCCACCGTCGGCGTTGGGAGAGCTGGCCACTCCCCCGCATCGCGTAACCTCCGAGATATCGACAACGACCTGAGTGCTAGCCACACTCGGGAACGCCGATATCCTGGAGGCCGCGGGGCTTGCCTTTATTGGCCGGCCCACGACAAGGAAAAGTCTGAAAACCCGACAGCGAAGTCGCTTAAAACCTGTGGATACCTGGGGACCTCCACAGTATGTACCCCGCTTCCTGGAATGGCCGTCACCCAGGGAGTGTACGTAGAACGGTTCTAATCGTGGGAACAATATGGAGTCTTTAAATTTAAACAAACAAAAAACCCAACCGAGTGAAATAGTCTGCACGGAGGTCGCGCAGCACAACGACACGAAAGCCGCGTCGCAAGCGGTGTCGGAGCAACCCGGCACCGCCATCGCAATTGATGCCAGGGGTCCCGGCCTGAAGGGTAGCCAGTCCCGGAAGGCCGGTGGAGAGAGGGACCTAGTCCCTCCCCCCCTGCCACCAGAGCACGACAAGGAAGACGTGTCCAAAACGGTGTCGGAGCAACCCGACACCGCCATTACCCTCGATGACGGGGGCCCCAGCCTGAAGGGTAGCCAGTCCCGGAAGGCTGGAGGAAAAGGGGACCTGGTCCTTCCCCTTCCCCCCCTGCCATCAGATCCGGACGAGGAGGTCAGTATGACCGACTCGTCCACGACCAACAGCGAAAAGGGAGAGAGTCGCTCTCCCCCGCCCAAATTTGTGGCGCTCAGTCGCCGCAAGACGCGGGGCGGCAAAAGGGCTGCCCCCAGAACGCGCACCCCGGCCCCAGCCCCGAAGGGTGTCATGGCGCCGCCGAGTTCCTCCACCTCGGCGGCGCCCCTGCCTTGTGCCGGTGACAGCACCTCTACCGAGGTAATAGAGGCCCTGAAAGGACTCGCCAAGGCCCAGACTGGGAGAATGAAGCCGGAGGAGGAACGGCTCATGAGGTCGACGCTGCGTCTTGTTGAGCAGTATAACCTGCTCAGGGCGCAGCTAGACAGTGCGCGCAAGGAGCAGGCTGAGCTCGGCAGGCGGCAGGCGGCACTGGCCGCCGAAACTGAGCGGCAAGCGGCGGAATACCGCAAAGGCATGGCCAAGATGGCGGCTGAGATGGTGGCGCTCCAGGAGGGCATCACCAGCCTACCGGGGGAGCCCATGACCCGTTCAGCGCGGCGGAGGGTCGGAGCGCTGCCGAAGCCGTCATCGGTGCGGTCGCGGTCGAGGTCGCCGGTGCGGCAGGAGTCGCCGCCTCCGGTGCAGCCGGCGCCACCGACGTCACCGGCACCACCACGTTTGCCACCGCCGCCGCTCCCGCCGCGCTTAGCGGTCCCGCGGCCGCCGCTGCCGGCGCAGCCGAGGCCGACGTTGCGGCTCGCCCAGCCGCAGCCCTGGCAGGCGCGGGCGCCTGTGCCGGCGGGGTCCGCGAACGCGCTGGAGGCCTGCATGGCGGCAATGGCCGCCATGGAAGCGCGGCAGGCGGCGCACGAGGAGCGGACGCGGATTTGTCTGGAGGCCATCATGGACTCCATCCGCCGTCCGCCCCTGGCGCCGCCCACTACTGGAGGGTACGCCGGAGCTGTAAAGAGGGGCACCACGCGCAGTGCTACCACTGCGGCGGTCGTTGCTCCTGCTGCTGCTCCGGCACCTATCGCTGCTCCGGCCGCTACCGCCGCCTCAGCCGGGAGCGCCCAAGCCAAGGGCAAGGGGAAGGGGAAGGGCAAGGGGAAGGCGTCCCAAGTCCCAGCCCCGGCCCCGGCTTCGGTCCCGACTGCCTCCACGAGCTCCGCACCGGCAGGGGGCTGGGAGGTGGTCGGCGAGGCGAAAAAAAGCCGGAACGCCCGTAAAAAGGCAGCTAAAAGGGCCAAGAAGGCCCAAGCTGCTGCGAAGGGTGCGTCAGGTAAGCTGCGCGTCCCCCGTACCACCGCTGTCGTCTTAACGATGACACCGGAGGCGACGGAGAGGGGCGTGCAGTACGTGGACCTGGTGAAACAGGCGAGGGGCCTCATTGATTTGAGGGCCCTCGATGTGGCGGGGACCCTCCGAGTGACACACACTCGGACCGGTGCCCGTCTCATCCACGTCCCTGGCGCCTCCAGTGGTCCCAAGGCCGATGCCATCGCGGCTAGGCTGAGGGAGACACTGGATGCAGCCGACGTCCGGGTGTCCAGGCCCACCAAGTGCGCAGAGCTGCGCATTTCGGACCTGGACGACTCCATCACGGCCGAAGAGATTCGGGTCACCGTGGCGGAGGCCGGGGGTTGCCCCCTGGAGGCGGTAAAGGTCGGAGCGATCCGCTACGGCCGTCGCGGACAGGGGGCAACAGTTGTCGGCTGCCCCATCGCAGCAGCCCAAAAGGCTGCCGACATGCGGACCCTCGCGGTGGGCGGAGTTGTAGGGGTGCGGGTACGCCTCCTACAGGACCGACCGGCCAGGTGCTTTAGGTGCCTGTCGGTCGGCCACGTGGGAGTGCAGTGCACGGCGGAGGTGACGGTCGGAGACCGTTGCTTCCGCTGCAGCCAACCCGGTCACAGAGCCGGCAATTGCGAAGCTCCGCCGCACTGTTTCAGGTGTGCGGCGGAGGGCAAGCCGGCCGACCATAGGGTTGGCAGTAAGGCCTGCACCCGCGGGGAGCCGCTGCCGCGAGGCGGGCGTTCCGCAACCGGTTCGAGGCGGGATGCGGAGATGGTTCCATAATGGATCCCCAGCTCCGCATCCTGCAGGCGAACGTGGGCCACGGTGTCGATGCTCAGGCCCTTCTGCTCCAGAGCATGGCACAGTGGTCCATACACGTCGCCGCTGTCGCCGATCCATACACTCACCGGCCCCTCGGGCCCGCCTGGGTGGTCGACCTGGATGGATCGGCGGCACTGGTGCATAACGCCGCTGCGGGTGCCCCTCCCCTTGTAGTGATCGCAAGGGAGCATGGCATCGTAGCGGCGCGTGTGGGGGAGATTGCGGTCGTGGCCGTTTATCTCACGCCGGGGTCACACCGACTCATCGGGCAGTATCGGCGGTCGCTGGAGCGGCTGACCGACGTCGTCAATGCCTGTACGCCTCGTCCGGTTCTTGTGCTCGGGGACTTCAACGCCTGGTCTCAGGCTTGGGGTTCCCGGCGCGCAAACGCGCGGGGCAGGGCTCTGGAGAGCTGGGCCGATTCTCTCGGCTTAGTTCTCCAGAATCGCGGGGCCGAAGCCACGTATGTGGGCACCTTTGTGGCGGGGGAGCGCAGGTCGATCATAGACCTTTCGTTCGCGAGCGCTTCCCTGTCACTCCGCGTGCGGGACTGGCGTGTCGCCGTGGAGGTGGAGACACTATCGGATCACCGATACGTTCGGTTCGATGTCTCCCCTCCTGCGGGTGATGCGCCGGTCATATCGGCCCAACGCGAGCCGCGCTGGGTGTTGGGGCGACTGAATCGGGAGGACCTCCTGGAGGCCGCCATCGTACAGGCCTGGGCCATTGCGCCGGACAGGCCTGTCGACATAGACGATGAAGCGGCCTGGTTCCGGGAGGCCATGACGCGGGTCTGCGATGCGGGTATGCCTAGGGCTCCAGCCTATAATCCGAGGCGTCGGGTCTACTGGTGGAATGCGGAGATCGCGAGGCTGCGTCAAGCCTGCGTGATCACGCACCGCCGGTGGGCTCGACTCCGTAGGAGGCGTAGCCGTACCGCAGATTCGGAGCCCCGACTGGCGGAGCTTCACGAGGGATACAGGGAGGCCCGGAATGCCCTCCGAGCGGAGATCAAGCGGTCTAAGGCCGCTTGTTACCGGGAGCTCCTGGAGACGCTGGAGCGGGACCCATGGGGGCGGCCTTACCTTATGGTAAGAGAAAAGCTGCGCCCCCGAGCCCCTCCGCTGACCCAGGTGCTCGAACCGGCTCTGCTCGGAGGAGTGGTGGAATCCCTGTTCCCGGCGCGAGCGGAACATGTTCCGCCGCAGATGGCTCCGCCGCCTCGGTCGCCTACGGCACCCAGTACGGCGCCCAGTGCGGTGATTGACGACGACGTGCCCGAGGTCACTTGGGTAGAACTAGAGCTGGCGGTGCGAAGGCTGAGAGCCAAGAAAAACACCGCCCCGGGACCCGACGGCATTCCAGGCCGCGCGTGGGTCCTAGCTCTAGGGGAAGACGGTCTCGAACCCCGACTGAGAGGGTTCCTCAGCGCATGCTTGGAGCGGGGCCAGTTTCCGAAGATGTGGAAGACGGGGAAGCTGGTCCTCATCCGCAAGAAGGGACGCCCGGCGGACGAGCCGTCCGGGTACCGGCCCATAGTGCTGCTCGACGAGGTGGGCAAACTCTTTGAAAGAGTAATTGCCAAGCGCCTCGTCGAGCGTCTCTCTGGAGTGGGGCCGGACCTGGCGAATACCCAGTTTGGGTTCCGCCGGTGGCGTTCCACTGTGGATGCCATCATGCGTGTGAGGACTCTGGCGGAGGATGCGGTCGCCCGGGGCGAGGTGATGTTGGCGGTGTCCTTGGACATCTCCAACGCCTTCAACACCTTGCCCTGGAGTTGCATCAGGGAGGCACTCGTGTACCACGGTGTGCCTCTCTACCTCCGCCGCATAGTCGGGGCTTACCTAACGGAGAGAGCCGTCGTCTACCCGAGTTCGACCGGAGTCGGTAGGCGTGAGATGTCGTGCGGTGTCCCACAGGGATCGGTCCTGGGGCCGTTACTGTGGAACATCGGTTACGACTGGGTGCTTCGCGGTGACTTCGCGTACGGTGCCACCGTCACGTGTTATGCGGACGACACGCTGGTGACGGTGAGCGGGGCTACGCACTGCGAGGCGACCCTGAGGGCCACGACCGCGGTTGGTCAAGTCGTCGAACGGATCCGGCGGCTGGGTCTCGAGGTGGCTCTGCACAAGTCCGAGGCCATGTTCTTTCATGGTCCTCGGCGCAGGCCAGGCCCGGGAGCCAGCCTTACAGTGGGAGGCACTCCCATCGACATCAAGCCCCAGCTGAAATACCTGGGGCTCGTGCTTGACGGTCGATGGGACTTCGGACAACATCTCCGAAGCCTGCGCCCCAAGTTGGTCACCACGGCGAATGCCCTGAGTCGGCTGTTGCCCAACTTGAAGGGCCCAGGGGCCTCCTGCAGGAGACTCTACGCGGGTGTCGTGCGGTCCATGGCCCTATATGGGTGCCCCGTGTGGGCGGACACCCTGGGGGCCAGATTCCTGCCTCTGCTCCGTACGGCGCAGAGGACGATGGCCTCCAGGGCCATCAGGGGATACCGCACGATATCCTTCGAAGCGGCGAGTCTCCTGGCCGGATCGCCACCGTGGATCCTGGAAGCGAGGGCCCTTTCGGCACTATACCAGTTCCGAAAGGAGGCGCGGGAGCGGGGATTCGATCCCGAGCCCGAGGACATTCGGGCCGAGAAATCCCGGCTCCACCAGGTCATGGTGGCCGAGTGGGAGCGACGACTTGGGCAACCACGCGCAGGGCACGCCGTCATTGCGGCGGTAAGGCCCATCATGGGGGAGTGGCTAGAGAGGCCACACGGGAGCCTCTCGTACCGTCAGACGCAGATGATAACCGGGCACGGTTACTTCGGGCGGTATCTGCATCTGATGGGTATTGAGCCAACGCCCGAGTGCCATCACTGCGACGCGAGCGTGGACTCGGGGCTGCACACGCTCACCGAGTGTCCGGCGTTTGAGACGCCGAGGCGGGAGCTTGTGCAGGCCCTGGGGGTGAGAGTGCTCACGCTCTCCACCCTGCTCGCGGCGATGGTCCGCTGCGCGGATGCGTGGGCGGCCAGTGCCTCTTTCTGCGAGCAGGTCATGCTCGCGAAGGAGACAGCAGAGCGGGCGCGGCGCGGTGAGCGAGAAAGACTCGCTGACATCGCTGCTCGCGCCCGAAGGCGGCTCGGGCGTCGGAGGGCGCTTACAGACCTCCGCCCCCCATGAGCGCGGGCCTGAGGGTGACGGGTGGAGCCACCCGTCACCCTAGCAGAAGCAGGCCACGGCGGCGGCGCGCATCGTAGGACGATGCGCGCCTCCCCACACCGGGGTTGAGTCGGGGACGGCGTGGTCCCCACCTCCCGAGGAGGGCCAGACCGAAAGGGATGGCCCTGGGTCAGCCGGGGTGCGAGGGATATGTCGCAAGACAACCTCACCTCCGGCCTAGCACCACGACCCACAGACGGCGTGCGGTTTAGTCGGTTCGAGTCCGACATAACCCACCCCTCCGGCTCCGGAGGGGCGGGTATCCGTGGGGATTTCCCGCACGTAAAAAAAAAACCATTATTGTTTACTTTAATAATTTTTCCACTGTTAATACCCTACAAAATTCTGTATGCATGAAATCTGTACCATGTATTGTTTACACAACTACACTTTCAAAACACCTACAAATACCTATATATCACTGCTCCATTTTATACCTCAAACAGATACTTATTCAAAACCTACGCATAACAAACATACAAATAATGTCTATACCTTCATATATGTCAAGTATCACCGTCTATCTAAATGATTTATACTATTTATTTAAAATTCGATAATACAAACTTCTTTAACAACAACCTTGATCAGTTTTCGATTGCACAATCATCCACTTGCGACATAGAACAGTGCCCAAAACTACTCAAATCGGGAAAGAATACACTAAAAATTATGCACCAGAACATCCGTAGCATTAGTTATAATATGCCTCGCCTTCTGGCCCTCCTCGAAAGGTCTAAAACGGATTGGGATTTAATTATATTAACAGAGTGTTGGTTACGTCATACCCAATACATCCCTACTATAGACGGATATAATTTTGCACAAAATAATACAAATTTAACACAGAATGAAGGTGTTGTAGTTTATTTTAAAAACAATTTACAAATTATATCAATTAGGGAACCTGAGTTACAAGAAGCAAACTGTCTTTTAATTAAAATTGATCGGCATACATCCATAATCGCGATATATAGACCTCCTGGCTACCGTGATCCCCATCCTTTCTTATCATCACTCGACGCCCTGCTTAGCAGTTTACAGTGTCCAAACATTATTCTCACTGGTGACATTAACTTAGATATTATGGCAGAATCTAAGGATCCGTGTGCACCTACGTATTTAAATATGCTAGCTTCCCATAGTATGTTGCCAGCATATCAGATAGTTACACATCACAAGACCTGTCTAGATCACTTTATACTCAGAACTAAGCTACCAGCATTCTGCTACGTTTTAAATACCACAATTACTGACCACAACTGTGCGATACTTTTTTTGGAGCGTATTTTCCCTACCTCTACCTCTACCTCTACCTACCTACCTACCATCATTAAAAAAGTAAATTATCTAACTCTCGACAACGAAATGCAAAATATCACCTATGATTCTATCTATGCAACAACAAATGCTGATACGGCAACTTCTCATTTAATCAATATTTTAAATACTAAAATTAAATCTAATACTCTTACCCTGGCGGTCCCTAACCGCAAGAGAATAAAAAAACCATGGATAACTATTGGCCTGTTAAAGTGTATGAAAAACCGGGATAGACTTCATATGAAATATAGAAAGGATGTAAATAATGAGCTAAATAAAAGGACATACATGAGATATAGGAATTACTGTAATGAACTTCTAAAAAAGTTAAAGAAAGAGTATGAAAATAAATTAATAAATAATGCAGTTAATAGTAAGAATAACAAAATGCTATGGGACACCGTAAAACAAATTACTTATTCTAATAAAACAAACAATCCAGCTACTGACCTTCTTTCCGACGTAGATCCTATAAAATCTGTTAATTGTGTCAATCATTTCTTTGTCTCTATCGGTCAAAACCTAGCTCTGAATGTACTAAATACTCACACGCCTACTTCTAAAGAATCATCACATATAAGGTCCTCAACATTCTCTTTTGGCTTGGTTCCCACCGATGAAGCCGAAGTACGGAGCATCATCTTGAACTTAAAAAAAGATAAAACCTTCGGACGTGACAACATCTCAGGAACCTTCCTCAAACGCTATCACCGTAGTTTAACTGCTCCTATAACATATATTTTCAACCTAATGTTTACCACTGGTGTTTTCCCTACCCAATTTAAACTTGCTGAAGTTGTCCCTGTTTACAAAAGTGGCGACAGAGGTTGTGTCAACAATTATAGACCAATTTCTATTCTTTCAACTTTGACCAAAATTGCAGAAAAGCTATTAAATAGGCGATTAATAATATATTTGGAATCCAAAAATCTTCTTTCTACTTCCCAATTTGGCTTTAGAAAGTCCTCTTCAACTTCTAATGCAGTACATGAACTGGTGGACCATATAGTTTCCAAACTTGACTCTAGAAAGAAAGTAGTAGCTATATTCTTGGATATAAAGAAAGCTTTTGACACAATATCTGTCCCACTTCTAATAGACAAATTAGAAAAATTAGGGATTCGAAATACCCAACTTGATTTGTTTAAAAGCTATTTATCTGATAGAAAACAAAGAGTAAGAGTTGGAGATGTTGTTAGCGATGACCTGCCTATATCTTACGGTGTGCCCCAAGGAAGTGTGCTTGGTCCTACGCTATTCCTTGCGTTCATAAATGATCTGTGTAACCTAAAGCTAAAAAATGGAAAAATTGTAACTTTTGCTGATGATACAGCTTTAATTTTTCATAGTGATGATTGGGAGTCAGTCTATGATATCGCTCAGGATGGGTTCAACGCGGTGTCTACCTGGCTCAAAAACAATGGTTTGACACTTAACGTTGAAAAAACAAAATACATACCTTTCTCCATCAGAAGTCCTTCCCTCGCGATACATGACAATTATTCAATCACAGCCCACACTTGTCCATATAATCGTTCATGTTCTTGTGCTCTCTTGGAAAGAACTTCAAGCATCAAATATCTTGGAGTCATAATAGATATGTCATTAAATTTCAAAGCTCACCTTGATTTACTTTCCTCGAGAACTCGGAAACTTATGTTTATTTTTAAAAACCTCCGACATATTGGCAACAAATCGGTCTTAAGAAAGGTTTATATGGCCTTGTGTCAATCTATTTTAACGTACTGTATCACAGTATGGGGTGGCGCTGTAAAAACTGACTTACTGGATGTAGAGAGATCCCAAAGAGCAGTTTTAAAAATTAGCTTGTCCTTACCCTTCCTATTCCCTACAGAGGAATTATATAAAATATGTGATGTTTTGACAGTACGACAACTATTTATTTTATGCACAATCCTCAAACAGCACTCCTCAGTTGAATATGACCCTGAATGTAATAAAAACAAGCGGCTGAAACATAGGGTTTGCCTGCCTATGAAACAGTGGAACACGAGCTTCGCTGGCAAATTTTATGGCTTTCTAGGCGTATACTTATATAATAAAATTAATAAAGAGCTTAATATTTGGCCTTTTACAAGACATAAATGTAGAGAGGTTGTGTCGAATTGGTTAAAGTCCCTGAGCTACGATGATACAGAATATCTGTTAGATATGGTCATATAGCCATCCAAGTACATACACACATACCTACACCTATACAAACACACACACACACGCACACACACACGCGCACACACACACATGCACCCTCTCGCTCATTCATGTATACAATTAAAACCCAATAATTAGCATGCTTAGATCGTAGATATTTATATAAAATACAAATACATTTTTCATGCTTCGTATGGAACTTACAAGTTACCACTAGTGCAGAGGCTGGAGAGGCTGGTAATCTGTCATACAGGGAATCCTAGTACAGATATCAGTCTCTCACATAGATAAGCTTGAAATGAAGTGTACCTAATTTTAAGTATCGACCTTGTAATATTTTATGTGAGAGAACAAAATAAAATGATATTATTATATTATTATTATTTCAGTAGGCTTCGCTTTGCATATAAAACAAACTGCGCAAGAAGATGTATCTGTCATTGTTTGCGCGATTTGCTCATTAGAATATTAATTATCTACAAGATTCTTTAAGATGTGTAGAATTAATAAATTTGAGTTGAAAAAAAAAAGAACTGCCGGGTTTGAACATACAATCATTTAACTAAGGGCCTTTTTTCAAGTGAAAACTTAAAATCTTCTAACCTTCAACTTTGGAATGTTATTAATCTAATAAATTATAGTAAAGAAAATTAAATAATTATGCATTTTTGTTTATTGAGCCCTGTAGTATCTAATACTGGTATGACATATTCGAATATTCGTACTTCGTAAAATTGATTATTTTCCGCTGATTGACCAGCGTGGGGCTGCCATGAACACATCATGCCTGGGCTTTGTCAAGAACTCAGACAAGGTGGCCCCTGTGCCCTTGAGTTTGGTTTTGGCAAACCACAGTTTGTCCCGGGTACCTGTGTCCTGTAGCTTAAACAGTATTGGCCTGGGCTTCTTTTGAGATGTTGCTTGGCCCATCCTTTGGCAGCGCTTTATGTGGCTGGGGAAGAAATCCGGAAAGCTGAGCGTCTGTCTTACTATTCTGACGACAGCATCAGTTGGGTTCTCCTCTGTCTCGTCCACACCATGCAGCAGCAAAATCTTCCTGCGCCTCTGTGTCTCCACTCCGTCCACCGTTTGCGACAGTACCTCCATCTGCTGTTGCATCATTTTCAGTGCTTGCGTGACGAAGGCTCTGAAGGTAGTGAACTCTGCAGCCAAACTGGACACACTAACATCAGCTGGTGATTTGTGTAAATGAGCTTCAAACGCTTCCATTCTCTTGTTGAATGAATCGCTCATTTGATTCAGAGTGCTTTGCATCGTCTCCATGGCGTAGCAATGAAAGTGAAGTAGCGGAAATAAGAAATTGTTATGTGTTGAAAATTATTGTATCCGGCAGAAAGGATGTTTAGCTATACTTTTGCAAGGATTTTTCTTATTTAAAATAATTATTTTAATGGGACGAAAATTTATCTGACTTATGCGTACGACTTGTAGCGTAACGGCGATGACGTTCATACCTGTTACGCTAACAATAAGAGTGTTATGAAAAATTTATAAAATTACCTGGATAAG
Organism: Eilema caniola; assembly: GCA_949126895.1. NCBI lineage: Eukaryota > Metazoa > Arthropoda > Insecta > Lepidoptera > Erebidae > Eilema > Eilema caniola. Next base: position 2,896,697 of record OX421461.1, on the reverse strand, counting down.
CGAAGCCAGCAGATACATTGGACCTTTTAGGTTAAGGGCCGTATCGTGTGGTTATTTGGTCATTGTTGCATTGGATTCAGAAAAGAAAACACTGTTCTATACTTACAACAAATTGCAAATTGTTACAACATTGCATGCAAAGCACAGTAAATATAGTTTTGGTAATTATATTCTATTACAATACTATTTTTGTGCAACAGCACTACGCCAATATCAATAAATGTACTTATTGTAACTAGTTGTTACACAGATATGAGACCTGTTAGGCTGGTCCTATGGTTAAATTGTAATCTTGAGATCAGCTAAATATAATATAGTCTGAGATACGTCCCTACGTGCGTCAAGACTTCAACGTTAGTCGTTAAATACCACCAGTCCAGCGACAACCAATATCATATGATGCCCGTCCCTGCGTGCATCATGACTTCGACATTTATCGTTAACGACTGGTGTGGCGTTTAAAGTTTAAGTAGAAAGATTCAATTTGTGGGCCATTCGTAGTTGGCGACATAAAAAATAGAAAATGTAGGTAAGAATTGAGCCGATGTGTAACATCGGTTTACCAGCGAAATCCGTTGATCAAAAGCCGGGGTGCGAAGCCGGGGTCGTTTGTTTAGGGGGGACGCTGTCAGCACCACACCGGTGAGCGTCACGGGTGTCAGGCTGTCAGGCAGGACGGTGTCCTGGTGGACCCGCTGTGCAGCAAAATAGAAACACAATGGCATTAGAACGCGGAATTCGCACAACGTTCCCACTCCTACGATTCACGATAATTATTTATATAATCATAAATACCTTTTATCGCGAGTCCTATTGAAGTATTTATAAGCACCTACTGGCACCTCCAATACACCAAACGACAAGAAATGATCTTTGCAGCTCATCTTTTCGTCTGTCGGGCTCTGAATGTCAAAACGCGGTCAATGGTACGTCACAAGTACGTGATTTCCGCCTGCTTATCGAATTGTCGCTATTGTTTTATTCGTTTCGCAAAATTCAACGTTCTAGAATATTCCAAGGACATTTGTTTTGTCAAACAAATAGAAACGCGTATTTAGAAGCGACCACCCTACATTTTGTTTTCCTATACTTAACCAGAATTAAGAATATCTTTATTGGCTAAATATTACGTTATGTTTTGGAATAAGTTTTCATTCATATATTGTGTATTGAAACTTACTTATTGCGTGTAGCGTGATGTCGAGTCGACCATCGCCAAACGCTACTCAAATCATAGACTCTAAACTATTGCTTAGTTGAAACCAAACATAATTATTCAATCCAAACGGATCGGTAAAATATGCTTTTTTATATATCCTAAAGTAATATAATTACTAACTAAAATTTATATTTAAAAGTAATCATGCATTAAAATAGTTTATTCATAAGTTGGCTGTCATTTTGTTATCTGTGGCAGATCGCTGACCGATTGAAATTGTCAGACGCAAACAGCTGTATAAACAATTCATCAACCAAACCTATAATCACTGTAATTGTGTAATTATGTTTTACTATATAAGTAAATCAAGTGCAATGAATGCAATAAAGTACAAATGGAATGTGAACAATCTAACATGAAGCGTAGAATTCCAAAAACAAGGTGAGTGGAAGTAGCACTCGCTACAGACTACCCACTTTCTACGACTAACCCCATCAGTCCGGTAGTTGCGAACTTTTACATGGAATCATTTGAGGAAGATGCTCTGGATAGAGCTCCCAAGAAGCCTAAGGTCTGGTTCCGCTACGTACACGATACCTTCGTGATTTGGACTTATGGGGACTCGGAGCTCATTAAGTTCCTGGATCACCTAAACAGCATCCATCCGAACATCCAATTCACTATGGAAGTTGAGAAGAACGGAGAGCTACCATTCCTAGATGTCTTAGTATCCAAAAAAGAAGATGGCAGTCTTGGTCACCGAGTCTATCGAAAGCCGACACACACAGACCGTTTATAACCGTGTTACACAAGGACTCCAACCATCATCCCAGACAAAAAATGACAGTTATCAAGACACTGGTCCACCGAGCTAAGACCATCTGTGAACCTCAACACCTACAAAACGAGTTACGCCACTTGGACTCGGCCTTCCAAGCTAATGGATTCTCTGCACATGAGATACGGAGAGCTCTTCACCCAAAGAAAGGTTCGCAGACAAACCAGGATGAGGAAAAACCTGCTCCGATAGGGAAGGCTTTCTTGCCATACATTCGTGGCATTACAGATCGTATCGGAAGACTGCTAGAAGCTTATAACATCAAGCCGATCTTCAAGCCCACGACGCAGCTACGGAATTTTCACCGTTCGGTCAAGGACCCACGTGATCCACTATCGTCAGCTGGAGTTTACAGAATCCCCTGCTCATGTGGCTCGGTATTCGTGGGCACCACCCAAAGAAGCATCAAGACCCGCCTGTCGGAACACGAACGGAATTGCCGCCTCTGCCACTTTGACAAGTCAGCGGTTGCAGAACACACCCAAGAGGATGGGAATCATACCATCGAATTTCAGAACACGAAAGTTCTAGCTACCACAACACATTTTTCCCACGTATACTTCGAGAAGCCATCGAAATATTCAAGCATCCCAACAACTTCAACCGAAAAAACGAGGGATTTCAGCTCCAAAAAGATTGGTACCCAGCACTGAGAGCCACTCGGTATCACAGTGCAAACAACCAATCAGGATCGAGTACGTCCGCGCCACAGCGCTCGACCAATCAGAATCGAGTGAGTCGATTCCCCGCTCCGACCGTGCCTATAAATACAGCCGTGATTCAAGGCTTGGGATCAGTCGCAAGCCAGCCGCCGGCGAGGCAAGGTCTCCGAATATATATTGTATAGATGTATATATGTACGTATATGAGTAGGTATATGTTTATATATAATGCGCTGTATGTCATTTATTTTTGTCATTTTCAGTCACACAAACTACCACCATGTCCTTACACTTAACTCTAGTCCATCCAAAGGTTGCCTGGAAGATATTGCCTATTACGGCGATAAGGCCGCCCTTTGTACAACAATTGTATAAATTATATTTTACTTGTAAGATTTAATGTAAATGGTGTACAAATAAAGTGTTATTCTATTCTATTCTATTCTATTATATTCTATTCTAAAAAATTGGTCGCTTTCTTGTCAGTTGTGGGACCAGTGCCTTACTTATAATCATCATCATCCGAGCGTTAATTCCGTATGCACCCAAAGTTTTCACTTCCAGGGATCTGTTTCCATATATTCCTTTGGATATTTTGACCAGACCAAACAAACCTGTATTGATTTTCGTGTTTTTAATTATAATACTACTATAATCTAAGTCTGTGACTATTCGATATCAACTTTATAAAATTGATAATTGATATCTATTCAAATAAAAAAACTGAATCACAAATTTGTTGCTAAACACAATACTCGAGAAAGGATGGACTGATTTGGATGTTTTTGTTGTGTTCGGAATTTCTTGACAAGGTGTCTATGGTATATATTTTTTTTAGAAAATCCAAAACTAAGTATATAAATTGTATATGAGGAAAAGCCATAGGGTTTAGCTAGTTGTAAAATAAATAGAATATGCTCTTTTTTGTTCCCATAGCTAGTTCGAGCGAAATACACACACACATGCATAGACATGGTAAAATGCAATCGGCGTTTCTTGCTACAGCGGGAGCTATTAAGTTACAAAGAATTATAAAGGCATACCGCTACTGTGTAAGGTATACGATGAAAATAGGCTTAAAACACTATTTGCATCGATCAAATTTTATATTTCTATCCTTCCATGTCTTAAGGTATAAGGTTCAAAATATATATGAAGGTGTCCATTCCCATATTTACTAAACTATAAATCCAAAGCAATCATATTACACTAGTACTTCCAACCGTATTCGCTTGTTTAATATCTTTATTTTAAAGACATTACATATATTAGAAATGAATTATTGAGTATTTATTTATGAAAAGTGTAAAATATTATAAATGTGTTTAATTGTTAGTTTGTTTTTAACTCAATCCTATAACAATGGGTTCACCGATTCTACAGACAGGGGTTTAATAAAGAGGCGTTGCCATCAGCTAGTAGGCATTAGATAAAACGTTATTATATGGTTTAATACGCTAAAAAGATGAACGTTCATAACATGATGATCAACAACTGAGCATAATTCCCTTAGTGGTTTTTGCAGCAATACTCATCATCATCATCATCCGAGCGTTAATCCCTATTGCATCCAAAAGTTTTCACTTTGGAGCCGAGGCTTTTCGGTATGATGAAAAATCACTACCTCCCAAAAAATGCTTTTATTCTTCCTTAAATGATGAAGATATCTCCGAAGATGATTATAAGCATGCGTGTTTAATTTGGTCTACATTTAAAATAGCTCATTTGGGTAGCTATACGGATTTATATCTAAAAACAGATGTGACGACATCTTCAGTGGCGCAGGGCCGGGCGACGACAACATTTCTGACGAAGGAAATGTGGACGATTGAGTAGTGTTAGTTTGTACTAAGAACGCATGTCTACCTGCTAGCTTGCTTGGACGGCCAATTTTCAGGTATCAGGTAATTAAGGTACTTAAAAACCTCACGTAAATTCTCCAAGCTGATTTTTATGTATGTTTTAGGCAATATCCTTAAAAATAAGTCGCCGATACTCCCAGATACTTTCCGTCGGCTGCTTTGCTTTGCAGACGCTTTAAAGCTCTTAAAATAATTACTTAACTTCATATAAATTCTGATACTCCATTTTTATATATGTCCTCCAGGCAACTATTTTAAAACCTTTTACAAGAAGACAGACCGATCCGAGGGGCAAATCATCTCTAAATTCAATTTTAATGCTTCTGTGGGTAGTAGCACAGAATAATTAATAGTACTAACGTACAGAAGAATCACTGCGCAAGAAGATTGAAATTAATTCCAGTCTTGCTTCGACGCAATACGGTGGAATTCAGCTTGCACAACATTAAGTACCTATAATTTTATTCAACTACAACTTGCGTCTCCTTCTATCGCGTACCTCTTATCTCTTCTTACGCTGTTAGGGTTGCCTTCTTGTGAAGATCTGAATATTTGATTAACAGACCAGTTATGTACCTATTACTATTTTTCTACTTATGTGAAAAATTACAACTTTCAAACACACCTACTAGGTAGGTATGTTTGAAAGTTGACATTTTTTATTTAGATGAAAAAAGTATTTTATTACAATGTCCGCATATTTTAACATAAGAAGATAAGCATACTACTACATTTAGTATTCTTTGCTACTACACTTTAGTGTATTTGCTAAATTGAACATTATCATTTAGGTGTTTAGTTACATGCGTATCAAATCTGGAATGCCGTACGACGCAAACACGAAACGGCTTAAACTAATCCGAGAGCCGACACCCAAAAATGATGTTGGTAAATTATTTCGATTTGCCCTTTCTAAATTCTCGCTTATTAAATTAAATTGACAGGTAAATGGAAAAATGTTAGGTATTTATCCCTTCTTTTACATGATTTGCACCCATCTACAGCACATAAGGCACCAGATGGCATCGTAGGTACGCGAACGAACGAACGGAGCGATTAAAATTAAACAGCGTGCGTGCGCTTCGCTTGCGAAAACCGCACTGAATTTTGGTCCGCAAACGGCCCGAGGCCGCTCGGCCGGGCGGTAGGTAATTATAGCGCGCAAGTATATGGAGTGAAGGAGGCCTGGTAGTAGGGCCGAGGCATTATCTACGCGCATGAGACTGAGTGAGACATGTATTAGTATACAGGATGGAAGATTTTAACCTTACCTGGAGGGGAAGTTTTAGGTGAACTTACCTTTTTGTCCAGAAAAATGCATTCCGCCAGGCGGGAAAAACAAGAAATTAATAGCAAACTTGTATAATAAGTACCATTATGTTATACATTATGTATATTTGAAAAAATGTATAGAACATGGATTAATATTGCGTAAAATTCATAGAGCCGTTACTTGCAAACAAAGTCCGTATTTAAAAGAGTATATTTAAACACTAGATTAGAGTTAAACACTAAATTACGTCAAAAAGCTTGTTTGTTGGACTTTTTTAAATTATTAAACAACAGTGTTTTTGGTAAAACATTAGAAAATACTGAAAAAGGGTTACTGTACACTTAGTAAATAAATGGAGTGATGAAACGAATCGAACTAAAAAGTCATTATCAGCAGAGAGACTTAATAGCTAGCCCCTATTTTCATAGCGCATCCATATTATCAGAGAATTTAGTTGCTATACAAATGAACCCTGATCAGATAATTTTAGATAAACCTATATATATAGGATTTACGGTTTTGGATCTGTCTAAGTCACATATGTATAATTTTCACTATAATATTATTAAACCGTTTTATAATGACAGAGTACGATTATGTTATACCGATACTGATTCTTTTGTTTATGAAATATTTACCAATGACTTTTATAGTAAGGATCTAAAGTACCAGTTTTTGCAATACTTCGACACTAGTAATTATAATAATCAAAATTTACCTTTAAAAAATAAAAAAGTTCCAGGCTATTTTAAAGATGAAATGGGGGGTAAATATATTTCGCAATTTGTGGGTTTAAGATCAAAACTTTATTCCATAAAATCTTCTAATCATGTGATTAAAAAAGCGAAGGGCATTAAGTCATGTGTAATCCGCGATTTAGATATTACAGATTATGAGAATATTTTACTAAATGGAGGAACACTGCGTAGGAAATATACCATATTTAAATCAATAAAACACGAAATTTTTACTCAAAATGTGAATAAAATAGCATTGTCTAGTAATGATGACAAACGAATGATTTCAAGAAATAAAATATCGACATTATCCTGGGGTCACTCACATCTATTTATTAATTAATATAAGTAGTATAAACTAAATTATAACCCTTATACCTATTTTATAAGTTTATATACGATCATATTTATATAGCCATAAATAAACAATAGTCTAAGAATAATATATATAACTCCGTCCAACTGAAAATAAATAAGTAAGTTTATTATGCAAGTGTTTATTCACCCCTGCCTACCTTTGAAATAAAGTTGTGATTATATGCAATGTAACCTATTTCATATAACGTCAACTAAACAACTGACAGATAGAACACGTCAAGATCTTTTATAATTTTATTCACAATAATTATATTGAAATAACAATTTAGTAATTGAATGGAACAAAGTCAAGAGCTTAGTCTTGTCTAGAAAATTACGAAATATTAAATCAGATTGCGATAGTATGTTTACTAATTAGAGGATGTGAATCATTATTCCATAACCATATTATTAATATATTTGAAAAGTGTTAAATTAACAATATTGTAGAGCATTGACCCTGTAGTGCATGTTCGATCGTAAATATTAATTTCAGATCTCAGTAACACACAAATCAATTGTGACCTAAATGCAACACATTTAAGCTAGTAACAAGTCGGAATTAAAAACAGTCAAGTTTCAACGTCAAAGTTAGAAGACAACATATTATTATAATGTCAACGGTAAGTTTTGCAGATTTTTTTCTTTTTATTAACATAATTAAATGCGTGTATGTATAGGTCTTATATCGCATCGGTGATAAATGTAATATTTTTATCTATTTCAGGAGGACACGGAGCTAGTTTTCTCTCAATACGCTCAGGATCCTTATGAGGAGTACTACGAGATGTTGCAGAACACTGCTTCATGTAGCAGTAACCTAATTAATAAAGAACCCAAGAAATCGAAACCACGACGGAAAGAAAGAACGCGAAACCACGACGGAAAGAAAGAACGAAAAAATTGAACCCGATGAAATCTTTTGTAATGAGTCGAATACCTCGGCGTGGAATAAAATTGATAAAAATACCAGTAATAGATCTCGGCGTCGAGAACCCAGACAGTGGTAGTGACAGTGAAAACGTTATAATTAACGCTCAGTACGTGGTGAAAGATTTGGTGGATAGTATAATGGATGAAACTGAATACCTTGTGAAAAAAAATTGTAAGTCATTATTGGACACTGATTATTAATTTGTAAGTGCTATATTTATAGATATATTTACTATTTTCTGCTAGGTATGTTCAATAAAATAAATGTATTAAATGTTTAAACTTGTTTATTTTCACCCATTAGATACAATGTTCTCCTGTTTCTCTAAATAGTTTTTAATACATAAAACATTTTTCAGTGCACAGTGTTTTGAATGCTTTATACAACTTAAATTATTATGTGAATATTTTTTATATAAAATAGACAAATTGGGTGCTTATCACTGCTAAGGTCTGATACTGTACAGTTCACACAAAGATCCCTTATCCACTTCACTTTCTCTAAACCCTTTACAAGAATATCTTTATTTTCTAGGTAGGGCACAATTAGACGTTGAAATTCTCTATAGTCGATATAACCCTCGTTCCAGTAAATTCCTCTGTTTCTTTCCAACCATCTAACCTGTTTCTTTTCATCACTAGTTAAGTATCTAAATAAGTATGGAGGTTTTATTAAGAACGTTTGCGTATAATCATGAGTGGCCAGAGCTAATTCCTTGACTATAAAGTTATTACAAGTGTCTTTAAACCCCTGGATATCCACTATAATCGTATTCGGGTTCATGATAATTTTCTCACAGTGCTGCTTAATGGTTTATACTCAATTATACAGTCGTTCAATATAAGACAATATGCCGAAGTTTGATCTGGGATATCAAAATCACTTTCAATTTTCACTCTTACGTCCACAACAGGACCTGACTTAAGATTATCTGGTTGTCTAGAACAGTCTACGACGAATAACGGAGCAACGTTTTTAAATTGTTTCTCACTTAATAAAGGCTCAGCGCGACGTCCGTAATAAGACTGTTGAAATCTAGTATATTGTTCATATATTAAAGCAATTCGATTATTCGAGAAACTTGTATTTATATTTTCATATGGGAAGTAGGTGGAATTAAGGTATACCTTAACATCACGAATCTCACAATGATCAAACTGAGACATATCAGATATAGCATTATTTTTTCTATTTGTCTGTAAACCGTAAACAACAAATCTTGGTTTCTCTATTTGCGAAGATGATTTTATTGACCAAGTATGTTTGGTGGTTTTAGGCAACATTGGATATTCATGCAAATCCCAATTCCTGAATTTCATCTGAAGTGGTCGATCTTTTTCTAACAATTTTAGAATGTTTATTTTTTCTCTATCAGATACTTTAACATGTGGTACACGCCATATTATTTTGTTTATAATAATATCTTCTACAATTTCACCAGGGTTAAGTTTTAGTGCGTTCAGATTGGTATTACTTCGTAATAAGATTAATTCATGTTTACTGTTTATTACTACTTTCTTAAAATCTTCTGCAAAACCAAGAATGTTGCAAAGTGGTATAGAAGCAGAAAAGCTACCTCCATTAGTACTTTTTATTCCGTCGATATTCCAACCCCAAGCAGAAGATGTTTTAGCTTCGCTCTCATTCATTGATATAAATGATTTCATCGTGCTAGTTATCCCAGCATTTTTTATTTTATCTATCTCCACTCCATTTATCTCATACCTTATATCTTTAAACAAGTAAAGTAAACTATTGTTTGTGAAATGAACACTACTGACTCTCTCTTTCGAATTTTCAGCCTTGTTTACAATAACAGTCCCTTCCAAAAACAAAGTGCTTCCTGATGGTAATATGTACAAGTCTTGCTGATTAATAGGTATCCTGATTTCATCGCTTCTATTAAAACTTGTTACGTAAGGCTTGTAAGAATGAATTTCGATTCCTTCCACAGAGTTGTCGTAGGCTGGAGTGGATAAAACATCTAGGATATTCATTTTAACAAACCAATCGCCTTAAGAAATGCTTTATTGTTTTTATTTAACTTTATTCTCCTTTTAGGTCGAGCTCTTACTTGATTGAGAGTTTGAGTAGAACTGTTATTTTGAATTGGAAGAAACATATTATATTTATTATAGTCAATCATGTTTTCTTTTGAGGTGTAGATACAACTGTACTTCTTCACCTCGCAAATTTATTAAGTTATTATTTATACCCAAAAGTCTGATCTGTATGCAGCTGATGTTGGTTTGGTTGATTGGAAAATAAATTGCGTTTTTTGGTATTTCTATAATTCTGTATCCAGGTGGGACATTAAGTGCGAATGCATGTAGAATGTGAGTGGATTGTCCGTTTATATAGGAACCGCTAACTATATCACATTATCGCGGTTGTAGGCAAAATGTTGACTGGAAACTCTGATACATGATATTTATTGGCTTCCAAGACTTGTCTTTTAAACCTCAACAAACCTCCGAACGTACAATCTTTGGTAAAATCTAGTTGATGTGCAAAATAACATACTTTTTAAGGTGTTGTTATTGCAATGGAGTTTTATGGATGCATCCTTTACTTCAGATTTTAAATAATCACTGATATCTTGCAACTCATAAGTACCTTCAGGTATTTCAATAACATTCTTTGATCCATAGTATAACTTATTATTTGTTTTATCTACTCTGATACTATAATACAAAGATTATAAAATTGAAATTAGAACTCTTATGACAAACATTACGCACAGGCCAAAAAAAAAGTTTTATTACGATACAGGTCTTGTATGGACACCTATATCATTAAATAACTTTTTAATCATAACGATACACCTATACAACCACCATCTCGACTGAACCTCTACTTTAAAAAAAGAATCCGCCATTTCGGAAGAAAAAAAAAAGAAACACGCATGCGCTATCGAAGTTTGTGCCTTGGCGCGAATATTTTTTTTTGTTCTATACATTTAAATTAAACAAAGTTTGGTTTGGTTTGTAAAATAAATTAGTTTATGTATTATAGTATGAGAGTAGATAAAGTAGTGTATGACACTGTACATAACTTGATCTTATAACACTCGTGTGATAATATAAAAAAACTCGCCTACGACTCGTTTTTTCAAAACACACTCGTGTTATAAGAACCCTTATTATGCAACAGTATCATAAACTACTATTATCAATATTTGGAATAGAATTATATGTGGATAAATGTAATAATGCACATTCATACTCCCCGATTAATTGTAACGTATGTGGGTAGAAGGTAGTTAATACCGATGAGTTTCCAGTTATAGACAAGGTGAGTGTCATCTTGCAAATGATTGAAATGAAAGAACAGTATAAAATTTATAGTATTTATTCCAAAAAGATTGTAGATATTCTAAACACAAATGTCCACAAATTAGTGTGTCAAATTTTTAATATCTTGTATAGTTATAATTAATATTACAGTTCTTAAAATATCGTATCAATTCGATTGGTGGTCTTAAATCACCAAAACTATCAAAATATTCACAATAATTATTTACCTTAACATAAGCTACCCAATGCGTTCCACCGTTTTCTGAATTATCTAGGTTAACTATACCACATTCAATTCGTTTAGGGATTTTTGGTAACTGATCCTTCATGTAAACTCCTCGAAAATAAGGAATACCATATGCATAATTTTGAATATCGATATTAGTTAAGGCACGATTAGGTAGCTTATTATTTAGTTTTTTGACGATTTTATAAACAATCCTTTGCCTTTTTTGTGTGGTTTAATGTATAAACCCTTACCTAATGCTATAGCTTCCATAGTCTTATTATGACGTTCAGATTCTAGTTTTTTTTTTTGACCTTCTCTATAATCATTCGCTGTTTTTGCAATACCCGCTGCACCACCAGCCAAAGCTCCTAAAGCTGATAAACCAGCAAAAATCGGGATTAAAGGCAGAATGCCTCCGGTTTTTGGTAAAGGTATGACTCGTGGTACTCGAAGTTTTGGAACGCATGGAACAATTTTTTTAGCAGCCATATAAGCTGCATGTATTAAAGATTTACTATCTTTGGGTGAGCGTTTCTGGATTTTTCTTTTAATTTTTGTAACGAAATTATTGAATGTCTTAACACCAGCACCAGATTTGAGTTTAGCTTTCATAACTTTACTCACTAGCCACGAACTAAGCTTTTCTCCTTTACTAGCATCTTTTGCTTTCATTCTTTGTTTGACCATATTTAAAAGTTGTAAATCGGCTTTGTGACGATTAGAAAAGTCTGTATAGTTTTCGTATGCAATGTCGTGATACATACAAGCTTCGTCTAGCTTATTTACACCTTTGTCACCACGCAGTAAACGTTTTGAAAGTTTTGTTCCAGGTCCGCAATAATTATAGCCGGGTAAGTGCAGTTCAAATGGCAAATGATTAATAACACTATTGAGTAGTCTACCACCTTGCATAGCTCAAAGTATAATGAACAAAATATTATAATTAAAAACTGTTATGTATATTTATTCCACTATTGCAGTCTTATCAATCCAACTATTCTCTTTATTGCTTAAGCCCAACCATTTTACGAACAGTTTATTTTCTTTCCTTCGTAAAACTTTTTCTATCAAATAGACACCTGGACAAGATGATTTTTGAAGTTCGTGTTTGTAAAAGGTTCCTAATATAACTTGATTGTGTTGATCTTCGATGTTATATGTTTCTGGTACAGTGTTATTGATATTTTTTATAGTAAATAGTTCCGTTGACCAATTAGGTGTATAACCTTTCTCAAATAGTTGTTTGTATTTACTAATTCTAACTCTATCACCAATCATAAACTTGGGCATATGTCTATACGATACCGTTTTCATTGAGTTCTTAATATTATTTTTAACATCTGCTTCAGTCAATTTATTGACATCAACGGGTGCTAATTTAATAGTGCTATGTTTTGTGTTGTTATATGTCTTTACAACACTCTCCAAACCAAAATCTATCCATTTATAGTGTCCGTTGAGACTAAAGTACTTATACAATTTATTTTTAATAGTTTTGAAAACACGTTCTACAATTGAAGCCTTTTTCGTTGAAAACGTTGAGTAGTGATTAATTTTATAGTTCTTTATAAGCTTTTGAAATGATGAATTATAGAACTCGGTACCCAAATCAGTTTGGAGATGAGCTGGTATCCGATGGTTAGTTGATACCAATTTCTCGAATGCGTTAGAAACATCATGTTTATTTTTAGTTTTTAGTGGTGCTTCTCAAAGTACGTTTGGATAGACCAAACGTACTTTGAGAAGCAATCAATAACTATTAAAATATAGTTATAACATTTATTAAATCTTTTCAAGTTTTGCAGGTCGACTAAATCAGCTTGCCACAAATCATCAATGCCTTTTAAAATTACAGATCGACGAGGAAAATTTTTTCGTGCAGCTTTATGTATTTCGTTAACAATTTGTTGTTTTGTCATTTTGAGGAACTTTCAAGCTTATACTTTTGATCTAATACAAATTTAACTGCTTTTTCAACTATCTCATCAACTGCTTTTCGACTATAAAATTTGCTTTCCAAGTGAACCTCTGCCTCAGATACTATTGATTTTAAAGCTATCTCCAGATGGTTCTGAACATCGTTTAACATAGTATATTGCAATTTTTGTAAGTCGGTTATTAGTTTAGTTCTCAATTCATCTACATATGCTTTGTTTACTGCATCATCTGCATCTTGAGGAGGTTTGACCCCTGTTAGCTTCGATGTCTTCAAATCGTAATCACCATTTTCAGATTTTAGCAATGCATTATCATAAAATCCAAGCAATTCTGATATACGTAATCGCTTATGAATATAATGACCAAATTTGTCTACATTCATATTTAAGATGTATTGTGTTGAACGGTGTACAATAAAATGATGCACATTTCTTATTAGTAAATCTATTTAATGATTTTGCTTTCACGTAGTTCTTCAACGATAGATATTATTTCATTATCTAGTCCTGTGTTGCCATCTCGAGAAGCAATTAATAACTTTAATCTATCAACCAATTCATTTGGATCATCCCAATATACAAAATCTGTGTTTTTTTTTTCCACATTTTTGTTAAAGGTAATCCTTTTCCTACTTTTGGTTCACAGCTTGGACTTTTACTTTGTTGATCGAAAAGAGGTTTAATAACTTGCATATATTTTTGTCCTTTATTACTTTTAATTGGTTTTCTTGAATCAAAATCGCGATGATGTGCATTTGTTACAAGTAACATCGACTTATAATTTTGCATGTCATAGTCTGTAACAAAGCTCAGATCAACGTCTTTTTTTAAGAGCAACTGTCGCAAGCCAGGTGTACATTTGTATTTGTGTCCGGCTACAGTAATAACGTCGTCACCAATCGTTATACTAGAGGAACCTAACTTTCCACGTTCATTTCTTACACCAAATGGCACATCCGCTAATATTTCCGAAGATAATGACCAAGATGATACATCATGATTTGGATTAGTATCGACTAATGACTGAAATGAAGAGTCAATATCGGTTTCCGATTCGTCACTGGTATCATTTGTTTCTTTTATATCTTTATCTTTATAATCTTTCTGTAAGTCGTGGTTGAAAGGTTGATCATGAAATTCTCCTTTTTCTTCTTTTTTTGTTAGAGCTAGTTGGTTATTGGTGTTGGCTATTAAATTAAGAGATTCTGTAACAGGCTTAAAAACTGTATCAAGCACTTGTCTGTTATTATCTTCAAAATCCTTCATGTTACGTTTTTTTTTTTTTTACAGCTTGTGTCGCATCTACAATTTGTTTTTTCAATGATTTTTCCATCGTGTATAATAGATGGTAATTGGATAAGAGTCGATTAAAGAATAACAAGAAAGTGAAAGCAGTCTATTTAAATATTCAAATTTTATCTAATTCTACAAAAGTGTCAATTTTTTTTCTATAGCAGCCGTTGTTTTTAGGACAGTCTTTATTAATCACAACATAGTCATAAGGCTCTTTCCATATTTGAGAACACATGGTACGAAATTCCAACCACGTCATGTCAGTGTTAACATGTTCTTCATAAACATGTTTCAAATTAATTTCGTCTTGCTTACAGGCACAATTAAGTTAGCGTTATCTCTTATTATTTGTTTAGGTATTTTGCTATATGTTTGATTTAAATAAAAACTGTCAATCAATTTATGTCTCCCCATGGCAAAATAATCACGCATATTACTTTGATTTTCACATGCTACATCGTCAAAAATAATCACTGAATTAGGTTTTGCATCTGACACTTTCATAACGTCATCATTTGCCTGATATTTCTGAAAAGTGATTCCTGGTACTCCTCGTAAAACTTTTTCTAAAAAAATGTACTTTGGTTGATATAGAGTTTTAGAATATACATAAACATTTTGAAATGTCAATCCATTTTCGTGCAAAAGGAGACCAATTAACAAATTGGTTTTTCCACAATTTGATGGTCCGCAAATGATGCAACGTACTGTATTCGGCAATAATTCTCCGTGGTGTAACTTGATTTTTGGTAAATCATTACAGATTATACTAATCTGTAACGATTTTGCTTGTTTAATGAATTTCATGTTTGATGCAATGCTGATGGACTGGTTATGAACAGATGTAATTATGACATTATGTATTTATAACCGTAAATAGTTAAACCAAACTGCTTACAGACAACGCAATAGGTAAACGTAAGACTGTACTGTTTATGAAATGACTCTATCGCTAACTAACAGAGCATCTTTCAACGCAATTACGACGCAGGGGATCGCAGAGAGCCGACGGAACGGTAATGTATTGAACGACATTAAAATGTGGAACGTTGGCTTATTACAGTATGTTATTGGGCATTACTAGACCGCTCGCAGGAGCCCGCGACTGAGAGTGGTCTAGAATGCCCAATAATATACTACTGCCCTCGCAATTTTTTTGCAAGTAACTTGCAGTACAAATCGCACTCATCTTCTTCAGTCTTCGGTTTTTTAAAACATTATTTAATATAATAAATGTTTCCTTCATCTGCTTACTGGCTTCATTGATGAGGTATTCAGAACTTTTACGTTGACGCGGGTGCTGTGGTGGAAATGTCAGTTGGCTGGTTGAAGCAATAGGAGATTGCGGCGTTGGAGATTTTTCTTGCACACTTGATTCTTCTATTTCAACAGCTTGTGAATCGTTCCCCTGAAATGTAAAATGAATATTAATAATTTATTAATACATTATAATGATTAAAAATGTATGTTGTTTCAGATCCCGTCTAGTGCTCAGGAGTGTCTAGATATAGAAAAAGGATTTAGGACAAAATTTCCTCACTGCGTTGGAGCAATTGACGGCAAACACATAGTTTTA
This sequence comes from Eilema caniola, assembly GCA_949126895.1. Lineage (NCBI taxonomy): Eukaryota > Metazoa > Arthropoda > Insecta > Lepidoptera > Erebidae > Eilema > Eilema caniola. The sequence continues at coordinate 2,880,544 of OX421461.1, read as the reverse complement.
CAATGCCCTATTGGATCTGTATCAGAATATTATAACTATAAAAATACATTCAGTATTGTTCTCTTGGCATTAGTTGATAGCAATTATCGGTTTATTTTCGCTGATATTGGAAGCCAGGGACGAATCAGTGATGGCGGAGTGTTTAGGAATACTTTACTATGGCAAAAAATTACTTCAAATAATCTTAACTTGCCAACACCGTCTCCCCTACCAGGCTCAGATAAAAATGTGCCTTATATATTTATAGCAGATGGCGCGTTTGCTCTAGATATTCATGTAATGAAACCATACCCAGGCAGTGACACTACTGGCTCGCAAAAACGAAATTTTAACCAGCGATTATCAAGAGCACGTGTAGTAGTAGAGAATGTTTTTGGGATATTGTCGTCAAAATTTAGAATTTTGAGAAAACCCATTTTGTTAGATCCTAACAAAGCATCAGTAGTAACAATGTCATTCATTTTACTGCACAACTTTCTTAGAAGGAGTGAATCATCTAATACATTATACACTCCTGCATGTACAGTAGATATTTTTGATTAGAATGGAATTTTGATTCAGCCTGGGTCATGGAGAAATGACGTTCACAGTGACGGTGCCCTGCAGTGCCTAGATCAAATACCACGCAGAGCAACATTAAATGCAACTCAGATAAGAGAAGAGTTTCAGATTTAAATAATTACTACTACAAAATAAACTAATATAAGTACCTACTTAAAGAAAATATGTTTTATTTTACTAACCTGTTTCTCCGTGTTTATTGTAAGTGTACATTCATTGATGTCACCCAAAAAGCTTTCCATAAATTCATATAAAAACCATATCGGTTTATAAATATCATGAACACCGGCACCCGATTTAATTGACGCTTTTTTACTTCTCAGGTGCCCTCTAGAAGTCGCCATCAATGAAATTTTTTTCCTTTTAATTCTTGAATAGGTATATTTAATCCTCTACTTATCCGGTCCCACGCGTCATTCACTTTATTTTTCTCTTTGTGATAAGGATGTTTTGGATTCCAAATGATGGATTCCATTTGGTATAATTCCATAAAAGTGATACATAGATCGTTACTCCACTCAGTCATGATAATTATAAAAAAATAGCGCGCGCGTCCTCACTCTGCAACAGTTACAACAAAGTGAGCGAGGGTGTGGTTGATTCCCTCGCCTCGCCCCCTCGCGTCCTTTGACTCTCGCCCGAAAAACCGACACAAAACGGAGCGACAGCGAGGCGAGGTGAAGGGACACGAGCGCACCGTCCTCACTCTCGCACTCGCGTTCCCTCGTGCAGCCTCCTGGAGAGTCTGGATGGGGCATTAGGATGAAGAAGAAGAAGTGTAGGTAGTAGGTACCAGGCACCTAGGGCTGCGTAGTACCAGTAACTCCAGCCGTATAGTACCAGCCGCCTCAGATGGACTAGTACCAGGTACGTGTGTTTATATCCTCCGCTTGTTACACGACTGAAAAAAAGGAGTGTATTGTGTTTAGGGTTCACGTATGTATGTATGTGACTTTCTTTGTGCCACCATATCTCCTAAATACCTGTACCGATTTACATGTGTGGGGTATCATTAGAATCCTTGTGTTAGCCCGAGTGACACTGGCTATATAAAAATATGAAAAACAAAAAAAATGTGGAATTAAGGCGCCAAAACAGATGTTTAAAAAAAAAATATTCCTAAACCATCGAGTGGGGTATGAAAATGAAGGATTTTATAAGACAATTTCAAATATATATGCAACTTATGTGTTTTCTTACCAATAATAATAAAATTATATTATGTGTGTTTAGTAAAGAAATAACACACTAGACATTACAACTGACTTTTCAATCAATCAATATTGAGTAACATCAAGTTGAATCGGGCGCTCTGCATTTTATACTGAGCGCCAGATTCAAGTGAAGAGCAATATTATTCTCATAAATATTTAACGTTGTTCAATTTTCGAGAGGCGATTTCTTTTATGCAGCATGTAAGATTCATAAAAGTACATTTTATTTGTATCGAATATCAAATCCATACTAAAATTGTAAATGGGAAAGTTTGTGTGTGTCTCTGATTATCCGTCTTTCACGGCTTAACCACTAAATCGATTTTGATGAAATTTGGTATAGGGGTAGATTAGATCTTGAGAAAGGACATAGGCTATGTTTAGTCGCGAATAACCGGCATCCATGCGGGCGAAGCCGCGGGCAAAAGCTAGTACTTAATAATCCTAAAGTCGACTAATTATGTCAAAGTTATACAAGTTTATAAGAGATATGATGCTGGAATAAAATAACATTGGGGTACAAGCCGTGGAGGACCGGCTCATGTGGACGACGCTGCGCCTGGTGGAACAGTACAACCTGCTCAGGGCGGAGCTGGCCAGTGCGCAGCTCGAGCGGGCTGAGCTGGGTAGGCGGCAGGCTGCAATGCTCGAAGAGACTGAGCGGCAGGCAACGGAATACCGCGGAGAGATGGCCAAGATGCCGGCTGAATTGTCAGCGCTCCAGGAGGCCATTGCTGTGTCTACGCAACTGCCGGATAACCGCGTGACCTGCACAGCGCGGCGAAGGGTCGGAGCGCAGCAGCAGCCGCCAGCTTTGGTGCCGCCGTTGTCGCCGGTGCGGTCGAGGTCGCCGGTGCGGCTGAGATTGCCGCCTCCGGCGCAGCCGGTCCCGCCGGCGCCGCCACCGCGTCTGCCGCCGCGCCTGCCGCCGCGTCTGCCGCCGCGCCTGCCGCCGCGTCTGCCGGCCCCGCCGTGCCTACCGGTCCCACCGCCGCCGGCGTATCTGAGGCCCACCAACCCGGTGGAGGCCTGCATGGCGACGATGGCCGCCATGGAAAAGCGGCAGGCGGCGCACGAGGAGTGGACGCGGAGTTGTCTGGAGGCCATCATGGACTCCATCCGTCGTCCGCCCCTGGCGCCGCCGAGTGGGGGCTGCTACGCCGGAGCAGTGGAGCGGGGCCCCAACCGTACGGTGACGGCGGGGACCTCGCAGGAGTCGGCCCGTAGCGTGCCCACTGCGCCTGCTGCTCCGGCCACTATCGCCGCGTCAGCCGGGAGCGCCCAAGCCAAGGGCAAGGGGAAGGGGAAGGGCAAGGGGAAGCCGTCCCCAGTCCCAGCCCCGGCCCCGGCTTCGGTCCCGACTGCCTCCACGAGCTCCGCACCGGCAGGGGGCTGGGAGGTGGTCGGAGAGGCCAAAAAAAGTCGGAACGCCCGTAAAAAGGCAGCTAAAAGGGCCAAGAAGGCTCAGGCTGCTGCGAAGCGAGCGTCAGGAAGGCTGCGCGTCCCCCGTACCACCGCTGTCGTCTTAACGATGACACCGGAGGCGACGAAAAGTGGCGTGCAGTACGTGGACCTGGTGAAACAGGCGAGGGGCCTCATTGATATGAGGGCCCTTGATGTGGCGGGGACCCTCCGAGTGACGCACACTCGGACGGGTGCCCGTCTCATCCACGTCCCTGGCGTCTCCAGCGGTCCCAAGGCCGATGCCATTGCGGCTAAGCTTCGGGAGATGCTGGACGCAGCCGACGTCCGGGTGTCCAGGCCCACCAAGTGCGCAGAACTGCGCATTTCGGACCTGGACGACTCCATCACGGCCGAAGAAATTCGGGTCAACGTGGCGGAGGCCGGGGGTTGTTCCCTGGAGGCGGTTAAGGTCGGAGCGATTCGCTACGGCCGTCGCGGACAGGGGGCAACAGTTGTCGGCTGCCCCATCGCAGCAGCCCAAGAGGCTGCCGACCGGCGGATACTCGCGGTAGGCGGCGTTGTACGGCTCCTGGTGCCTGTTGGCCGGCCACGTGGGCGTGCAGTGCAAGGCGGAGGTGACGGTCGGTGAGCGTTGCTTCCGCTGCAGCCAACCCGGTCACAGGGCCGGTAATTGCGAAGCTCCGCCGCACTGTTTCAGGTGTGCGGCGGAGGGCAAGCCGGCCGACCATAGGGTTGCGGCGCGGGTGGGGGAGATTGCGGTCGTGGCCGTTTATTTCACGCCGAGGCCACACCGACTCATAGGGCAGTATCGGCGGTCGCTGGAGCGGCTGACCGACGTCGTCAATGCCTTTACGCCTCGTCCGGTTCTTGTGCTCGGGGACTTCAACGCCTTGTCTAAGCTGTGGGGTTCCCGGCGCACAAACGCGCGAGGCAGGGCTCTGGAGAGCTGGGCCGATTCTCTCGGCTTAGTTCTCCAGAATCGCGGGGCCGAAGCCACGTATATGGCCACGTTTGTAGCGGGGGAGCGCAGTTCGATCGTAGATCTTTCGTTCGCTAGCGCTTCCCAGTCACTCCGCGTGCGGGACTGGCGTGTCGCCGTGGAGGTGGTTACACTATCGGATCACCGATACGTTCGGTTTGATGTCTCCCCTCCTCCGAGCAATGCACCAGTCATTTCGGCCCAACGCGAGCCGCGCTGGGTGTTGGGGCGATTGAATCGGGAGGACCTCCTGGAGGCCGCCATCGTACAGGCCTGGGCCATTGCGCCGGACAGGCCTGTCGACATAGACGATGAAGCGGCGTGGTTCCGGGAGGCCATGACACGTGTCTGCGATGCGGGTATGCCTAGAGCTCCAGCCTATAATCCGAGGCGTCGGGTCTACTGGTGGAATGCAGAGATCGCGAGGCTGCGTCAAGCCTGCGTGATCACGCACCGCCGGTGGGCCCGATTCCGTAGGAGGCGTACTCGTCCCGCAGACTCGGAGCCCCGATTGGCGGAGCTTCATGAGGGATACAGGGAGGCCCGGAATGCCCTCCGAGCGGAGATCAAGCGATCAAAGGCCGCTTGTTACCGGGAGCTCCTGGAGACGCTGAAGCGGGACCCATGGGGGCGGCCTTACCTTATGGTAAGAGAAAAGCTGCGCCCCCGGGCCCCTCCGCTGACCCAGGTGCTCGAGCCTGCTCTGCTCGGAGGAGTGGTGGAATCCCTGTTTCCGGCGCGAGTGGACCATGATCCGCCGCAGATGACTCCGCCGCCTCGGTCGCCTACGGCGCCCAGTGTGGTGATTGACGACGACGTGCCCGAGGTCACTTGGGTAGAACTAGAGCTGGCGGTGCGAAGGCTTAGGGCCAAGAAAAGCACCGCCCCGGGTCCTGACGGCAGTCCATCCAGGCCGCGCGTGGGTCCTAGCTCTAGGAGAAGACGGCCTCGAACCCCGACTGAGAGGATTCCTCAGCGCATGTTTGGAGCGGGGCCAGTTTCCGAAGATGTGGAGGACGGGGAAACTGGTCCTCATCCGCAAGAAGGGACGCCCGGCGGACGAGCCGTCCGGGTACCGGCCCATAGTGCTGCTCGACGAGGTGGGCAAACTCTTTGAAAGAGTTATTGCCAAGCGCCTCATCGAGCATCTCTCTAGAGTGGGGCCGGACCTGGCGAATACCCAGTTTGGGTGTCGCCGGTGGCGTTCCACTGTGGATGCCATCATGCGTGTGAGGACTCTGGCGGGGGATGCGGTTGCCCGGGGCGAGGTGATGTTGGCGGTGTCCTTGGGCATTTCCAACGCGTTCAACACCTTGCCCTGGAGTTGCATCAGGGAGGCACTCGTGTACCACGATGTGCCTCTCTACCTCCGCCGCATAGTCGGGGCGTACCTGACGGAGAGAGCCGTCATCTACCCAAATTCGACGGGAGTCGGTAGGCGTGAGATGTCGTGCGGTGTTCCGCAGGGGTCGGTCCTGGGGCCGCTCCTGTGGAACATCGGTTACGGCTGGGTGCTTCGCGGTGACTTCGCGTACGGTGCCACCGTCACGTGTTACGCGGATGACACGCTAGTGACGGTGAGCGGGGCTACGCACCGCGAAGCGACCCTGAGGGCCACGACCGCGGTTGCTCAGGTCGCCGACAGGATCCGGCGGCTGGGTCTCGAGGTGGCTCTGCACAAGTCCGAGGCCATGTTCTTTCATGGCCCTCGGCGCAGGCCAGGCCCGGGAGCCAGCCTTACAGTGGGAGGCACTCCCATCGACATCAAGCCCCGGTTGAAATACCTGGGGCTCGTGCTTGACGGTCGATGGGACTTCGGACAGCATTTCCGAAGTCTGCGCCCCAAGTTGGTGCTCACGGCGAATGCCTTGGGCCGGTTGTTGCCAAACTTGAAGGGCCCAGAGGCCTCCTGCAGGAGACTTTACGCGGGTGTCGTGCGGTCCATGGCCCTATACGGGTGCCCCGTGTGGGCGGACACCCTGGAGGCCAGATTCCTGCCTCTGCTCCGTACGGCACAGAGCACGATGGCCTCCAGGGCCATCAGGGGATACCGCACGATATCCTTCGAAGCGGCGAGTCTCCTGGCCGGATCGCCACCGTGGATCCTGGAAGCGAGGGCCCTTTCGGCACTATATCAGTTCCGAAAGGAGGCGCGGGAGCGGGGATTCGATCCCGAGCCCGAGGACATTCGGGCCGAGAAATCCCGGCTCCACCAGGTCATGGTGGCCGAGTGGGAGCGACGACTTGGGCAACCTCGCGCAGGGCACGCCGTGATTGCGGCGGTAAGACCCATCATGGGGGAGTGGCTAGAGAGGCCACACGGTAGCCTCTCGTACCGTCAGACGCAGATTATCACCGCGCACGGTAGCTTCGGGCAGTATCTGCATCTGATGGGTATAGAGCCAACGCCCGAGTGCCATCACTGCGACGCGAGCGTGGACTCGGGGCTGCACACGCTCATCGAGTGTCCGGCGTTTGAGACGCCGAGGCGGGAGCTTGTGGCGGCCCTGGGGGTGAGAGTGCTCACGCTCTCCACCCTGCTCGCGGCGATGGTCCGCTGCGCGGATGCGTGGGCGGCCAGCGCCTCCTTCTGCGAGCAGGTCATGCTCGCGAAGGAGACAGTAGAGCGGGCGCGGCGCGATGAGCGAGAAAGGCTCGCTGACATCGCTGCACGCGCTCGAAGGCGGCTCGGGCGTCGGAGGGCGCAAACTGACCTCCGCCCCCCATGAGCGCGGGCCTGAGGGTGACGGGTGGAGCCGCCCGTCACCCTAGCAGAAGCAGGCCACGGCGGCGGCGCACATCGTAGGACGATGCGCGCTTCCCCACACCGGGGTTGAGTCGGGGACCGCGTGGTCCGCCCCTTCCCGAGGAGGGCCAGACCGAGAGGGATGGCCCTAGGTCAGCCGGGGTGCGAGGGATATGTCGCATGACAACCTCACCTTCGGCCTAGCACTACGACCCAGAGACGGCGTGCGGTTTAGTCGGTTCGAGTCCGACATAACCTCCCCCTCCGGCTCCGGAGGGGTGGGTATCCGTGGGGATTTCCCGCACGTAAAAAAAAAAGCTGTACTGATTTGCCAATATAATATTTACTGTCGTCTCTGTTCGGAAAATGACGGTACTATGACATCGTTAAATTTTAATAAACAAAGTGAGATGTATTGATGTATTATGGTATTTAAATATTACGATAAAAGCATAATCATTATTGGATTTTGGTGTCTTGTACAATTTATAAGTGGGTAGGTTGAAATCATACGATGCACTGCGACAAAGCAAATCATATAAAAGGCCGACGATATTGAACGGGCGTCAGTTGATCCCCAGACGGCGAAGTGTAAGGTACGAAATAACATTGTTACATTATACTGTTTTCTGTGTAATATTATTGTGCTGTGAATTATTGACAATATCGTGTAAATAATATTGTGTATGTAAGCTATATTATGTTTATTATTATGTGATAAGGTTTGTTATAACGTAGTAATATCTGCGGAGAAATTACGATGTTTGTATTGCAGTAACTGACTAGCAGATAGAAATATTGATTACTGGATCAAACCCTTCTAGGGTATGATATGCAAAGTGTGTTATTGTGTATTTTTACTACTACCTCACGATATTGAAGTCATTCAACAGGTCTGTTTAATTACTTGATGTGGTTTATTGTGTATTAGCTACAAGCCTCTGAGATAATGCTATATCGTACAAGCTGGTTCGATACCAGTATGATCCTAAGACGTAAGAGTTGTAATTGTTCGATGTTTAATTATTGTAATGTGTAGCCATCAGCCTAGATCGTAATACTGTCATATAAAAATAAATAATTAAAAAAATTAAAAAACACGACTGCCCAATTTACAAAGAACTAAAAAGTAAAAAACCAAGAACGAAACAGATAAATAAAAATTTCATTGCAGTCGGGGGACAGTTCTCTGGAACTTGGTTAATCTCTGTTTGTCCCCCGACTGCAATGAAATTTTTATTTATCTGTTTCATTCTTGTTTTCTACTTTTTAGTTCGGTAACCTATTGAAATATCGAATTTCTGTTACCCGAATCTTAAAACCCCGAAAACGGTTAGTAGAACTTTTAAAAGACAGATGTAATGAATGACAACTTTCTATTATTCCGTTTTTCATTTCCCAGATGAATCAATTTCCAGGTGCACTAAAACCAAATTTTCAAATAGTATTTTTTTGTTTTCCATATTTTCATAATCCAAATATAGTTATACCAGATTCTCAGAATATTTTTTGTTTCCCATCGTACCATTTTCCAAATAAACTATTACCAAATTTTCATAATCTTTTTATTTGGTTCCCATACAAATCGTGTTCCAGCTAAACTATATACAGGTATAGTAAAAATCAGTAAATTTATACGATTCATTTAGGGTGTGTAACGGTTGATATAATAATAAAAAATCTAACGTTCACTTAAGACATAAATAATTTCACTTAATATAATGAAAACCTGAAGACTTATAAATATAATATACTTTTGTTTAAATTATTGTTTTCCATGTCATGCATGAACAGTTTTGTATGCAGGTATAATCAATGAATCAGGAAAGCGAGCTCGTGAACACTGCGTACCACACCCGACCCGACTCGCCGACTCGCCGTGGTACTTGTCTGCCCTACACTAGAGTGTTATTTAAGAACCGGAGGCGCGGAGGGGGGGGAGCCCCTTATTTCCTAGAAAGAAATTTCATAGAATTTCGTTTCACAGAAAATGCTTCATATAATATTTGGTTCTTATATTTTTATTTCGAATATTATTGTTTCAAAAACAATTTCCTACAATGACACATATTTCACATATTTCACATATTTCACATATTTCACAGAAACACATTTTTTAATCAATTTTTTTTGTTTAACAAACTTATCAAGCTGTAGTATTATTTTTAAAGAATATTAAACCACCTTTATAATGTTCCAAATCACATTTTTAACTGTAAAATTTACGAATTTTAACACCCCGACTCAGATTACCCCGACTCGGATAGGTTAGGTTAGAAGGCTAATGCGGGAGCTTCGCTACGCTCCGCTCCCGCATTAGGCGATTATTCCCAGTAGTCCCCTCTAGCTCTGTCCTCTGGGGTGACAGCTAGGAATTGTCTGCCCAGTTGTCATCGGGGTGACAATTTGTGCCGACTGTTCCCTTTGAAAGTTGACTAGAGGGGACAAATGAGAAGTTTGTTTCTCAGTTGTCACGGGGGGGGGGGGGACAATTGCAATTAAAAACAATACTAACTAAGCTCGACGGAGCCCCGCTCCGCGGGGCTCCTACTTCTGGGTGGTTTAAAAAAAATAACCACGAAGACTAAGGCGGGAGCTTCGCTTCGCTCCCGCCTTAGTCTTCTAGCCTAACCTATCCGAGTCGGATTGCACTGAGTCGGGGTGTTAACGATAATTAATTTCGAAGATTCTGTGTAACATAAGAAATCAAAAAGCTGGAATCTATGGATTGTTTCTGAAAACTGAGAAACAAACTTCTCATTTGTCCCCTCTAGTCAACTTTCAAAGGGAACAGTCGGCACAAATTGTCACCCCGATGACAACTGGGAAGACAATTCCTAGCTGTCACCCCAGAGGACAGAGCTAGAGGGGACTACTGGGAATATACTGCATTAGGCCTTCGTGGTTATTTTTTTATAAACCACCCAGAAGTAGGAGCCCCGCGTAGCGGGGCTCCGTCGACCTTGTAGACGCATCAATTGTTTAGTTCATAAAACCATATTTATGATAATATGTTATTCTTTGTAATAAGTTTCTATTAGATAAACAATATAATGATTAAGAATAGTTGATTTGATATTCTATGAAATGATTATTCTAATGTTTAACTTTATATGAAACAAAATTCAATGATTTAAAATTATATTAATTAAATATAATGATTATATTGATTATTCTATGAAACGAAATTATGCGAAACATTTTCTGTTATACGAAATTATATTAAACAATTGTCTATAAAACAACGCACACCCGCGGAGGGCTGCGGAAGCGAGCATGGGTGCCCGAACTTTGTTACGCAAGGGCGGAAGGACTGCACTTCCCGCAGCGCCGGAGAAGAGCAACACTAATGCTTGCCTGCTTGCCTGCATGCTTGCCTGCTTGCCTGCATGCATGCATGCCTGCATGCCTGCTTGCTTGCCGGTTTGATTGCCAGCTTACCTGCATGCATGCTTGTTTGCTTACATGCATACATATATTTTTTAAGGCAACGTGTGTTTTGTTCAGTAGGTCTCCAATTGTAGTTAGTAGACGCCATATGAGGTTTAGTTTTAGGTTTAGAAATCTGGATATTGTTTGTCTGGATATCAATTAACTGGATATCAATTAACTGGATATCAATTAATTGCATTTCAAAAATTTGTGTTTTAAAAATTGGGCTTTCGTGCATATGGATTACGGTCATCTGGATTTTGTGCATTTAGATTTCGTGTGTCTGGAACTCGTTCGTCTGGATTATAAAACGTCGTACAAATGAATAAATGGGCAAATGAAATTCGGAGTTGCGATTATATGGAAAATAAAACTTCGGAATTTGAAAAACCGGGATTATGAAAAATTGGCCAAACGTTTTCTGGATTATGATATTCGGAATGTTAAAATTCGGGATTAAGATAGGTAACCTTTTAGTTCTTTGTAAGTTGGGCACTCGTGTTTTTTAATTTTTTTAATTATTTCCAACTTGATCTGCGTTTCGTGATTTTTCGGTTACGTTTTTGAAAGTGACAGACCTTATAAATATTTAAATGTAAGGTTATATTATACATGTTATTTGTTACACGTAGCTGAAATTTCGGATTCAAAATGAATTCCCTGTGCTCAGTGAACTTGTCACATTCTGATATCGTTTCAATTTTACACATAACATACATATTTATGTCACATCATTACATTTTAATTAATTCATGTTTGTCTTAAAGGCGCACGTTCTAAATTTCAGTAGTCGATACCTTCAGAATATAGTTTATAAAAAGCAATTGGTCTTACTTTGTACTGCGTGCTACGTGCGCTCAGTTGCGTTCCCGGGTTGGGAAAAGGTTTTCATTATAGTTATTAATTTCTCGGTAGCAACACAAAGTGTCGTGGTGGTAAACGACGGAGTTCTATTCCTTGAGATTAAAAATTACATATTGCTAGCTATAATTACATCCAGTTGGAACATTAGATAGATATTTAGATCTAGTCAAAGGTCCGCTTACTTTTCCCGGAGCAACTACCCTATGACCTGTCTCATCTATTGTTTAGCAGGTGTACAAACTTGCAGGTGAGGCCTGAAGGATGTTGGTTGGGCCCCCTCAATCCGATGCTAGCTATAACGCAGGACCAAACATTATTAAGCACATTGTATTTCGACCGGTGATAATATGAACGAAGGTAGGAGGTCACTGCTTCTGTTTTCTCCCCCACCCTGTTTGCTGGTAACAACCAACAGGTGTCACTCAGCTGTACCCATGCTAGATTGTTTGCTACTAGTAATGCCAACATCGTTATAAGTCGTTACATTACAAAACAATTGAATAATTAGATACTAAGTGTTCCTTAAAGGTAAATGAATAAAATATGGTAATTCGTGTCTGACAGCCTCTTAACTACGAAAACTACTTCGCCTGCTTCGACAAACGATTTGATTGATGAAATAATCAATAAATATGATATACATTATATTATACTTAGGTGGCTGACACGACACGATTTGATTGATGAAATAATCCATAAATATGATAAATTTTTGTATAGAAACTATCGTGAGCCATTTTTCATTCGATAAATTTATTACGGCTGTACTCACGTCACTCGTCAGGATGCGCCTGACTAGTTTCGGACCCGACCGGAGTCCTTAATCATGAGCAGAGCACCCAGGCGCGGCGACGTCAGGTGCTTTACTGCGTTCCCAACGTTGGCACTGTCGTCGCGCGCGCTCGGATAACGGCGGGGCACTCGGCTGGTTCCGGGACAGTTCGGCTGTCCTCGCTGTCGCGTCTGTGTCGTCATCGTCGTCGCTCGATGGTTCAGCAGTGCGGTATAACGCGCTCACCGTGTCGCATTCCAGGTTCGATTCCCATTTGTGGTACGTGCATTTCAATGCCGGTTTCCAAGCTGGTGGCAGTGTCCATCCCTTCTCTCTGTTGAAATTCGGACGACGGCTTATTTCAATCGCCTCCCGTACTTTTCGCGGCACAAAGTATGTTTCTTTCGCTAGTACGGAGGCCTTATCAAACCGTATGTAATGAGCCGTGTCCGTCATGAAGGCGTGCTCAGCGACTGCCGACCTATTGGTGTCCATGTTTTTCATGCACCGTATATGTTCCTTGAGCCTGGTCGCGACGCTGCGGCGAGTCTCCCCGATATAGCTCATGTCACAGTCGCACGGAATTGAGTAAACACCAGCTACCCCCAGTGGATTGTTGTCTTTGGGTGAGCGAAGCAGCTGCTTTAATTTGCTGGGTGGGTGGAAGATTGTCCTGATGCTGTATCCTCGGCGTAACAGGTGTCCAATCTTGTCGGTCACACCTCGGATGTAAGGCAAGAACGCCGGTGTCCGTTCCACAACTGCCTGGCGTTTGTTGGCAGCGGCACTCGCTAGACGATTACAATGACGCCACTGATAACCGTTGCTTTCTAACACCTGGCGGAGATGTCGCATTTCAGCCTCCACGTATTGTGTATCACACAGGCTGAGCGCACGGTTGATCAGTGACCTCGGCACGGATGATAGCTGAGCGGGGTGGTGGTGAGAGTCTGCACGTAGATATCTATCTGTGTGTGTGGGTTTCCGGTATACAGTGTGTGATAAGCGTCCGTTTGATTCTTGGATAACCAACACGTCCAGAAATGGCAGAACTCCGTCTTTTTCTTCTTCTACCGTACAACGTATCTTCCGGTGCACATTGTTAAGGTGGTCTGTAAATTCCAACAGCGAGTTTCGATCGACGATTGCATATATGTCATCCACATATCGCCACCAATGATGGAGTAGCAATGGGTTCACCGCTCGCACCAGTGACGGCCGGCATCCTCATGGAGTGGTTTGAAGATCAAGCACTGACCACCGCACCTGTAAAGCCCCGATATTGGTGGCGATATGTGGATGACATATATGCAATCGTCATGCGACGATCGTCAATCGATAACAATCCACTGGGGGTAGCTGGTGTTTACTCGATTCCGTGCAACTGTGGCTTGAGCTATATCGGGAAGACTCGCCGCAACGTCGCGACCAGGCTCAAGGAACATATACGGTGCATGAAAAACATGGACACCAATAGGTCGGCAGTCGCTGAGCACGCCTACATGACGGACACGGCTCATTACATACGGTTTGATAAGGTCTCCGTACTAGCGAAAGAATACTTTGTGCCGCGAAAAGTACGGGAGGCGATTGAAATAAGCCGTCGTCCGAATTTCAACAGAGAGAAGGGATGGACACTGCCACCAGCTTGGAAACCGGCCTTGAAATGCACGTACCACAAATGGGAATCGAACCTGGAATGCGACACGGTGAGCGCGTTATGCCGCACTGCTGAACCATCGAGCGACGACGATGACGACACAGACGCGACAGCGAGGACAGCCGAACTGTCCCGGAACCAGCCGAGTTCCCCGCCGTTATCCGAGCGCGCGCGACGACAGTGCCAACGTTGGGAACGCAGTAAAGCACCTGACGTCGCCGCGCCTGGGTGCTCTGCTCATGATTAAGGACTCCGGTCGGGTCCGAAACTAGTCGGGCGCATCCTGACGAGTGACGTGAGTACAGCCGTAATAAATTTATCAAATATGATTTACATTATATTATACTTAGGTGGCTGACATGACTCACGTCCCACTTCATGGAAAGTTGCTACCATGCCCTATAGGCGTATGCAACACTCGTGCTGGTCGACCCTGTAGAATCCTTCCAATGCCCTTCTTGAACCCTATTTTGCAATCACTTGCAAAAATCAGAGCAGGTAAATCATTCCACAGCTTGAGCGTGTGTGGGATGAATTTCCTTTCATACCGCACTGTGCGTGTGTGATGATGAATTCCCAGCCTTAGGCGAGCAATGCGGTGATAGGATGCAGCTGTGGGCATCATGTCGAGCATTTTTTCTATACATAAGTGTAATGTACAGGTGGTACAACACACACACAGCGAGGCAAAATCCCTCCTCAAGCTGAGAGAGAGATTCCACACTGCCTGTGAATATGCGATTGTCGATGATCCACAGTGCCCGTGTTTGCACCGAGTCGAAGGGGTCAAGCTGGTATATTTTTTCAAAAGGTCAAATCTTCATAAAACATTTACTAACAATTGTAGTTTAGCAATTTTAACCCTTATTTCGATTTAGTCCGCTGTGACGTACAAGTACTTTAAAAAAATCTGTGGCACTATTAAACCTATTTTTAAACAAATAATTTTTAGTAGTACTTACTTACTTCCAGCGGGGGACGCCGCAGACCGGACGGGTGATCTGCCCTTTTATGGGGGCCATTTCACCCAATTCCCCTATTCCTCCTGTTTGGAGGCCAAGAAGTGTCCGGCAATCACGGCGTTCCGTCGAACCTACCTGTCTCTTTGCAGAATCTTACGATCTGTTCCACCTTCAGATCCTCGAGGTCTTGTTCTTCTAGGGTGTCCGTCCCCATGTTTTCCCATCTTATCATTGAGTACATGGGGCATTTGGCCAGCAGGTGGAGGCTGGTTTCCTCCTCCTCCATGCACTCTGGGCATTTGGGGTCAGTTTTCACCCCTATAAGTGTCAGGTGCCTATTTAGTCGGCAGTGTCCCGTTATCACTTCTACGACCAGCCTCATGTTTCCTCGGGAGAGTTTTAACAGTCGGCTTGTTTTCTTTGTGTCAAAGCTTTTGATGAAGATCTTCGACTGTCTCATGACTGGCGAGGACTTCCATCTTCTATTGGCTTCGGCCACTATGCTTCGGCTGATGACTCCCTTTGTTATTTTATGGGCGATGGGTAGTCTGGGCTCAGGGCCCACCTGATCTTCATCAGCTCCTTTTCTCGCCAGTTCGTCCGCCGTCTCATTTCCCATGTTGCCCTCATGTCCGGGCACCCAGGCGAGCGTCACGTCGAGTTTCCTGGACAGTCTTTCAATGGTATTCTTACATTCCTTGACGAGCGCAGATGTCGTCTCTGTTTTTCCTAGTGCCCTTAGTGCCGCCTGGCTGTCACTGTAAATGGTTACCTTGCCTGTGTCTTTCAGGCAGTCCACCATTTCCGCGCATTCCATTATGGCATAAATTTCCGTTTGGAAGACACTTGCATATTTGCCTAATGGTATTGTTTTATTTATTTCTGTTCCGTCTTCGCACCTGATGTGTACGCCGGATCCAGAAAGCTTGGTTGATTCTTTTCTAGAGCCATCTGTGTAGCAGATGATGCCTTCTGCATTCATCATCCAGTCGTCTCTTGATCCAATGTGTATTCTATATTTCTTATCAAAAGTCCTTTCCTTCCTAATTAGGTCGTTGTTTGACAGGACCATTGATAGTCTTTCTTCGTAGCCTTGACTGATTCTGGCATGGCCCTCATCCAGTATGTTGGCGGTCCACTGACCAGTGCTTCTTAGTTTGAACCATTGTTCTGTTGCTTTCCTTTTTATTTCAAGGTCTATAGGATTTAGGCCCAGTATGATTTCCAGTGCGGCTGTGGGAGTGGTCCTCATCGCTCCGGTGGTCATAAGAGCTGCCAGTCTTTGGACTTTGTTTAATTCCTGTTTGTTTTTCCCAACTTGGGCTTTGTGCCACCACACTAGAGCTCCGTGTGATATCCTTGGCAATATAATTGCTTTGTATATCCACATCACTATGGATGGTTTCATCCCCCAGCTTCTACCTACCGCTCTTTTGCATTGCATCATGGCCATTTTTGCCTTTGAGCATGCCTGGCTTATGTGTGTCTTATAGGTCAGTTTACTGTCCAGTATTACTCCTAGATATTTGACCTCCTTCACCACTTCGAGGTCTTGATTATTTATTCTAATTGGTTCAGTCTGTCCTATTTTTCTCTTGTTGGTGAATAGGACCAGTTTGGTTTTGTCAGGGTTTAGGTTTAAGCCTTTACCCCTGCACCATTCTAGTGCTTCTTTTAGCCCCCTGTTCATAATGTTACACATGACACTGAGGACTTTTCCTGTAATTAGGAGCACACCATCGTCAGAGTACATCTGTGTGTAGATGTGCCTCCTATTGATCTTGTCGACTAGTTCATCTATTAGCAGGCACCATAGTAGGGGCGATAGGCATCCTCCTTGCGGAAAACCTCTTTTTGCTATCACCGTACGTCTTGTTCCTGCTATTTCTGCTTGTATCAGTCGGTGTCTTAGCATGTTTTTCACCCATCCTGATATGTCTTTGTTTATTCCTTCCCGATTTAGGGTTTCCTCTATTGAGTCTGGAGTCGCTCTGTCGAATGCCCCCTCGACGTCAAAGAAGCATCCTAGTGCGTATTCTTTATTGCTCAGCGAACTCTGCACTCTGTTAACCAGGTTGTGAAGGGCTGTCTCAATCGATTTTCCCTCCATGTACGCATGCTGGTTTCTGTGCAGTGGTGATCCGCTCGTGGCCACTTGTTCTCTTATCAGTCTATCTAGTATCTTTTCAAGGGTCTTTAGTAAGAACGAGGAGAGGCTTATACATCTGAAGGATTTAGCTTCTTGGTACGTGGCCTTTCCTGGTTTCGGTATGAACACCGCTCTTACTTCCCTCCATCTTGTTGGTATGTACTTCATTCTGATGCTGCAGTTAAATAGCTTCAGAAGGTCGTCGCCTATATTTTTTATGGCTACTTGGATCATTTTTGGAAAAATCTCATCCATTCCCGCAGCTTTATAAGGCTGGAATGATTGGACACTCCACATTAAATGCTCTTTGGTGATAACTGTCCCCTCCTCCGTCTCCATTATTGGGTACGTGTTCGTGGACCTCTCATGAGCCTTGTATTCTTCGCATTCCGGGAAGTGTGTATTGAGCATCATTTCCAGGATCTTTTCCGGGTCAGAGATCAGTTCGTCCCCGTTCTTAATGCTGCCTAATTTGCAAGTGTTGTTCTTGGGGAACATCTTTGCTAGCCTTGCTGCATCAGGGTACTTTTCTACCCCTTCGCAGAAGGTCTTCCAGCTATTTCTGTTCTCCCTCTTGCAGTCCTTTTTGAAAGCATTCCTTTCCGTCTTGTATTTCATCCAGCTGTCCTCATCGCCCTTCCTTTGGGCTATCCTGAGGGCTCGCCGTGTCTTTTTTCTCTTTTTTTCCAGTGCTTTTGTCCACCATGGTTGTCCCTTTCCCGGTTTTATTTCTTTCAGTGGGCATGCCTTATGGTATGCCTCTCTCAGGGCTTCAACCAGGCGGTTGGTTTCTCTCTCTATGTCTTCTTCGTCTCTCAGTAGGTTTGGATCGATTGGACTCCATCTTTCGATTTGTTTTTCGTATGTTGCCCAATCGGTCTTCCTTGCATTTCTTGTTAGGGTCTTCTCGATCTTGGCACCCAGGTTGAAGGTTATTCTTCTGTGGTCCGATTTCGAGTCCCTTTTATCTACTGTCCAGTCTGTTATGTGCTGACTTATCCTGTCGGATGCGATAGTTATGTCCAGCACCTCTTCTCTGGCCTTGGTAACAAACGTTGGTGTGTTACCTTCGTTTATTATATCAAAGCCTGTTGAACTAATAAAATCTAATAGTAGGTCACCTTTGTTATTGCAGTCCGTGCTACCCCATGCCACATGGTGGGAGTTTGCATCGCAACCTAGAATAATAGGAATGTTCTTACCATTATATTTTCTTGTTATTTCTTCCATTTCTGGTGTTGGGGGTTTGTAGTCCACCTCGCTTGGTATGTATGCGGAGACTAGAAGCACCCTCTCTTTGCTGCCTGTGTTTAACTGGATCGTTGCTGTGGCGCTAGCTAGGTCACTGTAACAATCTGCCTTTATTATGCCTAACGATCTTGCACTACCGCTTATGTATATACATGCCCTGGGAGTTAACTCACCGCAGTCGTGGTAGATGATTTCACCTCCCAGGGATCCGAGCCCAGCTATACGTCCTTTGACAACGTATGGCTCTTGCAGTAGTGCGATGTCTATTTTCTCGTCCACCACGTGTCTGCAGAATTCGATCATAGCGTCGCGGCAGTGGTGGAGATTTTTTTAGTAGTAAATGTAACTGTTAAATAGAAAAAAATAATATTGTAATCTGGCAACATTTCATCTGTCACTTGTCGAGAAGAATGGCGTCGAAACAGAGGCGTTCAACTTTGCGTAAGATTAGTGCACTGATAAAACTATTCATATTTTGCTGTTTATTTACATTTAATTCATTTATGAAGTAGTTGTCCGCCATACCGGACTGTGCCGAAATGATACTAAAGCACACAAAGTTTTACTTGTCCATCGGGGCGGACTTTATCGAAAAGAGTAATAAATAAAATATGTGTTATTTTTGGAAAAGTGATAATTATATACCTACGTTTTTTGGAATTTTACTCTTTAATAGCAAGTGATAAAATATACAATACAATATATATATATATATATATATATATATATATATATATATATACATCCAGTAACTCATTTGGCGTCAGGTATGTGGTGCATCATTAGGACGTCCACCAGTTCTGCTTACATTTTTCATCATCTGTCGACGAATATTGCTTAGTTTTTTGATTTCCTACTCCAAAAGATACTTAATTTTCTTGCTTTGCAGTTAGGCCCAAACATTTTTGGACCCCATACAATAGTGAAGCTTTAGTGACCTCCGACGTATATCAATATTATTTATATATTGCGCGGATATTTTCACGTCCAAATCAGACGGTTGGGATTTAAAAGTGCGACGTTGCCAGCTTGTGAATCGTTTAACTTACCTCTTTCTTTCACGGAGTCCCGCAAAATGAATTGTCTATTGTGAAAAATATTTTTTTTATGATTTCTCGGTTGACCGCTGTCTTATTTGGGCTATTCTCATTTTTGTATTTATAGAAACAACGACTGATTCCACAGCTGTAGTACCTAACATCTTACTACTGTTGTGGAATCAGTCGTTCTTTCTCATCGTACGAAGAAACTTTAATATTAGCATGAGTTTACATACGGGTTAGTTAGTTAGTTTATCTGGGCTGTTCCGCACTTAGCCTTTTGATTGGGCCATTGTGCGTACCATCTTACCTCTCATTCCAACCAACCCAGATCCTCCCAAAAAGCCAGCAGCATTTTCAGGTTTCCACATGCTTCCCAGAGTGACGCTGGTGACTGGAGGAATTTCGCCCGTTGTGCGGCCACGCTCGTGCACTCTGTAAGCACATGCCGTGGCATTTCTTCTGCCCCCATGCAGCTTCTGCATAGGGGGTAGTCCGTCACACCTATTGTAAACAGATGCTTGTTTAGGGGACAGTGACCGGTCAAGAGGCCGGTGACCTTGCGGATTTGGCCCCTTTTTAGCCTAATGAGGTTTCGGCTAAACGTTTTTGATGCTACCGGAACTGCATTTTTTGTTTGTCTGCATCCTTCAGTGTTTGTCCATTCTGTCAGATGGGTTTCTTCTGTACTTTTTCGTAGCCAAGTTTTGACCTGTGCTTGAGGTATGGGTAGTATTGGTTCCTGATCTGATCCTCTCTTGGCCAATTCATCGGCTGCGTCGTTGCCGAGGGAGTTGCTGTGTCCCTTGATCCATTGCAGCGTAACCCCGTTTGTGTTTGCAATGGATTGGAGTGTGTTATGACATTCCAATATGAGGACAGAGGTTATGGTGTTACTTTGGAGAGCTTGGAGTACGGATGCACTGTCTGAGATGATCTTTACATCTAGATCTCTGACATCTCAGGCGGCAATCGTCTCCGCCGCTCTCGTTATGCCAATACATTCGGTTTGAAATATTATGCTTAGCTTGTCCAAGGTGGTTGTTATTTTGATATTTAAGTCATTCGAGAAGACGCCTGCTCCGGCACCATGTGTGGTTTTGGAGCCGTCTGTGTATATCCTAACTTCTTTGACGCCAGAGTTATCTCTTTTTTCTTCAGAAAGTTGGATATGATACTTCCTTTCGAAGACGTGGTGACATGGTATTCTGTCTATGGGAGCCTCGAGAAGTGGTATCTTCTTTAGGATTCCCTGTAGAATCTTTGAATGCTTTGTTCCAGTATTCTCTTTCCAAAGCCCATTATTTTTCATTCTTAAGGCTACTGCCTTGGCCTCCTCCTGTATGATTAGATGCAGCGGTCTCAGGTTTAGGAGGTGCTCTAGTGCGACTGATGGGGTGGTTCTCATGCATCCAGTGGCTGCTGTACTCGCTAAGCGTTGTAAACTCTGGAGTTTTTCTTTCACAGTGATCAGTTCTGTTCTGGGCCACCATACAACTGATCCATAGGTTAGGGAAGGTCTGATAATTGCCGTATACAGCCAAAGTGTTATCTTTGTGTTAAGACCCCAGTTCTTACCAACGAGTCTTCTGCATTGCCAGAAAGTTATACAGGCCTTTTTCGTCTTAGCATTTATATGCATGGCTAGCCCAATTCAATTCAATTATTGTCAAGTATGATGCCCAGATATTTAACTTGAGTTGTTAGAGCTAGTTTGGTGTTAAATAGTTTTGGTAGTTGTAGTTCTGGTAACTTTCTTTTGTTGGTGAAAAGGATAAGTTCTGTTTTTTTCGGGTTTACTGATATTCGGTGTTCTTCGCACCATTCTTCCACAATCTGAAGGGCTGAGCGCATGATTTTGCATAGCACGTCCACAGCCGTTCCGCTTATCAGTATTGCAAGATCATTCGCGTACCCGATGGTGGTGCATCCTCTCTCATTTAGTCTCTTTAGGAAGCTGTCTACTATTATATTCCATAAAAGTGGCGATAGGACGCCTCCTTGTGGGCACCCTTTGACTACCTTTGCTCTTGTGGTAGTGCTCACTATCTGGACCGCTCTTTTGCTTATTAGCTGAGTGATCCAATCCCTTATGGTTGGTTCTACCCTACGCCTTCGCAAGGCTTCGTTAATGCTGCTGTGTACCGTTTTGTCGAAAGCCTCTTCTATGTCTATGAAAGTAACTAGTGTTGAGGCTTTATTTGTGATAGCCGATTCTATCTTATGCACTACCATGTGCAGTGCGGACTCTGTTGATCTACCTTTCCTGTACGCATGTTGCTGAGGATGTAGTGGGTTGTCTTTTAGTGTTACATACGGGTATTTCTAAGCTTAATTTGATTAGATTCAAAGAGTATTATTGACTAGATATTTCTGATAGATTATTCTCAGCCTGTAATCGCCCACTGCTGAGCGTATCTTTGACTACGTATCTAAGGTACGCCACTAGCTACTTAGTATCAACCAGCCCCGCAGGAGTGACCCGATCAAGCTGTGTTTGCCTTACTAAAAAACGCTATTTAAATGGTACTTACACCAAAAAATGGAATAATCCACATATTTCTTAATATTTTAAGAACCCGAAACTTTTCACTCTCCTTTCGCTATATTAGAAACAGCAACTTTTGCTCATGACCATCTACCGAGCGCTAACGCAGGTCTGTGTATTAAGATTGGACTTGGACGAAAATGCTTTCATATGTCCGGCTGACCCGCGGCCGTCCGCGGTTTGTCCGTTTGTTCTTGGTAGCAAATAAAATTATTTATATATAAATATATAAATAAAACTACTTTAACCGATTTAATCGCGTGTATTATTTCAAACTTTAACCCGACGTCTCGAGGCCTTTTCAAGTCCCATGGTCACGGGTTGAGTCTTACCCGTGACCATGGGACTTGAAAAGGCCTCGAGACGGGCTAGGTCTGTTTGACGCTGTACGATTACGATTACGATTTTCATACTGTACGATATTTGACGTCCGTATATATGAATCTATAGCACTACTTTACAAAAATAATTGGACGTT
This sequence comes from Eilema caniola, assembly GCA_949126895.1. Taxonomy (NCBI): domain Eukaryota; kingdom Metazoa; phylum Arthropoda; class Insecta; order Lepidoptera; family Erebidae; genus Eilema; species Eilema caniola. The sequence continues at coordinate 2,858,463 of OX421461.1, read as the reverse complement.
GAATATGGGGCGGCATGAAAAGTTTTTACCGTCAACTGACGTCCGTATATAGCTTCAGAGCTACGCGACACATATACGGATGTCGGTTTGACGCATACTTCTCATATCGTACGATATTTGATGCCCATATACATGAATTTATAGCACTATTTTAGAAAATTAATCGGACATCGAATATGGGGTGGCATGAATAGTAGGTATCTACGTCAACTGGCGTCCGCATATAGCTTCAGGACTACGCGATACATATACGGATGTCGGTTTGACGTATACTTTTCATACTGTACGATATTTGACGTCCGTGTACATGAATCTATGGTACTACTTTAGTAAAATAATCGGACGTCAAATATGAGGAGGCATGAATAGTAGGTATATACCGTCAACGGACGTCCGTATATAGCCTTAAAGCTACGAGACATATATATGGATGCCGGTTTGACGCATACGTCCGTATACATGAATCTAATATCACTTCTTCCTTCTCCTATAAATGCATAAAGTCCCATTATTATTTTACTGACATGTAATATTCTATATTATACATAAATGAGTATGAGTAGTATGAGTATGAGTATGAATTTATGACCCAACACCGTCTCAGGTAATTAATCATGAATAAAATTTTCTAACGTTTGCGCGACTGTTATACAAAAATAATTGGATGTTGATTATATTGTTTTGATTGCGGTAGGTGCGAGTTGGCAGGGGAACCACCCCACAGTCTTGACTTCCTCGTAGTGTTCCCCAGGCAACGCCGCGCTTGTCACCGTAACGGAGTGGCAAGCCGGCGGCTAACGAAGACTGTGCGATCGAGTGCGCTCCTTGCGGATATCTCGATCTTTGACGTGCCATTTCGCTATGCCGAAACCATCGCGGGACGCCTCCGGGCGCTTCCTTAAAAAAGGCCCTTCTCAGGGCCAACCCCAAACGGCCCTTCTCAGGGCCAACCCTGATGACGCTTCTGCGTCAGAGGCTGGCCGCGCACCACCTGCGACTAGCCCGCGTTGTGAGGAGGAGCCCCTTCCGGACTCCGACAGGGATGACTTGGCGGTGGAACTGTCGGACCGACAGACCCAGAAGCGGGCTCGGAGCGCGGAGGCCTCTTCGGACTCGGCCAAGGCCAAGCCCAAAAAGAAGGCCAAGGCTAGCTCCAGCCACGACACAGGCTTGCTAGACGCCCAGCGCCAGCTTAACCTGGCCAACAGGGCGACGCTCCAACTGGAGCTGGAGGAGCAGGTCGCCGCCAAGGAGGAGCAAGCTCGCGTCCGTAGGGCTAAAGCGGGCTACGGTGCGCCAACCGTCCTGTATGCGGACCACTCCTTGGCGGAACTTGAAAAGATAGCTCAGGAGGACCAAGAGGGGATTGTTCAAGTCGCCTCGAGGTCCTCGAACCTGAAGGGAACCTTCCAGAAGGCCCTCAAATGCCGGGCCGCAAGTATGTTCGGCATCGTCCGTGAGTTGGTGCAGCGCACGGCCACGGACGAGATACAGCAACTGCAGGCGAGGACCGATCGCTTGCAGAAGGAGGTCAGCGAGCTTCACAGTAAGCTCGCTGAAGCCACGGCGCAGCCTGTCCAGGCCTCGCCAGCAGTGGCGGCGGTGGACCTCTCCTCCTCCGTCCTTGAGAACACCATCCGCAAGGTGGTAATGGAGGAGAGGGCCTTCACAAGGGTCTGCTTCGCGGGCATCGAGGATCGCCTCCTGCCCGAGAAGCGCGTCCGGCCACCACTAGCGGCGGACGGGGCCGCCCACGGGCGGCAGGCCCTTGGCGTGCCCCAAATGGCTCCTCCCCCGACCTCAAAGCCCTCAAAAGGCAAGGGCAAGGGAAAGAAGTCGTCCACGGTACAGGTGACTCCGGTCGCGGTCGCAGCCGGAACCTCTGAGAGGGAAGACGCCTTCCTCCCCTCCACCACCCAGTCCAAAGATTCGTGGACTGAAGTGGTTAGGAGGAAGAAGCGAGGCGCCAATAAGGCAGCGTCGGCCGTCGCCCTTGCCAACGTCCCTTCCGGCTCGTCCAATCTGACGGACAAAGGAGGGGGGCAGAAATCGGGGCGGCGGTCGCAGCTGCGGGAGGCTGCGATGCGGCAGCATTGCGGGGTGGGGCCATTAGGAAGGGCGGCCGGCGGATTCCCCCTCGGCATACCGACCCATCGTTCTGCTCGATGAGGTCGGTAAGATGTTCGAGGGGATAGTAGCCGCTCGGCTGAACGAGCATCTGCGGGTGGTCGGGCCAGACCTGTCGGACGCTCAGTTCGGTTTCCGAACTGAGCGTTCCACCGTGGACGCCCTGGCCCTGTTGAAGGACCAGGTGAAGGAGGCCGTTGAGGCTGGGGACGGAGTGTTGGCTGTGTCGTTTGACATAGCCAACGCGTTCAACTCCGTTCCCCACTCAACCATACTCGAGGCACTCCGTTTCCATGGGGTGCCTCGGTACCTGAGGGGCCTACTGGCCAGCTACTTGGAGGATCGAACGGTCCTCCTCGTTGACAAAGCTGGCCAGCTACGGCGTTACAGCGTCGAGTCCGGTGTTCCGCAGGGGTCAGTCTTAGGACCACTTCTGTGGAACATCGGGTTCGACTGGCTGTTGAGGGGAGCCCTCCTCCGTGGCACGAGTGTCATTTGTTATGCGGATGACACTCTGCTCACTGCCCGGGGAGGGAAATTCAGGGAGGTGGCCAATCTGGCCTCGGCGGGCGGATCCCTGGTCGCGGGGAGGATCCGCCGCCTAGGGCTGAAAGTGGCGCTGCACAAAACCGAGGCCGTGTTCTTCCACGGGCCTCGGCAGCGCCCACCACCTGACGCCCACATCTTTGTGGAGGGCGTCAGGGTAGAGGTAAAGGCCCAGTTGAAATATCTGGGCCTTACGCTGGACAGCAGGTGGCGCTTCAGCCCGCATTTCAGCGGGCTGTCGTCGCGCCTGCTGAAGGCGGCGGGGGCCCTCTCATGGCTTATGCCAAACCTGGGAGGGCCAAGTGGGCGGTGCCGGCGTTTGTACGCCGGCATTTTGAAAAGTATGGTCCTGTACGGGGCGCGCCCATCTGGGCGGACTCCCTCCAAAGGAGGGAGAATGCCACGGCACTCCGGGCGCCTCAAAGGGCCATCGCCCAGAGAGTGTCGCGAAGCTACCGGTCGGTAAGCTTCGCGGCGGCGTGCGCTCTGGCGGGCACCCCCCCTTGGGAGCTCGAGGCGTGGGTGCTCGCCAGAGTGTACGAATGGACGGCGGGGCGTAGGGCGCTCGGGGAGCGCCCCGCCCCTGAAGAGAGGGAGGCCGTTCGGCGGGAGGCGAGGGATGCCATCGTCCATCACTGGACGGTGGCTCGCCGCCGCAAATTTTGGTCGCCGGACGTTGGACTCGCTCGGGCCGGTCCTGAAGGACTGGCTCGAGCGGCAACACGGCTTCCTCTCTTTTCGACTGGTGCAGGTGCTCTCCGGGCACGGCTGTTTCGGATCGTACCTGCACCGGATCGGGAGAGAGGAAAGCCCATCGTGTCACGACTGTGGCGCGGTGGAGGACACGGCGCAGCACACCCTAGAGGTTTGCGCGTCGTGGTCCGAGCGGCGCCGCAGTCTTGTCGCGGTGGTCGGGCCGGACCTTTCGCTCCCCAGCTTGGTAAGGGCCATGCTGGGGAGCGAGGAGGCGTGGGCAGCGGTCGCCTCCTTCTGTGAAGACGTAATGTCACAGAAGGAGGCGGCGGAGCGCGCGCGGGAGGACGATCCTCTTGCGCCGCAACTCCGCCGACGAAGGAGGGGTAGGAGAAGGCGGGCACGCGGCCGCCCTCCTAGCCCCCGGTGATGAGCAGCGGGTGACAGGCGCGGGGGCGCCCTCACCCGCATTGCACTGCCCATCACCCCGCCGTACGAGGATGACTGGGCACTCACGGCCATCCTCGAGCCCCTCCCCGCGCTCGGGAGGGGCGTGAAGGGCCCGTCACGATTAGGCGGGCAATCGCTGGAGGGGGACTGGACCTCTAAGAAAAGTGATGCGGGAGTGCCGCTGGGTCGTTTAGTGGGTATACCGGGAACCTGTTCCCGGGGAGTCCCACATATCCCTCTCGTCCCCCGACGGGAGGGAATGCGTAACGCATTTTTCCCAGCGGAAAAAAAAAAAAAAAAAAAAAAGGTGCGAGTTGGCAACGTCGCAATTGTGGACGCCAAATACGTGAATCCGTAGTCAGGAATTCCTCTAGATATACAGTGTGGATATACGCACTGCAGCAGCGCCTCACCTGCGCGGTGATTTCTTCGGGAAGTTTTCAATATTTTATTGCAACCATTTAAAGCGAATTTTGGCTTCCGTCGATTTTTGTACTACGGCTAGCTAGGATCAATAGGACTTAAGTGCCACCGGATAACAAAGTGGCGTCCGGTATATGGACGCCAAAAGCAGGTGGACGTCTACCATTTCCAATGACTTTTTAATTGTTATTCGTGCGAATATAGCTACATTGCTGTCATGTGAATTCTATTGTCGACGAGAAATTTTGTTTAGGTACGAAAATTAGATATTCAATTTGAAATAATTCTCGCTGGTTTTTTGCGTCCGTTCTCGATGGAAATCATGTGACACATTGTATATTTTTGTATTCGGTCCATGCATTTAATCGATTTTCCTATATCCATCTAAATGTATGGATATATTGATACCGTATATTGTACTATATTAATTCTATGCATTCTACTAATTAAATGACTCCTTACTATATTTGAGATTATTTCGGTACCGTATATTATTTTTAAATGTACGCCATAAACTGTTAAGTTTGTTGCTTCCTCATAACCTTATGTTATATCGATACGTACATAGGTACCTATATAATAGATCCCAATAAATTCATTGCGTGACATGGTCTCTGTCTACCCCAATGGGAGACAGTAGTGACGATATGAATCCATACTAATATTATAAATGCGAAAGTAACTTTGTCTGTCTGTCTGTCTGTATGTTATGCTTTCACGCCTAAACCACTGAACCGATCTTGATGAAATTTGGTACAGAGGTATATTAGAGCTTGAGAACGGACATAGGCTACCTTTTATCACGAGAAAGGGGGTTTAAGGGGGGGAAATAGGGGATGAAAGTTTTTTTGAAAGTTTGTCATTTCTGAAGATATCTTTATGAAATTTGGTACAGAGGTAGATTAGAGCTTGGGAACGAACATAGGTTACCTTTTATCGCGAAAAGGGGGGTAGAAGGGGGGGGAACTAGGGCCTTGGGATGAAAGTTTGTCATTTTTGAAGATTTCTTGATGAAATTTGGTACAGAGATAGTTTAGAGCTTGAAAACGGATATAGGCTACCTTTTATTGCGAAAAGGGGGGTAGAAGGGGGGGGGGACTAGGGTCTTGGGATGAAAGTTTGTCATTTTTGAAGATTTCTTGATGAAATTTGGTACAGAGATAGTTTAGAGCTTGAAAACGGATATAGGCTACCTTTTATTGTGAAAAGGGGGGTAGAAGGGGGAGGGGACTAGGGCCTTGCGATGAAAGTTTGTCATTTTTGAAGATTTCTTGATGAAATTTGGTACAGAGATAGTTTAGAGCTTGAAAACGGATATAGGCTATGTTGGAGGTAAATGCCCTCTTCTATCTCCGACTGGCTGCAAGTAACGCAGCGCTTAAACTAACAGGAACACAACGTTCACTTACCCCTGTGATGTCCACCCAGCACCTGCAGAACCCTCGCAAGGCGTGTATGTATGTGAGGTGTGTAATTGTGTGTGTAATGCGTCTGTTCAGTGTTTATTTGCCCGCAGATGGTTGACTGGTCCTGCACGGTCGACCACGATGCTGATCTGCTCCAAGCTTGCCAGCGATCTCCCCAGTAGGCACACCACACACTCCGCAGTCCCGATTAATGTATATATGTATAATTCCCAAATATATAAAAGCTTAATCTTCCCAAATTAATACCCGCGTCCACGCAGACGATTCAGACCCCGTATATCAAGTGACGCAACTGATAGTGGATGACACTTAACTGTCATTCAGCTGTCATCGAAACTTATAACTAATAGTTTGGACACTAGTCCTTTGGCCCAAACAGTCACCCGCCCGAACAGGTCCCAACCTGTTCCTTCAGACCACTGGTAAACGAGACAGTGTTGCTACCGCTCGCTTTAGAACTGACTCCCCAACTCTGACTTCCGCGGACCGCGGGGTCCCATCCTTTCCGGGGAACAAGTTAACGATGCGCCCCCGGCGCCATCGCAGTGGCGGTAGGTTAACATCCTTAACCAGCACTAAGTCTCCAACACGAGGAGGGGTAGTCTTGTCAGTCCACTTAAGGCGCTGCTGCAACAGATGGAGGTACTCGAGCGACCACCGCTTCCAAAAATCTTGCGACATCTGTTGTAACATTTGATACCTGCTCAACCTATGGAGCTTCACCCCCGCGAATGGGTATTCAGGCAGCGCGTTAAGTGGCCTCCCTATCAGAAAATGACCCGGAGTCAACACTTCCAAGTCATTCGGATCTGAACTAATCTTACACAATGGTCGTGAATTAAGAACTGCCTCTATTTTACAGAATACAGTGACGAGTTCTTCAAATGTTAACACGGTTTGCCCTATCACGCGTAACAAATGGACCTTAGCAGACTTGACTGCAGCCTCGAAAATCCCACCCCAGTGGGGACATCCCGGGGGACTGAAGGTCCACTCGATGCCCCGACGGGAGAAGGCCGTTCCGATGTCATCCCTATTTACATCGAGAAATTCCCTAATTTCCTTAAGTTGACGCTCCGCACCAACGAAGTTGGTCCCATTGTCGGACCGGACCAGAGACGGAAGGCCCCTCCGGGAAACAAACCGGTCTAAACAAGCAATGAATGCTTCCGTCGTAAGGTCAGCGACTACCTCAAAATGAACGGCCTTGGTGGACAGACAGACAAACACGCAAAGATACGCCTTGAACACCTTTGCATTCCGAAGGCGTGAATTCCGAATCATAAACGGCCCAGCGAAGTCCGTGCCCACTCCCATAAATGGTCTAGCCTCCATCACCCGATCGGGAGGCAGATCCCCCATTTGAGGCTGCATCATGGATGCCTTCGTCCTGTAACAGGGTAGGCATCGAAACACGACGCTCCGAATAATACGTCGCCCAGACAGTATCCAATACTCACGCTGTAGCGTGGCCATCAGCGCGTTGCATCCTGCATGCGCATTTTTCACATGGCGGTCCATCAACAATAGCTCCACTAAGGGCCCTCCCTTAGGGAGTAAAAGCGGATGACGTGCTGCATACGGCAGGTCCGCATTCCGCAGACGTCCCCCGACTCGCAGTAAGCCCTGGCCATCAATGAAGGGGGTGAGGTGCGCTAGAGCACCCTTCAGCCTGGCACGACCCGTCACCATGGTTGACATTTCCTTCCCGAAATGCTGCGTCTGTACTGCCTTAACCAGGCAGGTTAACGCACCCTGGCGTTCGACAGGAGCCAGTATGGACGTCCTCGTCCGCTGTGACCTGGGAGCTCGACAATTTTGAGCGAACCTCCGCATCCACGCGGTCACGTTAATCAGTTTGTCCAGTGAACTGTACCTACCCAGGAGGAACTCCGCGTTCAACTCCGGCTCACTGATCGTGACGTTGACGTAAGTCCGGTCTTCCAGCTGGGCTGTCGCCACTACTGGGTTGAGTGGCCACTCCGAGGCCCCTCGGGTCAACCACCTTGGTCCCCACCATAACGGGTGGTCCACGATTTCGTGGGCCTTGCATCCCCGTGATGCACAATCCGCCGGATTCATTTCACCCGGTACATGCCTCCATGTGAGAGTAACCTCAGAATCCCGTATCTGAGATACTCGGTTCGCCACGAAGGTCTCGAGGGTGTGAACTGACGCCCGAAGCCAGCATAACACAATCTGGCTGTCAGTCCAAGCATACACCGTCTCACTGAGATCCATCGTCCCACGCAGAACCGATGTCGTATGGACCAGCAGTCGTGTTAGGAGGACTGCTCCCGACAACTCCAATTTTGGAATGGTCATCTTAGACCGCAGTGGCGCGACCTTGCTTTTGGCTACCACTAGCCGCACGTCTACCTCCCCGGAAGACGATACCGTACGCAAGTACACCGCCGCCGCGTAGCCCTTCTCGGAAGCATCGCAAAATCCATGGACCGTTGCTCTGCATTTCCCTGCAGGAAGCAACTTCCGAGGCATGGCAACCCGATTGATCGCGGGCAGTGCCGAGAAAAGGTCCAGCCAGTCCCTCAGCAGATCCCCCTGGATGGGCTCGTCCCAGCCCAGCTGTGCCGCCCACAGCTTCTGCATGAGGTACTTCATGGAGAAGATGACTGGTGTGATCCATCCGTTTGGATCAAAAGTCCGTGCGACCGTAGATAGTACCGTCCGTTTGGTCCAGACCTTGGGAGTCTCCAACTCCACCTGATAGGTGAACACGTCCTGGACGGGTCGGTACTGTACCCCTAAGACCGACAGTAAATCTGGATTGCCCGAATCCTCAAATAGGTGTGGGTCTTGCTGGAACTCGTCTGGCAACCCCGCCAATAGTTCCGGTGAGTTGGAAACCCACTTCCTCAACTCATACCCACCCCTTCCCAATAGCTCTATGAGCTCATCCCGTAGGGCTAGAGCCTCATCGACGCTGTCTGCCCCAGAGCAGGCGTCGTCGACATAAAGATCCTGTTCCAGGATCGTTGCTGCCCGTGGGAAATGTAAACGTTCCCGTTCCGCCAACTCCCGTAGTGTGCGGATGGCTATGTACGGACTTGACCTCAAGCCGTAGGTATTCGTGTTCAGCTCGTAAACCTTCACTGGCTCTTCTGGACTCTCGCGCCACAAGATCAGCTGATACCTCCTGTCCTCCGGGTGTATCACTGTCTGACGGAACATCATCTTGATGTCAGCCACAAACACCACCTGGTGTCTCCTGAAGCCAGTGAGGATATCCGAAATGTCCCGATTGAGCTTCGGACCCGAGTGAAGACATTGGTTAAGTGAAGCCCCGTTCGACGTGGGTGCCGATCCATCGAACACCACACGTATCTTTCCCGATGGAGTCTTCAGGACAGCATGGTGGGGAAGGAAGCAATGGTCTTCCGTTCTCCAGTCCACCCCGGACACCGACATGTGTCCCAAAGACTCGTACTCACGCATGAACTCAATGTACTTCTGTCGAAGTACCGGATCGCGTCGCATCCGACGCTCCATTGAGATCAATCGAGTCTCAGCTGCATGGTGAGATCTCCCCAACGGCGGCCTATTAGCCCTAAAAGGCAGCCGCGTCACGAACCGACCAGAGCGGAGGCGCCCAGTATTGTTCTGGTAGAACAACTCGCACTCCCTCTCATCCGGGTCCTCCCGCCGAGCCATCGGCGGTTCTTCGGTTTCCCAGAACTTCTGCATGACCTTGGCTAAGGCAGAGTTCGCCATGACACCTTGACACTCCTTCGGACCTTCCACCGGCAGGACCGGTCCCATGAGTGCGAAACCAAACTTGGTGTCGATTGCTACCAGCCCCCCTGGCTGTAGCACCCGTTTCCCTGTCAGCAACAGCTGTCCCAGGACATCCGTACCAAACAGGATGTCCACCCGACCTGGGGTATCGAAGGCAGGATCCGCCAGCCTTAGGCCCGTGGTCATAGCCCTTACCGAAGGGCTCAGCCTGGTCAGTGGATGATGGCCCATCACCTGGTCCATGACCAAGGCCACAGTCTTCATGCCCCATGAAGCACCACACGTAGACGAGTTCCCAAAGGTGAACTCTGTTGCCCCAACCCGGTCCGTCACCGGGTTGTTCCCTATCCCATATAGGGTGTGTGGAAAATGTTGTATGTTATGGCCCAACCGTTTCGCAAGTCCGCTCGAAATAATGCAGCCCTGGGCTCCCGAGTCCAGTAGTGCGCGGACGCGTATCATGTTGCCCTGCCAGTCCCAAACACAGACCGAAGCTGTGGGCAACAGCACTGTCTCTGGGTTGGTGGCAATAGGTGGTTGGGCCGACCCGTCCTAGCGTTGGCCCCCCTGGTTCCAATCCCCATGGTGGGCCTGGCGAGCAGGGTCCGTATAGGCCAACGGGTCCCACTGCTGCTGGTATGGCGCGCGCTGACCCGGATGTCTCCCGTACCTCGTCTCATAAGTTGCCCCCGGCGGTAGACGAGGCGATGGGGTGAAGGGCAACACCCTAGGAAACTCCAATAGAGGGGGAGAGAGTCGAGCCGGCCCGGAGTGCCGAGGTTGCGGTGGCGCCGTGCCCCCATGCCCCCACTCTTGGGTCAGCAGACTGTCCCCATGCTGCGCGTTACATGGTCCCCCTGGACCCCCCGAACCCCCGAAGGGGTTACTACCAGTCCCCCTGGTTGAAACCTTAGAGGGGGGGGAGGGCGGCTGTGACGAACTCGGAACCCCCGACGCTGTCCACCCGCCCATGCCCCGCGGCACCCCTCTCTGCGCGTGCCCCACGTGCCCGCGACCCCCACGGTACGCGAGGTCAGACTGGGCTTGGCCCCCCCGGGTAGCCCCCCCCTGACCACGGTCAGTCCTGGTGCCCCCACGTTCACCCCGAACACCCTTGGCACCCCTGCCCGAGTCCGACCCTGGACCCCCCTGAGTCCGCCCCTGGCCGGTGCACAGCAGTTCGTGATGGTCGCCGGAGCAATCCCGGCAACGGACTGGCTGTGGGCAGTGCGTTGAGAAATGGGGCCCCAAGCAAAAGAAGCACCAACCCTGCTTCCATGCTGCCCGCCTGCGTTCGTCCTTGTCCCGGGAGGCAAAGTCCCGACATTCCCCCACGGTATGTCGAGGACTCTCACAGTAGGCACAACCCCGTGCCGACCCTGACACGTGGGCTACCGTGAGTCTGGCCCGGTCACGCCGACGCGTCGCGTTCCCGTCGCTGTTCCGCGCGGGTGACGGGTGTGAGGAGGAAGCCGCTGGACCCGTGCCAAGCGCTTCGGCCCTCGTGCATTCCGCCTCCAGGAAGTCCTGCAACGCAGTGAAGGTTGGCAGTTCTCGGCTCCCACCGACCTGCATTTCGAACCGGGTGTGGACGTCTACCGGCAGGCGGGAAATGGTCCAATAGACCAACATATAGGACCAGTGGTCCACCGGCAGGCCCAGATTGCCCAAAGCCCTTACGGCCGCGGTGAGAGGGTTGAGCAGCTGCCCTCGCAGCTGTGCCACTCTTGCCACCCGTGGCAAACCAAATAGGCGGCCCAATTGAGCGTCCACCAACCGACGCTGGTTCTGATACCGGTCGTGGAGTAGCGCCCTCGCTGTCTCATATGAGGCCTCCGTGACTGGAAGGTGGGCCAGCAGATCTCTAGACTCCCCCCGGAGCGAAGATACCAACTGGGCCATCTTATATGCCCCTGGTAGGTCCGTACGCAGGTGCACCAAACTATCAAATAAATTGATGTAGTGGGGCCATTGGGTGAGGTCCCCGTTGAACGTGGGCAGTTCAATGTTTGGGAGCCGTGACACAACCCCCTGGTTTGGCCCCTGTATACCCCCACTGCCCCCAGCCCTCTGGTGTTTGAGTTCCTCAGCCCGCTGCTGCACTGCATCACCCAACTCCGAACACTGATTGACATCGGCCTCGATGCCCTGTAGCAACTTCTCATCGGTCGACGACTCCCTTAACTGACCATAAAGGTCAAACACCACCTCCAGACGCTCCTTGACCTCCGTGGCCCTCAGGAGCAGGGCGTCCTGTCTGTCCTGCCTATCCACCAAGGCTCCCGCGGTTGCAAACCACCGCAACTGTGCAGACAACTTGGTGCGAGGAGTCGACATTGTGAATACAATACAACAAAATTCCTTCGGTACCTACTTACTAACGGAACCTACTTACTTTTCCAAGACAGAATACAAATTGAAGTTAAATGTTACACCTAACACAAGGTACTACAATTAAACAATAATGTATTTCAAACACAATAGGATGAAATACAAGTAGGCATATACATAATAAACTTAAAATTAACAAGTAAAACTTAAATTTACAATAAAATATGCAATATAAAATATGCACATCCAAGTACCCACTTTTAAAAAATGTAAATTATTTTTATGCAAATCTTATTTTATTATTGCATAAACATATATTATGCAGTGGAAGACCACTATGGGTTCCAGAATATATAAAAAACCACGCTCTGCTACCAGAAAATGTTGGAGATAAATGCCCTCTTCTATCTCCGACTGGCTGCAAGTAACGCAGCGCTTAAACTAACAGGAACACAACGTTCACTTACCCCTGTGATGTCCACCCAGCACCTGCAGAACCCTCGCAAGGCGTGTATGTATGTGAGGTGTGTAATTGTGTGTGTAATGCGTCTGTTCAGTGTTTATTTGCCCGCAGATGGTTGACTGGTCCTGCACGGTCGACCACGATGCTGATCTGCTCCAAGCTTGCCAGCGATCTCCCCAGTAGGCACACCACACACTCCGCAGTCCCGATTAATGTATATATGTATAATTCCCAAATATATAAAAGCTTAATCTTCCCAAATTAATACCCGCGTCCACGCAGACGATTCAGACCCCGTATATCAAGTGACGCAACTGATAGTGGATGACACTTAACTGTCATTCAGCTGTCATCGAAACTTATAACTAATAGTTTGGACACTAGTCCTTTGGCCCAAACAGGCTACCTTTTATTGCGAAAAGGGGGGTAGAGGGGGGGCGGACTAGGGCCTTGGTATGAAAGTTTGTCATTTTTGAAGATTTCTAGATGAAATTTGGTACAAAGATAGTTTAGAGCTTGAAAACGGATATAGGCTACCTTTTATTGCGAAAAGGGGGGTAGAAGGGGGGCGGACTAGGGCCTTGGTATGAAAGTTTGTCATTTTTGAAGATTTCTAGATGAAATTTGGTACAAAGATAGTTTAGAGCTTGGGAACGGACATAGGCTACCTTTTATTGCGAAAAGGGGGGAAGAAGGGGGGACTAGGGCCTTGAGATGAAAGTTTGTCTTTTTTGAAGATTCCCTGATGAAATTTGGTACAGAGATAGTTCAGAGCTTGGGAACTGACATAGGCTACCTTTTATCGCGAAAAGGGGGGTAGAAGGGGGGATTAGGGCCTTTGGATGAAAGTTTGTCATTTGTGATTTTTTCCTGATGACATTTGGTACAGAGATAGTTTAGAGCTTGGAAACGGACATAAGCTACCTTTTATCGTAAAAAGGGGTAGAAGGGGGGGGGGGGGGGATATATGGCTATGGGATGAAAGTTAGTCTTTTTTGAAGATATCCTGATGAAATTTAGTACAGATATAGATTAAAGCTTGGGAACGAACATAGGATACCTTTGGTCGCAAAAGACGAAGATAAGTGGGGGGGGAGGGGGTTATAGGGAATGAAAGTTTGCCAGTTTTGAAGACATCCTGATGATATATTTGGTACAGAGATGGATTGAAGCTTGGGAACGAACATAGGCTACCTATTGACGCGAAAATGGAGAGATAGGGGGAGGGGGGTAATAAGGTATGAAAGTTTGACAGTTTTGAAGATATCCTGATGAAAATTGGTACAGGGATTAATTAGAGCTTGGGTTAAAAAGTTTGTCATTTTTGATGATATCCTGGTGAAATTTGGTACAGAGATGGATTAGAGCTCGAAAATGGACATAGGCTACCTTTTATTGCGAAAAAGGGAGTTTAAGGAGTGGAATAGGGCAAGGGTATGTAAGTTTGACAATTTTGAAGATATCTTGATGAATTTAATGGAATTTTGAAGCATTTACTATGCTAACTATTCAAATCGATTAAGATAGGAAAAAGTGAATGATGTTGCAATCATTCATTGTTTCCGATATTTCGTATGAATGTCGGTAGATGGCTCCCACCGTCGCCCTAAGACGGTAGTATAGGAGAATTTGGATAGCTTCAGGTGTGGCTCGGTGGCTCAGTGGTCAGAGCATTCCCCCTGTAAGGGAAAGATCGTGGGTTCGAGTCCCACCTGAGCGATTCACTTTTTCCTATCTCATATCTTGATGAAATTGGTATAGAGATGGATTGGAGGTTGGAAATGGACATAGGCTACCCCTTATTGCGAAAAAAGGGATAGAAAGGGGAGAGGGGAAGGGGAATAGGGCTATGGGATTAAAGTTTTTAATTTTTCATTGGCACAAAAAAGGGAGTGAATATGGCATAAATAGTAAAAATTTCTTTTAAGATGTCCTCGTGAAATTTGGTACAAAGGTGAATTAGAGCTTCGGAACGGACATAGTCGAGTAGCGAACCAAATATAGAAGCGAGTGGAGAGGCGAGTAGAGGTTGTTATAGGGACGAGTGGATAGGCGTGTAAAGATCAAAAGTCGAGTAGAGTCGACTACAGGGGCGAGTAGATATGCGACTAGAGAAATATGAATGTAGTGGCGAGTAGAGAACGAATAGAGAGTTGAGTAGAGGTGCGAGGAGATAGGCGAGTGGGGAGAGTCAAGTAGAGAGGTGAAAAGAGAATCGAATGGATGGGCAAGTAAGAGGCCAATGGAAAGGCGAGTATAGAGAAGAGTGCAAAGTCGAGTAGCTCTCTACTCGACTTTGCATCGAGTATAAATTCAAGTATAGAGGCGAGTAGAAAGTCGAGTAGAGAGTCGAATATAGAGGCGAGTAGACAGTCGAGAACAGAGAACGTGTTTCTTCTGAACTTAAGTATGAACACAAAATAAAACAATTGTTTTTAAGTTTTATATATATTTAATTAACTTGTGTATGTAAGCAATACTAGTTTTCAACCGTGGCTCTGCCCACGTGAAATTCGTTTAGCCGTTTAGGTGTTAAAAAAATAAAATAAAGATGCTTAGAAAAATTATTAACCTGAATAATCACATATCAGACATACCTATCAGTACAAAGTCTCAAAAATAAAAAAGCCCTTTGGGCGTCCAAAATAAAATAAAAACGCTTAAAAAATTATTAACGTATCTATCAAAAATAAAATAAATCAGTCCAAAATCTCGAAAATAAAAATTACACAATAATGCTCTTATTTAAACATAAAAAACCAAACCCATTGAAGGTAGGCGTTCACGTCACTAAATATTAAACATAATTATTAAGTAACAAATCAGTCATGAGCTAAACAGCTGTTGCTTTTATCGCTATTAAAACTTAGGCTCTATATAGTATTAAAAGATGAGGCACAATATTAATTACTTACATGACAATATACGGCTGGAAACAGACATCGTCCGAAAACTGAAAGGTGGGGTAGTAAATCGTAAGTAAGGAGTGTTGGGAGCGCGAACTCGCGGACAAGGTAAAGGGCGCGACAGTAAGCGCGGCCGTTGACCTTCATCAGCTGACCGATCAGCAGGCGCCGCGTTAGCGATTTATGCTGTTTTTTATGTTTTTATTGATTTTTTGCTTTAAAAAGTGAATTAGTCACACAAATACATTGCTATTCTACTACATTATACTACTCGTATCTGGTCAGAAATATTTAAAAAAACAATCAAATTATCGAATTTTTCTTTCGCAAATTTTCATCATGGTTGTGTTCAAAAACATTGTCTGAATACAGAGGGTATTATCAGTTTTCGGAAGTAGTCTGGTGCCTAGGTGTATATTCAAATCACTTTAGAGACAAACTAAAATAATAAAAACAAAATAAAATATAATAAAAACTAAAACGTTACAAAATATGTATTTGGTGAGATTATGCTTAAATTAAATCAGTCACAAGCTACTGTCCTTGGCACATTTAGTCCAAAAATACAAAGTATCTGGTCTTGAAGATTAGATGAGTCGTTAATTAAGATATGATTATAACATCCAAAAGTGTCCGAGTCGTCGACTTTGGTCGAGTCCCATCCCTCTTCGAGAGTTTTAGCGGGTTTATCAGGATACCTGAATTACAAACTATACCTACCAGTTTTCAGACTTCAGAAAACTATAAATAAAATACTACGACTATGTTTTAACATAGTCGTATTTTATCATTATTATTTATTATAATATATAATATTATAATTATGTAAGCACCCGGCATATTATTAATAATATGCCGGGTGGTTACATGAAACCTGGTCATTTATTTTAATAAATGACTAGCTTTCATGTAACCACCCGGCAAGAAAAATTCAAATCATTTTATTGTGAAAATGGGTACATAGTGGTGTTGTGATAAAATGTGGTTTCTCCATTCTCCGCCTCAAGGCATACAATAAGAATTATTTATAAAATGTGCAATTAAACAATTTATGTGGGCTACTTAATTGCATACCAATAATTGATTGTATTAAAAAATTATGTCAGTATGAGTAAATGTCAAAAAAATAAAATAAGTCATCTATACAATTAAAATCATAAGGAGTACATACATATTATTATCAATAGAATATTTCAAATTACACTAAAAAAATAACAATAGACCAAATCATAACAAAACAAATTCAAATCACATTAAATCTCGCCTACTGTTTATTTCCAATAAATTAAATCTCAATAAATTACTTTGTCTTGTCTTCTAGGAATTCGTTTACACTATAGTAAGTTTTTTCGAATAGAAATGATTTAATTTCATGTTTAAATTTGTTGATATCTCTTACACTTAAAATAACCTTAGGTAAGTTATTGTAGATCCTCGGCGCCATACAGAAAACGCTACTATCCATTAACGCGCTCTTATGTTGAGGGCAACATATTTTGTGTTTGTGGCGCTCACTTGTATAGTGTTCAAACAAACCTAAATTGGATCTAACAAATACCGCAGTTTCGTAAATGTACAAACACGGCATTGTCAATATTTTCAAACTCTTAAAGTAAGGCCTACAGCTGTCTATTTTTTGTAGATTGCACATTGCCCTTACACATCTTTTCTGTGATTTAAACACTTGTTCTTTCTCAGTACAGTTACCCCAGAAAATTATACCATACCTCAGTATAGAACCTACGTAACCGTGATAAGCCGCCAGTACAGCCGGTTGGTTCAATTTTTTGGTTAGCATATAAAGCGCGTATGACTGCGAATTTAATTTTGAGCACAGATTCTCTACATGCACCTTCCAGTCTAAGTTTTTATCTATAGTCAGACCTAAGAATTTAGTTGTGTCTACTTCGTGAATCGTTTCACCTTCATAATTAATGTCAATGTTTGTGTCAAATATAGGATTTCTATTTCTAAATGTCATTATATGTGTCTTACTTAAATTAATTTTCAGATTATTTGATGTCAACCATTGTATTATGTCACCTAGAGTATTGTATATGTCAGATTCAAGAAGTGTCTTATCCGTACCCGTAAACAAAACTGTGCTATCATCAGCGAACAGGATAGTGGGATGTCCTGTTACATTCGGTAAATCATTAATATAAACGTTAAATAAAAGTGGTCCCAGCACACTACCTTGCGGGATACCCCTATTATTTTCTCTATATTCTGACAAAAAATTAATTTCAGATCTTAGTTTTGGGCATAGGTGTGTTATTTGTGTGCATTGTTTTCTATTGCGGAGGTATGATGCTATAAGATTCAATGCATTACCCCTTACCCCATATGCGCTTAATTTACTTAATAGTGTTTCATGGTCCACACAGTCAAAAGCCTTTGTGAGGTCCATGTAGAGCGCACATGCAGGTACTTTCTTATCCACACAGTCTGTTGCAATTTTTAAAAACTTGTAAATGGCCAGATTTATACATTTGTCCTTTCTAAAACCAACCTGCTCCTCTGCGAATACATCATATCTTTCAAGAAAAGTGTAAACTCTGTCATGAATTACCTTCTCAAAGACTTTAGAAATGATCGGTATCAGAGCAATTGGCCTATAACAGTTCATGGAATGTGGATCATCTTTTTTAAACAGTGGTTTAACTATTGTAAATTTTAGTCTGTCAGGGAAAACTCCATAGAGAATGCACTGATTAATTATATAGCTCAGTACCTCGCATATTTCATTGGAAACCTGCTTCAGAACTGCTGTGGATATTTCATCATATCCAGTACTGTTACAATTTTTTAATTTTGCTATAATTGTACGTATTTCACTTGGTGAAGTTGGGGTCATAAATATAGAGTTCGTGATGTTATTTAATGGTCGAGGAGTGTTTTTTGGTGACTTAGATTTACCTACTTGGTCAATGAAAAAGTTGTTGAATGTCTTTGCTATCTGTAGTGGATTGTCAATAATAGATGATTCGTTCACTTTAATATATTGTATTTCATTTTTTGGTACATTAAGTCCTTTGTCATTAATTAGTTTCCATGTGGCTTTACATTTATTTTGAGCTGTGCGTATATAATGATCATTTTGAGCTTTTTTCGTCAATTTTATTATACGATTTAGTCGAGAGGACAGTGCGTTAAATTCAGTTTTATTTTTTTCTGTGCGCTCTTTCCTGTACTGCCACAAGAGTTGCCTTTTACGTTGACAACATTTCCGAATACCTTTTGTGATCCATCTTGGTTGTCGATGTGTTTTAATTTTAATCCGAATTATGGGAAAACATAGTTGGTAAAATAAGATAAATATGTCATAGAAGCTGTTAAAAGCCATAATAGGGTCATCATTCTCAAAACATTCGGTAAAAGTCAATGCACCAATACACTCCTTAAATTTCCTAATGTTGTCTTTTTGTATGTCACGTTTTGTAATATACCAATGTTTGATAGAGATGGTGGCTTTAACTGGGCATGTAAACAGTTGAGCTGTGTGGTCCGATAGTCCAAAGTCAATTACTCTCGCTTTACCCTTCGGCATATTATACATGAAATTATCAAGACACCTGCCACTGGCTGGGCGTGTAGGTTGCTTAACCGCTAATCTCAAATTATAATTTGTTAGTAGATTAATTAAGTCTATCGATTCCTTTGCTTTCACAAGAGTATTTATGTTAAAGTCACCGCATAGGATCACTTTATAATTATTGCGACAGAACCTAGATAAAAGCGATTCAAATTTACAAAAAAATATATCATAGTGCTCCTTGGACGTTTTGGGTGGTCTGTATACGCAAAAAACTTGTAATTTATGGTCGATGAGCTCTATACCCGCTACCTCTATTAATCCTTCCACACAAAAGCACTTCAACCCACTGATAGGATTATATTTATGAGTACCTTGTATTAATATGCATGCGCCACCTCGGCGGCCTTT
Source organism: Eilema caniola (assembly GCA_949126895.1). NCBI lineage: Eukaryota > Metazoa > Arthropoda > Insecta > Lepidoptera > Erebidae > Eilema > Eilema caniola. Next base: position 2,839,395 of record OX421461.1, on the reverse strand, counting down.
GCGGAAATAACACGACGCAAGTGTGAAGTTAGGAACATTCACTATTTGTGCGTCGGATGTGACCATATTATGTTCTGTTATACACATAATGTCCACTAAATTTCCGTTCCCCAATGAGTCTAAAGATAAGACATAGACACAGATAAGTTTTGTATAAATACTTTTATTTTGAGCCAATCTTTATTATGCAGGAGGTCTCGGTGTTTCTCTTTAAGAGCCTCACATTCATGTCTTTTAGGTGGTTGTTTGTTTTTTATATGATGTTTAAAAAATGTAGAGCATACTTTTTTTTGTTCTGCAGTCCATGGTATCAGAGTCCTCTTTTTGCCTTTCTTGACGTGATGATCAGATTTCAAAGTATTTGTTTGAAGACCAGATGGTCCTGGCTGAGGTGGTGGTGATGGTGATCGCGGTAGTCGTGACGTATTTCCGTCTGTTATATCTTGCACTCGTCCAGGTGACTCGACATCATAATCTAAAATTACTTCATTTTCTGTCATCCCTTCATCTAATTGTTCATTAAAATCAAGTTCAATCTCATCCAAGGATTTGCCTCTGAAAGCGTCTGCTTTCCCATCTTCCATAAGGATGAGCAGCTTAGATATCTTGGCAGTTTGGTAGACATCATCCGGTAGCCGATATGATTTTTTGTGTACATCATTTGTATGGCCCATAAATGTAGCTAGCTGTTCCATGTCATTTTCAGACATACTGAATATTTGTGATAACGTGGCTAAATGTTTCCTAAGTCTTGTAGATGAAATTGCTTTCGGATTTTTTGCTCCAGATAGCCTCGCATGCCTTTCTAGTACTTTGTAACCATATATTGTATTTTCAAAACCTGGATTACCAAATAAAAAACGATTTGATGTTGAAACAAATGTGTCTCTGATCGAGAGCAATAATTTAATGTCCTCTTGTACCTCATTATTAAATAAAACAGGAACCCCACGCCCACGCTTGCCCCTAATGATAACTCTTTTAAATTTCTGTACCAAGACCCTTTCCGATACAGTAAGAGCCCGGTCAAATTCTTCGTATTTATGAACAGCATTATTATCAGATTCTAAATAATCGTGAACTTTAATTCTCTGTAGCTCTCCAGGCCGGCGTCTGTTCAGTAACAAAACCCTACAATATACAGTCTCTAATAGCTGAATATAAGTCAAAACATTAAATAAACCTTCTTTGATTTTGTTCGCAGCTTCTTCTGATTTTCTTCCGAGGTATTCTTTTAGGATTTTTAAGTCATTTGCTAACGGGACTATAGTTACTTTATTCCACTTGTTTGTGTTAAGATCACATGCTGCTTTGCTAGATATATCAAATTTCCAATTAGAGTCAATGATTTGAATTAAAGTTTTTAGGTCTGCCTCTATTTCTGCCGTGTTTGTTTCCATGTAAGGTCCTTGTTTTTTTAATGCAAATAAAATTGCTATATTGCAGCATTGTTTTATACTAGTAGAAATGTTCATAGCAAATGTAGGTGATTCAAATCTATCTTTTTCAGAGTCATACTTTCCCACTATTTTTGTAGCTGCCACAATGGTGTCGTAGTGTATCGGTCTAAGTGCGTCAAATAAATCTTTTATGGAAGGATTAATCTTTTTAATTTCTTGCAATAATTTCGCTAATTCCCTCATTTTTCGAGAAATTACGTTAACGAAATGTTTTTCCCTGTGGGTTTTCATGTACTGGGTTCCAAAAGCACATATTAGGACATCTGATTTTGCAACAAGTGATGTTTTATCGGCTCTCATTCGCAGAAATACAGTATCCTTAAGTTTTTCATCTATTTTTAAATGTCTTAATAATAGGTTTTGGGCTTCAGATTGAACATTTACAGTAGTTTTATTCGAATTTTGTGTGCACTTTTTCTTATGTTTCCACAAAAGTTTCTTTGAGTAGAAACCCAGACAGTTTGTACAAGGCAAATAATCTGTAAATTCTTGTTTTCGCATGGGTTTAGTAACTTCTACTGAATTTTGAATAAAATTTCCTTTTTTTCGTAGTGCCGTGATAAGGTTTTTTCTCTCTTGACTTTTTTTGGACACCGATAAAATTTTTTGGACTTCTGGTTCATAAACATGATGTCTAGTTAAATGTCTGGCAAAATTTAATACAAAACATTCACAGAAAAAACAGTAGTCCTTAGTTCGGATAACACGGTTGCATTGCTCATCTTGGATATGATTACTAATGCTAACAGTTGCAGTGTCCCCCGAAACAACAGAATTAGATTTATGTGTCGATATGGATCCCGATTTTAATAATCTACTATCCACAGTAAGAGTTATGCCAGGTGAATTACTTATGTCACTTAAAATACTATCACTACAGATTACCGAAGTTTCTTCATTTAAAGGCTGCTCAATGTTTTTGTCGTAGTTCTTCTGATGAAACTCTTCAGATGGATGAGGTACATTGCCAAATGAGCAAGCTCGATCCAAGATCTTGTCATTGTATAAGTAAGATTCATCAGATGAAGTCTGCAAAAATGAAATTAACATAATGATCTCTATTTTTTATTTATTAAGTTATTAATTTATTAAGTTTTTACAATATTACATACATAACATAAACTCACGCCTTTATCCCCGAAGGGGTAGGCAGAGGTGCTGGCACCCACATTTCGCCGGTTTATGTTTTGGTCCTAATGTAATAGGTGGCGAGCCTATTGCCATTAACTGGGCGCTTATAAATCTGCGATAAATACACACATAACTTCGAAAAGCATCGAAAAGTCATTGGTGTGTGCCATGGAAACCCTGGGATCGAACCCAAGACCTCGTCTCAGCAGTCCATTATCATGGGGGAGTGGCTAGAGAGGCCGCACGGTGGCCTCTCGTACCGTCAGACGCAGGTCATTACCGGACACGGTAACTTCGGGCGGTACCTGCATCTGATGGGCATAGAGCCAACGCCCGAGTGCCATCACTGCGACGCGAGCGTGGACTCGGGGCTGCACACGCTCACCGAGTGTCCGGCGTTTGAAGCGCCGAGGCGGGAGCTTGTGACGGCCCTGGGGGTGAGAGTGCTCACGCTCTCCACCCTGCTCGCGGCGATGGTCCGCTGCGCGGATGCGTGGGCGGCCAGCGCCTCCTTCTGCGAGCAGGTCATGCTCGTGAAGGAGACAGCAGAGCGCTGGCCGCGTTCGAAGGCGGCGGGCCTGAGGGTGACGGGTGGAACCGCTCGTCACCCTAGCAGAAGCAGGCCACGGCGGCGGCGCGCATCGTAGGACGATGCGCGCCCCCCCATACCCGGGACGAGTCGGGGACCGCGTGGTCCCCCCTCCCGAGGAGGGCCAGACCGAGAGGAATGGCCCTGGGTCAGCCGGGGTGCGAGGGATATGTCAAAAGACAACCTCACCTCCGGCCTAGCACATCGACCCACAGACGGCGTGCGGTTTAGTCGGTTCGAGTCCGACATAACCTCCCCCTCCGGCTCCGAAGGGGGGGGGGGATACCCGTGGGGATTTCCCGCACGTAAAAAAAAACCCATACCACTAGGCTACCGCGGTTTTACAATAAGATTATTAAAAATATGAAATTTCTTAACTATAAATTGTAGGTTATTTAAACTTCTACTTACATCTTGTATAGGCAGTGTATAACTGGAATCTGTGTTATTAAAATCAGGACTTGAAACAGATAATTGTTCCTGGAAAGAACATACAGTCGTTAAATAAGTCGTAAGCATGAAACAGTTACGGTTATTAAAAAAAAAAAAAATTCATGTAGATAATTATGTAGGTACAAACCTCATTGAACAACGTCGAATCTTTATTTGCTCCTAAAAGAAAAAAAATAAAAGTCAGTTAAATAAATCATACGTATCTGTGTAAAGACTACTCAAGATATTTTTAAACCCAAATAGTAAATAGTAAAAATAATGTTTATATCAACAGCCAGTTGCGTGAAATTATACAGGGTGTATTTTTGAAACGGGGCAGTAAGGGCAAGTACCTTAACCGTTGCAGTTACAGCAAAACGTTCTTAAAAGACCTTCCCTAACTTTCTGGGACATTTTGAACTGCATTCACAGATTTTGTAAAAAACTTACAGTTAGCAAAAAAAATGCAAAAAGTTCAATTTTTTTTTATGCCAATCGATTCTATTTCATGTGGGGATCAAAAAACTCTATGGGACCATTTTAGCTTTCAGTACTAGAAAAGACAGAAATCGCCAAAGACCTTTCCCATACATTTCGTACGGAAATATGATAAATCAACTCGAAACTCATAGGTCAGGTAAAATTTTGAACTTTTTTAAATAAAAAAAATCATTTAAACATTTAAGAAATTGGTTTATGAAATAAATTGCTCAAAATGATTTCCATTTTCACGAATACATAAGTCTATCCTTTTTTGCACTGAACGAATGGCGGCTAATAATGTTCTGGGATGAATATTACGTAAAATGGTCATTAATGCATCCTTGAGCTCTTGAACACTGGCGTACGTCGTCTTATACACCTCGTTTTTCACGAAGCCCCATAAAAAAAATCAAGTGGTGTTAGATCGGGGCTACGAGGTGGCCACTGTGTTGGACCATGTGTACCTATCCACTGTGTACCGAATAGGCGGCTCAAATTGGAACGTGAAAGGTGACTGTTATGTGGCGGAGCACCATCTTGTTGAAAATGAACTTTTCGCAATTCCGACAGGGGCCATTCGTCCATCTCGTTTTCAAGATGGTGTAAAATGACTTCATTATACATGGCAGAATTCAGTTTCCCTTCATAAAATTCCAACATTATGACTCGATTGGACATTATACCACACCAACAGTTGAATGAGAAGCGAACCTGATTATGACTTGCCGTAACTCTTAGTGGATTTTCTTTGGACCAATAGTGGTGATTTTTTCTGTTGTACATACCGTTATTGGAAAAATTCGTTTCGTCTGACCACAGTATGTAATTTAAAAATTCATGATGTCTGCTTATTTTTCCTCTTAGCCATCTGCAAAAAGTAAGCCTTCGAACATCATCACCCGGATGTAACACTTGAACTATGCGCCCATATCGATAGCACTTGTAGCCGTATTTCTTCCATATCTTTATCACAAGGGAGTGGGATACACCTACTTCAAGGGCGACTTGCCTGGACGATACCTCTGGATATGCTTCGACATAAGTTAGAACCGCAATCTCCGTGTCCATGTCCACACGAGGCTGCCGCTTTCTTTTGAAAGAACCCTGCAATTCCAGGTTTTTCAAAAGATTTGTAATAACCTTTCTTGTTGGCACATGCCGCAACGGATACTTATTGCGGTACCACACTAATGCAGCTCCCGCATTTCGATTATTGACAAAATACGCTTCTAATAAGTCCATTTTTTCACGATTAGAAGACATTTTAGCGAAAATCCTTAATTAATAACTCATACGAAGTTTCTCAGCTGAAACTAAGAATAACATACATATTTTCGAATCAAATTCGAAATTTGAGGGTAAAAATTCTTTTTATTTACTTTACAGTCAATTCTACCCACTTCCTGGCCATAACAAAAAGTTAGACCATCGTAGAAATTCGTTTCTGTTGCCGAAATGTATGGGAAACGTTTTTGGCGATTTCTGTCTTTCCTAGTACTGAAAGCTAAAATGGTCTCATAGAGTTTTTTGATCCCCACATGAAATAGAATCGATTGGCATAAAAAAAAAAATTTGGACTTTTTGCATTTTTTTTTGCCAACTGTAAGTTTTTTACAAAATCTGTGAATGCAGTTCAAAATATGTCAAAAAGTTAGGGAAGGTCTTCTAAGAACGTTTTGCTGTAACTGCAACGGTTAAGGTACTTGCCCTTACAGCCCCGTTTCAAAAATACACCCTGTATAGGTGTCCCGAAACCCAACGTCAAGTGGTCACCGGGTGAAGGGCTAGACTGTAAATGGTCTAAATTAAAAAAAAAAAGTTGTGGTTCTTCTTGGTAGATTTTGATGAAAAAGCGAGATTACTATTATTATTTCATTTATTTATTTTTTTACTAACTAACAAACTCTTTCATTATGTCACTTACACTACGGCAAACCCAATTTTTACGTTCTTTTTAACATATGAATTTTATCAAGAAAGTAAGCGGATTTCACACATGGTCCTTTTGCAAACAAAAAAATATTAAAATATTTTACTGTAAGTTATGTACCAAATCTTGCACCATTATAAATTCTTGATTAGATTGGCTAATTTATTTTTAATAACTTGCCTAGGGTAGTGGACCTAGTAAATTTTTAAAGAAAATAAATAAAGCTATAAAGTTAGCATTTACCTACAGTTTAAGGCTAAGACTTATTGAAACAATTTTTTTTCTCAAAATTTACACTTTATAGGTACCTACTCTTTATTTTGTGACGGTATTATATAGTATGGTAAATAACGACTATATTAAAAAAACATTGCAAAATCTGGAAGTATATCATCACGGTGACTAAAAATCTTGTCAAGTGTGTCGATTTCCATTTTTTTAAATTTTTATATCAATAATTATGAATTAACAGTCACCAAGTCAAGATTTTAAAAATTTTCTCAGAACACTGTATAGCCTAGCCCATGACCCGGTAACCACTTGACGTTGAGTTTCGAGAAACTTGTACAGGCTATTTCACTTCTCATTTTCGTGGCTTTCTAAGACGCCGAGGCGGGAGCTTGTGACGGCCCTGGGTGTGAGGGTGCTCACGCTCTCCACCCTGCTCGCGGCGATGGTCCGCTGCACGGATGCGTGGGGGGCCAGCGCCTCTTTCTGCGAGCAGGTCATGCTCGCGAAGGAGACAGCAGAGCGGGCGCGGCGCGATGAGCGAGAAAGGCTCGCTAACATCGCTGCACGCGCTCGAAGGCGGCTCGGGCGTCGGAGGGCGCAAACTGACCTCCGCCCTCCATGAGCGCGGGCCTGAGGGTGACGGGTGGAGCCGCCCGTCACCCTAGCAGAAGCAGGCCACGGCGGCGGCGCGCATCGTAGCACGATGCGCGCCTCCCCACACCGGGGTTGAGTCGGGGACCGCGTGGTCCCCCCCTTCCCGAGGAGGGCCAGACCGAGAGGGATGGCCCTGGGTCAGCCGGGGTGCGAGGGATATGTCGCATGACAACCTCACCTTCGGCCTAGCACTACGATCCAGAGACGGCGTGCGGTTTAGTCGGTTCGAGTCCGACATAACCTACCCCTCCGGCTCCGGAGGGGTGGGTATCCGTGGGGATTTCCCGCACGTAAAGAAAAAAAAAAGGGTCATCCATACTAATATTTTAAATGCGAAAGTAACTCTGTCTGTCTGTCTGTCTGTCTGTATGTTACGCTTTCACGCCTAAACCACTGAACCGATTTTGATGAAATTTGGTATAGGTGTAGATTAGACCTTGAGAAAGGACATAGGCTATGTTTGGTCGCGATAACCGACATCCACGCGGGCGGAGCCGCGGGCGAAATCTAGTAGTTAATATAATCGATCCAAAATACTTTTAGACAGGTACCGTGTAAGTACCTATGAAACAGTTCAATAACAAACAGGACACTCGTCGTCAGGATAATGATCGTAAATTGCATATTCACAAATGCTGCACCAGAAAAATGAAGATTTATAGAGCGATTTTATGTGCTTTCGTTTCATAGGTAGAACAAAATGATTTATAATAATATTGATATTATTCTTGGTCGTTGCACCACAATTAAAACATTTTTTTTGTATTACAAAATGGCTCGACGGCCAAGGCCATTTTATTTTGTCTTTAAAATATGATTTAAAATCCCTTTTTTTTAAAAAACGATCTACATCAATCACGACAACCATGATGAACCACTGATGAACGATGAACCACAGCACAGAACGCAACGACGCGTCGTGTTTGTTTACGCGCGCGCATTAACCTACTACCTACGAAAAACAGTCATTATTATTGTAAACTTGTATTATAATCAAATACCGTCCTCTTTTTGTACAAAACAAATAAACAGAACTAATACTATTCATTATAGATTATAACGATAATTTAAATTTACAAACTAAAGTATAAATCAAAACTTACTAGGTACTTACCTATTCATTATTTTTAATATATTTAATGGGATACTTACTTACTAATGAGAGTATCCTGGCACTTCTTTTCATTGTGCCTGTAATGTACTTCCACTTTTATACCATAAGCGTCTTTACGTCCGCGCTGGCCGGCAAAAAATATAAACAAAAACATGCCGCTTGCCAATATTTCACCCAGGCATTGTACTCACCTTAACACTACTTCTGGCTGAATTTGAGAGATGGTCAATCTTGCGTCCGTATACAGGATGCAAAAGTCAGTCGGACGCAACATCATCGGTAAAAACCGCCATGTAGGACGTAATATCAACTCCGCGATGCAAATATATATATATATATATATATACGTACGGTGTTATGTATATAGGTACATAAATGAAGTATTTATTAGTGTGGTGGTTTATTTAGCTTTTCTTCTTTGGCAGTGTCTGCTACAGCATGGCCGCACTAATATAATATAAGCACTTATGCCTAGAGAGCGAGCACCATCTGAAACTAGTGAAAAGTCTAATTCTGATAATGAGCTTGATAATCCGCACTATTCGAATAGCTCCTCACCTGCACCCTCGCTTGATTCCTGTTTAGAGCGCATGAACCTTCTCGATGATCCTCCTGCAAACCAGCACGAAATATACGACTAAGATGCTTGTCTAACTAATTTTCCTCTCACTCCTATTTTACAAGAAATACTACCTAGTCCATCACAAGAACCCAACTTTTTGAACTTGCCTTCCATATCATCTTTACCATCTTTGAATACCCCATCACCAGTCACAAGAAAAAGAAAACAAACATCTACAACTGCTAATTCTCTAGTTAGGAAAAAATCGAAGAAGTTAGAGAGATTGTCACTTGCCTACAACTGGAAAAAGAGTGCTTTTTTATATAATGCTGAAATATATGATGTAGTCACTACACCCATCCCCGAAATTCGTTCACCTTTACAATACTTCTATAGTTTTTTTTCACCTGATATTATAAATGACATTGTCAATGAAACAAACGCTTATTCGGTTAAAAAAACTGGCCGTTCGATACAGTTGACAGAGAATGATTTGCGTGACTTTCTGGCAATACATATTATGATGAGAATCGTACCAATGAATTCCTATTTAGATTTCTGGAGCGCGAAATACAGATATGACAAAGTAGCAGATGTAATGCCATTGAAAAAATATGAACTTATTCGACGGTTCATTCATTTTGTAGATAACAATTTTGAAAATAATGACAGATATTATAAGATTAGACCCGTAATGGAGAAAATACACCAAAATTGTCTCGCTCATGAGGATGAAAATAAGTTCAGCATAGACGAGATGATGATCGCGTACAAAGGTCATAAGGCCGGTAAGCGGAGGCAGTATATGAAGGACAAGCCTACGAAATGGGGGTTTAAAAACTTTGTTCGGACGGGTACATCTGGTATGATGTACGATTTTGTGATGTATGGAGGAGAAGATACCTTCAGAAATCATATATTTACCGAAAAAGAACAATCACTGGGCTTCGGGGGTCAGGTTGTGATTGCTCTCTGCCAATCTATAAAACATAAACCTGCTATGGTATATTTTGATAACTTTTTTCGTCGCCAGAATTAGTTTATTTGCTACGCAATGATTATGGCTTATTTTCTTTAGAAACGATTCGAGCTGAGCAGAACGTAAATTGATAGATGAAAAGACTCTCAAGAAGAAGCAAAGAGGTAGTTATAGTCGAGTTGTCTGTAACAAAAATAAACTATCGGTTGTAAGGTGGAATGACAATAAATGTGTCACTCTAATTAGTTCATACACAGATGTTGAGCCCATTCATAAAGTGAAGAGATACTGTAAGGAAGCTAAGAAAAAAATTGATGTTGATTATCCTAATATAGTGAAGGACTACAATCAAAACATGAGGGGAGTTGACTTGGCAGATATGCTGATATCGTTATATAAGACACCGTTTCGAAGTAGACGCTGGTACATAGCGATTTTTTTCACAAATCATTGATATTTGTGTAAATAATGCATGGATCCTATACAAAAAGGAATTTACCCGCACTGCAACTTCTATTATAACATCAGCTGGACCAGTTAAAATAAAAGAAATGAGACTGAAAGATTTCAAGATATGAAATTTATAACGGATTATTGACAAACAACAGACCTACCAACCTTAAAAAGACAGTGAACAGTACCATACGTCAGCCTTGTAAAGGTAGGCCACTCGATAGCTCGCGATTTGACCAGGTCGGGCACTTTCCGTCAACAAAAGAAGAAGGGCGCTGCATGTTTTGCAATAAAAAAACAACCGTGTTTTGCATAAAATGTAATACACGTCTATGTTTTGTTACTGGGAAGACACCTCGTAATTGTTTTTCCAATTTTCTTACTAAATAAATAATACTTACATTCTTACATTACTTATTTTATTTTGTTTGCCCTTATGGTAAAGTCCGTCATGGCGGACAAGTCATTTTTATATTGAATTATAGTTATTTCGACAGAGTCCGCCGTGACGGACCCCCTATTTCTCAAAAATGGTAAGTGTTTAATTTTTCTTTATTTCTTTCGGAGCTCTAATATGCTATAGAAACCTAATTATAGAAAAAAAAAATGTTAAAATCTCCGTCGAAATAAGGGTTAACATAGAATTTAATACAGATGGATGGCGACGGTACATCAACTGAAATTGGCCTTATTGTAATTTAATTTGTCTTCAAGTTAGCAGATTAACTAGCATAATAGTTTACCCAAAGATATACACAACGCCGACGCCGACGTCCGACGGCCGTCGGGACGAGGCAGGTGTAGGTCCATTTCGTAGGCGGTAACCGCAATTTCGGACGTAGAATTCACTCGAGATATTTATTCAGAACTATTATATTTAGACAATAAATAATTAATTAATAAATATTCTAAGAAATTCTAGACAGCGCTACTCAGACCCGAAGTAAGCGTAACTTAACTAGTCTGTGTTATGCAGGGCTAACATGCGCGCGTCGTCAACCATCTCGAATCGAGATGAGATATCGTCTCGAGTCTTCTCGAGCGAAGTAACGTCGACATATTTTGTCGCGTTAAACTTTTTAAATTATTGTGTATTTCACATTGTCCAGCGCGATATCGGTTATCGGAGCCAACACCACTGTTTTGGCCCGATATCGGAACACAAAGAGACTAAAACAGCGACTGCAAGCAATTTTCGACCTTCTTTTTTCTTCTTTTATTTTACTCCTAGCATCCCTAACTAGTCTGTGCTTTCAAGCAAATGGCCGTATCGTACCGATAGCCGACATCTTGTGCTGTTTTCACATTTATCCGATAAAATCGGCCCGATACGGCCATTTGCTTGAAAGCACAGACTAGTTAGGGATGCTAGGAGTAAAATAAAAGAAGAAAAAAGAAGGTCGAAAATTGCTTTAGTTAGGGATGCTAGGGATGGAAAAACGAGACACATAGTTAGTTAGTTAGTTAGTTAGTTTACCTGGGCTGTTCCGCACTTAGCCTCTTGATTGGGCCATTGTGCGTACCATCTTACCTCTTATTCCAACCAACCCAGATCCTCCCAAAAAGCCAGCAGCCTTTTCAGGTTTCCACATGCTTCCCGGAGTGACGCTGGTGACTGGAGGAATTTCGCCCGTTGTGCGGCCACGCTCGTGCACTCTGTAAGCACATGCCGTGGCGTTTCTTTTGCCCCCATGCAGCCTCTGCATAGGGGGCTGTCCGTCACACCTATTGTAAACAGATGCTTGTTTAGGGGACAGTGACCGGTCAAGATGCCGATGACCTTGCGGATTTGGTCCCTTTTTAGCCTAATGAGATTTCGGCTAAACGTTGTTGATGCTACCGGAACTGCATTCCTTGTTTGCCTGCATCCTTCAGTGTTTGTCCATTCTGTTAGATGGGTTTCTTCTGTACTTTTTCGTAGCCAAGTTTTGACCTGTGCTTGAGGTATGGGTAGTATTGGTTCCGGTCCATATACTGTCGACCCTGATCCTCTCTTGGCCAATTCATCGGCTGCGTCGTTGCCGAGGGAGTTGCTGTGTCCTTTGATCCATTGCAGCGTGACCCTGTTTGTGTTTGCAATGGATTGGAGTCTGTTATGACATTCCAATATGAGGACAGAGGTTATGGTGTTACTTTGGAGAGCTTGGAGTACGGATGCACTGTCTGAGATGATCTTTATGTCCAGATCTCTGACATCTCTGGCGGCAATCGTCTCCGCCGCTCTAGTTATGCCAATACATTCGGCTTGAAATATTGTGCTTAACTTGTCCAAGGTGGTTGTTATTTTGATATTTAGGTCATTCGAGAAGACGCCTGCTCCGGTACCATGTGTGGTTTTGGAGCCGTCTGTGTATATCCTAACTTCTTTGACGCCAGAGCTATCTCTTTTTTCTTCAGAAAGTTGGACATGATACTTCCGTTCGAAGACGTGGTGACATGGTATTCTGTCTATGGGAGCCTCAAGAAGTGGTATCTTCTTTAGGATTCCCTGTAGAATCTTTGAATGCTTTGTTCCAGTATTCTCTTTCCAAAGCCCATTATTTTTCAGTCTTAAGGCTGCTGCCTTGGCCTCCTCCTGTATGATTAGATGCAGCGGTCTCAGGTTTAGGAGGTGCTCTAGTGCGACTGATGGGGTGGTTCTCATGCATCCAGTGGCTGCTGTACTCGCTAGGCGTTGTAAACTCTGGAGCTTTTCTTTCACAGTGATCAGTTCTGTTCTGGGCCACCATACAACTGATCCATAGGTTAGAGAAGGTCTGATAATTGCCGTGTACAGCCAAAGTGTTATCTTTGTGTTAAGACCCCAGTTCTTACCAACGAGTCTTCTGCATTGCCAGAAAGTTATACAGGCCTTTTTCATCTTAGCATTTATGTGGCTAGCCCAATTCAACTTATTGTCAAGTATGATGCCCAGATATTTAACTTGAGTTGTTAGAGCTAGTTTGGTGTTAAATAGTTTTGGTAGTTGTAGTTCTGGTAACTTTCTTTTGTTGGTGAAAAGGATAAGTTCTGTTTTTTTCGGGTTTACTGACAGTCGGTGTTCCTCGCACCATTCTTCCACAGTCTGAAGGGCTGAGCGCATGATTTTGCATAGCACGTTCTCAGCCGTTCCGCTTATCAGTATTGCAAGATCATCCGCGTACCCGATGGTGGTGTGTCCTCTCTCATTTAGTCTCTTTAGGAGGCTGTCTACTACTATATTCCATAAAAGTGGCGATAGGACGCCTCCCTGGGGGCACCTTTTGACTACCTTTGCTCTTGTGGTAGTGCTCATCACTATCTGGACCGCTCTTTTGCTTATTAGCTGAGTGATCCAGTCCCTTATGGTTGGTTCTACCCTACGCCTTCGCAAGGCTTCGTTGATGCTGCTGTGTGCCGTTTTGTCAAAAGCCCCTTCTATGTCTATGAAAGTAGCTAGTGTTGAGGCTTTATTTGTGATAGCCGATTCTATCTTATGCACTACCATGTGCAGTGCGGACTCTGTTGATCTACCTTTCCTGTACGCATGTTGCTGAGGATGTAGTGGGTTGTCTTTTAGTGTTCCATCCCTTAGGTATCGATCTACTAGTCTCTCCAACGTTTTGAGGAGGAAAGATGTGAGACTAATGGGCCTGAATGATTTGGGATGTGTGTAGTCTTCCTTACCTGGTTTAGGTAGGAAGACTATTTTTGCTTCTCTCCATACTCTGGGTATGTATTTGAAAGCAATGCAGGCCCTGTAGATTGGAAGTAGATATTTTGCTATCTTTGTCAGTTGCCATTGTAGTAGTGCTGGGAATATTCCATCCAGCCCTGCAGACTTGAAAGGTTTGAAGCTTTTTATGGCCCACTCTATTTTGTCTGCAGTTACTACCTTGTTTGCGATTTCCCATTCTTGGGTTGTTGGTACACTGTAGTGTTCCGGTGGCCAGTCGATTGAGTTGGTGAATGGTGTGACCTGACAACCAGGAAAGTGTGTTTCCAGCAGTACTGCGCTGGTTTCACTTTCCGTTGTTGTGTAAGTGCCGTCTTCTCTCTTAATTGAGCCCATGAGGTTGAGTTCCCCCTTGGCCAGGACTTTCCTTACTCTTGCGGCTTGGTTTGTCGAATTTATGCTACTACAGAAACTCTGCCATGCCTCAGTTCTTCGATACCTGATGCGTTTCTTGTAGTGTTTTTGTGCGTTTTTGTATTTATCCCAGTCCTCAGGGGTTCTGGTGTTTTTTGCTCGGTTATAGAGCTTTCTCAGGCCTCCACGTAGTCGCTCGAGTTCTGGCCCCCACCAGGAGCTCTTTTCTTGACCTTTGGGTGTCATGACAGGACATGCTGGCTCGTAGCTTTCCAGTAGAGCTGCAGTGAAGGACTGTACGTTATGTTCAATGTTATCCGTACTAAGTGTTGAGTCGGGTAGTTGTGAATTACTTAGTCTCTTGTTTAGTGCGTTGGTGTACCGTGTTATATCTGTTTTACGGGGGTTACGATATGGGACAGGGTCTGCTAGTTTACATTGTATTTGAAAGCAAATTCGGCGATGGTCTGCAAAGGATGGGTCCTTTGACACGTGCCAACCCTTAATGAGGTTGGCTGCCGAGTGTGTTGCCAGCGTAATATCAATGATTGTTTGACACCATGAGGTTACGAAAGTAGGTTCCGTGCCTATATTCATAATGTTTAGGTTGGTTTGGAATAGGTATTCAGTTAGTAACTCACCTCTCTTGTTCGTGTCCTTACTTCCCCACAGAGGATGGTGAGCATTGCAGTCTGTGCCGATGATTAAGTCCCAGGTGTGAGCCTCGCAGTGTTGTACCAGGTCGGCTAGCTCCTTTGGAGGTGGTTCGCCTTCGCCCGGCATATACACTGAGGCTAGTACTAGGATGGTTGCATTATCTGAATGAATTTTCACAGCAGTGAGATCTCTAGAACAGAATTGGTTAAGCAGAGTGGTGTTTATAGCGTTAGGTACAAAGATGCAGGTTCTCGGTTTTTCAACCGTCGTATCTCGTATTAACTTACCGCCTATGTTATTTAGACCGCAGATTACGTTCTTATTGATCCAGGGCTCCTGGATTAGGGCTACGGTCTTTTTATTTACCTCCAGCACTCTGCGTAAAGTGGCCGTTGCTGCTTGTTTGTGCTGGAGGTTTGTCTGGATGACATTTATGGGTTCAGGGGCTGGTGTGGACGTCATCGTCATCGTTGACGTGTCCTCCCTCTTGCAGCGGCGAGCTACACTCTGGAGCTGGAGTCCCTGCCGCTGTTCCTTCCCCGGCCGGTGCTTCTTCTTGGGAGAAGAAGCGAATGTACCCACTTCCCGACATGTGAGCAACTCGGCGGTCCCTGGTGGTTATGGCGTCCTTCTGGTCCTCGGGAATGCCCAGAATTAGGTGTACCACCTTCTCTTTAGAGTTCGGGTCGGTGGTTTGGTCATCCACTGTCATGTCGTAACACAGCCAGGTATCCACTTTGTACCAGGGATTTTGGGCACAAAGCACTCTGCGCAGTGTTACGGCTTCGGTGATGCGAGTGTGGAGAAGAAGTCCGGCTTTCAGCCGCTTCTTCAGATCACACTACTTGACTACGGCCAAGGTGGTTTCCGCTATCGGGGACGTGATGCTTCTTACAGCTTTTTCAAGCCAGGTAAGGGCATTTTCGTCTTCACACCACATCGCCAGCACCTCTTCTAATAGGAAGGGTCTTCCGCGGAAAGATGGAGCTTGCTCACCCAAATTGTTGACGACAGCACCGACTGTAGGATGCTATCGTCAATAGCCTCCCTCAGCTGGTCTGCCTGGAGTTTAGTAAGGTCCCTCGGCGGAACGGTAGTGACCGCTACTCGCAGATGCGACTGACTGGCATCCGCGTAGCTTACCGTCCGCTTGTTTCGCGAGTCAGTTTTCGCGCGTTTGGCTTCCCCTCTGGGGGACCGGGTATCGTCCAGACGAGCGCGCTTCGAAGAAACACGCTTGTTCTGGACGGGCCCCACCCCCTTTTGTTCCTTTTCAGGAAAATTGGGAGCCATCGCAGCGGTTCGTTGACCCCGAGCACCCCTGGGTTTCCTTTTGTTCTGCTTGCTCGGTGGTGGTGGAGGGGCTGTGGCTACTGCCGTCCCCCTTGAGGTGGATGGTGTGGGTTCGCGCTGCGTCTCCGCTGCTGCGGCACCCAACCCTGTTATCTTTTTTGTGGGTTGCAGGGCCTCCCTTCTCGCGCGCCTGTTGGGGCGACTGCGTTCCGTTCGGCCGAGCCCTTTTTTGGTAGCGGCCGCTGTCGGCTGAGCATCCCTTTTGCAAGGGCGCTTGTGACCGACAACGGTCCATTGCACGACACTCGTGGCGTTCGTACGTGGTATAGCCTCCGAGAGGCTGGACAGGTCCAGGCTTGAGCCCGGTCCTGAACACAGGTTGCCCCCCCCCAGAATACGAGGGGCAGACTGAGCTAGGCTCAGTGAGGGATTCTCCGCAAGCGGTACCCTCCTGGGGTAATGAATTCTTTTCCTGTGTATTCATTTGGTTTTCGGGCAGAGGTTTACTCACACTACCTGCCCTAGGTGAGTGTGGTACAGCTTTCTGGGGGGATTTAGTGCCCCACGGCAATGTCTGCCGGGGTGTGGTTTTAGGCCGCCACGGTTCGGCACATTAAATTATATATACATAATGATAGATACATATATAAGTTGTTTAAAATAAATAAATAGACAATTACATAAATAGAAGATGCCACGCTTTTAGGGGGTATTTAGCGCCCCTTGGCCTGTGGTGGCCCGGTCGGGTTAGTTGACCGCCGCCCGTTGTTCGGCGTTGTTGCTCCATTAGCACCACCCGGGGGACACGTGTAGGGTGGGCCTAGGAAAAGGTGGTAAATCCTACGGACGTTGAGCAACCTAATCCCCCTTTGTCCAAACAATGTGTCTCGTTATTGACATGACATCGATTTTTTTTTTCTTATATTCGTGATCAGCGTCATCAATTAACGCGAAAAGACACGTAACAAAGGAAATGTCATTAAGGTCGAAAATTGCTTGCAGTCGCTGTTTTAGTCTTTTTGTGATCCGATATCGGGGCAACTCAGTGATCTTGGCTCCGATAACCGATATCGGGCCGGACAATTGGCCAAATAATAGTGAACACGTCCCGGATGCGTTTCCTTTCAATTTTTCTTTTCACGCGTTCCTCATATATGTACAGGGCCATTTGTAATTAACTAGCATCCTCCCAGGGGTAGGTAGCAGACATCATAAGTAACAACTTTTGTTCTGTGACTTTTTGTAATTCGTTAAATTTTACTTTCATTCAAAAAGATATATTAATTTAGTTCGCGTCTGACAGTTATTAACACTACGCTGCAGTTTACGCGCATCGTAAAAATTAGGTAGGTAAACAAAATCGTATCATCAATTCATGCAATGCACGGATAGGAGGCGGTGCGCGGGGCGGCGCGGCGCGGGCGCCTTTAACCTTGACCCATTTCTTTTTGCAAGCCGGAACCGCCAGTCGCAGTCAGTCGCTAGATGCGCGCGCGTCACAGGTGTGCCTCACTTGTCCTTGTGTGCCACGATTTTTGCGTTACCGTGTTGCGTCGATCTGACTATCACCATGCCTTATCAGTATTCCAATATGGAATACACGAAAATGGTGAGGATGCTTGCTAAGTATGATGATAATGTGGCGGAAGCCTGCCGCCAATATGCAGTAAGGTTTCCAAATCTACCTACACCGAGCCGGGTAACGATGCTATCCGCCACACAGCGATTACGCGATTACGGACAGTTCCAGCCTAGGTTCAGTGATAGTGGTCGTCCACCGAGGCACTCAGTACGGAAACAAGAAAGGATACTGGAGTTCTTTGAGGATTAACCCGCCACAAGTACTAATGGCGCCGCGCTACGGTTTAATGTATCGCAGTTCTTCGCGTGGAGTGTTATTCACAACGAAGGCAAATATCCATTCCATCTTCATCGTGTCTGGACTTGAACCTCAGAGGTAATAATTAATTGTACATATTGTAAATATTGTAAAAAAATCCACTATTAGTTCAATTATTGTAAATACGCTGATTCCACTTTTTAAATACGCCTGTATTAATAAATCAAACGTGAATCATATCTACCTAACTACCAATATTTGTTTAGACATTAAAAAATTGTAATAGGTTATTAATCGTAACTTGGATGATAAGTGTAGGTACCTACCTATGTTTCATCTTTAGCATTTCTTAGGCAACTTTTTGTTTTTTTTAATGTAGCCAGTTCCAAGCCTGGTAAAGCATGAAGGGATTGTGGTCTTAGTGTAAATACCTAGTTACTTTCTACACGCAACAAACCACGCAAGCAATTAAAAATCTGGCAAAGAAAGTACGTAGGTACTAGTAGGTAGGTATTATTCGGTAGCGCGAACGAGCGGACGTGCGGGCGTCGACCTACAGTAAATGAATGAAACATTGTTTACCTATTTTTTTACGATGCGTGTAAACTGCAACGTAGAGTTAATAACTTTCAGACAGAAAACTAAATTAATATTTACTTTTGTATGAAAGTAAAATTTAACGAATTACAAAAAGTTGTAGAACGAAAGTTGTTACTTATGGTGTCTGCTACCTACCCCTGGGAGGATGCTAGTTAATTACAAATGACCCTGTATACTTAAAACATAATTATAATATGGCACCGCCATTTTCAGCACAAAGGTTTGATCCAAAATGAACCGAGCACAAGAAAAGTTTACACGAGATAACTTCTCGTCGACCAAATGAAAGACGGGAGACAAAACATTTTAAATGTCCAAATTCGAGTAAATAAGGGCACGTATGTTACAATTTGCAGACACTAAGTAGAGATGATTTCTCGAAGTCAAGTTATGTCGACATCTGACAGATCGCCATGAAATTTGGCATGTTACGAGCAGGCGGTATCGACATAAAACGGCAAAGTGCCTCGAGATAGATATCTCATGGCGCGCATGTTAGCCCTGCATGTTACCAACAGTCGCCATATCGACATAAAACGGCAAAATGCCTCGAGATAGCTATCTCGTGGCGTGCATGTTAGCCCTGATGGTATCTACAATGCGGATTAACATACTAAGATACATTTTTACTGCAAATTAATATACATTATACATAGAATCACTTGGAACAATGCAAATCTACATATATATGCATACAAATATTAGCACTGTGCGGCACTATCGAACCCGCGCCCCCTGCGTAGCTGTCGAAAGTTCTACCGCTACGCCACAGAGGCCAAGGTGTACAGAATCCTGCCAAAACCTTTCGGGCTCAAACCCAACTCCTGTGCTTGTTCTACTCAGCATAATTTCTTAAATCTTTTGCATACTTAGGTAAGCTTAATAGCGATCGATTGAGCTGAACCGGAGATACGACCATAATTGTCGATTACAGACATCCATGCGGGAGAGGCCACGGGGCACAGCTAGACCTCAATCTTATAAAAATAAGTAAAATTTAAGTTATTTTAATAGACTGAGATTTGATGTCCTTTACAATCATTTTTCTTTAATTGAGCATTGAATGAACTACTTATGATGTTTTTTTCTAACGAAAGCCTGCCTGTTGGGTCCAATTTAGTAACTGAAAGTGTACCCCCTTCCCGTCAGTTGTGCTGCGGGTACGGAAGGCTGACTGATACATTTGATCTGATCGGATGACCATACAATTTCAATCAATAAAACTATTTAACATAATAAATGTTAAGTAATAGGTATTGGCTTTTAATATACGTATTTACCTACGTAATTTAATTTAATGGTAGCGTTATATATTTTATCTACTCTGATACTATAATACAAAGATTATAAAATTGAAATTAGAACTCTTATGACAAACATTACGCACAGGCCAAAAAAAAAGTTTTATTACGATACAGGTCTTGTATGGACACCTATATCATAAAATAACTTTTTAATCATAACGATACACCTATACAATCCCCATCTGGACTGAACCTCTACTTTAAAAAAAGAATCCGCCATTTCGGAAGAAAAAAAAAAGAAACATGCATGCGCAATCGAAGTTTGTGCCTTGGCGCGAATATTTTTTTTTTGTTCTATACATTTAAATTAAACAAAGTTTGGTTTGGTTTGTAAAATAAATTAGTTTATGTATTATAGTATGAGAGTAGATAAAGTAGTGTATGACACTGTACATAACTTGGTCTTATAACACTCGTGTGATAATATAAAAAAACTCGCCTACGGCTCGTTTTTTTAAAACACACTCGTGTTATAAGAACCCTTATTATGCAACAGTATCATAAACTACTATACCTACACTTTCCGATAAAGTTGGAATGTGTTATCACATGCAACAGTTGACCTGTTGCATTCGCCAGTTATATATAGAACTAATATTACAATAATCGATCTGTGATGCGGATGCGAGTATCTACGATCACTGCAGTAGCAATATTGTGCAGCCATAGGTGCCTACCTAGCAGTGGCGAGGGGTCCCCATAACCCAATTTCTGCTGGCTTCCCAATGGGTTGCTTTTGGTACATGACAAATTTGGTTAAAGTAATTTTTTTCCCACCAGCTCCCAAGTTGCACCTTTTACCACTGCTACCTAGTTTGGTCTCATCGTATAATGTCCTTTTTTCGAAATGTCCCAAAATATGTTTTCTCAAAATATGTACACTACAGGATTACAGTCTTTATATTGTAATAGCTGGGCAATCCGACTTGGTTAGGTTAGAAAGCAAATGCGAGAGCGGAGCGTAGCGTAGCTCCCGCATTAAACCTTCCTGTTTATTTTTTTTATAACCATGCAGAAATCCATGCAGAAAAGGACATTATGAGAAAGGACATTTCGAGAAAAGGACATTATGCGATGACACGCTTAGTTTGATAAGGCTACTACCACGATAGTATTCGTTGTTTGACGAGCGTCTTTAACGTATTATTATGACGTGAGGTGCGACGGAGCACCCCAACTGGGCCATCTTACATCCCAGCATATGAGACCCAAGATGACGTGCGACTTTAGTCGTTTTGAGCCTGACATGACCTAGCCTCATTGGTTGGGTTAACTGAAGGATTTTCTTCAAAATACCTTCACATCTAAACCATTGAACCTATTTACAGTACAGTAGGTAGTCAATAATACCATGGGAATGGATATCGGTGTAGCTAGTGCTTAATATTAGGCTTACAATCTATATGCACGAAAGAAGAATCTAGCTTACTTAGGGTCTAGATAAATAGTGATGCGTAGAAATGTGCCTTGAAATATTTATTCATTAAGTTAGTACCTACAGCAGACAGCCCTTATCTAGGTTCATGAATTTAATTGCTTATTAATATACTTACAAACATGTAGAAAATTAGGTAAAACGAAATAATACACCCAATTATTTATTGGAAAATATTTCGTTTGTTCCCACTTGTTCTACTGAACAGTTCTACGGTAGAAATAATGGGATTTTTTTTCTCACTAGTTCTACGATATTAGATGTAACAAAAGAGTAGAACTAGTGGGAGTCTTTATTCCCACTTGTTCTACCTGTTCCATCGGGTAGAACTAATGGGAGGTTTTGTTCTCACTAGTACTACGATATTATGTTTAACAAAATAGTAGAACTAGTGGGAGTCTCTCTTCCCACTTGTTCTACCTAAACCGAAAAGTAGTTTTACACAAAGAAATGTGTTACCAAATATGCTAGTTGTGGCTCAATAATAGGTTGTAAGACACTTAGATATTACTGAATAAATTAAAACACACTATTAATTAAATCACACATTGTTTATGTAGAAGAAAATATAAATTGTGATATAAAATTGTCAAATGTTCTACATCTATATCCATATCTTCATATGTGGAGAAAAAAAAGGTTGAGGAGTACGGAATTTGGCACAGTTAAAGTTTACATGGAGGAGGAGTGCCAAAATATATTATTTTTAACAATATTTTTATGCATTATTATTGAGGAACCTATAAATCTAAGTAGAAGACGGTTTTTGATTGTAGTATTTCTACATTCTTACTTAAACTACCGAATCATTTCTAAAAAGTGCCCGACGCCAATTTCGCTAGTAACTAATTTTAATTGTGCATTTCTTATAAAATCGTCATTGTCAATTTCAATCCTTCGACGTTTTGGTTGTGAACAAGAAGGAAAATTCTGAATTTTATGATTACGAAATGAAGAAATCAATGAATCATTATAAAGGATGTGTAATATTTGCAAAATATTTCCTTCATTTTTATTTATTTCGTTATTAATTTTGTGATGCCATCCTTCAACAGCATTGTTAGTACGGTGACATTCTCCATATACACACCAAATATTAATGAAATCATCTCTCATCCAGTACTTTTCAAAATAGATAAGGAATTCTTTTAGTTGCTTAGTATTATATTCGGCTATTTCACTTTTAATATACTGCCATCCCACCTTTATTTCAGCTACGGGCAAGAAAGGGAGCTTACTGCATAAGGATATGAACCTGCGATCGAGTTTATTTTTGTGCAGGCCTAACTGTTTTGCCTTACGCCACAGACTATTTGAAAAATGATACTGGCATCCCTTAACCGTTACGTTCATTTTAGCTAATGCTCTCATTGCAGCTTCTTCAAAATCTATAGGTTGCCAATCTGGGATTTGTGACTTTATTAGGGAAAATAAAGTTAAATATGCTTCTTTTGTCTGGTTTGACATAAATGCATACAGTAATGGAATTATATTAGTTTGGTTACAATTACTGCCAATGTCTCCATGAATACTCAAGATCTGTTTAAACGGTGAAGGAGAGGACTTAAACGTCCCATCCATAAAAAAATGTCTTACTTTTTTCATGTTTCCTCTGGCATCTTCTGAACAAAATATTATTATTCTAAGCGGTTCATTATAATAATCAGCGAGTAAAAAACTTTGGAACTGTCTAGGTACTTCTACATCTCTAACAATACTTGTACAAATTCTTTTGACACCAGCAATTTTATTTCTATTTCGATAAATTGATGACTTTTTATTTTTGAAATCAGGGACTGGTTTATTTACAGCTAGATCCAGTCCTTTATTCCTTATATTCGCCAAACCTCTATTAAATGCTCGTGGTGCTGGCTCCTTTCTACTTGCTGCTTCTTCGCAACTGTTATTAATCATGATATCAATCATATTTTGATTTTCATTGGGATGACATTCGGTACTATGAAGTTTAGACTGCAATATTTCACGAAGGTCCTAAAAAGTAAAATGTATTAAATATTTTTTCTAGGAATGGCAACCAAAAAAAAAGGGCTGTCTCGTCAGTCTAAAGCAAAAAAATAAAGTGTTGGTTTATTTTTCTATCTGGATATTCTCAGTACGGCTTCAGCAACTGTTACATGGACCTCATAACTGGCGAAATGTTGGTGTAAAATACCTCTGTCTAGCCCCTAGGGAAAATACAGACCTGATGTTATGTTATAAAGTACTTACCGCGGTCAATGTTACGGATCCAGCACATTTGTTATCCTTGTATTTTGTACACCTCCATATGGATTTTCCACTTTTATACACTCGTTGTCGGTAAAACTGACGCCCCGACAACAACAAAACATTTCCTCGGCCTCTTTTAATTATTTTAAAGTCCGCAGCACTCATTTTTATCGGTTTTAACGATACTAAGTTTAATGCAGTATTATAGTGAATGTCACACAAAGAGTAACGGCCTACCCTCATAATTGTTGATAAATTTATTTTAAACTATGAACTATGCACGTTTAGAAATTTACATTGTATGATCATTCACACTATGATAGGTAATTTATTTAATTTATTTCCTGTATATTATTTAATAGCCTATGATCCATTGAAAGGAAAACAGCTATAAAAAATAATAACAATATTTACCATTACGTATATAAACAATGTGTGATTTAATTAATAGTGTGTTTTATTCAGTAATATCTAAGTGTCTTACAACCTATTATTGAGCCACAACTAGCATATTTGGTAACACATTTCTTTGTGTAAAACTACTTTTCGGTTTAGGTAGAACAAGTGGGAAGAGAGACTCCCACTAGTTCTACTATTTTGTTAAACATAATATCGTAGTACTAATGAGAACAAAACCTCCCATTAGTTCTACCCGATGGAACAGGTAGAACAAGTGGGAATAAAGACTCCCACTAGTTCTACTCTTTTGTTACATCTAATATCGTAGAACTAGTGAGAAAAAAAAATCCCATTAGTTCTACCGTAGAACTGTTCAGTAGAACAAGTGGGAACAAACGGTGGAGCTACCCATGGTATATGCTTAATTATAAGTTGAACAAAGAAAAGGGCAAAATAACTTCCGTTGTACTGCCGATAGTGTGCGATACAATGCGTTATTTTGTTAATACACAGAGTACTTGTATGATTAATACATATTAGCAAGCATTGTGTCGAAATTGTCCAATACAGTAGTTCATTCACTTAACTATAAGTGCTGACCTTAGCTACACAGCGCTAAGTCTGGTAGTACCTACCTGCCTACGTAGCATGTAAATCCTGATGTTACTTTGTGCAATTAAGTGATCAAAATTGAGTTTAGGACTAGTCAAGTGATATAAAAACACAGTGCAATGCTGGATTAGCCTCAATAAGTGTTATCAACCTGAAATACTAAGTGCTACCTAGATAATTTGTGCTAAAACATCTGGACATTGAAATTTCTCAACTACCCTCACAAAGAAAAGAAAAAAACATAGCCAAAAATGAATCCCAAGACCAAATGTGCCAAGTGCAACAAACAAACGAATGATGAAAAGCTGTCTGTCACCTGTGATTCCTGTAAGAGCTTGCTCTGCGGAGACTGTCATGGTCTGTCCCCCACCGAGATCCGTGTATTTGAGCTAAAAACAATTGCTCGAGTTGTCACCTTTCTTTGTGCTGATTGCAAGACAACCTTGGCCCAGCTGCCTAGCATCATAAAGAGACTGGATGAGTTGTCTGAAGAAGTGAAACAATTGCGAATTCGTCAGAGTATGCTGGCCACCGAGTCAGCAATGCAGGAGATGGAGGAGCGTGCCAAGAAAGCAACCAATATCATTGTGTTTGATGTACCTGAGTCCACATCAGATCAGCCTGCTGAGAGGATCGAGCATGATAAACAGGAATGTGCAAAACTAATCAAACTTGTAACCAATGATGTTAACTGTGGTGATATCAAGACCTTTCGCCTAGGTGCCCCGAAAGGCAACTCAACTGATGGCTCCCGCCAACTCAAAGTTATTTTTCGCGCCAAGTCCGATGCAGTCAAAGTTCTCAAGAACAAAGCCAAGCTGTCTGACCCGAGGAAGATCAAGTCGGACCTAACTCCACTTCAGCGAGAATACCTGAAATACGCTAATAGCTTGAAAAACGCATCAAAAAGGGAGAAAACGACGTCACCATTAAGTATGTACAGGGTCATCCCAAAATTGTAAAAACTCCCAAAAAAAAAACTAGACTCTCCAAGTAAGGCAACTTGCGGTACATATCTCCCAACAGTGGACCACAAGATAGTAAACATTGGGAACAATCGAACCCCGCTAAATATACTAACTATACTGTACACAAACATTCAGTCACTCACATCCAAAATTGATCTCCTCACTGCAAGAATTAATGTCCAGAAACCAACAATAATAGTTGTAACTGAAACATGGCTCAAACCAGATATACCTGACACACTGATTAAGGTTCCGGGTTATGATGTATACAGGGATGACCGATTAGACAAGCGAAGTGGTGGAGTAGCCATTTATACTGCAAATAATGCTGGAATACAAACTAAACTAAGTCCCTTCAACAAGAAACATGAAACATCTGAATGTTTATGGTTGGACATACAGGTTGTAACCACTGAACTAGTCAGATGGATACTCACCGGCTTGCTTAGAGGCTGACAGAGTACTCTTTCCCAGGGCGCCTTTCTAGAGAGCTAGATGAGTGTATGCACAGGGAAGCTAGGGCTCCAATGAAAACAACGGGTTACACACAGTGTACACACATATATTTAAAAAAGAATAGATTACAGAGCAGATATACAAATAAGAAAATAGGTAGACAGACAGATACACAGAGCTAAGACATACACATAAGAATGTAGATAGGCAGGCACAGGAGACAGAAATATAGGCAGACGAACACACACAGTAGGCACATGAAATACGGTACAGTCTACATACACAGATTCTGCTGTAAGCACAGCACAGCTGCGGCTACACCAGGATAGGTACCAGTAGGTGGTGTACTGGCCTTTGGGTTGCGCTGTGCAGTCAAGGGGACGCTCGCGGAAAACCTTCTACCCTACAGCTGCTAGCGGCGAATCTCTCGCTGTACACCCAGCTCGTGTTGGCCGCGCACTTGCGTGTGAGATGTAGAATGTTGCACGAAATCGTGGAGATCTCTGAGGGCTCTCAAAGCTCCAACTTAGGACCCTGAGTGAAACAGACAACAAATGAGTTGTGAACAACACTACAGGCCCAGATCGAGTCCTCTTAACGAGAGAAATAAAAACTTACCAGATTATCTGGGAGCAAGATTATCACTTATTGCAAGGTGACATGCAGATGTCCACTTGTTGGTTTTCGAAGAACTAAGATTGAGACACAGAGAGACACAGAGTAAAAATTTCTAGTCATCAGCGGAGAAAAATTAGAAGCTTTCTTCTAAAGGTCGGTGCAGGTCTATTTATAGCCGATATTCAGAATCTTCGCGAACAATCTTCAAAATACGCTAATCATGATGAATTTCATTAGACCAAAGACAAACTAATTACCAGCTGATTCAAAACTATGGGACAACTAGCGCCACCCCACGGTCGATAAGTTCAATCAATTCATCGGTCACCATCGTTTATAGTTCCTAAGGGATACGATAGATGGCACTGAAACACCTAAAATCGATAGGCCACTAAGAACGAAAAATAATATTATGTTACAAGGTGGGAAGCAGCAAGTTTTTGCTCTGTGGACTGTACAGGGGACAAGGCTCTACCATACTACATGACAATGTACTATTGGAACAAATAAAAACAGCAACCGAGTCCCACGCATGTGTTGTGATGGGTGATTTCAACTTCAGAGGAGTGAAATGGCCTTTGATAGACTGTGGCTATTTGACACCCAAAGAAGACAATTTTGTCCAATGGCATAAAGATAATAATCTCCAACAGCTAGTAGACAAACACACCAGGTACAGAAAGGGAAACCAGCCATCACTACTCGACCTGATATTGACCAATGATGACTCGCTTGTGGCACAGCTCGAACACTCTGCCCCGATTGGGAAAAGAGACCATACCTGCTTAACCATCACTATGCAATTTGAGAAAACAAACAATACACAGATTAAACGCATTCTGAAGAGAAAATATCACAAAGCGGACTTTGAGAAAATTAATGATATGCTACTGGACACCTTACCTGGCCTAACACTACAGTCAATAGATGTGAATGTGCAAACAAACAACTTTTTAAGTATATTAAGAAGTGCAATAAGCCAACATGTGCCCCTGGCCAAGGTGCAACAAAATGCTACCAACAAACCATGGGTAAACAATGATATGCTCAAAATGATCAAAGAAAAGCATGTACTTTGGAACAGGTACACTCTGACTGGCTTAGAAAATATCCATGACAAATACAGAAAGGTGAACAACAAACTAACAATCCTAAGACGCTCTCAAAGAACTTCCTATAAGATGACTCTTCTTCAAGCTGGACCAAAGAAATTCTATTCTTATATCCGACAGCAAATCACATCGAAAGTAAGCATACTAACTGTGCTACGAAACCAACAAGGACAGACTGTTACGAGCTCCAAGGAAATAGCAGAAGCGTTTGCTGACCAGTTTGTCAGTGTCTACCAACAAGAACCCAATGGTCCTCTTCCTGTTATAGAACCAAGCCTGAGAATTGAAGAGTCTATTCCAGACCTGGAGTTCACCAGTGACAAAGTACAGCAAGCCCTAAAGGAAATGAAATCAGACTCTTCTCCCGGCCCCGACGAAATTCCAGTAGTACTCCTTCAAAAATGTAATATTGCGAATGTACTGGCTGATATAATGAAAACCTCGTACGACACTGGAAAATTATCAGACGTTTGGAAAACAGCTACTGTGACCC
The DNA here is from genome assembly GCA_949126895.1 of Eilema caniola. Taxonomy (NCBI): domain Eukaryota; kingdom Metazoa; phylum Arthropoda; class Insecta; order Lepidoptera; family Erebidae; genus Eilema; species Eilema caniola. Next base: position 2,811,313 of record OX421461.1, on the reverse strand, counting down.
CTATCTTCAAAAATGGAGACAGACTAGCTCCAGTCAACTACAGACCGATCAGTTTGTCCAGCGTTATATGTAAGGCCATGGAAAAGGTTGTAGTCAAACACTTAAGAGAACATCTGCGCCTACATAAAAAAATAAGCGACTGTCAACATGGCTTCTGCCCACGCCGCTCCACTGTGTCAAACCTGCTGTCGTGCCTAGCTACCTGGACCAAGAGCTTTGATGAACGAGCCCCTGTCGACGTAGTTTACCTGGATTACGAAAAAGCTTTTGATAAAGTCCCCACAAGCAGACTGTTGCAAAAGCTCGAATTTATTGGCATACGCGGCAAATTGCTCGACTGGATAGAGGCTTTTCTTCGCCAAAGAACCTTCCGTGTGAGAGTGGGTGATACACTGTCCGAACAGCGAGATATCCATAGTGGCGTGCCACAACGCTCCGTCCTAGGCCCGTTGCTTTATATTATCTTCACCTTCGATCTGTCTCAGTGCCTTGATTGCAAAGTCAGCATGTATGCCGACGACACAAAGGTCTTTGCAAACCCCCTTTTAGACTATGATCGTCTCCAAGCAGACTTAGACAAAATCATAAAGTGGTCCAAAGACTGGCTCATAAATTTGAATCACACAAAATGTACGGTATTGCATATCGTTGACGACGACGTGCCCGAGGTCACTTGGGTAGAACTAGAGCTGGCGGTGCGAAGGCTTAGGGCCAAGAAAAGCACCGCCCCGGGACCCGACGGCATTCCAGGCCGCGCGTGGGTCCTAGCTCTAGGGGAGGACGGCCTCGAACCCCGACTGAGAGGGTTCCTCAGCGCATGTTTGGAGCGGGGCCAGTTTCCGAAGATGTGGAGGACGGGGAAACTGGTCCTCATCCGCAAGCAGGGACGCCCGGCGGACGAGCCGTCCGGGTACCGGCCCATAGTGCTGCTCGACGAGGTGGGCAAACTCTTTGAAAGAGTTATTGCCAAGCGCCTCGTCGAGCATCTCTCTAGAGTGGGGCCGGACCTGGCGAACACCCAGTTTGGGTTCCGCCGGTGGCGTTCCACTGTGGATGCCATCATGCGCGTGAGGACTCTGGCGGGGGATGCGGTTGCCCGGGGCGAGGTGATGTTGGCGGTGTCCTTGGACATCTCCAACGCCTTCAACACCTTGCCCTGGAGTTGCATCAGGGAGGCACTCGTGTACCACGACGTGCCTCTCTACCTCCGCCGCATAGTCGGGGCGTACCTGACGGAGAGAGCCGTCATCTACCCAAGTTCGACGGGAGTCGGTAGGCGTGAGATGTCGTGCGGTGTCCCGCAGGGGTCGGTCTTGGGGCCGCTCCTGTGGAACATCGGTTACGACTGGGTGCTTCGCGGTGACTTCGCGTACGGGGCCACCGTCACGTGTTACGCGGATGACACGCTAGTGACGGTGAGCGGGGCTACGCACCGCGAAGCGACCCTGAGGGCCACGACCGCGGTTGCTCAGGTCGTCGACAGGATCCGGCGGCTGGGTCTCGAGGTGGCTCTGCACAAGTCCGAGGCCATGTTCTTTCATGGCCCTCGGCGCAGGCCAGGCCCGGGAGCCAGCCTAACAGTGGGAGGTACCTCCATCGACATCAAGCCCCGGTTGAAATACCTGGGGCTCGTGCTTGATGGTCGATGGGACTTCGGACAGCATTTCCGAGGTCTGCGCCCCAAGTTGGTGCTCACGGCGAATGCCTTGGGCCGGTTGTTGCCCAACTTGAAGGGCCCAGAGTCCTCCTGCAGGAGACTCTACGCGGGTGTCGTGCGGTCCATGGCCCTATACGGGTGCCTCGTGTGGGCGGACACCCTGGAGGCCAGATTCCTGCCTCTGCTCCGTACGGCGCAGAGCACGATGGCCTCCAGGGCCATCAGGGGATACCGCACGATATCCTTCGAAGCGGCGAGTCTCCTGGCCGGATCGCCACCGTGGATCCTGGAAGCGAGGGCCCTTTCGGCACTATATAAGTTCCGAAAGGAGGCGCGGGAGCGGGGATTCGATCCCGAGCCCGAGGATATTCGGGCCGAGAAATCCCGGCTCCACCAGGTCATGGTGGCCGAGTGGGAGCGACGACTTGGGCAACCACGCGCAGGGCACGCCGTCATTGCGGCGGTAAGGCCCATCATGGGGGAGTGGCTAGAGAGGCAACACGGTAGCCTCTCGTACCGTCAGACGCAGATTATCACCGGGCACGGTAGCTTCGGGCGGTATCTGCATCTGATGGGTATAGAGCCAACGCCCGAGTGCCATCACTGCGACGCGAGCGTGGACTCGGGGCTGCACACGCTCACCGAGTGCCCGGCGTTTGAGACGCCGAGGCGGGAGCTTGTGGCGGCCCTGGGGGTGAGAGTGCTCACGCTCTCCACCCTGCTCGCGGCGATGGTCCGCTGCGCGGATGCGTGGGCGGCCAGCGCCTCCTTCTGCGAGCAGGTCATGCTCGCGAAGGAGACAGCAGAGCGGGCGCGGCGCGATGAGCGAGAGAGGCTCGCTGACATCGCTGCACGCGCCCGAAGGCGGCTCGGGCGTCGGAGGGCGCAAACTGACCTCCGCCCCCCATGAGCGCGGGCCTGAGGGTGACGGGTGGAGCCGCCCGTCATCCTAGCAGAAGCAGGCCACGGCGGCGGCGCGCATCGTAGGACGATGCGCGCCTCCCCACACCGGGGTTGAGTCGGGGACCGCGTGGTCCCCCCCTTCCCGAGGAGGGCCAGACCGAGAGGGATGGCCCTGGGTCAGCCGGGGTGCGAGGGATATGTCGCATGACAACCTCACCTTCGGCCTAGCACTACGACCCAGAGACGGCGTGCGGTTTAGTCGGTTCGAGTCCGACATAACCTACCCCTCCGGCTCCGGAGGGGTGGGTATCCGTGGGGATTTCCCGCACGTAAAAAAAAAAAAAAAAAAAAGGTATTGCATATCGGAAATCGGAACCCCAGGCTTACTTACAAACTTGGAGACACTCAGCTAACCGAAGTCAAAACGCAGATGGACCTAGGAGTTAAGATCTCGGAGAACCTGAAATGGGAAGACCATATCACGAATATTGTAATTTTTTTTTTTATTGTGAATTTTTTTTATTTTTTTTCATTTATTTACCTGTTGGAAAGAGTGCAGCGTAGATTCACCAAAGTCCCTAGACAGCTGAAACGGTTGCCATATGCTCATATTCTTTCCATGCTTTACAGTATTCTCTTCAATCCCCGTACGCCTACTTATTTAAAAGAACGTTTCGTGTTCATTAATGACACACATTCGAAGTCCTTGAGGTCGTCAGTAACATTGCAATTGTCCACACCCTCTCATTCCACAACTTTTTATGACAAGTCCTTCACTGTCCAGGCTGTAAGGTTGTGGAATGCCTTACCTGTAACCATTAGACGCGCACAATCCTTGGCCACTTTCAAAAAAATGGTAAAGGAACATTATCTGAGTTCCTTGTGACTTTGCCATGTGGCGTTGTGTAGGTATGCACTTGCTGTGTGTATATTGAATATTTGTGTATAAGTAACATATGTATGTGTACATTTATGTAAAAAATTATAAAAATTGAATGTAAGTATGTACTTAGGTTTATGTAAATTACTATTGGATTATATATGTATATATGTGTGTATGTGTATATATTTTTAAGTTTGTGACTACATTAATAACTGCCCGTAAGTTATTATTGTTAAAATAATTAAAACATGTCCATCCAAAGGTTGCCTGGAAGAGATCGCTTGTAGCGATAAGGCCGCCATTTGTACATTTTTTCATAATGCTGTCCGTACATGTACTTTAATTCATTGGTGTACAATAAAGATTTATCTTATCTTATCTTATCTTAACGATTAGATAAACTGAACCTGACCACCTTGAAGGAGCGCAGAGAACGTGGAGACCTGATTGAAACCTTCAAAATAATAACTGATCACTATGACCTACAAGGATTCAGCAACATGTTCAAACGTGCACCGGACCGAAATCGTAGAGGACACAACCTTAGACTGCAAAAATCTACTTGGAATACAAATACACAAAAGAACTTCTTGAGCAATAGAGTGGTCAACGCATGGAATGGGTTACCTGAAAATATTGTGACAGCTGAAAATGTTAACCAATTCAAAAATAGACTGGACAAACACATAAATGAACAAAGATATTGAGTAGTGAATAACAGTGTAGTGAACAACGAGATGCAGGCTGATATCAGTTGTTTCAGCTGCTTGTTACGTATTCACATAGCAACTAGACCGCTGACATGCGTTTACCTCAATACTGCGCATAACTACAGCGATGGGCACGAGGCACCGAGTCAGCGGAACGAGCCATGCGACGACACCGGACACAGCGGCCCCGATGTCTTAGGCACTTTTGGTACAGCATCGACCGATTGTCCACGTACTATAATATTCTTGTAATAACTATTAAATAATAAATCTGTTTTTTCCTTAATAACTTGCATTTTTTTGGATCCTTCGGCTACTGCCTTCATAATTGGCGCAGTCGGTAGGATATTCGCGGGCCGGTTCGCGAGATTAGAATCATCTCATATCGATGTTCGTGTTCGCGAGTCGCCCAGGCGTGCATCCAGCCACGTGTTGAATATCCGAATCTACGAGGGCTGCAGACCGGAGGAGTATCCAGACATCGATACAGCAAAAGGTGCAAGATATATATGTGAGTACTTTAGAATCGTTCTAGAGTCGCTTTCCCTACTTTTAAGTGTTTCCTTTATAATCCAAGATTTTCCATCCACGGCAATCTCGGACCCCTAGGTTTTTTTTTAAGCTGGACCTATTCTCGATAACTCCCTTGCAAAACAAAGGCTTGTTACTAGCTATTCTATTTGTTTGATGTAGTAAGTGGACAGTTCCCCTTTTGGGGTTATCATTTTTTATTCAATATCTTACATTATTCGAGTACAATATTTGTTTACATTTGTGGATTACTTGTTAATAATAATTTAATTAGTATGTACAATTTAAAAACTTAAAACTATTACAATTAATAAAGACACAATTCGAGACAATTAATAAATTCGATACTATGGTTAAAAGACTATATGTACAATTGAAATATTTATAAAAGATGTATAATTATTATAATGTATAAAGAGTGTAGAATATAATAAGAGGTAAAAAACATAATTAAAATTGAAATTTAAAATACGGTTAAAAACGATATAAAATTACATTAATTTAAAATTGAAATACGGTAAAATACAAAGATAAATTCCACATTATTCAGGTCAGGTTCAGGACCCCTAGGTTAAATACCGGCAGATACCTCATGGTTGATGCTGATAATTATTTTTTATTTTTTATTAGATAATTTAGAAAGTCTTAATTTAGACGAACCTAATTTAGAAATTAGCGATAGAGACAGTGTAACTTCCCCAGAAATGCCTGACTCACTAGATATCATTTACAAGGCCCTACGATTGGTCCCAGAATTCGATGGGAACTCGAACGTATTAACTCGCTTTATAAAATTATGTGACCAAATAGTGGAGCAATACGTGAGAGACGATCCCGCTTTTCTTTTAACAAATTTAGCGCTCTTGAATGGGATACTAAACAAAATTGTAGGCCCGGCCGCTCGAACCATTAATTCGAACGGCATCCCGGATAGCTGGCAAGGCATCAGAAGTGCCTTAATAAATAATTTTGCGGACCAACGGGACGAGACGTCCCTATACAATGATTTGGCTCTCTTAACGCAAGGTTCGGCAACGCCACAGGAATAATATGAACAATGTCAAAATTTATTCAGCACTATAATAACGTATATCAGCCTGCATGAGACGATCGCGAGTACGATCGAATCGAAACGCACTCTATATAAAAAACTCACACTGCAATCTTATTTACGCGGTGTACGCGACCCACTGGGTTCTCGCATTCGCTGCATGCGGCCTGATACACTCGAAAAAGCTTTAGAGTTCGTGCATGAAGAGATGAATACACTGTACTTGCAGCAGCGCAACGAGCATGCTCCGAGCAGGAGGCCCCAGGTTCAACCCCAGGTCAGTCACAAATTATCTCATGACTCTAGGCCGCCATTTTTTCATGCAGCGCACCAAACACCACCGCGTCCGTTTAACTTGCCACCTGTTAGACCTTTCCATATGCCAGCACCGCCGCGACCCTTTATGGTCCCGTCGCAACAACCGAGTCCAGGTTGGAGAAACCAACCCGCGCAATATCGTGGCCCCACGCGGACTCAACAAGTTTTGTAGCGTACTCGGGTTTTGAATGAAACCAACGGAGTCACTAACAAAATTTATTTTTTCGAACAAGGACGAGCGAAGGTCGTGGGTGGTAAGGTCCCGTCAAATTTGCTTTGGCAGCGGTACTTCCCGGGCGCGATGCGACGATAACAGCTCCGCTGATCGGCTGCGTGGAAGGTCGTCACTGGAGCTGGTGAGGTGGAGCCGGGGACTGGACCGTGTAGCAGTAGAACTGTGGGTAGTGCCAAGTCTAAACCCAAATCTTGGACCCCAATCCGGGGTTAAAATTCCAATTTGAATTTTACAGTTACTTAATTTTATTACCAGCGACCAGGCAGGCAGATTAGCTTTGCAGTAAACACTGTATTCTAGATATATTATATTATTTGCTAGAACAATCCACAAGGACGTGTGGACGTGGTATTAGCAGTAGGTACTATGAAGGGCTGAGACAACTAGTACGTGCAGCCGCTAAGTGACTTTTCGCAGACTGAGAGGCTGCGCTGCGCCGGACCGCGGTCATTCAATGTCGCCCGGGCTCGTGACGTAGGATCATACGATCTAGGAGGCGGGGCGACGCGAACAATGGAACCAGTTGGCCCGGTACAGTCAGGAATATAAGTCAATGGAATAATTGCATTGGGTTCTAGATTTTATTATTTTTTGTTTAAATGTTTTTTTTTTTTTTTTTTATTTTAATAAGTATAAATTGTAGATATTGTTTAAGTTATTTAAATTATTTAAGTATAGGTTTTGTTAGATAAGTTTGATAAAGGTTTTTTTTTTTATTTAAATATTTATTTTACACGAAGAAACGTGTATTTACGTTACATTACCCCCTCGGGCACGGAAAGGATTTTATCCTAAAATAAAATCCGCAACAAATGCGCTTACGTATTTGTTTACTCATTCATACTTCATCTATCATTTTAAAATGGTCATACGTCACGCAATTAAACAACAGCTGTATATATTTTATAATCATACAGCCGCCACCTAGTACATTATAAGCAAGGGTATTGTTTCAACGAACGAATAACCTAACAAATACAGTAATGGTAGAATATTGATAGGGTAAGTAAGTAAAAGTTTGCAATGTAGTGTTTTTTTTTATGTTAAGTGTCTGTCTTAATTATTGAATAATTTTAAATCTTTAATATGCCAAGTTCCAACATTCTTTCCTTGCATATTTTCCAAGACATAAACAAGAGGTGACTTTTTACCTATAATTTTACATTTTATATATTTTGGAGCCAGTTTTTTACTAAAGTATTTATCTTTATCGCTAATGACATAAGTGCGCTTCATTACAAAATCTCCCACCTGAAATTCCGCCGATTTACGACGCAAATTATATTGTGAGGTATTTTTGACATGGGCGTGCCATAATTGTTTTTGAACTTCGTCAAAGATACTTGATAGACAGCCTAAGTTTTCGGCATAAATATCCCTGGGCAGAAAGAAAATCTCAGATCCTAGGTCATTATCAACTTAATGAGTGCCGCATGGGACAAGTTCACGACCATATACTAGGAAAGCAGGAGTGTAACCAGTAGCTTCATTTACAGAACTATTTATCGCAAATTGAACTTTGGGAATAAAAGTGTCCCATGTTCTATGGTCATTTTCCACGAATGTTGAAATGCAAGTCATAATGGTCCTATTATACCTCTCCACGGTGTTGATCTGTGGCGTATACTTTGGCGTGTAAAAAACATTCGGTACGTTATATTTTTTAAAGAAATTATCTGTTGTACTGCTAATAAACTGAGTGCCATTGTCCATTAACACGGTTTGTGGCACGCCGTGAACTAAAAATACCTGATTTTCCAATAATTTTACGACAGCATCCGCTGTAGGCCTTCTAATAGGGAAAATAAGGCAAAATTTTGAAAAACAACAGGTTATTACCAATATATAACTATTTTGTGCACGGCTGACCGGAAGAGGACCTACGAGATCGACCGAAATCATTTGGAATGGGCGAGAGCATTGCTTGGGACGATCCATTTCTCCCAAAGTTTTATGATTTTGCTGCTTGTATTCGAGACATTTAATACAAGAACCTACGTATTTGACTATGTCATTATGCATTCCTGGCCAAAAATAACGGAGTGCCAAACGACGGTAAGTCTTATAGACGCCTAAGTGACCAGCTGTAGGTTCACTATGGTTCTCGGCAATAACTTGATCGCGGAGTTCCACAGGCACAACCTCCTTCCATGAGAACTCCGAAGTTAGCTCATGCTTGTTCTTTGTCAGGCGGTACAATGAGTTATTCTTAATATGAAAATTAGGGTAATTCTTGGCTGAATTTAATACTCCGTTAAAAACATCTTTATACCACGTGTCAGCAGTATTCTTATAACAGTTGGCCGTGTAAATAGCGCTGACAGGAACGGCTCTTGGAAGGGCATCAGGGATTACGTTATCTACGCCGCGCCGGTGTTTAATCTCGCAATCGAAAGCGGACAAACGAACGCCCCATCGTGCTAGTCTACCGGTAGGGTTACTTAGGGAAAGGAACCATTTTAAGGCACTGTGGTCGGTATAGACAGTGAAACGTCTCCCGTTCTCCAAATAACACCTCCAGTGCTCGATAGCGGTGATGACAGCCAATGTCTCGCGTTCTGTGATGCTGTAGTTCTTCTCAGCGGCAGACAAAGACCTGCTCATGTAAGCGATAGGATGCTCCTTGCCATTAACTGTCTGTGTCAACATGCCACCAACACCATAGTTTGAGGCGTCTGTATGTACCTCAAAAGGCATGGTATAATTTGGACATGAGAGAACAGGTGCTGAAATTAAGGCCTCTTTAAGATTCTGAAAGGCAGAATCGGCTTCTGGCGTCCATCTAAAGGGTGGAGCACCTTTCTTATTGGAAGTCAACTTATTTAGAGGACCAGCTACGGTACTAAAGTTGGGGACAAAGCGACGATACCAGGTTGCAGTACCAAGGAAGCGTTTGAGGTCCTTTCGACAAGAAGGTGTCGGATAATTGAGGATCGCCTTGACTTTTTCTGGATCGGTACGTAGTCCATTGCTATCCACAACGTAGCCGAGATATTTAAGTTGGCTTCTAAAAAAATTACATTTCTCAAGATTAACAGTCAAATTTGCGTGTTTAAGTTTATCTAGTACACGTAACAAGAGAGAAACATGACTGTTAAAGTCTTGGGACACGACGATGACGTCATCCAAATAACAGAACACCTGCAGGTCAAAATCTCTAAATAAAAGATCAACGAGTCGTTGTTGTGTCGCTGGTGCGTTAGTGAGACCAAAGGCGGTTCGTTTGAAACGAAGAGTGCCTCTGCCAGGAACGTAAAAAGCGGTTTTATCCCTGTCCTTCTCTTCTATAGGGATTTGCCAGAAAGCCTTTGACAAATCGATACTGGACAGCTAACGAGCATCGCGAAGATTGTCAAGTATTTCTGAGACGTACGGCAAGCTATAGGCGTCACGCTTAGTGATGGAATTTAATTTGCGGCTATCAAGACAAAAACGCGGCTGTCCATTCTTTTTTGTAACGAGAAGAACTGGCGAAGACCAAGCACTTTCACAGGGCTCGACGACGTCCAAAGACAACATTTCGTCAACTTGTTCAGCCAGAATTCGTTGTTTTTCCGGCGACATCCGGTAATAACGTTGACGAATAGGTTGTGCGTCGCCAGTGTCGATGCTGTGCGTTATAAGTTTGGTTTCTCCCAATCCTTTTCGCTCATACGAAATATCTTTGAACTGCTCGATGACATTATCTACTAACCGACGTTCTACCTCATTTAAATTGTCATATCCATGTAAGTGCCCACCTGACTCTTCGTTGATTAATGTTTTTGGGGCATCTGTGATTTCAATACTACTTAAATACTTAGGACAAATGCCAAAGTCACGCCAGAAATCTACACCTAGAATGAGATTGGAAGTAACAGATGGGATTACAAAACCTTTTATTACGTGGAATCGGTTATCAAACTTGATAGGCAAGAGGATAAAACCGATGCTTTGCAGAAATTGACCACCTGCGGCTTGGACCGTCATGCTGTTATCAGAGTGCATCAAATGACCACGTTCTATTAAATCTGAATGAGCATTATTACCAATAATTGTTATTGCCGATCCTGAGTCCAAAAGACCAGCGATGTGAGAGCCATTTATATCCACAGAAACATAAGGCCTAGTGTCATTTTCTGGTACTTTATGCAGAATTGTGTCAATCCTAAACGTTCTAAAGAATTTGCGAACAGTTTTAAGCCAAGAATTCCAATCATCTCTATCAAATTTACCGCTACTTGGATTGGCACAATTCTGATCACTTAGTTTTTTGAATTAGAAGACCTATTTTTAGAACAATCAGAGCACTGTGGTGTTTTAACGTCTTTACGACCACACACAAAACAAAATATTGCATCTTTGTTTGCTGTACACTGACGTAAATTGTGAGTATCTACACGGCAACGAGGACAGAAACGCTTCCTCTCAACCTTTGTATTAGTATTGATAGCATCTAAATTTTCAGATCTTTCACCGTTATTATTATTGTTATTGTTGTTGTTCTTGTAATGTGTAATATTTGACTTGTTTTTACTGTGTTTATTATAATTTTGTTTATGGAAAAAATTGTTTTGTGTTTTGATAGTTGTATTACCGGTGTATGCAAATTCAGGAGCTAAGGTGTCAGCAGAGGGCTTGGCTGGCTCACGAAAGTGAGCGAGGCGAGCTTGGAAATTCTCATAATTACGGCAAATAGACTTTAAGGTTTCTATGTCTTTAACCTCAGGAACGGCGGCTAAAGTGCTAGTATAAGCTGGCCTGATGTTATGTAGAATTATTTCCAATCTCTCCTCCTCAGACAATGGTTTTGAGAGCCGAGAGAACATACCCGTCATTATAGAAAGATAAATGGTAATGTTCTCTGATTCGCCTTGCGTACGTGACCGAATTTCAGAAATAAGTCTGTAGTCATAATCCGCCTGATCAAAATCCTTTCTCAACAAAACAACTAAATCATTCCACGTTTTAATATCATCTTTGATACTTCTGTACCAATGAAGTGCACCTCCGGTAAAAATTTCGGTACAATAAGCTAAAAGTTTCGAGTCCTCCATACTCCTCGCTTTGCAAAATTCAGAGACACGTTGAATAAATGTGCGCACGCAAGATTTGCCATCGAATTTAATTTTCGTGATTTCATTTGAAATTCCGCGCTCACAGGTAACTTTAATATTTAAAGGACTAGAAGTTTCTGGTTCAGGAGTTTGTAAATCAAGAAAATCCACGACATTATCTTTAATAGAGTTATATTTAAGATAGTACTCTTTAAATTTTGTGGCAAATGAATTACGGATCGATTTATTTTTATCATCTTCAGTTTGTATACGCTTAAGACGATGATAAAGGTGATGTAATAAGTTTTGAGTGCGCAACAATGTGTTTTTATCTGGCAAGTCTTCACAATCTAGGACTGAGGAAATTTTAGTCATAACCGTATTGATACCAATTAGATCATTTTCGGCAGTAAAACTACTATTCAGAACATCGTCCGAAGGGTAAAGTACAGCTAATTTAGATATTTGCTTACGTAATTCCTGGACTGTACCAGCCGGAGTTTCGCCTCTAATGCCTACTTCATACTCTAGCTCTGCCTTGTTCAGTGATAAAAATTTAATATTATACGCCATTATAAGGAATAATGTCAAATAAACGGCTTGGGTAAATGTAGAAGTAATAAATTCTAAATAAAACTAAACTACTGATGGACTAAGAACCCAGCTCTGTTACAATGAGCGTTACAAGTTACTACGTCAAAGTTGTATAAGTACTAAAAATTACTACGATACCACTACGATACTTACCGTAGGGAAAAAATACAGGACCAAGCAGAAGAAGAAGAAAAGAAAAGAAATCTATATAGAAAAAAGAAATGTGGGTAATTTGCACATATTACAATTTTAAATTAATTTATGTTGCTGACTGTACTTTACATAGCAAGTATGGTATAACAAAATACTATTTATGTTTTTAATGCAGAAAAGGTACGTGCAAATTTTCCAAATCACCAAAAGAGAACATGGAGCGTATCACAAAAATAAAAAAAACACAAACACATACACACTAACTACTTACTACCAAAGCAAAAATGACCTTGTTTAAACCACGTTGGCGCCACTGTAGCGTACTCGGGTTTTGAATGAAACCAACGGAGTCACTAACAAAATTTATTTTTTCGAACAAGGACGAGCGAAGGTCGTGGGTGGTAAGGTCCCGTCAAATTTGCTTTGGGCAGCGGTACTTCCCGGGCGCGATGCGACGATAACAGCTCCGCTGATCGGCTGCGTGGAAGGTCGTCACTGGAGCTGGTGAGGTGGAGCCGGGGACTGGACCGTGTAGCAGTAGAACTGTGGGTAGTGCCAAGTCTAAACCCAAATCTTGGACCCCAATCCGGGGTTAAAATTCCAATTTGAATTTTACAGTTACTTAATTTTATTACCAGCGACCAGGCAGGCAGATTAGCTTTGCAGTAAACACTGTATTCTAGATATATTATATTATTTGCTAGAACAATCCACAAGGACGTGTGGACGTGGTATTAGCAGTAGGTACTATGAAGGGCTGAGACAACTAGTACGTGCAGCCGCTAAGTGACTTTTCGCAAACTGAGAGGCTGCGCTGCGCCGGACCGCGGTCAGTACAGTGACGTTTGACGTTTGCGCCGGTACGGTTGTGTTGAGTACTTGTGGAGGAAAAAAATAAAAATAAAACACGAATTTCAAGTTTTTAAATTTGTAGTATATTTGCAAGGACAATACAATTTCAAATACAGTATAGTGAGTGGTTTTAAGGTGAATTAAGTGCATAAAAACAGAGTAAACAACTGGACACAGTAATTTGTATTCTTCGAAGTACCCCCCAACTCTCTGATAAATAATAATTAAAATCAATAAATAAAATAAATCTTAAGCCTAAATATCTGAATCCTTATATCTAATTAATTAATCATTCTCATATCTAATACTTCTATCTAGCTTATAAACTATATTTACATATTACGTTTGCGCTGCAGACATGCCCCTTTCCTGTGGTGGTTGTGGCAAATTCATCTCACAGATGGATGCTGTGAAATGTACTAAATGTCACACACCATTTCATTATGCTTGTGTGGGACTCTCTGCAGGCGGCTCTACTCCCTCTCAATGGCAGTGCCCTGAGTGCAAAAAAAATATCATTAGGGATAACAAATCCGAGACACCCGTGAGAGGACGAAACTGTGGCCAGAGTAATGCGGGTGAGCAGCAGAGCAAAACGAGGAAGGCAGAGGATGATTCTTCTCTTGAATCCAAAGAAATGCAGGCCACTCTCAATCTGTTGGTACAAGAGGTGCGGGGCTTGCGGGCCGAAATAGGGGAGATGAAGGGTGAATTGTTGGGTCTAAGGACATCACTTGCAGCATGCCATACGCGCATGGATGCACTGGAATGTAGGTTGGAAGGTCTAGAGACACGAACAAGGGAGCAACCTCCATCTACCTGCACGACGGACCGCATTGTTGAGCAGCTCAAGCAGGAGATCAACAACCGGGAACAGGAGCTCATGGCAAATGATGTCATGATAACAAACATTCCCGAGTCTAATGCTGAGAACCCAACCCATTTAGTGCAGCTGGTGGCCACTAAGATGGGAGTGCATATTGACGAGAGGGATATCGTCTGTGCGGAACGTATCGGCGGGCGCTTAATTAGGGCGGTCAACAGCGAGGGGCCTGAACCCACGCGACCCCGGGTGCTGATGGTGAGGTTTGTGCGCCGTGAGCAGCGTAACGCCATATTGAGCGGTGCACGAGTACGTCGAGGCGCCACAACAGAAGACCTGGGAATGCCGGGACCGGCCAAGCGCTTTTTCATAAATGAGCGCTTGACTAAGATCAACCAGCTCTTGTTTCGTAGGGCACGAGCGGCAGCGGAGCGTCATGGATGGCGATTCGTATGGACGAAGCAGGGCCGCGTCCTCGCCCGCCGTGGGCCGAAGGATCCCGTGCACCGGATTACTGCGGATGAGGACATTTTACAGTGCATTGGAACTTATGAATAGGTCTAGTGTTGGTGAGGGAATGTTGATGTCTGATATTTTGTATTGTTTTTTGTTTTGTGTTCTTCTTAGGTACATTATTTTGAGGCAATGGTATGCAGTTGAGCCAGATAACTTAACCAACAGCATGACAGTCGGGCTAACAGCCGCATCGGGATTATTTTACAGTGTGAAAGCAGAGAAATATACATTATTTTGTTTGACACTACTATTTACATATTTACTTCAATTTGCAGCACACAACTATTTACATCTTATCTTCTATTTAATATTACTACACTATTTACATATAATTATATATTTACATCTTATCTTCTATTTATTGCTACTACACTATTTACTAATACTATACATCTACATACATATCTATATAAATGATTAATAATAAACGATTGAAATTTGGATTATTTAATCCGGGCTCTCTGGGGACCGGTCAGGATGAATTTAAAGTAGCTATGAGTTTGCATGCAGTGGATATTATGGCCATAAATGAAACATGGCTGAAACCCGGTGAGGATGGTCGAGCACCACATGTCCCAGGCTACAGGTTAAAACATATTCCCAGGCATTCAGCAGAAAGGCAGCGAGGTGGTGGAGTTGGATTCTATATTAGAATGGGGGTAAGAGCGCATGTGAGACCACACCCTGTAAAACCTGAAGTGGAACAAATGTGGCTAAGTTTGATTAATGGTGGGAAGAAAATTCTTATAGGAACAGCCTATCGTCCGCAGTGGATGAGTGTTTTTTTTTTTTTTTTTTTTTTTTTTTTTTTTTTTTTTTTTTGAGAGTGTAAATGAGAGTATGTGTGCACTTGGGCCATATGATAGTGTAATACTACTAGGGGACTTTAATATAAACTTGCTAGACTTACAGGATTCAAAATCAAAAGTACTCCTGGAATTCCTTGAACACCATAGCTTACAGCAAATAGTTACTCAACCTACTCATTATAAGGAGGGTGCCACTCTGATTGACGTAGTTTGTACTGACATTGGTGTCCGTAATGTTGTAGTAGATAGGAATGAGGACCTTGGTCATCATGCATTTATTGCATTTGACACTGTCATCAAAAAGAAAAAGGTGGCCCCTAGGGTGGTTACATTTCGACCAATAAGGGACATACTGGAGGACTTTTTTGCTGTGGACCTAGAGCTCATTCCATGGGCTGTGATATCAGACCTCCCCTCTGTCAATGATATGGTATATACTTTTTCTGTTTTTATGACCACGTTGTTTGATCTACATGCCCCTGTTAAAACTAAGCGATTTAAAGATCCACCTACACCTTGGATCACCGACAACATACGAATCATGTTCAAACTCCGGGATGAGGCAAGGGCTAGGTATCGTAGAAATCAATTAAGTAGCTGCAAGACTTACTATTTAGATTTAAAAAAACAGGCAAAGCAGGCACTAGAGAGGGAAAAAGTTGCATATTTTGAGGGTAATATAAACAAAAATATTAACGACCCTAAACTCTTATGGAAGAACTTAAAGTCCGATGTGATTCCAATTTTTAAAATGGATTTCCTACCTAACAATCTACAGGATCCTGAACAGATTAACCAGGCATTTCTGGATGTCCCTGGTAGGTATGAAATCAGCATATCACAACTGACCTTTTATGAATTTCATAGATACTCCCAAGGTAGTTTTCAATTGAGGACAGTAAGTCAGGAAACAATTACTAATATTATAAAAAATCTTCACTCCAATGCGGAGGGGATAGATGGTATCAGTTTACAAATGCTAGCATTAACTATGCCAACATCTCTTCCAGCACTAACCAACATAGTGAACAGCTCTATAGTGTCTCATACCTTCCCAGAGCTATGGAAATGTGCTAGTGTCCGCCCTATCCCAAAAATCAATAACCCGGTTACAACGAAAGACCTCAGACCAGTGAGCATACTGCCCTGCCTATCAAAAATTTTGGAAAGGGTGGTGTACCTTCAACTGGTGGACTACTTGGAGAGGAGTAATATACTACCAGACTTGCAATCTGGTTTTAGAAAGGGACGGGGCACAGCAACAGCTCTATCGGATGTGATAGGCAATATTCTAGAGGCAAGGGATAGGGGGGAAGGAACCATACTGACTTTACTGGACTACTCCCGTGCTTTTGATGCTATAAATCCGACTCTGCTGCTGTCCAAACTTGCATACTATGGCTTTGAAAGGGAAACTATTAAATGGTTCCATAGCTACCTGACAAATAGAATGCAGTATGTTGAGATACGGCGGGAGGATGGTACTACACTGAAATCCACACCTCGGCATGTGCCTAGAGGTGTGCCACAGGGGTCCATTCTGGGTCCTCTTTTATATATATTATACAGTGCTGATATTGTTCATTCTTTCGAAAATTGTAAATATCACATGTACGCGGATGATATTCAACTGTATATATCTTTCAAACCTAGTGACACTTTGGCAGCAATACAACTTTTAGAAGCAGATCTTCAACGTGTGACAACATGGTCTGAACAAAATTCATTAGTTCTAAATCATAAGAAGTCGAAATTTATGGTACTTGGGAGTAAGAGACAGATCAACACAATATTGTCAGCAAATCCGGAAGTTACCATTCAGGGAAATAAAATTGAGCGCGTTGATGTGGCTTGTAACTTGGGGCTAACAGTTGACCCAGAGCTGCACTTTGAGAAACATGTGTCTAATGCCATGCGGAACTGCTTTTACAGGCTCAAGGTCCTCTATAACATAAGAAACTACCTCAGTATAGACTTAAGAAAAAGTCTGGTAGATAGTTTGGTACTCTCTAAGTTAAATTACTGTGACACAGTTTATGGGCCATGCCTGCTGGCTAGGACAGTCCGGCTAATACAAAGAATACAAAATGCCTGTACACGGTTTTGTGTAAATATTCCACGGAGAGCCCATGTTACACCTTACATTAATACTAACAAGATATTAAAGATGGAATCGCGTAGAAGGATACACTTGGCCAGTCTGCTGTTCGGTGTAATAATTAATAAAAAACCAAAATACCTGTATGATAAACTGATTTGGCGAAGAGGGTATGGGGGATGTATTCGTCATACAACAGTGCCACTGTCGGTCCCCAAACATAGAACCACAGCTTTTAGGGGCAGTTTTGTGTATGCAGCAACTTCCTGCTGGAATAATATCCCGCCACCACTCAGGGTACTGAGATCAAGGCCACTCTTCATAAAAAAGCTGAAAAATAATTATATGGAGCTACAAAGACATATTTAGATTTCAATAAGGCACAGACATACATTACACTGTGGTTAGTATCTCACACAAACACTACACCCTGTTTTTTATTGCTCATTTCCAAATCAACATGTACAATTATCCTTTTAGTTCATACAATATATTATATACCAAATAAAAAAAAAAAAAAAAAAATGGTGTATTTAAGTATTTTTGCATTCACACTCTGGATAGCAACAGATTAGATTTGCAGTGCTTTGTTTATTTATTTTTGAATATACTCACACAAAGGTGAAATCAGGGCATGGCGAGGAGGTGCGAATGAAGCGCACACAGTGCCACTGGACTCCTGGCTCCCTCGGAACATCATTTGCCTCACTGAAACCTGAAAGTGTATAATTGAAATATATAATATTACATTAACTTACATCATGTATATACTTCAATTGACATTTATTGCAATAGAATCAATTGATTCCTCCTTACCTCAGGGTATGTACGTTTTACTGTTAGAAGATGGGCACGTTGTGCGGGGATCCAGATGTGCGCCGTTCGCAATCTCTTTGATCCGTCTCTGTGAGCATGCTGAGTGACTGCACTGGTCTTGGGCGGGATTTGTGTGAAGATGCTGCTGTAAAGATGTGTATTTGTTAAAGATGTGTATAGGTTTTGGATAAGTGCGTAGTGGCTTGACTGGATGGTTGCGCGGGAGTCCGTCTTGTGTCGGCTGAAGTGTCGCAAATGGCCTCCCTGATTTAATTATGGAAATGTCCAAGATGTCTGGCGTAATGTAAACCCAATTATTATTTTTTCTATGTTTCTTTTTCTTTTTTTGTAGACACTCTGGATGCATTCAGTCGTCATCTAAATTGTGTTATTTAGTTTGTATATATATAAATAAATACTGTACCGATTTTAGATAATAAGATCCAAAACAGCCGTTGTTCTACCAACGAACCGCCGCCGGGTGGCGTGATGCGTCACTGCACAAAATGGCCGTGAACGAAAATCAGCGCTTGGTGTAGATTCTTACGAATACTACATCACAGCACCAAGCTGAGAAGCGACCAGTTTTGGCGGCTGCAGCGCATAGCATATTAACCTTTTATCACAACACTTATGTTATTAATAAACAACCATTTTTTTAAATTATTTTTCTAACACAAAGGCGACTTATTGTTGTTATGGTTGAAAATGTTAAAAAAATATTGCATCATAGAATTGCATCATTGATTCCATAGATTATTATGTATTATGTATTGAGTCACAGACTATGATCGATATAATGTCATAGTTTTGTCATAGATAAGATAAATAATAGATTTATTTTATCTATGACAAAATAAATCTAAAAATAAATCTATGATTTGTTTTGTCATATGATATTATATGAATAAGATATGATATGATTATAGAATATGATTATAGATAGTTTAAATGTACTGTTATAATTTTTTTGTTTTAATTTACCTTATTGACATTCAACTGTGTGTAAAAAAAAAAATATTTAAATGAAATTAAAAAAAAAAAAAAAAAAAAAACCTATGTAAAATTATCTATAATGTCGTCTTCAATATGCTTAGTATAAGTTTTGTGTATGGGTTGATCTGTTTTGTGTGCTGCAGTAAGCTGAAATAAACGCATTTTTTCTTTTCTTTTTTTTTCTTCATTCAATGTCGCCCGGGCTCGTGACGTAGGATCATGCGATCTAGGAGGCGGGGCGACGCGAACAATGGAACCAGTTGGCCCGGTACAGTCAGGAATATAAGTCAATGGAATAATTGCATTGGGTTCTAGATTTTATTATTTTTTGTTTAAATGTTTTTTTTTTTTATTTTTTTATTTTAATAAGTATAAATTGTAGATATTGTTTAAGTTATTTAAATTATTTAAGTATAGGTTTTGTTATATAAGTTTGATAAAGGTTTTTTTTTTTATTTAAATATTTATTTTACACGAAGCAACGTGTATTTACGTTACATTACCCCCTCGGGCACGGAAAGGATTTTATCCTAAAATAAAATCCGCAACAAATGCGCTTACGTATTTGTTTACTCATTCATACTTCATCTATCATTTTAAAATGGTCATACGTCACGCAATTAAACAACAGCTGTATATATTTTATAATCATACAGCCGCCACCTAGTACATTATAAGCAAGGGTATTGTTTCAACGAACGAATAACCTAACAAATACAGTAATGGTAGAATATTGATAGGGTAAGTAAGTAAAAGTTTGCAAAGTAGTGTTTTTTTTATGTTAAGTGTCTGTCTTAATTATTGAATAATTTTAAATCTTTAATATGCCAAGTTCCAACATTCTTTCCTTGCATATTTTCCAAGACATAAACAAGAGGTGACTTTTTACCTATAATTTTACATTTTATATATTTTGGAGCCAGTTTTTTACTAAAGTATTTATCTTTATCGCTAATGACATAAGTGCGCTTCATTACAAAATCTCCCACCTGAAATTCCGCCGATTTACGACGCAAATTATATTGTGAGGTATTTTTGACATGGGCGTGCCATAATTGTTTTTGAACTTCGTCAAAGATACTTGATAGACAGCCTAAGTTTTCGGCATAAATATCCCTGGGCAGAAAGAAAATCTCAGATCCTAGGTCATTATCAACTTAATGAGTGCCGCATGGGACAAGTTCACGACCATATACTAGGAAAGCAGGAGTGTAACCAGTAGCTTCATTTACAGAACTATTTATCGCAAATTGAACTTTGGGAATAAAAGTGTCCCATGTTCTATGGTCATTTTCCACGAATGTTGAAATGCAAGTCATAATGGTCCTATTATACCTCTCCACGGTGTTGATCTGTGGCGTATACTTTGGCGTGTAAAAAACATTCGGTACGTTATATTTTTTAAAGAAATTATCTGTTGTACTGCTAATAAACTGAGTGCCATTGTCCATTAACACGGTTTGTGGCACGCCGTGAACTAAAAATACCTGATTTTCCAATAATTTTACGACAGCATCCGCTGTAGGCCTTCTAATAGGGAAAATAAGGCAAAATTTTGAAAAACAACAGGTTATTACCAATATATAACTATTTTGTGCACGGCTGACCGGAAGAGGACCTACGAGATCGACCGAAATCATTTGGAATGGGCGAGAGCATTGCTTGGGACGATCCATTTCTCCCAAAGTTTTATGATTTTGCTGCTTGTATTCGAGACATTTAATACAAGAACCTACGTATTTGACTATGTCATTATGCATTCCTGGCCAAAAATAACGGAGTGCCAAACGACGGTAAGTCTTATAGACGCCTAAGTGACCAGCTGTAGGTTCACTATGGTTCTCGGCAATAACTTGATCGCGGAGTTCCACAGGCACAACCTCCTTCCATGAGAACTCCGAAGTTAGCTCATGCTTGTTCTTTGTCAGGCGGTACAATGAGTTATTCTTAATATGAAAATTAGGGTAATTCTTGGCTGAATTTAATACTCCGTTAAAAACATCTTTATACCACGTGTCAGCAGTATTCTTATAACAGTTGGCCGTGTAAATAGCGCTGACAGGAACGGCTCTTGGAAGGGCATCAGGGATTACGTTATCTACGCCGCGCCGGTGTTTAATCTCGCAATCGAAAGCGGACAAACGAACGCCCCATCGTGCTAGTCTACCGGTAGGGTTACTTAGGGAAAGGAACCATTTTAAGGCACTGTGGTCGGTATAGACAGTGAAACGTCTCCCGTTCTCCAAATAACACCTCCAGTGCTCGATAGCGGTGATGACAGCCAATGTCTCGCGTTCTGTGATGCTGTAGTTCTTCTCAGCGGCAGACAAAGACCTGCTCATGTAAGCGATAGGATGCTCCTTGCCATTAACTGTCTGTGTCAACATGCCACCAACACCATAGTTTGAGGCGTCTGTATGTACCTCAAAAGGCATGGTATAATTTGGACATGAGAGAACAGGTGCTGAAATTAAGGCCTCTTTAAGATTCTGAAAGGCAGAATCGGCTTCTGGCGTCCATCTAAAGGGTGGAGCACCTTTCTTATTGGAAGTCAACTTATTTAGAGGACCAGCTACGGTACTAAAGTTGGGGACAAAGCGACGATACCAGGTTGCAGTACCAAGGAAGCGTTTGAGGTCCTTTCGACAAGAAGGTGTCGGATAATTGAGGATCGCCTTGACTTTTTCTGGATCGGTACGTAGTCCATTGCTATCCACAACGTAGCCGAGATATTTAAGTTGGCTTCTAAAAAAATTACATTTCTCAAGATTAACAGTCAAATTTGCGTGTTTAAGTTTATCTAGTACACGTAACAAGAGAGAAACATGACTGTTAAAGTCTTGGGACACGACGATGACGTCATCCAAATAACAGAACACCTGCAGGTCAAAATCTCTAAATAAAAGATCAACGAGTCGTTGTTGTGTCGCTGGTGCGTTAGTGAGACCAAAGGCGGTTCGTTTGAAACGAAGAGTGCCTCTGCCAGGAACGTAAAAAGCGGTTTTATCCCTGTCCTTCTCTTCTATAGGGATTTGCCAGAAAGCCTTTGACAAATCGATACTGGACAGCTAACGAGCATCGCGAAGATTGTCAAGTATTTCTGAGACGTACGGCAAGCTATAGGCGTCACGCTTAGTGATGGAATTTAATTTGCGGCTATCAAGACAAAAACGCGGCTGTCCATTCTTTTTTGTAACGAGAAGAACTGGCGAAGACCAAGCACTTTCACAGGGCTCGACGACGTCCAAAGACAACATTTCGTCAACTTGTTCAGCCAGAATTCGTTGTTTTTCCGGCGACATCCGGTAATAACGTTGACGAATAGGTTGTGCGTCGCCAGTGTCGATGCTGTGCGTTATAAGTTTGGTTTCTCCCAATCCTTTTCGCTCATACGAAATATCTTTGAACTGCTCGATGACATTATCTACTAACCGACGTTCTACCTCATTTAAATTGTCATATCCATGTAAGTGCCCACCTGACTCTTCGTTGATTAATGTTTTTGGGGCATCTGTGATTTCAATACTACTTAAATACTTAGGACAAATGCCAAAGTCACGCCAGAAATCTACACCTAGAATGAGATTGGAAGTAACAGATGGGATTACAAAACCTTTTATTACGTGGAATCGGTTATCAAACTTGATAGGCAAGAGGATAAAACCGATGCTTTGCAGAAATTGACCACCTGCGGCTTGGACCGTCATGCTGTTATCAGAGTGCATCAAATGACCACGTTCTATTAAATCTGAATGAGCATTATTACCAATAATTGTTATTGCCGATCCTGAGTCCAAAAGACCAGCGATGTGAGAGCCATTTATATCCACAGAAACATAAGGCCTAGTGTCATTTTCTGGTACTTTATGCAGAATTGTGTCAATCCTAAACGTTCTAAAGAATTTGCGAACAGTTTTAAGCCAAGAATTCCAATCATCTCTATCAAATTTACCGCTACTTGGATTGGCACAATTCTGATCACTTAGTTTTTTGAATTAGAAGACCTATTTTTAGAACAATCAGAGCACTGTGGTGTTTTAACGTCTTTACGACCACACACAAAACAAAATATTGCATCTTTGTTTGCTGTACACTGACGTAAATTGTGAGTATCTACACGGCAACGAGGACAGAAACGCTTCCTCTCAACCTTTGTATTAGTATTGATAGCATCTAAATTTTCAGATCTTTCACCGTTATTATTATTGTTATTGTTGTTGTTCTTGTAATGTGTAATATTTGACTTGTTTTTACTGTGTTTATTATAATTTTGTTTATGGAAAAAATTGTTTTGTGTTTTGATAGTTGTATTACCGGTGTATGCAAATTCAGGAGCTAAGGTGTCAGCAGAGGGCTTGGCTGGCTCACGAAAGTGAGCGAGGCGAGCTTGGAAATTCTCATAATTACGGCAAATAGACTTTAAGGTTTCTATGTCTTTAACCTCAGGAACGGCGGCTAAAGTGCTAGTATAAGCTGGCCTGATGTTATGTAGAATTATTTCCAATCTCTCCTCCTCAGACAATGGTTTTGAGAGCCGAGAGAACATACCCGTCATTATAGAAAGATAAATGGTAATGTTCTCTGATTCGCCTTGCGTACGTGACCGAATTTCAGAAATAAGTCTGTAGTCATAATCCGCCTGATCAAAATCCTTTCTCAACAAAACAACTAAATCATTCCACGTTTTAATATCATCTTTGATACTTCTGTACCAATGAAGTGCACCTCCGGTAAAAATTTCGGTACAATAAGCTAAAAGTTTCGAGTCCTCCATACTCCTCGCTTTGCAAAATTCAGAGACACGTTGAATAAATGTGCGCACGCAAGATTTGCCATCGAATTTAATTTTCGTGATTTCATTTGAAATTCCGCGCTCACAGGTAACTTTAATATTTAAAGGACTAGAAGTTTCTGGTTCAGGAGTTTGTAAATCAAGAAAATCCACGACATTATCTTTAATAGAGTTATATTTAAGATAGTACTCTTTAAATTTTGTGGCAAATGAATTACGGATCGATTTATTTTTATCATCTTCAGTTTGTATACGCTTAAGACGATGATAAAGGTGATGTAATAAGTTTTGAGTGCGCAACAATGTGTTTTTATCTGGCAAGTCTTCACAATCTAGGACTGAGGAAATTTTAGTCATAACCGTATTGATACCAATTAGATCATTTTCGGCAGTAAAACTACTATTCAGAACATCGTCCGAAGGGTAAAGTACAGCTAATTTAGATATTTGCTTACGTAATTCCTGGACTGTACCAGCCGGAGTTTCGCCTCTAATGCCTACTTCATACTCTAGCTCTGCCTTGTTCAGTGATAAAAATTTAATATTATACGTCATTATAAGGAATAATGTCAAATAAACGGCTTGGGTAAATGTAGAAGTAATAAATTCTAAATAAAACTAAACTACTGATGGACTAAGAACCCAGCTCTGTTACAATGAGCGTTACAAGTTACTACGTCAAAGTTGTATAAGTACTAAAAATTACTACGATACCACTACGATACTTACCGTAGGGAAAAAATACAGGACCAAGCAGAAGAAGAAGAAAAGAAAAGAAATCTATATAGAAAAAAGAAATGTGGGTAATTTGCACATATTACAATTTTAAATTAATTTATGTTGCTGACTGTACTTTACATAGCAAGTATGGTATAACAAAATACTATTTATGTTTTTAATGCAGAAAAGGTACGTGCAAATTTTCCAAATCACCAAAAGAGAACATGGAGCGTATCACAAAAATAAAAAAAACACAAACACATACACACTAACTACTTACTACCAAAGCAAAAATGACCTTGTTTAAACCACGTTGGCGCCACTGTAGCGTACTCGGGTTTTGAATGAAACCAACGGAGTCACTAACAAAATTTATTTTTTCGAACAAGGACGAGCGAAGGTCGTGGGTGGTAAGGTCCCGTCAAATTTGCTTTGGGCAGCGGTACTTCCCGGGCGCGATGCGACGATAACAGCTCCGCTGATCGGCTGCGTGGAAGGTCGTCACTGGAGCTGGTGAGGTGGAGCCGGGGACTGGACCGTGTAGCAGTAGAACTGTGGGTAGTGCCAAGTCTAAACCCAAATCTTGGACCCCAATCCGGGGTTAAAATTCCAATTTGAATTTTACAGTTACTTAATTTTATTACCAGCGACCAGGCAGGCAGATTAGCTTTGCAGTAAACACTGTATTCTAGATATATTATATTATTTGCTAGAACAATCCACAAGGACGTGTGGACGTGGTATTAGCAGTAGGTACTATGAAGGGCTGAGACAACCAGTACGTGCAGCCGCTAAGTGACTTTTCGCAGACTGAGAGGCTGCGCTGCGCCGGACCGCGGTCATTCAATGTCGCCCGGGCTCGTGACGTAGGATCATACGATCTAGGAGGCGGGGCGACGCGAACAATGGAACCAGTTGGCCCGGTACAGTCAGGAATATAAGTCAATGGAATAATTGCATTGGGTTCTAGATTTTATTATTTTTTGTTTAAATGTTTTTTTATTTTATTTTATTTTAATAAGTATAAATTGTAGATATTGTTTAAGTTATTTAAATTATTTAAGTATAGGTTTTGTTAGATAAGTTTGATAAAGGTTTTTTTTTTTATTTAAATATTTATTTTACACGAAGAAACGTGTATTTACGTTACAGTTTTTAGCGCGCCCCCGCCGAATTACAGACCACAAAGCCAGGTTTTTAAGATGCCAGGTCCCAGACCGTCAACTAGTAACGGGCCGCAACCTATGAGTGGTGTCAGCCATTATGTAGCCAGACCACCCGGACCTCGCACACCACATGATTGGTCTAGGTTTGGCAACCCACCACCGTCAAATTACTTCCAAACTAATTTTAATGATTTTTGTGACCCTTACGACTATTACTACGAGTACTTTACTAATGATAACTATCACACTCACGAGTTTATTGAATATCCCGACTACCCTTACAATACGAACGACTATACAAATATGCAACCTCAACCAAATGACCCTGCACCGTAGAGGAGGTAACCGAAGCCTCTCCGACTGAACAGAAGGAGGATTTTCCGATAACCACCAAACCCGGCCAGTTAGGATAGAAATTAACTTACAAATCCAGAGACAGCTACCATACATACAAATCATAGATCCACCCCTTACATTATTAATCGACACTGGTGCGAATATGTCTTTTGTTAGTCCCGCAGTTGTACAAAAATTCCTATCGCACATTCCTCTTAATTACGACCCCTTTACCGTCACGAATATACATGCATCTACTAGAAGCGATTACTCTATTACCACACCATATTTTCGCGAATTCAATGAGCCGGGCGAATTTAATCTTTATGTGTACGCATTTCATGACTTTTTCGATGGCCTGATCGGTTATGATTTATTAGAAAAACTAGAATCAAATATTGACTTAAAAAATAGATTGTTGGTCACACGTAACGCCAGTATTCCGTTATTAATGCACGATTCACGCAACAGTAATTTGTATGAGGACATAATACCAGCCAACTCCTCTAAATTAGCAAGAGTCCCAGTAAACTCTCAAAATGGTGAAGTTTTAATTCCACAACAAGTTATAGCTAACTGTGTCATCGGTGACTGCCTTACCACTGTAGAAAATAATAGAGGTATAGTAGAGATAACTAACAAATCTCGTCACGATGTTGTATTTTCAATGGATAGGCCCATTTGTGCCGAAATATATAATGTCCAATGTACACGTATCAAACCGCCACCTGATCGTGTAAGAGAAGTTATATCGCGATTGCGAACTGACCACTTGAACCCCGAAGAGAAAGCAAATCTAGAGACACTTTGTGCCCAATATGCTGACGTATTTTATGTTGAAGGCGAACCTCTGTTTTTCACTAATAAAATCAAGCCAAGAGCTTCAATCATCTTGCAAGTTGATACCAGTTAACTTGAAGAAACAAGCTGTAGAACAACTCGACGAGAAACATTACACTATAAGCCTTCCATACCCCACCAAAGTCAAGGGGAGACTCGAGGGGAGTTATCTGGCTACAATTCCGCATAACTGTCACATAAGAACACCCGAATTTACCATCGTCAACTCAAACAACCACATCAAAGGATTCGCTCTAGAAATAATGCAGCTACCCCCATTTGAAGATACAGCTTCTACCGAATCGTCTTTCTTATTGGACTCCCTGGACTTAGAAAACCTGCATTCCATCAACACCGAAATAGCACTACAAGCCCCAGTAAGAATTAACGAGCCCAGCGATACCAGTTTATACCACACCACAATTCCCATCTATCTTTTGATACTCGGAGCAGCCATTGTTACCGCCTCATTGATGATGTACCGACGTCACATGAGAAACCACAGAGAAAAATCTACGGAGTCGGATGCTGCAGCCTCGTCTTCGGGCACATATGCTGAAATTCAAGAACCAAGCAAGATAAGGATTGACCCCAGCAACATTTCGCCATCCCTACATATGATTTCGAAATAGTTGCTGATCTTCGGGGGGAGGTGTTACGTATTCACATAGCAACTAGACCGCTGACATGCGTTTACCTCAATACTGCGCATAACTACAGCGATGGGCACGAGGCACCGAGTCAGCGGAACGTGCCATGCGACGACACCGGACACAGCCCCGGTGTCTTAGGCACTTTTGGTACAGCATCGACCTATTGTCCACGTACTATAATATTCTTGTAATAACTATTAAATAATAAATCTGCATTTTTCCTTAATAAATTGCATTTTTTTGGATCCTTCGGCTACTGCCTTCATAATTTGCTGGCCTGTTCCCCAATAATAATAATAATAAAAATGCGCTATGTGTCGCAATATATTACACATGAATTATACATTAACGTGTATGAAATTAAATGTCTCTTGACACGTAAGTATATGAAAAATACATTAGTTCCTGAATACAGGTAAGTTACACGGATACAAAAAACAGAAAAAAATAAAAATGTTTAAGACAATATGATAGTGATCTGAATACGGTTACACAACTGTAATATAGTTATACAAGAAAAAATAAAAATCGTACTCACTAACTTTTATTTCCGTAGCCTTTTAACTGTTGAGCCATAGGTGCATTAATGTCGTGCGCTCGACAGTCATCATAACATGCATCGTGTACCTGCTTACTCGGCAAAACGAAGCGGCGGCTTGATAACGCGCCCACTTCGTGATGTCTTAGGACATAAAACATTACTAGAAGTGTCATCTAACCCTAAACTGCAATCTGTTTTAGGATTAGCGTCGCTGTACATGGGATCGTCCATCGTGTAAGCGGGCTTGAGCCGGTCGATGGACACAGAGGTTTCTTTATTCCCTATTTTTAAAGTGAAATATTTTGGCTTACGAGCGATTACGATATATGGACTTTCGTACGATGGTTGCAAGGACCTACGCATGACGTCATTTCGTACGAAAACGCTTCTGCATGAATTTAAATTACTGAGAACGAATAATGAATGTGAGTTACTATGACTTTTAGGACTAGGTTTATATTTGCTAATAGTATTCCTTAACTTGTGCAAATATTCCGAATCCGAGTCCGTTACTTCAACATTGTCATAGAAGTCTCCCGGTAAACGAATTGTCTTACCGTAGGTTAATTCAGCCGCGCTCACTCCACTGTCGCTTCTATAGTCCGGTCATTTTAGACAATTGAAATAAAGAAAATTCCGACAGAGCCAAATCTTCGTAGAGACCTTAGGTTTACCACAAGGAATAAAGTGTCAAAAGTCCCCATCAGTCCCATGTGAGCTTGGGACTTATTCGGGGCCCAAGGTTAAAATTTCCGGTTTTTTGGATTTTTCTCGAAATCGGTAAGTTTTATCGAAAAAGTACCTCAGAGCAAAGTTGTAGATCTTAAAATTCTCTATAAAAACGGTCCCTATGATTTTTTCTCTAAGACCCACTATTTCCCAGATATTGCGCTTGTAAGAATCACGTTCTACATAATATGCACACATTTCCACACCACCTGTGGGGTAGTGTACTCGGCGCGTTTTTTTTAACGTGGTATCCCCGGTAGGCCTATTCCACGAACCTTTATGACGTTATTTTCAGGAACAATAATTATTTAATAGTATGAAGATTATTGAAATGGGTTACTGAGTTTAACTGTCGTTCTAACTTTTTTTTATTACTTTAATCTGACTCATACTCTTCATATTCAACTTCAACAATCATGTTTTCTTCAATTTCTTCTTGTTCTTCTTCTTCTCCTTCCTGTTGATGAACGCTTAGAAATTGTTCAAATGAAGATGAATCAGTTGGCTCTTCATCAAAATCACATGAATCTTCCTCTCTTGTATTTAATTGAACATTTGAGCAAGAGACACCTTGGCAATTGGTACACGCTGGAGAACACTGCAACCCTACTTTTTTACAGCCACATTTGGCACTACAACCTTTCTTGCAATTGCAAAAAATAGTGTTAAGAAGTTTTTCTTGAGCAGGGGGCAGTAAAGTTCGAATCGGTTCCAAAGTATTATTTATCAATTTCCAACCCCTTTTTTTTTACGTGCGGGAAATCCCCACGGATATACCCCTCCGGAGCCGGAGGGGGAGGTTATGTCGGACTCGAACAGACTAACCCACACGCCGTCTTTGGGTCGTAGTGCTAGGCCGAAGGTGAGGTTGTCATGCGACATATCCCTCGCACCCCGGCTGACCCAGGGCCATCCCTCTCGGTCTGGCCCTCCTCGGGAAGGGGGGGACCACGCGGTCCCCGACTCAACCCCGGTGTGGGGAGGCGCGCATCGTCCTACGATGCGCGCCGCCGCCGTGGCCTGCTTCTGCTAGGGTGACGGGCGGCTCCACCCGTCACCCTCAGACCCGCGCTCATGGGGGGCGGAGGTCAGTCTGCGCCCTCCGACGCCCGAGCCGC
Source organism: Eilema caniola (assembly GCA_949126895.1). Lineage (NCBI taxonomy): Eukaryota > Metazoa > Arthropoda > Insecta > Lepidoptera > Erebidae > Eilema > Eilema caniola. The sequence goes on along the minus strand of OX421461.1, from coordinate 2,781,437 downwards.
CTTCGGGCGCGTGCAGCGATGTCAGCGAGCCTTTCTCGCTCATCGCGCCTGCTCGCAGAAGGAGGCGCTGGCCGCCCACGCATCCGCGCAGCGGACCATCGCCGCGAGCAGGGTGGAGAGCGTGAGCACTCTCACCCCCAGGGCCGCCACAAGCTCCCGCCTCGGCGTCTCAAACGCCGGGCACTCGGTGAGCGTGTGCAGCCCCGAGTCCACGCTCGCGTCGCAGTGATGGCACTCGGGCGTTGGCTCTATACCCATCAGATGCAGATACCGCCCGAAGCTACCGTGCCCGGTGATAATCTGCGTCTGACGGTACGAGAGGCTACCGTGTTGCCTCTCTAGCCACTCCCCCATGATGGGCCTTACCGCCGCAATGACGGCGTGCCCTGCGCGTGGTTGCCCAAGTCGTCGCTCCCACTCGGCCACCATGACCTGGTGGAGCCGGGATTTCTCGGCCCGAATATCCTCGGGCCCGGGATCGAATCCCCGCTCCCGCGCCTCCTTTCGGAACTGATATAGTGCCGAAAGGGCCCTCGCTTCCAGGATCCACGGTGGCGATCCGGCCAGGAGACTCGCCGCTTCGAAGGATATCGTGCGGTATCCCCTGATGGCCCTGGAGGCCATCGTGCTCTGCGCCGTACGGAGCAGAGGCAGGAATCTGGCCTCCAGGGTGTCCGCCCACACGGGGCACCCGTATAGGGCCATGGACCGCACGACACCCGCGTAGAGTCTCCTGCAGGAGGACTCTGGGCCCTTCAAGTTGGGCAACAACTGGCCCAAGGCATTCGCCGTGAGCACCAACTTGGAGCGCAGACTTCGGAAATGCTGTCCGAAGTCCCATCGCCCATCAAGCACGAGCCCCAGGTATTTCAACCGGGGCTTGATGTCGATGGGAGTACCTCCCACTGTTAGGCTGGCTCCCGGGCCTGGCCTGCGCCGAGGGCCATGAAAGAACATGGCCTCGGACTTGTGCAGAGCCACCTCGAGACCCAGCCGCCGGATCCTGTCGACGACCTGAGCAACCGCGGTCGTGGCCCTCAGGGTCGCTTCGCGGTGCGTAGCCCCGCTCACCGTCACTAGCGTGTCATCCGCGTAACACGTGACGGTGGCCCCGTACGCGAAGTTACCGCGAAGCACCCAGTCGTAACCGATGTTCCACAGGAGCGGCCCCAGGACCGACCCCTGCGGAACACCGCACGACATCTCACGCCTACCGACTCCCGTCGAACTTGGGTAGATGACGGCTCTCTCCGTCAGGTACGCCCCGACTATGCGGCGGAGGTAGAGAGGCACGTCGTGGTACACGAGTGCCTCCCTGATGCAACTCCAGGGCAAGGTGTTGAAGGCGTTGGAGATGTCCAAGGACACCGCCAACATCACCTCGCCCCGGGCAACCGCATCCCCCGCCAGAGTCCTCACGCGCATGATGGCATCCACAGTGGAACGCCACCGGCGGAACCCAAACTGGGTGTTCGCAAAGTCCGGCCCCACTCTAGAGAGATGCTCGACGAGGCGCTTGGCAATAACTCTTTCGAAGAGTTTGCCCACCTCGTCGAGCAGCACTATGGGCCGGTACCCGGACGGCTCGTCCGCCGGGCGTCCCTGCTTGCGGATGAGGACCAGTTTCCCCGTCCTCCACATCTTCGGAAACTGGCCCCGCTCCAAGCATGCGCTGAGGAACCCTCTCAGTCGGGGTTCGAGGCCCACGCGCGGCCTGGAATGCCGTCGGGTCCCGGGGCGGTGCCTTTCTTGGCCCTAAGCCTTCGCACCGCCAGCTCTAGTTCTACCCAAGTGACCTCGGGCACTTCGTCGTCAATCACCACCCTGGGTGCCGTAGGCGACCGAGGCGGCGGAGCCATCTGCGGCGGAACATGTTCCGCTCGCACCGGGAACAGGGATTCCACCACTCCTCCGAGCAGAGCCGGTTCGAGCACCTGGGTCAGCGGAGGGGCCCGGGGGCGCAGCTTTTCTCTTACCATAAGGTAAGGCCGCCCCCATGGGTCCCGCTCCAGCGTCTCCAGGAGCTCCCGGTAACAAGCGGCCTTTGACCGCTTGATCTCCGCTCGGAGGGCATTCCGGGCCTCCCTGTATCCCTCATGAAGCTCCGCCAATCGGGGCTCCGAGTCTGCGGGACGAGTACGCCTCCTACGGAATCGGGCCCACCGGCGGTGCGTGATCACGCAGGCTTGACGCAGCCTCGCGATCTCCGCATTCCACCAGTAGACCCGACGCCTCGGATTATAGGCTGAATTTCCAACCCCAGTCTTCAGGGTTCAGTTCATTGCCTTGTCATGTCTGAACTTGATAGTATACTCGAAACAAATGTTGACTAGCAGATGCCGATGTTGGAGGAAGACAAGATAGCTGTACTTGCTTTTTGTTTCGTGTATTTTTTACAAATGTTAAATATCTGTACATATCTATATCATCAAATTATTTATATTTATTATCAAATTAGGTTAAAGGTTTCTTCTCGATCCCACACAACGTGATGTAGTAGATATCCTCCATCAATAAAGTAAGCAGCGTTTGCGCAAAAGTATTTACAGAAATTAATTCTTCACCTCAAATACTAATTACTAAAGGAATTCGGTTTCTTCTTGCGGTTTATGGAGCTCCAAAAAAAATTGATTGCATAGATACGTACAGATATTTAACATTTGTAAAAAATACACGAAACAAAAAGCAAGTACAGCTATCTTGTATTCCTCCAACATCGGCATCTGCTAGTCAACATTTGTTTCGAGTATACTATCAAGTTCAGACATGGCAAGGCAATGAACTGAACCCTGAAGACTGGGGTTGGAAATTGATAAATTATACTTTGGAACCGATTCGAACTTTACTGCCCCCTGCTCCAGAAAAACTTCTAAACACTATTTTTTGCAATTGCAAGAAAGGTTGTAGTGCCAAATGTGGCTGTAAAAAAGTAGGGTTGCAGTGTTCTCCAGCGTGTACCAATTGCCAAGGTGTCTCTTGCTCAGATGTTCAATTAAATACAAGAGAGGAAGATTCATGTGATTTTGATGAAGAGCCAACTGATTCATCTTCATTTGAACAATTTCTAAGCGTTCGTCAACAGGAAGGAGAAGAAGAAGAACAAGAAGAAATTGAAGAAAACATGATTGTTGAAGTTGAATATGAAGAATATGAGTCAGATTAAAGTAATAAAAAAAAGTTAGAACCCAGTTAAACTCAGTAACCCATTTCAATAATCTTCATACTATTAAATAATTATTGTTCCTGACAATAACGTCATAAAGGTTCGTGGAATAGGCCTACCGGGGATACCACATTAAAAAAAACGCACCGATTACACTACCTCACCCTACCCTTCGGCCACGCCTGCATCTACGGCACACAGTACACGTTCATACGGTCACGTAAGAAGAGGACATCTCTCCCGTCTACGTAGTAACTCAGCCATTTCGCCCCAATACACGGGGGACTACCTCGCCTTATCGAGGATTCGCCCCGTCACTACCGAGGACTCACCTCAATTCACCGAGGATTCGCCTCGCCTCACTAGCGGCTCGCCGAGGTTTCATCTCGACGCTTCGAGCCCCAACTCGCTGGGCATTCAACGCAGGACCGCAGCACCGCAGCACCGCACTTGCCCCGCATCTTCGGGACCAGCGGTAGTCCCGACTCACTGGGACTAGCGTGGATGACTGTTCCGTCAATGGAATAAGCGGCGTCCAGATCCGACGAAACGGAACTACTCAAGGCTGGCACTGGCACACTCCTCAAGAGAGCTAAGACAGCTGACTCATCGCAATCAACCTCCGGTCTTGGAGGGGAGTGATGTGGCGATAAAAACATGTACCCAGCGCCATCTAGCGACATCAAGCAGAACTACTACGATAATACAAATCCTGCATCGCGAAAGTGAAGTTCCCGCTTTGGTACATTACATCTACAACATCCCAACGACAATCGTTGGGCCGCGGCCCGCCAGGCGTGATCACCTTGCCTGGTCGGAGGATCCTCCCTTTGTGTTGGAGGAACATCACACTCCGTTCCTCCACACACGTACCGAATGTCCGTATTTCCGTTCCGTTGGCTGTACTCCTGGGCCGCGGAACTTGCAACGCCTGCTTCTTCGTGGCTGGAATCACCGAAACGTTCGCACCTGTGGCAATTAAAAATTTTAGTCCATTTTTTTTGTCGGTTATACATAGGCAGTTGTTTGTCAGGCCACTACAAACTTCCGCCTCCACTAGTTTTTTCCCGCCGTTGAAGCTTCTTTCTTCCAATGGCATGGCTGGACGCATTGGGTGGCTTTGTCCTTGAATCTGTAGTGGTAGAAGCAAAGCCAATTCGGACCCTTAGGCTTGCGACTCTCGCTTCTATCTCGCGACTGAGGCCTCGAGTTCCCTGTCGTGGTGCTTCTGCCGCGATACTGCTGCTTCCTTAGTTCAGCAACTTCTACACTGAGTTTTTTGACGAGCGTCGCTAGATCTGCATTGTCCGTCTCCGCCTTTGAGCTGCGAGCTGCTACTGCTGCTATGCCGACGGTCTGGTAGCCACCATTACTTTATCCGCGATGACAGCTAATCGTTCCAACTCCTTCGCCTCCGTGACTGCGAGGACTGCTTGCATTGACGTGGGAAGGTGGCTGTTCCACGTGATTTTCAGTGTGTCGTCGGGCACCTTCCTTCGTGCCAGCTCCCTCATCCTACGTAGTAGTTGCGATGGCTGCTGGCTACCTAGCTCCATTTCGCTAAGTAATTTTTGGAACTGCCGCGTCTCGGATTCTTCGTAAACCGCTAGAAGTCTCTCTTTCAATGCTTCATATTTCTTGGTTTCCGGTGGTGTTAGCAGTAAATCACTGACCTGTTCTATCGCCGTTTTCGTGAGCTTGGTGACTACTAAATTTTGTTTGGCGGTGTCCCCAAGTCTTTGCCCGTCTGTGGCCACCTCGAACTGCACGAACCAGAGCGGTGGCTGGTCCGTCCAAAATTCTGGTATGCGCGACGAAACTGTGATGCTGTCCAATGCTGTCTCTCCTTCTACCTTGACGGACCCGGCAGACGGGGCCGGTCCAGGTACCGGTGGTGGCACTGGTGCCGTGGCGATGTGTTGCTGAGCCATATTACGCACAGATATACACAGACTCTAACTTTAGAAAAAAAATGCACACTGCTATTACTTTTATTGTCCTATGTCACTATTGTAACCGGGGAAAAGTTTGCTCAGTCGGGTCGGAGTAACCTTAATCAGACGGGCAGGGGTGCATTAATAACAAGTCTGAGACGTGTGATCAGTATAAGCGCGTTTATTCGACTGGTTCACGACGCTAATTAACCGCGGCGCAGCCACTCTATGTACATAGTCATACATCATAGCGCTGAGTGCGCGCTTTATTTACTTGACTACAATGTGTCCCTACAATTATCTATTCTAATTGGTTCAGTCTGTCCTATTTTTCTCTTGTTGGTGAATAGGACCAGTTTGGTTTTGTCAGGGTTTAGGTTTAAGCCTTTACCCCTGCACCATTCTAGTGCTTCTTTTAGCCCCCTGTTCACATTAAAACATTAGATTTGTCAGCAAGTAGCACAAATGATCAAGAATAAATTACACAGTATTGCCAGATTACTGTTGCAAATTCACCCCAAAATAGATACTTCTGATAATAGATTTCAAAATCCCCCCAAAGTATTTAGTAGTATTTAACTAGTACCTAATAAAAAAGTAGCATTAACAGCATCAATATATGATTTTTGGCTAAAACATCAAGGACATAATTCCTCACAGGTTTTCGTGAAAATAAAAGGGTGCCTAGAGAATAGAGAGCTTCACTCTTCGCCTAGTTTACGCGATTATCACTCATTGAAGCATAACCAACTTTAACGGATCGATCGCGATTTATTTGTTATTATTTACTTTTAGACCGACGTTTCGGCTACTTTGCAGTACCCATGTTCGTGGTTTTACTAAGAATGGCAGTTTTCATATACTTAGTTGAAAGTGTAAGTTATCTCAAAGTACCCAAATAGGTACCTATAATACCTTATCGAATGGAGTAAGTTTTCTTTGAATATAATGAAATTAAATAAGATTCAGATTATATTTTTAGACATCACAGATATCTTCAAATCACTTGCAAGTTAAAATCCCCCAATTCCCTCCAAATATATTATTTTCCCTCCGACAATTCCCCCCAAAAAATCCCCCGTAACTCAAAAACCTCCCCAAATTTGGGGGGATTCCCCCCAATCTGGCATCACTGAAATTACAACATGAACATAGAGCGAGAGATATCAATAAGAAATTTCAAAATTTCGACACATGTTGGCGCTATAATCGTATAAAAAATTCAAAATGTTGCTATCTCAAAAATCAATAACATGTAATATCATACAAAAAGTTTTTAAGCAGTAAGTATATAATAATGATGGTTTAATATTAATCACTTACTTAATAATTATTTTATTGTAAATAGTATTGACAGGATAATTTGTTATAAAAACTTTTAATTAGTAGAACTATATACAACGTTATTACAGTTGGAAATAAAAATAACAAAAATAAAATAATATTTTTTAAAGCTGTTTAAGTACTATTTATTATTACCTACCACATGCAAGCTTGAATATATTGAGTATACTAAATACTATCGTATTATTCCTATTCTCTTTAAACATTGAATAGATCCTAAATTATTATAATTATTATTCGTATTGAATAAAATTAATGGTGGGCTTACGTGTGATATTCTCGTGACGCTTTACGATGTTCTAATCTACTTGACATTCATAAATTGGGTGTAACCATTTGTTGCATCGGGGTCACAAATCAATACTTGAACCAACTTATTGCCGCCAATTTCAAGCAGTACTTGTAATGAATCAAATAGGGGAGGATTTTTACCGTTCATTACTTGTTCAAATGATATTTAAACCGACTGCAGATAGTTACAGACAAAGCAATGATTAGATTATTGTAGACTTAGCTGTTTACCTTCACTAGTCAGTTTTAAGTTGAATGATCATTCTTAAGACATTTAGATCTCACCGTGTTTCGGAAAAGCGCTTAAGGTGTAGTATATGAACATCCATGGCGGTTGTTGATATCAAAGTTCAGCCACGTCACAGTTAGACGAGATGAGACCGCATGATGATATGAAATTGGTTTTATTGATATATCGGCTGATTTTATAGTCGTTTCGAAGCTAAAGATTTAGGTCACAGTTTCGATCGCTAAAGAAAAAACAGTTTTTATACAGCCCACATCATTATTCCTTAGACTCGTACATTTCTTCCATACATTTTTTTCTTTTAAGCCAAATTAATACTTCCACCCGATTGTGCTATAGAAACTGTGTTATGCAGTCGGTAGTTTGACAGCCTTTCAATTTTTTACCTATTTTAAGAGATTAAGGTAGTCCTGCAGACCAACGTAACTCTTCCCTCGCCGAATACAACAAAATAGTCTCTTGGCGCAGCGAGCTCCTTAGATTGCACACTCAAAGACCAGTTAGAATTACCAGAACTCTTAAGTAAGAGTGACAGAGCACCGTCTCATATCCGTGCGCCTATAAACACATAATAATAAAATCTAGGTCGACAGCATATTCACTTAATAGATTCTGTAAAGTCTCAATGATAAATTTTATTTTCTGTAGGAAAATCTAAGAGCCGAGAAAAGGATTTACGCTAATTTTAAAGGTTTTTATGTTCTAATTAAAGCATCATCATGGCAAAACGTGTGTGGTATTACCTATCTTATTTAATTTTGAGTGCATAAACTTTTAAGTGAGATGTAAAACGCGGCTCTGCCCGCTTGGTTACCAGTTATTGCGATCTAACATTAAATAATCATTTTACCAAATTCCATTAAAATCGGTGCTGTAAAACGTGGAAGCTAAGAATTAAATTATATTTTCTGTGATGGAATACCCGACCCGATTTGAAGTTAATTTCGCCAAGGTAGACCCTGAGGTCACCGAGGTCGAGGTCACTAAGGCCGAGGTTACCAAGGTCTAGGTCACCGGCAGCCAAAGTCAATGATTCAGGACATTGCTCGGTGTCATTGCATCGCGATGTCAAGGTCGATGACCCAAAGGTCAAGAATTTTGTTATTATTATTGGTAGGCTCGAGTGCTCGACGTTCGACCACTATCTCGTCTGAAGGAAAGTGACGATGCGATGTAGCCGACCTATGATGGAACAAGGTAAAGGCAGTGGGTAAAGGTAAATATCTAGATGGTTCTTCGTCCTTATCCTCCCACATCCCATCGGAACCCCAAGCGAATGATGAGGCGAAGGTATTTTGTAAAATATACTTATTTGAGTTTTTTTTATTGAATTAATAAAACCGTTTATAAACAAACACCACATGTGATTTAATAGGATAAAAATATAAAACGAAATTAATAAATTAGATGACACAAGAACATACGTATCCATATATATATACACAGTCACGCATTTTTCCTAGTATCGTAGCAAGTGGAAAATTGTCGTCTGTGCCTACACCACTGGCACACAAGAACCTATTAACAAAATGGTGTCCCACTTAGGTATTTAATACTTAGGTATAAAATATAAAATAAAGTACATATAAAAAAATGTATTAAAAAAAAGTATTTTTTTTTTATTTATAAATTTCGCTAAATAAGTGAACGCGGATTAAGAAAATTTATTTGTTATGGCGCCAACTATCTTTACTCATGAGAATGTTTCGTCTGGAAATGCATGAGTAGCAAATGACCGACTGAGAAATTGATGTACTTTACATAATTTTTATTATACTTTATTTTATAGTATTAATAAGGATAACAACCGTTTTATAAAGAAGACCACCAATTATCAGTATACATACGTAAGATACATAGAAGATGGGTGGCGTGGCGTTCGTAAACTCTACTGCTACGTAGGGGGAGCGGGTTCGATTCCCGCTTAAGTGTAAATATTTGTATGCATAAATATGAGTATTTGTATTCGTATACCTAAAGTCGTGCCTCGGAAAGCACGTTAAGCCGTCGGGCCCGGTTGCCATACAAACATATAATGGCAGTTGTTACGGGTAGTTGGAGCCCTAAAAAGGCCAACAACTGGTTTTATCCGCTATTTTAGACGCTTCACGAAGACCACGCCGCAGTTAGACTGGATAAAGCGGACTCCGAGCAGTGGCGTAACTATAGGGTGGCAGGGCTGGAAAAATGCCACGGGCCCCCGACCCAAAAGGGCCCCGACCCAAGAGGCCACGAGCTCAGAACCTAACCTGACCTAACCTAACCTAACATTTTTAACAAAATTTTGTACCTTAGTACTTAAAAATTAATATTTTTTTAAGTACCTACTTAAAATCAATCAATGTGTGGCACAACTAAAGACCATATATAGACAATTTCGTCGTTGACAGTCATACAAGTTAGACGTGTGCCGGTGTTTTTCTAAAATACGCCAATTGAATATAACCTGTACCTCACTATAAATAAAGTTCAAAGTGTGAAAGTTACTGTTTTGTAATTACAACATTACGTTACAAGTGTACTGCAACTGAGCACGGGCAGACCGCTCTTTCCACCATCACTTCACCTCCGCGTGAGTAGTACCGCAACACGGTTACCCTTCCTGACTCGCTCGCACAGTGACTCCGTGTTTCGCCGATATCCTCGCTGTTTGGACAATTACGCTCTTATTACGAACTATTTAGTACCTTTCGATAGCATTCACTTGCCCTGACCACAATATGTCCGTACAGAGATCGCCACCACGACACCTGAGCGATAGCATTGCAAGCACGACCGGTGGTTCGCATCCTGATTTATCGAAATTGAGTGCGCTTAATGTTGATTCCCTAATAACTATTCGAAAGAGAAAACAACCCGATCAGGATTGTGAATGCTCCAATGATATCAAAGATATTAGGTCGGAATTGGCGAATATCAGTTCATTGCTAGAGAAGTACGTTGTATCGAACGAGCAAATTATGAACAAAGTGCAAGAAAGTTTGTCTGAGGTCAAATCTCAAATTACTGAACTGAAGTCTTTTAATGAACAAACTGCACACTTGATCCTTGAAAATGCTACGCAGATTACTGACATTAAATCATCTATGTCCAGCATGGCAAAAAAACAAAAGGACTTACGAACACATATGTCGCAATTGCAAACGCAAATTTCACTAGACAGTAATAAAATAAAATCTCTCGAATCAAGTATCCAAGCACTGGAGTTGCCTATTGACAATCACCTGAATGAAAACATAGTCCAAGAAGTACTAGATTGCAATTATAGAGAAAAAAATATTATTATTGTGGGATTACCTGAACAATCTGCGGCAGATGCGGCAGAAAGAGCCATAAAAGATGAATCCAATTTTATAAAATAATCTGGATCGGCTGGTCTTGATCTTCCAAAGCCAACTAAATTTTTTAGACTAGGGAAATATGTGCCTGGTAAAAAAAAGTAAAGGTTTGCTTCGAGTCTTCAGTGCCAGCTAAATATTTTCTCCGTAATAGGGAAAAATTGCCTGAAAGCTTAAAAATAATCTCGGACCAGACTCCAGCTCAACAAAAATACCTTAAAAATCTGAAGGAGGAACTAGCACGTCGCCAAAATGAAAAAGAAAGTGATCTCACAATAAAATTACCAAAAAACTACCAACACCAATAACCAAAACTGTGGATTTGTTTAGTAAAACCTATCAAGTAATTACCAACTACCACGACGTTAAGACCAGCAAATCTCGTCTCAGATTTCTATACCTCAATGCTCGGAGCCTACCCAAAAAAGGAAAGCTTGATGAGCTCAAATGCATTCTTCAATCTTTGCCCACCACAATACATCTTATTTTAATTACCGAGTCACGTATTAGCACTGAATCTCAAGCCATGCAACTTCATATAAACAACTACACCCACTACTACAACTACAGGACCGACTCGAGAGGTGGAGGAGTCTCTGCATTTGTCCATAACGATCTGAGACATAGCTTATCATTTACCAAGTATGAAGGAGGAAATAATTACCTATGGATTCGCTTAGAGAGATACGCTCTTGAGGTGGGTGTAGTATACAACCCTGGCAATACTAATTTCAAAGACTTTTTACAAGTCTATAAAGATCAACTACAACAAATGAAACGTGCTATAATTTTTGGTGACCTCAACATTGATCTACTAACTAAAGACAAAGAAACAAAACAATACACACAACTCTTGAAGGAAAACGGACATAAACTTTTAAACAAAGTTAACAAGAAATTTTGTACAAGAGAGTCAAAATCTAGAAAATCTATACTCGACCATGTCAGCACTAATCTGAAAAATGATTATTTTCATCTGGCATTTATTAATTCATCCATGTCCGATCACAAACAGATATTTGTAGAAATCAAAAAAGCTAAATCCCCACCAAAAACTAGAACCCAATATGAAGCGATAGACTACAATAAACTACAGAACCTATTAGAGACATCAAATGTTGAAAGCCTAAGTGATGACTATGGCCTACTCGAAAAAGAAATCAAACAATTGATTGAAAAGACGAAAATTCTAAATACTCCACAAAGTGACTGGATAAACAAAGACATAATAAATAACATCAACCAAAGGAACGTGCTGTGGACAGCATTGAAAGATAACCCACACAACAATAGCCTTGAAGAAGAATTTATTACAAAAAAACAACAAGCATCTACACTAATTCAGCGAACAAAGAACTCCTACTTTTATAAGAACTTTTGTAACTGTATTAATAAGCCCAAACCAATGTGGAACCTAGTAAATGAGTTATCAATTAATATATCAAACAAAGTAGTGCTCCTTCAAAACTATTAGTAAATTCAAAATACATCACTGACGAAAACGATATATGTAAAACTTTAAATAATTATTTTGCTACTATTGGCCCACTATTAGCAAATGATATACCCAAACACTTCCATGATAACTTTGCCTGCGCTCTTTCTAACGATCTGCACAGTGACATTCCAGTTTTGTCCCAACTATATCCATGCTCTGAAGATGAAATTTCTAAGATAATAGCAAACCTTGACTCCAACTGCGGTACTGGAATAGATGGGATAAATACAAAATCAATTAAATGCATAAAAAACCAAATAGCTGTTGTCTTGAGTGAGTGCTTTAACAATCTCCTGTCCACTGGAAAATTTCCAGATTCCTTAAAAATGGCTAAAGTTACACCCATCCACAAATCAGGTTCAACATCAGACCCAGGTAACTACAGACCCATCTCAGTCCTGCCGGTTCTTCCAAAAATACTGGAAAGACTTCTGTATTGCCGTATAGAAAATCATATATCTTCTTTCAACTATCTATCTAACAGACAATATGGATTTAGACCAAAAAGCAGTACGCTTGCAGCAACCATTGATCTTGTTACGAAAATTAAACATAATATTGACAACAAAAATATAGTCCTAGGCATTTTTATCGACCTAAAAAAAGCATTCGATACTGTTTCCCATAAAATACTTCTAAAGAAATTAGAATCATTAAATATTACCGGAAGTGCCTTCAAAATTTTACAGTCATATCTAGAAAATAGGTCTCAAATAGGAAAATTAAATAAAGAACATCAAAGTGATGCAATACCAATTACGTGTGAAGTTCCCCAAGGATCGATTTTAGGGCCTTTACTCTTCCTAATCTACATAAATAACATTCAAGATCTCAAACTACACGGCCATCTCACACTTTATGCAGATGACACTTGTCTGTTTTATTTCGGATCTTCTATTCACACAATAATCTCCCAAGCTCAAGCCGATTTAAACATATTGTACTCATGGTTTCAACACAACCTACTAACCATAAATATCCTAAAAACATGTTACGTCATCTTTAAAGCAAAAAATAAAACTATACCTACTCATACACCGTTATTAATAATTAACGAACCCCTTCAAGAAAAGTCATGCGAAAAGTATTTAGGTTTAAGGATTGATAATCGTCTGTCTTGGAATGCTCACTTAAATCACATCAAAACTAAACTTTCATCCATACTTGTATCGCTTCGGAGTATTGTCAAATGCCAACCAAATTATCTGTGCTATAATATTTACAATGCTTTAGTTATACTACACTTACAATACCTCATACAAATCTGGGGAAATACAGCTAAGACTAAATTAGATGAGATACAAATCATGCAAAATAAACTCGTTAAACTAATTTTTAACTATCCACGCCTTACACCAACAAATAAAATCTACGAAGAAACCAAAATAATGAATCTAAAACAATTATTTATTTACATACAATACAAGTATTTTTATCCGAAAAATCTTGAGCAAAAATTAAACGAACTTACCTGTACGTGAAGTTCGATCATAATTATACGAAGTGCTTCGTCCGAAGAGATTAGTAAGAGAGATATTATATGAACACAATGTAGTAACGCTTAGGTGTTACCACTTCAGCACTATAGTTTAGAGGGTATTCGTTATACCCATTATGGCAACACAATTTATTTCCCTAATACTTCCCTGCCTGTATTGACATCCAGTCGGTCGAGCTTCATTAGTTTAAAGACTTAAACATATTTCTGGAACTCTTGGAATATCCAGGGAGGGCGGGACTTACTAATCTCTTCGGACGAAGCACTTCGTATAATTATGATCGAACTTCACGTACAGGTAAGTTCGTTTAATCATTAATTATACTCGTGCTTCGTCCTCTAGATTAGTAAGAGAGATATTATATGAACACAATGTAGATGTTGAGAGAGAAAGAGAGTGTGCAGGAAATATGAAATTAATTAAAATGAATTTTATCTCATAAAGACATTTATTTTAAATTCCCTTAATACAACAAAAACAATTATCGATAGCTAATTGTGCTTATTAACTAGTATATTTATAGCCAACAAAATAATGAGATACATAATCATAACGAAACCGAAGGTTCTATAATCTACGTAACTGCCTACTATGTTAATTAGCCATATTCATTTATTTAACTTACTAAGGGAACACACTGCCCTTGCTACGGCTACATTATCCTCTTTGTCAATAATTGGTCTGTTATAGAATTTAGCAAAGGTAGTGGAAGCCAGTGACACTGAAAGTCTTGTCATCGCGGATTTGAAGTTAACAAATAGTGAACAAATATATGAATAAAATCAACTTGGTACGCGTTGACTTAGTAAGCCGAAAATATGTTAAATAGAATGTATTATGATAAAAGCAAAAATGTATCTTATTGTATTATCGTGGATTTTGATAAATTTGAGTTCTTTCGATACGAAATTTTGCGATTTTTCCCGAAAATTTTGCTGACATTCATTTGGTCGGAAGGGTATAACGTGCCTATTTAAACGGTGTGATAGGAGGTAAAAATGTTTTTCTCTTAAAATACGAAATTTCCTATTGAATGTACTAAGATTCATCAAAAAGCGCGGTAAAGTAAAACATTTTTGTTTTTTTATTTTAATAAATTTTATTTAACATATTTTCAGCTTACTAAATCAACGCGTACCATTAACTATCGATTTACATATACATTTTTTCGAATCCACGTGACGGTACTTTTAGTGTCATCAGTTGACGGGCTAAAAAAGTTCTTTTGTATGGCAGCCTTATCAGTGTAGGGGAATCCCGGATATTTATATTTTTTCATAGTTTTTGTTTTATTGAACCTGCAAATGGATGTAAAATAAAGTTAATCGTGAAAGTTAAATTTCAACATGTCTGGTTCTATAAAATATTTAAGTGGGAGCGAAAAACGAAAGAGAAAGAGTGATACTTAAGAAAAATATTAAAAGTTATCTAAAATTTTGAGTATTATTGTTATTAGGAAAATACGATCCGATTGTACAAGAATTGTTAAGTAAACCAAAGGGCCAGATAATAAAAAATTATAATAAAAAAGAAATATCTGAATCATCTGTCAGGGAAATGTTCAGTTTTCGGTCCACTTTCAGAGATGAAATAAATAAAAAAGTCTTCATGCATAGGAGAACTTTCAGATTTATTACTAATGAAGAATCATTTAATGTCGTGCAGCGTTCCTGAAATATGTACTGCATTAATGTTATTTGTTACAATTCCTGTGACTAAATAGAACGATTATTTTCGAAACTAAAATTAATAAAAATCTATTTAAAAAACTCTATGGCACAAGACAGGCTACGTAACTAGGCTATTCTGTCTATTGAAAATTGTATGGTTCGATCTTTAAACTTTGATGAGATACTTTTGCGGAACAGAAAGCTCGGATAAAAGAATTTAATTAATAAAAAAATATCATTAAAAGTAAATTGTTATTGCATTATAAATATTTTTATAAACCTAAGCTTTTGAAAATAAAACTTATTAGATATTCAACTAAAATGCGCACAATATTATTAATAGATTTGGGTAACTACTTTCATCAGTGGTTTATTAAAATTAAATTCTAACGTGACTATTTCTACTAGGACGCTGGAGGGCCCCATCCAAAAAAATTGCCACGGGCCTCCGATGGTATAGTTACGCCCCTGCGAGATAAAAGCTTCACATGCGACAGCAGGGCTAACATGCGCGCCACGAGATAGCTATCTCGAGGCATTTTGCCGTTTTATGTCGATATGTCGACTGTTGGTAATATGCAGGGCTAACATGCGCGCCACGAGATAGCTATATCGAGGCATTTTGCCGTTTTATGTCGATATCGACTGTTGGTAACATGGCAAATTTCATGGCGATCTGTAAGATGTCGACATAACTTCTTCGAGAAATCATCTCTACTTGGTGTCTGCAAATTGTAACATACGTGCCCTTATTTACTCGAATTTTGACATTTAAAATGTTTTGTCTCCCGTCGTTCATTTGGTCGACGAGAAGTTATCTCGTGTATTCTTTTCTTGAGCTCGGTTCATTTTGGACTAAAACAGCGACTGCAAGCCATTTTCGACCTTAATGACATTTCCTTTGTTACGTGTCTTTTCACATTAATTGATGACGCTGATCATGATTATAAGAAAAAAAAATCAATAGCATGTCATGTCAATAAGGTCGAAAATTGTTTGCACTTTTTTTTTCTCTTTTTTTCATACCTAGCATCCCTAACTAGTCTGTGCTTTCGAGCAAATGGCCGTATCGGGCCGATTTTATCGGATAAATGTGAAAACAGCAACTAACATGTTTAAAAAATGTGTATGTCATAGACAATAATTTAAAAAGTTTGACGCGACAAAATATGTCGACGTTACTTCGCTCGAGAAGACTCGAGATGATATCTCGTCTCGATTCGAGATAGTTGACGACGCGCGCATGTTAGCCCTGCAGAGCCGATTCGGCCATTATTTTTGTCACGACAAAGCCACTGCGGTACCACAGACACTGTAACCAATGCCACTTAACTTTAGACTGTACTACCATACCGTTAAAGTCTAAAATTAAATGAAAATCTTGTAGAGTGAATGAAAAATGTTATAACCTCTTTCTCTTTTCATTTTGAACTTTAAAAACATAGCAATAAAATCGAAAATTTTATGACATTTAAAGCAATGTCAGCGGCATCACAGTGGTTTTGTTATGTCATAAAATTAGCAGAATTGGAGGCCGGTAGTAACACCAGGATAATGACGAATATGATGAAAATGAAACATGGAAATCACAAAAATATGAATGGTAATTTACTAGTAATTCTTAGGATAGACCAGAACAAACGTATAAACATTTCAAATTTGAAGAGGTGCGTTTTCTTTTCGTCGTGCGGGAAATCCCCACGGATACCACCTTCACCGGACCCAGACTCCATATGGGTAACTACATCCTATTCGGTTAGGCACTTAACTAGGTTATAAACAATCTTGATATGTTTTTTAAATGTTTTATTTAAAAAATCAATTTCAAAATATTTTTCAGTTTAGAAACTTAGTTTGAAGAATAAAAACATAACCCTTCTTGGCAGTCGGGTAAAAAGTGAAATTGCACCACCAGTCAGTCAGTTAGCCTAGTTAAAATGTGTTTTTATAAAAAGTAGCCACAAGATTGTGTTAGAATACGGACATTTATATTGGCAACACTATCGTTCTTTTTGGTTGTCAGTTGTGTTCAGTTTTGTTCTCTTTGGTTGTGTTCTTTGAGTCTGTGGTAATGTCTACGAGGTTAGAGCCTAGTTAAAGAAAATTATCATAAGAAAATAAGATTAGAAATATGTAAAACATATTAAGTATTAAATACATAAATAAATCATATACAACAAGTAAAGTGAGTTTATCTTATATAGGTACTTCAGGAAATATTGTCATGGTAGCTCGCACGTGGTTTCGATAGTGATTTTGAAGAAAAAAGTTTATTTGAAAAATGGCTTCTAGAAGTGATATAAATATTCCAACATTCGATGGATCGGACTATAATAACTGGAAAATACGGATGTTAAAATTTTTACAATTAAAAAAATGTCAAGATGTTGTAACGAGATCAAAGATGGACTCCGATGATGATAAATGGAACGAACGAGACATTCAAGCAATCAATTACATATATAGTGCAATCACTAACAAACAGTTGGAATACATATCTGAATTGGACACAGCTTATGATATAATGAAGAAATTTGACGAAATGTATTTAAAAAAGTCTACAGCATTACAAATAGTGTGCCGACATAACCTCGAAGCTATAAAATTGAAAAATTATCCTGATGTAAATTTATTTTTTGATGAGTTTGAGAAGGCCGTAAATGAATTAAAACAAGCAGGTGCATTGGTATCGGAACAGGAAAAATTAAATTACATGTTAAAAGCATTACCGGAAAACTATAGTTACATTGGAGATTTAATCGATGTGTTGCCTGAAGAGGAAAGAACAGTTGACTATTTCAAAAGTAAAATAAAGCTTAAGAAAGTAGATAACAGTGCTAGTGACTTGACAAATGAGCCTTCAAATGTTTTTGGTGCTCAAAGTAAGCCGTCAAATTTGAAAAATGTAACATGTTTTGGCTGTGGAAAACCAGGTCACTATAAAAAAGATTGTCGTTTAGGAAATAATCGAGGACGAGGAAATTTTGGCTATAGAGGACGTGGACGCAGACACATCTATAGAGGACGTGGAAATTTCTATGGAAAACAGAAGGAAATAGTTTCCACACTACTATTGCAAATAATATAAATATAAAAAATGATGAGGATATACAAGGTGAAATAACATGGTTATTGGATAGTGGGTTTACAGACCATATCATTAACACGGACCAGTACTTCGATACATATGAGACTCTGAAAAAGACTATCATGGTAAAAGTTGGCGATGGCACCATTTTACATGCTACAAAGGTTGGTAATATTAAAACCTATTTCCTAGTTAATGGTCAAAAATCTGAAGTGTTATTAAAAAATGTATTTTTTGTAAAAGAAATGAAAGCGAACTTGTTGAATTATTCTAAAATTACTGACAAACATTCTATGGTTTCAAGAGGGAGATTGACAAAAATTTACAATACTTATGGACTGATTATAGCAGTTGCAATCAAGGATGAGAAATTGTATAAAATGAAAAGCTACATGAGTGAGAATATTTTAGAAGCAAATGTTAGTAAAAGTAATATGACATTGAAAGAAAAACTACATCGTACATTAGGACATATAAATTTTTATAATTTGAGTTTAATGTGTAAAAATGAATCACTAGAAGGATTACCAAAAGAAATAGAGTCAGAATATTTAAAGTTTGGGACATGTATTGAAAATAAATTCCATAACTTACCATTTAAAAATAATAGAAGGAAAGCAGAAAAGATCCTAGATATAGTGCATACAGATTTAAATGGCCCACATAATATTACAGGAAATAATGGAGAACGATACTTTTTAACTTTTATCGATGATTACAGTAAATTAGTCAAAGTCTATTGTCTAAGGACAAAACATGAAGCATATGATTACTTTGTGGAGTATGTAAATGAGGTACAAAATTTGACAGGAAAAATGATAAAGGAACTCAGACGTGACAATGGTAAGGAATACATAAATGCGAGAGTAATCCAGTTTGCAAGAGAAAAAGGAATTGCAATAAAACCCTGTCCGGCATATGTTCATGAATTGAATGGGACAGCAGAGAGGTACAATAGATCTTTAATGGATATGAGCAGATGTCTTTTAGCAGAAGCAAAAGTAGAGAGAAAATTCTGGCCTGAAGTAGTTAAAACAGCAGCATATCTCAAAAATAGAACATTAACTAATACTATTGAAAGGAAAACACCATATTAAATATTTTTCAAAAGAAAGCCATCAGTAAAAAATTTAAAAATGTATGGAAGCAAAGTATATGTTAGAATTCCTGAAGTAAAACGCAAGTCAAAATGGGACAAAAAGGCTGAAATGAGAATTTTACTAGGATACACAGAAACAGGATATAGAGTACTAATAAATGAAAAAATAGTTATTGCAAGACACTGTGACATTATAGAGGAAGACATAATTTTGTGCGGATTTAAGGATGAGGAAGAAAATAAAAATGAAGATAAAATTAATGAAAAAGAAACGGAAAATCTAAATAATATAAGTCAAGGAAAAAAGGATACTACAAAACAGTTTCAAAAGGATGATAATATAGATGAAGAAGATAATGATGATGAAACAAGGGATGTAGAAAATGAAAAGAGACCAAAAAGACAAATTAAACCTCCACTTCGATTTGATGATTTGATGCTTATAATCTCCTTATTTCGATACGTAAATAATATTTTATATTTGAGTATAATAAAATAAAACTATCGAATAAAATTCAAGATGACATACATTTTTGAGATTTTTTTTGCAACAAGTGGTTTAGTCGTTTTAGATATTTATTGAATTATAATCTTTATACATTAAAATGCAATATAAATAAAAAAAGGTCTAACATTTTTGTACTTTTCGAAATAACTTCAAAAATGTGTGACGACGTAAAAATTGGGGTTTTCTCCAACTTCGTATAAAATTATTTCCTATCTATTACGGTTAAATTGATAACAAAGTAATTACAGTGGTAAGTGTTATTTATAGTTTATTATGTGGTTGATATAGTTTCGACCACCTTGCTTGATAAAATGCGGTCTCTTATCAAGTAAGGTCAAAGTTGATTTAGGGGGAGTGGCTAAAGAGGCCACACGGTGGCCTCTCGTACCGTCAGACGCAGGTCATTACCGGACACGGCAACTTAGGGCGGTACCTGCATCTGATGGGCATAGAGCCAACGCCCGAGTACCATCACTGCGACGCGAGCGTGGACTCGGGGCTGCACACGCTCACCGAGTGTCCGGCGTTTGAAGCGCCGAGGCGGGAGCTTGTGACGGCCCTGGGGGTGAGAGTGCTCACGCTCTCCACCAGGCTTGCGTCGATGGTCCGCTGCGCGGATGCGTGGGCGGCCAGCGCCTCCTTCTGCGAGCAGGTCATGCTCGTGAAGGAGACAGCAGAGCGGGCGCGGCGCAGCGAGCGAAAAAGACTCGCGGACATCGCTGGCCGCGCTCGAAGGCGGCTCGGGCGTCGGAGAGCGCAAACTGACCTCCGCCCCCCAAAAGCGCGGGCCTGAGGGTGACGGGTGGCCCCCAAAAGCGCGGGCCTGAGGGTGACGGGTGGAGCCGCGTGTCACTCTAGCAGAAGCAGGCCACGCATCGTAGGACGATGCGCGCCCCCCCCCCCCCCATTCCGGGGGCGAGTCGGGGACCGCGTGGTCCCCCCTCCCGAGGAGGGCCAGACCGAGAGGAATGGCCCTGGGTCAGCCGGGGTGCGAGGGATATGTCACTAGACAACCTCACCTTCGGCCTAGCACATCGACCCACAGACGGCGTGCGGTTTAGTCAGTTCGAGTCCAACATAACCTCCCCCTTCGGCTCCGAAGTATCCGTGGGGATTTCCCGAACGTAAAAAAAAAAGGGTTGGTTATAGAAGAATGCATATTGGTTTGTTATCTTTCTACACATTATACTACCTATTACAGGGACCTATAAAAGTAGTCAAATCCTGAAAACATCACAGTCAGTAACCAGACATTCAACTGCCCAAAAAGCAATTCTAGTGAATAACTAGTTGAGCTTAATTAATATCCAAAAATGAGTGAATTTGTTTGTAATAAACGAGAATTGTGTTATAGGTTGGTTAGAGGGCAGTCTATAGAAGCCTAATTAGAAAAAAAAATTGTCAGAAGATAATAAGGCAACTGTTATCTCCTACATTCAAAGAAATTTGCTGACTCAATGTAATCAACGCTGGAGAAAAGCGTACCGAGTAAAAGAACGTTTCGAAGGTAAAATTCCATCTAGCCATTCAGCGAATATAAAGAAACAAAACATATTAAAATCAAACAAATAAGTACTTAATAAGGTAACCTCTGAAATATTGACAGCAAGGAGAGCTTTGGCTTCGTCGAATAGTTCTCTCGATATTGTTTCCGAAGTGTTTCTTAAACTTGAAATATATGGATCAGAAGTGTACAATAAGGCATGAAACACATCTTCATTAGTAGCCACTCTTGAACATTTTCTAGCGTGATGAAGTCTGAATTTCTTATAATCCTTGTTTCTGGATTCTTGGGCATCTTCGGATAATTGGCCGATCGGCAATATTGCAAAGTAATCAATTTTTTTTTTCCCATGTATCAGAATTTTATGCACTGAAGAAGGCATGTAATACCAATTGTATTTACTTATATATAGTTGGGCTGTTACAAAGGCATATTCCCCAATTTTTTTGGAATCAATAGCCATTCCAGATGACATCGTTTGCAATATAATATACATACGTTTTATAAGTTCTACGTCAACACCTGTAATATCTGCAGAGCATGAATAACTCTGAAAAAATCTTCGAGCTGTACTTCGGCCTCTCTAGCCACTCCCCCTAAATCAACTTTGACCTTACTTGATAAGAGACCGCATTTTATCAAGCAAGGTGGTCGAAACTATATCAACCACATAATAAACTATAAATAACACTTACCACTGTAATTATTTTGTTATCAATTTAACCGTAATAGATAGGAAATAATTTTATATGAAGTTGGAGAAAACCCCAATTTTTACGTCGTCACACATTTTTGAAGTTATTTCGAAAAGTACAAAAATGTTAGACCTTTTTTTATTTATATTGCATTTTAATGTATAAAGATTATAATTCAATAAATATCTAAAACGACTAAACCACTTGTTGAAAAAAAAAATCTCAAAAATGTATGTCATCTTGAATTATATTCGATAGTTTTATTTTATTATACTCAAATATAAAATATTATTTACGTATCGAAATAAGGAGATTATAAGCATTCCAAAAATACTTGTAGACTTCCATCAAAAGTTTACGAGTAATGTGACCTTGGACTGGGGCAATATATTGCACCCGTAGTGATGCCTCTGAATGTGAGTTAGGTTTGATGCTGATTTTTATATATATTCACCTAAAACGACTAGGATTATTAATTATGATAAAGTCGAGTTTGATCTTTCCCAGATAGACTTTAGTCCCCTGTATCTTTTAACGGATGTTAACGAAGCGACAAACTACTTCACGGATTTATTAAATAAAACTATAAACGCAAACTCCTCCTTAAAAGTAATCCCAAACCGCAAGAGACTTAGAAAGCCCTGGATGACCCCAGGGCTCCTGAGATGTTTGCGAAACAGGGACAACTTGCACCGGAAATTAAAGAAGGCACCAGATAATCAGACACTTATGATTACATTTAAGAGATATAGGAATTACTGTACAATGCTGGTGAGTACTGCAAAACGTAGCTTTGATAGGGAACTATTAAACACCAACAAAAATAACAGTAAAAGGCTTTGGGAAGTTATTAAAGATATGACTTCTACTAAAAAACAAATTACTCACGCTGAGGCTCTCCTATCAGTTAATGAACCTTCAAAATCTGTTAACTAAGTGAACGTCTACTTTGCTAACATCGGCCGTTTAATGGCAGAGAAAGTACTCGCAAATGCTAATGAGCGTCCATTGTCTGGTAGTGAGGCAGTATACCATAAAACGTTCGTGTTACTCCAGACCGATGAGTCAGAAATGGAAGTTTTGATAAATAGCCTAAGAAGTAACTGCGCAGTCGGTTTTGATGGTATCTCGGGTGCGTTCCTGAAGAGATTCAAATACAGGTTGACAACACCTATCACATTTTTGTGTAACTTGTGTTTCTCTACAGGAACTTTTCCGGATGCATTTAAGCTTGCGATGGTTCTCCCAGTCTACAAGGCGGGTGACAGGGATAGTCCCAGTAACTATCGACCTATTTCGATTTTACCAACACTCTCCAAACTTCTTGAGAGATTGATTAACAATAGACTTGTCCGGTTCCTGGAACAAAATCAACTTCTGTCGAAATCCCAATACGGCTTCCGTTCCGGTATCTCCACTAACAAAGCCGTTTTAGACTTGCTAAACCACGTTGTCGAACAAATCGACAATGGCCAGAAGGTTATAGGTATATTTTTGGACCTAGCAAAAGCATTCGATACTATATCTGTTTCTAGGTTAATTGATAAGCTTGAACGGATTGGTATCAGGGGTCTTCAGCTGTCCCTGTTCAGGAGCTACCTTTCTGGCAGACGACAATGTGTTAGGATTGGTGGGTGGACCAGTGACGAGCTTCCTGTCTCGTACGGGATGCCCCAGGACAGTATCATTGGACCGACCTTGTTCCTGATATATATCAATGATCTTTGTCAGCTTCACCTTACAAATGGAACTATCTTCACGTACGCCGATGATACTGCCCTAATATTCCGGGGCTCCTCGTGGGGATCGGCGTATGGGTGTGCGCAGGAGGGGCTTAACTTGGTAAAGGACTGGCTCACCCTGAATCTACTTACTTTAAACGTGGAGAAAACGTCATATCTCAACTTTTCTCTATCCAGTCGTAGTAAGCCTCGTTCTGGTGACTGTCTGATCGTTCATGGTTGTGGGTTGCCGCGGGCTACTACATGCAGTTGTGCCCAGCTTAAAAGCGCCAGCTGTATCAAATATCTGGGTGTCGAGATCGACGATATCCTTTCCTTCCAACCTCATATTGACACACTTACCACCAGGTTACGCAAGTTAATGTTCGTATTTAGAAACCTTCGTCAAGTTGCCGATACAACAGTTCTTAGACTCGTTTATCTAGCTCTTGGCCAGTCTCTCGTCCAGTACTGTATAGTGTCCTGGGGTGGTGCTATGAAAACCCCTATGATGAGACTTGAAAGAGCTCAGAGAGCTCTCTTGAAGGTTGGATGGGGGTTGCCCTGGCGTTATCCTACTAGCAACTTATACGTCACCTGTAACGTCCTTTCAGTACGAAAGTTGTTTATTTTGAACCTTATCCTGACTACCCATGCCCAGGTCCCTTACAACCCCGTTAAGTTTGGCTCAGTTCGTCGTAAGCACTCGGTGTGTGAATCGACCGCTGTTAAATCCAGCTCTGCACAGCGGTGTTATTACTTCCTAAGTGGATATGTCTACAATAAGGTTAATAAATCTCTAAATATATATACGATGTGTAAATCAGAATGTAAAAGAACAATAACCCTCTGGCTATCCGAGTTGAACTATGATGAAACTGAATCAATTATAAAAACTATTGAATAATTATATGGCCGACACCCATATACTCACATACAAACACTCACACACACACACACACATACACTCACACCCTCCCACACACACACAGAGACACACACACACACACACACACACATATACACTCACACATATACACTCACACTCTCACACACACACACACTCTCACACGCACGCATACACACAAAATTTAACTTGTAACTTTTCCTTACTTTATGTACCTAACCTTATTTTTATATAACATGTTTGTTGTAACTCTCACACTGCTTGATGTACTAGATTATTGTGACATAGTATCAGGGGGGCCTGGAGATCTGTCATATAGGTGTCACACCTACTACGGACTCCAGCTCTCTCAGGGTGAATCAATGTTGTATAAATTCTATGAACTGTAATGGTAATGAGAGAGAAATAAATTAATAAATAAATAAATAAAAAATAAAAAAAATACACACTCGGGAGCGGGGATTCGATCCCGAGCCCGAGGATATTCGGGCCGAGAAATCCCGGCTCCACCAGGTCATGGTGGCCGAGTGGGAGCGACGACTTGGGTAACCACGCGCAGGGCACGTCGTGATTGCGGCGGTAAGACCCATCATGGGGGAGTGGCTAGAGAGGCCACACGGTAGCCTCTCGTACCGTCAGACGCAGATTATCACCGGGCACGGTAGCTTCGGGCGGTATCTGCATCTGATGGGTATAGAGCCAATGCCCGAGCTCCTCGAGCTCGAATGAGAGGGTTTCTCAGTGATGCCAGTTTCCTAAGCTGTGGAAGACAGAGAAACTGGTAAACCAGAGTGCGAGAGCTTACCTCCTGGAGTTGATGACCCAAGATGGAGTGCGCTTTTAGTAGGTTCAAGCCCGACATAACCACGCATCGTTGAAGCTTTACCAGCTCACGTGTTTTCTTCTTCCTACAGTCCCGGGTCCTTTAAACGGAGCGTGAACAAACATTTGATGAGGCCGTCAAGCTAAGTGCCACCATTGTTAACATAGTACACGTTTGTAATGGTGACCCTCTTTCCTGAGACTTTACCTTTAGTTTACCTTCTAGCGAGGTGAACCGATGTCCGAAATAAAAAAAGAGCTGTCGGATCCGACGATAGAAGGCAATGGGTGCTCGTGATGTGGGCATCCTGACAAATCTTTATAACTGCGTACTTCTCACCGGTAAGGTCCCGAACCAGTGGAGACTGAGAATCATTACGCCAGTCTTCAATGGCAAGGCATTGGTGCAGTAGTTTGGCAGTTACCGTATATAAAGATAATCACTCGGTGTGTGTCCTAAGAAATTTTCGCGGGGAAAAATGGTCGAAGGATCTGCCCCTACACTGCTTATTCCTAGACATGCAGAAGGCTTTCGATTGTGTTTCTTGCACGGTGATCTGGTGGGCACTGTGGAACTAGGGAATCCTAGAGGCTTACATTGACACCATACGTGTCATGTACCACGATTTCGGTTCCATAGTTCGGTCCGCTGTTGACGACATAAAAATCTTCCTCATCACCGACGGGGTACACCAAGGATCCATACTTAGTCCTTACTTGTTCCGTTTGGTATTGGAGGTTTTGTCGGACAGCATCAGAAACTCACATGAGCAGCCTCCATGGTTGCTCATGTATACTGATGACATTGCGTTGATGGACGCGCACAGGAGCCGATTGGTGCGTCGTGTGAAAGTGTGGAAGAAAGCGCTTGAGAACAGCTGTCTGAAGCTATACGTGCCGAAAACAGAATTCTTGGCGTTAAACTCAACAGATCCCACAACCGTACCTCGCATAGGCGATGACTTAGTCGAGCGCGCGGACCAGGTTAAGTACCTGGGATCTGCACTTCACGTGACTGGAGACATCCACTATAATGGCATCAAGGCACTTATTGATGTCGCGTGGGATAAGTGGCGGGAAAAGGCTGGCGTCACATGCTATCCTCAAATGCCAGTAAGGTTGAAGGGCGGGTCTATAAGACGATCATTAGGTCTGTCCTTTTACACGGCTGTGAAGTGGGGCCGCTGTTCGAGCGACACCAGCAGGAGCTGCGTGAGGATCGCGTGAGGAACTCTTGTATTCGCGGCAGCTTTCATGTCCGTGACATCGCAGATAAAATGCAAGAGAGTCGCCTTCGCTGGTATGGCCACGTCTTGCGACAACAACCAGGCTACGTGGGTAAGAAATACTGAGCTCCGAGGGCATCTCAGCCTCGGATGCAAACAGGATAAAATCTAAATGTCGATAATGATGAGCACCCCCGCCGCGGGGTTCCCGGCAGAGTAGAATTTAGGCCACTCGATCTCTTCCTATGTAGTGTCGTACAGGGATAGGGCTGGTTAACTTTAACATCAGACAGTTATTTACAGCCCTGACTCAGCCTCAGATGCATGGCCCGAGTTAACAATAGTCCCCAAAATATGGCAATGGGTTAACCCCTTATTACGTGGAACCGAATACAAATTGATGAAATGTGAGTGTTAATGCACCTCTATCTAACTCTCCGTGAAAAAAGACGCAATTATATGTATAATATGTAAAAAGAATAGTTAAAAAAATTTTTTTTTGTAATATAGAGTACAGACATGTAAATTTTTTTGGTTGTTTTTGCTGCATAAACGCACACGAATTTTTCTTCATTTTAAAGGATTTATACCAAAATACACTAAGTTAACATAATATTAGGTCCTTACGTATGAAATTGGCGTTTTGTACGGGAGGAATAAAAAGTCGATTTTTTTTTTGTAAAATATATTTAATTAATCAAAGTATGCACCGTTGTTATCTATGCACTTTTGCCATCTTATGGATAGTTCATTGATCCCTTTACTATAAAAACCATGGGGGCGAGAATCAATAAACTCTTTGAAGGCGGTTTGGACTGCTGCATCCGAGTGGATTTTTTTCCTTGTAAGAAGTTGTCCAAATTCCGGAAGAAATGGTAATCTGTTGGAGCAAGGTCCGGGGAGTACGGTGGATGTCGCAGACATTCCAATTGTAGCTCAGCTAACTTAGTGGTTGTTTGTTGTGCAGTGTGTGGTCTTGCGTTGTCGTGAAGCAGCAGTGGCCTAGAGCGATTGACCAATCTCGGTTGTTTAACAGCTAATTCTTCCTTCATGGTTTGCAGTTGCTGACAATAGATATCTGCCGTAATCGTTTGGCCAGATTTAAGAAAACTGTAGTGAACGACACCGGCGCTAGTCCACCAAACACTTACAAGGAAGCGAGAGTCCTTGCGTTGCTGTATCAGTGGCGCAAGTAGGCACTGGAGCGGGGCCATAGGCCGGAGCCCCGAGAAATCAGGGCTCAGCGGTCCCAGCTCCGTCGGGAACTCATGGAGACATGGCGGGTGCGACTTGAGCATCCAAGGTGGGGGGAATCCACCATTGCGGCGGTGAGACCGATCATGAAGGAGTGGTTGGAGAGGCACCACGGTGACCTCTCCTACCGGATGTGCCAGATACTTACCGGGCACGGGTGCTTCGGTAGGTATCTATGGCGCATCCACCGGGAGACAACACCGCAGTGCCAGCACTGCGAGGATCCTGGCGAAGACACGGCGCTCCACACGTTGATGGAGTGCCCTGCGTGGGCGAGTCAACGCCGGGATCTCGTTGCGGTCCTGGGCGTGGACGTTCTTTCTTTGGAGACCATGGTGAGGGCCGTGGTTTCCGACGGGAGCAAATGGCACGCCGCCGCCTCTTTCTGCGAGCAGGTAATGCGCGTGAAAGCGGCGGCGGAGAGGGAGCGGGAGAGAACCCTGCCCCCTGAGTTCCGCAGTCTGCGGCGTGGACTACTACGCCCGGGACTACCAACCTCCATGATCGGGGCCTGAGGACGGCAGTTGGC
Source organism: Eilema caniola (assembly GCA_949126895.1). Lineage (NCBI taxonomy): Eukaryota > Metazoa > Arthropoda > Insecta > Lepidoptera > Erebidae > Eilema > Eilema caniola. The sequence continues at coordinate 2,753,100 of OX421461.1, read as the reverse complement.
CGACTCGCCGTCCTTATAGAAGCAGGCCTGTGTCCTACACACGCTTGCCAACTCACCGACGCGGGATATAACCCGACCCCACCAGGCGAGGCCGCGGTGGCGGCCAATGTCCGCCGGCAACCCTGGGGTTATCCTTTCGAGGGCTTACCTAGGGTGCCCGGCAATGGACACTTGGGAAGGACACCGTGTGGTTTTAGTCGGACCGATTCCGACACGCCCACCCCATCGTCGGCACCGATGGGGTGAAGCCACACACGTTAAAAAAAAAAAGGGGCTGAATCATTTTGAGCTATTCGTACCACCCACTGACTAACGGATGCGACTCTGGTGCAATTTTGCTTCTTGAGGATAGTAGGTCAAACGGCAGTCGCTCATGTAAAAGTCAAGGGGCTGAGGCATTTTGTTTTGAATCAAATTCAAATTCAAATTAATTTATTTCGTGAAGCATAGGTTACAGAATAGATATAAGTCTTCAGGCTTTCACGGCCGGCGTTGCATGTAGAATATACTGCTTCCGGGCTGATTGCCCTTGACCTTGCGAGGCAAGGTCTCCGAAGTTGTCGTCGCCCGGCCCTGCGCCACTGAAGATGTCGACCGCAGTGATCAACGAAACGTCTGGAACGCAAGTTTCACATGGACCACGGCCAATCAGCCCGGAAGCAGTATATTCTACATACAGAATAGATGTTATAAATAATATTAGTCCCAGCTATGTTCCGCCACAGGCATACAAAATATTAAATAAAATCATAAAATAGATAATTATGTGCAGAATCCAATAAGTTAATTAGGTCAGATCATAATCGCATAAAATAACAACAAAAAAAAACAATGTCAGAATAAAGATGTCAAGTAAAAAAATGAAAATGTCGAAATATTAAGCATGTCAATAGATACCTAAACATTATTTGAGTCACCATAAGAATTAAAATTAAAATTGATCGTTTAGGTACTCATTCACAGAATAATAAGCTTTGGTACATAGTAATTTAAAAAGTTTCGACTTAAATCCTAGAATATTCTAACAATGTTTAATGTCATCTGGTAATTTATTATAAATTTTAGGCGCCATCACATATACACTTCTATAATAGAAAGTCGTTTTTGATGGCACCAAATGCAATTTTTCTGAGCGACGTTGACTTTCTACGCGCTTGAATAAATGCATATTGGACTTTACAAAAATATTTACTTCATATATATAGAGATGGCAGGGTCAAAATATTGAGGCTTTGGAAATGTGGTTTACAGGTATCTGTTCGATGCATTTTACAGATGGCTCGTATACATTTCTTTTGGGCTATGAATACGTCGTTGACATTTGTGGCATTACCCCAAAAGAGTACACCGTATCGCAAAGTGGAGGCAACATAGCCATGGTAGGCTGTTAAGACAGCAGTTTCATTTGCAATTCTACCTAACTTATACAGGGCATATCGCGGGTTAAGAACTAGAGTAGCGTAAGGTCAAATATTAAAAAATAAAATTTTTTCGCCTTCTTAATTCTTAATTCGCTTTTTTAATCCCCATATTTTTGTGTGCCAAGAAACTGGAGCGATGAAGTGCGTAGATTGCTTAGTACAAATATAACGTACCAAAAAAAAAATATTCTGTTTACTGCCGAAATGACGTGTTCCTACTTACAATAATCTTGACATTATTTTGTCAAAAAAGTTACGAGCACTACGATCGTAACTCGATTTACAGCGCGAATAGGACACCGAAGATATCCTAAATGTAATTGCCCAAATAACGTATCTTGTTATACGTTTTTAACGCAGAAAATGTGATTATGTAGCCTATGTTTGTTTCGTGCCAAATTAACGTAAAGTACCTTTACTGCTTATGCGACCTGGTTTAGTACACTTCCATGATTTTTCTCCCTGCCAAAAAAACGTAAGGGTGTGATACGCTACTTTGGTACTAATTAATGATAGTAATACAACCAGTTTTTAAGTAAATAATAGTGTAAAGTCTATATACGATCCTTTAGCACATAATAAATCTCTGTTGGTCTGATTCACTTTCGCGTCTAATACTATATACGTTAATTTGACACCAAAAGGTTAAGGTAGGCCGAGCCGGTTGCGTATGAAAACACGACGCGGTAACGGTAACGGTTTTCCAAAAACCGTTACTAAAGCTAAAGTTTGTTAAGTTATAGTAATAAAAAAGTGAAGATGAATAAAAATACAAGAAGCTGGAACATTATAAAGTCGCTAAATCATCATGCAGATTCGACAGATTGGATTAATTGCAGATTGGATTTCGACATTGAAAAGGTACGTAATAAAATGAGATCGCTTATATACTTTTTAACATTTTCAAATAATTAAGTGAGTACCTGTTAAATTTATAGATTTATTTGTTTCTTGCCAGTAAATCTGTAATGCAATAATAAAGTAAAAATTTAATGTAGTAACTAATTAGGTACCTACCTTCTTAGATATAGATAAGTACCTATTCATTATTTAATACGAATGTTTCGGTTACCTACCTTCCATGTCATTGTGTGTAACTTAACTTTGGGTACTTGAAATGAAATAGAAGTTAAAAGACAAACATTACAATAATTATTGACTTTGAATTATTGAATTATTGGGATTGACGAGTGTCAGCTGCAAACAGGTGATGCTGTCAGAGACAAGGAGGTAAGTATTGAACATGACAAGTCGCAGGTTCAACAAGCCATGGCCAACATTTCGGAAGCAGAGCGACCAGTTGCCGTAATCCGCCTCGGCAAACCCAAACAATCTTCGCCACGACCAATTAAGGTAATTTTTTCCAATAAAAAGGCGGCTGTAAATGTATTAAAAAATAACAAGAAGCTTCCGTCCAATGTATCAGCCAAAAATGACCTTACACCCTATCAGCGTGAATATCTACAGAAGCTGAGGGACGAACTGAAGCAAAGGTTGGATAGTGGAGAAACTGACTTAACTATTAAATATATACATGGCACTCCCAAAATAATAAGCGGAAAAAAGCTATAAACGGTAACGTTGCGCTTTTAGAGATCACCTTCTTCTATACGAACCTGGCTTCGATTATTGCTAAACGAGATTTGCTAATCATGGAGATTAATAAGATAAAACCAACCTTCATCATAATAACAGAAACACATTTAAAACCCTCTATAAGCAGTAGCTTGGTAGATATCAGAGGTTACACTTTATTTAGACATGATCGGGCTAAAGGGACAGGATGGGGGGGTGTTGCTATCTATGTACTACAGAAACTATATGACACACCTATACAAATGACCCCACATCCCACCTTCAACATTACACAGGTTGAGGCACTATGGCTGAACATAAAATACGGTAAATTCAAAATGCTGATTGCAGGTGTCTATCGACCAACCCACTATACCTTTGATGAATCTGATAGGCTATTATTTGAAACAATCAAAAAGGCTTCGGAAACTAACAATACTTTGCTTATAATGGGAGATTTCAACCTTCCAGATTTAAAATGGCCATTGAGCAACGTAGATATAGACACATACAACGCGCTCCATGGACACTTTGTGGACATGTACATAAATAGTAACTTACACCAACTTGTAACAAAGGTAACAAGAAAGAGAAATGATGAGGAATCACTACTTGATCTGATACTTTGTAATGAAGAAAACTTTTGCACTAAAGTAGAATACCATCCTAACATAGGGAAAAGTGACCATCTGGTCTTAGTAGGCACAGCCCAAATTAGTCTGCAGTCATCTAGCAGAATTGTCACACAACAACCACGTAGGAACTACTTCAAAGCTAATTATGACAATATTACACAGATCTTAGCCCAACAAAATTTTATAGACACCAATGTTACTGATGTTGAAACTGCTTGGACAAACTTTGCAAGAATAATACATAATGTTATCGAAACTGAAGTACCACTCAAAAGAGCAAATAAGAATTATAACATTAACAAACCGTGGATCAACCGTCAAGTATTAGACTTAGCAAAACATAAAAAACATTTATGGAGGCAGTATATCTTGGACGGTTCACACGAATCATATAGAATATATAGAAAAGCAAACAATCAACTAATAAGCAATGTTAGACATCTAAGAATGGAATTTGAAAGAGGAATTGTTAAATGTGGCCCCAAATCATTCTATTCCTACGTGCGCCAGCAACTATCCTCAACGGTATCTATACCACCATCATTGAAGGATGAAAGTGGGAGTGTTACAAGTGATCCGGAAAAGGTAGCCAATTTGTTTGCCCGGCAATTTGAAAAGTCCTTTGTTATGGAACCGGCCACGAATATCCCAGAGATACAACTTCCTCGAGTTGAAAATTCTATGCAGTCATTAATATTTACGCCAGACAAAGTAACTAAAGCACTGAAAACATTTAGTGATTCTACCTCGATGGGACCAGATGCTTTGCCTTCAATATTATTAAAACAATGCAGCAGTGTTCTCGCTCATCAACTTGCCAACATCATGAACCTGTCACTAGAAACCGGGAAGCTCCCTCAAGAGTGGAAGGAAGCCTTTGTAACTCCCATATATAAAAAAGGCGATAAACATCTAGCTGCCAATTATCGACCTATCAGTCTCACAAGCATTGTCTGTAGAACCATGGAGAAAATCATAGCGAGTGAACTGAGAGCTTTTATCAATGCAGAAAACATTATCATTGATGAACAACACGGTTTTGTACCTGGAAGGTCTACAGTATCGAATCTCCTCATGAGCCTGGACAAATGGACAAGCCACTGGAATATTCATCAACCCACAGATGTCATCTATTTAGATTATGAAAAAGCATTCGACCGGGTGCCTATTAAACGGCTTGTAGCCAAACTGGAACATCTTGGAATACGTGGACAACTTCTTCAATGGCTAAGGGATTTTTTAACCAAAAGGCAATTCAAAGTAAGAGTAGGCGAAACACTCTCTAATGCTCATAATGTGCACAGTGGTGTGCCCCAAGGCTCAGTGCTGGGACCGATACTGTTTGTGTTATACATAACGGACCTAAAACTTGCCATTCACTCAAAACTTATCAATATTCGCAGATGACACCAAAATTATGGGGAACCCACTAGTCTCTCACAACATTATCCAGCAAGATCTAGATCGGATAGTGCAGTGGACAAAGGAATGGCTAATCTCACTCAATAAGAGCAAGTGTACTGTTTTGCATATAGGTAACAATAATCCTAAACACAAATACACACTTGAATCTGTGCCACTGCTAGCCGTAAACTCCCAAAGAGACCTTGGAGTCACCATAACACATAATCTTAAGTGGGATGAGCACATCACAGGGATAGCCAAAAGGGCCAACTCCATGCTATATATGATCAGTAAAGCATTCTATATCATAACCAAAGAAACTTTTCTCAACATGTACAAAACCTACATACGACCTTTGCTGGAATATGCCTTTCAAATCTGGAGTCCATATTTTAAAAAGGATATTCTATTGTTGGAAGGGGTACAAAGGAGAGCAACCAAAATGGTCACTGGCCTGAAAAATATGTTATATGAAGAACGCCTCCTGGAACTGAACCTGACCACACTGGAGCAGAGAAGGAGGAGGGGAGACCTCATTGAGACATACAAGATACTCAATGGGCATTACAATGTGACAAGCATCGATAGCATGTACACCAGGAACTCAAACAGACACTTAAGGGGCCACTCGATGAAACTTAGTAAACCTCAGTGTGCCAGCAACCCTAGGTACAACTTTTTGCCAAACCGGGTGGTAAAATCGTGGAACTCCCTTCCAGAGACAGTAATAAGTGCTCCTAACATAAACATTTTTTAAAATAGACTGGACAATCATTTAAAAACATTAAAAACAAGTGCAGTGATATACACGCATCAGCTCTAAGCTGCTAGTGTATTAATATATAATAATAATAATAAGACAACTTTTAGCGGTAGGTATTGGCTGTTTTCGGAATAGGTCGCCTTATCTCACCGACTAGTAAAAAGACTATTACGGAGGCATAGTCTTCCTCGTCCTCAACAGCGTTACAGCGGTATTGTCACCTGTTCTTATATAATTATGCGAGTTGACCATAATGCCATAAGCGTTTACAAACTGCCACTAGATAATATGCGTAGTGTAGGTACGTGCGGTGTGTGTGTGTGTGTGTGTGTGTGTGTGCGCGTGTGTGCGTGTGCGCGTGTGCGCGTGTGCGCGTGTGCGCGTGTGCGCGTGTGCGCGTTTGCGCGTGTGCGCGTGTGCGCGTGTGCGCGTGTGCGTGTGCGTGTGCGTGTGCGTGTGCGTGTGCGTGTGCGTGTGCGTGTGCGTGTGCGTGTGCGTGTGCGTGTGCGTGTGCGTGTGCGTGTGCGTGTGCGTGTGCGTGTGCGTGTGCGTGTGCGTGTGCGTGTGCGTGTGCGTGTGCGTGTGCGTGTGCGTGTGCGTGTGCGTGTGCGTGTGCGTGTGCGTGTGCGTGTGCGTGTGCGTGTGCGTGTGTCTGTGTGTGTGTGTGTGTGTGTGTGTCTGTGTGTGTGTGTGTGTAGTAGTGTAGTGCTGTGCACGAAGTAGTGAGTGAAATCCTACGTTACACACCCTGGTGGGAACAAGCCCTTTGTAACGCAGGGATTTTAATGTTTTTTGGCTGTACTTTGTGTCCGTTAATTGTGTATTTGTAAAATTCCACGCTACACAGGGCTTATTCCCTAGTGGGAACATGTGGAGCGGGGGACTTTACTTTTTTAACAACTCCTGCACTTGCGGGAGTTGTCAAAAAAAAAAAAAAAGAAATATTGTACTTACGTGTCAATTTGTTGTTTGTTTGTTTTAGGAAGATCCTTCTTACTTACGCAAAGAGAGTCCACTACCATCTACCAGTTACACACCATTGCGAAATGTGGACATGATTGAACTTGGAAATGGAGAGAATGGCATACGACCTGTAACTGAGGTACAAGCAGACCTCGACCATCTGCCACGCAATCATTTACGCCCGGAGAGTCCACAATCACTTACCAGGTACACACTATTGCAAAATGTAGAGATGACTGACAAAAACTGTGATACAGTTAGGGATTATGACTTGTTGCTTCAAGATCTGAACATCTCAGATTCTGATGATAGTGCTCATACCGAGGTAAGGGATGAATGTATTCTGTCCGAATCCAGTTCCTTTAATGTATCATCACCATCAGTAGTGTTATCAAGGAATAATAATATAATAGCAGAACAGGCAGAAACGACCACAATTGCCGCACCAGAAACGGAATCCCTGTTACCAGGTTACCAAAACCGTAAGCGTAAACGTAAGGGACAGGCTAATCCAAAAGAGTGGAAAAAAAATTAGAGAAAGATAAAAAGACAGAAAGGAGAACCATACACATCATCTAAAGTGGTTTTGAAGCCAGGAAAAGCTGTTGGTGAGAAGATTTGTGTTTGTGAAGACCTGTAAAGAAAAATGTACAGAGAAAATAAGTGAACAGGACCGACTGAGAATTTTTTCTTCCTACTGGGATATTGAAAATGTGGAACAGAAACGGCAGTACATTGTAAGTCTCATTAAACGGGAAACACCAGCTACTCGAAAAACTGCAAATCTAGACAGCCGCAGGAAGCTTACCAATAAGTATTTCCTCAAAAAGCCATGTGAATCTGAGCTAATTAAAGTGTGTCAAAAGTTTTTTCTATCGACTTTCAATATTTCTGAAATGTTTATGAGAGGCTGCTTCAAAAAGCTATCGGAGACAAATGTGGTCGAATCTGATGCCAGGGGAGTGCTTGGTCCACACAATAAAACTCCTGAAAGTGCTAGACAGTACGTCAAAGACCACATTAAATCTTTTCCGCGCATGCCAGCTCACTATGTTAGAAAAAATACTAAAAAAGAGTACCTTGACCAAGAATTTAATGTCACGAAGATGTATGAACTATACGTTGATAAGTGTAAGGAAGATGAGGTGGTACCTGTGAAAATAAACATGTACCGTAATATTTTAAAGAAAGATTTTAATATTGGTTTCCACGTAAAGATATGTGCGATGTATGTTTTGCATATAATAACATGAATGATGAAGAGAAAGAAGCCAAAAAAGTTGAACATGAAGCACATTTACAGAGAAAAGTTCAAGCGCTCATGATGATGAAATTTATTTCGTCGAATATGACATGGAAGCTATATGTCATATTCCTACATCATCTTCCAAAAAAATCTTTTATAAACGAAGGCTGCCTGTGTATAACTGTACTTTACTGGATTTTGGCAAAGAAAAGAGGGAAGTAACATGTTATTGCTGGAATGAAGGCGTTGGTAATAAAGGTGCTAACGAGGTTGGATCATCTTTGCTCAAATACATGACAGAAAAAGCAGATGGTAAACCGATCACTTTTATGTCCGATACTTGCGCGAGTCAATGCCGAAATATGTATATTTCTGCCTTGATGTTGTATTGTGTCTTTCTTGGATATACCGGAAATAAACCAAAAGTATTTTGAGCCTGGTCACAGTCAGATGGAAGTTGACAACATTCACGCTACTATAGAGCTGGCCAAGGAAAATGTACCAATTTTTGATCCATCCAGTTACTACACTATTATTAGAACTGCGTCAAGAAGAAATCCTTACAAAGTACAAGAAATGGGAAAAGAAGATTTTTTTGATTTAAAGAAACTGAAAACTGATATGATTAAGAACTGTAAAATAGATACTGATGAGGAGACTGTGAATTGGTTAAAGATCAAATGGCTTCAATATCGCAAAAACGACCCAGAACACATTTATTTTAAATATGACTTGGACAGTGATTATTTCAAAAAAATTAAAGTATTCAGAAGGGGCAAAAGAGCAACCTCGTCGAGAGTAATTTTGCAAAAAGCTTACTGTGGTCCAATACCTATATCAGCAGATAAGTACAACGATTTGCAAGAGCTGTGTCGATCTGGAGTTATTCCTTCGACATATCACGATTTTTATAACCATTTGCAGGTCGAACAAGAATAATTATTTTTATTTGAGTACATTTTTAAGTAGCCGCCTCAAGAGATTATTCATTTGTGAAAATTTTTGTTACTAATTTTAAGGTGATTATAACGGAAGTCCCGTTACATTCCATACATTATTAAATATATTTCAGCCATAATGACGTATGTCAACCATTTTTTGATTATTAAACATTATTAAAATAAAAACATTTTTTGATTGTCCAGAACTTTATACCATTCTGTAACCGATAAATAAAGCATTATTATAAATAAATATCACACAGATAACTACGATAGATTTTGCCTTAAAAGAGCTTTAAGATAACGGTAGGTAAATTTGAGTTGTTTTTCGGCCCTCCTGTAAAGTTGTCATTTTACCCTTACGCTACTCTAGTTCTTAACCCGCGATATGAGAATCTGTTGAGTTTCAAACAGACATTGTCAATTTGAGTTCTCCATGACATATCACTATCTATATTCAAACCTAAAAATGTTGTCTTATTTGTTTCCATTATTTGATTGTCTTTATAATTAATCTGTAACTGCAATTGATTTGTTTGTTTTAATTTAAATGTCATAGTTTTAGTTTTATTTAGATTAATTTTTAAATTGTTAGTATATAACCAGTCAATAATTGTAACCAGGCTTGTATTAATGTCATGTTCAATTTCTTTATGGTCACCAGTGTTAAATATGACCGCGCTGTCATCAGCAAATAATGACATTTGTTGGGGTATTATATTAGGAAAATCGTTAATGTAGCATATAAAGAGCAGTGGCCCCAGGACTGATCCTTGAGGAACACCGTATAATAACGATCTGGGGCTAGAGGAGCATACTACTTCACTTTGAGTTTTTATATTGATTTGACTTATCTGAGTGACCTGAGTTCTATCTTATAAGTAAGATTTAATAAGGTAATGAGCGTTTCCTCTAATGCCGTAATCATAAAGCTTACGCAGAAGTACATCATGGTCCACATAATCAAATGCCCTCGTCATATCCATATACATTGCTACAACTGGCTTCCTAGTATCCATACATTGATGATTTTTTTCAAGGAAATTGTATATGGCCATGTTCACCGTTTTAAGTCTCCTAAAACCCATTTGCTCGTGGCAAAAAAGATTATGTTTCTCAAAGAAGTCATTAACACTGTTATATATAATTTTTTCCATAATTTTAGAAAAGACTGGTATTAGTGCAACTGGCCGATAGTTGTTGACATCGGTTTTGTCGTCTTTTTGATGCAGTGGCTTAATGATGGAAACTTTTAACCCTCTCGGAAAGATACCATGTTCGATACAGTTATTAAAGATGTGATATAATACGGACGCTATTATGGGACCAACTAATTTTATTACACTTGTGCGAATGTCATCATAACCTGTGCTGTTTGTATTTTTTAGGCTGTTGACAACAATTAAAATGTCTTTTGGTATGATGGGTGGTATAAATAGGGATTTGTAAGATTTATTGCGTTGTAAATTACTAGTGTACTTGGTATATGTGTCACAGATATTACTATTAGAGTGAATCACATCCACAAAATGATCATTGAAGCATTGCGCTATACTTTTAGGGTCTGTTATGCAACGGTCATTCATATTGACTGAACTAATATACTTTTCCTGGATGTCCGATTTCATAGAATTAATAACTTTCCAAGTTGCCTGAGATTTATTGATGCTTGTATTAATTGAAGTAGCTATTTTGGGCTCTATGTGTCAGCCTGATGACCCGCTGGTACCTTTTTGAGAAAGATTTAAAAGCCATCTTTGATTCCTTATTTTTTGATGATTGATAGCTTCTGTGGCGTGGCGGTAGTGAACGCGGCTGCTACGCAGGAGGCGCGGGTTCGATCCCCGCTCAGTGCAAATATTTGTATACATGAATATGTATATTTGCATTGGTCTGGGTGTTTCGATGTATATTATGTATGTATTTCCAAAAAAAAAAGTATCTAAGTATGTTCATCCGCATTCTAGATTCCATAATACAAGCTAGTTAATCTATGCTTACCATGGGTCTAGATAGCGTTGTGTGAAATGTTGTGGAATAATTATGGAATAATTATAATTATATTCAATCTGTATCTCCAGAGTAACCAGTGCCCATATCGTCGTGCCGGAACAAAATGGCGAGAGTAGGAACCTAGTCATATTTATTCGTGTTTATAGGTGCATAGATACCTACATACGATATTTACATATTCTTGTCCCATTCTAGGTATGCCGACGTCCCACGTCGTTCATAAGTACTTATGTAAGGCGGGAGTGCTTATGTCGTACTCGACATATACGCGGTGCATCCGCGACAGCTTAGTCGGTTCGAGTTCGAGTCCGACATGTCCACCGACCACCGCACCGTGCCGCCACGCCAGCCGCCGGTGATAACAGTTATGTTGAAATCGACTGGATATACCTACTCTGGCATGAGGTGTGTGTTTTTAATCGGTTCGAGTTCAACATAACCACCAAAAATGATACCAAATTCGTACTCAGCACACCTACTCAAAAACAAGTTAGACCATACCCGTATTGCAATTTTGTATAAATTGGACTTTGATTAACATCTAATTCCTACTCAGCATATAAGAAGTGTGAAGTAGTAATCCGGTTGCAAGTTTGAAGATGCGATCTATATTATTTTACCTCTTTGGTAATTTATATTATTACTAGCTGTTGCCCGCGGCTCCGCCAGCGTGGATGTCCGTTATCGCGGACTGGGGTATGAAAAATAAATAGTAGCCGATTCTCAGACTTCGGTCGAGCCGTTTCGGAGGAGTATGGGAACGAACATTGTGACACGAGAATATTAAATTAATTATTTATACTTCTTTACAAAATATAGTACACCACCATCTAGAAGCTATTACTGCGAAATGTAGACTGAACCTCGGGATATTTCGTTGACATCTAGTGGCGAAGAATACTATTTCAAAATAATGCGCGAAATAGCCCGAGTTATGATGGCTTCGTTTTTTTTTTTTTTTTTACGTGCGGGAAATCCCCACGGATACCCACCCCTCCGGAGCCGGAGGGGTAGGTTATGTTGGACTCGAACCGACTAAACCGCACGCCGTCTGTGGGTCGATGTGCTAGGCCGGAGGTGAGGTTGTCTTTTGACATATCCCTCGCACCCCGGCTGACCCAAGGCCATTCCTCTTGGTCTGGCCCTCCTCGGGAGGGAGGACCAAGCGGTCCCCGACTCGCCCCCGGTATGGGGGGGGGCGCGCATCGTCCTACGATGCGCGCCGCCGCCGTGGCCTGCTTCTGCTAGGGTGACGAGCGGCTCCACCCGTCACCCTCAGGCCCGCGCTCATGGGGGGCGGAGGTCGGTTTGCGCCCTCCGACGCCCGAGCCGCCTTTGAACGCGGCCAGCGATGTCCGCGAGTCTTTCTCGCTCGCTGGGCCGCGCCCGCTCTGCTGTCTCCTTCACGAGCATGACCTGCTCGCAGAAGGGATCGCATCTGTACTTCAGTATTATGTTATCTGTGCCCATATCGCCGTCCCCGGGGAATAAAATGATAACCGCCATTATCTTGATTTTAATGTTATGTCATTTTTGAGTTCTTTGAGTGTTAATACATTCTACTTATTTTTTTTTGTAATTTTTTTACAGTTATTTACAAATAATTACAATAGTATTCGAAGATTTCCGTTCTTTTAGGCCTGTCTTAAACAGGCCTAAAAGAACGGGAATAAAAGGATAATATAATATTATCAAAACGTATCCTCACTTGTTATTATGACTGTTAACGCCTTGCATGCGTGTGCACACACACATACATACCAGAGCGACAAGCAGCCGCGACCCGCGGCCCTCTTTACATCACATTAGACCGTCCAGGCGAGCGCGTATAGCAAATATTGTTATAATTTGTCATTTCGGAAGTAAATCCATTGTTTTCAGTATTATTACTTTTTTATTTGTCCACCGGATCTGCTATCTAGTCTACGAGTATACATTTGGTCCCATCGAACCGTATTTACCAGCAACCTATAAATTTTACGAGGCAAATACTGGACAAAGCAGATCGGCCATTACGTGGACAAAAGAAAACAAAAGGCGGAGAGTAAATTCGCTTACATCAGCGCAATCGTCAACATTTTTGCGACGGAATATTAAGAAGAGAACAATTAAAATTAATTTTAAGCATTATCAAATTATGTGAGAAGATTAACCATATTTTTGGAGAAAACGGAGAATCACACCTACCACATCACAAAAGATATTAAGCGTAAGCACCTGACTGATCGAGTGGCGTTATTGTGAGTTCGTTCCAATTTCTTGCTGTTTCTTATCCCATTATTTCAGACTATTGCAGAGTCATTTTTCATTACTAAATACTATACTCCGCACGCCGAATGATGATCCCTATGACGTTTCAACTGACAGTTGTATTAGTTATGCGAAACAATTTTGATAAAATGCTGTTTTTTCAGGCAAATGTCATGTCATTCAGCCAGGTCATTCAACATAATAAGCAATATTTATTTATTTTGAAAAAAAGACTACGCGCATTGATGGACATAAAACACTAGATAAAAAAGTAACAGCCTTATTATATTTTATTTTACTCTACTTTAATTTTTATTCAAATTGCATAATTTAAAGAATTTAAAATTCTTTTTGAATTGAATTTTAAAGAATTCATAATTAGCTGGCAATTATGGATTACATGGAAAAGTATTTAAAAGGAGGTCATAGACCTACCGTATTTTTTTAATTCAGTCATGTCATGTCATGTCTTGTCAGTCTGTTTTGTCTTCTTGTCACACCGCATCACATCGCGTCATACGAGTGCTCTAACGCCTTGTATGCAGTCTTTCTTTGTTAGCTGAGTTTTGTATCTGTTTTCGCTGTTTTGTGTTATTTGTTGATTTTCTGTTACCTGTTTGTTGATTTTCGGTTTTGCAAAATGCCGAAAAGACAGCGGAAAACTGTTCTCAACAGTGAAGTTCGCGAGTTTGTAGTTCGTTTGCGAGACTATTTTGCTCGTGAACAACAAAATGGCGGACCCTTGTTACCGCTTGACAATGTTCGCGATCGTGTAGCCGATGCTCTAGGAATCGCAAAGGCTACTGTTTCTCGAATAACAAAGGAAAAATTAGGGGAGTCATCCATGGAGGACAATAAACTATTAACACCAAAGAAGAAAAAGAAAAGATTACTTATGTCATATAACAGAACCTGATGAATTTGATTTAGATGCTATACGCAATCATATTTATGGTTACTACCTACGAGGTGAACTACCGACCTGCCAGAAGTTATTATCTTCATTAAAAGCTGCAGAACTCTTCAAAGGCGGTGCTACTTCTCTTAAAATTGTTTTGAAAAAATGTGGATTCCGCTATAAAAAATGTGACAAGAGAAAAATATTAATGGAGCGTACTGACATAGCTTTACTACGATGCGATTTTCTTCGCAAAATCAAACAAATTGATAACTGGGAGAAGGTAGTATACCTTGATGAGACATGGCTGAACGCCAATCATACTGTAGGTAAGGCATGGACGGATGACACAGCCAAATCCAGCACAAAAACTCCTGAAGGAAAGGGCCAGCTACAGGTTTTGTGCCGAATTGCCTGTGGGCTTTTAAGTCAGTGAAAACAACGGAGTACCACGAGGAAATGAATTTCGAAAACTTTACGATATGGTTTATAAAACTATTAGAAAATTTGAATGAGCCTCACTATGTTTTAATGGACAAGGCTTCATATCACTCAGTTCAAATTAACAAACCCCCCAGCAGCAATAACAAAAAAGCTGAAATTATAGAGTGGTTACACGGCAATGGTGTGGAAACTGACAGTCAGATGTTAAAAAAAGAGTTGGTTAGACTGTTGAACTTTCACAAACAACAGACGCATCCATCATATTTTTTGGATGAATTGGCCAAATCAAATGGACACACGGTAATTCGGTTACCGCCCTATCACTGCCAATATAATGCAATCGAGTTGATATGGGCGCAGATCAAAGGTATCTATATTTTTTATTTATTATAATATTATGTATATGCATATATTTCTAAAAATAATTACTAAATGTACAAATATTTTCAGGTCATGCAGCTAGGCATAACACAACTCCGCCATTCACGGCAAATAAAATGATGGTTTTATTGGAAGAAGCTTGCGCTCAAGTGACAGCTGACGATTGGCGAAAATTGGTCGAAAGAACGAAGAAATTTGCTTACAAGACTGGGATCGAGATGTACAATACGACAATATCATTGACCAACCGTTAATAATAAACGTCACGGATAGCTGCAGTTCAGACTCAGATTTTGAAGATCCGATTGACCCTGTATCAGATTCAGATTGATATAAATAAAATACAAACTCAAAGCATTTGTTTTATATTTCCAACAAATTATCGATATTTTGTTTATCGATGTGTCCCTTCTTAGTCGATAACAGCTTGACGACGTAACTTTTGCAGCACGTACCATGTACATTTGCATTGAGTTTTTTTCTATTATTTCCGAACATTACGTAATAATTTCTTAATATTCATTTTTATAATTTACAATTGTACACAATTATGATTTTTTCGTCTTTTTAATGGACCTCTAAAGGATTTGATGTGATAGGACGTCAGTACAATTTTAAGCGCTAACGAACTGTCATAGTGACCATCATTCAGCGTGCGGATTATAGTGCAGTCATAACATTTATTTAAAATCGTTAAAACATTTCCTAATCACATTATTTACAGTGTTAAAAAGCAAGTTACGAATAAATTGTATTCGTAAAACTACCTATTTCATCAGTTTACTACTAAATTGTAGCTCCGACATTAGTTATCTACTACAATCTTTCCATTGCATAACAGTGACTCAAAATAAAATATAAATCATTCCTATTTAACAGAATCATAACTTTACGTTATTTCAGAGGTCCCTAGAATTAAGTTCCCTTTGTCTGTGTGTGAAACGTATTCATTTTATGTGAGCTAATGCAATTTTTGTATACTTTTCAGCCAATTGCATACGAAGAGGCCTGAGTTGAGTGCGCAAAATACCTACCTATTTACTTTTGCTTGGCGCAACACGGGCCGGCCTGGCTGGTCGCCTGTGCCACCTTTGCGACACCCCCGCCTCGAATTATTTTACGCGCACCCTCACTTCGCCGCTTCACTTCTCTGGCACTTAAAAGATTAGTATTTTACTTGTCATTTAATCTCACTTTCAATTTTCATAAACTTGAAGCTAAAATCATTGTGCTGTATTCGTTTCACAGATTGTTCACGTTATAGCAGAAGTAATCATCGTTTCATTATAATTATCAAATCATTATGGATATTAAACACTTGACCGTTATTTGAAGCTTACTTTATTAGAGAGTAGCGCTTGTCGTATTTCCGGTTACTTCTGTCTCTTTCACTCCTAAATATGTGTATCTCGCTGGCACATCCGGCTACCCCACCAGGCTCCCCCGCCGCTATCGCAGCGGAATGTGGCAGGCGGGTTTTTGAATCATTGGCGTCTTGTTTTCCGTCGAGTGCAGTCGTTCGTCTAGACTACGTTGCACCAGTAATTCAGTCTCTTATAATATATATGCTATATAGGCATATTAATTTAGTTTAAATTACGTAAAAATCGACAGTGATCTTAGTGAGTCTTTATTACTTTATAAGCATAAGCTATCTTGAAGTGCTTCCACTTTCAACGGGTACTGTAAGTGATTATTTTTCTATAATATTCAGTATGCCTTTTAGAACAGCGGGTACATCAATATAATGGTTTTACCGTTCGTTTTTCATGTAATCGAAATCAAATCTGTTTTGTATATAGATTACTTTTGAAATAATTTTGTACCCACATTTTTATTGACTTTTTATTACTTCATATTTTAATGTGAATTATTTTGTCCTGTGTACTAGGATGTCCGATCCAAATGATATTATCACGGCCCCGGTCGCGGGGCCGTCAGGTATACACGTCGGGGAATCCACTAGTAGTATACCACGGGCAAAAGACAGTTCGTCTTCCTCTAGTACCAGTAGTACCACTAGTTCTTCATCGTCTAGTGCCTCTATGCGTAAAAGAAAACGCCGTCATCGCCGTAATCATAAGAAAAGGGGGGGCAAACGTAACCGCAAAGATGCTCTACTACACAAATTATCTTGTGAAGTTGGCGAACTACGTAAACAATTTTACAATGGTGGCCCTGTCCACCCAATCACCCAACCTGCTGTAACTTTTCGCTGTCCGGGCGAGGAGCAGGTTAGGGACGACGAGGACGTAATCTCATTATTACCTAATGAGGAGTTTGGTCCCTTGTACGATGAAGAGGTTGAGGATGAACTCGCAAAAGAGTCTCACTTTAACTTCGATATTCACGTCAAACTAAAAGAACCCACTGTGCCCAAGACTCCAGCTGAATTTCTGAAAGTTTTGGAGAATATTCAGCACTTGGACAAGGATGAGTGGAGTGAGGTGAGGTATTCTGAAGTCCAGAAGCTGTACAACCACGCTCCCGGCTTTACAGAATTGGAGGTTAATGAGGAAGTTAAACCTTACGATTCCTTACGCCACTTAGCGTATGCGGATAAAGCGTATGGTGCATTGACTTTTTGCATTCTGAAACAGCGTGAGGTTTTGCAAAATAGTATGACCGGTTTAATTGCCTGGGCCGAGGAAAAAGGCAGTATATCAGCCCAACAACTCCACGATAAGGTCGTGGATTTGTTTTCTGAAGGAGACTACCACAAGGTATCCTCCGATATGTTGCAACTCATCTGTGGTCATCGAGCAGAGACTATTCAAATGCGTAGAGATGGTATCGTCAAATTTGCAAGAGACCCTTTAATCAAATCGTCCTTACGCAAAATTCCACCTTCAAGCCAACATATCTTTAACTGCGAAAAATTTACATCATTTTTAGAGAAAAATGGAGGTGTAAAAAAGACTTTTTTACCCCCCAATAAAACTGATGGTTTTAAAAATAAAAATGTCTCACGCAATCCCTCGCAGGGATCAGCGAATTGCGAAGCACCCTCGCAGGGTACTCCTCAGACCTTTCGCATTGGACCATGTTCTGTCCAGCCCTCGCAGGGCTGCGTACATAGTCGGCCCAGTCAAAGCTATGGACCCCCACAGGGTTCCGGTAACAAACACAGCACTCGCAGTGCCAACACTACTACACGAGGCTCCTTTCGTCCACGTGGAGGTAGTCAGCGTGCCAATAGACAAGAGCCCGCTAGAAGCAGGAAGCGCCCTGCAGGCCCCGATTCCTATTCAGGAACTAAGAGAAGAAGGTACTGACTACTTCCGGGCGGGCCAGTTGACACATTATGTCGATCGTTGGAAGAAACTGGGTGCACCAGATACATTGCTTCGCCTAATAAAAGGTTATCGCATACCTTTCATTCGAAAACCTCCTCTGGTTTTACCCAACATAAGCGGTCATTTCAAAACAAGGGAGTCCAAAGAGATGTCAACTATCATCTCACAAATGTTGTCTCAGAGTATACTAGAGATGGCCCCATGGTCTCCAAGTTTCTTATCGACAATGTTTCTGGTTCCGAAAACCGATGGCACCAATCGACCAATTTTCAACCTGAAAAATTTGAACCAATTTGTCTTCACTCCACCGTTCAAACTCATAAATGTCTTCCGTGTAACCAGCTTCCTTCAACCAGAAGACTGGCTTTGCAAAGTAGACCTATCACAGGCTTACTTCAACGTGCCAATTTGCCCGTCGCACAGGCGATTTTTGCGTCTAATTTACAAAGGAAGGCTTTTGCAAATAACATGTCTTCCATTTGGCCTCAGTACAGCCCCCAGAGTATTTGCGACTCTGACAAACTGGGTAGCACAAACGTTAAGACAGGAGGGCATTCGAGTACTGGTCTATTTAGACGATTTTTTGGTGGCTCATCAAAACCATCAAACGCTCAGAGTGCACATTCAAATAGTGCTAGACCGGTTGCGCTTCCTGGGCTGGCAAATCAATCTCCAAAAGTCAGTGACGTCACCGTGCAAAAGACTGATATATCTAGGCATTGTATGGGACCCATGGCTAAACGAGAGATCTTTGCCGCAAGAAAAAATAACGTCCTTAAAAGAGAAGATACAACAGTTATTAAAAGAGGGTACAATAACTTTAAAAAACCTCCAGAGCTTAGTAGGGACACTGAACTTTGCAAGTTTCGCAGTGCCCATGGGCAGGCTCAATTTTCGAGACACACTGATGTTTCTAAACAAAATCCAGAAAGAGAACATTACCAGCTCTTACACTCTACCAACAGAAGTAAGAGACGACCTGAAGTGGTGGCTGCTGAATTGCCGCCTATCTTCCCCAATTCATCTTACTCCGCCGTCGCATTTTCTTACCACAGACGCATCAAACATTGCATGGGGAGTTCAATTCGATGGCCAGTCACTGTCAGGTCACTGGACGAACCAAGAACAGAGCCTCCATTGCAATCAAAAGGAAATGCTCGCGATACTGAAAGCCTTGGAACAACACGGGTCACAAATGGCCAAATCGACGGTCTTGGTACAATGCGACAACAGAACTGTTGTAGCTCATCTAAGAAACGAGGGGGGGACCAGATCACCCGCCTTGACGGAGCTAACAAAACGAGTTTTCCAGCTTCTTTGCGTGTACCAGATCAACCTAAAGACACAACACTTACCAGGCAAATACAACAGTTATGTGGATCACCTGTCACGACACCGGCGTCCCCCGGAGTGGCATCTCTTACCACGGTGCACGACGAGAATATTCAAACGCTTTGGCGTACCAATGATAGACCTGTTTGCTTCGGAACGGGCAAAGGTAGTGATGAATTACGTAACGCTGGACCAGAACGATTCTCAAGCGATATACCACGATGCATTCTCCCACAACTGGAATTATCCTTTAGCTTGGGTTTTTCCACCACCTTACCTCATACCGAAGGTGTTGGAGCACCTCAATTCGGCGACCGGAATATTCCTCATGGTAGTTCCGAGGTGGGAGCGAGTGTTCTGGCGGCCGGACCTGAAAGCTCGTGCGCTAGCAGCTCCGTTCTCAATAGAGAATCTACACCTGCACCTGATAGACACAGTGACCGGGCTACCACCCCCCAAAGTCCGAGAAATGACTATGGAAGTGTGGAAATGCTGTGGGGGTGGTCACAATATTTGACAGAATGGAACGATGCTCAAGTACAATTATTACAATCTGCCTGGCGTCCATCTACCAGAAAGACGTACAAAGCAGCATGGAACAGATGGCTTAAGTGGACAAGGAAACATGCAATTAGCCCCTTGACAGTCACAGGACCAATCTTGGCTCGTTTTCTCGCAGATTTGCATATTGTAGATGGTTTAGCGTACAATACTATCTTGTTACATAAATCAGTTGTTTCTACCTTGAGTAACACTGATAATGCAGATAAACTAAGCTCAGACGTTTTAGTTAAGCATATTCTAAAATCTATCGCATTGAAAAAGCCTGTATCTATGAAGCAACCGATCTGGAACATAGATAAATTAGCTTCATTTTTGAGTGCGTATTCTGTAAATGAGAGTAGTGCTTTCGCCACTTGTAGACATACAGCAACATTGCTGCTCTTATGTTCGGGCAGGAGAGTACACGACTTGACTCTGTTAGCCGTAGATTCAAATCACATGGTCGATAATGACAACTATTTGATCCTATGGCCTATCTTCGGTTCTAAAACGGACACTGCTGTATACCGACAGTCCGGGTGGAAACTATTTCACAATCCTACAAACGCAAACTTAGACCCCGTATTCTGGATAAAGCGTACTATAGCTGTATTAGAAGAGAAACGTAGTACAAGTAATTGTAACAACCTATTCCTAAACTTTAGAGGGAAACCAAGAGCGGCGTCTCGTACTATAATCGCGGGATGGGTCAAATCATTATTGTTGGAAGCTGGCATCGTGGCCTCACCAGGAAGTGTTCGGTCGGCCGTCGCGTCTAAGAACTGGTCTGACAATTTTCCCTTAGATGAAATCCTCTCCAGGGGCAATTGGAGGTCACAGAATACCTTCGCACGCTTCTACTGCAGGGAGGTTAAGTCATCAAATACTAACTCTAGTATAACCAGACTGTTTAATCCAATTAATTAAATCAATTTGTTAATTTCTAATAGAGAATAAATAATTTAACCAGTGTTAATCAAATAACTACTTCAATCAGTTTTGTTAATTTCTACTGTGCGTACATTATTGCACCCCTTGCTGAACATGATTTATTTGTGTTCTTTTTAATAAGTAAATATAGGACTTTCTTGCACATCACTTGGTTTTATTACAAATAGAAAAGGGCATTCTTATCTTAACCCTGAATATTCGAATAATTCATATATTTGTGCCTAGAACTTGCGCTTAGGTACTTATATATATCACATTGGCGTCTGCCCACCAGGCGATAACAGACATGTCTCATAAAGTAAGCTTCAAATAACGGTCAAGTGTTTAATAGCAGTGTTTTACCTGAAAATAAAACACATATTAAATACTTACCTTATTTGAAGCTTACACTTTAAATTCTGCCTGGTGCAGATCTGAGACTCAATGATTCAAAAACCCGCCTGCCACATTCCGCTGCGATAGCGGCGGGGGAGCCTGGTGGGGTAGCCGGATGTGCCAGCGAGATACACATATTTAGGAGTGAAAGAGACAGAAGTAACCGGAAATACGACAAGCGCTACTCTCTAATAAAGTAAGCTTCAAATAAGGTAAGTATTTAATATGTGTTTTATTTTCAGGTAAAACA
Source organism: Eilema caniola (assembly GCA_949126895.1). NCBI lineage: Eukaryota > Metazoa > Arthropoda > Insecta > Lepidoptera > Erebidae > Eilema > Eilema caniola. The sequence goes on along the minus strand of OX421461.1, from coordinate 2,731,419 downwards.
CTGCTATTAAAACCTTAACTAAAAAGCCTGCTACCTTTAAAGCTAAACTTACACAGTTTAAAACATGTTTAGTATCAGCAAGCAGTTGTGATCGCTTAAGTGAACTTCAAATAAGTGAACTTAATATTCGTTTGTCAAAAATCAAAGAGCTTTATTCCGAATATGACAACATTCAGTCTGACATAGAAAATTTATGTGAAATTCCAGCTGACCAGTTCAAAGAGCGCGAGAGCTTCGAGTCCGAGTACTTCGGCACAGTCGCCCTTGCCCGGGATGTGTTGACGAGGAATCGGGACTCTGCGGACCCTGACGCATCGGTAACGTGTTCTACTAATGGAGGTGGGCCAAAACTAAGACTTACTGCTATTAATTACCTAGTTTTTCGTGACAAAATCAGGACTGGTTAGATTTTCACGACACATTTAACTCACTTATTCACTTAGACAAGTCCATACCTAAAATTAACAAGTTTCATTAAATGCGCGCTGCATTAAAAGACAGTGTTGCATTGAGTTTTCGTTCTATTGATTTTTCTCTGATAATTATGACATAGCCTGGGATCTTCTCTGTGATCGATTTAATAATAAAAGGCTCCTTGTCAATAATCACATTCAAGCTTTGTTTAATATTGAACCCACAACTAAGGAATCTTATAAATCTTTGCGTAAGGTTATTGATACTATAAATATAAATCTTAGAGCTTTAAAGACATTGAACTTGCCAACTGAACACTGGGACGTACTTATTATATATAATATTGTATCTAGTAGGTTGGATTCAGTTACTATTCGCGAGTGGGAAACTTACCGTAATACATTACACGAGCTGCCCACACTTCAGAACTTTAATGAGTTTTTAAAAAACCGTTCTGATTTATTAGAAACAATGGAAGAGGCTCACGGGAGGAGAAGACACAGTGACACAACTCATGTTCGCCAAAAGGCATTCCTTGTCAGTTCAAATTCCACTCCATCAAACAATAGTAATGTATTTGTTTGCCCGTTATGCAAAGACAACCATCCTATTTATCGTTGTGCTAAATTCAGATCGTTTCCGTTAGAAACTAGGATTCAGAAAGCTAAGCTACTTAAATTATGCCTAAATTGTTTGCGTCAAGGACATTCTTCTAACGCGTGTAGATTAGGCCCGTGTCGCATATGCAACAAGCCGCAGAACAGCTTCCTGCACTTACATAACTTACCTAAATCAGCCGCTGCCCCTGCTCCCAGTAGCAGTGTGGTACTTTGCGCCGCGTCGATGCCGCAGCCGCTACCGCCGTCGACGCCAGTGCCGCAAACTAACACTCAGTTACCACCATCCTTTAGTGGTGAACAAAACAATGTTGTTTTGTCTTCTATTCATGATAGTTGTGTTCTTCTGTCCACAGCTATAATTCAAGTTAGTGATTCTAAAGGTACAAAACATACAGTTCGTGCCTTATTAGATAATGGAAGCACTTCTAGCTTCATTACCGAAAAAATGTGTGCTAAGCTTCAGCTACCAATTACTTCAACATCAACTTTAGTTGAGGGGTTAAACTCCCAATCTTCACGTTTATCTAAACGTTGTGACGTCATTATATCGTCTCTCATTAATTCATACACGGACAACATTAATTGCTTCATTATCCCACGTATCACACAGTTACTCCCAACTGCACGAGTTGACTATTCATTGTTAAACATTCCCGAAAACATAACGTTAGCTGATCCTACGTATCACATCCCGTCTGAAATAGACATGCTTCTCGGGGCTGATATATTTTGGACAGTGCTGAGTTCCAACAATATATCTTTAGGCAAAAATAAGCCTACTTTAAGTAAAACTAAATTCGGTTGGTTAATCTCTGGCCCTGTGCAAACATTAAGTAAAAATACTAATACAGTCCATTGCAATCATTCAATTTTATCAGTTGATAATCAACTTCAAGATAAATTGAATCAGTTTTTTGAGCTAAAAACTGTACCTACTCATAAACAAATGTCCAAGGAAGAGCAGGAGTGTGAACAAAGCTTTATACAAGAAACTAAACGCCAGCCTGATGGTCGTTTCGTCGTGACGATTCCATTAAAAGAGTCACCAGATAAGCTTGGCGAGTCGTACGAACAGGCTTTGTCCAGATTCTTGTCCTTGGAACGTAGATTCAAACAAGATCCTCAGTTTAAGAAGCAATATTCTGAATTCATTAGAGAATACAGTACCTTAGGTCACACGACAGAAAATCATAATCCTGAAAATGACACATATACTTACATATTGCCACACCACGGTGTCCTCCGTGAAACAAGTTTGTCTACTAAATTACGTGTCGTTTTCGATGGCTCTGCAGTGACGTCATCGGGTTTGTCATTTAATAATATCCAGAAAGTCGGTCCGACAGTACAGAGCGACTTAATTAGTATTTTAATTAGAATGTGACAACACAAACATGTCGCCACTGCAGACGTCGAGAAAATGTACCGCATGGTTAACATTAACGAAAGCAACAAGGTTTACAACATATATTGTGGCGGTTCGCACCTAACGAAAAACTTAAACAATATAAACTTAACACTATTACATACGGTACAGCGTCCGCTCCTTACCTGGCCACCAGATGTTTAACGCAGCTCGGTAAAGAGTGCCCTGAAAATTGTATTGCTGAAGTCATTCTTCACGACTTTTACGTCGATGATCTGATCACAGGAGCAGCATCCGAAGAACAGCTGGTCCACATCTGTAAGGGCGTGACTAAACAGTTAGAGAGTGCGCATTTTCATTTAAGAAAGTGGCACTCAAACAATTCACAAATAATTCATGAAATTATTGGTTAACATAGCAATGATAATTTACTGAATTTAAGTAAAAATGAATATTCAAAAACTTTAGGTTTATTATGGGCTTGCAAGGAAGATAAATTGCTATTTTCAGTCAATATTTCAAAAAACGCACACGTAAGCAAACGAATTATTTTATCCATTTTGTCACAGATATTCGACCCCTTAGGGTTGATTAACCCTTGCATACTTACTGCTAAAATTATCCTACAAAAATTGTGGTCTTCAAAAATCGATTGGGACGAGATCGTGCCCACTGAGATACAAGTTAGTTGGTATAAATTCATAGATTCGTTAATCTACATAAATAAAATTAAAATTCCTAGATACATACTTTGTGATTTTCCTGTTTTGATTGAGATCCACGCATTTAATGACGCTTCAACCCAATCATACTGTTCATGTGTTTATATTAAATCTATTTCTAATAATAATACTGTTTCTGTTCATCTAGTGACAGCCAAGAGTAGAGTAGCGCCCTTGAAGCCGATGACAGTGCCGCGATCCTCACTCAGACTGCCCATTAGCAGCTGTACGTACTGGTGCGATTCCACCATTGTCTTAGGCTGGATAAGATCAGCTAAGGCACACTTACTTAAACCGTATGTTTTCAATCGAATCAGAGAGATTACTAACGTGGCTGAACTCAGTACGTGGCGCTATGTACCTACCAGTCTTAATCCTGCTGATATCGGGTCCCGTGGCTCTGATGCTCAGCAGTTAGAAAGCTCTGTTAGAACCTGTGGTGGTCAGGTCCATCATTTTTATTGCAAAATGAATCTGAATGGCCTACTCAATCTACAAAAATTAAAGAAGAGGAGTTGCCAGAGTTCAAAGTCCAATGTAATCTAAATAAAGTATGTGACGATTATTTTACATATTATTCTAACTTCATAAAACGATTTTCTAACATAAATAAGCTTCAACGTGTCATAGCTTATGTACAAAGGTTCATAAATAATTATCTATTCCCACAAAATAAACGTGTAGGTTATCTCACACTTCATGAATTAAACTCTTCATTAAAATCATTAAGTAAATTTGCTTAAATTGAAAGTTTGAAAGGGAATACACGTTATTAAATAAATAATAAAAATAATCTTCTTTTGAATGATAAAAAAACTAAAGTATTCAAATTCTCGACACCTAATGTAAGGCAGGTAGCTACCAATGTACAACTTAATGGATCTGGGTTGGACCCTGTGGGGACTGCTGTATTTTTGGGTATCACTATTGACTCAAAACTGCAGTGGGGACCGCAGATTGAAAAATTATCAGGCAAATTAAGTTCTGCAGCATATGCAGTAAAAACAATTAGACGGCTTACTGATATTGAGACAGCTAGAATAGTTTATTTTAGTTATTTCCATAGTGTTATGTCATATGGAATTCTTCTCTGGGGTAATTCTGCGGACATTAATACCATCTTTGTATTGCAAAAGAGAGCTGTAAGAGCAATATACCAACTTGGTCCTAGAATGTCTCTAAGAGAAAAGTTCAAAGAAATAAACATTCTTACGGTTATTTTGCAATTTATTTATGAAAATTTACTTTATGTGTATAAAAATATAGACTTCTTTACTAAAAAGAGTGATATACATGGTATAAATACTAGACATAAAGGTAATCTTGTGTTACTTACTACTCTTCTCCAAAAAATAAGCAACTCTTTTGTGGGGCAATGTATTAGATTCTACAACAAACTTCCCAATGAAATTAGAACATTGTCCATAAATAAATTTAAAACAACAATTAAGGCCAAATTGTGTAGCAGAGCATATTATAACATTTCAGACTATTTGAATGACAAAAATGCTTGGGATTAAGTAGCTCTAAGTCAACACAAAAAAATGATTGTACATACATGACGACGTTTTTTTTAAAAAAAAGGATTCCTACTGAGTTTTTTTGGCAGTTTTTCTCAGTAGTTGCCATGTCACGCACTGCACGGTAGGGGAAAAAATAATGACGATTCCAAACAAATTTAATATTTTTATGGAATAAATGATTTTTTGAATTTGAATTTGATTTTAAAAATAATATAGAGTTGCCTGCAAAATAGTAGTTTATGATACTGTTGCATAATAAGGGTTCTTATAACACGAGTGTGTTTTAAAAAAACGAGCCGTAGGCGAGTTTTTTTATATTATCACACGAGTGTTATAAGACCAAGTTATGTACAGTGTTATACACTACTTTATCTACTCTCATACTATAATACATAAACTAATTTATTTTACAAACAAAACCAAACTTTGTTTAATATAAATGTAAAAAAAAAAGTTGACGCCAAGACAAGGCCGCAAACATCGATTGCGCATGCGCGTTTCTTTTTTTTTTCTTGCGAATTGGCCGTTTTTTTTTTAAGTAGAGGTTCAGTCCAGATGGGGATTGTATAGGTGTATCGTTATGATTAAAAATTTATTTTATGATATAGGTGTCCATACAAGACCTGTATCGTAATAAAACTTTTTTTTTGGCCTGTGCGTAATGTTTGTCATAAGAGTTTTGATTTCAATTTTATAATCTTTGTATTATAGTATCAGAGTAGATAAAATAAATTATTAAACTTAAATCCGTTTTTAAACACTGATGAGCAGCTGTTACGAGTAGTAGGCAGGTTGTCAAACTCATTTTACGATTACGACACTAAACACCCTGTGCTCCTCCACTCTTCACACCATTTAAGCACACTCATTTTTAGGTATTATCATACACTATTGATGCATGCAGGGCCCAAATTACTACTATCGAACATTCGTCATAAGTTTTGGGTCATAGGTGGGAGAAATTTTGCTAGAAAGATTGTTCATGATTGCATTAAATGTTGTCGTTTTTCAGGAAAAACAAGGCAGCCAATCATGGGCAACCTTCCTGAACCTCGCTTGCATGCTGACTATCCATTTGCCAACACTGCTGTCGATTATGCCGGACCAGTCATGATATTGAACCAAAAGGGTAGAGGTAGTACATTAATAAAATCCTACCTTTGCATATTTACTTGTTTGGCCATAAAAGCTGTCCATATAGAACTTGTAACCGACCTTAGTAGTCAGACTTTTTAGATGCTTTAAATAGATTCATTGCCCGTAGAGGAAAACCTCTCAACATTTTCTCGGACAATGGAAAGAATTTTATCGGTGCGTGTAACGATTTACATACATTTTTAAAACAAAATTCAGATTTTATAAGTTCTCAAGCCACAGATTTGTCAATTAAATTCAACTTTTCTCCAGCTTACAGTCCACATTTTAACGGCTTAGTTGAGGGTGCCGTAAAGTCATTTAAATATCATTTAAAAAGAGTAGTTTCATTAGCTAACTTAACCTACGAGGAAATAAATACGGTTCTCATACAGATCGAAGCCATCTTGAATTCTAGGCCTCTCATTCCATTATCTTCTGATCCTAACGATCTCATAGCCCTCACCCCATCTCATTTCCTCATTGGATGAACATTAACAGTGCTGCCTTCTCCTCAGATCAGGGATGCTGCTTCCATGCCTACTCTCACACGCTACATGAGAGTACAACAATTAAAAGTCCATTTTTGGAATCGATTTTATAAAGAATATATTACAGAACTACAGAAGCGACATAAATGGCGTAAGCAAGGAGAGCAACTGCAGCTTGGAGAAATGGTGCTGATTAAAGATGACCGGCTACCTCCCAATAGATGGCTGCTGGGGCGTGTGGCGCGCCTCTATCCCAGCTCCGACGGCGTGGCCCGCGTAGCCGACGTACTCACCTCTTCGGGGACTCAACGACGAGCCTTCAACCGACTGTGCCCCCTGCCTGTCTTGGACTAGAACTTCATTCCGGGGGCGGAAACATGTTAACGCATACATACCAGCGACAAGCAGCCGCGACCCGCGGCCCTATCCACATCACATTAGACCGTCCAGGTGAGCGCGTATAGCAAATATTCTTATAATTTGTCATTTCGGAAGTAAATCCATTGTTTTCAGTATAATTACTTTTTTATTTGTCCACCGGATCTGCTATCTAGTCTACGAGTATACAATGACAAATAGTAATAGAATTATATTCTCGTAAAAAATATTCGATTTAATATGATAAATGCATGTTATCATTTTATTCTCGTTCAAAATCAAAATCAAAATCAAAATTATGTTTATTGTCAACCATAGGTACATAGGATGTTCACAAAGTGATAAGTTCAGCTATGATGCGCCAATTGGGCATACAATAATAATTCTAACCCACCGACTAAGGGCTTACGTAATGGACTAGGAGCACAAAAAAAAATGTTGTACACAATTGTCACCATGGCAGAATTAATTTTCAGCATGCATTAAATTATTTATTGTTAGACAACAGAATAATATTATTTATTACAATGATTTATCATCTAAAAATTCTTTAATTGTATAGTAACATTTTGCTATTAAAAGTATGCGAAGTCTTCTCTTGAAACTGTTTATTTCGGTTATATTTCTTATGGTAGGTGGGACGTTATTATATATACGTGGTCCCAGGCAGAATACGCTGTTATGTAATAATTCTGTCCTACTGGCTACTATGGACAATTTATCACAATTTCGAGCCCTAGTTCGAAACTCAAATAATTCTATATTACTTTTAATAAATACTGAAACCTCGTATATATATAGGGAGGGTAATGTTAAGATGTTTAGTGTCTTAAAATAAGGTACACATGAATCAGTTTGTTTTAGGTTGCATATACTTCTGATACAACGTTTCTGAGCAACAAATACATGGTCCTTATATGTTGAACTCCCCCAAAAAATTATTCCATATCGTAAAATGGATTGTACGTAACCATGGTAAGCCGTTAATAACGTGGACTGATTGCTGATTTTACGTAACCTATATAATGCATATGAGAATTGAGTTAATCTTTTACATATATATTCACAATGTGATTTCCAGTTCACTTTACTGTCAATGTACAGACCCAAGAATTTAGTAGATTCAATCTCCTCGATTGTTGTGTTTTGGTATGAGATATTCAGATTGTTTTGAGATATATTTCGTTGTTTGAAGAACATTAGATTGGTTTTGTCTATGTTAATATTTAAGTCATTTTCATTAAGCCATTCTATAATTGATGTCAAAGATGTGTTTATATTATATTCTAAATTACTACCAGTGTAAAGTACTGTACTGTCGTCGGCAAATAATGTCATTTTATATGTCGTTATTGTGGGCATGTCATTAATATAAATAAGAAATAATAGAGGACCCAGTATACTACCTTGAGGAATTCCTGAAATAACATTTCTTATATTAGAACTATGTGTTTCCTCTGTTTTACTGCTTAAAGACACTCTTTTTATTTCTGTGAGTTGTTTTCTATTACTGAGATACGATTTAAGAATTTCATGCACATTTCCTCTCACACCATATGCATATAGCTTATTTAAGAGTATTTCATGATTAACTCGGTCGAACGCTTTCGACATGTCCATGAAGAGAGCTATTGCTGGTGATCGTTTGTCCATATTTATTAATACTTCATGCAAAAAATAGTAGATCGCTAAGTTAATCGATTTGTTCTTTCTAAATCCATATTGGCATGATGTGAATAGATCATTTATGTCAAAGAAATCATACAGGCATTTGTAAATAATTTTCTCAAATATTTTAGAAAATATTGGTAATAAAGCGATAGGCCTATAGTTATTAATTAGTGATTTACTGTCCTTTTTATGGATAGGTTTTATTACTGTCAGTTTTAGTTGGTCAGGAAATATGCCATGTTCTATGCAAAGGTTCATGGTGTGACTTAAAGGGTTTGCAATGAGGACTGCTACATCTTTCACTATTCGCGTGTCAATTCCATCATGCCCCACGCTAAAGGTATTTTTCAAAGAGGTGATTATTTTTAAAATGTCATGAGGAATTGTTGGAGGCATAAATATAGACTTAAGATTGTATTCAATTTTGGACAACTTTGTATTTGTTATTTGTTCGTTCTTTTTGTAAGCACCCGTTGTACCTTTTACTATGTCTGTGAAATAGTCATTAAATGAATTTGCAACAGATGTACCATCAGTTATTGTTTCGTCGTTTATGACAAGTTTTTCAACGCCTTCGTTGGGATATTTATATTTAATGTCATTAATAACTTGCCATGTAGCTTTTCCCTTATTTGTAGAGGAGTTGATAAAATGATTGTTTTGACATTTCTTTGTCAAATTTATTACTTTTTTATAGCGCTTAGAGTAACTTTGAAAAATTGATCTATTTTCCTCAGTAGAATGTTTTCTATACCTCCATAGAAGATCTCGTCTCCGTTTACTACATGCCTGTATACCTTTTGACATCCACTTTGGTTTTTTGATAAGGCTTACACGGACTTTTTTAAGTGGGAAACATAAATTATAGGTTTGGGTGAATTGATTTGAAAATAAATTATAAGCGACATTCGGATCTGAGGTTTCAAAAACATTGCTAAAAGAAACTTGTTTTAAATGAGTCATAAACATTTCTCTGTTAGTACTAGTAAAGCAGCGCTTATAAGTGTACCAATGTTTTATCAGACAGGTCCTTTTGACTGGGCATGTTAATATTTGAGCAGAATGATCAGATAGCGCAAGATCTATGATTTCACCTTTACATCCTTTGATGTTGTGGGCGACATTGTCAATACATTTTTTGCTAATGTTCCGCGTAGGTTGATTAAATTGTAGTGTGAGATTAAAACTCAACAGCATTTCTGTAAATTCTCTGCTTTCACGTGTTTGGGTTAAAACGTCTATATTAAAATCTCCACATACAATAAGCTTTTTACCATGTGCACATAATTTTGACAAAATTTTATTTAATATTAACAGGAAAATACTTACTGAACTACTTGGTGATCTATAAATACTTAAAATGTTTATATCATGCTGTGTCAATTCAATACCAGAACACTCACATATATTTGTAACTGACATTTTATTTATCTCAGTCAATGGTTTAAACTGATAATTATTTTTCAGTAAAATACATGTACCCCCATGTCTGTTGGATCTCATGAAGTAAGATACTAGCCTATAGCCAGATAGAATTTGGTAGATTTCATCACCATGTGTCATATTGTGTTCCGATATACATACAATGTCTATAAAAGTATATTTATTTGTGAGGTTGCTTAGAGATACAGCTAGTGCATCGGATTTGTTCAGTAGGCCATCTATATTTTGGTGTAATAATGTAACAAAATTATTATAGATGTAAGTGTTTTTATGTATATCGTCTAACTTATTTATCAGTGGGTCCTGTTCTTTTGGTAATGTAGTGTTGTGGTGAAGTGGTGTAGGGGTATCATACTTAGATTTAGGGTCGAAAAAAATTTAAGGCTGGTTTTAACAGTGGGTTTATGGTGGGAAAGTATGATGTGATTTTTGTTTGTTTGTCTTTGGGGGGTTGAGAACTACTAATTATGTTAATGTGCTTTTTTGTACATTGAGGGCCCTTTGATTTGCAAAGATTATTCTTGATCCGAGTTAATATCTGACTTTGGTAGAACCTGTGGTCAATATCTGTATTTAGTAAGTTACATAGCGTGTTGATATAGTTGTTATGACTGGGAGTGAAATTGTTCGGGTAATAATCTTTAGCTAGTGGTAACTGTATGTATGTGCATTTTGTATAATTGTTCACTATCTGTTCTATATTGTAGTTTAGCATGGTTTCATTTAAGTTAGGATTTGACTGTACATTTGTTACATACACAGAGTGAGATCGTAGTTTATATAACACATTACATAGTTCGGAAATAAAAGTATACGGACGCTTGTCGTTCGAACCTATCACTAGCACAACAATATCTCGGGGCGTGAGTCCCTGAAGGAATTCGTCAGTGCAGCTGCTGAGGATCTGAGTAGTCTGCGCATTTGGTTTGATGAAGGATGTGCATGTATAATTGTTGTTCCATCTACTTCTTCTAGTTTTTATCATTCTTTGTGCCAGGCCTTTCGCGTGTTGGTCTCCGAATATATATATGTTATGCTTATTGACTGCATCAGGGGTCCCCGTCAATTTCGGCTGCTCTGGTTCAATTCTTGGGGTAGAATTTGTTTCCTCCTGGTGTTCTATGGTTAAGGTGGTGCCATCTAGCGTTTTATGGTTAGGATTGTACGGATTAGAGGTTAAAATTTCAATTGTTTGCTGGTTTATGTTCTGATTGTTCTGAGAAGGTGGTGTGCCATCGAACTGTGGACTATCACAATGAAAGCTGTCTGCAAGGCGTCGTCTGCTGCTGAAATTACGCTTAGTAAGCTTTTTTTTTCTTAGAGAAGATAGTGGTGCTTCATATATTCGTTTTAAGGTGATAAGTTCTTGGTGTAGCTGCGATACAAGGTTTTTTAAATCATTATTTTCTAGTATTATATTTTCCAGTTCGTTCTGAGTGCTTTCCAGCGTAGTTTTCAGCTCAGTTATTTCACTTTTTAAATCAAGGAGGGTGTTTGGGTTGCAAATCTCATAGGATAGGCTTTCTAGGCTTGTCCCCAAACGATCATCTAGGTTGGTTAATTCTGACGAATAGCTCATATCCAAACAATCACTTGATATTATTTTACGTATCTTATTACGTCGTATTGTTATGTTTTGTGCCAGATCCATAATTTTATTAAATTATTGCTCAGTAGCACCCTCTTCTCGTAGACGTTAGTAGCGTTGACTATCTAGAATAGCTACGTATTGTTGCTTGGAGTAGTTTAACAATAGTGTCAAAAGATGGCGTTGTTCTCAATCATACAGATAATGAATTGGCAAATTTTCAATAATTGTGATATAGTTGTTTTACTAGTTTTTCCACTTTTTTTCAATATAACTTGATAACTCACATCTGCCACATTCACACAACGCCTAGGGAAGTTATTATGTTCACTTTTCAGTGTTTTACATACTGTTAAAAAGTTCGTTAAGATTCGTATTTTTGTGGGAGTTTGCGATCACTGTTTTATACACTATTTAATCCAATATTCACTTGAATTACAGATTTAGAGAGCACAGGATACTATTTACCGCGCACTGTAATACTTTTAGAGAAGAATAATGGTTGTTTTATATTTTTTAAAGTTTTTAATCACGGAGCACTTTTTAAGCGATGTTTACTTCGTTACGCCATATATCGATCGTCCACTCGGTTCGTATAAAGACGTTAAGTCAAACGACTTAAGACGTTTGGATCGATAAGACATATTGTCATCCTTTTTCCGCACTTAAATTGTACGCAAGCGAATTGCAATGGCAAATAAAAGTCGCCGCAGTGTCCTGCGCAGCGACAATGTTTATTTTCATAGTGTCAAATGAATCAGTGTGTGTTTATACGCCTTGGAGTGAAAATAGTAGTGCGGTTTTTTCGAGTGCGAGTATGATAACATGTTATTATTATAGTTTAAAACAGTATAATAGCTATTAAATTATGACTCAACAAAGGACCGCGCGTCTAAATGCAATAATGAGGAATATTGAACGAAATGAAGAAGTCCCAAATAATTTCAATAATGGTAAGTCCCTACCCACATTTATTTTTTTGAGGTAGTTTGAAGAAGAAAATGCAGGTTTGAGATATTTTCCTTTTATTAGGACGACCGAGTCGGTGCTTACAATACACATATACAATGGCGTAGTACAGGAAGAAAGACAACATAACAAAACTACCAATGTGACAGTTTAGCCAACATAAAAATATAATTGTTGCCATTTTAATACACCCCCTCAACAGTTATATTTTTACTTTAAAACCATCACCCCCTTAATATAACATTTACACTACACATTAAAAAATTATGTCACCCAAACTGACTCCTATAAATTTAGAACAAAATTACATTTCTAAATTTTAAGAACAATTGTTTACCTAGGGGCTTAGTGAACAGGTCTGCAACATTATTATTGGAGGGTACATATTTTAGACTAACTGAACCACTTGTCACCTTTTCCAAAATAAACTGATATTTAACATCTACATGTTTGAGCCTTTTGTTACTATCATTATTATAAGCTATGTTTATTACACTCTGATTGTCTTCTGATATTTCAAACAAAATGTTTTCATAACCAAAATCAACAAGTAGTTTTTTTAAGAAACATCCTTCCATTATTGTATTACTAAGGGCCATATATTCAGCTTCGCAGGACGATAGTGACACACAAGATTGCCTTTTTGTTCCCCAAGAAATAGGGCAGTTAAGAATATAAAATATTAAACCAGTGGTGGATTTTCTGTCTTTGATATCCCCTGCCCAATCTGCGTCACTGTAACCTTGCAATATTACATCATTATTAGCTTTATAAATTAATGACAAATCAATGGAGCCCTTGACATATCTTAGTATTCTTTTCAAACATTTGTATAGAGCCATACTTGCACAGTGAACATATCTACTGAAGAATCCTACTGCAACTGACAAGTCAGGTCTAGTACACAGAGTGTAAAGTAAACTGCCTATCAAACTCCTACAGTCCTTTTCTATTTCCTTACTTTCAGGTTTTTCTCTCTGTAATAAATCAAAATTAAAATTTTGTTCTATAGGGGTAGCAACAGTTTTACAATTAGACATTTTATATTTATCTAGCAATTTCTGTAAATATTTTTTTTGATTTATTACAGTTACATTTTGTTCAAGATTCTGTCTAATATTTATTCCCAAGTAATTTTTAGCAAGTCCCAAGTCTTTCATTTGGAAATTATTACATAAGGCATTTTTAAACAATTTAACCTGTTCTGTGTTATTTATATATATATATATATATATATATATATATATTATTCCAAAAAGATCGTGGGTTCGAGTCCCACCTGGGCATTCACTTTTTCCTATTCTTAATCGATATAATAAATCGTCAACAAATATCAAAACATACATAAAATCATTATTACTTTGCTTTACATACAAACATGGATCATTTCTGGATTTCTGAAAATTTTGCTGTAACATAAAATGATTAAATTTCTCATTCCAATATCGAGGAGACTTTTTTAAACCATAAATTGATTTCTTTAATTTACATGTCTTATCCTGTCCTGCCGGTAATTTCATATAGACATCCTCATTGATATCTCCGTAAAGGAATGCTCCTGTCACGTCCATCTGATAAACTGGTAATTTCTTCTGGTTAGCTACAGCCATCAGCAGTTTGAAGGTGGTCAGCTTAGCAACTGGTGCATAGGTAAGGTCATCACAATTCTTCTGCTCAAAGCCTCTCGCTACCAGTCTTGCTTTGTAGATAGGTTTTCCATCCATTTCTTTTATTTTGAACACCCACTTGCTGCTTACTATATTTTCTCCTTCCGGTATGTCTGATACTTCTTCCCATGTGTTATTTTCCTCTAATGTTTTCAGTTCTTTTTTTACAGCTTCTTCCCACATACACCTTTCCGAGCTCTTCATCGCCTCCTGGTAAGTAGTGGGTTCATCACATGAAAAGGTAAGTAAATTACTTGTTTTTCTTTCATCTTCTACTACAAAGTCTTCTAGGTACTTAGGTTTCTTCATTTTTCTTTTAGGTCTTGAGTTTTCTTCTTGTATTATTTCTTCTGGAATTTCATCTGACAAAATTTCTTTTTGTGGTATATTTTCTGGCACTTCCTGTATTTCTTCTTGTATCATGGTTTCTTCATGAAAGGAATTGATAGATCCTTGCTCACTTGTGCTTTCAAAGGCTTCATTATCCTCATAGTCTGTCATTTCAATTCTTTCATTTGGAGATTCCATCTGTAAATCCAAACTTGTGAACATTTCAGAAAACATATCTTTGTTTCCTGTTCTTTCATCTACTATTTTAGACTTTTCTTCACTAATGAACACCACATCTCTTTTAATTTCCACATTGTTCTTTTCAGGTAAGTACACTCGATATCCTTTTGTGTTCTCGCCGTATCCTATAAAGTATCCTATCTCTGCCTTGCTATCGAACTTGAGCCTTCTCTGTGTAGGTACGTGTACAGCCACTTTCCTTCCAAAGATCTGTAGGTTCTTGATGTCATAAGTTTCTCCGAACCAAAGTTCATATGGTGTCTTGTCTTTGACACGGCTAGGGCCAGTTCTGTTGATAACATAGATAGCAGTATTTAGAGCTTCTGCCCATAGCTTTTTCTCTAAACCACTCTCTAAGAGCATTGTTCTAGCTGATTCTACTATTGTTCGCATCTCTCGCTCCACACAGCCATTCTGCTCCGGAGTGTAGGTAACACTTGTTTGATGTATGATGCCATGGTTATTTAATAGTTTTTTCATGTCTTGACCGACGAACTCTTTCGCATTGTCACTTCTGATAATCTTTATTTTGTATTCTAGAACTCTGTGTTTCTTTTATACAGGGTGTATTTTTGAAACGGGGCAGTAAGGGCAAGTACCTTAACCGTTGCAGTTACAGCAAAACGTTCTTAGAAGACCTTCCCTAACTTTTTGACATATTTTGAACTGCATTCACAGATTTTGTAAAAAACTTACAGTTGGCAAAAAAAAAATGCAAAAAGTCCAAAAATTTTTTTTTATGCTAATCGATTCTATTTCATGTGGGGATAAAAACTCTATGAGACCATTTTAGCTTTCAGTACTAGGAAAGACAGAAATCGCCAAAAACGTTTCCCATACATTTCGGCAACAGAAACAAATTTCTACGATGGTCTAACTTTTTGTTATGGCCAGGA
The DNA here is from genome assembly GCA_949126895.1 of Eilema caniola. Lineage (NCBI taxonomy): Eukaryota > Metazoa > Arthropoda > Insecta > Lepidoptera > Erebidae > Eilema > Eilema caniola. The sequence continues at coordinate 2,715,967 of OX421461.1, read as the reverse complement.
AGTGGGTAGAATTGACTGTAAAGTAAATAAAAAGAATTTTTACCCTCAAATTTCGAATTTGATTCGAAAATCTGTGTGTTATTCTTAGTTTCAGCTGAGAAACTTCGTATGAGTTATTAATTAAGGATTTTCGCTAAAATGTCTTCTAATCGTGAAAAAATTGACTTATTAGAATCGTATTTTGTCAATAATCGAAATGCGGGAGCTGCATTAGTGTGGTACCGCAATAAGTATCCGTTGCGGCATGTACCAACAAGAAAGGTTATTACAAATCTTTTGAAAAACCTGGAATTGCAGGGTTCTTTCAAAAGAAAGCGGCAGCCTCGTGTGGACATGGACACGGAGATTGCGGTTCTAACTTATGTCGAAGCATATCCAGAGGTATCGTCCAGGCAAGTCGCCCTTGAAGTAGGTGTATCCCACTCCCTTGTGATAAAGATATGGAAGAAATACGGCTACAAGTGCTATCGATATGGGCGCATAGTTCAAGTGTTACATCCGGGTGATGATGTTCGAAGGCTTACTTTTTGCAGATGGCTAAGAGGAAAAATAAGCAGAGATCATGAATTTTTAAATTACATACTGTGGTCAGACGAAACGAATTTTTCCAATAACGGTATGTACAACAGAAAAAATCACCACTATTGGTCCAAAGAAAATCCACTAAGAGTTACGGCAAGTCATAATCAGGTTCGCTTCTCATTCAACTGTTGGTGTGGTATAATGTCCAATCGAGTCATAATGGTGGAATTTTATGAAGGGAAACTGAATTCTGCCATGTATAATGAAGTCATTTTACACCATCTTGAAAACGAGATGGACGAATGGCCCCTGTCGGAATTGAGAAAAGTTCATTTTCAACAAGATGGTGCTCCGCCACATAACAGTCACCTTTCACGTTCCAATTTGAGCCGCCTATTCGGTACACAGTGGATAGGTACACATGGTCCAACACAGTGGCCACCTCGTAGCCCCGATCTAACACCACTTGATTTTTTTTTATGGGGCTTCGTGAAAAACGAGGTGTATAAGACGACGTACGCCAGTGTTCAAGAGCTCAAGGATGCATTAATGACCATTTTACGTAATATTCATCCCAGAACATTATTAGCCGCCATTCGTTCAGTGCAAAAAAGGATAGACTTATGTATTCGTGAAAATGGAAATCATTTTGAGCAATTTATTTCATAAACCAATTTCTTAAATGTTTAAATGATTTTTTTATTTAAAAAAGTTCAAAATTTTACCTGACCTATGAGTTTCGAGTTGATTTATCATATTTCCGTACGAAATGTATGGGAAAGGTCTTTGGCGATTTCTGTCTTTTCTAGTACTGAAAGCTAAAATGGTCCCATAGAGTTTTTTTATCCCCACATGAAATAGGATCGATTGGCATATAAAAAAAATTTTGAACTTTTTGCATTTTTTTTGCTAACTGTAAGTTTTTTACAAAATCTGTGAATGCAGTTCAAAATGTCCCAAAAAGTTAGGGAAGGTCTTTTAAGAACGTTTTGCTTTAACTGCAACGGTTAAGGTACTTGCCCTTACTGCCCCGTTTCAAAAATACACCCTGTATATTGCTTCAAGTATTCTACACTTTGTGATTTGTTTTTCAAGAAATACACTTGTTTGTATTTAGTGTAGTCATCTTTGATTAGCAAGAAGAACTTTGCCCCTCCTAAAGATATTTCTTCAATTGGACCTCCTATGTCAATGTGAATAACTTCACCGGGTTTTGTAGCCCTGGGCCCTTCTGGCGGAAAAGGAAATTTATGTTGCTTTCCCTTCAAGCAAGATACGCAGGTTTCTTCACTATTTTTCTCATAAGTTATATCCTCTTTATTTAATATAGAAATGACTTGTTGTATATTCTGGTGAGCCATCTTAGCATGCCATTCCTTTAGACCGGATGTACATTTGCCAACTAAGGCCACTCCTTTGTCAGTTTTGAATTTCATAACAAACATTTTACCTTGTCTTTCTGCCACTGCATGAACACTGTTGTTCTTCATTAAAAGACATTTATCTGCAGTCAATTCTGCTTTATAACCTTTATCCAATGCCGCACTAATTGAAAACAGATTTACTTGCAGTCCTGGCACATACAGCACATCATGGATCTTAGTCTGGATCCAATTCTCTTCGTCAAATGCTTTCAACTCAATGTTTCCATAACCTATAGCTTTTATCACTGTTCCATCACCGATTATAACGTCTTTTGGCACTAATAATCGTTTATAGTTCGTGATGTAATCTATTGACATGCACATATGTTCAGATGCCCCACTATCTAAGAACCAATCATTATTTTCTGTACATTTTGAGGTTAGAGCACTGATTGTTATTGACGAAGTTATGAATGCGTTTTGTTTACTAGAGCTTTGATTGTTCACTTGTTCTTTAGCGCTGTTTTTGTTAAACCAGCATTGTTCTTGTGTATGTCCGCGTTTTTTGCACTGTTTACAAAACGGTTTTTTTACATTGTTCATGTTTACTTTGCAGTTTTGTTTATAATGTCCGGGCTTACCGCACTTAAAGCACTTTCTGTCCGTAACATTTACTTTAAACGCTGACTGTTCATCACTATTTTCTTCGTAAATTTTGTTTCTTTGTTCTTCAATTAATAGCCTTGCTGTCAATTCTGACAGATTACGTTTCTCTGCAGGTACTGAGTCCCACGCAGATACAAAATGGCGGAACTTTTCTCCCACGGAGCTGATAATCTTTGTTATGACCATATTCTCTGGAATGTCGCCTTTTGCTTGGCGAATCTGCGCGACGATGTCATCGATTTTTGCCAAGAACGATGCCATGTCTTCTTTATTCATTTTCATCTCAAAAAACCTTTGTTGTAAAATATGTAAAGAGAGGTCTGATTTTTGTTCGTAGACGGTGTAACAAGTTAATTTTCATTCTTAGCAGTACATAGATTTCTTTGTTCCAGAGCCACCTAGAGTGTCTCACGGGAACTAGGCATAATTGTTTGGCAGTGAAGGTGTGTTCTAGTTCTCACACTCGACCGGCGGATGGCGCTGGTGTCCTACAGCATATATCCATTTTTTAATTGCACCCATTTATCATTTTATTTACAATTTAACAATAATAAATAAATGGGACTTACTTTCTCAGAAATTGTGACATATTCGTGAACAAGTCATAATTATAATAAATGTTTGTCATATTTGGTCTAGTCGTGTCTGTGGCCGTCAGCGGCTGAAGAGTTTGCTTGTCTATTGGCCGCTAATGAGTTAGGTCGTGACCAGCAGAATTTTGAGGTTTGTTCACGAATATTCGATGGATTCGGGTATAAATAGGCCTGCGCCGATCCTCAAGCGAACTTCTATTTCAATCTTCGTAGCTGTCTCTGAGTAAATAAAATCTGTGTCTATTTCTCGTAATAAAATTGTTTGGTGAAAACTTCGTTCCCAGATATTCTGGTAAGTCGTATTCCTCTGTTTATTTGGACACATTACGGGCCTGTATGTATATTCACGGCTTAAGAGTGGTCTGTTTTATACAGGGTCGCTGGTCTGAGCTCGTGTGCCCCTCTGAATCCGACCTGTCTTACATTTATCTACTGCCAGCAATCACCTAAGGCCAGTACACTGCCGCTGTGTGCCTATTACCTGTGTAGCCGTAGCCGTGTAGTACCCTTTGTAAAACTTAGTACGCTTAGTAGCCTGTGCTAGATTTCACGTACCTGTTAATGTGTAGCTAGTGCTAAAATTCGTATGCAAATTGTGTGTTCATCTGCTTATTATCTTTGCCTGCTGTGTGTGTTCTTTCTGTCTCACACTTCTGTATTCTGTACCTGTCTGTCTACCTACTTATCACTACGCATCTTCTGTATTCTGTGCCTGTCTGTCTACCTACTTGTCTGTACATATTCTTCTGTCACCTGTATCTACCTACTTCACTACTATATATTCCTCTGTGTGTAACTCTGTGTTCTATTCTATCAAATATATGTGTGTACACCTAAACTACCAGCTGTTTTCATTGGAGCCCTAGCTTCCCTGTGCACGCACCTCTCTAGCTCTGTGGAGAAGGCGCCCTGGGTAAGAGTTCTGCATCAGCCCCTGAGCGAGCCGGTGAGTATCCACCTGACTAGGTCAGTGGTTACAAATTGGCGCCCAACGTAGTGGCAAGACTCTGGTACTACTCTGCGGTAGTCTCAGTCTAGTGTGTGTGCATAGGAGGCTAACTCTGATGAAAACAACCTGGGAATCCGTCTGAGACTTCCCAAGACGTTAATTGGTTGTGTTAGCAGCTGAACACGTAATTAATCTTCTTGTCTTTTTCCAGCTACCTACACCTGGGGTGGGAAAAGACGCCCAAAATTCTAAATTTCCAAATTAAAAAACAGCTGTGATTTTGGTAAGATTTTCTGATTTTTTTCGGCATACCCACTTTTTTTCTTTTTTGTTTTTTTTCTTTTTTCTTTTTTCTCCTCTTTTCTAGCCTGTTTCTAGTCTTTCTTGCAGATGTGCACATATATATTTGGACTGTAATATAATTTTTTTCTGTGTAATAAAACCTAATAAGATTTTCTGTGTAACTACAAACTTTATAGAAAGTGTGTAGGTACCTTGCATTTTGAAAATTAACTTGAACTTTGTTCTCATAAATGATAGAAACTTTTAATTCTATTAGACAGCCTCTATTTGTATTAAATTATAGCAATCAATTTAAAACTTTAGTTAAATATCAAGCACCTTGTTGATATCTACTTATGAACCTCTGTTTTACATCTTGTATTTAAACCTTGTCTGTTTGACCTACATTGCCAGTTGTGTAACTGACTTTGCATTTGAGTCTAGACTTTAACTTTAGGGTCTTAATAATAGACACCTGTAACTCTAGTATAAATATAAATCATATTATTTAATTTGAAACCATTGTTAGATATCATACACTTTGGTGGAACTTACTTGTTATTTCTGTTTAATACTTTGTGATTGAACCCTGTCTGTGTCATCTACATTGTTACTTATTTAATTGTCGTAATTAAACTTTTACATCATGGCACAGATGCAAAAATATATAAACTATCTGAGAAAAGATGAACTCTCTAACGAGCTGGTTCACATAGGCATTTCAGTGGCACCTGATGCGACGGTGGCTGGCCTTCGGAGTGAGCTGAGGACGGCACACCGACGTGTCCGTCGGGGTAGCATCAAGCTGAAGGCGGTGGTCCCCACTGATGCAGCGGCGGAGCTTTCCATCTGTACGCCTAAGGTCTCGGAACTAAGTGAGGCCCTCCAGTCAGGTGACTTTGTTTCTGATAAGAATTGTCGCATAAGAGTAGCCTTCAGGGCGAACTATCTGCTAACTAGGCTGGCTCGTTGTGGTCTAGATTGTCCTGAACTGGCCGAACTTCGTGATAGGCTTGTGAAGATCGTCGCTGTGGCTGAACCCAGCACTGATTCTGAATCTGACGGGTCAGATGAAGGTGATGATGATTCGGGTCGTGACCGGGTAGAGTACACTTCACCTGCAGTGAGAGAGGACCGCTCGGTACGAGCTAGTTCTAGTAAATCTTGTTCCACGTCTGACAACATAGTGTATAGGGAACGTCCCGTTAACCTATGTTCTTTTAACTTAAAATATGATGGTTCCTCTTGTGTGCGCGTGTTTTTAGAGAGATTAGAAGAGCTTAGATGTGCACGGGAGGTCTCTAAGTCTAAACTCCTTCTGGCTTTCTCTGACCTGTTGGACGGACCAGCTTTGTCTTGGTTCCGTACAAATAGATCTAATTTCATCTCATATGAGGACCTTATTAGTGAGCTTAGAGATACATTCGATATTCCTGACTATGATTATCGTCTCAGAAATGAGATTAGACAGCGTAGCCAATCCCGCTCTGAGTCCTTGGTTAGCTACTTATGTACAATGCAGGCTATGTTCTCAAGGTTGTCGTGTAAAATGCCCAGTGAGGAACAGCTGGACATTCTCATGCACAATATTAGACCAGACTACATGAAGGAATTGGCCTTGCATGATGTCAACTCTATTGATGATCTGAGACGTCTAGGTAAGCGTCTGGAGCTTGCGCGTACAAGGGCGGACGCTTTCCGTGAGCCTATTCTGGACAAATTTGAGATTTCGTCTGATTTACACCAGCACAAGACCAAAGGCGTGCAAAAGCCCCCTAAGCAGGTGTCTGCAGTCGAGACGCCATCTACCTCCAACGAACGCAAATGCTTCCGGTGTGGCGAAAGCGGGCACGCTGCATACAACTGCACCCAGTCGAAAGAGTTGGTGTGCTTCCGGTGCGGTCTCAAAGGAGTCAAGACACCAGACTGCTCAAAATGTACTGGTAAGCCAAAAAACGCGTAAGCCAGGGCCTTATTGTGAACTCTATACATCACTCTGTATCTGAGTCTATTTCTGATAGGGTCCTGTTTACTAAACGGGATAACGATGTTAGACCGTATCTAGTTGTTAAAGTATTAAATTTAAATGTCTTAGGCCTTCTGGATTCCGGTGCCTCTTGCTCTATACTAGGAAAGGGAGCGCACCGTATCTTCTTGGAACTGGGTTTTGATCTTGAAAGTATCAACCCTGCCTTTCGCATTACAACTGCCGACAGCTCACATGTGCAATGTCTGGGTTGTATTTCTCTACCTATTGAGTATAATTCGGTTATCCGAGTTATCAAATTCTATGTTGTTCCGGGAATCACCACCTCCATGATATTTGGAGTGGATTTTTGGCAGCAATTTAAGCTAGGTGATAAACTAATTTCACAAAATATTAGTCTTGATGGTTTTAGTGACAATAATCCTATCGAGTCTGTGTCTCTTAACAGTGGCCTCGAGGATTACAGCAACCTGACTACTAAACAAAGGGGTGTAATCAACGAGATCATTGAAAAGTTTGACTCTTTGAACACGGATAAGGTGGGTTTAGGTCGGACTACACTTGAACATCATGTCATTGACACTGGTGACAGTAAGCCGATCAAACAGCGTTACTACCCGCTCTCTCCTCTCAAACAGAAAGCCCTGGAAGCCGAGTTGGACCGAATGCTAGAGATGGGAGTAGTGTCCCCGTCTCAGTCCGCATGGAATTCTCCAGTGGTCATGGTGGAGAAGGCGAACGGCGAACTCAGGTTGTGCTTGGACTCTCGCAAGCTCAACTCTGTGTCAAAAAGTGACGCCTATCCCTTACCGTACATTAATCAAATCTTGGACCATCTGAATAATGCTAAATATTTATCCTCTGTAGATCTGAGTGCGGCCTACTGGCAGATTCCGTTCGACTCTCTGCAGTCCGCCGAGAAGACTGCCTTTACAGTTCCCCGTAGGGGGCTGTTTCATTACAATACCATGTGTTTTGGACTCGTTGGAGCTGCCGCCACGATGCAGCGCCTAATGGACCGTCTGTTTGGACCTGAGTTCGACAATAGGGTATTTGCGTTTCAGGACGACATAGTCTGTGTGTCCAGTACCTTTGAGGAGCATGTAGAGCTCTTACATAGAGTCTATCAGCGACTCAAGGATGCTGGCCTAACTATTAACATGAAAAAGTCCCACTTTTGTCGGAGTGAACTCAAATACCTGGGGTATTATGTGGACAAACACGGCCTTCGGACTGACCCTGGTAAAGTTGAGGTTATTCTCAACTATCCTACACCTACTAACCCAAAGGAGGTTAAGAGGTTTCTGGGAATGGCCGGCTGGTATCGTCGTTTTGTCAATAATTTCTCTAAGATTAGTAAACCTCTGTGTAAACTAACGTCTAAGAATGTTAAGTTCGAATGGACACCTGAAGCGGAACAGTCCTTCAATCTTCTTAAGTCAGCTTTGGTCTCTGCCCCTATATTGAAGATGCCTAATTTTGAGTTGCCTTTCCGTATTCTCAGTGATGCGTCCGCATTTTCAGTTGCTGCTGTGCTGACACAAACTCACGATGGAGTTGAACACCCTATCGCCTACTGCAGCCGTTCTCTCAACAAGAACGAGGTGAACTACAGCACAACTGAGCGGGAACTTCTGGCCGTGATTTTCGCCTTAGAACAATTCAGACAGTACGTCGAGGGCCAGAAGTGTACAGTCGTCACGGATCACTCCTCTTTACTGTGGTTCCATAAGCTGAAAAACCCTACGGGTCGTTTAGCGCGTTGGAGCATGAGGCTAAGTCAATTCGATTTTGACATTGAACATCGGAAGGGTAAAGATCACGTTGTACCTGACGCTCTGTCTCGTATAACGATTGATTCGCTAGATGCTGCCTCCTCCAAAGACCCTTGGTATATCCACACCATGAACAGTGTGCGGAAGAACCCTAGGAAGTTGCCGAATTTTGACATTCGTGACAACCTTTTATATAGATTTTCTAAGAATAAATACTCTCTGACTTCAGATTTCGACTGGAAGTTGGTGGTACCCCAGGAGGATCGCCTGTCCCTGCTCTCTAAGTACCATGATGACACACTTAGTGCTCATGGTGGTGTTTGGAAGACACACAAAAGGTTAGCCCTAAATTATTATTGGCCCAAAATGTACGAGGACGTCAAACAATATGTCGAGAAGTGTGAAGTCTGTAAGCAGTACAAACCCGTAAACACGTCTCGTCCTGGCCTCATGGGTAGCCCGAAGCGGGTGTCGAAGCCTTTCGAAGCTATCTCTGTCGATCTACTTGGTCCCTTTCCTACTTCAAGTAATAGAAACGTGCACCTGATCGTGGTCTCCGACTATTTTAGTAAATACGTCATGTTGTGCCCTATTCGGGTTGCCACAGGCGCTGTGGTCGCGAGATTCATAGAGAAGAGTGTATTTCTTGTTCATGGAGTATGTAAAACTATTTACATGGATAATGGTCCTCAGTTCGTAAGTAAGCCCTTTAAGGATCTACTAACTAAATATAATGTACCCAATATATACTATAACCCTAGGTATCATGCCCAGACTAATCAGGCGGAAAGAGCTATTCGCAATGTTGTCCAAGCGATCTCGTGCTATGTGAAGTCACAACACAAAGCATGGGACTCGTTCTTGGTTGAAGTTCAGTGCGCTCTGAACACTGCGGTTAGCGAAGCAACTCGCTTCACCCCATACTTTCTGGTGCATGGTAGGGAGTTCATTGGAGATGGAGTTCTATACAGGCAGTCAGACATTGCGTGCCACCCGGCTTCTGTCGCTGTGGACGATCCATCAGCCTTTGGTGTCAAACTGAGAGAAATACAACGCATCTACGACCAGGTGAGGAAACACTTGAACGTTGCCCACCAGCGTAATGAAAAGTATTACAACCTCAGAAAAAGGCATGTGGAGCTGAAAGTAGGACAAATCGTGTACAAACGCACGTTCTACCTGTCAAACAAAGCAAAGAACTTCACTTCCAAGTTAGCCCCTAAGTTCCTTAAATGTGTGGTAACCGCCAAGCAATCCCCTCTGGTATATAGGCTGTCAGATTTAGACGGTAAGGATCTTGGTGAGTACCATATCAAAGACATCCTGAAGTATAAGGAGGAGCCGTCTCCAGTACCTAATGTCAGCGATGTTGCCACTACATAGCACTGTTTATCTAGTCTATAAAACCAGCGCTATGTTAGGCTTAATCTGTATAATATCTGTTTTCTCTCTGAGTATCTACGTAACTATAATTTGTCACATTGTAGGTTCCACCATACACCGTACCGAGTGTTTCTCTCTCATTTCGCACCTCAATACTCCACCACTCCTTGTAGGTGTTGGTAGTGTTGGTGTATCTGTAGTGGGTAAAGGGAACGTTCATTTTCTTAGTAGGGCATTTGACTCTAGCTATGTAACCTAACCATTGCGCGAGTCAGTGTATAATTCGGTGTGTGGGAGGAATGTTCTTTAGTTTTGTAATTATAGTTGTCAGTTTGTGTTTGAAATACCCAGCTGTTTATCTATATCTATTGTAAGCATTTTCTGTTTTCTTTGTTGTGTATTTCCAGCGTATCGTGTCCGCAGGAAATACTATTAAGGGGGGGGTGGTGTAACAAGTTAATTTTCATTCTTAGCAGTACATAGATTTCTTTGTTCCAGAGCCACCTAGAGTGTCTCACGGGAACTAGGCATAATTGTTTGGCAGTGAAGGTGTGTTCTAGTTCTCACACTCGACCGGTGGATGGCGCTGGTGTCCTACAGCATATATCCATTTTTTAATTGCACCCATTTATCATTTTATTTACAATTTAACAATAATAAATAAATGGGACTTACTTTCTCAGAAATTGTGACATATTCGTGAACAAGTCATAATTATAATAAATGTTTGTCATATTTGGTCTAGTCGTGTCTGTGGCCGTCAGCGGCTGAAGAGTTTGCTTGTCTATTGGCCGCTAATGAGTTAGGTCGTGACCAGCAGAATTTTGAGGTTTGTTCACGAATATTCGATGGATTCGGGTATAAATAGGCCTGCGCCGATCCTCAAGCGAACTTCTATTTCAATCTTCGTAGCTGTCTCTGAGTAAATAAAATCTGTGTCTATTTCTCGTAATAAAATTGTTTGGTGAAAACTTCGTTCCCAGATATTCTGGTAAGTCGTATTCCTCTGTTTATTTGGACACATTACGGGCCTGTATGTATATTCACGGCTTAAGAGTGGTCTGTTTTATACAGGGTCGCTGGTCTGAGCTCGTGTGCCCCTCTGAATCCGACCTGTCTTACATTTATCTACTGCGTGCTTCGTGGTACATCGGCTGCTGTGAGCTGCATATAGCGGAGAAAGGTCTACTCCGAACATCCCTGAGGCCATCCAGCAATCACCTAAGGCTAGTACACTGCCGCTGTGTGCCTATTACCTGTGTAGCCGTAGCCGTGTAGTACCCTTTGTAAAACTTAGTACGCTTAGTAGCCTGTGCTAGATTTCACGTACCTGTTAATGTGTAGCTAGTGCTAAAATTCGTATGCAAATTGTGTGTTCATCTGCTTATTATCTTTGCCTGCTGTGTGTGTTCTTTCTGTCTCACACTTCTGTATTCTGTACCTGTCTGTCTACCTACTTATCACTACGCATCTTCTGTATTCTGTGCCTGTCTGTCTACCTACTTGTCTGTACATATTCTTCTGTCACCTGTATCTACCTACTTCACTACTATATATTCCTCTGTGTGTAACTCTGTGTTCTATTCTATCAAATATATGTGTGTACACCTAAACTACCAGCTGTTTTCATTGGAGCCCTAGCTTCCCTGTGCACGCACCTCTCTAGCTCTGTGGAGAAGGCGCCCTGGGTAAGAGTTCTGCATCAGCCCCTGAGCGAGCCGGTGAGTATCCACCTGACTAGGTCAGTGGTTACAACGGTACACATCTTATCCCACATTTCCTTAGCGGTATTTGCATTTTGCACTTGCATGATTACGGCATTTGACAACCGTGTTACAATGATTCCTTGCGCCTTTGTATCCGCTTTTTGCCAAATTTGCCATGCTTTTATTTTCGCGCCATCTTCGTCTTCACTCGTCGGCTTTGGCGGCATAGGGATTGTGCCATCAACAACTTCGAAGACCTCCGCAGCCTTAAGGATTATTTTAACTTGGAACTTCCAGCTGCTCCAATTCGTTAGCCCTTCCAGCTTAACACCTGGATTACTCGCTGAACTCGACGAAAGCCCCTCGACGTCCATTTTTTATTCGTGCACGCACACCGCACCACTGCTTTTACCGCAGACACTGTTTTCAACCAACAGATTATATTTCAAACGCTGCACCTCGATTGCGGGACTGGGCCCATAACCTTTTGAGGTAGTTTGAAGAAGAAAATGCAGGTTTGAGATATTTTCCTTTTATTAGGACGACCGAGTCGGTGCTTACAATACACATATACAATGGCGTAGTACAGGAAGAAAGACAACATAACAAAACTACCAATGTGACAGTTTAGCCAACATAAAAATATAATTGTTGCCATTTTAATATATTTAGTTTTAGTTGGTACTTATAATTACATAAAGAGGGGTTAAAAGTTACTAAAACAAACAATTTTTTTCTTCCAAACAATGTGTAATTCCTGCCGGGGTGGGGGGTTTATACGGGGGGTATTACATTATTTTTGCGATAGCATCCGACCACTGAGCCACGAAGGAAGTTAATACTAGTATTAAATTTGTAATTATCATAACTATCATTGATTTCAGAACAACATCATAGAAAAAATAACAACGTGGTTACATCTGAAGTAGTTCATAACAAAACTCATGACTATATTTTACGACACGACAAAAAAACAACTTACTGCGATGATAACGAAAATGAAATAAATGAAGATTACTCACCGGACGTATCTGAATATTTGCCGAGTCCAGAAAGAATGAAAAATTTACAGCAAAGTAGTAGAAGTTCACCAAGTATTGGAGGTAATTTAGATTACATAGAAACGGCCAGTCAGAATATACTGAAAACACCATCAACAATTTCCAACGTTTCTTTAGTTTTGAACACAATAGATTTCATAGCATCCCCTTCAGTAATATATGAAGCTAATAATTTACATGACCCCGAAACAGCAGACACAGAGTGTATTTTTGACTTAACACCAACTTTGACACCAGCATGTAATAGACCCATGAGCTACAAAACAAAGCTGTCATCAAAAAAATGTCTAAATAAAATATTTGAAGATTGATAATCACCAAGATGAAAAACATGAAGAACCTACTCCGTTTCTTTTTGATTTGGACGAAACATTACAACCTGAAAACATTTCCGATTCAATATTGTTAAACGAAACGACTATTATCAACGAAAGCATAACAGCTAATCATCAGAATCTAATACAAACAAGACAAAACAGTATCATATCCAGTGATCAGAACTCTGATCATAATGAAGACCTTAATCGAGAAGATCAAGCCGAAATACATTCATTTAGTCCAGTTTAGGATGCAACACAAGAAAAATACACGGAAACGTAAACAAAACGAAAAACAGGATATTATCAGTAAAAAATTAAAAAATTCAGGAGATACAAAGTGTGCAGATCAAAGAAAATGTACGATAAAAAAGTTTTGAAAGCTGTTTGTAAGTGTGCTAAGAAATGTGGTGAAAAGATAACTCAAGAGCAAAGAGAGTATATAATGCAGTAATATTATAAAATAGGAGATAGCTAAAAACAATGGCAATATATCGTAAACCATACATTAGTTGAAGATGTTAAGCGGATCACCGTAAAGCGCAAACGCACCCGAACTCAATCTATGAAATACTTCTTCATAGTAGATTCAAATAAAATACAAGTGTGCAAAACCTTTTTCATAAAACTTTAAGCATTTCTCATCAAACAATTTACACAGCATTGGAAAAATCTAAGTCTGATGAACATTTTATGGACAAACGAGGGCAACATGATAATAGACCAAGGAAAATGCCCATTGAGACAGAACAAAGCATCATGAAGCACATTGAATTGTTCTCGACTGTTAAGTCTCATTATGTACGAAAAGACTCTACAAGGAAATACCTGTCAGAATTACTTAATATATCCAAAACGAATCGCCTCTATATAGCTTGATTTCAACAGCAAAGATTTGACTGCATTAAGGCCACTAAACGTCAATACGAGACTATATTCAACACCAGGTTTAACTATTCCTTTTTCAAACCGAAAAAAGATCAGTGCTCTCAATGTACTCGTTACCGACAGGCCGATCCCAAAACACAAGCAACGTTACAAGATAAATAAGCAGGCACATGGGGTTTACTTCGGGTCTGGGGCCTCTTAGTAGCCCATTGTAAGCTTGCACTTACAATCTGCGTGGATTTTACGGGCGAGGAGATAGGACAACATAATACACGAATCACCATATTTCAATTAAATCAATCACTGACTACACATTTTACAGACACACTCGCGATCTATAACCAAGTATATTCAACCGAACTAGGAGCGTTCTGCTAGACACGTAGTGCTCCGTCGAGGTTCACAGCGATACTGATCTCGGTTTTTCGCGCGCCCCTCCAAAGTCAATGATCTGTCAAACTCAAATTGACCGAATGAACGAATGACGTCACACTCGACCATAGAGCACTAGAGTCTTGCATTACGCCAGAGTGAATTTCATTCACTCACACAATAATTATTACGCGCCGTCACGGCCAGACTGACATGTCGCTCGTCCTCGTGCGACCAATGCCAGAGATCCGTCTGTGAACAAATGTACGAGGCTTTAATTCTTTTCGCACTGACACGCTCGTCCATCACTGACTTCCATCGCCGCACAGGCCTAACATCACTCGTTGGTGTTCTTCGGCCACAAACGAGCAGAACCGAGCAGCCACTCATTGGTGCCCCTACGACTATGAACTAGTCAGACCGGGCGACCACTCATTGGTGCCCCTGCGACCATAAACCAGTCGGAACCTGGGCCACCACTCATTGGTGCCCCTACGACCATAAACCGGTGGAACCCGGGTGACCACTCATTGGTGCCCCTGCGACCATAAACCAGTCGGAACCCGGGCGACCACTCATTGGTGCCCCTGCGACCATAAACCGGTCGGAACCCGGGCGACCACTCATTGGTGCCTCTGCGACCATAAACCGGTCGGACCCCGGGCGACCATTCATTGGTGCCCCTCCGACCATGAAAAAGTCGGACTCCAAGCAACCACTCATTGGTGCCCCTACGACTGCAAACCAGTCGGGCCGGGCAACCACTCGTTGGTGCCCCTACAACCACCTACATAGTTCGAACATCGACCCTCGTGGAGCCAGTCCAAACATGAATGTGAGTCTGGACCTACGTACAACCACTCGGTGCCCCTACAAACACCTACACTATCCTGCAAGGCTAGCAACATTACATAGTTCGAACATCAACCCTCGAGGAGCCAGTCCGAACATGAATGCGAGTCTGGACCTACCTACTTACAATATGCATCAAGATCTGTGGAAGGTGGACTAGTAGTAATGATGTGAGAATTAATCGCTGAGAATGTGTCGTTGTCGTGAATTCTTCCTTCGTTCTGACTATGGACCGCCGTCTCGGCCAGCTCGTTATGAATTTCTGCTACAGTGATATGACTAATCTCTCGAGATCGGATTGAGGCATTGGGGTTCGAAGCTAGGAGATGAAATGTACTGAAGTCTGCTCAAACACGATGTGTCCCAACTCTATCCGCCATATTGGAAGCGAGTAGCGTCTACATCCTAGCCCAAACCGCGGCCAGGCTTTATTTGAATAGGTTTCCATGGTAGTAGTAGTAGTAGTAGTAGTAGTAGTAGTAGTAGTAGTAGTAGTAGTAGTAGTAGTAGTAAAGTAAAGCAAGAATGGAAACCAATAAACCAACACTGACTATACTCCATTTAGTGCTCTATCCGCATACCCTCGAAACCGATTAATTAGAACACACTTATGGTTCAGAATTAGTTAGGAGCCAATTTTGTTACACTTCGCTTTTCTGTACAAAATTAACATACGCGCTTCGCAGCATCTGCAGACGCTCTCGTAACCGCTCCATTACCCTGTCTATTCACGAGGTCATGAATCACGACTACGCTTCCCCGGACCCTTGGTTGAGTCGCACGGAATGCACTATCTACGCTGTTACTTTATATCACTCAATCATTAATATGGAGCGAAATAAGACGCATGGAGGAGCACACTGCCCTCCCACAAACCGGAACGGTTTCATTACCAGCCCGGCCATCATCCGTGTGTTGATCCATCGAAGTCACTACTGAATCGGCACGATCGGCTGTGGAGCGAACATATCTATCACACTTACGGGGAAGCTGTCACGTTCATCTAGATCATTGATTGCCTATTAAACAGAGTAGCCCTATGACACCGATACTACCCTGTGAAGTAAGATAAGTGACCCAAGGACGCGCCTGTTTGGAGTAGTAATCCTCAACTTGGATATCTCTGCCAATGCTTGTCAGTATCTGGAACTTTAGGACTTCTCCTGTTCTAATCATATAACATAGACAACCCATTTCCATGTAGTATTTCGAAATGGCGCACATTGGGAGAGACCCACGTCGAGCAGTTGACCATGGTGGCCTAATTGGTTGATTGATTGATCGCTGTAGAATTTCGTTTATGTGACCAAGTGCGACGAGAAACCGTTACTTGAGATAACAATGAAACATTACTTGCTAATAGAACATCTTTCCCTATATCCGAGGTAGGCGAGGATATTGAAATCAAAGACGTCCTAATTTCACCAAATGAGACATCTCAAAGCAAAGGCGCACAGCTTGTGACGAGATGATCACTCATACCCGAGAACACAGTACCGAAGCACTTTATTTTCACTCCTGTACACCATATACTGATGTGACGGATTACAGCCCCCTTCATCTGATTATAGTCTGTACGTCAACTTCTGACATCTGATCAATGATTCGTACTTAGACCCAATTTTGCCTGAAATTTCGTAACAGTTTGAAGTTTACGCACCTCACCTTGTCCCCGTGATTGCAGTGAGTCGGGTTCAGTTCTTTTTTTTGGCGGTAGGTGTCAAAAAGTCAACACATCATATCAAAATTAAAATATTATTTTAATAATATAAACTCTAAATAATAACCTGCTTAATGTGTGTCACATAAATGCACAGAGCATACCTTGTCACTACAGTGACCTGGTCGAGGCTTTCACAAACACGAACATCCATGCCATCCTGGTCTCGGAGAGTATGCTCAAACCTGAGTTACTGTCTACTTCTTACTCTCTTCCTGGCTTTATTCTTTTACGCAACGACCGAACTGGAAAGGGTGGAGGTGGAGTTGCCATTTACATACGGAGCTCCCTTCCTTACAGGATTCTAGCTTCTTCGTGTCCAAACTACAACGCTGATGCAGAATACCTATTCCTCGAGGTTTGTGTCAGGGGCATCAAACTTGTTCTCGGTGTTGTTTATTGTCCTCCGACTGTTAACTACTTCTCCAGTCTGGAAACAGTTCTGGAATCTTTAGGGTCAACGTACGCACATCACGTCATCATGGGCGATCTTAACACGAATCTCCTGAATCTTCAGTCACCTTGCGCCCGTAAACTTCGCCACATTGTCGAATCAGCCAGTCTTCACATTCTTCCATTGCATGCTACTCATCATGATATTTTGGTGGAGGACACTTGGCTTGATCAGATATTAGTTTCTTCCAAAGCACACGTTTCGTGCCACGGACAAATGCCTGCACCGGCATTTTCACACCATGACCTTATTTTTCTATCCTACGTATCCCATGCGTTGTTTTGGCCGCATAGATGTGGACAAATTGCGTCAGGAGGCCTGTTCGGTAAGCTGGGATGCCTTAGATGCAGCACTAACCGTTGATGAAAAGGTACCGGTGTTTAATGACGTGGTACTCAGCCTCTACGACGCGCATGCTCCCATCAGGAAAGTAAAACTGAAACGAACACCGGCACCTTGGATTACGACGGAGGTTCGTGCGTCAATGCGTCGAAGGGACCGGGCCTTTAATAAATTTAGGAGAAACCGTACGGAAGAAAATTGGAATTGCTTCAAAGCAGCAAGAAACTACTGCAACCAGATGATACGCAACGCTAAACACCGACATATCCATAATAATATAACTTCTTCATCTACAAATATTTGGAAGTTTTTGGGCACCTTGGGTATTGGAAGACAGCATGTGGACTCTCAATTGACGGTTGGTCTGGATGATCTGAACCGATATTTCTCCACTACGACTTCTCTTGATCACCAAACCAAAAGTCATACACTGAGTTACATAGCTGGTCTAGTCAGTCCTGATATAGATACTTTCAAGTTTTCTCCAGTTGCAACCGAGGAGATCAAAAATAAAATTTTAGCGATTAAATCTAACGCAGTTGGTTGTGACAACATTAGTCGACGTATGGTAGTAACAATTATCGATCAATTACTCCCAGCAATTTCCCACATTATGAATTATTGCCTCTATTCTGGCACGTTTCCATCTGCTTGGCGTAAGGCTTACGTGATACCCTTGCCAAAAATAAGCAATGCCATACTGCCTAACCACTTTCGTCCAATTTCCGTACTCCCATTCTTGTCTAAAGTACTTGAGGCCTGTGTGCTAACACAACTTGCTTCATTTATACATCGGAACAAGTTGTTAATTCCGTTACAGTCAGGCTTCAGACCTGGCCATAGCACCACATCTGCACTACTAAAAGTCACTGGTGATATAAGGACGGGAATGGAGGCCACTAAGGTGACCGTACTTGTTTTAGTGGACTTCTCCAATGCCTTCAATACAGTCAGTCATGATATCTTGCTGTCCATCCTTTCCTACCTTAAAGTCTCCTCGGAAGCACTGGAATTCTTCTCGAATTATCTTCAGGGGCGCCAACAGTCTGTCCGTAGTGATGATTCATCATCTAGCTGGTGCTTTCTGGACTCTGGCGTCCCTCAAGGCGGTATCCTCTCTCCTTTATTATTTTCTATTTTCATTAATCTCGTGACTTACAATCTTCGCTGTGCGTATCATTTGTATGCGGATGATCTGCAACTGTATGCACAAGCACCTGCGGAAGGTATAACAGCAGCGATCCAAGACGTGAATAAGGATTTAGAAACTTAAAAAACTGGTCGGCTAAATTCGGCTTAACTGTGAACCCATCCAAGTGTCAGGCTCTTATGGTAGGCAGTAACTTGATAACCAGCAGAATTGACACTGCGAGTCTGCCACCAGTAGTATACAACGGCATAATAATACCTTTTAGTGCATCAGTAAAGGATCTGGGACTACACCTCGATTCCTCCCTCGACTGGCGAGTACAAATCACGAACTTGAGTCAGAAAGTCACAAGTAGACTTAGAGTTCTGTATCGCCTAAAGAACTTTTTACCTATGAAGACGAAAGTGCTGTTGGTGCAAACTCTGATCTTTCCGCTGATTGACTATGGTGATGTGTGCTACTATGACCTGAATGCAGACCTTCTCAACAAGATAGACCGTCTTCTCAATAACTGCATTCGATTTATTTTTAACCTTCGTAAATATGACCACGTGTCCTCCTTCCGTTCCCAGCTTAATTGGTTGCCTATCCGTCATCGCCGTAAGTTGCGCTGCCTTACCATTCTTTATAACATTCTTTTCTCTCCTACATCTCCTACTTACCTAACTTGTTCCTTCCAACTGTTATGTACAAACCACAACAGAAATCTTCGCTCTTCGAATAACCGTCTCCTCTCATGTCCTTCCCACAGAACTAACTTCTTAGGGTCATCTTTCTTTGTGCAGGCGATCCTTCCATGGAACGCACTGCCTCCCGAGATCAGGATGAGCACGACCCGGGATATGTTCAAGTCAAGAGTTCGGCTTTGGCTTCTCAAAGAGATAGCAGAGTCATCTCAACATTAATATGTAATCTCTTATTGATATAATATATATTTATGTTGTATGTATGTTTAAATATATGTGTATATGGTTGTATTGTACTTATAAGCATGTTTATGTGTATTTAATATGTATGTAATGTATTTTTATAATATTGGAACATTGAACAGTAAACTTCTTTTGTGCCTACCTCGTTAACGCTCTGCACCACCCTAGGTTGACTGGTAGAGAATGCCTACGGCATTAAGTCCGCCTTTGTACATTGTGCATGAAGTTAAATAAATAAAAAAATAAAAAAACCATCTACAGTTAATAACCTAGTGTCAATTTGTTAGCACTCAGACAACGCGGAATCAGCTGGTAGCCATTCTGGTGGTGGTGGACCCGTAATTACACACTTTACTCCACTTCATCATACTGTAGGGTATTTGACAAATAAATAGCAGCAACCGCCGCTTCTAGCAATCAACTCCTAAAAACTCATTCTATCGTCATTCTCCGAGCCCTTTTCTCGACCTAGTCGGTCTCGGCTCTCCAGTACAAACGCGGTGCGACTTGATCTCGAAACACTCCGCGAAGCGACTGCCATCCGATCCCCACAACCAAGCGGCGTACCGAAATTCCGCAGCCACACCAGTCGGACCCCCGCGAGCTCCAATCACCCGCAGCGGCCGCCACAAATGCTCGCATGACAACCGGGATATATGACTCATCGGGCCCTCCGTAGCACGTAGACCAGACCAAAGCCAGCAGACTCATACGAGCACACAAACACCGGCGCCGACCGGGGATTGAAACCGAGGCCCCGCGCAGCAGCCGCACCGACCACCGCTACGCCACAGAGGCTTTCACCAGAATGTCGATCATATAATCGCCCAGTAAAAACGAGAGACTACTCGGGGCAGTTTATCGGCCTCAATCCGCCAATTTGGCGACGAGAACTATTCCTTTACTCGACCCGAAATATTTGGTTACCAAACTGTTGGTTCGTGTATTCTTGCTAGGAATCCGCCACGCCTTTTCTACCTAGGTACACAATAGTGTGACCTCAAAGTGAAGTACACCACGGTGAGTCTACCCACTACCCCCTTATGAGAAATATAACACGAACATAACCCGTCAGAGCCGATGCTGATCGCAGAGCCGATCGCTACTCAGCATCATAGAAAATTAGACTGACAAGCCAGCACGCGATTATTAACAGAGTTCAACCTTCGTCATAGGAAGCTATATCTTACACTGTACAGCTACATTCACCTATCTGTCCACCAACAATTAAACACAGCTCGAAACTCCGAGGGACCTATACATCTCAAGACAAGACACACCGGGTCAGTACCTGCTACCGAAAATATATCGAAACAAAAAAAGCAAACGCAAAAACCAACACTTAATACATCGTGATATAATCGGAATCGTAAAACTACTCACTTTTACGTAAATTATGTCACTTAACACTAGAAGGGCCGGGCTTCATGCTATACCTTAAAAGACCGCAGCAGTCAATTTGACGGTACTAAAGATGAAGTCAGAATATTTATGACATAATTGAATATTTTGCATTAAAATAAAATAAAAATAATATAAATTCATTTTTTTTATTAATGGTAAACAATTTTAGCATTAAACTGAGAGTAACATTTGTAGCAAGTAATAGTTTTTTAGATTCTTTTGTACATTTTCCACAAACAGCTTTTTTATAGATAGTGCAGTTTTCACATGTTTTTTTTTTTTGTATAATTACTATTGATTTGACATTGCCGCCTCTTATTGTTTGTAGTACATGGTTCACTTGTTCAGAATTAGTTTCTTGTCTTTGTGTCGCAGTTGAAGTGGATTTTTTTCACATACTCTGCACGTAGTTCGCTCACTAGTTGAAGGATAAAATTATGACGAATTTTTTTTATTCCTGTGACTTTTTGATATAGAATTCAAGAGTTTATAGCTGCTAAGTCAAGTATATTGTAAAAAACGTGAATAAGGCCATCTCCGACTTCCAGCTCTTACGGTATAATTGCGTGCCATTTGATCAATGATGTCTACACCAAATTATAGACGTGAAAAGTTGTTAGTGGTAACGTTTTGGCCCTTTTTGAAATAGGGTTTTACTAGTTTCAAAACTACATATTCAGGTAATGAAATATCCTTTGAACGGTTGTCGTCTTTTCCTAGATACGGAAATCCTTCATATAGGTACTTACTCTCTCTATATATATCCAAAATCATCGCAAATTTGTTATTGGCTAAGCGAGCAGAACGTGTGCTTCTCAAATCAAAAGTAAGTATTTCATGATCCTACTTGAATCTATTTTTGCTCATAGTATTTTTGAAAAAGGGTGGTTCCCAATCTTGCGACCACAAATGTCTAAATCTAAGTGGCTCATGCAATAGGCTCTACGAGCATACATCAAAGCAATAAATGCATCTAGTTCGTCTAGGAATAAATTCCAAGTGTCATCTTGACTCTTGTCATGTGCTTCCTTTTCAGTAAATTCTTTTATACGTCGTAGAATGAAGCTAGGCAGTAACAACTTACTCAGAATTCAATTCAACATAAATAAAATCAAAATTACGCACAGTAGTTTTAAGAGATCGTTGTTTACTATTCTTATCGCTGCCTTGTATAAGTATGCCGTCACATTGACAGTACCCGGTCTTAGTAGGTATTTGTAATAAAATCTCATATACAACATATAGTAAAAAAAATAATTATATAGGTTTAGCATAACAATAGCAAATTAGGAAAAGTCAAAAAATATGAAAAGAAACAATAAAATAGTTTGTGAAATATTTAAGAATGAAATTGCCTTGCGGTCAAATTGACTGCCTTGGTCTTTCTAGTGTTAAATAAAAAGATTATATCGAGAACTGGTTCCTTTTGTCTCACTACCTCCCCACTCAATATAAGACGTTTTAACACGAGCCTTTGCACTATGGTAACATGGCATCTGCGTACTGACAATAAAGAACTCACTGTTGTTAATATAGGGTAGTTCGTTAAAAATTATAGTTCTCACTTCTTGTACGTACTGATTGCGTAACCGCATCCTAAGCTAATCTAAGCAATCACAGTAACCTTTTGCAGCGTACCCTACTCAATTCGAATAATAGTATAGAAACTAGCATAGTTAAATATTCGGGATATTTCGAAACTCTCTCGTGTAATGACAATTTAACTTAGACACTATATTATTAGGTGCAAACTCCGCTACCTCATAAACCTCTGCTCACGGGTTTCCCGAACTGCTATCGTCTTTTCTGGCACTACATGGAATAGTAGAAATAGGATAAGACTTTTTATTCAAACACGAATTTGTACCCTCGAGTAATACCTTTACAACAATATCTTTCCCTGGAGGGTGGAATGCGATATTCCGCTACCAGAAAATTATTTGGCTATACCACTTGTTTTTAAAAATAAGCACACACTGTCTACGAAATAAAAAGGAACGAGCTCACCGGGTGATGTAGTCGGGATGCAGCCAACAATTAGGAAAGTCACAGTTTCACGTTATTTCATGTAAATCCGACTAGCGAGTCTTTTGGTTGCCACTGCTATTCTCCTCAGCTTGTTGCCCTGGTATCCCACTTCTGATGCAGGCACATGGGGTTTACTTCGGGTCTGGGGCCTCTTAGTAGCCCATTGTAAGCTTGCACTTACAATCTGCGTGGATTTTACGGGCGAGGAGATAGGACAACCTAATACACGAATCACCACATTTCAATTAAATCAATCACTGATTACACATTTTACAGACACACTCGCGATCTAAAACCAAGTATATTCAACCGAACTAGGAGCGTTCTGCTAGACACGTAGTGCTCGGTCGAGGTTCACAGCGATACTGATCTCGATTCTCCGCGCGCCCCACCAAAGTCAATGATCTGTCAAACTCAAATTGACCGAATGAACGAATGACGTCACACTCGACCATAGAGTACTAGAGTCTTGCATTACGCCAGAGTGAATTTCATTCACTCTAATTACACAATAATTATTACGCGCCGTCAAATATAATAAACATAAAAATAACAAAGAAACAGTACGACGAATAAAAACAAAAGAAAAAGACACAGTTAATCCTTCAGAAACAACAATTGCAATCTTCGATTTGGAAAAGGTTTTGAGCATCCCACAGTCTGAGGTTGGATCGTTTCACTATAAGAGGAAGTATCCCATTTATAATTTCACTGTGTACGATGCGACTCAGAGTAAAGGTTATTGTTCCGTTTGGCATGCTCAAATTGCTAAAAGGGGGGCAAACGAAATTGGTAGTTGCTTATGGCAATTTCTACTTAATGAAAAACAAAGAGGTATCCACGACATATCGTTATACTTCGACGGGTGTTGGGGACAAAATAAAAACAGATTTATATTCGCATTATATATTTATGCTGCACAGAAGCTTCAACTGAATATCACGCACAGATTCTTTGAAACTGGCCATGGCCAAAGTGAGGGGGATTCGATGCATTCTAATATTGAACGCGAGTTAAAACATAGAGTGGTGCACACTCCTGATCAGATGTACACAATCATTATGAACGCGAAGGTGCATGGAAATAAATATGACGTTAAACAGATAATGCAAACCGAGTTTTATAATATGAAGGCATTAATAGACAATAAGAACTGGATGAAAGATGATGAGGGGCAAAAGATATTTTGGACTCAAATCATGAAAGTGAATGTCTCACATTCAAATCCATCAATTTTGAGATACAAGTACAACTTCGATTCGGAATATTCCCAATTGAATACGGACAGTGTCAGAAGAATAAGAAGCAAGCGGGGACAAAGACAGATAGCAAGCGCAAATCCAGGTCTATCCATCTCAAATATGCCCGAACTCCAAGTACTATACCACGACCCTATTCCAATCAACAAGGCTCTTTATGATGACCTCATGAGCCTCTATAAGACAGGAGATACTCCAAGTTACTATCATGGTTTTTATGAGTCCTTGCTTCATGACACTAACAGTTCTGGTAACAATAACGATGATGACGAAGAGCACGACAATTTGTGATTATTAGTTTATTATATTTACGAAATGGCGCACATTGGGGGAGGCCTATATCCAACAGTGGACTGCAGTGGGCTAATTGATTAATTGATTGATATTTATATTTAATTTTAAGAAACTGATTTAATGTAATAATAGTAATCATGAGGCTGTTCGTGTTATGTCATATTAGTATTTTAATTATTTACCTAGAATTATAGGAATTCACACCTTAATGATCATAAAGCTAACTTACATTAATAGCAAATTGATACGAATGCTAATAGATAGATCGATAATGAGAACCTAGTTAGTTAATTTTAGAATTATTGCTAGGGTATTGTGTTTTTAAAGTTTATTTTGTAACTTTTGAATTAAGCTAATATTGATGATTACCATAATGGGTTTTATTGGAAATCTAAATTTATATCCCTTATAGAAAAAAAGTTTTGCAGCATTTATGAGAATAAAATGATAATAAAGTATTATCATCATCACTCCCATCCCAAAAACTCGTAGAAGAAAATGATAAGTAACGATTATCATATTTCTTTCTGATCGCGCTGAACGGAGAATAAAATGATAATTGATGTTATACAACTTCGATGATGATCATTTACACTAACTTTTTATTCTTTAAATTATCTTAATTTAAACAGGTGTTGGGCAAATTTAACTAAAACGATTCAAATGAAGAAAAAAATACGTTTTTAAAAACCTAAAAATCACGCAGCTATGTCCAGTATTTCCGGAGTAATCGTTGAAAACATGTTTTTTATTTTTCCTGAAAAGTTGTGTTTTTGCAGTTATCATTTTATTCTCCGGGGACGGCGATATTACAATTTTCTACCTACAGCGCGGCGGCCATATTGGAGGCCAAAAATGACGTCAAACTCGAAAACCCATAAGACCATACCCATGTTGCAATTTAGCTAGGACACCGTGGCGGCCATATTAAATGCCAAAAATGACATCAAATTCACACTCAGCATACTCAAAAACCTATTAAACTATACCCATATTGCAATTTTCTACCTACAGCGCGGCGGCCATATTGGAGACCAAAACTCAGCATACTCGAAAACTCATTAGACCATACCCATATTGCAATTTATCTAGGTCACCGCGGCGGCCATATTGGATCCCAAAAATGACATCAAATTCATACTCAGCATACTCAAAAACCTTATAAACCATACCCATATTGCAATTTAGCTAGGACACCGCGGCGGCCATTGTGGATTCTAAAAATGACATAAAATTCGTACTCAACACACTCAAGAACCCTCTTATGTGGCAAACGAGGGTATTACCCTTTTTTTCTTGCGAAGATCCGCTGTGGAAAAAGCCCGATTGCGAGTTTGGAGATGCGGTCTATACTAACATCACTCACAGTCAATCTTCTTAAATAAATAGTAGTAATAATGTGCCTACCTATGTTTATTTATATTGTCATTTATGTATGACACTTCTCGTTGAAAATATAGTTCACCACCATCTAGTAGCTACTACTGCAAAACGTAAGCTGAACCTCGGGCTATATTGTTGACATCTAGTGGCGAATACAACTATTTAAAATAAGCTTCCTTTTCCACTTGAGAGGGTTGGTATTTCTGGAGCGAGAATCATTACTTTGCCGTCTTTAGACTAGCACGGAAAGTAAAGATTATTTATCTGTATACCGCCAATCTGTTTTTGTTAAAAATTAATAGACAAGTATTTGCAAAACATTTTAATGTTGTAAAATTTGTTATGATTGTTAGACTCATTATAGAGTTATTTTGGTGCCTTTCACTATAGTTAAAAGGTTGTAATTTTGTTAAGACAATGAAGTAGGTATGAGAAAGTGAAAATAGAAGCGTTTTACCTGAAATAAAACGCATATTAAAATACTTACCTTACTGGAAGCTTTTATATTGAGAGAGGGCGCTTCAATTTCCGTCATGATGTTCCAATGTTTTTGACTTTTTAGTACTTGATTTCCGGTAATCAGTGGCACCACCTGGCGGCAGCTCGAGGGAAACTTAGTTTATAAGAGTTTTTCGGAGCCATTTTGGATTCATTGGCTCAATATAATCACCAGGCAGAAATTAAGTGTAAAGCTTCCAGTATGGTAAGTATTTTAATATGCGTTTTATTTCAGGTAAAACGCTTCTATTATCACTTGACCGTTACTGGAAGCTTTTATATTGAGAGTCTGTTTGTTTTCGCCTGGTGACACCACTATAACGAAAAAGGGCTTTTGATAACTAATGTGGAACTAAAAATAACGCCATGTGGTATTTGAAATTATTTAATCAAATTTAATTATAATATCTTAATGAACTTGAAAGATTCTAACATCATTATGTAATTTAATAATCAGCCATCATACTAGTATACCTAATATATCGATGTAAACTGACAAAATTATTGGTGTACAGATTTTAAAACTAACTGTTAACAAAGAAAATAATAATCGTACAGAATTGTACAAAAAAAGTAATTAAATGTAATTATTTAAGTACCAAAACTTGGATTTGCTAATTTATTGCTGTGAATGATTGAGTACCCTCTTGAGAATTATTGCTAACAATAACTTTTCGTTCACAAAATTTATGGAAAGTTTTAGCAGACCGCCAATTGCCGCGAGCTAAAATCTCATCAACTGAAACGTTCTGAAGCCAGCTTTTTGATGCTACTGCCGATCGACCACTTCCTGGAGGAGCAGCAATACCAGCTTCTTTGAATAAGGACTTCATCCAGCCTGCTATTACCGTACGGGAAGCAGACTTCGCCTCACCTCTGACTGTAATAAAAATATTACACGATTCTATGCTTTCACGTCTTTCCTTCAATAAAAGTATTGTTCTGTCTATCCAAAACACAGCATCAAGGTTATGATTGGCTGGATTAGATATAAATTTCCAACAAGATTGTCTATGTTTTTCTGAATCGGTCTTCAAACCAAATTCGGGGATCAGAACTATATAATTATCAGCTTTAACACAGTGGTCGGGATCAACTCTAAGCAATGTTAGGTCATGCACTCGCCTCCCCGAACACAGAAGTAGCAAAACTGCTGTATGTCGCGATACTTGAAATATATTGTTTTCATCAATTTTATATTTCGCTAAATAGGAAAATAATTTATCTATATCCCAAATGGGTGCTTTAGCAGTGATTGGATTCTTTAAGGCAATTGACTTGAGAACATGCTTAACCAAAACGTGAGAGCTTAAATTACTTGAACTATCCGCGTTACATAACGTAGAAATTACTGATTTATGTAAAAGAATTGTATTGTACGGTAACTTATGAATTATATATATATAAATCAGCTAAAAACTTTGCAAGCTCAGAACCAGTAGGATTTATATGATTGATACCATCGTCTTTCGTCCATGAAATCCACCGTTTCCAAGCAACTTCATAAGTTTTCAGGGTAGATTTACGCCAAGAATTTTTAAGAAGATATAATTGTTCAGTATTCCATGAGTCTACCGCCTTAGACCACCTCCACATTTCCAGACTTCGAGGACGATCTGGTGAACTTGCGGAGGGGGCATCCCTGTTGACGTGTCTATCAGATGTTTGTGTAAATTGGTCAATGTGAAGGGAGCTTCGAACGCACGGGCTTTTAGGTCTGCTCGCCAAAAGACTGTTCCAACGAGGGACTACTATTAAAAATACCCCTGTTGACTGATTCAGGTGGATTAGGACCTTGGGGACAAGAAATGGTGGTGGAAATACCCAAGCTAGTTGGTAGTTCCATGGAACACTGAAAGCATCATGGAATAAGGCTTGACGAACTTTTAAATCTCGGGATACGTAATTGTAAACAACATGAGCCGTCTCCGACGCGAACAAGTCTATTATCGAAGTTCCCCATTTTGCAAACACCATCTCCACACAGGCTGGTAGGAGATGCCACTCTGAAGGTTGGCGATGACGAGACAAATGATCGGCTTGATTGTTGTACTTGCCCGGGATATGGTGTATGCTGAAGTATATATGGTAATGATCTAGTAAAGTTAAAATTTGATAAGTTATATCCATAAGGGATTTGGACTTCGTACCTCCTTCCTTGCGCAGCTGAGCAACTGCTGTCGTATTGTCACATTGTATCATCACTGAGCTGCCCCGTAGTGACACAGCCTGAGTTTGGAGTGTAACTGTTGCTCCTCTAGAGTCCAGTCGGCCCAAAATGCTTTGTTGTTGAGTAATGCTCCCCACGCTAGATCTGACGCGTCGGTTACAAGGAAGTTCTCTGGAGGAGGGTAATGTAAGGGGGTTGGTGACTGACAGTTCTCTACCCACCACTTCAATTCTTTCTGTACTTCGTGCGGTATTAGGTGATTTTTCATTGTTTGCCATCGTATCGAGTTTAGGAACATTAAAGTTTGTCGGTGATGCAGTCTGCCTCGTGGGACAGTAAAACTGGCAAAATTCAAGAGCCCTACTACGCTTTGAAGTTCTTTTAAGGTTGTTTTTCCTCGAGTCTGTAATTGGTTCACTTTTTGTCTTATTGTGTCTATCTTTTCGTTTGGTAAGGATTTTAGATTTAACCATGGTTGCCAAATGATTCCTAGGTAATTTATGCTCTCTTGTGGGGTCAGTATTGATTTTTCGAAATTTATATGAAATAGAAAATGTTCTTGAGGCTGTGCTGAGACCGAATGGTAGGCATGTCAATTGGAGCAATTCTCGGTCGTAAATAATGCGAAGGAACCGTCTTTGAGATATTGTGACGCTCTGATGGAAGTATGCTTGAAACAAATCGATTTTGACAGTCCAATCCTGAGGTTGTAGGAAATCTGGAACCTTGTTCATATTTACTAGGTGGAATGGCTCGGCTACTACGTATTGATTTAGCGTTTTGAGGTTGAATATGGGTCGAGCTGACCCGTCGGCTTTCGGTACAAGGAACGGAGTTGTTGGACATACCTCTTCCTTTGTATTGGTTGGCATTGGCATGAAAAAACTGAGGAAGATAGTTTGGAAAGTAAGCATCACCCTGCGAGGGTGGATAATTACAAGCATGCATGTCCATGTTGCTTTGATTGCCTGGTTCAATGAATTGATTATGAGCTCTACGCGATGGAACTTTACGAGCACCATGCCCCCGCGAGGGGCGGTGAGTTACTTGGACAGGTTTAGCTGGTAAAGCACTCGTAGCTTTTGGTGTCCAAAAAGCTTTAAGAACGCCGCCTGCTTTCTCTAGCACTGAGGTAAGGGCTCCTGCTTCAAAAATGTGTGTTGTAGATGGCGGGAATATATTTAGTGAGGCTTTAATCAAAGGGTCACGGATTTGGCTTGTAATAGTTTCACGACGCATCTCTATACTTTCAGCTCTATGGTCACAGAACATTTGTAACAGATCCGAAGAAACTTTAAACAAATCGCCTTTTAAAAATAACTCGTCAATTTTTGAACTTAAGCTATCAAAATTCACAATAGTATTTTTAGCCCAAGATAAAAGCTTTTTAATGCCTTCTTTTAAAGTCATTTTTTGTTTTAAAATGCCATAAGTAATCGCCGCATAGGATTTTTCAGCATAGGCAAGGCGCCGTGCAGTGTCATGATTTGATCTCATCATTAACATCGAGGTCTACAAAGCCTGGGGTGTGATTGTAAAGCTTTTGTGTATCTGAGTATCGTACGCCAGACCACTTGGTATTACCCAACCTCTGAACATCGATTAACATTTTTAAATACAAATCTGGCGTCTTAGGGACAGACGATTTTTTTAATTTTGTTTCAATTTCGAAAGAAACATCGTTATCATCGTGATTATCGGGCTCTAAATCAACTTGATCGCACAATTCAGACTCATCTGGATAAATTGATACGCTCTCTTGCCAATCATTATCATTTTGTTCGTTTCTAGTAACAATTTGTCGAAGTTCACCTAATTCTTTCATCAGCATGTTCATCGTAACGCTAGAATGCCTCGGACGTTTTGATTTCTTATTGCTGCTTCGTTGAGACTTTTGCTCATCGTCCGAAGACGATGATGAGCTAGAAGAGCTACTCGAACTACTTGAAGGTCTACTATGTTTCCTTTTACGTAATTCACCACAGCCTTCAGAGCGGGAAGTACCCTTATCCATTTCTTAAATAAAAAGAAAAATGCTTAAGGCACCTTATCTTACAAACAATACCAATTAATAATTAATTTCAATAATTAATTTTTAATATTTAAAGAAAACATTAATCAAAAGCATACCAAGTAAAGAAAAATGCTAGATATTAATGCAGAAAATTTAATTTCATCGAACGACAAAAATCATTAACAACTATAGTAGGTACCTCATTCGACTACACGTAAAAACAATGTGGAAACGACAAATCAAATACGAACTAAATCAATTATGAATTCGAGGTACTTACTGCGAAAATATGATGGTTACGCAGAAATCTGGATCGTTAAACTTGCGTTTAACTATATTTCGAATTACTCTTGCAAGGAAAGTATAAACCAACATTGTTCTTTATATATTCTACTGGGCTTATACTATTTAATTTGAACTTGGAACGTTAGCAACAGACTTCGGTCACTTTGTGTGTTGCGTCGACGGAAAACTGAACGCCAATGAATCCAAAATGGCTCCGAAAAACTCTTACAAACTAAGTTTTCCTCGAGTTGCCGCCAGGTGGTGCCACTGATTACAGGAAAACCGGATTTAAATATTCAAACCCCATTTCCTTTAAGAAATACCAAACATCTTTTAAGAATTTTAAAGTTATGACGTAGCCCTTTAAACACCGTACATTTTTTAATTTTAATGAATTATTTGTTAGGAATTCGGTATTGTCTAATTTTCGTAAATAATAATTCCAAGACTCTACATGATTACTTCTATTGTAAACATTTTCCCGAATTCCCTTCTTAGTATCTTTCGGCGATGCTGGGCCATTGGTACAATCAAATAATTTATCTAATTCTTCAATCACAAAAGCAGTTTCATTTAATTCATTCTTCTCTGTGGAATATTTTCAGGCCATCATTTTTAGAATCGCCGACATAGTATTACTAAGAGCATGAGCTGCATATTTAACTCTCATTTTATTTTTAAATGAGGGATTAACTATAACCGCATTTACTTCGGAAAAATTTCTGTTCTGTTCTTCAGCAGCTACTAAGTGGGACCATTTGCCAGTTTTACCACTGTATTTTACTGTGCCTCCGTTATAAAAATTGTTCCTTATGTCTTTAAATAAATGTGGTACATCATAAATAGTAAAAAAAAAATCCTATTGCAAATGAAAAAAATTATCGTCTGCAGTTCCAGCATACATTTTTTTAAGTATATTTAAGGCCCCTATATTTGTTGAACCTTGGTCACAGACTGTGGTGACAACTGTAAACCCAATTTCGTGGAGGGATTTAATTATGCTCAATATTATCGTCGCAAGGTTTTGAGTAGCAATAGTTCCCTCCACGAAATAGTGAGCTACATATTGTTTATACTTAATTCTCAGACCTTGGATGAGGAAAACCAAAGCATGGTCTGCTATTTTATTACGTCTTCCCATGTCTTCCCCAGGTCCAAGGTCGAGAGAGCCTTCAACTTTGTCTGTAACCTCATGGTATATTAAACATTTTTTTAATCCTATTTCATCAAAGAGGAGACTATCTAGAGGAGACTAGTATCCGAGGATTTAAGCCTGGCTCTATAGGTATTTCTTTTACCATTCTATTTAACGTTCTTATACTCGGTAGCGACATAAATTTTGCCATGAACCTGTACGCCTTTGGCGACCTTTTATAAATAGCTGAGCAATAAATTTTCGATTCCAACGTCCACCTTTTCCCAGTAGGTATTCTTTTTTTATTTTTCAACATATTTCTTACAAATTCCTTTAACATATCTGACTCTAAGTTGTCGAGGTTTAAGGTGCTTTTCGCAAGATGTTTCAATGATAATTTTGCAGTCTGCAATTTCTTCAGAAGTATATTCTCCCGTTCACCTATTGTAGTCTCTCCAACTGCAAATATCGAAGCAATATTATAGCGCGCTCTATAATATATATTTATAAATCTGATTCACGCATTCATTCGTATATAGTAGCTGTTCCTCGCGGCACCGGCCGTGTGGATGTTGGTTATCACGATATTTATGTACATTTCTCGAGGTCTAATCTACCTTTGCATCAAATTTCATTAAAATCGATTTAGTGGTGTAGATTTTTTGATATCAATCGATCCTATTTCATGTGGCGATCAAAACAATTTAAGATATGAGTACAGTAGGGCCTCGCTAATCCGGACCCCCACTAGCTCGGTGATCGCTGTAATCCGGACGCAGGCAGGAGGTTTGTGCACGGGGATGCGGGGGGATTTTCACATCACGCCCGCGTCGTGTTAGTTTGTTGTTCGTCATCAGTCGATTTGCTTGTACGTACGTATCTACTGTGTTATTATCGCTCACGTGATCGCGTTTCACAAAATGGCGCCGCCCGGCGTAAACATTCGACATTAACTTTAAAAGATAAAGTACGAATTATAGAGATGATTGACAAAGGCGACAGCTACCCTTGCATTGCTCGGAAGTTCGATATAGGCAGGTCAACTGTGGACGATATAAAGAAGAACAAAGACAAGATTTTAAAGTTTGTAAGCCACACAGAACGTGGTCCCGGTGTACGAAAAACACTCAAGAAACCTGAGAATCCCATTTTAGATGATGCTTTGTTCACATGGTTTTTACAACAAAGGCGATTACATGTTCCAATAAGTGGTGATATGATTTGCGAGAAAGCCCGTATTTTCCATCGCCAGATCACTAACTCGAGTACCAGCTTTAATGCAAGTAGGGGATGGTTAGATAACTTTAATAAACGCCATGGAATAAGACGCTTGAAAATGGCCGGTGAAAAACTATCAAGCGATGAAGAGCTTCAGAAAGTTATTAGAGAAAAAACCTAACAGCAGAACAGATTTACAATGCAGATGAGTCTGGTTTATACTGGCGATTGTTGCCTGATCATACTTTAGCTTCTAGTGATGAGCAGTCCGCTTCCGGGAGAAAAATGATGAAGATGAGGATCACATTCACGCCGTGTGCTAATGCAGCTGGCACTCACAAACTTCAATTGCTAGTTGTAGGAAAAGCGAAAAATCCGCGTGCTTTTAAATCAACAAATCTCCCAATATGTTATCGAGCACAGAAAAATGCTTGGGTTACTAAAGACTTGTTCCTTCAATGGTTCAAGATGGAATTTGTACCTGCGGTCCGACGCCACCTTTTGTCGGTGAACTTACCAACACGGGCATTGATACTACTGGATAATTGTCCCGGTCATAAATCAGCTGAAGAATTCATAACTGAAGATGGCAACATTTTTGCAATGTTCCTGCCACCTAATACCACGGCGTGTATACAACCCATGGATCAGAATGTTATACAAAATATAAAACAAAATTATCGCAAATCACTGTTAATTGATTGTCTCGCCAATCCATTGAGTAATGAAAATCTCGCTGATTCATGAAAATGCATAACTTTAAAGAACACAGTTTTTATTTAGCAAACTGTTGGGCGACGGTTAAAGAGTCCCTTATAAAGAAATCGTGGAAGAAATTGTGTCCTCAACTTCACGCAAATGAAAACTTCGAACCAGAGGATGATATTCCCCTGGCCGAGCTGATCAACAGATTAAGAGGAAGCACTTATCCGCAAATAACTGAGGCAGAAGCCCAAGCGTGGGCTTCTGGTGGCGCCGATGAAGAATTGCAAAGATGTGAGGTGTTAACTGACGAGGAGATCGTGCAGTCGGCTATGTGTGAAGATGACGAGCAAGATGGCGATGAAAGCGTTGAAGTCTCCACTTCCAAACATGTAACACCTGCAGAAGCTATGGGAGCTTTAAACACTGCTTTGAAATGGGCTGAAGATAATAATTTAGAAAGCCACGAAATTATGTTACTTCGTCGACTGAGAGACCGCGCTTTCGAAATGAAGAACGAAAATCTCAAGCAGAAGAGTATAACAGATTTTTTCACATCAACATAAACTCTTTTTTTACTAAACGCATGTATAATAAAAGTCTTATGTCACATAAATTAGTATTTTATTTAATGTCTTTATGTACATATTTGTATGTATTTATATATGATAAACCTCAACCTAATTTTGCTGACTATAAATCCGGACACCTTAATAATCCGGCAAGGGCCGATTTTTTGCCCGTCCGGATTAGTGAGGCCCTACTGTACTAGAAACAACAGAAATCGCCCAAAAACGTTTACCATACATTTTGTATGGAAAAACAAAAAAATCAATTAATATTTTAATTACCGCCAAATGATGCTACATCTTACTGTAATCAAATAAAACCAATTGATATTTCGTAATCGAAGAAATTGTAGTTTAGAACTACTGTTCAATTGTGCTAGTGAACTTTTAGAACGTTGGACTTTTCTGGCTGACTGTACGACTTTGCTAAAATCTGCGAATGTAGTTCTAAAATTAGGGCTAGTGTCCTAAAAACGAACACACCCTGCATGGCAACTTATTTTTATTATAATTCTAGGCTGACCCGACGACCTTCACACCGCCATTTTTATGCCTTGCCTGCGGCACCACCCATGTGGAATTCCAATCCTCCGATTTCTGCTGCAGTTCTGTTTTTTTACTCACATAATTATACAATTTGGTGCAGTCGTTCGGAAGTGTTGCGCGGACATACATTTGTGGCATTTCATTTTTATTTATACCGGGTGTAAGGGGAACGCTCCTGAAGCCGAAGGCCCGTAGTAGTACTCCGGGTATATTACGTATTGGCATTTAAAAATAAAAAAAAATCATTCCCTTTTTTTCGTTTTTTGGCATTACTTATTCTCTATCGTATTAGGAAAGCTCAATGAAACGACAATTTCCTAAAAAAAATCACTATCGTCGGAATAATTTTGCCCTTTTCCTATTCTGCTAAAATTTAAGAGCGATGGCTTCTCAGTGGCCACCGTGAGCGTAGCGTCCTTGTGGTCTTGTGATACAAATTGGAGTCATGTCTGCTATATAAATAGTTTTTCGATGGTGTATCGTCGGATTAATTTTGCACTTTTCGTAGTCTTCTACACGCAATAGTAGAGACATTGTGGTCAATTTTACAAATTAGTAGTCTGCAAACAAATAGCGCCTCAATATCTTCGTAATAATTTAAAAAGTGGTATTCTACTAATTATTTGACAGCTGTCAGAATGAATATTTCACCGTTCTGAAGAAATAGAGCGTCCACTATGCAGACGCACCCTTTTCGTGTAATTTGCCGTTGTGTTTAGGTCTAGGTAAACGATACTACCCTTCAAAACTCCCTACTAGAAGCCGCTCACGACGGAGATCGTCACCACGACGCTCTCAGAAATAGCTGCCAAGCTTCTGAGGCATAGCAGCGCAATTTATTAAGACATTTAAGCTCACAAAAAGCCTAGTGAGAGAAATTGTCGAGGATACCTATCTCTGTGCGGCCAGAAAGGAATTACAAAGTGAGTTGATTATTTACAGACATTCTATATTTTATAAGCGTCGATAGCTTAGTGGTTAAGGAGCCGGCCTTACGATCGAGAGGTCCCGGGTTCGATTCCTAGCCATTACACTACCGACGTGAACCCACTCCTAGCACAAGCAATTCAGCTTAGTTGGAGGGGTTAGAGGGAATATTAGTAATTTCGGTTGCTAATTTACTATTACATAATATATGATGGTGGTATCTCCATGATGATGACTGATTACCTAAGTCAGTACTGACCCATTATCACTAAGTAGGTTATATAATAAATACACTAACATAATACACACTAATATAATAAATATTTATATACATAGGTATGTCTATTTATTCATCAATCAGTACCTTATCAATTACGCTAATCCACCGGCACGTACCCAACAATGGAGACGGAGGAGGGGACAGTTATCACAAAAGCGCATTTAATGTGGAGTGTCCAATCATTCCAGCCATATAAAGCTGCTGGACTGGATGAGATCTTCCCAAAAATGATCCAAGCAGCCTTAAAATATATAGGCGACGATCTTCTGGCGTTATATAACTGCAGCATCAGAATGAAGTACATACCAAAGAGATGGAGGGAAGTAAGAGCGGTGTTCATACCGAAACCAGGAAAGGCCACGTACCAAGAAGTCAAATCCTTCAGATAAATAAGCCTCTCCTCGTTCTTACTAAAGACCCTTGAAAAGATAGTAGATAGACTGATTAGAGAACAAGTGGCCAGAAGCGGATCTCCACTGCATAGAAACCAGCATGCGTACATGGAGGGAAAATCAATCGAGACAGCCCTTCACAACCTGGTCAACAGAGTGCAGAGATCGCTGAGCAATAAAGAATACGCACTGGGATGCTTCTTTGACGTCGAGGGAGCATTCGACAGAGCGACTCCAGACTCAATAGAGGAAACCCTGAATCGGGAAGGAATAAACAAAGACATATCAGAATGGGTGAAAAACATGCTGAGACACCGACTGATACAAGCAGAGATAGCAGGAACAAGACGCACGGTGATAGCAAAAAGAGGCTTTCCGCAAGGAGGATGTCTATCGCCACTACTATGGTCCCTGCTAATAAATGAATTAGTTGACAAGATTAATAGGAGGCACATTTACACACAGGTGTACTCTGACGACGGTGTGCTCCTAATCACAGGAAAAGTCCTCAGTGTCATGTGCAACATCATGAACAAGGGGCTTAAAGAAGCACTAGAATGGTGCAGGCGTAAAGGCCTAAACCTAAACCCTGACAGAACCAAATTAGTCCTATTCACGAACAAGAGAAAAATAGGACAGACTGAACCAATTAGAATAGATAATCAGGACCTCGAAGTGGTGAAGGAGGTCAAATATCTAGGAGTAATACTGGACAGTAAACTGACCCATAAGACACACATAAGCCAAGCATGCTCAAGGGCGAAAATGGCCATGATGCAATGTAAAAGAGCGGTAGGCAGAAGCTGGGGGATGAAACCATCCATAGTGATGTGGATATACAAAGCAATTATATTGCCAAGGATATTACACGGAGCTCTAGTGTGGTGGCACAAAGCCCAAGCAGGAAAAAACAAACAAGAACTAAACAAAGTCCAAAGATTGGCAGCTCTTATGACCACCGGCGCGATGAGGACCACTCCTACAGCCGCACTGGAAATCATACTGGGCCTAAATCCTATAGACCTTGAAATAAAAAGGAAAGCAACAGAACAATGGTTCAAACTGAGAAGCACTGGTCAGTGGACTGCCAATACATTCGATGAGGACCATGCCAGATTCAGTCAAGGCTACGAAGAGAGACTATCAATGGTCCTGTCAAACAACGACCTGATTAGGAAGGAGAGGACTTTTGATAAGAAATATAGAATACACATAGGATCAAGAGAGGACTGGAAGATGAATGCAGAAGGCATCATCTGCTACACGGACGGCTCTAGAAAAGAATCAACCAAGCTTTCTGGCTCCGGCGTACACATCAGGTGCGAAAACGGTGCAGAAATAAATAAAACGATATCTTTAGGCAAATTTGCAAGTGTCTTCCAATCAGAAATTTACGCCATAATGGAATGCGCGGAAATGGTGGACTGCCTGAAAGATGCAGGTAGGTAACCATTTATAGCGACAGCCAGGCGGCACTGAGGGCACTAGGAAAGACAGAGACGACATCTGCACTCGTCAAGGAATGCAAGAAAACCATGGAAAGACTGTCCAGGAAACTCGACGTAACACTTGCCTGGGATGTCCTGAATAGCGGGAATATTCCAACTTTCGATACTGTGAGAGATGGAAGAAGGTACTGTAGCTTTGTGGACATTACGACTTGCACCACTAACGCGATCGCCTGGATCGACGCTTGGAGGGTTGACGCGAGCCTCACGCCGAGCTCAGACCACACCGGCATAGTGTTCAACCTCAGCCTGGAGAAAGCGAAAGGTACGAGCATTAGCCGTACCACGCGTGTCTATAACACCAGAAACCCAAACTGGGGTGCTTTCAAAGCCAATATGACTCGGCTGCTCCCGGATATAGTGATAGGCGACACAAGACACTACGACGAGCTTGATGTCTTGGCCGAAACTTATACGGGAGTAGTCGAGGATGCGTGCAGAGAGAGCATCCCAGTTACAAAACCAGGGGGGTTGATCGCTGCGCCGTGGTGGTCGGAAAAACTCGCCAACCTCAGGAGGACAATGATCACCTTCAAGCGTCGAATCAGGAACGCTGCGCCGGTCCGAAGGGCATTGATGATAGCGCAGTACCTGGAGAAAAAGGAGACGTATGAATGTGAAGTGAAAATGGCACAGGTCGAAAGTTGGAAGAACTTCTGCGGAAAGCAGGACAGGGAGGGTGTATGGGAGGGTATTTACCGTGTGATCGGGAGGGCCACAGTCAGGGAGGAGGATACTCTCCTCACCGCCACTGGTTCTTACCTGGACGCGAACGGTTCGGCCGAGTTGCTCGCCCGAACCTTCTACCCACAAGATCAGGTGGGGGAGGACAACGGAGGGCATCGCGAAATTAGACAAAAGGCTGAAGAACTGGATGAGGAAAGGGGCCATCATGACGATGACCCCCCGTTCACTATGAGCGAGCTTTACGGTGCCCTCCGGAGGTTCAACCCCAAAAATGCTCCGGGAGCGGATGGCTTCACGGCCGATATCTGCACCCACGCCATTGGGGCCGACCCCTTACTGTTCCTGAAGCTACTGAATCGGTGCCTCCACCATGGCTACTTTCCTAAGATATGGAAGGAAGCCGTGGTGGTGGCACTGAGGAAGTCGGGAAAGGACTCGTACGCCGTCCCCAAGTCGTACAGACCGATTGGTCTATTGCCCGTCTTGGGGAAGGTGTACAAGAGAATGCTGGTAGCTCGTCTCAACTTTTATATAATCTTAGATGAAGTTGTCAATATGTTTATAAATGACCTAAATAAGATAGATCAGCTACCACTGAATAATATCAAAAAAGCTTGGATATATGACAACTACCTAACATCACGTCTGACTTGGCCTTTTCTGGTATACGATTTCGGCAAAACCGTACTCGCGAAAATAGATGCAACTGTCATAAAATCACTAAAATCGTGGCTTGGACTAGCGCACTCTGCTGATCCCTCTGCTTTATTTAGGGATCAGAATAATTTTGGGATGAAATTAAAGAAACCATCGGAGCTCTATAAACACCTTAGAGTTACCAAAGCCCACATCTTAGGTAAATCCCAAGATGACACAGTCAGGGCACTCCCGAAAGATAATAACGCGTCCGAGCTTGAATCTAGACTTATATTCCATAAACGATTTATGATAGGAGCCCAGTCGAACAAAGTGGGGTTGGGAGTACGAGAGCCAAAAAGGGACCAGGATATACTTAGGTCCTTTCTGAAGCAAGACGAAAATGATAAATATCGAGTG
This sequence comes from Eilema caniola, assembly GCA_949126895.1. Lineage (NCBI taxonomy): Eukaryota > Metazoa > Arthropoda > Insecta > Lepidoptera > Erebidae > Eilema > Eilema caniola. Next base: position 2,676,300 of record OX421461.1, on the reverse strand, counting down.
CACGCGATGAATTTGGAAATCCAAAACGAATGGTTGACAATGGGAGAGTTCTGCATACCGATGGCTTTAAAGTGGCGCAACTTGATCTTTGAGTGGTCGCCGGCCCTGTTAAAATTCTATCTTAACGCCTTTCAGATGACCCTTCCAGACCAGAGTAATCTGGTAAGGTGGGGGAAGGCCACAGAAAAACAATGTTATACGTGTGGTGAGGCAATAGGGACGGCTAGGCACATATTAGTAGGATGTAGGGTGCTTCTCGATAGAGGCCAATACTCACGCCGCCACGATAAGGTGCTTTTCATCATACGCGAAGCAATTAGTCTGGCAGTAGCTAGAGCCCAAAAAGGATTGACTACTAACAGACGTCATATCAACTTTGTGTCTGAAGGTTCATCCATAAAATCCAGGAACAAACCTTATTCAATCTTAGATACTGCCCCAGATTGGACTCTCCTAATCGACACGTATGAAAAGCAGCACATATAAAATTCCGAAGGATGTTGGGGTTTCGTCATCTAGACCGGACATATTTCTATACTCGAAAACGACTAAATATGTGGTCCTTGTGGAACTTACTGTACCGTGGGAAACAAATATACCGAAGGACTACACACTTAAGAAAAATAAATACTACGATCTCACAAACGAATTAATCAAAAACGGTTACGTGGTTAATTTGTATGCAGTAGAAGTGGGAGCTAGAGGTATACCAGCTAAATCTCTCTATAACCTACTTAAAGATCTAGGCCTATCGAGAGCTACAATAAGCTCATTACTAGGACGAATGTCTAAAGCGGCACTAGTAGGTTCATATCAAATTTGGTTAGGCAGGGAGGGGAACTTGGGTAGTGAAGGTGAGTGTTGATGTACATCAACAAAAGGGGCCCCTTCTAAACCTACACTTGGGTCGCAAGTCCCAGGCACTGTCCCGAGTTCCCAACTCAGCAACGCGATGGACCCGGCACCCGCACGGAGAATCCATGGATTGCTAAGAATATCGTCTCTCTTAGTTTTCACTTTCATTTTCAAATTTAAAAGCCTAGTAAGTTCAATTCACAAATTCTAAAACCTAGCAGGTAACGTATTTAATAGGTTTTTGTACTTGGAACTGTTACTTACTAGCTTTTTCATTTTGTATCCTCCGAGTACGAAGGTCGCTTGCTAGGTTTGCATATTTATGTTCATAACTCTGATTCTAGTTAAGATAGACGCAGATTCCATAGACGCAGCAAAATTTTTTGGAAATATTGATTATAAAAAACGTGTTTGACAAAAAATTACCCTTGCTAGGTTTTGGTTTTGGACAGCCGATGTGTATGTAGGTATGTTTGCTGTGTTCCATTTATATTTATTGCAAACATACCAACAATGTATAAAACATTGTTTAAAATACAGTACCTATACTACAAAAATTGCCCTTATTATGTACCAACTAAATATCTATAATTTAAAACATAAAGCAGAATACCACAAAATAATTAATTCATTGAAAAAAATTTTAAATTAAACCTACTGGCTGTGCGAATTATTGTCATTATCATATTTAAATATCAAGTAAAAAGAATACAATACAAGGTTCAAGGTAAGTGAGTAAGTAAGTAGTTAGATCACAATTGTTTAATATCATAAAAGTATCGAGAATGCATTGACTGGTAAACATTCAATAGATGAATCATCGCTCTTTTCGGCACTATACTCATGATAACGTCTGGACTGGCGATGTGAGGTCATTGGATTGTTTTCAATGATACAACGAAAAGGCCCATCCGTATTTATTAGATTCATAACAAACTAACACAGCTCTATTACATAGTACTGAAATCTTAATAGGCGGATGATTAAGCACTCATAAAACAATACAGTTTCATAATTTACAAGATTGTAAAATACGTGTCGTAATTTTACCTTCTCCCATGGTGTCGGATTTATACTTGACAAACATCGTGCTAAATGTTGCACGGTCTGTCTAAAGAACTCGTTTTCATCCATGGTTTTGTTTATACCACATAGATACACATTTTATTTTAATATTTTGTTAGATTTGGCTAAATATTACGATCGACTATCAGCAAAGAGTATATAATAGTTCTATCAGTCTATCAGCCGATCGTACTTTGACAGTAAACAGTTTGTCAATAGAAGTTACGTTCCGTTATACTGGCTTTGGTTGTCATGTTAAGTTTCCAAATTCCCTTCTATACTTCTATAATAAAACTTTCCTATAATTTCTGAATTGCCTGATATAATAATAAAAATAATATTGTATCATTAGAAGCATTGGTTTATAATGCATCAGTACTGCTTTGTATTATAAGGAGTTGATGAAATTGTTACATAATTTAATTAATTTAATTTGTATATTATGAATTAAACGGAACGTTTAGAAGCACGTTCGATTATTCGATATTCTGTTTTCACTATGATATTTTTCCCAATAAAAATAAACAAACTTTCACAACTATTCGATCAAAATATAAAATATTTCTGCCATTAATACAGTAGTAAATAAATAACTATTTTACCAACACATTCTACACAGCACTTCATCCTCCACCATCCACCACCAAATCCATTGGACTGTCATGTCTGAATTGCATGCTCGCGGTCTGATCTTCGCCAAAGTGTCATCATAGGGTCGCTGGTTGGTGCATAGTTATCCAAAATATAATTGTTGCTTATACTTCAGAATGCTGATAACTCCGCCTACCCTGGCCTACCCATTAACACGAATCTAAATATTATACATAGCAACACTGACACCAAAGTAAATCTTCATGCAAGTAATAATATTTGCACTGAGTGGGAATCGAACCCGCGACCTCTGTCCGACTTCAACTGCTAGTTAAATGCTCTGCCGCTTCCGCTATGCAGCTTAAAATCTGAGGGTCGCCACGTCTAGATATAGTTTGTATAATATGGTCAAAGTTGGTAGATATGCCCGTTTTCCGAAAGCGACCGCTGTCTGTCCTTCAACTCTGAGAACAGATGTACTGACTTGTAGAGGAGATAGGCTTAGCCCTCAAGGAAAGATCATCAATGTTTAAGGGCGTTTGTCCGACATTAGGTGGTTATAATTAAAAAAAAACATTATTGGTATTTTTGTTGAAATTTTCACATTTATTCCAGTGCACATTTAACCCTATTTAACATTCATATTTTGTTTGTAGACTATAAGTAAGTGCGACTATAATTAAGTGCAAAATTAACATGTGGAATTGATTCTATCAAAATGAGCATAATCTGATTTCTATATCATATTGCTACAAAAAGAATGGTGTCGATTATGTTGCACATCTCACTAAACTAAAGTATTTTTTTAAATATATTTTCATTTGTACATTTGCATTTCGAAACTTCATACTTATTTATCATCAAATTAAAAGCACAAGTATAAAAATGTAAAAGTATATTACATATTAAATATATATTTCAGGATAGAAGATTAAGCTCAAGACAGTTATGCCGATCTGTTTGATTTATAAAGTATGCACATATTATTAGGGCTACCGTTTTTGAGTCACGGTGAGCATCAATTATTTACAAACACTCACAAAGCCACGTTCAAAAACTTCACATTTAACTTCAAGTATATGGTTATACGACGGGTGTTCTAAACTCGAGAGGGTTGCATCAATTTAGTATATTCAAAAGAGAGCTGTGTTGATGGTGAAGATTTTTTGAACATTACTTCAATGAACTTTGCCTTCATCATAAGAATAGGCACTAATATTAAAATATTCAATGTATAACTTATATCCTACACACGACTTACTTACTGACTATTATGTATATCATAGGTAATACAAAGTTTGATTTTAGTCTGCAATTTAAATACACACATATAAAATGTATAAGAATATGATGGAGAATCGGGCAGCAAATCCCTCTTTACGGACTAGAGGAGGCGTGCTCCTGTCTCGCAAGATCTTTGTTTGTTTTTCATAAAACAGCTATGGAAGATCTATTTAATAAGGTAGTATTTCATAACATTTATATCTTATTCTAATGACATTTAATTATATTCATTTCACATCAAGTTATAATATAGACAAAAACAACATTACAATATATCCATAGATTCTACAACATATATCTAAAGGACGCAGGGAAATTAACAAGTATTCTGACCAATTTTCTGTGAATAACGTCAATAGTTGCTGTTCTATATTTTTTTTTATATTTTTTTTTTTACGTGCGGGAAATCCCCACGGATACCCACCCCTCCGGAGCCGGAGGGGGAGGTTATGTCGGACTCGAACCGACTAAACCGCACGCCGTCTCTGGGTCGTAGTGCTAGGCCGAAGGTGAGGTTGTCATGCGACATATCCCTCGCACCCCGGCTGACCCAGGGCCATCCCTCTCGGTCTGGCCCTCGTCGGGAAGGGGGGGACCACGCGGTCCCCGACTCAACCCCGGTGTGGGGAGGCGCGCATCGTCCTACGATGCGCGCCGCCGCCGTGGCCTGCTTCTGCTAGGGTGACGGGCGGCTCCACCCGTCACCCTCAGGCCCACGCTCATGGGGGGCGGAGGTCAGTCTGCGCCCTCCGACGCCCGAGCCGCCTTCGGGCGCGTGCAGCGATGTCAGCGAGCCTCTCTCGCTCATCGCGCCGCGCCCGCTCTGCTGTCTCCTTCGCGAGCATGACCTGCTCGCAGAAGGAGGCGCTGGCCGCCCACGCATCCACGCAGCGGACCATCGCCGCGAGCAGGGCGGAGAGCGTGAGCACTCTCACCCCCAGGGCCGCCACAAGCTCCCGCCTCGGCGTCTCAAACGCCGGGCACTCGGTGAGCGTGTGCAGCCCCGAGTCCACGCTCGCGTCGCAGTGGTGGCACTCGGGCGTTGGCTCTATACCCATCAGATGCAGATACCGCCCGAAGCTACCGTGCCCGGTGATAATCTGCGTCTGACGGTACGAGAGGCTACCGTGTTGCCTCTCTAGCCACTCCCCCATGATGGGCCTTACCGCCGCAATGACGGCGTGCCCTGCGCGTGGTTGCCCAAGTCGTCGCTCCCACTCGGCCACCATGACCTGGTGGAGCCGGGATTTCTCGGCCCGAATATCCTCGGGCTCGGGATCGAATCCCCGCTCCCGCGCCTCCTTTCGGAACTGATATAGTGCCGAAAGGGCCCTCGCTTCCAGGATCCACGGTGGCGATCCGGCCAGGAGACTCGCCGCTTCGAAGGATATCGTGCGGTATCCCCTGATGGCCCTGGAGGCCATCGTGCTCTGCGCCGTACGGAGCAGAGGCACGAATCTGGCCTCCAGGGTGTCCGCCCACACGGGGCACCCGTATAGGGCCATGGACCGCACGACACCCGCATAGAGTCTCCTGCAGGAGGACTCTGGGCCCTTCAAGTTGGGCAACAACCGGCCCAAGGCATTCGCCGTGAGCACCAACTTGGGGCGCAGACTTCGGAAATGCTGTCCGAAGTCCCATCGACCGTCAAGCACGAGCCCCAGGTATTTCAACCGGGGCTTGATGTCGATGGGAGTACCTCCCACTGTTAGGCTGGCTCCCGGGCCTGGCCTGCGCCGAGGGCCATGAAAGAACATGGCCTCGGGCTTGTGCAGAGCCACCTCGAGACCCAGCCGCCGGATCCTGTCGACGACCTGAGCAACCGCGGTCGTGGCCCTCAGGGTCGCTTCGCGGTGCGTAGCCCCGCTCACCGTCACTAGCGTGTCATCCGCGTAACACGTGACGGTGGCCCCGTACGCGAAGTCACCGCGAAGCACCCAGTCGTAACCGATGTTCCACAGGAGCGGCCCCAGGACCGACCCCTGTGGAACACCGCACGACATCTCACGCCTACCGACTCCCGTCGAACTTGGGTAGATGACGGCTCTCTCCGTCAGGTACGCCCCGACTATGCGGCGGAGGTAGAGAGGCACGTCGTGGTGCACGAGTGCCTCCCTGATGCAACTCCAGGGCAAGGTGTTGAAGGCGTTGGAGATGTCCAAGGACACCGCCATCATCACCTCGCCCCGGGCAACCGCATCCCCCGCCAGAGTCCTCACGCGCATGATGGCATCCACAGTGGAACGCCACCGGCGGAACCCAAACTGGGTGTTCGCCAGGTCCGGCCCCACTCTAGAGAGATGCTCGACGAGGCGCTTGGCAATAACTCTTTCGAAGAGTTTGCCCACCTCGTCGAGCAGCACTATGGGCCGGTACCCGGACGGCTCGTCCGCCGGGCGTCCCTGCTTGCGGATGAGGACCAGTTTCCCCGTCCTCCACATCTTCGGAAACTGGCCCCGCTCCAAGCATGCGCTGAGGAACCCTCTCAGGCGGGGTTCGAGGCCGTCTTCCCCTAGAGCTAGGACCCACGCGCGGCCTGGAATGCCGTCGGGTCCCGGGGCGGTGCCTTTCTTGGCCCTGAGCCTTCGCACCGCCAGCTCTAGTTCTACCCAAGTGACCTCGGGCACTTCGTCGTCAATCACCACACTGGGTGCCGTAGGCGACCGAGGCGGCGGAGCCATCTGCGGCGGAACATGTTCCGCTCGCGCCGGGAACAGGGATTCCACCACTCCTCCGAGCAGAGCCGGTTCGAGCACCTATTTTTTTATATAACATATTGATACATTTTGGCCGTTGTAAACATTATCAAAAATGATTCCTCCCACATAATGGATCCCTAATATGCAGAAACTTAACAAACACATCCAACAATTTTTATAAATAACTTAGGTGTCGCAAGTACAACATTTCTGATACATTTTGGTCGTTGCAGAGAATCTAAATGATTCTGCTTTTTGTGCAACTTAATTACAGACATAAAATAGTTACACACTAAAACTAGACATATTATAATATTATGTATAACATATAACATAGTGGTCAAAACATTTAAAGATTACTCTAACTTAAAATTCCAATAGTGCTAAAGAGATCGACAATTATAATTGGAAACCTATAAATCGGACGTTATTTAGGAGTCGCTGTTTAAATAAAAAATAGTACTAAATGTACTATTTTTTATTTAAACAGAAGTAAATTTAAGAAAAATTTTAGAAGAACAGAAGTAAATTTCAGAATAATTATTATCGTGGTGTCAATTCGTATGATTTGTTTAATTTACAATATAGATAGTAAAAACGGTTAAAAACAAATATTAAGATATTCATTAGTATTATAGAAAAATATAATGATAAGATTAATTATTATTTATTTATTTGCAATTACATTATATAATTAATATCATTCTACATCAATTGATTTTCAATAAAATTGGAATTTATGATGTTCATTAGTCTAGAACCACAAAGGGTGAGAAAAATACAGGTATTTTTTTTATTAATAAGGTAGGTTATTACATGTTCCACCTGTGAGGCGGCACCAATCTTAATATAAGCAACTACGAGTCATTAATACCATGTATTGATCCAGTTACAATATTTATTTATTAATAGATAAAATGTCTATGGCATAATCAGTTTAATCAGCGACAAAAGTAGATGATGATTTTCAGTGTTAATTTTAATTCTGACTTTTTCACGCTAAATAGTGCGTATCATTTTCATATGTTGAATATAATTTTTGTGCATAGTAATTTAAATTTCTTATTAAAAATGCTTTATATTACATACTGAGCAGTAGGTGAGAGGGGGGCATAATGGGGACGTTAAGAAAAATACACAGTAACATAATCAACTCAATGTATTTATTCATTAAAACTAATCACAACACTTTGGTTACTTATTAAACTATCATTTAGCATAGAATTTGGTAATGTAAATAATCATAGGACGTTATAATTTTAATTTTTTGAAACAATAATGAAAACCTCATCGTGCCCCAAGGTAGGGGCAGTATGGGGTACGTATTTATTTTGCGTCACAGTACAAGCAGATGTGGATTTCTTCTTTATTTTCGTCGTCTACACCAGCACAAGCTGTATGAGCCCACCGTCCACATAGTTGGCAAGCCACCCAACCTTCCAAAGACTTTAAATAAGTGTGGTTCACCTCAAGGCAGTACAGGCAAATGGTATCCTCATCAGTATTCTGTACACCAGAGGGAGCTTCTTGGGTCTTCTGTTTCTTAGAGTTCTTCTTTAATTTGGGGTCATTTTAATTAGAACACTTCTTCGTTCTCTTAAGTTGTTCTCGTTCTTCTAATTCAATTTTGTGGGGGTTGAAGTGAGAATAACAGTTTTCCCTCGGCGATAGTTTTTTCTTGAGGCGAAACATTTGCAAACGAAGTTGTCAAATCACGACATACTTTTCGAATCGGAGATTGGATTAGGCTATGTTCATTATGTGTTGATGGTCCAGGCTGAGGCTGAGGTGTTGTTAAAGCAGGCAAATCTGCTTCAAGAGGATGTTCTTCAAGAATAGGTGGCGGTGGTTGTGGCTGGATTTCGACATTTAAAGGGCCTGCTTCAGACTCATTGTTTGTTAGCGGTACGTCTGTGGTTGATGCAGCTAAAAAATCTGAATCTGTAAAGTTATTATGATTGAAAGGCCATATGCCACATTTTTGGAAGGCTTTGATTGCTGTAGACATTGTTGCGGCTTGAATATATGCATTTGCAAATATTTCGCTTATTTGAAATGTTGTAATTATTCGCCCCGGGTGTGACCTTAACCAATCAGAGCAGGCATGGTCATAATACACTCTTAAAGGTTTCATAAAGCCAACATCTAAGGGTTGCAGCCTATGGGTGCAGTGCGGGGGAAAGCAAAGCATTACAACGCCATTTTTGCGTGCATATTCAAGAACTGATATGTTTTGCGTATGTGTTACATGACCATCTAAAAGAAGCAAGACCGGGTTAGTTATTGATGCACCAGAAAAATTGACAAACCGTTGGAACCACCTCATAAATATTTCACTTGTCATCCATTAGCGTTGCATTCTGCTGTCGTTCCTGGAGGAGCTCGATCCAGCAACTCTTGCTTCATTCTCTGTCGAGGAAATATTAGCGTAGGAGGCATGTAAGTTCCTGCTGCATTAAAACATACCTCAACAGTAACCGTCTGCTCTCGTTCTGCTGAAGAAAGCGATCCTACCTGTTTTCTCCCCTTTTCTGCAATAATTTTGCTCTTCGTTTTTGAGACGCATGATATGCCAGTCTCATCGCAATTAAAAATTCTGTCTGGCGTCAAATTATATTTATCATATACTTCCCCGAGCAGAGAATAAAATTTACTCACAGCCACTTTATTAAAGCCCATTGCTCGAGCTGCCGATGTAGCTTCCGGTTTTCGGATAGATAAATCTGGGTGGCGCTTCAAGAATCCCTTTAACCAATCCAAGCCAGCTATCTTTTTAGGTAACCTATTGAAATATCGAATTTCTGTTACCCGAATCTTAAAACCCCGAAAACGGTTGGTAGAACTTTTAAAAGACAGATGTAATGAATGACAACTTTCTATAATTCCGTTTTTCATTTCCCAGATGAATCAATTTCCAGGTGCACTAAAACCAAATTTTCAAATAGTATTTTTTTGTTTCCCATATTGTCATAATCCAAATATAGTTATACCAGATTCTCAGAATATTCTTTTTTGGTTCCCATCGTACCATTTTTCAAATAAACTATTACCAAATTTTCATAATCTTTTTATTTGGTTCCCATACAAATCGTGTTCCAGCTAAACTATATACAGGTATAGAAAAAAATCAGTAAATTTATACGATTCATTTAGGGTGTGTAACGGTTGATATAATAATAAAAAATCTAACGTTCACTTAAGACATAAATAATTTCACTTAATACAATGAAAGCCTGAAGACTTATAATATAATTTTGTTTAAATTATTGTTTTCCATGTCATGCATGTAGTTAGCAAGGTAGCAACAGTTTTGTATGCAGGTATAATCAATGAATCAGGAAAGCGAGCTCGTGAACACTGCGTACAACACCTGACCCGACTCGCCGTGGTACTTGTCTGCCCTACACTAGAGTGTTATTTAAGAACCGGAGGCGCGGAGGGACGGGAGCCCCTTATTTCGTAGAAAAAAATTTCATAGAATTTCGTTTCACAAAAAATGCTTCATATAATATTTGGTTCTTATATTTTTATTTCAAATATTATTGTTTCAAAAACAATTTCCTACAATGAAACATATTTCACAGAAACACAATTGAACGAATTTTTAATCACATTTTTTTGTTTAACAAACTTATCAAACTGTAGAATTATTTTTTAAAGAATATTAAACTACCTTTATAATGTTCCAAATCACATTTATTTTTAACTGTAACATTTACAATTTTAACACCCCGACTCAGATTACCCCGACTCGGATAGGTTAGGCTCCCGCATTAGGCCTTCGTGGTTATTTTTTATAAACCACCCAGAAGTAGGAGCCCCGCGTAGCGGGGCTCCGTCGACCTTGTAGACGCATCAATTGTTTAGTTCATAAAAACCATATATATGATAATATGTTATTCTTTGTAATAAGTTTCTATTAAATAAACAATATAATGATTAAGAATAGTTCATTTGATATTCTATGAAATGATTATACTAATGTTTAACTTTTTATGAAACAAAATTCAATGATTTAAAATTATATTGATTATATATAATGATTATATTGATTATTCTATGAAACGAAATTATGCGAAACATTTTCTGTTATACGAAATTATATTAAACAATTGTCTATAAAACAACGCACACCCGCGGAGGGAGGGCAGTCCTCGCCCGCAGTAACGGAGCTCGGGCGCCCGGGCGAGCTGGAACGGCTGAGGCTGGTCGCCAAAGCTGCGGAAGCTAGCGTTGCCTGCTTGCCTGCATGCTTGCCTGCATGCTTGCCTGCTTGCCTGCATGCATGCATGCCTGCATGCCTGCATGCTTGCCGGTTTGATTGCCAGCTTGCCTGCATGCATGCTTGTTTGCTTACATGCATACATATATTTTTTAAGGCAACGTGTGTTTTGTTCAGTAGGTCTCCAATTGTAGTTAGTAGACGCCATATGAGGTTTAGTTTTAGGTTTATAAATCTGGATATTGTTTGTCTGGATATCAATTAATTGCATTTAAAAAATTAGTGTTTTAAAAATTGGGCTTTCGTGCATATGGATTACGGTCATCTAGATTTTGTGCATTTAGATTTCGTGTGTCTGGAACTCGTTCGTCTGAATTATAAAACGTCTTACAAATGAATAAATCGGCAAATGAAATTCGGAGTTGCGATTATATGGCAAATAAAACTTCGGAATTTGAAAAACCGGGATTATGAAAAATTGGCCAAACGTTTTCTGGATTATGATATTCGGAATATTAAAATTCGGGATTAAGATAGGTAACCATCTTTTTATCATGATTAAAATTGTGAGCTTTGCCATTTTTTTCCGCTAGCTGATAAGCTAGCTTCCGTAGGATGATAGTGGTTAAACCAAACAAACGTTTCTCCATTTCTATAATGTATCTTACCAGCTCTTCTTCTTCTTGTTTGGAAAACACGGGCTTGAAGTTACCTGGTGGAGTAGAGTCAAGAGACAGCTCGCCTTTCCTTATTTTAGCGACGTGACGCTCTAATGTGGTCTGTGGTATACTATAAAGGTGAGCTGCTTTTCTATAGCCAGCAGTTTTGCTTAAGACTGCATCAATTGCCTGTTTCATATTTTCAATGGACCAACTAAGTCTCGAAATTTTCTTCTTATACGTCCGTACCATTTTTATACCTAAAACATAATATTTTTTATTAATAAATGAACAAGAACGATCCTTCAGTTAATTTACAAAACAGGGGCATAATGGGGACAATGGTTGCGGGGCATTACGGGGTACCCCATCGTACCCCGTAGCCATGTCCCCGTTATGCCCCAATTCTCACATTATTTAAAATAACAAACCGAATAAAATGAGTGACGGTTAGTGTATTTTTGTTCAAAACATATCAATAAGTAATTTATCTGCAAATACAAAATAAATACATGATAGTAGCAACATAAACACTCACCTTTTTATATGCGTATTCGTAGTCACTCAAAATTACATAATATTACGTTGAAAATCGTTTTTTGTTTTAAAAATCAAACGCGCGCTGTTTTGTCGCTGGTCACTGCCGGAATGAGTAGCGATGCAAAATGGCCGTTTATTTCTATCAACAACACACGTCTACTATACGCAGTTGCTTGTATGTGTGGGTGGCCCCGTCCTGCCCCGCTACCCCGTAACGCCCCCCCTTCCCCTATTAAGACAATTTTATAAATTAATTAAATTTGTAAATTTTCATTCAAATTTATGAGCTCAAACGGAAAAATCAGTGTATGTGCAATCATCATGTACCTACTTTATCCGCTGACGGTACATAAGTCGCCATAACAACTAGATACTTATACAGTGATAATAATAATGTGCTAGTGTCCTAAACAAATCTAATCACCTTTACTGTGACCGCGATTGACCCGCCGCATTCATTAAAAGTTTCGCCACAATATTTTGGAAGCTTAAATTGTTGCCCAGCAAGTTCTGAAAAGATTATAACATTAGACTTTTTACACTGTAGAGTGATGGTATTTAGTAGAACTAGCCACACATTGAATTAAACGCGCGTGTTTGCTGTGCTGCAACTGCTTCTGGGTGGTTTAAAAAAAAATCCCGATTGCATCCAGTTTCTCCTGATATAGCAACCGTTACACACCCAATGTCGATGGCAAATGATGTCATGGCATGTGATAATTCGGGCATGTGATAGTTCGGGCATATGATAATTCCGGCTTAGAATGATTATGACAAATGATGTTATGGTAAGTGACTTTATGGGAAACAAAGCTTCTAGCATGTGAATATTATGGCAAATAAAATTCGGGCAAATGAATATTCCGTCATATAATATTATGGCTGTTGACTATTATGGCAAATGATATTCGGTCAAATAAAATTCGGGCAAACGGCGGTATATGCGCGTGTTCATGTTATGGTTTTTCCTTCGCCGATTCACAGCCACCTTTAAGCGGGGCGTGAAATAGCATTTGATGAGGCCGTCAAGCTGAGTGCCAACATTGTTAACATGGTACGTGTTTGTAATGGTGACTCTCTTTTCTGAGACTTTGCTTTCAGCTTACCATCAGGCGAGGTGAAGTCAAATTGACAAGTCCTATACATAGAAAATTAAATACTTATTTTTACAAATGACATCATCGTTATAAAATGATTTTAACCTCTGACATAGAATTTAAATTTTTAAAATTTATTAGCCTACAGGAAATTCACTTCATCTATTAATTTTTTTTTTCGTTTCATTAGCATTATTTATTCTCCATAGTATTAGTAAAGCGTAATAAAACGGTAGTTTCATAAAAAAACATCACTGCAAAAAAAGCACGCGCTTGGCGCCATTTGTTTTTTTTCTGTAGTGATGTTTTTTTTATGAAATTTTCGTTTCATTGAGCTTGCCTAATATGATGGATAATAAATAATGGTAATTAAAGGAATTTAAAAAAATGAAATGAAAAAGTTTTTTTTTTACGCCATATTATGCCATTATGTAGTGTACCCGGAGTACTATCAGGGGCTTCGGCTTCGGGAGTGTTCCCCTTACACGCGGTATAGATTATATTACCTTCAAAGCCTCATCTTCAGCATTGAACGACATACGGTTATTAGCGCTCATAAACATGTTCATCTGGTCCAGTAATTCTGAAAGGACAACATTACTCAATCTTTGTAGGCCACGGTAAACCATTTGCATCGGGAGGGCCGTGTGCTTGCCTGGCACCTCATTGGTATCAAAGAAAGACCCTATGTTGATTGTACAATCAAAAAACAAAGTAAGTTCTTACTCACTAACTATTTAAATGTTCGAAGAAAATTTTAGGATAAGTTGATCTGTGAGCTGGAATAGAATGAGTTATTTAACAGATAATCATATATTAACTTGTCAATTTGATGAACTTTGGCGAGAATGTCGTTACATACCTTATCTTTATCGTCCAGCGTTTTTTTTTTTTTTTTTTTTTACGTGCGGGAAATCCCCACGGATACCCGCCCCTCCGGAGCCGGAGGGGTGGGTTATGTCGGACTCGAACCGACTAAACCGCACGCCGTCTGTGGGTCGTGGTGCTAGGCCGAAGGTGAGGTTGTCTTGCGACATATCCCTCGCACCCCGGCTGACCCAGGGCCATCCCTTTCGGTCTGGCCCTCCTCGGGAGGTGGGGACCACGCCGTCCCCGACTCAACCCCGGTGTGGGGAGGCGCGCATCGTCCTACGATGCGCGCCGCCGCCGTGGCCTGCTTCTGCTAGGGTGACGGGTGGCTCCACCCGTCACCCTCAGGCCCGCGCTCATGGGGGGCGGAGGTCTGTAAGCGCCATCCGACGCCCGAGCCGCCTTCGGGCGCGAGCAGCGATGTCAGCGAGTCTTTCTCGCTCACCGCGCCGCGCCCGCTCTGCTGTCTCCTTCGCGAGCATGACCTGCTCGCAGTAAGAGGCGCTGGCCGCCCACGCATCCGCGCAGCGGACCATCGCCGCGAGCAGGGTGGAGAGCGTGAGCACTCTCACCCCCAGGGCCTGCACAAGCTCCCGCCTCGGCGTCTCAAACGCCGGACACTCGGTGAGCGTGTGCAGCCCCGAGTCCACGCTCGCGTCGCAGTGATGGCACTCGGGCGTTGGCTCAATACCCATCAGATGCAGATACCGCCCGAAGTAACCGTGCCCGGTTATCATCTGCGTCTGACGGTACGAGAGCCTCCCGTGTGGCCTCTCTAGCCACTCCCCCATGATGGGCCTTACCGCCGCAATGACGGCGTGCCCTGCGCATGGTTGCCCAAGTCGTCGCTCCCACTCGGCCACCATGACCTGGTGGAGCCGGGATTTCTCGGCCCGAATATCCTCGGGCTCGGGATCGAATCCCCGCTCCCGCGCCTCCTTTCGGAACTGGTATAGTGCCGAAAGGGCCCTCGCTTCCAGGATCCACGGTGGCGATCCGGCCAGGAGACTCGCCGCTTCGAAGGATATCGTGCGGTATCCCCTGATGGCCCTGGAGGCCATCGTCCTCTGCGCCGTACGGAGCAGAGGCAGGAATCTGGCCCCCAGGGTGTCCGCCCACACGGGGCACCCATATAGGGCCATGGACCGCACGACACCCGCGTAGAGTCTCCTGCAGGAGGCCCCTGGGCCCTTCAAGTTGGGCAACAGCCGACTCAGGGCATTCGCCGTGGTGACCAACTTGGGGCGCAGGCTTCGGAGATGTTGTCCGAAGTCCCATCGACCGTCAAGCACGAGCCCCAGGTATTTCAGCTGGGGCTTGATGTCGATGGGAGTGCCTCCCACTGTAAGGCTGGCTCCCGGGCCTGGCCTGCGCCGAGGACCATGAAAGAACTTGGAGCCTCGGACTTGTGCAGAGCCACCTCGAGACCCAGCCGCCGGATCCGCTCGACGACTTGGCCAACCGCGGTCGTGGCCCTCAGGGTTGCCTCGCGGTGCGTAGCCCCGCTCACCGTCACCAGCGTGTCGTCCGCATAACACGTGACGGTGGCACCGTACGCGAAGTCACCGCGAAGCACCCAGTCGTAACCGATGTTCCACAGTAACGGCCCCAGGACCGATCCCTGTGGAACACCGCACGACATCTCACGCCTACCGACTCCGGTCGAACTCGGGTAGACGACGGCTCTCTCCGTCAGGTAAGCCCCGACTATGCGGCGGAGGTAGAGAGGCACACCGTGGTACACGAGTGCCTCCCTGATGCAACTCCAGGGCAAGGTGTTGAAGGCGTTGGAGATGTCCAAGGACACCGCCAACATCACCTCGCCCCGGGCAACCGCATCCTCCGCCAGAGTCCTCACACGCATGATGGCATCAACAGTGGAACGCCACCGGCGGAACCCAAACTGGGTATTCGCCAGGTCCGGCCCCACTCTAGAGAGATGCTCGACGAGGCGCTTGGCAATTACTCTTTCGAAGAGTTTGCCTACCTCGTCGAGCAGCACTATGGGCCGGTACCCGGACGGCTCGTCCGCCGGGCGTCCCTTCTTGCGGATGAGGACCAGTTTCCCCGTCCTCCACATCTTCGGAAACTGGCCCCGCTCCAAACATGCGCTGAGGAACCCTCTCAGTCGGGGTTCGAGACCGTCTTCCCCTAGAGCTAGGACCCACACGCGGCCTGGAATGCCGTCGGGTCCCGGGGCGGTGTTTTTCTTGGCTCTCAGCCTTCGCACCGCCAGCTCTAGTTCTACCCAAGTGACCTCGGGCACGTCGTCGTCAATCACCGCACTAGGCGCCGTACTGGGTGCCGTAGGCGACCGAGGCGGCGGAGCCATCTGCGGCGGAACATGTTCCGCTCGCGCCGGGAACAGGGATTCCACTACTCCTCCGAGCAGAGCCGGTTCGAGCACCTGGGTCAGCGGAGGGGCCCGGGGGCGCAGCTTGTCTCTTACCATAAGGTAAGGCCGCCCCCATGGGTCCCGCTCCAGCGTCTCCAGGAGCTCCCGGTAACAAGCGGCCTTAGACCGCTTGATCTCCGCTCGGAGGGCATTCCGGGCCTCCCTGTATCCCTCGTGAAGCTCCGCCAGTCGGGGCTCCGAATCTGCGGTACGGCTACGCCTCCTACGGAGTCGAGCCCACCGGCGGTGCGAGATCACGCAGGCTTGACGCAGCCTCGCGATCTCCGCATTCCACCAGTAGACCCGACGCCTCGGATTATAGGCTGGAGCCCTAGGCATACCCGCATCGCAGACCCGTGTCATGGCCTCCCGGAACCAGGCCGCTTCATCGTCTATGTCGACAGGCCTGTCCGGCCCAGGCCTGTACGATGGCGGCCTCCAGGAGGTCCTCCCGATTCAGTCGCCCCAACACCCAGCGCGGCTCGCGTTGGGCCGATATGACCGGCGCATCACCCGCAGGAGGGGAGACATCGAACCGAACGTATCGGTGATCCGATAGTGTCTCCACCTCCACGGCGACACGCCAGTCCCGCACGCGGAGTGACAGGGAAGCGCTCGCGAACGAAAGGTCTATGATCGACCTGCGCTCCCCCGCCACAAAGGTGCCCACATACGTGGCTTCGGCCCCGCGATTCTGGAGAACTAAGCCGAGAGAATCGGCCCAGCTCTCCAGAGCCCTGCCCCGCGCGTTTGTGCGCCGGGAACCCCAAGCCTGAGACCAGGCGTTGAAGTCCCCGAGCACAAGAACCGGACGAGGCGTACAGGCATTGACGACGTCGGTCAGCCGCTCCAGCGACCGCCGATACTGCCCGATGAGTCGGTGTGACCCCGGCGTGAGATAAACGGCCACGACCGCAATCTCCCCGACACGCGCCGCTACGATGCCATGCTCCCTTGCGATCACTACAAGGGGAGGGGCACCCGCAGCGGCGTTATGCACCAGTGCCGCCGATCCATCCAGGTCGACCACCCAGGCGGGCCCGAGGGGCCGGTGAGTGTATGGATCGGCGACAGCGGCGACGTGTATGGACCACTGTGCCATGCTCTGGAGCAGAAGGGCCTGAGCATCGACACCGTGGCCCACGTTCGCCTGCAGGATGCGGAGCTGGGGATCCATTATGGAACCATCTCCGCATCCCGCACCGAACCGTTGGCGGAACGCCCGCCTCGCGGCAGCGGCTCCCCGCGGGTGCAGGCCTTGCTGCCAACCCTATGGTCGGCCGGCTTGCCCTCCGCCGCACACCTGAAACAGTGCGGCGGAGCTTCGCAATTGCCGGCTCTGTGACCGGGTTGGCTGCAGCGGAAGCAACGGTCTCCGACCGTCACCTCCGCCTTGCACTGCACGCCTACGTGGCCGGCCGACAGGCACCTAAAGCACCTGTCCGGCCGAGCCTGCAGGAGCCGTACCCGGACTCCCACAACGCCGCCTACCGCGAGGACCCGTCTTTCGGCAGCCTTTGCAGCTGCTGCGATGGGGCAAACCCACCTCCGCCTCATGGCTTGTTCCAACCTAGTGGTTATACAAGCCGAATCACGGGAGATGCGTACCCTTACTTGCCTTCGGCTCTTTGGGGGTACGCACATTTCTCCCTAACAAGTTATTTTCTTTGTCCTTGTCCCTTCTAGTCAAGCCTCTCCCCCTTCTGGGGCGTGACAACACACGTACGTACTTGGATGCCTAAGTCCGCCGTGTGCCCACCTTTCAGTGGTACCGCTAGCTCCACAGTTTTCTCTTCTTTCCTAATTGGCCTCTTCTAGGTCTTCTATTTCTTCACCTCTTTCCAGCCCACTGCGTTTCTTATGCCACCTTCGCGCGTATTCACGGAAATACCGGAAATTTACCTCAGATCCCACCAGATCCGGGTAGTACACTGGGCCCACCTGAAGGACCGTTATTTGGTCAAGTAGCTGCCTACGCTCCTCCCTGTAGAGTTTGCACTCCCACAATGCGTGGTGTACATCCTCCACCTCACTCTCTTCGCAGTAGCAGTTCCCCACGTCTACTAGCTTCATACGGTGAAGTCGATCCCTAAAGCAGCCATGTCCGGTGAGAAGTTGCGAGGTTTCATAGTCGGGCTCGACCCAAGTAGCCTTGAGCCGAACCTTCACGTCCGGAAAGTATCTATAGAGCTCCCTTCCCTTTTCCGATGTGTCCCAACGCTCTTGCCATGCGGCAATAGCGGACTCAGTCCCGCTGAGTTTGGCACTCCGAAGCTCCCGCTTAGTGGCCGCGGACTGGCGTGCCACACCTAGTTCGCCCGCCCGGATTACCTCGAGGTCGGCCGGTAGGACACCAGCCAACACCGCCAGCGCATCGGTACTTGTCGATCGGTACGCCTTGGTCAGAAGGACCAGCGCAGGTCTCTGGGTGCGCATCAGCACACTCCGCACAACGTGCCGGGACACACGCTCATACCAACATGCCGCGGCATACGTCACCGTTGCTACAAAAGTCCCCTGATACAGCACCTTAAGGGCCCTGTACCTTATTCCCCATGAGGACGCCGATACTCTCGACATCTTGCCGAAGCAATTTGCCGCCCTGTCCCCGATCGATGCCGCATGCCGCGTGAACAAAAGGCCGTCGTCGATCACCACACCCAGCACCGTGGTCGATGTGACGCTCCTGACAGACGTCCCCCCGAATCTGATGGTGGGAGGCCGCTGGAATTTTCCCCTGATCGTCATAGTTGCAGACTTCGCAGGGGAGAAGTCCAGCCTGTTGCGCATCCCCCACTCACCGACAAGCTTCAACGTTATAGAGGCCGCGGCCTCTATGCCTGCCCGAGTTTCGGATTCTATCAGGATCGTCACATCGTCGGCGTAAGCCACGATGCTAACTCCCCCCGGATATGGTAGCCGAAGCAGGTCGTCCAATAGCACGTTCCAGAGCGTGGGTCCCAGCACCGATCCCTGCGGGCAACCCATTGTTGCTTTCTTCCACAACACCCGGCCCCCGACGAACATCCCCGTCCGGCGATTCGCGAAATAGTCCGCAAGCATCTTATAGATGTTCCGCGGGCATCCTCCACGCTTCGCCTTGAGCATGATCATAGGCCACCAGGCGTTGTCGAAGGCTCCAGAGATATCCAAAAATACTGCCTGAGCGTACCTCGACTCGCTCCTCTGAGCGACCTCTAGCATGGCGTTCAATGCTGAGACCGTCGACCGTCCCCGAGTGAACCCGTGCTGGCGATCCGATAACCTTTCCGTTATTTGCGGGGCACACTTCAACATTACGCGCTCTAGAATCTTGCCAAGAATCGGCAGCAGAGTGACGGGTCGGTAAGCCTTCGGGTCGACAAGCTGCCTGCCGTTCCCTTTCGGTAGGACAATCAGCCTGCCGTCCTTCCATACTTCCGGAAAAACTCCCTCCTGGACACATCGCCTATACAGTTCAGTGAACTCGGCCGGTGCGGCCCTGTAACTGTGCTGGACAATACGAGCACTCAACCCGTCGATACCCGGAGCTGTGTTAGGGAGATCCCCGACTATCCTTTTCACTGTCTCATCCGTTGGAGGAGGGGCATCTTCTCCTGATGGTGTCGCTGAGCTCATTAGTCGCACTAGCCCATGGTACCCCGTGTCCGCAGTGACATCGTCATCCGGGCAAAGGGAGTACATAAGGCCGCGCATGGCCTCATCGACACTCCCAGCATGTCCTTGGGCGTAAATGACGCCATTTATTACATTACTTGGGGGTCTATGCCTCCCACTCGCTACTCTGTAGGCATGTCCCCAAGGGTCCATGTTTCCAGACGCAGCGATTTTCCTATAGTGCAAAAGTTGCGTCTCCTCCATGGCTTTCCTATACCTACGCCTATGCTCATGGAATTGCCCCTTCGCGTGTTCCTCTACGGGCCCGCCGGCCCGTCGAGCAGACTGCCAAGCCCTCCGGAGGGTGTTGTTTGTCTGTCGCAACCGATCCAATTCGGGTGACCACCACGGGTGGCCCCTCTGTCCTGCCCTAGCCACCCCCAAAGTCTGCTTTGCGGTGCTCCCTACCATTTCGGTGAACTGAGCACAGACTTCCGAGGCGGGACGATTCCATTTAATCCCCCCGACTACAACCCTAAAGCGGCTTTCAAATGAGCCCCAGTCCACCCCACGATCCCGAAATCTGGCAGGCAGGGACTCTGTAACAGCGCCCGCAGTGGGTTTGCTTGCCACACTATAT
Organism: Eilema caniola; assembly: GCA_949126895.1. Taxonomy (NCBI): domain Eukaryota; kingdom Metazoa; phylum Arthropoda; class Insecta; order Lepidoptera; family Erebidae; genus Eilema; species Eilema caniola. Next base: position 2,655,786 of record OX421461.1, on the reverse strand, counting down.
CTCAGCATTCGGTGGTCACTCTCTATTACACTTGGCAACACTCTCCACCCTGTCACCAGGGTGCCTCCTGATGTTAGTGTGAGGTCGATGTTGGTCTCCCCCATATGGTTTAGGAAAGTCCCCGGCTGACCATTCTGGTTCTCTATCCGGAGACCCCGGGCCAGGATAAACTCTTCCATCGACTGACGACGGTGCGTGACGTCTGGCCCGCGACCGGTATACTGCCGCGGTTCGCAGTACCACATCGGAGAGTGAGCATTAGAGTCTACTCCAATGAGTACTCTCTTCCCTCTGAGGGCATCGAGCACTGTGCCCAGGTGCTGTAGGTGGACATCGATATCGTCCCGGTACTGGAAGTACGCGGACACCATATATATACCCTCCCCGCCATCCTGTACATGACACACAACACAGTGTGTGGTGGACAGGTGACGGAGGACGGCGCATGGGAGGTCCTCGCGAATAATGAGCACCCCAGCCTGCGCACCGGTCCCGCACGAGATTATAGGACTCTCTGGGTCTTCCTGTTCGGACTGCTCCTGTACCAGGATTATGTCCAGACCCAGCTCCCGGACCGCAATGGGCAGCTCCCTTGTGGCAAGCTTTGCCCTGCCCAGATTTATCTGGCCGACTGTAATTTGTGGAGCCATTGTTAATATTGAGTAGCCTCAACCATCCTCCTTTCGGCTGATAATCGTGCCGGGCACTCTCTGGCCCCCGTAACGTGCCCCTCCGCACCTCCTTGCCCAAACCGGTGGCACGTGGCACATCTGGGTTTGTTCCCCTTGCAGTCATCCGCAGGGTGTCCATTGACTCCGCATCTTGCGCACGTTGTTTGTTCCTGTCGGCACTTCTTCTCGCTATGGCCGTACATGGAGCACTTCCTGCAGATGACCGCAGTGGTAAAATCTTCTACCCGGCATGCTTCCCACCCTATGTACAGTCGGCCTTTTTTGGTGAGTGCTCCCCTGAGCTCCGCAGAGCAGGCAATCACGATAGCCGAATAGGCTGACCCCTGTCGGCTTTTCCTAAAGGCCATCCGGCTCTGGGCCCGCATGGTCTCCAGCGTCCACTTAGGGTCGTCCTTAAAGTTTTGGTCATGGACGGCTGTGAGGACCTCCTCCCAAGTTGGGTCCTTCCCTTCTAGGTCCCTGATAATTACTAAGGGGGACTTACCCTTTATGTCCGCCGTCTTCAAGGATTCTGGAAGAGCCGCCTTTAATTTGGTGATGTCCTCCGTAGTGTCTGTCTGCAGGACGATGCCCGCATTGCCCACCCTGCGGACCCTATTCACCCTTATCCCCAGTTGGGCAGGGGCTATTGAGGCCTTTATCACTTGCCGAGTGGCTTCCGAGGTCCTAATCTCTGTGCCCTCCTTGGGGTACACGGCCACCACTGGTCCCCTGCTACGGCCGGCCAAGACTCCAGCGTAGGTAGCCGCTGCTCCCAATGTCCGTGGCATCGGCTGCGCCGACGCTGTGGGATTCATATCCTGCAGGGCCCCTAGTTTTGCCTCCGCGACAGCCGCCCTTCTTTCTGCCACCGCCAATCTGGCGATCAAGGTGGTTATGGCGGACCCAGCAGTTGCCACATGGTGGCCAATGACCGCGATCTCCTCTTTATTAAGTTTGGAGAACCTGCTATGCACCGTCTCCATTACTCCTGTCATGGAGGTAGTCGCTAAGTCGGCGATCTCCTCAATTGAGGCCTCGCCGGCCGATCGCCCGGCCGCTATCTTCGCCTCCATTGGTCCCTGGAGAGCCACCAGTGCTGGTTCCCGCACCGCCGTTACCGGCGGGGGGGGAGCAGCAGGTGCGCGGCTCATAATTCCTGCAACTGGCGGCGCCGACGGTGCCACCTGCGTCAGTCTACGGCGCAGCACCTCCTGGACGTCCTCAGGTGAGGTTAATGGCCTCTTCCCGGATGTTTCTGGTCCCACTGATAGCGGGGACGGGCCAAAGTTGCCCGGGGGGGTCCGTTGCAATGAGGCTCGCGGGCTGAAGCCCGCCTCCATGGATAGCCGCTCCAGTTCCTCCAACTCCCTTTCCTTCCGCTCCATTTCGGCGCGGAGCACCGATTCGAGCGTTTCTTCCGCCATTTGGGCGGAGCCAAATTGTAGCTTAGGCTCTCCCCTTTAAAACGAGCCCTTGCACGACTCTCTAGCTTAAAAATTGGCCGAGTTAGGGTGAGGGGGGGTGAGGCAACCCAAAGCGGGGTGCGGGGGGGGGGGTCTGGGTCGACCCTCAGAGGGGGTGAGGGAGGGGTGGGGGGGGGGGGGGGGTACCCCCGGGGGGGGTCCGAGAGGGGACCCCGAGGGGGCTCTCGGGTGGGGTATTAAGTGTCCTACGTCACTACGTCACTACCCTAATGTTGTTCTGAAGTGTCACTGTCACAAAACGTCACTATCGTAAAGTGTCACTGTCACAAAACGTCACTATCGTAGAGTGTCACTGTCACAAACGTCACCTGTCGCACAAATGTCACTTGGGATTTTCTGTTTCACCTATCTTCAAGCAATTTTGAAGATGGCCGCGGTCCCTTATGGCGAGAGTCGCAAGTGGAACAAGGAGGGACCGAGTTTTCTTGCACTTCCCGACCCGCTAAGAACGCGACAACAACACGCTAACATAGGAGCGACCGTCGTGGACGCGACTGCACAAGCCGACTGTCGGCATCCAAGTAGCTGCACGCCTACGTGGCCGGCCGACAGGCACCTAAAGCACCTGTCCGGCCGAGCCTGCAGGAGCCGTACCCGGACTCCCACAACGCCGCCTACCGCGAGGACCCGTCTTTCGGCAGCCTTTGCAGCTGCTGCGATGGGGCAGCCGACAACTGCTGCCCCCTGTCCGCGACGGCCGTAGCGTATAGCTCCGACCTTAACCGCCTCCAGGGGGCAGCCCCCGGCCTCCGCCACGGTGACCCGAATCTCTTCGGCCGTGATGGAGTCGTCCAGGTCCGAAATGCGCAGTTCTGCGCATTTGGTGGGCCTGGACACCCGGACGTCGGCTGCATCCAGCGTCTCCCTCAGCTTAGCCGCTATGGCATCAGCCTTGGGACCGCTCGAAGCGCCAGGGACGTGGATGAGCCGGGCACCCGTCCGAGTGTGTGTCACTCGGAGGGTCCCCGCCACGTCGAGGGCCCTCATATCAATGAGGCCCCTCGCCTGCTTCACCAGTGCAGTGTACTGCACGCCCCTCTCCGCAGCCTCCGGTGTCATCGTTAAGACGACAGCGGTGGTGCGGGGGACGCGCAGCGCTCCTGGCGCTCCCCTCGCAGCAGCCTGGGCCTTCTTGGCCCTTTTGGCTGCCTTTTTGCGGGCGTTCCGCCTTTTTTTGGCTTCGCCCACTACCTCCCAGCCCCCTGCCGGTGCGGAGCTTATGGAGGCAGTCGGACCCGCCGATGTTGGTGCCGTGGCCAGAACCTTGGCTGGGGCTGGGGCTGGGGCTGGGGACGACTTCCCCTTGCCCTTCCCCTTTCCCTTGCCCTTAACCTGGGCGCCCCGCGCACTCTGGGCACCCCCGGCTGGCGCGGCGATAGGTGCCGGAGCAGCAGCAGGAGCAACGACCGCCGCAGTGGTAGCACTGCGCGTGGTGCCCCTCTTTACAGCTCCGGCGTACCCTCCAGTAGTGGGCGGCGCCAGGGGCGGACGGCGGATGGAGTCCATGATGGCCTCCAGACAAATCCGCGTCCGCTCCTCGTGCGCCGCCTGCCGCGCTTCCATGGCGGCCATTGCCGCCATGCAGGCCTCCAGCGCGTTCGCGGACCCCGCCGGCACAGGCGCCCGCGCCTGCCAGGGCTGCGGCTGGGCGAGCCGCAACGTCGGCCTCGGCTGCGCCGGCAGCGGCGGCCGCGGGACCGCTAAGCGCGGCGGGAGCGGCGGCGGTGGCAAACGTGGTGGTGCCGGTGACGTCGGTGGCGCCGGCTGCACCGGAGGCGGCGACTCCTGCCGCACCGGCGACCTCGACCGCGACCGCACCGATGACGGCTTCGGCAGCGCTCCGACCCTCCGCCGCGCTGAACGGGTCATGGGCTCCCCCGGTAGGCTGGTGATGCCCTCCTGGAGCGCCACCATCTCAGCCGCCATCTTGGCCATGCCTTTGCGGTATTCCGCCGCTTGCCGCTCAGTTTCGGCGGCCAGTGCCGCCTGCCGCCTGCCGAGCTCAGCCTGCTCCTTGCGCGCACTGTCTAGCTGCGCCCTGAGCAGGTTATACTGCTCAACAAGACGCAGCGTCGACCTCATGAGCCGTTCCTCCTCCGGCTTCATTCTCCCAGTCTGGGCCTTGGCGAGTCCTTTCAGGGCCTCTATTACCTCGGTAGAGGTGCTGTCACCGGCACAAGGCAGGGGCGCCGCCGAGGTGGAGGAACTCGGCGGCGCCATGACACCCTTCGGGGCTGGGGCCGGGGTGCGCGTTCTGGGGGCAGCCCTTTTGCCGCCCCGCGTCTTGCGGCGACTGAGCGCCACAAATTTGGGCGGGGGAGAGCGACTCTCTCCCTGGTCGCTGTTGGTCGTGGACGAGTCGGTCATACTGACCTCCTCGTCCGGATCTGATGGCAGGGGGGGAAGGGGAAGGACCAGGTCCCCTTTTCCTCCAGCCTTCCGGGACTGGCTACCCTTCAGGCTGGGGCCCCCGTCATCGAGGGTAATGGCGGTGTCGGGTTGCTCCGACACCGTTTTGGACACGTCTTCCGTGTCGTGCTCTGGTGGCAGGGGGGGAGGGACTAGGTCCCTCTCTCCACCGGCCTTCCGGGACTGGCTACCCTTCAGGCCGGGACCCCTGGCATCAATTGCGATGGCGGTGCCGGGTTGCTCCGACACCGCTTGCGACGCGGTTTTCGTGTCGTTGTGCTGCGCGACCTCCGTGCAGACTATTTCACTCGGTTGGGTTTTTTGTTTGTTTAAATTTAAAGACTCCATATTGTTCCCACGATTAGAACCGTTCTACGTACACTCCCTGGGTGACGGCCATTCCAGGAAGCGGGGTACATACTGTGGAGGTCCCCAGGTATCCACAGGTTTTAAGCGACTTCGCTGTCGGGTTTTCAGACTTTTCCTTGTCGTGGGCCGGCCAATAAAGGCAAGCCCCGCGGCCTCCAGGATATCGGCGTTCCCGAGTGTGGCTAGCACTCAGGTCGTTGTCGATATCTCGGAGGTTACGCGATGCGGGGGAGTGGCCAGCTCTCCCAACGCCGACGGTGGCACGAATGCCCGTCAGCCCCTGCGCGAGCAGTGGGCCGACCCGTCCCCGGATCCTACGGATCCCGTCGCCTCTCCCATGTCTCCTCTGCTAAAGCAGAGGGGTACTGGGAGCGACGGCTAGCCCTGAAAAGGGCTGTTGAGGTGGGAGGAACCCTACGGATCCCTCCCCGCGGGCCTTGCAGGCCCGCCATACCACGACCCCCTCGTGCAATGGGGTCAGCTAGCCCTTAAAAGGGCTGTTGGAATGGAAGGGTGTCCTACGGACCCCATCCCGCGGGCCTTGAAGGCCCGCCATCCCACGACCTCCTCGTGAGGTCAGCCGTTGGGTTATTTGTCAACGGCCAACAGAACTCCCAAGGTAGGAGTCTGTTAGCCATTGTCCAGGGTGCACCAGCCCCCCCGCTTCCGCTCCCCAGGACCGCGGTCCAAAGGGGGAAGAAACGGAGAAGCCGACGTGGAGGTTACCCAACCAGCACCCCATCGTCCAGCGTTGTAGTAAAAGCGCTAAGAGCCGGTGCCGGTGGCGGTGCGGCGGTTTGCTGCAATTACATTATTTCATTAGAACTAAAACAATCATTAAAGAACACCTATTCTTCATCCTAGCATTAATCCTAGTTGCATCTGAAGGTTTTCAACTGAGTATGGGGTCCGCTTCACCATTCTAACTGCGGATTTGGTTGAACTTCAATATTTTCTGTGAAGCGACTGCCACCTGACCTTCACCCATGAAGGCAGCCCAGCAGGGCTAACATGCGCGCGTCGTCAAATATCTCAAATCGAGATGAGATATCATCTCGAGTCTTCTCGAGCGAAGTAACGCCGACATATTTTGTCGCGTCAAATTTTTTCAATTGTTGTCTATGGCATACACATTTTTTAAACATTTATCCGATAAAATCGGCCCGATACGGCCATTTGCTCGAAAGCACAGACTAGTTAGGGATGCTAGGTATGAAAAAAAAGAGAAAAAATAGTGCAAACAATTTTCGACCTTATTGACATGACATGCTATCGAATTTTTTTTCTTATATTCGTGATCAGCGTCATCAATTAATGCGAAAAGACACGTAACAAAGAAAATGTCATTAAGGTCGAAAATGGCTTGCAGTCGATGTTTTAGTCCAAAATGAACCGAGCACAAAAATGTTTACACGAGATAACTTCTCGTCGACCAAATGAAAGACGGTAGACAAAACATTTTAATTTAAAAAAGAGAAAAAATAGTGCAAACAATTTTCGACCTTATTGACATGACATGCTGTCGAATTTTTTTTCTTATATTCGTGATCAGCGTCATCAATTAACGCGAAAAGACACGTAACAAAGGAAATGTCATTAAGGTCGAAAATTGCTTGCAGTCGCACAAAGGTACTAAATTTTGATCCAAAATGAACCGAGCACAAGAAAAGTTTACTCGAGATAACTTCTCGTCGACCAAATGAAGGACGAGAGACAAAACATTTTAAATGTCAAAATTCGAGTAAATAAGGGCGAGTAAATACGTATGTTACAATTTGCAGACACTAAGTAGAGATGATTTCTCGAAGTCGAGTTATGTCGACATCTGACAGATCGCCATGAAATTTGCCAAGTTACCAACAGTCGATATCGACATAAAACGGCAAAATGCCTCGAGATAGCTATCTCGTGGCGCGCATGTTAGCCCTTCATGCTACCAACAGTCGACATATCAACATAAAACGGCAAAATGCCTCGAGATAGCTATCTCGTGGCGCGCATGTTAGCCCTGCAGGAGGGCAAGCAAATGCAGCAGGTAGTTACTTATGATAGTTATGTATGACTTTTGGGGTATGGGGCCCTATCAAGACTTTCTAAGCCAAACAAGTCAAAAGGTCGTCAGCACGTTAGGAGTATTAATGAGAATGTAACTATAGTGAGGATACCTTGGAATAATTAAGATAAGATGAATAGACAACTGCTACTGTAGTAGCCTACTACTGCTATCTCGGGATAAAAAGACAAAATAATAAATTAAATTAAAAAAATATTTGTGTCAAACAAGGAGTAGACTTTTTCTTGTGAATGCTTCCAAGTAAAACCTCACCGAAGGCATAACAACGCGGTTACGTCGGAGTTAAACCAACTTATAACTGCTGGCGATGGGATGGCCACGAAGCGGAAAACCAACAATTTTAGATTCACCGATATAAAGGGGAGCAAGCGCTCCTTTATTCTCGCGTGACTCGTAAATAAAGTGACGCACTGTCTACCACCATTGGATATTTTTATACTGGGTTTTTCTTCGCAAGCCTGTGTGAGTTTCCAGTCAGATTTTTTCGAAGCGAATCTTGCAGGACTTCACCTTGACCTAGTATTGAAAAAATGAAGCAATTTTGATGCAATTCTTGAATATATTTTTAGAGCCGCTTGCCGTAGGCAGCAGCTATTCTGACGCTAACCGTTCCTGGCGGAAATTGGCGACATGGCGGTCTGTGTTAGACATAACCTGTTCACCTTAATAATATTACTACTTTGTTGTATCTCCTGATTAGCTTATTTATTTTATATATTAAAGACAATATATAATTTACATATCCTTAGCTCTAAAATTCACAGTAAAAAAGTATGGTATCCCTAAACTGTGGTCTTTAAGGTCTCTTAAAACTATTATAAATCAAATACTATGGATTTAGATATTTGTGTATGCTAATTTTTTTTTTTTTTTATAAATATTTTAGTGTTAAGGAACTTAGTTGTTGACTGCATATTTATAGTTTTCGTTTATTTATTTATAATAAAAACTTATTTTTAGGTGAATATTTTTAGTGTTATTTTTGATAATTCAAGAAGTGTATCCGTATATTGTAGCATGGGGTACCGATACGAAGAAAATATCTTGAGTAATGCTCAAAAATCAATAGATGGCACTAGTAGTATAATTTAAAGAAATCAAAAGGTTTTGTTTACGCCGTTTTATAATATATTAAATTTATTTATTCATCGCTCATGAATGATGAATAAATAAATTTAATATATTATAAAACGGCGTAAACATTCTCCCCGGTTTGGAAGTCCGTAGGAGTTTAAAAAAATGAAAGAAAGACAAAGATGCGGATATCTGATAGAATAGAATTCTATATGGGTGAATATAATTATGGGGAAGATAAATAATATAAAGTACGTAACAACTGTGCTATAAACTAATGCGAAATAAGTTAAATTACAAATTATTGCGAAGGTAAAAGACATAACTTTACGACTGGACGCTTAAAAGTTCCAGTAGTAGTACGAACTAAAGCGACTCGAGTGATACCATCTTTACCAGGGAATACTTGTTCAATAATGCCTGTCGGCCAGCGTAGCGGCGGTGTATCATCTTGATGAATGAGTACAAGTGTTCCTAGTTGAATGGGTACATCACGAGTATTCCATTTTTGTCTCAATTGAAGAGTACCTTTACAATCTTTACCTGCTCATGATATCGATCAATCTTTCGTAGACTTCACGACTACTTGAGTCTACGTGCCACCTTTTCCAATAACTTTGAACCAAACTATCCAAAAGATTTTTCCTATTAGAGAGGCTGAAAGATTGATCGATATCACGAGCAGGTAAAGATTGTAAAGGTGTCGTATTTAAGAAATGAGCGGGTGTTAATATAGTGTGTGGCTGATCAGACAGCAAACACAGTGGACGCGAGTTTAGAAGACATTCAATTTGAGTTAAAACAGTAATTAATTCTTCATAGCACAACAATTGTTGACCAATACAACGATATAAATGAGTTTTTACGCTTTTAATGTTACTTTCCCAAAGTCCACCCCAGTGGGGCGCGCGAGCAGGAATATATTTCCATTCAATTTTAGTTTTTGCTAATTCAGATTGAAAAGCGTCAGAGGTGTCTTTAGAAGACAGGAAAGTGTAGAGTACATCCAACTGTCGTTTGGCACCAACAAAATTTGTTCCATTATCGGAATACATACATGCGACTGGTCCGCGACGCGAGATAAAGCATTTGAACGCAGCTAGGAAGGCATCAGATGAGAGATCAGAGACAAGCTCTATATGCACCGCCTTTGTGACTAGGCACACGAATAGACAGATGTACGCCTTCAGTGCGTGTTGGCCTCTGCATCGAGCGAGAGTAATACGAATGGGACCAGCGTAGTCGACACCCGTGTGTGTGAAGGCTTTGGCTTCTTGTACACGAGCGGGAGGCAAGTCTGCCATCATAGGGGTAGGATGCGAAGGAGCTGTACGAAAACAGAAGTTACATTGACGGATGCGAGTCCTAATAATATTTCTGGCAGAAATGATCCAATAACGTTGGCGTAATAGCGACATAAGCAAATGCGAGCCAGTGTGGCAGTTGGAGCGGTGACAATCGTCAATTATAAGATCAATTATATGATCGCAGCGGGGAAGTGAGACTGGGTGTCGATTTTCGAAAGGTATATTAGCGTTCTTCAATCGACCACCAACGCGAATTAATCCGTGGTTATCCACAAAAGGATCGAGTTTACGTAACGAGGTAGAAGGTAAGTTTCCTTTATTAATGTTTTTAATTTCGTCATTAAAATATTTTAATTGTAAAGCACGAAGAATCGCGATCTCTGCGGCTTCAAGTTCAGAAACTTGAACCGAGGTAATTTCTGAATGAAACGTAAAATATAAACGACAATGCGTAGCAATTTTTTCCAGGAGGAGACCCGAACGGCGAGCTCCAGAAGAGGCGACGACGAGGTATCCAGATCGGATATAGTGGTAAGTGTAACCGAATTTTTGGTTTCAGGTATAGAACCTTCAACGCGAAACGGCTCAAACGGCGCGATCGGCCATTCAGCGACGGGACGACGGATCCAAGGTGGACCTTGCCACCAAAGCGGGTGATTAATTAACTGCGAGGGTAAAATACCACGTGACACAATGTCATTAGGGTTCAATGCCCCATCAATGTGAAAGAAGCGGTCGGGAGATAGAAGTTCCTGAATTTTACAGACGCGGTTAGCAACGAATGTTTGCCACCGGTGCGGCGACGAATGGATCCACGACAGAGCGATGGTGGAATCCGAAAATGCGAATATATCGTCAATGGGATAGCGAGCATGAAAGACGTTATGAACTTGGTTAACAAGTTTAGCGAGAAGAAGCGCGGCACATAATTCGAGCCTTGCTAGCGAAATAGTTTTTAGCGGAGCTACTTTAGACTTTGAGCATACCAAATGAATGTATATGTCGCGATTAGGATGTGTTACATGTAAATAAATAACGCAGCCATAAGCTTTCATGCTAGCGTCTCCAAAGGCGAGCAGGTGTACAACACAGCCTGTAGCGATACCTAAGTGACGAGGTATTTGTAAAGTAGATAAAAGCGGTAATTCTTCTTTGAATTGACTGAAGCGATTAGTGATGGACTCTGGGGGCTCCTCATCCCAACCAATTTTGGGGAGTCAAAGTTCTTGTAATAAGAGCTTTGCATAAAGTATGACAGGAGCGACAAATCCCAATACGTCAAACAAGCGAGCGATGGTCGAAAGTATAGCGCGTTCAGTGTTGCCTGCGGATGATGCGGATGTAGAAAACGAAAATATATCTGTGGTAGGTAGCCACTTTAAGCCTAATACCTTCAGCGTGTCACTATCGTCAGTGAATTCAATAGAAGCGCGATGAGACTCGGGCAAATGAGCGAGAAGTTCAGGCGAGTTGCTTGCCCATTTGACAAGATTAAATCCGCCAGACTTAAATAGAGCAAGTAACTCGTCTGCCAAGCAAATGCCATCCTCGACAGAATGTACAGATGTCGTAAGATCATCCATATACAGTTCTCGAGTGGCGACCTCTGCAGCGAGAGGAAAGCGAGCGCGTTCATCGTCAGCTAACTGACGGATTGTACGCATAGCCAAAAATGGACTAGACCGAAGACCGAATGCGACGGAATTAAATTGAAGTATACGAAGCGGTTCGATATCATTAAATCGATATAATATTTTTTGATATTTGCGGTCAGTTTCGGTAAGAAAAATTCGAAGATACATTTGCTGTATATCAGCGGTGATAGCAATTTTAAAATAGCGAAAATTTAAAAGAAGCGAGAATAAATCGGCCTGTAGATTTGGACCAGTGTGCAACAAATCGTTAAGCGATGTGCCGGTATCAGTTTTAGCGCTAGCGTCCAAAACGATGCGAGTTTTAGTTGTCGCCTTATCAGGTCGTACGACAGCATGATGCGGAATGAAATATCCTTCAGTTAAAGCGGTAGGAGAATAAGGTATTTCGGACAAATAACCTTTATCTATATAATCAGCGATGACGTCATTATAAGCTTGACGTTAAGCGGGAAGAGCGTTAAATTTACGTTCGAGCGCTGAGAAGCGGCGCTGAGCGATAATAAAGGAATGACCTAAAGAGTTAGGATCGCCCTTAAAGGGCAGCGACACACTATAGCGACCACAAGACGTTCTTGTTACAGTAGCTGCGAAAAGTTTCTCACAGTCGTGATTTTCGGGACTTAGAATATTTATAGACGGCACCTCTTCAAGCTCCCAGAACTTAGTTAAATCATAATCTAAATTGTTAATTAAAGGACCGAAGGACCAGACTACACCATCAGAGTTCAAAGCGGGTATCTCCCCCATGACAATGTAGCCAAGAGTAGTCTCGAGAGCGTGCCGTGCGGAGCGAGCGGTGTCTGTATAATCAGCTGACTGCGCGAGCGGCGGTATCACTACCTCCGCGTATAATGAAAGCGAACATCTGAACACCGAGAATCGCGTCAATGTTCCCGGGCGAGTTCCAACAGTCATCAGCGAGGGGTAAATTATTAAAATGATCCATAATGGATGCAGGTATAGAGCGAGTAGGTAGCTGATCAGTGATATGATCAACCACTAGCAACATCAAATTATATTGAGCGTCAGAAACGCGCGATTGAATCGTAAGCGAAACGTAACCTTTAATAGGCGCGGAGATCGATCCTACAGTTTTCAAGGACGAATAAACGAGCGGTTTAATATTTAATTTTAATTTATTGCAACATGCGAGCGTTATAATATTATTTTGCGAAGCGCAATCAATTAAACAGCATATAGTAAAGCGTTGTCCATTATTAGGAACATATACTTGAGCGGTAGGCAAAACAATTGTTTTATTAAATTTATTACGTGCGAGTTGATTACAAGAATGCAAAGTTATAGACTTAGTACATTCTTCGGCAGCGCGCGAAGAATTCGCAGGCGGCGCACAGTGGACTGAAATATCGTTTTGTGGAATTAGGGAGAAAAAACTATAGAAAGTGATTCCTTTTCTGTCTATAATCGTTTTATGTTATGGGCATAAATCCAAAAAGTTAGTATTTCAAAAGTTATACGGTAACAATGTTATAACATGAAACAGTTAATTAATTCTTATGTTATGCTTAGAAATAATTAAAAATAGTTAACTAATTAAATATTAATTATATATAATGTGTATGTTCTCTATTCCACACTACCCCAGAGGTTAAGAACCAAGTGCGTTTTTTTTTTAAGTGGTGTCCCCAAGAGGCCTAATCCACTGGCAAAAATAATTATATGGACTGTCTATTATACACCTGACATAAAAATAATTATTTAATAAAAAAACAATATTAAACCTGAAAAAAATTTTGTCTCAAATGGCCTCAGGTAAGAATCAACCTCGAATATTATATTTCATTCATTCTTCGTCATGTTGGCGCCGTGCAAAACAATGTGAAGTTAGCGAGCATGAAACAGCGCCGCTCTCCCTACCACTCAACGTGCACCCAACTTCACACCGGTGCATCCCCTCCTGTTTCGTGTTTATTACATGAGAGAGCTCGAGTCAGTCTATTCGGGATCGCCAAAGTGTTAACTTGTGCAGTGTTCGAGACTCCTAGGGGTCATAATTATTTAGTAACGTGATTAGTGACATTCAGTGTTTAAAATATAAGTTTAAATATTAGTATTGGTTAAGCAGTAATTAAATAACTACTGAAGTTGCGGTTTGATTAATAAACTAAGTGATAGGTGTGATCTCGGTGTTTTATTTACATCAGAAGTGGTCGTGAGCCTACGTGTAAAATGGGTCGAAAATCTCGCCAGAAGAATAAGAGACCCGAGAAACGGAAGCGAAAACGTTCGTCGAGTAGCTCAAGTTCGAGCAGCTCCCCAGGAACGCCGCCCCGCCCAAAGAAAAAGGTACAAAGAGAAAAGCAAGTAAGTGACTATGCAAATTTAGCTTTGAGTGCGATGGTACCGGAGTTTGACCCCTTGAGTGACAGAATAGACAATTGGCTTGATATTGTAAATTTACATGCAAAAACGTTTAAATGGCGAGATGACACGATTATTTTTCAAGCTTTAAATAAATTGAAAGGTACAGCAAAAATTTGGTACGATTCTTTTTTGAGAAACGATAGTAGCTGGGCAGGCTGGTCTTGGGCTGTCTGGCGTAAAAAACTGTTGGAAACTTTTCAAATACAAAGGAACATGTTTACTTTATTAAAAGAAATAACAGAGAAAAAGCCTAGTCATTTCCAGAGTCTTTACGAGTTTTGTTTTGAACAAAAAGCTAAAATTGATCGTTTAAACCTTAATTTTACCGAATTTGATATAATTTCGATTATAATAGGAAATATAGGTGATCCTAATTTGAGTGCATCGGTAGAAGCCGGTAATATTAAAACGTGTAATCAGCTCGCGTCATTTTTACACGGTCGCGTGTACGAAATTAATAAAGCTAATTTTTCGGAGCAGAAAGCCCACAGTTCCAATATTAGTAATTCTAAACCGTTAATTGACAGAAATAAAAATCGGAATAATTTAATTAATACGTTGACATCAACTAAAGCAAATAAGTCAATTAGCTGTTACGTTTGCGGCGGTAGTCACAAAAAAATTGATTGTACTCGCGAATGTGCTATTTGTGGGAAAAGGGGTCATTTGGAAAACAATTGCTATCATAAAAAAGCAACCGTACCACCAACGAAAACTGAGAAAACGGAAGAAGTTAAATCTGTTTCAAGTTCTCAATTGAAAGAAAAATTCATTAAAATAGCTTTTATCAATAAAAGTTCTCAAGAAGTTTTCATAGACATGGGTAGCGATTGTTCACTGATCTCTGCCCATGTAGTAAATAAACTTAACCTTGAAAAGCATACCTTGCCTCAACTGATTACTTTGCAGGGTTTTTCTAACACTTCAGTTTCCTCAGTTGACGAGTACGTTGTAGCAGATTTAAAATTGGACAATGTTGAATTAAATAAGGTAAAATTTTACGTAATGAATGATTTATCGGGTTGTGAGGTTTTGATTGGAAGAAACGTAACAGAAGATAGTTCTATTATGTATGTTCGAATCGGAGACTTTCTTAATTTTAAAAAAGTTGGTACTCGTTTTTCTATTAATGCTCCTTCTGAGTATATACACGAAATACAAAAAATTCTTGATGAATATCCCGGTACTGTTTCAACAAATATATCAACATTAGGAAAAGTGTCTGGAATTCAGGCTGATATCAAACTTAACTCTGAAACTCTTGTTCAGTTCAGACCTTATAGATTAAATGAAAAAAATCGTGTGATTATGCGTGAAATGATACAGGAACTATTGGAAAACGACATAATTCGTGAAAGCAAATCACCGTTCGCTAGTCCAGCACTGTTGATTGACAAAAAGGGAGGCGAAAAACGTCTGTGTATTGATTACAGGTCTTTAAATAAAATTACAGTTAAGGATAAATATCCCATGCCCCGGATAGAGGACTTAGTGGACAGATTGAAGGATTGCAATCATTTTACAAGTTTAGACCTCAAAAGCGGCTATTACCAAATACCCCTTAGCCCTGATTCAATTGCAAAAACAGCATTTATTACAGAAGACGGGCAATATGAATTTGTTCGGATGCCCTTTGGAATTTCTAATGGTCCCTCAATTTTCCAACGCATGATGAATACAGTTTTAGGTAATCTCCGATTTGGAAATGTAATTGTCTATTTAGACGATGTCCTTATTGCCACTAAAACAGCTGAAGAAAATCTATCTGTTTTAAAAAAGGTGTTGGATATTTTTGTACAGCATGGATTGACTTTAAATTTAAAGAAATGTTTTTTCTTGCAAATAGAAATAACATTTCTTGGTTATGTTGTCAATAACAGTGGCATTAAGCCTACGCCAGATAAAGTTAAATCAATCAAAAATTTTCCAACACCTAAAACTGTTCATCAGTTGCGTCAATTTTTAGGACTAGTCAATTATTTCCGCAAATTCATAAAAAATTGCGCGATTCTCGCGTCTCCCTTGACAAAACTTTTAAAAAAGGGTCAGAATTGGTGCTGGACCAACGAACACGACAAAGCTGTTCAAATTTTGAAGAGTGCTTTGACAAATGATTCTATTTTAGCAATATTTGACCCTCAAAAACAGAGTATATTATATACGGACGCTAGTAGAGATGGTATTGCCGGTATCTTAGTACAAACTCATGAAAACGGTTCTGAGAGGCCAGTATATTTTTACAGTAGGCAGACTACTGAAGACGAAAAAAAATTACATTCTTTTGAGTTAGAACTTTTGGCAATTGTAGCCTCTTTACAAAAATTCAGACTCTATTTGTTAGGTTCGAATTTTAAAATATTTACTGATTGTAACGCGGTAAGATACGCATTGATTAAAAAAGAGATAATACCCAAAATAGCACGATGGGTACTCCAAATTCAAGAATTTTCTTTTGAAATAATTCATAGGCCCGGTGAAAGAATGCAACATGTGGATGCATTGTCTAGAAACCCTACTGAATGCATGAATGAAGCACGGTCTATTATGTCAATAAATGAAGAAGATTGGCTTTTAAGTGTTCAGGAGCAAGATGTAGAACTTTGTAATATCCGCGATATTATATTGTCAGGAGATGCCGAGCTTAACAAGCAAATTTTTAATGACTATGTAGTTCTAGGTAACAAACTTTACAGACGCACTCAATTCGGACGCCGTTGGGTAGTACCAAAAAATTGTATTTGGCAAATCATTAAGTATAACCATGACGATATTGGGCATTTCGCGGTGGATAAGACTTTGGAAAGAATTAGATTATCATATTGGTTTCCTCACATGAAGAGAATCGTTACCAAATATATAAATAACTGCCTAAATTGTTTATATAATAAAAGTAAATCTGGTAAAAAAGAAGGTGAGCTTTACCCTATACCTAAATATGCGCGTCCTTTCCATACTTTGCATATGGATCATTTAGGGCCATTTGTCAAATCGGTAAAAGGTAATTGTCATATTCTGGTACTCGTAGATGCATTCACTAAATTTGCATTCATATTTGCTGTACCTGATACCCGCACTGAATCGGTTCTGAAAGAACTAGAAGGCCTATTTAAAATTTTCGGAAACCCGAAGAGGTTGGTAACGGATGCGGGCACGGCTTTCACATCAAAAGTATTTGTTTCTTTCTGTCAAGAGAGAAATATTCGAAATCACACAATTGCTACGGGCATGCCGAGATCAAATGGCCAGGCTGAACGATACAATAAGACCATTCTGGAAGCTTTGCGGGCTTTAGGAGCCGATAATGAATACAATCGTTGGGATGAAGTACTTATAACACTGCAACAAGGTATTAACAGTACTTTACAAAAAACTATTAAAGCTGTACCGAGTGAAGCATTTTTTGGGTATAGGCTGAGAATGGAAAGCGATAAATACCTACCAGAGCATGAAGACTTGATTGATGTTACAAATCTAAGGAAAGATATCGATGCCAGAATTAAATCTAGTGCAGAGTACCAGAAACAACATTTTGATGCAAAAAGAACCACTGCAAGGAAATATCTAATTGGAGATTTGGTTTTAATAAAAATCCCATCACAGCAAAATGATGGACGGAGTACTAAGTTATTACCTACCTTCAAAGGACCTTTTAAAGTTTCAGAAATTCTTGGCAAAGATCGTTATCGTGTTACGGATGTTACAGGAAGTCAAAGAACTAATAAGAAATATACAGGTATAACATGTACAGAAAATATGAAGCCGTGGATTAACATAGGTGATTGGGATGATGAGTAAGTGTTTGTTTTTATTTTAACTTTGGTCAGATGTTGGCGAAATAAGAGTGTATGCTTTTTGTTTATGACATTATTTATGATTCCAATGTGAAAATGATTTTGATATGTGCTATTCCAAAAAATTACAAACGGGACTTTGATTCTGGTAGTTTGTATTAGTGAAGGTGGTGTGGCTGAGTTAAATGTCAATAAGAATCCTGTTGTGGTTGTGGAGCTTGTGACTCTGGAGCATTCACAACTTGTATTCAGAGAAGCCCTTTTTCTGTATGTGGAGCTTGTGACTCTGGATCATGCGAAATTGTGGTGTTGACATTTGAGCTCAGACGCACTGGAACTTGACACTTGTGGGATGGATATATCAATTCATTGTAAACCAACCTTACTGATACTACTTCTTTATTTGTATTTATCTCAATAGTTAAATGAACATGTTGTTCACAGAAATAGGTGTTAATGGAAATGTGTCTGAGGACAGCCACCAGCAGGAGGGCCGGATGTTGGCGCCGTGCAAAACAATGTGAAGTTAGCGAGCATGAAACAGCGCCGCTCTCCCTACCACTCAACGTGCACCCAACTTCACACCGGTGCATCCCCTCCTGTTTCGTGTTTATTACATGAGAGAGCTCGAGTCAGTCTATTCGGGATCGCCAAAGTGTTAACTTGTGCAGTGTTCGAGACTCCTAGGGGTCATAATTATTTAGTAACGTGATTAGTGACATTCAGTGTTTAAAATATAAGTTTAAATATTAGTATTGGTTAAGCAGTAATTAAATAACTACTGAAGTTGCGGTTTGATTAATAAACTAAGTGATAGGTGTGATCTCGGTGTTTTATTTACAGTCATATTCTTTATCTTGTTCAGTAGTAAATAGTAAGGATTGTGCCTCATTGGATATTATTTTATGTTTCCTAACGAATTTTGGTCTAATTGTAGAAATATATGGATCAGATGTAACAATAAAATTATTAAAAATGTCCTCATTTGTTGCTTTTCTAGAAAATTTCCTTGAGTGGTGTTCTCGATACCTCCTGAAATCTTTATTTCTAGATTCAGCGGCTTCTTCAGACAATTTTCCTATTGGGATAAGACCGAAATTGGCAATGATGTCTGCACCATGCACAAGTATTTTATGCACGCTTGCAGGCATATAAAACCATTTATATTTCTCAATGTACAAAGCCAATGTAGCATCTGTAAATTCCTTAAATTTAAATGTATTTATAGGAAGCCCCGATGACAATGTTTCTAAAATGACAGAAAACCGCTTAATAAGATTTTCATTTACTCCAGTAATAGAAGAAGTAGTATTTACGTTTTCGAAAAATCTGCGGGCCGTATTCCCATCATTAGTGGTACCATGACCCTGTTTAACAATATCAATAAGCAGACCAGTTCTAGTTTGAAAAGCTATTTGAACTTCTTTCTTTTTATTTTCCAACTTAGCTTTATTTTCACCTTTCGCAATCCAAGATTTAAAATCTAGTCTATAGGATATGTGCAAAATACATTCCATGAATCTGATCCAAGCGTGAAGTGATGATATGCCAAATTTATACACCTCAGTATTCCATTGTTTTTGTGACAATATGTCCAACTCATTCATTTCTTTAGGTGTGGCCTTACAAATATCACAAGTTTGTGAAGAGGTCTCACTCAGTACTGATGCCACTTTTCCATCAATCATAGTTAAATGTAACGTGTGACGAATCAATTTTCCTAGAACGTTAGTTTCATTTAAACAATTAATTTCGGATTCTATCCTCTCCTTTTCACTCCTAATTATTAACTGCGTCTCTTTCATAAATTTAAAAAACAGGGGACGGCAAAAAAAGTAGAATTAGGTGTTTTATTTTCCCACAAAACTTGTTCTCCACATGTTAGTTTTAAAGGAACTAGGCTTCCCATAAATATACTGCTATCATCATCATTGGTCTCACTTTTCAGCTTATAATTAGACTGACTTGAGGCACCATCGAAACCCCATTTACTAGTTAATTCTAGGTTATTGTAATCGTCTTGTATTTCAACTAATTTTAAAAGTCTTTCTGCCGTTTTGTCTAAAAGAGCCTGTAATTTTATTTGCGCAGAAATATCTGTTATTTCCACATCATCTTTTGATGGATAACATTCATTTTTTGCCTTTTGAATAAAATAGTAAAAAAAATAGTAAGTAATAAAATAGTAAAATAGGAAAAAAAGCTCGTGGGTAGTTGACTCAAAAAGTTTACTTTTAAAGTGCTCTTGCATAAAATTTAAAATAAAATAGTAATTCATAAATATTTGACATTTTTATGAATAAATTATACTGCTAACAATAGATACCTGCTAGTCTAGTGTTATCTCCGCAAGCCACACTTTATTTCACAATGAACACAATGGAAGCCTGCATTCTCGATGTACAGACTTATTTCGAGGAACGGATGTCCAAGTTCGAGGCAGACCTGCAAAAGAAGACGTCATCCAACACAGGAAGTATAGCTGAAGAGTTTGCTGCTTTCAAAACATTTGTTCTGCAGACACTCAAATCCTTTTCCCAGCAGCTCAGTAGCGTCGCGCGAGAAGTAGACAATTTAGAGATGCGCAGCCGTCGGAAAATCCTGCTTCTACATGGCGTGAAAGAGCAAGAGGATGAAGATATCAGCAGAGTTGTCAATAATGTGATGATACAGCAGCTCAAGATTAGCTCCTTTTCTTCGGCTGACATCAGACGCTGCCACAGAATGGGACGGCAAGCGTCCAATGTGAAGCCCAGGCCTGTGCTTGTCAAACTCCAGACCCATATGATGAAGGGTAGTATATGGTCCGCCAAGTCAAAACTCAAAGGTACGGGCGTGACAATTTCCGAATTTCTCACCAAATCGCGACATAAGGCCTTCATGGCCGCGCGTGACAAATTCGGGATTACATAAGTGCTGGACTAGGGATGGCGCGGTTTATGTTCTGGGTGCTGACGGAAATCGGCATCTTATTGTATCGCTTAGTGATATGGATAGGATACAGTGCTCTGACGGCGAAGCGACGGCATCTACAACTTCCAAAATCCTTACGAGCAGGCCTAAACGTATTGCGTCGAAGAGATAGATTCGTGCTGGGTCTACATACGTATGTACTATTACAAATTTTTCACTTCTTTTGAATATTATGCAATACTTATGCAGCAATTTTTCTTTTCTTTGTACCTTCTATTTATATACTTCATTTGTATTTCACTTTTATTTTATGTCATGTTTATGTTTATGTCTTGTTTGACGTCTTTGACAGTATGAGAATGCGTTCCATGTACCCCAATATCAGTAAGGGTAAAAGTCTTAAGCATTACTTGCAGTTTGAAAATGAGCATTTTAGTCCTTTGATTTAATATTGTTTTCGAGTATCAAACGTCGAATAATGTATTGTTGTGTACACTCAGCTCATGATAATTTAATACCTACTGGAATATGAATTTTACATTTGCATTCTCAATTACTTTTCTGTTATTGTGAAATAATTTCTTGTTTGTTTTTAACTCAGGACTGGCGGGTGGACAGTAAGTGGATTCACTGTTAATAGGTATTAAATACTATTGTATATATATATATACTATTTCCCTAAATATACTATTTACGTACATATTATACATTATACCAGTACAACTAATCATCTACAATTAATGAACGATTTAGATAGCGATGATAGCTTTTTCTCCGCTAGTAGTCTTAACGATAGCTTTGTGAGTATACCGCCTGTGTCACTCGAGGATACTCTTCGGTCACAGTTTTCGGATGTCCCCAGGCATTTTAATTTAGTCCATATAAATGCTCAGAGTATTCCTGCCCATTTCCCGGATATGCTGGCTAATCTTGTTCATAAAAATATTCACGCTATTCTCGTTTCCGAATCTTGGCTAAAACCTTGTCTACCTTCTACTTCCTACACACTTCCGGGTTTCCAGCTTATTAGGAATGATCGAGTGCCTTCTGGAGCTGGTGGCGTGGCTATATACATACGCTCTCAAATCCCTCATACAGTTATCAGTATGTCGCCACAGCCAACACCATCTGATGCTGGCGAGCATCTTTTCCTGGAGCTGGAACTGAACCACTCTAAGGTTCTACTAGGTGTCTACTATCCTTCATCGTCAAGAGTTGATTATTTTTCCTCTTTTGAACACTTGCTAGAAACCTACTTACCATCTTACAGGCATACAATAATAATGGGTGATTTTAATACTTGCTTGGTAAAACCAGGGCCATATAGTGCGCGGGCTATGTCTTTTCGCCGCATTATTCAATCTTATAACTTATCTATCCTCCCTCTGAATACTACTCACCATTTTCCTAACTGTGCCCCAGGTCTTCTTGATCTCATTCTCGTTTCTTCACCTGCTCATGTAGCAAAGCATGGTCAATGCTCTGCTGACATGTTTTCTTACCATGACCTCATTTACCTTTCTTACAAGATTCGGCCACCTAAAGAAAAACCCAAAATTATAATGCAGCGCAATTTTAGTGGCATTGTACTTGACAAGCTTCGTGAGGATGCTCACAATATTGACTGGAACCCTTTGCTGTCGTCAAATTGTATGGATACCAAAGTCAATGCTCTGACTGAGAAACTGATCGAGCTTTATGATGTGCATGCGCCAATCCATGCCATCAAAGTTAAGCATTTACCTGCACCTTGGCTCACACCCGATATCAAAGCGTTAATATCGAAAAAAGCTGCAGCTAAAGCCAGGTACAAAATTAAGGCTACCCAGAGTAATTTGGAGAAGTATGTGGCCCTCAGAAATAAATGCAACAGGGCGTGTAGGAATGCACAACGCCAACATATCCATACCTCGGTAGAAAGCGGGGATCCAGTAAAAGTCTGGAAATTTCTGAACACATTGGGAGTTGGAAAGTCACGTCAAGACTCAATTCCGAAAAATTTAAACTTAGATGCTCTTAATGTACATTTCTCTTCTTCGTCCAATCTTAATGGAACTACTAAATTCAATACACTACAATATCTTTCATCTATTCCAACTCCTGATCATCCACCTTTCTTGTTCAACCAATTGACCGCTTGTGATGTTAAGAAGAGCATTTTGTCTATTTCATCCAATGCTGTCGGTAGTGACGCCATTAGCCGAAATATGATTGTGCCAATTCTGGAGGAAATTCTTCCTATCCTATGTCATGTATTTAACTACTCCATTTCTTCTGCTATCTTCCCATCCTTATGGAAAAGTGCTCAGATAATTCCGTTACTCAAAAAATCTAAGCCATGCGCCTTTTCTGACTATCGTCCTATATCTATCCTTCCTTTTCTTTCCAAAGCTTTAGAGCGCCTTATTCACTCGCAACTCAGCTCCTTCCTTAACAAAAACGCGCTGCTAAACCCTCTACAATCCGGCTTCCGACCTGGACACAGTACTGCAACAGCATTGGTTAATATCACGGAAGATATAAGACTGGGCATGGATAGTGGAAATCTCACGCTTCTTTCTTTACTTGATTTTAGCAACGCTTTTAATACCGTAGATTTCGACATCCTGCTTGGTATACTCGGCTCTCTTAACATATCTCCAACGGCTATTGCGTGGTTTCGTAGTTACCTGTTTGGTCGCCGGCAGCGTATCCGTGTCGAAGAAACGAGCTCTTCCTGGTGTAATACGATTGCTGGTGTACCGCAGGGTGGCGTTCTATCCCCGTTACTTTTCGCCATTTTTATAAATACAATTTCTGAAAAATTACTTTCATCCTACCACCTGTATGCTGATGATCTACAAATTTACACTCAAGCAACTCCAAACAACTTGTCCGATGCATTTACTGTGCTCAACAAGGACCTGGAGCGGATTTGCGAGTGGAGCAAGAGCCATGGACTCTCGCTTAATTCTTCCAAGACACAACTGATTGTCATTGGTAGTCCAAAGCTGATTGCAAAAATAGATTGGACCCAGCTTCCTCGGGTTACTATGGGCGGAGCAGTCGTGCCAGTTAGTGATAATGTCAAGAACTTGGGTATCTACATGGATAAATCACTTTCTTGGAATATCCAGTTACAGGAAATCAGTCGTAAGCTTTTCGCGTCAGCGGGTGCTTTGCGAAGGCTCCGAAACTTCCTTCCAATTGCCACTAAAACTGCGCTCGCACAATCGCTTCTTCATCCCGTTCTTGATTACGCCGATGTCAGCTATCCCGATCTCACAGAGCAACAACTAGATAAACTTGAGCGACTTCAAAATTTTTGCATACGATTCATATTTGGTCTACGCAAGTATGATCACGTTTCAGATTTTCGTAAACAACTCAAGTGGCTCCCAATTCGGTTTCGCAGGAATGCTCATATTCTAACATTGTTATATAATGTATTGTTTAATCCCACCACTCCCTCTTATCTCAAAGAACGTTTCCAGTTCCTTTATGACACACATACGAGATGCCTGAGGTCATCCGAGAATTTTAGGCTGAAAATGCCAATGCATTCTACTGACTTTGTAGACAAGTCATTCACTGTCAGGGCTGTGCGCTTATGGAATGCACTGCCACTGAACATCAGGCGGGCAAAAACCCTTCATAACTTTAAAAGTATGGTAAAGGACCACTACTTAGCATCGTGTACACCTATATAGCTCACTATTTATAAGCTCACCTATTATTAAACCTTCATACTGGTATGTACCAACTATTTATTTTATACCCATATCTATTTATGTGGTACATATATTTATTTAATTATAATACGTTACGTATAGCGGTATATTTATTTTATTTTCTACTTATTTTTTACTTTTCTCTCTCTTTCTTTCTTTTTGTTTTAGAACACCTTATTTCTAGTTTAATATAAGTATGATAACTACACCATAATTTTGTTTTATCACATTACTGTCCATCCCAAGGTTGCCTGGAAGAAATCGCTTCAAGCGATAAGGCCGCCCATTGTACATTCAATGTCTGCATGCTACCTACTTGTCTCTACTGTAAATTTTATGGTGTACAATAAAGTATTATCTATCTATCTATCTATAGTAAGAGGGTAGTAAAACTACGCCTTCGTCTTGAATTGATTTTCTCATAGCATTATATTGCCATTTTGTCATTTTTAAAGATAACATATTACCTAAGGCTTTTTCAGAAGACATAACGTTTTTTTTCGGAACAAAAATGAATTCCTTTACATGTTTTACCTCTTCAGGATTTTTGAGCAGATAATTTAAAATTTCAGCAATATCATTTTTACCACACGCCTTTAATGAACGTAAATAAAAATAAGACTGTTCCTCTTCTTTGTCAAAAGAAAAGGAATTAGATTCAGTATTTTCAATTCGCTTTTTTTTCTGTTTAGGCCCTAAATCAGAAAAAGGTTTCCTTGGACTAATCTGAGTCGAAGTTCCAACGGTTTTAGTTGTTAAAGGAGTACTTACGTAAGAAGGGCCAGCAATCGAGTGCACGTTCTCACTATCACTTGCTGAATTATTGATAAATTCAGGCCAATTTACACGCGAATCTAACCAAGAACTATATTTATTTACAAAAACAGAACTTTTGCAACCCGCTAAGGTCCATTTTCTTTGAAGATTAAAACAATATGTCCTACAAAATGTTTTGAGAGCTTTGTTTTGATCGTCATTTAACTGTTCCGTTAAATGTGATATAACGAGATTGAACATTATCTCACTATTTTTTAAACTTCCACTTTCTTTTAATTTTAAAAATACGTCAAGATTAGAAAATAAACCTTCCATAATTCGAACATATAATAGCGTACGTTAATCACAAAAGCAAAAAACGGACTAATAGAATACATACTGACAGAATAATAGACTGATGACTTGAGGGTAGTTGTAAAAAAAATTAATAACCAGATTGCCTCAGTGGCCCATAGTGGTATGAGAGTGCGACTTCCGTCCCTGAGGTTCAATTCCGGGTCGAATCAAATATATGTGTGATCCACGAATGTTTGTTTTGGAGTTTGGGTATTTTCTATGTATAATTTAATTATATGTATTAGATTAGCATAAAGATTTATTCTGTGTCTGGGTGTAATTTATCTATAATAATGTATGTATTTACAAAAACAAATGTATTTAAGTATACATATTTATCAGTTGTCTAGACCCATAGCACAAGCTTAAATTGGACTAGATGGCGTTGTGTGTAATTGTCCAAAATATTTATTTATTTATTTTCTTTATGTCTTTAGAAATATATAAGTGTGTTTAACAGTGGTCTAGATCCCATAGCTCAAGCTTATATTGGCTTAAATTGGGTTAGATGATGTTGTGTGAGAATGTCCAAACATTTATTTATTTAAAAAAAAATTGCGCACTTGACTAATTTTTATACTGACTACTATAAACACCTTACGCACTATGGTTCTTAACCTCCACAAGAGAATAAACAAATATTAAAAAATAAAAAAATGAGGTCCAAAATGACGCAGTTTCGGGGATTTTCGAAGCTCCCGAATTATGTGTAAAGATAGAATATTTAACTTATTTATCGACACCATAAATCATATTTGGAGATTATGTGAGCTTTTTGAAATATTAATTTTTTTAATATTTTTTCAAACAAAAAAAAAAAAATCTTTCATAACTTTTAGAATATGACTGTAAACAAAATGAACCCATACCATTAAAGACTCGTGTGGACTAGTAGAACAAATCATTATTAAAAGAATAATTAAAAAAAAAAGTTAATTTTTTTATATCGTAATTCTATGAGAAATTAAATTGAGCCTACTGTGCGGCGGCGGCGGCGCAAGCGATGGCTCTGTATGCGTGTGCATGCACACAGACGAGCGCTCGTCGGGTCGTGCGCGATCGGCGGTCGTGGCGGCAGTGACGTTAGCTGCGCGCGCAGCGATAGCGGTCGGCCGATCCGACGGAAGGCGCCAATTCTGTTGGCTATCCTTAGAATGCGAATCGTGCGGACGATTATCAAAATGCAATAGCGAATGGTGTTTTTTATGACACTGTTTACAAACATTACGCGAGTTACAATTAAATGTATTATGTTGCGGACTAAAACAATTAGTGCATAGTTTGTTATTTTTTATCAAATTAAAGCAATCCTTTACAGGCAATTTTTTAAATGCACCACATTCATATAAATGAACGTGTTGCAAAGTATTACAACAAATACAAGCGGGTTTATTATCGTTATTTTCAGTAATAGCGAATGTATGCGAATCTTTCGTTGTCGCAGAGCGGCCAACAGAATTAGACCCTTGCGTTTTCGGAACGTTCTTTCGAGCAACAGTGGTACGTTCGAGAACTTTGATGTGATGACGAATATAGTCAACTAGATCGGTACTAGAGGGGACCTCTTTGTCGCGAACAGATAATTCAAAGTTTTTTACTATTTGAGAATCCAATTTTTTAATAACGATATGCGTAAAAATAAAGTCATTTAAATCGTTAATATTTAACTGTTTTAAAGCGGACCAAGATGACTGAACGCGTTCGATAAAATTATTTAATTGTGCGGGTGTATCAGAGCAAGGTTTTACATCGAGAATGTTATTTAGGTACATAGATCAGATTCTAGCGAGCGTTTATCTTGGTATTTATCGATTAAAGAATTCCAAATCGTGCGATAATTGGATTCGTTGGGAATAATTCCCGCGAAGACATTAAGGGCGTTCCCAGATAGTTTACCTACCAGGTACTGAACGCGTTGAGCGTCAGTCAGCTGTTTATTGTCATGGACGTTCGTTTTAAAGTTTTGATAAAAGAGTGGCCAGCTTTCTGGCTCACCAGAAAATCCCACTAGGTTTACGCGGGGCGGGGCTAGGCGACAAGTAGTAAAAGAGTCATATGTAGATTTAATACCCGCGGACACATCGTGACGAGCCAATAAACCTGAGCGTGTATGTTGGACAAACGAATACAAAGATTCAAAGGCTTCCCAATTATTAAAATTAAGTTTATAATCGGGATCCTCTTCTAACAATAAGATGTTATGTTTATCGCAGAGGTCGTTGAATTGGCTATATAAGCCACTTATATTTGACGAGGCGGCAAGGAACTCCTGCTTACTTCGCGTATCAATGTCGGCAGGCGACAATTTGGTAGCTGTCGTGTATAAAGCGTTCATACGCGCGAACATTGCCTCTTTTTTAGCGACGATAATTTTAAGTTCAGCTTCGGACGCCATTTTGAATGCGAGCGAACGAACGAACGTTTGAGAAGCGAAGCGGCGACGTATGCGTCTACCTACCTACTTACTTATGAAGAAAATGAAATTTGGAACAAAAATTATGTACCTGCCTAGCTGTACTATATGCCTGTTGTTATCACACAACACTCACAGTGATTATAATATCGGCTCCTAGACACACGGTTAATACTTCCTTATAATCGAGCGCGCACATTCACTTCTCCCCTGCATTCCGTACTCGACTCCCGGCGTCCGCGCGTCTCGCTTGTGCCGTGTGTGCAGGAGACGACAGATATACGCCTCTCTTTCTCGCATAGGTACACTACATCCCTTCCTTGTTATAAAATTTATTTTTTTAAAAGAGTTAAATAAAACAATGTCTTTGACAATCAGCTTTATTTTCATCTGCCGTAAATAATCACATACTTCAATATCATCCTTATACCAACATCAACACATCTTTTACTTCTTTAGCTTCCTTAATACTTTTTGAGCTTCGACTTCCTTTTTTTTTATGCTCTGCATTAACAGCGCTTACTTTGCTTCAAATACTTCCTTATTCTATTATTTATTTTAATTTTTTTTTTTACGTTTCTGACTGTTCTGGTTTATCCATGACTTGCCATTTGCCTTCAATCTTCTTCAAATGCATAACATTCCTCCTTAACCGTTGTCCTGTTTCATTATTCTCAATCTCTACATCTCCATCTTTACGAAATTTTACCGTGTGCGGTGTTGGGTCGAAGTTGGGAGCAACTTTATTAGTCTTATGAATATTTTTTGTGTATACTTCATCACCGGCCTTTAAATCTCCCTCTTGAGCTTTTCTTTTCCGATCTGCGTATTCTTTTCATTTCTCTTTTTGTTGTCTATCCCTGTCTCTCACATCCATATCTTGGTATCTTTGGGTATTTTCTATGGTATCTATCATTGGGACTTTGTCTTTAAACTTTCGCTGAAAGAACAGCTCTGCTGGTGTTTTGCCCGTTGTTGTATGCGGCGTACTATTGTACATTGTGAGGTAATCTAGGAGTGCTTCCTTCCAATTTTTCTTTTCAATTTGGCTTATTTTCAAGCGCTTGATAATGTCTCTGTTCTGGCGCTCAACTTCTCCATTTTGTTGAGGCCAGTATGGGATAGTGTTGAACAAGTGTATATCATGTTCTCGGCAGAAATCTTTAAATTCTTGGCTAACGAATTGTTTGCCGTTATCTGCTGTCATTGTGACCGGACATCCTAGCCGACTAAACATTTCCTTCAGTATTGTTATCATGGCTTTGCTAGATATGTCGCGGCAAGTTTTGATCTCCTTGTATCTTGAGTAATAGTCTATTACAACCAGAAGGTAATCTCCAGATGGTAGGGGACCTAAAAGGTCAATGGCCGTATCTACCCACGGTTGTGTTGGCAGTTCTCTTCTTTTCATCGGGTTCGGGGGGTTTGGAGCCGATACAAGGGTACAGCCTTTGCAAGACTTTATCAATTTCTCGACGTCAGTATCATATCTAGGCCACCAGACTTTGGATCTAAGTCGTGACTTCATCCCAACAACGCCAGGGTGCCCTTCGTGTGCGGCTTTTAGGATTTTTTCTCGTAGTAATTTTGGAATGACTATTTTGGTTCCTCTTAATAGGATCTCGCCACAGAAACAAAGCTCGTTTTCAAAAATTCTGTAATTTTTTACGTCTTCGTGCCATTCAGAGTTATAGATGCCTTCTTTCACTTTTTCTATTTCTTGATCCTGTTTAGATTGAGCTTCTATTTCCTTTATCGACACTGCCACCGGTTTTATTTGTTCCACTACATTCTGTACATAGTCTTTTCCTTTTGTAGGTTGAGTGAGGTCCCTGCACAATCGGGACAACGAGTCTGCAATGTTATTTTTTCCAGGCACCGGCCTATATATAACTTGGTAGTCATAAGATTGAAGTCTTAATATCCACCTCTCAATGCGGGCACAAGGTTTAGCCTTTGGACCAAATATGACTTCCAAAGGCTTGTGATCCGTTATAAGCTGGAATGATTTTCCATATAAAAACATATGGAAGTGTTCTACTCCCCAGACCAGAGCTAAGGCCTCTTTCTCAGTCTGGCAATATCGCCTCTCACAATCAGTTAGGGTTTTATTACCGTATGCGATTATACGCGGTCCCGCTTCATTTATTTGTACCAATATAGCACCTAGCCCTACAGGACTGGCATCGGCGAATACCAAAGTCTTATCCTTGACATTGTAGTATCCTAAGCTCGGAATTTCACTCAAAACAGTCTTTAATTTGCTAAATGCTGCCTCTTGGTTTTCTTTCCACAATCCAGTTATGACAGTATTTCTGCCTGTTTTGCATCTAAGCAAATCTTTCAAGGGTTCCGTGATAGTGGCCAGGTTAGGTATCCATTTACCGACGTAGTTGACAAGTCCCATGAAGCTTTGCAGTTCCGATATAGTTCGGGGTGCTCTAAAGTTATTGATGGTCGTCAAATATTTATCTAGGGGTCGGATTCCTTCCTGTGTCAGTTCATGTCCTAAAAACTGGACCTTATTAACGTTAAATCTACATTTCTCTTCTTTCAGAACGACATCATGCTCTTTTAGGACTTCTAATACCTGTTTTAGCCTAGAGTCGTGTTCCTTTTGGTCTTTGCCAAACACCAGTATATCGTCAATAAAATTTACGACTCCCTCGCACCCGATCAAAATATATTCAAGGGTTTTTTGAAATATTTCAGGAGCACATGTGATGCCGAACATTAATCTCTTATAACGATAAAGTCCTTTATCGGATATAAAAGTTGTGATGGCTCGCGAATCTGGATGAAGCTCAAGTTGATGGAATGCGTCCTTTATATCCAATTTACTGAAAACCTTCGCATTCCTAATTTTTGGCAACAGCTGGTCCATTGTGGGCAATGGGTGGTTCTCTCTTTTGATAGCTCTATTGGCACGTCTCATGTCAACACATAATCGAATATCCCCATTTTCTTTAATGACAGGGACTATTGGAGATATCCAATCTGAGGGTCCCTGGACTTTTTCAATGATGTCCTTGTCAAGTAGCTCTGTAATTTTTTCCTCAACCTTTGCTTCCAACGGAATGGGGATTCTTCTATAAGGTTGTGCGATAGGCTTGATCTTATTGTCAATGGGTATTTGTATTAATACATTTTTCACTTTAGGAAAAAACTCGGCTTCAATCTGGTTTATTTCGACTCCTATTCTTAAAACTCCCAGAGCAATTGCGGTTATCTTCCCTAATAAATTTCGCGTGCCTTTGTCCACCACATAAAATGTGGCATCTTCTATTTTTCCGGCAAGTTGAATTTTGGAGCAAAAGGATCCTAGGAGTCGCAAAGGTGTTTCAGATCCATACGCTAATAGGGTTTTATTGGGATTTCCATCTTGATCAGTTACCTTTACTCCCATTTTCTTCATATTTTCCCATGTTTTGTCTGTGATTAAGTTGTATTTACATCCTGAGTCTATCATCATATTTATTTTTGTTCCACCAACTGTGCAAACGACTGTATCATCTCCGTTTATGTTGAACAAATAGTCAACTTTTTCTGTCTCAGAATCTTCTTCTATACTTCTTACTTCGTGTGCGTTTGAAGGCTTTTGAAAATTTCTTTTTGTAAACTTTCTCTGTCTGTCTCTGTTATCTAGATTTGTATCTTCATATTTCCTTTTTAAAATCTGACTTTTGCATTGTAATTTAAAATGTCCTATTTTCCCGCATTTTAAACATTTCTTTTTCCTCGCAGGGCAATTTTCGTTGCTAGATAAATGTCCCCAGCTTCCACATCTAAAACACTCCTTTCCTCTTATTTGATCTTTTGGTTTATCTTCTATTTTGTTGACTCCTTGTGCTGTGTTTTTTTCTTTACCTTTAAACTCCTCTGACTGCCTGTGTATGGCTTCTAAGACGTTTGCTTCTGAAATTATATTGTCGATAGTCATATTATCTCCCGCCTTGAGTATCTTCTTCCGAAGTTCTTCTGATGCACACTTTTCTATTATTTGGTCGATTCAATGGTCTTCTACATTATCAAATCTACATTTCGCGGCTTGCTGTCTAAGTCGCAAGTCGCACTAAGAATTTTTCAAATTTCTCATTTTCCTCTTGCTTCATTTGTCTGAAGGTATGTCGTTCAAACCGCTTATTTTGTTTAGAAACGAAACAGTTTTCCAATTTTTCAATCGCAATCTGGAACACATCCTGATCTCCCGAAACCTCCGATGTAAGTCTTGGAGTTCAGCTCCCCCCCCAATGCAATAAACTAGCTCTCTTTTTTACAGCAGTTTTCACACCGGCTTCTTCTAAGTAAGTGTAAAAACTCCTCTTCCAACGTTCCCATCGTGCGCATACCGAATTGGTGTCTCCTTCACACTCGAATTTTTCGAGTGAAAGCGTCGTCATCGTTGGCTCCCTGTTGACAAGCAAACATTGACTGTAGCAGGCAATGAAACAGACGTCATCCGCTTAATCTCCCCCACTCAGTCACCATCATTTCGTCTGAGCTTCCTTATTCCTCTACTATATTTTAGTTTATTTTGCGGTAATACAGGCGTCATCTGTGTACCTACTTCCTTAGTCGTAATAGCCATCACGCTCAACGACAACTTCCCCATCTAAAACATTTTATGTTCAAAATGCTCTTTGACTAGACTATATCACATTGACCGGACTATACCCTATTGACTGGACTATTTGTTTACTAATAAACTTTTCTCCTTCGACTATAATAATAGTAATCAGAATGTACCTAATTCCACGAAACTCTATTCAAACTGTCATGCCAATATCGGATATTGATTAATTTTCTCCTTGTCGAATCCACGTAGGTATGCAAAATAGTTTGATAAGATCGTAAGCGCCAGCAATGTTATTGGCACTTAGGTCGTATGATTTTGGTGACACCCAGGTAATTTTTTTTTTGTTTTTTTTACGAACTAGTTTCCTTTTTTTCAGTTAATTAAGCATGACAGCCAACATTTGTCCTGTAGTTTATATCTCGACCCGAAGTTAAGGCTACTATTTAGCTATTATGGGTATAGATCATCGAAATCAGCGAAAGAATCATTTTCAAATGATTTATTTACTTAATTTAATATTATATTAGTAATTTCTTGACATGACTGTAAAATTTCGACGTTCATATGTGCTCTTTATGTGCCTAAACTGAATAAACGAAATTGATTCTTTGATTCTTTGATTGAGATAAAATCAGAACTATACAATGTCTAAACGATTCCTTTAGATTCGACTCGAGACTCAACCCGACCGATCTGCATTACTTTATTTCTTTACGCCTATGTTCCGAGCAATCGTCGTAGGCAGTAGCACACTAGCACAGCGCGTCAAGCCGGTCGCTCGGTCGAGGCAGCGCGTGCTTACGCTTTACATACCTACCTACGACTGCGCGAGCTCATTGTGAGACATATGAAATTATTTGGTAGGTAGTTCTACGTCTGAACATATCGCAATATTAAAGCTAAGTATAGCACAGCGTTTGTATTTGTGTTATCCAAACGTCGATTTACATGTCTACACAACATAACCTAACTGATTTGTGAATTCACGATTTCACAGCCAACTTTGCAATTGTCATTTCAGTTACTGTGGACCATTTTACATTATTTATCACAATGGGGTGAATTAGATACTTAGGTTATTGCTTAGTGGGTTAAAGTACGATATTACGTTAGTGTTAGTAACATTGCTTAGAAACCTAGGTACCTATTCCTTCCCTTTTTTTCAAGGAAAATGCTCGCTTACCGGTTTAACTCGTCGCCAAAATATACTATATGCCTGTTGTTGTCACACAACACTCACAGTGATTATAATATCGGCTCCTAGACACACGGTTAATACTTCCTTAGAATCGAGCGCGCACATTCACTTGCTCGCTTGTGCCGTGTGTGCAGGAGACGACAGATATACGCCTCTCTTTCTCGCATACACTACACTAGCTAAATAGACAGGAATTATTGAACAAATATACCTAACTGCAATGCAAACAATAGATGATAGAATAGGTAGCAATACGTAAGTTTAGCGAGAGGAATGCGATAATAAGTATCGAATACCTGCGGAATAGTATGTACCTACCTACCTACTACCCAGTAAATTATAGAAAATACGTAAGTAGCACAGTTATAACGCAAATATAGAAATAGGTACGTATAGACTTATACAATTGGCGAATATGAGCGAATAGTTAGATAACTAATAATAAATTGTGGAAACAATTTGCGATGCGAAGTGAGGTAAGTAGATACCTACCCACTTATATAGAAATTAGGTAAAATGCGTATAAAAAGGTTAAAGAATAGCCGTTTTTATATGGACTAGCGAGATTATAGCCTATTAAGGTAAATTATAACTTCGACGATAGCAGAGAGCGTGTAAATAGGTATATCAAGGAACACCGGCCAAATCCGGTTCGAACTGGATCAAACTTTATGGTGATGCGGTTGCGTTTAACCACATAGAAATGTGGATCGCCTGTCCTGGAGACCAGGGCAGGTTAGCGAGTAAATATATATATATATATATACTTATATATTATAATAAGAGGCTAAACACCACAATGAGAGCCGCCATAACTCAGGGGTTCGAGTTTTCCGATTTGGTGAGTACGTTTCCCCTGACTTGGTGCTCTCATTGTGGTGTTTTGGTGTTTAGCCTCTTATTATATATATATATATATATATATATATATATATATATATCGACGGTTAAGAACCAATAGTGTCTATCTCATTTTTTTACACTTTCCTGTTTTTAATGTACTTGGATTTAAAGTTGAATTTAGCATCAGATGTTTAGGCACCTATCTCAATATTTACAGAATTTTCAAAGTTATTTGCCATAGAAATATCACCTATCTTATGAGCACGTATTTTCTTCTGCCATTACCATCTATCTCAGCTAAGAACGTCTTTACCCCAACGCTGCGTGATTGTGACTGAGCAGCCACATGCGATGCATAGAAATATCATATGATAGAAAGAGAGAGATTTATATACATATTGGATTCGCGTGTCGCCGCTGGAGAGTTTTTTAATTGAACTGTCATTATGCTTTGATGCCGGTTACGACAGGTGAGTAAATTTAATTGTTTATTGTTTTAATTAGAAAAAAGTGATACATAGTCAAAAATATTAGGATATTTTGGTCACTGTGTGATGTTTTAATGTCTAGTTGCGTTTTTAATCTGTTAGAATTCAGATTATTACATTATTTATTTGTGATTCTCGGTTGAAAAACATAAAGTAAATGAGATAGATGTTATTTCCAGATATGGTTTAGAAAATTTAGTTTAATAAATTGGGCTAAATATAAGATTTTTTTTACAGAAAGATGACAAATCGGTTAAATCAAGGATTAAGATCCAAAAAAATCCTGTGTTTATTGAAAGATGAAGAAAGAACTAATATTGAATGCGCAGATGGTGAGTTTCGTTAACATGAATTCGGTTATTTCAAGCTTCGAGTAGGTAAGAGATCAGTTAACTTGTAAACTTGTTACTCAACTCGTCTTCTTAATTACAGATACGTCGAAGAAAAATATACGTGAACCACCATTAAAAAACTTTAAACTTCACCAATTTGAGCGCGACCTTTTGGAAGATATAATCATTTCTAAATTTAGTTTTAGTACTATAAAATCGTTGTCATTGAACGACTTGACTGAAGATAACCAAAAAATTTCCATGAAGAGGTCTTTCTCTATGCCAGCAATAAGTGCATTATTAGATGTTTCTTGTCCAAGTCCGTCAATTATACTCGGTTATAATATTATAGATATAGATAATGATTTTTCTTTAGCTCAAAACCCAAATGATCTGATAACAGACTGTGAAACCAGTGAAGACGAATACGGTAATGTTAATGAGGGTCGAAAACGTAGTCATGTTGCGAAAAAAGATGAATGGAAGAAGCTTAAAGCTCAAAGAAAAAGAATGCGTGGAGAAGAGTATTTAGGATTTTCCAAGCCCCGAAACCAAAAGATGCGACAAGATACGGCTAGACTAGCGAAACAATTGGGTGAGTCTTGCAACTCTGATTTCTGTAAGAAAAGTAAGTTTAGGGGTTGTGACAGATTTGATGAAGAGACGCGTAAATCGATTCATACCTACTTCTGGAAAAATATTAATTGGGATGAAAAAAAAATGTATGTCAGGGGACTTGTAAACCGTACTAAGACTACACAAAAAACTAAAGGTGATGAACATTCTCGAAGAGAAGGGACGCTTAATTACTTTTTACCTAAAAATGAAACTGAAAAAATTCAAGTATGTAAGAAGATGTTTTTAAATACTTTGTCTTTGAAGGCTACTACTGTGCAGATATGGGTAAAAACCAATATATTTAGCTTAGATCAGGCTGAGAGCTCTGGAAATACAAGTGACAGAAGACAAAATAGCAAGACTTTAGCTTTAATTGATTATTTGAACAAGATTCCAAAAATGCCTTCACATTATGCAAGAAAGGAAACACGAAAATTATACTTAGAGCCCATTTATCGTTCTGTCACTGATGTGTTTAATAAGTATAAGCAATACTGTAAAGACACCAATGCACCTGCTGTATCTAGATATACATTTGATACAACATTTCAAAAGCATAATTTAGCATTGTATACCCTAAAAAAAGATATGTGTGATATTTGTGTTGCTCACCAGGAAGGTAATATTGATGAACACATTTATCAAGAGCACATTATTAAAAAGAATAGAGCCAGAGAAGAAAAAGCCAAAGATAAACAAGAAGCTGGTTTGGAACACTGTATAGTACTGACGATGGACTTAGAATCTGTCAAAGTTTGCCCTTACTCCACAGCCAGTGCTTTATACTTTAAAACCAAATTAACATGCCATAATTTCACGATTTTTGATCTAGCATCTCGCCATTGCACATGTTATTGGTTTACAGAAACGGCGGCAGATCTTACTGCTAGCACTTTCACTTCATTTGTAGTGGATTATTTAGAGCGGCATTGCTTACAAAAGAAGGTACCCATAATCATCTATTCAGATGGGTGTACTTATCAAAACCGTAATGTTGTTTTGTCAAACGCACTCCTTAACCTAAGCATCAGACACCAGGTAAGCATCACCCAAAAATATCTCGAACGGGGTCATACGCAAATGGAATGCGACTCTGTTCATAGCGCCATTGAACGCAAGTTAACAAATCGCGTTATTCATTTACCCTGCGATTACGTGTCTGCTACTTTGGAAGCTAGGCCATCAAATCCGTACGAAGTTCTCCAAATAGATCATAATTTTGTTCAAAATTATGCTGATGCAACTACGTGGATCTATAAATCCATAAGGCCTGGACGCAAAACGGGTGATCCCACTGTCACTGACTTGCGGGCCATTCGTTATAACCACGAAGAGAATATTATTGAAGTGAAACTCCATTTTGATCAAGATTGGAATAGATTACCACAGCGGCCAAATCGGTTCAATCCTGGTGTATCTTATGTGTCTCTACGCTCTAACATGATTGCCATAACAGCCTCCAAATTTCAACATCTCCAGGAGCTTAAACAAATTCTTCCAACTGAGTGCCATAATTTTTATGACGCCTTGCCTCATTTGTAAGGTTTTTAAAATTAATGTATGCTTTCCTATATTTTCTAACGTAAAACATGACGTTTTGATTTAACTGATTATAATATGAAATTAAGTGATTTCCAAGGAGTTGTTTTATTTCCTATAACAGCTATCTAAGAGATGTTTGAAACATATTTTACATTATTTGAACCAATACTACCCAACTCATGATATCTTTGTATGTGATAATATTAGGACGATCTACGTTAACACAGTATTTGCTTGCAATTATTTACCTCTTATATCGGTTAAAACATTTTTAGTAACTTGTTAGCTGAAGCATGGAAACGTTTTTTTCGTCTCCTGTAAAGTTGTCATTTTTGAGATAGACATAATTGATTCTTAACCGTCGATATATATATATATATATTTACTCGCTAACCTGCCCTGGTCTCCAGGACAGGCGATCCACATTTCTATGTGGTTAAACGGGTTACCTATCTTAATCCCGAATTTTAATATTCCGAATATCATAATCCAGAAAACGTTTGGCCAATTTTTCATAATCCCGGTTTTTCAAATTCCGAAGTTTTATTTGCCATATAATCGCAACTCCGAATTTCATTTGCCCATTTATTCATTTGTAAGACGTTTTATAATCCAGACGAACGAGTTCCAGACACACGAAATCTAAATGCACAAAATCCAGATGACCGTAATCCATATGCACGAAAGCCCAATTTTTAAAACACAAATTTTTGAAATGCAATTAATTGATATCCAGTTAATTGATATCCAGACAAACAATATCCAGATTTATAAACCTAAAACTAAACCTCATATGGCGTCTACTAATTACAATTGGAGACCCACTGAACAAAACACACGTTGCCTTAAAAAATATATGTATGCATGTAAGCAAACAAGCATCCATACAGGCAAGCTGGCAATCAAGCTGGCGGGCGAGGACTGCCCTCCCTCCGCGGGTGTGCGTTGTTTTATAGACAATTGTTTAATATAATTTCGTATAACAGAAAATGTTTCGCATAATTTCGTTTCATAGAATAATCAATATAATCATTATATATAATCAATATAATTTTGAATCATTGAATTTTGTTTCATATAAAATTAAACATTAGAATAATCATTTCATAGAATATCAAATGAACTATTCTTAATAATTATATTGTTTATTTAATAGAAACTTATTACAAAGAATAACATATTATCATATATATGGTTTTTATGAACTAAACAATTGATGCGTCTGCAAGGTCGACGGAGCCCCGCTACGCGGGGCTCCTACTTCTGGGTGGTTTATAAAAAAATAACCACGAAGGCCTAATGCGGGAGCTCCGCTCCCGCATTAGCCTTCTAACCTAACCTATCCGAGTCGGGGTAATCTGAGTCGGGGTGTTAAAATTGTAAATGTTACAGTTAAAAATAAATGTGATTTGGAACATTATAAAGGTGGTTTAATATTCTTTAAAAATTAATTCTACAGTTTGATAAGTTTGTTAAACAAAAAAAATGTGATTAAAAATTCGTTCAATTGTGTTTCTGTGAAATATGTTTCATTTTAGGAAATTGTTTTTGAAACAATAATATTCGAAATAAAAATATAAGAACCAAATATTATATGAAGCATTTTCTGTGAAACGAAATTCTATGAAATTTCTTTCTACGAAATAAGGGGCTCCCGTCCCTCCGCGCCTTCGGTTCTTAAATAACACTCTCTAGTGTAGGGCAGACAAGTACCACGGCGAGTCGGGTCGGGTGTGGTACGCAGTGTTCACGAGCTCGCTTTCCTGATTCATTGATTATACCTGCATACAAAACTGTTCATGCATGACATGGAAAACAATAATTTAAACAAAATTATATTATAAGTCTACAGGCTTTCATTATATTAAGTGAAATTATTTATGTCTTAAGTGAACGTTAGAATTTTTATTATTATATCAACCGTTACACACCCTAAATAAATCGTATAAATTTACTGATTTTTACTATACCTGTAATTAGTTTAGCTGGAACACGATTTGTATGGGAACCAAATAAAAAGATTATGAAAATTTGGTAATAGTTTATTTGGAAAATGGTACGATGGGAAACAAAAAAAAATATTCTGAGAATCTGGTATAACTATATTTGGATTATGACAATATGGGAAACAAAAAAATACTATTTGAAAATTTGGTTTTAGTGCACCTGGAAATTGATTCATCTGGGAAATGAAAAACGGAATTAAAGAAAGTTGTCATTCATTACATCTGTCTTTTAAAAGTTCTACCAACCGTTTTCGGGGTTTTAAGATTCGGGTAACAGAAATTCGATATTTCAATAGGTTACCGGTTAAACGTAACCGCATCACCAGGTTTAAAAGCTTATTTCCCCATTTAGAATCACGTAAATTATTTCACAAATTAAATACATAATAATGTAAGCATGTAAGCATATTAAACTCGTTGGCAATGTTATAAATATAGATTTCGTGACAAAAGTGCTATTTTAGGTAGCCGCCATCTAGCGGCATGGTGGTTTATAACTTTTACAATTACTGCAGAATCAATATAGATTACAATATTTATAGTTTTATTCGAAATATTCAATAATGTGTTCAGTGTATGTTTTATTTATGATAAGATTGATAAGTTTATTTATAGAAAAATTTAAAAAGTTTGACAAAACATTGGCGCCATCTAGTAACGACATCCGCGGCCCCACAGTTGCCTGCCTTCTTTTGGAAGTTACGAGTCTAACCGTTTTTTGTTTCTTATTGTGTATCTGTATAAGAATTATATTATACTATCTGTAACTGTAGCAATGAGCGACCGACATAAAAAAAAGGGCAATTTAACTATTATCAATTTGATAGACGCGCGTTCGGAACTGACATTTATCAAAGGAGCTTATGAATGGATATAGGATATATTTTAATATTTAATAATGTTCTCTATGTGTATATGTATTTTTAATAGAAAAATAATTATGAAGGCTATGTTCAAAAACCAAGATACCTGAATTCGTTAGTGTCACAATGTTTGCATTTCTTTGGAAACGATTCACCACTACTATCAGCCTCGGTGTAACAGGCTGCAATCAGAAATTTTGGGATTAGAAGAGTTATTATAATAAAAATATGCGCATACTTTGAGTGAATTTTGTCGAAAAGAGGTAAGTAATTTTTATGTGTTAGAAGGGTTTCAGCTTCGCTCGAGAGTAAATTATTTAAAGAAATCTATCACCCGATTACAGTGCGGCGCGAAATAAATAAATAAAATTGTCTTGTAAAAATCAAAAAATGCAAAACTTTTAAGTTCTTTTATTAATCCTTATTTTTTATTAGGTATACATTGATTCTGTACAAACAAATATTGATTCATAGTCATATTTGTTTATACAGAATCAATTTTTGGGCTGGTACAGTAAGTGCAGCTATCTTAATCGTTTTAATTACCGGAAAACGTTCCCATGAGACTTCAAAAACTGTCATTGCACCATTTAAAGTTATACAAAATTCTAAACACTCTCACAAGTGATTTTACTTATAAAGTTAGCTTGGTCAAGTTTTAAAGCCATAATCAAACTGTTTTATTTATGCCAATTTGACATGTTGAGCCGACCCCAAATAATTAGGACATGGGCAGGGAATACAAAAAAAAACATGGTAACGAGATTTTAATAGCTTCTGGTTAAAATTATATGTAATAGAAGATTAACTATTATTTCAATTAATTTTGCCATCAGAGTATGATAATACTCAGGATGTGGATACTCGGGATTAACCTAACATATCCTTCAAAGTATGCGCATTTTATTATAAACTCTGATTTTACAGTCAATCGGAAAAACAGAATTTGGGCACAGTTACGATAGCAAAATCGTCTGGAAGTACATATTAATTTGGCGAAAATGAAAACTTTTTCTTTTATAATGTCATCATCATCATCATCATTTCAGCCGAAAGACGTCCACTACTAGACAAAGGCCTCCCCCAAGGATTTCCACAATGACCGGTCCTGCGTCTTCCGCATCCATGCCCTTCCCGCGACCTTCACCAGGTCGTCGGTCCACCGTGTGGGAGGCCTGCCTACACTGCGTCTTCCGGCGCGTGGTCGCCACTCGAGAACTTTCTTGCCCCAACGGCCATCTGTTCTACGAGCTATGTGCCCCGCCCACTGCCACTTAAGTTTGGCGATTCTGTGTGCTATGTCGGTTACTTTAGTTCTCCTGCGGATCTCCTCATTTCTGATTCGATCACGCAGGGAAACTCCGAGCATAGCACGCTCCATCGCCCTTTGGGTGACCTTGAGCCTTCTTATGAGGCCCATAGTAAGGGACCAAGTCTCAGTTCCGTAGGTCATCGCTGGCAACACACACTGGTCGTAGACTTTAGTCTTGAGACACTGCGGTATTTTGGACGAGAAGATATTACGAAGCTTCCCGAACGCTGCCCAGCCGAGTTGGATTCGACGATTGACCTCTTTCTCAAAGTTGGACCTGCCTAACTGGACTGTCTGTCCCAGGTAAACATATTCGTCGACAACTTCGAGTGTAGAGTCTCCAACCTTTAAAGAAGAAGTGGGTGCGACATGGACATTTGACATAATTTTCGTCTTGTCCATGTTCATTTTGAGGCCCACTTGTTGGGAGGCTCTACTGAGGCCATCGAGCATTGTGCCTAGGTCTTCCAAGGTCTCAGCCATGACTATGATATCGTCAGCGAATCGAAGGTGAGTGATGTACTTGCCGTTGATATTGATGCCGAGTCTTCTCCAGTCCAGGAGCTTGAAAACATCTTCCAGGCCAGCGGTGAACAGTTTCGGAGATATAACATCTCCCTGTCTCACCCCTCGCTGCAACTGGATAGGTTTTGAGGTTTGATCCTGCAGGTGGACTGACATGGTGGCGTTTTCGTACAAACACTTCAGCGCTTCGATATATCGATAGTCAATTTGGCACCGTTGGAGAGACTGTAGCACAGCCCAGGTCTCGATCGAATCGAAGGCTTTCTCATAGTCCACAAACGCCAAGCAGAGTGGCTGATTATACTCCTCAGTCTTCTGTATAATCTGTCGCAGCGTATGTATGTGGTCTATGGTGCTAAAGCCTTTTCGGAAACCGGCTTGTTCGGGAGGCTGGAAGTCGTCGAACCTGCGAGCGAGACGATTCGTAATGACTCTCGAAAACAACTTGTAGACATGGCTCAGAAGCGAGATGGGTCTATAATTCTTCAACAAGGTTTTATCACCTTTTTTGAAGAAAAGTACCACCACACTTCTGTGCCATGCCTTAGGCGTTCGTCCCTCGAGTATGACGGAATCAAATAGCTTCTGAAGAGCTTTAAGTACCGGTGTTCCACCAGCTTTCAGAAGCTCAGCCGTGATCCCATCATCACCCGGTGCCTTATTGTTCTTTAGCTGTTTAAGAGCCATTCTAATCTCGTACAGGCTGACGTCCGGGATATCCTCGGTATAGTGTCGGGTCAATCTGGCTCTTGGGTCTTTAGCCAGATTATTAACAGATTGCCGTACACTCGTGTATAATTGTCCGTAGAACTTCTCGACCTCTTCCAACAGCTTCGGCTTTGACGAAACGATTCTGCCATCCTCCGCCTTCAGCTTAGTCAGTTGGCTTTGACCAACAGACAGATCCCTTGCGAAAACCTTTAAGCCTTTGTTGCTCTCAATCGCCTCCTTTATACGAGTCGTATTAAATTGGCGTAGGTCGCGAGTCAAGGACTTGGAGATCTGTCTGTTTAAACGCCGATACTGAGAAGCATCCTCAGAGGACTGCAGAACCAAATTTCGTCTTTGTTCCATGAGTTTGTTGGTGAGGTCCGAGATCTTTTTAGTTCCTTTTGAACGACGGGCTTTGAAGATCTTAGACCCAGTCGTTTGGACAATTTCCACAAATCTGTCATTGTAATCATCCACATTTTCGCAATCTCCCAGGCATTCGAAGCGATTCTGCAACT
Source organism: Eilema caniola (assembly GCA_949126895.1). NCBI lineage: Eukaryota > Metazoa > Arthropoda > Insecta > Lepidoptera > Erebidae > Eilema > Eilema caniola. Next base: position 2,612,883 of record OX421461.1, on the reverse strand, counting down.
CGAGCTGAAAGTGCTCAGGGTTCTGGAACTGGATAGGTGCTGGTCAGAGCGTAGACTTCATCAGTCGACATCTTTCGAGCTTTTTTCTAAGATTCAATATACCTCTTACCATCCGGTGGTCGCTTCCTGTTTTTACTGAATTGATCACGGAGACATCATTGAATATGTGCCTCTTCGTCGACAAGTTGAGACACCGTTAGGGTGTAGCCATGTCCACTTACGCTGTTCCGGCTTTCTGAAGAAGGAGTTCATCATAAAAAGGCCCTCCTTCTCCATGAAGCCAGCAGATGGCCACGTGCATTCCTCTTTCCATATCCAAATTGCCCCACTCTCAGCTCATTGTCGCTTCGTTTGCCCAGTTTCGCGTTAAAGTCCCCCATCACAACGGTATAGTGTGTTCGGGAGCTATGTATAGCTTTAGAGATATCCTCATACATAGTCTCCACCTCGTCGTCGGGCTGTTTCGAGGTCGGTGCGTGTACCTGTATGACCTTCAGCGAATACCGTTTGGTGATTCTGAGTATAAGGTACGCTACCCTCGTCGAAACACTCTCGATCTGGACCACGTTGTTGACAAGGGACCTGTGGACGATAAACCCGACACCACCCTGGGACAGTTTGTCGCCCTCCCGGAAATAGAGCAGGTTACCGGATTTGAGGATCATGGTGTCCTCCCCCTCTCTCCGGACTTCACACAATCCTACGATATCCCACCGTAACCTGCTCAATTCTTCCTCGAGTTCAGCGAGCTTCTCGTCGGTTCGCAGTGTGAGCGTGTTGTACGTTGCCAGGGCCAAAGGTCGTCGGGGTTGGTAGCCTGGCATCTGCCGGGGATTCTTCGCACTCCTTGCCCCGCCGTTACCATGGCCGCTACCATAGCCACGAATAGCGGGGCCGCCGGGGACTAGGGGCCGTTTCTTGGGTTTCCACATCATGGGGGGTTATGCCGTAATCGCCACGCTTGGCAGGCGGGTTGGCGATCGCAGTTTGGTGGCTAGTACGCGGTAAGATGCTGCTGCCCATCCTCCGATATTTGAATCCCTTAGTCGGCTCTTACGACACCCACGGGAGGAGATGGGGTGGTGCTATTCTAGGGCCACACCACAGGCCATTTATAATGTAAGTACAGGTAAATACAGATGAAAGGAATAATGTAAGTAATAATATTTTTTTCGCCGAATGATTACTTTCTGCTCTGATTTTGCTATCGAAACTGTGCCCGAATTCTTTTTTCCAAAAACGACTATAAAGTCACCCGGTGTACAGTTAGTAAAATTACTTTTATTCGCCAGCAGTAAACAAAAAATTGACAGATTCGACACGATTGGAACTTTCGTTCAAAATCATGTGGTGTAGTGAACAATATTGCCAGGTAATTGATAAAATATTAGTTTCCCTTTGAATTATTTACAAGCCGTCTTGTTGTGAGTTGGATGGTATGTCAAAAATAGAACGAAATTTTGTACAAAAATGTGGTATTGTAAAAAATCGCTTTAGCCAAATAGGTTATTCACAATTATCGCTAACAGCCTAAAATGCCATGGTTTATACGTTGGTCTGTGTATGATCAATTATCTATATATTTTTCTATTATTATATAATTTTAAATAAAATAATTTTTCTATCAGTTTTTAAGTCTGTAATTGTATGCCATGTAAGCCGGGCTTAAGGAAAATATTTTTTTTTCTATAACCGAGATATCTAAAACACCCAAAGTTTTTTTTAATAATCAAGATACAGATGAACGTATAAATCATGTCTTGGACTATCAAGAAATGTTTAACTTATACATAAGCGTTTTCAATTAACAAACTAAAGCTGGATTATAACAGTGAAAATCACTTAACATTACAAAATTTACTCAGTGATATTTAAAATATTTATCGGTGAAATCCAGCCTAAGTTAGAAAGTCAATAGATTAGTAATGTAGATGTACTTAAAAATATATTTTATCTTGTATCTAATTATAATCTTTAATCTTGGATTAGTCTTCTTGATTGTAAATATTTTTCATTTTTCGTTTAGCTCAGCAATAAAAATTATCAAATATTATTTACATTGCCATCAACAAAGTGGTTAAAATTAGTTTCTTTTAATAAGTATCCTCGATTTTTAACTGGTTACTTTCTTGCTAGATTTAGTCTTACAGTAAAGATGAAATGTGTAGCAATAGATTTTATAGTAAAAACCAGCTGTGTAATTCTTTAAGCTTACAGCGTCGAGCTCAGCGCTGACAGCCTTGATAGAGCTTGTCATTGGTTTGACTACCGACCAATGACAATATTAAGGCTGTCAGAGCGCTGTGCTCAACCATGTATGCTTAAAGAATTGTTCAGCAGCATTTGTCATTTTCTCAACTTCAACTTCTTATAAATGGCCTCGGCAGCAAATCGCCACAATTTTGCCAATGTCAGGTAAAATGTATTATAAAACTAGCTATTGCCCGCGGCTCCGCCCGTGTGGATGTCGGTTATCGTTTAGTGTTGAGTCAACGCTATTTTTCTAAAATAAAAGTAGCCTAAGTTACTCCTTATTACATCAGCTGCCTGCCAATAAAACTTCCGTCGAAATCGGTCCACCCATTTCAGAAATTAGCCGTAACAAACAAACAGACAGACAGACAGACTAAAATTGTAAAAATGTTATTTTGGTGTATGTACTGTATTATATTCATATGCATGTAGTAAAAAACGGTTATTTCAGTATTATAAACAGACACTGCAATTTTATTTATATGTATAGATATAGATGTATAGATTATTAATGGCGAAACGCCAATATCAAGTGTACTACTATAGCCACGTTAGCCACACCAGTAAGTCATTTTCTCAAGAACTGTAAAGTGACATCAGGCGCGTGTATACAACGTGTCCCAAAATTCAACGATAAGCGGGTACGGATTAAGACAGGAAAAAGTGAGGTGGCTCAGTGGTCAGAGCATTCCTCCTGTAAGGGAAAGGTCGTGGGTTCGTGTCCAACCTGAGCGATTCACTTTTTCCTGTCTTAATCGATTTGAAAAGTTAGCATAGTAAATGCTTCAAAATTTAATTCAATCTATCCATCCCTCTCTAACGTACTCTTCTCGCTATCTTTCTCTCTCTCTCTCTCTTTCTCTCTCTCTCTCTCTCTCGTTCTTACTTTTAAATTTTATCGTCCGTTCCATGAAAATTCTAGGAATTTGCAACTTATGACTCGTTTTGTGCATAAAGTAAAAGTGATTTTTACTAACAAGATTTATTAAGAATTTTGGTTCTTGCTTACAAATGGTGGGCATATTTTTTTTTGTAACTAGTTATCTTAGAGTTTTGTAGCATTTTGGAATCTTAATTAGTTGCGTCAATTTTAAAAATAACTTGCCGTAGTGGTGCCCATACTTTTTTTTACAAGACCATTAGTCAAGTAGAGTGAATCTAATTTTTTGTTTAAATTTAAGGGAAAAATATTATTTTGATCAATTTCTGTGTAAAAACTGCGGGCATTTTAGTATTTTTAAGAGCTGTGGTGAATAGTAGTACTACTTAGGTATCCGATACAAAAAAAACCTGTATCTACTCTGATACTATAATACAAAGATTATAAAATTGAAATTAGAACTCTTATGACAAACATTACGCACAGGCCAAAAAAAAAGTTTTATCACGATACAGGTCTTGTATGGACACCTATATCATAAAATAACTTTTTAATCATAACGATACACCTATACAACCTCCATCTGGACTAAACCTCTACTTTAAAAAAAGAATCCGCCGATTCGGGAAAAAAAAAAGAAACACGCATGCGCAATCAATGCTTGCGCCTTGGCGCGAACACTTTTTTTTTTGTTCTATACATTTAAATTAAACATAGTTTGGTTTGGTTTGTAAAATAAATTAGTTTATGTATTATAGTATGAGAGTAGATAAAGTAGTGTATGATACTGTACATAACTTGGTCTTATAACACTCGTGTGATAATATAAAAAAACTCGCCTACGGCTCGTTTTTTTAAAACACACTCGTGTTATAAGAACCCTTATTATGCAACAGTATCATAAACTACTATAAGCATATTTGAGAAATTGTGGTCGTGGTAACTCAAAATATCATAAAAGGTGTAAATTTTCTAAGAATTTCTAAATTTATGTTGTAACCAAAAAAAAAAAAATTTGGTATATTTTTTTTATTATTTTTCCTCGAGTGCTCATGAGCAGGTCTACCTTTTGGGGCCCGCTTATCGTTGAATTTTGGGACACGTTGTATAGGCGGTTACACACTGTCAATTGTGTAAGACAATAAGCTGTCTTATGTATGCACATATCCTTTTCGAGTGTTTCCGATTTGTTTTCCGATAGTTCGGTTATGACGCATATATGCGTCATCGTCTTCGCTAAGGATTTTTTACGGTTTTTTGTGTCTTTGGCCACGAGCCGATTAATCAACTCTACAGATATATTTCGGCTGCTACAGGCTAGTATTTACCCAATATATTTACCGAATAAGTAGTCTTCATTTAACCTGACCGATTTCGCGTTCATCTGCATGTATGGATATAATTTGTTACAATAAATCATATTACTCAATACTATATTTTATTCTCACGTTTTGCAATCGGATTTTTATAAGTAGTAAGATATATTTTCGTTCTGCTTAGATACCATTGAGTAACGTATCTACACATATGAGTATGAACAAGTTTGTTAATTATAACATTGAATTAATGGTATCCACATAAATTTGAGTACCTACTTTGCAATCAGTCTGATGTTGTACAATACAGACATTTAACTGTTCTACGTAGGCGTGCTGAATAGGACCTGGTACAGCACGTGCCAGACTTATTAAGGCCTTTTTTAAGTGCAGAATTCCCCACTGATACCCCGCCCCTCCCGCTGGAGCAAGCGGGGTAGTTATGTCGTACTTGAACCGACTAAATCGCACGCCTTCTTAGATCATTAGCTGTCTGAGGTAAAGTGCCTCTGGCATATCTATCTCAGTCATTGAGATTTCCCACTAGATCGCCTACTAGGTGTGAGACCACGGGTTCCCCATCTTGTCTCTGATAGGAGGAGGCAACAAAACGCCTTTAGTCCACACGGAAACACGAAGGAAAGAATCATTAATATCGTATATTACTAGTGATACATACCTAGCAACGCGGGTGTATCATTCTGTTGTGTCTGGTTTATCCAGAAGCTTCATGCATCCTCGTAATTGATCATTAATAAAATTCCGTAGTAATTGATCAGGCCCGGCTGTCCGAGAGTCTGTGTACAATTCAATAAACTTATTTAAATAAAAATTATTCAACTTTATTAATTGCATTCAAACGTATCTTATTATCACTATGACTGAAAAAAGTTTATGGATGGATTGTTGTGACTCAATCACACCAAAATGATTTGGGCTAAATTTGGCACAAGGAGAGATTATAGGAAAAATAGTCTTCGGAAGAAGAACATTTTGTCTCAATGTTTTATGTTTGTCAAAAACCATTATACTAGATTTTTGCAAGATTGAAATCAAGTTTATAGTAATTTGCACATTCATACATTGAAATATTCTACATTTCTTCACGTGTCCACTACACTAAAAGTGGTCCATTGAATTTGGGAACCAGACTTCGAAAATTAATTACGAAATTTTAATTATTGAATCATGCAATATTAACGAACAATATAAAGTACAAGTAAATTGAAATGAGCTTACCTGAAGCCGTAGATTCATTTTCATTTTGGTTTGAATATAGCCCCAACTCAAAAAAATCTGAATATAGATCATGACTGGTACAGTTGGTCGCGTAAACTTCTAAAAGTTTTGACGTGAACAACAGATTCAATCTCTTCATTAACGTTAGAGATTGTTCTTCTTCTGACACACATGGATTTCTATGGGTTGTTGTTTCTATACTTTTAGTCGTTGCTTTCAATATTCTTTGAATATGTTCGGGTATGTTTATATCATAGTGTGTGTTTATTTTCGATTCTAAAAATAAAAAAAACATCGTTAGAATTTGCACTTTTTTATTGAGTCAATAGCTAATAAGCCTTTACATTCTGTCGCCAGTCCATTGCCCTACAAAAGTTCCTCGATATTAAAGGTGAAGGTGCACAGTGGGGCAAAATAGGAAAGAAGACATGAACTAGTATGGGGCCCCGCAATCGTAGGGTGTTTGCGACTGGTCAACATTTTGACAAAGCACACACGGACATTGAACGAAAGCACATTGATTATGTTAGCTATGGTTAAAGCAATTCGTGTATAAGAAATAAAAGTAGTACATATGTGATATAAGCATACAATAAAAATAAGTAGTATATAACAAAAAGGTATTTCGGGTAAAGTTAAGAAAAAAATGAAGTCGGTAGCTTAGTGGCTAAGGAGTCGGCCTTACGATCGAGAGGTCGCGGGTTCGAATCCTGGCCATTACACTACCGACGTGAACCCACTCCTAGCACAAGCAATTTAGCTTAGTTGGAGGGTTTAGAGGGAATAAGAATTAGTAACTTTGGTTTTTAATATTCTTTAAAAAAAAGAGAATACCACCCCTATAATATTTCATTTTTCTTTTTCTTTTACACTGGCAACACCAAACTATGCTTTAGTGTCCCCTTAATTACCCGCTATTTTAAGCTTTGAGTGACTTGAAAATCTCACTGAACAATCTAATTTAATACGTATTATTTGTGAGATATACTTAGTGTTCGGTACGCGAACAAAGGGGTATAAATAAAAGAGTTTATAAGCTTCAACTCGATAATTATTTGGAATTTTGTTAAGATTACAGAAGTTAGGACAAGTGCTATAGGCGACAGCGATTGTTGGCAAGTAAGTAGGTGAACTCAAAAAATAAAGGACATGGCAAAGTCAAAACCAGGGACCGGACAACCCCGCTTATGAGTTAAGCCTTTCAAAGGGTAATCCAAACGATTGGGTAACTCATATCGCAGTGTTACCTCTTCATCGAGTATTCCTTCTAAACCCATCGAAATGGCTAACTTGTTTTTTACGGTATCTACGTGAAGGGGTAACCCCTTCAATTGAGTAAAGCCTTTGAAGGGGTTACCTTTACGAAAGGGTTTTTTCGGGTAACCTAGTCTTACCCAATAATTGCACTTGTAGGTTGCCACCAATACTGTCTTTGACAACTAATTGCAATGTGTGTGCTGCACAGAGCATAATGCGACGTTTGCGTAACCAAAGGGGTCAGCGATTGGTCGATTTCATGAAAAGGAGGGACTCTTCGCGATGAACTCTTTTTTCAAGAAGCGACCGTCCAGGAAATGGACGTGGCTGCACCCCGGCAGTCACAAACGCGAGATCGACTTCATCTTGACGACCAAGAAGCGAATATTCAATGATGTCTCTGTGATCAACAGGGTCGTAACCGGTAGTGATCACCGTATGGTCAGAGCCACATTGAATCTTAACATTCAGCTGGAAAGGTTTCGTCTGATGAAATCTACTCTTCGCCCAAGTCCTGCCCAAATTCAAAACCAAGAGAGCTTTCAATTAGAACTCCAAAATCGCTTCCAGTGTCTCGCCGAATGCGAATCAGTGGACGAGTTAAACAACGGGCTAGTAAAAATTTTACAAGAAGTCGGGCCCCGGTTCTATAAGACTCGACCGAAAAGTAGAGCTCAGAAACTCTCTGAGCATACTCTTAAACTCTTGGCAGAGCGTGATGAAATGAGATTACAGTCTTCAGTTGATATGTCAAAATACGGCATGCTCAATAGACAGATCTCCAAGTCCATGCGATACGTTTTGAGTCTTTCTAATGCTAACTGTATTAAAAACGCAATAGAGCGTAATAAAGGCTCAAAAGTATTCGCAAGAGATCTTACTATTGGACAGACGAAAGTTGACGAAACTGAAGATCGACAGTGGCAGTATCGTTTCGTCATGGGCAGAGATTTTGAGAGAACTCGAGAAGTTCTACGGAAAATTATATACCACATCGCAAAGTCCTGCCCCTAGCACGACTAGCGATGCCAGAGCCCGATTAACTCGACATTACACCGAAGATATCCTGGACGTCAGCCTGTACGAAATACGGACTGCACTGAAATAGCTTAAAAACAACAAGGCACCAGGTGAGGACGGAATAACGACTGAGCTTCTGAAAGCGGGTGGAACACCGGTACTTAAAGTCCTTCAGAAGCTCTTTAATTCCGTCATTCTTGAGGGTACAATGCCAGAAGCCTGGAACAGAAGCGTGTAGTGGTACTGTTCTTTAAGAAAGGAGATAAAACCCTCTTGAAGAATTATAGGCCCATTTCGCTTCTGAGCTACGTTTATAAGCTGTTTTCTAGAGTAGTAACAAATCGTCTCGCTCGAAGGTTCGACGAATTCTAGCCCACCGAACAAGCTGGTTTCCGAAAAGGCTTTAGCACCGTAGATCACATCACAATATAATCGGCCGCTATGTCTAGCGTATGTAGATTACGAAAAAGCCTTTGATTCTGTCGAAACCTGGGCAGTGTTGCGGTCTCTACAGCGATGCCAAATTGACTATAGGTATATCGAGGTGTTGAAATGATTGTATAGCAAGGCCACCATGTCTATCCGTCTCCAGGATCCAGGAGAGGTCAGCCGACGAATCCAACTCGGATGGGCAGCGTTCGGAAAGCTACGGCATATCTTCTAGTCACCGATACCACAGAGCCTCAAGACAAAGGTCTACAATCAGTGCGTGTTGCCAGTGATGACTTATGGCACCGAGACGTGGTGGCTAAATATTGGTCTCATGCATAAGCTCAAGGTTGCGCAACGAGCTATGTTAGGAGTTTCACTGCGTGATAGAATCCGTAATGAGGAAATCCGTAGAAGAACCAAGGTTACCGACATAGCTCTTAGAATAAGCAAGTTGAAGTGGCAGTGGGCAGGCTGATAGATAGATAGATAGATGTATAATAGCGATGCACAGCATCTCGCCTAGGCTGTGGTATTTTCTCAGAATAAACTAAAACACTACGTTGTCTTATCTATCTCGTAAGTCAATTACTTTCATTTAATTGCATTCGTTAAGTATTGAAAATCCATACAAAATTAAATCCGACGAACGAAGCAATGAGAATGACATTAACAAGTATATAGGTACAGCTACGAATATTCGTAGAGGTACAGACACGAAAAATAATGTGCATTATGTAAAATTGAACTGTATTGTCATGTACAGAAGAAATATTTTACCATGTTTACAATTTAGCGGCAACTTCGCTACTGTAGCGAGTAGATGTTACAATGTTGCGCCGAGCCGGCCGAGTGTCTTGTGCGATCGTAGTTATGCAATTTCCAAACTTAACTCTACTTAGATAAAATCTATATTTCAAAGTCTCAGGTTGGAACGGCTTACCCAACTTACAGTGTTACTGGGTTTTGAAAGTGTAACCCTTTCGGAATGAGTTTTTGACACCCGTTCGAAAGGGTAACCCGTTTCATAGGGTTTCTTGATTAAGCGCTTAAAAAACCCCTTCAAAAACCCTTTCAACGAGGACCCGTCCGGTCCCTGGTCAAAACAATGATTAAACCCAAAAAGAACTGTATACAATACAAAATAGAGACTACAATAATATTAAACGTACAGTAAGAAGCAAACCCCCACTCAAAATTACGTTTAACTGTTAAAGCTTAAAGCCCTTTGGTTGGTCAAATTAACTATGACGTCACATCGAACGATCATACAAAATGTGAAGTATACATTCATATATCTAAACGGCTAACGAAACTGTAACTTGAATCTATGCATGTTTAAGGAGAAGAATCTACAAACTATGTTGTAGCCGATAGCGGCGTAGACACTTAGTCTGGCCATAAATACCGTTACAATTAAAAATAAGAAAGATATTACATTTGAATTTGGAATCTGTCATTTTTATACGATTGGTCATTACGTTTTCTAATTTTGGCGCCAATACATTGTACAATATTTTGCAATATTAAAATGGAGTGGTATGATAAAGAGAACCGAATCGCTGTGATTGCATTACACAAAGTTGGTATGAAGCCAAATGCAATTTTTTAAAACTCTCCATACGCTTGATATTATTCAAATGTTTGTGTACCGTGCTATTAATAGAAAAAGATCGGGTTGTTCACGTAGTGTTCATATGAAAAAGGTGGTCAAAGTAGTAAGGGAAAGAATTCAAAGAAATCCTGTCCGAAAGCAAAAGATTTTATCTCGGGAGATGAAGGTAGCACCCAGAACCATGTCGCGTATTTTAAATAATGACTTAGGACTTGTAGCCTATAAGGGACGCACTGGTCATTTTTTAACTGATAATTTAAAAAAGAATAGGATGGTAAAATCGAAACAACTACTGAAGCGGTACGCAAAGTTAGGTCACAGAAAAATTTTGTTTACGGATGAGAAAATCTTTACAATTGAGCAACATTTTAACAAACAAAATGACTGTATTTATGCTCAAAGTTCTAAGGAAGCTTCCCAATTAGTCGACAGAGTGCAACGTGGGCATTATCCGACTTCAGTGATGGTTTTGGTGGGATGTTAGCTATGAAGGAGTGATTGAGTCATATTTTTGTGAAAAAGGTATCGAAACATCGGCACAAGTGTATCAAGATATCATTTTTGAGAAGGTAGTTAAGCCCCTTAACAACACCATGTTTAAAAACCAAGTATGGTCCTTCCAACAAGACTCGGCGTCGCGTCATAAAGCTCAGTCCACGCAGTCTTGGTTGGAAGTGAACGTTTTGGACTTCATCAGAGCTGAAGACTGGCCGTCGTCTAGTCCCGATCTTAATCCAGCGGATTATGATTTATGGTCAGTTTTAGAGAGTACGGCTTGCTCTAAACGCCATGATAATTTGGAGTCATTAAAACAATCCATACGATTGGCAGTGAAGAATGTTCCCATGGATAGAGTGCGTGCTTCTATTGAAAACTGGCCTCAACGTTTAAAGGACTGTATTGCAGCCAATGGAGACCACTTCAAGTAAGCTTTTTATAATTTATATTGTTTATATTTTTGTATTAAACTAACACACTGTAAAAGTAATAAATATTATTTGCAATAATTTTTTTTTTCTTCGTGACATTATTTATGGCAAGACTAAGTATTGTGTTTTCATACGACGTTTAAGATTTTTCATATTGATTTGGTCACTATACGATGTTGTTAGTTTAGATAATTACGTAACAACCTAAGACTGGAGGTCCCCTTAAGTAGAGACTGATTAAATTAATAACCGACTTGGTATTACATGGATCTCACAATTTTACACGGTAGAACTGAATGGCGACCCTTGGTATTTTTGACAAGTATTGTTATATTTATGGGTTTTTACTGTCTGGTACAATTTAAATATAAGTACCATAGCTGGTACAATATAACGACTAGTTTGCTAAATTGTACCGGTGGCAGACCTCCGCATTTTATTGAACCTATCTAAAGGCAAGATATCGATCTTTTACCAGTTAGTTATCAAGATATTAAACTTTATTTTACTTGTTTATTGATCTTTATAAGTCCTTTTATAAACCAAATAACCGAGAAAATATAAGTCAAAAGCGATTCGACATTATTGACTACCCATACTTGGCTGTCGTGTCATGTACGGGAGAGTCAATCACATTTTACCATGAAACATTACTCAGCTGTGTGTTTTTAACCGACTTTAAAAAAAACGAGGAGGTTCCCAATTGGCACCGACTTCTAACAGATCGAAAATATCTAAATTAAGTTATTTAAAAAAAAAAATATCAATTTGGTTTTGAAGTCGGTTTTTGACGTGACAACGTCTTATAAATTGGTTTGCCGGGCGACACTTCAAGAAACTGCGTTACGCTCTGCGTTACGCTCCGCGTTATGCGCTTACAATGAGAGCGAGTGAGAGGCACGCGTCCCGCCTAAGAGCGAGAGAGACAGACATAAAAAGTGAAAGGCACGCGTCCCTTCCACTCGAGCACAGTTAGCCCGCCTAAGAGCGAGAGAGAGAGTGAGAGAGATAGGCATACACACCGGTTCATGTCTTGTAATTTATAATTTAAAATTTAATTTTGTTTATAATTCTTTGTATAAATAAATGTTTTAAATTGTTACTATTATTTCATCCTTCTTCCTACTATACGAATGAATATTCACATTAAAATTATTTTACCACTCAAAGTCGTTGTCACGTAAAACTTTCGCCTGTATACCGACTTTACAGGCAACCAAATTTTTTCAAATTATTTTTTAAATAACACTTATTAAAAGACATGTCATGTCGTTCTTAGTTTTTTTTTTATTTAAGTATCTGACCAAATGGATTGCAGGTACAGGTAATGCTTTGATCACGCGCACCAAGTGGAGTGACGAGACGGTGCTGTCGGCCGAGTGCAATGTACGTGCAAGTACTCGACGCTATGTTCACACACACCAAGCATGGTCTGAGAGCACCGACTCGCCACTCCACTCGGTGCGTGTGATCAAGGCATAACAGATTTTTCAACACACTTGCTCATAAAGTAGTCTCTAATTTATATAAATTATAATAGCAATAGGGTAGTATCCCGGGTCAACGAATCATAACTAATAGCGCTTAATGTCTTAGTTCTTTATATACGCATATATGCATAAGAAACTAAGATATTCCTAACTAAACTAAAACTATGACTTTCAATTATTATTAATTCTTAAAATAGATCAAAATATAAACAATCTAAATAAGGCAAAATTTATAACTTTTTAAATTCTTTATTAAATTTCAAATCAATATTATTACGCATTGTATACCTGTAAACGCAACTTGGACAGAAATAAATGCGATATTCTCTTGCACTACATACATTTATACTACGCGCCAGTACGCTATGAGATCACCATGTGCCGCGATTTTGTATGGAGCGTTTTCAGGCGAATCGACATTAGAATTTTTAAAATTTAATATCTTTCAAACTATTTGTCATATGAATATTTCACTTTAACAGTTCATATTTATTATTACTATTATCGTAAAATGTACCTTTTATAATAAATAAAAGGTACAGTTTACGATAATAGTAAAAATATTGGACAACCCTATGAGGCGCATAATAACACCTGTTATCAAACTGTATGTCAAATAACAGCCTTGAAAAAGTCAATTTTATTAGTTTAGTTGCTTTGTTTTTAGAATAGTTTCGATTCAAAAAGGTCATGTTCAATAGTACAAGTAAATTAATATACCTACCCATTACTTGCTCATTTAATGCAACTTCGTATGAATATTAAAAGATGATTTCATCTTGTACGTGTTTAATAAACAAAACTTGCACTCAATTAACTAATAACTTTTGTTTTCTCTGTAAAAACTTAAAATTTTCCATTTAGTCCCCGATAAATAAAAAAGTAACATCTTTTAGTCTATGGCCGATGGAGATGCGCACGCATTGCGAAGAAAAATTCACAACACATTTTCACCTTTGACATTTTAATTATTTATTATTTAAAATGTCTACAAGTACTAGTTATGAATACATAGATTTCCGTTGTGCATACAACGTCTGATATATGTGATTGATGTGAAGCCCTTAAGGTTATGGAAAGTTTACTACCTGAAAACGGCAAGGGCAAATATATATTTTAATATTATTTTATTCACAAGAGTGTTGAAAAACATTGTATGATTCACGTGTGTATTGATGATTACCTTCCTCAGCTCTCTTAAGATCCTAACCTAAGGGCTCGGGTCTCAATGGCGCCTCAGCGGCAATCACCAACTTTACACACTTGCAACATAACGTACTAATTATTGTGCGAGTAAATTTTCGTTATGTTTTAACTTAACAATTATATTTTAGGTAGATGTCAACGTAAATAAAAAAATAAATAAATAGAAATTATACAATTCACCAGGCGAAGTCTGGTAGCTTAATGGTCAAAGCATTGCCCCTGTAAGGCAAAGATCGCGGGTTCAAACCCCGCCTACACCGATTCAATATTTTTCCTATCTTAATCGATTTAAATATGCATGCAAATCAGTATTTTTTCTCCATTCATCAACCTGTCACTACCATTTTCACTACCCACCCAATTTCTGGTAATCAGGCGTGTTTCACTCCCAGCGTGCTTTTTTCTCATTCGCGCATTAAGAAATCATACACAAATAAATAGTAGAGTTTGTCTAAGCCCAAATGACGCGCACCACCATCTCCCTACGCGCACAAGCAAATTGACAACAATAGTTTTCGAATTTATTGGTCAAGTAGTCATAATTTGATTGAACGCGCGAAACAGCGGATGTCTTGTACCATAAATGTCAGCACTAGTACATGTACACAGAGCATACTCGGATTTATCACGAGACAAGTCAATAGCAGGGTTTCCATACCTGTTTACAAAATAATGGACGCGTTAACACAGATGAAGAAAATGTGGTGGGGCGCGTTATTTTAGTTCAGACATGAAAAGGAGACATTTATTGACAGCTTATAAAGCGTAGCTCACATTTAAATTCACATTCACTGAGCAATATTTATGACAGGTACTCACGTTCCTCTGCAGTTAACGGCGGTGTCCAACGTCTTTTTAAACTGCCACTAGTGACAGTACTAGATGGTGAACCGGTTGAGTAAGACGCGGTCTTGCCTGCGGCTATCATTGAGGCTTGCAGCATGTATGACGCTAGTGAGCTACATTCCGAGCTCATATTTGGAGTAGCTGCAGCCCTGTGAAATCATATTAAATAATGTATTTGAAGTTCAATTTTATCACCATAAATCAATAATATAAACTATAGATACGTTTAGAATATACTGCTTCCGGGCTTTTTGGTCGTGGTCGATGTGAAACTTGCGTTCCAGACGTTTCGTCGATCACTGCGGTCGACATCTTCAGTGGCGCAGGGCCGGGCGACGACGACTTCGGAGACCTTGCCTCGCCGGCGGCTGAGTTGCGACTGATGCGAAGTCTTGAATCACGGGCGTATTTATAGGCACGGTCGGAGCGGGGTATCGACTCACTCGATTCTGATTGGTCGAGCGCTGTGGCGCGGACGTACTCGATCCTGATTGGTCGTTTGCACTGTGATACCGAGTGGCTCTCAGTGCTGGGTACCAATCTTTTTGGAGCTGAAATCCCTCAATTTTCGGTTGAAGTTGTTAGGATGCTTGAATATTTCGATGGCTTCTCGAAGTATACGTGGGAAAAAATGTGTAGTGGTAGCTAGAACTTTCGTGTTCTGAAATTCGATGGTTTGATTCCCATCCTCTTGGGTGTGTTCTGCAACCGCTGACTTGTCGAAGCGGCAATTACGTTCATGTGTAATTAATATAAATATAATTATAAAAGAAACGTCTGGAACGCAAGTTTCACATCGACCACGGCCAAACAGCCCGGAAGCAGTATATTCTACATGCAACGCCGGCCGTGAAAGCCTGAAGACTTATATAGATACGTTGGCCGCATTCTAAACTGGCGAGACATGAAATTAAGAGGATCTACCTCATTTTACGCAGCAATCAGAGACGCAACAGGCAATTAAAAATACACGTCATTAATAATCAATTCGCAATTATAATAGTGACGCATTTTCTTCACGCTAGAAGTAAATATTTTCAACTCAACATAATCATTTCCTCCGGTTACCTATCAAAATATCGTGCCAAAAGTACGATATTTTGAAGTCCACCTCGCGCAATCCGACTTGGCTAGATTAGGTTAGAAGGCTTTGGCTGGCCTTAGCCTTTGTGGTTATATTTTTCATAACCATCCAAACGGAACCACCCAAAATCTGATTTTCAGGATTTTGATCTTCGGGATTGTGTACTGCAAGATTTCGTACTTCGGGATTTTGTGCTTTCGGTATTATGAGCTTCGGGATCCCTTTCTTTCATTAGACATAATTATTTATAATAATCAAAGTTGACGAAGCCCCGCCTGGCGGGGCTCCTGTTTCTTTGTGTGTTTGTAACCACTGACCTAGTCAGGTGGATACTCACCGGCTCGCTCAGGGGCTGATGCAGAACTCTTACCCAGGGCGCCTTCTCCACAGAGCTAGAGAGGTGCGTGCACAGGGAAGCTAGGGCTCCAATGAAAACAGCTGGTAGTTTAGGTGTACACACATATATTTGATAGAATAGAACACAGAGTTACACACAGAGGAATATATAGTAGTGAAGTAGGTAGATACAGGTGACAGAAGAATATGTACAGACAAGTAGGTAGACAGACAGGCACAGAATACAGAAGATGCGTAGTGATAAGTAGGTAGACAGACAGGTACAGAATACAGAAGTGTGAGACAGAAAGAACACACACAGCAGGCACAGATAATAAGCAGATGAACACACAATTTGCATACGAATTTTAGCACTAGCTACACATTAACAGGTACGTGAAATCTAGCACAGGCTACTAAGCGTACTAAGTTTTACAAATGGTACTACACGGCTACGGCTACACAGGTAATAGGCACACAGCGGCAGTGTACTGGCCTTAGGTGATTGCTGGATGGCCTCAGGGATGTTCGGAGTAGACCTTTCTCCGCTATATGCAGCTCACAGCAGCCGATGTACCACGAAGCACGCAGTAGATAAATGTAAGACAGGTCGGATTCAGAGGGGCACACGAGCTCAGACCAGCGACCCTGTATAAAACAGACCACTCTTAAGCCGTGAATATACATACAGGCCCGTAATGTGTCCAAATAAACAGAGGAATACGACTTACCAGAATATCTGGGAACGAAGTTTTCACCAAACAATTTTATTACGAGAAATAGACACAGATTTTATTTACTCAGAGACAGCTACGAAGATTGAGATAGAAGTTCCGCTTGAGGATCGGCGCAGGCCTATTTATACCCGAATCCATCGAATATTCGTGAACAAACCTCAAAATTCTGCTGGTCACGACCAAACTTATTAGCGGACCATAGACAAGCAAACTAATCAGCCGCTGATGGCCACAGACACGACTAGACCAAATATGACAAACATTTATTATAATTATGACTTGTTCACGAATATGTCACAATTTCTGAGAAAGTAAGTATCATTTATTTATTATTGTTAAATTGTAAATAAAATGATATATGAGTGCAATTATAAAAATTGAAATATGCTGTAGGACACCGCGCCATCCGCCGGTCGAGTGTGAGAACTAGAACACACCTAATCGAAGATTAGAAGTTTCACTGCCAAACAATTATGCCTAGTTCCCGTGAGACACTCTAGGTGGCTCTGGAACAAAGAAATCTATATTAGAAAACAATAAGCAACAGTGAAAAATATCACGTTACACCACCCCCCCCCTTAATAGTATTTCCTGCGGACACGATACGCTGGAAATACACAACAAAGAAAACAGAAAATGCTTACAATAGATATAGATAAACAGCTGGGTATTTCAAACACAAACTGACAACTATAATTACAAAACTAAAGAACATTCCTCCCACACACCTAATTATACACTGACTTGCGCAATGGTTAGGTTACATAGCTAGGGTCAAATGTCCTACAAAGAAAATGAATGTTCCCTTTATTCGCTGCAGATACACCAACACTACCAACAACTACAAGGAGCTGTGGAGAATTGAGAGGCGAAATGAGAGAGAAACACTCGGTACTGTGTATGGTGGAACCTACAATGTGACAAATTATAGTCACGTAGATACTCAGAGAGAAAACAGATATTATACAGATTAAGCATAACATAGCGCTGGTTTTATAGACTAGATAAACAGTGCTATGTAGTGGCAACATCGCTGACTTCAGGTACTGGAGACGGCTCCTCCTTATACTTCAGGATGTCTTTGATATGGTACTCACCAAGATCCTTACCGTCTAAATCTGACAGCCGATATACCAGAGGGGATTGCTTGGCGGTTACCACACATTTAAGGAACTTAGGGGCTAACTTGGAAGTGAAGTTCTTTGCTTTGTTTGACAGGTAGAACGTGCGTTTGTACACGATTTGTCCTACTTTCAGCTCCACATGCCTTTTTCTGAGGTTGTAATACTTTTCATTACGCTGGTGGGCAACGTTCAAATGTTTCCTCACCTGGTCGTAGATGCGTTGTATTTCTCTCAGTTTGACACCAAAGGCTGATGGATCGTCCACAGCGACAGAAGCCGGGTGGCACGCAATGTCTGACTGCCTGTATAGAACTCCATCTCCAATGAACTCCCTACCATGCACCAGAAAGTATGGGGTGAAGCGAGTTGCTTCGCTAACCGCAGTGTTCAGAGCGCACTGTACTTCAACCAAGAACGAGTCCCATGCTTTGTGTTGCGACTTCACATAGCACGAGATCACTTGGACAACATTGCGAATAGCTCTTTCCGCCTGATTAGTCTGGGCATGATACCTAGGGTTATAGTATATATTGGGTACATTATATTTAGTTAGTAGATCCTTAAAAGGCTTACTTACGAACTGAGGACCATTATCCATGTAAATAGTTTTACATACTCCATGAACAAGAAATACACTCTTCTCTATGAATCTCGCGACCACAGCGCCTGTGGCAACCCGAATAGGGCACAACATGACGTATTTACTAAAATAGTCGGAGACCACGATCAGGTGCACGTTTCTATTACTTGAAGTAGGAAAGGGACCAAGTAGATCGACAGAGATAGCTTCGAAAGGCTTCGACACCCGCTTCGGGCTACCCATGAGGCCAGGACGAGACGTGTTTACGGGTTTGTACTGCTTACAGACTTCACACTTTCCGACATATTGTTTGACGTCCTCGTACATTTTGGGCCAATAATAATTTAGGGCTAACCTTTTGTGTGTCTTCCAAACACCACCATGAGCACTAAGTGTGTCATCATGGTACTTAGAGAGCAGGGACAGGCGATCCTCCTGGGGTACCACCAACTTCCAGTCGAAATCTGAAGTCAGAGAGTATTTATTCTTAGAAAATCTATATAAAAGGTTGTCACGAATGTCAAAATTCGGCAACTTCCTAGGGTTCTTCCGCACACTGTTCATGGTGTGGATATACCAAGGGTCTTTGGAGGAGGCAGCATCTAGCGAATCAATCGTTATACGAGACAGAGCGTCAGGTACAACGTGATCTTTACCCTTCCGATGTTCAATGTCAAAATCGAATTGACTTAGCCTCATGCTCCAACGCGCTAAACGACCCGTAGGGTTTTTCAGCTTATGGAACCACAGTAAAGAGGAGTGATCCGTGACGACTGTACACTTCTGGCCCTCGACGTACTGTCTGAATTGTTCTAAGGCGAAAATCACGGCCAGAAGTTCCCGCTCAGTTGTGCTGTAGTTCACCTCGTTCTTGTTGAGAGAACGGCTGCAGTAGGCGATAGGGTGTTCAACTCCATCGTGAGTTTGTGTCAGCACAGCAGCAACTGAAAATGCGGACGCATCACTGAGAATACGGAAAGGCAACTCAAAATTAGGCATCTTCAATATAGGGGCAGAGACCAAAGCTGACTTAAGAAGATTGAAGGACTGTTCCGCTTGAGGTGTCCATTCGAACTTAACATTCTTAGACGTTAGTTTACACAGAGGTTTACTAATCTTAGAGAAATTATTGACAAAACGACGATACCAGCCGGCCATTCCCAGAAACCTCTTAACCTCCTTTGGGTTAGTAGGTGTAGGATAGTTGGGGAACCACCCCACAGTCTTGACTTCCACGTAGTGTTCCCCGGGCAACGCCGCGCTTGTCACCGTAACGGAGTGGCAAGCCGGCGGCTAACGAAGACTGTGCGATCGAGAGCTCTCCTTGCGGACTTTGCTCGATCTTTGACGCTCGATATGCCGAAACCCTCGAGGGACGCCTCCGGGCGCTTCCTAAAAAAAGGCCCTTCTGAGGGCCAACCCCAAACGGCCCTTGTCAGGGCCAACCCTGATGACGCTTCAGCGTCAGAGGCTGGCCGCGCACCATCTGCGGCCAGCCCGCGTTGTGAGGAGGAGCCCCTACCGGACTCCGACAGGGATGACCTGGTGTTGGAGCTGTCAGACCGACAGACCCAGAAGCGGGCTCGGAGCTCGGAGGCCAAGGGCAAGCCCAAAAAGAAGCCCAAGGCTAGCTCCAGCCACGACACGGGCTTGCTAGACGCCCAGCGCCAGCTTAACCTGGCCAACAGGGCGACGCTCCAACTGGAGCTGGAGGAGCAGGTCGCCGCCAAGGAGGACCGGGCGCGCGCCCACAGGGCTAAGGCGGGCTACGGCGCGTCAACCGTCCTGTATGCGGACCACTCCTTGGCGGAGCTTCAAAAGATGGCTCAGGAGGACCAAGAGGGGATTGTCGAAGTCGCCTCGAAGTCCTCAAACCTGAAGGGCACCTTTCAGAAGGCCCTCAAATGCCGGGCAGCAAGCCTGTTCGGCATCGTCCGTGAGCTGGTGCAGCGCACGGCCACGGACGAGATAAAGCAACTGCAGGCGAGGACCGATCGCCTGCAGAAGGAGGTCAGCGAGCTTCATAATAAGCTCGCTGAAGCCACGGCGCAGCCTGTCCAGGCCTCGCCAGCAGCGGTGGCGGTGGACCTCTCCTCCTCCGTCCTTGAGGACACCATCCGCAAGGTGGTAATGGAGGAGAGAGCCTTCACAAGGGCCTGCTTCGCGGGCATCGAGGATCGCCTCCTACCCGAGAAGCGCGTCCGGCCACCGCTTGCTGCGGACGGGATCGCCCAGGGATGCCAGGCCCCTGGCGCGTCCCAAATGGCTCCACCCCCGACCCCAAAGCCATCAAAAGGCAAAGGAAAGGGGAAAAAGTCCTCCACGGCCCAGGTGACTCCGGTCGAGGTCACGGTTGCTCCGGCTGTAGCCGGAAGCTCCGAGAGGGAAGACGCCTTCCTGCCCTCCACCACCCAGTCCAGAGAGTCGTGGACTGAAGTGGTTAGGAGGAAGAAGAGAGGCGCCAATAAGCCAGCGTCGGCCGTCGCCCCTGCCATCGCCCACGCTCCTTCCGGCTCGTCCAAAGCGACGGGTAAAGGAGGGAGGAAGGGCAAGGCGCAGAAATCGGCCCCCAAGCTAGCTGGGAGGAACCTTGTTCCTCCCAAAACCGCGGCCGTGGTGGTGACGCTCACGGTAGAGGCCGCGGAAAAGGGGGAGACGTACGAGTCCGTTTTGAAGCGGGCTCGTAACGGCGCCAACCTCTCCACGTCGCAGGTTGGCCCAGTGACGTGCCGCCGGACCCAAACTGGGGCTCGACTGTTCGAGTTCCCGGGGACTCAAGGCGGCACGAACGCGGACCTCTTCGCAGCCAAGCTGCGAGAGGTCATCGCGGACGCGGCGACGGTGGCCAGGCCGGTGAAGTCCGCGTCCTTGGAGGTGGCCGGTCTTGATGACTCGGTCACCAAAGAGGAGGTGGTGGCGGCGGTCGCAGCTGCGGGAGGCTGCGATGCGGCAGCATTGCGGGGCGGGGCCATTAGGCCCGGCCGCGGTGGCCTGGGTGCTATCCGGCTAGAGTGCCCAGTAGCCGCGGCAAAGGTCGTCCTGGCCAAAAGGCGGCTCCCCGTTGGATTTAGTGTAGCGGTGGTCCGAGCGCTTGAGGCCCAGCCATTTCGCTGTTTCAAGTGCTTCGGACTTGGGCACACCAGAGCTCTGTGCCCGTCGCGGGCCGACAGGTCGGAGCTCTGCTGCCGCTGCGGGGAGACGGGGCACAAGGCCGGAGCCTGCAGCGTTGCCTCACCGCGCTGTGCCGTGTGTGCCGCCAGCGGCTGCCCGGCCGGCCACGTGATGGGGGGGAGGAAGTGCAATCCTCCCCCAAGAAAGGGTCAAGCGCAGGGGCCAAGCCGGCCTGCAGCTGTCGCCGCAGCCAATGAGGTCGTTGAGACCTCAGCGCCACCGGCCGACGAAGGAAATGCGATGGACCACTAATGGGAACGGTCCATCGCATTTTACAGGCGAACACCAACCACTGCCGAGCGGCTCAGGACCTGCTGGTGCAGGTCATGGCCGAGTGGTTGGTGGACGTGGCGGTTGTCGGCGAGCCCTACTCAGTCCCTGGCCGTTGGCTAGGGGACGAGGACGGCTTGGTGGCCCTAGTGACGCGGTCTTCCACGGACTCCCCTCCCCTCTCGCTCTTGGAGAGGGGACCGGGATACGTGGCCGCCGCGTGGGGAGAAATAGCCTTTGTAGGCGTATATTTCTCCCCAAACCGCCCACTGTCTGACTTCGAGGATTTCCTCGAAGTCCTCGCCGCAGTGGTCGGCAGGTTGGCGCCGCGTCAGGTCTCCGTTCTGGGAGACCTGAACGCTAAGTCGGTGGTTTGGGGTAACCCCGCCACCGACGAGCGCGGGCGGGCGCTGGAACTCTGGGCGGCCTCCTCCGGTCTCTCCCTCTTGAACAGGGGGAGAGTTCAGACGTGCGTGCGACGGCGGGGTGGGTCAATTGTGGACGTCACCTTTGCCTCCCCCGCACTAGCCGCACGCGTGGAGAATTGGCGGGTGGACGAGGTGGAGACCTTCTCGGACCACCGTTACGTGCGGTTCGAGATCTCCACCCAGGGCCCCCAGGGAGTGGCCCGTCCGGTCCAATCCCCATTCCCACGGTGGGCACTCGTCCACCTGGACAGGGATGTGGCCAAGGAGGCGGCTTTCGTCCAGGACTGGCTCTCGCCTGCCATAGATGTCCTGGACGTAGACGTAGACGCTGCCGCGGCCCAGCTACGCGGGTCGCTGACCGAGGTATGCAATTCAAGTATGCCTCGGTCTCGTCGTCCGCCTCCCAAACGCGCCGTCCACTGGTGGTCGGCGGAGTTGGCGGGGCTTCGGGCTGCCTGCGTGGCGGCCCGGCGGGAGTACGCCAGGAGCCAGCGGCGACGAACACGCGACCAGGCGAATGAGGACCGCCTCTACGACCTGTACGTAGAGGCGAAGAAGGTCCTCAGGTCTGCGATATTCGCCGCGCAGGACTCGGCACGAGCCGAGCTGCTGGAGGGTCTCGACAGAGACCCTTTCGGGAGGCCTTATAAGGCGGCGCGGAACAAACTGCGCCCCTTTGGCCCCCCGGTATCGGAGACCCTCGAGCCGGCGTTGCTGGATGGGGTGGTCCGGTCCCTGTTTCCCAGCAGGGCTAATTTCACCCCGCCAGCAATGGATCCTCCAGTAGGTCGGCCCGCTGAGGAGGAAAACGGGGAGGAGGACGAGGAGGTTCCTCTCCTCACGGAGGCAGAACTCCGCACGGAGACACTTCGCCTCCGTGCGAAGAAGACGGCCCCTGGGCCGGACGGCGTGCCCGCAAGGGTGGTGGCAATAGCCGCCACCGAAATGGTGGACCGGTTTCGGGCCCTCTTTGACGCGTGTTTCGCGTCGAGGAGGTTCCCGAAACCATGGAAGGAGGGGCGGCTATGCCTCCTCCGAAAGGAAGGGCGGCCGGCGGATTCCCCCTCGGCATACCGACCCATCGTTCTGCTCGATGAGGTCGGTAAGATGTTCGAGGGGATCATAGCCGCCCGGCTGAATAACCACTTGCGGGTGGTCGGGCCGGACCTGTCGGACGCTCAGTTCGGCTTCCGAACTGAGCGTTCCACCGTAGACGCCCTGGCCCTGTTGAAGGGCCAGGTGAAGGAGGCCGTTGATGCTGGGGACGGAGTGTTGGCTGTGTCGTTTGACATAGCCAACGCGTTCAACTCCGTTCCCCACTCGACTATACTCGAGGCACTCCGTTTCCATGGAGTGCCTCGGTACCTGAGGGGCCTACTGGCCAGCTACTTGGAGGATCGAACGGTCCTCCTCGTAGATAAAGCTGGCCAGCTACGGCGATACAGCGTCGAATCCGGTGTTCCGCAGGGATCAGTCTTAGGACCACTTCTGTGGAACATCGGGTTCGACTGGCTGCTGAGGGGAGCCCTCCTCCGTGGCACGAGTGTCATCTGTTATGCGGATGACACTCTGCTCACTGCCCGGGGAGGGAAATTCAGGGAGGCGGCCAGTCTGGCCTCGGCGGGCGGATCCCTGGTCGCGGGGAGGATCCGCCACCTCGGCCTGAAAGTGGCGCTGCACAAAACCGAGGCCGTGTTCTTCCACGGGCCTCGGCAGCGCCCACCACCTGACGCCCACATCTTTGTGGAGGGCGTCAGGGTAGAGGTAAAGGCCCAGATGAAATATCTGGGCCTTACGCTGGACAGCAGGTGGCGCTTCAGCCCGCACTTCAGCGGGCTGTCGTCGCGCCTGCTGAAGGCGGCGGGGGCCCTCTCATGGCTTATGCCAAACCTGGGAGGGCCAAGTGGGCGGTGCCGGCGTTTGTACGCCGGCATTTTGAAAAGTATGGCCCTGTACGGGGCGCCCATCTGGGCGGACTCCCTTCAAAGGAGGGAGAATGCCACGGCACTCCGGGCGCCTCAAAGGGCCATCGCCCAGAGAGTGTCGCGAAGCTACCGGTCGGTAAGCTTCGCGGCGGCGTGCGCTCTGGCGGGCGCCCCCCCTTGGGAGCTCGAGGCGTGGGTGCTCGCCAGAGTGTACGAATGGACGGCGGGGCGTAGGGCGCTCGGGGAGCGCCCCGCCCCTGAGGAGAGGGAGGCCGTTCGGCGGGAGGCGAGGGATGCCACCGTCCATCACTGGACGGTGGACCTCGCCGCCGCAAATTTTGGTCGCCGGACGTTGGACGCGCTCGGGCCGGTCCTGAAGGACTGGCTCGAGCGGCAACACGGCTTCCTCTCTTTTCGACTGGTGCAGGTGCTGTCCGGGCACGGCTGTTTCGGATCGTACCTGCACCGGATCGGGAGAGAGGAAAGCCCATCGTGCCACGACTGTGGCGCGGTGGAGGACACGGCGCAGCACACCCTAGAGGTGTGCGCGTCGTGGTCCGAGCGGCGCCGCAGTCTTGCCGCGGTGGTCGGACCGGACCTTTCGCTCCCCAGCTTGGTAAGGGCCATGCTGGGGAGCGAGGAGGCGTGGGCAGCGGTCGCCTCCTTCTGTGAAAACGTAATGTCACAGAAGGAGGCGGCGGAGCGCGCGCGGGAGGAAGATCCTCTCGCGCCGGAACTCCGCCGACGAAGGAGGGGCAGAAGAGGGCGGGCACGCGGCCGCCCTCCTAGCCCCCGGTGATGAGCCGCGGGTGACAGGCGCGGGGGCGCCCTCACCCGCATTGCACTGCCCATCACCCCGCCGTACGAGGATGACTGGGCACTCACGGCCATCCTCGAGCCCCTTCCCGCGCTCGGGAGGGGCGTGAAGGGCCCGCCGCGATTAGGCGGGCAATCGCCGGAGGGGGACTGGACGTAAAGGCTCTGCCGGTTTCCCAGACCCCCTCCAAGAAAGGCGATGCGGGAGTGCCGCTGGGTCGTTTAGTGGGTATACCGGGAACCTGTTCCCGGGGAGTCCCACATATCCTCTCGTCCCCGACGGGAGGGAATGCGTAACGCATTTTTCCCAGCGAAAAAAAAAAAAAAAAAAAAAAAAAAAAAAAAAAGGATAGTTGAGAATAACCTCAACTTTACCAGGGTCAGTCCGAAGGCCGTGTTTGTCCACATAATACCCCAGGTATTTGAGTTCACTCCGACAAAAGTGGGACTTTTTCATGTTAATAGTTAGGCCAGCATCCTTGAGTCGCTGATAGACTCTATGTAAGAGCTCTACATGCTCCTCAAAGGTACTGGACACACAGACTATGTCGTCCTGAAACGCAAATACCCTATTGTCGAACTCAGGACCAAACAGACGGTCCATTAGGCGCTGCATCGTGGCGGCAGCTCCAACGAGTCCAAAACACATGGTATTGTAATGAAACACCCCCTACGGGGAACTGTAAAGGCAGTCTTCTCGGCGGACTGCAGAGAGTCGAACGGAATCTGCCAGTAGGCCGCACTCAGATCTACAGAGGATAAATATTTAGCATTATTCAGATGGTCCAAGATTTGATTAATGTACGGTAAGGGATAGGCGTCACTTTTTGACACAGAGTTGAGCTTGCGAGAGTCCAAGCACAACCTGAGTTCGCCGTTCGCCTTCTCCACCATGACCACTGGAGAATTCCATGCGGACTGAGACGGGGACACTACTCCCATCTCTAGCATTCGGTCCAACTCGGCTTCCAGGGCTTTCTGTTTGAGAGGAGAGAGCGGGTAGTAACGCTGTTTGATCGGCTTACTGTCACCAGTGTCAATGACATGATGTTCAAGTGTAGTCCGACCTAAACCCACCTTATCCGTGTTCAAAGAGTCAAACTTTTCAATGATCTCGTTGATTACACCCCTTTGTTTAGTAGTCAGGTTGCTGTAATCCTCGAGGCCCAAGTAAATTGAAATAATAACACGTCACACAAAAATACTATACAGTATACAATAAATAGTACGCAACACAACATATATTACATACACTTTTTATACTAACTAAATTAGTTATATAAAAAACACATAACCTAGCACTAACACAACACACGCTACTGAAACCAATACACACGATAGACAAGGCCGGGCGTTCTGTGGCTTGTTATTGAATAAACCGCAGAACAAACCGCTAGATATAAGAACACTACACACAAGCCTACACTTACAAATAATAATGGTAAATTAATGAAAATTGAAATTAATAAAATTAATAGTCTTTCAAACATAGCCTTCAGCTGCTTGATCTAAATCTTGTTTCTTAATTAATCAAATAGTAGTCTCACTTTAGATTTTCGTTCTTCATCCTTCTTTTAAATTAAATTAAATTAACGAGTAAATAAATCAAAAAAGTAAAAAAGAACCGCACAAGTTTAATCTAGTGCGGGTACCCATGGGGAGTCTTGCTAGATTATCTAGATGGGATTCCCATACAAAAAAAAAAAAAAAAAAAAAAAAAAATCCTCGAGGCCACTGTTAAGAGACACAGACTCGATAGGATTATTGTCACTAAAACCATCAAGACTAATATTTTGTGAAATTAGTTTATCACCTAGCTTAAATTGCTGCCAAAAATCCACTCCAAATATCATGGAGGTGGTGATTCCCGGAACAACATAGAATTTGATAACTCGGATAACCGAATTATACTCAATAGGTAGAGAAATACAACCCAGACATTGCACATGTGAGCTGTCGGCAGTTGTAATGCGAAAGGCAGGGTTGATACTTTCAAGATCAAAACCCAGTTCCAAGAAGATACGGTGCGCTCCCTTTCCTAGTATAGAGCAAGAGGCACCGGAATCCAGAAGGCCTAAGACATTTAAATTTAATACTTTAACAACTAGATACGGTCTAACATCGTTATCCCGTTTAGTAAACAGGACCCTATCAGAAATAGACTCAGATACAGAGTGATGTATAGAGTTCACAATAAGGCCCTGGCTTACGCGTTTTTTGGCTTACCAGTACATTTTGAGCAGTCTGGTGTCTTGACTCCTTTGAGACCGCACCGGAAGCACACCAACTCTTTCGACTGGGTGCAGTTGTATGCAGCGTGCCCGCTTTCGCCACACCGGAAGCATTTGCGTTCGTTGGAGGTAGATGGCGTCTCGACTGCAGACACCTGCTTAGGGGGCTTTTGCACGCCTTTGGTCTTGTGCTGGTGTAAATCAGACGAAATCTCAAATTTGTCCAGAATAGGCTCACGGAAAGCGTCCGCCCTTGTACGCGCAAGCTCCAGACGCTTACCTAGACGTCTCAGATCATCAATAGAGTTGACATCATGCAAGGCCAATTCCTTCATGTAGTCTGGTCTAATATTGTGCATGAGAATGTCCAGCTGTTCCTCACTGGGCATTTTACACGACAACCTTGAGAACATAGCCTGCATTGTACATAAGTAGCTAACCAAGGACTCAGAGCGGGATTGGCTACGCTGTCTAATCTCATTTCTGAGACGATAATCATAGTCAGGAATATCGAATGTATCTCTAAGCTCACTAATAAGGTCCTCATATGAGATGAAATTAGATCTATTTGTACGGAACCAAGACAAAGCTGGTCCGTCCAACAGGTCAGAGAAAGCCAGAAGGAGTTTAGACTTAGAGACCTCCCGTGCACATCTAAGCTCTTCTAATCTCTCTAAAAACACGCGCACACAAGAGGAACCATCATATTTTAAGTTAAAAGAACATAGGTTAACGGGACGTTCCCTATACACTATGTTGTCAGACGTGGAACAAGATTTACTAGAACTAGCTCGTACCGAGCGGTCCTCTCTCACTGCAGGTGAAGTGTACTCTACCCGGTCACGACCCGAATCATCATCACCTTCATCTGACCCGTCAGATTCAGAATCAGTGCTGGGTTCAGCCACAGCGACGATCTTCACAAGCCTATCACGAAGTTCGGCCAGTTCAGGACAATCTAGACCACAACGAGCCAGCCTAGTTAGCAGATAGTTCGCCCTGAAGGCTACTCTTATGCGACAATTCTTATCAGAAACAAAGTCACCTGACTGGAGGGCCTCACTTAGTTCCGAGACCTTAGGCGTACAGATGGAAAGCTCCGCCGCTGCATCAGTGGGGACCACCGCCTTCAGCTTGATGCTACCCCGACGGACAAGTCGGTGTGCCGTCCTCAGCTCACTCCGAAGGCCAGCCACCGTCGCATCAGGTGCCACTGAAATGCCTATGTGAACCAGCTCGTTAGAGAGTTCATCTTTTCTCAGATAGTTTATATATTTTTGCATCTGTGCCATGATGTAAAAGTTTAATTACGACAATTAAATAAGTAACAATGTAGATGACACAGACAGGGTTCAATCACAAAGTATTAAACAGAAATAACAAGTAAGTTCCACCAAAGTGTATGATATCTAACAATGGTTTCAAATTAAATAATATGATTTATATTTATACTAGAGTTACAGGTGTCTATTATTAAGACCCTAAAGTTAAAGTCTAGACTCAAATGCAAAGTCAGTTACACAACTGGCAATGTAGGTCAAACAGACAAGGTTTAAATACAAGATGTAAAACAGAGGTTCATAAGTAGATATCAACAAGGTGCTTGATATTTAACTAAAGTTTTAAATTGATTGCTATAATTTAATACAAATAGAGGCTGTCTAATAGAATTAAAAGTTTCTATCATTTATGAGAACAAAGTTCAAGTTAATTTTCAAAATGCAAGGTACCTACACACTTTCTATAAAGTTTGTAGTTACACAGAAAATCTTATTAGGTTTTATTACACAGAAAAAAATTATATTACAGTCCAAATATATATGTGCACATCTGCAAGAAAGACTAGAAACAGGCTAGAAAAGAGGAGAAAAAAGAAAAAAGAAAAAAAACAAAAAGGAAAAAAAAGTGGGTATGCCGAAAAAAATCAGAAAATCTTACCAAAATCACAGCTGTTTTTTAATTTGGAAATTTAGAATTTTGGGCGTCTTTTCCCACCCCAGGTGTAGGTAGCTGGAAAAAGACAAGAAAATTAATTACGTGTTCAGCTGCTAACACAACCAATTAACGTCTTGGGAAGTCTCAGACGGATTCCCAGGTTGTTTTCATCAGAGTTAGCCTCCCTGTGCACGCACCTCTCTAGCTCTGTGGAGAAGGCGCCCTGGGTAAGAGTTCTGCATCAGCCCCACGTTGGGCGCCAATTTGTAACCACTGACCTAGTCAGGTGGATACTCACCGGCTCGCTCAGGGGCTGATGCAGAACTCTTACCCAGGGCGCCTTCTCCACAGAGCTAGAGAGGTGCGTGCACAGGGAAGCTAGGGCTCCAATGAAAACAGCTGGTAGTTTAGGTGTACACACATATATTTGATAGAATAGAACACAGAGTTACACATAGAGGAATATATAGTAGTGAAGTAGGTAGATACAGGTGACAGAAGAATATGTACAGACAAGTAGGTAGACAGACAGGCACAGAATACAGAAGATGCGTAGTGATAAGTAGGTAGACAGACAGGTACAGAATACAGAAGTGTGAGACAGAAAGAACACACACAGCAGGCACAGATAATAAGCAGATGAACACACAATTTGCATACGAATTTTAGCACTAGCTACACATTAACAGGTACGTGAAATCTAGCACAGGCTACTAAGCGTACTAAGTTTTACAAATGGTACTACACGGCTACGGCTACACAGGTAATAGGCACACAGCGGCAGTGTACTGGCCTTAGGTGATTGCTGGATGGCCTCAGGGATGTTCGGAGTAGACCTTTCTCCGCTATATGCAGCTCACAGCAGCCGATGTACCACGAAGCACGCAGTAGATAAATGTAAGACAGGTCGGATTCAGAGGGGCACACGAGCTCAGACCAGCGACCCTGTATAAAACAGACCACTCTTAAGCCGTGAATATACATACAGGCCCGTAATGTGTCCAAATAAACAGAGGAATACGACTTACCAGAATATCTGGGAACGAAGTTTTCACCAAACAATTTTATTACGAGAAATAGACACAGATTTTATTTACTCAGAGACAGCTACGAAGATTGAGATAGAAGTTCCGCTTGAGGATCGGCGCAGGCCTATTTATACCCGAATCCATCGAATATTCGTGAACAAACCTCAAAATTCTGCTGGTCACGACCAAACTTATTAGCGGACCATAGACAAGCAAACTAATCAGCCGCTGATGGCCACAGACACGACTAGACCAAATATGACAAACATTTATTATAATTATGACTTGTTCACGAATATGTCACAATTTCTGAGAAAGTAAGTATCATTTATTTATTATTGTTAAATTGTAAATAAAATGATATATGAGTGCAATTATAAAAATTGAAATATGCTGTAGGACACCGCGCCATCCGCCGGTCGAGTGTGAGAACTAGAACACACCTAATCGAAGATTAGAAGTTTCACTGCCAAACAATTATGCCTAGTTCCCGTGAGACACTCTAGGTGGCTCTGGAACAAAGAAATCTATATTAGAAAACAATAAGCAACAGTGAAAAATATCACGTTACATGTTATCACAAGAAAACCAACGAAATCTCTGTGCGACCTCCACCTACCCTTCTAACTTAATCTATCATTATCGGGGCGCGCGATGTCCAATCTAATTTCGCTCATAATGAACATTGACCAAGTCGTCGTGGTGTATGTTAACAGTCACCGGTGAATGACCGAAATCGTCATGGAATGTATAATAACGGACATTTACTAAAAATCTTGGTGCATGGATGTTCAGTCAGTGTTATCTTAACATATATTGCATTTCGGACATTCACAGTAATATATAAACGTCATTGCCCTAAATAAGTTACATAATTTAATAGTATTTATTTATTTATTTTGTAACGATAACAAGTAAGTAATATGAGGATAAAGTAAGTAGGGAATATGCAATTAACAATAGACCTAAACATAAAAGAACAAATTATAAACTAAAATTGGAACGCGCCGTCCATTTCCTAGCTATATGGTTGAGGGTCGTTATTGTATAAAAATTGCAAGTTGTCCTGTGAATGTCCCTTATACAGGTAAGGACGGTCCCCGACTAAGTAGTTTGGATGAGGGTTTCTTTCCCAGGTAACAGGTAAAAAAGGTGCATAAAATTACCTCAGTACCTCAATTTAGTTTTCAACAGACGAAAAAACGGAGGAGGTTCTTAAGTCGACGCGTATATTTTTTTTTTGTATTCCGCCGACACGCCGACTCAAAATTACTTAACATATAAGTTTAAAAACTAAGTTATCAAGGTTAATTAAAGACTCAACTATTTACAAAAATATATACTTATATCTAAGTATATATTTTTGTAAATAGTTGAGTCGCAGAATAGATACTAGTACTAGCGTACAGAATGGAAGCTCACCCCCTCCCACCGATTTCATTTCCTCTCCCCGCACGTCAAAATCATGGGCGCCTAAAACAAAGGTTGTCGCCAGTAAAATGTGTAGGAACGGCACTTCGGGAAAAAGAGTGAAAAGTTCGGCTATTTTCGGTTTTTAAGGCGTCCTCTCTTTCACACATGACTATAGTGAAATTTAACCCTCAAATGCATCTTGCCTTTTTGTATAAATAACTAATGAACTACACATAGTAAGAACATTTGTACTTTTTCCACATATTATTGAACCTGACCGGTTTCGCCTTATGGTAACTTCAAAAGTTTACATTGGTGTTTTTGAAATGTTTCTAATCTTAAACACTAGAGGTGTTTACGACTAGAAATGTTCATAAACATTGCGAAACTGGTCAGGTTCAATAATAAATACTGTAGAAAAAGTAAATTACGATATTACCATAATTAATATTACAACGAGCAAAGCCGCAGCATAAAGCAACATCATGCGACCCGATTGCATCGTCGCATCGTCAGCACTCCACGCCTCGTGTCGCGCTCAGCCTCGTGCCTGCGCCGTCAGCTAAATGCATTTCGCAACTTATTGTATTAGAATTCCGTAATAAATATATTTTATTAACTCACTTTGGTACTAGCATCGTCCAAGTCTAGACTTAGTATTAATTATAAGTCCTAATTGTAACAGAATTTATTCAATTAAATTCTTTATATCTTTAATCTCAGTTTCTTTTAACTCCTCCGGCTGTCACCTACGTAATTGGCGCAGTCGGTAGGATTCTCGCGGGTCTTTTCGCGAGCTTTACGGATCTCTAATATCGTAATCCGTGTTCGCGTGTCGCCCGGGTGGCTCCTAAGCCCCAGTTTGAGTATCCTGAATCTACGAGAGCTGCAGCCACGTGGAGGAAGAGTATCCAGACATTGATACGCAGAGAAACGAGATGAAATTGTAAGTTGCACAAATTCATTCTTGTGTTGCTTTCCTTTACTGTGTAGTTTCCTATAAGCCCCAAAATTTTTCATCCTTGTAATTCCCGTACTAGCGAGTCTGAGCTAAGACAGACTCGCCGGCAAGTACAATTAGATATTAGTAGAAATATAGATTTAGACGACTTGAGTTTAGAATTAAATACCTTTTTTAATAATAAGAAGATGGCTCACACCCCGGACACAATTTTTAAGGCCTTACGCCCTGTCTACGCCGCTATCGGCTACAACATAGTTTGTAGATTCTTCTCCTTAAACATGCATAGATTCAAGTTACAGTTTCGTTAGCCGTTTAGATATACGAATGTATACTTCACATTTTGTATGATCGTTCGATGTGACGTCATAGTTAATTTGACCAACCAAAGGGCTTTAAGCTTTAACACTTAAACGTAATTTTGAGTGGGGGTTTGCTTCTTACTGTACGTTTCATATTATTGTAGTCTCTATTTTGTATTGTGTACAGTTCTTTTTGGGTTTAATCAATGTTTTGACTTTGCCATGTCCTTTATTTTTTGAGTTCACCTACTTACTTGCCAATAATCGCTGTCGCCTATAGCACTTGTCCTAACTTCTGTAATCTTAACAAAATTCCAAATAATTATCGAGTTGAAGCTGATAAACTCTTTTATTTATACCCCTTTGTTCGCGTACCGAACAAAAGTTTTTGGCGACCGTGACAGGACAGTGCCTTTTTTTTTAAGCGATTTTCAAGGATTTTGCAGGCTCTTTGTCTTGAGCAAGGACGAGCCGAGGTCGTCGTCATCCTGACACCGTGTCGCCGTGCACCGAGGGCCGTTTGGGGACTACGAGCAGCCCTATCCAGCCTCATCCTATGTAGCGAGCGTGTCCAGAGCCGAGCCAGCTCCTCCTGAGCCGTCATCATCCCGAGCCTGCCACCGAGCGGCAAGGAAGCCGCAACCTACCCACGGGAACCCACTGCAGCAGCGAGTCTACGAGGCGTGTGCAGCTACTGCCCATCAGCATTTCTCCTGCCTATTATCAAGTGAGCCCGTTCCTTTTACATATCCCTTCTTTTCCCCCCTTTATTTGTGATGACCGAGTGCATGGCTCCTCTTAGCGTGTGTGAAATTGTCTAATTGGGTTTTCAATTATTCTTGAGTGCCTACTTTTACCTAAACCCGGCAGGGCAAGGGTCATTTTCTACGCACAAGATCACCTTAAACC
Source organism: Eilema caniola (assembly GCA_949126895.1). NCBI lineage: Eukaryota > Metazoa > Arthropoda > Insecta > Lepidoptera > Erebidae > Eilema > Eilema caniola. The sequence goes on along the minus strand of OX421461.1, from coordinate 2,579,153 downwards.
CGCATAAGCTAGGCCCATACTAAATCCCTATACTGCGCTAGGAAAAATAATCATTTACTAACCTTTAATTATAGGTTATCGTATTCCATAGTTGCTTGGCACAATTTCACATGTTTTTTTTTTTCACCTTTTTACTGAAATAGGCTTTCAGAATAGTGTAGAAAGTGCACACAAGCTTTCACCATTTCACAGCACTGCATCTAGGCTAATTATATGAGAAAACTGCGCAATATTTAACTAATACCGTTCAATCAGTGCGAAGTCACGCGGCAGACTGATCGACGTTAACCATATACCATATCCCTATAACTATAAATTGATAAGCGAATTCCAATATTGAATAGGCAGACTACAGGGTTCAATAGTACACCTGTTTTCGTTTTCTCCTTTCCAGTGTTCTACCGCTGTGGTCGGCTATCATTCGAACTTGGTGTTTATACCTACGAGCATCAGCTGTTTGAAACCGGCTTCCAAGTGTGCGCCGCGCGCTGGAACAAAGGGAGGACGACGATCGAATCTCTGTTGTCGATTCTTTAAGGTTGTGCCAAAACTGTTTACAGGTCGGACACAAAGCAAGTCGTTGCAGGTTGCCTGGAAGGTGCAAGGCGTGCAAGCAGCGTCATAATTCATTATTACATGAGCGCCTGTTCAAACAAGATGAGCAACCGGGCGGAGAGGCTGTTAGTATGTCTGTTTCAGCTTGCTCAGAAGTTTTACTTTGCACTGCTGAAATCGTGCTTACAAATCCCCAGACAGATAAGTCTATGACAGTGCGAGCGCTGTTGGGCAGCGGGAGCCAAACATCGTTCATTACAGAAGGTGTAAGAGAAACGCTACAAATTTCTCCTCAGCCTTCCAACACCAGCATCGTTGGCATCGGTGACGTTCCACTGTCTGTCAATACTGCGCGTTGTGCTATTCGTGTTCAGTCAAGACACACTTCTTTCAACGCAGTATTATCTTGCCTCGTTTTACCTACTATTTCAGGTAAATTGCCTAAGAAATCCTTTAACATTGAAGGTTTGAACTTGTTAGGCTTTCAGCTGGCTGATCCTAATTTCAGCAAGTCATCAGCAGTCGATATGCTCATAGGTGCAGATTTATTCTGGGACCTGGTAGGAGCAGAGCAGCATTCGCTAGGCGAAAATATGGCGGTCTTGCGGAGCTCTAAGCTGGGATGACTTGTGGCTGGTCCATTATTTCCTAAAGGTTTGACTTCAAAAGAGGAGGTAATATGCAATTTTCTCGTATGGAGGACCTAATTGATCTTCACAAAGACCTGTCTAAGTTTTGGGTTTTAGAGAGCGTTCCGAAAAAGAGTACCTTGTCCGAGGAGGAGACGTTGTGTGAGCAGCATTTTCTCACTAACACTGATCGCTCCAGTGATGGTCATTTTTCTGTTCAGCTCCCATTACGTGATGGCAGGGATTGTTTAGGTAGCTCTTATAGCTTGGCCAGGAAAAGATTCATTAATCTTGAGGCACGTTTTAAAAGACAACCGTTCAAGAATCTTTATTTCGACTTTATGAAGGAATACGCCGATCTAGGCCACTTGTCGGAGTTCACGGTGGAGCGGTCTACTAGTGTCAAATACTATCTCCCTCATCACCCAGTCCTGAAGGCTAACAGCGAGTCGACTAAACTTCGCGTCGTTTTTGACGCTTCGGCTCGCACAACTTCCGGATTTTCTGTCAACGACATTCAGATGGTGGGGCCAAATATCCAAGATTCTCTCTTTAATATTTTGGCACGTTTCCGTACACATAAATAAGTCGTCACTGGGGGCGTAGAAAAAATGTATCGACAAGTTCGCGTTCAAGAAAGTGACAGAGATTTGCAGTTTATTCTCTGGCGAGACGACGAAGCTTTGCCTATCCGCACTTTGTGTCTAAATACCGTCACATACGGTTTCTCAAGTGCCAGCTTTTTAAGTACTCGTTGTCTGTGGCAGCTTGGTGAGGAGTGCAGTAACCCCAATATAAAGAATATTATCCAAGGCGATTTTTACGTCGACGATCTTTTGTCAGGCGCTTCCTCTGAGAGCGAGCTGAGCTATATTCAGCGCTCAGTTGCGGATGCTCTAGCTAAGGGAGGTTTTCATCTCAGAAAATATCGTTCCAACTCCCTTTCGGTGCTCAATTCGAATGCTGATGAAATGCATGGCGATCTTATTATCAGTAATTCTACTAGCACGTTAGGTGTAGGGTGGATCCCTAGTTCGGATAAACTCCATTTCCCGGTAAAACAGCTTGCGGCCGATACCATTACAAAGAGGTTAATTTTGTCCTCGACCTTTAAAGTCTTTGACCCCTTAGATTTATTGTCCCTTTGCACTATTAAGCCGAAGATGCTTTTACAAGAGCTGTGGGCAAGGCATAAGCTCGGCTGGGATGATCCCGTGCCGGATAAAATTAGGTCTGCTTGGCTTAAGTTCGTGGAGGGTTTAAAACATATTTCTGATCTCAGAGTCAGCAGACATGTTTTAGTAGACAAACCTCTTCACATTGAAATGCACTGCTTTTGCGATGCCTCGCAGAAGGCCTATGGAACTTGCATTTACTTGAAGTCGTGGAACGAAGATGGTGATACAAAGGTTAGACTACTCTGTTCTAAATCTCGCGTCTCTCCTGTCACACCCACTACAATTCCGCGTTTGGAGTTGTGCGCTGCATTGCTAGGAGCGCAGTTAGCTGCAGCGGTGACAGAGGCTTTACGGTGCAAATTCGATCGGCACGTTTTTTGGTCCGATTCACAGATTGTGTTGTGCTGGCTAAAGGCTGAAAGGGGCCTAAAGACGTTCGTGGCCAATAGAGTAGATACTATAAAGGAACTCACCGATCCATGCTCTTGGCGCTACGTGCCCACTTCCATGAACCCTGCTGATTTAGTTTCGCGCGGCGTTGATCCTCAGGACATTGGTGATGCCACTACGTGGTAGCAGGGTCCTACTTTCTTGTTGGAGTCGGAGGCTGCTTGGCCGAAGACGGAATTAGTCGGAGATTTACATCCCCCGGAGGTCAAAGCTCTTCCAGCTTTCGTTTGAAACCGCCTTCTCTCGATCTTTCTAGGATCTCGCGACTAAGCATTGCACAAAGAGCTTACGCACGCATTCTTAGGTGGTTCCATAATGGTAAAAAGGTTAACTCCCAATACAAACTATCGGGACCTTTGCAAGTTGTGGAGCTAAAAAATACTATGGATACTCTAATTAAACTATCACAGAGGGATTCTTTTAACTCTGAGCTCACAGCATTGTCAAGTAACAAACCACTAAAACCGAAGTCCAACATAGCTTCTCTTAATCCCTTCATTGACGGGCAAGGGATACTTCGTGTAGGCTAAGCATTGCACAAAGAGCTTACGCACGCATTCTTAGGTGGTTTCATAATGGTAAAAAGATTAACTCTCAATACAAACTATCGGGACCTTTGCAAGTTGTGGAGCTAAAAAATGCTATGGATACTCTAATTAAACTATCACAGAGGGATTCTTTTAACTCTGAGCTCACAGCATTGTCAAGTAACAAACCACTAAAACCGAAGTCCAACATAGCTTCTCTTAATCCCTTCATTGACGAGCAAGGGATACTTCGTGTAGGCGGGCGTATCGAGGCTTCCGTCTACGATTTTGATAAGAAGCATCCTATGTTATTAGATGCAAATAATCGTCTAACTAAACTTCTTTTTCAGCATCAGCACATAAAGCTAATGCACGCTGGTCCACAGGCTCTACTAGCTTCTATTAGAGACCAATACTGGCCTGTGGGCGGGCGTAACTTAGCTAGGCGTACTGCACAAAATTGTGTTGTCTGCCGTCGCTTCAAGGGCCAAAACATGGTCAATATTATGGGAAACCTTCCCTCTGAAAGACTCAACCCTGACTTCCCTTTTACCAACGTAGGTACTGATTTCGCAGGCCCATTTTTGATTACCGATCGTAAAGGTAGGGGGTGTAAGATCACAAAATGTTATTTGTGTATTTTCATTTGCCTAAATTACAAATGCATTCATCTTGAGGTCGTCAGTGACCTTTCAAAGGATGTCTTTTTATTAACGCTTAAACGCTTTATAGCGCGAAGAGGGCTCCCAAGGGCAATTTTTTGCGACAATGGGACCAACTTTGTTGCCGCGGCTCGTGAAATCAAAGATTTTTTTTGCAATGCTGATAATGTTAATCCTATATTAGATTTCACAGCTCAGCAAGGCATTAAATTCAAAGTTTCGCCTGCATACGCTCCTCATTTTGGAGGCTACTTTGAAGCTGGTGTCAAGTCGGCTAAATTTCACCTCAAACGGGTCATGGGGAACGCGCACTTAACCTTTGAGGAGCTATGTTCTTTGTTTGCACAAATCGAGGCCATCCTCAGCAGCCGCCCCCTTTGTCCTCTCAGCCCTTCACCCAGTGACCTTCAGCCTCTTACCCCGGGACACTTTTTAATTGGCAGGCCCCTCACCTCACTACCAGCACCATCGCTCGCGTACCTGAAGACTCACCGCCTGGACCGGTACCAGCGCCTCGAGCAGATACGCCAACACTTCTGGCAGCGCTGGTCTAAAGAGTACATCGCAGAACTCCAGCATCGTACCAAGTGGCAAGCACGATGCCGAGACCTGCGGATTGATGACTTGGTCCTTCTGAAGGAGGACAACGCTCCTCCACTTTGCTGGTGTCTTGGGCGAGTTAGCAAGATCCTCCCGGGTGCAGATGGTGTACCTCGTGTCGCAGACGTGACTACCTCACGCGGCGTAGTACGTCGCGCCCTAAACCGCATTTGTTTACTGCCTTCCGCAGAAAGTATAGAAAGTTGAAAGTTTATAGTCTTGAAAGTTCTCTTGCTACTTTCAAGGCCCCCGAAGATGTCTACGCCGCTATCGGCTACACCATAGTTTGTAGATTCTTCTCCTTAAACATGCATAGATTCAAGTTACAGTTTCGTTAGCCGTTTAGATATACGAATGTATACTTCACATTTTGTATGATCGTTCGATGTGACGTCATAGTTAATTTGACCAACCAAAGGGCTTTAAGCTTTAACAGTTAAACGTAATTTTGAGCTGGGGGTTTGCTTCTTACTGTACGTTTCATATTATTGTAGTCTCTATTTTGTATTGCATACAGTTCTTTTTGGGTTTAATCAATGTTTTGACTTTGCCATGTCCTTTATTTTTTGAGTTCACCTACTTACTTGCCAATAATCGCTGTCGCCTATAGCACTTGTCCTAACTTCTGTAATCTTAACAAAATTCCAAATAATTATCGAGTTGAAGCTTATAAACTCTTTTATTTATACCCCTTTGTTCGCGTACCGAACACGCCCTGTACCCGATTTTGACGGGAACCCAAACGTTCTCACACGTTTTATTAAATTATGTGACCAAGTGGTGTACACTTACCTTAGTGCGGAACCTGGTAGCGAATTACCTAACCTATGTTTATTAAACGGGATCCTTAATAAAATTACTGGACCCGCCGCTAGTATTATAAACGTGAATGGTATTCCTGATAATTGGTTAGATGTTCGTAATGCACTCATTAATAATTTTGCCGACCAAAGGGACGAAACCGCCCTATATAACGACCTCTCTTTGGCCTCTCAGGGACAAAAGTCTCCACAGGAATTTTATGATCACTGCCAAACACTGTTCAGTACTATCATGACTTACGTTAGTCTTCACGAGACTATAGCCACTACCATCGAAGCTAAGCGTACACTATACAGGAAGCTCACTATGCAAGCTTTTGTTAGAGGATTACAGGAACCTCTTGGTTCACGAATTAGGTGTATGAGACCTGACACTATTGAGAAAGCTTTAGAATATGTTCAGGAGGAAATGAACATCATGTACTTGCAACAGCGTAACGATTTAACTACCAAGTCGCAGCCGACCCCTAGGGTCACACATTCGACTCCTGTGCACATTCCAAAATTTTCAAATAGCCATAGCCCATCCGCAGCATTCTGGCCTATACCCGCGATGCAAAGACCACAGCCCCAGCCGCCGCAACCTTTTAGGTTTGCGCCCCCACAAGGATTTAGGCCGAATCATATGCAGAACCAACCTTCACCTCAGGTATGTATGCCCACACGCACACAACACATGTTCAGTGCTAGACCCTCCAATTACAATCCCCAAAGTAACGTGTTCCGGTTGCCACCTAAGAACCAACCCAGTCAGCCAGTTGCCCCCAGACCGATGAGTGGAGTACAACATTTTAACCCTAGACCATTGCCACCTTCAGGCGGACCCCGCGTACATGATTGGCGTACTCAAGGCAACCCACCACCTACCAATTACTTCAAATCTCGTGAGATAAATGGCAACGAATGTTACGACGACAGTTATTATTACGATGACAGTTATTATTACGACTACAACTGTAGCGTACTTATTCATCATCTATTCATACACACATGCACACATTTACTACACAATATAAAAAAAAAAAAAAAAAAAACTGGGTAGTGAACACTCAAAATTTTTGCTCTATTAAATTTAATCATAAAAAATACTAATAACAATTTCTAACTTTATCAAATGCTAGCATATAACAGTTAAAGTGTCTACCTGCCGGGTGCAATAACAATCCTTCTTTATTTCTTTCTCTCTTCTGACAACAACAACACTTCAACATCTTCATCATGGACACCATGCAAGCCACTATGGACATCATGAGCAGTGCCATAAACAAGAGGATGCAGGAATTTGAGGCCAAGTTGCAGTCTTCAAACACATCCCTGAGTCTTCCCGGTTTAGTGGCTGAGTTTAACGAATTTAGAGCTTTTGTTACAAGGGTTCTAAAACAGCTGCAACATCAAGTCGAAGCTTTAGCGGTCACTGTGGATGGAATGGAGATGCAGAGACGGCGTAAGATCTTGCTGCTTCATGGTGTTGATGAAGTAGGGGAGGAAAACCCCACACTTGTAGCGGTGAGCCTCATACAAAACCTCGGCCTCTCTGACTTCTCGGCTTGTAGCATAAGGCGTTGCCAGAGGATGGGTCGTGCTACTTCCAACAGGAAACCCAGGCCCCTATTGCTCAAGCTGCAGGATTCGGTGACCAGGGACAAAGTGTGGTACAGCAAGACCAAGCTGAAGGGTACGGGAATTATATTATTTATTTATATTTATTAATTAATTAATAATTATATATATAAATAAGATGAGTAAATTGCTATAAAATCAGAACCGCGGTTTTCACTGTCATATTCTTACACTTTATTGTTTTTCTATAAGTACCTGGATCAAATAGTAAAATGCACGCTAAACTTGTTATTTGCCACCGGCAGATGGACAGAAACTTAATAGCTGTTTAAATTTATATAATATCTTTATTATTTTTTAATTTATATCATATATATTATTTTATTTACTTATTTATATTGTAGGATTTATCTAATGGCACTTTCTGAGTGCAGTGATGACAGTGATAGTGAATATTTTTCGGCAAATAGCGATGCAAGCGACGACGAAGGTCCTACGCTCCCTGAATTTCTTGAGTCTCAATTCTCGGACGTTCCCAGGAATTTTAATGTAGTTCACATTAACGCTCAAAGCATTCCGGGTCACTTCCCAGCGATACTGGCAACTTTTGACTGTACGAATATACACGCTATTCTTGTATCAGAGTCGTGGTTGCACCCAAGCCTACCAACAACCGCGTATTCTATACCCGGCTTTAATCTCATTAGAAATGATCGCGCGGTTGGAAAAGGCGGCGGTGTTGCCATATATCTACGAACGCAAATACCTTATACTGTAATTAGCATGTCGCCACAGCCACCCGTCTCTGGGGAACACCTATTCCTTGAAATTGAACTCCTTCACTCTAGAACTTTGCTAGGTGTTTTCTACTGTCCTTCATCTAAAATAAACTATTTCCCTTCTTTCGAACTCATCTTGGAGAGATTCATACCCTTGTACAGTCAAAGCATAATAATGGGTGACTTCAACACCTGTCTAGAAAAAAACGACTCTCGTTCTTCGGCCTTACACTCTATCATTCGATCTAACAACTTGACTATACTTCCATCTGACACTACTCATCATTTCCCAGGTTGTGCACCTTCTTTACTGGACCTCATTATTGTCTCTTCCCCAAATTGTGTGGTGAGGCACGGTAAGCGCTCCGCTACTCAATTTTCCTACCATGACTTACTGTATCTGTCTTATCGACTTCGCCCACCCAAATCTAAACCTGAAGTCCTCTTGCAGCGCAATTTTCGTGAAATGGACCTCGGCTCCCTGCGCAGGGACGCAGGCGCCATTGACTGGGGTTTACTTTATGACTCCAGTTGCATAAATGAAAAGGTTGAAATATTCACAACCAAAGTCACTCAACTATACGACCTGCATGCGCCTATACGCAGCATTAAAGTCAAGCATTTACCATCACCTTGGCTAACAGAAGAAATTAAAAGGCTTATATCGTCGGCGACGAGTGAAAACCTCGTAAATCTGAATTTTTCCCAAAATAACTTTTTAATGTATTTAGAAAGAAAACCTCATAATACACAATATTCACTCGCCCGCATTCCAAATTAGGACTCCTAGTGTCATCTATTCCCATTTGTGAAAACCTCGCGAGTTGTGAGTGTCGGCCATTTTCAGTCGATAAGCTCGGAAAGACGGATGATATTGTGTTTGCTGCAACTACAAAAATTTAAAAACAGTGTTAGAAGTGGTTTTTGTGACGTGAAAGGATTATTCACTAAAAGAGGTAAGGTTAATTTATATGTAAAAAGTATTTTATGGTCTTTAAGATGCCTGTATTGTTTCAAACCAAGTATTTTTGTATTAGATTGTCGGGTTAACCTCGTAATCACGATGATATAGCAATGAAAACCTCGTAATCCTATGCACGTAGTTTTCAAACTGATATTTGAACTAAGAAAACCTTGTATTTAAAAATACGAGGAATTCATTTGAAAAAAAAGTACATGAAAACCTCGTAATCTAACAAACTAAGTTTTCTTACTTGCAATTTTAACAAAATATACCTTGTCTAAATAAATACGAGATTTTATTTTCAAAATTGTGCACGAATACCCCGTAACTATGAACAGCTGGTTTTATTCTAAGAAAAAGTTGCTTAACAAAACTTCATCATTTAACAAACGTGGTATTCATAGTAAATATTTCATTTAAATAAACCATGACTTTGTTGATACAAGGTTTCCATTTAAAACTATTCCATGTAAAGCTCTTATCTATAAAAAAGTGGTTTTCACTTTTATAAAAACTATAGAACACTCTTGTAACCGTGGTGTTCTTACTTATTATTTTAATGAAATCTGATACCTATAACGGTTTTATGAGGTTTTCAATAGAAAAAAACTATATTCAATTCATTTATTATTATATAGGTAATAAGATCTATAGCTGTGGTAAAGATATATCTTAAATGTCAGTGTTAATATTCTTTCAAAAAATTACAGTCAGAGTTCAAGTAGAAATTTCTTTGCTCAGTTACTGATGCAATATGATGGAATTTGACTAGAATATTATCAATAAATACTGTATTATTACTTACTTGCAGAATGGACGAATCCGAGCTAGAAGACAATTGTAATTTTGGAGACGATGTCGTATATCTGAAAGATTCTAAAAGGGAACCATCACTAAATACCATGATTCGTCTAGATTTAGAAAGAGGACCACCAATGAGTGATCTCAGTTTGAACATTCCTACTGAGCCTAAAACACATCATTCTTTGACTGAATCACCAATAACATTGCAATTTAATGTAGACGAAATGATGATCCACCACTGAATGAAAATCCTTGTCACATAGATGAAAATGTACAAGACGATAAATCAAGATACTCCCCGGAAATGGTTTCTAATCCTATGCGGTGCAGACGAAAACGAAAACTGATAAATGAAGCTATTGTTAAACAAAACGACCCCAAAAACCAAAGAGGACCTGAGGTTCGCCAATGTTTACTAAATAAGCAGGTTGGAAATTCGACTTCTAGTACCGTCTCTGCTACCAAGGAAACTGCTCCTGTTATACCAATCACCAAATCTGAAACCTGCACTACCACAGGAAACACCAACATCTCTCAAGAAAATAATATGACAGCATCGCACTTGATAAGTACCTTAATACCTTATCGTATTACAACCAAAGACACTAAACCTAAAAATACCTACATAACTTTAGAGACTGTAAAACTTATCTGTATCCTAACTGAAGATAATCAAATTTTACCTGCAACCGACCCAAGAAAGAACTACCCTCCTCAAAAACAAATTATACCCTCATTGGTAAATCTATCACTAGCAGCATGGTCGATACAAAACTACTCTAAGAAAGATAAAAATGAGACACTCAACATAATATCATTGCCTTTTTCAACATGTGATGGTGCCAACGATAATTTTCAGAGAATTAATGAACCGTTGCCTTCGACTAGTGGACTTAGGGAGCTGGATGTTTCTTGTGATTTTGATCCTTACGACGGTGACTTTTCACCAGATGACAGCGATTCTGATTACCGATCAGATAATGCAATTCTAAACACATCACATACGTCGTGCGAATCTTTAAATGTTAACGTACACCAGAGTACACCAGTTCAGAACCGAAAACGTGCTAAACGAGGTAAAGCGATAAAGGAAAATTGGATTTCAGAATCTAAGAAACTTAAAAGAATGAGAGGTGACAGCTACTGTGGCAGAAGGAAGAACTCAGATGGGAAAATCGTATTTGATGTAGAAAAGCAAAAACGTTGCGTAAAATCTCGATGCCAACATAATCAAGCCTGTAAGTTATTTGAATGTCACAAACTAACGGATCAAATGAGAATTAGAATCTTCAATAAGTACTGGCAATCTTGGGAAGGAAAAAAAAATATGGGTGCAGCAAACAGTCCAAAAACGAAACGTCGTCACACGGAAATGCAGTGGTAATCAACGTAGAGAAAATACATTCAAATATAGTTTTAATATTCAAGGAACAAAAATACAGGTGTGCAAGAAAATGTATTTAAATACGTTGAATATTGGAGAGTGGTCAGTGCATAATTGGACCAGAAACAATGATATGACGGAAGATCTTTCTACTGGCAAAAAAAACTTAAGAAATGAAAATATGCGTGCTTTAGAACAATTTGGGAGGGACTATTGCAAAGAATTCCTAATTAAGATGCCAAAGTTAGAATCTCATTATTGTAGAAAAACAACAAGTAAATATTATTTGGAGCCAATATGGCGAAGTAAACGTGAGTTATATCGGGAATATATACAACAACTGACTGAGACAGGAAAGTTGAAATTTAAAGTTTCCATGAATATATTCAGTGACGAGTTTGTAGCGATGAATTTAAGTATCTTTAGTCCCAAAAAGGACCAGTGCGATTTGTGCTGCAGTTATAAAGTCGGTAATGTTTCAGAAGACATTTATAATCGGCATAGATTTAAAAAACAAACAGCAAGAGATGAAAAGACAAAAGATAAGGAGAGCAGACAAGAGAGTCTTAAAGTTTTCACGTTTGATTTGCAAGCTGTCCTTCTCTCACCAACCTTAAAAGCGTCAGCATTATATTACAAAACTAAGCTTAAGGTCCACAACTTTACAATTTTTGACATACAAACCAGTGATGCATATTGCTTCATCTGGAATGAAGCTGAAGGAGGTGTATCAGCTGATGAGTTTGCAAGTATCATACACTTTTTTTTAACCAATTATGTGGGGCCAAATATAAAAGAAGTCATTTTGTGGAGTGATGGTTGTACCAACCAAAATAGGAACGCAATTTTAGCCAATTCATTACTGCAGGTTGCGGTGCAAAAAGATATGACTATCACACACAAATATCTTGAGAAAGGCCATACTCAGATGGAGTGTGAATAAAAAAACCAGGTCTTGATGACTCAATGCCGTCACTACACCAATCAAGATTGCCTATACAGCGCAGTAAATACATTCATTTACAGGAACTAAAAGAGGTACTACCACACGACGTTCACGCGTTTTATGACGATTTACCTCATCAATGTCCTGATATTAGAAGGAATGTAAATATTTGTTCCTGCAGAAAACAAGTTACTCGCGCAAATGAAGGGAATATTGGCTAGAGACAAACCAAAAGAGTTTGACATTTATTTTTTTATTTTATTGTAGCAGCTAAGAGTTAGTTTTAGTAACTAAGTTAAATTGTCCAAAGCAGATACGAATATAGTTACAAAGTACAAACGTTAAAGACACAATTTTTGGATCTCATTATATTTAGATATTTTGTAGTACATAATATAATCTTAGGCTATTGCTTGACATGACATTAGCTGTCACATCTTCCTCTTTCAAAGACTTGACAGTATTAGTAATTAAGTTCAATTTTTTTTTATATTTTGTTATTTCGTGTTAAAGTGAATTATTATTTTCTCCTTAATAGGTATTTGCAATATAATACTAGAATTTAAGAAGACTGTTAATAATGGTCTTTCATCAACATTTTTTTTAATTTTCGTTTAGTCTGACGACAAATCATGATTGTTTTCATACATGCATGCCGGTTTCGGGCTTTTGACATGTCCTTTCTTTAAGATGCCTTTTCGATCTGATTGGCATACGTATGTCCTACTATAATCCTAATATAACCCTACCGGGTTGGCCATTCACTCTTGCTTCATAAATCTGTTTCGTCAGTCTTGTTTCGTCCATCCTCTCCACGTGTCCGAACTATCTAAACCCCTTTCTCTATCTCAGTCACTACATCTTCAAACACACCACAACGTTCTCTTGTCACGTTGTTTCTCACTCAGTCCGTCAACTTCACCAAATCTATACATCTCAGACTTCCCATTTCTACAGCATGCAGTTTGCTTTCAGACTACTTCTTCAAATCCCAATATTCACTACCTTACATAAGCGTAGGTATGCATGAGCCCTCTTCTATGTACAGCCAGACGTGCCTTTTGGATACGTGCTAGCTGCTCATGATGTTAGGCAATTCAATTCCCCATTCACTTGATTTCCAGCCATAAAGGCGCCCACTCACTAACAGTTTACCGGACGACGGCCGGACGATATAAATCTGTCAGTTAATCGCAATAACTCACACACTCACAGTTTCGTTAACGATTTTGGACTGACGACTAATACGATCCGATAGTGTGTGGCCGCCGAACGATTTCGGACAGTTCTAAGCCGGACAGTCCTAGGCCGTCAGGGCGAACGAGCACAACGGGCCTGTCGATCGACGTTTCGTGTCAGTTTTTACTAAGATTTTATTCATTTTTTGTACATACTCGTCTATATTTCTTATGCACATAGTCCATAAGGTTCAAAATAGCTAACACCTATTTCCCACAATGATTAGCACGTACTTATATAAGAATAACGTAGTCCAAGCTATTTTCAACCTTATTGACATCACAACAAATCTAGTTTTTTTTCTTATATTCGTGATCAGCAGCATTTATTTATGCGAAAAAACATGTAATTAAGAAAATGTCAATAAGGTCGAAAATCGCTTGCACTGTTTCGTACTCTCTATGTAACTGATATAAGACCATTACCGGCAGGCGATCGTACGACCTAAAACTGACGACTCACAACTGCTAGTGTGTGGTCGCAAAACTGACAACAGGGAATTGCCGGCGGGCCAAAATCGCTTTAGTGTGTGGGCGCTATCGGCTAAGGACTGCAGGCCGCCGGACAGATCAGGAACTGCAGGCGGACTGCAGGCGGACTGTTAGTGAGTGGGCGCCTTAACTCTTTGTTCAATATCACTCTCATACGTCCTATCTTTTGTAAACTTCGAATCCAAATACTCAAACTCTTTCACATGATCTACTTTCTCCCCTTCAATCAGAACTGTGCAGTTTGTCATACTTTCTTCTCTTACAAAGCCATACTTTCTCTCCTTCAATCAGAACTGTACAGTTTGTCATACTTTCTTCTCTTTCGAAGCCATCACTTTCATCTCACAATAATTCGTCATATTTATTTCAATTATTATGTCTATCTAAAAAATACTACACTAAAACAGTAATCTGGTCGTATAAGTGTATTATTTTCATCCTATATTTTTATTGTCACAAATTTTTTGATAATTTATTTCGGTAAAATAAAACTGTTGATTTAAGCATGTTATTAATCCAAGACTGATTCAAAAACGTATATAAAAAATATTGAAGCATTTTGAATAATAAAGATGTTGATTAAGACGTCTTTTTATTTATTATCTTATACGATAACCCCGTAATCATTGTAGATTTTTTTTTATTTTGCCCTGAAATCCTCGTAAGTCGATTTTGAAATACTTACAGAATATTTATTGAAAAATCGACTGGATGTCTTCATGACAAATAATTTAATAGTAAAAATTCAATTGATAACTCCAGAGGCTTCATAGAAAAAAAATACGGGAGACGGTTTTTTCTCTCTCCTGTAAAATTTCATTTTATGCTCATACAAGGTTTTCACTCGTCGCCGACGATATCTAAAAAAGCTGCAGCCAAGTCAAAATACAGTAGTCGTCCTACGGAGTTAAATCGAGAGAAATACGTGGCGATTCGTAATCACTGCGGCAAGGTGTGTAGGAATGCTCAACGCCAGTATATCCATAATTCAGTTCAAAACGGTGATCCAGCTCACGTCTGGAAGTTTCTAAGATCACTGGGAGTCGGTAAATCTCGACAAAACACTGTTTCAAAAAATATAGACATCAATTCACTTAATCAACACTTCTCAGCCCCATCAACTTTTGATGCAGCTACTAAGCTTAACACCCTAAATAATCTTTCTGCCACTACTACTCCCAACTGCCCTCCGTTTATTTTCACACAATTCACTGACTGTGATGTTAGGAAGAGCATAATGTCGATCACTTCAAATGCGGTCGGAACCGACTGTATCAGCCGTAATATGATCATACCAATCATTGACGAAATCCTTCCTGTAATCACCCATATATTTAACTATTCTGCGGCTAGCAGCACCTTTCCGACTGCTTGGAAAGATGCTCATATAATTCCTATTGCAAAGAAAAGAAACCCTTCATCTTTTTCTGAATACCGTCCTATCTCTATACTCACTTTCCTCTCCAAAGCTCTTGAACGCCTGATTCACTCTCAATTGATTTCTTTTCTCTCTAAAAATTCTCTTCTGAACCACTATCAATCCGGATTTCGACCCGGTCACAGCACCGCGACTACTCTTGTTCGTATTACGGAAGACATTAGATCTGGTATGGAGAACGGCGAGCTAACAGTCCTAACGCTGTTAGACTTCACCAATGCATTCAACAACGTTGATTTCGACGTATTGCTCGGGACTTTGTCCTCACTTAACATATCTCCAGCAGTGATTGACTGGTTTCAAAGTTACCTGTATGGTCGCCGGCAGCGCACCCGAGTAGAAGACGCTGTCTCCACTTGGAGTTTGACGTCTGCTGGCGTCCCTCAGGGTGGCGTTCTATCTCCTCTACTTTTCGCTGTGTTCATAAACTCTATTTCTCACAACCTCACTTCCACCTACCACCTATACGCAGATGATCTCCAGATATACTCGAAAGCTGCTCCAGATAAACTTGCCGATGCCATAAACATAATAAATAAGGATATGGTCCGCATATGTACCTGGAGTAAATCGTATGGTCTGAAGGTTAACCCATCTAAGACCCAGCAGTGCAATTCTCTAACTTCAACATCGACGCCACATCGATGCGGCAACGTTGTCTCGTCGATTTGCTTGAATTTGGTATTCTCTAACTGTACACTAGCGCCATAGGCTCTAAGATGTGGCGTACGATGTAGGAACTACTCGACAACGACATCCTACTGTGATTGGTGTCAACCTAAGCTCAACCTTGAAAATGATTGTGATTGGTTGATTTTCGTAGTTGCAGTCGACGATGTTTCGTCGTTGTAAACCAATTGAAACAAAGCATGTCAAACACGTTTATCCTCATAGATTAATAAGTATAGTAGTCCTCAATTTATATAAAATAAATAAAAAGCTTTCAACATTTACATAGACAAAGGGTAAAAGTTAAGTATGTAGTTAAAGTTGCATTTGTATATGTGATGATTGGGAGAAATCTCGAGAAGCGAGGAAAAATGAATACTAATCTAATACAAATTTACATATAGTTACGAAAGTAAAGTTTAAAATAATGATTATACAGGACAAAAGGCATATTTCAGTGCATGTGATAGTGATGCAGATTGGCATTATGAACAAGAACGGTAGGTACCTACTTTACATGGTAGTTTTGTATTTTATATTCCAACACAGTGATAAAAGATCATTTAGATACTCTTATCCGTAATGGTGAATAAATATACTTAATTTATACGATAGTATTGGTTAAAGAGATAAGTTATAACACATACATGCATAGTATTCACTCAAATTTCGCTATGATTGTTGGTCCCATAAAATAAGGTGCAAGCCTATAGTCATCAAGCAGACACTTTGTCGTGGGCCCTATGGTCACTGTGGAATGGAGAACAGCCTTCTCCCTTAGTCGCCTTCCAAAGTTCCTGGGAAGAAATGGAGTAGCCCTATTCTTCTCCAGCGGGACCAACATATTTTTTACATTCTGTTCCCGCTACCCATAGTAACATATTCCCAAGGTAGAATGTACCATAATGTGTTATTCCAGACTATAAGCTATTCCTGTACCAAACCACAGATTACCTAATTGACTAAATAGCTAGATTCGTTATGCTATTAGAATGTTATTGAATAATAAACATCTTCACAAACTTTCACATTTATAATATATACATACATAATCTTGCCTATATCCTCGGAGGATTAAGGGCAGGTGAATTAACACCCTACATTTCACTGATCATTGTAATTAATAGGGGGTGAGCCTATTACCATATTCCAGGTACTATGACCGACTCGAGTCATGCATCTGACGCTGGGTCAGAGCTCTATATATCTATCTGATGATAAACAGCTCTATCCCTTAGTTGCCTTGTATGTATATAATATAAGTAGAATAGGATTTAAGAAAACAACACAAAACAAACAATAGTATGCACAATATACTGATTTATTACAATAAACATTAATATAAATAATTTATTGATTACATTATAATTCTCAAAGAACCTACCGACACTGTTCACTTACTGAGAAACCTAATTGTGTGCAAATTAATTATAATAAAAAGAATACCTTATATGTATTTAAAGGACAATACAGTACTAATTATTATTCAACATATTATGATTAGAAGATAATTTTGTGATCACTTTTCAGGAAATGCGAAGCATACCTCAAGATTTCTTGAATCAAACTGGTTGCTGTGTGCAGAGTGGTTTAGATGCCTTCATGGATTAGATTTTTGATGTTGACAATAAAAGATTTTTGCAGATTTTAATTTTTATTTAATCCCCTATAAGCTAACACCTGATTGATACTCGCAGAACTGTCTGTTATGCTTCCACACCACAACTATTGAGCAGATTTTGATGATATTTGGTACAGTAAATTTATTTATTTATTGCAAAACCTCCCATGTAACTGTTTTGTCAGTCAAGAGAAGGTTGGGTAAGAATATACATATGACAACTGAACTGACTAAAAACAATCTGAATGATAGACACTGAACTTCAAAAGCACTTCACTTGATGCCAAATAAACTCTTAGGTTATTATTTATTGGACAATTTCGTGGTGCTGTAAAATAAAAAAATAAATTAATTAAATGTTACTCAAATAGTGTTAAAGAATAATGAAAAACATTCAATACTTATTTGTACTTGGATTTTTATGACAATGATTTATATGATTTGTAATGCCAAGCTTCTGGCCACCCTTCCAGTTGACGTCGATGGGGAGGAATTCTTTGCTGACTGCAGGTTGTTTTTATATTTTTATTTAAATAATTGTAATGTACATATTGTGAAGTGTATTTTCTTATTGTGGCCGTTGAAATAGATCTCAAATTCATTTACTTTGTTTTGTAACATCCCATGACAATAATAAAAACAATTCGGATACTTATTGAATATTGTTCCTTCATTCTCATCGTTAGAATTGTTTCTTCTGCTTTGCTTCTGACGTAAAATACTTCAAATTCTTCTTAATATTGACGGTTTCTGCAGCAGTATAACCAAAATATTGTTGGTACAGTTATTACATAAATATCACCGGACAAGGACAAGACGATTTTAAGGTTATATGTTTGTTGTTTGTTTTGCTTATTTTTGACGTTTTGTTTTAACGTGTGCTCATAGATTTAGTATTTTATACTATATCTATGCGTGTGCTTAACGCATAGATACCAATCATTCAACCCTTGAAGTTACGCCAACTGTTAAATTAAATTAAGTTACTTGATTGTAATAATTCTTAGTTAAACTATAATGTTTTAAGAACTTAAAAATAGCAATATAATAATTTTAAAAGCAACCAAATCATATTTAATCTGCTGTCAAAATTTATCGATAACATCCGGAGCAAGTTACAGCGGCGCGGCGGTGGAGTACAAAATCTATCAATCATAATATTCAAAGAATTTATTAGTGTATGAGGAAGTCGGCCTTATTTCTCTCGCGACTTGGGCTTAGATCATTTATGCCGGTAAGTACTTATCTAACATAGCGTGAAAAAACAATGAATACTTGGATTGAATAAATAAATAAATAAATAAATTGAATACTTGGATTTATGTAAATATAGGTGGTCGATCAAATATGAAATTAATATTATTATTATTATAATAACCTTTAGTTAAATTACATTCTTTTAAGAACACCAATATAATAATTTTAAAAGCCACCAAATAATATTTACCTCTCGACAAGATTTATCGATAACGTACGTAAATCCCTAACCTGTCTGTGTCCATAATTTTTTATGACAATAAAATTTACTTGCAGCCCTAGCCCGCCTTACAGACAACGTTGAGAGGGTGACGTCACCAAGGTCACATATTACAAAGTTGATTGCTGCCACTATTCTGTGGCTCAACCTTAAAACTGTGGGTAATTGGTTGATTTTCGTAGTTGACGTCTTAGAAGTACTTTGTGTCTTAGAACAAAACAAACATGTCAAAATATAGCGCAGCGTATGACATTTTTTTGAACAATCAAATACGTTTAACCTCATCTTCATTCTCAACATAAATAAAAAGCTTTCAACATTTACGCAGACAAAGGGTAAAAGCGAAAGGTATCAAGTTTTGTTTTTAATTCATTTAAACTTTTATCGTAGTTTATAATCTGGTTGGCGCTGGTAATAGTATCATTTTTAAACCTAATGACTTTGAAAATGTAAAAATTTTGTGGTATTTCCAGGTTAGAGCTTTATGACCAGACCAGAATTTTAATTTCGGTCTAGCTGAACGTGTAGATGACAACGAACCCAAAATGAAGCCTCCATCAAAAGAATCGTATCGAGATATAACCAGCGATACGATTCTGCCAGCTCTGGATAAGACAATGTTAAGGCATTATTTGTGCTAGTAAGTGAAGTGAAAGTTTAATGTTCATCAATTAAAAGCTTCCATACTTGTATTTTAACTACTTATTTTTTTATTTCTAGCACTGAGAAAACAATAGCAATAGCTTACTACGAGGCATGATACTTACCTGTTCTGTCATCGGTGATAATATTTATGTTAAAGGTTATTGCAAAAAAACCATGAAGAATTTACAGTATGAAGTTGATATGAAATTAAATAAACAAGGAAATCCTGTAGCATCACACTGTGAATGCCCCGCTGGAAGTGGAGTTAATGCAGTATGCAAACATGTTGCAGTCCTTTTACTTGGTATTGAGAACATGGTCAATCAAAAACTTATTTTGCTGCAAGAAGCATGCACTCAAAGACTGCAGTAGTTCCATGTGCCAAGGAAACCATATATAGGTACTCTAGTGAAAGCTGAATAAATGTATGATATGAAAAATAAAGGTAGTTTAATTTTTAGCCATACCCATTAAATCATATGGACAAAGAAAATTATAATAATAGGATAATATAATAATAAATTTTCCAAATACTACATTCAGATGCCATTCAAACAGCTTTATGGACCAGCGAACCCATGTGCATTAGTATGTGATCATCACTATACTGAGTGGAATCCAAAGGAGAAACTTTAAAATGATTTCAAATTGTCTGCATTTACTCAAGACAAGATTAATTATATTCAAACAAATATGCTGCTGAATATGGACTCATAGTAGAGCCAAGTAGTATTTATATAAGTTTAGCAAACCATATCTTGCTGCTTCTGATTGTTACTGGGACAAGAGATCATAATAGAAATAGTGTCCCTTTGCAAGCCAATACCAGGAAATTATTACTTCTACTGTTCCCTATTAAGAGAACAATAATGGTACTCTCTCACAAAAAAAAAAACTAGCCCATATTACTTTCAAATACAAGGACAGTTGTACTGCTCAGGCAGAACATACTGTAACCTAATTATATATACATACAGGGATTTTAAAGTAATTTATATTGTAAAAGAAAATTTTATTATTTTATAAATGTAATGTTATGAAAATTAGATTCATTTTTTCCCATCTTTAAAGATACTCTGTTTGAAAAATAAATTTATTCTAACTACAGTGAGCATTTACAAATGAAATAAAACACAGCATAGGTATTACTTTTATTTACAACATCCCTAACAGTACAGAAATGATTATGCATACATAGGTATATAAATGATGATACATGCATATATTATCAATAGTTAGTTATCCAACTATTAATCATTTATGTAAGTATGGTATGGTATGGTAACACGGGTTGGTATAACTCCACGTCATGGCGCGGTTTTTGCATGAGGGTGGGCATTTCACTCGATCCACCCCAACTCATTGAAGAACGCCAGCAGGCTCTTCACACTGCTGGTGATCTCCCGGAGCATACCTGTATTATTGAAGTATTTAGCCCTGTATGTGGCGGTTGCAGGACAGTGTAGGAGCACATGTGCCGCTGTTTCCTCCTCTCTTATGCAGGCTCTGCAGAGAGGGCTGTCGGTGATTCCTAAAATAAAAAGGTGTTTATTGAAGGAGCCGTGCCCCGTGATGGCAGCTGTAGCAATGCGTAGTTGTTGTTTTGACAGTTGTCGAACACGCTATGTAAGTATATATATTTACTATACCTTCTCTAAAATTACATAAAATAATACATATTAAAAATATTTTGGATGCTAAGGGAACATAGAAATGATTAAGTTTATGTTGCAATATTAAATATGTTTTCGTTAATCCTATCAGCCTTTCTATGTGAACTCTAACTAGCCAACTTTTGATCTGATTTTTATTGCACGCCTGGAATTTGTGACCTTTCATTTTAAAAAGGTTGGAATATTCATCCCGATTCCTTTACAGGCAAATAAATCTTGGACATGAAACCCCCTGTTGGCCATAATGCTATCCCCAGGATCACAAATATTGCATAACCGGCTGCATTCTACAATCTGCCTATCACCATGAACCGCCATATACACCTGAACAATATGTTATAAGACCACCTGGAGAGGCACCTACTGAATATTTTAGGGTATTCTTATGCTTATAACTACTAAAAGTGGCTCTTTGGTCATTGGGCTAACTAGGCTTTTGAATTTCTATTTCAGTTTCATCTAGTATTAGCCTTATGAAGGGATAATATTTTTTTAAACTATCAGGCATATAAAAATTCACTAAACTGCGACTAGGCCAAATGTCTATTAAGCTCCAGATATTGCCAACAAAATTTATCCATGTCACTATAATATTTGACACTTTACTTACACCAAACATTTTACCTAATTCATAATCTTTTGTATTTCTTCTAAGCTTAATTAATAGCATAAGATACTGATACAACTCTACTCCAACGGTACTTAATATCATGTGCCATAGGCATAAGAGTACTGAAAGATAGATGAAATTTACCTTATGTCTCTGTAGAGAACAATCTTAATATATTAGATGTTTGTGTCCCACAAGTGTTGTAGTTTGGCCGAATACCTATATTCAGGGATTCGAGAACTACATTCTATCACTAGGTCTTGAGATACATTGCAGTCTTAAGACACACCATTATCTCCTTCTAATGGCAATATATCCTCACAACATTGTGTACTTGATGGCACCTCAAAAAGCTGTCTTTTCTTGAGGTTGCGGTGTGTCAATCTTTCTTCTGTGTCAGCCTTTGCATTCCCGGAAATTGCTTGTGTATTCCACGGCAAAACAGATGGTATAGCACCTTTCTTGAAGAACTTATGTTGATGTTGAACTCCTAGAACAAGTGATTTTTAACATTTTAAATAGGCAGGTACGAAATATCGTCCCCTATTACATGGGACAATACACCTCTGTCACCCTTTTTTGTGGAAAAGGCGTGACGCTACGCTAAGGAGTTATTGAAAAGATTTATTCATAAGCAGCTTACCTGTGTATTTACTTATTAATTCATAATCACTTTCAACAAAGTGTTTACCACATAACCTCGTTCTTTGTGTAGTTGTGGCTTTCAACCAAAGCTTTCGTATTTTTTTATTCTTCGGTATTTGCTGCATTAGAGACAATACAGCGCGTCATTGTAACTGTTTAGAATTATTTTCTGAATTCAACCGTAAAAAAATGCAATGTTTTGGAAACAAACTATTATGACTATACTAGGGCCACTTTGACAGTTGCCAACCCATTATTCTAACTACGTCATACTTTAAAGCGAATGTGATTGGTTAATCCTACGGACATCGTTGAGAGGGTGACGTCAGCAAGGTTACAACCTAAAAAACGATTGTGGTTGGATACATCCTTGAGCTCGCCCTTAATATCAATTGTCATTGGTTGATCCGTCGTGGATGTAAGCATCGATGCACGCAACGTTGCGAGAAAGTTACAGAATTGCACTGCAGGTCATAATTATTGGTAGCTCAAATTATATATCCAAAATCGACTGGTCTCTGCTGCCTTGGGTCTCCTGCGATGGGACCAATATACAATATAGCAAGCAGGTAAAAAATCTGGGGATATATATGGACAGCTGCTTGTCTTGGAACCCTCAACTCCAAGAGATCAGCCGCAGAATGTTTGCCAGCGCGGGGTCCCTGCGTAGGCTTCAAAATTTTCTTCCCATTGCCACGAAAACTGCGCTTGTACAAAGTCTTCTCTTTCCCATCCTTGATTATGCTGATGCCAGTTATCCAGATCTCACCGAAGACCAACTGAATAAACTTGAGAGACTCCAAAATCTTTGCATACGATTTATATCTGGACTTCGCAAATATGATCACATCTCCGAATATCGCGCTAAGCTCAAGTGGTTACCTATCCGCCTTCGCCGGAATGCTCATTTTCTTTATCTACTGTATAATATTCTATTTCACCCTCTCACTCCCTTCTACCTAAAAGATCGCTTTGACTTCCTATGCGACTCGCATTCTAGGGTCTTGAGGTCGTCTGGGAATCTGAGGCTGAAGATGCCAGCGCACTCCACGAGATTCATGGACAAATCTTATACTGTCCAGGCTGTTCGATTGTGGAATGCCTTACCCATTACCATTAGACGTGCACAATCTATGCCTGTCTTCAAAAAATGGTTACGGCCTACTATTTGCAAGAGCGATAGTCACTGTCCTACACCTTCTATCTTTATAATTTATTCTATTATGTCTTTACTGTTTTTAGTATTCTATCTAAGTATATCTATTTCATGTACCTAATGATAGGTACTGTTTCACTAGTTATGTATTATATATTGTATATAGTAAGTAATGTTTATATAGTATTATTATATCTATTAACTATTTGAATATAATAATATATCTAGTATGGACCAAAATTTCAAAATAATTATTAGGAAACTACCCCCTTCTTTTAGTCTCTAGATCCACCTAAAATTTAGTGGTTATTTATTCTCTTTGAACTCCATCCCATGGTTGCCTGGAAGAGATTGCCCTGCGCGATAAGGCCGCCAATTGTATGCTACAAAACTGTACCTACCACTTTATTGTAATATGTTCTTTTTTCTTTCTTTGGGTACCATACAATAAAGAGTTTTTCATTCATTCATATGTATATACTATATCTATCGACACTTCAATATTAGGTACACTCACATTCTTCTACCCATTTCATATATAATTTATTTATCCATATTAATTATTCCACATACGGACAGACGGGGAACGCGCAGTTTTATATTATATATTCTTGCGGCCTCCGTCGCTGTCCCGAGCGCCCGCGCGCCGCAGTGCGCGTGCGGCGGCGACTCACTTGGCGAGCTCAGTCGGCCACGATCACTCACGCCAACAACCTGTGTCGCCCGCTAAGACCTACCGCTACCGTTTTATCATAGTCGTAATAATTGTGTCTATCCATTTCGTACTCTGTTCACTGTACTATCAACTTCTATCTTCCTACTACTATTCTACTCTCTGTGTGTGAACTATTTCTTCTGTGTACCTACTGTGCTATTAAATCTTCTATACGCAACCTACTCGATTCAAGTTATTTCTTCTACAACCGGGCCAAGCCCCATAACTGGTGACCCCGAATACGAACTTTTACGAAGAAAATGAGCACAGGTGGTGGCATCGAGGGTGTTGAGGACAACGTCACGACAAGAAAACCTATTCCTAAGGCCATGGAAGATCATAAGGTCGGTACCCACATCAGAATAGAAGTGCCACCTTTTTCATCGGAGGATCCAGAGTTATGGTTCGCCATGCTTGAGGGCCAATTTGTTCAATTGGCCCTCAAGCATGTTCAAGTTCAATGAGAGTCATGGCATTACCGAGGACCCCTTAATGTTTTCTAACGTTATAAATAGCCTCGACCTTCAATTCGCCAAGGAGGTGAAAGATATTATCATCCACCCTCCACCGACAAATCGTTACGAGAAAATCAAAACGGAGCTGATTAAACGACTGTCGGCCTCCCATGAAAGAAAGGTGTGGCAACTGCTGACTCACGAAGAACTGGGGGATAGGAAACCATCCCAGTTCATGCGACATCTGCAGGACTTGGCAGGACCTTCAGTACCGGCCGACTTCCTGCAATCGATCTGGTCCAGCCGTCTGCCCCAGAGTATCCAGACGGTACTGGCTTCCCAACCGACTCACTCACTGGAGCAGCTGTCGGATCTCGCCGACCGTATTCAGGAGATGACGTCGCCGGGCAACTTGCTGCTTATTCGTCAACGAGCGATCAGTCCGGGGAGATCGGCGAGCTGAAGAAGATGGTGCAACACCTCACTTTGAAGCTGGAGGAGCACACGCGAACTTCTTGTTCCGCGGTCGCACGTTCGAGACCGCGTGATCGTCGTAACCAGCGTCAGAAAAACAGAAGCAGAAGCAGGTCGAATTCCTGCTACCGCAAATACCCAATCTGCATCTACCACGCTAAGTATGGCGCGCAGGCCCACAAGTGCCTGAAGCCCTGCTACTTCCAGAAGTCGGGAAACTCCACGGGCAGTCGCTAATGGCGACAGACGATTGCCCTACATCGTCGGGTCGCCTCTTCGTGACGGACTACAGCAGCCATGTCCAGTTCTTGGTAGACACGGGGAGTGATTTGTGTGTCTACCCGCTTTCTTTGCTCCGCGAACGCCGAGCAAAGACGCATTTTCAACTGACCGCAGCAAATGGCTCGTTAATCGAAACCTTTGGCTTTCTGCACCTAAATTTAAACCTAGGCTTACGGCGTTGCTTTGCTTGGCGCTTCACGGTGGCTAACGTAACCTAACCCATTATAGGCGTAGATTTTTTAAGCCACTATAATTTAATGGTAGATTGTCGGAATCAACGCATAGTAGACAATACTACTACCCTCACTTCTACTGCTTGTATCGCAAATTCTAATATATTTTCTGTTAAGGTTTCAACGGGTGACACGCGGTTCCATAGAATACTGAGTAAGTTTCCTGAAATTACACGCCCTTCAGGCACACCCACACTTGCTAAACACAACACTGTACACCACATTAGAACTACACCTGGACCACCTATATCATGCACCCCCCGTAGACTGGCACCTGACAAACTTAAAATTGCCAAACAAGAATTCCAGTTAATGCTGGACAGCGGTACGGCCCGTCCTTCTGAAAGTCCGTGGGCTTCACCACTACACCTGGTGCCTAAAAAGGATAACGGCTGGCGCCCTTTTGGCGATTACCGCATGCTCAATGCAAGAACTATACCAGACCGTTACCCCATCAGGCATATTCACGACTTTGCCCAGTCTATTGCTGGTTGTAAATTTTTTTCCACCATCGATTTGATGAAGGCTTACAATCAGATCCCGGTTAACGAGTCTGACGTCCCCAAAACAGCTTTATGACCTTTGGCCTGCGAAATGCTGGGCAAACTTTCCAGAGGTTTGTAGATGAGATGACCAGAGGTTTAGAGTTTTGTTACTGCTACCTTGACGATTTTTTGGTCTCGTCTAAAAATGAGCAGGAACACGAAGCACACCTTCACCAGCTGTTCAGCCGTATGAAGGAATACGGTGTCCTAGTGAACACCTCAAAATGTGTTTTCGGGGCAAGTGCAGTCACATTTTTAGGCTATAGAATCTCTGCAGCCGGTACTAAACCTCTGGAGACAAAAGTCCAGGCCATCAACGAGTTCCCAGTACCTAAGACCGTCCGACAATTGAGAAGATTTTTGGGTATGGTCAATTTTTACAGGCGTTTCTTACCTAACGCCGCGGCTATTCAGGCCCCATTGAATGCCCTCCTCACGGGGTCAGTTAAGGCTTCTCACCCCGTCGACATTACCGGTGAAGCCTTAACAGCATTCAATCAATGCAAGACCAGCCTGTCTAACGCTGCACTACTAGCTCACCCAGGTTGTCAGACCGAGCTTGCCCTGGTAACAGACGCATCCGACCTGGCGATGGGAGCAGTGTTGCAGCAGCAAGTAGACGGCGGAGTGTGGGAACCCTTAGCATTCTTCTCGCGGAAGTTGAGTCCCTCCCAGCAAAAGTACTCACCGTACGACCGCGAGCTTCTGGCTATATTCGAAAGTATAAAATACTTTCGCCACATGCTAGAAGCAAGACATTTCGTGGTTTATACCGACCACAAACCCATCAGTTTCGCTTTCAGCGAAAAGAAAACCAACTGTTCGCCACGACAGTACCGCCACCTGGACTACATCTCGCAGTTCACAACAGATATAAGACATATCGCGGGCAAAGACAACGTTGTCGCCGACCCACTGTCTCGTATCAACGAACTGCAGATGCCAGTTGACTAGCTTCAACCCAAGCTACCGACCGAGAGTTGACTCAGCTTTTAGCGGAAGGATCTGCCCTCCGCTTGAAGAAGCTGAAAGTCCCTGGTTCACAAACGGAACTTTATTGTGACGTCAGCACCAACTCTTGCAGACCCTACGTCCCGAGATCTTTGAGGAGACAGACCTTCGAATGTCTCCACAGTCTGAGCCACCCAGGCGCAAACGCAACCGCTAAACTTATAGCCGAGCGTTTTGTTTGGCCAGGAATGCGCAAGGACTGCCGCGAGTGGTCCCGTCAATGCCACGCATGCCAGCGCTCCAAGGTTTATCGCCATGTGACCTCACCCTTAGGTACCTACGATTTACCTCGAGCGCGCTTCGCTTTCATCCATGTGGACATCATCGGTCCTTTAAGCATTTCACAGGGGTATCGTTACTGTCTCACAGTGATAGACCGATACACTCGCTGGCCTGAGGTTACACCAATGGTGGACATGACGGCAGAAACGGTCGGTAAGGCGATAATATCGCGGGTATCCAGGTTTGGATGCCCGACTGATATTGTTACCGACCGCGGTAGGCAGTTTGAATCGTCGCGTTTCCTATTCCTAGGAAAAATGATCGGATTCAAACACCGTAAAACCACCGCCTACCACCCTCAGACAAATGGCTTAATTGAGCGTTTCCACCGCCAGTTGAAAGCCGCGATCATGTGCCACGCTGATAGTAACTGGGTGGACACCTTACCCCTAGTGCTCTTAGGCATTAGGAGCTCTTTTAAAGAAGACTTGCAGTCATCTTCAGCAGAGTTGGTATACGGCGAGCCGTTACGATTACCTGGCGAATTCTTCCAGAACACGGCCGCCCAGAACACTGATATATCGGATTTCACCACTCGGCTGCAGCAGTTTACATCTAAACTGCAACCTGTACCAGCGTCACGTCATAACAAAGGCAAAGTCTTTGTCTATAAAGATCTCTCCACTTCAAGTCATGTATACTTGAGAGATGACTCATTACGCTGTGCCTTACAGCCGCCTTACACAGGCCCCTATAAGGTTCTCAGTCGTGGCGACAAAATATTTAAGCTACAGGTCAAGGGGAGAGCCGTAGTAGTATCTATAGACCGTTTAAAACCTTTAAGCCTACATGCTAACTAACCTCACCCCTGACCCGGTACCCACTAACATTCCCGATCCCATCCCAATCTCAAGTCCCTTACCTGACCCTGTCCCGACAAGACATACAGTCCCAGCACAGGGTGACGTCAAAAAGACGCGCTCAGGCCGCCAGGTGCGATTTCCCGATTTCTATCGCCCGTAGGGACGGTCTCTGGGGGGGAGTGATGTAGCGTACTTATTCATCATCTATTCATACACACATGCACACATTTACTACACAATATAAAAATGTATTTACTATATCTATCGACACTTCAATATTAGGTACACTCACATTCTTCTACCCATTTCATATATAATTTATTTATCCATATTAATTATTCCACATACGGACAGACGGGGAACGCGCAGTTTTATATTAGATATTCTTGCGGCCTCCGTCGCTGTCCCGAGCGCCCGCGCGCCGCAGTGCGCGTGCGGCGGGCGGCGACTCACTTGGCGAGCTCAGTCGGCCACGATCACTCACGCCAACAACCTGTGTCGCCCGCTAAGACCTACCGCTACCGTTTTATCATAGTCGTAATAATTGTGTCTATCCATTTCGTACTCTGTTCACTGTACTATCAACTTCTATCTTCCTTCTACTATTCTACTCTCTGTGTGTGAACTATTTCTTCTGTGTACCTACTGTGCTATTAAATCTTCTATACGCAACCTACTCGATTCAAGTTATTTCTTCTACAACCGGGCCAAGCCCCATACAACTATGACTACTTTCCACATACTAATGACGAGACTTGTGACTATACTTACTACAATGATTACGACACGACTCAAATACCGTATCAGCAGCAAGATCTTCCTATAGAATGGGCAAAGAAAATCAGAATAAAATATCTTTAGAATTCAATAATCGCGCTAGTTTAAACAACGAATGGATACAAGAACATGATAAGGTAGTTAATCAACTTGTCGATAATCAAAGTAAAATTAATGGTACGCTCCAGTTGATCTTAAACGAGAATGCGTACAAAGCTAATAGCCTTATTAAATACGGAAAATTTGCTCAGTTATTAGCGATCATAACGGAGAACGTTAATGATTTACTAGACGAACTTATAAGAATTGAAAATATAATAGCCTTTACTAAAACCATGACAACTCATCATTCTATGCTTAGCATTAACGTACTCAAGATTATGCTAAACAAGCTAAGAATAATATATGGGCAAAATCAATTAATAGACTTAGAACTTAGAGAATATTTTAATATTATAAGATCAGGATCGTATTTTGTACAAAAACAGATAGTAATTATTTTGAAATTTCCCATTGTCTCACCGAGCACTTACGACTTCTACAAGTTATCTTTGGCACCAAATAGATTTCACCAAGTCCTTATTCCTCCTCATCCTTACATAGCAACTAATAGAAATGAATTCGTGTACATAGAGGCTGAATGCCCGAAGTTTGAAAGTCAGTTTCTCTGTGACGAAGATTCTCACAAATAGCTTAGAAATCAACGCGATTGTATCCACGAAGTTATCTCTAGGCAAACCATTGACCCAAATTGCAGCCTTACAACTATACATCTTTCAACTGAAGTCATGGAACAATTAGATGACCGAAGCTACGTGATAAGCTTTCCTCGACCAGAAAAGGTTTATCTAAACTGCGGTACCCAAACCTACAGTACACTTAATGGAAGCTTTCTGCTGACACTACCCAGTCACTGCTCACTACACTCGCCTGAACTTACTATAACAAATGAAAACGACGTCGTACAAGGCAAGCCACTCAAAATTATGAAGATCGCTTACCCAGAGAAGATGAAGAGCACAGTATCGGTACACCTAAACCTGAGCTCCATCAACTTAAAATCTCTACATACCAGCCAAGATAAAATCACACACCAACCTGCACTGCAATTACCGAATGATTCTGAAACAGTATACCACACAACCATACCTTTCTACATTATCGTATCTGGCGCAATTATACTTACCTTAGTCATGCTGACTCGCCGTCTTCGCCGATGGAGATGCAAGCGACAAGTTACAAACTTCTGAAGAACCTGAAAACCATGTCTACGCGAAACCGTCCACACCAGCAATATTTTCACTGATAGTTGGAAAATAGTTGCTTTTCTGAGGGCGGAGGAATTACGATATTACCATAATTAATATTACAACGAGCAAAGCCGCAGCATAAAGCAACATCATGCGACCCGATTGCATCGTCGCATCGTCAGCACTCCACGCCTCGTGTCGCGCTCAGCCTCGTGCCTGCGCCGTCAGCTAAATGCATTTCGCAACTTATTGTATTAGAATTCCGTAATAAATATATTTTATTAACTCACTTTGGTACTAGCATCGTCCAAGTCTAGACTTAGTATTAATTATAAGTCCTAATTGTAACTGAATTTATTCAATTAAATTCTTTATATCTTTAATCTCAGTTTCTTTTAACTCCTCCGGCTGTCACCTATGTAATTAGTACAAGTGTTCTCAATATGTGTAACAACAAGTTCCACCAAGGGTCATCAATGAACAGTATAAAAAAACTAATGAACTGGATGCCAGGTTCGCCCAGGAATAAATTCGTGAAAAATCTTATCAATTATAATAATTTTCATATAGTCCGGGTTTTTTAGAAAATAACTCTAGAACTAGCATGTTAAGTGACATTATGGTGGACCGATATTGATTATAGGTGTATTATTTTTTTTACATTATAAAGATTATAACTCAAAAGCATATGATGCAGATTTAGATTAGTATACATTCTAGGGTTAAAAAATGGGCGGTTCCTGGCAATGACGGAATCCATGACAGACGACATTAATTGTGATACATTTCAATCGAAAAAAATGCCACACTTCATAGGCGTGAGCTGTCAAAATAATGATTCTTAAATTGTATAAAGTATAGAGCGGTTAAAACCATTTGTTTCTAAAAAATATAAATAGATATCTTTCCGTGAACTTCCGTTTAGTATAAATTATAATTGATATATAAGTATAACACTATTAAATTAAAGTGTGCTCAACTGCCATTTTTCTTATTTCCTACTCGCCGTTGACAATTCTAAATAAGTATTAGGATAGTTATTACAAAAACCGGGCATAAAATCCGTGTCATTCAGTTGAGGTTCAGAAACACCATTTATAAAGAAATGTTCTACCTCACCCTTGGCAATGGAGCATTAATTACTAAGGGATAAATACTAGTAGTTCTGTAAAGAGTTCCAGATCATTTTTTGGCATCTGGAGATCAAATGTGGTATCCTCACTTATATTTCTTTCTTTTTTTTTTCAAATCAAATCAAATCAAATCAAATCATTTTATTACTGAACATGTAACATTACGTATCTTTATTTTATAGCTCCCTGGATATTTCACCAATAAATATTGTCAATCCGTTCTTAAAAAAGACACAACAAACGTCTCCGCCTTTTCTCATGTTTTTATTTTTTCACAACTGCCTGTAAGGAATCATGTTCGGATATTTCAGCCAAAAATCATCAATATCCGTTCATAAATAACGCGACAGAAAAGGCACCCCTTTCTCCTCCGATTAAAAAAGCTCTAGGCAAAAATGATGTTTTAAATCAAAGAACATGTATGCCATGATTGGTGACAATGGGTTAAGAAATGTGCCCTATAGACCGAACGGAACGGAGACTATTTATAATTAATGAAAAATTTCACGCGGGCGAAACCCTGAGCAACAGCTAGTTTTTATAAACACAATCGGTTTTAATTACTCTATAAACATATCAAAGTCGTGTTGTAGTATTGTTTTGTTATTTGTGCCAATTCTGTTGATTGACAGGACCAAAATGTATCGCCATATTCTTTTCTTCCGAAGCGAAGAAAAGGATGGAAATACGTTTTAATGTAAAAATCATTAATATGACTTTTTGTAACAACAGGATTGTCGCCTCCGTCGGATGTAACGTAAAACATGAAACCAAGGGATAAAGTGAGAAAAATCACGCTATCTCACTCGAAAATTAGCTCAAATTTCAAATAGTGCCATCCCTGACATTTCTAATTTTCTCACACATGAACACTACCGTGCATGTACACGAGCTATGTTTGTAGTAATTACAACGCGATTGTTTCATACATTTTTCCGAGAGCTTCCGAGGTGTGGTTGAGTCTATTACTGAG
Source organism: Eilema caniola (assembly GCA_949126895.1). Lineage (NCBI taxonomy): Eukaryota > Metazoa > Arthropoda > Insecta > Lepidoptera > Erebidae > Eilema > Eilema caniola. The sequence goes on along the minus strand of OX421461.1, from coordinate 2,546,697 downwards.
TTTCATTACTTTAAGAATTTAGTTATTAAGGTTAAATAAAAAAGGTTTATTATTTTTGCTTTTCAGTTTTATCCTGTTCTGTGGTTTTATCGGCGGTTTATTTTTTGTTAAAAAGTTTTTATTAGTTTAGTTACATGGAAATCACGTTGCCTATTATAATTTATGTCACTAGTAGGTACGATTGCAAGATCCTTAAACTAAGATCGTAGAAATGTCTACGTCGTTTTTCCTTAGCAAAGTCAGTTGCCTATTTTAACTAGGTACGCGTTTTGTAAGTTGTTTACAGGTAAAAAGACTGATGATAATGCATTTCTTGTAATATAATAATCTGGATGACATTTTTTGTCAAATCACACTATTATACACCCTTAAAAAAATGTCAACTTCCATATATTATTCCTCTCACCTGTGCATTATTTACATAAAATTTTGATTTTAATAATTACATTTTTTTTTTATGCCTAATCCATACTTCCAGACGATTTTGTTATGGAAACTGTGATCAAAATCTTTTTATCCGTAACGACTGTAAAATCACTCATCATCACTACATAGTATAAAACAAAGTCGCTTTCTCTGTCCCTATATCCCTTTGTATGCTTAAATATTTAAAACTACGCAACGGATTTTGATGCGGTTTTTTTTAATAGATAGAGTGATTCAAGAGGAAGGTTTATATATGTATAATACACTGCCAGCTGGTTCGATGTTAGTTCATCGCAAATATGCATGTTTTTATACAGATTTCTTTTCTGTTCTCTATTTTTTTTTAATTAGTTTATAGTTACGCTTTAAAGAAAATAACTACAAAATTAACCTAACCATTTTATCTTTCCCTATTTCACTGGTGAATTATTTGAATTTATAACTTACATATCCATACTGGGATAGCCGTAATATGCCTGTTGTGCCAATTCTGTAACAACCGCGTCTGAAAATAGATGAACACACCAATTAGGTATCTGCTTATTTCTCCTTATAAAAAGTGAATGCTAAAGGACTTGAACCCGCAACCGGTTCCTTACATGGGGACTGCTCTGACCACTGAGCTATTGAGCCACGTCTTGAGCATTAGAAATTCGAAAATACAACCGACATTCACTTTTTCCAATCTATATCGATTAAAAGTAGAAACCCAATAACAAGATTAGCAAGTATCCCCAAACTCTTAATGTGTGACAAGGATTGACACTCGGATATAGAAGGGCACTACCTATAGCAAACGGACAAAAGAGATATTAACCCTCCTTATATTATTGACCTTGGTATACACGCTAATCGAGATGACTTACTCTGCATACCTATTCCGAACAGCGAAATTATGTCAAACGATGTTGCAAAAACGATTTCGTCCCAACAAAACGTATAAAAAAAGACGGGTTGCACTCCGGGAGTGCCGGCAGAAGTGAAAACTTTTCTTTCTTTCTTTTTCGTTATATGCATGGAAAGATAAAAAGAACATACCATACCATACCTATAATATAGCGCCAATCATAGAACCTATCACTAATTTTCTGCTAATTTTCTGTCAGAAGAAGTTAATAAATTACAAAAAGAAAAAATAATCACAAAAAGTGTCAGAAGGCCAGGTTTGAACCCAGTACTATCTGAAACCATAAGGACTTACAGTCGAAGCGTTTACCGATAAGCTACGAAGCTATTTATCGTATCTTGCAAAATAGACGGTCTGTAGCTAATGTTGTATGACGTCAGTCGTCGGTTACGGTTCAAAGGTCAAGCGATCCTGACGCGAGTTTAACACTTTTTACCCATCCAACGCCGCTAATGAAGTTTTCACTTCAAAAAAAGACGGGTTGCACTCCGGGAGTGCCGGTAGAAGTGAAAACTTTTTCTTCCTTTCTTCGTTATATACAGAGAAAAAGATAAAAAGAACATACCATACCATACCATACCTATAATATAGCGCCAATCATAGAACCTATGACTAATTTTCTGTCAGAAGAAGTTAATGACTTACAAAAAGAAAAAATAATCACAAAAAGTAATAAATTACAAAAAGAAAAAATAATCACAAAAAGTGTCAGAAGCCCAGGTTCGAACCCGGTACTATCTGTTACCATAAGGACTTACAGTCGAAGCGCTTACCGCTAAGCTACGAAGCTTCTTAACGTACCTAACAAAATAAACAATCTGTAGTTAATGTTGTATGACGTCAGTCGTCGGTTACGGTTCAAAGGTCAAGTGATCCTGACGCGAGTTTAACACTTTTTACCCGTCGCTAAAGAAGTTTTCACTTCAAAAATTCAGATGACAGTTTAGTTCATATTTGTAACTAGAAAACCCAATGTCACAATTTAAATTGATCAGATTTAATTCCAATATTAAACGTCGCGACCACGGGTATAGGGACTGTCGAAGTGTCATGAAACTACATTAAAATCTCAAAATTTGATAAGTTTAGCTTTGATTCTTTATCATCAGGCGGGGCGACCATAAAAAGCAAATTACCTTCTGGTGGTGGTGGCGGTGGTGGCAGGGGTGGTGGTGGAGTAGGCGGAGGCGGAGGCGGTAACGCCTTCAAGTGCGCAATAGTATGCGGAGGAAGGTATCCCGTTCTGTAAAAGTATTCTTGCTCGAATACCGTCGCATGAACAAATTTGCACCTAGCAAATGTACACTGCCTGTTCTGAAAGTTGTGACAGAACTTGTACACTCCTGGTAGCTGCGGATGAAGGTATCCCGTTCTGTAAAAGTATTCTTCCTGTAATACCGTCGCATGAACAAATTTGCACCTAGCAAATGTACACTGCCTGTTCTGAAAGTTGTGACAGAACTTGTACACTCCTGGTAGCTGCGCCACGATCAACTCATGCGCGAATATACATTGCGACCCGTTTTTACAAGTCCCCCGGACGAAATTCCGACACATCGTCCGTTCGGCTCCGGGCACCTTAGTGGTGTCTTCCTCTTGGTTTTCAGATGCAGAGCACGGATTCATATCCCAGGCTGCACTTTTTTCTGCGTTGCTGTACTGCAGATAATCCTCATCTATTACTTCTTGTTTTATCTTCGGAATAGGGCTATCCGGAGGTGGTGGATGAGGCGGTAATGGTGGTTGTATCGCCGACACGGCCGTAGCCGTCGACGGCGGAGTTGTTTTTGATTGCTTAACCACCGGAGGTGGCTTCTCTTCCTCAGGCTCATTCTGAATCTTTATGGCCTTTTCCTGCTCAACGTTTTTCTTGAGTTTATTCTCAATAAGCTCATTCTGGATCTTAATGGTCTTTTCTTGTTCAGCGTTTTTCTTGAGTTTATTCTCAATATCATTCTGGTTTTTAACGGCCTTTTCTTGCTCAGCGTTTTTCTTGAGTTCATTCTCAATGCAACTCATCTCTTCAAATTTCGACTTCAAATATTTCTTCATATGTTTGAAGTTTGGTGACGGTCGAAAGTTTATAGATTCCTCATCGTTGCGAGGATTTTTTCCTGAAATAAGATGTAAGTATTATTACAGTACAAAACGAACAATCAATACTGATAATTGTGGTTGGGGTCGTCTTAATGGCACGACTGCTGCATTGCTGATTGACTGGAGTGCATAAGGTTCAAATTTCAGGTCAGACATCCTATTGTTAGGTTATTAGTTGAAAATACCTTGCAATAGTAGCATGTTACACGAAAGAACAAGTGCAGTGTTGATGACATCTACATCTTTGCGTCAGTGCCGGTCGCCTCCGAGGTTTTCACCTCATGAGTGCGGGATCTTCTCTCCACTTAGCACAGTCTTTGAGAGAAGAGCTCTAACTCTCCCTATATTAGCTCGAAGGGCGTTTAAAAATTTACATAAAGCAAGCAGATTGAAGCAGTCAATTTCAGTTTCGATCTGCTTGCTTCATGTAAATTTTAGCAGGATGGACCAGCATCGCTAAGCGTTGGTAGATCGGGGACGGCTACCAGCTTTCTTTCTGTATACGGCCTTAAGCACCCGTAATCCACACTGTCGTTTCCTTTCGAGCACTACTTGTTCACAGGAAGAGGCGAAGAGAGAAGTCACTCCCCGGTAGCCGTTACGAGGCCATGGCTCATAGCGGCTACCGGGGAGTGTCTTCCCTCGAGCACAATGCCAGCATGTGCAGCCCCGAGTACTCGCTCACGTCGCAGTGATGACTCTTTTCTGATCCGAAGCAGGTATTACCCGAATTTATACGGTTGCCCTAAACCGCTAGCCAGAAGAGTCAAGCTACTGAGCGCCGTTTTTGCGGTGACGCCTTATTCCTAACTACGTTTCTATTTTCCTTTCCATTTAATTTGGCTTGTTTTAGCTTTTTGTAATAGCGACCCGACTCGTGGTTGTTATTGTAGTAGTTAGTAGGTATTGAAGGTGGCTTGAGTCCTAAAGATCTTGGTGATCTCTAAAAACACTTATGATGACAATAGTTATAATAATTCACTAAACTGGATTAATGTGAACATTACAATCCAGTCCAGCACTGGACTGGATTGATTCGCTGGATTACTGGACTGGAATAATGTGAACCGGGCGTTATTCAAATATATAATTGATGAATGTGTTTGATTTAATGGGGAAAATAATATAACGAAGGGTGATACAAAACCAGGCAATATTAGCCTACCGGAGAAGTGAGTAGGTACCTACATCTATTATATAAATGGCCTATTCACTAGTTCGCATCAAAAGAATGACTTCACGCGATCGCATCTCAACTCAAACTGTACTACCTACTTTATTATAGATCTACCAGAATCTCATGGCAAATAGAAAAATAAACATTTGTAAAGTGCAATACGGGGAAAATTGGACTAAACTATCTTGATACTTTTTAATTTATTTTTGCTCGTCGAATTTGACATAAAAATCATAATTCTGTTTTTTTAATCGTGCCCTGAGATTCTGGTAGATGTATACCATGGACTATCAACAATTTTACAATACAACATCGCACCGTATTATTGCGAATAAGGGTCTAAATAGGTAGATCTACCTTAGAAAGGGCTTGGCCCCGTTTATAAAAACGGCCAGTCCCCCAACCCATATTTCAAACAATAGACGATATTGTGAATGTAAAAAAATGTATGGGTTGGCTGGCAACCCTTTTTTTTTTTTAACGTGTGGAAACCCCCACGGGCTTCACCCCATCGGTGCCGACGATGGGGTGGGCGTGTCGGAATCGGACCGACTAAAACCACACGGTGTCCTTCCCAAGCACGGAACAGAAAAAACAGTGGAAGTGTGAAGTAGGCGTGGCACGCGTGTCATTCTTATGCGGAGATTTGCAAGATCTTACAATTTCAACCTTCAGTCGCATTCAGTCGTATCTGTCATCACGTGTATTTGACAGTTTTGCACCGTGCGTTATTTAATACTATTTAATAGAAATATGCCTTACTGGGCCATTTTGCAGTGCACAGATGATAGTAGGAGCATAAATATTCGAAATAGAGTTGTTTTATACCATCACTAAGTTAGGATATAGCAGAATTTATAACAAATCTTATTAAAATGAAAAGTAATAAAATCAAAAAGAAATCAACCTTACCACATATCAATAAAGATTGTTTTTGATTACACACAATAGACATGTCATTCTTATTTATTCTAGAACTTTCTCCGCTACTCATTTAGTGATGTAGTCAAATTTTATCGATATCTAATTTTTTGGAAACATTTATAAACGTTTGTCAAATGACTTTGTTTTTTTTAAATATCACGGAACATTCGGAACACTCCTCATACCCATTCAAAGGATACGGGCGTGATGTTATGATGTGTAGTGGCATAGACATAGCAATAATATGTGTTTGCAGCAATTACTGCTAATTTCCTGGTATTTATTGAAGAGTTTCGTGGTCTCTCTCTGAAACCCTTTATCGGACCTTTACAAAAATTAAATGGGATCATTTCGGAATAGTCTTCTTTCGAACAAAGAAGGAATTTTGCAAATTCGTCTACACATGACGAAGTTACGCGCGTACAAACATGCAAAAATATAAACTTCCGTATTGAACAACTCCAGCTGGATATTTTCTAGTTTGTGGACGCGGCGCAACATGCATACGCGATCAGCAAATAGATTTTGGTGCTCTACGTTTTTCTCATTTTATGCAAATTAAATTAATTAGTTCAAAGTATAGTATGAAACTGTTTGTAATATGGTCTTAAAACACCCGTCTCATATTGTAAAATACTCGTATTCGTATTTTAAGTATCCTTAGACCACTTTCACATTTTCTGATATTGGGTACCTGACGCCGATAGCGGTCACCATGTGCTGTTTTCACATATATTCAATAAAATCGGTCCGATTCGGCCATTTTCTCGATCGCACAGACTGGATGAAAAAAAGAAAAAGAAAACCTAGTATCGAGTTCTTTTTATACTTTATTTTATTTCCTTCGATATCGGAGCCGACACTAATATCGGATATCGGATGCGCCGGATAATGTGAAAACGCTTTTATTATGCAACAGTTACATAAAATATCTACTATAAATGGACACTTGTTTTATTTCAATTAAAAAGGAACATACGTAGTAACACGTCTTCATACCTTTTTAATCGTAAATAAAAACATCCCTCTTTTTTAGTACTCTTAGATTATAATTACTAACAGCGTTTGGAATCCTTTGATATTTTGAAAACAAATTACAAATCTATCGATATTGCCAACTTTTTGTGTCACCGCTCTAGCGTTAATGTAATAGAGTTGGAGTGAGAGAGATAATACTTCAAAGTAATATCAACCGTATTCATAACTGTTAAGGTTCTAAATAACATTCTTAAAATAAATGGACATCTGTTGGCGAGTAGTTGAACTTTTTCGTAATATAGTTAGAGTGAGAAGCAAGTTTGATTCAGATACAAAACGTCGTAAATTCCTTTTTTTATCTATATTAAAGTTATCACTAATGCTAATCAATAAGGTATGTTTTCGTTCTGCAGTATGCATAATTTAGGCTAATTGGGTGTTAAAGATATACGACCAATCAAAACAATTGTTTACTAGTAGTGCAACGTATTATTATCTGGTTGTATGTGTGAGTTTGGCGACATTGGTTCCGCTATTGAATCTGTCCTATCACACTTCTAATAGTTTTTTTCTGTTCTGTGTTCCCAAGTATCCATTGCCGGGCACCCCGGGTAAGCCCTCGAAAGGATAACCCCAGGGTTGCCGGCGGATATTGGCCGCCACCGCGGCCTCGCCTGGTGGGTTCGGGTTATATCCCGCGTCGGTGAGTTGGCAAGCGTGTGTAGGACACACACGACACGCCTCCGCTACGGCCTGCTTCTGTAAGGACGGCGAATCGGGCAACTGCCGTCCTCAGGCCCCGATCATGGAGGTCGGTGGTCCCGGGCGTAGACGAGTCTGCGGCGTCCACGCCGCAGACTGCGGAACTCAGGGGGCAGGGTTATCTCCCGCTCCCTCTCCGCCGCCTCTTTCGCGCGCATTACCTGCTCGCAGAAAGAGGCGGCGGCGTGCCATTTGCTCCCGTCGGAGACCACGGCCCTCACCAAGGTCTTCAAAGAAAGAACGTCCACGCCCAGGACCGCAACGAGATCCCGGCGTTGACTCGCCCACGCAGGGCACTACACTAACGTGTGGAGCGCCGTGTCTTCGCCAGGATCCTCGCAGTGCTGGCACTGTGGTGTTGTCTCCCGGTGGATGCGCCATAGATACCTACCGAAGCACCCGTGCCCGGTAAGTATCTGGCACATCCGGTAGGAGAGGTCACCGTGGTGCCTCTCCAACCACTCCTTCATGATCGGTCTCACCGCCGCAATGGTGGATTCCCCCCACCTTGGATGCTCAAGTCGCACCCGCCATGTCTCCATGAGTTCCCGGCGGAGCTGGGACCGCTGAGCCCTGATTTCTCGGGGCTCCGGCCTATGGCCCCGCTCCAGTGCCTCCTTGCGCCACTGATACAGCAACGCTAGGGCTCTCGCTTCCAGGTCCCATGGAGGGGTCCCGGCTAGAAGACATGCCACCTCGACAGAGATCGTGCGATATCCCCTGATCACTCTGACGGCCATCGCTTTTAATGGGCTGTTTAATACAGCCACGTTGCGGGCCGCCAGAGTCTCCGCCCATACGGAAGCCCCGTACAGGGCCATGCTTCGCACGATCCCCAGGTACAGTCTCCTAGTGGGGGCGTTGGGTCCCTTAACGTCGGGCATTAGCCGCGATAGCGCGGCCGCAGCCCCCCTCAGTTTTGGGACCAGACTTCGGAGATGAGGTCCGAAGTCCCATCGGGTATCGAGTACGAGCCCAAGGTACTTCATCGTGGGCTCGATGCCGATGTTTACGCCCCCTATGGAGATACTGGTTCCCGCAGGTGGCCCCCTCCGAGGCCCGTGAAAACACATAGCCTCGGATTTGTGGAGAGCCACCTCGAGTCCCAGCCGCCGTATTCGACCCACGACTTGAGCAGCCCCTGCCGTGGCCTTTAGTGCCGCGCCATAACGAGGATGTCGTCAGCATAACAAGTTATGCTGACACCATCGAGCAGCGGTCCGCGCAGCACCCAGTCGTATCTGATGTTCCACAGGAGTGGCCCTAGGACCGACCTCTGCGGAACACCGCACGACACTTCTAGCTGCCCTGGCCCTAGCCAGCTCGGGTAAACTATGGTCTCTCGGATAGGTATGCCTCGACAATGCGGCGGAGGTAAGGAGGCACTCCGTGATACGCGAGAGCCACCCTAACGCAGCTCCAAGGTAGGGTGTTGAAAGCGTTGGCAATGTCGAGAGACACCGCCACCACCACCCCACCTCGCGAGACTACTTCCTCCGCCAGGCGCCTAACACGCATGATCGCTTCCACGGTGGAGCGCCCCCGGCGGAAAACGAACTGGTTGTCCGCCAGATCTGGCCCCACGTTCGTAAGATGCTCGACGAGGCAATAATCCGCTCAAAGAGCTTGCACACCTCGTCGAGCAACACGATCGGCCGGTAACCGGATGGCTGATCCGCCGGCCGCCCCGCCTTCCGGATAAGGACCAGTTTCCCCGTCTTCCACGCAATTGGAAACTGGCCCCTTTCGAGGCATGCGCTAAAGAACGCCACCAGTCGAGGCCCTAGTTCCTCAAGGGCCAGGACCCATGCTCGGCCTGGGATGCCGTCGGGTCCGGGGGCAGTGCATTTACGGGCTTTAAGCCGGAGCACTGCTACCCCCAGTTCACTCTCCCTGACTTCGGGTACATCGCTCTCGCTATTATTAGCGTCAGGCGCTTGAGGCGGAGCCATTTGCGGAGGAACATGCTCCTCCACTCTCGATGGGAACAGAGAGCCCAGGATTCCCTCCAGTTGCCCTGGCTGGAGGCTCTGGGTCAGTAGGGGCGCCCTTGGGCGGATTTTGCCCCTAACCGCAAGGTAAGGGCGCCCCCATGGGTTCTGCTCCAGAGACTCCAGCAGCTCTTCGCGGGCCCGCCGTTTGGCCTGTTTTATGGCTTTCTGGAGGGTCCTCTTGGCCCCCTTGTACGCCTCGTATATCTCCGCCTCTCGGGCTGCCGCATCATCTGGGCGGCTACTACATCTGGGGTTCTAGTCAAAATGCATTCGTTACGGAGCGAATCCACCGCTACATTCGCCATCGCTCCGATGATAACGATGTTCAATTCGTAGACAATGTTTGTCACTTTTTGCATTCTTTAACTCGACTCCACGGAACAGTAAAAACGGTGGAAGTGTGAAGTGGGCGTGGCACGCGTGTCATTCTTATGCGGAGATTTGCAAGCTCTTACAATTTCAACCTTCAGTCGTATCTGTCATCACGTGTATTTGACAGTTTTGCACCGTGTGTTATTTAATACTATTTAATGGAAATATGCCTTACTGGGCCATTTTGCAGTGCACAGATGATAGTAGGAGCATAAATATTCGAAATGGAGTTGTTTTATACCATCAATAAGTCAGGATATAGCAGAATTTATAACGAATATTATTGAAATGCAAAGAAATAAAATCAAAACAAAATCAACCTTACCACATATCAATAAAGCTTGTTTTTGATTACACATAATAGACATGTCATTCTTATTTATTCTAGAACTTTCTCCGCTACTCATTTAGTGATGTAGTCAAATTTTATCGATATCTAATTTTGTGGAAACATTTATAAACGTTTGTCAAATGACTTTATTGTTTTTTTTTAAATATCACGGAACATTCGGAACACTCCTTATACCCATTCAAAGGATACGGGCGTGATGTTATGATGTGTAGTGGCATAGACATAGCAATAATATGCGTTTGCAGCAATTACTGCTGATTTCCTGGTATTTATTGAAGAGTTTCGTGGTCTATCTCTGAAACCCTTTATCGGACCTTTACAAAAATTAAATGGGATCATTTCGGAATAGTCTTCTTTCGAACAAAGAAGGAATTTTGCAAATTCGTCTACACATGACGAAGCTATGCGCGTACAAACATGCAAAAATATAAACTTCCGTATTGAACAACTCCAGCTGGATATTTTCTAGTTTGTGGACGCGGCGCAACATGCATACGCGATCAGCAAATAGATTTTGGCGCTCTACGTTTTTCTCATTTTATGCAAATTAAATTAATTATTTCAAAGTAGTGTATGAAACTGTTTGTAATATGGTCTTAAAACACCCGTCTCATATTGTAAAATACTCGCACTCGTATTTTAAGTATCCTTAGACCACTTTCACATTTTCTGATATTGGATACCTGACGCCGGTCACCATGTGCTGTTTTCACATATATTCGATAAAATCGGTCCGATTCGGCCATTTTGTCGATCGCACAGACTGGATGAAAAAAAATCCTAGTATCGAGTTCTTTTTATACTTTATTTTATTTCCTTCGATATCGGAGCCGACACTAATATCGGATATCGGATGCACCGGATAATGTGAAAACGCTTTTATTATGCAACAGTTACATAAAATATCTACTATAAATGGACACTTGTTTTATTTCAATTAAAAAGGAACATACGTAGTAACACGTCTTCATACCTTTTTTATCGTAAATAAAAACATCTCTCTTTTTAGTACTCCTAGATTATAATTACTAACAGCGTTTGGAGTCCTTTGATATTTTGAAAACAAATTACAAATCTATCGATATTGCCAACTTTTTGTTTCACTGCTCTAGCGTTAATGTGAGAGAGTTAGAGTGAGAGAGATAATACTTCAAAGTAACATCAACCGTATTCATAACTGTTAAGGTTCTAAATAACATTCTTAAAATAAATGGACATCTGTTGGGGAGTAGTTGAACTTTTTCGTAATAGAGTTAGAGTGAGAAGCAAGTTTGATTCAGATACAAAACGTCGTAAATTCCTTTTTTTTATCTATATTAAAGTTATCACTAATGCCAATCAATAAGGTATGTTTTCGTTCTGCAGTGTGCATAATTTAGGCTAATTTGGTGTTAAAGATATACGACCAATCAAAACAATTGTTTACTAGTAGTGCAGCGTATTATTATCTCGTTGTATGTGTGAGTTTGGCGACATTGGTTCCGCTATTGAATCTGTCCTATCACACTTCTAATAGTTTTTTCTGTTCTGTGCTCGACTCGAATGGTCGTTTCGACGCCATTTTAGTCTATGATTTTCGAATTAATGTGAATGAGTCCTAATTCTTATTCCATCGTCACTGTCAAGCAAGAGTGTCAAAACTTTTTTTTGAACTTTTGACGCGGACCGACCAAACAAATGTTAAAAACTTTGTGGGATCTTATTAAGAGCTTTAAAAGTAAGTATTATTTAAGTTAGTAAGTGTTATTCTACTAATATTACAAATGTGAAAGTTTATGAAGATGTTATACCTAAATAAACGTATCCCACAGGAAGAATTAACCTGTCTTCAATTTTCAGTCAATTTTTACTCTTTTGGAATTTATGGAAAGGCGCAATAGTTTAAGCAGTGAAATATAGCGGCATTACTTTAAATAATATCAGTTATAATGGGCCGAAAGGAAGTAAGAAACAATGACCTTGGTGGTTTACAATAACATATTCAATTTCATAGAACTCTTATTATTCATATTCCAGCCACGGTGATTTATCGAGACCTCAGCCTGGTCTTCAAGGCCATATAAGGGTAGACCACCTATGGCAGGAGTCAGCCCTTATCCTTAATTCTATTCATGGTTGTGTCAATACGACAAGACAAATGGAAGAAGGTATTTACCATACTGAAACTACAGCCCATAGAACAGGTTTTGCTGATACATCCTCTCCTGTTTAATAAGTACCTAGATTAATAATATCATTGCATTATTTGCCTTCCAGAAAGACAGTATTTAATTGAAGAAGCTGTCTGTGATTTTTAGCATTTTTAGCGTAAATATGGTTCAAATCTTACCTGAATATCTAACTTTCGACTATGGTCATGTAAATAAACCTCACCAACTGACAACTGTGTGCCTCTGTGTTTACCATAGATCATAGCGTTTTGTGATTTTTACCGCGTAAGGTGTAAAAATTTTCAAGTCAAGAAATAAGTTCTTAAAAAGTGAATTACATAGTAATTATGTTGTTTTTACCGTTTGTATGTGTACAGTGCTACATAAATAATTGCAAGGTATATTATTTTAGTGAAGTTTCTTTGCTGAGAACTTCGGTAAGTAGATATTGTACCATACTAATGAATACCGCAGAGGCAAGCGAGAGTGCTCCAGATCGTTGCTCCGGAGGGAGAACGAAGTACTTATAAATCCGAAGGCAGTTCCTCATCTTCGGAAGATCAGGATAGCTTTACCTCGCCATCCCCGAATAAGCGGTTCAACCGGTCGAATCACGTCGAAACGTGTTCGAGAGATGAACGTAACTTAGACTTAAATTTCACAATAAGCTAAGGTTTACACCAAAGAATTAACCTGTTGGAATTGGTAATAAAATCCAAGACACTCATTAGTTACTGATATACATAAAGCTTAAATCGTTGCTTGGCTGACCCCTCAACATTCAAAAAGATTGTAACTCCCCAGCAATTTAAGTCATTTAGACAATACTAGCTCGGCAGACACTTGATATATAGACTATTTACATATATATAAGTTTACTGGCCACTTTCGTCACCTATTTAATGTGTGATTAATCAACAAATGTTACCGTAATAAAAGTAATGATTATGGCAGGCACTGATCAGTTGATAGCAGGCTTGTTAACATAGCATTAACATGAAACTATCTTACAAAATGTTATAGCAATCTATAACATTCCAAGGCCTGGTAGGTTAATAGAGAAGAAGACTAGAGTGTCTAGTGACTGGATTCTTACATCCTTATGCCATCAGTAGAATTTTTCAGGATGTCACAAGTTATAAGTTGTAACCAAGACTAACTATAAATATTATATTATAAGTTATACCGTAAAACTAAAAAAGAGAGTTCTAGTTCACACTCTAAATCTGAAAGGAAGAGTAGGTAGTAACCATAAATGCATGTTATCTTAATAGACCAAGATTTTAACATTTAAATTACATTGGACTGCAACCTGCCAAGCATGATCACCATGCCTAGGACAGGAAAGTTAAGAGATTTACAGGTGTCACTCGTAAGAAATCTAGCGACTCCAAGTATTTTAAGTAATAGGCACCTGAATAAATAATTCAAACAGGAATCAAATTAGATTTTGAGAAACAGCTCTTTCTCACTCACAATTTTAATAAAATTTGAACTTAACATAACAGTTGATCACCCAAATAGATGGGGTTCAATTCCTACAACAGGAAGATTGAATGACAAGAATTGTACCAGGCAGTTCTTCATCTATGCAAAGAAAATGATCTCACAGAAGGCTCCTGTGCATAATACCTATAAGGAAAGAAATTTCCTATCTAAGAGCCCTCCCTTTGGGCCTCTCATCATCACCATTGCAACGACAACTAATTGGATTGCGGAAATCCTTTGGAAACAAGTCACAGCCATGGTCCTTTTTTGCTAAATAAATCAACAATATTCTTATATTTGGATCTCCTTAATGCCATCTTAATGGTCCCATAATAATATTTTGGTTCTTGAATATATCTAAAATATACCATATACACATCTTAGGAAAGTCAAACTGATAGGTGAATTAGGTAAATTCCAAAGATCAATCCACCTTGAATCACTTGGAACATTAATTTCCAGTCTACTTTAGATAAGTGATTTATTTATCAAAATTTTACCAAATATGACTTGACTCCAAGCAAAGGTCAACAGCAAAAGAAGAATAAATATATGTACAAAATCTACATTGAATTACCTAGTAATGTATCAATGTAGTTGATGTATAAGTAATTGTATAATGTTTAGAGAACAAAGTTAATGTATTTCATAATGGTGATTACTTTAGGAAGAGAAAAAATGAATAATAAATGAAACTTCTAATTAACCACTTTTGCTGTTGACTCTACTATAGTTGCAAGGTACTCTAAAGTTAACCTGAGGTCTATGTACAACTTTATTGTCTCAGGATGCAATTGCTTCAAACAGGGTAAACTGAGAGGAAAAAAGGGCTCTGTATCCCCTAGTGCGGTGCAATTTACAGTGGTAGCTCAGGAGTGGGGACCACAGCGCACAAGGGACACTCGGTCAAAAAGGTGACCACTCACTACAAAGGTGATGGTCGCGGACTAGGAAATGCTATTGAACAACTTTATGTTGTCAAGCAAATGGAGTTAGACCAACAAAAAGTGGCACTCCAATATGATGCAATTGTAAGCAGCTTTACTTATGGACAAAAAGTGCTACTGGTCAAATCAGACAGCATCCAACTGGACCAAAAAGGAGCACTTGCTCCTTAACCCGTAGAGGTGTCCAGAAAACTTTCCAATTTATCGAGCAGTTCATTACTAACGGCATGTCACCTCCAACCCTTTCAGATCAAGGGACTCACCCATTGTCCTATAGGATGTGGAACTCGAGGACTTGCAAAGCTTTCAGTCAGACTGGAACTATCCGTTGAGATTGACGTTTCCTCCACCCAGTTAATACCTCAGTGGCTGGGCCATCTAAACAGTACTCTAGGCTGGTCGATCTTAGATTGAGAGCTTACCACTAAGTCTTGTCAATAAAGGATTTGCGGAAGATCCTTACACAATGACAAGAGACAACACTTTCTAAATAGCCCTACTGTGGGATGAGTACTGGGCTGGTCAATCTCAGATTGACAGCCTGAATGGACCCTTACCAATAAAGAATCTGCGGAAGATTCTAACAGGCCCTCATCAGGGACTGGGAGGTTATCCTGCTTAAAGGGGGAGGGGGGGGGGGGGGAACAAATAAAGTACTGGAATAAACAAGAAAAGGAGTTATTGAGTTGTAGTTGGCGGACGACCACTCTCAATACATACAACATACATGTTTTAACACTTTGGCTTTTACGTGGTTGATATTCTGTAGAGACTCGAAATATGCTTTATATATGAGTCTAAACTGTCAATGTATGTTATGAAATCCATAGAAATAACATAACATAACGTAAACTCACGCCTTTATCCCCGAAGGGGTAGGCAGGGGTGCTGGCACCCGCATTTCGCCGGTTTATGTTTAGGTCCCAATGTAATAGGTGGCGAGCCTATTGCCATTAACTGGGCACTTATAAACCTGCGATAAATACACACATAACTTCGAGAAGCATCGAAAAGTCATCGGTGTGTGCCAGGGAAAGCCTGGGATCGACCCCGAGACCTCGTCTCGGCGGTCCATTGCCCGTACCACTAGGCTACCGCGGTTAGTCTATAGAAATATCAACCAAGTAATACCTATTTTTATGCCAAGTTGTAAGGGCCATTTCTTTCTCTATAGACTTTGATGTATAGTCTGAGCATACAGGGTAACCCTGAAACTATGGGTTATATATTGCATTTTCACTGACATTCTTTCATGTTATAGGGCCAGGGTGGTGCTTGGTATCCCAGATATCTTGGTTTAAACATAAATATATTTATTTACCTTTTGCTTACAATTCGATTAATTTAACAATTAAGATCTGCAGTTCTTTATAGTGGAATCTGCAGTCTCAGCATATTGTGCTACAAATGTAGACAATTGTTCTAAGGACTTATTCATTCAACAAGTCCTAAAAGCTACTGCTTTAGTCAAACCTTAGGCCATTAACTCCCCTAGATGGCATATGTTAATATATTCATGCATGTGGATCTCCAAAGGGGAGGCAGAGGTGTATTATTTGACACCCATACTATGTACATTTTTCAGTTCCATATAACATGGAGCGAGTCTGTTGCGCTCAAATGGAGAATCATTGGCTGATTTCTACTATTGGTTGGTAAACAGCCGTATCCCTTAGTAACCCATACCCAAATCACACTTTAATTTCCAGTTTCAGTACAATATAACAGCTCTCTTTTAAGAATTCTAGAAGAGTTGCAATTATTATGCTTCTAGCTGCAAACAGGTTAGCGCGTAAGTTCATTTACTAGATACATCTTGCAGTATCTTCACAGAAGAAGAGAAAAAGATGTAAAGAACAGAATGTATTATGTAATACATTCTAAAACTGATTGTAGATAGCATAGGCAGGTCAGGTGCTAATGTCAGAACACCAAAACGCCTGTTTGTGCTTCAATATACTCAACTCTGCAGTTTCAAATACTAATGTAACTAGTCGTTTTATCTCAATTAGAGGTGCTGTAAGAGCAACTACCGGGACACAATTTAGTGTCTATTCCTAGATGCAGTACCTACACATGGATGCGGCTTCAGAAAGGTTTCGATCCGCAGTGACCTTCAGAGGTTGGTTTGTAAACATGCCCATAGCATAGATTTTAAATTGAGAAAATCAAAAGTCTCGTTTAGGTAATTAAGTTTAATGTTATAAATATGATATAGCATGCTGCATCTTCGTGGCTTTTTTGTCTAAACATTTCATTATGGTTATAATTATAATAAGGCATCCTTTTTCATTCATACCCTTAATAATACCGTTTTAAGTATTATCACATAGCGTTACAGTTACCATCACCAGCAGAAACCAAACAGGTCTTCAATTAAATACTGTCTTTCTGGAAGGCAAATAATAGAGCTGTTTTACATAAAATAAAACAGTTATTATATGCCGAAAGAAAGACAGTATTCGAGCAAGGTCCTTGCTGGCGAGAAGACCCTATGATCTATGGTAAACACAGAGGCACACAGTTGTCAGTTGGTGAGGTTTATTTACATGACCATAGTCGAAAGTTAGATATTCAGGTAAGATTTGAACCATATTTACGCTAAAAATGCTAAAAATCACAGACAGCTTCTTCAATTAAATACTGTCTTTCTTTCGGCATATAATAACTGTTTTATTTTATGTAAAACAGCTCTATTATTTAGGTGAATAAAAGATGTTGTGACTTACTTATTAATGCTTTTAACAATAATCACAATTTCATATAAATTGTTCATTATAATATTGTATACTTAGTTGCATAATTTGTTTATTTTAAGGTGTTTGCTGACTGGAAATCCAAGACCAACAAAGACACAAACTATGTCAGCATGGCAGTGGCACTGATGGTGGTCCTGATAACGGTGATATCGGATAACTCATGGGTGCCTTAGCAATGGAGGGCCCCCTAATATAAAGGAACAGCAATTTAATGTGAGTTGATGTGTAACTTTCTGATTGATGTAGGTTACTGTAGGTGTAATGATTATAATGATAGAAGATTAGAAGTTCAGTAAAGTGATTTTTCAATTAAACTAAAAATTTAAAAAATGAAATTACTAAGTATATGATACAAACAATAAAAAAGTGTGCAGTTTGTCTCTGCCACCTAAGAGGTATAATCTGTTTTAAGTACTAAAACATACATAACCTACATATAATTTTATGATTCTTAGTTTCTATCAATCTTCAAAAATTAATTAGTCAGATGAATATAATTCACATGAAAATTATAAATATCTTTGTATACCTCTGTAGTAAAATGGATTTAAGTAACATGTAACAGCATTTAAGCATTTAAGTAACAGCCTCCGTGGCGTAGCGGTAGTGAACGCGGCCGCTACGCAGGAGGCGCGGATAATAAATAAATATTTGTATGCATGAATATGTATATTTGCATTGGTCTGGGTGTTTCTATGTTTTTTTTTTTTTTTTTTTTTTTTACGTGCGGGAAATCCCCACGGATACCCGCCCCTCCGGAGCCGGAGGGGTGGGTTATGTCGGACTCGAACCGACTAAACCGCACGCCGTCTGTGGGTCGTGGTGCTAGGCCGGAGGTGAGGTTGTCTTGCGACATATCCCTCGCACCCCGGCTGACCCAGGGCCATCCCTTTCGGTCTGGCCCTCCTCGGGAGGTGGGGACCACGCCGTCCCCGACTCAACCCCGGGGTGTTTCTATGTATAATATGTATGTATTTACAAAAAAAAAAAAAAAAAACGTATCTAAGTATGTTTATCCGCATTCTAGATTCCATAACACAAGCTAGTTAAGCTATGCTTACCATGGGTCTAGATAGCGTTGTGTGAAATGTTGTGGAATATTTATTATTTATTTTATTATTTATTGTATTCAAAAACTGTTGATTGCTCAATAAAGATAAATTATTACGGATATGACAGGAATTTAACAGTAATTACTTTACATAATATTATTTTATAGTATAGGTATTTATTTATCTTTACATTCTTCCAGAGACCATCAGCTGCATCATCAAACTTTAACAAGCAAGATATTGTCGTTGCATATGGTATGTACTTATAACCTATTCATCAAATAAAGATAATTCTTGTAACCTATACTTAACGGGAGAGACATTTTAAATTTTTCTCACATAAACCTTTGTCTTCTGGAGAAATGATTATTCTATATGAAAATCTAACATACATACATATAATCACGCCTTACCCCCGAAGGGTTAGGCAGAGGTGAATTGACACTTACATTTCACCAATCAGTGTACTTGGTCCCATGCAATATGGACTTTTTTAATAGAACTATGGTGGCAGACAAGCACACGGCCCACCTGATGGACAGTAGTTACCGTGGCCCATGAACGTGTGCATTCAGCAGCATGGAGGTGAGCCAATTGCCATATTCCGGGCACTATTGTTGACCATCTAAGCCTTATTATATTATATGTGTAACGTAATGTTGACATAGTCAGTCACTCCCTCTTTCCCATTGAAGTAGGTAGATACATCTATCCATTATGAAAAAGTATTCGTTTTTTAGAGTGATAACAAAAACCTATATTGCTATTTATTTTTGCAGACTTAGTAACAATACAGTCGCAGCCTCAGACACCACCAGCACCACCAACACTACTGCCATCAGCGTCATACGTCAGCGTCAGCGTCTCCACCAGTCAACAACTACCATTAGTAATTCTGACGTGAACCACGACCGAACACGCCTCCCATTCTTCCTCCTCCAGCTGGACAAGAAACGGTACGGGCGACTTTGTGGCCGTTGAGCAAAGGATACAATTGAGGGAGAGGCCAGCTAAATGAAGCTCGTAGGATAGAGGTAGATTTACAGCGCAATAATATACCAAGCCGATTTGCAGATATTGCTGAAGACTTCCTTCAGCAATATTTGACAAGTAAGGACCACACATAACAGCAATTTTTTTTCTATAAAATCAAAAATCTGCTCGCACCTATTTCCTTCAGGAGTAGAAACAAATAACAGCCCGTTATCTGCTTCTATCCTTACCCACTTCACAAGCTTCAACTATTGTCATTAAACCTTTCATGCAAGCCCGCCGGTTGCTTCAGACTCCCTTTCATTTTTTTCCCACTCCGGTGGCAGACAAGCACCCGACCCATATTTTAGTTGTATATTTTCTTTTCTTGTTGCGTATTACTGAATTACCACTAAGGTGGCAGACAAGCGCACGGTTTTCTAGCTCTTTGTTTATTGTGTATTCTTTGTTATAACTGGTTGTGTAAAGTGAAAAACTTGTTGCTTTTTTTTTTATATAGGACACGTCAATTTGACTTTACCTTGCCTGATGGTAAGCTGAAGGCAAAGTCTCAGGAGAGAGGGCGTCTCAGGAGAGAGGGCCACCATTATGCACACGTGCCATGTTAACAGTGGTGGCACTCAGCTTGACGGCCTTATCAGATGCTTTTTCACGCCCCGCTTAAAGGACCTGGCACTGTAGGAAGAGGGAAACACGTGAACTGGCAAGGAATTCCAGGTCTTAATTGTGTGACAAAGGAAAGAGTCACCGAACCGCTTGGTTCTTGAAGGAATGTTCTGCACCGTATGCGGGTGACATCTAAGTCCTGCACGTGTCGTCCTGTATAGGAAAGGAGAGGGTGGGACTAATTGGAATAGCTCTTCAGAACATTCACCATGGTAGAGACGGTAAAATACTGCCAAGGAAGCAACATCTCTACGCAACTGCAAAGGCTCGAGGGTACTCGTGACCTCAGGATTTCCGATAATGCGGACCGCACGTCGCTGCAACCTGTCGAGAGCATCTAATAAGTACTTTGCGGATCCATCCCAGAGATGCAAGCAGTATTCCATGCAGGAACGAATTTGTGTCTTGTATAGAAGACACCGTTGCTCCGGCGTGAAAAACCGTCTCACTCTGTTCAGAACTCCGAGTTTACGCGAGGCTGTTTTGATGATACTCTCGATGTAGTTTTTGTTATTTAGTTTACAGCGAACATCCATACCGAGGATATTGAGGTTATCCTGCAGTGGCAGTGGCGTGCTCTGAAGAGTGGGAAGGGGAAGAAAAGAAGATACCTTTGCTGTAAACGCACATGCCTGCGTCTTCTTGGCATTGAACTCGACCAAGTTCTCAGAGCCCCATTGGGAAATGTGGTTCAGGATCCGGTCAAGCTCAGTGACAAGAAGCTGCCTTTTTTCCGCGATATGCGTCTGCTTATCCGCAGGACGTCCATGATAACTCCTGTGTAGGGTGCTATCATCCGCATAGCAATGAATGCTGCCGGTCGACAGCATGTCATTGATATGCAGAAGAAAGAGAGTTGGCGATAGGACAGATCCCTGCGGTACGCCGGCATTTACCTGCGAGAACTCCGAGGCTCGTCCATCACAAAGGACGCGAATACGGCGCTCCTGCAAGAAGCCGGCAACCCAGTCGCAGTCTAGGAGGCAGACCAAAGGCTCGTAGCTTGGAAAGAAGCGATTTGTGCCAAACTCTATCGAAAGCTTTGGCGATGTCAAGACTAATTGCACAATGACTCGCCGTGCTTGTCCATAGCCTCACCCCAAATATGGTTAACATACGCCAGAAGATTACCCGCTGACCGTTTCGGCCTGAAGCCATATTGCCGGTCATTAATTAGGGAGTGATCTTCAAGGTGACGCATGAGCTGTTTGTTAATAATGTGCTCGAACACCTTGCACAGCACTGAGGTGACGGCTATGGGTCGATAGTTGTTTGGGTCTGAGCGATCCCCCTTCTTGGGGATCGGCTGTACATTCGCCTCTTTCCAAGACGAAGGCACTGTACCAGAGCTGTAGGACAGCCGGTACAGCCGCGCAAGCATTGGGGACAACTCCGCTGCACATTTTTGCAGAACCATCGCCGGAATACCGTCCGGACCACTGGCTTTCCGGACATCGAGTGACTGCAGTACTGCTCGGACATCGCGTTGCCTGATACGAATATCAGGCATTGCATGGCCACTGATGGGCAGTGTCGGCGGCTCCATACCACAATCATCGACTCGGGAGTTGGCCGCAAAGAGATTAACCAGCAAATTTGCTTTCTCTTGCGGCTCATGGGCCAGGGATCCATCGGGATTGCGCAGCGGGGGCAGCGAAGGCTGGCAGAAGTTGGCTTGCACGGCTTTGACCAGTCGCCAGTAACCACGGCTGCCCGTGGGATGCGCTACCAGCTCCTGACCAAGCCGAGCTATGCGCTGGGCATCCGCTTTGACATAAGCCCTCTTGCAGACCTTTGTGGCTCTGTTGTACGCCGCCTTGAAGTGGCCCACGCTGGGATCGCACGTAACGCGCGCCCTCATCCAAGCGCGGTGCGCAGACTGTTTATGATTAACAGCCTCCGTGCACTCGCGCCCGAACCAAGGACGCGCTCTGCGTACACCGGTGACATCAGTGTAGGGGATATAATATTCCATGCCCAGACTGACCTCACCGGCGACAGCAGTCGCGGCCTCAGATGGGTTCTTACCCTCAAAGCAGCGGTCAACCCATGGGACGGACGCAAAATAATCACGCAGTCCATCCCAGTCCGCCGACGAGTGGTGCCAGAGACGCCGCTTCCCCTGCGCGGGTCGTGGGGGCGCTATAATGGGCACCTCGGAACGGACCAGACAATGGTCGGATTCACCTAAAGCGGCGCTCACCGAAACACTGTACTGGTCCGGGTGACTCGTCAGCAGGAGGTCTAGCAGAGAGGGCTCGTGGTCCGACCTTTTTGGTATTCTAGTGACCTCGTGTACCAATTGGGTCAGGCCATGCGCCAGAGCAAATGCATGGGCGGCTCTTCCCGCGTGGGTTGTTTTGGCGGAGCCCAACCAGAGCTCGTGGTGGGCGTTGAAATCCCCCAAAGACACCAGTTCAGCGTTCGGAAACCACTCCTGCGCATCATCTGCCGCCTGACTCAGGTATTCAAAGAGTCGAGTTGTCTCGGTATCTCCTGTATGGGAGCGGTAGAGGCACACATAGATCTGACTCGTAGAGCCATGGTCTATGTGTACCCAAAGGGTGGAAAAGGACGGGTCCTCTAGGCAGCGCAAACGGCGACAACAAACATCCGCCCTGACATACACACACACCCCGGCTTTTGCGCGGAAATTCTCCTCAAGGACATAGCCGGGGTAGAGCAAGTAGGTCGTGTCATCAGGGCGGCGTATTTGTGTCTCCGTAAGAAACAGCATTGCTGGTTTCGCCGTCTCCAGGTGTTGGTGGACGGCGTTGAGGTTTGTATGGAGCCCACAGATGTTCGTGGACTCCACCTCAAATAGCGAGGCCGAGGGAGAGTTTTTAGCCGCTGTGTAGACCAATCTTCTGTTGTGCGCTGCCTTGAGGATGAAGAGGAAAGGCGTGAAAAAAGAGGCGATTGTTGTCGCAGCACCGCGTGACAAAGCGTGGGATATTGGTTTTATCTATGAATGTGAGGTATGGCGAGAGCCGACGCGCCGAACGGAAGGGCCCCCGTACCCCCCCGAGTATGGTCGCCGGGCTCCCTCGTCCGGTCACCAACCGGCACGACGAGCCATATCGAGATTATGCGCGACCTGGTGGGGCAGCCTCCCAGGGTGGTTAGTCCCGGTTGGGCCCCTGTACTATGCCGCGGGCGGCCAGCGGCACCACCGTTTCTACAGGTCTCCCTGCTCGGCGCGTCGCCCCGCGCCTTCCCCCACTAGACTACGCCAAGACCCACCGGTCCCACTCGTGCTGCGACCTCAATCCCTCCTGCCCGGCTATGCACTTGCTGACCCCTGAACGCAATACAACCGAGATTGGATTACTATGGAGGGTTTTTCGCAAAAGTGCACGGTGGTACTCACCCGATCGAAATTTGTGACAAATTTGTGCCATCAAATTTCTACCACTCAAGAATGGTAAAGAAATGTAGGGACTAGTCTAATGCTTAATACTTAGTAATTTGTTAATGAACAATGTTACAAGGAATTGTACAGAAGTTACTTTGTAATAAATAGAATAAATAGTATTAATATGGGAAATAGTGTAATACTGCAAAAGTCGTGTATAATAGCTGAATCCACAGAAATCACAGATTTTCTATTAGTGTGTCCATTGTTATTTCGTTTTCTTGTTGTTTGTTTGTTGTGAATTCTTTGTGTAAACTGACCAACTTGTTGCCTATTTATTTTATCTGCTAATTTATGAATGTAAAAATCAATCTAAAATATATTATAAGTTATATAACTTAATAAGAGTAAATATCAGTGTGATTTAGTCAAATAAAAACTACTCTGATTTAGTCTAATCAAAACTGTAAGTCTGATTTAGTCAAATATCAAAATCATATTATGAGTTATCACGCCTGTAAATCCCCAAGGGGTCTGTTTGTGTATGGTTATATTTAAAATAAACGAGAAGCCTTTATATTTCACTTTCAATGGTTTTCTTTTATTTCTTAACATAGTACAATATTGGTATTTGCATGCAAGCGTTATCCTGCTGGCCTGCTGGGGATTATCATGCAGTACCCTGTTTTAACAGGCATCTCCAAAGTGCCTTCAGCAAGCCAAAGCACCGGTCTATAACGTTATGAGCCTGCACATGGCGCGATGTATGTATTGCAGTGTGAGACCCGGGCACAGCATCTTGAAGTCATAAGCCATGGCAATTGTGGACGCCCGGAATTACCTGAAACAACCACATTGTATATATATATTGAATACTTAATGTGTATATAACCCTATTACATAGGCCCGAATACAATGATTGGTGAAATGTGGGTGTCAATTCACCTCTGCCTAACCCTCCGGGGATAAAGGCGTGATTATATGTATGTACATCCTTGTACTATTAAGGTAATGGTCTTGAGCCCAATGAGTTTAAAAACGGGTATTGTCTTACCTTACCCAGTAACCACACTCATTCTCTACTTTGATGGAGACTGCCTGCATGGCTTGACTTTGCTTCTGGACCATATATAGGAGTCATGTGTGGCACCACCAAAAGAATGAACATTTAGGATTTCACAGTTATAGTTGTAAATCTGTAAAAAAATATATAATTTATTTGCAGGACAATATTCACTTGAATACTATTATGAAATCTTCAGCATATTTTATTTGTGTTCATTGCAAGAGAATCATAAATAATGTGTTGTTCATCATAACGATAATCCTTTATCATAATATATTTCTTATTTTAGAACTTAAACATACTAAATCTTAAGTTACATATATAAATGATTTTTAAATTAAAAAAGCATCAACTCTCAATTGATTTATGATTAAACGAACTTACCCTAAGTGATGTTCTATCATAATTATACGAGGTGCTTCGTCCGAAGAGATTAGATGTCAATTTGTAGTACACGTATTGTATCGCCATTCCTCCACACAAGTTTATAGTAGGTAGCTATAAAAAAATATCAACTTTATGCGGGTATCTACCCATACCGCTTGGCACAGCCACCTACATTTTCATTTAGTTGAAAGAGCCGACATAAAGACAAATAGTATAATATTTCACCTTAATGGGATCTAAATAACGCTGCATGCGTTGCATCTTGAGGTGGGTGGGATCTAATCTCTTCGGACGAAGCACCTCGTATAATTATGATAGAACATCACTTAGGGTAAGTTCGTTTAATCATAAATTATACTCATGCTTCGTCCTCGAGATTAGATGTCAATTTGTAGAATTTGAAAGCTTGGTGAAATATTAATAAGATTATTATTGTTATTAGCGAAATAAGAATACATAATTCTCGTAATCACATTTATGTTTTATTTTAACCCATTTAAACTATTTTCGTTCATTACATTTTATGAATTTTAAGCAGTTAATACAGAAAAAGCAAAATCATTGCTATCATCTTGTACAATATTCCTATTGTAAAATTTAGCAAAAACGTCTGAGCTACCGCTCCAACCAGCTGTTTTTCTTATAAGGCCAATGTTGATGCCTGACCTCTTTGCTGCTGAGGTCGCGGCATGCCTGGTGGAGTGGGCGCTAAATATCGTAGTATCTATACCACTCTTAGACAAGGTTTGCTTTATCCACCGACTAATAGTAGATGGGGATACGACGGCATATGGCCTTTTATAACTAATAAATAAATATTCTTGATTAGTTCTCAAGTGGCTCGTTCTGTCGACATACGCTAACAAGGCATCAGCTGGACAAATCGCAGATCGCAATCGTTGTCTGAAGAATGGTATATTTAAGTAAGGCTGATTTGCCCCTAATCGTGATGTTTTAATCATATCTGGTATTTTGATTTTCAATTGATCGGATCTAAACTCAATATTCTTTACAATAATTTTAGATAATGTCTGCACCCTATGGGCAGTTATAAGTGCCAGTAATGTAACTACCTTCTTTGTCAATTGCTCCAAAGAAATGTTATTGTTAGGGTACAGGTTCGCTAAAAACTCCAAGACTTGTGTTGGAGACCAAGTAATATTATATTTTGGTAAAGGTGGCCGTAATCTATAAAAACCTTTGAATAACCTAGTGATTCGATCGTCAGATCCGACTTTTGCCCCAATCGCGAGCGACAGTGCTGAACGGTATGAGTTCAGCGTGCCATAGCTAGCGCCCCCATTATACATATCAGTTAAAAAATAAATAATATTGGGTATGGAAGTTTCATATACATCTATATTATTTTGACTACAGAAAGTAGTCCAATGATTAAGGCCTGATCCATATTGTTTGAGGGAGCTACTTGACAAGGACGACATCATTATGTTTATCGCAGACGGTGGTACACTTCTTCTCAATAGTGCTGTCCTGCTATCAGAGTAAGCGTTGGGTGGCTGTTGGAAACAGATAGCAATACATTATCATCTGGATTAAATGTGACTACATTTGAACACAAGAGTGTCTGAAACATGGGATACCACGGCTGTGTTGGCCAGAATGGGACCACGACTATGCCCTCTGCTTTGTCTGTCACCATTTTTTTTAAAACCTTTAATATAATGGCAAATGGTGGAAAGGCATAGAAATAAATATCTTGCCAACTTAAGGTGAACGCATTTATAGCGAATGCACCTGGATCTCTATGCCACGACACATATTTGTCACATTTTCTGTTGATCCTAGATGCAAACAAATCAATCTCAGGTTTTCCTAGTGTGTCTACAATAGTTCTAAACGCATAGTCGTTGAGCTCCCATTCTGTATCAGGATGCGTGCGCCTTGATTCCCTATCAGCTACTTCGTTCTCTTGTGAACTGATATAAGATGCGAACACGAAAATGTTTCTATTTTCGCACCATTGCCATAACTCCTTAGTAACTTGATTAAGATGGGGAAATCTTACTCCGCCCATACGGTTTACGTACGATATTGCGGTTGTATTGTCGATTCTAAGTATGATCTGACAATTACCTAAGTCTTTAGCAAATATTCTGAGACCAAAGTATGCTGCTAATAATTCTAAATAATTAATATGCATATTTGATTCTTGAATACTCCATGAACCACTGGCAGTTGCAGCACCACATGCTGCCCCCCACCCTTTTTTACTGGCGTCTGAGAAAATCTCTAATTTATAACTGTCATCTCTAATAGGGTTGGAAGTGTATTTAATTGATTGTAACCACCAATGAAAATCCTCATTTAAAGTGGGGGGTATAGTCATATAACTGTTATAGTCATCATTATTTAACAATGCAAGGTATTTACACCTTTCCATTGTCTTTGTGTATAACCAGCCATATTGGACTGCGGGGCAGGATGACGTAAGAAGTCCTAGTAACCTAGCAAAATTCCTGATTTTACACCTATCTTCATTAATAAATAGCTTTAATTCGTTTTCTATTGTGGCTCTTTTTTCATCTGGAAGCCTCAATTGAAATTTTTCCGTGTCTATGATGAATCCTAAGTACTTGCAAGTTGTCTTAGGAACAAGACAACTCTTGGTCTCGTTGATAATGAAGCCAAGAGACTCGAAAAGCTCTTTAGTTAATTTAATATTTTTCTCACAATCGGAGTAAGACTTCCCTATCATACAAATATCGTCTAAATAAATTGTTGACATTAATCCTAACGATCGAAGTACTGACATAACTGGTTTTAATAGTTTTGTAAAGACAAAGGGCGCAGTACTTAAACCAAAGGGTAATACATTAAATTCGTACATTTTGTTCTCCCATTGGAACCTTAAATATTTTTTAAATGACATATGTATAGGCACTAAAAAATAAGCATCTTGGAGATCTAGACTTGCCATATAATAACCTTCAGAAACTAATTTCAAAGTAGTTCTCAGATCCTCTATTTTAAAATGTTCAGTTTTAATAAATTTGTTCAGAGACTTCAAATTCAAAATGAATCTATTTTTGCCATTAGGTTTTTTGACTAAAAAATAACTCGATAAGTATTGTCCAACACATGGTTCGCATTCTGAAATGGCACCATTGTTTTGAAGATCATAAATAGCTTGTCTATACTCGCATTTTTCGGGTATGGATAAATTATGTACAAGAGGGACTCTTGTTTGTATAACTGGTCCATTGAAGGGTATACTGTAACCTCTAACCCAAGACAATATCATTGGATCGTTGGTTATAAGTCGCCATTGGTTGTAATAGTGCGAAAGTCTTCCTGAAGTACATACCGTTGCTACCCGCGGCGCTGCGACGGCGGCGGCGCGCGTGGCCGATAGCGCGGCTGCGGCGGCGGCGGCGGCGGGAGCGGCGCACGGCGGCGCGGCGGCGCTGGGTACTGCGCACTCGCGGGCTCGGCGCGCCGAGTCGCAGCTGGCGGTCTGCTGTTCGGATACTGCGGCCTCGAGTTTTTTGAAGGTGCTGTTTGATTGTTCTTAGGCGCCGAGGCTTTTGTCGGTAGCTTCATATCAGTTGCCGATTTGTTTATCGCTTTTACTGCTCTGAGGGTCTCGGAAAGTTTCTCACCGTAGAGATATTTATCTATTTCGGTGTCATACAGCTGATCCCGAAGTTCTTTTCTAATCATGGAACCTATAAAGCCGCGGCGGGCCATTGACTCACTAAATTGTGAGTCACGACCTGCTTCTATCATCAGCTTAATGATCTGTGGATCTTTGTGCTCAGAAGATAATAATAAGGTTAGGGCCTGACCAACACAAGAAATTGCAGCAGTATATTGCTTCTGCTTATTTTCTATGGCTTTATCTTTTTTAAGTAAGGCCTCGGAAAGAGCAGCTTTGATTTCAGGGTTCAACAAGGGTGCTTCAATTTTCTTACAGTTGTCTGGTGTGAGGTGTTTCTCTAGCAACTCCTTTCTGGCTTCTTTAGGCAGACCAGAAGTGGAAATATGTTCCCAGCGGATAGCTATATCCTTCTGTAAGTCAGGGCCGTATTTTTTATCTTTAGAAGGTGCCTCACCCAATAACATCATTATCTCTTCATCGATTTCAGGTTCGACGGTATCAATAGGCAGAAGTGTAACATCCGATGAACTAGGTTGAACGTCGGGTACATCTGCCAATTTATTCTGGCCTGAACTAGATTCGCATAGTGGTTCAGGCTGTGGTTCAGGTATCGGTTGCGTCTCGATCAACTCAATAACCTCTTCAGGTTCTGGTGATTTCTCTAGGTTCACGTCTGAAATTGTATTTATTTTATAATACTTACATAACATAATATACTACTCCGATCAGGTAGGTACATAGGTATTATCCTATAAAGTCGCAGCCGATGTTTCATAAATATAAAAGATATCGTAACTAGGCAAGGTCATAGTCCCGTAAACTATACACAGGCCTTTTTGTTATTATGTGAGAGTAACACCCCGTTCAGATGTACACAACACATCTATTTTGCACGGCGATAGTCCGTTCAACTACCCACATTGCATGGATTGAAGTATGGAATTTTTATGAGAGTAACATCCCTTACAGATGTACACAACATTCTTCCGTACTTCTTAATTACATTATAATATTTACCCTGATGATGCGACGGAACAGGTGAAAGCTGGTAGTTTACACTCGACGTTGAACTATGGCTTGAACCCGCGCGAACTTTGCGACGACGATTCAATTTTCTTTCCAGTTTTCGTAATTTTCGTCGAATATATTCTTCACTATCATGATCACTTCGTTTACGCTTCGGCATGATTATATTTTATACAAAAAACCAACACTATAAAACTTTATATAATTTTAAAATGTTTTTGCGTGTGGTGAACGGCGGAGCACAAAAACGCTAATGAAAATGTAGGTGGCTGTGCCAAGCGGTATGGGTAGATACCCGCATAAAGTTGATATTTTTTTATAGCTACCTACTATAAACTTGTGTGGAGGAATGGCGATACAATACGTGTACTACAAATTGACATCTAATCTCGAGGACGAAGCATGAGTATAATTCGCTATTCTTGGCTATTACCTAATCTTATTTGTATGAAAAAATAGCAATTCTACACTAGTATCTCTGAATCAGTCCCCAGTCACCAAATGTTTATCACAACATGGTGATAAGCCGGAGTCAATGTAGGGACTAGTCTAATACTTATTTATGATAAATAAATATAATAACAAAATGCTAGGAAAAAAGTTGTTCTCTACAGGTTTTATCTAGGTGATATTTTAGAGACGTGACATAACCAAGTTAAAATAAGCTTTACTTCATCCCACCTATTTTTTCAATGATAAATTTACTATCTATTGCTTAGGTGGGTAGGTACTTACTTAACATTTAATGAGTGAAATCCTTTTCTATTGAAGTATAGGTGTTCATCATTGCCCAGCTTAATGATGGTAACATGTGTGCATGTGGGCAAATTGTATATCCTTTGGAATCTGTAAGGTAAGAACATACACATTACAATATAAATCCTACATATATCTGTATATTCTCAATTCTTAGGAAAATATAATAATATAATTGTTGACATCATAAAAATAATTCCACTTACTCTTCTTTTATATGTGCCTATTCTTTTGTGGAGTTTGAGTGAAAACTATAATTTTTTCCATGATGGAGTTGTGGTAAAAGCAGGTGGCAAAAGCACTAAGGGTACATAGCACCTGAAATAAGCATAATAAGTAAATTCAAAGCAAAACAAGAATCTTAACAAGTGTTATTATTGTACTCCATACTGTCTTACCTTTATTTCCAAAGTTATCTTCCACGACCCTTTGGATGCAGTGGAAGCTCTTACTTCCACACAAAGATTTTATATGTTGACCTATTAAGACTGAATAATAAATAACTAAAGTTTCCTGCATCTCATCGACATTTTCCAACTTTCGCCGGGAAATGTAAAGTCTTTGGCGTCTCTGCCTAACAGTTTTATTACGCGCTGCCGCGGCAAAAGCCGAGCTTACTGTGAAGCTCGGCTTTTGCTTTTTGTATTTATGTTGTAGTAAATTTTGAAATTTCAATTAAAGAAGATTTGTATTGTAACCTCAATAAAATGACAGTTTCGCGTATCTCGACACTCACACAAACTTACTACTATATACACACATTGACATTTTATTCGGTAGCGACAGGGGTCCGGTATTCGCTCCAGCTGCGAACACGAAATTCGAAATGGAGCTATAGCACCTGTCAAAATGGGCGCGTTGGCTACGCATTCCTATACAAGTAATCTTTCGTTAATGTTGGTTCGATTGATGGAATCGCGCGAATGAAACATTGTCTGCCTTCTGTGTGTTCGTTATCCGTGGATCACGTGACACGTCGACAGGTAATGTCAGTTCCATACATTTTATATCTTTCGACTGACGAAATAGCCAATGGAATGAAACTTTGTCTAAAGGCCCTGGTATACCGGCGGCGAGCGGCCACGCACGCTGCTATCTGCTGTGCAATCTCCGCAGACCACCAGTACACCTGCTTCTTTGCCGGGCTGGGCTTAACCCTAGGCATCGCCGCATCGCAGATATGCGACATGGCTCTCCTGAACCATTCCGCCTCTGCGTCGACATCGGTAGGCCTGGCCGGTGACGGAATCCAGGCCTGAGCCTCCCGATTTAGGCGCCTGAGCGCTGGATCCGGGGGGTTCACGATAGTCGGTTGCAGGTTAGGTGGAGGGAAGACGTTGAGCCGAATGTACTTATGGTCGGAAACCGTCTCCTCCTCCTCCACCACGCGCCATCCCTGGACGCGGCGGGTGAGAGCAGGGGTCGCGAACGTGACATCCACGACCGAACTGAGCCCCCGCCGCTCCCAGGTGGCGACACTCCCCCGATTGAGGACCTCTAGACCACGGGTGTTGGCCCAGTCCTCTAGTACTCGTCCCTTGTCGTTGGTTTCCCGGGAGCCCCAGGCCAGAGACCAGGCGTTGAAGTCTCCCAGGACCAAGACAGGACGAGGACGGCACGCGGCGAGAACGATGTCCAGTTCAGCGAGCCGTAGCTCAAACTGATACTGGTCAAGGCTTGGCGAGAAGTAGACGGCCACGACAGCCATACCCTCGTAGTCCGCCGCCACACAGCTTCGGGCCCTTGCAATGAATGCAAGGCGATGCCCCCGAAGACGGTCGCTACGCCGTCCAGGTCCACCGGGCTTCCGGGGTGGGCCCAGTACGGTTCAGCGACCACGACCACATTGATAGACCACTCCACGATGCTCTGGTACAGAAGATCCTGAGCACCGATGCAGTGGTTTATGTTCACCTGCAGAATGCGGATTGGTGTGTCCATTATTGGACTTCCATTTCCGCATCCCGCCGCGAATGTGGCCGCTCCTGAGCGGCACCCCTACTAGCCGGTGCGGACGAACGGAGCTTTGGCCTCGAGGCGGCGCAGGTTCAGCTGTCCGCCCAGTGCTCCGCTGCTTTGCCCTCCGCTACGCATTTACGAAGCCCCCAACAAGGAGGCTCCGTCCGTCCACAATCTTCTGCGCCGCTGCGACGGGGCAGTTGACGACTGCCGTACCGTGACTGGTGGGGCTGAACCGAATTTCTCCAGCTCTCACCTGATCACGGGGGCAGCCGCCCGCCTCCACGACAGCGGAGATAACTTCCTCCGTCGTGGCCGCATCATCCAGACCCGAAATGCGCAAACCTGCGCATTTGTTGGGTCTGGTGACGCGGATGGCTTCCGAGTCCAGCGACTCCCTAAGCCTGGCCGCTATGGCGTCAGCTTTGGGGCCGCTGGTGGCGCCGGAGACCTCGAGTAGGCGAGCCCCGGTGCGAGTCGTTTTATACCGGAGCCCATTAATCTCAAGGGCCTTGTGGTCTACGGAGGCTTTCACCTGCCTCAGGACCTGGGCGTACCCCACGCCCCTTTCCACACCCTCCGTCGTCACCGTCAGGATGACGGCAGTGGAGCGTGGGGCGCGGAGCCTCTTCGGCGCCTTCGCCGCAGCGGCTTTGGCTGCCTTCTTGGCCGCTTTCCTGGCCTTTTTCGTGGCTCCCGCTACCTCGCATCCCTCCCCTCTGGAGGAATGCTCGGTTGTAGCGGGAGCGCCGGTTATAGCGGGGGCGAGGGTGCCGCACTTCTTCCCCTTTCCCTTCGCCCTATCGGGCGTTGGCTTCGCCGGGGGGGCAGCGGTCGTGGGACCGTAGTTTCCACTGGCGGGATTTCCTCTGGCGACCGTCGCGTAGGAGGCGGGCCGCACCAGCGGAGGACGGTACGCCCGGTCCTCAAGTGCGCCAAGGCGCCTCTGGATCGCCGCCAGCAGCTGCGTTACGCTTGTTGGCGACTCGGGTCCTGGCCTGGGCGTTGGTTTTACCACCTTTGGCGCTGGTTTAGGCACCGCTATCCCCCCAGCACCGGGGGCACCCCGGGCTGGCGGTGCATCTCGGAGGCCTGGTGCAGCAGGGCCTCCGCAGGCCTCCTGACTAGCTGGGTCAGCTTTGCAACCTCCCCGCGGAGGACCCGTTGCTGCTCCAGCGAGTCAGCGAGCTCAGTTTCCAGGGCTGCAACCCGGTCCCTGAGCTTCGCTTCCTTCTCGGATACGCTCCGAGAGAGGAGCTCCTCTAGCGCTGTCTTGGCGACGGCGACATTACCCACCACCGTCTTTTTCTTCCCGGCCACGTTTTTGGCACCTTTGGTGGTGTCCGTGATCCGGGCAAGCGCTGCGAGGAGCACCCTCGCGGCGGGAACGCCTTGGTCCCTGCCACTTGGTAGTGGGGGGATGTGCACAGGTACCCTTCCCGCCGTAGTGGCCAGCAATTTTGCCGGCCGATCGTCCTCGATCGAGCGGACCGCCCCTTGTCCAGAGGAGCATCTGCTCCGGTCCAGAGCGGGTCCACATGAGCGAGGCCTCTTTCGCCGGAGACTCTTAGCCTCCATTTGGCTGGCAGTTGACTCGCTGTCAGACCTACCCGTGGACGCAATCTCCGCGTCCGTCCCCTCTCCCACGGGTAGTGGTGGTGGAGTGGCGGGCCTGACGAAGTCCGCGTCGCTTTTTTTTTTTTCGGTGGTTTTGAGGCACACCGTTGGGCCTGTGGGACTGTGGTGACCCCTCCCATATACCACCCGGGATGAACCCGGGCGGGGGTCGCCATGGCTGGTCACCGAATGGGTGTCCATTCGACCACCAGTCACAGCAAGGGATTCCCCGGACGGAGTCCGGGTACCCTCATGGGTAGATGACATCATGACAGCTGACAGCTGACAAGAACGGACGTGTTTTCGTAATACTGTTACTTTTAAAAGATTTTAATTGTAATTTTCATTTATTTCGAACTATAAATGAGTACAAAGTGTGCCGGTTGTGATGCCGAGATTAAGAGTATATTGTTTATGGAATGTTCGCAAGAAGCATGCCATAAATTGTATCACTTGAAGTGTCTTGCATTAACAACTGAAAAGTTTGAAGCTTTTACCGAAGAACACAAAAGTCAATGGATGTGTCCGGAATGTATCAACGCTATTCCAAAACGGGATAATACGGAGACGCCGATTAGAGGTACTAATGCCTTAAATAAAACATTTACACCGGGCAACTTTGTAAATAAGGAGCGAGGCAGCAGAGTTAAGTCGAAGGAAAGCAGTGTGAGTGTTAATGAGTATCAACTGCTCGAGGAGATGCGTAAATTTCACTTCGAAATTATATGCAGATTTAATGACCAAGCGAAGGAATATGCCATGCTACAAAGTAGATTTCAACGAACAGAAAATGAGATTCGAGAAGTAAAAAAAATAATGGAGGTAGTTCAAGAAAAGTCAGAAAGTGGAAGCCCTAGAGGCAAGAATTAAAGATCTCACGGAAAAAAATGAGCAGTTAGAAGGGCGACTCAAGGCGCAAAGTCAACAGATAAATAAAGAGATAACAGAATATAATATTCCTAAGAAGCCCACATTATCATTTGCTAATGCATTGAAACAAAATTCAAAGCAGGCAAAAGAAACCGAAGTAGTAGTAGCAGCGAAGGAATGTGTGGCCACTAAATCGGGCGACGATTGGAATTCTAAACAGTTGCAAGATAAAAATATCGAGGCAGAACAACTTCCTGATACTAATATTTCCGTTAATTGGACTACGGTTAGCAAGAAAAAAACACGATTTCCTAACAGAGAAGTGAGAAAAGGTGAAGGTATTAATACAAATGAAATTAAAGGGGCAGAGCGGAAAAAACATTTACATGTCTGGCGGTTAGAGAAGAATACATCTAAAGAAAGCTTAGAAAATTATGTAAAAATAATAATTGGAAAGGAAATTTTAGTGACAGTCGAAAAGATAAAACATAAAACTGAACGAGACTACGCGTCATTCATTATAGGAGTTCCTGAGAGTGAATACGAGAAATTGTGTCAGCCAGAGCATTGGCCTCTTAATATTGAGTACTGTGAGTGGGTGTGGTTTCGCAGATCACATGATAAAACAAAACCAAACCAATAGATATATTGAAATAATCTATCAAAATGTACGAGGGCTGCGCACAAAATTGGAAGATTTCTATTTGGGTATTGCATCCTCAAGCGCAGACTTATTTGCTATCACGGAGACAGGCTGCAATGAGTTCATAAATGACTCAGAATTTATTCCTCAGGGCTACAAAATTCTACGATGCGACCGCGCAGATGGGCGTAAGCAGGGCGGCGCGTGTCTCGTGGCCACACAGGGTTTAGAACTTCGCCGAGTGTCAGCGATTGACGACGTAAACATTGACAATCATGTATTTGAATTAGTTTGTGCTACTGTATACCGACATAGTAGATTTTTATTTTTATTGTGCGTGGTTTATATCCCACCGAATAGTAGTGAAAATGAATATTTACTGTTATTTAGATTGATTGAGCAGTATTGTAACAGTTATAGTGAAATAATAGTAGTCGGAGATTTTAATTTATATTCTTGTTCCGAGTATGTAAATAACTACTACGAATATTTTGTGGCGTATTGTGGATTCACTCAGTGCAACAGTATAGGTAATTGTATTGGTAGGTGTCTGGACCAAGTGCTTAGCACGTTCGCGGAATGTGGGGGTGTAGTGGTGAGCGAGGCAAAGCCGCTGGTAAAAGTTGATGTGCAACATCCACCGCTCGAGGTTATGGTTCGCCCGCCCGGCGGAGGCTGGGCCGGCGTCGACTCGGGGGCGCTGCCACATGAAGACCTGTATAATTCTGGTGAGTACACGCACGAGGCATTTCAAAGATATAACTTTAATAAAGCAGACTTCCATTCCTTGTATTCAAAATTAGGGGCCATCGATTGGTCTCCCTTATATGATTTAAATTTAGAAATGAGTTTAAATTTTTTCTACGATAGTATAAACTCCATTATCCAGGACTGTGTTCCCAGGAAAAAGCGAATTCGTGTAAACTCGAGGTACACTTACCCCGAGTGGTACACGGTTGAAATAATTCGCGACATTAAATTGAAAGCTGTACTTCATAAGCGATATAAATCGAGCAGACTAAATAGTGATTACGAAGCCTTCGCTCAGTGTAGGGCTAGGGTAAAACAAAAGATACGAGGGGCTAGACAAAAATATCAAGACCGCATTCAAAACGAATTCCAGAAGGATCCTAAATCTTTTTGGCATTTTATTAAATCACAACGAAGTTCAAGGAACCCACAAATGATTTTAAAGGACGGGGTGGTACTGGCAAGTAATGAGTGTGTTGGAGAGTTCGCGGATTACTTCCATTCCGTATACAGCACCGCGACACCGAAGCTTAATGTACATACGGCGATAGCGGAGGCCGGGGGCGAGAATGCTGGAGCTAGAATACATCTGGACCGACTGCAGTTACCGGATGTAAAACGCGCGCTGCAAAAACTCAAACCAAAGCGTTCAGTGGGACCTGACGGCATCCCACCTTACATTCTTAGGGATTGTCGGTCAGTATTCGCGGAGCCATTGCTCCACATCTACAATGAATGCTTACGGGCAATGGTGTTTCCAGACAGGTGGAAGTTGACCAGGGTCATACCAGTGCCGAAAGGCAGCTCATGTTCAAGGGTGGATGAATACAGACCAGTTGCAGTGCTGTCTAGCTCAGCGAAGGTATTCGAGTCAGCTATTCATAGTAGTATACTGATGCAAGTGAGCCCACAGCTCACAGATGCCCAGCATGGATTCCGACCGAAGAGAAGCACCACTAGTAACCTGCTCGCTTATGTATCAGAGGTAGTTCCGGTGGTTGATAGAGGAGGTCAAGTTGATGCGGCATACTCCGACTACCGAAAAGCATTTGACCTGGTAGATAATGATGTACTACTGAAGAAGCTAGCTAGCATGGGCTTCACCCCACACCTGCTTAATTTTTTTGCCAGTCATATGAAAGATAGGCAGCAGTACGTGGAATACGGGGGGCAAGTATCGCAGCCATATTTTAC
Organism: Eilema caniola; assembly: GCA_949126895.1. Classification (NCBI taxonomy): domain Eukaryota; kingdom Metazoa; phylum Arthropoda; class Insecta; order Lepidoptera; family Erebidae; genus Eilema; species Eilema caniola. Next base: position 2,509,411 of record OX421461.1, on the reverse strand, counting down.
CAGGTCCGGCGTAAGTCAAGGGAGTAACCTTGGACCACTGGAGTTCATTATAATGATTAATGATCTACCCGGAGTGGTCCAAGATGCGAAATGCTTAATGTTCGCAGACGACCTTAAGCTTTCCCTCCCTGTAAATAACTTGGAAGACTGCAAGAGGTTGCAGAAAGACATAGATAGGGTGGTAGCCTGGAGTAAAGATAATCTCTTGCACTTTAATACCTCAAAGTGCGTGGCAATCACCTTCTCGCGTAAGCACGCACCCTTCTCGTATAATTATACGGTAGATGGTACGCAGATGGTAAGAGTTACCGAGGTTAGGGATTTAGGGGTTAGTCTTAATGCTGAGCTAAGGTTTAGTGATCACATTGTTATATGTTGTAAAAAAGCATATAGGAATTTAGGTTTTGTCTTAAGAACAGTAAAGGACTTCGAAAATCTAAATACAATTTCTTCCTTGTATAACGCGTTGGTAAGAAGTCAGTTAGAAAGTAACGCAATCATCTGGGCCCCACATGAAGTTAAATATAGCCTCATGTTGGAGCGAGTGCAAAATAAATTTATAAGATTTTTATATCTAAGAAAATATGGAGTATACCCATTGTATCCGTTAATGTACCCGACGTTATTTGTTCTGGGTATGGTCGGATATAATGAACTCAAAGTTAGGAGGGAACTCACGATCGTTTCGTACCTATTCAAGGTATTAAAGGGTGGGATACAGAATACAGACTTATTAGAGCAAATCAGCCTATGCGTCCCGGATAGGTACGTGTGGCGGCGCCGCCGGCCGCCGCTGCTGGCGGTGCCGCGCGGGCGCACCAACCTGCTGAGCGAGGCGCCGCTGACGCGAGCTCTGCGCACACTCAACAACATTGCGGAGGAGATAGACCTATTCTGTTGCTCGCTGAGTGGATTCACAATGATAGCATTAAAAATAATTTGTTATTATAATAATTAGACAGATTAACACTATCATATTGGTAACAACCTGTTAAGATAAATGTTTTCAGAAAAAAAATACATATATATTTTTAAATTGTAAATTGAATTTCCATCATTTGACATTACATTATTGTGAACTTGACATTAAATATGTAATTTTGACAATTGAATTGAATGACTAATTTGACATTATTTATTGAATTATTATTTTGACATTGTGAATTTAATTATTATTTTGACTTTATTAATAGAATTATTACTTTGACATTATTATTTGAATTATTATTTTGACATCATTAACTGAATTATTATATTGTTAACTGAATTATATTATTATTTCTGATATGACATGCTCATGAATAATATTTGAAATGGTAATTGTATCTTCTTTAAAGATTAATGTGTTCTGAAAATTATTATATAGTTTTTGAATAGTTAATAATGATTTTATTGAAGTTTTAATAGTTTTGAAGCATGACTGTGTATGAAATTGTAATTATTATAATTATGTTGCTACTCTGTCGCATTGGGTCTGCCCCGTAATGACACTGTATGTATGTAATGAATAAATAAATAAATAAATAAATAAATTTATCCTTGTTCGTTTCCATAGTCATTTTTCATTTTTTGTTTGTTGTGATGCCCTAGGCACTGAGTTCCCCCCAGCGATGCATCCCATTGCCGGGCGTCAGAGCGTGGGGTTCGGGGTGATTTTTTATAGAGGTTTTCTTCCTCGCAACTCCGAAGCGCCACCGTGCCCGTCTGTTGTTTATTTATTTATTTATTTAATAAAAAATTGCCAGACGGGGTTACGGCTCGGCCGATCGATGGTCCCTATGGGACCGTATACTTCGCCACTGGTCGCTCAGTGGCAAGGTACTCGTCGCCCTGAGAGTTCTCCGCTAAGTACGCTCTGCTTAGCAGAGCGCATGCGGAGAACTCGCAACCGGCCATAAAGGCCCCCCCTCCTTGGTGGACTATTAGCCATGGGCGACGACGTGCGCCTCGGGCGAAGCCCACGTCGTCGTCCACGTTACCAGGGTGCACCACGTGGAGGTTGTCCTACCTAACACCCCTGGCTGGCAACCCTGAAATCTTTTTATAATCGTTACCTGAGAGGTCTAGTTTTGTGGTATAAATTACCATAGAGCCATCGATGGGGTACTTAGGGTTCGTAATTGATGGGGTGCGACTTCTGATATGATTCCGGGGTACCCGTCTCAGTGGCGCAAGGAGGTACTGAAGTGAGACTTAAGACCTGCCCCGAGAGAAATCGAAGAGGAGCGATTTCGATTCCGTCAGGTGTCTTGGAAGATTATAAAGAATGACTTTGACAACCAGGCGTAGGCACGCTATATATGTGGCGGTTAGACCCCTCATGGAGGAAGGGCTGAAGAGATGCCGTGGTAGTTTCTCCTACCGCCTGATATGGGTACTCACAGGGTATGGCTTCTTAGGCGAGTTCCTACATCTAATAGTCCATTAGTCCAGGAGTAAACGCCCGTAGGCCATAATTGCCGGGGCTATACCATGGGTACGCCACTTCATAAACTGGCAGAATGCTCGAAACTGGTGTTGGATCAGAAAACCAGGAGCTGCCCCTCGCCGGCAATGGGGTGTAAGTAAAAAGTAGAGAGTGTTTAAATGTATTTTCATGCAATTCTTTGGGACCGATTCATTATTTAGGTGAGGCATTGCTCCTTGCGTCTAACCTTCTTTCGAGGCGGCAGTGATCCATGTTTTGGGGAAATCAGTTTGTCTGCGTACTTCCCTGATTAGCAGAGGGCACATTTCCACAAAGAGGCATTCCTCAGGATGCGCCACATGGAAGTCTAGTAGCTCAGCAGCCTCGTGTAATCTGTCACCTATGACACCTCTTTATTTGCATTTTTCTTTTGTCGCAAAATTTGCACTGGACAAAAAACCGCCGTTAAAGACACTACTCAAAATAATCATTTCGCAAAATAATAAAATTATTATTTTTTTATCAAAAGTTGGCTAGGACAACTGGACAGGGAAAGTGGATGATCGGAAACAATGGCGCACTTTGGGAGAGCCCATGTGGACATGGAAATGGACTGCAATAGGTTTATTGATTTGTCAAAAACGGCTGTGTTATCAATCACTAGTTTTTTCGCTATGTTAAATAAAAATAATTAAATAAAGTAAGTAGGTATGTTATTTCGCTATGTTAAATAAAAGTGATTGAAGTTAAACCTACTTTCTTCTTTTTATATAAATAAAAATTAATGGTGTTAAGAGCAAGACTCGAGTACGGCTTGACTAATTGAGTAATTTTTTTCGGATATTCCTCAAATTCCACGGAAAGCTTTTATATTGAAAAAAAAAAAATATTTCAATGGGTCATGGGAAAGGGAAAAAATATCCACATGGGCGAATAGGAACGGGAAAGGAATTTCACGGACGGGAACGGGGTGCCGCGGTTGTCAGCAAGTGACTACATAAAAACTTGTAAAAAACTAGCTTTCAACACTGTGGATTTCGACGTTCTCCTAGCCATTTTAAGCTCTCTCAACATTACTCCATCGGCTATTGACTTTTTTTATAGTTACCTATTATTCATCATGGTCTGATACCGCTGCGGGTGTACCGCAGGGTGGCGTTTTATCTCCCTTGCTCTTTTCATTATTTATTAACACTATTTCTGATCAACTTCTCTCTTCCTACCACCTTTATGCAGATGATTTACAAATCTTCTGCCAGACAGATGTGAACGGACTGTCTCAGGGTATTGCCACTATTAACGCCGATCTGGCCTATCTTAGTGCATGGACTGCTATGTATTGCCTCAAGATTAATCCCGGTAAGACTCAGGTAACCGTAATTGGCAGCTCAAGACTTCTGCCAAAGGTTGACTGGTCGGCACTACCCAAAATTCACTTTGAAGGAACTATCATCCCCATAAGCGATACAGTCAAGAACTTGGGCATATATCTTGACAAAACCATGTCATGGTCAACACAGGTGCAAAACATCAGCCGCAAAATATTCGCCAACGGTGGTTCTCTGAGGAGATTACGTAATTTTCTGCCAACCGAAACTAAAATTGCGCTAGTGCAATCCATACTCCTCCCTATTCTGGACTATGCCGATGTCAGCTACCTCGATCTTAATGAGGACCAACTTGATAAACTAGAGCGACTCCAAAACTTCTGTATACGATTCATTTTTGGCTTGCGCAAATATGATCATGCATCCGAATTTCGTAAAAAACTCAAGTGGTTACCAGCCCGCCTTCGCCGGAATACTCACATACTCGCTCTCCTTTTTAATATTTTATTTAACCCGACTACTCCTCTCTATCTAAAAAAACGTTTACAATTTCTGCGAGACAATAACAGTAGAAACTTGAGATCCACGGAAAATTTAACCCTGGCAATAGTGACGCATTCTACAAGCTTCTATGACAAATCCTTCACAATACAAGCTGCACGACTGTGGAACGCGTTGCCTGTGAATATAAGACGAGCACAGTCGCTTACCACATTTCAGAGACTAGTAAAAGAGCACTACCTAATGATATGACCGTTTTTTTGCAATTAGGCTATATATATTTGCACGCAGTATATATTTGTATATTGTACATGGATATGTATATATGTACCAGTCCGCCTTCGCCGGAATACTCACATACTCGCTCTCCTTTTTAATATTTTATTTAACCCGATTACTCCTCTCTATCTAGAAAAACGTTTTCAATTTCTGCGAGACAATAACAGTAGAAACTTGAGATCCACGGAAAATTTAACCCTGGCAATAGTGACGCATTCTACAAGCTTCTATGACAAATCCTTCACAATACAAGCTGCACGACTGTGGAACGCGTTGCCTGTAAATATAAGACGAGCACAGTCGCTTACCACATTTCAGAGACTAGTAAAAGAGCACTACCTAATGATATGACCGTTTTTTTGCAATTAGGCTATATATATTTGCACGCAGTATGTATTTGTATATTGTACATGGATATGTATATATGTAGGTATTGTATATAATTATATATATATATATATTTAAATCGCCGAAGACTTGTTGCGTCTTTTCAAAGTCGAACCCTATGGCGTCTACCATTTCCAATGACTTTTTAATTGTTATTCGTGCGAATATAGTTACATTGCTGTCATGTGAATTCTACTGTCGACGAGAAATTTTGTTTCGGTACGAAAATTAGATATTCATTTTGAAATAATTCTCGCTGGTTTTTTGCATCCGTTCTCGATGGAAATCATGTGACACATTGTATATTTTTGTATTCGTTCCATGCATTTAATCTTTTTTCTTATTAAAATAAAATAATAATAATTATAAATAATAATATAAATAATACAAATAATAATAATAATAATAATAATTTGATGGCACAAATTTGTCACAAATTTCGACCGGGTGAGTACCACCGTGCACTTTTGCGAAAAACCCTCCATAGTAATCCAATCTCGGTTGGATTGCGTTCAGGGGTCAGCAAGTTCATAGCCGGGCAGGGGGGATTGAAGTCGCAGCACAAGTGGGACCGGTGGGTCTTGGCGTAGTCTAGTGGGGGGTGGCGCGGGGCGACGCGCCGAGCAGGGAGACCTGTAGAAACGGTGGTGCCGCTGGCCGCCCGCGGCATAGTACAGGGGCCCAACCGGGACTAACCACCCTGGGAGGCTGCCCCACCAGGTCGCGCATAATCCCGATATGGCTAGTCGTGCCGGTTGGTGACCGGACGAGGGAGCCCGGCGACCATACTCGGGGGGGTACGGGGGCCCTTCCGTTCGGCGCGTCGGCTCTCGCCATACCTCACATTCATAGATAAAACCAATATCCCACGCTTTGTCAGGCGGTGCTGCGGCAACAATCGCCTTTTTTTTTCACGCCTTCCCTCTTCATCCTCATGGCAGCGCACAACAACAGTAGATTGGTCTACACAGCGGCAAGAAACTCTCCCTCGGGCTCGCTATTTGAGGTGGAGTCTACGAACATCTGTGGGCTCCATACAAACCTCAACGCCGTCCACCAACACCTGGAGACGGCGAAACCAGCAATGCTGTTTCTTACGGAGACACAAATACGCCACCCTGATGACACGACCTACTTGCTCTACCCCGGCTATGTCCTTGAGGTGAATTTCCGCGCAAAAGCCGGGGTGTGTGTGTATGTCAGGGCGGATATTTGTTATCGCCGTTTGCGCTGCCTAGAGGACCTGTCCTTTTCCACCCTTTGGGTACACATAGACCATGGCTCTACGAGTCAGATCCATGTGTGCCTTTACCGCTCCCATACAGGAGATACCGAGACAACTCGACTCTTTGAATACCTGAGTCAGGCAGATGATGCGCAGGAGCGGTTTCCGAACGCTGAACTGGTGTCTTTGGGGGATTTCAACGCCCACCACGAGATCTGGTTGGGCTCCGCCAAAACAACCCACGCGGGAAGAGCCGCCCATGCATTTGCTCTGACGCATGGCCTGACCCAATTGGTACACGAGGTCACTAGGATACCAAAAAGGTCGGACCATGAGCCCTCTCTGCTAGACCTCCTGCTGACGAGTGACCCGGACCAGTACAGTGTTTCGGTGAGCGCCGCTTTAGGTGAATCCGACCATTGTCTGGTCCGTTCCGAGGTGCCCATTATAGCGCCCCCACAACGCGCGCAGAGGAAGCGGCGTCTCTGGCACTCGTCAGCGGACTGGGATGGACTGCGTGATTATTTTGCGTCCGTCCCGTGGGTTGAACGCTGCTTTGAGGGTAAGAACCCATCTGAGGCCGCAACTGCTGTGGCTGGTGAGATCAGTCTGGGCATGGAATATTATATCCCCTACACTGATGTGACATCAGGTGTACGCAGAGCGCGTCCCTGATTCGGGAGGGACGCAGCTGCAAAGGCTCGAGGGTACTCGTGACCTCAGGATTTCCGATAATGCGGACCGCACGTCGCTGCAACCTGTCGAGAGCATCTAATAAGTACTTTGCGGATCCATCCCAGCCCCTCTAGGCAAGTAGCAATTCGCTAGCCGGCGTTTGGTGGAATAGAATGACGAATGTATGGGATTTAACGTATATTACAGTCGTTAACGCATGTCAAATACGTCAAATCCTATACATTCGTCATTCTATTCCTTCAAACGCCGGCTAGCGAATTTCCACTTGTCTAGAGGGGCTGAGATGCGAGCAGTATTCCACGCAGGAACGAATTTGTGTCTTGTATAGAAGACACCGTTGCTCCGGCGTGAAAAACCGTCTCACTCTGTTCAGGACTCCGAGTTATTTAGTTTACAGCGAACATCCATACCGAGGATACTGAGGTTGTCCTGCAATGGCAGTGGCGTGTTCTGAAGAGTGGGAAGGGGAAGGAAAGGAAATATCTTTGCTGTAAACGCACATTTCGTCTTCTTAGCATTGAACTCTACCAAGTTCTCAGAGCCCCATTGGGAAACGTGGTTCAGAATCTGGTCAAGCTCAGTTAAAAAAAGCTGCCTTTTTCCGCGATATCCGACTGCTTATCCGCAGGACGTCCATGATAACTTCTTACATACCCCTCCTTACATAACTCTTCATACTTTGAACCTTCCTTACAACATGACTTTACTCCCTTCTCATAATATTTTCATACCACGACAGTCGCTTGGTTCTCAATTTTTCTTTCACTGGTGCCACTATCAAACCACACATCCAAATTTAACATTCGGATTTCCGCCACATACAGTTGTCTTTCATTCGTCGCTTTCAAGGAAAAACATGTCGATCCATACATTATGGCAGGTCTGAACATGAACTTATAGACTTTCCCCTTAAACTTGAGGGGAAATTGGGGATCACATATTGTGACTCTGACCTGCCGCCATTTCATCCACCCTGCATCTATTCTGTGCTTCACTGCTCGATCCGTTTCCTCAACCGCCTGGATAAGGGAGCCGAAGTAGCGGAAATTGGAGCAGACTGGTATTGGTGCACTATCTAATACCATGGCTGTAAAACTGGAGAGATCGCCGAAATCACAGAACATTCAGTCTTGGTTCTACTGCGCATAAGAGCCCTGGCGGAGGATGCGATCGCTCGGGGAGAGGTGATCATCAGCAAACAGCATACATCAGGAGCTCTCCTCTTGTATCTTCGATGTCAAGGCATCCATTATCAACAGGAAGAGATAAGAGCTTCGCGCCGAGCCCTGACGCAAGCCTATCGCCACATTGAACTCGTCGGCGTTGTCGGCAGCGGATCGTGCATAGGTTCTTGGTCGTCAGTACATCGCACAGATCTACTCTATGTACTTCCGCTTTCTCTTTCAAGGCCTACCATAAAACCGTTCTGGGTACCCGGTCATATGCTTTCTCGAAATTCACAAACACCATGAGTTTTCACACAGTTGGTGAAGAGGAAAAATGGCGTCTGTGGTCCCGTGGCCATGCTTAAGCCCGAACTGGTTATGGGTAACCACGCTTTTGCCTCTCGTACACGCTTCTCTATCACTTTCTCCCAAACTTACCATACTGTGTGACATGAGCTTTATTCCCTGATAGTTGTCGCGGTCTTACACGTCACCCTTATTTTTAAAGATGGGGATTAGTTACTAAATAGGTGATACCAAAATATTGTATGTAACCTATACAATTTTATAGTATTATTAATGGAACCAGCTTGGCTTAAAAGTATTCAGTGGATCACGAAGGGGCAGTGTGAAAATTACCTGGCCATGGCAGAACAATGTTTAGGAAACACTGCTTTATAGTGTCATTTGTTTTAATTTTGAATTCTAGTGGGCGAAATTTGGTAAATGTTGGATATTTTACCTTTATTTAGTTCATGACTGACATTATTATTTAAGAAAACTTGTTATTAGAATAGTTTATTGGCCGATTATTCCAAACATTCGGTTGTTTTTCAGCATTTCAACAATGGTTTGCCATTTGAATGAAAAAAGAAAACCTTTTTTTTAAATTTTGAGTTCCTAACATTTTTGTAAAATTTATGCCTGAATTTTTTTATAAAAAATACGAAATAATAAAAATCCCTTTTATTTCACTTAGTTTTCCATTTTATAACTAAATCTTTAGCTTCTTTTGTTCCTTGTACCCCCTTAGTCTCCGATTTAATTGACTCATACGACCCATTGATGATCAGGATTAGTTCTTTACTACATATCTAATTTTATCACAACCCATTTTTCGTGGCTATAAAGTACCTACTTCAGTTAAAATTTTATGGGTCGTTACGGACACTCATTTTCGTCAATTATTAAGTTTGGTTTATTTTCTTAATTGCAACGGTCAACGGTCCTTTACGACAATTGAAATTTCCGAACTCGATATTTATACCACTAGTGTTATTACGTCCGCGCTGGCCGGCTAAAAATATTAACAGAAACATGCCGCTTGCAAGTCGCGTGCCAACTCCGCCCCCTCACCCCTGTCACCCCTACGTCTCCTCTGGGACGATGTCGTTTTGTGTGACGCAATTAAATCACACATTAGAATTGATAAAAACTTTTATTATATACAGGAAGCCACATTATCGGCGTGTTATACGTAAACAAAATATCGACTATACGCCACTGATATACGGCGCACAGGAGCGACCTCCAAAATACGCGCGCCAAACAGCGGAACTAAGAAATACGCCGAAAAGCACTCCGGTGACAAAACAACCTCCATGCCAATATTTCACCCAGCGATTGTACTAACTTTAACACTACTTCTGGCTGAATTTGAGAGATGGTCAATCTTGCGTCCGTATACAGGATGCAACAAGTCAGTCGGACGCAACATCATCGGTAAAAACCGCCATGTAGGACGTAATATCAACTCCGGGATTGTATGTGTTTGGTATGGTATGTGTGTATAATATCTGATGTATATATTCTATAACAGTATTTGTAATTTAGTTTTTTTTTCTTTCTTTTTAATATAAGTATGTAGGTGTATATATATGTATGTATGTAGGTATTTATTTAATGAATTAAGTAAATTCTCCTTCACTTCTGTTATTTAAATAAGAATATTAAGTGTTAATAACTTAGTGTACACCATAAGCTACCTATTCTTGCAATTCAGTCCATATACTGGTTGTCTGGAAGAGATCGCAGATCGCGATAAGTCCGCCCATTGTGCAACTTTTTGTCATGTACGTATTCTCTGTAAGTATATTTTCTATGTTTGGTGTGCAATAAAGAGTATTTATCTTATCTTATCTTAATGTGCTAATAAGAAATGGTTTTAGTATAAAGCTACCAAATACAGCTGCTTGTCATAAAACTAGGAAACATAATTCGCGATGCGATTCGTTACTAATGTTATTTTTAAACTTGTTTTCTATTGAAAATTATAACCAAATATGTCACTCTTTTTTCTGGTGTGATTGATCGTAACATCCTTATGAGTGAGCTTGGGGCATATGTTTTCATACTAACAAAAGTTTGGGCTAGTTACTTGTTGATTTTCATTTGTATAGGTGTGTCTGGTAGGTTATTCAGCATCAGATCAATCTTGACTAGCAAAGTACTTTGCATTGATCTGATACTGACTGTAGTGACTGTACATGCACGGTGGTGTTGATGTTAAAGAAAACATACTCAAAATGATCTTCATCTATTGGTATTAAGATCATTTTGAGACGTTGCTAGTCAAAATTTATCTGATGCTGATTGCATACAGCTGTCAGTGCATAATATATGTTGTCTTTTGGCATTTATTGCTGCGCTATTGCATATTAGTTCAAAATAACTACAACATGAAATATACAATTGCCAATGCCCTGACTAAAGCTGTTGCTGTGTCCCCGTTGAAAAAAAATTAAATTATAGCCAACGTCTTCAAATCTTGAAGTGAATCGCATTAGCTGTATTTATTTACCAATCTTGGTCTTAACTCAAACATTGGCAGAAATGAATGCCAATCAACATAGCCACAACATAATATGCAAACATCCAACATTAATTATAAACAGTGTCCCGAAGCCATTCAAGGTATTGACCTAGGAGCTGGGATCTGCTTAACTACTTTTTCTCCAATATTTTGAATTGTCTTGGGCATCCCATGCAATGATAAGTGGCCGAGATTTCGTAGTAAGGTTTTGATATGCCTTGCGCCTTACCATACCTAGCCACAACTGACATTAATTTAAATATTTTTAAAATGGATGTGAAACTAGTAACATTGTTTCCATTAATATTGTATTCGTTTTTTTACGAGGCTTTTTTTATATCATTATGCCTTCATACAAATAAATATTACAATACATAACTTTGAATTTTTGGTCCTTGTTATGGTGTTAAATCTTGAATTATGTATGGAATTACTTTAAGTCAGAGTTTTATATTTACTATATAAGGAAATTTCTTATCATGTATTTGACATTAATTTGTCAAATACATGAAATTGATATTTTTTATTATTGATTTACGTATTTGAGAAAATATGAGAAAACACTAAACTTTACGCTTAAATGAAGAACATTATTGTCGCTGTAGCTATTAAATACATCAATACATAATAAAATCGTTTTCTAACAATACCATGTTGAAAAAATTGTATGTGTATCAAGATTACATACACAATGCGTTCATATTTGCAATTCAATTACAGAGAAGCCTGATATACAAAACACTTAACGGGGAATCACACCAATGTAGCAAGCAGGTAAGCATATAGCAAATTGCAAAGAAATTTGCTTTTTCACTAGAGACGGAGAGAAACATTTGCGGTGAAAATGTAGGGCAATCATTGTATGCTTGCTGCTTGCTTCATTAATGTGTGGCACCCTAAAGGATATAGGAATATGGCAAATTGAGTCACACAAGTGGATAACAATGTGACAATGATCAGTTGAACTGTAACTATGCAAATGGGCCACTAAGAGCATTTCAAATGTTCAAGGAAAGAAATACTAAGAGCTCTATGTTCCTGATATGTAATATAATAATTTTTAGAGGCGCATCTACGGAACGGTATGTTATATCCTCTATTTCAACAGTAACCTACAAAAAAGACGAATTTTTGAATCAGCATAATGCAGAAGCCGGGATTTAAGTACTGTAGTACATATTGACATGAATATTTAGCTAAAACAACAGTGACATCTTTAGAGTTAGTAAAAACAAATTCAATTTGAAAGTTTGTTTTTGTTCTCACCTGAATCGCCGGGCTGCATTTAGACTGCTTTTTGTGCACAACCACAAAAAAGAATAATTTTTATGTAGGTCTCACCCACGACACAGAACCGTAGCGACTGGATCAATTTTACTTTACATTGCACTCTGCTGCAGCACCATGCAGCAATGTATTGATTTTCGGCTGAAGGAATAACAAGGTACTATTTTTTTTTTTTTAAGATTTTATTGGCAACTGGATACAAGTCCTTAATGCCTAACTTAATAATAAATTAAATACATTTTTAAAAACAGGCTAAAAAATACATTTTATATTTTCCCTACCGTACTAACTATATAGTTATAAATAGACTTGAAATATTTAGGATCACTTAAAAGTTTATTTATTTCTGTTGGCACTTCACAGTCACTATCACTCACGCTTTGAAGTTCAGAAACTAAAACTAAACGTTCGATATTAAATTTTTGACATTTCATAACAATATGTTCAAGGTTGGCTACTTCATTCAAACAAGTGTCATATTTTCCGTTATGTATAATTTTAAGTTTTGCAAGATGAGCTGGTGTTCTACAGTGGCCAAATCTTAATCTGTTGATTACAGTTATATAATTCCGGCAGTTTATCTCTTTCCTTTTATATACCAGGGTCTTTGCGGCGGGGTGGACTGTATTGAAGCATACCATTTGCCCTTTTCTTCAGACATAGCTCTCCAATATGAATGCCACATTGCGGTAATATTTTCTGTTAACTTCTGGTTAAAGTCAGTGAATGGAACTTTCACTACATTTGTGCGATCTTCGTCACTCTCTCCTCGGACTGACATGTCTGCAGCTTCATTACCAGAGATGCCACAATGTGATGGCACCCATTTAAATGTAACATATTTGCCTCTGTTACCTAACTCTAACAGAACTTTTTTAATATTAAATAATATATAATTAGAGCTAAATTTAAGTAAATTACCATCTAAAGCTAACAATGCACTTTTACTATCTGATATAATTAAAAATTTAGTTCTATTTATAGTATATACATGTAACAAAGCACAATAAATTGCATAGCACTCTGTTGTGAATATGCTGCACTGAGTATCTAGTTTTACACAAAACGATTGTTTAGACTGAGAGTCATAAATTGCTGATGATACATTATCTGCAGTTTTTGAGCCATCTGTGTACAATGTATAGATATCAGATTGAGAGCTTAAATATTCTAAAAATTCAGTTTGATTACAGAGTTTTTCAAGATCAATGACAATATCATTTTGAATAGATGCTTGATAACCTATGGAATATACTGGTAAGGGGCTAGAAGCTTGTAAGTTTTTGCACATATTTTTAACATTTAAAAATATCTTTAACATTTCTGGTAGGTGTTCTGACAGAAGCTCTTGTGCATGCATTAATGTCAATATTATTATTAAAGTGGGATGGGAGTTCATTACTGGGTAAGAGCCTATTCATAACAAAGCTATTGTCAGTTGCCAATAACTTGAGACACAGTTTCTGGCTAATTTGTAACCGTCTGAGTTTTAATGGTATAATGCCAGTTTCTGCTTCCATTGCATTTATTGGTGTGGAGCACATGGCCCCAGTAATAATTCTTAATGCTTTGTTTTGCATTACATCTAATTTTCGTAAATAACTGATGTTAGCATTCATATATGCCAGTGAGCTATAATCAAAGTGACTTCTGACAATGCTCTTATATAACATTGATAATATGTTGGGGTCTGCACCCCAGTGAACCCCAGCAAGAGAACGTAGAATATTCAGCCCCTTACTAGCATTTCCTATAATGTAGTTGATATGGGACTTAAATTTCAATTGTGTATCTAAGTATATGCCAAGAAACTTTTTCTCTTTTAACCAACACAGGTTGCTACCGTCATAGGAAACTGCCTGAATGTTGTTTAAATCTGTACTTTTTTTACTAAAGATCATAGCTCCACTTTTGTCAACATTGATATTTAAAGATAAATTACTGTAGAAATTACAAATTTGAGACAGACCTATGTTTAAATTTTGAACTGCAATATTTACATTTTTATTTACACTATATACAAGGATATCATCAGCAAATAACAAACATTTAACTGCTGGATCAGTCAAATATGTATTTATTTGAGATGTATATATCCCAAACAACGAGGGAGAAATTGTTGAGCCCTGCATTGTACCTTTATAGACTTGTCTAGGTCCATGTAGAATGTTATTAAACTTGATAAACATAGTTCTGTTGTATAGAAAGTTGAAGACCCATTTACATATTTTTCCAGGTATTCCAGCTTCATGAAGAATTTGGATGAGGATTGTAGGATTAACATTATCAAAGGCGCCAGTTACATCAAGGAAAGCACCAGCGGTGTATGAATGACTATAGAAAGAGTTTTTGATATCTAAAATGAAAGACATGTAGTTTTCTACTGCACTTTTACCTTTTCTGAAGCCAAATTGCTGTTCAGGTAAGATATTATATTTTTCGACGTAAAATTCTAATCTTAGTTTAAGCATATTTTCAAATAATTTGCCTAAACAAGATGATAAGGATATGGGTCTATAGGAGTTACAATCGTTTTTAGGTTTATTGGGCTTCAGGATTGGTACAACACATTGAGTTTTCCATGGTTCAGGAATACATTCTTTTTCCCATAGTAAATTATATATGTTTAATAGTACTTTTTGTGCCTTGGGATGAAGTGCTCTTATTAATTTATATGAAAAGTCATCAAGTCCTGGGGTGGTGTCTTTCCTTGATCCAAGGGCTGTTTTTAAATTGATTGATGTTGAATGGTTCAGTTAAGAAATTCCCTTCAGTGCTACCCAATGAATCAAAAATAATGTTTAACCTTGATGTATCTATATCTTTTTCAGGAGGAGATAGTGGAGCTAATTTATTTACAAAGGAAGGAATCCATTCATCATTTTTGGATGATGACCTACAACCAGCTCTTTTAAATCTACGGATGTAGTTCCAAATCATGCTTACAGGTGTGTATCTATTGAAACGCTCACACAGAGATCTCCAACCATCCTTCTTTTTCTGGCTTATTAATTTCTTTTTTAACGCATAAATTTTTTAATTGAATGATATGTTTGGTACAGTAACGATTTTGTAACTCATAGGTACTGCAAGCAAAATAATTCCAAAGTGACAAGAATTGACGAACGAAATATAACTCGGGGATTCCCCGAGCGATAGAGAAGCAGAACATTATGTCCCGACTCCCGAGTTGACCCGAGTGCTATGCGATTAAAAAACCGATCTTCAAGTGTTTCGAGGCGTGATTTTCAAGTACTACATGATGAATCTTTCAATTATATTTAGAATGAATGAATTAGTTAACTAACTTTATTTTAATTTACCGTTATGTTATAACCTTAATAAATAATTCAGGATCAAAATCACAAGTTTTAAATAAAATAAATGTAGTTAAAAATATATTTTTTTTAAAATTTGCTTCGGTTGTTGCGCGAGGCCCCTGCAAGAGCGAGGCCCCGGGCGATTGCCCTGTTCGCCACCCCCTAAGGCCGCCACTGGAGAACCATTAGTCTTAGAGTTCAAAATTCAATCCTTTCTCCCAGAATAATTTGGAGAGGCCTTCCGCAGGGCTCTGTTTTAAGATGTAAAGCCTGACATACCAACCAAGCCCTGGTTTTACCAATTTCGCGAAGCTACTAAAAGAGCGACATCGGTAATCTGTCGTCTGCGTTTAGGTCATGTCTGCACTAATGTATTTCTCGCTAAGATCAGGGTCAGGGACAGCTCTCTCTGTGAGTGTGGCTTGGATGAACACACTACTGACCACATCTTCTTTGAGTGCCCAAGAAGGAATGGTTCTCTTTATGATATTCTACCCACCAACCGTATTCCCCGACCCATAAACTTTAACTCCCTTCTCACCTATACTAATTCTCCCCTTATATATCTGATATGTAACTATATTAACTCAAATAATATTAACCTGTAGAATTGTGTTTGTCTGCTATAACCAGTAACCTGTGTTTTTTGCTTTGACTCAGGTACTCCAGCGAGCTGCAACACTTTCGGCCTTTATTGTATTTTTTATACACCTTCTCTTGTACTTTCACAAAGTTTTATTCCGCGGGTACATCAATCGCATACTTACCCCCAAGTCGAAACTCGAATTGAATTCAAATCCATGTGCTAAGTCGTTGGCGGAAACTGCGTAATCGCCAGAAGAGAGAAAAAAAAATGTTTTAGTTTTTTATGGTGTGATAATAATAAATAAAGTTAATACATTGTTTATATTAGTTTATTAAAGTGAAGAGAGAGGTGTTATGATATGATAATAATAAATAAAGTTAGTACATTGATTATATTAGTTTAATAAAGTGAATTGAGAGGTGTTATGATAATAAATAGATATTGAAGTGCATTAGAATTGGTGAAAGACATTGTGCAAGTTTGTATAAGCATTGGGAAACCCTCAAATATATATTGTATACTGATATCAAAGTAAGTTTTATGTTGTTTATGGGTGTAAATACTAAGATCAGACGATTTAGAAGGTTACGATATATATTCTTAGACGTTAAACTTTGACATAGGATATATTCATTTCATTCATTCATTCAACTAAGGGGGTATGGGTAGTATATTGGAGTAAAGTCTATTTATTGTAAAACCATTGTATTATATGTAATAGGAATTGTAATAATTGTGGTCTACTACCATTGCATTAGGGGCAACCTGTAATAATGGTAGTATGAGGAATAAATAAATAAATAAATAAACAATCCATTTCTCCTATAGATCCATTGAGGTTACTTCGGATCATGACAAGGGTTCTAATTAAAACTGCTAGACGCATTTTGGCCAAACGACTGTAAGTTTAAGTAGGAATAGTTAAGGTCACGTAGTTAGGTAGGATTTGATAAATTGAGAATTTCAGGTTGGTAGGTTGAGTTGTTTATTTGTTAATTATCAATTATCTTAGTTAGAGACATATTCCACACATAATAACTTAGTTTTATTCATCATAATCAAAATCAGATTCTAACATTTCAATGCCAAAAGATTCATCACTGTCACTAGTTTCGCTGTCTCTAACATTTATAATAAAACTTTCTAAATTTTCTTCTGTTATTTTATCACGTTCTTTATATTTATTTTCAATATGTATCACATGATCAGTCATTTTCTTCCAATCCTGAGAACTTACGTTTTCAAATGAATCTTTAATTATCTCTTCTAATGCAGCTGTAGTAACTGCAATATTTTTGCTAGCCACTTTACGTTTTGCCAAACTCCACACAAGCTCAATCGCATTTAGATCACAATGGTAGGGTGGAAGTCTCAACACCTCATGACCACATTGATTTAAAATTTCATCAGCTTCATATTTTGGATCAGGCGTATTTCGTTTTACAATACACAACAGCTCTGCTTTCGTGTGGTAGTCCTCATATTGAATTCCATTATCACGAAGCCATTCTCTTATATTACTTTTACGCGTTTGTGTGTTAGGAACCTTATTTATAATTACCGAATGGTAACTAGCATTATCCATTATAATTACACTTGGTTCTTCCAAATTTGGTATAAGTTTTTCTTTAAGCCATTTATTAAAATTTTCAGCATTCATGTCATGGTGATAATCAGCATTTTTTGATTTAGTACTAAACACTAAGAAAGAGTTTGGTACGGGGCCTTTCTCTGATCCTGCATGAACTATAATGTACCTTTTCCCGGTCGAAACATTTTCAATTGCACCACTAGTTGAAGGACCTTGCCATGACTTCTCAGGCTTGTAGTTTCTATGGACATAAGTCTCATCTACATAAATGATTGGCTTGCCTTCTGCACGTTTTCCTGCTATAGTTCTTAAAAATCTATGTCTCCAAGCAGATATGTCATAGCGTTCTATTAATACAGAACGCTCATTTTTATTCTTTTTAAATTGATAGCCATTGGCTAATAACAAGCGGCGCAGAGTTTCTCTGCATCCGTTAAAATCAATACTTTCTTTTAACTCCACCAACAGTGTCCTCAGTGTAGGAACTTGTTTTTTAACTATATAAAATTCGTTTATCTTGTTACGCATAGCATCTATGTCAAAGTTATCTAGGTTAGACACAGTAGGTTTCCGTGGACGTTTCTTCCCCGGGGTACTCCAGACACCTTCATTTACTGCACCTTCCCTTTTTACTCTTTTTAGTGTTCTGACACTCACTTCTGCAAAGAAGAAATACGAAATATGTAATTAATTCTTGGTATTAGTAAGTAAAAATGCAAAGGTTTTTTTCGGCATAATTTCAAAACATCAGTGTATAGTAAAAGCTTACCAGTCAATGAAGCTATTTCTTCTAAGTACTGATTCTGGGTTATTATCCTATCTTTCTGCTCTAATTCAGTGAGATTTTCAATAGTTCTTACTATTTCATTAACTCCTTCGACATCTTGCAGATTCTCTGTTAAAGAAAGGTAATCGTTTTAAAATTAAAATTCATTATGAGTATACGTAAAACATAGGTGATGTTATTAAAATGAATTATTGGTTGACTGATGCGATATACGAATGAATATAATTAGTTTTATTCAATACATAGAGAAGCGTAGGTAACTTATTTGGAAGGATACGTAAATTATAAATCAAAATTTTATTAGGACGACTGGATAGGTAGGTGTTTAAAGTATCAAAATAATATTGTCTACTAATAACCTATGAAATTCAACACCACACGTAGACAATCTTGTTTTTGTTTAAACGCGGCATCACGCTGTTGTTGTATTTCGTTGAACTTGCCAATCATGCAAAACAACATATTTCGTACACCACTTTTGATAGATTTGTTCATTTTAAGCCGTAATTAGAATCACAATTTACACAAACGCAAACAATTTGTAAACAGAGATACCGAACGACAACCTTGTCAAATTGACGTTGACGTTCATACAGAGTTGCTATATAAAAAGTTCGCAAATAATTCCAGGGCCTACTTTCATTAGCCAGACTTCTAGAAATCTTTATAAAATAAAACGGTTAAATAATAATAAACGTGATAATAATTCGTAATGTAATATTAAAATACATATTCGTGTATGTAGCGGTAGTTTAATTAGGATAAGTAAGTACCTAATCAATTTAAGTTGTAGAAAATAATTTTTGTTTCACTGGTAGTTTTATATGGTATCCCTCACAAATGACATTGACAATAACTAACTCGGTAACCTACATAGTTTCTCTCGCAAAAGCTATAAAATAAACCAAAGAGTATATAATAGTTTAAGAGAAGGCACTACGAACAAGCTAGTTCAGCTGACTGGAATTGGCCATTCATTCGTTCATCGGATTCCATTCCGCCGGGTAGAGACGGGCTAAGTGAATGCTCTAAAATAATCGCCTAATCAACAATTGATTAAATTAGCTATTTAATCGATTCCAACTAAATCGATTATTTGGCGGTCAAATCGATTATTCAATTGATGCCTTTCAAATTTTATGGGAAAACTAATAAAAAAACATTCCGAATAAATATTATCTCTTTATTTATCTAAAATTATTACACACAACTTTACATTCTGATAAGATGACATAAATCTAGGTGACAATAGATATTTCGTTTAGGGTCAATCCCCACGGCTTCTTCCTCGTAGTCAAACTTTTTAGTCAAACTGGTTTGACTATGAGGAATTACGTTTCCTCGTGGTCAAACTTGTTTAACGATCCTCCCTGTATAGCTGTTTAGACAAAAATGGGTACAGTCTATCAATAAAGTGTATAATAAAAAAAATATATTATTAGATTAGCTAGAAGTGCAAAATTTTTAATGTGCCCCATGTGATGTAAAAACGATCTGTTTGTTTGAAATGAAGTTTATTTTAATTTTTTAATTGATCTCCAATCTCAATTTATTTATAAAATAACCGACATCAATTTCATGGTGTACTAATTCCATTTTACATTTCATAATGAAATCATCCCTATATATATATTCACTCCGACGTTCGTTCGTTCCCGGCATAGTAGAATTTGGGCCACCCCTTCTCTTCCCAAGTCGGTTTTTTTTTTTACGTGCGGGACGTCCCCACGACTCGAACCGACTAAACCGCAGCACGCCGTCTGTGGGTCGATGTGCTATGCCGAAGGTGAGGTTGTCATGCGACATATCGCACCCCGGCTAACCCAGAGACATTCTTCTCGGTCTGGCCCTTCTCGGGAGGGGGGACCACGCGGTCCCCGACTCGCCGCCGTGGCCTGCTTCTGCTAGGGTGACGAGCGGCTCCACCCGTCACCCTCAGGCTCGCGCTCATGGGGGGCGGAGGTCGGTCTGCGCCCTCCGACGCCCGAGCCGCCTTCGAACGCGGGCAGCGATGTCCGCGAGTCTGCGCTGCGCCCGCTCTGCTGTCTCCTTCACAAGCATGACCTGCTCGCAGGAGGAGGCGCTGGCCGCCCACGCATCCGCGCAGCGGACCATTGCCGCGAGCAGGGTGGAGAGCGTGAGCACTCTCACACCCAAGGCCGTCACAAGCTCCCGTCTCGGCGTTTCGAACGCCCGACACTCGGTACGCGTGTGCAGCCCCGAGTCCACGCTCGCGTCGCAGTGATGGCACTCGGGCGTTGGCTCTATGCCCATCAGATGCAGGTATATACCGCCCGAAGTTCCCGTGTCCGGTAATGACCTGCGTGTGGCCTCTCTAGCCACTCCCCATGATGGGTCTTACCGTCGCAATCACGACGTGCCCTGCGCATGGTTGCTCAGGTCGTAGCTCTCACTCGGTCACCATGGCCCTGTGGAGCCGGGATTTCTCGGCCCGAATTTCTTCGGGCTCGGGATCGAATCCCCGCTCCCGCGCCTCCCTTCGGAACCGATACAGTGCCGAAAGGGTTCTCGCTTCCAGGATCCACGGTGGCGATCCGGCCAGGAGACTCACCGCTTCAAAGAATATCGTACGGTACTCCCTGATGGTTCTGGAGGCCTCCATCCTCAGCGCCGCGTGGAGCAGAGGCAGGAATCTGGCCCCAGGGATGGTCCTGGAGGCCACCGTCCTCTGCGCCGCGTGGAGCTGAGGCAGGAATCTGGCCCCCAGGGTGTCTGCCCATACGGGGCACCCGTATAGGGCCATGGACCACACGACACCCACGTAGAGTCTCCTGCAGGAGTCCTCTGGGCCCCTCAAGTTGGGCAACAGCCGGCCCAAGGTATTCTCCGTTGTCACCAACTTGGGGCGCAGACTTCGGAGATGTTCTCCGAAGTCCCATCGACCGTCAAGCACGAGCTCCAGGTCTTCCCATGTGGTGTCGTACAAGGCGACTAAGGAATAGGGCTGATTAACTTTAACATCAGACAGATATGTACAGCCCAGCCTCAGATGCATGACTCGAGTCAACAATAGTGCCCGGAATACGGCAATAGGCTCAACCCCCTATTACGTGGGATCGAGTACAGATTGGTGAAATACGGGTGTTAATTCATCTCTGCCAACCCTCCGGGGATAAAGGTGTGATTGTATGTATGTATGTATGTATTAAATATAAAAAAGAAATCTCCGTACTCGACGTTTAACATTATCTTAGTTATCTATGACTGTACATACATAAACTGCATGCATACAGGGAGATTAAAACGTGCAATGTCAATGAAGTTTGACCACGAGGAAACGTAATTCCTCATAGTCAAACCAGTTTGACTAAAAAGTTTGACTACGAGGAAGAAGCCCTGAAAGAGCAGCAGCTGGCACCGGCTTTTTGAGATAAAATATTACAAACCATTTTAAATCCTATCCACGGGAGAAAAAGATCATAGTCATTTCACCCGCATCAATTCTGGTACAAAAGTCTGGACGCCGCTGGCGTTATTCAATAAGTTTCAACCTGTTTCAACGTATGTAGGTACTAAAAGTGGTAATGAAATATTTTATGACATGTTATTTAGAAGTACATAACCAGCATGCAATACTTTCCTATAAAAATGTGAAAAAATTAACAAACAGGATGGAATTTGACTTTTGGATATGTATCCGTAGCTGTAGCCATCATGGACAAGTCCAGGTATCTCAGTTCCCTGTCCCGAAGTTGGACTTTTTCGATTTAAATTTATACAAAATAGGAAATAGAGAAGGGAGGACTAAGTTAAGTTGCATGATTGAGCCAGCCATATGCTGTGCAGCACTAGTTTTCACCAGGAAAGTCATAATTATGATAAATAAGATTTACAATCACATGCCAGGTTATCAGTGAACTGCCTCAAACTTAATTCAAGTTGAATTATGGTTAATAATTGAATGCTATTATAATGTGAAAGATTTTTTGAGTGTAAATTACAGTCATTAATATAAAACGAAATTCTATTATTAATATAATGTACATGGATTGACAATGCTTCATTTTTTAATATATTATGCTTGTCAAAATGATTCATATAACATAGGTATAGTGTATATGTATTTTTATACCACTGAGGTGGCAGACAAGCACACGGCCCACCTGATGGAAAGTGGTTACCGTGGCCTATAGACGTGTGCAACACCAGGGGAGTCACACTCGTGCTGCCGACCCTGTAAATACAGATATTATGTGCCGTCAGTGTAGAAGACAAAGTAGGAATAACCTTTGTTTTTCCCACTGACAGGCCAGCTCAGGCCACCCTACTGAATTGCAGTTCTGTGAACATCGATAAATGATCCCTATTTCATTGAAATTTGTTTACAATTATTAATAATATCATACACACATACCTATATTCACGCCTGTGAATCCCCGAAGGGGTAGGCAGAGGTGTATTAACATCCACGTTTCGTCAATAGAATAGAGATATCAATATCAATTCAATCTTAATTAAGTACGTATAGTAGGCATTTAAATAATATTACTATTTATGTACAAAATTTGTCTGCCTAATGAAGGTGAGATATCCTGCAATTAAAGCTTAAAAAAGCAATGAAACATTTTATCATAATCGTGTCTCCTATGAATAAATGCATTTCATTCCATAGGTACATGTCGTAAGGTTGCATATATAGAGAAACAGACCGGTACGGGTAATATCGACGCGGTTGGTACAGGTTTAACTTACATATAGAAACATGTAAACCTGTCCGTTAGTCGTCTGATGATGAATTTACTACTTTTGGAAGATTATTACAAAAAAAAGAGAAGAACAGTTAGTATCTCTCGTTAACAGGTCAGTAAAACAATGTGAATCCGTGTTCCTTTATTGTAAAAGGAACTACTGGTTCGAATTGGAAAATTCTTTTTCTGTTGCATAGATAGATACATAGATAATTCTTTAATGCACGCCCTTAGATTTACATTAGGGCAAGAGGGTAGCATATGTACAATTTAATATACAATGGGCGGCTTTATCGCTGGAAGCGATTTCTTTCAGGCAACCTTCAATAGTCCGTTTATCGACAAAGGTTTCAGGCTATATATCATCACGCTACTACTCAAGGGAGCGGAGCAGTGAGTGAGCTCAAAAGAGTAATATGAGGTTTCAAAATATGCCACGGACAAAGCCGAGGAGGGTAAGTAAATGATATATTTATTAAATTTCAAACTACGTACTGCTATGTTCCCTTGAGCAGCAGCGTGATAATACATTTTCAATTCGATTCAGTATTTCCTGAAATAAGCACATTTAAATAAGCTCTTCAGCTTTATAAAACTGAGTATAATGTAGAGTATGGATTTCAACAAATAAAGAAATCAACAAGACATAGTTTTATAAAGAAATATAAAACTGTCCACTGTGAAAACTCATTTACACAATCATATTTACATACTCCTCTCTAACCAGTGCAGGTAGCCTATATCGGTAACTTGTTTCTCTATGTAAGCACTCTAAAACTAATACTAAACTAAATAGATAGCTTAAGTAATATTGTTTCTCAGATTTCTTAAAATGATAAAACATTTTGTAGATAAAGATTGACGAAAAATTTCTGTCAGCTCTGAAACGGAATTGCCGTTTTGGAGCTGACGAGATGGCGATGACCTAAGAATGTAAATTATGAAGATCTATCTGAGGATCAGCAGCTCTTCAACTGTTGTTGAAGCACGTACACGTAAAAGATCTACCAGACCAGCGCTTTGTATCCAATTATGACATCCTGAAATCATGGCAAAATGAAATATTTAGTATGCTAATAGCACAGATAACATAATATAATTCTTAAACAGATACACAATCAGGAACGAAAAGTACTTACACTCGTAACTTCAAAAAGCAAGCAGGCGGTTTTTTAGTTTAGGAGTTTTTTTTTAGTTTTTTAGTTAACTAGGAGGCGACACTGTTTTGGCAAACGTTTTATAATTTTTGTATTAAAATTAACCTATCAAAAATAAAACATACACAAAACACATTATTGAGCATGACTGAAAAAACTATAAGTATTCTTATCTAGATTGATTCTCAAATTCTGCACTAATTGTAAAAGTGAGAGATATAATGCACTATACCGCTAGATGGCACAAAAATAAATAAATAGCACGATTGTCACGAAATCTTTATTTCTTACATTACTAATGTGTTTTTTATGCTTACATGCTTACATTATCATGTGTATATAAGTTCTGAAATAATTTAAGTAATTCTAAGTGAGCAGATAAGCGTTTTAACTTTCTTATTTCTTTTATTGAGTCTACTAGTGCCATCTATTTTTTTGATATTACTAAACATAATTTCTTCGAATAATTTTTTTTTTATATATCGTCTATGATAAATTTAAAAGTAAAGTAGTCATGGTTGAAGTGTATTTTAAAATTTTAGTGTACAGTACTTTCTTTGGTGGTTTTCCTTGTCTGAACACTAAAATACTGGATTCAATAAATTGGAGTGTACGTCGTCCCACACAGATCTTAGTGGCCTAACTCAGCCTCGCCTGCATGCCAGTAGTCGCTGATTAACAGACAGGGTACTGGAGCAGACTTTCTTCTCTTGGTTGGGAGATCAGGTGGTAGTCACTCCCATAAAAGTCAAAATTAACTATTAAACGGAAAAGCAAGAGAGCAGACCCTGTGTTTCAAAGTGCAAGGTTTGGATACGACTGAGATTAGGACTCAGTTTAAGCAAATAGTTCACTAATTCAATAACTACAATGGACTCACCGTCTGCGGTTGAGATATGGGGTTTGTCTTAAGACTTTTTTTTTTACTTTTTTTTATTCTCAAACTCATACACTGCTCACAAACGTTGATAATATACGTATTTACCTTTCTTTATTTGGAATCTGACGAGATGGCGATGACTTATGAATCTAAATAATGAAGATTTGGTTTGAGGATCATCAGCTCTTTGACTGTTCTTAAAGCACGTACATGTATAAGATCTACCAGGCCAGCGCCTTGTACCCATATCTGACATCCTGAAATCATGGCAAAATGAAATATTTAGTATGCTTATATTATAAACTGTACGTTTATACATTATCTATGATAAATTTAAATCCATTTCTTGATACGAATTAGTCTAGTTGACAAATGCTTTTTAGGCCAACTTTTGCTGTCATTTTTGAGGTGTCTTACGATTGGAAACAGCATATAAAGGATTTAAAAACATAATGAAATGTAAGCACAAATTGATTCATTCCTTTATTTTCATATTTAATGTTTTATTATTTTGTTGATCCTTTTAGATAATGTTGATCTCTGTGGCTTGGCGGTAGTGAAGGCGCCGGCTACGCAGGAGGCACGGGTTCGACCCCAGCACAGTGCAAATATTTGTGTGCATGAATATGGCTATTTTTTATTTTATTTATTTATTGCAAACAATACAAGCTAACAGAGAAATTTGCATTGATGTGGTCGTGTCTCGGAGAGCAAGTTAAGCCGTCCGTCCCGTCCGTACCATACGAACATGTATGGCAGTCGTTATGGGTAGTTGGAGCCCTAAAAAGTTCAACTACTTGTCTAACTGCAATGATTCGATATCGCCTTTTAGTTGTGGAGGTCAGGTGACAGTCACTTTACGATAAATATCGAAATATCGAAAAATATATATAATACTAACTGTTGCCCGCAGCTCCGCCCGCGTGGATCTCGGCTATCCCTTAGTGCTGAGCCAAAGCTTTTGAGCATTAAATTCGTCTCTCTACTCAACTCTACTCGACTTTCTATTCGCCTCTCCACTCGCCTCTATACTCGACTCTCTACTGTCTTCTCTACTTGACTCTTTGATCAACCTCTGTACCAAATTTCAGGATATTTTTAAAATTGACAAAGTTACATTCCCAGGCCCTCTACCCACTTTTTGTGATAAAAGGTAGCCTATGTCCGTTTTCTAGCTCTAATCCATCTCAGTACCAAATTTTCTAAGGATATTTAAAAATAACAAACTTTAATTCTACTTCATCCCCTATTTCCTCCTTAAACCCCCTTTTTCACGATAAAACGATAAAAGGTAGCCTATGTCCGTTCCCAAGCTCTAATCTGCATCTGTACCAAATTTCATCAGGATATCTTCAAAATTGACAATTTTACATTCCATAGCCCTAGTTACCCACCATCTACGTCCATTTTGTGATAAAAGGTAGCCTATGTCCGTTCCCTAGCTCTAGTCCATCTCTACCAAATTTCCTAAGGATATTTCAAATAACAAACTTTCATACTATCTTTCATTCCCTACTAACCCTCCCCCCTTTAACTCTTTGTCGCAATAAGAGGTAGCCATATCCGTTCTAATCTATCTCTGTACCAAATTTCATCAGGATATCTTTTAAAATGACAAACTTTCATCCCATAGCCGTATTCCCACCTTCTACCCCCTTTTTCGCGATATAAGGTCTATAAGCAATTGTCGCACTTTAATTCACCTCTGTACAATTTCATCAAAATTACTTTCTCATTTATAACATTAAGTAAGCATGGATAATAAAGCGGACACCAGATTCCGAAGTGAAAGCTTGGAAATGAAGAAAATGTTGATCTCTTAGCTCTAGGAGGTTAGCTTGCAAAATAGCGTCTTTCATTGGTTAGCAGATGCACCAACTTACAAGTGTGGGTGGTTTGGCAAAAATGTTGGTAAGGCCTTCTGCTTTTATAACAAAAAAAAAAAACAAATTAAATATTAACATTATTAACAATAAGTATATTGATAGAATAAAAAATATATATTATAAAATAAAGAAACAAAATAGATTATAAAAGCCGACTCTTACTACATCAAAATGTGAGTCTGTATACCGAGTTCCATAAAAAAAAATAGATTCATGGTAACGAAATTACCTGCCTAAATTGATAAATGCATTGACTTTGTTTCAAAATGTTACAGACATGAATATTGGACATCAGTACCCTAGCAAGAAAAACTATCGTAATTGTAACTATTATCAGCTCCATCATCAGACCCTGGTAAACATTGGAAGACAAATTATTTGTCAAGGTGATTGAAATGAGCCTAAACCTAAAATTGTGTTGTTTCATTGTGAAGTTCCTCTAGCCACCTTCCAGCTTCATCATGAGATCAGCACCATATCATCAAAATATGGCATTGTCACACGATTTACACATTTTTGCCAAATTTCAGTTCAATCAGCAAATGGGAAGTGGGTCAAATTTAATTTGTAAGATTTGATAGCAAACATCGGGACAGGTTAAATGAAATAAAAGCTTGTAATAAATAAATTACATACCAATCGAATTGAAAACCTCCTCCATTTTGAAAGTCACTTAAAAATATGCTCATCATTTATTATCTTCAGGGAACTTGGGCACACTTCTCTTTCTGCATACAGTGCAACACTTGTTATTATTGATTTAGCCCATTGTAGAAAGGATCAAAGATATCTAAAAAAGGAATAGTTTTTGTTCGGCATATAGTGTATTCACCTTCTGCTTAAAATAATTAGAAAATTGTTCTCATGGAAACACGTCGACGCGAGTCAATTAAAACAAAATTCCATGTCTTGGAAAACATGTTAAAGAGCAGCCTCTGCCGTCAATAGTTATTAGGTCAAGATGGACATCTATATAGGCGACCCAACCAACTCAATTGCTGGCCGCTAGAGAATTCAGGGAATTCAAGTTGCTCCTAATATAGCGGAAAAAACCAAGGTTGTTGAAGATAATTCACTTTTATCAAACACAGTTTGGATTTCGAGCTAATAGTCTATGTCAGATGCTGTGCTATGCTGTTTTATATAATATTTTTTTATTTTTTTATTAAAGAATATTAGAAATCGAAATTATTAATATTCCCTTTAACCCCTTCAACTAGGCTAAATTGCTAGGAGTAGGTTCACATCGGTAGTGTAATGGCCAGGATTCGAACCCGGGAACTCTCAATAGTTAGGCCTACTCCTTAACCACTAAGCTAGCGATACTTTAGGTGTTAAAATAGATAAAACCCTTTCATTTAAAGAACATAGTAAAACACTAATTAAGCAACCATGCAAGTTCAAATTTGTTTTTGAAAGAATAAGATATATCAGTGAACCAAAATTTGATTAAACAAGTCTACATCCTTTGTCAGTCAATATTGACATATTGCATAACATCATGGGGAGGACTAGGTAAGACTACCCATCGGGCAAGCTCAGAGAGTGATCCTCAAGGTACTTAGCAACTTGCCATTCTGTCTTATGTCCCACCAACCTTCTATACAAATTATGCGAAGTACTACCAATCTATCAGCTATTTATATTAAGCACAATACTAAAGCAGCATGCAACACTTTCGCATTGCACCGAAATTACTAACAAAAGGTGTGAATTGCGATAGAACAACAATGTACAGGCAAATTTGACTTTTTCGTACAAAAGGATAAATGCTATAAAAAGCATGTATTTTGTAAGATTGCTCTCCAAAGTTTGTGCTACGATGACACAGCGGAGTTAATGTCTATCTTAAAATAAATAGTGATAAATTGCGCAGTTAGAGTCAAGACTTAACTTTGGTTAGCAGTATTGGGTCACTTTAGCATTATTCTTAGTAAATAGTTGTAATTTCTGTAATAGTCTTTTAAATTTATTATGAATCTGCACTTGACGCCTAGGATTACCTAGTTCAATAAGGCACAACTTAGTTAATATCTCTAAGTAAAGATATATTTAAGACAACTGCACAATTAAATATAATACATACTTGAGATACCTACTATGCGTTTCAAATAAGTTGATAACTGTCATAATGATATTTTGATACGTGTCGATAACTTCATTGTGTAACGTAAGGTCAGCAAATACATTTTTACACTTCACTGTTGCTTCACTGCTGTTAATATATTTCCAATTAAATATTTATGATGATTGTTGAACCATATTCCCTTTTCAAGATAGATAAGGATAGGGTAGGATAAGTACATACACAATAAGTAAAAATTAAAAAATCGGTTCTTTTTATATTTATGTATTTTTAATCGGGTGGTAATTTTGAATTTTTGAATAATTATAATTACTAAAAAATTTGATAAGTGCTTAATGAAAAGAATTTAATAATTAGGTCGTTGTTACCATACACGTATGAACCTGTCCGAAATGGAAATTTTGTTGTTATACTTTGTAAAATGTAGCTTGGGTCCTATGACAGATGTCAAAATGTTATTACTAGAGATGTGAAAGTGTAATAGTCTAAGTCGAGAATGAGTAATGTATAGTTCAATGAAAATGCATGTATATATATTAGCAAAGACTATTTATTTATTCTGAATCGGATAATGGAGTAAATCCTAAATCATTATCACCATCTTCGTCGTCTTCTATATCCGACTCGCTAGAACAGTCCATCAATATTTTTCTTTTGTCTGCTTTCTGGTAACGGAAACCTACTTCTTCTTTTAATAATTTGGCAATGAGGGCAAACTTTCATTAAAAAGGTTGGCTTCTCTGAGAGAGGTGCGCAATTTTCTTAATGTTGGCAACTCATTACGCGTGTAGTAACTGTAAATGTGATTACGTATAGCATCAACGTCGAAACTCTCTGGCTTAGTCACTGGATGCTTTCGCCTCCTCTTTTTATTTGGTATCGTTAGGACGTTTTCTTCCATTGAAGATTCCCCAAACTTTTCCTTCGTGATTCGAGAGACAGTGGTTTTTTCAATCCCAAGAGCGTCAGCTACGCGATCACGTACGTTATTGAACGGCAAGAGTGGTCCGCCATTTTGTAATTCACGTTCAAAGTAGAACTACATACTATTAGAACATACTATTATTACTAGTAGAACTACATACTATTTACAATTATTAAGGATACGTAACGTAAATATATTAATTTTATAAATTCACAACAGTACTATAATATGTATCGATTATGCCTCACACAGTTGACTGAGTTGACCGATGTGTCCCATCACTAGTAATTTCAGCCGACACACGTAACCTTGACGGAACGGCAAGATATTTTTATGTTGCGCATATATTTAATTTATTGATGTTTGTTTTCCCAAATTATTATGTTATTATTGTATTATATTATTGTATGATACATTTTATTTGTGAGCTATGGTGGTAACTACGAGAAATAAAATTTAGAAATGAATGATCGAAGAGAGACGCCTTTACAATGTTCAAGTCGCCCAGAAAATGTTCAAATGTCATAGGACCCAAGCTACATTTTACAAAGTATAGCTGTACATTTTTGATGAATACGGAATGAAGTTGCCGCGGTCGCGATTATCTTCTCATTTGAAACGCATAGTACTCATGCACAATGTAGCAACGCATGATAGATTAAGAACCATTGTAAAATACTGTACAAGTAAAAGATTATGAAATTAATTTGATTTGATTTGAGATATTGACGTAATTTGTTAACTTCTTGCAAAACAGTACCTAAGATGGCTGGTCTAATTTTAGTGTATTTAAAAGACAATTTGTTTACCTGCCTGTACATACACAATAAAGCATTTGGTAATTCACTTGTAATATGATTACATTCCATTGGAATGAACCAAACAAGAATTATTTCTTATAATGTAACACAAAAGCACTGGTAAAAAGAAAACATGGAGATAATTTGAAATAAAACTGATAGATTTGGCCACCATTTTGACAACCTGACCTTGACATTGCACTGCCAGCCGGTAGATGATTTTGATTGGTAAATTTATTTGAGGGCACCGAGTTGTGCCCAATCAGAATAGAAACTCGGCGCCCTGTAGCAAATTAACCAATCAGAAAAAAATGAGAAATATGTTTTTGAGCAAATTAGTGTAGTGAAAATGTAAAACTATCTTACTATTTGGATTTAGTGAGTCAGCGAGAACGAAACGTAATGTAGCGATAGCCATGAAGGTTTATCTGCTAACTTCATAGCGATGGCGGAATGAGAATGACACTATTGACAGCGAATCTGCTAATAGGGAAGTGTCCCGTGCCTGAAATAAACCAAAAGTTGAAGTCAAGTTGAAGTTGAAGTTCCTCTGTAATACAACAATATTGCATAATCATGGATTCACGCTGTATTATTGTAATTGCTCCATCTCTCTTGTGCGCTTACGCCGGCACCGTCTAGTGATGTATCTCCGATGATGTGTGATATTTTACGCACATGGATATCACCTACACCCTTAAGAAAATATCAAAAGATTTACATACCTATAGACTACAGACATAAGTAATATTATTATACTTTTATATTGCCAGAGTACCTATGACTTTCCAAGAAACCTTTACGTTATTGGGTACAATATAACATTGTGTTGTTGATGTTATTCAATTGATTTATTTTAGAGTACTTATAATGAAAATGTGTACCTATTAGCTGATCTCCACTCATCATTCATCGCTCTCCCATACTTTGTATTATCATGTACTTAACTATTTTCAGATATCCTATACAAATGCAATTTGCGTGGAATGTCATGCATTGCTACAGAATGCAGCAAATAACACAGGAATGAATGTTAAATCCTCAAGAGGACACAATAATGTTTGTTTTGGCTGTACAGTATCTATTTTACGTACTAGAAATTATAATGTAACATTGAATTGTCCTCAACGCAATATATTTTTAGAAACTGTTGCTCCTCATTTGGTAAGTACCTTTCATATTACCAACGAACTATATTATCATATGCAGTACCTAATATATATCATCCTAGGGGATTAGGCGCACAATGCCACATTCTCAAAATGACATATTGAAATTTCGCAAAATGACAAATTCTCAAATTGTCATTATCTGAAAATGCCACATCGCAAAACGTCACATTAGTAAAATGCCATTTTCGCAACATACAATTTTCGCAAAATGCCTTTGCGCAAAATGACATTTTCGCATAATGTCAAATATTCGAAATGACATTTTTTTGCGAATAACGCCACCTAGCTAAAATTTGAATTAAGGCCCGTAACTACTTCAACCAAGTAATAGAGTCAATGCAAAACTACTTCCATCTGTTTTGAGTTGTGCAAACCAAAGACACAGAAACGGGAGCCCCTTATTTCGTAGAAAGAAATTTCATAGAATTTCGTTTCACAGAAAATGTTTCATATAATATTTGGTTCTTATATTTTTATTTCGAATATTGTTGTTTCAAAAACAATTTACTAAAATGAAACATATTTCACAGAAACACAATTGAACGAATTTTTAATAACATTTTTTTGTTCAACAAACTTATCAAACTGTAAAATTATCCAATTTGCCATGTTTTTACTGCCGTCATCTTCCATGTTCTCCATTAATTTTTCAAAATAAATAGGTATTTCTGAATGTTCCAAGTAACTAAGTGCTATAATACATTTCATATCAATATAGAATTTTTTGTCTTTCGCATATTTTGTTGCAAATTTGTTTGCTTGAATTCTTCTGTAAAATATAATAAAATCATTTTGTTATTAAATTATTGATAAAACGTCATTATAGTTAACACCCCGACTCAGATTACCCCGGCTCGGATAGGTTAGGTTAGAAGGCTAATGCGGGAGCGGAGCGTAGCGAAGCTCCCGCATTAGGCCTTCGTGGTTATTTTTTTATAAACCACCCAGAAGTAGGAGTCCCGCCTAGAGGGGCTCCGTCGACCTTGTAGACGCATCAATTGTTTAGTTTATAAAGTTTTCTATTAAATAAACAATATAATGATTAAGAATATTTGATTTGATATTCTATGAAATGATTATTCTAATGTTTAACTTTATATGAAACAAAATTCAATGATTTAAAATTCTTTAAAGTAAGTATTTTATATATTGATTATTCTATGAAACGAAATTATGCGAAACATTTTCTGTAATACGAAATTATATTAAACAATTGTCTATAAAACAACGCACACCCCACAGAACCACACATGCCCTCGAAGGCTGGCATCACCGCATTAACAGACGTATCCCTAAAAAACCTTCACTATATCTATTCGTATACAAATTGCAGCAAGAAAGTAAATACTGGGACAATATTTATCAACAATCTTTATTTCATAAGTTCCGGCAGAATCGAAAAAGTAAAGACATCCATTTCGATGAATAATATAAAAAAATGTTACAAAAGTTAAGGGATCACTGTTTGACACTGCCGGAATTTCTGCGTAAAGTTATTTTTTTGCAATTATACAAATAGTGGTTTTTTTAGTTCAAGACTACTTATTATACCGCTTACAATCAATAAGCTGATCTTTGTGTAACTTTTAGGTGCAGCACAGACTAAATTAGTAAGTTCTTAAAATTTTAAATATACCTACCTAATAGGAAATATATACAAAAAAAATAACTTTTTGAAAAAGTTATAATCTTTTGTTATTTATTGTATGATTCTTAGCAACATCTATTATTTAAGATTACATTTTTAATTTATTTTATGTTAAAATAAAATGAAAATGAATAATGATTAAATACTTAAAGAAACTATTTTTTTTATTTATAAATCATGGGCCTACTTCAATAAGTCACTCTTTTATTGTCATTAAAGTAAGTAGCACATTATAATATAGCAGTAGGTAGCACTTATAATCATTATTTGAGAATGTGTCATTTTGATAGTGTGGCATTCTGCTAGTGTGGCATTTTGCTATTGTGGCATTCTGGTAGTGTAACATTTTGCTAGTGTGGCATTTTGCTAGTGTGGCCTTTTGCTAGTGTGGCATATTGAGAAAAGACATTTTGCGAATGTGTCATTTTGCGACAAGATGTCAATTTGAAAGTGTGGCATTATGCGCCTAATCCGGGTAAGATATGGGGTTATCATAAAGAGTATTATTGCATAAAATTGTTGTGCATTGTGCAGAAAAGTTGACGATATATTGCTCGGGACGGATTTTAGGTTCAAGATTCAGATAACAATGTACAGGTATGCCTAACAAAGCTGTATACAGGTGTAAAAGGGCTTGGTACCTACTTCAACTGCGTCAGTCAAATTCTTAGTAACAATACTATTATATAATATTGACGTATTTTACGAATAGCTTGCTAAACAGTACTTAATAATGTACAATTCGCTCCTCCCATCGAATAATATCGTAATGTGATATAACGATACTTTGCGTTTTATAACATACTCGTCATGTACGCACTCATGGACACCTTGTCATTTTTTTTCAGATTTTTCCAATGACTATTTTAGGAACTAGCAATTTTTTAATAACCATAGTCTTATTATTCCGTTACAGGTTTAACACACTTATTTACGCGAATAACATCTCTACTTGCGATTGCGAGTAGCACTTGAAACAAAATTTTCAATAAGTTTATATAACGATATTATTCGAGTAAGAACAGCAATCTTGTGTTGTACTAAAGTAATCTCACATTACTATTCCTGTAGTTATTTTGTTTGTAAAATATGGTATTGCTGGTTATCGTCGTTACGATTTAAAAAAATATATAGCAATAACTATTGCAAAAATTTACTGAGGCGTTGTTTACACTCAATGTTCGATTCCTGTGTTATTTATTACCGCGAATCACTAGCAATACGCAGAGCATTGTTTTATTTTAATGATAAAGAAAGGGATATAACATCACAGAGTAAGCAGCACGCGCCGGCTAGTCGCACTGTTTGTTTACTTTAAATTCCTGATGAATGATGTTAGGAGATAGTAGTTGATGTACAAGGGGGAGACTATTATTAATCAAAGCACTAGGTACCACAAAAGGTCTATACCTAGCCTATCTAGCGCTAGGTAGTTGTTGCTGATTACAAGTTTGGTATCTTTATACTAAGCTTGTAATCAGCAACAACAACCTACTCATTGTCTACTAAATATAACCTATAATCATTTTATAATTCACTAAAAAGCTGTAATGACTACTCACCAGCTTCGGATTCTGATGGTGATGATGATTCCGAAAACTAAATTTCTCAGAGTAAATTAGCCCGTGAATGCGTAAGCGTTAGTGTTCTAGAAAGAATAAAAGAAAATGTGCGAGAAGATAAAGTGAGAGAGGAGTATGAAAGCAAATTGACTAAAAGATTTCATGACATTGACAGTATTTGTGAGATTGAAGAGTTAAGGAAGGTATTTAAAGATGAGATTGTGAGTATGACTTCCCAAGTATGTGGCGTAAGTAAGAGAAGTAAAGTACAAAGGGTGAAGCAAGCATGGTGAGATAAAGAAGTGCAAAAGTTGATATGTGAGAAGAAAAAAGCGTGGCTAGACTAGCTTTCAGTCAGAGCTAATGAGAGAATGCAGAAAGCTACGAATGAGGATGTGGATGAAGCGAAAGATAAATATAGAAGACTGAAAGGGGTAGTGAAAGGAATGATTGCAAGAAAGAAAGATGAACAAAAAGACGTGTTCGATGAAAGGTTATCTGAGGATTTCCAGGCGAACATTAAGTTCTTTTTAAGTCCATCCGTTCAGACAGAGGAAAAACGCAGAGCTCTGAGCTGAACGCTATCAGAGACCAGAATGGAAATATTGTAAAAGGTGTAGAATGTGTGTTAAAAAGATGGCAGGACTATTTTGAAACTTTGTTTGAAAGAGGGGATGGTGTACATGCACTAACTAAATTGTGAATGCATTAAGAATTATGAAAGCTGGAAAAGCAGCGGGATATAATGAGGTGCCAGTCGAGATGCTGAAGGCTGGACATGGCCTCGTAGCAAGTCAGTTGTGCCGCCGCCTTTTTAACATGTGTTGGGTTAACAGTCATGTACCAAATGATTGGTGTAAGGCCATTATAGTTCCACTTTACAAAGGAAAAAGCTCGCATCAGGAGTGCAAAAACTACAGGGGCATTAGCCAACTCAGCATCGTCGGCAAACTGTATGCGAAAGTGCTGATTGAGAGAGTTACGAAAGAAACCGATGAGAAAATATGGGATGCACAAGCGGGTTTTAGAAAGGGAATGGGATGTACAGATCAGGTCTTTTCCTTGCGAAGCATAGCCGAGAAATTTTTGGCCAAGCGTCAAAAGTAGACGCGCATTCGTGGATTTGGAAAAGGCCTATGATAATGTGATGAGAAATGAACTTTGGTCGATACTGTCTATGTATGAGGTGAGCAGCAACCTTATCCGAGCTCTGAAGTCTCTCTATGAGGACTCCAGTGCTTGCCTGAGGATACATGGGTCATACACTGAATGGTTAGCATCCAAAAGGGTGTAAGGCAGGGATGTATAGCGTCACCATGGCTGTTTAACTTATTCATGGACAGTTGTTTGCAAGATTTGAAAGATAAAGAATGAGGTTTAAGATTGAATGAGTTACTCGTCAAACGTCTATGCTGATAATCAGGTTTTACTTGCGCCATCAGCAGATGAGTTGCAGGAGATGGTAAAAACTATGCATGGAGCTTATGAGAAGAAAGGAATGAAAGTGAATGTTAGTAAGACAAAAGTTATGGTGTTTGAAAGAGATGAAAGCTTGACAGAGTGTAGCATTTGTATAAATGGAGAAAGAGTGGAACAAGTGAATGAGTTCAAATATTTGGGAACATTGTTTACGAAAGATAGAAAGCATGAAGAACATGTTGAAAGGAGAGAGACAGCTGGAAATAGAGTGAATGGCGCACTACACAACTTTATGAGCGGCCGGAAAGTATCCGAAAAGGCACGACTGGCTGTACATGGAGGAGTATTAGTGCTGATTCTTATTTATGGTAGCAAAAGTTGGTTGTGGCAGGAAAGGCATCAGAGTAGAGTGAATGCAGTAGAACTGCGTGCGTTGCGAAGTATGTGTGTACGTGGAGTGATAGAAGATGTAGTGATGAGAATTGAGAAAGGAATGTTAAGATGGTTCGGTCATGTGCGATGAGAATGAATGAAAGAAGACTAACGAAACAGGTGTATGAGGCGAGTGTGGATGGTACCGACGAAGGGGAAGACCTAGGCGCACATACCTGGATCAAATCGGGGCTGTTTTAGAAAAGGGGCAGGTCAGGAGTACCCTAAAACGACGAGCATGCAGGAAGAATGTAATGAGAGTGAATGAAGCGAGAGTAGTATATCAGGATCATGGCAAATGGAGATCCGTGATCTCTGCCTACCCCTATGGGAAACAGGCGTGATTTTATGTATATATGTATGTATGTTATTTGTAATGGCTTTTGATTTAATGAAAAACCAGTGTTTTTAAATCACTAAGCCATGGTTGTATTGAGATTTCTAATCCTGTTAATTATTTTACTATATAGACGATAAAGAATAAAAATAGTATTGAAACAATACTCTCGTAAATAATATGCATTATATTGCCGATAAACCCAGCTAAACCCCATTACCGTTTACATTTTTTTTTTGCTCTGGCAACACTGGCCCGAACAGCTGTGAAATTTGTGTAGCTCCGTAATTTTAATAAAGTAAATTAATAAAATACCATAAAAAAGTATCCAGTGTGTAAATACGAATCCTACAGTGATAATACGTGTGTATATATTTTGTCTGCTGCCTCAATTGCTGTAACTTCCTAAAAAGTGAACGAGAACCGAAACACTGGTGTACCTACCTAATGGAATTTGAATTTAAAACCTGTGCGCCTGCGCTGCGTTGGAAATCAAGGGAAGTATTTGGTGTCACACTTATTTCTTATTCATTTCATACACTACAAGACTTAAACAAACGCTCACATAGCTGTGAGCAACGTCCATCCACACAGCGGGCTCTGTTACAGTCTCAGTTGCCTTGACAAATAGTGGAAGGCTAACTTGAGGACGCCAACAAAACAGCCCCAGACAGATTCAACACACTCATACTGTACAGCCACTAACATATTTCACTCCTACTTAAGTAATCCTTAATTATATTAATTATTGTTCTTTGTCTACCTACTTGTTCTAAAGTATCTAACGTATTCCTAAACTTTTAGACTAACCACTAATAAATTATATTTCAGTTTAATTAACCACTATATTATATAATTCTCTTTTAAATTACCCATAAACAAAAAATATTAATAACTTTTGTTTTTTACCCTCCCTTCTTAGTTGATAATTTATCTTAAGAAATCTTACTTTTTATTCCTTTAACTTCAATTCTTTAACTTTATCAAATCTATACCCAGTTGCTTAACACTTTTCTTTCATTTCAGTACTTACCACCAAATAACTTTTCCAAGGAAATAAAATAAAATATGAAATCAACAATGATGACCCGCAGTGCAGTCTCCCGTGACTTACAACACAAATTAAGCCTCACCTTAAAAGAACTTGAGATTAGCAAGAGCCTCAATAGGCAGCTGATAGAGGAACGGGAGGAAAGTGAACAGGAAGTGCTGACTGTAGTTGGCAAAAACACCCTACTAAAAAAAGAGTTGGCCGGCTTACATAATCAGGTTTCAGAGCTCACACTCCAGCGGGATCATCTCCAGGCAACATTGACCGGCCTGGAGGAATGCAGCAACACACACGAACAAGCTTTGAAACGCATAAGCTTTCTGGAGTGTGAATTGAGTGATGTGCATAATTCCATCACTCACATGGAATCAATCAGATTGGCAGATGAGGCTGCCCTCTCCAACAGCCTCTATAGTGAGCTGGTGGCTGGGGAGCCGGACCTAATTTGTCTCGAGCCATGCATTACTGCAGACCTGATAGATATCTCTACACCAGATATTCCAGTGACATCAAGGAATATAATATGTCCTGATAAATCATTATTGAATTCTTCGGTAAGATTAGTTAGTAGTGGCAGAAATAGGTTAAAAAAATATATAAAACTTAATAAAGAACAATGGCAGCCTCCCATACATATTTTTATTTGAGAGTAAAATGATGCGTCTTTAAATGAAAAAAATACTATTTAATACAGCGTGATTACTTGTTCACTACGTACTAGATTTTGACTCTTGAGAAGGCCGAGTATAATAGATATTCGGGCTTGAACATTTTGTAGGTTATATCTTTACATCACCTTTAATGTGTCAATGTTTTTGATTAATGGCATACCTATATACACTGAGGTAAACAATTAAATCAATACTTATATAGGTACTCAATTTTTGTTTATATTTATGTACCTACCTACCTACATGAATCACATTTCGCCAACATGATTTTCAGTCCCATTTATGTGCAAATGCCTATGTCGGTAAATCCTTTTTTCTTACTTGCCTATTTCAAGATGTTATGAATTGGAACTTCTAAAGTAGTTAACATAACACACGTAGGACACGACGGTATTCCCTTCCAACTCAGCAGTCCGACTAGGGAAATACCTCCGCCCTACAGAAAACCACGGCCATAACAACCTCGTGTTGTTTTCCCGGCGGTGAGTAGGGTAGCCAGAGCTCACTGGAGAGTTTTTGTGCTGTCAGTGGGAAGACCAAAGGCTATTCCCGCTTTGTCTTCTATACTGGCGCCACAGAAAGTCTGTGTTTACAGGATCGGCAGCTTAGTGTGACTTTCCTGGTGTTGCACACGTCCATAGGCCACGGTAATCACTTTCCATCAGGTGGTCCGTGTGCTTGTCTGCCACCTCAGTAGTATAAAAAGAAAAACCGGCAACAGCCACCCACGCGCTACTCGCCGTCACGTCATGTGTTTAATCTTCAGAGAGTGAGAGAGAGAGAGGGGCAATCTTTGTCATTCTATTAGTTAAAAGTTTAAAACATTATATTAGTATATTTTAGGGTAAAAAATTAAATCATTTTATTTTAAAGTAAGTTTTTTCATCATCTTCTCGGACAATAATTGCATCAAGAAATTCTGCCGGTGCTGAAATATTTTGTTGACGTCTGGCCCATCCCAAATACCAAACAAGCGTCATCTCATCACATGAGCACAACAACCTACAGTGCGACGACCAACCAAACAATTGCAGCAATATTCTAAGATTCCTGCCCGGCCTGGAATATCATTTTGTATTAAAATATACACAAAGTATTGTTTATTGCTAACATGGCGTGACTTTATTTTACCTCTTATTAACGTGGTCATGCCAGAACTTCTAAGATTATATCGAGTGGGATCAATCTGTTCACTACACACTTCAATTCTGTAGCCTCCATGGAAACGTACATGCTCACCATAATATGAGCGTGCTTGTCTTATTTGGTACGTTCCCAAGGCAAACAAAATTAAATCCCTATATTCCAGGGTTGGGAAGTATAATATATTATTTTCATCCGCTGTAATATTTTCAAAATGGGATGACCTTCTGTTCATATTTATGAACTGGACCATGTCAGCCAGGTTATTATTTAAAGCCATGCGATCTCTTATAATTTCCAAGATTTCATTCGCATAAATGTTGTCATGAAAGCGAACACCAAACTTGTTAAGGAGAGCCGCTGCTATTTGGAATGTCTGCATCATGTGTGGCAGAGACCTATGGAAGTATTCTTGTCTCAAGAGTTTAAAATCTCTTTTGAAATGACCATTTACAGCCTCTACCACCCATCGACAAATAGTAACGCAGCGGTTACGGTTAGCTTGAGCTGTAGTTAATTGGTGTTCACCTTCTAAAAGAGATTCTGGCATACATGGTCTATAGCCACATCCCTCTAATAAACTAATACTGTCCCTAAAACCCCGGTCTAAGATGAACACATCACCTTCTCTGAAATATGGCCTTAGAGAACCCGTTGCAGAAAAAAGGTTGGCCATTATTTCAGCATCTGATGTAGTTGCTTTATATGGACCAAAACAATCAACAATATATCCATCACATGCAACAATCATAAATGGCTTTAATAAATTCCTGTATTTGTGCAGAGAATAACTCTGTTTCTGGAACATATAATTTGAGCTCTTATGTATGTAAATGTAGGTGCCATCACATATTACAATGGCATTGCTGCCATTACCGTATAATCCGTTTGGGATCAACATATTATGTTGTAATAATTCCTCTCGTGTCATTTGATTAATTCCCAGGTGCTCAGGAACAAAATCTTGTACTAAAACCTCCCTCACTTTATCCATTAGACATTCTAATGTGCGACGTGGTACTTCCACCAATGTTGAAATTCTCTCATCGGAATCACCAGTCCTCATTTTCAATAGCAGCGCTGCCAGACCTAGACTGCCTCTTTTTATTTGTGTTATTCTAGGTACTTCTTCAAGTAAGAGATTGAACTGTTCTTTAGTGTACCCCACCCAATATTCAAATACTCTGATGTCCATTTCTTCTAGATTTTCAAAGCCAATTGCTGGACTAAATGAATTAACAAATGAAAACACATGTTGTATTTGGTCTGCGGTAAATGAGTCAATACTATTTTCTGATTCAAATAGTGTCTGCCATGTATTACTCCTTAAATGTTCAGCACAAACACGAGCTAGGTTTGGTACATAATAATGGTGATTGTGAAGAATAATTGCACGCAATTTATCTGATATACCATGCAATGTGGTACTATTGCAGTTAGGGAAAACACAATGATTATTTGAGTTGGCCGCTCTTCTGTACTCAGGTAATACTATTGTATGAGTTGCCACAGGTTGAGATATCTCTTGTGATACTGCTGTTGATTCCTCTATTGAAATATTACTGCTACTATGCAATGGTCTAGTATCATCAATATGGGTCATATGGCGTACCTCTCTTTGAGTGCGTAACCAGCATGGGTGGCACACACGATCAGATGCTGCTATCTGAAAATAAAGAACACTATTTTAATTTTCAACACTCAGAATTAAAACTATACATGCATTTTCCTATCATATCTATTCACATTTAAATGCATAACACAGACTGCTTTTTCCATGCATAACGTTTTTTAAATATTTGATGGGACCTTACATATGAAGCTAAGATTATGATGAGGATGAAATACCATTTTATTGTTTTTAAAAATATAATATAACCAACCTGTCTTGGCGCTATTCTGCTTTCTATAATATTAATCATGGACTGCTGCAGTTCAGACGGATTGTCCCTCAATATTTTATCACTTTGACGTCGTAAAATGGAACAACCACATAAAATACACACATTAGTAGGCCATGGTGGCTAGGTCCAGCTTGTGGTTCATCATTTTGATTGGCTTCTTGCTGCAAATTAACATTCACGCTGTACATAGCCAGATCTCTACATGCTTCACATACATAGTCTTCATCAGTAATCTGAAAAACAAAACATAGTAATATGAAAACTCAGTTTTAATGTTTGTATTAATCAAGCAATGTGATGTTCTGCTTTCTAAATAAATTGAATGGTATAACTCATATGAATGGTTTTGGGATCACTCAACTAGTTTCTAATGTAAAAGGTATGCCTAATAAAAGTAATAAATCTCAATACTTACGATTCGGGGATACACCCAGCTACAAAGTAAAGTGGTAACTCGGGTATCAAGTTCCAAGGCTTGATATCGGCGCAGTGTATTGACGCATATATTGCAATTGATGCATAGAATACGGGTTGGCCTACAACGTCCTCCCATCTTGGCGGCAGCAAACAAGTTTCAAAGCAACGAGATCCACAGAATAGGCAAAATCGGAATCCAATATACAAACAGCACAGTCACTCGGGTAAGTATCGGTATCAGAGTCCGTAGGAATGCAGGGGGTCACAAATGGGAAAGATCAGAGTCCTTAAGCAGTCCGGGTCACAATACACTTTAAAAAACGGTATACATGATCGAAAAATTCGAAAACACTCGCCACGACAAAACAACAGCGCAAACGTCGAATGTTGCCATAGTCATTTTTTTTCTGCAATGGATATAGGGCTTTTAGAATCTTTGAACAGTGTACACAACACAAGGTATGTTTTTATTTATATAGCTTATACATTCATTACAGAAAGCCTGTGAGGTTGAAAAACATGCATTTATAAATATATCACTTACTAACATATTTCATTGATTCAGTTCTTACAATAATTTATAAAACTAAAAATAATTACAAAGTAGACTTTACTACACATTTTACGACCTGTTAGAATAGCTGCAAAATGGTAACACTGAGTTGATAAGGAAATAAATTAATCAATTAAGCTCTTAATAATTTGTCTTTCTTTTCCTCGGCCCTTATTAGCTTAGACGATAATTTCGTAAAACGTAGATATTTACTAGAATCATTTTGCTATTAATGACATTTTAAGACGCTTAAATTTTAGTCAAATATGATTT
This sequence comes from Eilema caniola, assembly GCA_949126895.1. Taxonomy (NCBI): domain Eukaryota; kingdom Metazoa; phylum Arthropoda; class Insecta; order Lepidoptera; family Erebidae; genus Eilema; species Eilema caniola. The sequence goes on along the minus strand of OX421461.1, from coordinate 2,466,014 downwards.
CGCCATTGTTCTTTATTTCAAAGACACAAAAACAGATAAGGTATCTCAAAATGGGCATGAGTAAACATCGAAGGGCCTGTAAATCCAATTTACAATTAAGGCAGATAGATGGATTGACTGTGAACCCTTCTAAGTGCCAGAACATCATTATTGGTAGCCATTGGCTGATCAACCGTGTGGATACACTGTCTCTTCCACCTATCGTATTTAATGGATCGACCATTCAACTGAGCACTTCAGTTAAAGATCTAGGTGTTTTCTTGGACTCGACCATGAACTGGCAAAAACAAGTTTCTCATGTTAGCCAGAGAGTAACTGGGACACTTCGGGCATTATATCCCCTACGGACCCTCCTACCCACCGAGACCAAGACTATGCTCGTTCAGGCTTTACTGTTCCCTATATTTGACTATGGCGATGTATGTTACTTCGACCTCTCTGCGGAACATCTCAACAAATTTGAAAGGCTTTTAAATAACTGCATTAGGTTCGTCTTTAATCTCCGCAAGTACGACCATGTGTCTGCTTGTCGATCCCAACTAAACTGGCTACCAATTCGTCAACGTCGGAACTTGCGGGCACTTACCACTCTCTTCTCTATACTCACATCTCCTACTACTCCTATCTATTTATCTCTTTTCTTTCAGTATCTTCACACCACTCACAATAGAGACCTTCGATCGAAAAATAATCTCCTCTTGACTTGTCCTACGCACAAGACCGATTTCGTGCACTTTTCTTTTGCTGTTCAATCTGTGTTCCTGTGGAATGAGCTACCTCTGGAAATCAGAGGGGCACCCAGCCGTCATGTATTTAAGAGATCACTGTTTCGTAAAGCCATAGAATGATTTTTGGCGTAAGGCCCCACTTTTTGCCGATCATTCTTCTGCACTGCCAGAAGGTGATTCCGGCCTTTTCTAACTTGCTATCTAGATGGCTACTCCATGTTAATTTACTGTCTAGAATGAGGCCGAGGTATTTGACCTCTTTTGACAGTTGGAGTTTGAGTAGACGGTATTCTCCCAGTACCCTTTTGTTCGTGAACATTACTAATTCTGTTTTGGTCGGGTTCACCGATAGATCGAATTCCTCGCACCATTTTTCCACGATGCGTAGGGCTTGCTGTGTAAGGTTACAGACTGTTCCTGCTACCTTTCCAGAGATAAGGATGGTAAGGTCGTCGGTGTATCCTATTGTATAGTCTCTGTTTTTGTTCAGCCTTGTGATCAGGTCGTCTATCACTAGGTTCCACAGGAGTGTAGAGATTACTCCACCCTGTGGGCAGCCTTTGGCTATCAAGGCCGTTTGATCTTCTTTTCCAAGGCGAACCACTCTTTTGCTGAGCATGTTTGTTATCCAGTCTGTAAGTACCGATTCTGTCCCATGTTTTGACAGGGCGGCCTTTATACTAGTGAAATTGGTTTTGTCGAAGGCTCCTTCGATGTCTATGAACGTACCTAGGCAGATGCCTTCATGTTCGATCGCCTCCTCTATCCGGCTGACCACCAGATGGAGGGCTGATTCCGTGGACTTACCGGAGCTGTATGCGTGCTGGTTTGCGTGTAATGGTAGCTGCTTTAGTGCACCATCTCTCAGCTCCCTCTCGCACAGACGTTCCATGGTCTTTAACATGAAGGAGGTCAGGCTGATCGGTCGATGTGCTTTGGGATTTGTGTAATCACCCTTTCCTGGCTTCGGGATGAAGATGACCCCTACTTCCCTCCATCCCCTCGGAACATATCTATGTGCCAGGCATCCTGTCTAGTAAACTAAGGGATGCTTTGTTACAGGGTTCAAGAAGAAATGATCCATAATCCAGATGACTGCGAATTAGAGTATTATACATCAGTTTCTGGCAATAGGGATGAGCCTCCCACCAGACACCGCCCACAGAACGTATGATATTTAACTTTTTTTCACACTTCTCAATGGTATAATTAATATGCTCTGTCCCCGATAACTTAGAGTCTAAAATCAAACCTAAAAATTTCACATTGTCCTTAACAGGAAAGATTTGGTCTTCACAAGAGATCTTAGTTAATTAGTGGGTGTGTAAATAATTGTTAACTCCAAAGGAAAGAGGAAGATCCTCTTCCCTGCTTTCGCTCACCTCCACTTGATATAATCCGTTTTGTCGGATATGCTCGCCATAGTACGACCTAGCTTGCTTCAATTGGTAGGTGCCTAAGGCAAACCTTTTTAAATCGCTAAGAGTTAAGTGTGGAAAGTGATTTAAAATAGAGTTATCCGCATTAATCATAACAAATGTTGACCGTTGTCTATTTAAATTATTATTTTGAACAAATTCAGATAAATGATTCGGCAAGTGTAGCCTACTCTTAGCTATTTCCACATACTCAAGGGCTTCTGGAATATCAGTGATGACTGGGTGAAACTTGTTTAACAAGCTACAGCCTATGCGAAAATCAGTCATTAAATGTGCAGCGGCCCTATTAAAATAATCTTGCCGAAATAGTTTGAAGTCTCTCTTCAGGCGGCCATTCACAACTTCTACAACCCATCTACACATTGTGACACAACGAGTTCTGTTGGCTTGTAGAGTTGTTAATTGATGTTCACCCTCAAGGAGAGATTCAGGCACATGTGTTTTGTAGCCATAATCATTTAAGTCATCAATTACATCACGAAAACCTCTGTCTAATATAAATATATCATTCTGCCGGAAATATAAACGCATTTGCAAATAATACATGCATTATTGTTGCATCATTTACAGTAGCCTTATAAGGCCCCAAACAGTCTAAAATATGTCCATCACAGCAGACAATCATAAAAGGTTTAACTAAATTGTCATGTTTGTGCAAACTGTAGGTATTTTTTTGAAATGCATAATTAGAACTTGTCTACATGTATACATATGTGCCATCACATATTGTAATCGCTGGCTTAGTATCAGGATTCGTTTCCGGATTTTCAAATAACCCTTCCGGTATTTTAGTATTTCGTGAAGCTACTTGCACAATACTTGTATGGTTTAATCCTAAATGCATAGGAACAAACTCATTAGCTAGACAGGCTAGCTAGGCAACTCTTGCTTTGTTCATGTATCTTTCTAATGTGCTTCTAGGCATATTAAAAAGAGTTGACAACCTTTCTGTTTGGGCCAAAGGACTAGTGTCCAAACTATTAGTTATAAGTTTCGGTGACAGTTGAATGATAGTTGTGTGTCATCTAGGTCACTCACTTGGATATTTTTCGCGGGGTCGAACAAGGTTTCTTTATCTGGGGAGATTATATTTCTTATTTTAATTAGATACTTTAGAATAATTTGAGTAAACGGTGAAATCTATATACCATCCGCGGGGGGAAGTGGATATCTAACAGTTTCGGATAAAAATACGTCTTGGGACGCTAAACAGTCGACACGTGTCTTGTGTGCGTCAGCAAGTGTTCTTCAGGGAAGACCAGTTGGGGTTGGCTGGAGACCACGCCACCGTACCGCGCAGGGGAGCCGCATCAGGCAAGTCTACACTTGACAAACTCATGACACACAACCAGTTACACATCACACGATACAGTCACGCCTGAGAGGGTTCTACAGGAGCGACAGGAACGTGGTGTGCTTGGACAGTTCGGTAAGTGATAATTTATGTAGGACATTGTTTAGTTGTAAGTAACATTTAAGCGCTGCGGTACTTTGCAGCCAGTCGGAGATAGAAGACGGCTTTTATCTCCAACATTTGTTGGTAGCAAGGGCGCGGTTGAGCATCTAGGAAAGCTTAGGGGGGCGAGTCTTCGAATGCTCAACCCATCACGGGTATAATCAGTCTTCCACTGCTTAATTTTAAATAAATAAAATAAGAATTATAAAAATAATTTTCTTTTTTCAATAAGTGGGTACTTATATGTGCATATTTTATACTGCATATTCTATTGTAAATTTAAGATTTAGTTGTTAATTTTAAGTTATTGTACCAACCTACTTGTATTCGATCCTATTTGTGCTGCGGATACATATTTAATTGTTGTTTGCACATTGTGTTGGGTTTCACATTAAACTTCAATTATATACTGTGTTGTATAGTAAGTAGGGTCAGTTAGTAAGTAGGTACTGAACGCTATACTTATTGTCTAGCTTGTAGTAAGAATATCTCTTAATAGTGTTGTCTTGTATTCACTATGTCGACGCCTCGCACCAAGTTATCTGCACAGTTGCGGTGGTTTGCAGCCGCTGGAGCCTTGGTGGATAGGCCGGACAGACAGGACGCTCTGCTCCTGAGGGCCACGGAGGTCAAGGAGCGTCTGGAGGTGGTGTTTGACCTTTATGGTCAGTTAAAGGAGTCGTCGACTGATGCAACATTACTACAGGGCATTGAGGCCGATGTAACCCAATGTGTGGACTTGGGCGATGCGGTGCAGCAGCGGGCTGAGGAACTCAGACGCCAGAGGGCTGGGGGCAATGGGGGTATTCAGGGGCCAAGCCAGGGGGTTGTGTCACGGCTCCCAAATATTGAGCTGCCCACTTTCAACGGGAACCTCACCCAATGGCCCCACTACATCAATTTATTTGATAGTTTGGTCCACCTGCGTACAGACCTACCAGGGGCATATAAGATGGCCCAGTTGGTATCTTCGCTCCGGGGGGAGCCGAGAGATCTGCTGGCCCACCTCCCGGTCACGGAGGCCTCATATGAGACAGCGAGGGCGCTACTCCACGACCGGTACCACAACCAGCGTCGGTTGGTGGACGCTCAATTGGGCCGCCTATTTGGTTTGCCACGGGTGGCAAGAGTGGCACAGCTGCGAGGGCAGCTGCTCAACCCTCTTACCGCGGCTGTAAGGGCTTTGGGCAATCTGGGCCTGCCGGTGGACCACTGGTCTTATATGCTGGTCTACTGGACCATTTCCCGCCTGCCGGTAGATGTCCACACCCGGTTTGAAATGCAGGTCGGTGGGAGCCGGGAACTGCCTACCTTTACTGCATTGCAGCACTTCCTGGAGGCGGAATGCACGAGGGCCGAAGCGCTTGGCACGGGTCCAGCGGCTTCCTCCTCACACGCGTCACCCGCGCGGAACAGCGACGGGAACGTGACGCGTCGGCGTGACCGGGCCAGACTCAAGGTAGCCCACGTGTCAGGGTCGGCACGGGGTTGTGCCTACTGCGAGAGCCCTCGACATACCGTGGGGGAATGTCGGGACTTTGCCTCCAGGGACAAGGACGAACGCAGGCGGGCAGCATGGAAGCAGGGTTGGTGCTTCTTTTGCTTGGGGCCCCATTTCTCAACGCACTGCCCACAGCCAGTCCGTTGCCGGGATTGCTCCGGCGACCATCACGAACTGCTGTGCACCGGCCAGAGGCGGACTCAGGGGGGTCCAGGGTCGGACTCGGGCAGGGGTGCCAAGGGTGTTCGGGGTGAACGTGGGGGCACCAGGACTGACCGTGGTCAGGGGGGGGCTGCCCGGGGGGGCCAAGCCCAGTCTGACCTCGGGTACCGTAGGGGTCGCGGGCACGTGGGGCACGCGCAGAGAGGGGTGCCGCGGGGCACGGGCGGGTGGACGGCGTCGGGGGTTCCGAGTTCGTCACAACCGCCCTCCCCCCCCTCGAAGGTTTCAACCAGGGGGACTGGTAGTAACCCCTTCGGGGGTTCGGGGGGTCCAGGGGGACCATGTAACGCGCAGCATGAGGACAGTCTGCTGACCCAAGAGTGGGGGCATGGGGGCACGGGCGGGTGTCGCCCGTCGGTGACGGAAGCGCCACCGCAACCTCGGCACTCCGGGTCGGCTCGACTCTCTCCCCCTCTATTGGAGTTTCCTAGGGTGTTGCCCTTCACCCCATCGCCTCGTCTACCGCCGGGGGCAACTTATGAGACGAGGTACGGGAGACATCCGGGTCAGCGCGCGCCATACCAGCAGCAGTGGGACCCGTTGGCCTATACGGACCCTGCTCGCCAGGCCCACCATGGGGATTGGACCCAGGGGGGCCAACGCTAGGACGGGTCGGCCCAACCACCTATTGCCACCAACCCAGAGACAGTGCTGTTGCCCACAGCTTCGGTCTGTGTTTGGGACTGGCAGGGCAACATGATACGCGTCCGCGCACTACTGGACTCGGGAGCCCAGGGCTGCATTATTTCGAGCGGACTTGCGAAACGGTTGGGCCATAACATACAACATTTTCCACACACCCTATATGGGATAGGGAACAACCCGGTGACGGACCGGGTTGGGGCAACAGAGTTCACCTTTGGGAACTCGTCTTCGTGTGGTGCTTCATGGGGCATGAAGACTGTGGCCTTGGTCATGGACCAGGTGATGGGCCATCATCCACTGACCAGGCTGAGCCCTTCGGTAAGGGCTATGACCACGGGCCTAAGGCTGGCGGATCCTGCCTTCGATACCCCAGGTCGGGTGGACATCCTGTTTGGTACGGATGTCCTGGGACAGCTGTTGCTGACAGGGAAACGGGTGCTACAGCCAGGGGGGCTGGTAGCAATCGACACCAAGTTTGGTTTCGCACTCATGGGACCGGTCCTGCCGGTGGAAGGTCCGAAGGAGTGTCAAGGTGTCATGGCGAACTCTGCCTTAGCCAAGGTCATGCAGAAGTTCTGGGAAACCGAAGAACCGCCGATGGCTCGGCGGGAGGACCCGGATGAGAGGGAGTGCGAGTTGTTCTACCAGAACAATACTGGGCGCCTCCGCTCTGGTCGGTTCGTGACGCGGCTGCCTTTTAGGGCTAATAGGCCGCCGTTGGGGAGATCTCACCATGCAGCTGAGACTCGATTGATCTCAATGGAGCGTCGGATGCGACGCGATCCGGTACTTCGACAGAAGTACATTGAGTTCATGCGTGAGTACGAGTCTTTGGGACACATGTCGGTGTCCGGGGTGGACTGGAGAACGGAAGACCATTGCTTCCTTCCCCACCATGCTGTCCTGAAGACTCCATCGGGAAAGATACGTGTGGTGTTCGATGGATCGGCACCCACGTCGAACGGGGCTTCACTTAACCAATGTCTTCACTCGGGTCCGAAGCTCAATCGGGACATTTCGGATATCCTCACTGGCTTCAGGAGACACCAGGTGGTGTTTGTGGCTGACATCAAGATGATGTTCCGTCAGACAGTGATACACCCGGAGGACAGGAGGTATCAGCTGATCTTGTGGCGCGAGAGTCCAGAAGAGCCAGTGAAGGTTTACGAGCTGAACACGAATACCTACGGCTTGAGGTCAAGTCCGTACATAGCCATCCGCACACTACGGGAGTTGGCGGAACGGGAACGTTTACATTTCCCACGGGCAGCAACGATCCTGGAACAGGATCTTTATGTCGACGACGCCTGCTCTGGGGCAGACAGCGTCGATGAGGCTCTAGCCCTACGGGATGAGCTCATAGAGCTATTGGGAAGGGGTGGGTATGAGTTGAGGAAGTGGGTTTCCAACTCACCGGAACTATTGGCGGGGTTGCCAGACGAGTTCCAGCAAGACCCACACCTATTTGAGGATTCGGGCAATCCAGATTTACTGTCGGTCTTAGGGGTACAGTACCGACCCGTCCAGGACGTGTTCACCTATCAGGTGGAGTTGGAGACTCCCAAGGTCTGGACCAAACGGACGGTACTATCTACGGTCGCACGGACTTTTGATCCAAACGGATGGATCACACCAGTCATCTTCTCCATGAAGTACCTCATGCAGAAGCTGTGGGCGGCACAGCTGGGCTGGGACGAGCCTATCCAGGGGGATCTGCTGAGGGACTGGCTGGACCTTTTCTCGGCACTGCCCGCGATCAATCGGGTTGCCATGCCTCGGAAGTTGCTTCCTGCAGGGAAATGCAGAGCAACGCTCCATGGATTTTGCGATGCTTCCGAGAAGGGCTATGCAGCGGCAGTGTACTTGCGTACGTTATCGTCTTCCGGGGAGGTAGACGTGCTGCTAGTGGTAGCCAAAAGCAAGGTCGCGCCACTGCGGTCTAAGATGACCATTCCAAAATTGGAGTTGTCGGGAGCAGTCCTCCTAACACGACTGCTGGTCCATACGACATCGGTTCTGCGTGGGACGATGGATCTCAGTGAGACGGTGTATGCTTGGACTGACAGCCAGATTGTGTTATGCTGGCTTCGGGCGTCAGTTCACACCCTCGAGACCTTCGTGGCGAACCGAGTATCTCAGATACGGGATTCTGAGGTTACTCTCACATGGAGGCATGTACCGGGTGAAATGAATCCGGCGGATTATGCATCACGGGGATGCAAGGCCCACGAAATCGTGGACCACCCGTTATGGTGGGGACCAAGGTGGTTGACCCGAGGGGCCTCGGAGTGGCCACTCAACCCAGTAGTGGCGACAGCCCAGCTGGAAGACCGGACTTACGTCAACGTCACGATCAGTGAGCCGGAGTTGAACGCGGAGTTCCTCCTGGGTAGGTACAGTTCACTGGACAAACTGATTAACGTGACCGCGTGGATGCGGAGGTTCGCTCAAAATTGTCGAGCTCCCAGGTCACAGCGGACGAGGGCGTCCATACTATCTCCTGTCGAACGCCAAGGTGCGTTAACCTGCCTGGTTAAGGCAGTACAGACGCAGCATTTCGGGAAGGAAATGTCAACCATGGTGACGGGTCGTGCCAGGCTGAAGGGTGCTCTAGCGCACCTCACCCCCTTCATTGACTGCCAGGGCTTACTGCGAGTCGGGGGACGTCTGCGGAATGCGGACCTGCCGTATGCGGCACGTCATCCGCTTTTACTCCCTAAGGGAGGGCCCTTAGTGGAGCTATTGGTGATGGACCGCCATGTGAAAAATGCGCATGCAGGATGCAACGCGCTGATGGCCACGCTACAGCGTGAGTATTGGATACTGTCTGGGCGACGTATTATTCGGAGCGTCGTGTTTCGATGCCTACCCTGTTACAGGACGAAGGCATCCATGATGCAGCCTCAAATGGGGGATCTGCCTCCCGATCGGGTGATGGAGGCTCGACCATTTATGGGAGTGGGCACGGACTTCGCTGGGCCGTTTATGATTCGGAATTCACGCCTTCGGAATGCAAAGGTGTTCAAGGCGTATCTTTGCGTGTTTGTCTGTCTGTCCACCAAGGCCGTTCATTTTGAGGTAGTCGCTGACCTTACGACGGAAGCATTCATTGCTTGTTTAGACCGGTTTGTTTCCCGGAGGGGTCTTCCGTCTCTGGTCCGGTCCGACAATGGGACCAACTTCGTTGGTGCGGAGCGTCAACTTAAGGAAATTAGGGAATTTCTCGATGTAAATAGGGATGACATCGGAACGGCCTTCTCCCGTCGGGGCATCGAGTGGACCTTCAGTCCCCCGGGATGTCCCCACTGGGGTGGGATTTTCGAGGCTGCAGTCAAGTCTGCTAAGGTCCATTTGTTACGCGTGATAGGGCAAACCGTGTTAACATTTGAAGAACTCGTCACTGTATTCTGTAAAATAGAGGCAGTTCTTAATTCACGACCATTGTGTAAGATTAGTTCAGATCCGAATGACTTGGAAGTGTTGACTCCGGGTCATTTTCTGATAGGGAGGCCACTTAACGCGCTGCCTGAATACCCATTCGCGGGGGTGAAGCTCCATAGGTTGAGCAGGTATCAAATGTTACAACAGATGTCGCAAGATTTTTGGAAGCGGTGGTCGCTAGAGTACCCCCATCTGTTGCAGCAGCGCCTTAAGTGGACTGACAAGACTACCCCTCCTCGTGTTGGAGACTTAGTGCTGGTTAAGGATGTTAACCTACCGCCACTGCGATGGCGCCGGGGGCGCATCGTTAACTTGTTCCCCGGAAAGGATGGGACCCCGCGGTCCGCGGAAGTCAGAGTTGGGGAGTCAGTTCTAAAGCGAGCGGTAGCAACACTGTCTCGTTTACCAGTGGTCTGAAGGAACAGGTTGGGACCTGTTCGGGCGGGTGACTGTTTGGGCCAAAGGACTAGTGTCCAAACTATTAGTTATAAGTTTCGGTGACAGTTGAATGACAGTTGTGTGTCATCTAGGTCACTCACTTGGATATTTTTCGCGGGGTCGAACAAGGTTTCTTTATCTGGGGAGATTATATTTCTTATTTTAATTAGATACTTTAGAATAATTTGAGTAAACGGTGAAATCTATATACCATCCGCGGGGGGAAGTGGATATCTAACAGTTTCGGATAAAAATACGTCTTGGGACGCTAAACAGTCGACACGTGTCTTGTGTGCGTCAGCAAGTGTTCTTCAGGGAAGACCAGTTGGGGTTGGCTGGAGACCACGCCACCGTACCGCGCAGGGGAGCCGCATCAGGCAAGTCTACACTTGACAAACTCATGACACACAACCAGTTACACATCACACGATACAGTCACGCCTGAGAGGGTTCTACAGGAGCGACAGGAACGTGGTGTGCTTGGACAGTTCGGTAAGTGATAATTTATGTAGGACATTGTTTAGTTGTAAGTAACATTTAAGCGCTGCGGTACTTTGCAGCCAGTCGGAGATAGAAGACGGCTTTTATCTCCAACACTTTCATTACTGTCACCTGTTCTTATTTTAATAATAAAGATGCTCAAAGCTTTGCTAGCATTTGGAACTTCGGCGACTAAACTTGGAATACAGCTCAATAATTCAAAGAACTGAGCAGCTGTCATCCCAAACCAATAGTGACACATGTTTGCTGGTAACATATTTATGACACTAAAGTCCATTGTGTTGGTGGACATTCTTTCCATTATGAATAAAACATCATCCACTTGAGCAGCAGTAAAATCTCTTAATTGGGTATGTAACTGCTCCCAACTGTCATTATGTAAATGGAAAGTGCAGATACGAGCAGCTCTAGGTATATATATTTTAAATCGAGCTAACACCATTTCTTTAACATTAGCAGGGATCAAATGCCTTTCTGTATTATAACAATTAGCTGGAGAGCTCCCGATGTCGCACTGTAAACCAGCCTTGCACTCCTATATCTCTTTGGTAGTCCTAGTGTCCTTCGAATTACGTCGAGTAAGGCACTCCCAGTTGCGGGCTCCATGGAGGGTGGGAAGCCAAAGAGACGAATAATAATATCAAAACAGTTATGGATAGGCCAATAAAAAACAAAACCACAAATCCCAAAGCTGGTAGCTCAGTGGTTCTAACTACGGGCACCAGTCAAGGGCAAAACTCAACAAGCGCCCTCAGCGTTCACTTGGCCCAAACCGGCAGCTTAGCGGCCTCGGCTGCAGGCACCGTCAAAGGCAAACACACAACTCACCACACCGCCCAAACTGGCAGCTCAGTGGTGCAAACTACGGGCACCAGGGAGGGCGAAAGCACCACACGCGCCTTCAGCGCACACTTGGCCAAAACCGGCAGTTTTTTTTTATTATTATTATTATTATTATTTTTTGTACCTACATCCCTGCTTTTGATGCAGAGTTCGTTTTTGCAACAATAAATTAACACTTCCTAGATTTTCGTCTAAGCTTTCCTCTTTCATTCCAGTTCTCTTTGTCATTCAATTTCTCGCATTTATTCTTCTCGCATTTTCATACATACTTTCATACTCTGTGGGGATATGGGGGCATATTGGAGTTGTGTGTACCTACCTATTCTGGCTAATTATTTTCAGTTTCTTTATTTATTTATCAAAAAGTATTTTACAGTGGAAATATATTGTATCTTAACTTAACTAACATTTAGTTTATAGGGCAGTACAGAGTTGGTTCTTATCTATTTACAATATTGTCTTAGGATAATGAGCTATTGTTATTATTTACATTAGTATTTTATTCTTATGCTAGGCAGCATTATGCCTAGTATAATGTGCTAGCATAACCTACGTCCTGTTCCTTGTATTTACAGTCCTCACAATTTTGTTAGCATATTCTATGAATCGCTCGGTGTGTTTGCTGATTAGTGTTTTGATGCCGTGTTCATCTATTTTGATTCCAGTGAAGCTTTCCAGCTGGAGCCGATCGTAGGCGTGGATTGGGCAGTCCATCAGGAGGTGAGCCACCGATTCTAAAACCCCCGGCTCACAGGCACACGACGGGTCCACCTTACACTTGAACCGAGTCAAGTATCCGGAGAACCCGCCGTGCCCCGTGAGGAATTGGGTTGTAGGACCTTTGATGGTAATCCTCCTGATGGTTTTGTGCGCCTCCACCGCGCAGGGAAAGAACAGCTTGGTGGTTGACGCAGTTTCACCTTCCTGATATCGCCTGTTCCATTCGTCAAGGGAGCCCCGTCGTAGGGCTCTCTTGACGAATGAGACAGGACACTGGTCATAATCAGGTGCCTTCTTAAGTCTTAGGGCGGCCTCTCTAGCCAGACAATCCGCCCTCTCGTTACCCTCAAGGCCAACATGGGCCTTAATCCAGTAGAGTGAGACGCTCTTGCCCTGCTGCTTACAGCGGCCAAGAGCGTCCCTGGTCTCTACTGAGAGGGGGTGGAGAGAGTGCGGATTGACCACGCTAAGGAGCGCCGCCCTGCTGTCGCTGAAGACACCGAACGCGGCCGCAGCGTGTCGCTCTACCTCGCACACCGCTTTGCGCAACGCCAAGATTTCCGCCTGGTAGACGGTGCAATGCCTGGAGAGAGCAAACTTGCGGGCCCTGGTCTCGGATTGGTTGTCCCATACAGAGACAGCAGCTCCGACGCGACCCTCAATTTTGCTCCTATCAGTATATATTCTAAGGTCGTGAGGTTCCACGTTGTTAAATTGTTCCTCGTCTACCACGCTGTCAAACTCCAGGCGTATACGCTCCGCGGGGTGAGGGGCCGCCAAAACGGGTGCCATTCGCTCGACCTCCCTGTCCCCTAGCCACGGCTGGGACACTCCTCTCTTGGCCTCATATAATGAGGCCACCTCCCGAACTCGGAGGTCCAGAGGGAGTATGCCAGCCAACAGCATCGCTGAGTTCAGGGAGACCGTGCGATAGGCTTTGGTTCATTTCAGAGCGAACACCCGCTGCACCGCGCCCAGCTGCCTCTTGACACATGCCTTATTACATGCCTCGTACCAGGCACAGGCCCCATAATAGATGGTGGGCTCGATAACAGCTGTGTAAATAGTCCGGATCACCTCGGGGTGAAGCCCCCAGGAGATCCGTGCTGTTCTTGCTAGACTTTTATATATATTTATAGCCTTGATGCATACTTTTTTCACATGGCTGTTGAAATTTATGTTACGGTCTATGGTAAGCCCTAGAATTTTAATTTCCTGGGACAGGGCAATGCCAACCCCGCCCATGGTCAGACGTGGGTTGTCATATTTCAGTTTTCTGGTAACCACCATTGCGCAGGTTTTCTGCGGAGCAAATTTCAATTGATTTTTGGCACCCCAAGCCCGAACACGTTCGAGGATGGCATTGGCCCGTCCCTCGATTTCGAGGGCGGTTTCCCCGTCGAAGACGAGAACTACATCATCCGCAAAGGCCTGCACGTAGATCCCGTCCTTCCCGAGGAGACGAAGCAAGGGGTCCAATAGTAGGTTCCACAACAAGGGACCCGTTATAGATCCTTGGACGCACCCTTTTTGGGTTCCTCTTTTGCACTCTGCCCCTGCGTACCTCACCCGCACTGTTCTCTCACTGAGGTAGCTGCTGACAACTCGCCTCAAGTTTACGGGACACTTTTCCTCTGCTAGTCGAGCTATGATGGCCGGCCACCATGCGCTATCGAAGGCGCCCTCTATATCCAAGGACACTAGCGTGACGATCCTCCGTTCATGGAGTCCCTCGCGCACGCGCCTCATTAAGTTGTAGAGGGCGTCGTCGGTGCTTCTACGTGGCATAAAGCCGTACTGGCGAGTACTAATCCGCGGATGTAGATAAAACTTGAGCCGAGCTGCCAACATTTTCTCGTACAGTTTCCCAAGCACAGGCAAGAGCCCAATCGGTCTGTACGATTTGGGAGAACTGTACGAGTCCTTGCCCGGCTTCCGAAGTGCGACGACTGTCGCTTCCTTCCACGGTTTAGGGAAGTATTCGAGAGCCAGGCACTTGTTCATCAGTTCCAAGAACAGTGCCGGTGCGCAGTTAATAGCGTGCGTGCAAATGTCGGCTGTTAAGCCGTCTGCCCCCGGTGCTTTTTTGGGGTTAAATGAGTCAAGCGCATCCCTGAGTTCGCCGCCGGTGAATGGCGGGTCGCAAAGGTCATCTTCCCTCCCGTCATTAACCGTTTTGGCTAGCGCGCGAGTTAACTTGTGATCCGCGGTGTCCTCCTCGTCCCGATCCTCCGGATAGAAAACCGAGGCGAGGAGCCCCGCGGAGTCACTTGCGTCCAATACTATCCCGTTGTGCTGTAGCGGTGGATCTTCTTCCCTTGTTGTGGACCTCCCTATCACCCTATATATACCCTCCCATAACCCTTCTTTATCCTGCTTAGTGCAGAACTCCTTCCAACTCGCAGTCTGTGCTAATTTTACCTCCGACTCGTACCTGTCCTTCCGCTCCAGGTACTGCGTTATGACCCACTGCCTCCGAACCGAAGCGGCACACCTGATACGACGCCTGAAGGTAACGACCTCCTTCTTCATCTGGCGGAGCCCCTCCGACCACCACGGCATAGTAAGCGTTTCTTTATTACTCTTTTTGGGAATTGAGTGTTCACAGGATGTTGTTATGCAAGTGTTTAGTTTTTGTAATTTGTCCTCAATTCCCTCCACGGTTTTTATTTCCCTTATAGCTTCTACGGCCAGGCCGCTCACCACCAGGAAGTGGGACATTTTCTCATGAAAATTGTCCCAGTTTGCTTTCCTGGTGTTGAACAGCCTGGTCGTTCTACTAATGGTAGAGCCCTTAGATTTTATTAAATTTAGCTTGAATACTATGCCGATGTGGTCGGAGCTCCAGTCGCCTACCAGTCCCAACAGGTCGCCCGAGCAGGCAGTGACGTCGATGTAACTGCAGTACCTTTTGCCCCCCCCTGACAGTGTCGAAGGTAGGCACCCCCTCATCAGCGTTGAGGATGTGTAGTTTCAGCTCAATGAGCGTTCCCAGCAGATCTTCCCCCCTCTCATCCTCAACCGGACTTCCCCACCAAGCGCTCTTCGCATTGGCATCGCCTCCAAGTATGAGCCGTTCATGGCCCAGCCTGCATACAACTCGTTTGAGCTGCTCCAGGTGCGGGCCCAGGGGTTTATCGGGTTCGACATAAAGAGAGACTAGGGTGACCTCCCAGGCACTGGTACGGATCCTCACCACCGCCATATTGTCGGTAGTGAGTTGCGGGCACTGTATTACGTCCAAGTCCGGATCGAAGACGGCGATGGCCGCCTTTACAGTGCCCATGGCTGGTCCAGTGTTCTGGAAGATACGTACTCCCCGGTATCTCTTCATCCCGCCCCTAACAGGGTCCCTGTATGGCTCCTGAATGAGTGCGACTGACGCTTTCCTCCTGGCCGCTGTCAGAACGAAGTCGTCAGTCGCAAGTCTTTTCTTTTGGAGGTTTGCCTGCAGCACCACGTAGTGAGAGTCATTCCCGGGGGCGCCCTAAGCAATACTGCGTGGCGGATCGCGCTATGTCGTCCCACTTTTGCCGGACCGGGCAGTGCCGGTCAAATGCATTGTGC
Source organism: Eilema caniola (assembly GCA_949126895.1). Lineage (NCBI taxonomy): Eukaryota > Metazoa > Arthropoda > Insecta > Lepidoptera > Erebidae > Eilema > Eilema caniola. Next base: position 2,450,513 of record OX421461.1, on the reverse strand, counting down.
GCTGTGTCGTCGCCTTTCGTGCGCCAGCAGTTGCAGCACCTGGGTTCGGTTCCTGCTCTATACATAGGGCAGTCTACCCTCAGATGCTGCTCACCACAATGGCTGCATCTGGGCTCTGTCTCTTTGCAGAAGCGACGACTATGCCCATAGCCCAGACACGAGGAACACTGTACAAGCGGCGATTGGTCTGCCACTCTAATCGGCTGGATGTCGATGTGCACCATCCCTTGCTCTAGGGCTTTGCGCCAAATTGTGGGAGACACTTGTAGCACGACGTGGACCGTGAGCGGATTCCTGGCATTTCTGCGGAACTTTATGATAACCCTGTCTTGGGACGAGTCTAGGTCCCTAAAAATATTTTTATTTCTGGCCCTAAAGGCACCTAATAACTCCTCGTCTTTGTATGACTTTAGGACGCTGTAGAGGATAAGCAGGGGGTCCTTGTTGTGGACTGTCTCCACATTAAGGGTCCCCTGTCGCCCCTCCAGCGCCCCTTTTGCCTTCTCCCGTTGTTCCGCAGTTTTATAGCCCAAGACAACCTTACGGTCTCTGGCTTTCCTTACACGCTCCACGGTAATCCATTCGTCGTCTTCCCGCGCGACCCGCCTCAGGTCATCGAGAAGCTCCTCCCCTGTCTTCTTTTCATCCTTGGAGGTAATCACCAGCGAGTGCAGCGCCGGACGCTGCGGTGGTCGAGCCCCCGCACCGTCCCTCGCCACAGCCGCATATGATGGTGACCCCCTGCCCTCTTTGTACGTCTCTAGGCTGCCTTTTATCTCGGCGAGAGCGATGCCATTTTGCTGTAACAGCCTATTATTCTCCTCGATCCTCTTTAATAACACCTCCTCTCTTGTATTAAACCCTGTGGCCCCAGTAGTGAGATCGGCAGTATCTATTACATTGATACTGTCCTGTCCGGAAGCCTTCTCTAGGAGTTTCCGCCTGTTACCTTCGTTTAGTATTATAATTTTGCGAAGGTTCTTCTCTTGGGCCTCTATTTTAAGCCTAATCTCTTTTTTGATGTTTTTAGACTCACTGCATCCCTGCTTGATAAGGTCCAGACAGGACAGTGCCGTTGTGTGCCGTTCTTCTGGTGTTAGAGCCTCTATTGTCGCCAACTGGAGAACCGTCTCCTCTGTCTGTTCGGTAGTGCCCCGCATTACGGGCATCTCCGCGGATAGTCTGCGGGTCACTCTTGGTACGGCCACCTCCGCTGATGGTCTGCGGTTTGATGCGGGGCTGGTAGTTGGCACTTTCTGTTTCGTTACCGTCCTACTTGAAACGGTCGTTTGTCTCTGAGTGGTGGGGGTAATGGTTGAGGATTTACTCTCTATCTCCCCCACACTGACTCTCACTGACTTTGTAATGCTAGACCTTGGAGATAGTGAAGAGGTGGAGGCTGAGGTGCCAGGGTTGGAGCTGACCTGCAGTGCAATTCTCTAACTTCAACATCAACGCCACATCGATGCGGCAACGTTGTCTCGGCGATTTGCTTGAATTTGGTATTCTCTAACTGTACACTAGCGCCATAGGCTCTAAGATGTGCCGTACGATGTAGGAACTACTCGACAACGACATCCTACTGTGATTGGTGTCAACCTAAGCTCAACCTTGAAAATGATTGTGATTGGTTGATTTTCGTAGTTGCAGTCGTCGATGTTTCGTCGTTGTAAGCCAATTGAAACAAAGCATGTCAAACACGTTTAACCTCATTTTCATCCTCAATTTATATAAAATAAATAAAAAGCTTTCAACATTTACGCAGACAAAGGGTAAAAGTTAAGTATGTAGTTAAAGTTGCATTTGTAAAAGTGATTATTGGGAGAAATCTCAAGAAGCGAGGAAAAATGAATACAAATTTACATATAGTTACGAAAGTAAAGTTTAAAATAATGATTATACAGGACAAAAGGCACATTTTAGTGCATGTGAAAGTGATGCAGATTGGCATTATGAATAAGAACGGTAGGTACCTACTATACATGGTAGTTTTGTATTTTATAATCCAACACAGTGATATAAGATCATTTAGATACTCTTATCCGTAATGGTGAATAAATATACTTAATTTTACGATAGTATTGGTTTAAAGAGATAAATTATATTTCAAACATACCTACATAGTATTCACCCAAATTTCACTATGATTGTTGGTCCCTTAAAATAAGATGTAAGCCTATAGCCATCAAGCAGACACTCTGTCGTGGGCCCTATGATTACTGTTGAATGGAGAACAGCCTTCTCCCTTAGTCGCCTTCTACAGTTCCTGGGAAAAAATAGAGTGGCCCTATTCTTCTTCACCGGGACCAACATATTTTTTACATTCTGTTCCCACTACCCATAGGAACATATTCCCAAGATAGAAAGTACCATAATGTGTTATTCCAGTAAGCTATTCCTGTACCAAACCACAGATTACCTAATTGATCAAATAGCTAGATTCTTTCTGCCATTAGAATGTTATTGAATGATAAACATCTTCACAAACTTTCACACTAATATATACATACATAATCTTGCCTGTATCCCCGGAGGACTAAGGACAGGTGAATTATCACCTACATTTCACATATCATTGTAATTAATAGGGGGTGAGCCTATTACCATATTCCCGGTACTATGACCGACTCGAGTCATGCATCTGAGGCTGGGTCAGAGCTGTATATATCTATCTCATTTTAATTGGCCCTATCCCTTAGTTGCCTTGTATGTATATAATATTAGTAGTAAATAAGTAGAATAGGATTTAAGAAAACAACACAAAACAAACAATAGTATGCACAATATACTGATTTATTACAATAAACATTAATATAAATAAATTATTGATTACATTGTAATTCTCAAAGCACCTACCGACATTGTTCACTTACTGAGGAATCTAATTGTGTGCAAATTAATTATAATAAAAAGAATACCTTATATGTATTAAAAGGACAATACAGTACTAATTATTATATCAACATATTATGATTAGAAGATAATTTTGTGTTCACTTTTCAGGAAATGCGAAGCATACCTAAGAGTTTTTGAATCAACCTGGTTGCTAGAACTCCTTTGTTATATATAAGGAATGCCAGTATCATACTTGGTACAGTGTGCAGAGTGGTTTAGATGCCTTTATGGATTCGTTTTTTGATGTTGACAATAAAAGATTTTTGCACATTTTAATTTTTATTTAATCCCCTATAAGCTAACACCTGATTAATAGTCACAGAACTGTCTGTTATGCTTCCACACCACAACTATTGAGTAGATTTTGATATATTTAGTACAAAGTAGAGTAAATTTATTTATTTATTGCAAAACCTCCCATGTAACTGTTTTGCCAGTCAAGAGAAGGTTGGGTAAGAATATACAATTATGACAGCTGAACTGACTAAAAACAATCTGAATGATAGACACTGAACTTCAAAAGCACAAGCAACAAGCCATGGCATACTGAATGAACCAATCGCTCTAACCAAATACGCTGCTGAATATGGACTCATAGAGCCAAGTGGTATTTTTATAAGTTTAGAAAAACCATATCTTGCTGCTTCTCCTGATGGGATACTGGGACAAGAGATCATAATAGAAATAAAGTGTCCCTTTGCAAGCCGATACCAGGAAATTAATACTTCTACTGTTCCCTATTTAGAAAAACAATAATGGTACTCTCTTACTAAAAAAAACTAGCCCGTATTACTTTCAAATAACATACTGAACATACTGTAACCTAATTATATATATACATACAGGGATTTTAAAGTAAAGTAAAGTAAAAGTAAAGTAAATTAAAAAAGTAAAGTAAATTTATATTGTAAAAGAAAATTTAGATACAAAAATTAGATTCATTTTTTCCATCTTTAAAGAAGCTTTCTTTGAAAAATGTGAGCAATTAGAAATCAAATGAAACAGGCATAGGTATTCATGTTAGTTTTATTTACAATATCTCTAACAGTACAGAAATGATAATGCATACATAGGTATATAAATGAAGATACATGCATATACGATTAATAGTTAGTTATTCAAGTATTAATCATTTATCATCATTTAACCACTGGGTGAGGCACCTACTACAAATTTTAAGGTATTCTTATGCTTATAACTACTAAAAGTTGCTCTTTGGTCATTGGGCTAGCTAAGCTTTTGAATTTCTATTTCAATTCCATCTAGTATTAGCCTTGTTGAGGGATAATATTTTTTAAAACTATCAGGCATTTAAAAATTCACTAAAATGCGGCTAGGCCAAATGTTTATTAGGCTCCAGATATCGCCAATAAAATTTATCCACATCACTATAATATTTGACACTTCAGCTTCACTTACACCAAACATTTTACCTAATTCATAATCAGTTGTATCTCTTCTAAGCTTAATAGCTTAAGATACTGATCCTGTACGGTCAAGGAAATGACTCTACTCCAAGGGTAGAACTGTAACAGTACTGAAAATTAGATGAAATTTGCCCTGTCTCTAATCCAGTATAAAAATGCACTGTCTCATCATCTGCAAGTAATAGCTCTGTAGAGAACAATCTTAATATATAAGATGTTTGTGTCCCACAAGTGCTGTGGTTTGGCCGAATAGATTCAAGAACTACATTCTATCACTAGGTCTTGAGACACACCATTATCTCCTTCTAATGGCAATATATCCTCACAACATTGTGTACTTGATGGCACCTCAAAACACTGTCTTTTCTTCAGGTTGCAGTATGTCAATCTTTCTTCTCTAGCCTTTGCATTCCCGGAAATTGCTTGTGTATTCCAAGGAAAAACAGACGGTATAGCACCTTTCTTGAAGAACTTATGTTGATGTTGAACTCGTAGAACAAGTGATTTTTAACATTTTAAATAGGCAAGTACGAAATGTCGTCCCCTATTACATGGGACAATACACCTCTGCCACCCTTTTGTGGAAAAGGAATTATTGTAAAGATTTATTCATAAGCAGCTTACCTGTGTATTTACTTATTATTTCATAATCACTTTCAACAAAGTGTTTACCACATAACCTCGTACTTTTGTAATAATCAATTTTTCACGACGGATGGCTTTCAACCAAAGCTTTCGTATTTTTTTATCCTTTGGTATTTGCTGCATTAGAGACAATACAGCGCGTCATTGTAACTGTTTAGAATTATTTTCTGAATTCAACCGTAGAAAAACGCAATGTTTTAGGAACAAACTATTATGATTAAACAAGCGTCACTTTGACAGTTGCCAACCCATTATTCAAACTACGTCATCCTTTATAGAGAATGTGATTGGTTAATCCTAGGCACAACCAAGGCACAACGATGAAAGAGTTTGTGATTCGTTACAACCTTGAGCTCGCCCTTAATATCAATTGTCATTGGTTGATCCGGCGTGGATGTAAGCATCGATGCGCGCAACGTTGCGAGAAAGTTAGAGAATTGCACTACTGTTTGGTAGGTGGAGATTTGCCTATAACCATTGTGTAGGTACAATGTTCACGCAACACGATCGAGTGGATTTAATTAAATAAGTAACACAAGAACACGAAAATGCAAAATAAAATAAAATAAGATAAAGTATATAGTAAAATAAAATCTTAATCTAAGTTCCTGCCACAAAAGTAGTCAAGATCGTCTTAACCTAGTTACGCGGGATCCTGGTCCCTGCGCGTAGAGAGCACGCGATCGTCAACAAGATAGATGTGTGTACGTGTATGTGTTCGTGTGCAAGTGGGGTGTATTGTGTGTATGTATGCGTGTGTGTGAGCGATGTGAGGTTTTGGATGTGTATGTACGTGTTAGGTCAAGAGGTATTGCTAACGTTCGACTGGAACAAGGGTACAGGGCAATAGCACCAATAGACTACTATGTCGAGGTAGCACAGTTATCCTGTTAGAATAGTCAATTGAACTATAGGTTCCAGTCAAAGGACACTGCCTTTTGTCATTAAAACTATTAGAAGCTAGTATTGGTCAAAGACCAGAGTCTCTGTCAAATAACCGGCAGTTTAGCGGCCGTGGCTGCAGGCACCGGGGCTGGCAACCACACTACACAGAAACACACAACACCGGCCCAAACTGGAAGCTCAGTGGGAACATCTACGGGCACCACGGAGGGTACCAACACAACCGCCACGGGAAGCTCAGTGGTTCCATCTACGGGCACCCGTGAAGGTCCTAACACACATAAGGGGATAACCCTTATTCCCCACAACCTTCCTCCTGGAGACGGTCCCCGCGGCGTCAGCCCTGTGGCCTCCTGCTCGTCCGACCCCGCCCCTGGGCGGGCGGAGACGAGTAGTCCACAGGAGGACGCTTTTTCGGAAGGCTGGCAACTGCCCAAGAGGAAGGGCTCAAACAGGACCAGGGTGCGAACCCAACCCACTGGCACTGGTGGTAAGGCAGCTGTCGAACCAACCAAGCCAAAGAAGGGGAGAGTCCGAAAAACAAGGAAGGAGAGACGCCTAGCAGCCAGCATTAGGGCTGCGTCTCTGCTCTCCTCCACACCGCCATCTTCCTCGACAACGAGGACAGAGGCCAAAGACCACCTTAATTTTGCCGCCGGGGAGCGGAAACTACCGCCGACCGGGGACAAAGCAAAGGAGACCCAACAGCGGCCAAAAGGTAAGGAGCAGCCCTCTGCTAAGCGTGCTCTCAACGAGACGTCTTCGCCTCGCGGGGAGTACAAGAGGCAGAGGCTCGACAACTCCAACAAGGTCGCCAGCCGTAACTACGCCCAAGCTGCTAGCGCGCCCCTCAGTGTCGCAATCACATGCGCACACTCGGGGCGAATCAGCAAGGACGTATCCGAGCAGGTGCTCACCGAGATACAGAAACGTATCTTCGGTGATGCTGTTGCTCGGAAACAGACACAACCCCCAAAATTCAAAGCGAAGCCGCTTTTTACTGAAGGGGTTTTGAAACTGTGGTGTGCTGATGAGTACACACGCAGCTGGCTACAGCGTGCCATCGCCGAAATGGAACTCACGGCCAACGTAAAGTTGGTCGTGAAGAACCAGGCGGACATCCCTCAACGGGCACGCTGTGGTATACTGGTCCCTGATCAACAAGGGCTTCTGGAGGACGCGCAATATATAGGGCGCGTTCTGTCCTTCCAGAACCCCGAAGTTGAGGTTCAAAAGTGGACCCTAATAAATGCGGTCAAACAAACCGCCGCGTGGTTCCTGGTGGTCGGAGTCCCAGAGGACCAGGTACCGACCCTCATGAAGGCCGGACGCCGTCTCTCATTTGGTGTGGAGACGGTGTACGTAAAATTCCAGGGTTGGTCCGGTAAGTTTACCGACGTCCCTCTGGGATGGGACCCCAAAACATGTCAAGTGAGACAAGACCTCAAGGCACCCCCGGCTAAAGAGGGGACTGATCCTCAGCCGGAGGCACCAAAAAAGGTGATGCCAGAAGAGGTCTCACCATCCACTCCCAACAGCGTCAGACAGGAGAGCGCACCCATGGAGGCGGAGGAGGCAGACGATGTGCTGACCTCGATTTCCGGCCTCCTGGGAGAAGACGCCGACTCCATGGACCTGTTCGCGGAGCTAAGACTTGGGGGGGACGATGAGGGAACAACCAGCGATGGTGTCCCCCTCATCCAAGATTAGCCTCCTTCAGGCGAACCTCCAGCACAGCCGAGATGGGACGGCTCAGCTACGGAAATGGCTGGAGGTTCAACATACGGCCATCGCCCTGATCCAAGAGCCGTGGATCAGAGGAGGCCACATCCAGGGGCTCTCCAACTTAGGAGGTAAGCTTATAGTGACCAACGACCATGATCATCCTAGATCTTGCATATACGTCACAAAAAACCTTAAAACACAGGCCCTCACAGAGTTCTGTTGCAGAGATCTTACTGCCATAAGACTTCACACACTGGATGGCGAGGATAAGGTAGTCACCCTCGCCTCAACCTACATGCCCGAAAAGGAGGAGTTGCCTCCGCAAGACCTCATCCGACTGGTGGACCACTGTGAAAGGGAGAGGATGGAGGTCATCACCTTGTTGAATATATTTTTACTACCAACCTCACCTTACTAAACACCGGCTCTGAACCAACATTCGTCACTAAAAGGAGCCGCACAATCATCGACTTATCACTAGCGACAGAAAATGCAGCGGAGGCCATTACGGGCTGGCATGTTTCCAAGGAGGCATCCTGCTCGGACCATAGATGGATCCGATTTGACCTACAGGCAGGAACACTACATATCCAGCCAAAACGAAATCCAAGAAAAACGGACACAGTCAAATTCGAGCGACATCTGACACACAAACTCGCTGAACTGCGCATCCCACAGATTCTCGAGAATACAACACAGATTGAGGAACAGGTAAACCACCTAACTAAATCTATAATAGACAGCTACCACATAGCATGTCCAGAAACCCTACCGCCCAAAACACCAGGCAAACAGCCGTGGTGGGGCCCAGAGCTGGAACGCAAGCGAAGGAAGGTTAGGAGAGCGTTCAACAGGGCGATGAACACATGTGCGGATGACTGGGACACCTATCGCTCAGCCAAATCTAGCTACAAAAAATGCATAAGATATCGAAGCAAACAGGGATGGCGAAAATTCTGTGGTGACATAGAATCTTGCCAACAGGCAAACAGGGTGAGGAAAGTCCTATCACAGACGAAACAAATGGCACTGACCGCCCTTCGCAAACCCGACAACACGCTCACAACATCGCCAGAAGAAACCAGACGCATCCTAATAGAGACCCACTTCCCAGGATGTGCTCTCTCAACTCAACTTCCCAACTGGCAAGATGAAACCATAAAACCGACTGCCCGAAACTGGCAGTATGTAAACAAAGTGGTCTCTCTGGAAAAAGTCCAGTGGGCCATTGGATGTTTTCACCCCTTCAAGGCAGCTGGCCCCGACGGGATCATTCCCGCTATGGTTCAATGGGGCAATCTACCGGTCACGAGTAGATTGGAGCGCATTTTTAAATCCTGCCTGGCATATAGATATATTCCGAGAGGATGGAGGGAAGTAGGGGTCATCTTCATCCCGAAGCCAGGAAAGGGCGATTACACAAATCCTAAAGCACATCGACCGATCAGCCTGACCTCCTTCATGTTAAAGACTATGGAACGTCTGTGCGAGAGGGAGCTGAGAGATGGTGCACTAAAGCAATTACCACTACACGCAAACCAGCATGCATACAGCTCCGGTAAGTCCACGGAATCCCTCCCGAAGAGCCCTCCATCTGGTGGTCAGCCTAGGTACGTTCATAGACATCGAAGGAGCCTTCGACAAAACCAGTTTCACTAGTATAAAGGCCGCCCTGTCAAGACACGGCACGGAATCGGTACTTACAGACTGGATAACAAACATGCTCAGCAAAAGAGTGGTTCGCCTTGGAAAAGATGATCAAACGGCCTTGATAGCCAAAGGCTGCCCACAGGGTGGAGTAATTTCTCCACTCCTGTGGAACCTAGTGATAGATGACCTGATCACAAGGCTGAACAAAAACAGAGATTATACAATAGGTTACGCCGATGACCTTACCATCCTTATCTCCGGAAAGGTAGCAGGAACAGTCTGTAATCTTACACAACAAGCCCTACGCATCGTGGAAAAATGGTGCGAGGAATTCGATCTATCGGTGAACCCGGCCAAAACAGAGCTAGTAATGTTCACAAACAAAAGGGTACTAGGAGAATACCGTCTGCCCAAACTCTTCGATACTGAACTCCAACTGTCAAAAGAGGTCAAATACCTCGGCCTCATTCTAGACAGTAAATTAACATGGAGTAGCCATCTAGACAGCAAGTTAGAAAAGGCCGGAATCACCTTCTGGCAGTGCAGAAGAATGATCGGCAAAAAGTGGGGCCTTACGCCAAAAATTATTCTATGGCTTTACGAAACAGTGATCCGCCCCATGATAGCGTATGGCGCTATTGTCTGGTGGCCAAGGACCGAAAACAGTACGATATCAGCTAAACTACAACAGACCCAAAGATTAGCCTGTAGGGCAACCACGGGATGCATGAAGACCGCCCCCACGGCGGCAATGGAAGTCATGCTCGGACTCCCACCATTGGATCTGTTTATCCGCCAAGAAGCAACAGCTGCGGCTATACGCCTAAAGGCACTAAACCTATGGAGCGATAGGAATACACGACATACATCACTGCTCACAGATCTCACAGCTGAGCTGCCTATCATAGGAGCAATAAATGATCGTGTACCGAAACAGCACATATTTGATAAGAAATACAAAATCCAGCTCCATGAAGATCACCGCTGCGAGGCACTATGCCCAGCAGAAATGCGTATCTTCACAGATAGATCAAAAACGGATAAAGGCACGGGAGCCGGCGACTTCTCAGAAGACCTCAACATCAAATATAACACTAGCTACCTTTAATTGTAAAGGTATTAATAGATCAGCTGACTGTGTGAGAAATCTATGTAGAACTGCTGACATCATTGCACTACAGGAGACCTGGCTTTGGCCGTCAGATATAGCATTACTCGGTAACTTAGATGATAACTTCACTTATACTGGCAAGTCAGCCATGGATACGAGTCTCAAAATCATCACAGGGCGTCCATACGGTGGGGTAGCTCTCTTATGGAGAAAGTCAGCATTTCCATCGGTGTCTAATATTAAGTGCGAAAGTGATAGATTAGTCGCCATAAAGGTTGAGCATGGGAATCGGCCAATGTTAGTATTCTCGATATATATGCCTTTTGACAATGGTAAAAGTGAAAATTTAATAACATTTACGCAGTGCCTTAGTGAAATTGTAGCTGTAACAGAGAGTAGTGGTATTGAATGTGTAGTGATACTGGGCGACTTTAATGCCCACCCTGATTCACGTTTCTTTAAAGAATTAATGTCTATTTGTAAGGAACAGACATGGTTTTGCATTGACTATGAAATCCTTTCTAAGGATTCTCATACATTTGTTTGTCAGGCGAGCGGCTCGAAGCGCTGGTTAGACCATTGTTTAATAACAAGCGCTGCTAAGAACTTAATAACTAATGCGTCTATTGCATACGGAGTGTATCAGTCTGATCATTATCCTGTTTTATTTGACTGTAATATGACTAAATTAAATATTAAACTACCAGCTCAAAATCTGCCCAGCAATAAAGTGCGATGGGGTGAAAGAAAGTCAACACAAATCGATGAATATTACGCCTATTGTAATGATAAATTAAAATTAATAGACTTACCTGCACAGTGTTTAACTTGTTGCCATAAAATTTGTAATAACAGAAATCATTTGTTACTGATAGATAATAATAATAATAATAATAATTTATTTATTTATCAAAAAGGGCTGTACATTGGGTTATTACTAGTTTTACAAATAAGGTCGAATATAACTAATTTAAGTATAATAATATCTACATTATGAGAAAGTGTAACACTGTATATGGTAAGAATTTAAAATATAATACCTAATTACATTAACAATTTGGGACCTACCTGACCTAGGTTTTTGTAAACCTGTGTTTCAGGCTATGTCCGTTCAATGATAATTACTTGTTGCAATTTGTTAGTTAACATAAACCAAAGAATCTATTGCATATTTACAGCTTAACGCTACCTACTTTAGTATTTCTAACAGTTTTTCTGTGTCCGAATAATCTAGTTTTTCTAGGTGTTCTGTAATTAAAGACTTGCAGTTCCAATAACTTAGGCTATGTATGTTTAGTAATTTGTTAAGTTTGTTATATAGAAAAGGACCCAAAAACATATAAAATCTATTTACAAACTCATGTTTAGTTTGTGGTTTTTCACAAACTATTCCCTTTCTTCTTTTATCTCAGGTTATTGTTTGTGGAGGAAGTTTGGTATGTTGGTATAGTGTGAGGTTTAGAATAAACAATTGGCGCACTGTTAGTACTTTACATGACTTGTAGAGCTGATCTGTGGGGAACCTATATGGTCGAAAAGTGGCTACTTTTAAGATTGCTCTTTGGGCCCGCTCAAGGGGTAATAGGATTGTGCGTCCTGCACCACCCCAGGAAGTTATACAATAAGTAAGAATGGACTGACATAAGGCCCAGTATACCTGTTTAATAATCTTAGAGCCCGCTATTGCACGCAAATTTTTGAAGATATACATTAATTTCCGTATTCTAGCACATAGCAATTCAATATGTTTGCGGAAATTCAAATTTGTGTCAATCGTTACACCAAGATATTTTATATTGTCAGTTTTAGTTAATGTAGGGCAAGCGCATGCAGTGTCAGCGGTTATACAACAATGTGCATTTATATTTATGTTAGTCATAGGTTTGTTAGTATTTCGCATTGTAAATAACATGTATTTTGTTTTATCAGTGTTTAGTGATAGAAGATTTTTCTGAAGCCATTTAGTCACAAAATTGAAACCATTTTGAGCGTGTTTAAATACCTCCTCTCTTGATTTGGCCGCGAATAAAAGAGCCGTATCATCGGCATATGATATGATAAATCCATTTTGAAGAGTCAAATTGCAAAGGTCATTTATATAAATTAAAAATAAAGTGGTTCCTAATACACTCCCTTGTGGGATACCATATCCACTATTTTTCATTTCAGAGCTTACATTTTGTCCAATCTTCACACATTGCTGTCGGTCCTTCATATAATCCGACAGTAGAAGCAGTTGCGTCCCTCTTACTCCGTAAGCCTCGAGTTTTTTTAATAGTAAAGAACAGGAAATAGAGTCAAATGCTTTGGCAAGATCCAGAAAAATCCCCAGGGTGTGCATACCTTTGTCTAGGTTGTTAGTGACATAGTCGGTTAGTGTATGTACAGCTTGGCTAGTTGACCTATTTGGCCTAAAACCAAATTGACAGTCCGAAAGTAAATTATTGTCTTCTAGATATTTTGTTAATCTGGTGTGTATAATTTTTTCTAATATTTTCGATAGGCCCGTTAATACTGAAATAGGTCTATAGTTATTTACACAGGTTTTATCGCCAGATTTAAATATCGGAGAGACGACAGCTCTCTTAAGCGCTATCGGGAATATACCGTTAGTTAAGCATAGTTCAAAAATATGTGTTAAGGGCGGTGCAAATACGAATTTGAATTTTTTAAGTATGCTATTAGAAATATTATCCCACCCAGTAGAACAAGTGTCCTTTAGCCCCGTGATTATTCTGGTTATTTCTTCAGCGTCAGTACTTAATAAAACAAAGGAGTTTAGCGTAGAAAAGGTTGAGCGTACATTATGGGAATCCAAAGCAGTGGAACCATCCCCAGCGCAGACAGGTTTGATAATCTTTTCTGCTAAATTTTTACCAAGATTTACAAAATAGGTGTTAATTTGATTCATTGTATCGAGTGAGTTCTCTTTAGATAATAAATCGAATGGAGGTTCGGGAGGTTTTGATCTGAACGTATGTTTTTTTATGAATTTCCAAATTTGCTTAGAACTGGTACCTGCCTTTTGCAATTCATTCCTCTCATATTGTACCTTTAGTTTTTTAAGTAGATTATTGCAAAAATTCCTATACCTTTTATATATTAGTGCAAGTGTTTCGTTGTTAGGTGCATGTTTCGCCCTAAGGTGTAATCTATCTCTATGTCTTATACATCGGACGAGCCCTGGAGTAATCCATGGCTTAATGCTAATATACTTTCTAGGTAATAATTTAGTGGAGGTATTATTTAATATTGCTGATTGTACAGATTTTATAAAGTAGCCTAATGAGGTATTTGGATTGTCTGAGGTGTAAACTGGGTCGAAATCAATGCAGCGTATGTCATTTTCGAGGCTGCACATGTTAACCTTAGTAATGCTGTTTATGCAAGTTTTTCTGGGTGAATATGTTTGTAATGATAATACAATAGCCCGATGATCAGTAAGCCAAGAGTTAGTTATTAATGTCTTAGATACTACTTTAGATTTTATGATCAGATGATCCATGCAAGAACCAGTCTTAAATGTTGGGCAGTAGTGGGTGGGCAGCAAACCGTGAAATGAGCAAATATTGAGATACTTATGTGCTTCAGTCTTGGCTTCCTCGGGGACGATATTAATGTTTATGTCCCCAATGATTACGACATTTTTAAAAGCCTTTAACCCCTTTAAGTTTGTGTCAAGGGATTCCAGAAATATGTCTATACTTTGTGAGGGAGGGCGATAGATTGCAATGATTACCGTATCATCCTTTATTTTAATTATGAGACAGCTACATCCATGAAACAATGGTTCCTCGACTACTGTAATCAGGTTTTTCTTCACATACACGACCAGTCCATCGTTTTGGTTAAGAAAATTACCGGAAGCGTATGACGAATACCCGTCAAGAGAAGGTAAGTTATTTCCCTGGCTCTCTAGCCAACACTCTGTTAGAACTATGATATCACAACTTAGGTTTAGATCGTGCAACAATACTTCTAGGCCATTTATGTTATGGTTTATACTACGAATATTTTGAGTTAGTAGTGTTAGTAACTTTCCACCTGTTGGTAGAAATTGCTTACAATTTTCTGCGTCACAGATATTTACTTCAGACACAGAAAAACTATCTAGGTCCTGCACCAGTTGATTTGGTGGCATTATTCAACTTAAAACACAAATACAAATAAAACTAAATTTACTAATACGTCTAATGTGCTAAAAACAAAACTTAATTGGTGGCGCTCTCAGGCACCCTCATAGTCTATTGAGTTTATATAATTCGCCTCCGCGTACTTACGGGCCGGGCAACTGTCGTCACCCGTTTGGTGGTCACTTTTCTTCTTAAACTTTTTACATGTCGCACATACTGGGGAAGAAGCTTTCTTGGTGCACTCCTTGTGAGAATGACCCACCTCTCCACAGTGATTACAAGTGGGAGCAGCTTCCCGACAAAACTTTGCTGCGTGACCAAATATCTGGCATTTAAAGCATCTGGTCACAATTGTGAAATCTCTCACTGGGCACGACGTCCAATTGATGTAAATGCGCCCTTGGTTTATTAGTATCTTTCTGATGGCAGGAGGTACCTCGAAAATGTAGTTACAGGTAGGAAGGTTTTTCTTACCCGACTTATGGCTCAGCTTTACTGTGGCGAAGGACTCACGTGTATAATTCGGCACCTTATCTGCAAGGTTTTGCTCATAAATACACTCCAGCACCTCTTGTTCGGTAAGTGTTACTGGGACACCAATAACAACGATTCTCGGTCTGCGCTTGGAAGGTTCTTCAACTGTAAGGCCTGATGAAACAAATTTGTCCGAGTTCTTCAATTTTTCAATATCTCCTCTGTCTCCTGTACTTATTATCACGCCTCCATTTCTAACTTTCCTGAGGCCACGAACATGTAATTTCATTTCCTCTGGTGATATAATTTTTTGGACTAGTGCCTTGGTCTCATCGCTGGTCTTATTTCTGTCGTTCGGGTAAATTGCAACGGCACTTAAGTTTGCGGGACGGACTAGGTTATTTGCTCCTTTCTTTACCATGCTTGCATACGAGGTTGATTCGGCAGGTTGTATCTTCTCAACGACCTGC
This sequence comes from Eilema caniola, assembly GCA_949126895.1. Taxonomy (NCBI): domain Eukaryota; kingdom Metazoa; phylum Arthropoda; class Insecta; order Lepidoptera; family Erebidae; genus Eilema; species Eilema caniola. The sequence goes on along the minus strand of OX421461.1, from coordinate 2,435,080 downwards.
TTAACCTGTTCTAAGGAGGCCACAACATTCTGTTGTCCCTGCAGGTGCTGAATGCGTTCATGGGCTACGAGGGCTTTTTGTTTCAGAGATTGGTATAAAACCGCCATCTGAGATGTCCCATTTGAGACCTGTCGGCACAAATTATTCACTCGGAGTTTTTGGTCCGAGTTCATCTTCCCTTCAACAATAGTGCAAACTTCACTTAGAATTGCCTCAATTTTTGTCATCCATCCCTGGATTTCAGACATCGGCAACACTTGCGTTGACAAGTCACACTCATCGTCATGTGGTGGTATTGGTTGAGGTTGGGGGCGCGGGGAGGGCGTCGGTGGAGGACTCCTGGGAATTTTCTGGCTTCGGCCGAACGGGCTAGAGTCTGAGCTAGCCATAATTATTTATAAATAAATAAATAAACTCGTTTATCTGTTTAGTTCATTTTTGCAGCACGACAAAAATGATAAACACGCAAAACGAAGAGCACTTGTGATCACACGACACACTTATTTTGCCTTACACTGCTATTTTCTCTCGATATTTGTTATATTATTACTGAATGATTTTCATTATAATTAACAAAAAACACGTCTGCGCTGTAAGCTGGCTGCTGTATATTCAGAGATAATAACAACTTTACAACGAGGCGCCCAGAATACATATGTTGGTAGCGATCGCATAAACCAAAAAAGGTATATCACAGGTTGGAATAGGCTTGTCAGTGACTTTCACAGGACAGCGAGGTTATGCTACCAAACGTGGTTGTCGCATGGTACACCTGCTCAAGGTAAACTTTACGATGAAATGCGGGAGACAAAAAAAGCATTTAAACAAAAATTAAAATACGTTCAACGCAATCAGCAACAAATTCGATTGGATATTTTGGCTAAGAACCATTCGAATAAGCAATTCGGAAACTTTTGGAAAGCTACCAAGAAATTAAGTGCTAAACCAACACTGCCTGTGAGTGTCGCTGGATTGACCAAACGAGACATCGCTAACCTTTTTCAAAAACACTTTCGGGTTGAGTCTCCTCTGCATGCTCGCAGGGTGAACTTGCCTTTTTATTTACACCTAAGCAAGTTGCTGCTGTTATTAAGAAAATGACACGAGGCAAGTCACCGGGTCACGACAGCCTTAGCGTCGAGCACCTGAAGCACGCAGGGCCGCATCTGCATAGATTCCTTGCTTTACTTTTCAATTTATGTATTAATCATCGTCATTTACCGCTGGACCTTATGCATACAGTGGTAGTCCCTATAATAAAGAATAGGACGGGGGATCCCTCTGATGTGTCCAATTACAGGCCTATTTCGTTAGCTACTGTAGTTGCGAAGGTCTTGGACAGTTTGCTTGACCAACAGTTGTCTAAACACGTCAAAGATTGTGATGCTCAATTTGGGTTTAAGCCGGGTCTGTCGACAGAGAGTGCCATCCTGTGCCTCAAGCAGACTGTTCAATATTATACTTCCAGAAAGACGCCTGTCTTCGCCTGTTTCTTGGACCTATCAAGGGCATTCGATCTGGTATCTTATGATGTGCTATGGGGTAAACTGTGTAAGGATACCATACTACCGAAGGATATTGTATCGCTGTTTCGCTACTGGTACTGTAACCAAACCAATAGTGTTAGATGGGCAGAGGATCAATCCGAGGTGTACAGGATGGAGTGTGGCGTGAGGCAGGGAGGATTGAGCTCGCCCCGCCTCTTCAACTTGTATACAAACGGTTTGATCGAGGAGCTCAGCAAAGCCCGTGTCGGATGTCATATTGATGGACAGTGTCTAAATAATATAAGTTACGCAGATGACATGGTGTTGCTGAGTCCCTCGATTGGTGGTCTTAGAACACTAGTGAAGATTTGTGAGTCCTATGCGGAGTCGCATGGACTCAAGTACAATGTTTGTAAGAGTGAGCTCATGACGTTCACATCTAGTTATATGAACTACTACAATGTACCTGGGGTCGTCCTCGGTGGTACACCTCTAAGTTGGGTTTCCAAATTTAAATACTTGGGTCATTAGGTCACTAGTGATTTGAAGGATAATGAAGACATTGAAAGAGAGCGCAGGTCGCTGGCTGTTCGTTGCAATATGCTGATCCGAAGGTTTGCACGATGTACGAATGCAGTAAAAATTTTGCTGTTCAAAGCATTTTGTACATCTTTTTACACGTGCAGCCTTTGGTTAAATTTTAGGCAGCGGGCATACAGCGACCTGCGCGTTCAGTATAACAATGCATTCAGGATACTATTGGGGCTGCCTCGGTGTTGCAGCGCATCTAGCATGTTTGCGGAGGCGCACACAGCTGACTTTTATGCCATAATAAGAAAGCGCACCGCTTCCATGCTCGCGAGACTGCGCCACAGTACCAATGGTCTCCTGAGCGTATTTAAAGATAGGTGGGACTCACCCTGGCTGGGTCGCTGGGTGAAGCTCCATACAACTTTTAAATGTTAAAAAAATAATATAAATTACTAACAATAGCATATAAGTTTTCTTTTGTAACTAACCCTATGGACTGACGTCTGAAATAAATTATTTGAATGAAAAAAAAATCACCATCTCGAAACCGCTGGGGACCCACAACACAGTATTCCAAGCAGAATGCATGGGGATAACCCTGGCGGCTTCATCAGTAATGGCCAGGAGAGTGGAAGGCCACTCTATACGTATATTGTCGGACAGCATGGCCGTGCTGCAAGCCTTAAACAGCCACACTATAAACTCGGGACTAATACTGGAGTGCCGTCTTAAATTAAACCAAATAGGCAACACCAACAACATAATCCTGCAATGGATCAAGGGCCACAGCGGCTCGCGCGGCAATGACGCAGCGGACGAGCTTGCTAGGAGAGGATCTGACATGGTCGCAATGGGACCTGAGCCCATAATACCGATCCCCTTTGCATACCTACGAACCATCGTAAACAAACGAACGATAGATCAACACAACAGATACTGGACAAACCTGGAAGGATGCAAGCAGGCCAGGGAAGCAATCCCTGTGCTTGAACATAGACTGACCCGGCGTCTTCGACAACTGTCAAAACAACAACTACGCATGGCTACAGCTGCCATCACGGGGCACGGCTCCTTTAATAAACACCTTTTTATTTTAGGAATGCAGAGCCTGCATGAGAGAGGAGGAAACAGCGGCACATGCGCTCCTACACTGTCCTGAAACCGCCACATACAGGGCTAAGTACTTCAATAATACAGGTACGCTCCGGGAGATCACCAGCAGTGTGAAGAGCCTGCTGGCGTTCTTCAATGAGTTGGGGTGGATCGAGTGAAATGTCCACCCTCACGCAAAAACCGCGCCATGACGTGGAGTTGCGGATACCAGCCCGTGTTACCATACCATACCATTATAACAATTATTGAAAATGCAATGTCTAGAAGTGGCAGGTAACCTCCTGTAATTCTGTAGACTAACCCTGTGAGGCGAGTTTACTGCCTGTAATTGCATTGGAGCTGCTGGTGGTAGAGGAGGTGGTGTTGATATCCTAACTGATGGTGTTGCTGTTGGTTGTATTGGCATGCGAGATGATGATGGTGTTGGTGTCCTGGATGGTGGTGACAGTGGAGGCCGTGTTTCATCATGTAGTATTTGCCTTCTGGCATGTCTGGTTGCATATTCCCAACATGCTCTACACACTCTTTGCAGATGTGGCACCTGAAATAATAGAATATAAATAAACACTTTATGACTTATGTATTTTGAAGTGGCTACTTGTAGGTACATAGAGGCTAACTAACTTTCAATCAAAAGCATCCTATATGAGGAATAACAGAATAAACCTTATCCAGTCATGTGAAATTATGATGCATCAAATGTATTACTTTTTTATTATAAAAAAAGAATCAAAAGTATATAATGTTCCTTTTACATTTGTTTAAGCAACCCCGGCTCTTAAGTGAGGGCATCGGATGCGACTGGGATTAACACAATGTCAATGATGATGAGCACATAATGTACCCAACCACATTAACTTCAATTCCTATGTTCTTTTAAATAATATTAATTATGACGCGACGGTGTTAATACACTGTGATCTGTTACTCGTACTGTATATAATCATTCCCTAATTTAACTGGAGTAAACTCCAAGCTGGGAACTCGGGTCTGGTCGGCCAGTACCTAGGATGGATTAGGCGCATAATGCCACACTTTCAAATTGACATCTTGTCGCAAAATGACACATTCGCAAAATGTCTTTTCTCAATATGCCACACTAGCAAAAGGCCACACTAGCAAAATGCCACACTAGCAAAATGTCACACTACCAGAATGCCACAATAGCAAAATGCCACACTAGCAGAATGCCACACTATAAAAATGACACATTCTCAAATAATGATTATAAGTGCTACCTACTGCTATATTATAATGTGCTACTTACTTTAATGACAATAAAAGAGTGACTTATTGCAGTAGGCCCATGATTTATAAATAAAAAAAATAGTTTCTTTAAGTATTTAATCATTATTCATTTTCATTTTATTTTAACATAAAATAAATTAAAAATGTAATCTTAAATAATAGATGTTGCTAAGAATCATACAATAAATAACAAAAGATTATAACTTTTTCAAAAAGTTATTTTTTTTGTATATATTTCCTATTAGGTAGGTATATTTAAAATTTTAAGAATTTACTAATTTAGTCTGTGCTGCACCTAAAAGTTACACAAAGATCAGCTTATTGATTGTAAGCAGTATAATAAGTAGTCTTGAACTAAAAAAAACACTATTTGTATAATTGCAAAAAAATAACTTTACGCAGAAATTCCGGCAGTGTCAAACAGTTATCCCTTAACTTTTGTAACATTTTTTTTATATTATTCATCGAAATGGATGTCTTTACTTTTTCGATTCTGCCGGAACTTATGAAATAAAGATTGTTGATAAATATTGTCCCAGTATTTACTTTCTTGCTGCAATTTGTATACGAATAGATATAGTGAAGGTTTTTTAGGGATACGTCTGTTAATGCGGTGATGCCAGCCTTCGAGGGCATGTGTGGTTCTGTGGGGTGTGCGTTGTTTTATAGACAATTGTTTAATATAATTTCGTATTACAGAAAATGTTTCGCATAATTTCGTTTCATAGAATAATCAATATATAAAATACTTACTTTAAAGAATTTTAAATCATTGAATTTTGTTTCATATAAAGTTAAACATTAGAATAATCATTTCATAGAATATCAAATCAAATATTCTTAATCATTATATTGTTTATTTAATAGAAAACTTTATAAACTAAACAATTGATGCGTCTACAAGGTCGACGGAGCCCCTCTAGGCGGGACTCCTACTTCTGGGTGGTTTATAAAAAAATAACCACGAAGGCCTAATGCGGGAGCTTCGCTACGCTCCGCTCCCGCATTAGCCTTCTAACCTAACCTATCCGAGCCGGGGTAATCTGAGTCGGGGTGTTAACTATAATGACGTTTTATCAATAATTTAATAACAAAATGATTTTATTATATTTTACAGAAGAATTCAAGCAAACAAATTTGCTTGAATTCTTCTATATAAAATTCTATATTGATATGAAATGTATTATAGCACTTAGTTACTTGGAACATTCAGAAATACCTATTTATTTTGAAAAAATAATGGAGAACATGGAAGATGACGGCAGTAAAAACATGGCAAATTGGATAATTTTACAGTTTGATAAGTTTGTTAAACAAAAAAATGTTATTAAAAATTCGTTCAATTGTGTTTCTGTGAAATATGTTTCATTTTAGTAAATTGTTTTTGAAACAATAATATTCGAAATAAAAATATAAGAACCAAATATTATATGAAACATTTTCTGTGAAACGAAATTCTATGAAATTTCTTTCTACGAAATAAGGGGCTCCCGTTTCTGTGTCTTTGGTTTGCACAACTCAAAACAGATGGAAGTAGTTTTGCATTGACTCTATTACTTGGTTGAAGTAGTTACGGGCCTTAATTCAAATTTTAGCTAGGTGGCGCTATTCGCAAAAAATTGTCATTTCGAATATTTGACATTATGCGAAAATGTCATTTTGCGCAAAGGCATTTTGCGAAAATGGTATGTTGCGAAAATGGCATTTTACTAATGTGACGTTTTGCGATGTGGCGTTTTCAGATAATGACAATTTGAGGATTTGTCATTTTGCGAAATTTCAATATGTCATTTTGAGAATGTGGCATTGTGCGCCTAATCCGTCCAATCTCGCTCGCACAGCCATACACAAATTAGTATATCGTATCGAAAATACTAAATTATCGACTATTTTAGACAAATTATTTAAAAATAGATTTATAAAAAATCCACAACGTTACAGGTGTTTGTAGAAAAATAAATATAATATAAAAGATTCGATTTTTATTGTTATTTTAAGGACCTAAAATACTATTGAAATGACCACTTTCGAAATGTATTAATACTGGATATACCTAAAACACTATCGAAACTACCAGTTTCGATATTTATTAGAATTTTCTATACTTAAAATACTATCGAAACTACCACTTTCGATCAAATCTCATTTTTCACCAACAAAGTAAATTATCGAATGTGAAAAATCTAGAAAATTACATTAAATAATAAAATCATCCCTAGGTTAAAGGAGAACACGTAAAATTTATTCATAAATTCAAGTACTATTTTTAAGATATCATTAATACAAACAATTTAAAGTCAATTTCTATCTTTAAACTGCTCTCCTGTAAAGTACATGTTTTGCAGTTCCGATACTGTTCGTAGTCACAGTCGAAATAGCTTCGTAGCTTATCGGTAAACGCTTCGACTGTAAGTCCTTATGGTTTCAGATAGTACCGGGTTCAAACCTGGCCTTCTGACACTTTTTGTGATTATTTTTTCTTTTTGTAATCTATTACTTTTTGTGATTATTTTTTCTTTTTGTAATTTATTAACTTCTTCTGACAGAAAATTTGCAGAAAATTAGTGATAGGTTCTATGATAGGCGCTATATTATAGGTATGGTATGGTATGTTCTTTTTATCTTTCCATGCATATAACGAAAAAGAAAGAAAGAAAAGTTTTCACTTCTGCCGGCACTCCCAGAGTGCAACCCGTCTTTTTTTTATACGTTTTGTTGGGACGAAATCGTTTTTGCAACATCGTTTGACATAATTTCGCTGTTCGGAATAGGTATGCAGAGTAAGTCATCTCTATTAGCGTGTATACCAAGGTCAATAATATAAGGAGGGTTAATATCTCTTTTGTCCGTTTGCTATAGGTAGTGCCCTTCTATATCCGAGTGTCAATCCTTGTCACACATTAAGAGTTTGGGGATACTTACTAATCTTGTTATTGGGTTTCTACTTTTAATCGATATAGATTGGAAAAAGTGAATGTCGGTTGTATTTTCGAATTTCTAATGCTCAAGACGTGGCTCAATAGCTCAGTGGTCAGAGCAGTCCCCATGTAAGGAACCGGTTGCGGGTTCAAGTCCTTTAGCATTCACTTTTTATTAGGAGAAATAAGCAGATACCTAATTGGTGTGTTCATCTATTTTCAGACGCGGTTGTTACAGAATTGGCACAACAGGCATATTACGGCTATCCCAGTATGGATATGTAAGTTATAAATTCAAATAATTCACCAGTGAAATAGGGAAAGATAAAATGGTTAGGTTAATTTTGTAGTTATTTTCTTTAAAGCGTAACTATAAACTAATTAAAAAAAAATAGAGAACAGAAAAGAAATCTGTATAAAAACATGCATATTTGCGATGAACTAACATCGAACCAGCTGGCAGTGTATTATACATATATAAACCTTCCTCTTGAATCACTCTATCTATTAAAAAAAACCGCATCAACATCCGTTGCGTAGTTTTAAATATTTAAGCATACAAAGGGATATAGGGACAGAGAAAGCGACTTTGTTTTATACTATGTAGTGATGATGAGTGATTTTACAGTCGTTACGGATAAAAAGATTTTGATCACAGTTTCCATAACAAAATCGTCTGGAAGTATGGATTAGGCAAAAAAAATGTAATTATTAAAAACAAAATTTTATGTAAATAATGCACAGGTGAGAGGAATAATGTATGGAAGTTGACATTTTTTTAAGGGTGTATAATAGTGTGATTTGACAAAAAATGTCATCCAGATTATTATATTACAAGAAATGCATTATCATCAGTCTTTTTACCTGTAAACAACTTACAAAACGCGTAGTTAAAATAGGCAACTGACTTTGCTAAGGAAAAACGACGTAGACATTTCTACGATCTTAGTTTAAGGATCTTGCAATCGTACCTACTAGTGACATAATTATAATAGACAACGTGATTTCCATGTAACTAAACTAATAAAAACTTTTTAACAAAAAATAAACCGCCGATAAAACCACAGAACAGGATAAAACTGAAAAGCAAAAATAATAAACCTTTTTTATTTAACCTTAATAACTAAATTCTTAAAGTAATGAAACTCAGTAATAGACTCAACCACACCTCGGAAGCTCTCGGAAAAATGTATGAAACAATCGCGTTGTAATTACTACAAACATAGCTCGTGTACATGCACGGTAGTGTTCATGTGTGAGAAAATTAGAAATGTCATGGATGGCACTATTTGAAATTTGAGCTAATTTTCGAGTGAGATAGCGTGATTTTTCTCACTTTATCCCTTGGTTTCATGTTTTACGTTACATCCGACGGAGGCGACAATCCTGTTGTTACAAAAAGTCATATTAATGATTTTTACATTAAAACGTATTTCCATCCTTTTCTTCGCTTCGGAAGAAAAGAATATGGCGAAACATTTTGGTCCTGTCAACAGAATTGGCACAAATAACAAAACAATACTACAACACGACTTTGATATGTTTATAGAGTAATTAAAACCGATTGTGTTTATAAAAACTAGCTGTTGCTCAGGGTTTCGCCCGCGTGAAATTTTTCATTAATTATAAATAGTCTCCGTTCCGTTCGGTCTATAGGGCACATTTCTTAACCCATTGTCACCAATCATGGCATACATGTTCTTTGATTTAAAACATCATTTTTGCCTAGAGCTTTTTTAATCGGAGGAGAAAGGGGTGCCTTTTCTGTCGCGTTATTTATGAACGGATATTGATGATTTTTGGCTGAAATATCCGAACATGATTCCTTACAGGCAGGTGTGAAAAAATAAAAACATGAGAAAAGGCGGAGACGTTTGTTGTGTCTTTTTTAAGAACGGATTGACAATATTTATTGGTGAAATATCCAGGGAGCTATAAAATAAAGATACGTAATGTTACATGTTCAGTAATAAAATGATTTGATTTGATTTGATTTGATTTGAAAAAAAAAAAGAAAGAAATATAAGTGAGGATACCACATTTGATCTCCAGATGCCAAAAAATGATCTGGAACTCTTTACAGAACTACTAGTATTTATCCCTTAGTAATTAATGCTCCATTGCCAAGGGTGAGGTAGAACATTTCTTTATAAATGGTGTTTCTGAACCTCAACTGAATGACACGGATTTTATGCCCGGTTTTTGTAATAACTATCCTAATACTTATTTAGAATTGTCAACGGCGAGTAGGAAATAAGAAAAATGGCAGTTGAGCACACTTTAATTTAATAGTGTTATACTTATATATCAATTATAATTTATACTAAACGGAAGTTCACGGAAAGATATCTATTTATATTTTTTAGAAACAAATGGTTTTAACCGCTCTATACTTTATACAATTTAAGAATCATTATTTTGACAGCTCACGCCTATGAAGTGTGGCATTTTTTTCGATTGAAATGTATCACAATTAATGTCGTCTGTCATGGATTCCGTCATTGCCAGGAACCGCCCATTTTTTAACCCTAGAATGTATACTAATCTAAATCTGCATCATATGCTTTTGAGTTATAATCTTTATAATGTAAAAAAAATAATACACCTATAATCAATATCGGTCCACCATAATGTCACTTAACATGCTAGTTCTAGAGTTATTTTCTAAAAAACCCGGACTATATGAAAATTATTATAATTGATAAGATTTTTCACGAATTTATTCCTGGGCGAACCTGGCATCCAGTTCATTAGTTTTTTTATACTGTTCATTGATGACCCTTGGTGGAACTTGTTGTTACACATATTGAGAACACTTGTACTAATTACATAGGTGACAGCCGGAGGAGTTAAAAGAAACTGAGATTAAAGATATAAAGAATTTAATTGAATAAATTCAGTTACAATTAGGACTTATAATTAATACTAAGTCTAGACTTGGACGATGCTAGTACCAAAGTGAGTTAATAAAATATATTTATTACGGAATTCTAATACAATAAGTTGCGAAATGCATTTAGCTGACGGCGCAGGCACGAGGCTGAGCGCGACACGAGGCGTGGAATGCTGACGATGCGACGATGCAATCGGGTCGCATGATGTTGCTTTATGCTGCGGCTTTGCTCGTTGTAATATTAATTATGGTAATATCGTAATTCCTCCGCCCTCAGAAAAGCAACTATTTTCCAACTATCAGTGAAAATATTGCTGGTGTGGACGGTTTCGCGTAGACATGGTTTTCAGGTTCTTCAGAAGTTTGTAACTTGTCGCTTGCATCTCCATCGGCGAAGACGGCGAGTCAGCATGACTAAGGTAAGTATAATTGCGCCAGATACGATAATGTAGAAAGGTATGGTTGTGTGGTATACTGTTTCAGAATCATTCGGTAATTGCAGTGCAGGTTGGTGTGTGATTTTATCTTGGCTGGTATGTAGAGATTTTAAGTTGATGGAGCTCAGGTTTAGGTGTACCGATACTGTGCTCTTCATCTTCTCTGGGTAAGCGATCTTCATAATTTTCAGTGGCTTGCCTTGTACGACGTCGTTTTCATTTGTTATAGTAAGTTCAGGCGAGTGTAGTGAGCAGTGACTGGGTAGTGTCAGCAGAAAGCTTCCATTAGGTGTATTGTAGGTTTGGGTACCGCAGTTTAGATGAACCTTTTCTGGTCGAGGAAAGCTTATCACGTAGCTTCGGTCATCTAATTGTTCCATGACTTCAGTTGAAAGATGTATAGTTGTAAGGCTGCAATTTGGGTCAATGGTTTGCCTAGAGATAACTTCGTGGATACAATCGCGTTGATTTCTAAGCTTTTTGTGAGAATCTTCGTCACAGAGAAACTGACTTCCAAACTTCGGGCATTCAGCCTCTATGTACACGAATTCATTTCTATTAGTTGCTATGTAAGGATGAGGAGGAATAAGGACTTGGTGAAATCTATTTGGTGCCAAAGATAACTTGTAGAAGTCGTAAGTGCTCGGGGAGACAATGGGAAATTTGAAAATAATTACTATCTGTTTTTGTACAAAATACGATCCTGATCTTATAATATTATAATATTCTCTAAGTTCTAAGTCTATTAATTGATTTTGCCTATATATTATTCTTAGCTTGTTTAGCATAATCTTGAGTACGTTAATGCTAACCATAGAACGATGAGTTGTCATGGTTTTAGTAAAGGCTATTATATTTTCAATTCTTATAAGTTCGTCTAGTAAATCATTAACGTTCTCCGTTATGATCGCTAATAACTGAGCAAATTTTCCGTATTTAATAAGGCTATTAGCTTTGTACGCATTCTCGTTTAAGATCAACTGGAGCGTACCATTAATTTTACTTTGGTTATCGACAAGTTGATTAACTACCTTATCATGTTCTTTTATCCATTCGTTGTTTAAACTAGCGCGATTATTGAATTCTAAAGATATTTTATTCTGATTTTCTTTGCCCATTCTATAGGAAGATCTTGCTACTGATACGGTATTTGAGTCGTGTCGTAATCATTGTAGTAAGTATAGTCACAAGTCTCGTCATTAGTATGTGGAAAGTAGTCATAGTTGTATGGGGCTTGGCCCGGTTGTAGAAGAAATAACTTGAATCGAGTAGGTTGCGTATAGAAGATTTAATAGCACAGTAGGTACACAGAAGAAATAGTTCACACACAGATAGTAGAATAGTAGAAGGAAGATAGAAGTTGATAGTACAGTGAACAGAGTACGAAATGGATAGACACAATTATTACGACTATGATAAAACGGTAGCGGTAGGTCTTAGCGGGCGACACAGGTTGTTGGCGTGAGTGATCGTGGCCGACTGAGCTCGCCAAGTGAGTCGCCGCCGCACGCGCACTGCGGCGCGCGGGCGCTCGGGACAGCGACGGAGGCCGCAAGAATATCTAATATAAAACTGCGCGTTCCCCGTCTGTCCGTATGTGGAATAATTAATATGGATAAATAAATTATATATGAAATGGGTAGAAGAATGTGAGTGTACCTAATATTGAAGTGTCGATAGATATAGTATATACATATTTATATTGTGTAGTAAATGTGTGCATGTGTGTATGAATAGATGATGAATAAGTACGCTACATCACTTCCCCCCCAGAGACCGTCCCTACGGGCGATAGAAATCGGGAAATCGCACCTGGCGGCCTGAGCGCGTCTTTTTGACGTCACCCTGTGCTGGGACTGTATGTCTTGTCGGGACAGGGTCAGGTAAGGGACTTGAGATTGGGATGGGATCGGGAATGTTAGTGGGTACCGGGTCAGGGGTGAGGTTAGTTAGCATGTAGGCTTAAAGGTTTTAAACGGTCTATAGATACTACTACGGCTCTCCCCTTGACCTGTAGCTTAAATGTTTTGTCGCCACGACTGAGAACCTTATAGGGGCCTGTGTAAGGCGGCTGTAAGGCACAGCGTAATGAGTCATCTCTCAAGTATACATGACTTGAAGTGGAGAGATCTTTATAGACAAAGACTTTGCCTTTGTTATGACGTGACGCTGGTACAGGTTGCAGCTTAGATGTAAACTGCTGCAGCCGAGTGGTGAAATCCGATATATCGGTGTTCTGGGCGGCCGTGTTCTGGAAGAATTCGCCAGGTAATCGTAACGGCTCGCCGTATACCAACTCTGCTGAAGATGACTGCAAGTCTTCTTTAAAAGAGCTCCTAATGCCTAAGAGCACTAGGGGTAAGGTGTCCACCCAGTTACTATCAGCGTGGCACATGATCGCGGCTTTCAACTGGCGGTGGAAACGCTCAATTAAGCCATTTGTCTGAGGGTGGTAGGCGGTGGTTTTACGGTGTTTGAATCCGATCATTTTTCCTAGGAATAGGAAACGCGACGATTCAAACTGCCTACCGCGGTCGGTAACAATATCAGTCGGGCATCCAAACCTGGATACCCGCGATATTATCGCCTTACCGACCGTTTCTGCCGTCATGTCCACCATTGGTGTAACCTCAGGCCAGCGAGTGTATCGGTCTATCACTGTGAGACAGTAACGATACCCCTGTGAAATGCTTAAAGGACCGATGGTGTCCACATGGATGAAAGCGAAGCGCGCTCGAGGTAAATCGTAGGTACCTAAGGGTGAGGTCACATGGCGATAAACCTTGGAGCGCTGGCATGCGTGGCATTGACGGGACCACTCGCGGCAGTCCTTGCGCATTCCTGGCCAAACAAAACGCTCAGCTATAAGTTTAGCGGTTGCGTTTGCGCCTGGGTGGTTCAGACTGTGGAGACATTCGAAGGTCTGTCTCCTCAAAGATCTCGGGACGTAGGGTCTGCAAGAGTTGGTGCTGACGTCACAATAAAGTTCCGTTTGTGAACCAGGGACTTTCAGCTTCTTCAAGCGGAGGGCAGATCCTTCCGCTAAAAGCTGAGTCAACTCTCGGTCGGTAGCTTGGGTTGAAGCTAGTCGACTGGCATCTGCAGTTCGTTGATACGAGACAGTGGGTCGGCGACAACGTTGTCTTTGCCCGCGATATGTCTTATATCTGTTGTGAACTGCGAGATGTAGTCCAGGTGGCGGTACTGTCGTGGCGAACAGTTGGTTTTCTTTTCGCTGAAAGCGAAACTGATGGGTTTGTGGTCGGTATAAACCACGAAATGTCTTGCTTCTAGCATGTGGCGAAAGTATTTTATACTTTCGAATATAGCCAGAAGCTCGCGGTCGTACGGTGAGTACTTTTGCTGGGAGGGACTCAACTTCCGCGAGAAGAATGCTAAGGGTTCCCACACTCCGCCGTCTACTTGCTGCTGCAACACTGCTCCCATCGCCAGGTCGGATGCGTCTGTTACCAGGGCAAGCTCGGTCTGACAACCTGGGTGAGCTAGTAGTGCAGCGTTAGACAGGCTGGTCTTGCATTGATTGAATGCTGTTATGGCTTCACCGGTAATGTCGACGGGGTGAGAAGCCTTAACTGACCCCGTGAGGAGGGCATTCAATGGGGCCTGAATAGCTGCGGCGTTAGGTAAGAAACGCCTGTAAAAATTGACCATACCCAAAAATCTTCTCAATTGTCGGACGGTCTTAGGTACTGGGAACTCGTTGATGGCCTGGACTTTTGTCTCCAGAGGTTTAGTACCGGCTGCAGAGATTCTATAGCCTAAAAATGTGACTGCACTTGCCCCGAATCACATTTTGAGGTGTTCACTAGGACACCGTATTCCTTCATACGGCTGAACAGCTGGTGAAGGTTTGCTTCGTGTTCCTGCTCATTTTTAGACGAGACCAAAAAATCGTCAAGGTAGCAGTAACAAAACTCTAAACCTCTGGTCATCTCATCTACAAACCTCTGGAAAGTTTGCCCAGCATTTCGCAGGCCAAAGGTCATAAAGCTGTTTTGGGGACGTCAGACTCGTTAACCGGGATCTGATTGTAAGCCTTCATCAAATCGATGGTGGAAAAAAATTTACAACCAGCAATAGACTGGGCAAAGTCGTGAATATGCCTGATGGGGTAACGGTCTGGTATAGTTCTTGCATTGAGCATGCGGTAATCGCCAAAAGGGCGCCAGCCGTTATCCTTTTTAGGCACCAGGTGTAGTGGTGAAGCCCACGGACTTTCAGAAGGACGGGCCGTACCGCTGTCCAGCATTAACTGGAATTCTTGTTTGGCAATTTTAAGTTTGTCAGGTGCCAGTCTACGGGGGGTGCATGATATAGGTGGTCCAGGTGTAGTTCTAATGTGGTGTACAGTGTTGTGTTTAGCAAGTGTGGGTGTGCCTGAAGGGCGTGTAATTTCAGGAAACTTACTCAGTATTCTATGGAACCGCGTGTCACCCGTTGAAACCTTAACAGAAAATATATTAGAATTTGCGATACAAGCAGTAGAAGTGAGGGTAGTAGTATTGTCTACTATGCGTTGATTCCGACAATCTAACATTAAATTATAGTGGCTTAAAAAATCTACGCCTATAATGGGTTAGGTTACGTTAGCCACCGTGAAGCGCCAAGCAAAGCAACGCCGTAAGCCTAGGTTTAAATTTAGGTGCAGAAAGCCAAAGGTTTCGATTAACGAGCCATTTGCTGCGGTCAGTTGAAAATGCGTCTTTGCTCGGCGTTCGCGGAGCAAAGAAAGCGGGTAGACACACAAATCACTCCCCGTGTCTACCAAGAACTGGACATGGCTGCTGTAGTCCGTCACGAAGAGGCGACCCGACGATGTAGGGCAATCGTCTGTCGCCATTAGCGACTGCCCGTGGAGTTTCCCGACTTCTGGAAGTCGCAGGGCTTCAGGCACTTGTGGGCCTGCGCGCCATACTTAGCGTGGTAGATGCAGATTGGGTATTTGCGGTAGCAGGAATTCGACCTGCTTCTGCTTCTGTTTTTCTGACGCTGGTTACGACGATCGCGCGGTCTCGAACGTGCGACCGCGGAACAAGAAGTTCGCGTGTGCTCCTCCAGCTTCAAAGTGAGGTGTTGCACCATCTTCTTCAGCTCGCCGATCTCCCCGGACTGATCGCTCGTTGACGAATAAGCAGCAAGTTGCCCGGCGACGTCATCTCCTGAATACGGTCGGCGAGATCCGACAGCTGCTCCAGTGAGTGAGTCGGTTGGGAAGCCAGTACCGTCTGGATACTCTGGGGCAGACGGCTGGACCAGATCGATTGCAGGAAGTCGGCCGGTACTGAAGGTCCTGCCAAGTCCTGCAGATGTCGCATGAACTGGGATGGTTTCCTATCCCCCAGTTCTTCGTGAGTCAGCAGTTGCCTCACCTTTCTTTCATGGGAGGCCGACAGTCGTTTAATCAGCTCCGTTTTGATTTTCTCGTAACGATTTGTCGGTGGAGGGTGGATGATAATATCTTTCACCTCCTTGGCGAATTGAAGGTCGAGGCTATTTATAACGTTAGAAAACATTAAGGGGTCCTCGGTAATGCCATGACTCTCATTGAACTTGAACATGCTTGAGGGCCAATTGAACAAATTGGCCCTCAAGCATGGCGAACCATAACTCTGGATCCTCCGATGAAAAAGGTGGCACTTCTATTCTGATGTGGGTACCGACCTTATGATCTTCCATGGTCTTAGGAATAGGTTTTCTTGTCGTGACGTTGTCCTCAACACCCTCGATGCCACCACCTGTGCTCATTTTCTTCGTAAAAGTTCGTATTCGGGGTCACCAGTTATGGGGCTTGGCCCGGTTGTAGAAGAAATAACTTGAATCGAGTAGGTTGCGTATAGAAGATTTAATAGCACAGTAGGTACACAGAAGAAATAGTTCACACACAGAGAGTAGAATAGTAGTAGGAAGATAGAAGTTGATAGTACAGTGAACAGAGTACGAAATGGATAGACACAATTATTACGACTATGATAAAACGGTAGCGGTAGGTCTTAGCGGGCGACACAGGTTGTTGGCGTGAGTGATCGTGGCCGACTGAGCTCGCCAAGTGAGTCGCCGCCGCACGCGCACTGCGGCGCACGGGCGCTCGGGACAGCGACGGAGGCCGCAAGAATGTATAATATAAAACTGCGCGTTCCCCGTCTGTCCGTATGTGGAATAATTAATATGGATAAATAAATTATATATGAAATGGGTAGAAGAATGTGAGTGTACCTAATATTGAAGTGTCGATAGATATAGTATATACATATGAATGAATGAAAAACTCTTTATTGTATGGTACCCAAAGAAAGAAAGAAGAACATATTACAATAAAGTGGTAGGTACAGTTTTGCAGCATACAATTGGCGGCCTTATCGCGCAGGGCAATCTCTTCCAGGCAACCATGGGATGGAGTTCAAAGAGAATAAATAACCACTAAATTTTAGGTGGATCTAGAGACTAAAAGAAGGGGGTAGTTTCCTAATAATTATTTTGAAATTTTGGTCCATACTAGATATATTATTATATTCAAATAGTTAATAGATATAATAATACTATATAAACATTACTTACTATATACAATATATAATACATAACTAGTGAAACAGTACCTATCATTAGGTACATGAAATAGATATACTTAGATAGAATACTAAAAACAGTAAAGACATAATAGAATAAATTATAAAGATAGAAGGTGTAGGACAGTGACTATCGCTCTTGCAAATAGTAGGCCGTAACCATTTTTTTGAAGACAGGCATAGATTGTGCACGTCTAATGGTAATGGGTAAGGCATTCCACAATCGAACAGCCTGGACAGTATAAGATTTGTCCATGAATCTCGTGGAGTGCGCTGGCATCTTCAGCCTCAGATTCCCAGACGACCTCAAGACCCTAGAATGCGAGTCGCATAGGAAGTCAAAGCGATCTTTTAGGTAGAAGGGAGTGAGAGGGTGAAATAGAATATTATACAGTAGATAAAGAAAATGAGCATTCCGGCGAAGGCGGATAGGTAACCACTTGAGCTTAGCGCGATATTCGGAGATGTGATCATATTTGCGAAGTCCAGATATAAATCGTATGCAAAGATTTTGGAGTCTCTCAAGTTTATTCAGTTGGTCTTCGGTGAGATCTGGATAACTGGCATCAGCATAATCAAGGATGGTAAAGAGAAGACTTTGTACAAGCGCAGTTTTCGTGGCAATGGGAAGAAAATTTAGAAGCCTACGCAGGGACCCCGCGCTGGCAAACAGTCTGCGGCTGATCTCTTGGAGTTGAGGGTTCCAAGACAAGCAGCTGTCCATATATATCCCCAGATTTTTTACCTGCTTGCTATATTGTATATTGGTCCCATCGCAGGAGACCCAAGGCAGCAGAGACCAGTCGATTTTGGATATATAATTTGAGCTACCAATAATTATGACCTGGGACTTAGATGGGTTAACCTTCAGACCATACGATTTACTCCAGGTACATATGCGGACCATATCCTTATTTATTATGTTTATGGCATCGGCAAGTTTATCTGGAGCAGCTTTCGAGTATATCTGGAGATCATCTGCGTATAGGTGGTAGGTGGAAGTGAGGTTGTGAGAAATAGAGTTTATGAACACAGCGAAAAGTAGAGGAGATAGAACGCCACCCTGAGGGACGCCAGCAGACGTCAAACTTCAAGTGGAGACAGCGTCTTCTACTCGGGTGCGCTGCCGGCGACCATACAGGTAACTTTGAAACCAGTCAATCACTGCTGGAGATATGTTAAGTGAGGACAAAGTCCCGAGCAATACGTCGAAATCAACGTTGTTGAATGCATTGGTGAAGTCTAACAGCGTTAGGACTGTTAGCTCGCCGTTCTCCATACCAGATCTAATGTCTTCCGTAATACGAACAAGAGTAGTCGCGGTGCTGTGACCGGGTCGAAATCCGGATTGATAGTGGTTCAGAAGAGAATTTTTAGAGAGAAAAGAAATCAATCGAGAGTGAATCAGGCGTTCAAGAGCTTTGGAGAGGAAAGTGAGTATAGAGATAGGACGGTATTCAGAAAAAGATGAAGGGTTTCTTTTCTTTGCAATAGGAATTATATGAGCATCTTTCCAAGCAGTCGGAAAGGTGCTGCTAGCCGCAGAATAGTTAAATATATGGGTGATTACAGGAAGGATTTCGTCAATGATTGGTATGATCATATTACGGCTGATACAGTCGGTTCCGACCGCATTTGAAGTGATCGACATTATGCTCTTCCTAACATCACAGTCAGTGAATTGTGTGAAAATAAACGGAGGGCAGTTGGGAGTAGTAGTGGCAGAAAGATTATTTAGGGTGTTAAGCTTAGTAGCTGCATCAAAAGTTGATGGGGCTGAGAAGTGTTGATTAAGTGAATTGATGTCTATATTTTTTGAAACAGTGTTTTGTCGAGATTTACCGACTCCCAATGATCTTAGAAACTTCCAGACGTGAGCTGGATCACCGTTTTGAACTGAATTATGGATATACTGGCGTTGAGCATTCCTACACATATTGCCACAGTGATTACGGATCGCCACGTATTTCTCTCGATTTAACTCCGTAGGACGACTACTGTATTTTGACTTGGCTGCAGCTTGTTTAGATATAAGCCTTTTAATTTCTTCTGTTAGCCAAGGTGATGGTAAATGCTTGACTTTAATGCTGCGTATAGGCGCATGCAGGTCGTATAGTTGAGTGACTTTGGTTGTGAATATTTCAACCTTTTCATTTATGCAACTGGAGTCATAAAGTAAACCCCAGTCAATGGCGCCTGCGTCCCTGCGCAGGGAGCCGAGGTCCATTTCACGAAAATTGCGCTGCAAGAGGACTTCAGGTTTAGATTTGGGTGGGCGAAGTCGATAAGACAGATACAGTAAGTCATGGTAGGAAAATTGAGTAGCGGAGCGCTTACCGTGCCTCACCACACAATTTGGGGAAGAGACAATAATGAGGTCCAGTAAAGAAGGTGCACAACCTGGGAAATGATGAGTAGTGTCAGATGGAAGTATAGTCAAGTTGTTAGATCGAATGATAGAGTGTAAGGCCGAAGAACGAGAGTCGTTTTTTTCTAGACAGGTGTTGAAGTCACCCATTATTATGCTTTGACTGTACAAGGGTATGAATCTCTCCAAGATGAGTTCGAAAGAAGGGAAATAGTTTATTTTAGATGAAGGACAGTAGAAAACACCTAGCAAAGTTCTAGAATGAAGGAGTTCAATTTCAAGGAATAGGTGTTCCCCAGAGACGGGTGGCTGTGGCGACATGCTAATTACAGTATAAGGTATTTGCGTTCGTAGATATATGGCAACACCGCCGCCTTTTCCAACCGCGCGATCATTTCTAATGAGATTAAAGCCGGGTATAGAATACGCGGTTGTTGGTAGGCTTGGGTGCAACCACGACTCTGATACAAGAATAGCGTGTATATTCGTACAGTCAAAAGTTGCCAGTATCGCTGGGAAGTGACCCGGAATGCTTTGAGCGTTAATGTGAACTACATTAAAATTCCTGGGAACGTCCGAGAATTGAGACTCAAGAAATTCAGGGAGCGTAGGACCTTCGTCGTCGCTTGCATCGCTATTTGCCGAAAAATATTCACTATCACTGTCATCACTGCACTCAGAAAGTGCCATTAGTAGATAAATCCTACAATATAAATAAGTAAATAAAATAATATATATGATATAAATTAAAAAATAATAAAGATATTATATAAATTTAAACAGCTATTAAGTTTCTGTCCATCTGCCGGTGGCAAATAACAAGTTTAGCGTGCATTTTACTATTTGATCCAGGTACTTATAGAAAAACAATAAAGTGTAAGAATATGACAGTGAAAACCGCGGTTCTGATTTTATAGCAATTTACTCATCTTATTTATATATATAATTATTAATTAATTAATAAATATAAATAAATAATATAATTCCCGTACCCTTCAGCTTGGTCTTGCTGTACCACACTTTGTCCCTGGTCACCGAATCCTGCAGCTTGAGCAATAGGGGCCTGGGTTTCCTGTTGGAAGTAGCACGACCCATCCTCTGGCAACGCCTTATGCTACAAGCCGAGAAGTCAGAGAGGCCGAGGTTTTGTATGAGGCTCACCGCTACAAGTGTGGGGTTTTCCTCCCCTACTTCATCAACACCATGAAGCAGCAAGATCTTACGCCGTCTCTGCATCTCCATTCCATCCACAGTGACCGCTAAAGCTTCGACTTGATGTTGCAGCTGTTTTAGAACCCTTGTAACAAAAGCTCTAAATTCGTTAAACTCAGCCACTAAACCGGGAAGACTCAGGGATGTGTTTGAAGACTGCAACTTGGCCTCAAATTCCTGCATCCTCTTGTTTATGGCACTGCTCATGATGTCCATAGTGGCTTGCATGGTGTCCATGATGAAGATGTTGAAGTGTTGTTGTTGTCAGAAGAGAGAAAGAAATAAAGAAGGATTGTTATTGCACCCGGCAGGTAGACACTTTAACTGTTATATGCTAGCATTTGATAAAGTTAGAAATTGTTATTAGTATTTTTTATGATTAAATTTAATAGAGCAAAAATTTTGAGTGTTCACTACCCAGTTTTTTTTTTTTTTTTTTTTTTATATTGTGTAGTAAATGTGTGCATGTGTGTATGAATAGATGATGAATAAGTACGCTACACTTGTAGTCGTAATAATAACTGTCATCGTAATAATAACTGTCGTCGTAACATTCGTTGCCATTTATCTCACGAGATTTGAAGTAATTGGTAGGTGGTGGGTTGCCTTGAGTACGCCAATCATGTACGCGGGGTCCGCCTGAAGGTGGCAATGGTCTAGGGTTAAAATGTTGTACTCCACTCATCGGTCTGGGGGCAACTGGCTGACTGGGTTGGTTCTTAGGTGGCAACCGGAACACGTTACTTTGGGGATTGTAATTGGAGGGTCTAGCACTGAACATGTGTTGTGTGCGTGTGGGCATACATACCTGAGGTGAAGGTTGGTTCTGCATATGATTCGGCCTAAATCCTTGTGGGGGCGCAAACCTAAAAGGTTGCGGCGGCTGGGGCTGTGGTCTCTGCATCGCGGGTATAGGCCAGAATGCTGCGGATGGGCTATGGCTATTTGAAAATTTTGGAATGTGCACAGGAGTCGAATGTGTGACCCTAGGGGTCGGCTGCGACTTGGTAGTTAAATCGTTACGCTGTTGCAAGTACATGATGTTCATTTCCTCCTGAACATATTCTAAAGCTTTCTCAATAGTGTCAGGTCTCATACACCTAATTCGTGAACCAAGAGGTTCCTGTAATCCTCTAACAAAAGCTTGCATAGTGAGCTTCCTGTATAGTGTACGCTTAGCTTCGATGGTAGTGGCTATAGTCTCGTGAAGACTAACGTAAGTCATGATAGTACTGAACAGTGTTTGGCAGTGATCATAAAATTCCTGTGGGGACTTTTGTCCCTGAGAGGCCAAAGAGAGGTCGTTATATAGGGCGGTTTCGTCCCTTTGGTCGGCAAAATTATTAATGAGTGCATTACGAACATCTAACCAATTATCAGGAATACCATTCACGTTTATAATACTAGCGGCGGGTCCAGTAATTTTATTAGGATCCCGTTTAATAAAAACATAGGTTAGGTAATTCGCTACCAGGTTCCGCACTAAGGTAAGTGTACACCACTTGGTCACATAATTTAATAAAACGTGTGAGAACGTTTGGGTTCCCGTCAAAATCGGGTACAGGGCGTGTTCGGTACGCGAACAAAGGGGTATAAATAAAAGAGTTTATAAGCTTCAACTCGATAATTATTTGGAATTTTGTTAAGATTACAGAAGTTAGGACAAGTGCTATAGGCGACAGCGATTATTGGCAAGTAAGTAGGTGAACTCAAAAAATAAAGGACATGGCAAAGTCAAAACATTGATTAAACCCAAAAAGAACTGTATGCAATACAAAATAGAGACTACAATAATATGAAACGTACAGTAAGAAGCAAACCCCCAGCTCAAAATTACGTTCAACTGTTAAAGCTTAAAGCCCTTTGGTTGGTCAAATTAACTATGACGTCACATCGAACGATCATACAAAATGTGAAGTATACATTCGTATATCTAAACGGCTAACGAAACTGTAACTTGAATCTATGCATGTTTAAGGAGAAGAATCTACAAACTATGTTGTAGCCGATAGCGGCGTAGACATCTTCGGGGGCCTTGAAAGTAGCAAGAGAACTTTCAAGACTATATACTTTCAACTTTCTATACTTTCTGCGGAAGGCAGTAAACAAATGCGGTTTAGGGCGCGACGTACTACGCCGCGTGAGGTAGTCACGTCTGCGACACGAGGTACACCATCTGCACCCGGGAGGATCTTGCTAACTCGCCCACCAGCAAAGTGGAGGAGGGTTGTCCTCCTTCAGAAGGACCAAGTCATCAATCCGCAGGTCTCGGCATCGTGCTTGCCACTTGGTACGATGCTGGAGTTCTGCGATGTACTCTTTAGACCAGCGCTGCCAGAAGTGTTGGCGTATCTGCTCGAGGCGCTGGTACCGGTCCAGGCGGTGAGTCTTCAGGTACGCGAGCGATGGTGCTGGTAGTGAGGTGAGGGGCCTGCCAATTAAAAAGTGTCCCGGGGTAAGAGGCTGAAGGTCACTGGGTGAAGGGCTGAGAGGACAAAGGGGGCGGCTGCTGAGGATGGCCTCGATTTGTGCAAACAAAGAACATAGCTCCTCAAAGGTTAAGTGCGCGTTCCCCATGACCCGTTTGAGGTGACATTTTGCCGACTTGACACCAGCTTCAAAGTAGCCTCCAAAATGAGGAGCGTATGCAGGCGAAACTTTGAATTTAATGCCTTGCTGAGCTGTGAAATCTAATATAGGATTAACATTATCAGCATTGCAAAAAAATCTTTGATTTCACGAGCCGCGGCAACAAAGTTGGTCCCATTGTCGCAAAAAATTGCCCTTGGGAGCCCTCTTCGCGCTATAAAGCGTTTAAGCGTTAATAAAAAGACATCCTTTGAAAGGTCACTGACGACCTCAAGATGAATGCATTTGTAATTTAGGCAAATGAAAATACACAAATAACATTTTGTGATCTTACACCCCCTACCTTTACGATCGGTAATCAAAAATGGGCCTGCGAAATCAGTACCTACGTTGGTAAAAGGGAAGTCAGGGTTGAGTCTTTCAGAGGGAAGGTTTCCCATAATATTGACCATATTTTGGCCCTTGAAGCGAGGGCAGACAACACAATTTTGTGCAGTACGCCTAGCTAAGTTACGCCCGCCCACAGGCCAGTCTTGGTCACTAATAGAAGCTAGTAGAGCCTGTGGACCAGCGTGCATTAGCTTTATGTGCTGATGCTGAAAAAGAAGTTTAGTTAGACGATTATTTGCATCTAATAACATAGGATGCTTCTTATCAAAATCGTAGGCGGAAGCCTCGATACGCCCGCCTACACGAAGTATCCCTTGCTCGTCAATGAAGGGATTAAGAGAAGCTATGTTGGACTTCGGTTTTAGTGGTTTGTTACTTGACAATGCTGTGAGCTCAGAGTTAAAAGAATCCCTCTGTGATAGTTTAATTAGAGTATCCATAGCATTTTTTAGCTCCACAACTTGCAAAGGTCCCGATAGTTTGTATTGGGAGTTAACCTTTTTACCATTATGAAACCACCTAAGAATGCGTGCGTAAGCTCTTTGTGCAATGCTTAGCCTACACGAAGTATCCCTTGCTCGTCAATGAAGGGATTAAGAGAAGCTATGTTGGACTTCGGTTTTAGTGGTTTGTTACTTGACAATGCTGTGAGCTCAGAGTTAAAAGAATCCCTCTGTGATAGTTTAATTAGAGTATCCATAGCATTTTTTAGCTCCACAACTTGCAAAGGTCCCGATAGTTTGTATTGGGAGTTAACCTTTTTACCATTATGGAACCACCTAAGAATGCGTGCGTAAGCTCTTTGTGCAATGCTTAGTCGCGAGATCCTAGAAAGATCGAGAGAAGGCTCCCCCACGAAAGCTGGAAGAGCTTTGACCTCCGGGGGATGCAAATCTCCGACTAATTCCGTCTTCGGCCAAGCAGCCTCCGACTCCAACAAGAAAGTAGGACCCTGCTACCACGTAGTGGCATCACCAATGTCCTGAGGATCAACGCCGCGCGAAACTAAATCAGCAGGGTTCATGGAAGTGGACACGTAGCGCCAAGAGCATGGATCGGTGAGTTCCTTTATAGTACCTACTCTATTAGCCACGAACGTCTTTAGGCCCCTTTCAGCCTTTAGCCAGCACAACACAATCTGTGAATCGGACCAAAAAACGTGCCGATCGAATTTGCACCGTAAAGCCTCTGTCACCGCTGCAGCTAACTGCGCTCCTAGCAATGCAGCGCACAACTCCAAACGCGGAATTGTAGTGGGTGTGACAGGAGAGACGCGAGATTTAGAACAGAGTAGTCTAACCTTTGTATCACCATCTTCGTTCCACGACTTCAAGTAAATGCAAGTTCCATAGGCCTTCTGCGAGGCATCGCAAAAGCAGTGCATTTCAATGTGAAGAGGTTTGTCTACTAAAACATGTCTGCTGACTCTGAGATCAGAAATATGTTTTAAACCCTCCACGAACTTAAGCCAAGCAGACCTAATTTTATCCGGCACGGGATCATCCCAGCCGAGCTTATGCCTTGCCCACAGCTCTTGTAAAACCATCTTCGGCTTAATAGTGCAAAGGGACAATAAATCTAAGGGGTCAAAGACTTTAAAGGTCGAGGACAAAATTAACCTCTTTGTAATGGTATCGGCCGCAAGCTGTTTTACCGGGAAATGGAGTTTATCCGAACTAGGGATCCACCCTACACCTAACGCGCTAGTAGAATTACTGATAATAAGATCGCCATGCATTTCATCAGCATTCGAATTGAGCACCGAAAGGGAGTTGGAACGATATTTTCTGAGATGAAAACCTCCCTTAGCTAGAGCATCCGCAACTGAGCGCTGAATATAGCTCAGCTCGCTCTCAGAGGAAGCGCCTGACAAAAGATCGTCGACGTAAAAATCGCCTTGGATAATATTCTTTATATTGGGGTCACTGCACTCCTCACCAAGCTGCCACAGACAACGAGTACTTAAAAAGCTGGCACTTGAGAAACCGTATGTGACGGTATTTAGACACAAAGTGCGGATAGGCAAAGCTTCGTCGTCTCGCCAGAGAAAAAACTGCAAATCTCTGTCACTTTCTTGAACGCGAACTTGTCGATACATTTTTTCTACGTCCCCAGTGACGACTTATTTATGTGTACGGAAACGTGCCAAAATATTAAAGAGAGAATCTTGGATATTTGGCCCCACCATCTGAATGTCGTTGACAGAAAATCCGGAAGTTGTGCGAGCCGAAGCGTCAAAAACGACGCGAAGTTTAGTCGACTCGCTGTTAGCCTTCAGCAGGGCTAACATGCGCGCCACGAGATAGCTATCTCGAGGCATTTTGCCGTTTTATGTCGATATGTCGACTGTTGGCAGCATGAAGGGCTAACATGCGCGCCACGAGATAGCTATCTCGAGGCATTTTGCCGTTTTATGTCGATATCGACTGTTGGTAACATGGCACATTTCATGGCGATCTGTCAGATGTCGACATAACTCGACTTCGAGAAATCATCTCTACTTAGTGTCTGCAAATTGTAACATACGTGCCCTTATTTACTCGAATTTTGACATTTAAAATGTTTTGTCTCTCGTCTTTCATTTGGTCGACGAGAAGTTATCTCGTGTAAACTTTTCTTGTGCTCGGTTCATTTTGGATCAAAATTTAGTACCTTTGTGCGACTGCAAGCAATTTTCGACCTTAATGACATTTCCTTTGTTACGTGTCTTTTCGCGTTAATTGATGACGCTGATCACGAATATAAGAAAAAAAATTCGATAGCATGTCATGCCAATAAGTTCGAAAATTGTTAGCACTATTTTTTCTCTTTTTTAAATATAAAATGTTTTGTCTCCCGTCTTTCATTTGGTCGACGAGAAGTTATCTCGTGTAAACATTTTTTGTGCTTGGTTCATTTTGGACTAAAACAGCGACTGCAAGCCATTTTCGACCTTAATGACATTTCCTTTGTTACGTGTCTTTTCGCAATGATTGATGACGCTGATCACGAATATAAGAAAAAAAATTCGATAGCATGTCATGTCAATAAGGTCGAAAATTGTTTGCAATATTTTTTCTCTTTTTTTCATACCTAGCATCCCTAACTAGTCTGTGCTTTCGAGCAAATGGCCATATCGGGCCGATTTTATCGGATAAATGTTTAAAAAATGTGTATGCCATAGACAACAATTGAAAAAGTTCGACGAAGTTTCCGGAGCCGGAGGGGGAGGTTATGTCGGACTCGAACCGACTAAACCGCACGCCGTCTCTGGGTCGTAGTGCTAGGCCGAAGGTGAGGTTGTCATGCGACATATCCCTCGCACCCCGGCTGACCCAGGGCCATCCCTCTCGGTCTGGCCCTCCTCGGGAAGGGGGGGACCACGCGGTCCCCGACTCTACCCCGGTGTGGGGAGGCGCGCATCGCCCTACGATGCGCGCCGCCGCCGTGGCCTGCTTCTGCTAGGATGACGGGCGGCTCCACCCGTCACCCTCAGGCCCGCGCTCATGGGGGGCGGAGGTCAGTTTGCGCCCTCCGACGCCCGAGCCGCCTTCGGGCGCGTGCAGCGATGTCAGCGAGCCTTTCTCGCTCATCGCGCCGCGCCCGCTCTGCTGTCTCCTTCGCGAGCATGACCTGCTCGCAGAAGGAGGCGCTGGCCGCCCACGCATCCGCGCAGCGGACCATCGCCGCGAGCAGGGTGGAGAGCGTGAGCACTCTCACCCCCAGGGCCGCCACAAGCTCCCGCCTCGGCGTCTCAAACGCCGGGCACTCGGTGAGCGTGTGTAGCCCCGAGTCCACGCTCGCGTCGCAGTGATGGCACTCGGGCGTTGGCTCTATACCCATCAGATGCAGATACCGCCCGAAGCTACCGTGCCCGGTGATAATCTGCGTCTGACGGTACGAGAGGCTACCGTGTTGCCTCTCTAGCCACTCCCCCATGATGGGCCTTACCGCCGCAATGACGGCGTGCCCTGCGCGTGGTTGCTCAAGTCGTCGCTCCCACTCGGCCACCATGACCTGGTGGAGCCGGGATTTCTCGGCCCGAATATCCTCGGGCTCGGGATCGAATCCCCGCTCCCGCGCCTCCTTTCGGAACTTATATAGTGCCGAAAGGGCCCTCGCTTCCAGGATCCACGGTGGCGATCCGGCCAGGAGACTCGCCGCTTCGAAGGATATCGTGCGGTATCCCCTGATGGCCCTGGAGGCCATCGTGCTCTGCGCCGTTCGGAGCAGAGGCAGGAATCTGACCTCCAGGGTGTCCGCCCACACGGGGCACCCGTATAGGGCCATGGACCGCACGGCACCCGCGTAGAGTCTCCTGCAGGAGGACTCTGGGCCCTTCAAGTTGGGCAACAACCGGCCCAAGGCATTCGGCGTGAGCACCAACTTGGGGCGCAGACTTCGGAAATGCTGTCCGAAGTCCCATCGACCATCAAGCACGAGCCCCAGGTATTTCAACCGGGGCTTGATGTCGATGGGAGTACCTCCCACTGTTAGGCTGGCTCCCGGGCCTGGCCTGCGCCGAGGGCCATGAAAGAACATGGCCTCGGACTTGTGCAGAGCCACCTCGAGACCCAGCCGCCGGATCCTGTCGACGACCTGAGCAACCGCGGTCGTGGCCCTCAGGGTCGCTTCGCGGTGAGTAGCCCCGCTCACCGTCACTAGCGTGTCATCCGCGTAACACGTGACGGTGGCCCCGTACGCGAAGTCACCGCGAAGCACCCAGTCGTAACCGATGTTC
The DNA here is from genome assembly GCA_949126895.1 of Eilema caniola. Lineage (NCBI taxonomy): Eukaryota > Metazoa > Arthropoda > Insecta > Lepidoptera > Erebidae > Eilema > Eilema caniola. Next base: position 2,406,590 of record OX421461.1, on the reverse strand, counting down.
CACAGGAGCGGCCCCAGGACCGACCCCTGTGGAACACCGCACGACATCTCACGCCTACCGACTCCCGTCGAACTTGGGTAGATGACGGCTCTCTCCGTCAGGTACGCCCCGACTATGCGGCGGAGGTAGAGAGGCACGTCGTGGTACACGAGTGCCTCCCTGATGCAACTCCAGGGCAAGGTGTTGAAGGCGTTGGAGATGTCCAAGGACACCGCCAACATCACCTCGCATGTTAGCCCTGCAGGACTGGGTGATGAGGGAGATAGTATTTGACACTAGTAGACCGCTCCACCGTGAACTCCGACAAGTGGCCTAGATCGGCGTATTCCTTCATAAAGTCGAAATAAAGATTAACTTTTAAACTCTCGCGTTCCATGATATATAATTAACGAAACGGGAATTAACGCGATCATGGTATAGGTACTTACATACCTTTGATTGCCTGACGTTTCGACCAGGTTACACCGGCCGTGGTCACAGGCTGACTGGCTCAGCAGTGGACGCCCGCCGTCTTCGAATCCGTGAGAACCTACTACCTCACGATATGTGATATGTATGTGAATCAAAGGTATGTAAGTACCTATACCATGATCGCGTTAATTCCCGTTTCGTTAACGAAATAAAGATTCTTGAACGGTTGTCTTTTAAAACGTGCCTCAAGATTAATGAATCTTTTCCTAGCCAAGCTATAAGAGCTACCTAAACAATCCCTGCCATCACGTAATGGGAGCTGAACAGAAAAATGACCATCACTGGAGCGATCAGTGTTAGTGAGAAAATGCTGCTCACACAACGTCTCCTCCTCGGACAAGGTACTCTTTTTCGGAACGCTCTCTAAAACCCAAAACTTAGACAGGTCTTTGTGAAGATCAATTAGGTCCTCCATACGAGAAAAATTGCATATTACCTCCTCTTTTGAAGTCAAACCTTTAGGAAATAATGGACCAGCCACAAGTCATCCCAGCTTAGAGCTCCGCAAGACCGCCATATTTTCGCCTAGCGAATGCTGCTCTGCTCCTACCAGGTCCCAGAATAAATCTGCACCTATGAGCATATCGACTGCTGATGACTTGCTGAAATTAGGATCGGCCAGCTGAAAGCCTAACAAGTTCAAACCTTCAATGTTAAAGGATTTCTTAGGCAATTTACCTGAAATAGTAGGTAAAACGAGGCAAGATAATACTGCGTTGAAAGAAGTGTGTCTTGACTGAACACGAATAGCACAACGCGCAGTATTGACAGACAGTGGAACGTCACCGATGCCAACGATGCTGGTGTTGGAAGGCTGAGGAGAAATTTGTAGCGTTTCTCTTACACCTTCTGTAATGAACGATGTTTGGCTCCCGCTGCCCAACAGCGCTCGCACTGTCATAGACTTATCTGTCTGGGGATTTGTAAGCACGATTTCAGCAGTGCAAATTAAAACTTCTGAGCAAGCTGAAACAGACATACTAACAGCCTCTCCGCCCGGTTGCTCGTCTTGTTTGAACAGGCGCTCATGTAATAATGAATTATGACGCTGCTTGCACGCCTTGCACCTTCCAGGCAACCTGCAACGACTTGCTTTGTGTCCGACCCGTAAACAGTTCTGGCACAACCTTAAAGAATCGACAACAGAGATTCGATCGTCGTCCTCCCTTTGTTCCAGCGCGCGGCGCACACTCGGAAGCCGGTTTCAAACAGCTGATGCTCGTAGGTATAAACACCAAGTTCGAATGATAGCCGACCACAGCGGTAGAACACTGGAAAGGAGAAAACGAAAACAGGTGTACTATTGAACCCTGTAGTCTGCCTATTCAATATTGGAATTCGCTTATCAATTTATAGTTATAGGGATATGGTATATGGTTAACGTCGATCAGTCTGCCGCGTGACTTCGCACTGATTGAACGGTATTAGTTAAATATTGCGCAGTTTTCTCATATAATTAGCCTAGATGCAGTGCTGTGAAATGGTGAAAGCTTGTGTGCACTTTCTACACTATTCTGAAAGCCTATTTCAGTAAAAAGGTGAAAAAAAAAACATGTGAAATTGTGCCAAGCAACTATGGAATACGATAACCTATAATTAAAGGTTAGTAAATGATTATTTTTCCTAGCGCAGTATAGGGATTTAGTATGGGCCTAGCTTATGCGGGTTTAAGGTGATCTTGTGCGTAGAAAATGACCCTTGCCCTGCCGGGTTTAGGTAAAAGTAGGCACTCAAGAATAATTGAAAACCCAATTAGACAATTTCACACACGCTAAGAGGAGCCATGCACTCGGTCCTCACAAATAAAGGGGGGAAAAGAAGGGATATGTAAAAGGAACGGGCTCACTTGATAATAGGCAGGAGAAATGCTGATGGGCAGTAGCTGCACACGCCTCGTAGACTCGCTGCTGCAGTGGGTTCCCGTGGGTAGGTTGCGGCTTCCTTGCCGCTCGGTGGCAGGCTCGGGATGATGACGGCTCAGGAGGAGCTCGCTCGGCTCTGGACACGCTCGCTACATAGGATGAGGCTGGATAGGGCTGCTCGTAGTCCCCAAACGGCCCTCGGTGCACGGCGACACGGTGTCAGGATGACGACGACCTCGGCTCGTCCTTGCTCAAGACAAAGAGCCTGCAAAATCCTTGAAAATCGCTTAAAAAAAAAAGGCACTGTCCTGTCACGGTCGCCAAAAACTTTTGTTCGGTACGCGAACAAAGGGGTATAAATAAAAGAGTTTATAAGCTTCAACTCGATAATTATTTGGAATTTTGTTAAGGTTACAGAAGTTAGGACAAGTGCTATAGGCGACAGCGATTATTGGCAAGTAAGTAGGTGAACTCAAAAAATAAAGGACATGGCAAAGTCAAAACATTGATTAAACCCAAAAAGAACTGTACACAATACAAAATAGAGACTACAATAATATGAAACGTACAGTAAGAAGCAAACCCCCACTCAAAATTACGTTTAACTGTTAAAGCTTAAAGCCCTTTGGTTGGTCAAATTAACTATGACGTCACATCGAACGATCATACAAAATGTGAAGTATACATTCGTATATCTAAACGGCTAACGAAACTGTAACTTGAATCTATGCATGTTTAAGGAGAAGAATCTACAAACTATGTTGTAGCCGATAGCGGCGTAGACAGGGCGTAAGGCCTTAAAAATTGTGTCCGGGGTGTGAGCCATCTTCTTATTATTAAATAAGGTATTTAATTCTAAACTCAAGTCGTCTAAATCTATATTTCTACTAATATCTAATTGTACTTGCCGGCGAGTCTGTCTTAGCTCAGACTCGCTAGTACGGGAATTACAAGGATGAAAAATTTTGGGGCTTTTAGGAAACTACACAGTAAAGGAAAGCAACACAAGAATGAATTTGTGCAACTTACAATTTCATCTCGTTTCTTTGCGTATCAATGTCTGGATACTCTTCCTCCACGTGGCTGCAGCTCTCGTAGCTTCAGGATACTCAAACTGGGGCTTAGGAGCCACCCGGGCGACACGCGAACACGGATTACGATATTAGAGATCCGTAAAGCTCGCGAAAAGACCCGCGAGTATCCTACCGACTGCGCCAATTACGTAGGTGACAGCCGGAGGAGTTAAAAGAAACTGAGATTAAAGATATAAAGAATTTAATTGAATAAATTCAGTTACAATTAGGACTTATAATTAATACTAAGACTACTACTAGACTTGGACGATGCTAGTACCAAAGTGAGTTAATAAAATATATTTATTACGGAATTCTAATACAATAAGTTGCGAAATGCATTTAGCTGACGGCGCAGGCACGAGGCTGAGCGCGACACGAGGCGTGGAGTGCTGACGATGCGACGATGCAATCGGGTCGCATGATGTTGCTTTATGCTGCGGCTTTGCTCGTTGTAATATTAATTATGGTAATATCGTAATTTACTTTTTCTACAGTATTTATTATTGAACCTGACCAGTTTCGCAATGTTTATGAACATTTCTAGTCGTAAACACCTCTAGTGTTTAAGATTAGAAACATTTCAAAAACACCAATGTAAACTTTTGAAGTTACCATAAGGCGAAACCGGTCAGGTTCAATAATATGTGGAAAAAGTACAAATGTTCTTACTATGTGTAGTTCATTAGTTATTTATACAAAAAGGCAAGATGCATTTGAGGGTTAAATTTCACTATAGTCATGTGTGAAAGAGAGGACGCCTTAAAAACCGAAAATAGCCGAACTTTTCACTCTTTTTCCCGAAGTGCCGTTCCTACACATTTTACTGGCGACAACCTTTGTTTTAGGCGCTCATGATTTTGACGTGCGGGGAGAGGAAATGAAATCGGTGGGAGGGGGTGAGCTTCCATTCTGTACGCTAGTACTAGTATCTATTCTGCGACTCAACTATTTACAAAAATATATACTTAGATATAAGTATATATTTTTGTAAATAGTTGAGTCTTTAATTAACCTTGATAACTTAGTTTTTAAACTTATATGTTAAGTAATTTTGAGTCGGCGTGTCGGCGGAATACAAAAAAAAAATATACGCGTCGATTTAAGAACCTCCTCCGTTTTTTCGTCTGTTGAAAACTAAATTGAGGTACTGAGGTAATTTTATGCACCTTTTTTACCTGTTACCTGGGAAAGAAACCCTCATCCAAACTACTTAGTCGGGGACCGTCCTTACCTGTATAAGGGACATTCACAGGAAAACTTGCAATTTTTATACAATAACGACCCTCAACCATATAGCTAGGAAATGGACGGCGCGTTCCAATTTTAGTTTATAATTTGTTCTTTTATGTTTAGGTCTATTGTTAATTGCGTATTCCCTACTTACTTTATCCTTATATTACTTACTTGTTATCGTTACAAAATAAATAAATAAATACTATTAAATTATGTAACTTATTTAGGGCAATGACGTTTATATATTACTGTGAATGTCCGAAATGCAATATATGTTAAGATAACACTGACTGAACATCCATGCACCAAGATTTTTAGTAAATGTCCGTTATTATACATTCCATGACGATTTCGGTCATTCACCGGTGACTGTTAACATACACCACGACGACTTGGTCAATGTTCATTATGAGCGAAATTAGATTGGACAACGCGCGCCCCGATAATGATAGATTAAGTTAGAAGGGTAGGTGGAGGTCGCACAGAGATTTCGTTGGTTTTCTTGTGATAACACACAAAGAAACAGGAGCCCCGCCAGGCGGGGCTTCGTCAACTTTGATTATTATAAATAATTATGTATAAATGAAAGAAAGGGATCCCGAAGCTCATAATACCGAAAACACAAAATCCCGAAGTACGAAATCTTGCAGTACACAATCCCGAAGATCAAAATCCTGAAAATAAGATTTTGGGTGGTTCCGTTTGGATGGTTATGAAAAATATAACCACAAAGGCTAAGGCCAGCCAAAGCCTTCTAACCTAATCTAGCCAAGTCGGATTGCGCGAGGTGGACTTCAAAATATCGTACTTTTGGCACGATATTTTGATAGGTAACCGGAGGAAATGATTATGTTGAGTTGAAAATATTTACTTCTTGCGTGAAGAAAATGCGTCATTATTATAATTGCGAATTGATTATTAATGACGTGTATTTTTAATTGCCTGTTGCGTCTCTGATTGCTGCGTAAAATGAGGTAGATCCTCTTAATTTCATGTCTCGCTATTTTAGAATGCGGCCAACGTATCTATATAAGTCTTCAGGCTTTCACGGCCGGCGTTGCATGTAGAATATACTGCTTCCGGGCTGTTTGGCCGTGGTCGATGTGAAACTTGCGTTCCAGACGTTTCTTTTATAATTATATTTATATTAATTACACATGAACGTAATTGCCGCTTCGACAAGTCAGCGGTTGCAGAACACACCCAAGAGGATGGGAATCAAACCATCGAATTTCAGAACACGAAAGTTCTAGCTACCACTACACATTTTTTCCCACGTATACTTCGAGAAGCCATCGAAATATTCAAGCATCCTAACAACTTCAACCGAAAATTGAGGGATTTCAGCTCCAAAAAGATTGGTACCCAGCACTGAGAGCCACTCGGTATCACAGTGCAAACGACCAATCAGGATCGAGTACGTCCGCGCCACAGCGCTCGACCAATCAGAATCGAGTGAGTCGATTCCCCGCTCCAACCGTGCCTATAAATACGCCCGTGATTCAAGACTTCGCATCAGTCGCAACTCAGCCGTCGGCGAGGCAAGGTCTCCGAAGTCGTCGTCGCCCGGCCCTGCGCCACTGAAGATGTCGACCGCAGTGATCGACGAAACGTCTGGAACGCAAGTTTCACATCGACCACGACCAAAAAGCCCGGAAGCAGTATATTCTAAACGTATCTATAGTTTATATTATTGATTTATGGTGATAAAATTGAACTTCAAATACATTATTTAATATGATTTCACAGGGCTGCAGCTACTCCAAATATGAGCTCGGAATGTAGCTCACTAGCGTCATACATGCTGCAAGCCTCAATGATAGCCGCAGGCAAGACCGCGTCTTACTCAACCGGTTCACCATCTAGTACTGTCACTAGTGGCAGTTTAAAAAGACGTTGGACACCGCCGTTAACTGCAGAGGAACGTGAGTACCTGTCATAAATATTGCTCAGTGAATGTGAATTTAAATGTGAGCTACGCTTTATAAGCTGTCAATAAATGTCTCCTTTTCATGTCTGAACTAAAATAACGCGCCCCACCACATTTTCTTCATCTGTGTTAACGCGTCCATTATTTTGTAAACAGGTATGGAAACCCTGCTATTGACTTGTCTCGTGATAAATCCGAGTATGCTCTGTGTACATGTACTAGTGCTGACATTTATGGTACAAGACATCCGCTGTTTCGCGCGTTCAATCAAATTATGACTACTTGACCAATAAATTCGAAAACTATTGTTGTCAATTTGCTTGTGCGCGTAGGGAGATGGTGGTGCGCGTCATTTGGGCTTAGACAAACTCTACTATTTATTTGTGTATGATTTCTTAATGCGCGAATGAGAAAAAAGCACGCTGGGAGTGAAACACGCCTGATTACCAGAAATTGGGTGGGTAGTGAAAATGGTAGTGACAGGTTGATGAATGGAGAAAAAATACTGATTTGCATGCATATTTAAATCGATTAAGATAGGAAAAATATTGAATCGGTGTAGGCGGGGTTTGAACCCGCGATCTTTGCCTTACAGGGGCAATGCTTTGACCATTAAGCTACCAGACTTCGCCTGGTGAATTGTATAATTTCTATTTATTTATTTTTTTATTTACGTTGACATCTACCTAAAATATAATTGTTAAGTTAAAACATAACGAAAATTTACTCGCACAATAATTAGTACGTTATGTTGCAAGTGTGTAAAGTTGGTGATTGCCGCTGAGGCGCCATTGAGACCCGAGCCCTTAGGTTAGGATCTTAAGAGAGCTGAGGAAGGTAATCATCAATACACACGTGAATCATACAATGTTTTTCAACACTCTTGTGAATAAAATAATATTAAAATATATATTTGCCCTTGCCGTTTTCAGGTAGTAAACTTTCCATAACCTTAAGGGCTTCACATCAATCACATATATCAGACGTTGTATGCACAACGGAAATCTATGTATTCATAACTAGTACTTGTAGACATTTTAAATAATAAATAATTAAAATGTCAAAGGTGAAAATGTGTTGTGAATTTTTCTTCGCAATGCGTGCGCATCTCCATCGGCCATAGACTAAAAGATGTTACTTTTTTATTTATCGGGGACTAAATGGAAAATTTTAAGTTTTTACAGAGAAAACAAAAGTTATTAGTTAATTGAGTGCAAGTTTTGTTTATTAAACACGTACAAGATGAAATCATCTTTTAATATTCATACGAAGTTGCATTAAATGAGCAAGTAATGGGTAGGTATATTAATTTACTTGTACTATTGAACATGACCTTTTTGAATCGAAACTATTCTAAAAACAAAGCAACTAAACTAATAAAATTGACTTTTTCAAGGCTGTTATTTGACATACAGTTTGATAACAGGTGTTATTATGCGCCTCATAGGGTTGTCCAATATTTTTACTATTATCGTAAACTGTACCTTTTATTTATTATAAAAGGTACATTTTACGATAATAGTAATAATAAATATGAACTGTTAAAGTGAAATATTCATATGACAAATAGTTTGAAAGATATTAAATTTTAAAAATTCTAATGTCGATTCGCCTGAAAACGCTCCATACAAAATCGCGGCACATGGTGATCTCATAGCGTACTGGCGCGTAGTATAAATGTATGTAGTGCAAGAGAATATCGCATTTATTTCTGTCCAAGTTGCGTTTACAGGTATACAATGCGTAATAATATTGATTTGAAATTTAATAAAGAATTTAAAAAGTTATAAATTTTGCCTTATTTAGATTGTTTATATTTTGATCTATTTTAAGAATTAATAATAATTGAAAGTCATAGTTTTAGTTTAGTTAGGAATATCTTAGTTTCTTATGCATATATGCGTATATAAAGAACTAAGACATTAAGCGCTATTAGTTATGATTCGTTGACCCGGGATACTACCCTATTGCTATTATAATTTATATAAATTAGAGACTACTTTATGAGCAAGTGTGTTGAAAAATCTGTTATGCCTTGATCACACGCACCGAGTGGAGTGGCGAGTCGGTGCTCTCAGACCATGCTTGGTGTGTGTGAACATAGCGTCGAGTACTTGCACGTACATTGCACTCGGCCGACAGCACCGTCTCGTCACTCCACTTGGTGCGCGTGATCAAAGCATTACCTGTACCTGCAATCCATTTGGTCAGATACTTAAATAAAAAAAAAACTAAGAACGACATGACATGTCTTTTAATAAGTGTTATTTAAAAAATAATTTGAAAAAATTTGGTTGCCTGTAAAGTCGGTATACAGGCGAAAGTTTTACGTGACAACGACTTTGAGTGGTAAAATAATTTTAATGTGAATATTCATTCGTATAGTAGGAAGAAGGATGAAATAATAGTAACAATTTAAAACATTTATTTATACAAAGAATTATAAACAAAATTAAATTTTAAATTATAAATTACAAGACATGAACCGGTGTGTATGCCTATCTCTCTCACTCTCTCTCTCGCTCTTAGGCGGGCTAACTGTGCTCGAGTGGAAGGGACGCGTGCCTTTCACTTTTTATGTCTGTCTCTCTCGCTCTTAGGCGGGACGCGTGCCTCTCACTCGCTCTCATTGTAAGCGCATAACGCGGAGCGTAACGCAGAGCGTAACGCAGTTTCTTGAAGTGTCGCCCGGCAAACCAATTTATAAGACGTTGTCACGTCAAAAACCGACTTCAAAACCAAATTGATATTTTTTTTTTTAAATAACTTAATTTAGATATTTTCGATCTGTTAGAAGTCGGTGCCAATTGGGAACCTCCTCGTTTTTTTTAAAGTCGGTTAAAAACACACAGCTGAGTAATGTTTCATGGTAAAATGTGATTGACTCTCCCGTACATGACACGACAGCCAAGTATGGGTAGTCAATAATGTCGAATCGCTTTTGACTTATATTTTCTCGGTTATTTGGTTTATAAAAGGACTTATAAAGATCAATAAACAAGTAAAATAAAGTTTAATATCTTGATAACTAACTGGTAAAAGATCGATATCTTGCCTTTAGATAGGTTCAATAAAATGCGGAGGTCTGCCACCGGTACAATTTAGCAAACTAGTCGTTATATTGTACCAGCTATGGTACTTATATTTAAATTGTACCAGACAGTAAAAACCCATAAATATAACAATACTTGTCAAAAATACCAAGGGTCGCCATTCAGTTCTACCGTGTAAAATTGTGAGATCCATGTAATACCAAGTCGGTTATTAATTTAATCAGTCTCTACTTAAGGGGACCTCCAGTCTTAGGTTGTTACGTAATTATCTAAACTAACAACATCGTATAGTGACCAAATCAATATGAAAAATCTTAAACGTCGTATGAAAACACAATACTTAGTCTTGCCATAAATAATGTCACGAAGAAAAAAAAAATTATTGCAAATAATATTTATTACTTTTACAGTGTGTTAGTTTAATACAAAAATATAAACAATATAAATTATAAAAAGCTTACTTGAAGTGGTCTCCATTGGCTGCAATACAGTCCTTTAAACGTTGAGGCCAGTTTTCAATAGAAGCACGCACTCTATCCATGGGAACATTCTTCACTGCCAATCGTATGGATTGTTTTAATGACTCCAAATTATCATGGCGTTTAGAGCAAGCCGTACTCTCTAAAACTGACCATAAATCATAATCCGCTGGATTAAGATCGGGACTAGACGACGGCCAGTCTTCAGCTCTGATGAAGTCCAAAACGTTCACTTCCAACCAAGACTGCGTGGACTGAGCTTTATGACGCGACGCCGAGTCTTGTTGGAAGGACCATACTTGGTTTTTAAACATGGTGTTGTTAAGGGGCTTAACTACCTTCTCAAAAATGATATCTTGATACACTTGTGCCGATGTTTCGATACCTTTTTCACAAAAATATGACTCAATCACTCCTTCATAGCTAACATCCCACCAAAACCATCACTGAAGTCGGATAATGCCCACGTTGCACTCTGTCGACTAATTGGGAAGCTTCCTTAGAACTTTGAGCATAAATACAGTCATTTTGTTTGTTAAAATGTTGCTCAATTGTAAAGATTTTCTCATCCGTAAACAAAATTTTTCTGTGACCTAACTTTGCGTACCGCTTCAGTAGTTGTTTCGATTTTACCATCCTATTCTTTTTTAAATTATCAGTTAAAAAATGACCAGTGCGTCCCTTATAGGCTACAAGTCCTAAGTCATTATTTAAAATACGCGACATGGTTCTGGGTGCTACCTTCATCTCCCGAGATAAAATCTTTTGCTTTCGGACAGGATTTCTTTGAATTCTTTCCCTTACTACTTTGACCACCTTTTTCATATGAACACTACGTGAACAACCCGATCTTTTTCTATTAATAGCACGGTACACAAACATTTGAATAATATCAAGCGTATGGAGAGTTTTAAAAAATTGCATTTGGCTTCATACCAACTTTGTGTAATGCAATCACAGCGATTCGGTTCTCTTTATCATACCACTCCATTTTAATATTGCAAAATATTGTACAATGTATTGGCGCCAAAATTAGAAAACGTAATGACCAATCGTATAAAAATGACAGATTCCAAATTCAAATGTAATATCTTTCTTATTTTTAATTGTAACGGTATTTATGGCCAGACTAAGTGTCTACGCCGCTATCGGCTACAACATAGTTTGTAGATTCTTCTCCTTAAACATGCATAGATTCAAGTTACAGTTTCGTTAGCCGTTTAGATATATGAATGTATACTTCACATTTTGTATGATCGTTCGATGTGACGTCATAGTTAATTTGACCAACCAAAGGGCTTTAAGCTTTAACAGTTAAACGTAATTTTGAGTGGGGGTTTGCTTCTTACTGTACGTTTAATATTATTGTAGTCTCTATTTTGTATTGTATACAGTTCTTTTTGGGTTTAATCATTGTTTTGACCAGGGACCGGACGGGTCCTCGTTGAAAGGGTTTTTGAAGGGGTTTTTTAAGCGCTTAATCAAGAAACCCTATGAAACGGGTTACCCTTTCGAACGGGTGTCAAAAACTCATTCCGAAAGGGTTACACTTTCAAAACCCAGTAACACTGTAAGTTGGGTAAGCCGTTCCAACCTGAGACTTTGAAATATAGATTTTATCTAAGTAGAGTTAAGTTTGGAAATTGCATAACTACGATCGCACAAGACACTCGGCCGGCTCGGCGCAACATTGTAACATCTACTCGCTACAGTAGCGAAGTTGCCGCTAAATTGTAAACATGGTAAAATATTTCTTCTGTACATGACAATACAGTTCAATTTTACATAATGCACATTATTTTTCGTGTCTGTACCTCTACGAATATTCGTAGCTGTACCTATATACTTGTTAATGTCATTCTCATTGCTTCGTTCGTCGGATTTAATTTTGTATGGATTTTCAATACTTAACGAATGCAATTAAATGAAAGTAATTGACTTACGAGATAGATAAGACAACGTAGTGTTTTAGTTTATTCTGAGAAAATACCACAGCCTAGGCGAGATGCTGTGCATCGCTATTATACATCTATCTATCTATCTATCAGCCTGCCCACTGCCACTTCAACTTGCTTATTCTAAGAGCTATGTCGGTAACCTTGGTTCTTCTACGGATTTCCTCATTACGGATTCTATCACGCAGTGAAACTCCTAACATAGCTCGTTGCGCAACCTTGAGCTTATGCATGAGACCAATATTTAGCCACCACGTCTCGGTGCCATAAGTCATCACTGGCAACACGCACTGATTGTAGACCTTTGTCTTGAGGCTCTGTGGTATCGGTGACTAGAAGATATGCCGTAGCTTTCCGAACGCTGCCCATCCGAGTTGGATTCGTCGGCTGACCTCTCCTGGATCCTGGAGACGGATAGACATGGTGGCCTTGCTATACAATCATTTCAACACCTCGATATACCTATAGTCAATTTGGCATCGCTGTAGAGACCGCAACACTGCCCAGGTTTCGACAGAATCAAAGGCTTTTTCGTAATCTACATACGCTAGACATAGCGGCCGATTATATTGTGATGTGATCTACGGTGCTAAAGCCTTTTCGGAAACCAGCTTGTTCGGTGGGCTAGAATTCGTCGAACCTTCGAGCGAGACGATTTGTTACTACTCTAGAAAACAGCTTATAAACGTAGCTCAGAAGCGAAATGGGCCTATAATTCTTCAAGAGGGTTTTATCTCCTTTCTTAAAGAACAGTACCACTACACGCTTCTGTTCCAGGCTTCTGGCATTGTACCCTCAAGAATGACGGAATTAAAGAGCTTCTGAAGGACTTTAAGTACCGGTGTTCCACCCGCTTTCAGAAGCTCAGTCGTTATTCCGTCCTCACCTGGTGCCTTGTTGTTTTTAAGCTATTTCAGTGCAGTCCGTATTTCGTACAGGCTGACGTCCAGGATATCTTCGGTGTAATGTCGAGTTAATCGGGCTCTGGCATCGCTAGTCGTGCTAGGGGCAGGACTTTGCGATGTGGTATATAATTTTCCGTAGAACTTCTCGAGTTCTCTCAAAATCTCTGCCCATGACGAAACGATACTGCCACTGTCGATCTTCAGTTTCGTCAACTTTCGTCTGTCCAATAGTAAGATCTCTTGCGAATACTTTTGAGCCTTTATTACGCTCTATTGCGTTTTTAATACAGTTAGCATTAGAAAGACTCAAAACGTATCGCATGGACTTGGAGATCTGTCTATTGAGCATGCCGTATTTTGACATATCAACTGAAGACTGTAATCTCATTTCACCACGCTCTGCCAAGAGTTTAAGAGTATGCTCAGAGAGTTTCTGAGCTCTACTTTTCGGTCGAGTCTTATAGAACCGGGGCCCGACTTCTTGTAAAATTTTTACTAGCCCGTTGTTTAACTCGTCCACTGATTCGCATTCGGCGAGACACTGGAAGCGATTTTGGAGTTCTAATTGAAAGCTCTCTTGGTTTTGAATTTGGGCAGGACTTGGGCGAAGAGTAGATTTCATCAGACGAAACCTTTCCAGCTGAATGTTAAGATTCAATGTGGCTCTGACCATACGGTGATCACTACCGGTTACGACCCTGTTGATCACAGAGACATCATTGAATATTCGCTTCTTGGTCGTCAAGATGAAGTCGATCTCGCGTTTGTGACTGCCGGGGTGCAGCCACGTCCATTTCCTGGACGGTCGCTTCTTGAAAAAAGAGTTCATCGCGAAGAGTCCCTCCTTTTCATGAAATCGACCAATCGCTGACCCCTTTGGTTACGCAAACGTCGCATTATGCTCTGTGCAGCACACACATTGCAATTAGTTGTCAAAGACAGTATTGGTGGCAACCTACAAGTGCAATTATTGGGTAAGACTAGGTTACCCGAAAAAACCCTTTCGTAAAGGTAACCCCTTCAAAGGCTTTACTCAATTGAAGGGGTTACCCCTTCACGTAGATACCGTAAAAAACAAGTTAGCCATTTCGATGGGTTTAGAAGGAATACTCGATGAAGAGGTAACACTGCGATATGAGTTACCCAATCGTTTGGATTACCCTTTGAAAGGCTTAACTCATAAGCGGGGTTGTCCGGTCCCTGGTTTTGACTTTGCCATGTCCTTTATTTTTTGAGTTCACCTACTTACTTGCCAACAATCGCTGTCGCCTATAGCACTTGTCCTAACTTCTGTAATCTTAACAAAATTCCAAATAATTATCGAGTTGAAGCTTATAAACTCTTTTATTTATACCCCTTTGTTCGCGTACCGAACACTAAGTATATCTCACAAATAATACGTATTAAATTAGATTGTTCAGTGAGATTTTCAAGTCACTCAAAGCTTAAAATAGCGGGTAATTAAGGGGACACTAAAGCATAGTTTGGTGTTGCCAGTGTAAAAGAAAAAGAAAAATGAAATATTATAGGGGTGGTATTCTCTTTTTTTTAAAGAATATTAAAAACCAAAGTTACTAATTCTTATTCCCTCTAAACCCTCCAACTAAGCTAAATTGCTTGTGCTAGGAGTGGGTTCACGTCGGTAGTGTAATGGCCAGGATTCGAACCCGCGACCTCTCGATCGTAAGGCCGACTCCTTAGCCACTAAGCTACCGACTTCATTTTTTTCTTAACTTTACCCGAAATACCTTTTTGTTATATACTACTTATTTTTATTGTATGCTTATATCACATATGTACTACTTTTATTTCTTATACACGAATTGCTTTAACCATAGCTAACATAATCAATGTGCTTTCGTTCAATGTCCGTGTGTGCTTTGTCAAAATGTTGACCAGTCGCAAACACCCTACGATTACGGGGCCCCATACTAGTTCATGTCTTCTTTCCTATTTTGCCCCACTGTGCACCTTCACCTTTAATATCGAGGAACTTTTGTAGGGCAATGGACTGGCGACAGAATGTAAAGGCTTATTAGCTATTGACTCAATAAAAAAGTGCAAATTCTAACGATGTTTTTTTTATTTTTAGAATCGAAAATAAACACACACTATGATATAAACATACCCGAACATATTCAAAGAATATTGAAAGCAACGACTAAAAGTATAGAAACAACAACCCATAGAAATCCATGTGTGTCAGAAGAAGAACAATCTCTAACGTTAATGAAGAGATTGAATCTGTTGTTCACGTCAAAACTTTTAGAAGTTTACGCGACCAACTGTACCAGTCATGATCTATATTCAGATTTTTTTGAGTTGGGGCTATATTCAAACCAAAATGAAAATGAATCTACGGCTTCAGGTAAGCTCATTTCAATTTACTTGTACTTTATATTGTTCGTTAATATTGCATGATTCAATAATTAAAATTTCGTAATTAATTTTCGAAGTCTGGTTCCCAAATTCAATGGACCACTTTTAGTGTAGTGGACACGTGAAGAAATGTAGAATATTTCAATGTATGAATGTGCAAATTACTATAAACTTGATTTCAATCTTGCAAAAATCTAGTATAATGGTTTTTGACAAACATAAAACATTGAGACAAAATGTTCTTCTTCCGAAGACTATTTTTCCTATAATCTCTCCTTGTGCCAAATTTAGCCCAAATCATTTTGGTGTGATTGAGTCACAACAATCCATCCATAAACTTTTTTCAGTCATAGTGATAATAAGATACGTTTGAATGCAATTAATAAAGTTGAATAATTTTTATTTAAATAAGTTTATTGAATTGTACACAGACTCTCGGACAGCCGGGCCTGATCAATTACTACGGAATTTTATTAATGATCAATTACGAGGATGCATGAAGCTTCTGGATAAACCAGACACAACAGAATGATACACCCGCGTTGCTAGGTATGTATCACTAGTAATATACGATATTAATGATTCTTTCCTTCGTGTTTCCGTGTGGACTAAAGGCGTTTTGTTGCCTCCTCCTATCAGAGACAAGATGGGGAACCCGTGGTCTCACACCTAGTAGGCGATCTAGTGGGAAATCTCAATGACTGAGATAGATATGCCAGAGGCACTTTACCTCAGACAGCTAATGATCTAAGAAGGCGTGCGATTTAGTCGGTTCGAGTACGACATAACTACCCCGCTTGCTCCAGCGGGAGGGGCGGGGTATCAGTGGGGAATTCTGCACTTAAAAAAGCCTACCTAAGTAGTACTACTATTCACCACAGCTCTTAAAAATACTAAAATGCCCGCAGTTTTTACACAGAAATTGATCAAAATAATATTTTTCCCTTAAATTTAAACAAAAAATTAGTTTCACTCTACTTGACTAATGGTCTTGTAAAAAAAAGTATGGGCACCACTACGGCAAGTTATTTTTAAAATTGACGCAACTAATTAAGATTCCAAAATGCTACAAAACTCTAAGATAACTAGTTACAAAAAAAAATATGCCCACCATTTGTAAGCAAGAACCAAAATTCTTAATAAATCTTGTTAGTAAAAATCACTTTTACTTTATGCACAAAACGAGTCATAAGTTGCAAATTCCTAGAATTTTCATGGAACGGACGATAAAATTTAAAAGTAAGAACGAGAGAGAGAGAGAGAGAGAAAGAGAGAGAGAGAGAGAAAGATAGCGAGAAGAGTACGTTAGAGAGGGATGGATAGATTGAATTAAATTTTGAAGCATTTACTATGCTAACTTTTCAAATCGATTAAGACAGGAAAAAGTGAATCGCTCAGGTTGGACACGAACCCACGACCTTTCCCTTACAGGAGGAATGCTCTGACCACTGAGCCACCTCACTTTTTCCTGTCTTAATCCGTACCCGCTTATCGTTGAATTTTGGGACACGTTGTATACACGCGCCTGATGTCACTTTACAGTTCTTGAGAAAATGACTTACTGGTGTGGCTAACGTGGCTATAGTAGTACACTTGATATTGGCGTTTCGCCATTAATAATCTATACATCTATATCTATACATATAAATAAAATTGCAGTGTCTGTTTATAATATTGAAATAACCGTTTTTTACTACATGCATATGAATATAATACAGTACATACACCAAAATAACATTTTTACAATTTTAGTCTGTCTGTCTGTCTGTTTGTTTGTTACGGCTAATTTCTGAAATGGGTGGACCGATTTCGACGGAAGTTTTATTGGCAGGCAGCTGATGTAATAAGGAGTAACTTAGGCTACTTTTATTTTAGAAAAATAGCGTTGACTCAACACTAAACGATAACCGACATCCACACGGGCGGAGCCGCGGGCAATAGCTAGTTTTATAATACATTTTACCTGACATTGGCAAAATTGTGGCGATTTGCTGCCGAGGCCATTTATAAGAAGTTGAAGTTGAGAAAATGACAAATGCTGCTGAACAATTCTTTAAGCATACATGGTTGAGCACAGCGCTCTGACAGCCTTAATATTGTCATTGGTCGGTAGTCAAACCAATGACAAGCTCTATCAAGGCTGTCAGCGCTGAGCTCGACGCTGTAAGCTTAAAGAATTACACAGCTGGTTTTTACTATAAAATCTATTGCTACACATTTCATCTTTACTGTAAGACTAAATCTAGCAAGAAAGTAACCAGTTAAAAATCGAGGATACTTATTAAAAGAAACTAATTTTAACCACTTTGTTGATGGCAATGTAAATAATATTTGATAATTTTTATTGCTGAGCTAAACGAAAAATGAAAAATATTTACAATCAAGAAGACTAATCCAAGATTAAAGATTATAATTAGATACAAGATAAAATATATTTTTAAGTACATCTACATTACTAATCTATTGACTTTCTAACTTAGGCTGGATTTCACCGATAAATATTTTAAATATCACTGAGTAAATTTTGTAATGTTAAGTGATTTTCACTGTTATAATCCAGCTTTAGTTTGTTAATTGAAAACGCTTATGTATAAGTTAAACATTTCTTGATAGTCCAAGACATGATTTATACGTTCATCTGTATCTTGATTATTAAAAAAAACTTTGGGTGTTTTAGATATCTCGGTTATAGAAAAAAAAATATTTTCCTTAAGCCCGGCTTACATGGCATACAATTACAGACTTAAAAACTGATAGAAAAATTATTTTATTTAAAATTATATAATAATAGAAAAATATATAGATAATTGATCATACACAGACCAACGTATAAACCATGGCATTTTAGGCTGTTAGCGATAATTGTGAATAACCTATTTGGCTAAAGCGATTTTTTACAATACCACATTTTTGTACAAAATTTCGTTCTATTTTTGACATACCATCCAACTCACAACAAGACGGCTTGTAAATAATTCAAAGGGAAACTAATATTTTATCAATTACCTGGCAATATTGTTCACTACACCACATGATTTTGAACGAAAGTTCCAATCGTGTCGAATCTGTCAATTTTTTGTTTACTGCTGGCGAATAAAAGTAATTTTACTAACTGTACACCGGGTGACTTTATAGTCGTTTTTGGAAAAAAGAATTCGGGCACAGTTTCGATAGCAAAATCAGAGCAGAAAGTAATCATTCGGCGAAAAAAATATTATTACTTACATTATTCCTTTCATCTGTATTTACCTGTACTTACATTATAAATGGCCTGTGGTGTGGCCCTAGAATAGCACCACCCCATCTCCTCCCGTGGGTGTCGTAAGAGCCGACTAAGGGATTCAAATATCGGAGGATGGGCAGCAGCATCTTACCGCGTACTAGCCACCAAACTGCGATCGCCAACCCGCCTGCCAAGCGTGGCGATTACGGCATAACCCCCCATGATGTGGAAACCCAAGAAACGGCCCCTAGTCCCCGGCGGCCCCGCTATTCGTGGCTATGGTAGCGGCCATGGTAACGGCGGGGCAAGGAGTGCGAAGAATCCCCGGCAGATGCCAGGCTACCAACCCCGACGACCTTTGGCCCTGGCAACGTACAACACGCTCACACTGCGAACCGACGAGAAGCTCGCTGAACTCGAGGAAGAATTGAGCAGGTTACGGTGGGATATCGTAGGATTGTGTGAAGTCCGGAGAGAGGGGGAGGACACCATGATCCTCAAATCCGGTAACCTGCTCTATTTCCGGGAGGGCGACAAACTGTCCCAGGGTGGTGTCGGGTTTATCGTCCACAGGTCCCTTGTCAACAACGTGGTCCAGATCGAGAGTGTTTCGACGAGGGTAGCGTACCTTATACTCAGAATCACCAAACGGTATTCGCTGAAGGTCATACAGGTACACGCACCGACCTCGAAACAGCCCGACGACGAGGTGGAGACTATGTATGAGGATATCTCTAAAGCTATACATAGCTCCCGAACACACTATACCGTTGTGATGGGGGACTTTAACGCGAAACTGGGCAAACGAAGCGACAATGAGCTGAGAGTGGGGCAATTTGGATATGGAAAGAGGAATGCACGTGGTCATCTGCTGGCTTCATGGAGAAGGAGGGCCTTTTTATGATGAACTCCTTCTTCAGAAAGCCGGAACAGCGTAAGTGGACATGGCTACACCCTAACGGTGTCTCAACTTGTCGACGAAGAGGCACATATTCAATGATGTCTCCGTGATCAATTCAGTAAAAACAGGAAGCGACCACCGGATGGTAAGAGGTATATTGAATCTTAGAAAAAAGCTCGAAAGATGTCGACTGATGAAGTCTACGCTCTGACCAGCACCTATCCAGTTCCAGAACCCTGAGCACTTTCAGCTCGAGTTGCAGAATCGCTTCGAATGCCTGGGAGATTGCGAAAATGTGGATGATTACAATGACAGATTTGTGGAAATTGTCCAAACGACTGGGTCTAAGATCTTCAAAGCCCGTCGTTCAAAAGGAACTAAAAAGATCTCGGACCTCACCAACAAACTCATGGAACAAAGACGAAATTTGGTTCTGCAGTCCTCTGAGGATGCTTCTCAGTATCGGCGTTTAAACAGACAGATCTCCAAGTCCTTGACTCGCGACCTACGCCAATTTAATACGACTCGTATAAAGGAGGCGATTGAGAGCAACAAAGGCTTAAAGGTTTTCGCAAGGGATCTGTCTGTTGGTCAAAGCCAACTGACTAAGCTGAAGGCGGAGGATGGCAGAATCGTTTCGTCAAAGCCGAAGCTGTTGGAAGAGGTCGAGAAGTTCTACGGACAATTATACACGAGTGTACGGCAATCTGTTAATAATCTGGCTAAAGACCCAAGAGCCAGATTGACCCGACACTATACCGAGGATATCCCGGACGTCAGCCTGTACGAGATTAGAATGGCTCTTAAACAGCTAAAGAACAATAAGGCACCGGGTGATGATGGGATCACGGCTGAGCTTCTGAAAGCTGGTGGAACACCGGTACTTAAAGCTCTTCAGAAGCTATTTGATTCCGTCATACTCGAGGGACGAACGCCTAAGGCATGGCACAGAAGTGTGGTGGTACTTTTCTTCAAAAAAGGTGATAAAACCTTGTTGAAGAATTATAGACC
The DNA here is from genome assembly GCA_949126895.1 of Eilema caniola. Lineage (NCBI taxonomy): Eukaryota > Metazoa > Arthropoda > Insecta > Lepidoptera > Erebidae > Eilema > Eilema caniola. The sequence continues at coordinate 2,386,112 of OX421461.1, read as the reverse complement.
CATCTCGCTTCTGAGCCATGTCTACAAGTTGTTTTCGAGAGTCATTACGAATCGTCTCGCTCGCAGGTTCGACGACTTCCAGCCTCCCGAACAAGCCGGTTTCCGAAAAGGCTTTAGCACCATAGACCACATACATACGCTGCGACAGATTATACAGAAGACTGAGGAGTATAATCAGCCACTCTGCTTGGCGTTTGTGGACTATGAGAAAGCCTTCGATTCGATCGAGACCTGGGCTGTGCTACAGTCTCTCCAACGGTGCCAAATTGACTATCGATATATCGAAGCGCTGAAGTGTTTGTACGAAAACGCCACCATGTCAGTCCACCTCCAGGATCAAACCTCAAAACCTATCCAGTTGCAGCGAGGGGTGAGACAGGGAGATGTTATATCTCCGAAACTGTTCACCGCTGGCCTGGAAGATGTTTTCAAGCTCCTGGACTGGAGAAGACTCGGCATCAATATCAACGGCAAGTACATCACTCACCTTCGATTCGCTGACGATATCATAGTCATGGCTGAGACCTTGGAAGACCTAGGCACAATGCTCGATGGCCTCAGTAGAGCCTCCCAACAAGTGGGCCTCAAAATGAACATGGACAAGACGAAAATTATGTCAAATGTCCATGTCGCACCCACTTCTTCTTTAAAGGTTGGAGACTCTACACTCGAAGTTGTCGACGAATATGTTTACCTGGGACAGACAGTCCAGTTAGGCAGGTCCAACTTTGAGAAAGAGGTCAATCGTCGAATCCAACTCGGCTGGGCAGCGTTCGGGAAGCTTCGTAATATCTTCTCGTCCAAAATACCGCAGTGTCTCAAGACTAAAGTCTACGACCAGTGTGTGTTGCCAGCGATGACCTACGGAACTGAGACTTGGTCCCTTACTATGGGCCTCATAAGAAGGCTCAAGGTCACCCAAAGGGCGATGGAGCGTGCTATGCTCGGAGTTTCCCTGCGTGATCGAATCAGAAATGAGGAGATCCGCAGGAGAACTAAAGTAACCGACATAGCACACAGAATCGCCAAACTTAAGTGGCAGTGGGCGGGGCACATAGCTCGTAGAACAGATGGCCGTTGGGGCAAGAAAGTTCTCGAGTGGCGACCACGCGCCGGAAGACGCAGTGTAGGCAGGCCTCCCACACGGTGGACCGACGACCTGGTGAAGGTCGCGGGAAGGGCATGGATGCGGAAGACGCAGGACCGGTCATTGTGGAAATCCTTGGGGGAGGCCTTTGTCTAGTAGTGGACGTCTTTCGGCTGAAATGATGATGATGATGATGACATTATAAAAGAAAAAGTTTTCATTTTCGCCAAATTAATATGTACTTCCAGACGATTTTGCTATCGTAACTGTGCCCAAATTCTGTTCTTCCGATTGACTGTAAAATCAGAGTTTATAATAAAATGCGCATACTTTGAAGGATATGTTAGGTTAATCCCGAGTATCCACATCCTGAGTATTATCATACTCTGATGGCAAAATTAATTGAAATAATAGTTAATCTTCTATTACATATAATTTTAACCAGAAGCTATTAAAATCTCGTTACCATGTTTTTTTTTGTATTCCCTGCCCATGTCCTAATTATTTGGGGTCGGCTCAACATGTCAAATTGGCATAAATAAAACAGTTTGATTATGGCTTTAAAACTTGACCAAGCTAACTTTATAAGTAAAATCACTTGTGAGAGTGTTTAGAATTTTGTATAACTTTAAATGGTGCAATGACAGTTTTTGAAGTCTCATGGGAACGTTTTCCGGTAATTAAAACGATTAAGATAGCTGCACTTACTGTACCAGCCCAAAAATTGATTCTGTATAAACAAATATGACTATGAATCAATATTTGTTTGTACAGAATCAATGTATACCTAATAAAAAATAAGGATTAATAAAAGAACTTAAAAGTTTTGCATTTTTTGATTTTTACAAGACAATTTTATTTATTTATTTCGCGCCGCACTGTAATCGGGTGATAGATTTCTTTAAATAATTTACTCTCGAGCGAAGCTGAAACCCTTCTAACACATAAAAATTACTTACCTCTTTTCGACAAAATTCACTCAAAGTATGCGCATATTTTTATTATAATAACTCTTCTAATCCCAAAATTTCTGATTGCAGCCTGTTACACCGAGGCTGATAGTAGTGGTGAATCGTTTCCAAAGAAATGCAAACATTGTGACACTAACGAATTCAGGTATCTTGGTTTTTGAACATAGCCTTCATAATTATTTTTCTATTAAAAATACATATACACATAGAGAACATTATTAAATATTAAAATATATCCTATATCCATTCATAAGCTCCTTTGATAAATGTCAGTTCCGAACGCGCGTCTATCAAATTGATAATAGTTAAATTGCCCTTTTTTTTATGTCGGTCGCTCATTGCTACAGTTACAGATAGTATAATATAATTCTTATACAGATACACAATAAGAAACAAAAAACGGTTAGACTCGTAACTTCCAAAAGAAGGCAGGCAACTGTGGGGCCGCGGATGTCGTTACTAGATGGCGCCAATGTTTTGTCAAACTTTTTAAATTTTTCTATAAATAAACTTATCAATCTTATCATAAATAAAACATACACTGAACACATTATTGAATATTTCGAATAAAACTATAAATATTGTAATCTATATTGATTCTGCAGTAATTGTAAAAGTTATAAACCACCATGCCGCTAGATGGCGGCTACCTAAAATAGCACTTTTGTCACGAAATCTATATTTATAACATTGCCAACGAGTTTAATATGCTTACATGCTTACATTATTATGTATTTAATTTGTGAAATAATTTACGTGATTCTAAATGGGGAAATAAGCTTTTAAACCTGGTGATGCGGTTACGTTTAACCGGTAACCTATTGAAATATCGAATTTCTGTTACCCGAATCTTAAAACCCCGAAAACGGTTGGTAGAACTTTTAAAAGACAGATGTAATGAATGACAACTTTCTTTAATTCCGTTTTTCATTTCCCAGATGAATCAATTTCCAGGTGCACTAAAACCAAATTTTCAAATAGTATTTTTTTGTTTCCCATATTGTCATAATCCAAATATAGTTATACCAGATTCTCAGAATATTTTTTTTTGTTTCCCATCGTACCATTTTCCAAATAAACTATTACCAAATTTTCATAATCTTTTTATTTGGTTCCCATACAAATCGTGTTCCAGCTAAACTAATTACAGGTATAGTAAAAATCAGTAAATTTATACGATTTATTTAGGGTGTGTAACGGTTGATATAATAATAAAAATTCTAACGTTCACTTAAGACATAAATAATTTCACTTAATATAATGAAAGCCTGTAGACTTATAATATAATTTTGTTTAAATTATTGTTTTCCATGTCATGCATGAACAGTTTTGTATGCAGGTATAATCAATGAATCAGGAAAGCGAGCTCGTGAACACTGCGTACCACACCCGACCCGACTCGCCGTGGTACTTGTCTGCCCTACACTAGAGAGTGTTATTTAAGAACCGAAGGCGCGGAGGGACGGGAGCCCCTTATTTCGTAGAAAGAAATTTCATAGAATTTCGTTTCACAGAAAATGCTTCATATAATATTTGGTTCTTATATTTTTATTTCGAATATTATTGTTTCAAAAACAATTTCCTAAAATGAAACATATTTCACAGAAACACAATTGAACGAATTTTTAATCACATTTTTTTTGTTTAACAAACTTATCAAACTGTAGAATTAATTTTTAAAGAATATTAAACCACCTTTATAATGTTCCAAATCACATTTATTTTTAACTGTAACATTTACAATTTTAACACCCCGACTCAGATTACCCCGACTCGGATAGGTTAGGTTAGAAGGCTAATGCGGGAGCGGAGCTCCCGCATTAGGCCTTCGTGGTTATTTTTTTATAAACCACCCAGAAGTAGGAGCCCCGCGTAGCGGGGCTCCGTCGACCTTGCAGACGCATCAATTGTTTAGTTCATAAAAACCATATATATGATAATATGTTATTCTTTGTAATAAGTTTCTATTAAATAAACAATATAATTATTAAGAATAGTTCATTTGATATTCTATGAAATGATTATTCTAATGTTTAATTTTATATGAAACAAAATTCAATGATTCAAAATTATATTGATTATATATAATGATTATATTGATTATTCTATGAAACGAAATTATGCGAAACATTTTCTGTTATACGAAATTATATTAAACAATTGTCTATAAAACAACGCACACCCGCGGAGGGAGGGCAGTCCTCGCCCGCCAGCTTGATTGCCAGCTTGCCTGTATGGATGCTTGTTTGCTTACATGCATACATATATTTTTTAAGGCAACGTGTGTTTTGTTCAGTGGGTCTCCAATTGTAATTAGTAGACGCCATATGAGGTTTAGTTTTAGGTTTATAAATCTGGATATTGTTTGTCTGGATATCAATTAACTGGATATCAATTAATTGCATTTCAAAAATTTGTGTTTTAAAAATTGGGCTTTCGTGCATATGGATTACGGTCATCTGGATTTTGTGCATTTAGATTTCGTGTGTCTGGAACTCGTTCGTCTGGATTATAAAACGTCTTACAAATGAATAAATGGGCAAATGAAATTCGGAGTTGCGATTATATGGCAAATAAAACTTCGGAATTTGAAAAACCGGGATTATGAAAAATTGGCCAAACGTTTTCTGGATTATGATATTCGGAATATTAAAATTCGGGATTAAGATAGGTAACCCGTTTAACCACATAGAAATGTGGATCGCCTGTCCTGGAGACCAGGGCAGGTTAGCGAGTAAATATATATATATATATATCGACGGTTAAGAATCAATTATGTCTATCTCAAAAATGACAACTTTACAGGAGACGAAAAAAACGTTTCCATGCTTCAGCTAACAAGTTACTAAAAATGTTTTAACCGATATAAGAGGTAAATAATTGCAAGCAAATACTGTGTTAACGTAGATCGTCCTAATATTATCACATACAAAGATATCATGAGTTGGGTAGTATTGATTCAAATAATGTAAAATATGTTTCAAACATCTCTTAGATAGCTGTTATAGGAAATAAAACAACTCCTTGGAAATCACTTAATTTCATATTATAATCAGTTAAATCAAAACGTCATGTTTTACGTTAGAAAATATAGGAAAGCATACATTAATTTTAAAAACCTTACAAATGAGGCAAGGCGTCATAAAAATTATGGCACTCAGTTGGAAGAATTTGTTTAAGCTCCTGGAGATGTTGAAATTTGGAGGCTGTTATGGCAATCATGTTAGAGCGTAGAGACACATAAGATACACCAGGATTGAACCGATTTGGCCGCTGTGGTAATCTATTCCAATCTTGATCAAAATGGAGTTTCACTTCAATAATATTCTCTTCGTGGTTATAACGAATGGCCCGCAAGTCAGTGACAGTGGGATCACCCGTTTTGCGTCCAGGCCTTATGGATTTATAGATCCACGTAGTTGCATCAGCATAATTTTGAACAAAATTATGATCTATTTGGAGAACTTCGTACGGATTTGATGGCCTAGCTTCCAAAGTAGCAGACACGTAATCGCAGGGTAAATGAATAACGCGATTTGTTAACTTGCGTTCAATGGCGCTATGAACAGAGTCGCATTCCATTTGCGTATGACCCCGTTCGAGATATTTTTGGGTGATGCTTACCTGGTGTCTGATGCTTAGGTTAAGGAGTGCGTTTGACAAAACAACATTACGGTTTTGATAAGTACACCCATCTGAATAGATGATTATGGGTACCTTCTTTTGTAAGCAATGCCGCTCTAAATAATCCACTACAAATGAAGTGAAAGTGCTAGCAGTAAGATCTGCCGCCGTTTCTGTAAACCAATAACATGTGCAATGGCGAGATGCTAGATCAAAAATCGTGAAATTATGGCATGTTAATTTGGTTTTAAAGTATAAAGCACTGGCTGTGGAGTAAGGGCAAACTTTGACAGATTCTAAGTCCATCGTCAGTACTATACAGTGTTCCAAACCAGCTTCTTGTTTATCTTTGGCTTTTTCTTCTCTGGCTCTATTCTTTTTAATAATGTGCTCTTGATAAATGTGTTCATCAATATTACCTTCCTGGTGAGCAACACAAATATCACACATATCTTTTTTTAGGGTATACAATGCTAAATTATGCTTTTGAAATGTTGTATCAAATGTATATCTAGATACAGCAGGTGCATTGGTGTCTTTACAGTATTGCTTATACTTATTAAACACATCAGTGACAGAACGATAAATGGGCTCTAAGTATAATTTTCGTGTTTCCTTTCTTGCATAATGTGAAGGCATTTTTGGAATCTTGTTCAAATAATCAATTAAAGCTAAAGTCTTGCTATTTTGTCTTCTGTCACTTGTATTTCCAGAGCTCTCAGCCTGATCTAAGCTAAATATATTGGTTTTTACCCATATCTGCACAGTAGTAGCCTTCAAAGACAAAGTATTTAAAAACATCTTCTTACATACTTGAATTTTTTCAGTTTCATTTTTAGGTAAAAAGTAATTAAGCGTCCCTTCTCTTCGAGAATGTTCATCACCTTTAGTTTTTTGTGTAGTCTTAGTACGGTTTACAAGTCCCCTGACATACATTTTTTTTTCATCCCAATTAATATTTTTCCAGAAGTAGGTATGAATCGATTTACGCGTCTCTTCATCAAATCTGTCACAACCCCTAAACTTACTTTTCTTACAGAAATCAGAGTTGCAAGACTCACCCAATTGTTTCGCTAGTCTAGCCGTATCTTGTCGCATCTTTTGGTTTCGGGGCTTGGAAAATCCTAAATACTCTTCTCCACGCATTCTTTTTCTTTGAGCTTTAAGCTTCTTCCATTCATCTTTTTTCGCAACATGACTACGTTTTCGACCCTCATTAACATTACCGTATTCGTCTTCACTGGTTTCACAGTCTGTTATCAGATCATTTGGGTTTTGAGCTAAAGAAAAATCATTATCTATATCTATAATATTATAACCGAGTATAATTGACGGACTTGGACAAGAAACATCTAATAATGCACTTATTGCTGGCATAGAGAAAGACCTCTTCATGGAAATTTTTTGGTTATCTTCAGTCAAGTCGTTCAATGACAACGATTTTATAGTACTAAAACTAAATTTAGAAATGATTATATCTTCCAAAAGGTCGCGCTCAAATTGGTGAAGTTTAAAGTTTTTTAATGGTGGTTCACGTATATTTTTCTTCGACGTATCTGTAATTAAGAAGACGAGTTGAGTAACAAGTTTACAAGTTAACTGATCTCTTACCTACTCGAAGCTTGAAATAACCGAATTCATGTTAACGAAACTCACCATCTGCGCATTCAATATTAGTTCTTTCTTCATCTTTCAATAAACACAGGATTTTTTTGGATCTTAATCCTTGATTTAACCGATTTGTCATCTTTCTGTAAAAAAAATCTTATATTTAGCCCAATTTATTAAACTAAATTTTCTAAACCATATCTGGAAATAACATCTATCTCATTTACTTTATGTTTTTCAACCGAGAATCACAAATAAATAATGTAATAATCTGAATTCTAACAGATTAAAAACGCAACTAGACATTAAAACATCACACAGTGACCAAAATATCCTAATATTTTTGACTATGTATCACTTTTTTCTAATTAAAACAATAAACAATTAAATTTACTCACCTGTCGTAACCGGCATCAAAGCATAATGACAGTTCAATTAAAAAACTCTCCAGCGGCGACACGCGAATCCAATATGTATATAAATCTCTCTCTTTCTATCATATGATATTTCTATGCATCGCATGTGGCTGCTCAGTCACAATCACGCAGCGTTGGGGTAAAGACGTTCTTAGCTGAGATAGATGGTAATGGCAGAAGAAAATACGTGCTCATAAGATAGGTGATATTTCTATGGCAAATAACTTTGAAAATTCTGTAAATATTGAGATAGGTGCCTAAACATCTGATGCTAAATTCAACTTTAAATCCAAGTACATTAAAAACAGGAAAGTGTAAAAAAATGAGAGTAGTGAGTTATTGGGCATTCTACCCCACCTTAGTTCCTTCGGTTATCTTCGATAACCTCAGTCACGGTGGGATAGAATGCCCAATAACTCTTTGTAAAATCATATCAGTCACGGTGGGATAGAATGCCCAATAACTCTTTGTAAAATCATTTACCTAAGCCAACGTTCCACATTTTAATGCCGTTCAAAACACTACCGTTCCGCCGGCTCTCTGCGATCCCCTGCGTCGTAATTGCGTTATCAACTTATCACCTTAGTTCCTTCGGTTATCTTCGATAACCTCAGTCACGGTGGGACAGAATGCCCAATAACTCTTTGTAAAATCATTTACCTAAGCCAACGTTCCACACTACCGTTCCGTCAAAATCAAGTTACGCCATGGAGAATTATTGCCGACTGCATAGCAACGACATGATACGACCGTGTATTGAAATGAATGACGCAACTAACGCGACGCGTCCTACGTGTCCTTGAGAAATGCATTCTTTCCCACGGGTGATAATAAGTCTAGGAGCTGATTAACAGTTTTATATAGGTATAACAATACTTTTTACCTATAGATACTAAAATAGATGATAATAGTTTTCACACTTATCTAAAGTTCATGCATTTCATTTAACATTCTATACCAATACTTATCTTAGTACTATCACTATAATTTTCGTTTTTCATCACGATGCGACAACATAGGGTATGTGAGACGACCCTTCGTGGGTGTCTCGAGCGATAAGACCGCATGTATAAACAATGATTTTTCGGAACTTTTGTAAGGTTAACTGAGTATGTATTGCTTTTATTAAAATATTTATATACGCATGTCACATAAATATCGCGTATTATAACTAAAAATATATACAACAAAATACTCTTTACAACTCTTGGACTATATCCATAGAACATGAAGCAAACTATGTCCAACCGTGTTTTTTTGGTTTTTGAGTAAGTACCAAGTCTTTAACGTTATTAGATTTAATAACCCAAAGGATATATTGTATATTTCAGAAGACCACTACATGAAGCAAACTATGTACAACCGTGTTTTTTGGTTTTTGAGTAAGTACCTAGTCTTTAACGTTATTAGATTTAATAACCCAAAGGATATATTGTATATTTCAGAAGACCACTACATGAAGCAAACTATGTACAACCGTGTTTTTTGGTTTTTGAGTAAGTACCAAGTCTTTAACGTTATTAGATTTAATAACCCAAAGGATATATTGTATATTTCAGAAGACCACTACATGAAGCAAACTATGTACAACCGTGTTTTTTGGTTTTTGAGTAAGTACCAAGTCTTTAACGTTATTAGATTTAATAACCCAAAGGATATATTGTATATTTCAGAAGACCACTACATGAAGCAAACTATGTACAACCGTGTTTTTTGGTTTTTGAGTAAGTACCTAGTCTTTAACGTATAGATTTAATAACCCAAAGGATATATTGTATATTTCAGAAGACCACTTCTTATCTACTACCAATTTGACGTTAGGTGACTGCTGTCATCCTCATCCTAGTAAAATAAAAGTAATAATATCATCGTTGTACGCGAATAAGATAACATGTTACGTATTTGATGAGTAAAATATTGTAGGTACTTTATTTTTAAACCTCAAATTGTTTAAGAAACTTTGGTTTTCCTACTTATGCCAGTTTGTTTTCAGTAGCTAGTAACAATATTTGCTTAATAATTATATTCAATAAAAACATATGTGTGAGTGTAGAAGTCATCAATAAATTGATACTTCTGTTGCAACCGCGATGTAGTAGATAATGTAAAAAATGTAGTTTGACCGAAAGTCTAGAATAGTGTTTATGACGTTCCAGTGTGCCCCGATATGATGATCTACTTGAGATTACGAGCTCCAACAATACATTATTATTGTTGGAGCCGAGGTTCCACTTATTACTTTTGACTGGTTTGCTGACTTTTACAAGAGCGACTGCCGCCTGATCTCCCAACCACGAGAAAGCCTGCGTCAGAGCAGGTGAGGTTAACTTGGTTCTGAAACTGTTGGTTGAACAGGGTTCTACCATGGTTGGTTAACCGAATGAACAGTAAAAATAACCCTCTTTTTTGAGATCGGTTTAAGTATTGACATCATCAACCTCTAAGCGATTTCCCGGAGCCCAGGGGCCGCTTTTATTTTTAAATGGTTTCTTGACTTTTACGAGAGCGACTGCTGTGTGACCTCCCAACCTTGAGAGGAAAGCCTCGTTCAATGTTTAGCAGGTGAACCGACTTGTAGGTAAGGTAGACCTGGGTCCCTCGAAGGTGTGGCAGAGACGAGAGACCTGTACATCCAGGCGTTGTAAGAAACACACAATAATTCACATTTTTACTACAACTTGATATCAGATTGCTATTTATTGTTAGCGGTATCATCAAAGCATGCGCATTGAGATATGAAAACGTAATAAGTTGACCGATAGTCTTAATGACAATTAAATAAGGTTGATGTTAGCATGCAAGCTCTTATTTCCGGATATTAAAGGTTGTATGAGACATTATGTTTTGTCAATTTATAATTATAAGTAGCATAAAGAAGATATTTATTAGCGTACGCCCTCGATAGAGTTTTATGTGGTTTTGATATTGCTGATCCACTGAAACTTTCCTTAAAACCCGATATTTCTGTCAGATTTTCCATTAAGCTTCAAGACTTCAAGTAGTCGGTAACTCTAACTAGCCTCAAGACCTAGTTCGGTTCACGGTCAACCAGTACCTATCTACAGTGCCCCGCTCAGAACAAAAATAACCGGAACATTAAAATGTAAGTAAGTACCTACCCATTTATAATTTTTCAAGTGTTTGTTCAGTCCCCCCCGACTAAAATTCTTTTGGTCTGGTATTTCTCGATAATTATATTATTTTTACTTTTATTAAACTGTCTTTAAGATCAGAATGTTACCTAAATATTTTTTTTAATTGTTGGCGAATTAGGTACATGGCCAACAATTAAAAAAAATATTTAGGTAACATTCTGATCTTAAAGACAGTTTAATAAAAGTAAAAATAATATAATTATCGAGAAATACCAGACCAAAAGAATTTTAGTCGGGGGGGACTGAACAAACACTTGAAAAATTATAAATGGGTAGGTACTTACTTACATTTTAATGTTCCGGTTATTTTTGTTCTGAGCGGGGCACTGTAGATAGGTACTGGTTGACCGTGAACCGAACTAGGTCTTGAGGCTAGTTAGAGTTACCGACTACTTGAAGTCTTGAAGCTTAATGGAAAATCTGACAGAAATATCGGGTTTTAAGGAAAGTTTCAGTGGATCAGCAATATCAAAACCACATAAAACTCTATCGAGGGCGTACGCTAATAAATATCTTCTTTATGCTACTTATAATTATAAATTGACAAAACATAATGTCTCATACAACCTTTAATATCCGGAAATAAGAGCTTGCATGCTAACATCAACCTTATTTAATTGTCATTAAGACTATCGGTCAACTTATTACGTTTTCATATCTCAATGCGCATGCTTTGATGATACCGCTAACAATAAATAGCAATCTGATATCAAGTTGTAGTAAAAATGTGAATTATTGTGTGTTTCTTACAACGCCTGGATGTACAGGTCTCTCGTCTCTGCCACACCTTCGAGGGACCCAGGTCTACCTTACCTACAAGTCGGTTCACCTGCTAAACATTGAACGAGGCTTTCCTCTCAAGGTTGGGAGGTCACACAGCAGTCGCTCTCGTAAAAGTCAAGAAACCATTTAAAAATAAAAGCGGCCCCTGGGCTCCGGGAAATCGCTTAGAGGTTGATGATGTCAATACTTAAACCGATCTCAAAAAAGAGGGTTATTTTTACTGTTCATTCGGTTAACCAACCATGGTAGAACCCTGTTCAACCAACAGTTTCAGAACCAAGTTAACCTCACCTGCTCTGACGCAGGCTTTCTCGTGGTTGGGAGATCAGGCGGCAGTCGCTCTTGTAAAAGTCAGCAAACCAGTCAAAAGTAATAAGTGGAACCTCGGCTCCAACAATAATAATGTATTGTTGGAGCTCGTAATCTCAAGTAGATCATCATATCGGGGCACACTGGAACGTCATAAACACTATTCTAGACTTTCGGTCAAACTACATTTTTTACATTATCTACTACATCGCGGTTGCAACAGAAGTATCAATTTATTGATGACTTCTACACTCACACATATGTTTTTATTGAATATAATTATTAAGCAAATATTGTTACTAGCTACTGAAAACAAACTGGCATAAGTAGGAAAACCAAAGTTTCTTAAACAATTTGAGGTTTAAAAATAAAGTACCTACAATATTTTACTCATCAAATACGTAACATGTTATCTTATTCGCGTACAACGATGATATTATTACTTTTATTTTACTAGGATGAGGATGACAGCAGTCACCTAACGTCAAATTGGTAGTAGATAAGAAGTGGTCTTCTGAAATATACAATATATCCTTTGGGTTATTAAATCTATACGTTAAAGACTAGGTACTTACTCAAAAACCAAAAAACACGGTTGTACATAGTTTGCTTCATGTAGTGGTCTTCTGAAATATACAATATATCCTTTGGGTTATTAAATCTAATAACGTTAAAGACTTGGTACTTACTCAAAAACCAAAAAACACGGTTGTACATAGTTTGCTTCATGTAGTGGTCTTCTGAAATATACAATATATCCTTTGGGTTATTAAATCTAATAACGTTAAAGACTTGGTACTTACTCAAAAACCAAAAAACACGGTTGTACATAGTTTGCTTCATGTAGTGGTCTTCTGAAATATACAATATATCCTTTGGGTTATTAAATCTAATAACGTTAAAGACTAGGTACTTACTCAAAAACCAAAAAACACGGTTGTACATAGTTTGCTTCATGTAGTGGTCTTCTGAAATATACAATATATCCTTTGGGTTATTAAATCTAATAACGTTAAAGACTTGGTACTTACTCAAAAACCAAAAAAACACGGTTGGACATAGTTTGCTTCATGTTCTATGGATATAGTCCAAGAGTTGTAAAGAGTATTTTGTTGTATATATTTTTAGTTATAATACGCGATATTTATGTGACATGCGTATATAAATATTTTAATAAAAGCAATACATACTCAGTTAACCTTACAAAAGTTCCGAAAAATCATTGTTTATACATGCGGTCTTATCGCTCGAGACACCCACGAAGGGTCGTCTCACATACCCTATGTTGTCGCATCGTGATGAAAAACGAAAATTATAGTGATAGTACTAAGATAAGTATTGGTATAGAATGTTAAATGAAATGCATGAACTTTAGATAAGTGTGAAAACTATTATCATCTATTTTAGTATCTATAGGTAAAAAGTATTGTTATACCTATATAAAACTGTTAATCAGCTCCTAGACTTATTATCACCCGTGGGAAAGAATGCATTTCTCAAGGACACGTAGGACGCGTCGCGTTAGTTGCGTCATTCATTTCAATACACGGTCGTATCATGTCGTTGCTATGCAGTCGGCAATAATTCTCCATGGCGTAACTTGATTTTGACGGAACGGTAGTGTGGAACGTTGGCTTAGGTAAATGATTTTACAAAGAGTTATTGGGCATTCTGTCCCACCGTGACTGAGGTTATCGAAGATAACCGAAGGAACTAAGGTGATAAGTTGATAACGCAATTACGACGCAGGGGATCGCAGAGAGCCGGCGGAACGGTAGTGTTTTGAACGGCATTAAAATGTGGAACGTTGGCTTAGGTAAATGATTTTACAAAGAGTTATTGGGCATTCTATCCCACCGTGACTGATATGATTTTACAAAGAGTTATTGGGCATTCTATCCCACCGTGACTGAGGTTATCGAAGATAACCGAAGGAACTAAGGTGGGGTAGAATGCCCAATAACTCACTACTCCAAGTAATAGTATCATATTCTTGTCTAAAATTATATAATTCAATAAATAATGTCAAATAATGTTATATAATAATGTATTGGATGAATTGAAATTATTTAAAATGTCTATATATTAAAAATAGTTATAATTAGTTAAAATATTCATGCATTTTTTATTTTACATTTCTTGTATGGACCTCCTCAGGGTAAAAGCCTCCTCCAAGTCATTCCACTTTGTCCTGTTTGAAGCCATGTCCATCCAGTGCCTGCCTGCTACAGCAACAATCTCATCCACCCACCTGCCACAGGGCCGGCCTACTGCCCTCCTGCCGCTGGGACCAGTTCACTCTACAGTTCTTAGAGTCCATCTGTCATCATTGTACCTAGCAATGTGGCCTGCCCACTTCCACTTTCTTTGTAGTGAGTATATTAATGCATCCGATACTATAGTTTTCTTGCGAATATCTTCATTACTAATTTTGTCTTTTAATTTGACACCCAACATACTTCTCTCCATCCTTCTCTGTGTTGTTTGAATTTTGTTCCTAGTTTTGAGATTGAAGTGCCAAGTTTGACAGCCGTAGGTGAGACATGGCAGTATTTCAGTATCCATTACTATTTTCTTTGTTGATAGTGGAAGTTGAGATTTAAATATATCCTTGTGAGCCCAGTATTTTTTCCAGGATAACGCTATTCTTCTATCTATTTCTTCTTCATTTCTTAGCTTGCTGAAAGAGATCTGTTTGCCTAGATAGATGTAACTTGGCACAAATTCAAGGTGGGTATTATTCACCAAGATGGGAGTCAGGTGATGGTTGGTCATGATTTTTGTCTTGTCCAGGTTCATTTCCAGTCCAACATTTACACTAGCCTGATGCAGAGCATTTATCATTTTATTTAATTGTTGAGGACCTTCTGAGAATAAGATTAGGTCATCAGCGAACCTCAGGTGGCTTAGGAATTTTCCATTGATGTTGATGCCTTTTTTAGACCATGGCAAGTTTTCTATCACATGTTGAAGCACAGCTATAAACAATTTAGGAGAAAGTGGGTCACCTTGCCTCACACCTCTATTTATGCTGAACTTTGAGCCTGTTCTATCTAGTTTGACTCTACTTGAGCTGTTGGAATAGATGTTTTTTAAGATATTAATATATTTTTTATTTATTTATTTATTTATTTATTTATTTATTTATTCGTACATGGAAAACTTACAGCTAAGACAATAAAATAAAAGACAGGTTAAACATTTGGAAGCCAATTACAAGTTTTCACTTCTAGATTTGGTATAGTTACTTATTTGTAAGCAAAGGCTAGAAAGTAAAGAAAAGCAAACGGACAAAAAAAAAAAAAAAGGTTAAATCGCACATCACAATACCAACGAGCCGAAAATGCTGCACTAAGCACATTTAAAAAAATTACGACTTAGAAGTCTTCTTGCTGAGGGCACACTGACCAAAAAGGGATCAATGTCATGCTGCTTACATAATTCATTGAACTTTCTGCTTGCGCGTACCAGGTAGCTGTTCCTTCGGTAGTTCGTTTTAGCGAGAGGAATGTGAAGAGGGGGATTAAAGCGAAGTGGCTTGGCTGGGACGTTAAGTGATATTTTCTCCAGCAAGTCAGGACAATCAATTTTGTTGTCCATGATTTTGACAAGGAAGGTAAAGTCCGCTATTTCGCGCCGATCTAAAAGCGGTAAGAGATGAAATCTCCTACACAGACGGATATAGTCCTTAGAGTGGTATGGAATTCTTTGATGGTAACATAAATATTTTACAAACCGCTTTTGTATGTTCTCGATTCGATTGATTTTATCAGAATAGCACGGGTTCCATATTTGAGACGCATACTCTAAGTGACTCCTTACATAGGTGCAATATAAGATTTTGAGGGTTTTGGCTTCTAAAAAGGTTTTGCCTATACGCATTATGAAACCAAGTGATTTTGATGCCCTTTTCACTATAGTGTCAATGTGTAAATCAAAAAGTAGTTTGGAATCATGGTGTATTCCCAGATCACGGACGCTAGTGTTTCTCTGAAGAATTTGCATGCATTTGCATTTGCTCTGGTGCATGGCCTGACCCAATTGGTACACGAGGTCACTAGGATACCAAAAAGGTCGGACCATGAGCCCTCTCTGCTAGACCTTCTGCTGACGAGTCGCCCGGACCAGTACAGTGTTTCGGTGAGCGCCGCTTTAGGTGAATCCGACCATTGTCTGGTCCGTTCCGAGGTGCCCATTTTAGCGCCCCCACGTCCCGTGCAGGGGAAGCGGCGTCTCTGGCACTACTCGTCAGCGGACTGGGATGGACTGCGTGATTATTTTGCGTCCATCCCGTGGGTTGAACGCTGCTTTGGAGGTAAGAACCCATCTGAGGCCGCAACTGCTGTCGCCGGTGAGATCAGTCTGGGCATGGAATATTATATCCCCTACACTGATGTCGCCGGTGTCCGCAGGGCACGCCCCTGGTTCGGGCGCGAGTGCGCGGAGGCTGTTAATCATAAACAGTCTGCGTACCGCGCTTGGATCAGGGCGCGCGCTACGTGCGATCCCAACGTGGGCCACTGCAAGGCGGCGTACAACAGAGCCACAAAGGCCTGCAAGAGGGCTTATGTCAGAGCGGATGCCCAGCGCATAGCGCGGCTTGGTCAGGAGCTAGTAGAGCATCCCACGGGCAGCCGTGGCTACTGGCGACTGGCCAAAGCCGTGCAAGCCAACTTCTGCCAGCCTTCGCTGCCCCCGCTGCGCAATCCCGATGGATCCCTGGCCCATGAGCCGCAAGAGAAAGCAAATTTGCTGGTTAATCTCTTTGCGGCCAACTCCCGAGTCGATGATTGTGGTATGGAGCCGCCGACACTGCCCGTCAGTGACCATGCAATGCCTGATATTCGTATCAGGCAACGCGATATCCGAGCAGTGTTGCAGTCACTCGATGTCCGGAAAGCCAGTGGTCCGGACGGTATTCCAGCGGTGGTTCTACAAAAATGTGCAGCGGAGTTGTCTTCAATGCTTGCGCGGCTGTACCGGCTGTCCTACAGCTCTGGTACAGTGCCTTCGGCTTGGAAAGAGGCGAATGTACAGCCGATCCCCAAGGAGGGGGATCGCTCAGACCCAAAC
This sequence comes from Eilema caniola, assembly GCA_949126895.1. Taxonomy (NCBI): domain Eukaryota; kingdom Metazoa; phylum Arthropoda; class Insecta; order Lepidoptera; family Erebidae; genus Eilema; species Eilema caniola. The sequence goes on along the minus strand of OX421461.1, from coordinate 2,369,086 downwards.
AACTATCGACCCATAGCCGTCACCTCAGTGCTGTGCAAGGTGTTCGAGCACATTATCAACAAACAGCTCATGCGTCACCTTGAAGATCACTCCCTAAATAATGACCGGCAATATGGCTTCAGGCCGAAACGGTCAGCGGGTGATCTTCTGGCGTATGTTAACCATATTTGGGGTGAGGCTATGGACAAGCACGGCGAGTCATTGGCAATTAGCCTTGACATCGCCAAAGCTTTCGATAGAGTTTGGCACAAGTCGCTTCTTTCCAAGTTACCAGCCTTTGGTCTGCCTCCTAGACTGTGCGACTGGGTTGCCGGCTTCTTGCAGGAGCGCCGTATTCGCGTCCTTTGTGATGGACGAGCCTCGGAGTTCTTGCAGGTAAATGCCGGCGTACCGCAGGGATCTGTCCTATCGCCAACTCTCTTTCTTCTGCATATCAATGACATGCTGTCGACCGGCAGCATTCATTGCTATGCGGATGATAGCACCCTACACGAGAGTTATCATGGACGTCCTGCGGATAAGCAGACGCATATCGCGGAAAAAAGGCAGCTTCTTGTCACTGAGCTTGACCGGATCCTGAATCACATTTCCCAATGGGGCTCTGAGAACTTGGTCGAGTTCAATGCCAAGAAGACGCAGGCATGTGCGTTTACAGCAAAGGTATCTTCTTTCCTTCCCCTTCCCACTCTTCAGAGCACGCCACTGCCACTGCAGGACAACCTCAATATCCTAGGTATGGATGTTCGCTGCAAACTGAACAACAAAAACTACATCGAGAGTATCATCAAAGCAGCCTCGCGTAAATTCGGAGTCCTGAACAGAGTGAGACGGTTTTTCACGCCGGAGCAACGGTGTCTTCTTTACAAGACACAAATTCGTTCCTGCGTGGAGTACTGCTCACATCTCTGGGATGGATCCGCAAAGTACTTATTAGATGCTCTCGACAGGTTGCAGCGACGTGCGATCCGCATTATCGGAAATCCTGAGGTCACGAGTACCCTCGAGTCTCTGCAGATGCGTAGAGATGTTGCTTCTTTGGCAGTTTTTTACCGTCTCTACCATGGTGAATGTTCTGAAGAGCTATTCCAATTAGTCCCACCCTCCCCCTTCCTATACAGGACGACACGTGCAGGACTTAGATGTCACCCCTATACGGTGCAGAACATTCCTTCAAGAACCAAGCGGTTCGGTGACTCTTTCCTTTGTCGCACCATTAAGACCTGGAATTCCTTGCCAGCTCACGTGTTTCCCTCTTCCTACAGTCCCGGGTCCTTTAAGCGGGGCGTGAAAAAGCATCTGATGAGGCCGTCAAGCTGAGTGCCACCATTGTTAACATGGCACGTGTATATAATGGTGACCCTCTTTCTTGAGACTTTACCTTCAGCTTACCATCAGGCGAGGTAAAGTCAAATTGACGTGTCCTATTTATAAAAAAAAAAAAAAAAAAAAAAGAGGTGTGCAGAACGTTGAGCTTCCTAGTATATGTTATAACTGAGCATTTAGCAGGGTTAAGGTCAAGTTTATTCAGGCGACAGTACTCCTGCAGCCGGTTTAAATCATCTTGAAGCGCCAACATATCTTCAGTTGAAGATATTGATCTTACAACTTTCATGTCATCCGCGAAGCACAGTAATTCAGATGATTGAAGGCACCGGCCGATATCATTTACAAAAACCACAAACAGAAGAGGTCCAAGCAGGGAGCCCTGGGGCACGCCACTGGACACTGAGACCCAATTAGACCTGTAATTGTTAATAGCCACAGCCTGAGATCTATTTTGGATATATGAAGATAACCACCGTAGAAGATCTCCACGAATTCCCAACGTGGCCAGTTTCTCAATCAGGATACAATGATCTATTCTATCGAAGGCTTTACTGTAGTCTGTGTAAACGACATCCACCTGCTTGCCATCATTCATAGCTTTAGTGACAAATTCATTTAGTAAGACCAGATTTGTGGCAGTAGACCGACCTCTCAAAAAGCCATGCTGAAAAGTTCCTAAGGAACTCGAGATTGCAGAATAGAGCTGATTATAAACAATTCTCTCGAATACTTTAGCTATAGTACAAAGTTTAGAGATTGGCCTATAATTCACAATTTCAGTTTTTGAACCCTTCTTATGCACGGGCGTTATGAAGGCTGATTTCCATATAATTGGGACTACGCCTACTGATAGGGATTTGTCAAACAGCAATGAGATTGGGAAGGCGATAGATGGTGCACATCTTACTAACAATTGGGGTGATATATTGTCAGGTCCTGTACCCTTTGAGACATCTAACTTCTCGAGCAAGTTTGTTACAGCGTCAGTTTTTATTTCTATTTGACAGATATCAGCGGCAGTGTTGTATACTGAGGTTCTAGAAAGAGAGGAAGTCAGACTCTCAGAGTTGATAGTGTCATGACTGAGAAAGTTCGATCCAAAATAAGACGAAAACGCCTCACAAATGGATTCTCCAGTTGATATTTGATTTTTATCACGATCAAAAAGTGTACTAGGAATAGCGCATGAATAATATCTATTTTTAACATAGGACCAGAAACATTTCGGATTGTTTTTAATAGATGATTCAGTATTCTTAATATAATTAGTGTAACATAATGACTCCATTGTTTTAGTCCTCTCGCGTAATAATTTAAATGTATTTTTATCAGCCAAATTACCATAAATTCTAAACTTTTTCATAAATTTATTTTTTTCTTTAAGCGTTTTAATTAGTGAAGAATTGTACCATATTGGGTACTTACCTTTACGTTCGAGTTTTTGCGGTACATACTTATTTTGTAGGGTAGTGATAGTTTTGTTAAAAAAATCGACGGAGCCATCAATGGAACGAGAGGAAAATTCACAATCCCAATCAATAGCATCGATTTCATTAATTATCGACTGGAAATCACCCTTACTATATAAGTATCTGACACGAGGCGCGCATTTCAGAACGGGTATATTTGATAATTTAACATAAATTAATAAGGCTGGATGATGGGAATCCGCGCGAACTAAGGGGTCCAAATATTTCTGTACGCTAACTAAATCATTCGAGAGAACCAAGTCCAACAGTCAACGAATAAATACTCGTCTGCTGACGACAGATTACCAGGGACAAGCGGCATATCATTACCCGACGGAGTCCATGAGATATAAGGCAAATTAAAATCACCGATAACGAGAAAACGGTCAGTTGGATTATTTAATATTAAGTTATTCCACTTGGCTAGAAAGTTACTAAGTTGAGATGAGAAAGACAAACCATTATCTTGTTTGCATAAGTAAAGTACGCTAATATATAGGTTTGCACAGTGACACAAGTTAGATTTATTAAGCTGTATTTTAATGCATAGATCCTCTGCTGTAGAAAATAAATGTGGCTGTGACGTAACCGGCAAATCCCTACGCGTTGCAATAACTACACCTCCTCCGAGTTTCTGTTTAGTGGATGTATAATCGCGGTCTCTACGCCATACAATATACCGTTCATCAAAGATTTCCGATACCTGAATACCGTCATTTAACCATGACTCTGTTATAACAATGATGTCATATGAATTCAATAAAACTTGACGGTAAAAGGAATCTGTTTTTGTTCTCAACCCACGAACATTCTGATAATAAATATTTAAACAATCCACATTAGCCATCGCTAAACGCTTTAACATCAGAAAGTACACTCATAATAATAATGGAATAACACCAATGATGCTTAGTAAATCTTGATAAATTAAAATACTTATGAAGCGGTTTAATTTCTATCACATTCCACGGAATAACACGGCCGTCCATCGCAAAATAGTCAAGAACTAAGTGAGCAAGCATACAAAAATTATACTTATGTGCAAAATAGTCCAGAATCGAGCAAGCAGGCAAACAACAACTACGTTTGCGCGCCAGTCCCGTAAGCGCAAGCAGGCACGTTATATTTCGAGGCATAACGATTAGTATGTAAGCAGCACGACAAAATATGCAATAATAGTGGGTAGGTAAAGAACGGATATGCGTTCGGCTCGATAGTGCAGCAGAGGTGCTAAACCTTTTACAATTAAATGATAAAGTTCGCGTCGCATATAGGATACAGAGCGTGACGAACACAAAACACTTCCTTACTAAAATAATATACAAATAACATTCTAGATTAATTTGTTTAAATCAGCTACTTGTCGTATAACGAAGGATTTAGAGGTATTATTTTTGCGTACATGAATTTTACCATGTTTCACCCACACATATTCATAGCCTTTCTCCTTAGCAATAGTTTTCGTTCTTGTTAAAAGTTTTTTTTATTCCACACTAAGATGGTCATTGACGTAGACACGCTGACTACCTTGAATATCAGACAAGTCCTTAGTTGCGCGAGCAGCCGTTATAAAATCTTCTTTAACATAGCGGTTTAAAAAACTCACGACTATCAATTTCTCCTAGTATATAGGTACCCTGGATATATAATTGATCTGGGTCTTGGGAGCGACGTAGTTAATTTTGCGTCCGATGGATTCCAAAACTGAGAATAAATTCTCGTCCTTTTTCAATGGTACTCCCTTAATCTCTATGTTATTTAAGCGTGAGCGCTGTTCATGCACGAACAAATCATATTTGGTTCTAGCAAGGTCTTCTTGCATTGAGTTGGATTATATTTAGTTTGTTCAAGGCTTGCCATATAGTATTGTGTAATATAGAATCAAAGGCTTTTTTGTAGTCAATAAAAGCCAAATATAAAGGTCTTCTAAATTCTAAATATTTCTCTATTACCTGGTCTACTACTTGGATATGGTTCACTGTGCTGAAGCCACTTCTGAAACCAGCCTGCTCTATTGGTTGTTGTGTATCAATGTCCGAGGATATTCTTGCAAGCAAGCTGGAGGCAAATAGTTTGTAAAGACAGGGCATCAGGCTTATTGGCCGATAGTTTGTTATATCTGCCGGGTCACCTTTTTTATATAGTAATATTGAAACCTATTTTCATTTCATTTTACTGTACTTTGAAACATCTGTTCATAGAGTTCCTGTTCGCTTGTTTTTCCATTGAATATTTCAGGTACCTTTTCATTTGCCCAAAACTGCGACAATGTTTCGCTGATAGATTGAGAATTAGAGATAGATAATGCTTTTTCACATTTGAGCACGACCCTGTTGCAGACGGGTTTTAATAAAGAATTGGGTAGGTTACCTGCCACTATGCTGCCAAAGGCAGTACCTATGGCATAAAGCTTAGGCTGAGATGTATCGCTGGCTGCTGTATACCCACTTGGAGGCTGTGTTGGCAGCTCCAGCGGTATAGTCTGGCTTGCGGGCAGCAGCGACTGAAAGAATACATCAGAACCAATCAAACGAATCTCTTGTTGGTGAATAGGACCAGTTTGGTTTTGTCAGGATTTAGGTTTAAGCCTTTACCCCTGCACCATTCTAGTGCTTCTTTTAGCCCCCTGTTCACATTAAAACATTAGATTTGTCAGCAAGTAGCACAAATTATCAAGAATAAATTACACAGTATTGCCAGATTACTGTTGCAAATTCACCCCAAAATAGATACTTCTGATAATAGATTTCAAAATCCCCCCAAAGTATTTAGTAGTATTTAACTAGTACCTAAACAAAAAAGTAGCATTAACAGCATCAATATATGATTTTCGGCTTAAACATCAAGGACATAATTCCTCACAGGTTTTCGTAAAAATAAAAGGGTGCCTAGAGAATAGAGAGCTTTACTCTTCGCCTAGTTTACGCGATTATCACTCATTGAAGCAAAACCAATTTTAACGGATTCGATCGCGATTTATTTGTTATTATTTACTTTTAGACCGACGTTTCGGCTACTTTTCAGTACCCATGTTCGTGGTTTGACTAAGAATGGCAGTTTCCAAATACTTAGTTGAAAGTGTAAGTTATCTCAAAGTACCCAAATACCTATAATACCTTATCGAATGGAGTAGGTTTTCTTTGAATATAATGAAATTAAATAAGATTCAGATTATATTTTTAGACATCACAGATATCTTCAAATCACTTGCAAGTTAAAATCCCCCAATTCTCTCCAAATATATTATTTTCCCTTCGACAATTCCCCCAAAAAAATCCCCCGTAACTCAAAAACCTCCCCGAATTGGGGGGTATTCCCCCCAATCTGGCATGACTGAAATTACAACATGAACATAGAGCGAGAGATATCAATAAGAAATTTCAGAATTTCGACACCAGTTGGCGCTATAATCGTATAAAAAGTTCAAAATGTTGCTATCTCAAAGATCAATAACATGTAATACCATACAAAAAGTTTTTAAGCAGTAAGTATATAATAATGATGGTTTAATATAAATCACTTACTTAATAATTATTTTATTGTAAATAGTATTGACAGGATAATTTGTTATAAAATCTTTTAATTAGTAGAACTTACATAGTTAAGTTCGTTATTACAGTTGGAAATAAAAATAACAAAAATAAAATTAATATATTTTTTATTTATATTTTGTTTAAAAATAGAAATTTTTAAAGCTGTTTAAGTACTATTTATTATTACCTACCACACGCAAGTTTGAATATATTGAGTATACTAAATACTATCGTATTATTCCTATTCTCTTTAAACATTGGATACATCCTAACTTATTATAATTATTATTCGTATTGAATAAAATTAATGGTGGGCTTACGTGTGATATTCTCGTGACGCTTTACGATGTTCTAATCTACGTGACATTCATAAATTGGGTGTAACCATTTGTTGCATCGGGGTCACAAATCAATACTTGAACCAACTTATTGCCGCAAATTTCAAGCAGTACTTGTAATGAATCAAATAGGGGAGGATTTTTACCGTTCATACTTGTTCAAATGATATTTAAACCGACTGCAGATAGTTACAGACGAAGCAATGATTAGATTATTGTAGACTTAGCTGTTTAGCTTTACCTTCACTAGTCAGTTTTAAGTTGGATGATCATTCTTAAGACATTTAGACCTCACCGTGTTTCGGAGAAGCGCTTAAGGTGTAGTATATAAACATCCATGGCGGTTGTTGATATCAAAGTTCAGCCACATCACAGTTAGACGAGATGAGACCGCATGATGAGATGAAATTGGTTTTATTGATATATCGGCTGATTTTATAGTCGTTTCGAAGCTAAAGATTTAGATCACAGTTTCGATCGCTAAAGAAAAAACAGTTTTTATACAGCCCACATCATTATTCCTTACACTCGTACATTTCTCCCATACATTTTTTTTTCTTTTAAGCCAAATTAATACTTCCACCCGATTGTGCTATAGAAACTGTGTTATGCAGTTGGCAGTTTGACAGCCTTTCAATTTTTTACCTGTTTTAAGAGATTAAGGTAGTCCTGCAGACCAACGTAACTCTTCCCTCGCCGAATACAACAAAATAGTCTCTTCGTGCAGCGAGCTCCTTAGATTGCACACTCAAAGACCAGTTAGAATTACCAGAACTCTTAAGTAAGAGTGACAGAACACCGTCTCATCTCCGTGCGCCTATAAACACATAATAATAAAATCTAGGCCGACAGCATATTCACTTAATAGATTCTGTAAAATCTCAATGATAAATTTTATTTTCTGTACGAAAATCTAAGAGCCGAGAAAAGGATTTACGCTAATTTTAAAGGTTTTTATGTTCTAATTAAAGCATCATCATGGCAAAACATGTGTGATATTACCTATCTTATTTAATTTTGAGTGCAAAAACTTTTAAGTGAGATGTAAACCGCGGCTCTGCCCGTTGGTTACCAGTTATTGCGATCTAACATTAAATAATCATTTTACCAAATTCCATTAAAATCGGTGCTGTAAAACGTGGAAGCTAAGAATTAAATTATATTTTCTGTGATGGAATGCCCGACCCGATTCGAAGTGAATTTCACCAAGGCAGACCCTGAGGTCACCGAGGTCGAGGTCACTAAGGCCGAGGTTACCAAGGTCTAGGTCACCGGCAGCCGAAGTCAATGATTCAGGACATTGCTCGGTGTCATTGCATCGCGATGTCAAGGTCGATGACCCAAAGGTCAAGAATTTTGTTATTATTATTGGTAGGCTCGAGTGCTCGACGTTCGACAACTATCTCGTCTGAAGGAAAGTGACGATGCGATGTAGCCGACCTATGATGGAACAAGGTAAAGGCAGTGGGTAAAGGTAAATATCTAGATAGTTCTTCGTCCTTATCCTCCCACATCCCATCGGAACCCCAAGGGAATGATGAGGCGAAGGTATTTTGTAGAATATACTTATTTGAGTTTTTTTATTGAATTAATAAAACCGTTTATAAAACAAACATCACATGTGATTTAATAGGATACAAATATAAAACGAAATTAATAAATTAGATGACACAAGAACATACGTATCCATATATACACAGTCGCCTTTTTCATAGTATCGTAGCAAGTGGAAAATTGTCGTCTGTGCCTACACCACTGACACACAAGAATCTATTAACAAAATGGTGTCCCACTTAGGTATTTAATATTTAGGTATAAAATATAAAATAAAGTACATACAAAAAAAACTTATTAAAAAAAAGTAGAAAATTTTTTATTTATAAATTTCGCTAAATAAGTGAACGGATTAAGAAAATTTATTTGGTATAGCGCCATCTATCTTTACTCATGAGAATGTTTCGTCTGGAAATGCATGAGTAGCAAATGACCGATTGAGAAATTGATGTACATTACATAATTTTTATTATACTTTATTTTATAGTATTAATAAGGATAACAACCGTTTTATGAAGAAGACCACCAATTATCAGTATACATCCGTAAGATACATAGAAGATGGGTGGCGTGGCGTTCGTAAACTCTACTGCTACGTAGGGGGAGCGGGTTCGATTCCCGCTTAAGTGTAAATATTTGTATGCATAAATATGAGTATTTGTATTCGTATACCTAGAGTCGTGCCTCGGAATGCACGTTAAGCCGTCGGGCCCGGTTGCCATACAAACATATTAATGGCAGTTGTTACGGGTAGTTGGAGCCCTAAAAAGGCCAACAACTGGTTTAACCGCAGTACTTGGATATCGCCAATGAATTTAGGATGTCAGACGCTTCACGAAGACCACGCCGCAGTTAGACTGGATAAAGCGGACACCGAGCAGTGGCGTAACTATACCATCGGAGGCCCGTGGCAATTTTTTTGGATGGGGCCCTCCAGCGTCCTAGTAGAAATAGTCACGTTAGAATTTAATTTTAATAAACCACTGATGAAAGTAGTTACCCAAATCTATTAATAATATTGTGCGCATTTTAGTTGAATATCTAATAAGTTTTATTTTTTTTTATTGGGGGGGGGGGGGGGGGGTCGGTGTTCAGTCCTTAGTGGGGTGAGTTCTGCCAGGGAATTTACCTTTAACCTAAATGCTAAGATGACAATAGCGTACGCCTAGATGAGCGAAGCTAGGCTGTTCGGCGCACACCGGCAAGTGCTTTATATACATCCCCGTCGCTCCCAGGCCGCCGCCGCGACCCGGGGGTGGGCCCGCTTGAATCCATCCAGGCGGGTCGTCCCCTCCGGGCAATGCTACGGTTCATAACGAGCAAATATGAAGCACGAAGGCGAACCTTCGGCGCCATAACCGGACTTCTGGCTAGGGGAAGAAAACCCTGAAATAAAAATAACCCATTGTGACTGGGTAGTCACCTGCGTCATGGACCTGCGCAGTTGAGCGCCGTACGCAGGGATGAAGGGGATCCTGGGGGGTTGAGCCGAACGGCGCTGGCGGTTATGCGTCCGCGAGGCAACACGCCCTCTTTGGCCCGAATTTCAGGCAAAACGGTGGCCCCAACCACTAGCCACAGCTAGGGGAAATCAGGCTATGGTGTCCCACTAGTGGGCCACTGGAGAGGAGTGTAGGGTCCACGATAGCCGTTCTTGGATGACTATCGTGGTGGGCAAAGGTCATGCTGACGGGGTAAGTGAGGGTTGACTAGTCGTTGGGGGTAGGCCTTTTTACATGCCCCCAGCGCCAACCCGATCGAGCTCCCGATGTCGCACTGTAAACCAGCCGTGCACTCCTATATCTCTTTGGTAGTCCTAGTGTCCCTCGAATTACGTCGAGTAAGGCACTCCCAGTTGCGGGCTCCATGGAGGGTGGGAAGCCAAAGAGACGAACAATAATATCAAAACAGTTATGGATGGGCCAATAAAAAACAAAACCACAAATCCCAAAGCTGGAAGCTCAGTGGTTCTAACTACGGGCACCAGTCAAGGGCAAAACTCAACAAGCGCCCTCAGCGTTCACTTGGCCCAAACCGGCAGCTTAGCGGCCTCAAAGGCAAAGTCAAAGTCATTTATTTGCATAATACAGGTATTGGGATGGTACAAGATACATTTATTATTGCATAGGTGCGCTGTATTACAACCTCTTCGAGGTGTGCAAATATTCATATGCAACATGACAATTATAGCATTCATAATATTAATAGCAAAATTAATCATGTCCAAATTAATTATGTCGAAATTATCAATGTCAGAATTAAATAATGTTGAAAGCCGATGTCAAAATCAATAAAAATAAAATAAAATAAAATAAAATAAAACGCCAAGATCAAGGGTAGATAACGTCATTATGAAGTAAATGTCAACTAGATAAATTAAGGCTGATAATCAAATTAGTTAATGTCACGAGTTCAGATAGAAAGTAATGGAAAGAATTCAATAATGGCAATTAATTATTTTGAGCTAATAAATTACAATTTATCTTGGAGGAAGTCCTTTACATCATAATAGCATTTTTCATTCAGTAGCTTTCTTAGAGTCTGTTTAAATGTAGTAACATTTGACTCTTTTATACTTTTAGGCAGTTTATTATATATTTTAGGAGCCATGGCGAAAACACTATTATGCATTAAAGTAGTGTTTGTCTTACATAGGCATAATCGACTTTTGTCTCTTTGCATTCGGCCAGAAGCGTCAGACGCTAAAATAAATAAGTTGAGATTGAGTTTAACAAATAGAGCAACCTCGAAAATATAAAGGGAAGGCAGTGTCAAAATATTATATTTTTTGAAATAGGGCAAGCAACTGTCAACTGTTTTTAAAGAGAACATTGCCCTCACACAGCGTTTCTGTACTTTGAAAATTTTATCTTTATGTACGGAGTTACCCCAAAAAATGATTCCAAACCGAAGAACTGACGCCACCATGCCATGGTATGCAGTTAGAAGTGCATCAATGTGGATTATCTGCGACAATTCATGTAGTACGTACACTGATTTACTGACCCTCTTACACAGTTGCTCTATATGTTGTTTCCAAGTTATCTTGTTGTCTATTATTACACCTAGGAATTTTGTATATTCTACTTGTATTAACAATTGGCCATTTGCGCATATTTGTAAGTTTTCCATAATTGAAATACGCTGACTGAAGTGCATGACCATTGTCTTTCCTATGTTGGCTTTTAGATTATTGACATCTAGCCAGTCCAGAACAGACCTTAATGCGTTGTTTATGTCATTTTCATAGGTATCTTTACAATTACATTTAATAGTGATTGTGCTATCATCTGCAAAGAGAGCCATTGGGTTATTGGTTACATTAGGTAAGTCATTGATATAAAGGAGGAACAGTAGAGGGCCCAGTACACTGCCCTGAGGCACGCCATATTGTATTGTGCGTGTTTCAGACTGAAAGTCTTCCTCTATTTTAGATACACCATTAATTTTAGCAATCTGTGTATATTGAGTACGATTTGTTATGTAGGATTCAATTAGAGCCAACACATTTCCCCTAATGCCATACATATTTAATTTACGTAGTAAAGTGTCATGATTCACGTAATCAAAAGCTTGGGTCATGTCCATATATATGGAACAAATAGGTACTTTACTGTTTTTTTTTTTTTTTTTTTTATAAGTAGGACACGTCAATTTGACTTTACCTCGCCTGATGGTAAGCTGAAGGTAAAGTCTCAAGAAAGAGGGCCACCATTATTTACACGTGCCATGTTAACAATGGTGGCACTCAGCTTGACGGCCTCATCAGATGCTTTTTCACGCCCCGCTTAAAGGACTCGGGACTGTAGGAAGAGGGAAACACGTGAGCTGGCAAGGAAGTCCAGGTCTTAATGGTGCGACAAAGGAAAGAGTCACCGAACCGCTTGGTTCTTGAAGGAATGTTCTGCACCGTATAGGGGTGACATCTAAGTCCTGCACGTGTCGTCCTGTATAGGAAGGGGGAGGGTGGGACTAATTGGAATAGCTCTTCAGAACATTCACCATGGTAGAGACGGTAAAAAACTGCCAAAGAAGCAACATCTCTACGCATCTGCAGAGACTCGAGGGTACTCGTGACCTCAGGATTTCCGATAATGCGGATCGCACGTCGTAATAAGTACTTTGCGGATCCATCCCAGAGATGTGAGCAGTAGTCCACGCAGGAACGAATTTGTGTCTTGTAAAGAAGACACCGTTGCTCCGGCGTGAAAAACCGTCTCACTCTGTTCAGGACTCCGAGTTTACGCGAGGCTGCTTTGATGATACTCTCGATGTAGTTTTTGTTGTTCAGTTTGCAGCGAACATCCATACCGAGGATATTGAGATTGTCCTGCAGTGGCAGTGGCGTGCTCTGAAGAGTGGGAAGGGGAAGGAAAGAAGATACCTTTGCTGTAAACGCACATGCCTGCGTCTTCTTGGCATTGAACTCGACCAAGTTCTCAGAGCCCCATTGGGAAATGTGATTCAGGATCCGGTCAAGCTCAGTGACAAGAAGCTGCCTTTTTTCCGCGATATGCGTCTGCTTATCCGCAGGACGTCCATGATAACTCCCGTGTAGGGTGCTATCATCCGCATAGCAATGAATGCTGCCGGTCGACAGCATGTCATTGATATGCAGAAGAAAGAGAGTTGGCGATAGGACAGATCCCTGTGGTACGCCGGCATTTACCTGCAAGAACTCCGAGGCTCGTCCATCACAAAGGACGCGAATACGGCGCTCCTGCAAGAAGCCGGCAACCCAGTCGCACAGTCTAGGAGGCAGACCAAAGGCTGGTAACTTGGAAAGAAGCGACTTGTGCCAAACTCTATCGAAAGCTTTGGCGATGTCAAGGCTAATTGCCAATGACTCGCCGTGCTTGTCCATAGCCTCACCCCAAATATGGTTAACATACGCCAGAAGATCACCCGCTGACCGTTTCGGCCTGAAGCCATATTGCCGGTCATTAATTAGGGAGTGATCTTCAAGGTGACGCATGAGCTGTTTGTTAATTATGTGCTCGAACACCTTGCACAGCACTGAGGTGACGGCTATGGGTCGATAGTTGTTTGGGTCTGAGCGATCCCCCTTCTTGGGGATCGGCTGTACATTCGCCTCTTTCCAAGCCGAAGGCACTGTACCAGAGCTGTAGGACAGCCGGTACAGCCGCGCAAGCATTGGAGACAACTCCGCTGCACATTTTTGCAGAACCACCGCTGGAATACCGTCCGGACCACTGGCTTTCCGGACATCGAGTGACTGCAACACTATACGATACGAATATCAGGCATTGCATGGTCACTGACGGGCAGTGTCAGCGGCTCCATACCACAATCATCGACTCGGGAGTTGGCCGCAAAGAGATTAACCAGCAAATTTGCTTTCTCTTGCGGCTCATGGGCCAGGGATCCATCGGGATTGCGCAGCGGGGGCAGCGAAGGCTGGCAGAAGTTGGCTTGCACGGCTTTGGCCAGTCGCCAGTAGCCACGGCTGTCCGTGGGATGCTCTACTAGCTCCTGACCAAGCCGCGCTATGCGCTGGGCATCCGCTCTGACATAAGCCCTCTTGCAGGCCTTTGTGGCTCTGTTGTACGCCGCCTTGAAGTGGCCCACGTTGGGATCACACGTAGCGCGCGCCCTGATCCAAGCGCGGTACGCAGACTGTTTATGATTAACAGCCTCCGCGCACTCGCGCCCGAACCAGGGGCGTGCCCTGCGGACACCGGCGACATCAGTGTAGGGGATATAATATTTCATGCCCAGACTGATCTCACCGGCGACAGCAGTTGCGGCCTCAGATGAGTTCTTACCTCCAGAGCAGCGTTCAACCCACGGGATGGACGCAAAATAATCACGCAGTCCATCCCAGTCCGCTGACGAGTAGTGCCAGAGACGCCGCTTCCCCTGCACGGGACGTGGCGGCGCTAAAATGGGCACCTCGGAACGGACCAGACAATGGTCGGATTCACCTAAAGCGACGCTCACTGAAACACTGTACTGGTCCGGGCGACTCGTCTGCAGAAGGTCTAGCAGAGAGGGCTCATGGTCCGACCTTTTTGGTATCCTAGTGACCTCGTGTACCAATTGGGTCAGGCCATGCGCCAGAGCAAATACATGGGCGGCTCTTCCCGCGTGGGTTGTTTTGGCGGAGCCCAACCAGATCTCGTGGTGGGCGTTAAAATCCCCCAAAAACACCAGTTCAGCGTTCGGAAACCGCTCCTGCGCATCATCTGCCGCCTGACTAAGGTATTTAAAGAGTCGAGTTGTCTCGGTATCTCCTGTATGGGAGCGGTAGAGGCACACATAGATCTGACTCGTAGAGCCATGGTCTATGTGTACCCAAAGGATGGAAAAGGATGGGTCCTCTAGGCAGCGCAAACGGCGACAACAAACATCCGCCCTAACAAACACGCACACCCCGGCTTTTGCGCGGAAATTCTCCTCAAGGACATAGCCGGGGTAGAGTAAGTAGGTCGTGTCATCAGGGCGGCGTATTTGTGTCTCCGTAAGAAACAGCATTGCTGGTTTCGCCGTCTCCAGGTGTTGGTGGACGGCGTTGAGGTTTGTATGGAGCCCACAGATGTTCGTGGACTCCACCTCAAATAGCGAGCTCGAGGGAGAGTTTCTTGCCGCTGTGTAGACCAATCTACTGTTATTATGCGCTGCCATGAGGATGAAGAGGAGGGAAGGCGTGAAAAAAGAGGCGATTGTTGTCGCAGCACAGCGTGACAAAGCGTGGGATATTGGTTTTATCTATGAATGTAAGGTATGGCGAGAGCCGACGCACCGAACGGAAGGGCCCCCGTACCCCCCCGAGTATGGTCGCCGGGCTCCCTCCGGTCACCAACCGGCTCGACGAGCCATATCGGGATTATGCGTGACCTGGTGGGGCAGCCTCCCAGGGTGGTTAGTCCCGGTTGAGCCCCTGTACTATGCCGCGGGCGGCCAGCGGCACCACCGTTTCTACAGGTCTCCCTGTTCGGCGCGTCGCCCCGCGCCACCCCCCACTAGACTACGCCAAGACCCACCGGTCCCACTCGTGCTGCGACCTCAATCCCCCCTGCCCGGCTATGCACTTGCTGACCCCTGAACGCAATCCAACCGAGATTGGATTACTATGGAGGATTTTTCGCAAAAGTGCACGGTGGTACTCACCCGGTCGAAATTTGTGACAAATTTGTGCCATCAAATTTCTACCACCCTTTACACCCTTAACATTCTGCATTACAATTTCCAAAAAATCATATATATCCATATTTATTGACTTACTACGCCTAAAGCCTTTCTGTTCCTTTGCCAAAATATCATTACTCTCAAGATAATCATTCATTTCTCTATAAATATATTTCTCAAATATCTTTGAAAAAATAGGTACCAAGGCTATAGGTCTATAGTAAGGCTATAGGTCTATAGTTTGCTAATTTATCTCTATTTTCTTTTTTAAATATTGGTTTTATAATTACTGTCTTAAGTCTATCTGGGAAAACCCCAATACTTACACATAGGTTAATAATATGGCAAATGTGGTGACAGATATCACTTGCTACATATCTTATAACTTTAGTACAAATACCGTCATAACCTACACTGTTTGTGTTTTTTAAGTTTCTGATGATGTATAAAATATCAAGGGGTGAGCACGGTTTCAAAAACATAGACTTTTGTTTAGAGGACACACGTGAGGTAATCGGCAATTTATTTTTACATGTATTTGGAACTATTCTGTCTACAAAGTAATTATTAAAGGCATTGCATATATCAATAGGATCCGTTACCGTTTCATTATTAATTATTATACTATTTATTGATTCAATTGGAGTACTTTCTTTTACACTTTTTATAATTTTCCAAGCAGTTTTTGCTTTCTTAGTTGCTGTATTAATGGAGTAGGTATTCTGAGCTCGTTGGGTTAGTTTAATAATCTTTTTGTATCTTCTACAGTACTGCTTAAATTTAATTTTATTGATTTCATTAGGCTTCTTCGTATATTGCCATAATAGTGTCCGTTTCTTTTTACTACATGCCTTTATTCCACGTGAAACCCATTTTTGTTTTCTATGCGCATTTATAGTTATTAGTTTGAACATCGGCTGCAGGCACCGTCAAAGGCAAACACACAACTCACCACACCGCCCAAACTGGCAGCTCAGTGGTGCAAACTACGGGCACCAGGGAGGGCGAAAGCACCACACGCGCCTTCAGCGCACACTTGGCCAAAACCGGCAGTTTAGCGGCCGTGGCTGCAGGCACCGGGGCTGGCAACCACACTACACAGAAACACACAACACCGGCCCAAACTGGAAGCTCAGTGGGAACATCTACGGGCACCAGGGAGGGTACCAACACAACCGCCACGGGAAGCTCAGTGGTTCCATCTACGGGCACCCGTGAAGGTCCTAACACACATAAGGGGTTAACCCTTATGCCCCACAACCTTCCTCCTGGAGACGGTCCCCGCGGCGTCAGCCCTGTGGCCTCCTGCTCGTCCGACCCCGCCCCTGGGCGGGCGGAGACGAGTAGTCACAGGAGGACGCTTTTTGGGAAGGCTGGCAACTGCCCAAGAGGAAGGGCTCAAACAGGACCAGGGTGCGAACCCAACCCACTGGCACTGGTGGTAAGGCAGCTGTCGAACCAACCAAGCCAAAGATGGGGAGAGTCCGAAAAACAATGAAAGAGAGACGCCTCGCAGCCAGCATTAAGGCTGCGTCTCTGCTCTCCTCCACACCGCCATCTTCCTCGACAACGAGGACAGAGGCCAAAGACCACCTTAATTTTGCCGCCGGGGAGTGGAAACTACCGCCGACCGGGGACAAAGCAAAGGAGACCCAACAGCGGCCAAAAGGTAAGGAGCAGCCCTCTGCTAAGCGTGCTCTCAACGAGACGTCTTCGCCTCGCGGGGAGTACAAGAGGCAGAGGCTCGACAACTCCAACAAGATCGCCAGCCGTAACTACGCCCAAGCTGCTAGCGCGCCCCTTAGTGTCGCAATCATATGCGCACACTCGGGGCGAATCAGCAAGGACGTATCCGAGCAGGTGCTCACCGAGATACAGAAACGTATCTTCGGCGATGCTGTAGCTCGGAAACAGACACAACAGCCAAAATTCCAAGCGAAGCCGCTTTTTACTGAAGGGGTTTTGAAACTGTGGTGTGCTGATGAATACAGATGCAGCTGGCTACAGCGTGCCATCGCTGAAATGGAACTCACGGCCAACGTAAAGTTGGTCGTGAAGAACCAGGCGGACATCCCTCAAAGGACACGCTGTGTTATACTGGTCCCTGATCAACAAGGGCTTCTGGAGAACGCGCAATATATAAGGTGCGTTCTGTCCTTCCAAAATCCCGAAGTTGAGGTACAAAAGTGGACCCTAATAAATGCGGTCAAACAAACCGCCGCGTGGTTCCTGGTGGTCGGAGTCCCAGAGGACCAGGTACCGACCCTCATGAAGGCCGGACGCCGTCTCTCATTTGGTGTGGGGACGGTGTACAGCAAGCTGCAAAAGTGCATGGCCATTACAAATACTAAATCGTTTGCGCCGATATTCAACGCCATCTATTGACGAAGTAAAATGGTTCATAAATATTCTCACTAGATGGCGCCGCGCTACTTTTGAAATGTAAAAAAACTATCTATAATTTTCACTTCTTTTTGTATAAGTATTATCAATATTTTCATTACATTAATTTATACAAACACAAATTAATCAACATAATATAATTACAAAAACACAATGGTCTCGGCAGGGTTCGAACTCGGAACTCTAAAACTTAGTTTCACGATAATATATCGAATAGAAACATCAATTGGCTAACATTGCACATGACTCATGCGTTGAAATAGAATATTACTAGATTTTTGTAGTTTAACTTAATGTTTTAATCTTAGAGAGTGAACTTAATTTATAATTAAATGAACTACGTGGGTAGTTCAGTTTATTTAATACCTGCTTAAACTCAGTGACTTGCTAGTTTGTTCGTTCGCTAACATCATTCCTATTTCTATTATCCTTGAGCTGAGTTAACCAAATAATTTTAACTACAATGAGTACGCGATGCAATATTGACATGATGACAAGAGCAAAAATAATTGCTCTGCATGATCAAGGCAAAAAGATGTCTAAAATAGCACGAGAGATCGGCATAAACGTAAGTGTGTCCTGTTATATAACATCTATATAAATAATCCTATTGTTTTATTTCAAGGTAAAAGCTACTTCAATTGTTATTTTAATATTTCTATTTCTTTGTTATAGCGAAAAACAGTGGTCTTATGCGTGCGACGATTCGAAGAAGAGGGTTCTTTGAAACAACGTCAAAGAAGTGGCAGACCACAATTAATAGACACAACGCAAAGGCAAGCAATGAGAAGGGACTATGAGGAAAATGGATTTATGCCGACAAAGCATTACGGCGGTTTGTTTGACACAAGTGTGAATACTGTTCGTCGCGTCTTGCACAGTGAAGGTTTGCATTTTAGGAGACATGCTGTAAAACCATTACTGACGGACAGCCATAAAAGAGCCAGACTTGAGTTCGCGTTGGAGTACTCCAATTACGACTGGACTAACGTCATCTATACTGATGAAAAAATCTTTAAGTCGAGTCAATATGGGCGTTTAAATTTATGGCGTCGTGACAATACCAGACACAGCAGAGATCACGTAGTGCCCAATATGGAGTCTGGTCGTATAACAGTGAACATGTGGGGATGGATGAGTGCTGCTGACCCAGGAGAACTCATTCGAGTGCCTAGTCGAGCAAATAGTGGCCATTATATAGATGTGTTGGAGGAGACTATGTTGCCCACGGTTCGAAACGTGTTTCCGGAGGAAGAAGTTCCTATAATAAAATTTGTGCAGTCCCATACACCGTTCGCGTAGTGTGAAAGAGTGGTTTGGCCGGCATGATAACATTTCTGGCCTGCTAGATCGCCGGATTTTAATCCCATTGAAAACTTGTGGGGTATTTTTGTCCAACGATGGAAAAATCAAAACGAGCGGACCCCAGATGCCTTAGAGAAACATTGCTGAAAGTATGGGACAAAATCCGTGGTTCTGATATATGTAAGAACCTCGTTAGCTCAATGCGTTCCCGCATGCAAGCTGTTATCGATCAGAACGGTGGTTACACGAAGTATTAACATAATTGTTTAGTTTATTTAGTGGTAGTATTTTATAAGTGCTGACCGAAATGTGACATTCTATGAATAGTAAATTGTTATACAATTTATTATAAGTTGAACTTTTAATATGTTTGTATTGCATGAGTAATAATAATTCATTGATCAGTGTTTACTTAAATAACAATGTTTCATTGAAAACGATGCAGTTGAAAAAAATATATTTCAGGCTACACTTTTTTAGTAGCTAGATTTACTTTTGTTTACATTATTTGTGTAGTCAAGTTAAACTTGCTATATCAAATTACATCACAGGAAACCTAACTAACGTTTTATAGTATTTCGGTCTCCAGTTTATATTTATTGAGTTTACAAAAGCTTCAATCTTCTTTCTGATATCGGAAACGAAAACTTAAGCTATGTCCTCAATAAAAATTATTAATATTATACTACCACAAAGAAATACAAATTATTAATATACTATATGGAAAAACTGTGTAAACTTATGAAAGTAAGAATAAAGCGAATGAAAAAAAGAAATAAATATTTTTGATTAAATTGTTGTATGATTTCTAAGTTACGAATATAATCATCATTCTCTGAATCTTTTTCCCAACTCAGTTAAGGGCCAACTTTGCAGTCTAACTGTGATGCGGCTTAACTTCGATATTTTCCGTGAAGCGACTGCCATATGACCTCCACAACCAATGGTCCAATGACCAATGGCGATATCGAAGTTCAAGTTAGACTGGTTGGACTTTTGAGGGCTCCAATTACCCGTAACGACTGCCATAGATGTTTGTATGACAACCGGGACCGACGACTTAACGTGCTCTCCGAGGCACGACCAGACCAGTGCAAACAGCCATATTCATGCATACAACTTTTTTGCACTGAGCGGGGATCGAACCCGCGCCCCGTGCGTAGCAGTCGCGTGCACTACCGCCACAAGTTACGAATATAATACACTGGTCCAAAATAAACCTATCTACTTTTTTATTAAGATGACAAATATATTTGCGGAGGTAGGTATACAATATTACTATTAACAATGAAACGGTAGTTATCATAATAATAACAACCGTATTAATGTCGTAAAAATGAAATGCATAAAACCACCGGCGCCATCTAGTTTATTTTTTATAAACTGAGGTTTGAAAGTTCATAGGATTATCGATCTTAAGCTATCCATGCACTTTTGCAGCTTACTGTACGTAAAGTTCCAGGGTCGGTCCGGTAAGTTTACCGACGTCCCTCTGGGATGGGACCCCAAAACATGTCAAGAGAGACAAGACCTCAAGGCACCCCCGGCTAAAGAGGGGACTGATCCTCAGCCGGAGGCACCGAAAAAGGTGATGCCAGAAGAAGTCTCACCATCCACTCCCAACATCGTCAGACAGGAGAGCGCACCCATGGAGGCGGAGGAGGCAGACGATGTGCTGACCTCGATTTCCGGCCTCCTGGGTGAAGACGCCGACTCCATGGACCTGTTCGCGGAGCTAAGACTTGGGGGGGACGATGAGGGAACAACCAGCGATGGTGTCCCCCTCATCCAAAATTAGCCTCCTTCAGGCGAACCTCCAGCACAGCCGAGATGGGACTGCTCAGCTACGGAAATGGCTGGAGGTTCAACATACGGCCATCGCCCTGATCCAAGAGCCGTGGATCAGAGGAGGCCACATCCAGGGGCTCTCCAACTTAGGAGGTAAGCTTATAGTGACCAACGACCATGATCATCCTAGATCTTGCTTATACGTCACAAAAAACCTTAAAACACAGGTCCTCACAGAGTTCTGTTGCAGAGATCTTACTGCCATAAGGCTTCACACACTGGATGGCGAGGATAAGGTGGTCACCCTCGCCTCAGCCTACATGCCCGAAAAGGAGGAGCTGCCTCCGCAAGACCTCATCCGACTGGTGGACCACTGTGAAAGGGAGAGGATGGAGTCATCATCGGGGCCGACACCAACGCTCACCACCCGCTGTGGGGCATGAGCGCTCAAAACGAGCGAGGTAAGTACCTTGTTGAATATCTTTTTACTACCAACCTCACCTTACTAAACACCGGCTCTGAACCAACATTCGTCACTAAAAGGAGCCGCACAATCATCGACTTAACACTAGCGACAGAAAATGCAGCGGAGGCCATTACGGGCTGGCATGTCTCCAAGGAGGCATCCTGCTCGGACCATAGATGGGTCCGATTTGACCTACAGGCAGGAACACTACAAATCCAGCCAAAACGAAATCCAAGAAAAACGGACACAGTCAAATTCGAGCGACATCTGACACACAAACTCGCTGAACTGCGCATCCCACAGATTCTCGAGAATACAACACAGTTTGAGAAACAGGTAAACCACCTAACTAAATCTATAATAGACAGCTACCACATAGCATGTCCAGAAACCCTACCGCCCAAAACACCAGGCAAACAGCCGTGGTGGGGCCCAGAGCTGGAACGCAAGCGCGATGAACACATGTACGGATGAGGACTGGGACACCTATCGCTCAGCCAAATCTAGCTACAAAAAATGCATAAGATATCGAAGCAAACAAGGATGGCGAAAATTCTGTGGTGACATAGAATCTTGCCAACAGGCAAACAGGGTGAGGAAAGTCCTATCACAGACGAAACAAATGGCACTGACCGCCCTTCGCAAACCCGACAACACGCTCACAACATCGCCAGAAGAAACCAGACGCATCCTAATAGAGACCCACTTCCCAGGATGTGCTCTCTCAACTCAACTTCCCAACTGGCAAGATGAAACCATAAAACCGACTGCCCGAGACTGGCAGTATGTAAACAAAGTGGTCTCTCTGGAAAAAGTCCAGTGGGCCATTGGATGTTTTCACCCCTTCAAGGCAGCTGGCCCCACAGAACAGAAAAAACTATTAGAAGTGTGATAGGACAGATTCAATAGCGGAACCAATGTCGCCAAACTCACACATACAACCAGATAATAATACGTTGCACTACTAGTAAACAATTGTTTTGATTGGTCGTATATCTTTAACACCAAACTAGCCTAAAATATGCACACTACAAAACGAAAACATACCTTATAAATTCGCTTTAGTGATTACTTTTATATAGATAAAAAAAGGAATTTACGACGTTTTGTATCTGAATCAAACTTGCTTCTCACTCTAACTCTATTCCGAAAAAGTTCAACTACTCCCCAACAGATGTCCGTTTATTTTAAGAATGTTATTTAAAACCTTAACCGTTAGGAATACGATTGATATTACTTTGAAGTATTATCTCTCTCACTCTAAGTCTCTAACATTAACGCTAGAGCGGTGACCCAAAATTTTGGCAATATCGATAGATTTGAAATTTGTTTTCAAAATGTCAAAGGATTCCAAACGCTGTTAGTAATTATAATCTAAGAGTACTAAAAAAGAGGGATTTTATAGCTTGTTGAACTGTTTTTTATTAACGATTAAAAATGTATGAAGACGTCAAACTACGTATGTACCTATTTAATTGAAATAAAACAAGTGTCTATTTATAGTAGATATTTTATGTAACTGTTGCAAAATAAAAACGTTTCACACTATCCGGCGCATCCGATATCCGATATTAGTGTCGGCTCCGATATCGAAGGAAATAAAATAAAGTAGAAAAAGAACTTGATACTATGTTAAAAATAATTGCTAGGATATTTTTTCTTTTTTTCATCCAGTCTGTGCGATCGAGCAAATGGCCGAATCGGACCGATTTTATTGAATATATGTGGAAACAGCACATGGTGACGGCTATCGGCGTCAGACACTCAATATCAGAAAATGTGAAATCGCTTTAAGGATACTTAAAATACGAGTGCGAGTATTTTACAGTATCAGACGGGTGTTTTAAGATCATATTACGAGCAGTTTCATACACTACTTTGAAATAATTTATTTAATTTGCATAAAATGAGAAAACGTAGAGCATCAAATCTATTTGCTGATCGCGTATGCATGTTGCGCCGCGTTCACAAACTAGAAAATATCCAGCTGGAGTTGTTCAATTCGGAAGTTTATATTTTTGTATGTTTGTACGCGCATAGCTTCGTCATGTGTAGACGAATTTGCAAAATTCCTTCTTTGTTCGAAAGAAGACTATTCCGGAATGAAACCATTTTTTTTTGTAAAGATCCGATAAAGGGTTTCAGAGAGAGACCACGAAACTCTTCAATAAATACCAGGAAATCAGCAGTAATTGCTGCAAACGCATATTATTGCTATGTCTATGCCACTACACATCATAACATCACGCCCGTATCCTTTGAATGGGTATGCAGCAGTGCTCAGAATGTTTCGTGATATTAAAAAAAAAACAATAAAACCATTTGACAAACGTTTGTTAATGTTTCTAAAAAAAGTAGATATCGATAAAGTTTGACTACATCACTAAATGAATAGCGAAGAAAGTTGAGATGACAGAGTGACATGTCTATTGTGTGTAATCAAAAACAAGCTTTATTGATATGTGGTAAGGTTGATTTTTTATTTTATTTTATTTCTTTGCATTTCAATAAGATTAGTTATAAGTAAGTAAGGCATATTTCTATTAAATAGTATTAACCTGTCAAGTGAGTAAATAATAGACACAATAGGTAAACAATAGACTCGCGGTGCGATCGCACCGCTTGGGATCTTAGACTTTAAATAACACACGGTCCAAAACTGTCAAATACACATGATGACAGATACGACTGAAGGTTGAAATTGTAAGGTCTTGCAAATCTCCGCATAACAATGACACGCGTGCCACGCCTACTTCACACTTCCATCGTTTTTTCTGTTCCGTGGCTGGCCCCGACGGGATCATTCCCGTCGGGGCCAGTTACTACAGGCCAGAGCTACAATGGGGCAATCTACCGGTCATGAGTAGATTGGAGCGCATTTTTAAATCCTGCCTGGCACATAGCTATGTTCCGAGAGGATGGAGGGAAGTAGGAGTCATCTTCATCCCGAAGCCAGGAAAGGGTGATTACACAAATCCTAAAGCACATCGACCGATCAGCCTGACCTCCTTGGAATGTTCCTCCATGGAACGTCTGTGCGAGAGGGAGCTGAGAGATGGTGCACTAAAGCAATTACCACTACACGCAAACCAGCACGCATACAGCTCCGGTAAGTCCACGGAATCAGCCCTCCATCTGGTAGTCAGCCGGATAGAGGAAGCGATCGAACATCAAGGCATCTGCCTAGGTACGTTCATAGACATCGAAGGAGCCTTCGACAAAACCAGTTTCACTAGTATAAAGGCCGCCCTGTCAAGACACGGCACGGAATCGGTACTTACAGACTGGATAACAAACATGCTTAGCAAAAGAGTGGTCCGCCTTGGAAAAGATGATCAAACGGCCTTGATAGCCAAAGGCTGCCCACAGGGTGGAGTAATTTCTCCACTCCTGTGGAACCTAGTGATAGATGACCTGCAGGGCTAACATGCGCGCCACGAGAGAGCTATCTCAAGGTATTTTGCCGTTTTATGTCGATATGTCGACTGTTGGTAACATGCAGGGCTAACATGCGCGCCACGAGATAGCTATCTCGAGGCATTTTGCC
Source organism: Eilema caniola (assembly GCA_949126895.1). Classification (NCBI taxonomy): domain Eukaryota; kingdom Metazoa; phylum Arthropoda; class Insecta; order Lepidoptera; family Erebidae; genus Eilema; species Eilema caniola. The sequence continues at coordinate 2,344,208 of OX421461.1, read as the reverse complement.
GTTTTATGTCGATATCGACTGTTGGTAACATGGCAACTTTCATGGCGATCTGTCAGATGTCGATATAACTCGACTTCGAGAAATCATCTCTACTTAGTGTCTGCAAATTGTAACATACGTGCCCTTATTTACTCGAATTTTGACATTTAAAATGTTTTGTCTCCCGTCTTTCATTTGGTCGACGAGAAGTTATCTCGTGTAAACTTTTCTTGTGCTCGGTTCATTTTGGATCAAAATTTAGTACCTTTGTGCTGAAAATGGCGGTGCCATATTATAGTAGCCCCGATAACGGATCACACAAAGACTAAAACAGCGACTGCAAGCAATTTTCGACCTTAATGACATTTCCTTTGTTACGTGTCTTTTCGCGTTAATTGATGACGCTGATCACGAATATAAGAAAAAAAATCACATAGCATGTCATGTCAATAAGGTCGAAAATCGTTTGCACTATTTTTTCTCTTTTTTTCATCCCTAGCATCCCTAACTAGTCCATTTGCTCGAAAGCACAGATTAGTTAGGGATGCTAGGAATAAAATAAAAGAAGAAAAAAGTACAAGCATATTTCAACCTTATTGACATGACATGGTATCGAGTTTTTTTTCTTATATTCGTGATCAGCGTCATCAACTAAAGCGAAAAGACATGTAACTCAGAAAATGTCCTTAAGGTCGAAAATTGCTTGCAGTCGGATGAGTGTGAAAACGCTCTTAGTCAATCACCGTAAATCGAACCGTGAAAAGGTAGCTTTATTTGCCATTACAATAATCACTGTAAATCGGGAGCATTGTATGCCATAGACAATAATTTAAAAAGTTTGACGCGACAAAATATGTCGACGTTACTTCGCTCGAGAAGACTCGAGATGATATCTCATCTCTATTCGAGATAGTTGACGACGCGCGCATGTTAGCCCTGCTGCGGGCCTAGCATGCGCGCGGGACAAATATCTCTCTCCACCGCTTATGTCAAATAGACAGGGGACAAAGATGTTTCTCCCCGGTAGCTAGCATGGCGTCAAAGGAGATAGCTTATGTCCCTGGCTGTGACGTAAACAAGAGACTATTTCTCCACTTGCTTAGCACGGCGGCCGTAAAGTGGAGATAATTTGTCTCTTTTTGACAGATGATAGAGAGAAATTAGTCTCCGAACTATTGAGGTCGAACAAGATTGCTTAATACACAATTAAAAATGTCTCGCGGCTTATTCGTTCTAAGTGAACTACAAATACAACAAACGCAACAACAAAATGCAGCGGTGTATGCTGCGGGATCTAATAAACGTGTTCGAATTACCAGAGAGTGAATTCATATGAATTTATAGGATTTCTAAAGATGTGGCCCTATATTATGTATGCAATGCATTGAACAACGCATTTTTTTATAATATTATCAATCGAAAGTATCTAAATTACTAATATTCCCTCTAACCCATCTAACTAAGCTAAATCGCTTGTGCTGGGAGTGGGTTCATGTCGGTAGTGTAATGGCCAGGATTCGAACCCGGGACCTCTCGATCGTAAGGCAGACTCCTTAACCACTAAGCTACCGACGCGACGCTTAAATATAAATATATTCTGTAACCACTGATTTGCTCAGGTGGGTACTCACCGGCTCGCTCAAGGGCTGATGCAGAGAACTCTTTCCCAGGGCGCCTTTTTCACAGAGCTAGAGAGGTGCGTGCACAGGGTAGCTAGGGCTCCAATGAAAACAGCTGGTTGTCAGGTTGTACACACATATATTTGATTAACAAACACAAAAAAGTAACACACACAGAGAAATATAAGTACGAAAGTAGGTAGACAGACTTGAGTAGAGTGTTAAAGTTTACAGAGATCAGAATGTAGACAGGAAAGCACAGTAGACAGAAGTATAGGCAGACGAACACACACAGTAGGCAGAAGTATGGGCAGGCGAACACACACAGTAGGCAGAAGTATGGCCAGACGAACACACACAGTAGGCACGTGAATTCTAGCACCCACTACTAAACATTTACAGGTTTTACAGATGGTACTACACGGCTACGGCTACACAGATAATAGGTACAAGGCGGCAGTGTACTGGCCTTGGGTGATTGCTGGATGGCCTCAGGGATGTTCGGAGTAGACCTTTCGCCGATGTATGCAGCTCACAGCAGCCGTTGTACCACGAAGCCCGCCGTAGATATATGTGAGCCAAGGGCGAATTCAGAGGGGCACACGAGCTCAGACCAGCGACCCTGTATAAAACAGACCACTCTTAAGCCGTGAATATACATACAGGCCCGTAATGTGTCCCAATAAACAGAGGAATACGACTTACCAGAATATCTGGGAACGAGGTTTTCACCAAACAATTTTATTACGAGAAATAGACACAGAGATTTTATTTACTCAGAGACAGCTACGAAGATTGAAATAGAAGTCTGCTTGAGGATCGGCGCAGGCCTATTTATACCCGAATCCATCGAATATTCGTGAACAAACCTCAAAATTCTGCTGGTCACGACCAAACTCATTAGCTGCCAATAGACAAGCAAACTAATCAGCCGCCGACGGCCACAGACACGACTAGACCAAATATGACAAACATTTATTATAATTATGACTTGTTCACGAATATGTCACAATTTCTGAGAAAGTAAGTCCCATTTATTTATTATTGTTAAATTGTAAATAAAATGATAAATGAGTGCAATTAAAAAATGGATATATGCTGTAGGACACCAGCGCCATCCACCGGTCGAGTGTGAGAACTAGGACACACCTAATCGAAGATTACTAGTTTCACCGCCAAACAATTATACCTAGTTCCCATGAGACACTCTAGGTGGCTCTGGAACAAAGAAATCAATTACTGCTAAGAATGAAAATTAACTTGTTACAATTCTTTGTAACAAATTGTTTAGAGCGAATTCACAGTATTCACATATTTATTCACAATAACATACTTACAACATTTTTTCACTCATTTTATTAATATTACAATAAATACTACAATAAAGATAATATTAATAAAGGATATACGATTGAGTTATGTACCAGGTAAATGGGGTAAATAAATAAACAGAAAATATACATGTAAAAAAACGTTATGACAGATTGTCTTTCTTTTTCTTCAATATGGCGCACTCTTTAGTCAATAATAATATTCTGCAGCATAATACTGATAATTTTAAGTCACTATTACTCTTATAAAATAGGCACGTTGCTAGGTTTTGTTAATTTTGTCGAATATTACGAGTCGAATATTTTTTCGTATATTGGTAGCATTGAGTGGAGAAACGTTGTCCCCGGTGACAAACGAGTCTCTCCTCGACGCCGTGCTAGCTAAAGGGACAAAAACGGAGGGAAAGATAAACTTTTCTCCACTCCCCGGGGACATTTTGTCTTCATGCCATGCTAGCCCTGCTGGAGTGCAATTCTCTAACTTTCTCGCAACGTTGCGCGCATCGATGCTTACATCCACGCCGGATCAACCAATGACAATTAATATTAAGGGCGAGCTCAAGGATGTAACAAATCACAAACGCTTTCTTTGTTGTGACCTTGGTGACGTCAGCCTCTCGTCGATGTCCCTAGGATCAACCAATCACATTAATTATAAAGGATGACGTAGTTTGAATAATGGGTTGGCAACTGTCAAAGTGACGCTTGACGCTTGTATAATTATAATAGTTTGTTCCGACTGTCAAGTTGGCGTGTATTTGGTTAGCACGTGTGCCCTTGAAAGTTTAAGGTTTTGGTGATTATTGTGATAAATCTGTGACATTTTCGTCTTGTTTGTTTACATCTTAACTGGTTTAAGGTATTGTGTTGTCCTTTTATTCTATTTAAGTACTTTTATGATTATAGCCATTGATAATGGACGGTTCAAAGCCCCCTGATCCTCCCGATGACTCCTCTCCCAGAACCCCGACCTTTTCCACTCCTCCCTTCTTCACTGATACTCCAGCTGCAACGGTCAACAATCTGACACAATTCGCTGAAGTCGTTTGCAGTGTCTCCGATACGCAAACCCGAAAACGCCCGGTTCCGGAGGAAACACACCCTAGTCGTCCATCAAAGCACATTAAGACGCAGGTTGCCCGTGAATACTACACAGCTAATGACAAGGCACCATGTATTGTCCATGTGTCACGTAAGGACCCTCAGCCCACCTCAGGTACTACACTTCATCCGGTTTCATTAGGAAAATTTTTGGTCAATAACAACATTACCAATGTAGTGAGAGATGGAGTGAAGAGAGTGGGCCGGAACCGTGTTTCGGTAGAATTCTCATCACCACAAGATGCCAATGCGTTTTTAAGTAATGATATTCTGCCTTTAAATAATTATTTAGCTGCTTTACCATCTTTTAATGTATCACGCATGGGTGTCATTAGGGGAGTGCCAGCAGACATGTCCGAGGAGGAAACTATGGCATATGTCTCAGTGCCACCAGGATGTGGACGGATCCTCAAGCTTAGACGTATCAACCGAAAAGTTACAAATGAAGGTATCACAGAATGGAGACCCACGGAGACATGTGTCTTAACTTTTGATGGCCAGGTATTGCCTAAAAGGGTATTTTGCTGTTACACATCCCTCCCTGTATAGCAGTACATTTACCCCACAATCCAATGCCGTAAGTGCTGCAGATTTGGCCATGTTGAGGCGATCTGCAGATCCAAGCCTCGTTGTGCAAAATGCGGTCATGAACACCTCAGTAATGAATGTTCTGTTACTCTTGAGGAGGCTTTCTGTATCCTTTGCTCCCGTAATCACTTTGCTTATAGCAGGGATTGCTCGGAGTATGGGAGGCAGAAGGCCATAAAAACATCTATGGCTGAAAAGTCAATTTCATATGCTGAGGCAAGTAAAATAATACCAGCAGTTTCCAGGAATTATGCCAATGCGGCAAAGAGCGTACCCGCCCAGTCTTACCGCAATTTCAATTTTACTAAAACCTAGGGCTCATACCCCTCTTTCACCTTCATACGACAAACATCAACATAATAACATTGTAAGTTCACCGCAGTCCACCCAGCCAAATGGCTGTGGTTTATTCAACCCTAGTTCACAATCGCTAGCCTCATCTTCACCTCTAATTGAACTAATAGTCCAAATAGTAAGATCTCTAATCTCCCCGAATAACCCCAGATCACCGTCCAACGTTGCAGAAAAACTTATTTCACTATTATTAGATTTTAAAAATCTCCACAACTGACGCTTCTGCAATGGAATGTGAGGCTCATCTTTCATAAGAAGCATGACCTCATATTCCTTTTAAATAAATATAATCCTATTGCTTGTTCTATTGCTGAGACCTGGTTAGTACCAGGGCTCAGCTTTAATATTGCACACTTCAATATTTATAGATGTGACAGACGGGATGGGTATGGAGGGTCAGCCCTCCTTGTCAACAATAGGGTGGTACATTTACCTGTATCCATCCCTCTCTTTCCAAATGATATAAGTATTGTAGCGTGTAAGGTAGAAGGTATCAGACTCGTCTCCATCTATATTGCTCACCCTAACCGAAACCACATACGCATCCTGCGGAACACATTCTAGGGCATCCAGGGGCCAGTTTTGGTTATGGGTGACTTTAATTTTCATCATTACAGATGGGGCTCTGAGATTTGTGACCAGTATGGGGAAGGTCTGGTGGAGATCTTGGATGACCTTAACCTTGTCCTGTTAAACACAGGTTGTTCTACCCGCCACTCATCTGGTCAGCGACCGAGTTGTGTAGACCTCACATTTTGCTCAACAGATTTGGCTTCACTGGCCCAATGGCATTGCACAGATCTGACACATGGTAGTGACCATTATCCTATTATTATTTCCTTCCCAGACAAAACATTTACAGAAAAAAGTTCTCCACTTCTAAAATTTAATTTAAGTGACCCAGTAAGTGGGACAAATATTCTCTACTCTTGGAGGATAGGGTTAACTTCCTTCCAAATTTAGATCTTCAAAATTTAGACTTATCTGGCCACTGCCATGTGCAGACCTGTTTAGACAGCCTGATGGATGCTATTAATTCCTCAGCAGAGTTAGCATTCCCAAATAAAAACACAGCTTGTGGAAAAGTGCCATCTCCACCCTGGTGGGATCACGAATGCACCAGAGCTATCAGGGAGAGGAAAGAGGCTGAAAAGCATACAATAGAAACATGACCATGCAGAACCTATTGTATTATAAGCAAATTTGCGCAAAATGTAGGAGGCTTCTCCGAAAAAAGAAGCGATCAGGGTGGGTAAAATTTTGTACTTCACTGGCCCCAACTACCCCATCGACGGTAGTATGGAGAAGTATCAACAGGTTCCGGTATGGTCGTACACGCACTAACTCATTTCCTATGTGCCGCCAGACTGCCGAACTCTTTTTCGACAAAGTTGCCCCCCCTTATGTGCCTTTCATACAGGAGACAGAGTATTGGCATATTAACTGTGAAAGGGAGCCTTATGACTCACAATTTTCATTCCGGGAGCTGGACATGGTATTTAGTCACGTCCGGGACTCAACCCCGGGTATTGATGGAATCCCATATTCCTTTCTTACCCACTTTGGTAATAATACCAGAAAGTACTTCCTGGATATTATCAATTATTGCTACTGGAATGGATGGATCCCTGAGCAGTGGAAAACCCACATTATTATCCCACTTTTGAAGCCAGGCAAACACTCCGATGATCCAGACGGCTTTAGGCTAATAGCACTATCATCTGTTGTAGCTAAAATTCTTGAGCATTTGGTGAAGACCAGATTGGAATGGATTGTGGAGTCAAGGTCGCTATTGCCTGGTCCCCAATTTGGGTTTAGGAAGGGACTCAGTACCATGGATAGTGTTGGGGTATTAACCACAGATATCCGCTCTTTCCTTTCTCAAAAAAAATCGGTAGTAGTAGCTTTTCTTGACATAGCCTCTGCATATGATAATTTCCTTCTTCCCATTTTCAGGCAAAAATTGCAAGAGCTGAGAATACCGGCGAGGATGGTACGATGCATATGTAGAATGATTGTGTCCCGCTCACTGATCTTGAGAGTACAGGGGGAAGAGTTTGGGCAGCGAAGGACGTGGAAGGGTTTGCCTCAAGGCTCCGTTCTGAGTCCTTTGCTGTACAATCTATATACTGAATATATATATATTTTTTTTTTATATAAAGACACGTCAATTTGACTTTACCTCGCCTGATGGTAAGCTGAAGGTAAAGTCTCAAGAAAGAGGGCCACCATTATATACACGTGCCATGTTAACAATGGTGGCACTCAGCTTGACGGCCTCATCAGATGCTTTTTCACGCCCCGCTTAAAGGACCCGGGACTGTAGGAAGAGGGAAACACGTGAGCTGGCAAGGAATTCCAGGTCTTAATGGTGCGACAAAGGAATGAGACACCGAACCGCTTGGTTCTTGAAGGAATGTTCTGCACCGTATAGAGGTGACATCTAGGTCCTGCACGTGTCGTCCTGTATAGGAAGGGGGAGGGTGGGACTAATTGGAATAGCTCTTCAGAACATTCACCATGGTAGAGACGGTAAAAAATTGCCAAGGAAGCAACATCTCTACGCATCTGCAGAGACTCGAGGGTACTCGTGTGCTCAGGATTACCGATAATGCGGACCGCACGTCGCTGCAACCTGTCGAGAGCATCTAATAAGTACTTTGCGGATCCATCCCAGAGATGTGAGCAGTACTCCACGCAGGAACGAATTTGTGTCTTGTAAAGAAGACACCGTTGCTCCGGCGTGAAAAACCGTCTCACTCTGTTCAGGACTCCGAGTTTACGCGAGGCTGCTTTGATGATACTCTCGATGTAGTTTTTGCTGTTCAGTTTGCAGCGAACATCGATACCGAGGATATTGAGGTTGTCCTGCAGTGGCAGTGGCGTGCTCTGAAGAGTGGGAAGGGGAAGGAAAGAAGACACCTTTGCTGTAAACGCACATGCCTGCGTCTTCTTGGCATTGAACTCGACCAAGTTCTCAGAGCCCCATTGGGAAATGTGATTCAGGATCCGGTCAAGCTCAGTGACAAGAAGCTGCCTTTTTTCCGCGATATGCGTCTGCTTATCCGCAGGACATCCATGATAACTCCCGTGTAGGGTGCTATCATCCGCATAGCAATGAATGCTGCCGGTCGACAGCATGTCATTGATATGCAGAAGAAAGAGAGTTGGCGATAGGACAGATCCCTGCGGTACGCCGGCATTTACCTGCAAGAACTCCGAGGCTCGTCCATCACAAAGGACGCGAATACGGCGCTCCTGCAAGAAGCCGGCAACCCAGTCGCACAGTCTAGGAGGCAGACCAAAGGCTGGTAACTTGGAAAGAAGCGACTTGTGCCAAACTCTATCGAAAGCTTTGGCTATGTCAAGGCTAATTGCCAATGACTCACCGTGCTTGTCAATAGCCTCACCCCAAATATGGTTAACATACGCCAGAAGATCACCCGCTGACCGTTTCGGCCTGAAGCCATATTGCCGGTCATTAATTAGGGAGTGATCTTCAAGGTGACGCATGAGCTGTTTGTTAATTATGTGCTCGAACACCTTGCACAGCACTGAGGTGACGGCTATGGGTCGATAGTTGTTTGGGTCTGAGCGATCCCCCTTCTTGGGGATCGGCTGTACAATCGCCTCTTTCCAAGCCGAAGGCACTGTACCAGAGCTGTAGGACAGCCGGTACAGCCGGGCAAGCATTGGAGACAACTCCGCTGCACATTTTTGCAGAACCACCGCTGGAATACCGTCCGGACCACTGGCTTTCCGGACATCAAGTGACTGCAACACTATACGATACGAATATCAGGCATTGCATGGTCACTGACGGGCAGTGTCGGCGGCTTCATACCACAATCATCGACTCGGGAGTTGGCCGCAAAGAGATTAACCAGCAAATTTGCTTTCTCTTGCGGCTCATGGGCCAGGGATCCATCGGGATTGCGCAGCGGGGGCAGCGAAGGCTGGCAGAAGTTGGCTTGCACGGCTTTGGCCAGTCGCCAGTAGCCACGGCTGCCTGTGGGATGCTCTACTAGCTCCTGACCAAGCCGCGCTATGCGCTGGGCATCCGCTATGACATAAGCCCTCCTGCAGGCTTTTGTGGCTCTGTTGTACGCCGCCTTGAAGTGGCCCACGTTGGGATCGCACGTAGCGCGCGCCCTGATCCAAGCGCGGTACGCAGACTGTTTATGATTAACAGCCTCCGCGCACTCGCGCCCGAACCAGGGGCGCGCCCTGCGGACACCGGCGACATCAGTGTAGGGGATATAATATTCCATGCCCAGACTGATTTTAGTATGTGCCTTAACAATGATTGCAAAATTCTGCAGTACGCTGATGACTTGGCTCTGTATGTTAATGATTCATCAATTACAGATGCAGCCACATCACTTTCTGTCTCCCTGGAGTCTCTAAACCAGTGGTTACTGGATCGCGGGCTGAATCTCTCTGCAACAAAGAGCACAGCGTTTATTTTCACGCGAAAGAGAAGTATCCCACGAATCCAGCTTAAGATTCAGGGTCAGGATATTCCACTGAGAAAAAAGGCAAAATTTTTGGGGGTATTTTTAGATAATAAATTGTCTGGCATACATCATCTAAACTATTTTGCACAAAGATGTGAACGGGTCATTCTAATTTTAAAAGCCCTTGCTGGGGTCTGGTGGGGCGCTCACCCCTATACTATGAAGCTAGTCTATAATGCCCTCATTCGTAGCATTATGGACTATGGTACATTCCTGTTGATTCCCTGCAATAAGGGTGCTCTGACTAGACTAGACAGGGTACAAAGTCGGTGCCTTAGGGCCATAACTGGCTGTATGAAGTCATCACCGATTAATGCCTTGCAGGTGGAATGCGCAGAGCCTCCACTAGCATTGAGAAGGCAATATCTAGCATCTCGTTTTATATTTCGCCTTGCTTGTAAAAATAACCACCCTCTTATTCAAAAATTAACCCATTTCAACTTTTTATTCCATTCTACCCAATATTGGAGACATAAGGACATCCCCTTGATACTTAAAGCTTTTCAGTGTTCACAAAATTTAGAATTGCCCATGGTAAGCTTTGATAAACTCCCTATATTTAATTTTGACTACAAGGTATTATGCTTCAAACCAAACATACTTTTGGACATTGGCATCTCCAAAGGGAGTATTTCAGCGGGTGCAGCCTTTAATGCGAAGGAGGATACACAGTGGCTGGTGGATTTTTCACGGATGCCGCAAAACTTGCTCAGGATAGTGACACTGGCGCTGCAGTATATTATCAAAACTCTAGAATAATTCTAAAGTTCAAATGCCCCAGAGAGTCCTCTGTGTTTACTGGTGAGTGTGTGGCAGTGCTTGAGGCCTGCAGATATATAGACTGCCATAACATCAGTAAAGCTGTCATATTCACAGATTCCTTAAGTTGTTTGAAAGCTCTGGAACAGAATCCATTCAAGAGTAAACTGCACAGCTCTCTCATCTTGGAAATCAAAAAGTGCTTATTTGACTGTGACCTGAAACAAAAAACTGTGCAATTGGTATGGATCCCAAGTCATTCTGGCATAGGGGGCAACGAAGTTGTAAATATGCTCGCCAAAAGTGCTGCATCAGCGACATCTGCAGACCTTAAGCACTACAACTACCAAGGGTATGACTTATTGGGTCTTCCCAGAAAGACACTTTTGTCTTCATGGCAGTCCGACTCTGGTAAGAAGAAAGGCAAGTACTACCATGCAATACAACCAGATATTCCAACAAGACCTTGGTTTTTTAAGTACAAAAAGGCATCAAAAACAGTAATTTCTGTTGTTTGCAGACTTCGAATGTGCCATTGTTGTTCTCGGGTGTTTTTACACAAAATCCGTGTACGAGACTCCAGTTTGTGTGAGTGTGGACTTGACGAAGGTTCCTTGGACCCCATTTTTTTTAGTTGCCCTCAAAATAATTTGCCCCCCAACCTTTACAACTACCTTAAAGAATTAAACATTCCCTTACCTGTAAACTTTGCCTCCTTGCTAACTTACACCTCGCCAAGGCTGTTAAGAACACTTATGTCGTTTATCAGTGGCCATAATATCAGACTATGATCTGATTCTTATATGTTGATATCGTCGTGTTATTAATTTTTTATTATAATTTTGTTATTTATGTATAATTTACGTAATCGAATTTGTGATTGTTTTTTGTGTATCTATAACGTTTTGTTTCAGTGTGTTTACTAACCCCGAGAAAGAAGATCCACAGTCAGTCCAAAATTATCAATCACTTTACCCCCCATTCGGACAGCACACAAATCTCTCCATCGCACGTTTGATTTTGGCAGAATTGTCGATACCCTTATCGGCAACGATTGCCATAAAGCAAAATAGAATAGAATAGAATAGAATAGAATAGTTTGTTCCTAAAACATTGCGTTTTTCTACGGTTGAATTCAGAAAATAATTCTAAACAGTTACAATGACGCGCTGTATTGTCTCTAATGCAGCAAATACCGAAGGATAAAAAAATACGAAAGCTTTGGTTGAAAGCCATCCGTCGTGAAAAATTTATTATTACAAAAAGTACGAGGTTATGTGGTAAACACTTTGTTGAAAGTGAATATAAAATAATAAGTAAATACACAGGTAAGCTGCTTATGAATAAATCTTTACGATAATTCCTTTTCCATTCCAGGAAGGTGCTATACCGTCTGTTTTTCCGTGGAATACACAAGCAATTTCCGGAAATGCAAAGGCTAGAGAAGAAAGATTGACATACTGCAACCTGAAGAAAAGACAGTGTTTTGAGGTGCCATCAAGTACACAATGTCGTGAGTATATATTGCCATTAGAAGGAGATAATGGTGTGTCTCAAGACCTAGTGATAGAATGTAGTTCTTGAATCTATTCGGCCAAACCACAGCACTTGTGGGACACAAACATCTTATATATTAAGATTGTTCTCTACAGAGCTATTACTTGCAGATGATGAGACAGTGCATTTTTATACTGGATTAGAGACAGGGTAAATTTCATCTATTTTCAGTACTGTTACAGTTCTACCCTTGGAGTAGAGTCATTTCCTTGACCGTACAGGATCAGTATCTTACGCTATTAAGCTTAGAAGAGATACAACTGATTATGAATTAGGTAAAATGTTTGGTGTAAGTAAAGCTGAAGTGTCAAATATTATAGTGATGTGGATAAATTTTATTGGCGATATCTGAAGTTTAATAAACATTTGGCCTAGCCGCAGTTTAGTGAATTTTTAAATGCTTGATAGTTTTAAAAAATATTATCCCTCAACAAGGCTAATACTAGATGGAACTGAAATAGAAATTCAAAAGTCTAGCTAGCCCAATGACCAAAGAGCCACTTTTAGTAGTTATAAGCATAAGAATACCTTAAAATTTGTAGTAGGTGCCTCACCCAGTGGTTAAATGATGATAAATGATTAATACTTGGATAACTAACTATTAATCGTATATGCATGTATCTAAATTTTCTTTTACAATATAAATTACTTTAAAATCCCTGTATGTATATATATAATTAGGTTACAGTATGTTCAGTATGTTATTTGAAAGTAATACGGGCTAGTTTTTTTTTAGTGAGAGAGTACCATTATTGTTTTCTAAATAGGGAACATTAGAAGTATTAATTTCCTGGTATCGGCTTGCAAAGGGACACTTTATTTCTATTATGATCTCTTGTCCCAGTAACCCATCAGGAGAAGCAGCAAGATATGGTTTTTCTAAACTTATAAAAATACCACTTGTCTCTATGAGTCCATATTCAGCAGCATATTTGTTTAGAGCGATTGGTTCATTCAGTATGCCATGGCTTGTTGCTTTTGTCATAAATGGCTTTTTGTCTAACATTTCCTTTGCATACTTACACATTGTGCTTGGTCGAAGGTGACAAATAGTATGAAAATTATTTGCAGTAAGCCTTACTTGGCGGTATGTATGTCATTCAAGACAATCATTGAGCTCAGCCGCAGTTGATACTATATTGGACTATATAAGAATATATTCGAGTGTGAAGTGCTTGTTTTAGTCAGTTCAGTTGTCATATGTATTTTCATACCCAAGCTTTCATACTCAACCTGTCTTCCATCTCTTGACTGGTAAAACTTGTAGTAGTTATATATAGAGGTTTTGCAATAAATACAATAACTCTGTACCGAATATCAAAATTTACTCTACTCTGTACCAAAGATCATCAAAATCTGCTCAGTAGTTGTGGTGTGGAAGCACAACAGACAGTTTTGTGAGTATCAATCAGGTGTTGGCTTCTAGGGGATTAAATAAAATTAAAATCTGCAAGAATTTTTTATTGTCAACATCAAAAATCTTATCCATATATAGGTATCTAAAACACTCTGCATACTGTTCCAAGCATGATACTGGCATTCCTTATGGAGTTCCAGCAACCAGGTTGATTAAAGAACTCATGGGGTATGCTTCACATTTCCTGAAAAGTGATCACAAAATTATCTTCTAAACATATGTTGATATAATGACAGCCTCCGTGGCATAGCGGTAGTGAACGCAACTGCTACACAGGTGGTGCGGGTTCGATCCCCGCTCAGTGTAAATATTTGTATGCATGAATATGGGCATTTGCTTTGGTCTGGCCGTGCCTTGGAGAGCATGTTAAGTCATCGGTCCCGGTTATCAGAGCCCTCAGAAATCAACTGGTCTAGCTGCAATGCTTCGATATCGCCTTTGGGTTGTGGAGGTCAGATGGCAGTCGATTCACGGAAAATATCGAAGTTTAGCCAAATCTGCAGTTAGACTGGTAAAAAGCGGACCCCAGACTCAAGTTGAAAAGCTTCGGATGCGACTGGGATTACAGCTCCGACCCAGCCTCAGATGCGTGACTCATGTCACCCATAGTACCGAGTATGAGTGAAATGTAGGTGTTACTTCACCTGCCCTTAATCCTCCTGGGATACAGGCAAGATTATATATATTATTATAAATGTGAAAGTTTGTGAAGATTTTAGTTATTCCATAACATTCTAATGGCAGAACGAATCTAGCTAATTGGTCAATTAGGTAATCTGTGGTTTGGTACAGGAATAGCTTATAGTCTGGAATAACACATAATGGTACTTTCCATCTTGGGAATATGTTTCTATGGATAGCGGGAGCAGAGAATGTAAAAAATATGTTGGTCCTGGTGGAGAATAATAGGGCCACTCCATTTCTTCCCAGGAATTGTAGAAGGCGACTAGGCTGTTTTCCATTCAACAGTAACCGTCCACGACGGAGTGTCTGCTTGATGGCTATAGGCTGGCAACTTATTTCATGGGACCAACAATCATAGTGAAATTTGGGTGAATACTATGTATGTAAGAATAAGAAAAAACTTATACTTACAAAAGTTTATCTCTTTAAACCATTACTATCTTTCAAATTAAGTATTTTCATACACCATTATAACAATCTGCATCACTATTAAATGCACTAATGTAGGTACCTACTTTAAATTTTACTTTCATCTCGTCGTTTAACTCAATTTAAGTACAAGTGTATTCATTTCTCTCGCTTATTGAGATTTCTCCCACTCATTAGCATCACTTATACATTACTTTTACCGTTTATCGTATTTCGTAAAAAACTCAAGTGGTTGCCTATACGCCTTCGCCGGAATGTTCATATTCTTTCCTTGTTGTACAATATTTTATTTAATCCCTTAACTCCCTCGTACCTCAAACAACGTTTTGAGTTCCTGTACGACACACACTCGAGGGTTTTGAGATCATCGGAGAATCTGAGATTGAAAATGCCGAATCATTCCACCAACTACGCCGACAAATCCTTTTCGGTTCAAGCGGTTCGGCTATGGAATGCTCTGCCTGTGACTATTAGGCGTGCTCAATTATTGTGCTAAATTAGGCGTCCTTGCCTATATTTAAAAGACGAGTCAAAGAATACTACCTAGCCAATATCTCTGACTGAAGTGGATTCATTGGTAATTGAATTTCCTTGGCTATATTATGGTAAAATGTTAGTATTTTTATTTCTTATGTATGCAGTATGTTTTATTTAATTATGTAGTATGTATGTTGATTTATTTATGTATACCTATACTTAGGTAGCTATCTGTCTAACTTTGATATCTTTTGGTTATATATATATGTATAATATATCGATGTACACCAAACTGCCCTGAAATTGCTGTCTCCTATTTTTTTTTTCTCCATCCTATGGTTGCCTGGAAGAGATTGCCGCAGAGCGATAAGGCCGCCAATTGTACATACCTACCAATTTGTTATATTTTGTAAAATTGTTATATACTTGGTGTATAATAAAGACAATTATTATTATTATTATTATTTATCTGCGTAAATGCTGAAAGTTTTATCACAGAGTGACTAATGTACTACGGCTTTTATTGAGAATGAAGATGAGGTTAAACGTATTTGATTGTTCAAAAAAAAAATGTCATACGCCTCATAAGCTGTATTTTGACATGTTTGCTCTAATCTAAGACACAAAGTACTTCTAACACGTGCTCGGCTACATCGGCGACTGCAACTACGAAAATCAATCAATTGCATACAGTTTTAAGGTTGAGCTTAGAATGGCAGCAATCATAATCGCTTTGTAAGGTGACGTCACCCTCTCAACGTTGTCGCATGACGTCACGTCATGTTTCTAAGGCGGACTAAGGCTGAAAGTAAATTTTATTGTCATAAAAAGTTATCGACACAGACAGGTTAGGGATCTACGTACGTTATCGATAAATCTTGTCAGAGAGTTAAATTTTATTTGGTGGCTTTTAAAATTATTATATTGGTGTTCTTAAGTTCTTCAAAGAATAAAGTTTAACTAAGTGTTCGCGACAGACAGTATTTGTGACAGACGAACGGTACAATTGTGATCGTGTATAGTTGATTACGATTTACAAAACAATCGAAATAAACAGTGTTTCTTGTGTAAAATGACTAGTATATCGAATCTGAACCAAAACAGTGTTAGAATAGTGCAAAACGGCCTCTGATTGGCCACTGTATGGCTCAGTCACGCCCTCTACGATTAGCGGTGGAACCTTTTAGATTTTAAGAATCAAAAAACCATTGTTATCGATATTGTTTATATTTGTTAATTTAGATGATAAATACTTATTAAACGTGTATAAAAAATATATGTAATAGAAATAGAAAACCGTACCTAACATTTAACAACATATTTGTAAACCGTAGTCTTATGAGATTTAAATAAATAACAATTAAACCTCACAAGTAGACGCCAACGATTGTATTTTCCGCATATATTTGTTAATTTTAAAGTAAATATGTAATAATTGTGATTTAACTAGTAATGAGCGAGTAGATGATTGTGTTGCACAGCCTTATAAATAATAGATCTCACAGAATTGTTAAAAATTGTATAGAAAATTGTAATCATTCGATGTTATTGATAGTGAAAATTATTGTGCGATTAAAGTAAAATTCCGACCGAAATTAGAGGCCCACATCATGGTAAAACCCTATAATATATAAAAGCAGGCGACTTTCTCATCAGTGAGATACTCTTAGCCGGGTCGCCAGCAACTCTTAGAGCACTGCTCAGATTTGCACCTGAATGGGCCACTAAATTCAGGACGATTTTATTCTAACAGAGTAAAATTGTTTTATTTACTGGGTATCCCTTCAGAACCAATTCGGAACCTGGCCTTCCTGGCTGGTTCAGCTATCGTCAGAGACACACGGGGAAACCTTCGCTTTCCTGTTCTCGCATACGATAGTTACAGTCCACCTTATCCTCAGGGCAGGAAAGTGTGAAAACTGTACCACCCCATGTACATATGGGCGTCAGCCGATCAAGCGGTGAACGGACTCGTGTTCTATAACCGGGTTCGCTCGCCCACGTGAGGCCCGTCCAGTACATTTTCTGGTCCATTCGAGTCGGATTTGCCGTCTGTGTGGTCAGCGTCCAGCCGGACGTATCGCGTGGTCTAGTCCATCTGGACTCCTGTTTCGTTGCGAGCCGGCAGATAGTGTCGCTGTCCATATGGTCAGTTTCCGGTCGGAAATATCGCATTAATTGATAACTATTGTTTTTTTGTATTCCTCGTGTGTCTAATTAATCTAATTCATTAATTACAGCGTTACTTAATGTATTTAGCATTCCAATTGGAATATTTCTCAGTTTTTCGTTAGTCCAATTGGATCCAATTGGATTCTTTTTGCTTGTCCGATTGAATCTTATTGGAATCCAATTGGAATATTTTAGAGTCGTTTTTTGTTAGTATTAGAGTCAGTGCAGTAAAAGTAACATGTGCGCGTTTTATAACCGTAATACATAAGTAAAGTAAATAATATAGTAAAGTCACGTGTGCGCGTTTTTATATCCGTTAATCAGCCAGTAAGTAACGTGTTTTTATATCCGTTCCGTTTTTAGTGAATTTTGAATCTAAATAAGTAAAGTATATAACAGTAAATATAGATTTCGTGCGCGTTACGCCCAGTAAATAAAACAAATATAGTATAGGTAATCGGTATCGTTCGTATCAGTGTAACAGTGAATAGTGTGTTATTTTACAGTTGTACGTTTTGACAGTACGTGTAATTTGTTTGAGTAAGTAAGTCTTTGTTTTTAACAGTCTTATTTTAATAGTATATAACAGTATATAAACAGTAATAGTAATAAAAATATTTTGTTAATAATAAATAATACACGTACTGTTGAATTCGCGTCAGATTTACGTTAGTGTATCAGTGTTAGTGTTGTCAATATGCCGAAAACGAGATCTCAAGGCAGAGCTGCAGAGCCGAGCCAGCCTGAGAAGGCTCTGACACGAGAGTCTATCCTCCGGCACGAGCAGCCACCACGTTCCCCATCGGTACCAGTTGGAACTGAGGTAAGTGCCCCATCATCCATGGCTCAACCCTCAACCAGTACACCTCGGCCTTCTAGCGCTAAGACGCAAATAGATAAATCTATAAAGCCTTGGTCTCTGGAAGAGGATAGATCAGATAATACGTTACACCTAGTTGAACAGAATGTAATAGAAGGGGTACGTACTACTGAGCGAGTGAGCCGTGAACCGGGGGTTACTATAAGATCTAGATCCTCAATTCACAATAAATCGATGGCACGTAAACGAGCATTAAAGGCTCAGGAGGATATGCTCAGAATTAAATTACAGTTAGCTGAGGTTACACTGCGTAGGGCTGAGGAATCAGCCGATGATACCGACAATGATGATGATGCCCATTCTAGGACAGAATATGTTCGTTCGTGGTTAAGAGAGGGAACGCCCTTGACACGACTCGGCACAGACGAACCACGTTTAGTAAGTGGACACCTCCAAAAGGAGACCCACGAGATAGAGCCTCGTAAAGAAGCTACCATGGTGCCCCAGTATGGGGGCACAAACTTTAATTTAGACAATAATAAGCTCCAAAAGGAGACTAATCTGGTATCCCGGGCTGGGGATACATCCGCTTATGTTGAGCCTCATAAAGAGACTCCTTTCGTGCCCCAGGTTGGGGGGCACAACTGATAATATTAATATAAATAATCTGGCATCTTTGGTTGGGGATGCATCCGTATATCTTGAACATCGTAAAGAGACTCCTTTCGTGCCCCGGGCTGGGGGCACAACTGATAGTATAAATAATAACGTAAATAAACCTTCTACTGAAACTGCCTCGGCACCCCGGGCTGAGGGTGCAATAGATTATTTAGATAGAGAGCAGGCTGATAGTAAAAATATGTTAAAACCATTTATAACAGAGCTCACTTCCGCTATAGCTGCACTCGCTGACAGAAAACCGATGGAGGCATCGTATACCTCTGGCTATCCATCGACTTCGAAGTTCGTAATGACCTTACCGATTTTCAGCGGGTCGCATACTGAGTGGCTGTCTTTTAAAGCCATGTATGACACCACTAAGATATATTTTAACGATATAGAAAATACAGCCAGGCTCAGACGGAGCCTGAAAGGTAGAGCTTTAGAAATTGTAAGCTCTGAATTAATAGCTAACGCACAGCCGGAGCATGTTATTAGGGAACTAGAGCTCCAATTCGGACGACCTGACTCTATAGCTCAGTCTGAGACAGATAAACTCAGAGTATTGCCGCGATGTACTGAAGCACCGAAAGACATATGTACATTCGCCAGTAGAATAAGGAGTAGTGTCGTCACACTTCAGGCGTTAAAGAAAAATCACTATCTTATAAATGCCGAACTGTTACGTATTTTAACAGAGAAAATTCCGAACTCATTGCGTGTACAATGGTGTAGAATTTATACTGAAAAATATAATTCCACACCTGATTTAACCTCGTTTAGCGAATATATATCTGAATGTGCCCGCTATTGTAGTGCCTTTGCCCCAGCTGAGACCGTTAAAGATTACCAGACGGCTCGTCGTGTCCCTCAGAGAGCATTTACTGCCACTGAGAGACACACTGGGGAAAATAATAAATCTAGATGTCGAATATGCGACTCTGAGGGGCACTACGCGTCGAACTGTGAGACATTTAGGAAGGGGAACTCCGATAAGAGATGGGAGCTCGCTAAGAAACATAGACTTTGTTTTCGTTGTCTCAAAATGCGTCTAAACGATCACAGATGCCCAATTAGGAAATGTGGAATTGATAATTGTATAGCTTCTCATAATAGATTGTTACACTATGTTAAGAAAACCCGTACAGAACCGAAACCAGACACGCATGAGGAAACAGTCGCCAGTTCGAGCTCAAAATCATCAAAACAGGCTTTCCTGAAAATAGCGCCAGTTAGGCTTTCAGGACCGGCGGGAGAGGTGTTGACGTACGCTCTCCTAGACGACGGGTCAACTATTTCATTGATAGATGAAGACATCGCTGCCAAGCTGGGAGCCAGAGGTAAGACAGAACCATTTACCATTAAGGCTATCGGGGACACAGCGATAGACCTACCGGACTCACGAAGACTTGAAGACTACATAGGTAACCCCGAAGGAACTAGCATACCACTGTCTGTTAGAACAGTTCCGAAGGTGCACCAATCATCACAGACAATTAGTGAGACAGACTTACAGGATTGTAAGCATCTCGAAGACATAAAAGATCAGCTTATGTACACACCGGCAACCCCGAAGGTTCTCATAGGCCAATTAATGGAATACAATAAGTATATATAAAACAATAAATGGCAATTATTAATATCTAGCTATATTAAACGGGGACACCGCCAACAGCCAGTCGCCTCACTCACAGCGTTAGGATGGGTGTTACACGGATGCCATGGTAGAATATTAGGTCAAACAGTACATTTTGTTAATCGTCTCTTAGCCGCTGATGACAGCATAGATACTCAATTGAAACAATATTTTTCACTTGAATCGCTTCTTTTAAACCAGCGTCGACCGAGCTCCGACCCTGAAAAGCAAGCCGAAGATATATTAAATCAGAATACAGTACAGTTGACAGATGGTCGCATACAGACAGCCCTCTTATGGAAAAAAGAGGATGATGTGATGCCTGATAGCTATCAAAACGCTATGAGGAGGCTCACGTCAATAGAAAAGAAGCTTGACCGCACTCCAGATCTTAAAGCCGCATATACAGCACAGATGGAGTCTCTCATACAGAAGGGATATGCAGAGGAAGCTCCGAAGTAAGCCAGACCAGGTAGGACCTGGTACCTGCCTCATTTCGACGTTCACAATCCAAGTAAGCCTAACAAAATTCGTATAGTACACGATGCTGCTGCCAAGTCAGGGGGAATGTCCCTGAACGACTTCCTGCTCACCGGACCAGATCTGCTGCAGTCGCTGCCAGGTATAATGATGCGTTTCTGCCGTCACCGAGTCGCCGTCACAGCTGACATCACTGAGATGTTTATGCAGGTACAGGTACGTCCTGAAGATCGAGACGCCCTGAGTTACCTATGGAGATGAGACCGGCGGGAGGGCGCACCTACTGAATACAGAATGAAGTCGTTAATATTCGGAGCAGCCAGTTCACCGTGCACAGCGATCTTCGCAAAAAACTGGAACGCGAAACAGTACGCGTTGCAGTATCCCGAAGCAGTAGCAGCCATAGTTGATAGTCACTATATGGATGACTACCTACATAGTTTCCCGAACGAGGCAGAGGCAGTTCGTATATCAACACAGGTACGTGATATACACAGGAAAGCTAAATTCGAGCTCACCAAATGGGTCTCGAACTCCGCGACGGTCGCTAGACAATTAGAAAACAATCCGGGCCGCGCGGAGATAGTCAATATAACACAGACAGAACAGAATGAGAAAATCCTAGGTCTAATGTGGGATCCTTCTACCGACGAACTCAGTTTTAATTTAAAATTAGCCAGATTACCTAAAGATCTTGTTCGAAGCACCACACTGACTAAAAGAGAGGCCTTAAAAATAGTAATGTCTCTATATGACCCACTCGGACTCGCGTCACCAGTAACCATAAGAGCCAAGCAGATATTACAGGAAGCGTGGCGCCTAGGTACAGACTGGGATCAAACATTGGACGACAAGCTCCTCACACAATGGAGGACTTGGACAGAGCATCTACAGGCACTGAAAGATGTCAAGATACCTAGATGCTACCCAGCAGTGCAATTCTCTAACTTCAACATCGACGCCACAACGATTCGACAACGATGTCCCGTGGGTGTGCTTGAATTTGGTATTCTCTAACTGTACACTAGCGCCATAGGCTCTAAGATGTGCTGTACGATGTAGGAACTCCTCGACAACAACATCCTCAAAATCGACTGTGATTCGTTTCAACCTGCAGCTCAACCTTAAAACTGATTGTGATTGGTTGATTTTTGTAGTTGCAGTTGCCGATGTTTGGCCGATGTGAGTACATCTTGGCATATCATGTCAAACACGTATAACCTCATCTTCATCCTCAATATAATTAAAATAAATGAAAAGCTTTCAACATTTACGCAGACAAAGAGTAAAAGTGATGTAGTTAAAGTAGCATTTGTATAAGTGATGCTGATGATTGGCAGAAATCTCGAGAAGTGAGGAAAAATGAATACTTATTTACTATAAATTTACATCGAGGCAAATGCTGAGACGAAAGTAAAATTTAAATAATGATTATATAGGACAAAAGGTACATTTTAGTGCATGTGACAGTGATGCAGATTAGCATTATGAACAAAAACGGTAGGTACCTACTATACATGGTAGTTTTGTATTTTATATTCCAACACAGTGATAAAAGATCATTTAGATACTCTTATCCGTAATGGTGAATAAATATACTTAATTTATACGATAGTATTGGTTAAAAAAGATAAGTTATAACACATACATGCATAGTATTCACTCAAATTTCGCTATGATTGTTGGTCCCATAAAATAAGGTGCAAGCCTATAGTCATCAAGCAGACACTTTGTCGTGGGCCCTATGGTTACTGTGGAATGGAGAACAGCCTTCTCCCTTAGTCGCCTTGTACAGTTCCTGGGAAGAAATGGAGTGGCCCTATTCTTCTCCACCGGGACCAACATATTTTTTACATTCTGTTCCCGCTACCCATAGAAACATATTCCCAAGGTAGAAAGTACCATAATGTGTTATTCCAGACTATAAGCTATTCCTGTACCAAACCACAGATTACCTAATTGACTAAATAGCTAGATTCGTTCTGCTATTAGAATGTTATAGAATAATAAACATCTTCACAAACTTTCACATAATCTTGCTTGTATCCCTGGAGGGTTAGGGGCAGGTGAATTAACACCTACATTTCATTGATCATTGTAATAAATAGAGGGTGAGCCTATTACCATATTCCAGGTACTATGGCTGACTTGAGTCATGTGGTTGTCTGAGGCTGGGTCGGAGCTGTATATATCTATCTGATGATAAACAGCCCTATCTCTTAGTTGCCTTGTATTTATATAATATTGGTAGGAAATAAGTAGAATAGGATTTAAGAAAACACAAAACAAACAATAGTATGCACAATATACTGATTTATTACAATAAACATTAATATAAATAAATTTTTGATTTTATTGTAATTCTCAAAGAACCTACTGACATTGTTCACTTACTGAGAAACCTAATTGGGTGCAAATTAATTATAATAAAAAAGAATATGTATGTACCTAATATGTATATAAAGAACAATACAGTATTATATATTATATCAAAATATTATGATTAGAGGATAATTTTGTGATCACTTCTCAGGAAATGTGAAGCATACCTACCTCATGAGCCCTTTATTGAACCCGGTTGCTGGAACTCCTTTGTTATAAGGAATGCCAGTATTATGCTTGGAACAGTGTGCAGAGTGGTTTAGTTAGATGCCTATTTGGATTAGATTTTTGACGTTGACAATAAAAGATTTTTGCAGATTTTAATTTTTATTTAAACCCCTATAAGCTAACACCTGATTGATACTCACAGAACTGTCTGTTATGCTTCCACACCACAACTACTAGAGTAAATTTATTACTTTATTGCAAAACCTCTATGTAATTAGGTACTACAAGTTTTACCAGTCAAGAGATGAAAGACAGTTTGAGTATGAACATACATATTATTATGATAACTGAACTGACTAAAAACAATCTGAATGATATACACTGAACTTCAAAACATGAGCACTTTACTCTCCAATATATTCCTTTAATAAACTCTTAGGCTAGGCTTGCCAGTTCTGCGGGAGTTATTATTTATTGGACGATTTCGTGGTGCTGTGAAATAAAAATATTAATTAATTATATGTTACTCAAATAGCGTTAACGAATAATGAGAATTAATGAAAAACATTCAATTCTTACTTGTACTTGGATTTATATGCTTTTTTGGGAGAATGTTTTGCAAGATTTTGAATATTGCACCTTCATTCACATCGTAAGAACTGTTTCGGTTTGGCTTCTGTCGTAAAATACTTCAATTTCTTCTAATTTTAATTGTTTTTGCAGTAGAATAACCAAAATATTGTTGATATAATATTACACATCGGCCGACAATATGATTTTCAGGTTATGTTTTGTATTTGTTTTGACGTTGCATAACGATAGGCATGTGATATACCTGATACATTCAATACCCGGCCTTAAAGGTATGGGTATTTCCGTATAACTGGTACGAAAACCCAGTATCAAGTCTACCTATAGGTATGTTCTGGGCTGACCTTAGCGAATCAAACTTATGCGACCTTTGAAACATGTTCACGAATTATATTTTAGCTTATCTACCTATACTCATCCTATACCTTATAACTTAGAACTGTCAGGTAAGAGTATTTTTATAATAATGATATGAATTACGAATGTTTTTTTTACCACTTAGGTGACCGAAAAGCGCACGGCCCATCTGAGGGATAGTGTTTATCGTGACAGGGCAGTGTGGCGCGTGGCTATTTAACCACTGGCACGGATCTAAATCGCGAATGAATATAGTCTTATGTTATTAAAGAAAAAAATATCATTGTATACCAAGTGTAAACTTGAGAGTAAAATCTTTTTTTTGGCCGTAAAGATATAAACAGCGCAACGGTTTTTGGACCTAACCTAAGTTGCGAGAGAAACGCGCGGATTGTTTAGATATTATAAATTATTGGTGGATTTGAACTCGTCCACCGGCGCTATCCTCAAGAGACACCCAAAAAACGCTTACTTAAGCACGTTTTGAACACATTTTGGGTCCAAGATACGTGGCACGGGTTACACTATAGATACTTTTCAAATCGAGCATGAAAGGGAGGCGCCGTGACCTTTACGTGGCTTAGTGAATGGCGGGTGCGTGATGCAGCGGGTGCGCTATAGAATGGAGACCGTACTGTCACACGATTTTGTTGGATCGGATGCGGGTTCAGTATCTACATACCCGGTATGCGTACTGCCATGATCATACTGGGTATATTATACCTATACAAGTATTACGCCTCATCCCTACATATCGTATAGATACCATTCATTCAAACTACGTCATCCTTTATAGAGAATGTGATTGGTTAATCCTAGGCACAACCAAGGCACAACGATGAAAGAGTTTGTGATTCGTTACATCGTTGAGCTCGCCCTTAATATCAATTGTCATTGGTTGATCCGGCGTGGATGTAAGCATCGATGCGCGCAATGTTGCGAGAAAGTTAGAGAATTGCACTCCAGGATACACCGACCCTCAGTCGCTACAGCTACACGTCTTCACAGATGCCAGCGAAGCAGCCTACGCCGCGGCCTTGTACTGGAGAACCGTCAGCCACGAAGGACAGGTGAGTGTTAGTCTCGTTATAGCAAAGGCGAGGGTGACGCCACTGAAAATCACGTCCATACCCAGACTAGAACTACAGGCCGCGGTGATGGGAACGCGACTAGCGACTGTAGTGACAGAAAGCCACAGCGTCACACCTGACAGCATAACCTACTGGACCGACAGTAAGACCGTACTCACATTGGTAAGAAAAGGCTCCAGATCATATAAACCATTTGTTGCACATCGAATAGCTGACATAGAAGAAAATACAAAAATAGATGACTGGAAATGGCTGCCCTCTTAACTAAACATCGCGGACGCGGCCACTCGCGACGCTCCCGCTAACTTTGATTCACAGCACGAGTGGTACAGCGGTCCGGCCTTCCTATATAGAGAGCCAGAGGAATGGCCAACAGAGAAGCCTACAGCAGCAGAGCAGGTCAACTCCATGTCACTCAAAATTAACGTAAGTGCAAGCATACCGAACATAAATAGATTTTCAAGATGGGAGAGACTCTTACGCACCACTGCTCGGGTGCTACAATTTATAGATTTGTTGAAACCTAACAGAACACATCAAGTGGCCTACGAAAGAACCACAAAAAACCGAGAGAAGGATCCCGACTGGCGCAACACCGATCGGCAGGTGAGAATAGATAAAGGGCCAGCATTGCCTAAAGTAACTGTACCTACTGACAATTACAGAACTCTCACCGCCGACTACATTAGAGACGCCGAGCGCCTTTTAATTAAAACTATACAGTCCGACTCGTTTGCACAAGAGATGCAACGATTAAGTAAACAGGAAGAGATACAGGCCGACAGCAGACTCCTAGGTCTCCGTGTTGAAATGCTGGATGGAGTGCTGGTACTACACATCCGAATAGCAGCCGCCGAGGATGTGTCCGACGAGGTAAAACGGCCACCGATAATAGATGGTGAGCATAAAATTACCAAATTATATATAGACTGGACACATCGTAAGCTGCATCACAGTGGCACAGAGACCACCATCAACGAGATTCGCCAACACTACTGGGTGATAAAACTACGACCGACTACAAAGTCGGTGATTAACCAATGCTTAAGTTGTAGAATCAGAAAATCGCAGCCGCCAGAGCCAACCACTGGCGACCACCCGAGGACCCGCCTTGCGCACCACCGCAGGCCATTCACCTACACCGGGCTCGATTACTTCGGGCCAGTCAGCGTGACCGTTGGGCGACAGCACCAGAAGCGCTACGTCGCGCTATTCACCTGCCTGACTTCCCGGGCGGTCCACCTTGAGGTCGCCGCCAGCCTGAGCGCGGACTCCGCAATACTGGCTTTGCGGAGGTTCATCGCGCGCCGAGGCTGCCCCGCTGAGATCTACTCAGACAACGGCACCAACATGCACGGTGCCGAGCGCGAGATGCGCGAGGCCGTGCCTTGCGAAGCCGCTGAACGAGGCATCGTGTGGCGCTTCATCACCCCCTCTGCCCCCTTTATGGGGGGTGTATGGGAGCGCCTTGTCCGCTGCGTTAAGACCGCTCTCATCATGGTCTTACACGAGCGCCATCCCCATGAAGAGGTGCTCTCCACTCTGCTGTGTGAGGTGGAATACACAGTCAACAGCCGCCCCCTCACACACGTCTCTGTTAGCCCTGAGGATGACGAGGCTGTCACCCCGAACCACATCCTGCTCAGTGGTTCATCCCGACTGCCTTCACTGGGCGAGTTCGACTCGTCCGACGCTGACACCGGGAAGCAGTGGCGACGCGCTCAGGTGCTCGCCGACATGTTCTGGCGCCGATGGGTGCGCGAGTACCTTCCCGAATTGCAACACCGGCGGGAGCCCCATGGATCGGGCCCACGCATCGAGGTCGGCGACCCAGTGCTGATCGCCGACGGACAGCTGCCTCGCAACACTTGGCCGAGGGGCCGAGTCACCGCAGTCTACCCAGGCGCCGACGGTCAAATCCGGACCGTTGAGGTGCGCACAGCTGGGGGCGTGCTCAAGCGCCCCACGAAAAAGATAGTCCTGCTGCCGAAATAGTGTCGCTCATGGTCCACGAGCCACATTTAAATTTGGTCAATGATTTCCTCCCGGAAGATACTTTGTACAGTGGTTAAGGAAGCTAAATCATGAATTTTCGTGGTTTTCAGCTGGCACTTTGTCGGTGAGGTAAGCAGCGGTGACCGCTCAAACATGTAAAAAAATGAAAAAAATTCTGTCGCTTCCTCCCGGCTGAAAATTGGCTAAATTACAGTTAAGTCAATGTCTTGAAGGAAAAAAATTGTCAGCTGCTCATATCGCGGTGGAAAACCTGTCAGCTGGTGACCTAAAGTTGTAAAAAATTTTTAAAATCGTCAGTCATTTCCTCCCGGCTCAAAATTGGCTAAAATACAGTTAAGCCAATACCTTGAAGGAAAAAAATTGTCAGCTGGCCAAATCACGGTGGAATAAGCGTCAGCTAGTGATCAAACGTTCAAAAAGTTGTATGAAAAATTAAAATCGTCAGTCATTTCCTCCCGGCTCAAAATTAGCCAAAATATATTTGAGCCAATACCTTGAAGGAAATAAGTTGTCAGCTGCGCATATCGCGGTGGAAAACGGCTCAGCTGGTGACGTGGTCAAAATTCAGTCATTTTTTCCCGGTTCAAAATTGGCCAAAATACAGTAAAGCCAATGCCTTGAAGGACAAGAAATGTCAACTACAAATGCCCCGGTGGAAAATGCATCAGCAGATCACGTGAAAAAATTCAGTCATTTCCTCCCGGCTCAAAATTGGCCAAAATATAGTTAAGCCTATACCTTGAAGAAAATAAATTGTCAGCTGTTCATGCCGCGGTGGAAAATGCGTCAGCTGGTGACCAAAAGTTGTATGAAAAATTAAAATCGTCAGTCATTTCCTCCCGGCTCAAAATTGACCAAAATATAGTTAAGTTAGTACCTTGAAGGAAATAAATTGTCAGCTGCCCATACCGCGGTGGAAAATGCCTCAGCTGGTGACGTGACCAAATTCAGTCATTCTCTCCCGGTTCAAAATTTGCCAAAATACAGTTCAGCCAATGCCTTGAAGGAAAGAATTGTCAGCTGCAAATGCCCCGGTGGAAAATGCATTAGCTGGTTATCTGACAAAACAGACAGAAAGGATACTCGTTACAAATATAATAAAAAACAAAACAAAATAATACAGAGTCAGCGAAATTTCAAACATCATAAAAAATAACAAAACAAAACAAAATAATACACAGTACTAAAGAGAAACACGAACAGTGTAAACTTTGGGACATACCTATATCTTGGACCTACGATGTGCTCTAAACGAGCAGTACATGTTTTTTTGTAATGAATAAACTCAAAAGCTACTGTGCCCATTGCAAAAATTCTTTCACCATTGGAAAGCTACATTCGCCCTGAGTAGCATAGGCTATATTGGTTACCATGGGAACGTTTTTACCACCCGGGTGGTAAACCGTGCCAAGCCGGGGCTGATCGCTAGTTATTAATAAACCCACGCGCGACAGTTCCTCGTTAGTCTCGCGACGAAAAGATGCCCCTTAAACCTACGCCCGTGTCACAAGTCTCGGGATCTGAACTCGTTCCCTAAGTAATTTGAAAGCTTAACAGGAGCTTATCTATAATATAAGTAGGTACATACGGTGTTGCTGTTATTGGTTCTTCTATATTTGGTGTTCTATATTTTGATGGCAAATCCTTAAACCGGCGATAGCACTCCCTGTGGTATTGCTGATTAGAATTTTTCTTCATAGGAAGCACGGTGTTGTGTCCGGCTAAATGATTATGTTGGCGGACTGTTAATATATGATAGCACTTCCTTAAAGTCTCGTCCGTAAATAATTGTAAAGCAAAACTTGCTTTTTGGCAAAATACACAATGATTTTACGCTCGAGCTCATAGCGCCAAAACTTGTGACATACTTCAGTGGCGGGAATGGGCGGGATATATACCTTTCTATTTTTGAATTTTCGTATTAGATTGAAAAAAAGGAAGAAATAATCTTTATGGCACAGGGAACATTATTGATCTATGGCGAGAGTTCCTAGTTAATGAATTGTGGAGATGTGCCAGTTAAATGAGCAGTTTTTTTTTTAATTTCTAAAAATAAAAAGCAGAATTTTTCACCTCCTGTGTTTTATAAATGTAAACAAAAACTACATAGCGATTTTTTGGCGCCAAAATAAAACAATTTGTAGTCTCCTTTAAATAATTAAAAGGAGACTACAAATATATAATATGATAATATAAAATAATTAAAGTTAGTTATTATTGGTAGTTAGTTATTGGGGCTTCTGCATCACGCAAAAAATTATTGGGGCTTCTGCATCACGCAAAAACATTATTGGGGTTTCTCATCACGCAAAATATTATTGGGGTTTCTGTGTCATGAACCGAGTGAAACGAGGTTCGTGATGCAGAAGAAAGAAGAAACCCAATATTTTTTTTTGCGTGATGCAGAAGCCCCAATAACTTTTTGCGTGATTATTAACGTTCAATTAGCATTTATTTAGTATAATATTTAGTTAGTTACCCATGACACTTTTTCTAAACCTTTAGTGTAAACACATTTATCTCGTAAAATATCTAAAATTAAATATTGATAATTTGAATAAAATCCTTCACCCCAGCATATTTTTCTATTACGCTCAATCCAACTGACTTGTCGTCTTTCTGGTTTTGTCAATCATAAAATGGAAATGGTGCTTTAATTAAAAACACTTGTATTTTTTTGTTACACCATATAGCAATTTCTTTTAATATAAACTCATTAGCTTCTGTTTTGAAACCTTGAACGTCAACAATGGCATTCATGATAACCGGCGTACTATGTTGCTCAGAGGTTTGTATTCCATAAGCCGATCGTTTATAATTAAACAATATGCAGCAATATTATCTGGTATTGCTTGCGAACACTCGATCTCTAGCCGGACATCTACTGGGCCAGTTTTTAAACTGTCGTTTTGCCTTGAACAGTCCAAAACAAATAGAGGAGCCTGATCTTTGAAGTCCAGTAGATTGAGCAACGGGTCTATTGGACAGTTGTAATACGACTGGCGAAATTTTGCATACATTTCATATAATATACTGTATTTGTCCTCAGAAAATTTTAAGTATAAAGGTTTATATGGATAATATTGTGAATTCAAGAATAGGGTCACGTTAGTTACATCACAATGATCAAAAAGTGAGCTATCTTTCAATTTATTATTTTTTCTATTAGTTTGTAAGCAGAAAATTACATTTTGAAAATTACAAATTATTAAAATTACAAATGGAAAAGCCTAGTTTTCCATTTGTGAGGCAGTTTTAACTGACCATGAATGCTTTGTAGTTTTAGGTAGTAAAGGATACTCGTACAAATCCCAATTCCTAAATGCCATTTGAACAGCCTTATCTCTTTCTAAATGTTTTAAAAGTATCAGTCGTTCTCGATCAGATACTTTTACATGAGGTATTCTCCATTGCACCCTTTCTATTTCTATTTGAAACTTTGCAACATCATCATTAAGTATAACACTGTTTTTGTTCGAATTACTGCTATTTAAAATAAGTTCATGTTTACAATTTATTATAATTTTATTGTTATCTTCTGCGAACCCCAAAATCTTATTTAGTGGTATAACTGCACTGAAATTTCCGCCATTTTTAAACCCATCTAGATTCAAGCCCCACACGGCTGCAACTTTACTTTCGGTTTCATTTAAAGAAACGTAAGACTTAATAGTCGATGTTATTCCGGAATTTTTTATTCGATCTATTTCGATTCCGTTTATTTCGTATCTGATATCTTGGAAAAGGAACATAATAGGATTATTAGTAAATGATACATTTTTTGCAATCTGTTTTCCATCTTTCCCAAAGAGCTTAGCAGAACCTTCGATGTAAATTGAGCTGGCTGATGGTAGCACGTTTATGTCTTGCTGATGTATAGGAATTCTGATTTCATCATTTTCTCTAAAGCTGTTATTATAGGGATTATAGGAATGGACTTCATAACTTTCGATGGAAGTATCAAAGTGGGGTAAGTCATTAATCTGTAGTATATTCATATTTTAAAACCAATTGCTTTAAGAAAATCTTTATTGGTTTTACTCAACTTTAATACCTTTTTCTTACGTCTGTGTACTTTAGTGGTTGCAAATGGAATAAGTCGTTTTATTTTCACAGGAGCGTTTTTATTAAATGAAATCATTTTATTTCTCTTAAGTGAAAACGTACTTGAATGTCACCTTCTTTAATGTTAATTGAGTGACCAAACTGATCCGCAATCTTAACAGATATAGAGGTAACTATATTCTTGTTTATTGGAAAGTAAATAACGTTGCGTGGTCTTTCAATATACTGATTGCTGATAGCTCTGTTTGTTACAAATTCGTGAATAATATGAGTTTGCAATCCGTTAGAGTAAGAACCGCATATTAAATCGCATTCAATTCTTACTACAGTTGGAGTTTCAGTATTAAATGGTAAATTATCCTTACAGTTCAACACTGAGAAATATAACAAACCACATTCATATCTTCCAGAAAAAGTCAGAGGTGGCTGAAAATAGGACTCTAATTCAGATTTACTGTCAGAGATCGTCACTGTTGTAGACATACTTTCATACTAAACACTTCTGGAAATACTTTTTTATTTTATTCCTCGACTATACCAAAATTTTTTCCAAAAGTTTAAACAAAAATGCCCGCAATTAGAAGGATGATTCCCTTGTATGTTTTCATAGTTATAGCGGGCGTTGGAACCCAAGTACTTTATAAATTCTTTTGGAGGCTTAAGATCTCCATAACTGTCAAAGTATTCGATATTATCATTACACTTTGCATAGGCTACCCAATGAGTACCAGGATTTTTTGAAGTATCTAAATTAATAACTCCGCATTCTTTTAGAAAAGGACGTTTAGGGAGCTCATCTCTCATGAAGACTCCTCTAAAAAAGGGAATATTATTTCCGTACTTCAAAATGTCGAGGTTAGTTAAAGCTCGTTTAGGTAGCCGATTCTCTAGTTTTTTTTCTTTTGAGACAAAAATACCGAGCCCATTTTTATGCGGCTTAAGATGTAGTCTCTTTCCGATGCTAAGAGCTTCCATTTTTTTATTGTGTCTCTTTGATTCATCATACAGCTTTTTAGCCATTTTAATTTCATTTATAGTTTTAACAATAGCACTTGCACCGCCTGCTAATGCTCCTGCTGCCGATAATCCCGCAAAAATAGGAATCAATGGTAAAACTACACCGCTCATTGGTATTGGAATTATACGAGGCAATTTAATGGATGAATCACCAGTTAATTCTCCTGCAGCAGCCATAGCTAATTCTATTGCAACTTTCTTACATTTTGGTTTTATTTTCTTCATACGATTTTTCGTATTAGTAATGATATTTATTAATCTATTCGATTTTTTTGTTCGAGATTTTTGTTTTGCAGCTTTAATACCAGAGCCAGTTTTAATTTTCTTTGACATGACATTGCTAACTAGATGTGCTGCGATTTTTTCTCCTACGCTTGAATCAGAAGCATATGCACGCTTTTTTGCCATTTTATACAAAATCAAATCAGCTTTATGTCGATCCTTCAATTTAGATGAATTGTGATAGGCAATATCGTGTTCTTTACAATATTCGTCTAATTCATTTATACCTTTATCACCACGCTCAAGTCGTTTTATCAATTTTGTTCCAGGACCGCAAGCCCGCCAACCAACCTAGCCATTTTACAAAAACTTTATTTTTATGCTTTTTAAGAACTCTTTCAACTAGATATATATTCGGATATTTTGTCTTTTGAAGCTCTTGCTCATAAAATGCTCCCAGTATTGGCTGGCCTCTAATTGCATCTTCAATTAAGTAGGTAATAGGAGAAGTATTCTGCCTTTTTCGAATTTTAAATATTTCGGTTGACCAGTTTGGAGTGTATCCTTTTTCAAATGTTCCTTTATACTTACTAATACGAACATAATCACCCACTTTAAATTTATTTTTCATAATAATAACGTTTTTTTTCAAACTGACATATCTTTCATATATACGTTTTTTATTCATATTATTCACATTCGCAGGGATTTCATCAATCTTTCGATGGTAACTGTGATTATACTTAAAAATCACATCATTGATGGTGTTATTTACCCAGTTATAATTACCTCTCAAACTGAATTCTTTGTATAATTTAGATTTAAATGTTCTAATGAATCTTTCTACTATCGAAGCCTTTTTTGATGAGAATGATGAATAATGATTAATATTGTAAGACTGCATAAGGTTTTTGAATTTATCGTTATAGAACTCTGTTCCATTATCAGTTTGCAAGTTTTTAGGTACGCGCCCTCTGTACAACAACATCTTAAAACTGTTACAAACAATATCTTTGTTTTTACTTTTCAATGGAAAGGTCCAAGCATATTTTGAAAATGTATCAATAACAGCTAGAATAAATCTAAAACCTTTATTATCGCTAGATATAGATTGCATATCAATTAAATCTGCTTGCCACAGATCGTCTATGTCTTTCATGATAACATTTCGTCGTGGAAAAGTTTTCCTAGCATATTTATGAATTTCGTTAATTATGTCTGTTTTGCTCATGTTTTGCTAATTACTTGCCTGACTTCGTGATTAATTTAGTAAATGCTTATTATGAATAAACATATCGTACTGAATTAAATTTATGCTGTTAAAAGTATTTATTCCTTAATTATATTTGCTTCTTTTAATTCTTCAATAATAGATAATATTTCATTATCATGATTCGTATTGCCAGCATCTCTTGAAGCTAAAAATAATTTTAATCTCTCAACTAATTCATTGGGATCATCCCAATATACTAAATCAGTATTGTTTTTGTATTGCTTTAGTATTGGTAAATGTCCTCCAAGTTTAGGGGCAGTCTCATTTTCAGACGTTTCATCAATTAATGGTTTGATTATTTCACGGTATTTAATGCCCTTATCCCCTTTTATTTGCCCTTCTTGACAATAATTTCTTTTATGTGCATTTGTATAATGTAACATGTCTTTATAGATGAGCTTATCTTCATTTGATATTAATTTTAAATCGGGTTTCTTTTGGAATAAAAGTTCTTTTAAACCCGATGTTAAATTGTATGATTTGGCACCGATTTTAATAAAATTATCATTATTCATGTTATTAATTTTTGGAAATATTACTGTTTTATTACCCATCAACAAATTTTTATTGTCACTTCTAATCCCGAAGGGTACATTAATATAATCAAACATACCGCAGACATCTTCACCCTCTAAGGGCCTTTTTAAATCATCTACATGTTCTTCTGGCTTTGGAGATGAGCTTGTATCAACATCGAGCGATATAACATCTTCAGAATTAGCAAATGACCCATTTTCAACATTTTTTAACTTCTGCATGGACATATTTGAATCAACCAAAACTTTAAGAGGATCCGAGACAGGTTTAAGTCTTTTATGGAGTGATAAATTCATCGATTGTTCCTCAGCCTTCATTAGTTTTATCTTATTTTTTATAGAGTCTACAGACTTCATTAATTCTATTTTAATATTTTTCTCCATGTTGATTTGCCTAAAAAACAACAGTCCTCGTCTAGAGAAGGTTATATACTAAGTTAGTTTCGCATATTATTTACTTATATTTATAAATGTTAGTCAAAAGTTAAAAAAGTATCAAAATTCTGTCTATACCGTCCATTATTCAATGAAGATTCTTTGTTGATAAGTAAAAAACTAAAAGGTTTATTCCAAATAATCTTACAAATGTTTTTAAATTGTTTCCATTCTAGATCAGTATTTACATGTTCTTCATAAATATGTTTTAAATTGACTTCATCTTGTTTAAATATCATAAGAAAATTAACATTATCGTGTAATAATTGTTTTGGAATTTTAGAATAGGTTTGAGATAAATAGAAACAGTCGATTTGTTTATGCCTACCCATACAAAAAAAGTTTCGTATATTTGTTTGATTTTCACATGCAAAATCATCAAAAATAAACACAGATTTTGTTAAAGCTTCAGTTGGAGATATCACCTGCTTATCATCATCATACTTATAGAAATTAATCTGTTTTACGCGTCTCAGTACTTCACCTAAGAAACGATATTTTGCTTGATAAGAAGTTTTACAGTAAAGATAAATATTTTTAAATTTTAAACCATTTTCATGTAACAGCAAACTAATCATGGCATTGGTTTTGCCACAATTTGAAGGACCGCATATTATACAACGTATTGAATTAGGCAGTAAAGCACTGTGTTTTATTTGGTGAGGAGTTTCATAGAAATCTATATTATTAACCTTAAGAGATATGGGTTGTTTGATCAACTTCATTTTGTCTATTACTTATTTTATAATAGTTCCTCCCTTATATAGTTATTATAATAATATAGGATTAGCTAACATTTATATGGCAGAATTGCCATCCAACATGTTTAAACTTGTATCGCTGAATGTTAAGCGCCATCTATCCCGCTAGTACGGAACTACGAGAGGCGTCTACAGATCGTCGTTCGTCAGGACAAGCAAATGCATCGCAAGCGCAGGAGTGTCGGCAAATTACGCAAGAGGGCGCGCAACCACACTATAAAAGAGACAAATTCAGCTTTCAAGACCACCTTTCACATTTCTCCTGAGCTACGACTGGGCTGCTTACCTCGTAACATTTAACTGTTTTCAATTTATATTAATTATTTAATAAATTCCTACTTGTTAAAGTTGAAATAACAAATTTCATTGAAGTTCACCTTTAAATCATATTTTATTTTTTTTCCAAAATTACAACGGGCAAACATTTGATCCTTCGAGCCGGATTATTTAAACTTTTTTCAAGAAACCATAAGTAGCGGGTAGCAGACCAGTCGTAGCAAATCCTCTTTTCCTTCCTTTATTCCCGCCCTACTCGCACACATTTCTTCTATTTGTACTAAAACCGTTTGTTTCTTCTAGAAAGCTACGCGGCGGTGCGCATAATTCACAAAGTGGCTGCAGGACAAACGTGAGTACCTCTACTTTCTTATTAAGTGCCAAAATGAGTGAAAGTTTTAAAGAATTAGTAAAAAAACGCGGTTCAGTCAAGGGTTCCCTGACCTTATTAGTCAAATACGTAGATTCTTAGACGGGGCTTTATTGTCCGCAAGACAATTTGCTGAGTTAAAGTTACGAAAACAACAGGCGTTATGCAGTCTGTTATCTAATTTTAGTAGCTTTCAAGATAAGATAGAAATAGCTCCGGAATCGGATATAGCAGAGCAATTAAGAGAACGCGAATCCTTTGAAAATATTTATTATAGTGTTATGGCCTCTATCGACTGTCTATTACAAGGCGATAATTCGAATAATCATAAATGCAAGGGTAGTAAATTACTGGTTAAGTTACCCACTATATCGCTGCCCTCGTTTGATGGTTCATATGACAATTGGTTGGAGTTCCGAGATACTTATTTGTCCATGATTCATAATTCGGAAGAGCTCGATAATATTCAAAAATATCATTACTTAAGATCGGCTCTCACGGGCAATGCCATGCAGGTCATCAAATCTCTCGAATTTTCAGCCGATAACTATATAATAGCTTGGGATCTGCTTGAAGCTAGATACAATAATAAAAAATTACTAATTCATAATTATATTAAGTCCATATTTTCTATACAACCTTTGTCTAGGGAATCGCCCGCTTGCATAAGAAAACTTATAGATACCGTCCTTAAAAATTTACGCGCTTTAAAGAGCTTAGGCGAGCCAGTGGATACTTGGGATACCTTATTAATTTATTTAATTGTATCTAAGTTCGATGCTTCTATGGAAAAAAAACTGGGAGCAATTTAAATCAAATTCTCTAAAAAATAAGGAGGTAGCTTTGAAACTAGACGAGCTTATTTCATTTTTAAGAAATAAAGCGGATATGTTGGAAATGATTAAAGCAAATCATTCCTCAAGCTTCAATAGCAAAAATTTGTCCCAAGATATTCACAAAAAACAAACGTCTAAAGTTCAAGGTCTTGTGTCTACGCAAACTAATCAGAATACCGCTAAAAATTCTAAACGGATTCGTGTATATTCTATGTGTGCAGGTAATCATCCGGTTTATTCGTGCACTCAGTTCATTAATTTACCTTGCGACGAAAAGTTGGCCTTTATTAAAAGCAAGAGTTTATGTAGGAATTGTTTACGTGAGGGACACACTATCGATAGTTGTTTCTGTGGGCCATGTCGGGTATGTAATAAAAAACACAATAGCTTGATTCACGAGGCGTTTAGGAATGGAGAAACCTCGGTATTTACGGGTTCCTCTAACGCGCAGTCCACCCCCTCGAGTAATGAATCTTCTACTGTTCTACATTCCAACACTAATAATCAAATTAGTAATAAATCAGATAAATCATCAAACACTCTCGTACCCGTGTTATTGTCTACTGCGCTGGTAGAAATAATCGGTGCCGATACTCAAGTTCATATTGCCCGTGTACTACTGGACAGTGGAAGCCAACACTGCATCATGTCCAGTTCTTTACGCAATAAATTAAACGCCAAGGTTATACAGTCCACTTTTCAAATCACAGGAATAGGACAATCAATCACACAGTCAAATCAATCCTGTGAAATTACCATTCGTTCCTTAAATAGCGAATATAATACGCGCATTAATTGCTTGGTTATGCAAAACATAACTTCAAGCATACCCTCTTCATATATACATACGCATAATCTTAACATTCCTAATGATATTAAGCTTGCCGATCCTACGTTCAATTCTCCGTCGCAGGTAGATATTTTAATCGGTGCGAACTATTTTTGGGATTTGTTAAATGAGGGTAGGATTCACCTAGCTAGTGGACCTTATCTACAGAATACAAAGCTAGGGTGGATAATCTCAGGTCCTGTAAACACGAATTTGCGCATCAATCAAGTTCAGTGTCATGTGGGTACCTCTCAAAATCTCGAATTGAACGCGCAGTTCAAAAGATTCTGGGAAATCGAAGAGATTTCGCAACCTAAATCGCATTATACAAACGATGATCGTGTATGTGAACAACTTTTTATAGATACTACTAGAAGAGAACATGTAGGTCGATTTTCAGTTCGTATTCCATTCAAAGAATCGCCAGAAACACTTGGTGATAGTTATGAAGTCGCAAAAACACGTTTTTTATCACTAGAGCGTAAACTCGCACGTCAACCTACTTATAAATATATGTATAACGAGTTTATGCAAGAATACTTAGGCCTGGGGCATATGACGCGCATTGACGGATTTAATTCACCCTATTATTATTTGCCTCACCATGGTGTGTTTCGTGAACAGAGCACTACCACGAAGTTAAGAGTTGTATTCAATGCAAGTCAAAAAACATCGAATGGTAAATCGCTTAACGGCATTCAAATGACCGGTCCGCCCTTGCAAAATGACTTAATTGGAATACTTTTACGTTTCCGGCACTATAAATACGTAGCTTGTGCGGACATAGAGAAAATGTTTAGGCAAATACTAATTCACGACGATCAACGGAATTTACAACTAATTTTGTTGCGTAAAAATCCGTCGGAACCTCTCGGTGTGTACCGTCTGAATACTGTTACGTACGGAACGGCATCCGCGCCTTATCTAAGTATTCTTTGTGTGCGTCAGCTTGGACTAGACTGTAATAATCCCGAAATATCGAAAATCATCTTAGAGGATTTCTATGTAGACGATTTGATCACTGGTCATGACAATAAATCTCACTTAAAAACTATATGTAAACAAGTAAAAACTGTTTGCGATTCTGGTTGTTTACCATTGCGAAAATGGGTCTTTAATACGCCAGATTTAGATTCAAATACATTTCAAAGTGGTGAATCCAGGCAGATGATGTTCGATGAAAACAGTACTAGTAAAACGTTAGGCTTAGGTTGGTACTACTGTAGTGATGAATTTCATTTTACCTCAAACGTAAATAGTTACGCATGCAAAATTACTAAACGCTTAATTCTATCAGCTGTGTCACAAATATACGACCCATTAGGTCTGATTAGTCCTATTGTTATGGTAGTCAAGATTTTGCTACAGCAGTTATGGCTTTGTAAATTAAACTGGGACGATTTGGTACCGGAAAATGTATCAAATCGTTGGTTACAGTTCTATAATTCATTGTCTAGATTAAAAGATATCCGTATTCCCCGTTGGGTCATTGGTAATGATTCCGAACGTTTCGAGTTGCACATCTTTACAGACGCGAGTCAGCTGTCTAATGGGGCCTGTGCCTACATACGTACTTTCAATAGTTACGGTGACATCACAGTTAGACTTTTATGTTCGAAAGGACGAGTCGCGCCCATTAAAGCAATCACTATTCCGCGACTCGAGCTATGTGCAGCATTGATCGGTGCGAGATTATATGGAAAGATCATAAATTCATTGCGTTTAGAGTTTGACGATGTAGTATTTTGGTCAGATTCGACTATCGTGTTAAGTTGGTTGAAAATGTCACCTTATTTACTTAAAACGTTTGTGCAAAACCGTGTAGTGGAAATTAATGATCTAACAAACAATGCGCGGTGGTATGACGTGAACGGCAAATGCAACCCGGCTGATTTATTATCACGTGGTATGACGCTAGAAGATATCAGTGATAGCAAACTGTGGTGGAACGGACCTGCATTTTTATCAGAGAATGTAGTAGAGTGGACACAAGATAATCTAGACATTCTTCAAACTAGTACATTGCCGGAATTGAGGCCGAATCGAACTGTAAGTGTGTTTTGTACCAGTAGTGACTATAGGATGATAGACATCAATAGATTCTCATCATACATTAGACTTCAACGTGCTTGTGCTTATATATTTCGCTTTATTTACAACGTACGAGCTAAAATTAGATCACTGGAACGTAACTCGGGCCCTTTGTCAGCAGCCGAGTTACATAACTCTTTATTGTATCTAACAAAATTATCACAAATTCAAGCATTTCCTGATGAGTACAATGCTTTATTGAATAAGCAGACCTTCAAAGGTTCACGTAACTTGTCCTCTTGAAATTTATTTCTAGATAAAAATAATATTATTAGAGTGGGCGGAAGAATTGGTAATTCAGAATTTGCATATGACAAGAAATATCCCAAACTATTGTGTAGCCAAAGCTATTTTACAATTCTTCTGTTTCGGCATACTCATGCTATGATGCTCCACGCTGGCTGTTAGCGCAGATTAGGGAGACGTGGTGGCCTCTTGGTGGCCGAAATTTAGCTAAGAAAATAGTTCACCAATGTGTAGTTTGTCGTATGAAGGCTAAGACAGTGCAGCCTATAATGGGTGATTTACCTAGTGAGCGTTTGCAAGCAAACTATCCCTTTTTTCATTGTGGCGTAGATTACGCTGGACCAGTTTATATTCTAAATAAAAAGGGTCGAGGTTCTAGGTTAGAAAAGGGTTACATCTGTTTATTTGTTTGTTTTTCAACGAGAGCTGTCCATTTGGAGCTTGTTACTTCCTTGTCAACTGAAAATTATATTCTAGCTTTGAAACGATTTATATCGCGTAGAGGAAAACCTATCCAAATATTTTCGGATCACGGTAGAAACTTCGTAGGAGCGGCTAAGGAGTCTACAAGCGTTTTGACGGGAGGTTCTCAGGGAATTATTGATTACGCATCAAATAATCATATTGAATTTAAATTTATTCCCCCTTACGCACCTCATTTTGGCGGCTTATGGGAAGCAGGGGTAAAGTCCTGCAAGCACCACCTTACGCGCGTTGTAGGAAATGCTGATTTAACCTACGAGGAGTTCAGCACGGTTTTGGTAAAAATAGAAGCCGTCCTGAACTCCCGTCCGATGTATCCCATGTCCCCAGATCCTGACGACTTCACGCCGCTCACGCCGGGCCATTTCCTTATTGGCCGGCCCTTGACAGCTCCTGTAGGCGAAGACACCTCCATGAAGCCCCCGCTCTCACTCTCAGGATACCAGAGAGTCGAGCAACTGAGGCAACACTTCTGGAAGCGCTGGGCCTCCGAGTACGTGTCAGAGCTACAGAGACGCCTCAAGTGGAAGACGTCTAGCGGGATCCTGATTCCAAACACGCTGGTGCTGATAAAGGACGACAACCTGCCCCCTCTCAAATGGCGCTTGGGCAGGATTATCCAATTTATCCCAGGCAAGGATGGTGTGGCCAGAGTCGCTACTATCCGCACGGCGACCGGCGAGATCCAGAGGGCATTTTCCAGGATGTGTCCCCTGCCAATTCCACCAGCCAGCGAAGATGAAGAATAAACTAACATTGAGAGCTAAGAGCTCTCAAAGGGGCCGAATATGTTAAGCGCCATCTATCCCGCTAGTACGGAACTACGAGAGGCGTCTACAGATCGCCATTCGTCAGGACAAGCAAATGCATCGCAAGCGCAGGAGTGTCGGCGAATTACGCAAGAGGGCGCGCAACCACACTATAAAAGAGACAAATTCAGCTTTCAAGACCACCTTTCACATTTCTCCTGAGCTACGACTGGGCTGCTTACCTCGTAACATTTAACTGTTTTCAATTTATATTAATTATTTAATAAATTCCTACTTGTTAAAGTTGAAATAACAAATTTCATTGAAGTTCACCTTTAAATCATATTTTATTTTTTTCCCAAAATTACAACGGGCAAACACTGAATTTAATTTGAGATACTATTCTCATCTTACAATTTTTAATATGTTTGTGTATTGAAAATAGCGAACCTTCAATTCACTTTCGTCTGTTATAGAAGCAAGTCGTTTCACTTTTCAATATTATTACTGAGCATTATTTTATAGACAGTTTGATACATCACATGACATGTTTGTCGTGCTCGCCATCTTATAGCCCTGTCTTGGATGTCGTCGATCACAGCACATTTTCACTATCTAATAATGTTCAAGACGGAACAACGTTACGCGAAGTGAGTAAAATATATATATATCTTTGGGTGCCCCCCAAAATATGAAAGTAAGTAATGTTTTCTACAATAAACTGTTCTTTTCTTTTTTCACAGAATTTGAACGGAGATGACAATCCTATAACTAATCCATTTTATTATGCACAAGATAGAGATACTTGGTACGCTGAAGTAGCTGCCAAGTCATGCGCAGAGGCTCAACGGCAAAAAGCGAAGGATTTAAAATTAAAAAGGACAAATAAAAAATCTTTTAAAAATAAATCTTTTGTCGTGTGCAAAGAGCTACAACATGTACGCCGCGTAATAAAAATTAGCATCCATGATTTGGATGTTTGTAATACTGTAGAAAACA
Organism: Eilema caniola; assembly: GCA_949126895.1. Taxonomy (NCBI): domain Eukaryota; kingdom Metazoa; phylum Arthropoda; class Insecta; order Lepidoptera; family Erebidae; genus Eilema; species Eilema caniola. Next base: position 2,301,835 of record OX421461.1, on the reverse strand, counting down.
CCCTTGACTCTGACAATGCAAGTGTGAACGTGCAGTACTTAGTGACAAGTGATTATGATGAACGAAACAGAACATTTAATCGGTAAGATAGTTAAGAAGTTAGGTAAATCAAACTGTCTGTAAAATATTGCTTATTCTTGTAATAATATGCTTTTTCTAATTTTACTTTACTACCTTAAGTTACTTACAGTTATTGTAAACGTTATTGTTAAACATTATAAATTAGGTTAAGGGTATAGAATTGAAAATGAAACAATTATTATTTTGATACATATATTATTTTATTCCAGCTGGTAAAAATAAACCAAATACAATAAGTTCAAATACATAATCATTATTATTTTAATAAAATTTATAAGTGCTAAAAGATAAGATATAACACTTTATATAAAATTAAATTATAATAAAATTTATAGTAAAAGTACAAAATATTTTGCTTTAATTATAGGTATGTACATACTTTAAAATTATAAAAAGCTCAATAAAGTTATATAATTCAATTATTTTGTTTCTCTTAAAATATAGTATCATAGTGACCCCAAGGTAAAGTTAATATTTTATCATCCATTATTTGACGTTTATCATCATTTTTTGGTAAAATTATTTTATTTATCTTTTGCGTAAAAATTCGATGATTTTTAGACTTAATTACACACATATCATCTCTGAGTATTTCGCTATTAAATAAAACATTTTTAAACTAACTTTTAAACTCTCGCGTTCCATGATATATAATTAACGAAACGGGAATTAACGCGATCATGGTATAGGTACTTACATACCTTTGATTGCCTGACGTTTCGACCAGGTTACACCGGCCGTGGTCACAGGCTGACTGGCTCAGCAGTGGACGCCCGCCGTCTTCGAATCCGTGAGGTAGTAGGTTCTTCATCTACCCGCACATTTTCAATATTTTCTTGTCGCCATGTACCGTCACATACCACACTCACAGTGTCCCTATTACGTAAGCAAACTGTCCGGTGTCTATCCGACTGCGTAGAAAAGCGAGGTTGCATGTTTTTCATCACTGGATTCCATGTTGCAGATAATTTAAAACCATCTTCCCGATTGAAATTTTTATGTTTTTTGATTTCAATCGCTTCACGTACAGCTCTTGAGTAAAAGTGACGTTCCTTGGAGAGGACTTGCGTATGGTGAAATTCAAACCAGTGATTGGTGCCTGCTTCTAGCAGGAGCTCTACAATCGCCGATTTGCTCGTCTGGCGATTCTTTACAGCTGCGATGTGTTCTTTGACCCGTTCAGCAATAGTCCGCTTCGTTTGGCCTATATAGGAACTACCACAGCTGCAATCTATCTTATAGACACCTGGACACTGTAACGGTAAGACATCCTTCGGTGTGCCCACGATGTTGTTTACCCTTATGCCTGGGGTGTAAACTGTCGGGATGGAGTATGTTTTTAACACTGAGCCGACTTTGTCCGTTACTCCCTTGACATAGGGCTTATAGGCTGGCTGTCTGCTCACCTCTGGACGTCTACGCCTCACTGCCTGTTGCTTCCGTCGTCCGTTCACTTCATATCCGTTGTTCTTGAGTACCTCCTGAACATGATCCAGCTCTCGCTCCAGATGTTCAGGGTCACAGAGATCATACGCTCTATTCCTGAGTGAGGTCACAACGGATTGTAGGTGTCGGGGATGGTGATGAGACGTGGCGTGTAGGTATCTGTCCGTATGTGTAGGCTTCCGGTACACACAGTGTGACAAGGACCCATCTGATCTCACGGCTACTTTTACGTCTAAGAATGACAACGACCTATCTTTCTCCATCTCATACGTGAACCTTATCTTGGGATGAATTGAATTAAGGTGTTGTATATATTGATCCACTTCCTGTTGACTTCCCTTGACAATACTGAAAATGTCATCTACATATCGCTTCCACAGTCTGATGGTCTTCGGGCCAAGACTCAGGGCCTTTTCTTCAAAATGTTCCATCCAGATGTTGGCAAGTACAGGGGCTACAGGACTTCCCATTGCGACACCATCTATCTGTAGGTAATGTTGACCTTGGAAAAGGAAGTAGTTACCATCTAGACAGTGCTCAAGTAGATCAACATAGTTAAACGGTAGTTCGTTGTCACTCAATAGATCCTTTACGACGTTCAAGCATTCTTTTATAGGGACGTTGGTGAAAAGAGATTCCACGTCAAAGCTCACCATGATGTCATCTGGTTCCAGCTTGAGATCTTTAATGATCTGTATAAAGTGCCGTGAGTCCTTCACAAAAGACGTTGTTCTGCCTACTAGTGACTGCAATACTGACGCAACGTACTTCGCAAGATCGTAAGTAGGAGATGCTATTTGACTTACAATTGGCCGCAGTGGCACGTTGGGCTTATGTATTTTTGGCAGACCATACAACTTGGGTGGCTGGTGTGACTTCGGTGAAAACAGTCTACTGTACTCATCTTCCGTAAAGAGGTCCTCGTTTTCTTGTATACGAGCTCGTATTCTGCGCGTTACTCTGGCCGTGGGGTTGTATGATACCGGTTTGTAAACCTTATCATCACTCAACAGTTCGAGAATTTTTGTTTGATAATCAAGTGTGTTCATCACTACGGTGGTGTTTCCCTTATCGGCCTTAAGCACCAAAATGTCCGGGTTATCCCTAATGTCCTTTAGTGCTTGACGCTCTTTCATAGTGATGTTACTCGCCGGGAGCTTCGATCGTCGTAATATCACTGCAACATCCTGTCTGAGTGTATCGGCATCGCTGGGTGGCACCTTATTACGTAAAATCGATTCCTCAACACTACTGATTATATTCTCAAACGGTATTCGCCTAGGCGTTGGAGCGAAATTCATACCTTTGGCCAGGACGGTTACCGTAGTTTCATCTAACTTCACATTTGACAGGTTAATCACGGTATCCTTAGTTTGGTCCGGTACCTTAGGTGACGTTTTATTTTCTGCATACCGCCGGTTGTATTGTTTCGTGAACTTGCGCTCGAGGTTCGCGTTGCATAGTTAATACGTACGGCTGGCTTGCATAAACGTAACCCGATCACACACATCATAGTCCGTTCTAGATAGATTACCACTACACTGTAACTGCAACGCCATTAGAACCATGGTACGCATAGACCAGCAACAGTCCTGTGTAGAATACTTAGGCAACTAAAAATTTTAACAGTTCCTTGTCTGTATATTTTAGTTTTATTGACTTGTTTTGCGAAGAACATACATAAGTTTGAAAGTGAAGAAGGTAGACGGGAACGTGAAAGTACGAGAAGGAAACATATGCCTTTAATGATTGCACCCACTCTTGACGTAGTTAAACATAGCGTGTCTTATAGTTCAGTCAAACTATTTAACAGTCTTCCCCTAGAAATAAGAATCGCTGTATTTATAAAGGAGTTCGAAGCCGTGCTTAAGGGTTTTCTTCTGGAAGGTTGTTTCTATTCTCTTGACGAATTTGTAAAATGACATAGTTATAGGATGCATGTATTGACATTTTCTTTTTTATAAATATTTGTAATTGGTATTATGTTTTATAAATAATGTGTGCAATGTTCAGAACATGGTTCTCTAAACTTCCATAATTATGCGGAACTTTTGACATGTACACTTCTATAATTTAATTTAATTTTTAACATTATTATTTATAATTTTTTCTATGCAATATAATCATATCAATTTATAATTCCTGACATCATTATTAAAAATGTATTATTTAATATTTTAATTTAATTAATTATTTTTTTTCTTGTGATTTTGTTGTTTTTTTTAAGGATGTAATTTTCAATACAATGTAAATTGTTTATGAAATAAATAAATAGAAATAGAAATATAACTCCCGCTGTACACTATCTAACTCACTGTATTTATTGCGAATTAATTGTTTTAGCAGGCGTACACTCGCATTGGTCAGAATTTTACGAGAAAATGCGATGTCACTACGCGGTCTAATACGCACACACGTAGGTAATATGTCCCAATCGCGACACTTCAAAAGATATGTCAACGATGTTTCCACTCGCGCTCGTTTTCTACGTAAAAATTCTAGTTGACAAATTTGTTTTACAATTTCCGACCCGTATCGGTTTGTTAAACTAACTTTTAAACTCTCGCGTTCCATGATATATAATTAACGAAACGGGAATTAACGCGATCATGGTATAGGTACTTACATACCTTTGATTGCCTGACGTTTCGACCAGGTTACACCGGCCGTGGTCACAGGCTGACTGGCTCAGCAGTGGACGCCCGCCGTCTTCGAATCCGTGAGGTAGTAGGTTCTTCATCTACCCGCACATTTTCAATATTTTCTTGTCGCCATGTACCGTCACATACCACACTTACAGTGTCCCTATTACGTAAGCAAACTGTCCGGTGTCTATCCGACTGCGTAGAAAAGCGAGGTTGCATGTTTTTCATCACTGGATTCCATGTTGCAGATAATTTAAAACCATCTTCCCGATTGAAATTTTTATGTTTTTTGATTTCAATCGCTTCACGTACAGCTCTTGAGTAAAAGTGACGTTCCTTGGAGAGGACTTGCGTATGGTGAAATTCAAACCAGTGATTGGTGCCTGCTTCTAGCAGGTGCTCTGCAATCGCCGATTTGCTCGTCTGGCGATTCTTTACAGCTGCGATGTGTTCTTTGACCCGTTCAGCAATAGTCCGCTTCGTTTGGCCTATATAGGAACTACCACAGCTGCAATCTATCTTATAGACACCTGGACACTGTAACGGTAAGACATCCTTCGGTGTGCCCACGATGTTGTTTACCCTTATGCCTGGGGTGTAAACTGTCGGGATGGAGTATGTTTTTAACACTGAGCCGACTTTGTCCGTTACTCCCTTGACATAGGGCATATAGGCTGGCTGTCTGCTCACCTCTGGACGTCTACGCCTCACTGCCTGTTGCTTCCGTCGTCCGTTCACTTCATATCCGTTGTTCTTGAGTACCTCCTGAACATGATCCAGTACCTCCTGTGACCACGGCCGGTGTAATCTGGTCGAAACGTCAGGCAATCAAAGGTATGTAAGTACCTATACCATGATCGCGTTAATTCCCGTTTCGTTAATTATATAAAACATTTTTGTATATTTAGTTTTTTAGTAATACATTTTTTAACACCTTTAGCTTTTTTCAATGTTGATTTTTTTGTACTTATGCAGTAAGATTTAGCTCCTAAGCCTTCAAATTCAGATATAATTTCCCCGCCCATTTCATCTTTGAAGTAGCCGGGTATCTTGGCGTTCACAATTGGCATACAATATTCGTTAATTTTGTCAAAGTTACTAGTATCGAAATATTTTAATTTTAATTTCATGTCTTCGTAAAAATCTTCAGTACGAATTAAATATAAAAGACTGTCAGTGTCCGTGTAGCAAAGCTTTAACTTATTTTCATAATGTTTTTTCATGATTGAATAGTGAAATCGATACAAATGGCATTTCGCTATTTCTAAAATACTAAAGCCTATATAGATAGGACTATCTAAAATTATTTTCGTTTGATTCATTTGTATTGATACTAAGGACTCTGATAAAATAGAAAAGTCCTTGAAATTAGGCGCGCTGATATATTTTTCAGCCCCGTACATTTTTTTAGTTTCATTTGAATTATCTCTCCAAATATTTACAAGTTTAAATCCACTCGTTTTCTTTTATTCTCTATGGTTTTGCCAAATATAGAATTATTTTGTTTCTTAAAAAAGTCCCTTTCAAAATTAGATGTTGCATTTTGTCTCAGTGTAGTATTTAGGGAAATATAAGATTGTAAGAAATTACTTTGTTCAAATGTTAGGATTCTATGTATTTTTAATAACTGAAGACCATTTTGCAAGCATTCCTGCAAATGAATATAGTGAATAACATATTTATATTTATCAAAAACATTAGCAATAAGTTTATAATTTCGGCTACAGAACGGAACAAATTTTTCAGGTGCAAATGGTAAATCTGAACGATCACCATGTAAGTAATCAGGGTAATAAAGATCTACTTCTAGTATTAATCCTGTATCAGAGTCAGTTGATACACTTAAGATATCAAAATTTAATATTTCGTCCTCAGTCAGAAATCTAAAACCACCTACTGGAAGTTTTTGCATCATAGCATATCCATATAAATTAACACAATCAAGATAAATAAGAAAATTACAAGGCTTTTTGTTATTGTAATCTGGAAGATATTTATTATTTGCCTTCGCATATCTGAGGGATATAGAATAAGTACATTAGTAAAACAGTACCGGAACTTTTGTATAGAGGGTGCCACTTGTCGTTCACTTGAAAAATTAAAAATACAAAGATGTCCCAATGCGCTGGATGCCATCAAACTTTGCTAAAAAATGACCGTTTAAAATGCACATTATGTAGTAAATATTATGATCTACAATGTGCCAACGTAGCGACTGCAATATTCAACACTATGACAACAAGCCAAAAAAGTATTTGGAAATGCCAAGATTGCAAATGCAAGATGCCAAAAGGGAATAATGCCAATACACCAATAAGAGCACCGCAGCAAGAATTCACTGATATGAACGTTACAATGCGCCGTAAGAAAAACCCTAACGAATCGACTAACAGCATCAGTGAAAATAGCTTAACTATAGACGATTACCTTGGCAACACAGTAAGCAATAGTATGAACGACACCATTTCTACATCAAACTGTGATGTGAAACTATCTTGCGAACCCCTGACACTAGAAAAAATTAGCCTATTATTAGACACTAAATTAGAAAACATTAAATCTTCACTGCTCCAGGACATTAAAAACACTATACAAGCTGAACTATTTAATTCCACCAAAATTTTACAAACTGACATAGATATTAAAGTACAGAAGTTATCTAAAGAACAAACGGATATCAACGACAGAATAAATAGTATGAATGAAAAAATTGAAAATATTGAACTACAACTACATAACTTACAAAATCATCGAAAAATTGTCCTCTATGGTTTATATGAAGACTACCAAGAAACAGAATATGATCTTTATAATCGAGTCTCCCAGGCATTCCAGGAAATAATGAACATTGACATGAACCCATATATAGAAGAAATAAAACGTATAGGCAGACGTGGAGACAGAAGGCCGCTAGCAATTAAACTAATCAGTAAACGTATGACTAAATACATAATCGAACACGCCAGAGGATTCAAAAATACCGGTCTTGCAGTAGGACCTTTCATGGATAAAAAAGCTCTACAGCTGCGCCACGAACTCCAACTGAATCTCCAGGCGGCTAGAAAAAATGGAAACCATGCAATCATCAGGAATAACAAGTTATTTATAAACGGTAAGGAAAGCGTCCCCACTACGTCGTTGTGGCGTTCTAGTCGGTGTGCCGCAGGGTGGCGTTCTATCCCCATTACTTTTCGCTGTTTTTATAAACTCAATCTCAAAACAATTAGTTTCATCCTACCACCTTTATGCAGATGATCTTCAATTATACACCCAAGCGCCTTTAAGTCAGCTGACAGAAGCATTTAGTACCATAAATATGGATCTGGAACGTGTATGTGAATGGAGCCTTAACTACGGACTACAGGTAAATCCAGATAAGACGCAGGTCATTGTTATTGGAAGCCCCTGGATTATGTCACGCATTGACTTTACGCTATATCCCCAAATAATCTTCAATGGTGCTGTTGTCGAAATAAGTGATCATGTAAAGAACCTGGGTATTTACATGGATAACACCTTGTCCTGGGATCATCAGATACAGGAAGTCAACCGCAAGTTGTTTGCAGCGGCAGGGTCTTTGCGTAGATTGCGAGGATTACTTCCGATTGCTACCAAAGTTGCGCTTGCGCAGACTCTGTTGCTCCCAATCCTTGACTACGCCGACGTCAGCTATCTTGATCTTACTGAGGAGCAACTTGACAAGCTTGAGCGTCTTCAGAATTTTTGTATAAGATTTATATTTGGCTTACGCAAATATGATCATGTGTCCGAATTCCGTAACAAACTCAAGTGGCTCCCAATTCGCCTTCGTCGGAATACTCATATACTTTCTTTATTATACAACGTACTGTTTAATCCTTGTACTCCCCATTATCTCAAAGAACGGTTCAAGTTCCTTGGTGACACACATACGAGATTTCTGAGATCATCGGAGAATTTGAGGCTAGCAATGCCGCTGCACTTTACTAGCTTCTACGATAAATCTTTCACTATACAGGCAGTTCGCCTGTGGAATGCACTGCCGTTACATATAAAACGAGCACAATCTTTAGAGTCTTTTAAAAAAATGTTAAAAGAACATTATCTATCTTCCCCTGACCAGCTATGATCTGTAATTTCGTGTATTAAAATGTTCTATAGTATATAATTTGATACTTAGTAGTATGTATTGTAAATATTATGTATTATTATGTATTTTATGTACATTGTATTGACACACTGTGTAGTAGGTATATGTATATATTTCAAACTTGACTGATATATAAGATGCTTATATATCTAACTTATTTACTTGTTCCTTTTACTTTAAAAAAGGAAATAAATAATTGTGCGCTACCCTGTCATCTCTTTTGCTTCTATCCATCCAAAGGTTGCCTGGAAGAAATCGCTGTTAGCGATAAGGCCGCCCATTGTGCATTATATTTAATACATGTAATACTTTTTACCATGTAATACTTTTATGGTGTACAATAAAGAATATCTTATCTTATCTTACGTCAAAACCTGAAGACTCACCAGAACCTGCAAATACTAATATTGCAGTGGTACGTAACGAAGAACAATCAACACAAAAATCATTACAGAACCGACAACTCATAACTTCACCAAAACACAGGAAAAACAAGACATTTCTTTGACAACTTTACGCTAACCTTCCAGAACATACAAAGCATAGGAAATAAGGTAGATCTTCTCGAACAACTACTAATAAGCTCTAATATGGATGTTATATCACTGTCGGAAGTAGGTTACAATAACCATTATGTTGAGTCTATAATGCCGGAAGGCTATAAACTCGGATCTATTTTTTATCGAAAAATCCATGAAGGTGGAGGAGTCTGTATATGATACAGACTCCTCCACCTTCATGGATTTTTAAAAAGAATATAGAATGTATAGAGATAACTGATATTGTAAGTCTTTCCAAAGAATTTATAATAGAATTTAGTGCAATAGAGATCCCTAAACTAAATTGTATACTTATAGGGCTGTATAGATCAGATCGAAATGCAGATATATTTTACCAACAAATGGGAAAACTTCTACATAAGCTAGAAACCAAAAACTCAAAAAGAAACATAATTATAGGAGGAGATTTCAACATAAATGTAAATAAGAAAGAAAAAAAAGTTCTAGATTTTTTACACTTTATGAAATCACATAATTTGACACAATTAATTCATGATCCTACGCGTGTAACAAACACCACATCCACCTGTATCGACCTACTATTTACAAACTTTAAACCTCTCATAAAGAAATCGTCAGTTCAAGCATACGGGCTATCTGACCATAAAGCTATAAGTGTAGAACTTAACATGAACTGCATATCGGACTTAAATAATGAAACATGGAAGATGGAAAAAAGAATTTTCACAAAGCACAAAATAGACTGTTTTAAGAATTCACTAAAGGAAATCAGGTGGGAGGATAATATAATAAACAAAACCAGAAACATAAATGAAAACTATAAATCTTTTATTACAGCTGTAACACAACGTTTAAATGAGCACATTCCTATACAAAAAATTAAAATAAACAATAGACCGAAAAAAGGATGGCTTACAAAAGGATTAAAAAAATCATGTATACATAAAAGGGCTCTAAGAACCCTATGTAATGAAACAAATAGTTCCGTTATTAGACAATATTACAAACAATATAGTAAAACGCTAAAATCAAGTATAAAAGTATCAAAAAAGTTAGAGTACATAGGCCAGATGACAAAATCAGACAATAAAGCTAAAACTATGTGGAAAATAATAAACACAATAAATAAAAAAACTAACACTAAAAAGAAAGAAAATATGACCTTGAGGGTAAATGGTGAATTAGTATCATGCCCCTTAACTATATGTAACACATTTAATAATTTCTTTGCTACAGTGGGCCATAGTCAAGATAAATCATACCCAAATACTCCCATTGGACAACCAGTCATAAATTCGCCAATACAGTCTATGTACTTGCAGCCAGTAGATTATAAGGAAGTATTAAATATTATAAAGGTAATAAAAAGTAAACATAGTTGCGGTATAGATGATATCCCACCTATACTACTAAAACAATGTGCCATGGAATTTACCGTCCCTCTAACATTATTAATTAATCAGAGCTTCGAAGATGGACAATTTCCAGACTTATTGAAAACATCGTTAGTAATACCCATACATAAAAAAGGTGACACTGAAATCCCTAGCAACTACAGACCCATCGCACTATTACCAACCTTCTCAAAAATATTCGAAAAGGCTATGTGTAATCGACTGTATGCATTTTTAGAAAAATACCAAATCCTAGACGATAGCCAGAACGGTTTCAGAAAATCAAGATCAACAACTTTAGCAGTCTATAAATACGTACAAACGGCTCTCCAACATATAAACGACAAAAAGCACGTTATAGGTCTATTAATTGACATGACGAAGGCCTACGATAGAGTTTTATATAATATACTTTTAATGAAACTAAACGGTTGCGGGGTTCGCGGCCCTGGCCACTCTTGGTTTAAATCCTACCTAGACAACAGAACACAAATTGTACAAATTGAAAATTATGACAGACAGAAAAAACAGATTCAATCCGTGCGCTCACAGGAAATACATTTAACTTGTTCAATACCCCAAGGTAGTGTACTAGGATGTATACTATTCTTGATCTATATAAACGACCTACCCAAAACACTAGACCCGGAAAAAGCGTTACCAGTCCTTTTCGCGGACGACATTTCAATTGTAATGAAATGCGACGACCCAACCACCCACAACACCATAGTACAAAATACTCTCCAAACTTTAACGAAATGGCTACAAGAACATAATTTGGAAATAAACTCGAACAAAACAAAAATCATACAATTCCGATCATACAAAAAATCCCCTCTAAATTTAGACATAACTCATCAACACACACCTTTAGAAGAAGTGAACACATTCAAATTACTGGGAATAAACATAGACACACACATAAATTGGAAAACGCACGTAGAACACATTAAAGCAAAATTGTCTAAATTTACTTATGCCCTTTTTCAAATTAAGAAAAACACTGACACACAAACTGCATTATCAGCCTACTACGCATACGCATACTCGTGGTTGAGGTACGGTATCATGCTATGGGGAAATAGTGTTGATGCAAACGACTTGTTTATAATACAAAAAAAATGTATAAGAATAATAGCACAAATAACCAATACCGAAAGTTCACGACACTTCATCAAGCATAAAATATTGACATTACCATCAATATATATATTTGACATATGCGCTTTTGTTTACAAAAATATAAATAGCTTTGTTAAGAAGGAAACCATTCACAACATAAACACCCGACATAAAAAACGATTACATGACGCTCTTTAATAAGAAACTAAGAACATATTTAACTGAAAAATGTTATTACTCCACAAAAGATTATTTAGAGGATAAGTAAGTTATATCAAAATTGACCTTTCATTATTAGGTAGGTAGTGTGCTTTACTGTGGTCGTCCAGTACAAATTGACATTATATAATCAGAACTGACATGATAATAAAACCACTGTAATTATTTAAAAGACGTATTTTTCTATTTTTCTTTTTTTTTGACAGACATTAATTTAATAAGTGTAACAATAATTTGTACTCTTGATTTGTGAGGACTTATTATTTAATTGATTATATTATTGTATTTGACATTCGACATCCATTAAATTAAATATATATATTTTTTTTTTAATAAATTCCTAAGGACTCAGCAATTAATTATTGTATATTGACATTCATTTTTTTCTATTTTTCTTTTTAATTTGTAATATTTTTAATTTGTAATATTGCAATGCCTGAATATGGCGCTAAGTCTTAAGCACTACTATATACTTGTAACACCAATGTACACTTAGTGAGCAATAAATGATTTGATTTGATTTGATTTGATTTGAACACTGAGCAAGTCCGCCTCTTATTCCTTTTTCTATCATTTGATACATTTCTACGTCAGAGATAAGATCTAAACTGATTTTCGTATATAACAACATAGCGTCCCAACTTAAGGAAGGTGATGACACGTAATAGTAAGGATCTAATCCATAGTGAATCAAACTCATATTTCTAAAATTTTCAAAAACATCACATAGAAGTAACACATCGCATTTTAGGTACAAATCTGTATATTCACCCAAATTTTTTATATCAAAAGTTTTCCAAACGTTTAAAGCATGTGTTCAGGATTATACTCCAAATTTAAATAAAATAAAACTGCAGCAATTGGAACTGTACGTGTATAATGCTTTCTTTAGCTCAGATCGAAGGCAAGTGAAAACGATTAACAAATTAATTAATTAATCTACCTACGATGCGGCAGCGCCGCACTAGAAATAATTGCACTTAATGCACCGCAAGGTTGCTCTCTTTATCCATTCAGGCACTTGTCCTGAACATGCCCCCGGACGTTGGAAGCAACGCTTTCAACCACCAAATGAAGTATCCACGGGTAATGGGCAAATTCGGTTAAAGGCTCTTCGTAGAACTCCAGCAGATGTCTGAATGTCAGCAACGCGAGCAACGCCATCAGATCCGGGATGCAATGCGACGATTCTCCCAAGCCGCCACTTAAGAGGAGGTAGATGATCATCCTTGATGACTACCAAAGTGTTTAGCTTCAATTCCTCCTTGGAGGAACGCCACTTCGTTCTCTGCTGCAGTTCAGCGACGTACTCCTTACTCCACCGAGTCCAAAAATGTTGGCGAAGCTGCTCGATGCGCTGAAACCGTGTCAATTGGCTGACGGAGTAGTCCAGATAATTTGACTGTGGAATGGAAGTCAACGGACGACCCACGAGAAAATGCCCTGGAGTGAGCGGTGTATAATCGGCAGGATCGGATGACAGCGGCGTTAAGGGGCGAGAATTTAGCACCGCCTCGATTTGTGTTAACGTGGTGTTAAGTTCTTCATACGTTAACTTACAATTACCCAACACTCGTTGTAAATGATGTTTGGCCGACTTCACACCCGCTTCCCAGATTCCACCAAAATGAGGTGCATATGCAGGAATAAAATGGAATTTAATACCATCATTAGAGACCTTTTCCGCTAAGTAATCACAATGAGACTTAAGGAACTTTGACAGTTCGTTGTACGCTCCCACAAATGAAGTACCGTTATCGGAATATATATTGACGGGTTTGCCTCGTCGCGAAATGAAGCGATGTAGTGCCAATAGATATTTGTTACTAGATAAGTCAGTCACTAACTCTAAATGGACTGCCTTAGTGGTAAAGCAAACGAATATGGATATATACACTTTTACCAACCTACTTCCGCGGCCTTGCCGATTAGCACACATTATCGGGCCAGCATAATCTACCCCACAGTTTTCAAAGGGGTATCCACCTGGAAGGAGCCGCTGCTGCGGCAGGTTTCCCATTATGGGAGTAACCACCCTACCTTTTAGACGCTGGCAACGTATGCATTTGTGATAGCAGGCCTTTGCTAGGTTCCTGCCACCTATCGGCCAATATGACTCCCTAATCGCAGCAAGTAGTAACTGTGGGCCTGCATGCAACAACCTTTTGTGTTCGAAATCAAATAACAACTTCGTAAATACGTGAGTGGACTGTAATAATATCGGATGTTTTTTGTTATACGAGAAATTTGAGTTTTCTAGGCGTCCTCCTACACGAATAATATTATTCTGATCTAAATAAATGTTAAATTTTAGAAGGGCGCTTTTCACAGGTAAATCTTGTTTTTTAACTAATAAATTGTACTCAGGAAATGATTGCATTTGAGATTTAACAATTATAATATTTAAAGCATCTTGCAACTCATCTTGACCCAAGAATGAACTACTTACAGGCAGTTTTCTGCAACGCTTAATAAATCGAAGTACATAAGCCATGCAACGCACAAGTTTTAGGTAATTAGAAAAACGATTAAAATGTATAAATTCACTAGGAAGTGTATTGTCTGTGACAACAGCGTTCAGCGAAACTTGAGGTCGAGTTTCAGGTAACAACTCAGTGTTTGGGTACTGGAGCTGAGACGGCCAATCAGCCAGGTCTTTTTGTAGAAAAGTAGGACCGCTCCACCAAAGATCCAAATATTTCAGAGCACCAATATCTACACCTCGAGATATTAGATCTGCTGGGTTTTGGTCAGTCGGTACGTGTCTCCATGTGCAGACACCGGCCCTGTCTAATATCTCAGCAACACGATTGCGTACAAACGGTTGGAGCTTAGTAGGTGGCATCTGCAACCATCCCAAAACTATGGTGGAGTCACTCCAACAGTACGAACGACTGATGTTAACTCGAAGAGACTTCGAAACCTTTTCATAAATACGCGCCCCCAATAAAGCCCCACACAACTCTAATCTGGGTATTGTGGTAGGTTTCAAGGGTGCTACTCGACTTTTAGACATCAGTAATCGAACCATGCATTCACCGTCAGCATTGGTGCTACGAACATAGACGCACGCGCCATAAGCGCGTTCTGACGCGTCTGTGAATACATGAAGCTCAAAAACCTTGTACGAGTCACAAACAACAATTCGTGGAACACGATAATTATATAATAATGGCAAAGATTGCACTATAATGTGCCATTTATGTAGTAGTTCGGGGTTTAAAGGTTTATCCCACGGTAATTTATCCAACCACATCCTCTGTAATAACATTTTCATAGTTATTACAAAGGGAGACAGAAGCCCGAGTGGGTCAAAGATACGTGCGATCACAGAGAGCACCTCACGCTTTGTTGTACCATCAGATGGCACCAATGAACTACTCAAAAAAATTAGTTCATCCGTATTGGCAAACCAATCCAACCCTAACAATTTATTAGGCTGACTACAACCCATGCTTAGGTCTAGTGAAGTTTGAGAATCCCGTGGGATCAATTTAGGTTCATTGGACTTAAATTTTCTAAGTGGCATACAAGCTGATGCCAGTTCATCAGTGACCTTTGAACGGATAAGCATCATTTCATCCAGGTCATCCCCTCCGGTCAACATGTCATCGACATAGAAATCATGCTTAATGACTTCAGCAATTTTATCGTCCTTACACTCAATGCCAATCTGCTTCAAGCAGCGTGTCGCAAGAAAAGGCGAACTGGCTAACCCATATGTAATGGTGTTAAGTGTAAAGACACTGACAGAGTTAGTAGGTTCAGTATCACTACGCCATAGAACTTGCTGTAAGTACCTATCAGCAGGGTGGACGGCTATTTGTCTGTACATCTTCTCCACGTCTGCCGACAATACATATTTATGCTGTCGAAAGCGAAGAAGTATGGACAGCAAATCGTCCTGAACCGTAGGACCTACCATCTGGATGTCATTAAGTGAGATACCCGATGACGTCGGAGAACTGCCATTAAAAACAACACGCAGCCTAGTGGTACTGCTAGACTCATGATGTACGCCGTGGTGAGGAATGAAATATCCACGAGATGTACAGCCGAGATCTTTGTTTTTAGTCATATGACCCAAATTTTCATATTCCGTCATGAATTCGTGATATAATTTACGTACATCGGGTTTCGACTTTAATCGACGTTCTAGGGAATATAAACAATTCGTAGCCCTTTTGTACGAATTTCCTAGAACAGACGGATCCTGTTTTAAAGGGATTCGTACACAGAACCTACCACTAGGTAACCGCGTAGTATAATTTACAAAATGAGCTTCACATAACTTCTCTTCAGGCAAATAACTTGAAGAATCAGCCGGGACCTCCTCAATGTTCCAAAACCGTGTCAAATCAGAACGAATTTGTTCAAAGTCACCACCATTACAAGAACCAGTTTGAGTTAAGGTACATGTAATATCATTTTTAACTTTCCTATCATTATAATAAACGATGGGACCGGAGATAATCCAACCCAACCTGGTATCACATAAAACTGGCATTCCTCTACCCAACTGTACTCTTTGTGTACCTAATAAGTCCCAGAATAGATCAGCGCCAATTAAAATATCTACATCGGACGGCTTGTAGAACTTAGGGTCTGCTAAACATATACTAGTAGGTATTTTAAGCTTCAAAATGTCAACTTCGCGAGCGGGCACCACACTCGTAATCGATGGTAAAATAAAACAAAGTAACTTAGTACTATAATAATCATTCAGTGACGCTATTTTAACGTTACATAATTTACCTACACGAGTAGCTATATCATTTATACCATGAATCGACCCATCTAATTGGCTACTTGGTAACTTTAAGCGATTAAAAAGTCGTTCCGTTATGAAACATGAGGTGCTACCACTGTCTAGCACTGCCCGCACAATATATTCACGCTTGTTATTATCGCAAACTTTTACTAAGGCGGTGGACAATAATACATCGTATTGTTTAGTAGGTTTGCTATCCCCGCACTCCCCGCCAGGCGATGCAATGCTTGCGGATAGCGCGACGTTATTCTCACCGGTGACGGCAGACTGCGAATATGTTGACGGACACGAAACGAAATCACTACCTGAAGAGTTTAGATTATTATTAAAATTAAGTGTGGTATTTTTGGAATCTGTGTGTACCAATATGTTGTGCCTGCGCTTACACAACCTACAACCAGATTTTTTACATTGGTTGGCAAAATGTCCTACGTGAAGACAATTATAGCACACTTTGAAGCTAGGTAACAACTTAAGCCGGGCATCAACATCTAATGCAAGGAACTGTGGACAGTTAATTAAATTATGACTATCCTTACATTTCGGACACGGTTTAGGTGAAGATTCGGAACTATTTTTTGTGACATTGCTATTGTGATAAGTGAGAGAACTTTGAGTGGTAACCAGTGACTTATTTGATGCACTTGATTTAACATGTTGAGATTGATTAGCACGAGAGGCGTTACGTCGCTCCAACTCCCATGACTCAACTAAATCAGCTCGCTTACGCAGGAATTCCAGAAATAAGTCTAACGTTATTTTGCTATCCTTACCTAATCGACTTTTATGCTCCTTAAGCTCACGAGAAGTTCTGTGATCTAACTTTTGAGTTATGATGTAAATTAACAAACTATCCCAGTGCATAACAGGCTCACCTAAGGATTCTAAGGCCCGTACATTTTTATTTATTTCGTCGATTAGGCCAGTTAAAGCAGAAGAAGATTCCTTAGTAATAATTTGAATATTACATAACGCTGCTATATGATTTTGTATTAATAAATCTTCGTTGTTAAATCGGTCACAAAGTAACTGCCACGCCACTGAGTAATTCCTAGCAGAAAACACAATTGACTGTATGACGGTAGCAGCGGTTCCTTCCAGGGATGCTCTCAAATAATGAAATTTATTTATTTCATCAATGCTATCATTTGAATGAATGAGGCTGGTAAAAGTGTCGTGAAATCCCAACCAATCACCATATGATCCACTGAACTTGGGTAGCGCGATAGTAGGTAATTTAATAGGCTGATTGTTACAGACACTGATGGTTTTGACGGTACTGCACACTGAATTATTATCTTTGTTGTATTCGTTCACCATCTCCTGTGCCCTAGCCAAGGAATGATGAAAAAGTGACTCAAATTCAGAGCGATAGGTAAACTGACTAGTGGGATCATCAACCATACATTCCAGATGAAACTGTACCTCATTGTAATTGTCGTACATTGTCTCGATCTTGCCTATGCGCTGCCGTAACTCTGTAACGTCAGGGCTGCTCAACTTTTTGTCATTAAGCGTATCAAGGTGTTTAATGAAGACTGTTAAAATGCCCTTATAAGCTCCTCGCTTCCTAATTAATAAGTCCTGTTCCTCGGTCATGTTGGGAAGCGAGTATTAATCGACCTGAAATTTATATAATAATAAATTAATAAATTACTAGCAAAAGGAAATTAAGTTATTATACACAAACACGATTGAAATAACTAAGTTTTAAGACAATATCTAACATTCGTATTATAATATATCAAGTACCTACCTACTACCTATTTCTTTGTAGATAACGACTATGCAACAGATTTTAGATTAAGACAGGATTATCGGGCTAAATACAATAAATTAATGTAGCACAAACTGACTACTGTACTATACGTACGAACTATTGTAATTTTTGCCAAATAAATATGACTATAACACTAATCCGATTTTTTCTGTTCACAATGACTATGCGGAATTGATACTTAACACAATAATTTAACACAGGTAAAACTCTTTACTAACCTTGGATTATCCTTAATTAAGGCTAAATAATACCTGATCGAGTGCTGGGAGACGATATTTACAAAATTAAAACTTAACACCGTGGTTAACGTACTCGTCCACTGGCCGCTTAAATCTTCCGAAGCGAGATACTTTCAATGTTCGGTTTCCAGGAGTAGCTGCTAATCCTCGATAATTATAGATAATCCGGTTCGGTAAGGACCATGTTCAGGATTATACTCCAAATTTAAATAAAATAAAACTGCAGCAATTGGAACTGTACGTGTATAATGCTTTCTTTAGCTCAGATCGAAGGCAAGTGAAAACGATTAACAAATTAATTAATTAATCTACCTACGATGCGGCAGCGCCGCACTAGAAATAATTGCACTTAATGCACCGCAAGGTTGCTCTCTTTATCCATTCAGGCACTTGTCCTGAACAGCATGTTCATAGTCTTTATCAGATATAGATTCGGAAGTAAGTTTGTTAAAGAATTGTTTTTGTGATGATAATTCGGTCTCATCATATCTTTGCCAAGAGTTTATATAATCATAGCAATATATTCCTTTTCTTCGAACAATATCAAATAATTTATTATCATTAAAAAATATTTTAAGTTTTTCAAATTTTCCGGGTTCATAATTGTAACTATACACATAGTTTGTCCAAACTAGAGCTCAAAAAATTAAATGAATCAATAAACTTCAATTATACTCGTGCTTCGTTCTCGAGATGAGTAACCTGTAAGATTATATTATTAATTCATTCAACTTGTAGTAGTAGAACCAGCTGTCTATCACTCCACTGTATTTGAGAGTAGTTGCATTTTTTTTTTTTTCTTCTACCTCCATCCGCCTGTCGGCCCGCCGCGTCGGCGAGTTCGTCATTCGTGTTTTCAGTGTCGATCACTCCGCTCGTGCGCTCCCTAATTTGCAATTGGGTCGCGTTGTTGATCTTAAAAATGCCCAAAAGGAAGCACAACGAAGAGGGTGATGTTGCAAAAAAGTTAAGAAAAATAGAAAGAATGCTGAAAAAGTGTAAAAGGCGCCGCAAAAGGATTATTTCTACGTCCTCGGAAGGTTCTTCACAACCCACGCACAACCAAAACGGTAAGTACCTTCACAATTTATATAAAATAATTAGTGATAAAGTGCTATATTTTGCGTTAAAAGCGCATGACTCATAAAAAGGTGAACGCACAAGGACGTCGGCAGGACTATCCGCGCGTAAAACCTATCATGACGTCACTATCGCTTGGCTAATTCCGGGTATTTACCCAACATATTGGTAGCGCACAAGGACGTCTGCGGGACTATCCGAGCGTAAACCAATAGTCACCACATCTCGTACTGCCTACAATAAGCAGGCTACGGTGGCTGCTGCCCCATACATTCTATGACCAGAAATTCTATGAACCAGATACCTATTACTATATTCACGCACAAGGACGTCTGCGGGACCATTCTAGCGTTGATAATAAAAATCTATATGTGTGTATATCTATATGTATGCATATATATTCGCTAAAACAGGAAATAAATAAAAGTTAAATTTTTTCGTTCTCAAACAATATCTACGCCTATCTAGGTAGAAAAAATTCCAAATACGTTTCTACCCCCAAAGTAAGTTGTAATTTTTAAAATAGCTTTCTTGCTATTTTTAGGCGAGGAGAACCAGAACTTCTCGAGAGACAATGCAGAAGTAGATTCAATACCCCTAGCTGATGAGCACCAACAAGGTGAAAATTTAGCTATGCCACCACCATTGTTACCTGTTTCGCCGCCGCCGGCATTGTCGGGTTTAGTGCCTTCGTCTTCGCAGGAAGACCAACTAAAACCACAAGATGACGCGATACAGTCATTAGACGGTCTCTTAGAAGAATCTCAGCTCGATAACGACATCCTAGAGATTCTAGGCGACGACCCTACAGAAAAAGTGAAGTACGGGAAAGACATTCGCCCGGAGTTAGCTTCGCGCTTCAACCATATCGCCACCAACGGCTTGAGCAAAGAAATTAGGAAAGACCTGTGCGAAAAATACCTGTTGCCCGAGAATTGCATGATGATTGGGGCGCCAGCTCTAAATGCCGAAGTTAAAGCTGCCCTTAATGAAACCACGCTGAAGCGTGATAAACTGATAGAATATCGTCAAAAACGAATGGGTGCAGCGATATCCTGCCTGGGAGAAGCGCTTTCTCATGTCCTTGAGGCCAAACAAAAGGACAACGTACAAATAAAGCGCCTCATGGATGCGGCACGACTTATTTGTGACGCACAACATACTGAGTCAGTGTCACGAAGGAATCTGGCTGTTTACTCCTTAAAAAAGGAAATGAAGGAGCCTTTGATCAATACCAAAATAGATAAGTCCCTATTCGGGGACAACTTAATAGAGGCCTTGAAAGCCGCCAAGGCTGTTTCAAAGTCGGGTACCGACTTGAAAACCCAAACAAAGCCGTCAAAAAACTGGAAGCCTCCTGTCGCGGGTCGCAGGCATCCAGCGACGCCCCGGAGGAACGCGCCTGCAACGCCGACGACGCCAGCGCAGCCACCGCCTCCACCGCCGCCAGCCGAGCAGCGCACAGCACGCGCGCCCTTGTCTCGCAGGCCGCCGCCGCCGCCACCGAGATCCGCTCGCAGGCGTTACTAGACCAGGTGAAATATGCTGGACAATTGTCGCTTTTTTACAAATCATGGGCAATAATAACGGATGATCTCAAGCTACTCTCTTGGATCAACCCAGGCTATAAAATAATATTTTCTATCCCTGTACGACAAGTATCCCCGCCCCCGCCCAGTAGATATTCAGAATCCGAAAAATTGCTGTTAAATGAATCTATAGCTAAATTAGAGTCATACGGGGCGATTTCACTTTGTAAGCCTTGTAAAGATCAATTCCTTTCTACCGTTTTCTTACGACCCAAACCAAATGGTAAAATGCGATTTATACTCAATCTTAAACAACTAAATAAATTCATAGATACCTCACACTTTAAAATAGAAGACTTTCGCACAACTTTAAAACTTATGTCACGTGACTGCTATATGGCAACAATAGACATTAAAGATGCATACCATTTTATAAAAATTCATCCAGATAGCAAAAAGTATCTAAGGTTTGAATGGAATAATAAATTATACGAGTGCAACGTCTTACCGTTTGGTTTGAGTACGGCTCCATACGTTTTTACAAAAATCACAAAGCCTATTGTAAAACTTCTAAGATCCGGTGGTTTTTTGTCTACAATTTACTTAGATGACATAAATTTAATAGGATATTCTTATGAAGAATGTATGGAAAACATCGAAATTACTAAAAAAATATTATGTTCCCTCGGCTTCATTATTAATCACGATAAAAGTATACTTACACCATCAAATAAATGTAAATATTTGGGTTACATCCTCGACTCTCAAAGATTTGAAGTTTCACTTCCAAACGAAAAAAGAAAACGCATAAAAGAGGAATTAGTAAAGTTTATTGCTACCAAAACGTGTACAATTAGACAGTTTGCGCACCTCATTGGACTGCTGATCTCGGCTTGTCCTGCCATCGAATATGGATGGCTCTACACCAAAAACTTGGAAAGATGTAAATATCTAAACTTAGCTCAGGACCAAAATTATGAAAGGATTATTGATATTCCAAACCATTTACATGATGACTTAATATGGTGGCTTAATTCAATCGAGAATTCAGTACACAGAATTTTAGAGGACAGGTACGAAATCGAAATATTTTCTGACGCCTCAACGACGGGATGGGGCGCAGCGTGTGGAAATGAGACAGCCAGTGGTCAGTGGTCCAATGCAGAAGCAAAACAACACATAAATTATTTAGAGTTGCTGGCCGCGTTTATCGCGATAAAAATTTTTGCTAAAAATTACTCAAATTGCCAGATACTTATTCGAGTCGACAATTTGACGGCAGTGTCTTACATTAACAGGATGGGAGGGATACAGTTTCCACACCTCGCCGATATTACCAAAGGCATCTGGCAATGGTGTGAACTGAGAAAAGTATTTATTTATGCTTCCTATATCCGATCCGAAGATAATGTTGTGGCAGACGCAGAATCAAGACGTAACCACCCAGATATTGAGTGGGAGCTAATGGATTCCGCTTTCTACAAAATAGCTGCTACTTTCGGTCATCCACAAGTAGACTTGTTCGCTAGCCGAATAAATAGGAAATGCGCAAAATATGTTTCGTGGCACAAAGACCCAGATGCCTTTGCGATAAACGCATTCACGCTTGATTGGTCAAAATTCTTCTTCTATTCTTTTCCGCCCTTATCAGTTATTTTGAAATCTTTGAGGAAAATTATTCAAGATAAAGCCACTGGAATTATTGTAGTCCCCTTATGGGAGACACAGCCTTGGTTTCCACTTTTTCTACGTCTGCTTGTTAGCAATACTATTACGTTTAGTCCCCATGAAAACGTGCTAATTTCTCATTCCAGCCAAGACAACATCAAGTCGAATCTTACCCTGGTTGCCGGGGTGCTCTGCGGACGGCGCTACTGCGACGAGATGTCCCAGCAGATTCCGTAGATATATCTCTTGCATCCTTGTCCGAAAATTCGATCAAACAATATGATGTTTGTCTCAAGCGTTGGTTTGCCTATACGAGGGACAACGACTTAAACTTTTATGATGAATCCATTCCTACAATTCTATCCTTTTTCACACATCTATTTAATTTAGGTTCCCAGTACGGATCTCTTAATACATATAGGTCCGCATTATCAATGCTAATGGGTTCACATATATCGATTGACGATAGAGTAAAACGTTTTTTTAAAGGAGTGTTTCGGATGAAACCTCCCACTCCCAAGTATGACGTTACCTGGGATACGTCGGTCGTCCTAGAAGAACTTGCTAAGTGGTACCCAAATGAAACTTTGTGTCTAGAAAAATTGTCTAAAAAATGCGCAATGCTGCTGGCTCTGACAACAGCCCATAGGGTACAGACGTTGTCCAAGATAGACATTCGAAACATAGTGGTAACCGATTCACAAATTACCATTAAAATACCGGAACTTATTAAGACATCGCGTGCTGGTAATAATCAACCAACCCTATTCTTACCCTTTTTTAGGTGCAAGCCAGAAATTTGTCCTGCTCTTACGTTACTCGACTACGTAGACAGAACAAGAGAGCTAAGAGGTAATCATAATTATGTTTTTATTAGCCATAGAAAACCTCACTCGGTTGTCACTTCGCAATCACTAAGTCGTTGGATAAAGTCGACTTTAGAAAAATGTGGAATAGATGTATCGATCTTTAGCGCGCACAGCACGCGGCACGCAAGCACGTCGCGCGCGCGTCAGCTCGGGCTCAGTGTCGATACGATCCGCAGAACTGCGGGTTGGAGCGGAACATCCTCCACCTTCGCCAGGTTTTACGATAGGACTATCGTGACCAATCAAAATGATTCCCTGGCTAGGCTGATTTTGAACGATTAACATCTTTAGTCTTATGTTATTTACAACTCGGAAGAATCGTTAAATGTATGTTCAAAGTTGCAATATAAGCACCTAATGCAAATAATATGTCGAAAGAAGTTATGTGTTAATACGTTGTTATTAATGTTTATACGTTTTGAATAATTACTTATGTACTATTGATACGTTGCCATTACTATAGTAAAATTATGCATAAATAAATATGAATAAAGCAAAAGAAACAACATTAATTTTGTTGACTTTTGAGTTTCATTGATATTTCCTCAAATCACGCTCTCAAAGTCTACAAGTTGAATGAATTAATAATATAATCTTACAGGTTACTCATCTCGAGAACGAAGCACGAGTATAATTAATGATTAAACGAACTTACCTGTATGTGAAGTTCTATCATAATTATACGAAGTGCTTCGTTCGAAGAGATGAGTAATAAACGCCCGCCCATCCCCGACGTACTGCAGAAATACTTCCGCAATCTTTTTTCGGAAATATATCATTGGGAGTGATCGTTTGCTCTTAACGAAATGACGAACTCGCCGACGCGGCGGGCCGACAGGCGGATGGAGGTAGAAGAAAAAAAAAAAATGCAACTACTCTCAAATACAGTGGAGTGATAGACAGCTGGTTCTACTACTACAAGTTGAATGAATTAATAATATAATCTTACAGGTTACTCATCTCTTCGAACGAAGCACTTCGTATAATTATGATAGAACTTCACATACAGGTAAGTTCGTTTAATCATTAATTGTACAGCATTTGATGCATTGACTGTTATAAATTTAGTGAAATAAATATATTTCTCTTTGTTTCTCGGTATAAGATGAATTCGACCGCTTATATTTGAAAGTTCTTTTATGAATAAGTGACAATCATAGCCGGATAAGTTGTGAAACACTATTGGTATAAACGTACATTTTTTAGCATTTAAATTGCATGTATTATGAGCAGCTCCTCTATATTGACCCGTAAAATGATCATGGTCCTTTACAATAGTATCATTACATGAAAACTTATTTTTACAAATATGACATCGTATGCTGCTGATGAAACTTAATTGCTCATTTTCAGTTAACGGCAACATATATTTGCTCTGTAACAATATTTTGTATAAGCGTTTCACGTCATTAGTTAGAGATTTTACAAATTTCTTAGAACAATCAAGCCCTCTGTAAGACACAAAATCATTTAATTTCGGATTTGCATTACAACAAATATAATAAGCAAAACATGTAGCTTTATGAACTTGTATATTTTCTACATATGCAGATTTATTTTTGTCAGAATATTCACGCAACAAACTTTCAAAATCTCCATATATCACTATAGGAACTCTTTGTGTTCTCTCATTATTTGAAAAACTTAGTTTACTTCCCGGCTCAGGTAAAATGGTTTGTATTCCAGAGCACTCATGATACTTCTCTTCAGTGTCAAAATAAATGAAACATTCATCACATAAAAATATTCTTTTTCCATGTTTGGTTAATTGTTTATGCACAAGTTTTTCAAAACTTTTAATTAAACAAAAATGACTTTTTCCGTTTTTACTAATATAAAGCAAATTAATGTGGTATAAACGACGTGATTTAGTTTTAAACAAGGGGCCTGTAACCATATCATTAGTATCTAAACCATATATATTACTGATATCAGGATTTTTTATTTCAAAACGCTTAATATCCTTGAAACTTGGAGGAAAACTCATGTCTGAAATATCTAGTATGTCAGAATAATGCGGATATGAGCAAGTTCTGTTTGGATTTATCCTTGACGGAAATATATCAGCTATGATACACCAAAGAAAACAATGCTGATCATCATTTTTTATATTTAAACATGATTTAGTATTGGCGATACGTTTAGGTAATTGCAAATAAGAACCGCCTCGTAAAGGATTATATTTTACGATATTAATTTCTAAATGGCCGAGCGACTCAATTGTCCAACCTGACTCTGAAAGTTGAAATTCAGTACATTTGCAAATAAGTTTATCACAAAATAATTTATATAGGTCTGCGAAATTCGTGTTTTGCAATACTAAAATGTATTTCGTGTAAAATGATTTTAAAGACTTTTCATAATTTTTTGGCAACATGTACCGAATAAACAATTCAAAATTAACTTTAACGAATTCATGTCTTTTCAATAATTCTTTAATAAGCTGACAAACCTTTCCCGATATTTGTGTCAAAAATATTTCAGGCATAACGTTATCCTCGTATGGATTTACTCTATAACTGATTATTCGATTTCGAAAAGCTGTGGCTATTATACGAACGTTATCAAAACTTGTCTGCAATAGGCAATTCGATTTGTGGATATTAGTTTTCTTGTGCGCAGAACAATTTGGTACAGACATATTACAATCTTTACAAAAATACATGATTAGATATAAATCTACTTTATTAAATGTAAAGTTTATTTTTTCTGTGATTGATATCTAGGTATTGAGTTTATATCTTGGTATATAGGTTTCTTTTTATCGAGTTTATCTTGGTATCTACATAGGTATCTTTGAATCGAGTATATTTTGGTATCTAGGTATCTTTGAATCGAGTATAGTTATGTATCTAGATATCTTTGAATCGAGTTTATCTTGGTATCTAGGTATCTTTGAATCGAGTATATTTATGTATCTAGATATCTTTGAATCGAGTTTTCTTCGTATCTTTTTATTGAGTTTATCTTGGGTATCTAGGTATCTTTGAAGCGAGTTTATCTTGGTATCTAGATATCCTTGTATTGAGTTTATCTTGGTATCTAGGTATCTTTGAATCGAGTTTATCGTGGTAACTTTGAATCGAGTTTATCTTGGTATCTTTGTATTGAGTTTATCTTGGTATCTAGGTATCTTTGAATCGAGTTTGTCTTGGTATCTAGATATCCTTGTATTGAGTTTATGTTGGTATCTAGGAATCTAGGTATCTTTGAATCGAGTTTTCTTGGTATCTAGGTATCTTTGAATCAAGTTTATCTTGGAATCTAGGTATCTTTGAATCGAGTTTTCTTGTTATCTAGGTATCTTTGAATCAAGTTTATCTTGGTATCTAGGTTTTATCTTTGCTGAGGAATATAAAATTGATACTTAATATTATTAAAAATAATGAGTTATAAGCTATGAGTTACTATAATAATGGTATCTAGATATCCTAGTATTGAGTTTATCTTGGCATCTAGGTATCTTTGAATCGAGTTTATCTTGGTATCTTTGTATTGAGTTTATCTTGGTATCTAAGTATCTTTGAATCAAGTTTGTCTTGGTATCTAGATATCCTTGTATTGAGTTTATCTTGGTATCTAGGTACCTTGGAATCTAGGTATCTTTGAATCGAATTTTCTTGGTATCTAGGTATCTTTGAATCAAGTTATCTTGGAATCTAGGTATCTTTGAATCGAGTTTTCTTGGTATCTAGGTATCTTTGAATCAAGTTTATCTTGGCATCTAGGAATTATCTTTGCTGAGGACTGTAAAATTGACACGTTATATTATTAAAAAATAAAAAGAGTTATAAGCTATGAGTGAATTGAGATTGTCTTGGTATCTAGATATCCTAGTATTGAGTTTATCTTGGTATCTAGGTATCTTTGAATCGAGTTTCTTGGTATCTAGGTATCTTTGAATCAAGTTATCTTGGTATCTTTGAATCAAGTTATCTTTGAATCTAGGTATCTTTGAATCAAGTTTTTCTTGGTATCTAGGTATTATCTTTCCTGAGGAATGTAAAATTGACACGTTATATTATTAAAAATAAAAGAGTTATAAACTATGAGTTATTAATTATAATAATGTAAACAATATCATGATACATAACTTACCATGCTAGACATAAAAAAATAAAGATTATTTAATTATTATTGGGATATAAAATGGGCTGCACACCTCTAAATTCTGCCTTGGCGGCAGATACAAGATTACCAACAGCCCTCCAAGTCGGTGAGTCTTTATAAACAGAGCCCCTATAAGAGAGAAGCGTTTGCTTCCATTTATCCTTCCCAAGCTGTTCAGCCTCTCTTTGGTTATACACCCGAAGCTCAATATAATAATCGCCGTTGCGTGTTAGGTCCTGCTGGTATGAGTTTCCACTTGCTGTTCTTCTGGATAGGGACGACCGCAGAGTAAATGTCTTCAACGGTTGAAGGCCACCCTCCTCGTCCTGTAAAATTGTTATAAAATAGTATTGAATAATAATATTCTACCACATTAATTGATTGATTATGGGTACTATACAATAGTAAATAAATTTCTAAATGTTAATTTTAATAGGGAACAGTCGAATTATATACGTTTTATTAGGTTCACTTATTGAGGAAAAATTCTATACAACACTATCTAGACGCAAAGTACCTACTTAACTTACCTAAGCATAGTTTAAGCAAATTGTGTAATGGATTCTAGAATGCGGATAAATATACATAGTACATTTTCTTTTGCAAATACATACTTACATATTAATAATAGAAACGCCTCGACCAATGCAAATATACCTACATATTTATGCATACAAATATTTGCACTGAGTGGCAATTCAAAATTCAATCAGAAATACTCATGACACAAGTGTAACCGCGAGCCCACTTAATAAAATAATCAAGGTTTTGAACTTACCGAAGATTCAAGCACGCGAGCGTGTTTGCTTGTTTTCAGCCGCTTCGACGATGGAGTCTCTGAATCAGAGCCTGTGTCGCTAGCGAATATGTCTTTGCGGGCAGATGATGATGATGCGACAGTCGCCGGTTTTTTTATCCTTTTTGGCTCAGCCTTGGTTTTTAGGCTCAGCTTTGACTTCACCTTTTTAGTTTTGGGTTTTGGGGTTGCGAGACTTTGAGTCTCCACATCGGACTCAAAAAGATTGAAACTTTCCCTAAAAATAAAAGAAAAGGCTATAAGTAATAAATAATACCTCCATTATACCTATAATAACTTATATCTACCTACATACCTACCTCAGTTTTATCTTGATAACTAAAACTTAAATCTATATATTAAGTTTCTATACAATACAAAATTCGATAAAACAGATGAGTGGACTAATATTAAGTTAACTATTGAAAGCAAGCTTACATAGACCTAGTATTCGAACCCGTAACTCTTCTGCGCACACAATATGCCCATTAGGAAATAATTACTAAATATAAATATCGGAGTCAACCAAGATATTTGTGACCAGAAGTAAATGCTATAATCAATCAACCCCTTAGATGGGAATCGAACCCGCAACACTGTCGACCACTTAACCATTGCACCCATCCGTGTAGTTGATAACTAAATACTCGAGGCCTGCTAAACCACCCAAACAAAGCGTAACTAAGTATAAAGTAAGTTATAAAATGATATATAAAAATGTGATAGACACATACATACTTGCTGCAGTAGATGATCAGGCGATGACACTATATTGAACTGATCACAACAAACACCACCAGACGTAATAATGCACAAAATAAAACTGAATAAAATGGTAGATAGAAGAGCAGTTGATTGATTGATTATAAATCTAAGATAGTGATTACATTAGTTTTTGCTAACGTTGTCGAAAGCATTATTATTATTATTTTTTCTAAATTATGTTTTAGCACTGCTGTAATAAGGTATACAATCATATGATCTTCATTAGTCACTATGCACACACCCTGCGATTCCTTTATTTGGACGTGGCGACACTCCGTCGCAGATATACGAGACGAAATTCTAAAAAGGAAATCGTATGTACTTCAACTGCTCGTCACCAATATAAAAAGGGGTCTCTTTAGACTGGTAGTTAACGATTTTATATAACTTACCAAAATAAAATAACCTCTGACATTTTTTAATTGTTATAATTTCAATATAGCTATCAACCGTAATAAATCCGTTATAAATATGAAATAGCATGCTTTAATACTATGATCAGCCAAAAAAAATTGTTAGCAGAAATAACTCTAAGCCGAAATATTAATTTATATGTTAAGTTAAAGTTTTTTTTTTGACATAGGTAGGTAGATCAAAACATAGACTTATTAACTAATAGGTATAATACTTAGTTGATTTATTTCATCCAACAAATTATTATAAATTACTTACTTTTAAATACCAATATTTAGGTAACAGCTTAAAATTATGTGTAGGTAGGTACTTATAGATTGTATAATTATAATGAATAATTAAGAGCGCATTTTCAATATCACATATTATGCATTATATTCACACCTGTTTCTAGGTACGTGAGAATTATATACTTAGATATACTTACCATCAAATTTATAACTCTATGCTGTTATTGAGAATGCATAAGAGAATAAATCAATAACAGTTTTGTCCTCGATTCGGGATTTGAGCCCGAGACCTCATGCACAAGAGCTAGTCATTTGGGGTTTTTTTTTTTTACGTGCGGGAAATCCCCACGGATACCCACCCCTCCGGAGCCGGAGGGGTAGGTTATGTCGGACTCGAACTGACTAAACCGCACGCCGTCTGTGGGTCGATGTGCTAGGCCGGAGGTGAGGTTGTCTTTTGACATATCCCTCGCACCCCGGCTGACCCAGGGCCATTCCTCTCGGTCTGGCCCTCCTCGGGAGGGGGGACCACGCGGTCCCCGACTCGCCCCCGGTATGGGGGGGGGGCGCGCATCGTCCTACGATGCGCGCCGCCGCCGTGGCCTGCTTCTGCTAGGGTGACGAGCGGCTCCACCCGTCTCCCACAGGCCCGCGCTCATGGGGGGCGGAGGTCGGTTTGCGCCCTCCGACGCCCGAGCCGCCTTCGAACGTGGCCAGCGATGTCCGCGAGTCTTTCTCGCTCGCTGCGCCGCGCCCGCTCTGCTGTCTCCTTCACGAGCATGACCTGCTCGCAGAAGGAGGCGCTGGCCGCCCACGCATCCACGCAGCGGACCATCGCCGCGAGCAGGGTGGAGAGCGTGAGCACTCTCACCCCCAGGGCCGTCACAAGCTCCCGCCTCGGCGCTTCAAACGCCGGACACTCGGTGAGCGTGTGCAGCCCCGAGTCCACGCTCGCGTCGCAGTGATGGCACTCGGGCGTTGGCTCTATGCCCATCAGATGCAGGTACCGCCCGAAGTTACCGTGTCCGGTAATGACCTGCGTCTGACGGTACGAGAGGCCACCGTGTGGCCTCTCTAGCCACTCCCCCATGATGGGTCTTACCGCCGCAATCACGGCGTGCCCTGCGCGTGGTTGCTCAAGTCGTAGCTCCCACTCGGTCACCATGGCCCTGTGGAGCCGGGACTTCTCGGCCCAAATTACTTCGGGCTCGGGATCGAGTCCCCGCCTCCGCGCCTCCTTTCGGAACCGATAGAGTGCCGAAAAGGTCCTCGCTTCCAGGATCCGACACCCGCGTAGAGTCTCCTGCAGGAGTCCTCTGGGCCCCTCAGTCATTAGGGGTCACTGCGCCACTGAGACACTCTATAACTACATACAAAAAACATAAATTTTTTTATGGTCAATTATTTCGCAATACCATTCCCATACCTATTTATGAACAAAAATTAGTAAGTTCATACACCTATTTATCTGTTATTGAATACCCAAGGCACGCAAGTTTGAAAGTAGATGAATTACCAACCTATTACGTATATAAACGACAATATTTTTTTCTATAAACAGCTAACGAGCTAACAGAAGCCACTGCTGCTTGGCTTTCATAGTCAAGTTCATTATTTCATTACAACGCGATGTATAAACACGAACGAAGTGTTCGCTCGATTTGTTGAGCACGGGTCAGTCGAACTTGAGAATGTTGTTTATGTTATTATCCCAAGTAGAAACGATAAATTGTACTCCCATTGTTGCTATGGTAGCAGTATGACGAGCCGTCTGTGAATGAAATATTATTAAATCTCTATTACTAATTGAACGCTAATAATAGTTATTCGGGTTTCTGCATCACGCAAAAAAAAAATTTAAAAAAATTTTTTGCGTGATGCAGAAGCCCCAATAATTTTTTGCGTAATGCAGAAGCCCCAATAACTACCTACTCATATGTGTTTTTTTTTATTAAAATGAATAATTGGAAACTAAATATTCTTTATTCCATTGATTTTGTTTCGATTTATTTAATAAATTATATAATTCGAAAAGCTCTTTCAGTTCGAGCATTGAGCAGAATGTCAAATAAAACTAAATTAATAAAAAAGTAGTAAAACTGAATAAAGTAAATATAAAACTGATTTATCGCTAATTATTAATAACTTATCAATGTATCACATTTACCGTGAATTATATATGTACCTTTAGAGGAGGCCTATGTCGAAAGACAAACTGGAGAAAAACGTACCGGTCAAAATATTAGTTTTAAGAAATGACTGTAAAGAACTCAGCAATTAAGGCTTATTTGATTTGATTTGATTTGGTTTGATATGTACCTTATTAACTTCTAAATTACTATAATCTGTCAAACTTAAATTGAAAGGAAAGTACTAAGTTCTTTTTTTCTGGTTCGTGTCCCTATGTGAAAGAAAGAAAGAAAGAAAAAACATTTAATTCAGGACACGCACAATGTACAACCACCAGTTACATAAATGTCATGTAGATTACATGTAAGTTTACACTGTGCGATCCCGTGCTGATTTTGGGGGCGCACAAGGAGTGTGCGGACAATATCGTTTTAGGCTCCGACCGAGCAACACGTATTCCGTAGAACGCTTGTAATTCTAGTTGATTATATAAAAGTGAGAACAACGAATATAGCAGTGTAAAAGTGTTCTTAGTATTTCGAGTGATTAAAAATCAAGTGAATTGTTATCTGGTTGTTTTACCTCCTCGCCCTATTACCTACGCCTTCGTCGGGATGGACCCACACGTGCCTTTAAGTATTTATCATCTAAATTAACAAATATAAACAATATCGATAACAACGGTTTTTTGATTATTAAAATCTAAAAGGTTCCACCGCTAATCGTAGAGGGCGTGACTGAGCCATACAGCGGCCAATCAGAGGCCGTTTTGCACTATTCTAACACTGTTTTGGTTCAGATTCGATATACTAGTCACTTTAACACAAGAAACACTGTTTATTTCGATTGTTTTGTAAATCGTAATCAACTATACACAAGCACAATTGTACTGTTCGTCTGTCACAAATATTGTCTGTCGCGAACATCTCTCCCGCCGTGCAGCAGAGTGAGGCACGGCCGCTTGTGATGCTGCATCTACGATGATAGACCGCAAGCCAGCGACAGGTTCTCATGACCAATCGCCTCCCGGGAGATACTTCGTACAGTGGTTAAGAAAGTTAAATCATGAATTTTCGTGGTTGTCAGCTGGCACTTTGTCGGTGGGGTAAGCAGAGGTGACCGCTCAAGCATGTAAAAAAATGAAAAAAATTCAGTCATTTCCTCCCGGCTGAAATTTGGCTAAATTACAGTTAAGCCAATGTCTAAAAGGAAAAAATTTTCAGCTGCTCATATCGCGGCGGAAAACCTGTCAGCTGGTGACCTAAAGTTGTAAAAAAAATTAAAATCGTCAGTCATTTCCTCCCGGCTCAAAATTGGCTAAAATATAGTTAAGCCAATACCTTGAAGGAAAAAAATTGTCAGCTGGCCATATCGCGGTGGAATACGCGTCAGCTGGTGACTAAAAGTTCAAAAAGTTGTATGAAAAATTAAAATTGTCAGTCATTTTCTCCCGGCTCAAAATTGGCCAAAATATAGTTGAGCCAATACCTTGAAGGATATAATTTGTCAGCTGCGCATACCGCGGTGGAAAACGCCTCAGCTGGTGACGTGGCCAAAATTCAGTCATTTTCTGCTGTCATGTTCAAAATTGACCAAAATACAGTAGAGTCAATGCCTTGAAGGACAAGAAATGTAAGCTGCAAATGCCCCGGTGGAAAATGCATCAGCTGGTCACGTGACAAAATTCAGTCATTTCCTCCCGGCTCTAAATTGACTAAAATACAGATAATCCAATACCTTGAAGGTAATCAATCGTCAGCTGGCCATGCCGCGGTGGAAAATGCGTCAGCTGGTCATGTGACAAAATTCAGTTATCTCCTCTCGGCTCAAAATTTGCCAAAATACAGTTAAGCCAATACCTTGAAGGACCAAACTTGTCAGCTGCCCATATCGCGGTGGAATACGCGTCAGCTGTTGACCAAACGTTGTATGAAAAATTAAAATCGTCAGTCATTTCCTCTCGACTCAAAATTGGCCAAAATATAATTGAGACAACACCTTGAAGGAAATAAATTGTCAGCTGCGCATACCGCGGTGGAAAACGCCGCAACTGGTGACGTGGCCTAAATTCTGTCATTTCCTCCCGATTCAAAATTGGTCAAAATACAGTTCAGCCAATGCCTTGAAGGACAAGAATTGTCAGCTGCAAATGCCCTGGTGGAAAATGCATTAGCTAGTTATCTGGCCAAGTTCCGTCATTTCCTCCCGGCCCAAAATTTGCCAAAATATAGTTGAGCCAACACCTTGAAGGAAATAAATTGTCAGCAGCGCATACCGCGGTGGAAAACGCCTCAGCTGGTGACGTGGCCTAAATTCTGTCATTTCCTCCCGATTCAAAATTGGTCAAAATACAGTTCAGCCAATGCCTTGAAGGACAAGAATTGTCAGCTGCAAATGCCCTGGTGGAAAATGCATCAGCTAGTTATCTGGCCAAGTTCCGTCATTTCCTCCCGGCCCAAAATTTGCCAAAATATAGTTGAGCCAACACCTTGAAGGAAATAAATTGTCAGCTGCGCATACCGCGGTGGAAAACGCCTCAGCTGGTGACGTGGCCTAAATTCAGTCATTTTTTCCTGGTTCAAAATTGGCTAAAATACAGGCGATCCAATGCTGGATCGCCTGTATTGACATTGAAGGAAATAAAACGATAACTGACATCAATATAGTTGACTTCTCTTACATACTTGTTACTTTGATTTTATTTTTTGTATTTTGTTCCATCTTTCGAATTGTTACTTATTTTTTTTTTATTGCGTGGTTTCTTTTATTTACTTTATTTCTTTATTTAATGTTATGTTGTGTTGTATGTGTGTGACGTCACGAGTGGTCCCATCTGAAAACCAGCGCAGCGCATAATTTTATCGTTATGCGTAGCAATTATGCTGAGATGGGGCCATATTCGGGATCGCACAGTGTAAACTTACATGTAATCTACATGACATTTATGTAACTGGTGGTTGTACATTGTGCGTGTCCTGAATTAAATGTTTTTTCTTTCTTTCTTTCTTTCACATAGGGACACGAACCAGAAAAAAAGAACTTAGTACTTTCCTTTCAATTTAAGTTTGACAGATTATAGTAATTTAGAAGTTAATAAGGTACATATCAAACCAAATCAAATCAAATCAAATAAGCCTTAATTGCTGAGTTCTTTACAGTCATTTCTTAAAACTAATATTTTGACCGGTACGTTTTTCTCCAGTTTGTCTTTCGACATAGGCCTCCTCTAAAGGTACAGTCAGCCTCGTAAGTTGATTAACACTAACATACACAAATCTTTTATAAAATTGTAAAATATGTATTCATTTTTCATGTTTTATATAGTTTTGTAGTCCCCATAGCACTAAGTAAATATTTTTAATGTTTCATTTCATTAAATTATGAGAGGATTAGCAGCCACAGTGATCAATAAATTAGATTTTGTTAAGCTACTTTTGGAGTTGACTGTACATATATAATTCACGGTAAATGTGATACATTGATAAGTTATTAATAATTAGCGATAAATCAGTTTTATATTTACTTTATTCAGTTTTACTACTTTTTTATTAATTTAGTTTTATTTGACATTCTGCTCAATGCTCGAACTGAAAGAGCTTTTCGAATTATATAATTTATTAAATAAATCGAAACAAAATCAATGGAATAAAGAATATTTAGTTTCCAATTATTCATTTTAATAAAAAAAAACACATATGAGTAGGTAGTTATTGGGGCTTCTGCATTACGCAAAAAATTATTGGGGCTTCTGCATCACGCAAAAAAAAAATTAAAAAAAATTCTTTATTCCATTGATTTTGTTTCGATTTATTTAATAAATTATATAATTCGAAAAGCTCTTTCAGTTCGAGCATTGAGCAGAATGTCAAATAAAACTAAATTAATAAAAAAGTAGTAAAACTGAATAAAGTAAATATAAAACTGATTTATCGCTAATTATTAATAACTTATCAATGTATCACATTTACCGTGAATTATATATGTACCTTTAGAGGAGGCCTATGTCGAAAGACAAACTGGAGAAAAACGTACCGGTCAAAATATTAGTTTTAAGAAATGACTGTAAAGAACTCAGCAATTAAGGCTTATTTGATTTGATTTGATTTGGTTTGATATGTACCTTATTAACTTCTAAATTACTATAATCTGTCAAACTTAAATTGAAAGGAAAGTACTAAGTTCTTTTTTTCTGGTTCGTGTCCCTATGTGAAAGAAAGAAAGAAAGAAAAAACATTTAATTCAGGACACGCACAATGTACAACCACCAGTTACATAAATGTCATGTAGATTACATGTAAGTTTACACTGTGCGATCCCGAATATGGCCCCATCTCAGCATAATTGCTACGCATAACGATAAAATTATGCGCTGCGCTGGTTTTCAGATGGGACCACTCGTGACGTCACACACATACAACACAACATAACATTAAATAAAGAAATAAAGTAAATAAAAGAAACCACGCAATAAAAAAAAAATAAGTAACAATTCGAAAGATGGAACAAAATACAAAAAATAAAATCAAAGTAACAAGTATGTAAGAGAAGTCAACTATATTGATGTCAGTTATCGTTTTATTTCCTTCAATGTCAATACAGGCGATCCAGCATTGGATCGCCTGTATTTTAGCCAATTTTGAACCAGGAAAAAATGACTGAATTTAGGCCACGTCACCAGCTGAGGCGTTTTCCACCGCGGTATGCGCAGCTGACAATTTATTTCCTTCAAGGTGTTGGCTCAACTATATTTTGGCAAATTTTGGGCCGGGAGGAAATGACGGAACTTGGCCAGATAACTAGCTGATGCATTTTCCACCAGGGCATTTGCAGCTGACAATTCTTGTCCTTCAAGGCATTGGCTGAACTGTATTTTGACCAATTTTGAATCGGGAGGAAATGACAGAATTTAGGCCACGTCACCAGCTGAGGCGTTTTCCACCGCGGTATGCGCTGCTGACAATTTATTTCCTTCAAGGTGTTGGCTCAACTATATTTTGGCAAATTTTGGGCCGGGAGGAAATGACGGAACTTGGCCAGATAACTAGCTAATGCATTTTCCACCAGGGCATTTGCAGCTGACAATTCTTGTCCTTCAAGGCATTGGCTGAACTGTATTTTGACCAATTTTGAATCGGGAGGAAATGACAGAATTTAGGCCACGTCACCAGTTGCGGCGTTTTCCACCGCGGTATGCGCAGCTGACAATTTATTTCCTTCAAGGTGTTGTCTCAATTATATTTTGGCCAATTTTGAGTCGAGAGGAAATGACTGACGATTTTAATTTTTCATACAACGTTTGGTCAACAGCTGACGCGTATTCCACCGCGATATGGGCAGCTGACAAGTTTGGTCCTTCAAGGTATTGGCTTAACTGTATTTTGGCAAATTTTGAGCCGAGAGGAGATAACTGAATTTTGTCACATGACCAGCTGACGCATTTTCCACCGCGGCATGGCCAGCTGACGATTGATTACCTTCAAGGTATTGGATTATCTGTATTTTAGTCAATTTAGAGCCGGGAGGAAATGACTGAATTTTGTCACGTGACCAGCTGATGCATTTTCCACCGGGGCATTTGCAGCTTACATTTCTTGTCCTTCAAGGCATTGACTCTACTGTATTTTGGTCAATTTTGAACATGACAGCAGAAAATGACTGAATTTTGGCCACGTCACCAGCTGAGGCGTTTTCCACCGCGGTATGCGCAGCTGACAAATTATATCCTTCAAGGTATTGGCTCAACTATATTTTGGCCAATTTTGAGCCGGGAGAAAATGACTGACAATTTTAATTTTTCATACAACTTTTTGAACTTTTAGTCACCAGCTGACGCGTATTCCACCGCGATATGGCCAGCTGACAATTTTTTTCCTTCAAGGTATTGGCTTAACTATATTTTAGCCAATTTTGAGCCGGGAGGAAA
The DNA here is from genome assembly GCA_949126895.1 of Eilema caniola. Taxonomy (NCBI): domain Eukaryota; kingdom Metazoa; phylum Arthropoda; class Insecta; order Lepidoptera; family Erebidae; genus Eilema; species Eilema caniola. The sequence continues at coordinate 2,263,974 of OX421461.1, read as the reverse complement.
TGACTGACGATTTTAATTTTTTTTACAACTTTAGGTCACCAGCTGACAGGTTTTCCGCCGCGATATGAGCAGCTGACAATTTTTTTCCTTTTAGACATTGGCTTAACTGTAATTTAGCCAAATTTCAGCCGGGAGGAAATGACTGAATTTTTTTCATTTTTTTACATGCTTGAGCGGTCACCTCTGCTTACCCCACCGACAAAGTGCCAGCTGACAACCACGAAAATTCATGATTTAACTTTCTTAACCACTGTACGAAGTATCTCCCGGGAGGCGATTGGTCATGAGAACCTGTCGCTGGCTTGCGGTCTATCATCGTAGATGCAGCATCACAAGCGGCCGTGCCTCACTCTGCTGCACGGCGGGAGAGATGTTCGCGACAGACAATATTTGTGACAGACGAACAGTACAATTGTGCTTGTGTATAGTTGATTACGATTTACAAAACAATCGAAATAAACAGTGTTTCTTGTGTTAAAGTGACTAGTATATCGAATCTGAACCAAAACAGTGTTAGAATAGTGCAAAACGGCCTCTGATTGGCCGCTGTATGGCTCAGTCACGCCCTCTATGATTAGCGGTGGAACCTTTTAGATTTTAATAATCAAAAAACCGTTGTTATCGATATTGTTTATATTTGTTAATTTAGATGATAAATACTTAAAGGCACGTGTGGGTCCATCCCGACGAAGGCGTAGGTAATAGGGCGAGGAGGTAAAACAACCAGATAACAATTCACTTGATTTTTAATCACTCGAAATACTAAGAACACTTTTACACTGCTATATTCGTTGTTCTCACTTTTATATAATCAACTAGAATTACAAGCGTTCTACGGAATACGTGTTGCTCGGTCGGAGCCTAAAACGATATTGTCCGCACACTCCTTGTGCGCCCCCAAAATCACGTGTTCGCCATTTGTAAAGATGGCGTTCTACTCGACCGGAAGTCACGTGTCCGCCAAGCAACAGAGTTCCGTATTACGCCAGAGTGAATTTGTAAAATCACTCTAATTAAAATTAGTAATTAACGTGCCGCTTAATCAATTAATAGTTGACTCGCCGTCGAATTAATAATTGACGCGCCGTCACGGCCAGACTGACACGTCGCTCGTCCTCGTGCGACTTGTAGCGATAATTACTCTGTAAAGAAATAAATGAGGCTTTAATTTCTTAAAAGATTACGCTCGCCCATCGCTGACTTTCATCGTCGCGAACCGTCAGTACCAATGGACCGGACCACCACTCGTTGGTGTTCTTTGGCCACAAACCAGTCAAACCGGGCAGCCACTCATTGGTGCCTTTACGACTATGAACTAGTTGGATCGGGCAACCACTCATTGGTGCCCCTGCGACCATTAACCGGTCGGACCCTGGGCAACCACTCCTTGGTGCCCCTGCGACCATAAACCGGTCGGACCCTGGGCGACCACTCATTGGTGCCCCCGCGACCATAAACTGGTCGCACTCTGGGCGACCACTCATTGGTGCCCCTGCGACTATAAACCAGTCGGACACCGGGCGACCACTCATCGGTGCCTTTGCGGCTATAAAGCCATCGGGCCGGGCGACCACTCATTACATTACACACTTTGGACACTGAAACTAGTCAAACCAGTCTGAATACGAATGTGAGTTTTTGGTTACTTACGATGTTATTCAGTGTCTGAGGCGGGTGGACTTGCAGTCATAGTGCGAGAACTGGCCACTGACAACGTATCGCTATCGTCACCAGATGAGACCAGCCCCCCTCCTGATCGTGGACTGCCGTCTCGGCTTCCTCATTAAGTAAGCTGTCGCTCGCTTCAATTAGTCCCTCATAGCCACCGGGTACCGCACGTAAATTTTCATGGGAGTACTTGTACGATCGGTTTGACCCACTAATATGTCTAAGTTCGTATCTATCGTTCTCTAATACCCGAGTTATAATGAATGGGCCCTTGAATTTTTTTTCTAATTTGGTTTGATTACGTTCACTACATTTGATGTAAACGAAATCACCTTCTGAAAATGGTCTGATGCGCGCTCTTCCACGATTAAAACTCTGCGTTTCGGCGTCTGCCGCATTTGAGATGTTTTTTGAAGCGTTCTCACGGACTTCATCTAGGTCAATACGGGTTTCGGGTTCTGAATTAGGTGATATACGTGCTAACCCTAACGACTGGGAACGTAGACCGAACATTAATTCGGTGGGCGCGTAACCTGTCACTCGAGAACGGGTACTATTCAGTGCCAACTGTACGTTGGGGAGCTCATCACGCCACACTTTATTCGAATCATTCTCTATAATAGTCAGCAAGCTTTTAAGTGTACGCATCACGCGTTCCACTTGTCCGTTTGCTCTACTGGTACCTGCGCTGATGAAGTGCATTTCTATATTTTGGTCTGAACAGAAATTTTTGAACTCAGTGCTAGTGTAACATCGTCCTTGGTCGGCTATAATCCTCTTGGGTGCCCCGAAAAGGTATACGGCGGAATTGAGCGCTATTGCACACGTGGCGTCTATTGAGATGGTATATTCGAGAAGTACAAACTTTGTAAAGGCATCAATGATAACGGATGCGTACTCTTTCCGATCGCTTTTGCCGCTCAGTTTACCTGTCATGTCCACGTGAATGGTATCCCAGGGTATCGATGGTTTCGGAATTGGGTGCAGTCTGATTTGTTGAGCTCCCGAACACCCTTTCGACGCTTTGCAAACAATGCACGAATCAACAAACTTGCGGACCTGTTTGGACATTTGTGGGAACCAATATTGCTCGTAAATCTTGTCGAGAGTTTTGTCTGCTCCTAAGTGCTGAATTTCAGTGTGAACGTGACTGATTAGGGTCCATATTAAAGAACGCGGAACTACTGGAAGCCATGAACTTGTTTTGTTTCTCTCGATTTTTCTGTAGAGGATGCCGTTACGCACGTCGTACGTGTGAGAGAGACATTCTGGCAACTCACGGTTCTCGTGTTTGGCAATAAGATCTCGAATTTCGCTATCACGTTTTTGTTCTACACTAATCCAACCCTCATGGAGTTCTACGAGGGAAATTACTTTATTCTGTCGTGTCGGCACAATCTGATTATTTTTAGGAAGACATGACTGCGCTCTGGGTAGGGGATTTCGAGATAAAAAGTCGGCGTGTTCCATGCAACCCCCTTGCTTATGGATGATATCAAAATCGTACGCTTGCAGAATAGCCCACCATCGGTGAACACGGGGAGTGAGGTCGGTTTTCGACTTAGAAGCTTTTAACGAATTACAATCCGTGAATACGGTGAAATGTTGACCATATAAATAATGACGAAAGTTTTCTACCGCTCTAACGACTGCCATAGTCTCCAATTCATAAGAATGGTAGCGCGATTCTACATCGGTTGTTCGATGACTGAAGTAATAAACTACATATGGGGCACCGTTTTTCCTTTGAATCAAGATAGCTCCATACCCATCTGCACTTGCGTCAGTATGAAGTTCTATAGGTTATTCGGGATTAAATATGGTCAAAACCGGTTCTGACGCGAGGATGTGTACGATTTTCTGATGGATATCGTTGTGAGCCGCGGTCCATTTTATGGCCCCCTTATGCTTAGTGAGAGGATAGAGAGGTCCTACAATTCGAGTATACCCGGGTATGAATCTTCGATCTTCCTGGTGGAGAAGAATAGGGCCACTCCATTTCTTCCCAGGAATTGTAGAAGGCGACTAAGGGAGAAGGCTGTTCTTCATTCAACAGTAACCATAGGGTCCACGACAAAGTGTCTGCTTGATGGCTATAGGCTGGCACCTTATTTCATGGAACCAACAATCATAGTGAAATTTGGTTGAATACTATGTATGTAAGAAAAAGAAAAAAATTATACTTACAAAAGTTTATCTCTTTAAACCAATACTATCTTTCAAATTAAGTATATTCATACACCATTATAACAATCTGCATCACTATTAAATGCACTAATGTAGGTACCTACTTTAAATTTTACTTTCATCTCGTCGTTTAACTCAATTTAAGTACAAGTGTATTCATTTCTCTCGCTTATTGAGATTTCTCCCACTCATTAGCATCACTTATGTAATGTATAACCGTTTGTTTACCGTTTATCTGCGTAAATGCTGAAAGTTTTATCACAGAGTGACTAATGTACTACGGCTTTTATTTTATATAAATTGAGAATGAAGATGAGGTTAAACGTATGTGATTGTTCAAAAAAAATGTCATACGCCTCATAAGCTGTATTTTGACATGTTTGTTCTAATCTAAGACACAAAGTACTTCTAACACGTGCTCGGCTACATCGGCGACTGCAACTACGAAAATCAATCAATTGCATACAGTTTTAAGGTTGAGCTTAGAATGGCTGCAATCATAATCGCTTTGTAAGGTGACGTCACCCTCTCAACGTTGTCGCATGACGTCACGTCATGTTTCTAAGGCGGGCTAGGGCTGAAAGTAAATTTTATTGTCATAAAAAGTTATCGACACAGACAGGTTAGGGATCTACGTACGTTATCGATAAATCTTGTCAGAGAGTTAAATTTTATTTGGTGGCTTTTAAAATTATTATATTGGTGTTCTTAAGTTCTTAAAAGAATATAGTTTAACTAAGTGTTCGCGACAGACAGTATTTGTGACAGACGAACGGTACAATTGTGATTGTGTATAGTTGATTACGATTTACAAAACAATCGAAATAAATAGTGTTTCTTATGTAAAGTGACTAGTATATCGAATCTGAACCAAAACAGTGTTAGAATAGTGCAAAACAGCCTCTGATTGGCCACTATATGGCTCAGTCACGCCCTCTACGATTAGCGGTGGAATCTTTTAGATTTTAAGAATCAAAAAACCATTGTTATCGATATTGTTTATATTTGTTAATTTAGATGATAAATACTTATTAAACGTGTATAAAAAATATATGTAATAGAAATAGAAAACCGTACCTAACATTTAACAACATACTTTGTTTTCGTTGTCTCAAAATGCGTCTAAACGATCACAGATGCCCAATTAGGAAATGTGGAATTGATAATTGTATAGCTTCTCATAATAGATTGTTACACTATGTTAAGAAAACCCGTACAGAACCGAAACCAGACACGCATGAGGAAACAGTCGCCAGTTCGAGCTCAAAATCATCAAAACAGGCTTTCCTGAAAATAGCGCCAGTTAGGCTTTCAGGACCGGCGGGAGAGGTGTTGACGTACGCTCTCCTAGACGACGGGTCAACTATTTCATTGATAGATGAAGACATCGCTGCCAAGCTGGGAGCCAGAGGTAAGACAGAACCATTTACCATTAAGGCTATCGGGGACACAGCGATAGACCTACCGGACTCACGAAGACTTGAAGACTACATAGGTAACCCCGAAGGAACTAGCATACCACTGTCTGTTAGAACAGTTCCGAAGGTGCACCAATCATCACAGACAATTAGTGAGACAGACTTACAGGATTGTAAGCATCTCGAAGACATAAAAGATCAGCTTATGTACACAGCGGCAACCCCGAAGGTTCTCATAGGCCAAGACAACTAGCAATTATTAATATCTAGCTATATTAAACGGGGACACCGCCAACAGCCAGTCGCCTCACTCACAGCGTTAGGATGGGTGTTACACGGATGCCATGGTAGAATATTAGGTCAAACAGTACATTTTGTTAATCGTCTCTCAGCCGCTGATGACAGCATAGATACTCAATTGAAACAATATTTTTCACTTGAATCGCTTCTTTTAAACCCGCGTCGACCGAGCTCCGACCCTGAAAAGCAAGCCGAAGATATATTAAATCAGAATACAGTACAGTTGACAGATGGTCGCATACAGACAGCCCTCTTATGGAAAAAAGAGGATGATGTGATGCCTGATAGCTATCAAAACGCTATGAGCAGGCTCACGTCAATAGAAAAGAAGCTTGACCGCACTCCAGATCTTAAAGCCGCATATACAGCACAGATGGAGTCTCTCATACAGAAGGGATATGCAGAGGAAGCTCCGAAGTAAGCCAGACCAGGTAGGACCTGGTACCTGCCTCATTTCGACGTTCACAATCCAAGTAAGCCTAACAAAATTCGTATAGTACACGATGCTGCTGCCAAGTCAGGGGGAATGTCCCTGAACGACTTCCTGCTCACCGGACCAGATCTGCTGCAGTCGCTGCCAGGTATAATGATGCGTTTCCGCCGTCACCGAGTCGCCGTCACAGCTGACATCACTGAGATGTTTATGCAGGTACAGGTACGTCCTGAAGATCGAGACGCCCTGAGTTACCTATGGAGATGAGACCGGCGGGAGGGCGCACCTACTGAATACAGAATGAAGTCGTTAATATTCAGAGCAGCCAGTTCACCGTGCACAGCGATCTTCGCAAAAAACTGGAACGCGAAACAGTACGTGTTGCAGTATCCCGAAGCAGTAGCAGCCATAGTTGATAGTCACTATATGGATGACTACCTACATAGTTTCCCGAACGAGGCAGAGGCAGTTCGTATATCAACACAGGTACGTGATATACACAGCAAAGCTAAATTCGAGCTCACCAAATGGGTCTCGAACTCCGCGACGGTCGCTAGATAATTAGAAAACAATCCGGGCCGCGCGGAGATAGTCAATATAACACAGACAGAACAGAATGAGAAAATCCTAGGTCTAATGTGGGATCCTTCTACCGACGAACTCAGTTTTAATTTAAAATTAGCCAGATTACCTAAAGATCTTGTTCGAAGCACCACACCGACTAAAAGAGAGGCCTTAAAAATAGTAATGTCTCTATATGACCCACTCGGACTCGCGTCACCAGTAACCATAAGAGCCAAGCAGATATTACAGGAAGCGTGGCGCCTAGGTACAGACTGGGATCAAACATTGGACGACAAGCTCCTCACACAATGGAGGACTTGGACAGAGCATCTACAGGCACTGAAAGATGTCAAGATACCTAGATGCTACCCAGCAGTGCAATTCTCTAACTTCAACATCGACGCCACAACGATTCGACAACGATGTCCCGCGGGTGTGCTTGAATTTGGTATTCTCTAACTGTACACTAGCGCCATAGGCTCTAAGATGTGCCGTACGATGTAGGAACTCCTCGACAACAACATCCTCAAAATCGACTGTGATTCGTTTCAACCTACAGCTCAACCTTAAAACTGATTGTGATTGGTTGATTTTTGTAGTTGCAGTTGCCGATGTTTGGCCGATGTGAGTACATCTTGGCATATCATGTCAAACACGTATAATCTCATCTTCATCCTCAATATAATTAAAATAAATGAAAAGCTTTCAACATTTACGCAGACAAAGAGTAAAAGTTATGTAGTTAAAGTAGCATTTGTATAAGTGATGCTGATGATTGGCAGAAATCTCGAGAAGTGAGGAAAAATGAATACTTATTTACTATAAATTTACATCGAGGCAAATGCTGAGACGAAAGTAAAATTTAAATAATGATTATATAGGACAAAAGGTACATTTTAGTGCATGTGATAGTGATGCAGATTGGCATTATGAACAAAAACGGTAGGTACCTACTATACATGGTAGTTTTGTATTTTATATTCCAACACAGTGATAAAAGATCATTTAGATACTCTTATCCGTAATGGTGAATAAATATACTTAATTTATACGATAGTATTGGTTAAAAAAGATAAGTTATAACACATACATGCATAGTATTCACTCAAATTTCGCTATGACTGTGGAATTGAGAACAGCCTTCTCCCTTAGTCGCCTTTTACAGTTCCTGGGAAGAAATGGAGTGGCCCTATTCTTCTCCACCGGGACCAACATATTTTTTACATTCTGTTCCCGCTACCCATAGAAACATATTCCCAAGGTAGAAAGTACCATAATGTGTTATTCCAGACTATAAGCTATTCCTGTACCAAACCACAGATTACCTAATTGACTAAATAGCTAGATTCGTTCTGCTATTAGAATGTTATAGAATAATAAACATCTTCACAAACTTTCACATAATCTTGCTTGTATCCCTGGAGGGTTAGGGGCAGGTGAATTAACACCTACATTTCATTGATCATTGTAATAAATAGAGGGTGAGCCTATTACCATATTCCAGGTACTATGGCTGACTTGAGTCATGTGGTTGTCTGAGGCTGGGTCGGAGCTGTATATATCTATCTGATGATAAACAGCCCTATCTCTTAGTTGCCTTGTATTTATATAATATTGGTAGGAAATAAGTAGAATAGGATTTAAGAAAACACAAAACAAACAATAGTATGCACAATATACTGATTTATTACAATAAACATTAATATAAATAAATTTTTGATTTTATTGTAATTCTCAAAGAACCTACTGACATTGTTCACTTACTGAGAAACCTAATTGGGTGCAAATTAATTATAATAAAAAAGAATATGTATGTACCTAATATGTATATAAAGAACAATACAGTATTATATATTATATCAAAATATTATGATTAGAGGATAATTTTGTGATCACTTCTCAGGAAATGTGAAGCATACCTACCTCATGAGCCCTTTATTGAACCCGGTTGCTGGAACTCCTTTGTTATAAGGAATGCCAGTATTATGCTTGGAACAGTGTGCAGAGTGGTTTAGTTAGATGCCTATTTGGATTAGATTTTTGACGTTGACAATAAAAGATTTTTGCAGATTTTAATTTTTTATTTAAACCCCTATAAGCTAACACCTGATTGATACTCACAGAACTGTCTGTTATGCTTCCACACCACAACTACTAGAGTAAATTTATTACTTTATTGCAAAACCTCTATGTAATTAGGTACTACAAGTTTTACCAGTCAAGAGATGAAAGACAGTTTGAGTATGAACATACATATTATTATGATAACTGAACTGACTAAAAACAATCTGAATGATAGACACTGAACTTCAAAACATGAGCACTTCACTCTCCAATATATTCCTTTAATAAACTCTTAGGCTAGGCTTGCCAGTTCTGCGGGAGTTATTATTTATTGGACGATTTCGTGGTGCTGTGAAATAAAAATATTAATTAATTATATGTTACTCAAATAGCGTTAACGAATAATGAGAATTAATGAAAAACATTCAATTCTTACTTGTACTTGGATTTATATGCTTTTTTGGGAGAATGTTTTGCAAGATTTTGAATATTGCACCTTCATTCACATCGTAAGAACTGTTTCGGTTTGGCTTCTGTCGTAAAATACTTCAATTTCTTCTAATTTTAATTGTTTTTGCAGTAGAATAACCAAAATATTGTTGATATAATATTACACATCGGCCGACAATATGATTTTCAGGTTATGTTTTGTATTTGTTTTGACGTTGCATAACGATAGGCATGTGATATACCTGATACATTCAATACCCGGCCTTAAAGGTATGGGTATTTCCGTATAACTGGTACGAAAACCCAGTATCAAGTCTACCTATAGGTATGTTCTGGGCTGACCTTAGCGAATCAAACTTATGCGACCTTTGAAACATGTTCACGAATTATATTTTAGCTTATCTACCTATACTCATCCTATACCTTATAACTTAGAACTGTCAGGTAAGAGTATTTTTATAATAATGATATGAATTACGAATGTTTTTTTTACCACTTAGGTGACCGAAAAGCGCACGGCCCATCTGAGGGATAGTGTTTAACGTGACAGGGCAGTGTGGCGCGTGGCTATTTAACCACCGGCACGGATCTAAATCGCGAATGAATATAGTCTTATGTTATTAAAGAAAAAAATATCATTGTATACCAAGTGTAAACTTGAGAGTAAAATCTTTTTTTTGGCCGTAAAGATATAAACAGCGCAACGGTTTTTGGACCTAACCTAAGTTGCGAGAGAAACGCGCGGATTGTTTAGATATTATAAATTATTGGTGGATTTGAACTCGTCTACCGGCGCTATCCTCAAGAGACACCCAAAAAACGCTTACTTAAGCACGTTTTGAACACATTTTGGGTCCAAGATACGTGGCACGGGTTACACTATAGATACTTTTCAAATCGAGCATGAAAGGGAGGCGCCGTGACCTTTACGTGGCTTAGTGAATGGCGGGTGCGTGGTGCAGCGGGTGCGCTATAGAATGGAGACCGTACTGTCACACGATTTTGTTGGATCGGATGCGGGTTCAGTATCTACATACCCGGTATGCGTACTGCCATGATCATACTGGGTATATTATAGCTATACAAGTATTACGCCTCATCCCTACATATCGTATAGATACCATTCATTCAAACTACGTCATCCTTTATAGAGAATGTGATTGGTTAATCCTAGGCACAACCAAGGCACAACGATGAAAGAGTTTGTGATTCGTTACATCGTTGAGCTCGCCCTTAATATCAATTGTCATTGGTTGATCCGGCGTGGATGTAAGCATCGATGCGCGCAATGTTGCGAGAAAGTTAGAGAATTGCACTCCAGGATACACCGACCCTCAGTCGCTACAGCTACACGTCTTCACAGATGCCAGCGAAGCAGCCTACGCCGCGGCCTTGTACTGGAGAACCGTCAGCCACGAAGGACAGGTGAGTGTTAGTCTCGTTATAGCAAAGGCGAGGGTGACGCCACTGAAAATCACGTCCATACCCAGACTAGAACTACAGGCCGCGGTGATGGGAACGCGACTAGCGACTGCAGTGACAGAAAGCCACAGCGTCACACCTGACAGCATAACCTACTGGACCGACAGTAAGACCGTACTCACATGGGTAAGAAAAGGCTCCAGATCATATAAACCATTTGTTGCACATCGAATAGCTGACATAGAAGAAAATACAAAAATAGATGACTGGAAATGGCTGCCCTCTAAACTAAACATCGCGGACGCGGCCACTCGCGACGCTCCCGCTAACTTTGATTCACAGCACGAGTGGTACAGCGGTCCGGCCTTCCTATATAGAGAGCCAGAGGAATGGCCAACAGAGAAGCCTACAGCAGCAGAGCAGGTCAACTCCATGTCACTCAAAATTAACGTAAGTGCAAGCATACCGAACATAAATAGATTTTCAAGATGGGAGAGACTCTTACGCACCACTGCTCGGGTGCTACAATTTATAGATTTGTTGAAACCTAACAGAACACATCAAGTGGCCTACAAAAGAACCACAAAAAACCGAGAGAAGGATCCCGACTGGCGCAACACCGATCGGCAGGTGAGAATAGATAAAGGGTCAGCATTGCCTAAAGTAACTGTACCTACTGAGAATTACAGAACTCTCACCGCCGACTACATTAGATAGCCGAGCGCCTTTTAATTAAAACTATACAGTCCGACTCGTTTGCACAAGAGATGCAACGATTAAGTAAACAGGAAGAGATACAGGCCGACAGCAGACTCCTAGGTCTCCGTGTTGAAATGCTGGATGGAGTGCTGGTACTACACATCCGAATAGCAGCCGCCGAGGATGTGTCCGACGAGGTAAAACGGCCACCGATAATAGATGGTGAGCATAAAATTACCAAATTATATATAGACTGGACACATCGTAAGCTGCATCACAGTGGCACAGAGACCACCATCAACGAGATTCGCCAACACTACTGGGTGATAAAACTACGACCGACTACAAAGTCGGTGATTAACCAATGCTTAAGTTGTAGAATCAGAAAATCGCAGCCGCCAGAGCCAACCACTGGCGACCACCCGAGGACCCGCCTTGCGCACCACCGCAGGCCATTCACCTACACCGGGCTCGATTACTTCGGGCCAGTCAGCGTGACCGTTGGGCGACAGCACCAGAAGCGCTACGTCGCGCTATTCACCTGCCTGACTTCCCGGGCGGTCCACCTTGAGGTCGCCGCCAGCCTGAGCGCGGACTCCGCAATACTGGCTTTGCGGAGGTTCATCGCGCGCCGAGGCTGCCCCGCTGAGATCTACTCAGACAACGGCACCAACATGCACGGTGCCGAGCGCGAGATGCGCGAGGCCGTGCCTTGCGAAGCCGCTGAACGAGGCATCGTGTGGCGCTTCATCACCCCCTCTGCCCCCTTTATGGGGGGTGTATGGGAGCGCCTTGTCCGCTGCGTTAAGACCGCTCTCATCATGGTCTTACACGAGCGCCATCCCCATGAAGAGATGCTCTCCACTCTGCTGTGTGAGGTGGAATACACAGTCAACAGCCGCCCCCTCACACACGTCTCTGTTAGCCTTGAGGATGACGAGGCTGTCACCCCGAACCACATCCTGCTCAGTGGTTCATCCCGACTGCCTTCACTGGGCGAGTTCGACTCGTCCGACGCTGACACCGGGAAGCAGTGGCGACGCGCTCAGGCGCTCGCCGACATGTTCTGGCGCCGATGGGTGCGCGAGTACCTTCCCGAATTGCAACACCGGCGGGAGCCCCATGGATCGGGCCCACGCATCGAGGTCGGCGACCCAGTGCTGATCGCCGACGGACAGCTGCCTCGCAACACTTGGCCGAGGGGTCGAGTCACCGCAGTCTACCCAGGCGCCGACGGTCAAATCCGGACCGTTGAGGTGCGCACAGCTGGGGGCGTGCTCAAGCGCCCCACGAAAAAGATAGTCCCGCTGCCGAAATAGTGTCGCTCATGGTCCACGAGCCACATTTAAATTTGGTCAATGATTTCCTCCCGGGAGATACTTCGTACAGTGGTTAAGGAAGCTAAATCATGAATTTTCGTGGTTGTCAGCTGGCACTTTGTCGGTGAGGTAAGCAGCGGTGACCGCTCAAACATGTAAAAAAATGAAAAAAATTCAGTCATTTCCTCCCGGCTGAAAATTGGCTAAATTACAGTTAAGTCAATGTCTTGAAGGAAAAAAATTGTCAGCTGCTCATATCGCGATGGAAAACCTGTCAGCTGGTGACCTAAAGTTGTATAAAAAATTAAAATCGTCAGTCATTTCCTCCCGGCTCAAAATTGGCTAAAATACAGTTAAGCCAATACCTTGAAGGAAAAAAATTGTCAGCTGGCCAAATCACGGTGGAATAAGCGTCAGCTAGTGATCAAACGTTCAAAAAGTTGTATGAAAAATTAAAATCGTCAGTCATTTCCTTCCGGCTCAAAATTGGCCAAAATATAGTAAAGCCAATGCCTTGAAGGACATGAAATGTCAACTACAAATGCCCCGGTGGAAAATGCATCAGCTGATCACGTGAAAAAATTCAGTCATTTCCTCCCGGCTCAAAATTGGCCAAAATATAGTTAAGCCTATACCTTGAAGAAAATAAATTGTCAGCTGTTCATGCCGCGGTGGAAAATGCGTCAGCTGGTGACCAAAAGATGTATGAAAAATTAAAATCGTCAGTCATTTCCTCCCGGCTCAAAATTGACCAAAATATAGTTAAGTTAGTACCTTGAAGGAAATAAATTGTCAGCTGCCCATACCGCGGTGGAAAATGCCTCAGCTGGTGACGTGACCAAATTCAGTCATTCTCTCCCGGTTCAAAATTTGCCAAAATACAGTTCAGCCAATGCCTTGAAGGAAAGAATTGTCAGCTGCAAATGCCCCGGTGGAAAATGCATCAGCTGGTTATCTGACAAAACAGACAGAAAGGACACTCGTTACAAATATAATAAAAAACAAAACAAAATAATACAGAGTCAGCGAAATTTCAAACATCATAAAAATAACAAAACAAAACAAAATAATACACAGTACTAAAGAGAAACACGAACAGTGTAAACTTTGGGACATACCTATATCTTGGACCTACGATGTGCTCTAAACGAGCAGTACATGTTTTTTTGTAATGAATAAACTCAAAAGCTACTGTGCCCATTGCAAAAATTCTTTCACCATTGGAAAGCTACATTCGCCCTGAGTAGCATAGGCTATATTGGTTACCATGGGAACGTTTTTACCACCCGGGTGGTAAACCGTGCCAAGCCGGGGCTGATCGCTAGTTATTAATAAACCCACGCGCGACAGTTCCTCGTTAGTCTCGCGACTTAGGTACAAAATATGTTTCGAAAAGATGCCCCTTAAACCTACGCCCGTGTCACAAGTCTCGGGATCTGAACTCGTTCCCTAAGTAATTTGAAAGCTTAACAGGAGCTTATCTATAATATAAGTAGGTACATACGGTGTTGCTGTTATTGGTTCTTCTATATTTGGTGTTCTATATTTTGATGGCAAATCCTTAAACCGGCGATAGCACTCCCTGTGGTATTGCTGATTAGAATTTTTCTTCATAGGAAGCACGGTGTTGTGTCCGGCTAAATGATTATGTTGGCGGACTGTTAATATATGATAGCACTTCCTTAAAGTCTCGTCCGTAAATATTTGTAAAGCAAAACTTGCTTTTTGGCAAAATACACAATATGATTTTACGCTCGAGCTCATAGCGCCAAAACTTGTGACATACTTCAGTGGCGGGAATGGGCGGGATATATACCTTTCTATTTTTGAATTTTCGTATTAGATTGAAAAAAAGGAAGAAATAATCTTTATGGCACAGGGAACATTATTGATCTATGGCGAGAGTTCCTAGTTAATGAATTGTGGAGATGTGCCAGTTAAATAAGCAGTTTTTTTTTTAATTTCTAAAAATAAAAAGCAGAATTTTTCAACTCCTGTGTTTTATAATGTAAACAAAAACTACATAGCGATTTTTTGGCGCCAAAATACAACAATTTGTAGTCTCCTTTAAATAATTAAAAGGAGACTACAAATATATAATATGATAATATAAAATAATTAAATCCATATGTGTTTTTTTTTATTAAAATGAATAATTGGAAACTAAATATTCTCTATTCCATTGATTTTGTTTCGATTTATTTAATAAATTATATAATTCGAAAAGCTCTTTCAGTACGAGCATTGAGCAGAATGTCAAATAAAACTAAATTAATAAAAAAGTAGTAAAACTGAATAAAGTAAATATAAAACTGATTTATCGCTAATTATTAATAACTTATCAATGTATCACATTTACCGTGAATTATATATGTACCTTTAGAGGAGGCCTATGTCGAAAGACAAACTGGAGAAAAACGTCCCGGTCAAAATATTAGTCTTAAGAAATGACTGTAAAGAACTCAGCAATTAAGGTTTATTTGATTTGATTTGATTTGGTTTGATATGTACCTTATTAACTTCTAAATTACTTTAATCTGTCAAACTTAAATTGAAAGGAAAGTACTAAGTTCTTTTTTTCTGGTTCGTGTCCCTATGTGACATAATATGTCAACTATATTGATGTCAGTTATCGTTTTGTTTCCTTCAATGCATTGGATCGCCTGTATTTTAGCCAATTTTGAACCGGGAAAAAATTACTGAATTTAGGCCACGTCACCAGCTGAGGCGTTTTCCACCGCGGTATGCGCTGCTGACAATTTATTTCCTTCAAGGTGTTGGCTCAACAATATTTTGGCAAATTTTGGGCCGGGAGGAAATGACGGAACTTGGCCAGATAACTAGCTGATACATTTTCCACCAGGGCATTTGCAGCTGACAATTCTTGTCCTTCAAGGCATTGGCTGAACTGTATTTTGACCAATTTTGAATCGGGAGGAAATGACAGAATTTAGGCCACGTCACCAGCTGAGGCGTTTTCCACCGCGGTATGCGCAGCTGACAATTTATTTCCTTCAAGGTGTTGGCTCAACTATATTTTGGCAAATTTTGGGCCGGGAGGAAATGACGGAACTTGGCCAGATAACTAGCTGATGCATTTTCCACCAGGGCATTTGCAGCTGACAATTCTTGTCCTTCAAGGCATTGGCTGAACTGTATTTTGACCAATTTTGAATCGGGAGGAAATGACAGAATTTAGGCCACGCCATCAGTTGAGGCGTTTTCCACCGCGGTATGCGCAGCTGACAATTTATTTCCTTCAAGGTGTTGTCTCAACTATATTTTGGCCAATTTTGAGTCGAGAGGAAATGACTGACGATTTTAATTTTTCATACAACGTTTGGTCAACAGCTGACGCGTATTCCACCGCGATATGGGCAGCTGACAAGTTTGGTCCTTCAAGGTATTGGCTTAACTGTATTTTGGCAAATTTTGAGCCGAGAGGAGATAACTGAATTTTGTCACATGACCAGCTGACGCATTTTCCACCGCGGCATGGCCAGCTGACGATTGATTACCTTCAAGGGATTCGATTATCTGTATTTTAGTCAATTTAGAGCCGGGAGGAAGTGACTGAATTTTGTCACGTGACCAGCTGATGCATTTTCCACCGGGGCATTTGCAGCTTACATTTCTTGTCCTTCAAGGCAGAAAATGACTGAATTTTGGCCATGTCACCAGCTGAGACGTTTTCCACCGCGGTATGCGCAGCTGACAAATTATTTACACTGAAACTAGTCAAACCAGTCTGAATACGAATGTGAGTTTTTGGTTACTAACGATGTTATTCAGTGTCTGAGGCGGGTGGACTTGCAGTCATAGTGCGAGAACTGGCCACTGACAACGTATCACTATCGTCACCAGATGAGACCAGCCCCCCCTCCTGATCGTGGACCGCCGTCTCGGCTTCCTCATTAAGTAAGCTGTCGCTCGCTTCAACTAGTCCCTCTTAGCCACCGGGTACCGCACGTAAATTTTCATGGGAGTACTTGTACGATCGGTTTGACCCACTAATATGCCTAAGTTCGTATCTATCGTTCTCTAATACCCGAGTTATAATGAATGGGCCCTTGAATTTTTTTTCTAATTTGGTTTGATTACGTTCACTACATTTGATGTAAACGAAATCACCTTCTGAAAATGGTCTGATGCGCGCTCTTCCACGATTAAAACTCTGCGTTTCGGCGTCTGCCGCATTTGAGATGTTTTTTGAAGTGTTCTCACGGACTTCATCTAGGTCAATACGGGTTTCGGGTTCTGAATTGGGTGATATACGTGCTAACCCTAACGACTGGGAGCGTAGACCGAACATTAATTCGGTGGGCGCATAACCTGTCACTCGAGAACGGGTACTATTCAGTGCCAACTGTACGTTGGGGAGCTCATCACGCCACACTTTATTCGAATCATTCTCTATAATAGTCAGCAAGCTTTTAAGTGTACGCATCACGCGTTCCACTTGTCCGTTTGCTCTACTGGTACCTGCGCTGATGAAGTGCAGTTCTATATTTTGTTCTGAACAGAAATTTTTGAACTCAGTGCTAGTGTAACATCGTCCTTGGTCGGCTATAATCCTCTTGGGTGCCCCGAAAAAGCATACGGCGGATTTGAGCGCTTTTATTGCACACGTGGCGTCTATTGAGATGGTATATTCGAGAAGTACAAACTTTGTAAAGGCATCAATGATAACGGATGCGAACTCTTTCCGATCGCTTTTGCCGCTCAGTTTACCTGTCATGTCCACGTGAATGGTATCCCAGGGTATCGATGGTTTCGGAATTGGGTGCAGCCTGATTTGTTGAGCTTCCGAACACCCTTTCGACGCTTTGCAAACAATGCACGAATCAACAAACTTGCGGACCTGTTTGGACATTTGTGGGAACCAATATTGCTCGTAAATCTTGTCGAGAGTTTTGTCTGCTCCTAAGTGCTGAATTTCCGTGTGAACGTGACTGATTAGGGTCCATATTAAAGAACGCGGAACTACTGGAAGCCATGAACTTGTTTTGTTTCTCTCGATTTTTCTGTAGAGGCTGCCGTTACGCACGTCGTACGTGTGAGAGAGACATTCTGGCAACTCACGGTTCTCGTGTTTGGCAATAAGATCTCGAATTTCGCTATCACGTTTTTGTTCTACACTAATCCAACCCTCATGGAGTTCTACGAGGGAAATTACTTTATTCTGTCGTGTCGGCACAATCTGATTATTTTTAGGAAGACATGACTGCGCTCTGGGTAGGGGATTTCGAGATAAAAAGTCGGCGTGTTCCATGCAACCCCCTTGCTTATGGATGATATCAAAATCGTACGCTTGCAGAATAGCCCACCATCGGTGAACACGGGGAGTGAGGTCGGTTTTCGACTTAGAAGCTTTTAACGAATTACAATCCGTGAGTACGGTGAAATGTTGACCATATAAATAATGACGAAAGTTTTCTACCGCTCTAAAGACTGCCATAGTCTCCAATTCATAAGAATGGTAGCGCGATTCTACATCGGTTGTTCGATGACTGAAGTAAGAAACTACATGTGGGGCACCGTTTTTCCTTTGAATCAAGATGGCTCCATACCCATCCGCACTTGCGTCAGTATGAAGTTCTATAGGTTATTCGGGATTAAATATGGTCAAAACCGGTTCTGACGCGAGGATGTGTACGATTTTCTGATGGAGATCGTTGTGAGCCGCGGTCCATTTTATGGCCCCCTTATGCTTAGTGAGAGGATAGAGAGGTCCTAAAATTCGAGTATACCCAGGTATGAATCTTCGAAAGTACGAGGCTAGGCCCAGAAACTGTCTTACCTGGGATGCTGTTTTGGGAGCGGGGGCATCAACTAGAGCTCGCACTTTTTTTGGGTTAAGCATTATTTCACCCGCTCGTACTACGAACCCTAAATACTCAATATCCGTTTTCATAAACTTACATTTGTGAATATTAAAGGAAAATCCTGCTTCCGATAGAGCTTTAAGAGTGAGGTCGAGCCGGCGAAGACCTTGGTCTATTTCTTTTGAGAAACAAAGTACGTCATCCATATATGCCACGGCCGCAGTATCCTTCAGAGACCCCAGTGCCCTATTAATACAGCGTTGGTAAACTGATGCTGAATTGCGCAAACCGAAGGGCATAGCTAAATGCTCATACTGGCCATCGGGCGTCACAAAAGCCGTCCTTTCAATACTGCCATCGGATGGATCTATTAAGATCTGGTGATAACCTGAAGCCATATCTAGGCAGGAGAAATAATTTGCGCCATTAAGTCGGTCATTCTGTTCGTCAATCCTAGGGAGCGGGTAATGTTCACGTTTTGTATTAGAATTTAGCTCCCTATAGTCAACGCACATTCTATCTGTATTAGCCTTTTTTTTGACGAGCAAAATGGGACTAGCAAAAGACGACGTGCTCTCCCGAATGACACCTGCCTCTAGAAGGGATTGTATTTTTTCATTAACTATTTCTTTTTCGGAGGGCGATAATCGGTACGGTCGCCTCTGCACTATCTTCTGCGGGTCGACAAGTTCTATGCGCATTACACCGGTCGTGACACGTCGCTTGGGTATACCGTCTATAAAGAATTCGCTATACTTCTTCAGGACTTCGATAAGAGCGGATCTTTCGAGTCCTGTTAGGTCCGTATCGATGTTCGCAAAATTAAAAGCGTCTAACACGTTTATTTCAACCCGTCGTGTAAATGAAATCCCATCACTAATGATTTCGACATGTACCCCCAGACCTAGTAAGTCTCTACCTATCAATATTGGTTCTGATATGGTATCATCCGAGACTACATGAAACAAAATCGACACTTTAATTCCTTGAATGTCAACTTCGCTAAGCACTTGAGAGACACACGCTATATCATTGTTACCAATACCCGTAAGGTACACCAGGCCTTCACGCTGCGTACCCGGTAGCCTTACAGATGTACTATCTTTAACCAGGGAACATGCGGATCCACTATCAAAAAGGAAAGGCACAGTCTCACTCAGTGATGTAGACAGCGTCTCTCTAGCAGCTCTGCGTTCACAGGTCTTCACTTCTTTTGCAGTCGATGTTGCCCCGCTACCGCCTCCCTTGCGCTCGGAGCACGTGGATGCGACATGTCCCGGATTCCCGCAGACGAAGCAGGTGACGTTTGGGTTCGGAGTTCGGTCGGTGGTTCTTCTCGGCATATCTGCCGACTTCTTCTTGGTTTCAGCACTATCGTTTCGTCTACGACAGTCGATAGCTCGGTGTCCTAAAATCCCGCAGTGGTGACAGGCGCCCGTAATGCGGTGCTCGCCGGAACGTGTTCTTTTGGCATCAGGTTCGTTAACATCAGCGCCTTCGTTTCGTCGCTTAAGTGAGATACTATTAAGTATGCGGCAAAGTTGCGCTCTTGTCTGTATAGTATGCGAGTGGAGCTCCCTCCGTATGAGGGTATCTCGTTGCGAAAGTACCGATGTGACAAGTCCGGCTTTCATGTCCTCTGCTATCTCGACTCTCGGAATGCGCTCAATGTAACCCCACAGGCGCATTGCCGCTTAACAAGCAGTTTCTTTAGCATCGATGTGAAAGCGAATGATCGCATCAAAGTAATCTTGAGGCAGCATAGGCCTAGCAAATTTCGCGATAAGCAGCTCCTTAACCTGAGGCCACGTCAGTTGCGAAGCTTGTAGCTTAGTTAGGCACGCGGCAGCCCTGCCTCTTAGAGCGTGCGCGAGCAGTAGCAATAGCTCTGCCCCCTCAAGCTGCCTACTGTTAATGATGATCTCTGTTATGTTACACCAACCTTCTATGTCTGCCTCCGCGCTATCTGGATCGAATTCGATTAACCGGGTTACCGTTGTGCTGGCGCCGGACGCCTCTGGTCGCGTCGCAGCCAACAGACGTGTTAGTAATGCCTCCATGTTCGCCAGTAGATTCGGTGTCGTTTTCGGCGCGATGTTCTCATTCTCCTCCTCATGGGAAGGCCCTCGAGATCCCACTTCTGATAAAGGCACGTGGGGGTCCATCCCGATGAAGGCGTAGGTAATAGGGCGAGGAGGTAAAACAACCAGATAACAATTCACTTGATTTTTAATCACTCGAAATACTAAGAACACTTTTAAACTGCTATATTCGTTGTTCTCACTTTTATATAATCAACTAGAATTACAAGCGTTCTACGGAACACGTGTTGCTCGGTCGGAGCCCAAAACGATATTGTCCGCACACTCCTTGTGCGCCCCCAAAATCACGTGTTCGCCATTTGTAAAGATGGCGTTCTACTCGACCGGAAGTCACGTGTCCGCCAAGCAACAGAGTTCCGTATTACGCCAGAGTGAATTTGTAAAATCACTCTAATTAAAATTAGTAATTAACGTGCCGCTTAATTAATTAATAGTTGACACGCCGTCGAATTAATAATTGACGCGCCGTCATACTTATTAAACGTGTATAAAAAATATATGTAATAGAAATAGAAAACCGTACCTAACATTTAACAACATATTTGTAAACCATAGTCTTATAAGATTTAAATAAATAACAATTAAACCTCACACGTAGACGCCAACGATTGTATTTTCCGCATATATTTGTTAATTTTAAAGTAAATATGTAATAATTGTGATTTAACTAGTAATGAGCGAGTAGATGATTATGTTGCACAGCCTTATAAATAATAGATCTCACAGAATTGTTAAAAAATGTATAGAAAATTTTAATTATTCGATGTTATTGATAATAAAAATTATTGTGCGATTAAAGTAAAATTCCGACCGAAATTAGAGGCCCACATCAGGGTAAACCCTATAATATATAAACGCAGGCGACTTTCTCATCAGTGCGATACTCTTAGCCGGGTCGCCAGCAACTCTTAGAGCACTGCTCAGATTTGCACCTGAATGGGCCACTAAATTCAGGACGATTTCATTCTAACAGAGTAAAATTGTTTTATTTACTGGGTATCCCTTCAGAACCAATTCCGAACCTGGCCTTCCTGGCTGGTTCAGCTATCGTCAGAGACACACGAGGAAACCTTCGCTCTCCTGTTCTCGCATACGATAGTTACAGTCCACCTTATCCTCAGGGCAGGAAAGTGTGAAAACTGAACCACCCCATGTACATATGGGCGTCAGCCGATCAAGCGGTGAACGGACTCGTGTTCTATAACCGGGTTCGCTCGCCCACGTGAAGCCCGTCCAGTACATTAAGAATTATTACTATCAAGTAACTTATTTAATTTAACAATTGACGTAACTTCAAGGGTTGAATGATTGGTATCTATGCGTTATGCATACGTTAAAACAAAACGTCAAAAATAAGCAAAACAAACAATTAACATATAACCTTAAAATCGTCTTGTCCGGTGATATGTAATAACTGTATTAACAATATTTTGGTTATTCTGCTGCAGAAATCGTCAATATTAAGAAGAATTTGAAGTATTTTACGACAGAAGCAAAGCAGAAGAAACAATTCTAACGATGGGAATGCACGAACAATATTCAATAGCCGAATTGTTTTTATTGTTGTCATGGGATGTTACACAACGAAGTAAATGAATTTGAGACCTATTTCAACGGCCACAATAAGGAAATACACTTCACAATATGTACATTACAATTATTTAAATAAAAATATAAAAACAACCTGCAGGTTCAGGCGTCAAAGAATTCCTCCCCATCGACGTCAACTGGAAGGGTGGCCAGAAGCCTGGCATTACAAATCATATAAATCGTTGTCATAAAAATCCAAGTACAAATAAGTATTGAATGTTTTCATTATTCTTTAACATTATTTGAGTAACATGTAATTAATTTATATTTTTATTTTACAGCACCACGAAATTATCCAATAAATAATAACCTAAGAGTTTATTTGGCGTCAAGTGAAGTGCTTTTGAAGTTCAGTGTCTATCATTCAGATTGTTTTTAGTCAGTTCAGTTGTCATATGTATATTCTTACCCAACCTTCTCTTGACTGGCAAAACAGTTACATGGGAGGTTTTGCAATAAATAAATAAATTTACTCTACTCTATACCAAATATCATCAAAAACTGCTCAATAGTTGTGGTGTGGAAGCATAACAGACAGTTCTGTGACTATCAATCAGGTGTTAGCTTATAGGGGATTAAATAAAAATTAAAATCTGCAAAAATCTTTTATTGTCAACAGCAAAAATCAAATCCTTAAAGGCATCTAAACAACTCTGCACACTGTACCAAATATGATACTGGCATTCCTTATAACAAAGGAGTTCCAGTAACCAGGTTGATTCAAAAACTCTTAGGTATGCTTCGCATTTCCTGAAAAGTGATCACAAAATTATCTTCTAATCCTAATATGTTGATATAATAATTAGTACTGTATTGTCCTTTAAATACATTGTAACGTGATATTTTTCACTGTTGCTTATTGTTTTCTAATATAGATTTCTTTGTTCCAGAGCCACCTAGAGTGTCTCACGGGAACTAGGCATAATTGTTTGGCAGTGAAACTTCTAATCTTCGATTAGGTGTGTTCTAGTTCTCACACTCGACCGGCGGATGGCGCTGGTGTCCTACAGCATATTTCAATTTTTATAATTGCACTCATATATCATTTTATTTACAATTTAACAATAATAAATAAATGATACTTACTTTCTCAGAAATTGTGACATATTCGTGAACAAGTCATAATTATAATAAATGTTTGTCATATTTGGTCTAGTCGTGTCTGTGGCCATCAGCGGCTGATTAGTTTGCTTGTCTATGGGCCGCTAATAAGTTTGGTCGTGACCAGCAGAATTTTGAGGTTTGTTCACGAATATTCGATGGATTCGGGTATAAATAGGCCTGCGCCGATCCTCAAGCGGAACTTTGATCTCAATCTTCGTAGCTGTCTCTGAGTAAATAAAATCTGTGTCTATTTCTCGTAATAAAATTGTTTGGTGAAAACTTCGGGTTAGGTGGAAACTGGACCATAATAAATTCTCGACCATTGGTCGAGTTGCGCATTCTTCTAAAATGGTAGTGGTCAGGTCGGCCACTTGACCATGCGATTCTCGGGTCATGGTCGAGTGTACACCTTTTTAAAACAGTTAGTGGTCGACTCGATCACACGTCTCATTTGAAAATGTTCTGAATACACAAAAATATTTGGTAGGTTACGTATGAAATTGTTTATTTATTGTATAATAAATTACATTATACATATTACTAAATCAATACTTAATCAATTAATATTCAAAATACCAATGTACACAATGCATACAAGATTGCATTATAACTTTAAAGTCTGTTACCTGACACGATTATAAACGTTTGTATTTTATTTTACAGTGCAACAAGGCTGTTGCTACATATTTTAAACTAGATGGCGTTGTATATGTTACACAATATTATGTTATTATAATAAAAATAATATATATTTCTTGTCAATAATGTCTACTAGCTTCTATAAATTAATAAATATACTATTAAATTGAATGATGTTGTATAAAAAATGTTAAATAAACTACTTATCATAAAGATGTGGGTATTTTCATAAAAATCTTTTTCTACCACCCACATAGATAAATGTTTAATTAATTGTAGTAGTTTGTCGGCTAAATAAATTGTGTTTATTGTGAACAGGAAAAATAATATAGTCAGGAATTAGTTACTATTATAGTTATTACCTAGTTACAAGAAGGTAAGAATAACCAATTTGTTTAAAAACTTTACAAGCTAATATATTTTCTCAAACATGCAATGAAATATTGACATTACGTTCCTCTTAATAGGCTGCGAAGTATGACGTTTCAGGCACGGCTAGGACCAGAGGCCGGCAATGGAATTTCATACAAACCTTGCAGGCCTAGGCCGGCAAAGTCCTCTTTTTTAATTTCGATTTCACATAAATTTGTGGCAAAGGCATCGACACTCTGCCACTATGCGTATTAAAAAAAAAATATATCTTTAATTTTTTTGTTGTTTATTTCGTTGGCATGTTTGAGAAAAGCACTATACATACCTCGGCGGGATATATGGGGTTGCCTGCCTCAGACCTATCCGGCCTCGCTTCGCTCGGCCGTCTATATGTCTTCGGCCGGCAACCCCTTTCATCCCGGCCTCTGTAGTAATGTACTATTCCTATAAGAACATTACGTATTGCAGTCTTGACAGTATTCGTTATTTTTTGGAATTTATTTTTACAGATATAGGTAGTTATGGATGATAGTCCTAGCACCAGTACCGGTCGAAGTAGTCCTCTTACGATTATTACATCACAAAGAAATGGTGAAATTCTCCTTAAAGAAGGGTACCGTTTTAATAAAAAGAGGGTAAATGCTAATGGGCATACAACTTGGTTATGTACTAGTAGAAAATCTTGTCGTGCTATTTTGATTACAAATTCAAACGCCACTGTAATTAAACGAGAACCACACAACTGTGCTCCAAATGCTGTCAAAAATGATTTAAAATTGACTGTGCACAAATGTGTCCAGAGAGCAATTTATGAGAGTACACCAATGCCCACTATATATGCAAATACCTTAGAAGAGCTAAAATCTACCGGTTTAGATTTGATTGTTAAGTTACCTGATTACAATAATATAAAAAAAACACTATATAAACGTAGGAATACAGCTCTTAGACGCCAAAAAAACACGTTTTTTAAAATTACAAGACGTAGAAGTACCGGGTATATTTAAAAAGTTCGTACTTGCGGACTACACACATAAAAAACGAAAATATTGTTATTTTCTACCGAACAAGGTAGACAGATTTAAAAAAAGCTAAAGATATATTTCTTGATGAGACTTTTAAGTCTGCTGCTCCACCCTTCGTGCAATTATATACTTTACATGTCGATCTGGGCAGCACGGACGAAAAGACTAACATTGTTCCTGTAGTGTACGCATTATTGCCTGGTAAAAAACAATTATACTATATGTATGGTATATTTTTTGAGTTGATAAAAAGCCAGATTCCACAGTTTAATCCCAAGACAATAACTACAGATTTTGAAACTAGTGCCATGCTAGCAGCTTAAAACAGTTTTTCCAGAGGCAATCTTGCGTGGATGTATCTTCCACTTCAAACAGGCGGTGCAAAGAAAAGCAAAGAAACTAGGGTCAACGAAGCAATCGCAAATGACGCGAGGACACGTGAAGCGTTGTATGGCGCTAGCATACTTACCAATTACACATAGATCAGATGGCTGGCTTTATATTTTAAGTCAATGCTTAAAAATCAATGATTAAATTGCGGAGTTAATATTTATTTTAAAAGGCCTGCCTACAATCTTTCTTCAGTGATAAATGGTGTTTTGATGGAGTCCGGCACAAAACCAATAATGCAATTGAAAGCTGGAATGCCAGATTAAATAAAAAAATAAACATCAAACCTAATTTAGCTTTCCTACTCAAGACATTATTGAAAGATGCCACATATTATCATTCTTTTTGGGCTAATAATGGTTATATTTCCAAGAGGTGTGAAGAAACCATATTGAGAGAGAAAAGAATCAATGATAGTACAAAGGAATTAGTTGACCAAGAAATAAGTATTGGCCATTTCATCGAAAGACTATCGTATTAACATACAAACGTTTATAATCGTGTCATATAACAGACTTTAAAGTTATAATGAAATCTTCTTTCTTTGAAGTAGGTTAACTATAAATCATTGATATATCATATTTGATTATAAAAATATGATCAATTAGTCAATCAGATCAATTAGTTATATGTATATTGTAATTTATTTGTTTATTTATTTATTTATTTTATTTGTTTTTTAAATATTGATTGATTAAGTATTGATTTAGTAATATGTATAATGTAATTTATTATACAATAAATAAACAATTTCATACGTAACCTACCAAATATTTTTGTGTATTCAGAACATTTTCAAATGAGACGTTTGATCGAGTCGACCACTAACTGTTTTAAAAAGGTGGACTCTCGACCATGAGCCGAGAATCGCATGGTCGAGTGGCCGACCTGACCACTACCATTTTAGAAGAATAGGCAACTCGACCAATGGTCGAGAATATTATGGTCCAGTTTCCACCTAACCCTAGGTGCCTCCTTGTAGCTTTTATGACATGTCTACTCAATTTCCTGATTTTTGCTACAAGGCCCAACTTTGTAGTGGTAGCTATCTGGAACCTATTCACATGTATAGGTGTCTTATATGGAAACTATTTTGATGTAGGTAGGTACCTATTACAACAAAGAATTGCGACCCACGTCGGAGGGACCCAAAGTAAGCCGGGATGCGAGGGAATTACTTAGGCCGGGCAGTATTTGAGGTTGGGACTAATAATAACCGGCTTATGTAATTTTTTTGAATCATGGTTTCGAATTGGCCACTGACAATTAAAAGGATCTCATAAGTTAAGCCCTATTATAAATACGAGATTGTGTAATATGGGTGGAAGTATTTTCACTGGAATGTATTCCCGGATTTCAAAGTAGAAGCGTTGTAGGTAATGTATTGGTGACGATAATAAAGTACATTAGTTGAAGCTAAACCAAATAAGCTATCATAATATTATAGCATCCAATCCATGTTGAAGCTCAACCAACAACCAAATTCTACACTAAATAACCTTCCATCATAATATATTGTAAAATTTTCATACATAATAACCTCTAAACATATCAACAATGTCAACAAATTACACAGCTAACGATTACTATGTAATATGTACGTACATCTCTTCTAATCTGTGGCCACAGACAGAGTCCTTTATAAATGATCTGTGGCTAACAATCGTAAAGTACTTTGCGGGCTGTCAAGAATCCTCGTTAAGTGCTACCGAAAATTCGTTAAGTTTGCGATGACAGTCGGTAAGATCCTACCGACAAATATCGTTAACTTGTACAGTACAGACTTGGGAATATCGGTCGCTACGTAGTTAACATCCGAATTCGGATGTTATCTTATGTCCAGACTGCCGCCCCTGGTCTGATATTTGATTTTTTTAAAATTTTATATGATGAGGTCCGGAATGAGCATGACTCTTGACCTGAGCGTGAAATGTTTCGGTTTAATTCAGCGTTAAATAAGCACATGACATATCTGATTGACGAATATCTCGTAGTATAAATTGTTTGTATTGTCATCAAATTTAATCTATGAGTGACTTACATGCTGTCTCGCGTCGCTGGGTGTGTCCTCTTGAGGCAAATATTGAAAATCAGTTACTGTGATATGCAATGAAATCGCTATCATAGTTTTGCTGAATATCGGTCCATTGCAAGCTCAGCGAGCAGTTTTTTTTTTTTTCATATTTTTTGTGTAAGGTATAACAATGTAGATATAACCCTTATATACTTTTGACTGCACATGGCGCCACGTCAGGAGGTCAGTCATAGAGTAAAAAGTAAAATATGAGTATTGAGACCACAGATTAATAAATAGTTACCACGATTGAGACACAGATAATAATTTGTGTGGGCTCCAGCCGCGGTCATATAAAACCATCAATAACTTGACGTCAATAAATGTGTACATATATACACGGAAGCTACTGAAATTATATTTTTTATCTACTCTGATACTATAATACAAAGATTATAAAATTGAAATCAAAACTCTTATGACAAACATTACGCACAGGCCAAAAAAAAAGTTTTATTACGATACAGGTCTTGTATGGACACCTATATCATAAAATAACTTTTTAATCATAACGATACACCTATACAACCTCCATCTGGACCAAACCTCTACTTTAAAAAAAGAATCCGTCGATTCGGGACAAAAAAGAAACACGCATGCGCAATCGATGTTTACGATACGATGATTTTCGATACTGTTGCATAATAAGGGTTCTTATAACACGAGTGTGTTTTAAAAAACCGAGCCGTAGGCGAGTTTTTTTATATTATCACACGAGTGTTATAAGACCAAGTTATGTACAGTGTCATACACTACTTTATCTACTCTCATACTATAATACATAAACTAATTTATTTTACAAACCAAACCAAACTTTGTTTTATTTAAATGTATAGAACAAAAAAAAAATATTCGCGCCAAGGCACAAACTTCGATTGCGCATGCGTGTTTCTTTTTTTTTTCTTCCGAAATGGCGGATTCTTTTTTTAAAGTAGAGGTTCAGTCCAGATGGGGATTGTATAGGTGTATCGTTATGATTAAAAAGTTATTTTTCTCAAACATGCAATGAAATATTGACATTACGTTCCTCTTAATAGGCTGCGAAGTATGACGTTTCAGGCGCGGCTAGGACCAGAGGCCGGCAATTGAATTTCATACAAACCTTGCAGGCCTAGGCCGGCAAAGTCCTCTTTTTTTAATTTCGATTTCACATAAATTTGTGGCAAAGGCATCGACACTCTGCCACTATGCGTATTAAAAAAAAATATATCTTTAATTTTTTTGTTGTTTATTTCCTTGGCATGTTTGAGAAAAGCACTATACATACCTCGGCGGGATATATGGGGTTGCCTGCCTCAGACCTATCCGGCCTCGCTTCGCTCGGCCGTCTATATGTCTTCGGCCGGCAACCCCTTTCATCCCGGCCTCTGTAGTAATGTACTATTATGATTTGGGGGCCATACAAGACCTGTATCGTAATAAAACTTTTTTTTTGGCCTGTGCGTAATGTTTGTCATAAGAGTTCTAATTTCAATTTTATAATCTTTGTATTATAGTATCAGAGTAGATAAACATATTAAACACATATTCAAAATTTCGCAGCACGATCGTGAATAAAATTTGAATTGGCCTTAGTATGTTTCTTAAGATTTTTGGTATGGTAGTGATTTTTAAAAGGTGTGTTTTTTTTATTTGTTAATAATGTTTATCACTATTTTTAATATGGATGTTATAAATATGTAACCTGTTGACCTACGTAGACCATTGCCGTATTTTTAAGGCTAGATTTTCTATCAGTTTCAAGCGATTGCCGACTATTGGTGGTGCCGATCATGTGTAGGTACAATAATTGTATTTTAAAGAAAAAGTATGTTCGTTTTTAATAGATTTCATCTGCTAAAGTTCATGTCTATATTTTGCTTTAACAGGTAAAAAAGGACGTAATGACCATTCTTTAAAGAATATGTGTAATTTTTTAGTGCAGTTTGATTTGTCCTTACAGTCTACCATTGGCGCTTTTGCCTTACTGACCTCCATGGGCATTCATGGGCGTGCATTTAATAGTAATATTCTGTGAGTGCAATGTATATAATCGAAATACCTTAGAGTTGTACTGTTCTGAAGCTTTGCAATAAACATTTATTTATTTTATTAATTTATTTATTTAAGTGCAAGGAAATTTCGTTTTTTTCCATATTTTCTCCCCTAACAAGCTTGTCCACTCATGTTTAGGTAAGATCCACTTTCTTTGTGTTACTCGATTATTGGCTTTCATACGGACAGAGCATTAAGTTATTGGCCGAATTCTCCTCCATTGATTTAAATCAAGTGAAAAATTAAAGGACATACCTTCTTCGCAACATGTAATATTGTCCATAACGTATAATTCTTCTTCAATCTCGTTTTCTGTGTTAATATCTTTCGTAATCAATATATCTTCGTCTTCAGTTTTATTCTCTGAACCCACAAAATTTTTATCTTCACTGTTTTCATCATCCAAGGGAGAAAAGTATTCAAAATGTCTTTTGATCGACAAATAAAGTGCTTTAGGCGATATTTTATGGTTAAGTTCAGTAGACATTTTTGAAAATATTTCACTACACGGCGAAGGTAAATTATTTTTTGATGGGAAATGATGTTTATATTTTTTTTATTTATTACAAAACACTTTTTTCTGTTCATTTAAATCAACAATACCTTTTTTCCCACGTTTCATGGTGATTAATTATATATCGTATATGCAATGGAAAATATATGAATTATAATTAAGTAGATAACTTTATTGTGAACTATGAAGCTCATATGATTAATCAATAAACAGGGTGCAAATTGCAAATTATTTATCAACTACCCGCATCATACATTATCATGAATGTGCACTTACGAAGCATGTTTTACCAACAATTAATTACATTGACTACAAGTTAAATGTTATTAATTAGTAATAATAATAGAAATAATAATAGTAATAGTAGTAGTATAGTAAGAAGTAATAGTAATTACTTAATATTTATTATATTTTATTATATAATATTTTTTGTTTGTTTGTATCGCATAGGCTCCAAAACTACTACTGGACCGATTAGAAAATTCCAATACTGATAGAATGCGAAGTAAAAAAGGCTATATTTTTATAGATATAGGTTGGGCCTTGGAGGATATATGCTATTTCTGTCACGAGAACGGACATTAATGCGAGAGAAGCCGCGTGCGACATAAAAGTATGTACCTAGATAAATATTTCATTATAATAATAAAAGCGTAACTAAGTAAACTAGACACGGTTGTTTTATTTCTCAGAAACTATCCAACGGATCAAGAGTCTGTTTTTTTTTTACTTAAGGTACTTTTTAGGTACAATTTTTTGGTGTAATTATATTTTATGAATAATGGTTATGTAATAAAATATAATAGTACACCCGCCGTATTGACGTCAATATGGCGGGTGTATTTTAGTTCCGTAATAATTTCGTTCTGAATCGGGTACATATTTTTAGACCTAGGTCACCTAGGTACAATTTAGTACATTTTAGGTACATTTTTTTGGTAAATGGTAAAACACGATTCGCAATGGTACATCCGCCACTTTGACTCTCATATGTGTTCACCCTCTATTCATAAATATATTATGTTAATCAATCGAAATTATTTGTTTGAAAACATACAGATGGAATATGAACTCAGGCACAGGTGCAGACTTTTCAGAGGGTCAAACGGCAGTAGCTCTTGTAAAAGTCATGATAAACTAAATCAAGAGAAAGCGGTCTGGGCTGCGAGCTCTGGGCTCCAGGTTACAAGGTTTATATGTAACCGGACCACAGAAAAATAAACAGCCCTGCCGGGAATAACACCGCGCTGCTGTGATGATGGACTTTTCATAGTGAGTATACTCACTATGAAAAGTTTCATCAGCATTCAGGCCCCAGATTCTGCATATTTTATCACATAACAAAACCACTGTCATACCTCTGACATTGCACAACATGTCATTAAATTTTAGACTTTATTTCAAAGTACTAAAGTCCAAAATGAAAAGAGAAAGAGTTAAATAACATTTCTTATTCACTCTACAAGGTTGTCATTTAATTTTAGACTTTAAAAGTATAGTTTGAATATCTCAAGTTAAATGGCATTGGTTACTGTTACTTATAACTGGCATCGCAGTGGTTTTGCCACGAAAAAAATTATAGCAGAATCAGGGCCGAGAAGGTACTTAAATTTAGGTAAACAATCTTGTGGCTACTTTTTATAAAAACACATTTTAACTAGGCTAACTGACTGACTGGTGCAATTTCACTTTTTACCCGACTGCCAAGAAGGGTTATGTTTTTATTCTTCAAACTAAGTTTAACTGAAAAATATTTTGAAATTGATTTTTTAAATAAAACATTAAAAATAACATATCAAGATTGTTTATATTTACCTAGTTAAGTGCCTAACCGAATAGGATGTAGTTACCCATATGGAGTCTGGCTCCGGTGAAGGTGGTATCCGTGGGGATTTACCGCACGACGAAAAGAAAACGCACCTCTTCAAATTTGAAATGTTTATACGTTTGTTCTGGTCTATCCTAAGAATTACTAGTAAATTACCATTCATATTTTTGTGATTTCCATGTTTCATCATATTCGTCATTATCCTGGTGTTACTACCGGCCTCCAATTCTGCTAATTTTATGACATAACAAAACCACTGTGATGCCGCTGACATTGCTTTAAATGTCATAATATTTTCTATTTTATTGCTATGTTTTTAAAGTTCAAAATGAAAAGAGAAAGAGGTTGTTCGATACACTTCGAATGTTCCCGAACGGGTGTGTTTGCACTGGGCGGGCGTCCCCCCGCGCATCCTGCGCGGACGCCGGGCGCGCAGCTCGCCGCAGTCAGTCAACGAAAGCGGTTGGGGCGAGCGCACGTCGCATTTTGTGTCGCCGTTTTTCTTTCGGGAGTTTGACCACGACTATACGCGTATTCGGTACGCCGGGACTAAAATCGCTTCCACTGTGTAAGGGTGTAGTGTAGACCGTTGAGCTCCCACGGGCTGAAGACATTGGAGTCAAGAATTGGGGGCCCCCTTTGACAAGACTTCTTCTTAGGGCAGCGGCACAAGAAACCCGTGGTGAGTCCTTAAAGTCTACTAAACATTTTGGTAGACACAGCGCGGTTAGTTCTACGGGTTCTGGGCTAAAATTGCATTTTCGGGTCGCAATTTATAATTGTTGATAGGCGGGTAGGTACGGGTCGCGCGAGTGTTGCGTATTATCCACCTGTGTAGTATAATATTATACTATAATAATAGTGTCGTTGTATTGTTGTTTATTATCACGGGCTAATTTATATTTAATTTTAAGTTTATATTTGTAAACAATTGTGTGTGTTAAGGTTGGTTGACTAGGTACGGCAAGCACGGGAAATATGGAGCAATACAAGTACGTACGTAGTAGTACGGCGCGCGTATTGGTATTGCCTCGGGGTTGTTGTCGTATTATGTTGGGTAGTACAGTCACCTACACATAGGCCGAACTGGTACAGTCGACAACAACAATATATTGTTGCTGTACCACCGCTAGTATAGTTATAAGTATTGTATATTTGTTTGTTTGTAAACCTTCCGGAGATGTCGGCCAGGCAATTGAGGGCAGTCATCGGGTCCGAGCTCAGATGGGCTGCCTCAGCGCTGTTGCTGGTGGAGCGTCGGGACCGGCAGGGGGCCCTTCTACGACGGGCCGGGGAGTTAGACGCCCGTTTGGAGAGGGCGCGCAACAGCCTGGAGGGCTTATTTGCCTTGGAGCCGGCGGCGGATCCAAATTTATTGGAAGAGGCCGCGCTGGATATGGAGCAGTTGCAAGCGGCAGCTGACACCATATTCGAGCGGGAAGCTCAAATACGGGTGGAGTCGCAGACACCGGGGGAGACAAAGGCAGGGGTCCGGGGTGCCCTGGGGGTAGTGGCGCGCCTGCTCGCAATAGCACTTCCCGTGTTCTCGGGGGAGATGGATCAGTGGACAGGGTTCTTGAACCTATTTGACTCACTGGTCCATCTACGAGGGGACTTGCCCGACTCCTATAAGTTGGCCCAGCTACTGGGAGCGCTGCGGGGGGAGCCTCTGGAGCTCCTACGACACCTGGCGGTGACGGATGGCAACTATACCGTTGCCCGGGATATCCTCATCGCCAGGTACCAAAATACCCGCCGGCTGGTGGATGCTCACCTGGCAAAGCTATTCGCCATACCCAGGGTGACTCGGGTGACGGAGGTCAGGACCGCCGTGTTAAACCCGCTCGTGGTGGCCAGGCGAGCGTTGGCTAACCTGGGGATGCCCGTCTGCGAGTGGTCGTACATCCTGTTTTACCTGGTATTCAACCGGCTGCCGGGGGACATGCAGCTTCGGTTTGAGCAGTCCTAAAGAAAGAAAGAAGAAAGAAAGAAAAAGCATTTATTTAAGAAACGCACAATGTACAAAAATTTCAAACAAGAATTATAGGTTATTAACGTACTAATACAGGCTTAATTATTATAAATGTACATCGTGCGAACCTAAATGGGCTACCATCTCAGCATGAATGCCTCGTACACCAACAATAGGGTATACGAAGCGCTGGTTTTCAGATGGCGCCACTAGTCGCTCCGCCGTCACGCAAACAGACCGAACTGCCGCAGTTAACAAACAAACAAAAATATAAAAATATCAAACCACGAACACACAAATAAATCGAGAGGTGAACATCAAAAATAAATACAAAAAACAAAAACTAGAAGATTAATTAACAAAAAAAAAAAAAAAAAGAAGTCATAACATAATTTAAAACACAGTCATCATAGTCTGTGGTAAACCAATTACTTACTCCCGCGCCGTGCCATGACATAACCTCAACATAACATCCTGACACTCTGACATCACCGTTGTCATCGCATTAAAAATTATATCAAGTTGCGTAATAGCATCAAGATGGCCGACAAAGAACCAACTGAACCAATCCACGAACACCATGTATTTACTTTGCATAAACGGCATAAACTATTCAAGGTGGTTATGTAAGACTATAATAGTGACAAGTGCTTACATTTGTGTACAATTGTAATGTGTATTTGAAAACAGTATGCATAGTGGAGGGATTTATAGTGTGTATAATGTATATAGTGTAAATAGTGTAGTGTATATAGTGTGTGTGTTTATCTGACAAGAACAAGAAAAATATAGGCTGCACACCACAAAGCACCATCAGCACCGAGGCGGACCACAGCCGCCGCCTCTACTGGTAGTAGCGAACGGCCAGGGTTCACCGACCGTCATCCAATTTACTTGGGATATGGGTTTCAATTCCGGCGAGTATTCCCAAGGTTAGTATAACCCCGCGTCTGCGTCGCCATCAGATGCAACCGGTACTTATATCTAAATGAGCTAATTGTTTTTACAGAGCGTATTGGCGGTGGCAGGTCGTTCCATATTCGACTGGCAGCGAATTTGAAACTGCCCCGGTATGCAGAGGTTCTGTGCTTCGGAGTCAACATAAGGTAGGACGATGCCCTTGTGCCGTGCTTATTGTGTTCTCTGGACCAGGACAGTCTATCATAAAGATACCTGGGTACGCGTTTTTGCACTACACCAAAAAGTAGTGTAGCGAAATGTAACTCCCGACGCTGAGACATTTTCATTATGTCTCCCTGATTCAGAAAAGGCGTTACATGTGCGCGTGGTGGGATTGAGAAACAAAACCTTGCACAGGCATTCTGCACTCGCTGAATCAGTCGCTCTGTTCTCCGCAGTTGACAGTTCCCATACACAGCGTCAGCATAGTTGAGTTTTGAAAGTACTAGTGACTCACATAGTAGTTTTCTAATGTTTACACTGATGTATGGACGGATTCTGTATAGCACCTTTAACCTGTAGAAACAGTTCCTGACGGCTTGCACAATGTGGGTCTCAAACAGCAACTGCTGGTCAAGAACTACTCCCAGGCTCCGTGCCTCCCTCACCTGTTCCACTGGACAGCCGTCAATGTTAATATCTAAATGATACTGGCATGTATTCTCTATTTGTTGCCTTGTGCCCATGACCATGAATTTGGACTTGCCTGGGTTTAAAACCAGGCAGTTTCTCCTTGACCACTCATTTATGCCATTCAAGTCCTCATTAATTTTCTTTATGGATTCCAGGCAATTGGAAGGAGGAAATGAGAGATACAGTTGAAGATCATCAGCGTAGAGGTGGAACCTAGTGTTGGCGATTGTGCTGGTGATATCTACACTGTAGAGGATGAAGAGTAATGGGCCCAGGATCGAGCCCTGCGGAACGCCCCTTGTGACCTGGCGATGAGGGGAATCCATCATGTACCCTGTGTTGCTGTCCCTCACCTGAACAAATTGATATCTCTGGCTCAGATAGCTATGGAACCACGCAACTACCTCTGTGCTGCATCCATAGTACGCGAGTTTTGAGAGTAGCAGGGAGACATTGATACTGTCGAAGGCACGGGAGAAATCAAGGAGTGTGAGCACCGTACTCATACCCTGGTCCCGGGCCTGCAGCACATTGTCCACCACGTCTAACAGGGCAGTAGTTGTGCTGTGCCCTTTTCTAAAGCCGGACTGCATTAATGGGAGTATATTGGAGTTTTCCAGGTAGGCTGTCAGTTGGTTGCTAACAACCCTCTCCAGGATCTTAGATATGCATGGCAGCAGACTGATAGGCCGGAGGTCCTTCGGGCTAGTAGGATTTGGCACCTTGGGTATTGGTTTCACCTTGGCAGTCTTCCAAGCACTAGGAAAGGTTGATGTGGTGATGGATGTGTTTATGATGTATGTTATTACAGTGAGGGTATGAGGAAGAGTCATCCTCAACATATCCAGGGAGATTTCATCCACACCCATTGCATTGGACTCGAGATTTCTAATAATTTTACCAACATCATCTTCATCTATTGTCCCCAACTGAAAGCTACCATGGCTAAAGCGACTGAACTCAAAGAATGTGAGATCAGATATGCTCACTCCGTCTCCACCTGGCACGTCCAAAAAATGCTGGTTTAGTTTATCTGGGCTGCCCCATGTGTTTGGCAGATCATGCTGTTTGTTCGGGTTAGTTAATATACTAGACTTGAGGTGGCCCCACATTCTCCTTGGCTGATTGATGTTGCTATTTATATATGTCCCAAAAAATGCATGCTTTTCACTTTCTATGGCCGCTCTTACTGTGCTTTTGAGGTCATGGTATAGGTCAACATGTGCTTCCAGATTTGTTGCTTTCGCCCTTTTGTGGTATTTATCTCTAACCCGTATCATGTCCCTGATTGTGCTGGTAATCCAAGGGTGGCTCTTATTTTTAATAAGGGTTCTCTTAATTGGGGCATGTAGATCAAACAGAGACATGACACAGTGGTTAAAAGCCTGTACCATAGAGTCTACATGATCCAAGCCCATGATTGTTTGCCATTGTATAGCCATAAGGTCTTGGTCAAATTTCTCCATTACTATGTCATGTAAAGGCCTGTGAGTGACCCACTCTGGACGGGGCTTCTCCACCCTGAAGTCAAACTCAGCTGTTACAATGGCATGCCTCCCCAGTTCAGGAATGTGCAACACTGATAAGCCGTGTGCCCTAGCATCAGTACAGATCAAATCGATCGCTGTCTCACTGTGATCTGTAAAGTGGGTGGCTTCTGTTACTAGGTTGACCAGACTGGTGCTAGCAAGGAATGAGTCTAATAATTTCCAGATGTATGTCGTTTTGTCCATCTGATCAACATTAAAATCTCCCATGAGAATAATTTTGTCTGCCCTGGAGAAGGAGGTGATGGAGGCGGTTAGTGCATCTATTAAGAGGTTGATGTTTTGATGTGGTGGTCTGTACGCAGTGCCGATTATTATTGATTGCGAATTTCTCTTAATTCTCAGCCACATCTGTTCGACGTTAGCATCAGGTGGGTATGGTTCATTACGGGCATGTATCCCGTGTCGTACGTAGAAACCCACACCCCCTCCCCTGCCAGCTATATGAGCGGGGCGTGGAGTGTTACGTAGCCTGTAATTGGGCACCGCCGGCGCTCGGCCCTCCTCGCCCTCATGTAACCAGGTTTCATTTATCGCCAATATATCCACTGCCAGGTTCCCCACAGCCACAATGAACTCCTCCTGGCGGGTTCCAAGCGATCCTGCGTTGAACAAGCCGACCTTCAAACGCTTATCTTTCCTGCTATGCATGTTTATGTGTGAATGATGTGATCAAAATAATTTTCAGCCAGGATTTATGTGTGCAATGGTTCAGCCGTAACAAACACCAGGAATAATTTTGCGACAATAAGGAAGAATTGTACAGCACCACATTACCACTTATTCCAGCAATATAGTAATGACAAAAGAAGTGGTACAAATATGTAACATAAATATTAGTGATCATTAAACAACTAATGGACTTTTTAAGCAATTGATGGGTCTCAAATATCAGAATTTTTATAATTATACAGGGAATTTTCAATGCTGGGATGATGATATTTAATTTTACCAATAGACTAGTGCTATTAACCAATTTTACTACAATAATGTAACTGTTAATCGTCAGGAGCGGAAAGAGCATCGGGCCCAAAAACACGCCGCAGGTCCACTTCCGTCCGGATACAGTGGATCGGCTTACCGTCAGCTTGCCGGGCCAGGATTCTACCCTGATTGGTCCACGTATACTTCCAACTGTACTTGCTCGCAGCTTGACGTGTCTGGTAAAACAGTATCTTGTTGTGTCTGTTCAGCCTCTCGTTAACGAAGAAACGGCGCGCAGGCGCGCCCTGCCCGAGGCCAGCGCTGGTGGCACCGCGCCGCACGCGCGCGCCCTTCAGCAACTCGTCCCGGAGCGCGCGCCGCGCCAAGCGCACCACCAGGCGGCGCGGGCGGCCCGCCTCACCCGGCTCTCCCGCCTTGGCCGGCTCTCCCCGCCTGGGTGGTGGGCCCACTCTTTCTGCGAACACGACGTCCCTTGCCTCCAGCTGTACTCCCAGCTTCCTCGCCACCGCTTCGACGAGGTGCAAGGTGCTCTCACCGCTCTCCTCGGGCAGGTTGGAGATCTCGACGTCGGATGCCAGCAGCTCCTGATGTCTATCATTGAGCTCCATTTTGAGCGCGGACACTGTTTTTTCCAGGTCCTCGGTGTTTGATTGGCTGCTTTCAAGTTCGCTCACCCTGTTCTCCAGGCTTTGCATCCGATCTTCACAAGCCGCTATATTATTTCTGATATCTCCAACCTCCCGGCGTAGGTCCCTAATCTCCTTAGTTAGTTCGTCCCTCATCTCACGCAGCTCAGTTCTAAACAGCCTTACTTCCTCAGCAATATGCAGCCCGCGGGACGTAACCCCTGCACTGGGCAACAACACTTTTTGCGATGCTCCTGTTCCAGCCCCGCCTATATGGGCAGCGGCAGGACTCACCAGTGGGCTCTTATTCTTATTCTGCGAGTCTTTCATGGTACTGCATTTACATTCAAAAGCGCCATCTTTCCCTTTCATATACTTTCCACAATGGTTGCACTTAGCCATGTCACTAGTCGATGTTTACAAGAATCAACAGATGGCGTTGAGTGATTTGGGCAACTGTTCAATGAGTTCTTGGCTTGGAGGCTTGTCACCGATTAACCTATAGTTGGGACAGATGGCGCTGTACTTGAAAAGTATTTTAAGGCTGTATTTGGGGCTTTCTCATGTGAATTCCAGGTCTCAATTTATAAAGTCCACCACTAGCACTAATAGCACCCTTTTAATAGTGTCTTTTTTAATAAAGTTTGTTTCTATAATATTATTATTCTATTAATTTCTGATAACGGGTAGTTTTAAGGAGTAATTTGTATTTAGAATAAGTTTATATTTACTTAGTAATGGCACTTTTGCACTCACACCCCTGTATATAGTTAGTAATTAAATTATTCTTCCAGAAACACTATTCTTATTGCACGATCAGCTGATCACAGTTATTTACACCGTCGCGCCGTTGTCGCACTGAATGACACTGCACAAGGATTTTTCAAAGTTCGAAAATTTTAATAAATTGCCATTATTCACAGGAGATAACACTTGTGGTTGAAGTCTGTGAGGATATGTTCATTTACTTGATCCTCGAGCCGTGGATAACTTGATATATTTATTTTAATTAAATACTTTAACAAGAGCGACACCAACTCGGTATATAATAAATAGAGTAAATACATATTTTGAAAACGATTCTTTCGCTGGTTTTGTAAGTTGGTTCTACTCAACCAATTAGGATCAAACCAATGTAATACTTTAAGTCTTGTCATGGGGGGGTGAGGGGGATTTGCCCACCATTGACGGGCTCACCTCCTACCTTGAGGAGGAATGCCGCAGGGTGGAGAACCTGGTTCAGGCGCAGCCCGCGGGAGCTGTGGCGGCGCAACGGGGAGCCCGGGGAGGCAAGGGCCACTCGCAGCGGAGGGCAAGGTACGGCCAGGTGACCTCGGTGGAGCCCAGCGGGGGGGATCGCTGCGGCTTCTGTAAGGGGGGGGGGTCACTCCTTCGCAAGGTGCGAGGAGTTCCTGGCCCTTGAGGTAAGGCGACGCCGGGGCATAATCCAGCAGCGCCGCTTATGTTTCTACTGTATGGGGCCCCACTTCGCAAACCGCTGCGACAATGCACGCCCGTGCTCCTACTGCCAGGGAGACCACCACCCGATTCTCTGTATGAACGGAGCGGGACAGGGCCGGCCCAGGGGTCCGGATGGTGGGGCAGGAGGCCACGGGTCGGGGGGTTCGCAGGGCCGTCGATCACCCCGTGGAAGGGGCGACGCGCACCCCAGGGATAGTGGGGCTGGGACCGCTGAGGCCTTCATCATCAGCGGGGGCAACGGCGCAGGTCGTGGGCAGTTCCGCCGCTCACCCGACAGCAGGGGGAGCGAGCGAGCCGGTGACATCGCGGGCTGCGGGTCGGGGCGCGATGTGGGACTGATGCGGTCCTCACACGCGTCCCAGGGTGACCAACCCAACAATGCCGCTGGGGGACCCGCCACGGGCGGGTGGCAAGGCCCACCCCTGTATTACGCCTGCGCCGGGCAGGGGGGTCCGACCCCAACTTGGGGTGGCCCACTATCGCCGCCGCTGCTGGAGCGACCGCGACTGGACCCACGGCCTCCACACTTGCGCTACCCGCCGGGGACCCCCTATGAATGGCGGTACCTGCGGTACCCGGGCCGCCGCGGGGTGTATGCGGGCGAGTGGAGGCCGCCTACCGAGCCCCTCCCTGAACCCCAGCCTAGGGCAGGGGGGAGGGATGATGGGGACTTTTCGGGAGGGCCTTGGGGCATGCGGGTACCCGAGGACTAGCTAGCGGTACAGCGACCGCTAGTCCCACTCCGACCGGAAGCGGTGGTGCTTCCGACCGTGTCGGTAGTGGTTTGGGGAGAGTGCCGGGGTAAGGCCGAAGCGGTCTTGGCACGCGCGCTGCTGGACACCGGGGCGCAGGGGAGCATTATGTCGGACCACCTCGCGCGACGGTTGGGTTTGGACATAATGCCCCACGGGAACAAACTCTATGGGGTCGGGGGTCTACAGGTGAGTGGCGTGAAAGGGAAGGTGGCTTTCAGATTTCAGGCACCGAAGCCGGAGTCGCCAATGCTGGCGGCGGGGGCGGTGGTGATGACGAAGGTGATGGGTAATCACCCTCAAGCCAAGCTCAACTCGGGCATTCGTCAGATAATGCTGGAGCGTGGCATCCGCGCTGGGGATCTGGCGGATCCGGACTTCGATATTCCACGCCCCGTGGACCTTCTATTTGGGGAAGATGTTCTCGGGAAGATACTCCTGCGTGACAGATGGGTGTTAGACCCACACGGGTTGCTGGCGATCAATACTGTCTTTGGGTATGCAGTGCTGGGTCCAGTCTTGCCTGCCGGGGTACCCAAGGACAGTGACCAGCTGTTAGTGGGATCTGTGCTGTCAGATATCATGCAGAAGTTTTGGGAAGTGGAGGAGCCACCTAAGGCACGCCGTGTGGACCCAGAGGCCGAGGAGTGCGAGTTGTTCTATAAGCACAACACCGGCCGACTTCCATCGGGTAGATTCATCACACGGCTTCCGTTCCGAGGAAATTGTCCAGCCTTGGGTTGGTCCTATGATGCGGCATGGGCCAGGCTGAGATCCATGGAACGGCGGATGGCCAGGGATAAGAATTTTCGGGAGAAGTATGTGGGCTTCATGCGGGAGTACGAGGACCTGGGACACATGTCGGTGTCGAAGGTGGATTGGGAGCGGGAGGACCACTATTTCCTCCCCCACCATGCTGTTCTCAAGACTCCCACCGGGAAGATTCGGGTGGTTTTCGACGGGTCGTCGTCTACTAGCACCGGGGTGTCACTGAACCAGTGCTTACATTCGGGACCCAAGCTAACCCGGGATGTGGGAGATGTACTCACAAATTTCCGGAGGCACCAGTTTGTCTTTGTGGCCGACATCCGGATGATGTTTCGGCAAACAGTGATACATCCGGATGATAGACGGTACCAACTGGTGCTCTGGCGGGAAGGCCCAGATAGGCCAGTGGTGGTGTATGAATTAAACACCAACACGTATGGCCTGCGTTCCAGCCCTTATGTGGCGATCCGAACACTGAGAGAGTTGGCGGATCGGGAGCGACTGCGGTTCCCTCGGGCTGCTGCGATCCTGGAGCAGGATTTGTATGTAGACGACATCTGCACGGGAGCTGACAGTATCGAGGAGGGGCTCGCCCGCCGGGATGAACTCATAAGCCTGTTAGCCCAGGGTGGCTATGAGTTGAGGAAATGGTTGGCCAACTCTCAAGACTTGTTGGTCGGTTTGCCAGGGGAATATCAACAGGACCCACACCTGTTTGAGAATGTGGAGAACCCCAACATGCTGGCGGTTCTGGGGGTCCAATATAGGCCCATCCAAGACGCCTTCACCTATCAGGTTGACTTGGACGTTCCCAGGGTGTGGACGAAGCGGACTATCTTGTCCACGGTGGCCAGGACTTTCGACCCGAATGGGTGGATTTCACCAGTCACCTTCAGGCTGAAGTGCTTTATGCAGCGGCTGTGCTGTACCTCCGTACGGTGACCCCGTCGGGAAGGGTCGGGGTACAACTCGTGATGGCCAAGAGCAAGGTGGCCCCTCTCCGAGTGCGATTAAGCATTCCAAAGATGGAGTTGTCTGGGGCGGCGCTCTTGACACGGTTGTTGAATCACACCGCCACGTTATTGGGAGCCACGGTGGACCTTGACGAGACTGTGTACGCCTGGACTGATAGCCAGATCGTACTTTGCTGGCTGAGGGCGTCGGTGCACACCCTTGAGGTGTTTGTGGCAAATAGGGTTTCTCAGATACAGAACTCTGAGACCCCCTTAGTGTGGCGGCATGTACCAGGGGAGATGAATCCGGCGGACGTAGCGTCCCGGGGCTGCCGGGCTCCTGAACTGGTGTGCCATTCTTTATGGTGGGGACCGCATTGGCTCACGCTAGAGCGGGCTCAGTGGCCGGGGACAATGGTGGTCCCCGTCGATATGGGGCTCAGGGAGCAGGTCTGCGTGGCAGAGCTTATGGAGATCGAGGAGGGATTCCTCGCGAATCGGTACAGCTCCTTTGGCAAGCTTGTGAATGTCACGGCTTGGATGAGAAGGTTCATCTCCAATTGTCGTGTGCCAGCGCACAACCGAGTATTATCGTCGGTCCTATGTCCGACTGAGCGAGACCAGGCTCTGAAGGTCCTGGTACGCCTGGAGCAGTCGGTGAGCTTTAGTGACGTGTTGGATACCCTCCGGAGGGGACGTCCCAAGCTCAAGGGAGCAGTCATGCGCCTCAACCCTTTTCTCGACAACGAGGGGTTGATCCGGGTCGGCGGTCGACTGCGGAACTCCGGGCTGGCTTACGGGTCACGTCACCCATTGTTGCTGCCTAAATCGGGTTCGTTCGTGGAATTACTGATACGGGACAGGCACGTCCGAAATGCACATGCAGGGTTAACCGCATTGATGGCGACACTCCAGCGGGAGTTCTGGATTTTGTCGGGACGTCGCATCATTCGTAGCGTTGTGTTTAAGTGCATGTCGTGCTATAGGCTTAAGGCAGCCACAATGCAACCCCAGATGGGGGATCTTCCCCCTAATCGGGTCACGGAGGTTAGACCCTTCTTGGGAGTGGGCACGGACTTTGCCGGCCCATTTATGGTACGAAATTCTCGCACCCGGAACACTAGGCTAGTGAAGGCCTATTTGTGTGTGTTCGTTTGCCTGTCCACTAAGGCCGTCCACCTTGAGGTGGTTGGAGACTTAACGACTGAAGGGTTTCTTGCCTGTCTCGACCGCTTTGTATCGCGTCGGGGGATTCCGTCGTTGATTCGTTCGGACAACGGCCGGAACTACGTGGGGGCGGATAGGCATCTCCGGGAGGTCGTAGAGTTCTTAAATGTAAACCAGGTGGATATAGGGACAGGTCTTTGTCAGCGTGGTATCAGATGGACCTTCAGTCCTCCGGGTTACCCCTCTTGGGGCGGTATTTTCGAGGCTGCAGTGGCCTCCGCAAAGCGGCATTTGTCACGCGTCATTGGTGAGATCACGCTGACGTTCGAGGAACTCGCGACCGTATTTTGTAAAATTGAGGCGGTACTCAAATCGCGTCCTTTGTGTCCCGTTAGTTCGGACCCTAACGACTTCGAAGCATTGACGCCGGGACATTTTCTAGTAGGGCGTCCGCTTAACGCGTTGCCGGAGTACCCTTATGAGGGCGTGAGGTTGCATAGACTCACGCGGTACCAGATGTTGCAGCAATTCGCGCAAGATTTTTGGAGACGCTGGTCATTGGAGTATCTGCACATTCTGCAGCAGCGCCTTTAGTGGACGGACAGGTCAAACCCTCCCCAGGTGGGAGACCTCGTGTTGGTTAAGGATGCCAACCTATCGCCACTGCGCTGGCGAAGGGGGCGCATTGTTAACCTGTTACCACGGGCAGATGGCACGCCCAGGCTGGCCGAGGTCCTGGTTGGGGGTTCAGTCCTCAGGCGGGCAGTCGGTTCGTTATCCCGGCTGCCTGTAGGTTAATAAGTACTCGGGTTAGGGAAACCCTACTGTTATAACATTTTTCATTCACTCTACAAGATTGTCATTTAATTTTAGACTTTAACAGTATGGTAGTATAGTCTAAAGTTAAGTGGCATTGGTTACAGTGTCTGTGGTACCGCAGTGGCTTTGTCGTGAAAAAAATAATGGCCGAATCGGCTCTGGTCGCATATGAAGCTTTTATCTCAGAGCAGTGGCGTAACTAAAGGGTGGCAGGGCTGGAAAAATACCACGGGCCCCCGACCCATAAGGGCCCCGGCCCAAGAGGCCACGAGCTCAGAAATAACCTAACATTTTGAATTTTCGAAACT
This sequence comes from Eilema caniola, assembly GCA_949126895.1. NCBI lineage: Eukaryota > Metazoa > Arthropoda > Insecta > Lepidoptera > Erebidae > Eilema > Eilema caniola. Next base: position 2,219,021 of record OX421461.1, on the reverse strand, counting down.
AAAATTAATAAAAACCTATTTATAAAACTCTACGGCACAAGACAGGCTACGTAAGTAGGCTATTCTGTCTATTGAAAATTGTATGGTTCGATCTTTAAACTTTGATGAGATACTTTTGCGGAACAGAAAGCTCGGATAAAAGAATTTAATTAATAAAAAAATATTATTAAAAGTAAATTGTTATTGCATTATAAATATTTGTATAAACCTAAGCTTTTGAAAATAAAACTTATTGGTATGGTATGGTATGGTATGGTATGGTATGGTATGGTATGGTATGGTATGGTATGGTATGGTATAACGGGCTGGTATCCGCAACTCCACGTCATAGCGCGGTTTTTGCGTGAGGGTGGGCATTTCACTCGATCCACCCCAACTCATTGAAGAACGCCAGCAGGCTGTTCACACTGCTGGTGATCTCCCGGAACGTACCTGTATTATTGAAGTACTTAGCCCTGTATGTGGCGGTTGCAGGACAGTGTGCACATGTGCCGCTGTTTCCTCCTCTCTCATGCAGGCTCTGCAGAGAGGGCTGTCGGTGATTCCTAAAATAAAAAGGTGTTTATTGAAGGAGCCAAACCCCGTGATGGCAGCTGTAGCCGTGCGTAGTTGTTGTTTTGACAGTTGTCGAACACGCCGGGTCAGTCTATGTTCAAGCACAGGGAGTGCTTCTCTGGCCTGCCTGCATCCTTCCAGATTTGTCCAGTAACTGTTGTGTTGATCTATCGTTCGTTTGTTTACGATGGTTCGTAGGTATGCAAAGGGGCTCAGGTCCCATTGCAACCATGTCAGATCCTCTCCTAGCAAGCTCGTCCGCTGCGTCATTGCCGCGCGAGCCGCTGTGGCCCTTGATCCATTGCAGGATTATGTTGTTGGTGTTGCCTATTTGGTTTAATTTAAGATGGCACTCCAGTATCAGTCCCGAGTTTATAGTGTGGCTGTTTAAGGCTTGCAGCACGGCCATGCTGTCCGACAATATACGTATAGAGTGGCCTTCCACTCTCCTGGCCATTACCGATGATGAAGCCGCCAGGGTTATCCCCATGCATTCTGCTTGGAATACTGTGTTGTGGATCCCCAGCGGTTTCGAGATAGTGATGTTGAGGTCTTCTGAGAAGACACCGGCTCCCGTGCCTTTATCCGTTTTTGATCCATCTGTGAAGATACGATTCATTCCATTTCTGCTGGGCATAGTGCCTCGCAGCGGTGGTCTTCATAGAGCTGGATTTTGTATTTCTTATTGAATATATGTTGTTTCGGTACACGATCATTTACTGCTCCTATGATAGGCAGCTCAGCTGTGAGATTTGTAAGCAGTGATGAATGTCGTGAGTTCCTGTCGCTCCATAGGTCTAGTGCCTTTAGGCGTATAGCCGCAGCTGTTGCTTCTTGGCGGATAAACAGATCCAATGGTGGGAGTCCGAGCATGACTTCTATTGCCGCCGTGGGGGCAGTCTTCATGCATCCCGTGGTTGACCTACAGGCTAATCTTTGGGTCCGTTGTAGTTTAGCCGATATCGTGCTGTTTTCTGTCCTTGGCCACCAAACGATAGCACCATACGCTATCATGGGGCGGATCACTGTTTCGTAAAGCCATAGAATAATTTTTGGCGTGAGCACCCACTTCTTGCCAATCATTCTTCTGCACTGCCAGAAGGTGATTCCGGCCTTTTCTAATTTGCTGTCTAGATGGCTACTCCATGTTAATTTACTGTCTTGAATGACTCCGAGGTATTTGACCTCTTTTGACAGTTGGAGTTCAGTATCGAAGAGTTTGGGTAGACGGTATTCTCCTAGTACCCTTTTGTTTGTGAACATTACCAGCAGTGCAATTCTCTAACTTCAACATCGACGCCACATCGATGCGGCAACGATGTCTCGGCGATTTGCTTGAATTTGGTATTCTTTAACTGTACACTAGCGCCATAGGCTCTAAGATGTGCCGTACGATGTAGGACCTACTCGACAACGACATCCTACTGTGATTGGTGTCAACCTAAGCTCAACCTTGAAAATGATTGTGATTGGTTGATTTTCGTAGTTGCAGTCGCTGATGTTTCGCCGATGTGAGCAAATGAAACAAAGCATGTCAAACACGTATAACCTCATCTTCATCCTCAATATAAATAAAATAAATAAAAAGCTTTCAACATTTACGCACACAAAGGTAAAAATTATGTAGTTAAAGTTGCATTTGCATAAGTGATGATTGGGAGAAATCTCGAGAAGCGAGGAAAAATGAATACTCATCTACTATAAATTTACATTGAGTTAAACATTGAGACGAAAGTAAAGTTTAAAATAATGATTATACAGGACAAAAGGTACATTTTAGTGCATGTGATAGTGATGCAGATTATTATATGTTGATTATTATATGAACAAGAACGGTAGGTACCTACTATACATGGTAGTTTTGTATTTTATAATCCAACACAGTGATAAAAGATCATTTAGATACTCTTATCCGTAATGGTGAATAAATATACTTAATTTGTACGATAGTATTTAGTAGTAGGTTAAGGAGTGGTTAAGGAGTCGGCCTTACGATCGAGAGGTCCCGGGTTCGAATCTTGGCCATTACACTACCGACGTGAACCCACTCCTAGCACAAGCAATTTAGCTTAGTTGGAGAGGTTAGAGGGAATATTAGTAATTTCGATAATTTCGGTTGCTAATATTCTTTAAAAAAAAAAAATTGGATAAATTATATTACAAACATACATAGTATTTACCCAAATTTCACTATGATTGTTGGTCCCATAAAATAAGATGCAAGCCTATAGCCATCAAGCAGACACTTTGTCGTGGGCCCTATGATTACTGTTGAATGGAGAACAGCCTTCTCCCTTAGTCGCCTTCTACAGTTCCTAGGAACAAATAGAGTGGCCCTATTCTTCTTCACCGGGACCAACATATGTTTTACATTCTGTTCCTGCTACCCATTTTTTTTTTTTTTTAACGTGAGGGAAAATCCTTCATGGATGCTATGCCGGACTCCTACCGACTAAAAACCCTCACGTACCGCCTTATGGCCTGCGGTTGGTAGCCCCGGGTAAGCCCTCGGAAGGATGTCCCAGGACTACCAACAGACCTAAGGCTGCGGCCTCACCTGGGTGGTTCGGGTGTTATCCCGCGTCTATGGGGGGGGGGGGGGATCGGGTGTAACCCCGTTTCTGGGGGGGGGGCGTGCGTGATCTCTCACGTCACGCTGCCGTCATGGGCCTGCTTCTGTAAGGACGGTGAGCAGCCCACTCACCGTCCTCAGGACCCCGGTCATGGAGGCCGATGGTCTTCGGCGAAGACACGTCGGCGGCGCCAGCGCCGCCGACTGCGGAATTCGGGTGGGAGAGTTCTCTCCCGCTCCCACCCCGCCGCCTCTTTCGCGAGCATGACCTGTTCGCAGAAAGAGACGGCGCAGTCCCACTTACTCCCGCTGGAGACCATGGCTCGCACCATGGTCTCGAGCGAGAGAGTGTCCACGTCCAGACCCACCACGAGGACCTGGCGCTGTTCCGCCCACGCTGTGCACTCCACCAGCGTGTGGAGCGATGTGTCGTCGCTGCGGTCCTCGCAGTGCTGACACTCGGCCGTGGTTTCCCGGTGTCTTCGCCACAGATATCTACCGAAGCTACCATGCCCGGTAAGTATCTGTGACAACCGGTAGGAGAGAGCACCATGTCTCCTCTCCAGCCACTCGTCCATGACCGGTCTGACGGCCGCGATTGTGGCGAATCCCCCCTTTGGTTGCTCAAGTCGCACCTTCCATGTCTCCACGGTTTCCTGGTGAAGCTGGGACCGCTGGGCCTCGATTTCTCGAGACGCAGGCCTTTGGCCCCTCTCCAGCGCCTCCTTGCGCCATTTAAATAGAGACGCAAGGGCTCTCGCTTCCAGGTCCCATGGAGGGGTCCCGGCTAGGAGACATGCCGTTTCACCTGAGATCGTGCGGTATCCCCTTATCACCCTGACGGCCATCGCCCTCTGCGGGCTCAGCAATCTAGCCAGATTGGTGGCCGTCAGGGTTTTCGCCCATACGGGGGCCCCGTATAGGGCCATACTTCGCACGATCCCCAGGTACAGTCTACTGTAGGGAGCGTTGGGTCCCTTGATGTTGGGCATCAGTCGCGCGAGTGCGGCTGATGCTCCCCTCAGTTTTGGGACCAAACTTCGGAAGTGATGTCCGAAGTTCCACCGGCCATCGAGTACGAGTCCCAGATACTTCATCGAGGGCTCGATGCCGATGCTAACGCCCCCTACCTCTAGCCTGGATCCCGCAGGTGGCCCCATCCGAGGTCCGTGGAAGCACAGAGCCTCGGATTTGTGAAGGGCGACCTCGAGACCCAGCCGCCGTATCCGACCCACGACTTGAGCAGCCCCTGCCGTGGCCTTTAGTGCTGCGTCTCGGTGCGTTGCTCCCCGCGCCGTAACGAGGGTGTCGTCGGCGTAGCACGTTACGCGGACCCCTCTGAGCAACGGAGTGCGCAGCACCCAATCGTAACCGATGTTCCACAGGAGCGGTCCTAATACCGATCCCTGTGGAACACCGCACGACACATCTCGCCGACCTGGCCCTAGCCAGCTCGGGTAAGTAATGGCCCTCTCGGAGAGATAGGCCCCGACAATTCGACGGAGGTAGGGAGGCACTCCATGGTAGATAAGCGCCTCCCTAACGCAGCTCCAGGGCAAGGTGTTGAAGGCGTTAGCGATGTCAAGAGACACCGCCACCACCACCTCACCCTGTGAGATTGCTTCCTCCGTCAGGTCTCTAATACGCATGATCGCGTCCACGGTGGAGCGCCCTTGCCGGAAGCCAAACTGGCTATCCGCCAGATCAGGCCCCACGCGTGTGAGGTGCTTGCCGAGGCGTTGTGCAATAATACGCTCGAAGAGCTTGCACACCTCGTCAAGCAACACGATCGGCCGGTATCCTGATGGAGAATTTGCTTGAATATATCGGTGATCTGACGACGTCTCCTCCTCGTCCACAACACGCCATCCCTGGACTCGGCGGGCGAGCTCAGGGGTCGCAAACGAGACGTCTATGACCGAGCTGAGCCCCCGCCGCGTCCAGGTTGCGACATTCCCCCGGTTCAGAATGACTAGGCCACGTGTAGTGACCCAGTGCTGAAGTATCCTCCCCCTGTCTCTGGTCTCCCGTGAGCCCCAAGCCTGTGACCAGGCATTGAAGTCTCCCAGGACCAGGACGGGGCAAGGCCGGCATGCAGCGAGAACGACGTCCAGCTCAGGAAGCCATAGCTCAAACTGATGCTGGTCGAGGCTCGGCGAGACGTAAACGGCCACGACAGCCACACCCTCATATTCCGCCGCGACGCAACCCGGGCCCCTAGCAATAAGCGCTAGGCGCGAGTCGTCCGCGCCGGTCCCCCCAAAGACAGTCGCCAGGCCGTCCAGATCCACCGGGCTTCCCGGGTGAACCCAGTACGGCTCGGCGACAACCACCACGTTGATGGACCACCGCCTGATGCTCTGGTACAGAAGGTCCTGAGCACCAGCGCAGTGGTTCAGGTTCACCTGCAGGATGCGGATATGGGTGTCCATTAACGGACGTCCATTTCCGCACCCTGCCGCGAACGTGCACCCTAACCCTCACCCCCCCGTGTGGACGGACGGGGCTTTGGCCTTGAGGCAGCGCAGGCCTTACTGCCCGCCCGGTGGTTGGCCTCCTTGCCCTCCGCCACGCATTTAAAACAGCGTGGCGGAGCGTCACAGGCAAAGGCCATGTGACCGGGTTGACTACAGCGGAAGCACCGGTCTCCCACGGTGACTTCCACTGTACACTGCACTCCTACATGGCCCACGACCAGGCACCTAAAGCACCTGGCTTCGCGGGGCTGCAGGAGATGCGCCTGCGCCCTCAGGAAGCCCCCGACAAGGAGGCTCCGTCCATCCGCCACTTTTTGGGCCGCTGCGACGGGGCAGCTCACGACTGCCGACCCGTGACCGGCGGGGCCAAAGCGAATTTCACTTGACCTCACCTGATCACGAGGGCAGCCGCTCGCCTCCACGACGGCGGAGATTATCTCCTCCGTCGTGGCCGCGTCATCCAAACCCGAAATGCGCAGACCCGCGCATTTGTTGGGTCTGGTGACGCGGACGTCACCAGTGTCCAGCGACCCCCGCAGCTTTGCCGCTAGAGCATCTGCTTTGGGGCCGCTGGTGGCGCCAGAGACCTCGAGGAGGCGTGCTCCGGTGCGCGTCACCTTGTACCGGAGACCTCCCTCTATTTCGAGGGCCTTAAGGTCCACTGAGGCTTTCGCCTGCCTCAGGATCTCGGCGTACCCCACGCCCCTCGCCTTGCCCTCTGTCGTCACCGTGATGACGACGGCAGTGGAACGGGGAGCGCGGAGCCTCTTTGGCGCCTTCGCCGCGGAAGCCTTTGCCGCTTTTGCGGCTGCTTTTGCCGCCTTCTTGGCGGCCTTCACCTCCTTTTTGGCGGCCTTCTTCGCCTTCTTTTTTGCTCCCACCACCTCCCAGACCCCCTCTCTGGGGGGATTGTGGGATGCAGCGGGAGCATAAGTTGTGCTTGGGGAGGCGGATTTGCCACTTCCCCCACGTGCCGTCTTCTTGGGGGCGGAGGCCCTCGGCTTGGGACCAGTAGCCCCACTGGTTGCAGCCGTCGCCGTGCATGGCGCGACGACGGGTGCCGCCAGCGGCGGGCGGTATGCCCGGTCCTCGAGGACGCCGAGGCGTCGCTCGATGGCCTCCAGCAGCTGGACCATTGTGGGTGTCACCTGAGGTGGTGCACGGGGAGCAGGGGTTTTCACACCCCGAGCCTCTCCGGCCCCCTGGACCAGCTGCGTCAACTTGCCGATCTCCTCCCGCATCAGCTGTTGCTGCTTGCGGGAGTCGGCAAGCTCCGTCTCCAGGCTCGCAACCCGAGCCCGGAGTTTCACCTCCTTGCTGGAGACGCACCTTTCCAGGAGCTCCTCCAGCGCTTTGGCGGCGCCTGTGACCGCGTCCGCCACGACCTTCTTCTTCCCCGCAATATTTTTTTGGCCTTTTCAGGATATTTTGCGCCGCCGGCACCTCCGTGGCCTTCCCGCTTGGCAGCAGGGGCACAATCGCCGGTGGCTCTGCTACCTTCCTTTTCGCTCTGTAGAGGTCGGCTTTCCGACCTCTGCCCGCGGGGGTAGCCACTACCTTTCTAGGAGGGCCTTTGCCTGGTCCGCTCGACCTAGGTCTCTTTTTACCTAGTTCGGCAATGACACCGAGACCGAGGGCATCCTCGGTCTCGCTGCCTATGTCGTCGTCAGCCGACTCCATCTCCGAGCCAGCGTGAGTCGACACGTCTTCCGCGTCGCTTTTTTGGGTGGTTTTGAGGCACACCCTTGGGCCTGTGGGACTGTGGTGACCCCTCCCATATACCACCCGGGATGAACCCGGGAGGGGGTCCCCATGGCTGGTCGCCGAATGGGTGTCCATTCGACCACCAGTCACGGCAAGGGATTCCCCGGACGGAGTCCGGGTACCCTCATGGGTAGATTTATCCGATGTTGTTTCCATAGTCATTTTTATTTTTTTTATTTTGTGCGGTTAGTGTCCGCCGACGTTGGGGTGGAAGTAGGGAGGTTGGGAGTGGATGTGAGGATGAGGAGGGTGGGAGTGAGGGAGTGGAAGTGACGCCCTAGGCACTGAGTTCCCCCCAGCGATGCATCCCATTGCCGGGCGTCAGAGCGTGGGGTTTGGGGTGATTTTTTATAGAGGTTTTCTTCCTCGCAGCTCCGAAGAGCTACCGTGCCCGTCTGTTGCCAGACGGGGTAACGGCTCGGCCGATCGATGGTCCCTATGGGACCGTGTACTTCGCCACTGGTCGCTCAGTGGCAAAGTATTCGTCGCCCTGAGAGTTCTCCGCTAAGTACGCTCTGCTTAGCAGAGCGCATGCGGAGAACTCGCAACCGGCCATAAAGGCCCCCCCTCCTTGGTGGACTATTAGCCATGGGCGACGACGTGCACCTCGGGCGAAGCCCACGTCATCGTCCACGTTACCAGGGTGCACCACGCGGAGGTTGCTATCGGGGACACAGCGATAGACCTACCGGACTCACGAAGACTTGAAGACTACATAGGTAACCCCGAAGGAACTAGCATACCACTGTCTGTTAGAACAGTTCCGAAGGTGGCACCAATCATCACAGACAATTAGTGAGACAGACTTACAGGATTGTAAGCATCTCGAAGACATAAAAGATCAGCTTATGTACACAGCGGCAACCCCGAAGGTTCTCATAGGCCAAGACAACTGGCAATTATTAATATCTAGCTATATTAAACGGGGACACCGCCAACAGCCAGTCGCCTCACTCACAGCGTTAGGATGGGTGTTACACGGATGCCATGGTAGAATATTAGGTCAAACAGTACATTTTGTTAATCGTCTCTCAGCCGCTGATGACAGCATAGATACTCAATTGAAACAATATTTTTCACTTGAATCGCTTCTTTTAAACCCGCGTCGACCGAGCTCCGACCCTGAAAAGCAAGCCGAAGATATATTAAATCAGAATACAGTACAGTTGACAGATGGTCGCATACAGACAGCCCTCTTATGGAAAAAAGAGGATGATGTGATGCCTGATAGCTATCAAAACGCTATGAGCAGGCTCACGTCAATAGAAAAGAAGCTTGACCGCACTCCAGATCTTAAAGCCGCATATACAGCACAGATGGAGTCTCTCATACAGAAGGGATATGCAGAGGAAGCTCCGAAGTAAGCCAGACCAGGTAGGACCTGGTACCTGCCTCATTTCGACGTTCACAATCCAAGTAAGCCTAACAAAATTCGTATAGTACACGATGCTGCTGCCAAGTCAGGGGGAATGTCCCTGAACGACTTCCTGCTCACCGGACCAGATCTGCTGCAGTCGCTGCCAGGTATAATGATGCGTTTCCGCCGTCACCGAGTCGCCGTCACAGCTGACATCACTGAGATGTTTATGCAGGTACAGGTACGTCCTGAAGATCGAGACGCCCTGAGTTACCTATGGAGATGAGACCGGCGGGAGGGCGCACCTACTGAATACAGAATGAAGTCGTTAATATTCGGAGCAGCCAGTTCACCGTGCACAGCGATCTTCGCAAAAAACTGGAACGCGAAACAGTACGTGTTGCAGTATCCCGAAGCAGTAGCAGCCATAGTTGATAGTCACTATATGGATGACTACCTACATAGTTTCCCGAACGAGGCAGAGGCAGTTCGTATATCAACACAGGTACGTGATATACACAGCAAAGCTAAATTCGAGCTCACCAAATGGGTCTCGAACTCCGCGACGGTCGCTAGACAATTAGAAAACAATCCGGGCCGCGCGGAGATAGTCAATATAACACAGACAGAACAGAATGAGAAAATCCTAGGTCTAATGTGGGATCCTTCTACCGACGAACTCAGTTTTAATTTAAAATTAGCCAGATTACCTAAAGATCTTGTTCGAAGCACCACACCGACTAAAAGAGAGGCCTTAAAAATAGTAATGTCTCTATATGACCCACTCGGACTCGCGTCACCAGTAACCATAAGAGCCAAGCAGATATTACAGGAAGCGTGGCGCCTAGGTACAGACTGGGATCAAACATTGGACGACAAGCTCCTTACACAATGGAGGACTTGGACAGAGCATCTACAGGCACTGAAAGATGTCAAGATACCTAGATGCTACCCAGCAGTGCAATTCTCTAACTTCAACATCGACGCCACAACGATTCGACAACGATGTCCCGCGGGTGTGCTTGAATTTGGTATTCTCTAACTGTACACTAGCGCCATAGGCTCTAAGATGTGCCGTACGATGTAGGAACTCCTCGACAACAACATCCTCAAAATCGATTGTGATTCGTTTCAACCTACAGCTCAACCTTAAAACTGATTGTGATTGGTTGATTTTTGTAGTTGCAGTTGCCGATGTTTGGCCGATGTGAGTACATCTTGGCATATCATGTCAAACACGTATAATCTCATCTTCATCCTCAATATAATTAAAATAAATGAAAAGCTTTCAACATTTACGCAGACAAAGAGTAAAAGTTATGTAGTTAAAGTAGCATTTGTATAAGTGATGCTGATGATTGGCAGAAATCTCGAGAAGTGAGGAAAAATGAATACTTATTTACTATAAATTTACATCGAGGCAAATGCTGAGACGAAAGTAAAATTTAAATAATGATTATATAGGACAAAAGGTACATTTTAGTGCATGTGATAGTGATGCAGATTGGCATTATGAACAAAAACGGTAGGTACCTACTATACATGGTAGTTTTGTATTTTATATTCCAACACAGTGATAAAAGATCATTTAGATACTCTTATCCGTAATGGTGAATAAATATACTTAATTTATACGATAGTATTGGTTAAAAAAGATAAGTTATAACACATACATGCATAGTATTCACTCAAATTTCGCTATGATTGTTGGTCCCATAAAATAAGGTGCAAGCCTATAGTCATCAAGCAGACACTTTGTCGTGGGCCCTATGGTTACTGTGGAATGGAGAACAGCCTTCTCCCTTAGTCGCCTTGTACAGTTCCTGGGAAGAAATGGAGTGGCCCTATTCTTCTCCACCGGGACCAACATATTTTTTACATTCTGTTCCCGCTACCCATAGAAACATATTCCCAAGATAGAAAGTACCATAATGTGTTATTCCAGACTATAAGCTATTCCTGCACCAAACCACAGATTACCTAATTGATCAAATAGCTAGATTCTTTCTGCCATTAGAATGTTATTGATTGATAAACATCTTCACAAACTTTCACACTAATATATACATACACAATCTTGCCTGTATCCCCGGAGGATTAAGGACAGGTGAATTAACACCTACATTTTTTTTACAATCTGCAGTTGAGGTCAGTTGTAAGTTAACTTTTTGTCTCCTTCTAACTTCGAAAATAGCATCGTTCTTGCATATAATTATCAGTCACTTTGGTATTTTGAATTATTTTTCTCACAACCTCACATTTACGAAAGAATTTTTTACATAAATATGATATTACTGAGTGACAGATGACATTGTGACATGTGTTACAATATGTCATTCAGCTGTCAGTGCGTTTTGTTGTTGCAATATTTTGTAATTGTCTCTGGCTCCCTAGGTGCATTGAGGATAACTACATGAGAAGTTATTTAATTTGCTTATTTATTTTAAACAATTTATGATTATACATTATTATTTTATTATTATATGTCATACTTATGTCCGATTATGAAGACTGTTATATTTCTTGTTCTTCTGATACATCTAATGGCGACTACGCCAGTGCAGGTAGCGATAACGAAGGGGATGCAGTCCTTTTACACAAAGAGCTGCTTACTATATTTGGTCCATTAGATAAATTCTTAAATGTTGTACATATCAACGCTCAAAGCGTTCACGCTCACTATCCTGATTTACTTTCATCTTTCGATTCTCTGACCATCCATGCTGTCCTTATTTCCGAAACATTTCTCAAACCTTCACTTCCTTCAAAACAATATACTTTACCAGGATATAAGCTTATAAGAAATAACAGGGTGGGTGTGGGATATGGCGGGGTTGGCATTTACCTTCGTGATGATATCGCCTTCAAAGTGTTAGATCAGTCTCCTACTGTTTACACTGGTTTTACTGAGCATATTTTTCTTGAAGTTGATTTTCATTATGTTAAATTCCTTCTGGGTGTCTATTATAGCCCTTCTCTTAAAATCGACTATTTCTCTTCCTTCGAATCTAAGTTAGAGAATCTATCCGCTTTGTACCAGCACTCTATAATCTTGGGTAACTTCAACACGTGTCTACTCAAAGATGATGCGTGCAGTCGGAGACTCCAGTCCCTGGTCTCCTCGGTAAACATGCATATTCTCCCATTGGATGTGACTCATCGCGCTCCTCACTGTACTCCTTCTCTCTTAGACCTTATCATTGTTTCCAACCGTGATAAAGTTGTTACTCATGGTCAACTATCTGCTCCTTTCTCATACCACGATCTAATATACCTCTCCTACAAAATTCGTGCGCCGAAACCTAAACCTAAATTTCTCTTGCTCCGGAGCTTTAAAAACATTGACTGGGATACTTTGAGTGCCGATGTGAGGGATACTGACTTTTCTCTGGTGCACAACACAAATGACATCGACATAAAAGTAGATAGCTTTAATAAAATACTCTTAAATATTTACGATAAACATGCTCCACTAAAAAAGATTAGGGTGAAGCATTTACCTGCGCCCTGGCTGTCAAAGGATATCAAAACGGCTATGTCTAAACGAGATAAAGCCAAAAGACAGTACAATCGTTATCCCTCGGACGAGAACTGGTCTACCTATAAAATCTTTCGAAATCGCTGCAGTCGTCTGTGTAGGGATGCGAAAAGGCGCCACATTCACGATTCCATTAATAATTCTAACACATCTCAGGTATGGCAATTTTTGAGGTCTCTCGGTATCGGTAAAGATAATGTCGACGTCGCAGACAATGTTGATCTCAATGCGCTGAACACACATTTCGCCACGCCTCCAACTTTGGTAGATGAAGTAGATAAAGCTGCTACTCTCAGTTATCTTTCCAGACTCCCCCTGCCTGAATGTGCTTCATTTATATTCAACCCAGTTGCAGAGGACGATATAAGGAAACAAATGAAATCAATAGCAACAAAAGCGATGGGTAATGATGGCATTCAACTTCAAATGCTGCTACCCATTCTAAGTGAACTTCTTCCAACCATCACACATATAATTAATTTTTCACTTGAGAATAGCGCTTTCCCTTCGGCTTGTAAAAAAGCACTTGTCATTCCGTTGCTCAAAACAATCAATCCCACCTTAGCATCCCAGTTTCGTCCTATTCAATTCTGCCAATTCTTTCCAAAGTCCTCGAGAACACAGTGGCGAAATCAATTAGCTTCTTACCTTTCCTCTCATGGTCTACTGAGTCCACACCAATCTGGCTTTCGTCCAGGCCATAGTACAGTCACGGCACTACTTAAAATATCAGATGATATAAGACTGGCCATGGAGAATAAACTCCTGACAGTAATGGTTTTGCTGGACTTCAGTAGCGCCTTCAACTCTATTGATTTCGACATCCTCCTGGGCATCCTATCATCATTAAATATGTCGTCCTCTGTAATCGCATGGTTTAACTCCTATCTTCGTGGTCGCTCGCAGCGGGTTCGCTCTGACGAGGCATCCTCTGACTGGTGTGACCTTACTGCGGGCGTTCCACAAGGTGCCGTCCTCTCTCCTCTTCTTTTCTCGATATTCATCAATGCTATCAACAAAGTGATATCTTCAAATTTTCATCTCTACGCAGATGATTTGCAGCTATATCGCCATTTTGGGACTGACGAAAGGAATGAGGCCATTACTGCCATCAATAATGACCTCAAAAGCATTGGTGCTTGGGCAAAATCGTTCGGACTGCTTGTCAATCCTGCTAAATTCCAGGCACTCATTGTAGGTGGCAGATACTTCTACAATAATCTTGACCATGCCTCTCTTTCTCCTGTCTACTTTAACAATACTGTGATACCGTATACCGCGGTTGTCAAAAATCTAGGGGTATATATTGATTGTAATCAGTCGTGGACTAGGCATATCACCGAGGTCAGCAGAAAAGTCTTCGGTACGCACCATTCTCTTAAGCGCCTTCAGAATTTTCTTCCTTTTAAGACAAGAATCTGTCTTGCTCAATCTCTTCTCCTTCCTCTTTTAGACTATGCTGATGTCACCTTTCTCGACGCAACTGAAGAACTCTGGAACAAGCTGGAGCGGTTGCAAAATTTATGTATCCGGTTCATATTTGGTCTACGAAAGTTCGATCACGTTTCAGAGTTCCGACAGAAACTGAAATGGTTACCGATTCGGCGGCGTCGAGATATTCACATTCTTTCCTTACTCTTTTCTGTTCTTCATAATCCTCACTCTCCTATTTATCTTCGAGAGCGATTTGAGTTTCTTGTCCCTAGGGGTACACCCTGTCGTACTTTTTCTTCTCTATTACTTCGAACTCCCTCCCATAGTTCCTCTTACTATGACAATTCCTTTACGGTTTCTGCAGTGCGGCTGTGGAATTCTCTTCCTCATTCAATACGTGATAGCCCTTCTTTAAATATCTTTAAGGAACGAACAAGAGACTATTACCTTTCTCAACAATAACAGACATAATTTGTATTTATATGTATGTAAATGTATGTATGCCTATATGTATGTATTTATATAGTCTTTATTATGTGTATACATGAGTATTTTATATATGTGAATGTAGTCTATAATGGTTATATATGTATGTAAATGTAATGCCTTCTGTCAGGGGTATACCTTTTGTATGCCTACTCATACTATTAAGTATTGACAAATGTACACAAGACTTTGCCTCTCTCATTGCATTGCGATTCCTCTGTGCACTCCCAGGTTTGCTGGAAGAGAATTCAATCTGAGTTAAGCGCGCCTTTGTACATAATATTTCACTTGTTTGTATAAATGCCATTTAAGTATACATAAATAATAAATAAAATAAAATAAATAAAAATAATAGGCGGTGAGCCTATTACCATATTCCCAGTACTATGACCGACTCGAGTCATGCATCTGAGGCTGGGTCAGAGCTGTATATATCTATCTCATTTTAATTAGCCCTATCCCTTAGTTGCCTTGTATGTATATAATATTAGTAGGAAATAAGTAGAATAGGATTTAAGAAAACAACACAAAACAAACAATAGTATGCACAATATACTGATTTATTACAATAAACATTAATATAAATAAATTATTGATTATATTGTAATTTCCAAAACACCTACTGACATTGTTCACTTACTGAGAAATCTAATTGTGTGCAAATTAATTATAATAAAAAGAATACCATATATGTTGTAACCACTGACCTAGTCAGGTGGATACTCACCGGCTCGCTCAGGGGCTGATGCAGAACTCTTACCCAGGGCGCCTTCTCCACAGAGCTAGAGAGGTGCGTGCACAGGGAAGCTAGGGCTCCAATGAAAACAGCTGGTAGTTTAGGTGTACACACATATATTTGATAGAATAGAACACAGAGTTACACACAGAGGAATATATAGTAGTGAAGTAGGTAGATACAGGTGACAGAAGAATATGTACAGACAAGTAGGTAGACAGACAGGCACAGAATACAGAAGATGCGTAGTGATAAGTAGGTAGACAGACAGATACAGAATACAGAAGTGTGAGACAGAAAGAACACACACAGCAGGCACAGATAATAAGCAGATGAACACACAATTTGCATACGAATTTTAGCACTAGCTACACATTAACAGGTACGTGAAATCTAGCACAGGCTACTAAGCGTACTAAGTTTTACAAATGGTACTACACGGCTACGGCTACACAGGTAATAGGCACACAGCGGCAGTGTACTGGCCTTAGGTGATTGCTGGATGGCCTCAGGGATGTTCGGAGTAGACCTTTCTCCGCTATATGCAGCTCACAGCAGCCGATGTACCACGAAGCACGCAGTAGATAAATGTAAGACAGGTCGGATTCAGAGGGGCACACGAGCTCAGACCAGCGACCCTGTATAAAACAGACCACTCTTAAGCCGTGAATATACATACAGGCCCGTAATGTGTCCAAATAAACAGAGGAATACGACTTACCAGAATATCTGGGAACGAAGTTTTCACCAAACAATTTTATTACGAGAAATAGACACAGATTTTATTTACTCAGAGACAGCTACGAAGATTGAGATCAAAGTTCCGCTTGAGGATCGGCGCAGGCCTATTTATACCCGAATCCATCGAATATTCGTGAACAAACCTCAAAATTCTGCTGGTCACGACCAAACTTATTAGCGGCCCATAGACAAGCAAACTAATCAGCCGCTGATGGCCACAGACACGACTAGACCAAATATGACAAACATTTATTATAATTATGACTTGTTCACGAATATGTCACAATTTCTGAGAAAGTAAGTATCATTTATTTATTATTGTTAAATTGTAAATAAAATGATATATGAGTGCAATTATAAAAATTGAAATATGCTGTAGGACACCAGCGCCATCCGCCGGTCGAGTGTGAGAACTAGAACACACCTAATCGAAGATTAGAAGTTTCACTGCCAAACAATTATGCCTAGTTCCCGTGAGACACTCTAGGTGGCTCTGGAACAAAGAAATCTATATTAGAAAACAATAAGCAACAGTGAAAAATATCACGTTACACCACCCCCCCCCCTTAATAGTATTTCCTGCGGACACGATACGCTGGAAATACACAACAAAGAAAACAGAAAATGCTTACAATAGATATAGATAAACAGCTGGGTATTTCAAACACAAACTGACAACTATAATTACAAAACTAAAGAACATTCCTCCCACACACCTAATTATACACTGACTTGCGCAATGGTTAGGTTACATAGCTAGGGTCAAATGTCCTACAAAGAAAATGAATGTTCCCTTTATTCGCTGCAGATACACCAACACTACCAACAACTACAAGGAGCTGTGGAGAATTGAGAGGCGAAATGAGAGAGAAACACTCGGTACGGTGTATGGTGGAACCTACAATGTGACAAATTATAGTCACGTAGATACTCAGAGAGAAAACAGATATTATACAGATTAAGCATAACATAGCGCTGGTTTTATAGACTAGATAAACAGTGCTATGTAGTGGCAACATCGCTGACATTAGGTACTGGAGACGGCTCCTCCTTATACTTCAGGATGTCTTTGATATGGTACTCACCAAGATCCTTACCGTCTAAATCTGACAGCCGATATACCAGAGGGGATTGCTTGGCGGTTACCACACATTTAAGGAACTTAGGGGCTAACTTGGAAGTGAAGTTCTTTGCTTTGTTTGACAGGTAGAACGTGCGTTTGTACACGATTTGTCCTACTTTCAGCTCCACATGCCTTTTTCTGAGGTTGTAATACTTTTCATTACGCTGGTGGGCAACGTTCAAATGTTTCCTCACCTGGTCGTAGATGCGTTGTATTTCTCTCAGTTTGACACCAAAGGCTGATGGATCGTCCACAGCGACAGAAGCCGGGTGGCACGCAATGTCTGACTGCCTGTATAGAACTCCATCTCCAATGAACTCCCTACCATGCACCAGAAAGTATGGGGTGAAGCGAGTTGCTTCGCTAACCGCAGTGTTCAGAGCGCACTGTACTTCAACCAAGAACGAGTCCCAAGCTTTGTGTTGCGACTTCACATAGCACGAGATCGCTTGGACAACATTGCGAATAGCTCTTTCCGCCTGATTAGTCTGGGCATGATACCTAGGGTTATAGTATATATTGGGTACATTATATTTAGTTAGTAGATCCTTAAAAGGCTTACTTACGAACTGAGGACCATTATCCATGTAAATAGTTTTACATACTCCATGAACAAGAAATACACTCTTCTCTATGAATCTCGCGACCACAGCGCCTGTGGCAACCCGAATAGGGCACAACATGACGTATTTACTAAAATAGTCGGAGACCACGATTAGGTGCACGTTTCTATTACTTGAAGTAGGAAAGGGACCAAGTAGATCGACAGAGATAGCTTCGAAAGGCTTCGACACCCGCTTCGGGCTACCCATGAGGCCAGGACGAGACGTGTTTACGGGTTTGTACTGCTTACAGACTTCACACTTCTCGACATATTGTTTGACGTCCTCGTACATTTTGGGCCAATAATAATTTAGGGCTAACCTTTTGTGTGTCTTCCAAACACCACCATGAGCACTAAGTGTGTCATCATGGTACTTAGAGAGCAGGGACAGGCGATCCTCCTGGGGTACCACCAACTTCCAGTCGAAATCTGAAGTCAGAGAGTATTTATTCTTAGAAAATCTATATAAAAGGTTGTCACGAATGTCAAAATTCGGCAACTTCCTAGGGTTCTTCCGCACACTGTTCATGGTGTGGATATACCAAGGGTCTTTGGAGGAGGCAGCATCTAGCGAATCAATCGTTATACGAGACAGAGCGTCAGGTACAACGTGATCTTTACCCTTCCGATGTTCAATGTCAAAATCGAATTGACTTAGCCTCATGCTCCAACGCGCTAAACGACCCGTAGGGTTTTTCAGCTTATGGAACCACAGTAAAGAGGAGTGATCCGTGACGACTGTACACTTCTGGCCCTCGACGTACTGTCTGAATTGTTCTAAGGCGAAAATCACGGCCAGAAGTTCCCGCTCAGTTGTGCTGTAGTTCACCTCGTTCTTGTTGAGAGAACGGCTGCAGTAGGCGATAGGGTGTTCAACTCCATCGTGAGTTTGTGTCAGCACAGCAGCAACTGAAAATGCGGACGCATCACTGAGAATACGGAAAGGCAACTCAAAATTAGGCATCTTCAATATAGGGGCAGAGACCAAAGCTGACTTAAGAAGATTGAAGGACTGTTCCGCTTCAGGTGTCCATTCGAACTTAACATTCTTAGACGTTAGTTTACACAGAGGTTTACTAATCTTAGAGAAATTATTGACAAAACGACGATACCAGCCGGCCATTCCCAGAAACCTCTTAACCTCCTTTGGGTTAGTAGGTGTAGGATAGTTGAGAATAACCTCAACTTTACCAGGGTCAGTCCGAAGGCCGTGTTTGTCCACATAATACCCCAGGTATTTGAGTTCACTCCGACAAAAGTGGGACTTTTTCATGTTAATAGTTAGGCCAGCATCCTTGAGTCGCTGATAGACTCTATGTAAGAGCTCTACATGCTCCTCAAAGGTACTGGACACACAGACTATGTCGTCCTGAAACGCAAATACCCTATTGTCGAACTCAGGTCCAAACAGACGGTCCATTAGGCGCTGCATCGTGGCGGCAGCTCCAACGAGTCCAAAACACATGGTATTGTAATGAAACAGCCCCCTACGGGGAACTGTAAAGGCAGTCTTCTCGGCGGACTGCAGAGAGTCGAACGGAATCTGCCAGTAGGCCGCACTCAGATCTACAGAGGATAAATATTTAGCATTATTCAGATGGTCCAAGATTTGATTAATGTACGGTAAGGGATAGGCGTCACTTTTTGACACAGAGTTGAGCTTGCGAGAGTCCAAGCACAACCTGAGTTCGCCGTTCGCCTTCTCCACCATGACCACTGGAGAATTCCATGCGGACTGAGACGGGGACACTACTCCCATCTCTAGCATTCGGTCCAACTCGGCTTCCAGGGCTTTCTGTTTGAGAGGAGAGAGCGGGTAGTAACGCTGTTTGATCGGCTTACTGTCACCAGTGTCAATGACATGATGTTCAAGTGTAGTCCGACCTAAACCCACCTTATCCGTGTTCAAAGAGTCAAACTTTTCAATGATCTCGTTGATTACACCCCTTTGTTTAGTAGTCAGGTTGCTGTAATCCTCGAGGCCACTGTTAAGAGACACAGACTCGATAGGATTATTGTCACTAAAACCATCAAGACTAATATTTTGTGAAATTAGTTTATCACCTAGCTTAAATTGCTGCCAAAAATCCACTCCAAATATCATGGAGGTGGTGATTCCCGGAACAACATAGAATTTGATAACTCGGATAACCGAATTATACTCAATAGGTAGAGAAATACAACCCAGACATTGCACATGTGAGCTGTCGGCAGTTGTAATGCGAAAGGCAGGGTTGATACTTTCAAGATCAAAACCCAGTTCCAAGAAGATACGGTGCGCTCCCTTTCCTAGTATAGAGCAAGAGGCACCGGAATCCAGAAGGCCTAAGACATTTAAATTTAATACTTTAACAACTAGATACGGTCTAACATCGTTATCCCGTTTAGTAAACAGGACCCTATCAGAAATAGACTCAGATACAGTGATGTATAGAGTTCACAATAAGGCCCTGGCTTACGCGTTTTTTGGCTTACCAGTACATTTTGAGCAGTCTGGTGTCTTGACTCCTTTGAGACCGCACCGGAAGCACACCAACTCTTTCGACTGGGTGCAGTTGTATGCAGCGTGCCCGCTTTCGCCACACCGGAAGCATTTGCGTTCGTTGGAGGTAGATGGCGTCTCGACTGCAGACACCTGCTTAGGGGGCTTTTGCACGCCTTTGGTCTTGTGCTGGTGTAAATCAGACGAAATCTCAAATTTGTCCAGAATAGGCTCACGGAAAGCGTCCGCCCTTGTACGCGCAAGCTCCAGACGCTTACCTAGACGTCTCAGATCATCAATAGAGTTGACATCATGCAAGGCCAATTCCTTCATGTAGTCTGGTCTAATATTGTGCATGAGAATGTCCAGCTGTTCCTCACTGGGCATTTTACACGACAACCTTGAGAACATAGCCTGCATTGTACATAAGTAGCTAACCAAGGACTCAGAGCGGGATTGGCTACGCTGTCTAATCTCATTTCTGAGACGATAATCATAGTCAGGAATATCGAATGTATCTCTAAGCTCACTAATAAGGTCCTCATATGAGATGAAATTAGATCTATTTGTACGGAACCAAGACAAAGCTGGTCCGTCCAACAGGTCAGAGAAAGCCAGAAGGAGTTTAGACTTAGAGACCTCCCGTGCACATCTAAGCTCTTCTAATCTCTCTAAAAACACGCGCACACAAGAGGAACCATCATATTTTAAGTTAAAAGAACATAGGTTAACGGGACGTTCCCTATACACTATGTTGTCAGACGTGGAACAAGATTTACTAGAACTAGCTCGTACCGAGCGGTCCTCTCTCACTGCAGGTGAAGTGTACTCTACCCGGTCACGACCCGAATCATCATCACCTTCATCTGACCCGTCAGATTCAGAATCAGTGCTGGGTTCAGCCACAGCAACGATCTTCACAAGCCTATCACGAAGTTCGGTCAGTTCAGGACAATCTAGGCCACAACGAGCCAGCCTAGTTAGCAGATAGTTCGCCCTGAAGGCTACTCTTATGCGACAATTCTTATCAGAAACAAAGTCACCTGACTGGAGGGCCTCACTTAGTTCCGAGACCTTAGGCGTACAGATGGAAAGCTCCGCCGCTGCATCAGTGGGGACCACCGCCTTCAGCTTGATGCTACCCCGACGGACAAGTCGGTGTGCCGTCCTCAGCTCACTCCGAAGGCCAGCCACCGTCGCATCAGGTGCCACTGAAATGCCTATGTGAACCAGCTCGTTAGAGAGTTCATCTTTTCTCAGATAGTTTATATATTTTTGCATCTGTGCCATGATGTAAAAGTTTAATTACGACAATTAAATAAGTAACAATGTAGATGACACAGACAGGGTTCAATCACAAAGTATTAAACAGAAATAACAAGTAAGTTCCACCAAAGTGTATGATATCTAACAATGGTTTCAAATTAAATAATATGATTTATATTTATACTAGAGTTACAGGTGTCTATTATTAAGACCCTAAAGTTAAAGTCTAGACTCAAATGCAAAGTCAGTTACACAACTGGCAATGTAGGTCAAACAGACAAGGTTTAAATACAAGATGTAAAACAGAGGTTCATAAGTAGATATCAACAAGGTGCTTGATATTTAACTAAAGTTTTAAATTGATTGCTATAATTTAATACAAATAGAGGCTGTCTAATAGAATTAAAAGTTTCTATCATTTATGAGAACAAAGTTCAAGTTAATTTTCAAAATGCAAGGTACCTACACACTTTCTATAAAGTTTGTAGTTACACAGAAAATCTTATTAGGTTTTATTACACAGAAAAAAATTAAATTACAGTCCAAATATATATGTGCACATCTGCAAGAAAGACTAGAAACAGGCTAGAAAAGAGGAGAAAAAAGAAAAAAGAAAAAAAACAAAAAAGAAAAAAAGTGGGTATGCCGAAAAAAATCAGAAAATCTTACCAAAATCACAGCTGTTTTTTAATTTGGAAATTTAGAATTTTGGGCGTCTTTTCCCACCCCAGGTGTAGGTAGCTGGAAAAAGACAAGAAGATTAATTACGTGTTCAGCTGCTAACACAACCAATTAACGTCTTGGGAAGTCTCAGACGGATTCCCAGGTTGTTTTCATCAGAGTTAGCCTCCTATGCACACACACTAGACTGAGACTACCGCAGAGTAGTACCAGAGTCTTGCCACTACGTTGGGAGCCAATTTGTAACCACTGACCTAGTCAGGTGGATACTCACCGGCTCGCTCAGGGGCTGATGCAGAACTCTTACCCAGGGCGCCTTCTCCACAGAGCTAGAGAGGTGCGTGCACAGGGAAGCTAGGGCTCCAATGAAAACAGCTGGTAGTTTAGGTGTACACACATATATTTGATAGAATAGAACACAGAGTTACACACAGAGGAATATATAGTAGTGAAGTAGGTAGATACAGGTGACAGAAGAATATGTACAGACAAGTAGGTAGACAGACAGGCACAGAATACAGAAGATGCGTAGTGATAAGTAGGTAGACAGACAGGTACAGAATACAGAAGTGTGAGACAGAAAGAACACACACAGCAGGCACAGATAATAAGCAGATGAACACACAATTTGCATACGAATTTTAGCACTAGCTACACATTAACAGGTACGTGAAATCTAGCACAGGCTACTAAGCGTACTAAGTTTTACAAATGGTACTACACGGCTACGGCTACACAGGTAATAGGCACACAGCGGCAGTGTACTGGCCTTAGGTGATTGCTGGATGGCCTCAGGGATGTTCGGAGTAGACCTTTCTCCGCTATATGCAGCTCACAGCAGCCGATGTACCACGAAGCACGCAGTAGATAAATGTAAGACAGGTCGGATTCAGAGGGGCACACGAGCTCAGACCAGCGACCCTGTATAAAACAGACCACTCTTAAGCCGTGAATATACATACAGGCCCGTAATGTGTCCAAATAAACAGAGGAATACGACTTACCAGAATATCTGGGAACGAAGTTTTGGGTTAGGTGGAAACTGGACCATAATATTCTCGACCATTGGTCGAGTTGCCTATTCTTCTAAAATGGTAGTGGTCAGGTCGGCCACTCGACCATGCGATTCTCGGCTCATGGTCGAGAGTCCACCTTTTTAAAACAGTTAGTGGTCGACTCGATCAAACGTCTCATTTGAAAATGTTCTGAATACACAAAAATATTTGGTAGGTTACGTATGAAATTGTTTATTTATTGTATAATAAATTACATTATACATATTACTAAATCAATACTTAATCAATCAATATTTAAAAAACAAATAAAATAAATAAATAAATAAACAAATAAATTACAATATACATATAACTAATTGATCTGATTGACTAATTGATCATATTTTTATAATCAAATATGATATATCAATGATTTATAGTTAACCTACTTCAAAGAAAGAAGATTTCATTATAACTTTAAAGTCTGTTATATGACACGATTATAAACGTTTGTATGTTAATACGATAGTCTTTCGATGAAATGGCCAATACTTATTTCTTGGTCAACTAATTCCTTTGTACTATCATTGATTCTTTTCTCTCTCAATATGGTTTCTTCACACCTCTTGGAAATATAACCATTATTAGCCCAAAAAGAATGATAATATGTGGCATCTTTCAATAATGTCTTGAGTAGGAAAGCTAAATTAGGTTTGATGTTTATTTTTTTATTTAATCTGGCATTCCAGCTTTCAATTGCATTATTGGTTTTGTGCCGGACTCCATCAAAACACCATTTATCACTGAAGAAAGATTGTAGGCAGGCCTTTTAAAATAAATATTAACTCCGCAATTTAATCATTGATTTTTAAGCATTGACTTAAAATATAAAGCCAGCCATCTGATCTATGTGTAATTGGTAAGTATGCTAGCGCCATACAACGCTTCACGTGTCCTCGCGTCATTTGCGATTGCTTCGTTGACCCTAGTTTCTTTGCTTTTCTTTGCACCGCCTGTTTGAAGTGGAAGATACATCCACGCAAGATTGCCTCTGGAAAAACTGTTTTAAGCTGCTAGCATGGCACTAGTTTCAAAATCTGTAGTTATTGTCTTGGGATTAAACTGTGGAATCTGGCTTTTTATCAACTCAAAAAATATACCATACATATAGTATAATTGTTTTTTACCAGGCAATAATGCGTACACTACAGGAACAATGTTAGTCTTTTCGTCCGTGCTGCCCAGATCGACATGTAAAGTATATAATTGCACGAAGGGTGGAGCAGCAGACTTAAAAGTCTCATCAAGAAATATATCTTTAGCTTTTTTTAAATCTGTCTACCTTGTTCGGTAGAAAATAACAATATTTTCGTTTTTTATGTGTGTAGTCCGCAAGTACGAACTTTTTAAATATACCCGGTACTTCTACGTCTTGTAATTTTAAAAAACGTGTTTTTTTGGCGTCTAAGAGCTGTATTCCTACGTTTATATAGTGTTTTTTTTATATTATTGTAATCAGGTAACTTAACAATCAAATCTAAACCGGTAGATTTTAGCTCTTCTAAGGTATTTGCATATATAGTGGGCATTGGTGTACTCTCATAAATTGCTCTCTGGACACATTTGTGCACAGTCAATTTTAAATCATTTTTGACAGCATTTGGAGCACAGTTGTGTGGTTCTCGTTTAATTACAGTGGCGTTTGAATTTGTAATCAAAATAGCACGACAAGATTTTCTACTAGTACATAACCAAGTTGTATGCCCATTAGCGTTTACCCTCTTTTTATTAAAACGGTACCCTTCTTTAAGGAGAATTTCACCATTTCTTTGTGATGTAATAATCGTAAGAGGACTACTTCGACCGGTACTGGTGCTAGGACTATCATCCATAACTACCTATATCTGTAAAAATAAATTCCAAAAAATAACGAATACTGTCAAGACTGCAATACGTAATGTTCTTATAGGAATAGTACATTACTACAGAGGCCGGGATGAAAGGGGTTGCCGGCCGAAGACATATAGACGGCCGAGCGAAGCGAGGCCGGATAGGTCTGAGGCAGGCAACCCCATATATCCCGCCGAGGTATGTATAGTGCTTTTCTCAAACATGCCAACGAAATAAACAACAAAAAAATTAAAGATATATTTTTTTTTTAATACGCATAGTGGCAGAGTGTCGATGCCTTTGCCACAAATTTATGTGAAATCGAAATTAAAAAAGAGGACTTTGCCGGCCTAGGCCTGCAAGGTTTGTATGAAATTCCATTGCCGGCCTCTGGTCCTAGCCGTGCCTGAAACGTCATACTTCGCAGCCTATTAAGAGGAACGTAATGTCAATATTTCATTGCATGTTTGAGAAAATATATTAGCTTGTAAAGTTTTTAAACAAATTGGTTATTCTTACCTTCTTGTAACTAGGTAATAACTATAATAGTAACTAATTCCTGACTATATTATTTTTCCTGTTCACAATAAACACAATTTATTTAGCCGACAAACTACTACAATTAATTAAACATTTATCTATGTGGGTGGTAGAAAAAGATTTTTATGAAAATACCCACATCTTTATGATAAGTAGTTTATTTAACATTTTTTATACAACATCATTCAATTTAATAGTATATTTATTAATTTATAGAAGCTAGTAGACATTATTGACAAGAAATATATATTATTTTTATTATAATAACATAATATTGTGTAACATATACAACGCCATCTAGTTTAAAATATGTAGCAACAGCCTTGTTGCACTGTAAAATAAAATACAAACGTTTATAATCGTGTCAGGTAACAGACTTTAAAGTTATAATGCAATCTTGTATGCATTGTGTACATTGGTATTTTGAATATTAATTGATTAAGTATTGATTTAGTAATATGTATAATGTAATTTATTATACAATAAATAAACAATTTCATACGTAACCTACCAAATATTTTTGTGTATTCAGAACATTTTCAAATGAGACGTGTGATCGAGTCGACCACTAACTGTTTTAAAAAGGTGTACACTCGACCATGACCCGAGAATCGCATGGTCAAGTGGCCGACCTGACCACTACCATTTTAGAAGAATGCGCAACTCGACCAATGGTCGAGAATATTATGGTCCAGTTTCCACCTAACCCGAATGTATAGGCCTATTTCACTTTTACCAACAGTCTCAAAAATCTTTGAAAAACTTATAAAATCTAGACTTATGAGACACATGAATAGTAATAGGCTATTAAGTCTGAAGCAATTCGGCTATCAGAAAGGAGTCGGTACTCGCGATGCTATTGAAACTCTAATTAATGATATTAGGAATAGGATAAACAAAAAGCAGAAGGTCGCTGGATTATTTTTAGACCTAAGTTCTGCATTTGACACCGTAAACCATGAATTGTTGTTGGTCAAACTAGATCACTACGGTATACGGGGTAAGCCTATGCAACTTCTGAGTTCCTACTTAGCTAATAGACATTTTTTTGTTGAGGTAAAAGGAGTAACACAGTACTCAGCTATTAAAAATCCTACTAAAAATCAGCTGTGAGCATACATTCAAATCAAAAATGCTTCGAAATGCGATTGGAGTTCCACAAGGGTCTATATTGGGTCCGATATTCTTTGTAATATTCGTTAATGATCTCGTGCATCATGTGGTGAATGAAGTATCAGATCACACAAACCTGGTATTTTTTGCGGATGATACTAACGCCATAGTTTCAGCTGAGGACATAGGTAGACTTAATGAGCGTGTGACCGAGACACTGTTAGTGCTGAGTAACTGGTTCACGGTAAATGGTCTGCAAGTTAAATCGGCAAAAACAAGTGTCATGCTCTTCAGATCTTCTGTCAGAAGTGATGACCGGCTCTGTTGCAGTCTAGATGGCAGTCAGGTTCAAACAGTCGAAGTAACAAAGTTTCTTGGCATTCATGTGGATTGCGACTTAAATTGGAAATATGAACTTGCTGTACTGGAAGGTTCCATTAGTTCGGCCTGCTATGTGCTTAGAAGTCTCCGAAATGATGTTGGCATAATACAACTAAAAACTGTATATTATGCTCTGGTGGAGTCCAGGTTAAGATATAGCATTCTATTCTGGGGAGCTAGTTACGAGTATAACATACAGAAGGCTTTTATAATACAAAAAAGAGCAATTCGCACTATAGTGCGTATCAGGCAGCAAGAGTCGTGTAGGGAATACTTCAAAGAGCTGGGGATATTAACTGTCCCCAGCTTGTACGTCCTTGTGTTACTAACCCATTTCAAAAAGTATGTTCATGAATACGAAACGGAAAATGAACGATTAGTAAGAGAAAGTACTAGGCGGAGGGACTTCAAAAACAAAACCACTCCACGGCTAGATATTTTTAAGCACGGCACTGCACATATGTCGGTAAAACTATTTAATAAATTACCATCAGAGTTAAAGCTCTCACTTTATAAAGGTGACTTTGAGGCCAAATTAAAAGTATTTTTGTTGGAGGGTAGTTATTACTCTATAGAGGACATTTGAATTCGGCACAGGTGGAATTGCAAGTTTTACTTATAATTGATTGTGGTTTTTAATTAGTTTATAGTTTTGACATTTGTTTGATTATTATTTATTGGATTAACCGTAGGTAACTGATTATAATTGACAATTTTATTTTTATATTACATATTAATGGACTTGCTTGACTGACCCTCAATGTATAGAAATTGTTTATTTTATTGAATTTTTTTCCTGAAGTACTGATGATGAATGTTATGCTTTTTTAGTTAATGGATAAATTACATAATTATTATACATTTATATTTAATGAATTTAATAGATTGACATGACATACTTGTATTGAATTTATCTTAGGAAATTGAATTTATGAATAGCTGACAATTGAAGATTATTATATTACTCATAATCTTTGTACAATTTACTTAATATTTTTGAATTTAAACGTAGATGTGGTACCGGATTTTTAGCGAATGTTACGTATATTGGTTCTCTACCGTATGTTTGTATAAGATTTTGCATGTATATATCCTACACAATGTAAAATTGTTTGTGATGATAAATAAATAAAATAAAATAATAAAAATAATAAATATTGACTCACCTAAAGTTCTTAATCCGAAATTGTTCTTCCTAACGATTTGTAATCCGAATGATCACTCCTCCTAAAATTTTTCATCCTAAAGTTTTTATTCATACTATTTGTAGTGCTACTGTCGATGTTCATAACACTCATGTTTCCGAAAATTGTTATCAATAAAATCGTTAACATACAATATTAAAGCTCCTACTTTTTTTTTTTTTTTTTTTATGCCACTTAGGTGGTAGACAAGCACACGGCCCACCTGATGGGAAGTGGTTACCGTGGCCTATGGACGTTTGCAACACCAGGGGCATCACAATCGTGCTACCGACCCTGTAGATACCTTCTAATACCCTTCTTGAAGAACCCCATATTGTAGTCGCTTGGGAAAACCACGGCAGGAAGTTCATTCCACAACCTGAGCGTGCGTGGGATGAAGTTCCTTTCAAAACGCACGGTGCGCACCATTTCCGGTCGCAGTGTGTGAGGATGAATTCCCTGCCTATGGCGAGTGGTGCGATGATAGAATGCAGCGGTGGGCATCATGTCAAACAATTCATCTGAGCACAAACCATTGTATAGGCGGTAGAACACACACAGCGAGGCAAAGTCCCTTCTGAGGCTGAGAGGTTCCACATCACCTGTGAGTATGGGATTGTCGACGAGCCTCAACGCCCGTCTTTGCAATGAGTCGAAGGGGCCAAGCTGGTATGCAGGCGCTCCGGCAAAAAGGTGACAGCAGTACTCCATGTGGGGCCGAATTTGTGCCTTATAAAGCAGAAGTCGTTGCCCCGCAGTGAAGTACTGCTTCGCCCTGTTGAGCACTCCAAGTTTCTTTGAGGCCAGCTTGACCTTGTCCTCCAAATGGTTGCGGAACTGAACGTCACTTGAGATGTCGACACCTAGGATCCCAATACTCGAAGAGATGGAAAGTGGTGTGCCCAGGAATTGCGGCGCTACAATAAATGGGGTTTTCTTAGCGGTGAATACACATACTTGTGTCTTAGTGGGGTTAAATTGGACTAGGTTAAGTCGACCCCAATCGGATACTCCCGAGAGAGTAGTCTCGATTTCAGACACAAGTTGTTCGCGTCTCTTCTCCACCTCGAATTGAGGGATATTTGCACGACCCGTGTAACACGTATCCCCGGTACTGTCGTCCGCATAACAATGAATAGATCCATCAGACAGCATGTCATTGATATGCAGCAGAAACAGCGTCGGGGACAACACGGAGCCTTGTGGGACACCAGCGTTTATGTCCATGCGGTCCGAGCAGCTGCCATCAACGACGGCTTGGATACTTCTGTTGGACAAAAAGCTGGCAATCCATTCGCAAAGTCCCTCGGGAAGTCCGTAGCGTGGCAACTTCGAAAGAAGACCTCTGTGCCAGACCCGGTCAAAGGCCTTTGCTATATCGAGGCTGACCGCTAATGCCTCGCCCCGACTCTCGATAGCTTGCGCCCATCGGTTTGTGAGATACACAAGAAGGTCACCAGTGGAGCGACGGTGGCGAAAGCCATACTGTCGGTCGCTCAGTAGGTCGTTTCCCTCAAGGTATCCCAGGAGCTGTGCATTAATCACACGCTCCATTACCTTCGAGAGAAGGGAGGTTATAGCAATAGGCCTGTAATTGGACGGGTCTGTCCTGTCGCCTTTCTTAGGCACAGGATGCACAAATGCAGTCTTCCACGAGGCTGGGACTTGTCTCGCGGAGTAAGAGAGCGCGAAAAGCCGTGTAAGTACTGGGCACAATTCGGGGGCACAGTGCCTGAGCACCATCGCCGGTATACCATCCGGCCCACTCGACTTCCGAACATCTAGGGACTTGAGTTCCCGCCGGACCACCCGTTGTGTGATTTTAATTTCAGACATGAAAGTACCACAGTTGGGTATAATAGGTGGCTCGGCATTCCCGTCGTTCATCGTCGAGTTTGACGCAAAGAGATTACCCAAAAGATCGGCTTTCTCCTTAGAGCCATGAGCTAGGCTACCGTCGGGTTTTTGCAGCGGCGGAAGGCAGGAATGGCAGAAGTTTCCCTCGGCAGCTTTGGCGAGCGACCAAAATGCTCGACTACCGGATGGGTAACGAGTAAGCCGCTCGCCAATTCCACCGATGAACTCAAACTTTGCCCTGGCAGTAGCTTTTTTACTGGACCTCGAGGCGGCATTCAATTTCCGCTTCACTTCAGCAATGTTAGGATCCTTGTTGGCAAGTGCCGTGGTCCAAGCCTTATATGCAGATTGCTTGCGGTCTCTAGCTTCTCTGCAAGGCCTATTAAACCACGGCCGTTTGCTCGCTCCTGTTGCGATCCAACGGTTGGGAATATAGCATTCCATGCCCGATAGGATCGTTTCAGCGACTGCTGTTGCACAGGAGCTTGGATCCTTTGAAGTGAAGCAAAGCCGCCTCCACGGGTACGACGAGAAGAATTCTCGCAGTCCGTCCCAGTCTGCTGACTTGTAGTGCCAGTCATGCCGCCACTGAGGTGGCCGCGGTGGTTCTGGCCGCGCGAGAGTCACTTGCGCCCGGATGACGCTGTGGTCCGAAGTACCGAGAGGTGCTTCCACAGTTACGGAGTACTCATCCGGGCGCGTAGTCAGCAAAAGGTCCAATAAAGACTCTCTGTGGGTCCCGACATCTGGTTTTCTGGTGACAGAATGCACCAGTTGCGAGAACCCATAGGTCAGGGCAAAGTTGTGAGCAGCCCTTCCCGCAAAATCAGTCCTGTGAGACCCCAGCCACTCCACGTGGTGAGCATTGAAGTCCCCCAAGAATACTAAGTCCGCGGCAGGGTACTGCTCAATTACTCTGTCCGCCGACCGCTGCAGGTGCTCAAACAGTTGAGCCGTGCCCAGGTCACCGCTATGAGACCTGTAGATGCACGCATAGATACGGGTGTGGCCACCGTAATCCATACGTACCCATAGTGTGGACAGGTCCCTGTCTTCAAGGCCGTTTAGACGGCGACAACAAACGTCATCCCGGACGTACATGCATACCCCGGCTTTACTCAGGAAGTTATGCTCGAGTCTGTACCCGGGGTACATAAGGTAGGCTGTATCGGCCGGGCATGATATTTGGGTCTCCGTCAGAAAGAATAGGGTCGGCTTTGCTGTCTCAAGATGGTGGTGGACCTCGTTAAGAATGGAATGGAGGCCCCTGATGTTACAGAAGTCCACTTTCAGTGTGGACGAAGGTGCCGCTGTATACACTCTATTCCTTTTTTTTTTGAATGCCATGATAAAGAAGGGTGGGGGGGGGAAGGTATAGAGAGTCTCTGTGCCGTCAGCGCAGAAGACAAAGCAAGGCTCCCCACCACCGCAGACGAGCCAGGGTTGTGTGACTCGCTGGCGCGGCGGGCGGAAGGGCCCCCGGTCCCGTCCCAGATACTATAGCCGAGTCCACTCCGGTTTCCTCCTCCGGCACGACTACAGCACCGGGAACTTTACACAGGCTGCTGGTTCAGCCTCCTGGGGCGGAGATTATGTGATCCCCAGGTTCGGGAACCGTACAGCCTGCGGGCGGCCAGCGGATAACCGTTTCACCGGGTCTCCCTGACCGCCGCGCCAACATTTCACATCCCCACTAGTCAGCGGTGGCATCTAAAGCCTTTGGTCTTCCCACTGACAACACAGAACCTCTCCAGTGAGCTCTGGCTACCCTACTCACCGTCGGGAACACAACACAAGGTTATTATGACCGCGGTATTCTGTAGGGCGAAGGTACTTCCCCAGTCGGACTGCTCAGTTAGGACGGGAGATACCGTCGTGTCCTACCTTCTTCCTTACTACTCTACTCTACTACTAAATTGTGTTCGACGGAATCCCGCTACGCGGGGCTCCTACTTCTGGGTGGTTTATAAAAAAATAACCACGAAGGCCTAATGCGGATCCTTGCCAGCTTTCTAGCACCATGTTAGCAGGCGTTTATCATTATACCAAAATCAACTTTCAATAATAGTGTAAAAGATGGTTATGTTGACAAAATATAGGAAAAAAAATAATAGTATAATAGATGTTTATTGCGACCGACATTATGAATTTGAATGATTCGGAATTAAAACATTAGAGACAGAGGAGTTAGGAATTGTGATTGTTATGATGAAAAATGTTAGGAAGAACATTTTCGGAGTTCCAATTTTCGGAGTTGAAAATTTAGGTGAACTTTGGCGCACCCGAGTTAAATACATAACTGGAATCCACATTAAATTCTGCGTCGATTGGTCTTAGTTTCATAACGATCTGAACACTTTGATGTCGCTTAATGTATTGCAATTTGGTAGGGCATTTTTTTTTTTGCTATGA
The DNA here is from genome assembly GCA_949126895.1 of Eilema caniola. Lineage (NCBI taxonomy): Eukaryota > Metazoa > Arthropoda > Insecta > Lepidoptera > Erebidae > Eilema > Eilema caniola. Next base: position 2,186,833 of record OX421461.1, on the reverse strand, counting down.
TTGAACCGACTCAAAATTTTATCTATTTTGTTGTTTTTTTCCTTGACTTAATATACACAATGTATGTTTGGCATTTAAGTTGTTTACGTTTTCTTAGTTCAACTTTTAAGAAGTACTTAATTTGTTTTTGCGTACCCTATAATGCCCCTACATGACCACTTAATGCGTTATTCTATGGTTGCCTAATCTGTCGATTTGTTGTATAAATTGTTTTGCCGTTAAACATTATATTCACAGTATACATATAATGTGTTTTGCTAATATCTAGATACAATTGTCATGGTTGTTAATTGGTTTTGGCAGTCATCTAATAATACACAAGTGTCGCTTAATTTAACTATGTTAAAAAAACACGAATATTTTAAAGTTAACCGACAGTACTTTTTTCAAATAAAATGTCGCTTGATTTAAAAAAATTAATACTTATTTTTACGTAATGTAGGTTAAAGTAAAGTTTTTTTGAACCATTTCGTGCAAGTGACGAATGTATAAATAGAAGAGACGATCAAATGGCGCTTCATTTATTGATCGGCAGTCGCAGGGTGCGTACATGTCGCGACACGCGCGTTCATGAATAGACCAAGCGTAAGAAATTTTCTTATTATTTTGTTTAATTTAGTTTTAAATTATTGGGTAACTGGGTAATTAATTAGTATGATTAATACGAGTATGATAACTGTGTAGCTAATAATAAATTTGATGCTTATTCATTTTGTTTATATTGTATATAACAGTTTTAAAATGGATCGTAAAACTTTTTTTAAACGAAAAATATTCGAAATGACTGATTCACAGTCAGTTATGAAAAAATCCTGCCGACGTAAAATAACATTCGAAGATGAAATGTCTGACATATCCCAGGAGCCGAAAAAGCAATGTTTGCAATTAAAATTATTGACAGACGCGAACACATCAACAAATCAACCTTTAGTAAGCAGCGAAGATGCTCTTTCTCCAGAAATATTTCTTAATAATAATCTGCCGATAGCGAACTCAGGTATGTATTCATTATTTACAATTAAGATTTTTCATTTTTGCACAAGGTTTATACTCGTAATATTGTGTACTGAACAGGTATTAACTTATCATTTTAGATGTGACCGACAAGGCAGTCATTGCAGCCTCACAAGAGTCACAGGCTGAATGCCGACAAAACATTATCACTAATAACTCTAATGATGAAAATTTGGAAGAAACAGGTTTGTTATTTAATTATTTTAATAATTTAAGTAAATACTTGTTGTAAACCTACGCAATTATACCAAACAGACATGTAAATTACTAATATAGTCATAAATACAAATTAGCACACTCTTTGTAAAATTAATAAACTCGACAAAGTTGTGGTGACTTTGTCGAGTTTATTAATTTTACAAAGTGTGTGCTAATTCGATTTCGTGGTCTAGCGATTGAGGTGGTCATACGCACCGAGTGTGGTGGGTTCGATTCCCACCCGTGACAAATATTTGTGTAATCCGCAATACAAGGCTTTTCTCTAGTGTGAGTGTTGTTTTATTTTTCAAAACAAAAAAGCACCTTATTGACTGAGCCCCACACGTAGTACTTGGATAATTTTGACTGTATATATTTATGTATATTACTGTTTTATTTATATTTTAATGTGTCTATTTATTTACTTATTGCTTTTTTATTATAGTTGACATCTCAAGCGAACTTCAGGTAGAAGATGATAGTAATTTAGTATTAAATACTAATACCATGACTGAAAAAAACACAAGTTCTATATCAGCTAGTAATAAGCTTTCGAAACGATCTAGCGACCGCAAATTGATTAAGAAAACTTACTGCGAATTTATATCTGATAATGAAGATCCATATTTTACTGATGAATTTAGTTCGTGGGATGAAAAAAGTGGCAATGATTCTAATTCGGATACACCAATTACTAAAAAGTCTAAGAAAAAGACCACAAAGAAGAAAAAATTGAAATTAACCGAGGAACTAGACAAGGAAACAACTACTAATGAACCACTGCAGGAAATCATTGGAAAACCGGACGATATTAGTATAGTGGGAGAAAAGGGAAAAAAGATACAACAAACTAATACTAGAAAGGAAAGAAAGGTATGTAAAAATAGCGGAAAAGAGTATATTCAAACAAACGGAAAAATACGATCCAAAAAAGAAATTAAACCCAATCCTTGTGTTGGTAAAAAATGTGGGAATAATTGCCAGGTGATAACCGAAGAAAGAAGATTGTCTTTATTTAATCACTTTTGGACATTATCTTCTGAAAGACAACGAGACTGGATTGTTAATATGTCTCGAAGAATTACTATTAAGAGAAAACGTTCAAAAGATAGTGGAAAACGTAATTATTATTTCGAATATTATATAAACGATAATGAAGACAGACGCAAGGTTTGCCAGCAGTTTATACTAAATACGTTATATGTTTCACAAACATACATGTATTACACACTGTCAAACTGCATAGAAGGATCTTCAAAAGAGGACCTCAGGGGTAGACACATTCCTGCAAATAAGACGAAAGAAGCAACGAAGCAAAATGTTCAAAACTTCATCAAAAAATTGCCTGCTTTGCCCTCGCATTATTGCCGCAGATACCACTAAACTTTACTTACCTGTGGAATATAAAAATCACAAAAATTTGTACCGGATTTATAAGGAAGAGAAAACATCTGCAGGGATTGATTATGTTAGTGAGAAAGTATTTTTGAATATTTTTAAGACAGAATTTAATATAGGTTTTCATGTACCAAAAAAAGATAAGTGTGTAAAATGTATAAAGTTAGATGCAGAAAATATTGAAGAAAGTAAGGCAGAGAAAGAAAAGATAGCAAGCAAAGAAAGATAAAGTCTCATCGTGAATTAAGTCAAAAGCACTCGGACGTCATCTGCACCTCTTTTGATCTTCAGAAGGTTCTGAATACACCCCATGACGAGAGTATGTTACTGTATTATTCCAGAAAATATGCCATTTATAACTTATGTTTTTATGAAAATGGTAGCAGAGAAGGCTTTTGTTACATTTGGGGAGAATCAGAAGGAAAACGTGGAGTTAATGAAATTGCTTCAATTATTCAAAAATATATAAATTTAGTAGATTCCCGAGCCTCGGTCAAACACCTACTATTCCTGTCCAGGACAGAACAAAAACAAAATAGTACTTGCTGCTTAACATAATGCATTAAAGAACTGCGAAAATATTTTAAGCATTCAAATAAATTATTTGCTACCGGGCCACACAGAGATGTCTGTAGATTCTATGCACTCTGTTATTGAGGGGTCAGTTAGAAATACTATTGTTTGGGCACCTTCTCAATGGGCTACTATTTGTCAATTAGCTAGAAAAGACGCGAAACCCTACAATGTTAATTACTTAGATCATACAGATTTTCTAGGTTTCGATGGATTTGCTGATAAATATTTTCGCGGTAATTTAACTGGCAAAATAAGTAAAATAAGAGCTGCTACCTTTAAGAAGTCGAAGATTAATCAAATGGCAGTTAAGTACAATATGAAGCCAGATGCAGGAGAAGAAATAATTCCGGTGATAGAAGCTTCAAATTCAAAAATTGTGGATCGGCTATATACAACTTCTTTACCTATAACTAAAGTTAAGTATAATAATTTAAAGAAACTTTGTGATAATAATGTGATACCCAAATTATATCATAGAGAATATTTAACTTTAACTTCTATTTCTGGGGTTGATACTCTTACAGAAACAGACGTGGAAGACGTTCTGTAAAGCGTTTTTACTTGTTTTTAAGATTTAAATTTGATTTTTACATTTTATTGTTACGAGTATGTCTATTTTTATAACCTTTTAGTGAGATTTACTATTTCATACAACTTAAAATTATGTTTAAGTTAGTTAGTAACTTGATTATAGATGTAAGAATTAATATGTATGGAAAAACATATTCTTATGTGAAAAAGGAGTGCAATTATTTTATAATAATTACGAGTATGTCTATTTTTATAACCTTTTAGTGAGATTTACTATTTCATACAGTTTAAGTTACTGATCTCACTGTACTGATTACCAAAAAGCTTAAATTTTTGTTTTGATTTATAAATTTATGTTTTGTTGTTCAATGTTATTGTTTTCTTTAAGTATTAAGTAGTGCATTTTATCTCCTAAAAATGAGGATCTCCTTGTGCCTACTATGTATCCTTGTGATCTCTCCATGCCTACCTTAAATAGAGTAGGAGACTGATTATAATTATTATGATTTGACAGCCTCCGTGGCGTAGTGGTAGTGAACGCGGCCGCTACGCAGGAGGCGCGGGTTCGATCCCCGCTCAGTGCAAATATTTGTATGCATGAATATGTATATTTGCATTGGTCTGGGTGTTTCTATGTATAATATGTATGTGTTTACAAAAAAAAACGTATCTAAGTATGTTTATCCGCATTCTAGATTCCATAACACAAGCTAGTTAACCTATGCTTACCATGGGTCTAGATAGCGTTGTGTGAAATGTTGTGGAATATTTATTTATATCTTAATGTTTACTTGATAAGATTCCTATTATAACTAGACTAGTGTTAAGTCGACGCCCCCAAGGAATAAACCTGTATTGTACTATTACTGGGTTATTACTGTTATTGCATTTTCGGTATCCCCGGGTCGGAATACATCTATGCAATTTTTTTCAAATTTTTCCTGCCATAATATCCAAATATTTACCTTATGACATCTTTGTTCTTCGGAAAAATGTTAATTTTTATGTACGAGAAGAATATCATAATACATTATTACAAATTCATTTGTGTGGCTATATTTCGGTAAAGTAATATTACTGCAAAATATTTTCTATTAATTACTGATTAAAGCGATTACAGGTTTATTCTCGTGATTTATGAGATAGACATTTTCGGTAATACTCTGTTACAGTAATCATTTGGGAGCGTGACATACGTATTGTCGTAAACTGCTTCGCGAGTGCGAATCGAATCGCACGAATCAGGAATGTGTTTCTACATGTAATGCATTTTAGTCACACTAGTTTAAAAACAAGGCGCACGCAGTGATCAATTCGTCTCTATCTATTCGTTAAATACCAATTTTGCTAATACTGGGGAAGACACCAAATCTGTATAATTATTACTGTCCATCAATAATTCAAAAAGTGATTATAATTTACGAGGTAAGTTCAAATTAAATTGTTACTAGGGTACTAGGAAAATACTGTCTTAGTGTGTGGAGGTGCATTTGAGCTCTCTAATCTTTCTCTCTCTCTCTCTCTCTCTCTTATAACAAATTGTTGTGCTCCTACTCTTAAGTAGGTATATTTTTCTCCAGAAAAGTAGGTACGCAATTTAAACTTTGCTTTTTATTTATTCAATTAAATTATTTTGATTTCAGATCGACCAAAGACAAAATACACTGATTGTGATAGGGAAATGAGTGACCCAGATTTTTCTGCGGATTGTTCAGAATATGTCCCAAGTCCAGAAATTGCAGTTAATAGTCCATCAAGTTCTTATTCTGGAGATTCTCAATGTATAGATAACATTTAGCATGCCTCAAAAGTAACTGATACTCCCTCTACTATTTCTAATTTATCGCTACTCTTAACGAACACTGATTGTGTGGCTTCCTCTATCATCATTTATAAAATTGAATATTATTCTACTATTAATGCTTTACAGTCTAACAATAAAAATCAATTTGACAACACTAACTTCATTAATGCAAATTTAACTTTAGTACCTCGTTTTCCATTATCCATCAATTTCTCAAGTGAAGATTTCGAGGAAATATTGCAACCTGAAACATCCACACTGACCGATAGTTGTCAAAATAAGCAACCTGTAGGTCTAAAAAGGCCATATTGTATGTTCATTTACTGATCATCATGTATGTTATTTGACTAAAAATGGTAAAATGGTCACTTTTAACTATCATAAAATGAAGCTTCATTTGAGTAAATCATCTCATTTAACAGTTTTGTATCCAAATGCGTAAAATGGTCTCACTGATATTGGAACTGAATTAAATAGTTGTCAAAATGAGCAACCTGATATTGGAACTGAATTAATACAACATTTGACAGATTTTAAACTAAATGATTTAGACGTAACTTCCACTTCCTTAAATGATAAAGTATACACCAGAAAACGTCAAACTAAATTAAAATGTATGGTCTAGTAACATAAATAAATTACCTACTGAGGTCAGGCTTACGGGGGCCGTCTGTAACGTAAAATAAGTTTTATGCTAGTGTTTTAAGTGAAGTTAATTATAGTGAATTAAATAAGCTATGAGAGCACTGTAAAATTAATAGATATAATGTTGGGCTAGCGGCTAACTGGTGAGACAGAGATAAATAATAAGATTGATTAACAATTTAGACATAATTGTAATCGATAAAAAGCGTTACATGAATTTATAACAGGTATTAGGAAATGAATCTCAGGGTGGATTCGCAATAAATATTCTGCCGAGGCGTTGTTTGATCCGTTGTGCAGAGATGGTAGTATGCACTTAGCTCGTTCATTCTCGGCTGCTGATGTTGCCGGCGTGCCAGGGTCCTCGCTGGTGTGCCTCACGACCGAATGATGGCGTGAAGCCCGGTGCGAAGACCCTGGAAAAAGAAAGAGTGCGGGTCAGTATGTCACATGGGAACTACGTCCAGTGACCCGCTAAAATAATAGCAGGTGAAGATAATCTCCCCAGCGACAGAACAGCGTAGCTAGAAGCTATAAGAAAAATATTAATAAGTAGCGCAAGCTGGTGACGTGACCTCTGGCTGTAGAGATCATCGGCCTCGTGGCACTAAATATTAGGCTGGAATAGCACAAAATATTAGTATTAAAATAAAACATAAATAAGCCATGCGTATTAGCAGGCATAAAGCTGCGCCGCTGAGAAGTCTTCACCTGTTGAAAGAAGTAGGAAATGTTGATCTCAAAACTTACCCGGTGCCGACAGCAAGAGTGACCTTCCACGGCGAAGGATAGCCGAAGAAAGGGACCACTTTAGCGCCGTGAATAGACACTTAGGTAATGATGTCCAATCTCGCTCGCACACCCATAGACAAATTAGTTATTTAGTGTCGAAAATACTAAATTATCGACTATTTTAGAGAATTTATTTCAAATAGATTTATAAAAAATCCACAACGTTACACGTCATAATAAAAATAAGTATCCATAATAGTAGTCTATAGGACCTGCATGTACCTAATTATAAATTGAACTGTGGTAGCAAATTTACCTCTTCAGACAGGCAAGATTTATTTGGTAATTAAGAAATTTATAAACTAGCTGATCGAGAACCGCAATATATATATATATATCACATTACTAAACATACTAAAACAGAAAACATCAAACGAATGACTCTAGAACGAAAAAATACTCGCACGCAGACTATTAAATATTTATTTTCTTGGAGGTTGTGCTCTGTGGAGGTTTTGGATTGTAAGAATTTTTTCCTAAATACTTTACAAATTAATGAACAAATGGGATACACAGCAATAGAAAAATTTAAAACAGACGATCGCGTTACGGACTTAAGAGGTAAGCACAATAATAGACCTCGAAAAATGAGTTCCAGCAAAGAACTCCCTTCTGTCCCTATTGAGAAGTATATTTTATTATTGGAATTTGGATGTAATGGAAGTTTACGTATCATCATCTGAACAAGATAAGGTTTTCTTTAAATATAATTTTGATGATCCGTATTCTGAATTAGATTTTATGAATTCATTTCAAATGAAACGACACGGGTGAAAACCTAAACAGTGCGTATCATCAACCTCTTCCCATAACCAAGGCGTTGCATACTGATTTACTATCTTTATGCAATAGTGAAGGAATTACACAGTTTTACCACTGATTTTATGTTTCTTTAGTTTCTGTAGAAAATAGTGAACCAGATAAAAATTACCGGTTTATTCCTCGGGGACGTCGAAGTTTAAAAGAATAATTACGTTCTGTTGATATCCCAAAAATACTATTTTACCACCTATGTTTCTTGTTAGTTAGTAAGTGAAACGTAAGTGTTCTTAATAAAAAGGGTGAATTCTGAAATTTGTTTATTTTCACTGCCTTAATAAAAAATTATTAGTAGCTTAAATTATTTCGTTGGCTTTACATTCTAATTTCTCAAGCACTTAAATGGTTTACCCTAAGTTAACCATACAGACATTGCGACACTTAATTGGTTTTGCCCATACAATATTAATATTAATTAATGTTGTTAAATTGTATTGCTTGTATTTTATAAACCCAAATAGTGGCGGTTAAAGTGTTTTCCCATGATCATTTATCGCAGCTCGGATTACGTTAATGTGTTTTGCCGTAAACTATTATATCGGCAAGAAACATTTAGCGCCACCTATTTTTATAAATCTTTTAGGCTTTGTTTCATTAGTAGATTGAAATTATGGACTTTTAAAAAACAAAACAACTGCTATTTTTGATATTCTTGTAGAAGTAATATTTTTTTTATGATCATTTTACCCAAAATTACAAAGTTTTTTGGCTCTGCTGTAAAGTTTGAAAAATGGAGCTTACTTTTGCTTTTCCACCGTCGATATGTTTGTTATGTTACTGATATTAAGTTGTAATTTTAATTCTAAATGTGGAGGCTTGTTTATAGCAATTTTAATGTTATTATTTGTATATTCGTTTGTTGATTAGTCTGTAAGCCTTCTTAAAAATAATAAATTAAAAAAAAATGTAAGTTTTACAATTTAAGTTTTACTTTTGTTTTGTGTTATAGGTATGTACACTTATTGTTTATTTACACTATTAATTAAACTCCCACAAAACACTTATGTTATGAAAGAAAAGTCTTGAGTCTTCCTTAGTTATTTATTTTAAATATATTTCACAAGCACATATTGGAGCGCAGTCAGTCCAGCCGGAATAGAAAGTCCATAGTCCGCAGGGCATAAATAAGAAATATAATAAAAAAACAGTACCTTAATGAACTTAAATCCTTTCCAATTGCATAAACATTTTTATAAAAAAAACGCAACGATTGTTATATTGCCGTCTCTTTTTATCTTGCGTGTAAGCCATACCTATCCTTCTCTCTCGTTGTCCGAATCGTCTAACGTTATTTGGTTATAACGTGTAACCATAATCATTCTAATATTATTCTGTTGAACGAAACGCTAACGCGTGTGTGAGTGTGAACTGCTTACGTAAAATAATCGTTACATTTGTATCTACGAAACTAGGTACACGATTATCAGCCTCGTAACTAGTTACTGAAACCGATTACGTTAAATAACGCTCACCTCTAATCTGGTTCGTTGTCGGCCGGTAAAAATAGCAAGGCGCACAGTAACCCATCTCAATCATAGTGTTATATTCAAAATTATTAATTTTAACAGAGTTAAAATAGATGCAGTGACGTGTTCTAAATTATATTCACACCCATTGTTAGTCTATCCATTGGGATTCGGGGATCGTGAACCGGTGAACAGTGGTAAACGAAGCTTTGGGTAAGTTAGGAGATAATCAGCGGAATCTGCATCTGTAAGTTATATTTTATTCATTCACTTTTTCTAGCGCACAAATCGTTCCTTCTCCCCCAAAAATATGTGTAAAAAAATGTATAATACAGTCCACTAATTTGTCGAAATAATTTATCGTAGTACGCAAATTCTACATATCCTGATGTACACATACCACTGGAACCAAGGTCCCCAAGACCCGTCCCAGGCCCGTCGCCTCAGAGAGATGCACCCCATAAACCCGCCTTCGAAACCCTTGAAAGTTTGAACAGCCAGCAACGGCTCCTACTTCTGGGTGGTTTATAAAAAAATAACCACGAAGGCCTAATGCCTAACCTAACCTATCCGAGTCGGGGTAATCTGAGTTGGGGTGTTAACTATATTGTAAATTGGTGAAAGATTCTGTCGTCGGTTCACTCATTATTTAATCGTTCTGTCGGCGAAACGTTCGTAGGGGAAAGGTTCTGTCGTCGATTTAACCAAAAATGAATCGTTTTATCGGCGAACTGCCTGTATGTGAAATGTTCTGTAGATGAAAAACTCATAAGCGAAACATTCTGTCGGTGGATCATTCGGCAGGGAAACGTTTGGTGGAGATATGTTTCAGACCGAAGTTGTCTTACCGCTCGCTGTAAGTGTTGTATCCAAAATAAGTAAATGTTCATCCATCTACTAGACACGATAAGTTACATTTACTTATAAAATCAAATATCTACAGTAAAATCCCGTCATCATTGGCCTAGCCACTTCGGAGATTACCCCTATAACCTGCTTATACTGTTGATTGATGGCACTTGGTGGAACTTGCTACACATCTTCAATGAAAACACTTGTACTATTCCACATTATTTATTGTGGAATTTCTGACCGGTTTCGCCTTACGGCATTATCAAAGGTTGATACATGTTTTTTGGGTATCAGATGTCAATTAGACTAATATATTGACTATGTGGGTAGACAAAAATAGTGGGATACCACTTTATAAATTTTCCCAAAATTTAGGGAAAATCACAATATGAGACCATTACCATAAAACAAGTCACGTTTGAAGTATTATTATAATTAAATGTCAAATTAATACAAAAATGTTAGAATAAAACAAGTAACGACTAAAAAATAAAATAAATGAAGAATAAGACCTTATCAATAATTAATAAATAAATTAAATGTCAAAAACGATTGTATAATGTCCTCAATGTCAAAGTATTATAAATTTTAAAAATAAAATAAAATAAGAATATTAACTAATTGTCATGTGATTCAGATATTGATATGACATGTAGATTTTACCATTTGCTGTATTGTAATAAAGGTGAACGGCTTAGTTCCAACTGTTGGTTTAGGATCATGTTCCTATCCGAATTCATTATTTTATTGACCTCTTTAAAATCTCTCCTTAAAATAATGAATTCGGATAGGAACATGATCTATGAAATACTATGATCTCACAAACGAATTAATCAAAAACGGTTACGTGGTTAATTTGTATGCAGTAGAAGTGGGAGCGAGAGGTATACCAGCTGTTTGATCCAAAAGGTTAGGGTTCCACGTCAACATTTCATTCTGCCATTTTTAGTTTCGATGACAGTGAACTGTCACTTTATGTCAATTTTCACTGGGTCAAATCGGTTTTGCGTGGGAGCACATTAATCGGGCGATTTTATTATTAAATATTTGTGGAAATAATTGGGAGTTAAAAATATATACATATCCGGGACTGCGGAGTGTGTGGTGTGCCTACTGGGGAGATCGCTGGCAAGCTTGGAGCAGATCAGCATCGTGGTCGACCGTGCAGGACCAGTCAACCTTCTGCGGGCAAATAAACACTGAACAGACGCATTACACACACAATTACACACCTCACATACATACACGCCTTGCGAGGGTTCTGCAGGTGCTGGGTGGACATCCCAGGGGTAAGTGAACATTGGGTTCCTATTAGTTTAAGCGCTGCGTTACTTGCAGCCAGTTTGGAGTAGCAGAGGGCTATTATCTCCAACATTTCTTGGTAGCAGGGCGCGGTTCTAGGAAAGCTTAGGGGGGCGAGTCTTCAAATGCTCAACCCATCACGGGTATAATCATATAATCAGTCTTCCACTGCTTCATTTTAAATAAATAATTTAAGATTTATAAAAATAATTTACCTTTTTTAATAAGTGGGTAGTAAGTGCATTTTTTGTTATTGCACTCTAATACTAAAGTTATCTTTATATGTTAATTTTAAGTTTATATTGTATAAGCCTACTTGTATTTCACCCTATTGTGTTTGAAATACATAATTGTTTAATTGTAGTACCTTGTGTTAGGTGTAACATTTAACTTTAATTTGAATTCTGTGTTGTAAAAGTAAGTAGGTTCTGTTGGTAAGTAGGTACCGAAGGAATTTTACTGTATTGTATTAACTATGTCGACGCCTCGCACCAAGTTATCTGCACAGTTCCGGTGGTTTGCAGCCGCTGGAGCCTTGGTGGATAGGCCGGACAGACAGGACGCTCTGCTCCTGAGGGCCACGGAGGTCAAGGAGCGTCTGGAGGTGGTGTTTGACCTTTATGGTCAGCTAAAGGAGTCGTCGACAGATAAGGCTGTGCTACTGGGCATCGAGGCCGATGTAACCCAATGTGTGGAATTGGGCGATGCAGTGTAGCAGCGGGCTGAGGAGCTCAGACACCAGAGGGCTGGGGGCAGTGGGGGTATTCAGGGGCCAAACCAGGGGGTTGTGTCACGGCTCCCAAACATTGAACTGCCCACTTTCAACGGGGACCTCACCCAATGGTCCCAGTACATCAACTTATTCGATAGCTTGGTGCACCTGCGTACGGATCTATCAGGGGCATATAAGATGGCCCAGTTGGTATCTTCGCTCCGGGGGGAGCCGAGAGATCTGCTGGCCCACCTCCCGGTCACGGAGGCCTCATATGAGACAGCGAGGGCGCTACTCCACGACCGGTACTAGAACCGGCGTCGGTTGGTGGACGCTCAATTGGGCCGCCTATTTGGTTTGCCACAGGTGGCAAGAGTGACACAGCTGCGAGGGCAGCTGCTCAACCCTCTTACCGCGGCCGTAAGGGCTTTGGGCAATCTGGGCCTGCCGGTGGACTACTGGTCTTATATGCTGGTCTATTGGACCATTTCCGGCTTGCCGGTAGATGTCCACACCCGGTTTGAAATGCAGGTCGGTGGGAGCCGGGAACTGCCTACCTTTACTGCGTTGCAGCACTTCCTGGAGGCGGAATGCACGAGGGCCGAAGCGCTTGGCACGGGTCCAGCGGCTTCCTCCTCACACCCGTCACCCGCGTGGAACAGCGACGGGAACGCGACGCGTCGGCGTGACCGGGCCCGACTCACGGTAGCCCACGTGTCAGGGTCGGCACGGGGCTGTGCCTACTGTGAGAGCCCTCGACATACCGTGGGGGAATGTCGGGACTTTGCCTCCAGGGACAAGGACGAACGCAGGCGGGCAGCATGGAAGCAGGGTTGGCGCTTCTTTTGCTTGGGGCCCCATTTCTCAACGCACTGCCCACAGCCAGTCTGTTGCCGGGATTGCTCCGGCGACCATCACGAACTGCTGTGCACCGGCCAGGGGCGGACTCAGGGGGGTCCAGGGTCGGACTCGGGCAGGGGTGCCAAGGGTGTTCGGGGTGAACGTGGGGGCACCAGGACTGACCGTGATCAGGGGGGGGGCTACCCGGGGGGGCCAAGCCCAGTCTGACCTCGCGTGCCGTGGGGGTCGCGGGCACGTGGGGCACGCGCAGAGAGGGGTGCCGCGGGGCACGGGCGGGTGGACGGCGTCGGGGGTTCCGAGTTCGTCACATCCGCCCTCCCCCCCCTCGAAGGTTTCAACCAGGGGGACTGGTAGTAACCCCTTCGGAGGTTCGGAGGGTCCAGGGGGACCATGTAACGCGCAGCATGGGGACAGTCTGCTGACCCAAGAGTGGGGGCATGGGGGCACGGGCGGGTGTCGCCCGTCGGTGACGGAAGCGCCACCGCAACCTCGGCACTCCGGGTCGGCTCGACTCTCTCCCCCTCTATTGGAGTTTCCTAGGGTGTTGCCCTTCACCCCATCGCCTCGTCTACCGCCGGGGGCAACCTATGAGACGAGGTACGGGAGACATCCGGGTCAGCGCGCGCCATACCAGCAGCAGTGGGACCCGTTGGCCTATACGGATCCTGCTCGCCAGGCCCACCATGGGGATTGGACCCAGGGGGGCCAACGCTAGGACGGGTCGGCCCAACCACCTGTTGCCACCAACCCAGAGACAGTGCTGTTGCCCACAGCTTCTGTCTGTGTTTGGGACTGGCAGGGCAACATGATACGCGTCCGCGCACTACTGGACTCGGGAGCCCAGGGCGGCATTATTTCGACCGGACTTGCGAAACGGTTGGGCCATAACATACAACATTTTCCACACACCCTATATGGGATAGGGAACAACCCGGTGACGGACCGGGTTGGGGCAACAGAGTTCACCTTTGAGAACTCGTCTTCGTTTGGTGCTTCATGGGGCATGAAGACTGTAGCCTTGGTCATGGATCAGGTGATGGGCCATCATCCACTGACCAGGCTGAGCCCTTCGGTAAGGGCTATGACCACGGGCCTAAGGCTGGCGGATCCTGCCTTCGATACCCCAGGTCGGGTGGACATCCTGTTTGGTACGGATGTCCTGGGACAGCTGTTGCTGACAGGGAAACGGGTGCTACAGCCAGGGGGGCTGGTAGCAATCGACACCAAGTTTGGTTTCGCACTCATGGGACCGGTCCTGCCGGTGGAAGGTCCGAAGGAGTGTCAAGGTGTCATGCCGAACTCTGCCTTAGCCAAGGTCATGCAGAAGTTCTGGGAAACCGAAGAACCACCGATGGCTCGGCGGGAGGACCCAGATGAGAAGGAGTGCGAGTTGTTCTACCCGAACAATACTGGGCGCCTCCGCTCTGGTCGGTTCGTGACGCGGCTGCCTTTTAGGGCTAATAGGCCGCCGCTGGGGAGATCTCACCATGCAGCTGAGACTCGATTGATCTCAATGGAGCGTCGGATGCGACGCGATCTGGTACTTCGACAGAAGTACATTGAGTTCATGCGTAAGTACGAGTCTTTGGGACACATGTCGGTGTCCGGGGTGGACTGGAGAACGGAAGACCATTGCTTCCTTCCCCACCATGCTGTCCTGAAGACTCCATCGGGAAAAATACGTGTGGTGTTCGATGGATCGGCACCCACGTCGAACGGGGCTTCACTCAACCAATGTCTTCATTCGGGTCCGAAGCTCAATCGGGACATTTCGGATATCCTCACTGGCTTCAGGAGACACCAGGTGGTGTTTGTGGCTGACATCAAGATGATGTTCCGTCAGACAGTAATACACCCGGAGGACAGGAGGTATCAGCTGATCTTGTGGCGCGAGAGTTCAGAAGAGCCAGTGAAGGTTTACGAGCTGAACACGAATACCTACGGCTTGAGGTCAAGTCCGTACATAGCCATCCGCACACTACGGGAGTTGGCGGAACGGGAACGTTTACATTTCCCACGGGCAGCAGCGATTCTGGAACAGGATCTTTATGTCGACGACGCCTGCTCTGGGGCAGACAGCGTCGAGGAAGCTCTAGCCCTACGGGATGAGCTCATAGAGCTATTGGGAAGGGGTGGGTATGAGTTGAGGAAGTGGCTTTCCAACTCACCGGAACTGTTGGCGGGGTTGCCAGACGAGTTCCAGCAAGACCCACACCTATTTGAGGATTCGGGCAATCCAGATTTACTGTCGGTCTAAGGGGTACAGTACCGACCCGTCCAGGACGTGTTCACCTATCAGGTGGAGTTGGAGACTCCCAAGGTCTGAACCAAACGGACGGTACTATCTACGGTCGCACGGACCTTTTCTCGGCACTGCCCGCGATCAATCAGGTTGCCATGCCTCGGAAGTTGCTTCCTGCAGGGAACTGCAGAGCAACGCTACATGGATTTTGCGATGCTTCGGAGAAGGGCTACGCGGCGGCGGTGTACTTGCGAACGGTAGCGTCTTCCGGGGAAGTAGACTTGCGGCTAGTAGTAGCCAAAAGCAAGGTCGCGCCACTGCGGTCTAAGATGACCATTCCAAAATTGGAGTTGTCGGGAGCAGTGCTCCTAACGCGACTGCTGGTCCAAACGACATCGGTTCTGCGTGGGACGATGGATCTCAGTGAGACGGTGTATGCTTGGTCTAACAGCCAGATTGTGTTATGCTGGCTACGGGCGTCAGTTCACACCCTCGAGACCTTCGTAGCGAACAGGGTATCTCAGATACGGGATTCTGAGGTTACACTGACATGGAGACATGTACCGGGTGAAATGAATCCGGCGGATTGTGCATCACGGGGATGCAAGGCACACGAAATCGTGGACCACCCATTATGGTGGTTGACCCGAGGGGCCTCGGAGTGGCCACTCAATCCAGTAGTGGCGACAGCCCAGCCGGAAAACCGGACTTACGTCCACGTCACGACCAGTGAGCCAGAGTTGAACGCGGAGATCCTCCTGGGTAGGTACAGCTCACTGGACAAACTGATTAACGTGACCGCGTGGATGCGGAGGTTCGCTCAAAATTGTCGAGCTCCCAGGTCACAGCGGACGGGGGCGTCCATACTGTCTCCTGTCGAACGCCAGGGTGCGTTAACCTGCCTGGTTGAGGCAGTACAGACGTAGCATTTCGGGAAGGAAATGTCAACCATGGTGACGGGTCGTGCCAGACTGAAGGGTGCTCTAGCGCACCTCACCCCCTTCATTGATGGCCAGGGCTTACTGCGAGTCGGGGGAAGTCCTGCGGAATGCGGACCTGCCGTATGCGGCACGTCACCCGTTTTACTCTCTAAGGGAAGGCCCTTAGTGGAGCTATTGGTGATGGACCGCCATGTGAAAAATGCGCATGCAGGATGCAACGCGCTGATGGCCACGCTACAGCGTGAGTATTGGATACAGTCTGGGCGACGTATTATTCGGAGCGTCGTGTTTCGATGCCTACCCTGTTACAGGACGAAGGCATCCATGATGCAGCCTCAAATGGGGGATCTGCCTCCCGATCGGGTGATGGAGGCTAGACCATTTATGGGAGTGGGCACGGACTTCGCTGGGCCGTTTATGATTCGGAATTCACGCCTTCGGAATGCGAAGGTGTTCAAGGCGTATCTTTGCGTGTTTGTCTGTCTGTCCACCAAGGCCGTTCATTTTGAGGTAGTCGCTGACCTTACGGCGGAAGCATTCATTGCTTGTTTAGAGCGGTTTGTTTCCCGGAGGGGCCTTCCGTCTCTGGTCCGGTCCGACAATGGGACCAACTTTGTTGGTGCGGAGCGTCAACTTAAGGAAATTAGGGAATTTCTCGATGTAAATAGGGATGACATCGGAACGGCCTTTTCCCGTCGGGGCATCGAGTGGACCTTCAGTCCCCCGGGATGTCCCCACTGGGGTGGGATTTTCGAGGCTGCAGTCAAGTCTGCTAAGGTCCATTTGTTACGCGTGATAGGGCAAACCGTGTTAACATTTGAAGAACTCGTCACTGTATTCTGTAAAATAGAGGCGGTTCTTAATTCACGACCATTGTGTAAGATCAGTTCAGATCCGAATGACTTGGAAATGTTGACTCCGGATCATTTTCTGATAGGGAGGCCACTTAACGCGCTGCCTGAATACCCATTCGCGGGGGTGAAGCTCCATAAGTTGAGCAGGTATCAAATGTTACAACAGATGTCGCAAGATTTTTGGAAGCGGTGGTCGCTCGAATACCTCCATCTGTTGCAGCAGCGCCTTAAGTGGACTGACAAGACTACCCCTCCTCGTGTTGGAGACTTAGTGCTGGTTAAGGATGTTAACCTACCACCACTGCGATGGCGCCGGGGGCGCATCGTTAACTTGTTCCCCGGGAAGGATGGGACCCCGCGGTCCGCAGAAGTCAAGATTGGGGAGTCAGTTCTCAAGCGAGCAGTAGCAACACTGTCTCGTTTACCAGTGGTCTGAAGGAACAGGTTGGGACCTGTTCGGGCGGGTGACTGTTTGATCCAAAAGGTTAGGGTTCTATGTCAACATTTTATTCTGCCATTTTTAGTTTCGATGACAGTGAACTGTCACTTTATGTCAATTTTCACTGGGTCAAATCGGTTTTGCGTGGGAGCACATTAATCGGGCGATTTTATTATTATATATTTGTGGAAATAATTGGGAGTTAAAAATATATACATATCCGGGACTGCGGAGTGTGTGGTGTGCCTACTGGGGAGATCGCTGGTAAGCTTGGAGCAGATCAGCATCGTGGTCGACCGTACAGGACCAGTCAACCTTCTGCGGGCAAATAAACACTGAACAGACGCATTACACACACAATTACACACCTCACATACATACACGCCTTGCGAGGGTTCTGCAGGTGCTGGGTGGACATCACAGGGGTAAGTGAACATTGGGTTCCTATTAGTTTAAGCGCTGCGTTACTTGCAGCCAGTTTGGAGTAGCAGAGGGCTATTATCTCCAACACCAGCTAAATCTCGCTATAACCTACTTAAAGATCTAGGCCTATCGAGAGCTACAATAAGCTCATTACTAGGACGAATGTCTAAAGCGGCACTAGTAGGTTCGTATCAAATTTGGTTAGGCAGGGTGGGGAACTTAGGTAGTGAAGGTGAGTGTTGATGTACATCAACAAAAGGGGCCCCTTCTAAACCTACACTTGGGTCGCAAGTCCCAGGCACTGTCCCGAGTTCCCAACTCAGCAACGCGATGGACCCGGCACCCGCACGGAGAATCCATGGATTGCTAAGAATATCGTCTCCCCCTATTGATAAGGTCTTATACTTCATTTATTTTATTTTTTAGTCGTTACTTGATTTTATTCTAACATTTTTGTATTCATTTGACATTTAATTATAATAATACTTCAAACATGACTTGTTTTATGGTTATGGTCTCATATTGTGATTCTCTCTAAATTTTGGGAAAATTTATAAAGTGTTATCCCACTATTTTTGTCTACCCACACTGTCAATATATTAGTCTAATTGACATCTGATACCCAAAAAACGGGTGCGCCAAAGTTCACCTAAATTTTCAACTCCGTAAATTGGAACTCCGAAAATGTTCTTCCTAACATTTTTCATCCTAAGAATCACAATTCCTAACTTCTCTGTCTCTAATGTTTTAATTACGAATCATTCCACTTCATAATGTCGGTAGCAATAAACATCTATTATGCTATTATTTCTTTTCCTATATTTTGTCAACATAACAATCTTTTAAACTATTATTGAAAGTGTCGCCGGTGTCCGCAGGGCACGCCCCTGGTTCGGGCGCAAGTGCGCGAGTGTGTTAATCATAAACAGTCTGCGTACCGCGCTTGAATCAGGGCGCGCGCTGCGTGCGATCCCAACGTGGGCCACTTCAAGGCGGCGTACAACAGAGCCACAAAGGCCTGCAAGAGGGCTTATGTCAGAGCGGATGCCCAGCGCATAGCGTGGCTTGGTCAGGAGCTAGTAGAGCATCCCACGGGCAGCCGTGGCTACTGGCGACTGGCCAAAGCCGTGCAAGCCAACTTCTGGCAGCCTTCGCTGTCCCCGCTGCGCAATCCCGATGGATCCCTGGCCCATGAGCCGCAAGAGAAAGCAAATTTGCTGGTTTATCTCTTTGTGGCCAACTGCCGAGTCGATGATTGTGGTATGGAGCCGCCGACACTGCCCGTCAGTGACCATGCAATGCCTGATATTCGTATCAGGCAACGCGATATCCAAGCAGTGTTGCATTCACTCGATGTCCGGAAAGCCAGTGGTCCGGACGGTATTCCAGCGGTGGTTCTGCAAAAATGTGCAGCGGAGTTGTCTCCAATGCTTGCGCGGCTGTACCGGCTGTCCTACAGCTCTGGTACAAGCCGAAGGCAGGCTTGGAAGGAGGCGAATGTACAGCCGATCCCCAAGAAGGGGGATCGCTCAGACCCAAACAACTATCGACCCATAGCCGTCACCTCAGTGCTGTGCAAGGTGTTCGAGCACATAATTAACAAACAGCTCATGCGTCACCTTGAAGATCACTCCCTAATTAATGACCGGCAGTATGGCTTCAGGCCGAAACGGTCAGCGGGTGATCTTCTGGCGTATGTTAACCATATTTGGGGTGAGGCTATGGACAAGCACGGCGAGTCATTGGCAATTAGCCTTGACATCGCCAAAGCTTTCGATAGAGTTTGGCACAAGTCGCTTCTTTCCAAGTTACCAGCCTTTGGTCTGCCTCCTAGACTGTGCGACTGGGTTGCCGGCTTCTTGCAGGAGCGCCGTATTCGCGTCCATTATGATGGACGAGCCTCGGAGTTCTTGCAGGTAAATGCCGGCGTACCGCAGGGATCTGTCCTATCGCCAACTCTCTTTCTTCTGCATATCAATAACATGCTGTCGACCGGCAGCATTCATTGCTATGCGGATGATAGCATCCTACACGGGAGTTATCATGGACGTCCTGCGGATAAGCAGACGCATATCGCGGAAAAAAGGCAGCTTCTTGTCACTGAGCTTGACCGGATCCTGAATCACATTTCCCAATGGGGCTCTGAGAACTTGGTCGAGTTCAATGCCAAGAAGACGCAGGCATGTGCGTTTACAGCAAAGGTATCTTCTTTCCTTCCCCTTCCCACTCTTCAGAGTACGCCACTGCCACTGCAGGACAACCTCAATATCCTCGGTATGGATGTTCGCTGCAAACTGAACAACAAAAACTACATCGAGAGTATCATCAAAGCAGCCTCACGTAAACTCGGAGTCCTGAACAGAGTGAGACGGTTTTTCACGCCGGAGCAACGGTGTCTTCTTTACAAAACACAAATTCGTTCCTGCGTGGAGTACTGCTCACATCTCTGGGATGGATTCGCAAAGTACTTATTAGATGCTCTCGATAGGTTGCAGCGACGTGCGGTCCGCATTATCGGAAATCCTGAGGTCACGAGTACCCTCGAGTCTCTGCAGATGCGTAGAGATGTTGCTTCCTTGGCAGTTTTTTACCGTCTCTACCATGGTGAATGTTCTGAAGAGCTATTCCAATTAGTCCCACCCTCCCCCTTCCTATACAGGACGACACGTGCAGGAATTAGATGTCACCCCTATACGGTGCAGAACATTCTTTCAAGAACCAAGCGGTTCGGTGACTCTTTCCTTTGTCGCACCATTAAGACCTGGAATTCCTTGCCAGCTCACGTGTTTCCCTCTTCCTACAGTCCCGGGTCCTTTAAGCGGGGCGTGAAAAAGCATCTGATGAGGCCGTCAAGCTGAGTGCCACCATTGTTAACATTGCACGTGTATATAATGGTGGCCCTCTTTCTTGAGACTTTACCTTCAGCTTACCATCAGGCGAGGTAAAGTCAAATTGACGTGTCCTATTTATAAAAAAAAAAGTCATACCTTTTCAAACTGTAGAATTATTTTTTAAAGAATATTAAACCACCTTTATAATGTTCCAAATCACATTTATTTTTTACTGTAACATTTACAATATAGTTAACACCCATTTTTTTATAAACCACACAGAAGTAGGAGCCCCGCGTAGCGGGGCTCCGTCGACCTTGTAGACGCATCAATTGTTTAGTTTACAAAATCACATTATGAAGGGGTTTAAAAATATAATTCTACCGACATATATTTTTATTACATTTGGTAGATAAATGTTTCTTTCTAAGTATGAGTGACAATATTATGGTAATTATGTTTAGGGATAAAAACGTTAGGATAAAAAACAGTAGGAGCTTTAATATTGTATATAATTGTATTGTAATTATGTTAACGATTTTATTGATAACAATTTTCGGAAACATGAGTGTTATGAACATCGACGGTAGCACTACAAATAGTATGAATAAAAACTTTAGGATGAAAAATTTTAGGAGGAGTGATCATTGGGATTACAAATCGTTAGGAAGAACAATTTCGGATAAAGAACTTTAGGTGAGTCAATATGGACCCCAAAAAACATGTATCAACCTTTGATAATGCCGTAAGGCGAAACCGGTCAGGAATTCAACAATAAATAATGTGGAATAGTACAAGTGTTTTCATTGAAGACCCCTATAACCGTCTTGCCTAATGTAAGACAGATAGATACGCATATCACAATGAACGATGAGTCTGTTCAAATAGTTGATACCACAGTTTTTCTTGGTATGACTCTAGATAGTAAACTGCAATGGGGTTCTCATATCGCAGCCTTGGCAGGAAGACTTAGCTCAGCTGCCTATGCGGTTAGAAAAATAAGGTCACTTACTGATGAGGAAACGGCACGATTAGTTTATTTTGGCTACTTTCACAGCCTTATGTCGTATGGTCTGATGCTGTGGGGCTCAGCTGCTGATATTGAGGCTATTTTCATATTACAGAAACGAGCGATACGAGCAATCTATAGCCTCAGACCCCGTGACTCGCTGAGAGAACTATTTAAAGAAATTAATATTTTAACAGTTGCTAGCCAATACATTTACGATAATGTTTTATATGTACGCAAGAACTTAGATCTTTTCAAAAAAAACTCTGACGTACACAATTATAATACGAGGAATAAAAATAAACTTGTAGTGCCAAAACTCAGACTTCAAAAGGTTGGTAATTCTTTTGTAGGTAACAATATTAAAATGTTCAATAAAATTCCTCAAGAGTTGGTTGACATGCCTCTAAATAAGTTTAAAATCGAAGTAAAAAAGACTTTAATGAAAAAAGGATATTACAAAGTAAACGAATACCTTAATGATAAAAATGCATGGTCATCCTAATCTCTTTGCTTGCTCGCACAATATAAACCTATGAAAAATAAAATAAAAACAAATTGTTTAAAAAAAAGAAACTATAATATTGTTCACTGAGTTTCTTGCTGGTCTCTTCTCAGTAGAACCAACTTACCGAACCAGCGAAAGAATCATTTTCAAATGATTTATTTACTTAATTTAATATTATATTAGTAATTTCCTGACATTATTGTAAAATTTTGACGTTCATATGTGCTCTTTATGTGCCTAAACTGAATAAACGAAATTGATTCTTTGATTCTTGATTCTTTGATTCTTGAAATATTTAGAAAAATGATTAGCTACAAAAACTCTTCCAGAAAACTCTTCAACTTCTACTACTATGTCGCCAGCTCCTGGCACCTCCAGGCAAAGCGAAGAGCGAGAGCGTCCTGCTAAGCTAAGCAATGCCGCAAAAATACCACCAGGTTCATGTCCAGTAAGTATAATTTCCTTCACAGACATATAAGAGACAGCAGAAGACGGCACATAATCGAAGTGAAACCTAATTTGCCACAATTTTGTTCAGTCAGTGTTTCAACTCCATTAATATGACTTATGTGGGTTTTTTTCCGTGCGGGAAATCCCGCGGCGGAGGCGGAGGGGGCAGGTACTCGAACCGACTAAACTACACGCCGTCTGTGGGTCGTTGTGCTAGGCCGAAGGTGAGGTTGTCTCGCGACATATCCCTCGCACCCCGGCTGACCCAGGGCCATTCCTCTATGTTTGGCCCTTCTCCGGAGGGGGGACGACGCGGTCCCCGACTCGCCCCCGGTATGGGGGGAGGGGGGGGGGGACAGCAGGCCACGGTGGCGGCGCGCATCGTGGGACGATGCGCGCCGCTGCCATGGCCTGCTTCTGCTAGGGTGACGAGCGGCTTCACCCGTCACCTTCAGGCCCAGGTCTTACCAACCCTCATGATGGGTCTTACCACCACAATCACGGCGTGCCCTGCGTGTGGTAGCTCAATGACTTATGTGGGCAATGTATATGTGCTGCGAAAATAACATGACAGCGTATATTACCAAGTGAATTTACAAATGAAGGTTTTACGTAATAAACAAAATTATCTACAATTGAATGTCCCATCTTACACTGGTTTCCACGATGCGAGGTTTCACGGATGTGATGGCGCATTTACAATGTCAATCGTGTCTGCACTATCACAGACGAGCCCCATTCCACGATCCGTAGTCCGCGAAATCGCGCACTCTGAATTAAATGTATATGATGGTACAGGTAATGGTGCGAGTACATGTTAAATGTTCAACCTTCTAGGATGGCATGGGCGCGAAGAGGACCCAGACACTGGCACATTTCGATCAGGCCCCCGATTCTGCTAAGTAATGTTAAAGACGATGACGGTGACGAGTCCATAGCGATTGCACTGTCATAGGTATAAGCACGGTGATCTGTTAAGTGGGATAATATTATATGAGACATGTCGTAGTGGCAGCACAGTGGGCGCATCGTTGCATTGATTCAAAGTGGTGTTAACTTTACAGCCAGAATTGCTATATCAGCGAAAATAAACATGACAATTTGAAATAAATTTAAAATGCGCTTGGCTTTCTATTTTTTCTTCCTTAAAGTACTTACCTCATAAAAATATATTTATTGATAGGTACATTACGACTTTAGATCCTCCTACTCCTGAAGCGTTGCAAAGATCTACTTTCTGCAGATGGTTCCAAAGGAAAATGTAGTTACCCAAATACTACTACAATAAATACTACTATTTGGAAACCTAGAAATAATTTTTGAAAATTTCACTACTAATGCGTTAAAATAGGAGATAAAAGCACAGCCTGTCGACGAAGCCGTCTAGCAATCGTGCGAGGTGAGCGAAATGGCGGGAGGAGTACTGTACCGAGTAGCCATACATTTTACTTGGTACTAAGGATTCAGGGCTGTTCCCATTTGTTATCACGTTTTTTATTTTATAAATTATTTTTATATAAAGGAGAAGAATGCGCGCTAAAGAGATGGAAGGAATACTTTGAAAGCTTATTTGAGAAAAAAAGTATGCAGTTAGAGGTTCCATCCGGGGACATGGATGAATGTTGTGATGAAAGTGAAATTAGTATGGTAGAGATTGTGGAAGCGTTGAATAGAATGAAATTGGGCAAGGCGGCAGGGTATGATAGAGTGACAGTCGAGATGCTGAAAGCTGGACAGGGCATAGTAGCTAGTCAGCTGTACCGCCTGTTCAACCTTTGTTGGAGGAGCGGCATTGTACCGGGTGACTGGGGCAAAGCTGTCATCGTACCAGTCTACAAAGGTAAAGGGTCACAGCGGGACTGCAAAAACTACCGAGGCATTAGCTTGCTCAGCATCGTCGGCAAACTGTATGCAAAGATCCTGATGGGAAGAGTGATGAATGAAACTGAAAATAAAATATGGGATGTAAGCGGGATTCAGGAGAGGAATGGGATGCATGGATCAGGTCTTTTCCTTGCGAGGCATATCCGAAAAATTCTTGGCTAAAAGCCAAAAGGTCTATTGCGCCTCCGTGGACTTGGAAAAGGCCTATGATAGGGTATTGAGGAATTAATTGTGGTCGAGATTGTCTGTGTATGGGGTGAGCAGAAACTTGATACGGGCATTGAAATCACTCTACGAGGGTTCCAGTGCCTGTGTCAGGGTAAACGGGGCTTACACGGACTGGTTTAACATCGAGAGAGGTGTTCGAGAGGGCTGTGTAGCCTCACCGGGGCTGTTCAACTTATACATAGACAACTGCCTGAAAGATTTGAAAGAAAGGACATGTGGATTAAGAATGAGTGATTTGACTGTCAAATGCCTTCTATACGCTGATGACCAGGTTATATTAGCGTCATCGGTGGAGGAGTTACAGGCGATGGTTAATGTTATGCATGGCGCTCTAATAAGCCATGGCATGAAAGTGAACGTAAGTAAGACAAACGTAATGGTTTTTGAAAGAGAAGAAAATATGACGGACTGTACGATTCTGATAGAAGGAGAAAAAGTGGAACAGGTGAAAGAGTTTGTGTACTTGGGATCAAAGTTTACGAGAGACGGAAAGTATGACTGTGATATTGAACGAAGAGTGTTGGCAGGAAACAAAGTGAACGGGGCCCTGCATAACTTTATGAGCAGCCAGAACGTGTCTAAAAAGTCACGACTGGCTGTACATAGAGGAGTGCTGGTTCCAACACTTATGTATGGTAGTGAATGTTGGGTATGGCAGAAGAAGCACGAAAGTAAGATAAATGCTGCGGAAATGAGAAGTCTGAGAAGTATAGCTGGAGTAACTTTGGTAGATAAAGTGAGGAACAGTGTGATAAGGGAACGTTGTGGTGTGGTAGAAGATGTAGTGACAAAGATAGAGAAAGGGATGCTTAGATGGTTCAGACACGTAGAAAGGATGAGTGAAAGTAGATTGACGAAACAGATTTATGAGGCGAGAGTGAATGGGCGAGTCGGTAAGGGGTGACCTAGGCGAACGTTCTTCGATCAAATCGAACACGTCTTAAGTAAAGGCCAGGTCAAAAGTACCCAGAACCGACGCGCTTGTATGAAAACGCTTATGAAAGTAGGAGAAGCGAAAAAGGTGTGTCAGGACCGTAGCAAGTGGAAAGAAGTGGTCTCTGCCTACCCCGATGGGAAAAAGGCGTGACCTTATGTATGTATGTATGTATGTATATTTTATATATATATTCGATTACGAAAATAATTCAATTAGGTAGCAATCAAAGATGGTGGACTCGAAATTTTCACTAAAATCGATATGAATATATATCGATATATCGACGAATATATAGAATTTTTGGGGTCCCTTATCACGAATATTTCATCCAGTTAGATATCCCACCATCTTGGATATCTAAATGGATGAAATTTTCACTAAAATCGATATGGATATCGTTTTAAGGGCTTTTGGGATTGCTGATTACGAATATCGAATATAAGATCCATTTAGCATTTTCCAAGATGGTGGTCTTGAAATTTTTAATAAAATCAATATGGGTATCGTTTTCAGGGTTTTTGGGGTTGCCGATTACGAATATACCATCCGTTTAGCGATCCAAGATGGTACTACGAATATACCATCCGTTTAGCGATCCAAGATGGTACTCGGATTTTTTACTAAAATCAATATGGGTATCGTTTTCAGGGTTTTTGGGGTTGCTGATCACGAATATATCATCCATTTAGCGATGCAAGATGGCGGACTCAAAATTTTCAATTTAATCGAAATGAGTATTGTTTTCAGGGTTTTTGGGTTTGCTAATTACGAATATGTAATCCATTTAGCAATCCAAGATGGCGGCCGTATATATATATATATATATCGTGGCTTGGACTGGCGCACTCTGCTGATCCCTCTGCTTTATTTAGGGATCAGAATAATTTTGGGATGAAATTAAAGAAACCATCGGAGCTCTATAAACACCTTAGAGTTACCAAAGCCCACATCTTAGGTAAATCCCAAGATGACACAGTCAGGGCACTCCCGAAAGATAATAACGCGTCCGAGCTTGAATCTAGACTTATATTCCATAAACGATTTATGATAGGAGCCCAGTCGAACAAAGTGGGGTTGGGAGTACGAGAGCCAAAAAGGGACCAGGATATACTTAGGTCCTTTCTGAAGCAAGACGAAAATGATAAATATCGAGTGCACGCGATGAATTTGGAAATCCAAAACGAATGGTTGACAATGGGAGAGTTCTGCATACCGATGGCTTTAAAGTGGCGCACCTTGATCTATGAGTGGTCGCCGGCCCTGTTAAAATTCTATCTTAACGCCTTTCAGATGACCCTCCCAGACCAGAGTAATCTGGTAAGGTGAGGGAAGGCCACAGAAAAACAATGTTATACGTGTGGTGAGGCAATAGGGACGGCTAGGCACATATTAGTAGGATGTAGGGTGCTTCTTGATAGAGGCCAATACTCACGCCGCCACGATAAGGTGCTTTTCATCATACGCGAAGCAATGAGTCTGGCAGTAGCTAGAGCCCAAAAAGGATTGACTACTAACAGACGTCATATCAACTTTGTGTCTGAAGGTTCATCCATAAAATCCAGGAACAAACCTTATTCAATCTTAGATACTGCCCCAGATTGGACTCTCCTAATCGACACGTATGAAAAGCATTATAAAATTCCGGAGGATGTTGGTGTTTCGTCATCTAGACCGGACATATTTCTCTACTCGAAAACGACTAAATATGTGGTCCTTGTGGAACTTACTGTACCGTGGGAAACAAATATACCGAAGGACCACACACATAAGAAAAATAAATACTATGATCTCACAAACGAATTAATCAAAAACGGTTACGTGGTTAATTTGTATGCAGTAGAAGTGGGAGCAAAAGGTATACCAGCTAAATCTCTCTATAACCTACTTAAAGATCTAGGCCTATCGAGAGCTACAATGAGCTCATTACTAGGACGAATGTCTAAAGCGGCACTAGTAGGTTCGTATCAAATTTGGTTAGGCAGGGAGGGGAACTTGGATAGTGAAGGTGAGTGTTGATGTACATCAACAAAAGGGGCCTCTTCTAAACCTACACTTGGGTTGCAAGTCCCAGGCACTGTCCCGAGTTCCCAACTCAGCAACGCGATGGACCCGGCACCCGCACGGAGAATCCATGGATTGCTAAGAATATCGTCTCTCATTATTTTAATTATTTCTTGACATAACTGTAAAATTTTAGTATGTGCTTTTTTATGCCTAAACTTAAAAAACAAAATTGATTCTTTGATTGTATGAGTAGAACATCCACACGAGCGGAGTCGCGGGCGTCAGCTAATTATTTATATTATCGAGAGTTGATGTGCCTTGAGACAACAAAGAGACTAAATAGGGGTTTAATAAATATTGCAGATAAAAACAAAAAATAAAAACTCTAGTGACAACCCTGACAAAACTGTGAAAGACGGCATTTCCGCAAACATCAAAGGCGACGACATACTGGTACTGGTCCACTCGTTTATACTGTGATAAAAGTTTGTATGAAAATCCGTAAAATTTAAAGTATCGCATACTTACTTACGTCACTGGGTGCCCACTACGAACAAATTTTATTAGTGACTAATAAAATATTCTAGATGGCGTTATGTGTATCAATTTAACATAAAATTCTAAATGAACAAGAATTGAATGCTATAAATATTATTTTTTCATAAAACGTTAATATTTGTTCCTCATAAACATAAAATAATGAACTTTTAAACCCTTATTTCGACAATTTGTTATAATTATGCAGCGCCCTTCGCGTCTTTTTTCGGTACTATAATGATACTGCCGATTCTGTGCACTAGGATACACACAATAGATGGCGTGTTATTCAATTCTCTATATTTCACTGCTGTTACTCAAACAAAAAACATATCGAACGAGATTTACTGCAATTAATAATTGATTAGTGTCTTTTTTAATTATTTTAGGAGTATGATTAAAACTAACAATTAAAAAGTTACTTCTGTTCTGTATTTTTTTAACGTACCACGTTTATTGTTGAAGAAAACCGCTGTTTTTATAATCTACGCAATTTCGTAGGTATCGCCCCTTTTTTCGAACATACACCGCCGCCAACTTGAGTGTTAGGGTTGTCACTTTGTCAATGAAAATTAAACAATCCTATAAAACGTTTAGAATGCTTATTTATTTTTAACACCCCACGCGAAAAGGACGGGGGAGTCATAAAAAATAATAATATTATTTGTTTAAAATTAAAAAATAATAATCATTCTCCCCAGTGTTCTAGGGTACATATTTGTTCATGTTAGTTCACATATTAGTACTTGGGTGAACAAAAGCAAAACGTTGGATTTTTGGCGCCAGAATGTATTTTGTCAAGTTTTTTTTTCGCTCTAACTTATCAATAAGGTTATTAAAATAAGGGGAAATTAGAAGGCACTTACATAATACATTCCGAGGGTGTCAAAACTGGCAAACTAGGGACAGCATTTTGTAATGGCGGTCACTATTTTATGGATTGCACCCCAGCTTACCATTAAACGGGGAGCAGTCAATTTGGTAACCAAAATATTCAAAGCAATTTAAACAAATTACGAAAAATAACGCTCCTGGGGCGCGCGCGTTGTGTAGGTAATACTAGGTTAGGTAGGTAGGTAGTGCTAGATAGATAGGTAGTACCTACTTCTTACCTATTAGAAATAACAAGGGCTTTTAAACATGCTGAATACGGATTTGAAAAAAAAATTTTTTGGAATATTTCTCGCATATTTCTACTGAAATAATAACGGTAGGTACCTACTTTCTGCCTCATTTTTTAAAGACTACCTATCTACTGGGGTACTTTCTGAGTTGGTGTAGTGTAAATAATGAATTTATATAATTTTGTCACAGGCATTTTTCCAGTTTCTACTGGAGTTAGAACTCTTAAAATTACTTTTCCAATCGGTAAGTACCGGGTTTTGGAGCTTAGGCCCCCGGTGGCCGACGCCCGACTGAGACTCCGTTTCCAAATTAGTATTCTTTCTACTTTTGCACAACCCTGGGTGACCGTTATTAACATTTGAAGTTTTAAGCGATATTAGCCAGGTCGGTTTAAGGATGGGTGACTGTGAAAATAACAAGAAGTTACGTAGGTATCTACCTAATACTTTTTAGTTAAACAGCTTTATTAATTGAAAGTATCATCTCAGGCAGGTATATTGTCGTCTGAAAAGACACACGCCTTCCTACTTACCTACCTACCTATCAAATTTAATATCAGATCAATTACTCAAAGGAACAGAGTAACATTTATACCTAAGTACATAAAGCGAACTTAATAAAATGTATCTACATCAAGGTAGTCAGTAGTAGTACCTACCGCACATACAACGCTACACGGCGACGAGCCAAGCGAGCGGATGATATACCTACCTGTAACGAGCTCCTATGAGACGACTTTCTCGCTCGCACATACGGCCGCTCGCTTGATCGATTTTTTTTTTTTTTTTTTTTTTTGTTGTAGGTCGTGTGCCTAGTGGGCCTACCTGTCCACCCGCAGTGGGGTGGCCCGCGAGAGCTGGGACCTATTCTAAGTTCTCCCTCACAAAATGAAGGTCAATTAACTGCTAAGCTAGTGTGTTGTTTTAATAATTTTTTCACAGTCCCCTTTTGGGGCTTCGTTCTTTATTTAATAACTACATTGTTTGAGTACAACTTTGTTTACATATAAGTCTTAAAATTAATTTAATACAGCTTTAGGTTACTTTTCTATCACAGTGGATTTACAACTAGTTTAAAACAATAAAATAAGGTAACAGTGTATAATTACTATGGTGAATTCCCGGCAGAGTAGAATTAGGGCCACCCCTTCTCTTCCCATGTGGTGTCGTACAAGGCGACTAAGGGATAGGGCTGATTAACTTCAACATCAGACAGATATATACAGCCCGGGCTCAGCCTCAGATGCATGGCTCGAGTCAACAATAGTGCCCGGAATACGGCAATAGGCTCACCCCCTATTACGTGGGACCGAATACCGATTGGTGAAATGTGGGTGTTAATTCACCTCTGCCTAACCCTCCGGGGATAAAGGCGTGATTATATGTAAGTAAGTAAGTAAGTGAATGAAATAATACAATTAAAATTTGACTAGGGTTTAAAAACATTGAAATTAGAATTAAAATTGGATTATAATTAAATTAAAATTAAAATTAAAATTACATTCAGAATTAAAATTAGGATTAAAATTAAAATTTACATTCAAATAAACAGCAATAATTAGATTCACATTAATACAATTTTGTAATTTAAAGAAATACAACATTGCAATAAATAACCCACAATACATTAATACTTCTATAGCTAAATATTCGTGATTAAATAAACGTACTCTCTTTGGAGTACTGCACCCCTCTCCGAACGACGTATTGTTCGGTGACGTGCTGGAACCGCCGTATGCTGGCAGCGCGGCGCGCTTATCATACGGCGTCCAACACGTCACCCGTCTCTGTTCCTCAACATGCATTCTTTAACTATATGGGTGCAGTACTCCAGGAATTGATCCCTCATTTTATCTTCTCTAAATATCTCACCCAATGCCTCAGCCTTCATTTCAATCCCCATTTTCTGTTCTAAATTAAACCTATGCACCCCGTTCGCAGGGCAGTCAAACAGGAGGTGCGAGACCGCTTGATCGATTCATCCTGTCTTGCTCTGTCTGTGCCGCCAGCGCATCAATAGTCTCTGTACTATTAATTATTCTGTGTCTCTGTGGCTGCCGGCCAGTGCATTTTAAATTTCTACACTAATATCTATGGCAATCGTTAAAGGAAGTTGGAGCCCTTTGGAGACCGATGTCAAATCTCTCATAGGATTGGTGACTTGGTGACCATTCATCAATTAAAGAATTTTTGTTGAAAGATTCCATTAGCTCTTCTCTTGGGTAGGGCAGTAGGGGTAGGACCCGTAGGTCAGACTGTAGTCGGTCAGGTAAAATTTAAGGAGTCCGAGTCATTTTGAGTTATTCGTACACCCCCACTGATAAACAGATGGGATTCTAGCGCAATTTTTCTTCTTGAGGATAGTAAGTCAAACGGCAGTCGCTCATGTAAAAGTCAAGGGGCTGAGTCATTTTGAGCTATTCGTACACCCC
This sequence comes from Eilema caniola, assembly GCA_949126895.1. Classification (NCBI taxonomy): domain Eukaryota; kingdom Metazoa; phylum Arthropoda; class Insecta; order Lepidoptera; family Erebidae; genus Eilema; species Eilema caniola. The sequence continues at coordinate 2,155,020 of OX421461.1, read as the reverse complement.
CACTAATAAACGGATGGGATTCTAGCGCAAGTTTTCTTCTTGAGGATAGTAGGTCAAACGGCAGTCGCTCATGTAAAAGTCAAGGGGCTGAGTCTTTTTGAGTTATTCGTACCACCCACTGATTAACGGATGCGACTCTAGTGCAATTTTGCTTCTTGAGGATAGTAGGTCAAACGGCGGTCAAACGGCAGTCGCTCATGTAAAAGTCAAGGGGCTAAGTAATTTTGAGCTATTGGTACACCCACTGATTAATGCATGCGACTCTGACGCAATTTTTCTTCTTGAGGATAGTAGGTCAAACGGCAGTCGCTCATGTAAAAGTCAAGGGGCTGAGTAATTTTGAGCTATTCGTACCGCCCACTGATTAACGGATGTGACTCTAGTGCAATTTTGTTTCTTGAGCATAGTAGGTCGAACGGCGGTCAAACGGCTGTCGCTCATGTAAAAGTCAAGGGGCTGAGTCATTTTGAGCTATTCGTACACCCACTGATTAATGCATGCGACTCTGACGCAATTTTTCTTCTTGAGGATAGTAGGTCAAACGGCAGTCGCTCATGTAAAAGTCAAGGGGCTGAGTCATTTTGAGCTATTCGTACCGCAAGTATTTTTCTTGAGATTTAAGTGGCCCAGATCAAATGGCGGTAGCACAAGTAAAAGCCATGGGGCCTGAGTCATTTTGTTTTGAGTCGTTCGTCGTGCCGGAACAAAATGGCGAGAGTAGGAACCTAGTCATATTTATTCGTGTTGTTATTCTAAGTATGCCGACGTCCCACGTCGTTCATAAGTACTTATGTAAGGCGGGAGTACTTATGTCGTACTCGACATATACGCGCTGCATCCACGACGGCTTAGTCGGTTTGAGTTCGAGTCCGACATGTCCACCGACCACCGCGCCGTGCCGCCGCGCCAGCCGCCGGTGATAACAGTTATGTTGAACTCGACTGGATATACCTACTCTGGCATGAGGTGTGTGTTTTTAATCGGTTCGAGTTCAACATAACCACCAAAAATGACACCAACTTCGTACTCAGCACACCTACTCAAAAACAAGTTAGACCATACCTACCCGTATTGCAGTTTTGTATAAATTGGACTTTGATTAACATCTAATTCATACTCAGCATACCTACATGAAGTGTGAAGTAGTTACCCGATTGCAAGTTTGAAGATGCGATCTATATTATTTTACCTCTTTGGTAATTTATATTATTACTAGCTGTTGCCCGCGGCTCCGCCCGCGTGGATGTCCGTTATCGCCGACTGGGGTATGAAAAATAAATAGTAGCCGATTCTCAGACTTCGGTCGAGCCGTTTCGGAGGAGTATGGGAACGAATATTGTGAACGACGAAACTGACGTCAAATTTGAACTCAGCATATTCGAAAACCCATTAGACCATACCCATATTGCAATTTAGCTAGGACACCATGGCGGCCATATTGAATTCCAAAAATGACATCAAATTCACACTCAGCATACTCAAAAACCTATTAAACCATACCTGTATTGCAATTTTCTACCTACAGCGCGGCGGCCATATTGGAGGCCAAAACTGACGTCAAATTCGAACTCAGCATATTCGAAAACCCATTAGACCATACCCATATTGCAATTTAGCTAGGACACCGTGGCGGCCATATTGGATTCCAAAAATGACATCAAATTCACACTCAGCATACTCAAAAACCTATTAAACCATACCCATATTGCAATTTTCTACCTACAGCGCGGCGGCCATATTGGAGACCAAAACTCAGCATACTCGAAAACTCATTAGACCATACCCATATTGCAATTTATCTAGGTCACCGCGGCAGCCATATTGGATCCCAAAAATGACATCAAATTCACACTCAGCATACTCAAAAACCTAATAAACCATACCCATATTGCAATTTAGCTAGGACACCGCGGCGGCCATTATGGATTCCAAAAATGACATCAAATTCGTACTCAACACACTCAAGAACCCTCTTATCTGGCAAACGAGGGTATTACCCTTTTTTTCTTGCGAAGATCCGCTGTGGAAAAAGCCCGATTGCGAGTTTGGAGATGCGGTCTATACTAACATCACTCACAGTCAATCTTCTTAAATAAATAGTAGTAATAATGTGCCTACCTATGTTTATTTATATTGTCATTTATGTATGACACTTCTTATCGTTGAAAATATAGTACACCACCATCTAGTAGCTACTACTGTAAAACGTAAGCTGAACCTCGGGCTATATTGTTGACATCTAGTGGCGAATATTAATATTTAAATTTAGCCCGTAAAATAGCCCGAGTTATGATGGCCTCATTTTTTTGTATGGGATAAGGTATCTGTACTTTAGTATTATGTTATCTGTGCTTACGTCTAGTTGGAAATAAATGAATAGGTAGGGTAAACATACCGGTTATCGACCGTTTAAGCGGCTTGTTGACTTCGGAGTTGATTTCTGTCATTAAGCTGCACTCCAAGACCTTTTTTTGTTTCATTTCATCCTACAATAGTCTAGTTTCATAAAACCTACCATTTATAGCCGTATCAATGATACATAATTTAAAAAAATATATAATTCGTAAAAATAGCAAATATACCGGCTATCGGCCTTTTCACTCAGTTATCGTCCACCAGTGCACTGGTAATCAGTGACTATTCCCGTTGGCCACCACATAGTTGGCCACCACTGGTGGACATTGGGAAATTTTATCACTTTTTATCCCAATGTCCACCAGTGGTGGTCAGCGGGAATAAAATATTAGAAATGTTCCCGTTGGCCACCACATAGTTGGCCACCACTGGTGGACACTGGGAAATTTTGTTACTTTATGTCCTCAAGGCCACCACCAAGCACAAATAATACAACTAGGTAGGTATGATAGAAAATCAACATTTATTAAATATTTCCTAACAATAAAGTAGAAAAATAAAGTGTACCTAATAATAATTCGGTAAAATCAAACTATTGTTACATTAGGTTTTTCTTTAACTAAGCTTTTAATAATACTATATAATAATATAAACATTAATCACAGGTTAAATCACAATATAAACCACCCAGAACGCTGGCTACATAGTTATTTGGTATAATGATAAACGCCTGCTAATATGGTGCTAACAAGCTGGCAAGGATCTGGATGCAATCTGGACTTTAGGGCACCCCGACTCGGATAGGTTAGGTTAGAAGGCTAATGCGGGAGCGGAGCGTAGCGAAGCTCCCGTATTAAACCTTCGTGGTTATTTTTTTATAAACCACCTAGAAGTAGGAGCCCCGCGTAGCGGGGCTCCGTCGACCAAGATGTATACAGGTGTGGACTGGAATTATTTTGCCTTTCAACATACGAAACGTAAGATTGGTTTGAACGTAGGTAAGTATTTAAGAAGTAGGTACCTATCTACCCCAAATGCAAACTCATTTTAGGATCAGTTGCAGAATGTGCACCATAAAATGTAATAAAACTTCATTCCCGCTGACCACCACTGGTGGCCATTGGGATAAAAAGTGATAAAATTTCCCAATGTCCACCAGTGGTGGCCAACTATGTGGTGGCCAACGGGAATAATCCGTAATCGGCCGCCTAATTCACGATCGAAAAACGACTCATATTCAATAGCAGATAGGGTTTATAATGGTATGCAAGTAAAAAATAATTAAATTCACAAAAAGCGGTATATTTTTACTCTCTTCTACGAATTAAAAATACAGTTAAGTAACAGATTATAATCTCGACTCAAACAAATAGCTACTTTTGGCTTTAGAATTAATAAAAATCACATAGACAATCATATAAAATAAAATTAAAACATAACATAAAATTTTATGCCCTGTAAAAGAAACTAAAGTAGGTAACAACATACATATAGTAAGAATTCTTATATTAAGAAAACATTTAAAAATAAACAACAAAAAGTTCTTAAAAGTCTTCAAAACTTCTCTTCTTGCTTTTTCAGCAGTTTCACACAACATACATTCATATGATTTAGTAGCTGCTTGATTGTATGATAAATTTCATTCATCACTTATAAGGTCAAGATCACGAGAACCACATTTAATATGGGATTGAGTTTCTTCAACTTTCTTTTTCTTCGTCCTTTTTTTTGGTGGTGGTTCTTTTCTCTCTAGCTCTCTTTCAAGCTTTTTTTCTTAATTTGGTTTTCTTTGTCTTGTTTCGCTTTTTCTTTTTTCTTTTTTGTAGTATTGTTGCTAAGCTTTGGATGTTATAGCACTCGGAAACTGATTCGACTTCAATGTACGAGTTCCTTTGTTTTTAGAGACCACATCAGGAAATTTCAAGTGTTTTTTAAATGGGTCCTCATCTATAAGATTTTCTGGTGTTTCCGGAGCTGATGCTATTAATAAATTTTCTATGATTTTTATTTTACTGGCATTTCCCGATTTATTATTCAAAGATTCTGTAGAAAGTATTGATTCTGTTTCTGCCAACGTAATACAATCATTATCAGGTTGTCCAGTTGCATTAACATCATCGATTTTCACCGCAGAAGAAGCCAGATTTATGTCTGAAAGTGTCCTAGCCTCTGTATTACCATAACTTATAACAATAGGAGGGATCTTTATTGTGTCAGACTTTTTAGTATATGTTTCTTGTTTATCTGGCGAAACATCCAAAGACCTGTTTTTTAATAGGACGTGATCGCAATCTATATCTCCAAATGAAATATCCATCCTGATGTTTCCTCTTTGATCCTGGTACTTTTCTTCAGATTCTTTAGCTTCTAGATTTGTATGCATTTCCGGGTGGGAGGATCTTTGTGTAGCTCAGCGACTATGGGGCTGTCATCAAAAGGAATATATAAAAATAAAAATAAATTAATATATAAAAATAAAAATAAATATATAAAAATACATTAAACTTAAATAAATAAAATATACATAAATATACTTTTTTTTAATTTATACACTTATTTAATTGTATTTTTAAAGGGTTACAGTAGTGTTTTTGATGGTTTTCCTTAGCTGTACTCTAAAATACAGAATTTACATAGGCCCATACCTAGATCTTCGCGACCCAATTTAGTCTAACCTGCACGCCGGTAATAGATTAACAGACGAGGCTCTGCAGCAGGCTTTCCTTTCAAGGTTGGGAGGTCAGACGGCACTCACTCCCATAAAAGTCAGAACTAACTAATAAATGGAAAAGCATGAGAGCGGACCCCGTGTCCCAAAGTGCAAGTTTTGAATATGACTGAGATTAGCACTCAGTTTTAGAAGAAAATAGTTCACTGAATAACAAGAGTGGCCTGGCCGTCTATGGTTAAGATATAGGGTTCGTCTTAAGTTTTTTAATGTAAAACTCATACTTACTTACCTTCCTTTATTTGAAAGCTGATGAGATGGCGTTGTTTCTTGAATGTAAATTATTAAGATCTGTTTGAGAATCATCAGTTCTTCGAGTGTTCTTAAAGCATGTATAAGGTCTACCAGCGCCTTCCTGCAGGAGACTCTACGCGGGTGTCGTACGGTCCATGGCTCTATACGGGTGCCCCGTGTGGGCGGACACCCTGGAGGCCAGATTTCTGCCTCTGCTCCGTACGGCGCAGAGCACGATGGCCTCCAGGGCCATCAGGGGATACCGCACGATACCCTTCGAAGCGGCGAGTCTCCTGGCCGGATCGCCACCGTAGATCCTGGAAGCGAGGGCCCTTTCGGCACTATATCAGTTCCGAAAGGAGGCGCGGGAGCGGGGATTCAATCCCGAGCCCGAGGATATTCGGGCCGAGAAATCCCGGCTCCACCAGGTCATGGTGGCCGAGTGGGAGCGACGACTTGGGCAACCACGCGCAGGGCACGCCGTCATTGCGGCGGTAAGGCCCATCATGGGGGAGTGGCTAGAGAGGCCACACGGTAGCCTCTCGTACCGTCAGACGCAGATTATCACCGGGCACGGTAGCTTCGGGCGGTATCTGCATCTGATGGGTATAGAGCCAACGCCCGAGTGCCATCACTGCGACGCGAGCGTGGACTCGGGGCTGCACACGCTCACCGAGTGCCCAGCGTTCGAGACGCCGAGGCGGGAGCTTGTGGCGGCCCTGGGGGTGAGAGGGCTCACGCGGCCAGCGCCTCCTTCTGCGAGCAGGTCATGCTCGCGAAGGTGACAGCAGAGCGGGCGCGGCGCGATGAGCGAGAAAGGCTCGCTGACATCGCTGCACGCGCCCGAAGGCGGTTCGGGCGTCGGAGGGCGCAAACTGACCTCCGCTCCCCATGAGCGCGGGCCTGAGGGTGACGGGTGGAACCGCCCGCCACCTTAGCAGAAGCAGGCCACGGCGGCGGCGCGCATCGTAGGACGATGCGCGCCTCCCCACACTGGGGTTGAGTCGGGGACCGCGTGGTCCCCCCCTTCCCGGCCAGACCGAGAGGGATGGCCTTGGGTCAGCCGGGGTGCGAGGGATATGTCACATGACAACCTCACCTTCGGCCTAGCACTACGACCCAGAGACGGCGTGCAGTTTAGTCGGTTCGAGTCCGACATAACCGACCCCTCCGGTTCCGGAGGGGTGGGTATCCGTGGGGATTTCCCGCACGTAAAAAAAAAAAAGGTCTACCAGCGCCTTGTATCCAAATACGACATTCTGAAATCATTGCAATATGCAATATTTAGTGTGCTTCATACAAATTTAAATTCACGTCTTTATATGAATTAGGCTAGTCAACAAGTGTTCTTTAGGTCGAACGTTTTCCTGTCATGATTGAGGTGATTTTTGATTGGGAATAGCATGTAAAAAAAAAAGTGAAAGCATAAAGTTCTTCACTCCTTAATTTTCGTACTTAATGTTTCATGTATTTTTTTATTAGTACATATGTTGATCTATCAATTCAATTTTATTAGGGTAGATCACGCCAGGGCAGGGATGGCCAAAGTTCAGTGACTACCCTAGGAGTGAGAGTTCTCTCACTCGCCACCTTGCCCACGACGATGTATGATGCGTATGCTGGGGCTGCCGCCGCCTCCTTTAGCGAGCAAATAATGCTAGTGAAGGAGAGGGTGGAGTGGGAGCGGAAGCAACTCGTCAACCGCATAGTCCGCGACGAACGGAGGGTACTCGGGCGTCAGACATCGCAGAATGACCTCTGTTCGCCATGAGTGTAAGCCTGGGGGTGAATTCAAGTAGGCTACGGGAGCTCTATACCCAGGGGCAGATTGGTACTCCGCGGTCTCCACACCCGAAGAGGGCTAGGTCGAAAGAGATGGCACTGGGTCAGCCGAGGTGCCGGCGAGATATGTCTCAGCCAATCTCACCTCCAGCAACCACGACCCACAGATGGTGTGCGTTTCAGTCAGTGCCAGTCTGACAGAACCTCTTCCACCGGTTCGGGGGGAGGTATCAGTCTGGCCCTCCTCTAAAATTTCTTAAAGAAAGTTTGTCCACCACTGGTAGGGTTTTCTACACTCATAATCACTAAAATAATAAGATCTCTTAAACAAATATCTGCATTTTTTTTTACAAAAATTAGTAATAAATAAATTGATAAAATAAATAAGTATGTTAAAAAATAAAATAAATTAAAATATAATGAACTATGACGCTACGTCCCGGTGGTTAGTAGGGTAAGCAGCATTCACTAAATAGTTTTTGTGCTGTCAGTGGGAATCTCTATCTTTTACACTAACGGCACAGATACTCTCTAGAGTAGCAGGGTCGGCAGCACTAGTGTGACTCCCCTGGTGTTGCACACGTCCATAGGCCATGGTAACCACTTTCCATTAGGTGGGCCGTGTGCTTGTCTGCCAACTAAGTGGCATTAAAAAACATCCGTTCATTAGTGCAGGTCGTCAGTGGTTCCAAGGGTGAAACAGGCGTGATTGCTCCGTTTCGCGGGGCTCCATCGACATCGCTCGCTGACCTTTTTATCCTTTCACTGTCACCTTTTACTATTTCAGCCTTTCACCCTCTTACCTTTTTAGGTTTTAGTGTAGTACAATTACTGTCCCACTAAAGTAAGAGCAATTTATTGAAAATTGGACGTCAAAGCCAAATATCTCTCAAGAAAAGTGGTCAATTTCCAAGATGCCTGGAAACCTTAATTCTGTGGGAAATGCTTGATTGAGATTCATAGCACCTTCGTGCACAAGATCTCAACGAAGACATGCTTCGCCGTCTCCGTGAAATGCACATCGAGGATTAAGAAACCACTAGTGACACCTACCTCGGATTTGGACAGCATAACCCCCTCCTTACTCATGTTAGACTAGGGGGAATCGCATATGTTCCAAAAAAAGACAAGAGTCGATCGCTTAGCAAACGAACGACCGCTCTACGTCCCTGTAAATTGTAATTGGGTGTAAAAAATTAGGTGGAAACATAAAACAACATTATTAATTTATATAAATTCATACTGTACATACGAACAAGCACGCACAACACGACACTTATACAGATCTCTTCCAGATAAACATAAGTACACTGAAGTAGCTGACGACACAGCCACAGGCCGAACACACCATCGACCTGTAGATAATATTGTAACACAATTTACTATACTCTCCCAAGCCGATTTCGGCTACGGTGACTACCACACGTTCCTTTATTCCGCAATAAGAGGGCTACGTTGGGCTGCCCTGTCGTGTGCCCTAATATGACTGCAGTAGCCAATCCTGTTAGAAAACGTGCGAGAACATTGCCAACACGTCAGGACACCATTGGTATAATTATAAAAAATAGCTGCTGATGGTCTGGCTTTAAGAGCATCGCGCTTCGAATCTAGATCAGATTTTCGTTGCTCTTCGAAGTCATAAATCTTTTTCTGCACCAGGCTCCTCCACTCCAGACGATGGCTAGCAGTTTCTTCCCACCTTAGCGGGTCAATGTCGCATCGCTTCATATGTCTCTTCTGAACATCCTTGAAACGTAAGAACTGGCCGCCTTGTTTCCGCTTGCCGTCTTGGAGCTCAGAATAGAAAATGCGTTTTGCGACTCTCTCGTCAGCCATACGCGAGACATGACCGCACCAACGCAGCTGCCGACGCATCAAGTACGCCTCAATGCCACAGACATTTGCCCGTCGAAGTACTTGAGTATTACGAACTCGATCTGACCATTTGATGTTCATAATGTCTCGCAAGCATTTGAGGTGAAACCCGTCCAACGTGCGTATATGCTTGCGGTACAAAACCCATGTCTCCGAAGAGTACAGAAGGTTTGGGAGAACTACAGCCATATAAACAGAAACTTTAGTGGACAGTTTCAGATCGTGTGAACGCAACACCTTAGACCGAAGTTTTCCGAACGCAGCCGCCGCAGAGCTTATGCGGTGGTTTATTTCGCTTTCTAGGTCACACTTGGACGCAATTGTGCTGCCTAAGTACTTGAACTTTTCCACCTGTTTCAGCTCACAATTGTCCAGGCTAATTTTTAGCGGGTCTGCATTGCCAATGAAGTCCATTGCCATAACTTCGGTTTTAGAAACACTAATTTTGAGTCCGTAGCGACAACAGACTTCATGGAGGTTAGTAATTAATAGCTGAAGTTCTTGAGAAGAGTTGGCGACAAAACACAGATCGTCTGCGTACATAATCTCCGTGATAGCCGCGTAAGAGACCCTAGTGCGGGCTTTAAGTCTAGCCAGGTTAAATATTCCACCATCGGTTCGGAAACGTATGTTGATGCCAGAAGAATTTCGTTCCAAAACTTCACGGACTGCCATGGAAAAATAGAGCGCAAACAATGTCGGGGCTAACACACATCCTTGTTTGACTCCACAACTCACTGTAAATGAATCTGACTCTTCCCCGTTGTAGGTTACGCAGCAGGTCATGTTGTCGTGCAACAGTCGGATCAAACGAACAAATTTCTCTGAACATCCTAGTTTTGCCAGTACGGTCCATAGTGCTTCTCGCGGTACACAGTCGAAGGCTTTCTCCAAGTCGACAAAGCACAAATAGAGTGACTGACCTTGTTCGCGACTTTTTTCTTGTAGTTGGCGAATGGAAAATATAGCCTCGCAAGTGCCCCGGTCTGGACGAAACCCGAACTGGGTCTCCGGCAACAACTTTTCCGAAATCGGTAACAGGCGGTTGAGAAGTACTCTGGCAAATATCTTCCCAGGAACAGAGAGCAGCGATATACCCCTGTAGGAGTTACAGTCAGAACGGTCCCCTTTATTCTTATAAAGTGTCTGTATGCGAGATATCTTGAACTCAGGTGGAACTTTTTCTTCGTCCCAAATGCGCTGAAACAATTGCCAGATTACACAGTGAAACTGCTCTCCTCCGTACTTAAGCAGTTCTCCAGCAATGTTATCAATGCCAACTGCTTTCTTATTCTTTTGCTCTTTGATGGCTTTTATGACTTCATCCAGTGACAGCGGTTGGTCAAGAGTGATATCTTCCGGCAAATGGGGAATAGATTTGATGTGGTCGAGATCTGCTCTTCGATCTACATTAAGCAAATCATTAAAATACTCTGCCCAACGTTTAAGTATGTCCTGCCTAGCAGACAAATGTTGAGTCCCGTCATGTGATTTCAAAGGGACACTACTTCGCATGGAAGTGCCAATAATTCTACGTACTTCCTCATAGAAAGCACCCAGCTGATGTGTATCCGCAAGCCACTGAATTTGTTTAGCCTTTTCAAGCCACCAGCTATCCTTGTACCCCCTGGTGATTTGTCTTAACTCCGTTCCACTTTTTTTGATCTCCTCAGATAAGCCGTCACTGCCGTTGGATCTCAGTAATAGGTTACGGTGTTTCTCCAATGCCGCAGTTAAAACCATGTCATTTTGGTCGTACCAATCTTCGTTTATGCGGTTTTTATGGCCTAGTACTTTGGTGGCAACAGTTTGTACAGAAGAAAATAAATACTGCCACTGCGACAACATTTCCTTTTCACCGTCATGGGTATCGTACGCTGTTAATAAATCTGACAGGTTCTTTTGATACTCTTTCCGCACTTCTGACAAACACAGACGATCTAAATTGAGGGATTTTGGCTTAGGTCTGATAGCCCTTCGAGGCAAGCGTAAACGCAGTTTAAGTTTGGAAATTAGTAACCTATGGTCAGTCCAACAATTAGCGTCACGCATAACACGGGTAATATGCACCTGGGGTACATCTCTTCGCCGGATTATTGCATAGTCAATTAGGTGCCAATGTTTGGAGCGTGGATGCATCCAGGTGGTTTTGTATTTATCGGGTAGTCTGAACAACGTGTTAGTGATGGTAAGGTCGAACTGTGCACACAGGGAAAGCAACAATTGTCCATTACTGTTCATCGTGCCAATACCATTTTTGCCCAGAACACGTGGCCATGACTCATTATCTCGACCGACCCTCGCATTGAAGTCACCTAGAAGTAATATCTGTTCTCTCGAGTGAATTTTGCTCAAACATTGACAGAGTTCCTCATAGAATTGGTCTTTAACACTTTCTTCGTTGGTCATTGTAGGTGCATAGACGCTTACAACATTGAGGAAGTTATTATTCTCTAGAAGAAGACGCAGTGTAATTATGCGGTCCGAGATGTATTGCGGACATTCTGGTAGCTTTTTGACAATGGATGTTTTAATAGCAAAGCCCACACCGGCTTGCCTGGATTCGGTCTGGGAACGCCCTTTCCAGAAAAATGTGTATCCACCGCCTACTTCTTCAAGCTCGCCTTGGTCAGCGAAACGCGTCTCGCTTAGAGCAGCAATGTCAATATTATAGCGACCAAGTTCACGAGCAACGACGGCAGTTTTTCGCTCCGGGCAAAGGTTTCCGTCATTGTCAATCAGCGTACGCACATTCCACGCGCCAAAGGTCATAACTGATGTTTTTGTTTTTGTGATCTTCTTGTGACGTCGACCGCGAGAAGTGGGGTGCCCGAGCAGCCGCGGTTGCTACCCCCCCAATATAAAAGGACGAGCTTTTTTTGGGACACCTTTTCTAGTCCCCTCCCCGGCTGGGCGGGGGAAGCAGTGCCCCCCTAAATAGGGCTGCTTCGTCACCCAAGGTGCTGCCCAATCTGCACTGTCGCCCTATTGCAGCGCAGAGACGACCACTCTCCTCAGGCCGCCCACGTGTAGGCATTGGACAAAGCCGAGCGTGCACCTTTACCCGACCTCTCTACCGCCACCCATCGCCGTAGGACTTGTCAGATGTTCGGAGTCCAGGAACATAAGCAGTGAGATGCGCGTGACATATTAAAGTGCGTAAGCAGTTGCGCTGGTACAGACGCACTCTCTCGTCCTTGCCCTCGTGGATCCGATGGAACAGATAGCTGCTACAATCGGTAGAGGGTTTGGATGCAGTCTCTAGCCGATAGCTTCTTCTGACCTCTACTATCGCCCTTAGCCTTCGACATTGCCTTGCTGACTCGCCATCTCCGCCAAAAACATATGTATATCTACTATTGTTTGCCATCGATGCCGAGCGAGACTTCAAACACTACATGGGAGGTTTCCATAACAAAATCACCCACAGTGTGAGCGATCACTCTCGAACCAGGTTTAGCCCACGAGCCGACGTGGTTTCCCGGGGTGTGGCCGCTGTGTGTAAAACAGCTGCTTGGAGCCACTGGTGAGAGATTATAGGCTATTCATAGTATAGTGCCGCAGTGTCGCTACCTTTGCTACAAGGTCGGCTAACGACGCTAAGGGAAGTACTATACCCTAAACACCCTACACACAATATGAACTAGAGAAATAAAGACCTTTCTATGCTATTCTATTCCTAGGCAAAGTACATGAAATAATTTTGAGTCCTTTTTTAGTTAAATTTTTTTTAATTCTTTCATATCACCCCGTTACGTATACAAGCTATGAAAAAAGACTTACAAAAATTTTAAGCAAAAAAGAAGAAATGAGCCCGGTGTCATTGAATGGCAAGGTCGGTAACCGCAATGTCAATGATATAAGTAATATTTTGATTCCTACACACATTCTTGAGAAAAGGTCTTGACAGACAGGGGACAACATAATGACCTGTAAATGTAATAGTGTACCATTTGAGGAACAGAACCCTATTTTAAGTAATTATATAGTAAGTAAGTAGTTGTTGCCCGCAGCTCCTCCCGCGTGAATCGTTTATCGCTTAGTGTTGAGCTGACGCTATTAAAGCATTTACTAGCTCCTCTACTCCCCTACTCGACTCTCTACTCGACTCTGTTTTCTTCTCTATAATCGCCTCTTCATTAGCCTCTCTACTCGCAACTCTACTCGCCTATCCATTCGATTCTCTTTTCGTCTCTCTACTTGACTCTCTCCACTCGTTTCTCTACTCGTCTCTCCACTCGCCTTTCTACTCAACTCTCTCTCTATCTTCTGTAGTCGCATATCTACTCGCCCCTGTACTCGACTTTCTATTTGACCTCTACACGCCTAACCATCCGCCCCTATAACGATCTCTACTGGCCTTTCCACTCGCCTCTATATTCGCTCGTTACTCGACTATGTCCATTGCAAAGCTCCAATCCACCTCTGTACTAAATTTCATGAGGATATCTTCGAAAAATCCCTTATTTACCCCCTTTTAAGCTTTTTTGCACGATTGAAAAATAACAAATATTCTAAAAAACTTTCATCCCATAGCCCTATTCCCCCCCCCCCCAACTACCTAGCTCCTTTTTCACGATAAAAGGTAGCCTAGATCCGTTCCCTAGCTCTAATCCAAATTTCATTAGACTCCCCTTAGACCCCCTATTTCGCGATAATAGCCTATGTCGATTCTCAAGCTCTAATCCACCTCTCTACCGAGTTTCATCAAAATCGGTTCAGTGGTTTAGGCGTGAAAGCGTAACATACAGACAGACAGACTGAATTACTTTTGTATTTATAATATTACTTGCGGTTGCCCGCGGCTCCGCCCACGTGGATGTCGGTTATCGCTTAGTGTTGAGTCAACGCTATTGAGCATTTTTATCTTTCTACTCAACTTAAACCTCGACTATTTATTCGTCTCTATTCTCAGCTTTCTACTCGCCTCTATATTCCAGTCTCCACTGGATTTTCTACTCGCCTCTATACTTGCCTCTCAATCGGCCTCTCTACTCGCATCTCTCCTCGCCCATTCACTTGATTTTCTTTTCGCTCCTCTACTCGACTCTCTCCACTCGCTTCTCTACCCTCCCCACTTGCCTACCTACTCGCCTCTCTACTCGAATCACTACTCAACTCTCTATTCGATCTCTACTTGCTTCTCCACTCACCTCTCTACTCAACTCTCTACTGGACTCTATTTGATTCTATACTCGCCTCTCCACTGGCTTCTATAGTCGCATATCTACTCGCGCCTGTACTCGACTCTACTCGATATTCTATTTGACCTCTACACGCCTACCCTATAACGATATCTACTTGCCTCGCCATTCGCCTCTATATTTGGCTCGTTACTCGACTGTCCGTTCCCAAATTCTAATCCACCTCTGTATATCACCAAGAAAAATTTCGTACGCTGCGCGGTTGAAAAACTTTCACCCCCTAACCCTATTACCCCCTTTTTCGCGATAAAAGGTTGTATATGCCCGTTCACAAGCTATTATCCATTTCATAATATAATTCATTTCATTTCAATAGGATATCTTCAGAAATGACGAACCTTCAAACAAACTTTCATCCCCTATATCCCCTCTTAAACCCCCTTTGCTACTCCCTTTTTCGCAATAGAAGGTAGCCTATGTCCGTTCTCAAGCCATAATCCATGTCTGTATCAAATTTCAATAGCTACTCCCTTTTTCACGATAGAAGGTAACCTATATCCGTTCCATGTCTGTAACAAATTTCAATAGGATATCTTCAGAAATGACGAACCTTCATACAAACTTTCATCCCTATAATCCCCCCTTTTCGCAATAAAAGGTAGTCTTAGTCCGTTCTCAAGCTCCAATCTGTCTCTACATGTGACATCTTTAAAAATTACGAAATTTTATCCCTAAACCTTATCCCCGCCCCCTTTACTACCCCCTTTTTCGCGATAAAATATAACCTATGTCCGTTCTCCAGCTCTAATCTATCTCTGTGCCAAATTACATCAGGATATTTTCAAAAATGACAAACTTTCATCCCATAGCCCTATTCCCCCTTCTACCCCCTTTTTCGCGATAAGAGGTAGCCTATGTCTGTTCTCAAGCTCTAATCTATCTCTGTATCAAATTTTATCAAGATTGGTTCAGTGGTATAGGCATGAAAGCGTAACAGACAGACAGACACAGTTACTTTCCCATTTATAATATTACTAGCGTTTGCCCGTGGCTCCGCCCGCGGGAATGTCGGTTATCGCGGCTAAACATAGCCTATGTCCATTTTCAAGGTCTAATCTAACTCTAAACCAAATTTCATCATAATCGGTTCAGCGTTTTAGGTGTGAAAGCGTAACATACAGACAGACAGACAGAGTTACTGTCGCTTTTATAATATAAGTATAGTAAGTACAGTATAGAAGTATAGATAAGTATTAGTATGGATAAGTATAAGTATGGATACAAAGGTATCCGAATCCAAACAGGGTAATAAAATTCCATGTCTTTAATTGTTAGTTAAATAAATAAAATGTGCTCACCATTTGGTATCACCAGGGAACTCGGGCATACTTCTCTTTCTGTATACAGTGCACCACTTGTTATTATTGATGTAACCCATTGTAGAAAAGTTCAAAGAGACCTAAAAAATGAAATGGTTTTTGTATAGCAGATAGTGTGTTCACCTTCTGTTTAAAATTACTGAAAATGGAAAATGTTCACTAATTCTGAATTTTAGGTGTGTTAAACACAAAAAATACTTATGGAAGTTTTATTAAATAATAAATAAATATTCCACAACATTTCACACAACCATATCTAGACCCATGGTAAGCATAGCTTAACTAGCTTGTGTTATGGAATCTACAATGCAGATAAACATACTTAGATACTTCTTTTTTGTAAATACGTACATAATATACATAGAAACACCCAGACCAAGGCAAATATACATATTCATGCATACAAATATTTGCACTGAGCGGGGATCGAACCCGCGCCTCCTGCGTAGCAGCCGCGTTCACTACCGGTACGTCACAGAAGCTGTCATGATTATTCAGATATATCAATTAGTTTCCAAGATATAGTGTAATATTTTTTATTGTTTCCTCTTATGAAAACCAAATGCCATGCAAAAAAATAGGATTTTATGTCTGTAACGGGTTGAACCCAATAAAAATTTAAGTTTTTACCAGATAGATATTTTATTTTCTATGTAATTCGGGCGCCACCTGGGGGATAACCCAGGAAATACAATTCAGATAACTCTTAGGCAAAACTATGGCTTTTAATCACAAGGCCGGGAGTGGCCAATCCACTTAGGCTTAATTATCCCACGTGTGATGCTTAAAACACGTGGCCAAGTATCGAAACATAGATAATAACTAGGGAATCTAACATTGCTCACTTGCATCCAGGTCAATTAGTACAAATTAAGATTAAATTAACATTTTATAAAGTTAGGTTAGGTCATGGCGCGCGGCACTGGGGCCGCGAAACATAGTCTCACGACCGTAGAAAAACCGCTAGGAAGCGTTGAGTAGGCAAAAATACGTAGTAAACAACTCGAAAACTCGAACAAATCGAAAACAAATCGAACAAATCGGGTTTCTATGGCGCACCCTGCGGACAATATGCTCTGTTTAATAACAAGTACTTTGACCAGAAGGGTGTCTTTTTTACAGAAATATGCGATTCTACATACCGAAACGCCTAGTTTAACAATCTGAAGAACATCGCCTTTCAGGATCAACAAAAGAATCTATAACAATACCAAAATTCATTAGCCTCGTGAGGTTGAACACGCGGTCGAAAACGAAAATGTATAGAAGCGAACCAAAACTCACCAAATGACAAAATAAACGAGGTTTAGGGTTCATCCACATCGCCGATGTCCCATCACGAGCATATCTCCCTTAGGAAATAATTAAATAAGACCCGGAACAATTTATTCGTGTCAGTCCAACATGACGGCGCCGGTAGAAAAGCCTAGTGTCCGCTGACAGCTCACCTATCATATGTCAAAATCTCAAACGTCAAACCATGTCAAACGAGAAATCTTCGAGCAAAACAAACCATAGAGGCTAAACTAATCAGTGGCAAAGTGTTATCAACAATAAAAAACCATGTAATGTTAAGAATACATCACATTACACCCCCACCAAATAAAAAAAGAAGCGACAAAAGAAGCTCTCTTTTTTCTAGAGGAAATCCAATCTCAGAAAAGAAAGGTAAAAAGCAAATCCCAAACTTGTTAAAAACAAGAAAACATGAAGCTTGGGGTTAAAGAAAAAGAAAAAGTCTTGCAGCGAAGTGCGGTTGGAAAAGATTTTCACCGACTCGACCAAATGCAAAGCCTCTACTTCCCCAATAACAAACCCAAAGGAAAGGAATATTCCAGAAAGAACAGAATAGTTAAAAAGCAAAACTTCAAAAACTTGTCAAAAACAAAAAATGTGAAGCTTAATTACAGAAAAAAGGAAAAATCCTGCAGCGAAGTGCGGTTAGAAAATAATTTTCACCGACTCGACTAAATGCAAGGGCTCTACCCTCCTCCATAACAAGCTCAAAAGAAAGAAAAGGACAAAAAAATCCAAATACCCATGAGAGTGGATCATAGTAATCACCAACTCTATCCGATCACCTATTAACAATCTAAATACAAAAGAAAAACCGAAAAAAAGTACTGCTACCATTCCATCAAAAATAAATCTTGAAGTCAAAGTACGGATGGGTACGAAGACCTCCGACTCCTGAAAACAACAAAGATCCGAGTTAACGGTAAGGTAAAAACAAGGAAAAACAAAACAAGTTGCAAAGAATCTTGAAGCTAAAGTGCGGATAGACACAATGGTCTCCAACTCAAAAGTACTACAAAGATCCTAGCTTACTGTAAAGATTTCTAAGTTCGGTTAGAACGAAAATTCGCCTAATCAAAACAAAAATTTGTAATTTGTGATCGACCCTATGTCGCCGACACAAACTACAAGTCCAAAATAGCGTCAACAATGCGAACACTAAAAAGAAAGGTGTACGTGACCGGCACAACCCCACCG
The DNA here is from genome assembly GCA_949126895.1 of Eilema caniola. Taxonomy (NCBI): domain Eukaryota; kingdom Metazoa; phylum Arthropoda; class Insecta; order Lepidoptera; family Erebidae; genus Eilema; species Eilema caniola. Next base: position 2,137,030 of record OX421461.1, on the reverse strand, counting down.
ACTTCCCGAGCACGAAACAACAATTCAAAAAAGAGAGGAACTGTGTTACCAATAATGAACAACAGCCCAACCAAATGAACTGGGTAAGTGACCGACACAACACCATCGACTTTCCGAGCACTTAGCAACAATTAAAAAAAAAAGAGGAACCGTGTTACCAATAATGAACAACAGCCCAACCAAATGAACTGGGTAAGTGACCGACACAACACCATCGACTTTTCGAGCACTTAGCAACAGTTCGAAACCAATGAAACGGTACAATACCGAGTCCTAAGTTGAAGCACACCTATGGGCAACAACAAAAATCCAAGAGGAGAGTCCAATACAATATTCGACTTCCGAGAAAATAAGAATCCTTCTCACCAAGGGAGAACGATCTATTCATAACAAAAGGAGAGGAAAAGCTCATCCAAAAGAATAACCATGGCAAAGGTTTTATAAAAACAATTTCAGGTGTGAAGGGTCATGTCCGAGCGTATTATCTAAACATACAAGTTCGAACACTAAAAACAAAACAACACCAAAGAACAAACAATTCAAACAAGAAACAAATTCTGCATAAAATACAAACCAAGTATAATACAATTTATACAAATAAGATCGTTTGGTAAAGTATAAACGAGAATGAATTCAAAGTGTCAAACCATTAAGTGGAATTTGGAAACTTTAAACTCAAGATTTGAAAATCTTCATGAGATTTCCCTAACATTCAACAAACACGGGCGAAGCCTTTCATACATCATCACATTCATCGCCATTCAACGCCCTTCCCTAAAGAAAATCGAATTCGAGAAAAAGTGTAAATGCAGAAATAGCAAGGTTAAATTTTTAATAAAATTACTACGGCAATCCTAACTAATATTTAATAATGTCTTTAACGTGATATTTAGCCGAAGTATTTTTACCTATTTCTTTCAAAATAGTAGTATATTATTGGAAACTCTACCCCACATCGTTCGGCCAGGCCTCACTCTGTGAGGTGTCGTTCCCAATAATATACAGATAAATAAATATTCCTCAACATTTCACACAACGCTATCTAGACCCATGGTAAGCATAGCTTAAATAGCTTGTGTAATGGAATCTAGAATGCGGATAAACATACATAAATACTTTTTTTTTTGTAAATACATACATATTATACATATAAACACCCAGACCAATGCAAATATACATATTCATGCATACAAATATTTGCACTGAGCGGGAATCGAACCCGCGCCTCCTGCGTAGCGGCCGCGTTCACTACCGCCACGCCACGGAGGCTGTCAAAAAAAGTTCGTAATATGAGGGATATGGAGACTGATAATAAGCAAGTTCTGGAAACAGCTTTTTAAGCCCGTAACGGAATCGATCAATTTATTAACCAACACTAGCGATCAAACTCCCCTTTCTCAAAGCACTGTGAATGATTGTAACCGACATACCGTTTTTGAATCAAACGTTGCAGAAAGACTTACATACAGATACTAGTGATGAATCTCATATTGATTCGGATGCTTCATATCAATCATTGGTCGATAACAAACAAGAGGATGATACATCATCTTGGTCCTTATCTTCAGAGGTGTTGACTGAAGTACCGTTTGGTGTTCGAAGAGATCGTGGGAAATTAATGCTAGGTTCTGCGGTCATAGCTATCGGGGACGAATTCATCACTGTGGGGAAAACAAATACCGCACTACGCCTGGTTTGAAACAATTGTTACTCAACAAGGACATTGATTTAAGTCTAGTTACAGATAGAGATATGCAGCATTATAAGTCGATGCTACTTTTTACAAATGCACATCGACGAGATTTTGATCCAAGTAAGCCGATCAAAAGTAATAAAGGACAAAAATATATGCAAGTTATTAAACCTCTTTTCACACTAGCTAGTTCCAGTCAGTCGATTGGAAAAGGTTTACCTGTGACAAAATTTTGCCAAAAAAATGTGATTTCATATATTGGAATGATCCAAATGAACTGGTCGATAGGTTAAAGTTTTTTTTTTTTTTTATTAAATCCTCATACTACCATTATTACAGGTTGCCCCCAATGCAATGGTAGTAGACCACAATTATTACAATTCCTGTTACATATAATACAATGGTTTTACAATAATTAGACTTTACTCCAATACATATATTACCCATACCCCCTTAGTTGAAATCAAAAATTAATATAATCAAGATAAGAATAACATAGTTAATCAATCAAATCCGTATTAATATTACCTGTTTTATGTCAAGTTTCTATTCTATGTCAAGTCACAATGTTCTAAGGTAAAATTAAAAAGATTACAGTTACCTATACCTATACAATTTAAATAAGTCAAATTCCTATTTAACGCCAAGTCAGAATAATCTAAGGTCAAAATAATGAAATTACAATTACAATATAAATAAGTCAAGTTTCCATTAATGTCAAATCACAATAATCTAATTTCAATGTCAAATCAATGAGATTACAATTAAAATAACAATATCATAATATTGGTATTAGATAATAGCAACAATATCCAATCATTTATTTTTATTTATTTATTTATTTTCGTCCATCTTTACAGGGTACACCCTAACACGACAGAGTAGGCAACCTAAGCAGGCAATAACATGACTAACATTTTTTATAACATACAACTGATAATGTTGTAACTGTGAATTCACTCAGAGAGCAACAAAACAGGTCGACGTGAAGTGAGACTGTGTTGAGCGTCCGGAGCGCGCGCGTCAGCGGCGCCTCCTGCAGCAGGTTAGTGCGCGCGCTCGGCACCTGCAGCAGCTGCGGCCTCGTCTTTGTCGCAGTCGTCTACGCTTCTGATCTCTAAGTAAAGCTTCAGGTCATCTGCAAATAATAAACACTTGGAGTCTCTTATCACCTTGGGTAAATCGTTTATCATGATGATAAATTCCAAAGGTCCAAGGTTACTGCCCTGACTCACACCCGACCAAGTATTATACGGCTGTGAAACGAATCCGGCGTACTCCACGTACTGCTGCCTATCTGTCATGTAACTGCCAAAGAAGCTCAGGAGATGTGGAGTGAAGCCAATAGCAGCTAACTTCTTTAGCAACACGTCATTATCGACAACGTCGAATGCTTTCCGGAAGTCAAAATAAGCTGCATCAACCTGCACCCCCAATCTACCGCTGGAACTAAATCAGCCATGTAGCATAGAAGGTTACTGGTGGTGCTTCTAGATGGTCGAAATCCGTGCTGAGATTCTGTAAGATACGGACTTACTTGCGCTAATATACGTTTCTGAATCACAGACTCAAACACCTTAGCGGGAGTGGACAGCACGGCTACTGGCCTATAATCCTCAACCCTAACGCCTGACCTAGTTTTCGGCACTGGAACGACCCGTGTTAATTTCCACCTGTCGGGGAAAACTGTTGTATGCAGACACAAGTTATAAATATGAAGCAGCGGCCCAGAAAGTACACTACGACAATCTCTATAAATGTATGGTGGCACACCATCAGGTCCTACTGATCTCTTCGGCTTCAGCTTAAGAAGCGCACTTAGCACTTCATCCAAATGCAACTGAGTAGTGAGTTATTGGGCATTCTATCCCACCGTGACTGAGGTTATCGAAGATAACCGAAGGAACTAAGGAACTAAATAACTCTTTGTAACCTAACCTAACCTAACCTCAGTCATGGTGGAAAAGAATGCCCAATAACTCTTTGTAAAATCATTTACCTAAGCCAACGTTCCACATTTTAATGCCGCTCAATACACTACCGTTCCGTCGGCTCACTGCGATCCCCTGCGTCGTAATTGCGTTGAAAGATGCTCTGTTCTACCCCACCTTAGTTCCTACTGTTATCTTCGATAACCTCAGTCACGGTGGGATAGAATGCCCAATAACTCTTTGTAACCTAACCTTTTTTTTTTTTTTTTTTTTTTCGCTGGGAAAAATGCGTTACGCATTCCCTCCCGTCGGGGGACGAGAGGGATATGTGGGACTCCCCGGGAACAGGTTCCGGTATACCCACTAAACGACCCAGCGGCACTCCCGCATCGCCTTTCTTAGAGAGGGTCTGGGAAACCGGCAGAGCCTTTACGTCGAGTCCCCCTCCGGCGATTGCCCGCCTAATCGCGGCGGGCCCTTCACGCCCCTCCCGAGCGCGGGAAGGGGCTCGAGGATGGCCGTGAGTGCCCAGTCATCCTCGTACGGCGGGGTGATGGGCAGTGCAATGCGGGTGAGGGCGCCCCCGCGCCTGTCACCCGCGGCTCATCACCGGGGGCTAGGAGGGCGGCCGCGTGCCCGCCCTCTCCTGCCCCTCCTTCGTCGGCGGAGTTCCGGCGCGAGAGGATCTTCCTCCCGCGCGCGCTCCGCCGCCTCCTTCTGTGACATTACGTTTTCACAGAAGGAGGCGACCGCTGCCCACGCCTCCTCGCTCCCCAGCATGGCCCTTACCAAGCTGGGGAGCGAAAGGTCCGGTCCGACCACCGCGACAAGACTGCGGCGCCGCTCGGACCACGACGCGCACACCTCTAGGGTGTGCTGCGCCGTGTCCTCCACCGCGCCACAGTCGTGGCACGATGGGCTTTCCTCTCTCCCGATCCGCTGCTGAGGCCCGTGGAAGAACACGGCCTCGGTTTTGTGCAGCGCCACTTTCAGGCCGAGGTGGCGGATCCTCCCCGCGACCAGGGATCCGCCCGCCGAGGCCAGACTGGCCGCCTCCCTGAATTTTCCTCCCCGGGCAGTGAGCAGAGTGTCATCCGCATAACAGATGACACTCGTGCCACGGAGGAGGGCTCCCCTCAGCAGCCAGTCGAACCCGATGTTCCACAGAAGTGGTCCTAAGACTGATCCCTGCGGAACACCGGATTCGACGCTGTATCGCCGTAGCTGGCCAGCTTTATCTACGAGGAGGACCGTTCGATCCTCCAAGTAGCTGGCCAGTAGGCCCCTCAGGTACCGAGGCACTCCATGGAAACGGAGTGCCTCGAGTATAGTCGAGTGGGGAACGGAGTTGAACGCGTTGGCTATGTCAAACGATACAGCCAACACTCCGTCCCCAGCATCAACGGCCTCCTTCACCTGGCCCTTCAACAGGGCCAGGGCGTCTACGGTGGAACGCTCAGTTCGGAAGCCGAACTGAGCGTCCGACAGGTCCGGCCCGACCACCCGCAAGTGGTTATTCAGCCGGGCGGCTATGATCCCCTCGAACATCTTACCGACCTCATCGAGCAGAACGATGGGTCGGTATGCCGAGGGGGAATCCGCCGGCCGCCCTTCCTTTCGGAGGAGGCATAGCCGCCCCTCCTTCCATGGTTTCGGGAACCTCCTCGACGCGAAACACGCGTCAAAGAGGGCCCGAAACCGGTCCACCATTTCGGTGGCGGCTATTGCCACCACCCTTGCGGGCACGCCGTCCGGCCCAGGGGCCGTCTTCTTCGCACGGAGGCGAAGTGTCTCCGTGCGGAGTTCTGCCTCCGTGAGGAGAGGAACCTCCTCGTCCTCCTCCCCGTTTTCCTCCTCAGCGGGCCGACCTACTGGAGGATCCATTGCTGGCGGGGTGAAATTAGCCCTGCTGGGAAACAGGGACCGGACCACCCCATCCAGCAACGCCGGCTCGAGGGTCTCCGATACCGGGGGGCCAAAGGGGCGCAGTTTGTTCCGCGCCGCCTTATAAGGCCTCCCGAAAGGGTCTCTGTCGAGACCCTCCAGCAGCTCGGCTCGTGCCGAGTCCTGCGCGGCGAATATCGCAGACCTGAGGACCTTCTTCGCCTCTACGTACAGGTCGTAGAGGCGGTCCTCATTCGCCTGGTCGCGTGTTCGTCGCCGCCGGCTCCTGGCGTACTCCCGCCGGGCCGCCACGCAGGCAGCCCGAAGCCCCGCCAACTCCGCCGACCACCAGTGGACGGCGCGTTTGGGAGGCGGACGACGAGACCGAGGCATACTTGAATTGCATACCTCGGTCAGCGACCCGCGTAGCTGGGCCGCGGCAGCGTCTACGTCTACGTCCAGGACATCTATGGCAGGCGAGAGCCAGTCCTGGACGAAAGCCGCCTCCTTGGCCACATCCCTGTCCAGGTGGACGAGTGCCCACCGTGGGAATGGGGATTGGACCGGACGGGCCACTCCCTGGGGGCCCTGGGTGGAGATCTCGAACCGCACGTAACGGTGGTCCGAGAAGGTCTCTACCTCGTCCACCCGCCAATTCTCCACGCGTGCGGCTAGTGCGGGGGAGGCAAAGGTGACGTCCACAATTGACCCACCCCGCCGTCGCACGCACGTCTGAACTCTCCCCCTGTTCAAGAGGGAGAGACCGGAGGAGGCCGCCCAGAGTTCCAGCGCCCGCCCGCGCTCGTCGGTGGCGGGGTTACCCCAAACCACCGACTTAGCGTTCAGGTCTCCCAGAACGGAGACCTGACGCGGCGCCAACCTGCCGACCACTGCGGTGAGGACTTCGAGGAAATCCTCGAAGTCAGACAGTGGGCGGTTTGGGGAGAAATATACGCCTACAAAGGCTATTTCTCCCCACGCGGCGGCCACGTATCCCGGTCCCCTCTCCAAGAGCGAGAGGGGAGGGGAGTCCGTGGAAGACCACGTCACTAGGGCCACCAAGCCGTCCTCGTCCCCTAGCCAACGGCCAGGGACTGAGTAGGGCTCGCCGACAACCGCCACGTCCACCAACCACTCGGCCATGACCTGCACCAGCAGGTCCTGAGCCGCTCGGCAGTGGTTGGTGTTCGCCTGTAAAATGCGATGGACCGTTCCCATTATTGGTCCATCGCATTTCCTTCGTCGGCCGGTGGCGCTGAGGTCTCGACGACCTCATTGGCGGCGGCGACAGCTGCAGGCTGGCTTGGCACATGCGCTTGACCCTTTCTTGGGGGAGGATTGCACTTCCTCCCCCCCATCACGTGGCCGGCCGGGCAGCCGCTGGCGGCACAGACAGCACAGCGCGGCGAAGCAACGCTGCAGGCTCCGGCCTTATGCCCTGTCTCCCCGCAGCGGCAGCAGAGCTCCGACCTGTCGACTCGCGACGGGCACAGAGCTCTGGTGTGCCCAAGTCCGAAGCACTTGAAGCAGCGAAATGGCTGGGCCTCAAGCGCTCGGACCACCGCCACACTAAACCCCACGGGGAGCCGCCTCTTGAGCAGGACAGCCTTTGCCGCGGCTACTGGGCACTCCAGCCGAATAGCCCCCAGGCCACCGCGTCCAGGCCTAATGGCCCCACCCCGCAATGCTGCCGCATCGCAGCGACCGCCGCCACCACCTCCTCTTTGGTGACCGAGTCATCAAGACCGGCCATCTCCAAGGACGCCGACTTCACCGGCCTGGACACTGTCGCCGCGTCCGCGATGACCTCTCGCAGCTTGGCTGCGAAGAGGTCCGCGTTGGTGCCACCTTGAGCCCCTGGGAACTCAAACAGTCGAGCCCCAATTTGGGTCCGACGGCACGTCACTGGGCCAACCTGTGACGTGGCGAGGTTGGCACCGTTACGAGCCCGCTTCAATACGGACTCGTAGGTCTCCCCCTTTTCCACGGCCTCTGCAGTGAGTGTCACCACCACAGCCGCGGTTTTAGGAGGAACGAGCTTCCTCCCAGCCGGCTTGGGGGCCGATTTCTGCCCCCCTCCTTTGCCCGTCAGATTGGACGAGCCGGAAGGGACGTTGGCAGGGGCGACGGCCGATGCTGCCTTATTGGCGCCTCGCTTCTTCCTCCTAACCACTTCAGTCCACGAATTTGTGGACTGGGTGGTGGAGGGGAGGAAGGCGTCTTCCCTCTCAGAGGTTCCGGCTGCGACCGCGACCGGAGTCTCCTGTGCCGTGGACGACTTCTTTCCCTTGCCCTTGCCTTTTGAGGGCTTTGAGGTCAGGGGAGGAGCCATTTGGGGCACGCCAGGGGCCTGCCGCTCCTGGGCGGCCCCGTCCGCCGCTAGTGGTGGCCGGACGCGCTTCTCGGGCAGGAGGCGATCCTCGATGCCCGCGAAGCAGGCCCTTGTGAAGGCCCTCTCCTCCATTACCACCTTGCGGATGGTGTTCTCAAGGGCGGAGGAGGACAGGTCCACCGCCGCCACTGCTGGCGAGGCCTGGACAGGCTGCGCCGTGGCTTCAGCGAGCTTCCTGTGAAGCTCGCTGACCTCCTTCTGCAAGCGATCGGTCCTCGCCTGTAGTTGCTGTATCTCGTCCGTGGCCGTGCGCTGCACCAACTCACGGACGATGCCGAACATGCTTGCGGCCCGGCATTTGAGGGCCTTCTGGAAGGTTCCCTTCAGGTTCGAGGACCTCGAGGCGACTTCAACGAACCCTCTTGGTCCTCCTGAGCCATCTTTTCAAGTTCCGCCAAGGAGTGGTCCGCATACAGGACGGTTGGCGCACCGTAGCCTGCCTTAGCCCTACGGATGCGAGCTTGCTCCTCCTTGGCGGCGACCTGCTCCTCCAGCTCCAGTTGGAGCGTCGCCCTGTTGGCCAGGTTAAGCTGGCGCTGGGCGTCTAGCAAGCCTGTGTCGTGGCTGGAGCTAGCCTTGGCCTTCTTTTTGGGCTTGGCCTTGGCCGAGTCCGAAGAGGCCTCCGCGCTCCGAGCCCGCTTCTGGGTCTGTCGGTCCGACAGCTCCACCGCCAAGACATCCCTGTCGGAGTCCGGAAGGGGCTCCTCCTCGCAACGCGGGCTGGTCGCAGGTGGTGCGCGGCCAGCCTCTGACGCAGAAGCGTCATCAGGGTTGGCCCTGAAAAGGGCCGTTGGGTACCTCCACGTGGGCTTCTTCGTTTCTTCTCCCTCTGGACCGTGGTCCTGGGGAGCGGAAGCGAGGGGGCTGGTGCACCCTGGACTGCGGCTAATAGACTCCGAATCCAAGGAGCAGGAGCTCTGCTAGTCGTTGACCAATAACCCGGCAAGCCCTTTTGAGGGCTAGTTGACCCCATTGCACGAGGGGGTCGTGGGATGGCGGGCCTGCAAGGCCCGCGAGGAGGAGTCTGAAGCGTCGCTCCCGGTGCCCCTCTGTTCTCAGAGGAGACAGGGGAGAGACATTGGGATCTCTAGGGTCCAGGGACGGGTCGGCCCACTGCTCGCGCGGGGGTTGACAGGCATTCGTGCCACCGTCGGAGTTGGGGGGGTTGGCTGCCCTCCCGCGTCACGTAGCCTCCGGGTGATCTTCAACGACCCGAGTGCTAGCCACACTCGGGAAGTCGTGATCTCGGAGAACGTGGGGCTTGCCTTAATTGGCCGGCCCACGACAAGGAAAAGTCTTTAAAACCCGACAGCGAAGTCGCTTAAAACCTGTGGATACCGGGGGACCTCCACAGTATGTACCCCGCTCCCCGGAATGAACGTCACCCGGGGAGTGTAATAATTTCGTTTCCACTCGTGGGATAAGTCCAAGAAATGTCACAAAAACAAAAAAAACAAGATGAAGAGGAGCAAAATAAGGAGATGGAGATCGAGACGGAGATCGCGAGGTCTCTCGGCTCTCTCACCGAGGTGAGGGTGGTGCTGGATCGCTTAGATCCAACCACCATTCCGAGCACAAGCCCTGGGAGTTCGCGGTCGTCTTCCCCTGGAAGACTAGGGCGGAAGCGGATCTCAGAGGCGCAGATAGTGGCGGCAACCAAGAAGTCCCGTGGTCGCCCAACCGCAACGGGCGAATGCTTCGGCTTGGAGCAGGCCAAGGCCGAGTTAAGCGAGGCGTTGAAGCGGGAGCTCGTGCTCCGAAGGGAGAAGCGGTTGGCCGATGACCTGCAGCGGCAACAGCAGGGGGCTGTCTCCTCAAAGGAGACCCATAGCCCACAGCCGGAGCCCAGACAGCGGCCCCAAGCGGAGGAGACACCGGCGGCCCCAGAGTCCCTCAGTGCGGAGCAGCTCACAGCCGGCATCGATAAGGCGGTGGGGATGGTGCAAACCATCGCCACAAAGAGCTCCAACCTGAAGGGACAATACGTGCGGGACCTGAGGCTTGCGTGCTCCACCATTGTGGAGCACGTGCGCGTGCTTCGGTCCCGCACGGAGTCCGAGGAAGTGGCGAAACTCCAGGCCGAGCTGACCGCCGTGCGGGCTGAAATGCGGGCCTGGCAGCAGCAAGCGCAGTCTGCGCCGCCCCCGATGAGCCGCGACGAGATCGGGTTTATGATCGACGCGCGGCTCGCCGGGATTGCGGACAGGCTGTTGCCCGAGGCACGCATCCGCCCACCTCTGGAGGCGGACAAGCGGGCCGCGGCTCGGCCGTCTAAGCAACTCACCACCGAGCTCCCGCCTCTTCCTCCTTCGCCTCCCTCCGTCTCTCCCCACCTGCCGGGTGGGTTGAATGAGACAGGGCCCTGCCTTACCGGGCTGGGGGAGAAGAAGAAAAGGAAAAAGGTGAAGAAGAAGACGGCCGCAGCCAAAGAGGCCGAAGCTGCCCGCCAGATTCGGGAGTCGCTTCCTTCGAGGTCTTCATCAGCGCCCTCGTCGGCCCCCGCCACTTGGAGTCAGGTGGCGGCGCGGCCAAAAGTGGTAAAGCCAGCACCAGCCCGACCAGCGGCTGTCCCAACCGCTGTAGTTCTGACAGCTACTGGAAAGCGTAAACGTGGTGCCCGGAAGCCCCGCAAGTTGCGCGCCCCGCAAACAGCAGCGATCACCATCACGCTGCTGCCGGGCGCGCAGGAGAAGGGCATCACCTACGGGGACGTCTTATCCAAGGCCGAAGGGGTCATTGACCTGAAGGCCTTGGGGATAGACGGCCTCCGGATGCGCCCTGCGTCAACGGGTGCTCGAATTTTGGAGGTGGCAGGCGAGGACCGATCCCAGAAGGCTGACGTCCTCGCTGCCAAGTTAAGGGAGGTGTTGCAGGAGGCTCGTGTCGCTAGGCCAGAGAGGTGTGTGGAGCTGCGTATCTCTGGCTTGAGCGACACGGCCACTAAACAAGCGGTGGCGGCATCACTGGCAGCTGAGGGGGGCTGCTCTGCCGAGGCCATAAAGGTGGGCGACATCCATCGCCCACCTGGCCGCCAGGGCACCGCCTGGCTGCGGTGCCCTATCGAAGCGGCCAGAAAGCTTGTGGATGGCCGTCGTGTACTCGTCGGGTGGTCAGTGGTCAGGCTGACCACACTGGAGCCGAGACCGGCGCGGTGCTTCCGCTGTCTGGAGCCGGGGCACTTCGGGGTAAATTGCACTGCGGGAGTTGACCGCAGTGCACTCTGCTTCCGATGCGGGCAGGCGGGCCATAAGTCGGCCGCCTGCTCCGCCGAGCCCAGGTGCCCCGTCTGTGCGGCGGAGGGGGTGGCGTCCGGTCACAGGCTCGGATCCGGCGAGTGCAGGGCCGCCTTCCGTAAGAAGGCAGCCCCTAGAAAAGGTGGAGCTGCAGGCACAACAGCCAACGCCCAGCAGCAAAATGAGGAGGAGGAGATGGACACCGCCCAACAATAATGGCTCACCATATCTCCATCCTGCAGGCCAACGTCAACCACTGCGTCACGGCCCAGGACCTTCTGGCCCAATCGATGGCGCAGTGGCAGACGACAGTGGCAATAGTCGCCGACCCGTACCACGTTCGCGACAGCCCAAACTGGGCTGGCGACCTGTGCGGCTTGGTGGCTATCGTCGCCCAGCGATCTGCCCCACCCTTCGACAGAGTGCGGAGGGGCCGCGAGTGCGTACTCGTCGTGCTGGGCGGCGCTGCAGTGATTGGGGTGTACTGTCCCCCTACAGAAGTCTCGCCCAATTTGAGCAGTTGCTCTTGGAGGTCGGGGCTCTGCTGGCGGAAGTGCGCCCCACCCCGGCTGTGGTGGCCGGGGATTTCAACGCTCACTCTCGGGCGTGGGGATCTCCGGCGACCGATGCTCGGGGGGAGCTGATGGTTGAGTGGGCGGTGTCCCAAGGCTTGGTGCTGCTGAACCAAGGGGCGGTTCACACCTGTGTGCGGGCCCAGGGCAGCTCGATCGTCGATCTGTCGTTCGCCAGTTCTGCCCTGGCCCGACGAGTTAACAACTGGCGGGTCGTCGAGGGGGTGCAGACCGCGTCGGACCATCGGTACATCCGGTTCGACGTCGTCCCTGCCACCTCGACGGCTCGTGTGGAGCTGGACCGCCCTATGGCGGGGGAGGGTCCGCGGTGGCGACTCGGAACCCTGGACCGGGAGCTGGCCCAAGAGGCGGCTGTCGTCGAGCGATGGGCTGCTGTTGAGAGCGGCCTAGACGTGGACGCGAGATGCGAGCAGCTCGCAGGAGCGCTGACTCGCGTCTGCGACGCGGCGATGCAGAGGGCGAGGCCTATCCCGCCCCGAAAGCGGGTGTACTGGTGGCGTCCCCACCTAGCCGGGCTGCGTACCGCAAGCTACGCCGCCCAGAGGCAGTACACCCGCAGTCGAAGGCGGGCCGTAAGAGACCTCGCCCGAGAAGAGCAGCTGCATGCGGCATACAGGGCCGCCCGTGAGGCCCTCAGCTCGGCGATAAAAGCCGCCAAGGAGGAATCCTGGAGGGAGTGGCTCGAGAGCCTCGACCGAGACCCGTGGGGGCGCCCGTACAAGACCGTGAGTCAGAAACTCCGGCCTTGGGCGCCCCCCCTCACCAGAACTCTCGAGTCCAACCTCCTGGACCGAGTGGTCAGCTCCCTCTTCCCTGCGAGGGGAGAGTGGGTCCCACCGCGGATGGCAGCACCAGGCCGGGTGCCGGCAGACGAAGAGGCAATACCTCCCGTGTCCGAGGCCGAGTTAGGGGTTGCGATCCTGGCACTCAAGTCCAGGAACCGTGCCCCGGGCCCGGACGGCATTCCTGGGAAGGTTATTGCCACAGTCATGCCGGTACTAGAGGGAGAGACGCTGTCCCTCATGTCGGAGTGTTTGGCGTCGGGGAGAGTCCCGCGACGATGGAAGACCGGCAAGCTCGTGCTTCTTAAGAAGCACGGGCGCCCAGCCGACTCGCCGTCGGCCTACCGCCCCATCGTTCTGCTCGACGAGATGTGCAAGTTGTTTGAGCGGGTGATTGCTGCGCGTCTCGTCGGTCACCTTGGGGGGGCGGGGCCCAATTTAAGTGATGGCCAGTTCGGCTTCCGTCGCGGGAGGTCAACTCTCGACGCCATATCCCGGCTGCGGGACAGGGTCGACGAAGCGGTCGCCGGGGGTGAGGTGTTGTTGGCTGTATCGCTGGATATAGCCAACGCCTTCAACACCCTCCCCTGGGAGACCATTGCGGAGGCGCTGAGGTATCACAATGTGCCGTGGTACCTCAGGCGTGTCCTTGCGGACTACTTCGTGGACCGGGTCATCATCTACCCGGCCCAAAACGGAGTGGTCCGCCGAAATATGCGGTGTGGCGTTCCACAGGGGTCGGTCCTAGGGCCACTCCTGTGGAACATAGGTTATGACTGGGTCCTGCGCGGTGCTTATCTTCGGGGAGTCGGTGTACTTTGTTACGCCGACGACACCCTGGTTACCGCGCGGGCCCCCACGTTCCGCGATGCCGGCGTTCTCGCCACGGCGGGTGTCGCGCATGTCGTGCGCCGCATTGGGGCGCTCGGGTTGAGGGTGGCCCTCGAAAAGTCCGAGGCCCTGTTCTTCCATGGGCCTTGGCGGACGCCGCCTCGAGACCAAACTATAGTGGTGGGTGGCACCTCCATCGCTGTCGGGAGCAGCTTGAAGTATCTCGGGCTCACTCTCGACAGTCGGTGGAGGTTCGCAGAGCATTTCCGGCAGCTGGCACCGAAGTTGCTAGCATTTGCTGGAATGCTCTCGCGTTTGCTGCCCAACAGCGGAGGACCGGGGTCTGCCTGCCGCCGTCTCTACGACGGAGTGGTGCGCTCCAAGGCGCTCTACGGGGCGCCCATCTGGGCGGAAGCCCTCTGCCCAGCCAATGTTGCGCTGCTGCGGCGACCGCAGCGCGCCATCGCGCAGAGGGCGGCACGAGCGTACCACACCGTCTCTTATGAGGCGGCGTGTTTGATTGCGGGCAGTATCCCCTGGGATCTCGAGGCCAGCGTCCTGAAGAGGGTCTATGAGGAGGGCGCCCTGATGCGGCGCGTTGCGGGTGATAGGCCTGCTCCGGAAGAGATCGATCGCTGGAGACAGGAGGCGCGCGACGATCTCTTCCGGAAGTGGGCCGAAAGGTTGGCTACCACACGTAGCAGTGCGCTGCTCGTGGGGGCCGTTCGGCCCGTCTTACGGGAATGGGTGGAGAGGGGTCATGGGGCCCCAACATACCACCTCACTCAACTTCTCACAGGTCATGGCTGCTTTGCCAAGTACCTGTGGGAGGTGGTGGGCGTGGAATCGGAGCCCCGGTGCCGAAACTGCGCCAGCGGCGACCCCGACACGGCACACCACACATTGGCCGTGTGTGAGGCGTGGGACGGACAACGGACGGCCCTCACGAGCACAATAGGTGCTGACCTCTCGCTGTCGGCCGTAGTTCCAGCTATGGCCGGCAGCGAACAGTGTTGGGCCGCCGTCGCCCCGTTTGCCAACGAGGTGATGGCGGCAAAGAGAGAGGCGCTGCGGGAACGAGAGCGAGCTGGGCTCACTCTCCCGCCCCGCAGGCCGCCGGCGAGGGGACGCCGGCGAGCACAATTCGCCCGCGTCCCCGAATGAGAGTGGCCACGGGTGGCGGGTCGGGGGACCCGCTGCCCTTATGCTGATGTGGCGGAATGCGCCCCTCCGTGTTCCTGGGGCGCATTCTTAAGATGAGGACAGGCCCCACCATCTCGGCCCGATAGCCGGGATGGTGGGGTCTCGAGAGGAGGGCCCGTCAAATAGGGCGGGCGTCCCTAGCCGAGTCGCGGTGAGCATTCTATCCCGCGGCTCGGATTGGGCGAAGGAGGAACACCGTGGTGGTTTAGTGGGTAGTCTGGCCTCGGCCAGGAGTCCCACACAAAGCGAGCCCCCTGCCCCCGCGGGGGGTGAGCGAAGTGCGTAAATGCATTCCACCACGTAAAAAAAAAAAAAAAAAATACCTCAGTCATGGTGGGGTGCTGGTCGGGTAACCTCCACGTGGGCTTCTTCGTTTCTTCTCCCTCTGGACCGCGGTCCTGGGGAGCGGAAGCGAGGGGGCTGGTGCACCCTGGACTGCGGCTAACAGACTCCGATTCCAAGGACCAGGAGCTCTGCTAGTCGTTGACCAATAACCCGGCAAGCCCTTTTAAGGGCTAGTTGACCCCATTGCACGAGGGGGTCGTGGGATGGCGGGCCTGCAAGGCCCGCGAGGAGGAGTCCGAATCGTCGCTCCCGGTGCCCTTCTGCTCTCAGAGGAGACAGGGGAGAGACGCTGGGATCCAGGGACGGGTCGGCCCACTGCTCACGCGGGGGTTGACAGGCATTCGTGTCACCGTCGGAGTTGGGGGGGTTGGCTGCCCTCCCGCGTCACGTAGCCTCTGGGTGATCTTCAACGACCCGAGTGCTAGCCACACTCGGGAAGTCGTGATCTCGGAAAACGTGGGGCTTGCCTTAAATGGCCGGCCCGCGACAAGGAAAAGTCTTTAAAACCCGACAGCAAAGTCGCTTAAAACCTGTGGATACCGGGGGACCTCCACAGTATGTACCCCGCTCCCCGGAATGAACGTCACCCGGGGAGTGTAATCCTTTCGTTTCTACTCGTGGGATAAGTCCAAGAAATGTCTTTTAATTTACCAAAAAACCAAAACGAGAGTAATAAGGAGGAGATGGAGATCGAGACGGAGGCTGCGAGGCCTCTCGGCTCTCTCACCGAGGCGAGGGTGGTGCTGGATCGCTTAGATCCAACCACCATTCCGAGCACAAGCCCTGGGAGCTCGCGGTCGTCTTCCCCTGGAAGACTATGGCGGAAGCGGATCTCAGAGGCGCAGACAGTGGAGGCAAGCAAGAAGTCCCGCGGTCGCCCAACCACAACGGGCGAATACGCCGGCTTAGCGCAAGCCAAAGCCGAGTTAAACGCGGCGTTGAAGCGGGAGCTCGAGCTCCGAAAAGAAAAGCGGTTGGCCGATGACCTGCAACGGCAACGGCAGAGGGCTGTCTCCTCAAAGGAGACCCATAGCCCACAGCCGGAGCCCAGGCAACAGCCCCATGCGGAAGAGACACCAGCAGCCCCTGAGTCACTCAGTGCGGAGCAGCTCACAACCGGCATCGACAAGGCGGTGGGGATGGTGCAAACCATCGCCACAAAGAGCTCCAACCTAAAAGGACAATACGTGCGGGACCTGAGGCTTGCGTGCTCCACCATCGTGGAGCACGTGCGGGTGCTTCGGTCCCGCACGGAGTCCGAGGAAGTGGCCAAGCTCCAGGCCGAGCTGATCGCTGTGCGGGCTGAAATGCGGGCCTGGCAGCAGCAGGCGCAGTCTGCGCCGCCCCCGATGAGCCGCGACGAGATCGGATTTATGATCGATGCGCGACTCGCCGGGATTGCGGACAGGCTGTTGCCCGAGGTCCGCATCCGCCCACCTCTCGAGGCGGACAAGCGGGCCGCGGCTCGGCCATCTGAGCAACTCATCGCCACCGAGCTCCCGCCTCTTCCTCCGTCGCGTCCCTCCGTCTCTGCCCATGGGCCGGCCGGTCATAATGGGTCTGGGGGGGAGAATAAGGGGAAGAAGAGGGCCAAGAGGAAGACGGCCGCAGCAAAAGAAGCCGAAGCTGCCCGCCAGATCCATGAGTCGCCTAAAGCGACGTCTTCGTCGGCGCCTTCGTCGGCCCCTGCCCTCTGGAGTAAGGTGGCAGCGCGGCCAAAAAAGACAAAGCCAGCCCCAGCCCGGCCGGTGGTTGCCCCGACAGCTGCCGTTCCGACAGCGCTCGGAAAGCGCAAGCGTGGTGCTCGGAAGCCCCGCAAGTTGCGCGCCCCGCAAACTGCAGCAATCACCATCACGCTGCTGCCGGGCGCGCAGGAGAAGGGCATCACCTACGGGGACGTCTTATCCAAGGCCGAAAGGGTCATTGACCTGAAGGCCTTGGGGATAGATGGCCTCCGGATGCGCCCTGCGTCAACCGGTGCTCCGAGCCCAAAAGGCAGGCGAGGACCGTGCCCAAAAGGCTGACGTCCTTGCCGCCAAATTAAGGCAGGTGCTGGAGGAGGCTCGGGTCGCCAGGCCGGAGAGGTGCGTGGAGCTGCGCATCTCTGGCTTGAGTGACACGGCCACTAAACAAGCGGTGGCGGCGTCACTGGCGGCTGAGGGGGGATGCTCTGCCGAGGCCATAAAGGTGGGCGACATACATCGCCCACCTGGCCGCCAGGGCACCGCCTGGTTGCGGTGCCCTATCGAAGCGGCCAGAAAGCTTACGGATGGCCGTCGAGTACTCGTCGGGTGGTCAGTGGTCGGGCTGACCACACTGGAGCCAAGACCGGCGCGGTGCTTCCGATGTCTGGAGCCGGGGCACTACGGGGTAAATTGCACTGCGGGAGTTGACCGCAGTGCACTCTGCTTCCGATGCGGGCAGGCGGGACATAAGTCGGCCGCCTGCTCCGCCGAGCCCAGGTGCCCCGTCTGTGCGGCGGAGGGGGTGGCGTACGGTCACAGGCTCGGATCCGGCGAGTGCAGGGCCGCCTTCCGTAAGAAGGCGGCCCCTAGAAAAGGTGGAGCTGCAGGCACAACAGCCCCCGCCCAGCAGCAAAATGAGGAGGGGGAGATGGACACCGCCCAACAATAATGGCTCACCAAATCTCCATCCTGCAGGCCAACGTCAACCACTGCGTCACGGCCCAGGACCTTCTGGCCCAATCGATGGCGCAGTGGCAGACGACAGTGGCAATAGTCGCCGACCCGTACCACGTTCGCGACAGCCCAAATTGGGCTGGCGACCTGTGCGGCTTGGTGGCTATCGTCGCCCAGCGATCTGCCCCACCCTTCGACAGAGTGCGGAGGGGCCGCGAGTGCGTACTCGTCGTGCTGGGCGGCGCTGCAGTGATTGGGGTGTACTGTCCCCCTAGCAGAAGTCTCTCCCAATTTGAGCAGTTGCTCTTGGAGGTCGGGGCTCTGCTGGCGGAAGTGCGCCCCACCCCGGCTGTGGTGGCCGGGGATTTCAACGCTCACTCTCGGGCGTGGGGATCTCCGGCGACCGACACTCGGGGTGAGCTGTTGGTTGAGTGGGCGGTGTCCCAAGGCTTGGTACTGCTAAACCAAGGGGCGGTTCAAACCTGTGTGCGGCCCCAGGGGAGCTCGATTGTCGATTTGTCGTTCGCCAGTTCTGACCTGGCGCGACGAATCGACAACTGGCGGGTCGCCGAGGGGGTGGAGACCGCGTCGGATCATCGGTACATCCGGTTCGACGTCGTCCCCGCCGCCTCGTCGGCTCGTGTGGAACTGTACCGCCCCTTGGTGGGGGAGGGTCCGCGGTGGCGACTAGGAACCCTGGACAGGGAGCTGGCCAGAGAGGCGGCTATCGTCGAGCGATGGGCTGCTCATGAGAGCGGCCTGGACGTGGACGCGAGATGCGAGAGGCTCGCAGGAGCGCTAACTCGCGTCTGCGATGCGGCGATGCAGAGGGCGAGGCCTGTCCCGCCCCGGAGGCAGGTGTACTGGTGGCGTCCCCACCTAGCCGGGCTGCGTACCGCAAGCTACGCAGCCCAAAGGCAGTACACCCGCAGTCGAAGGCGGGCCGTGAGAGACCTCGCCCGAGAAGAGCAGCTGCACGCCGCGTACAGGGTCGCCCGTGAGGCCCTTAGCTCGGCGATTAAAGCCGCCAAGGAGGAGTCCTGGAGGGAGTGGCTCGAGAGTCTCGACCGAGACCCGTGGGGGCGCCCGTACAAGGTCGTGAGTCAGAAACTCCGGCCCTGGGCACCTCCCCTCACCAGAACTCTCGAGTCCAACCTCCTGGACCGAGTGGTCAGCTCCCTCTTCCCTGCGAGGGAGGAGTGGGTCCCACCGCGGATGGCAGCACCAGGCCGTATGCCGGCAGACGAAGAGGCAATACCTCCCGTGTCCGAGGCCGAATTAGGGGCTGCGATTCTGGCACTCAAGTCCAGGAATCGTGCCCCGGGCCCGGACGGCATCCCTGGGAAGGTTATTGCCACCGTCATGCCGGCACTAGAGGGAGAGACGCTGTCCCTCATGTCGGAGTGTTTGGCGTCGGGGAGAGTCCCGCGACGATGGAAGACCGGCAAGCTCGTGCTCCTAAAGAAGCACGGGCGCCCAGCCGAGTCGCCGTCGGCCTACCGCCCCATCGTTCTGCTCGGCGAGATGTGCAAGCTGTTTGAGCGGGTGCTTGCTGCGCGTCTCGTCGGTTACCTTGAGGGGGCGGGGCCCAATTTAAGTGATGGCCAGTTCGGCTTCCGTCGCGGGAGGTCGACTCTCGACGCCATAACCCGGCTGAGGGACAGCGTTGATGAAGCGGTCGCCGGGGGTGAGGTGTTGTTGGCTGTATCGCTGGATATAGCCAACGCCTTCAACACCCTCCCCTGGGAGACCATTGCGGAGGCGCTGAGGTATCACAATGTCCCGTGGTACCTCAGGCGCGTCCTTGCGGACTACTTCGTGGACCGGGTTATCATTTACCCGGCCCAAAGCGGAGTGGTCCGCCGTAGAATGTCGTGTGGCGTTCCACAGGGGTCGGTCCTTGGGCCACTCCTGTGGAACGTAGGCTACGACTGGGTCCTGCGCGGTGCTAATCTTCGGGGAGTCGGCGTAATTTGCTACGCCGACGATACCCTAGTCACCGCGCGGGCCCCCACGTTCCGCGACGCCGTCGTCCTAGCCACGGCGGGCGTCGCCCATGTTGTGCGCCGCATCGGGGCGCTCGGGCTAAAGGTGGCCCTCGAAAAGTCCGAGGCCCTGTTCTTTCATGGGCCTCGGCGGGCGCCGCCTCGAGACCAGACTGTAGTGGTGGGTGGCACCTCTATCGCTGTCGGGAGCAGCCTGAAATATCTCGGGCTCGTTCTCGACAGTCGGTGGCGGTTCGCGGAGCATTTCCAGCAGCTGGCACCGAAGTTGCTAGCTTTTGCTGGAATGCTCTCGCGTTTGCTGCCCAACAGTGGAGGACCGGGTTCTGCCTGCCGCCGTCTCTACGACGGAGTGGTGCGCTCCAAGGCGCTCTACGGGGCGCCCATCTGGGCGGAAGCCCTCTGCCCAGCAAATGTTGTGCTGCTGCGGCGACCGCAGCGCGCCATCGCGCAGAGGGCTGCACGAGCGTACCACACCGTCTCTTATGAGGCGGCGTGCTTGATTGCGGGCAGTATCCCCTGGGATCTCGAGGCCGGCGTCCTGAAGAGGGTCTATGAGGAGGGCGCCCTGATGCGGCGCGTTGCGGGTGGCAGGCCTGCTCCGGAAGAGATCGATCGCTGGAGACAGGAGGCGCGCGACGACCTCTTCCGGAAGTGGGCTGAAAGGTTGGCCACTACACGTAGCAGTGCACTGCTCGTGGGGGCCGTTCGGCCCGTCCTTCGCCAGTGGGTAGAGAGGGGTCATGGGGCTCCAACGTACCACCTCACTCAACTCCTCACAGGTCATGGCTGTTTCGCCAAGTACCTGTGGGAGGTGGTGGGTGTGGAATCGGAGCCCCGGTGCCGAAACTGCACCAGCGGCGACCCCGACACGGCACACCACACCTTGGCCGTGTGTGAGGCGTGGGACGGACAACGGACGGCCCTCACGAGCACCATAGGTGCTGACCTGTCGCTGTCGGCCGTAGTTCCAGCTATGGCCGGCAGCGAACAGTGTTGGGCCGCCGTCGCCTCGTTTGCCAGCGAGGTGATGGCGGCAAAGAGAGAGGCGCTGCGGGAACGGGAGCGAGCTGGGCTCACTCTTCCGCCCCGCAGGCCGCCGGCGAGGGGACGCCGGCGAGCACAATTCGCCCGCGTCCCCGAATGAGAGTGGCCACGGGTGGCGGGTCGGGGGACCCGCTGCCCTTATGCTGATGTGGCGGAATGCGCCCCTCCGTGTTCTTGGGGCGCATTCTTAAGAGGAGGACAGGCCCGACCATCTCGGCCCGATAGCCGGGATGGTGGGGTCTCGAGAGGAGGGCCCGTTAAATAGGGCGGGCGTCCCTAGCCGAGTCGCGGTGAGCATTCTATCCCGCGGCTCGGATTAGGCGAAGGAGGAACACCGTGGTGGTTTAGTGGGTAGTCTGACCTCGGCCAGGAGTCCCACACAAAGCGAGCCCCCTGCCCCCGCGGGGGGTGAGTGAAGTGCGTAAATGCATTCCACCACGTAAAAAAAAAAAAAAAAAAAAAAAAAACTCAGTCATGGTGGGATAGAATGCCCAATAACTCTTTGTAAAATCATTTACCTAAGCCAACGTTCCACATTTTAATGCCGCTCAATACACTACCGTTCCGTCGGCTCTCTGCGATCCCCTGCGTCGTAATTGCGTTGAAAGATGCTCTGTTCTACCCCACCTTAGTTCCTACTGTTATCTTCGATAACCTCAGTCACGGTGGGATAGAATGCCTAATAACTCTTTGTAAAATCATTTACCTAAGCCAACGTTCCACATTTTAATGCCGCTCAATACACTACCGTTCCGTCGGCTCTCTGCGATCCCCTGCGTCGTAATTGCGTTGAAAGATGCTCTGTTCTACCCCACTTTAGTTCCATCTGTTATCTTCGATAACCTCAGTCACGGTGGGATAGAATGCCCAATAACTCTTTGTAAAATCATTTACCTAAGCCAACGTTCCATATTTTAATGCCGTTCAATACACTACCGTTCCGTCGGCTCTCTGCGATCCCCTGCGTCGTAATTGCGTTGAAAGATGCTCTGTTCTACCCCACCTTAGTTCCATCTGTTATCTTCGATAACCTCAGTCACGGTGGGATAGAATGCCCAATAACTCTTTGTAAAATCATTTACCTAAGCCAACGTTCCATATTTTAATGCCGTTCAATACACTACCGTTCCGTCAGCTCTCTGCGATCTCCTGCGTCGTAATTGTGTTGAAAGATGCTCTGTTAGTTAGCGATAGAGTCATTTCATAAACAGTTCAGTCTTACGTTTACCTATTGCGTTGTCTGTAAGCAGTTTGGTTTAACTATTCTTTTAAGACCTATCATACTAGTAGAACCATCTAGGGTATCCTATAGTAATACGGACTATGAATCTTATAGTGTTGTCGCTAAGTACTGACTGAGTATGGTAGACAATAATGTCTTTGAATTTGTTCATTCTAGAATTCTAACATAGCGAAAAAACGTAAATTTGTTCGTCATGATGATAGTTTTGTAAATGCTATAGGAAATTAAATTAAGAAACTGAAAACTTTATAATAATACATTTTTATTTTTTTTATTTTTTACAGTTTTACTTAGTTTAGTTTATTAAAATAATTACAATTTCTTAAGTCTAGGTACTTATATAAGACAGGACAGCACACTTAATTCTAGTTAAATCCAATAAGCTAGCAGTCCCGTTATTAGTAGACCTTAGTCCGATATAACGGGTCTGATCCCAAGACATCATGTCACAGGGCTAGTTACGTCACTTTCACATTACATGTAGCATCTCAAATGATATACTTCACAAAACTTCGTATTTAGTGCACATAACATGTGAATATTATTTGCTCATTTTATGGTAACTTATAAAAGGTACGTAGCTTATAAAAGGTCTGTAAGAAGAGCGGATTTTCCTGATACAAGCATATATTGTGCAAAAGGAGATCTCTCCAAACATTGTAACATGTACTTAAAGGAAACAGTAAATAAACATTTTTATTTATTAGTTAAAAATTAAAAATATTGGTATGACCCCATGCTCGAGTTGAAATCTTATCTTTTGCAATTACGCTTTTATCATCATCACCAGACAATGCATTTTTTGTTACAGCACATGTAAATAGCTCATGTTTTATTGACTTAAATAAAACATTTGTTTTATGAACAATGTTACCATCATAAAGTGTTTTTTCATAATCAGTAACGTTAAGGTCACGTACAACATTATTTTTAATACCCTTGGCTTTTTTAATTGTGTTGTGAATGGTGTTGATACAATATAACTTCGATCTCAATCCAACAAATTCGCTTATTATTTTACCAGCCATTTCATCTTTAAATAAGCCTGGTATTTTTTTGTTCTGTATGGGTAAAGAATACACATTATTTTTACAAAAATTGCTAGTGTCAAAGTAAGATAAAAAGTTATTTTTTATGTCTTCATAGAAATCATGGGTTTGTATATGATACACAAAACTATCTGTATCCGTGTAACACATCCGTATCATATCCTTGTAAAAAGGTTGCATTACTGAATAGTGAAAATCATACATATGACTTTTTGATAATTCTAGAACAGCAAAGCCAATATATATTGGTTTGTTCAAAGTTATTTGTTCAGGATTTAACTGCACCGCTACTAGATTTTTAGTGAAAACCGTTGCACTATGGAAATTTGGACGAGCAATGAGGTTTTGAGCACATTTTCTTCTTTTAGTTATGTTTTTGATATCTCGCCACTGAGAAACTAAATGGACATTAACCCTGTTTTCAGTATTTTCTAAGGTTTTTCCAAATACACTATTATTCAAGAGCTTAAAAAAATCTTGTTCGAAAGTTGAAGAACTTTTTTGTCTCAGTTTGGTATTTAAATCAATATATTGTTTTAAATATGGGCTTTGTCGAAAACTGATTATTCTATGAATCTTCTTCAATATTAACCCATGTTTCATACAAGTTTGTAAATGCACGTAATGAATAACATATTTAAATTTATCGTATAAATTAGGGATTAGCTTAGAACTCTTTCCCCCGGGGGGTATAAATTTTTCA
Organism: Eilema caniola; assembly: GCA_949126895.1. Classification (NCBI taxonomy): domain Eukaryota; kingdom Metazoa; phylum Arthropoda; class Insecta; order Lepidoptera; family Erebidae; genus Eilema; species Eilema caniola. Next base: position 2,113,459 of record OX421461.1, on the reverse strand, counting down.
GAACAAAATGGTAAATCGTTGTGTAAGTTATGCAAATGCTTAGGGTATACTATATCCACTTCCAAAATATAACCATAATCTGCATCAATTGCAATTTTCGTTATATCTAAATTGTTAATTTCCTGTGGAGTGAGAAATTTGAAGTTGGATAATGGTAAGTATTGACACATACTATACCCATACAAATTATTACAATCTATATAAGAGACATAGGAATCAGGTTCCGAAGATTTGTAATCCGGTAAGTATAATTATGTTATTTGCTTTCGCATGCCTGTGAGAGCAGAGGCACACGCCTCCTCTTATACCACTTTGTAACATGCGTATCATAGACAAGTCATTAATTAGTTCCAATTGAACACATGTTTTTAATAACAAAGCGTCAAAAGATAAACTGGGTGCAGTTAAATAAAAAGCTGGATCTAAGTGATAATGTTGTTTACAAGTCTGTCTAAAGTTTTCAAAAATATCTGCTAATAAAAGCACATCAGTTTGTAGGTATAGATCCGTATAACCACCTAAACTAGTAATTCTAAATGTTGACCAAACTAAATGTGCATGCCGGTAATCATCTTCAGAAACATTTTCATCATTGAGGGAGCTATAAAAGTATTTCTTTGGAGGCAAACATTTTTCATCATACCGTTTCCACGAATCCATGTATTCATATGGATAAATTCCTTTGCGAGTAAGTAATTGGAATTCATCTTGGGCAGGGAAGTGATTTTGTAAATTTTTAAACATTTCTGGTTTTAAAGTTTTACATAATTTGCTTAAGCTTGTTCCCAAAAATTTAAACGAATCAAGAAAACGCATTTGAAAGAACTTATTATTTGAAACTGATACAAATTTCGTAAATGAGATATAGTTTTCTTTATTTTTAGGTATTATCTTTATTTCACCAGGGACGTCACCCAAGGCTTTAATAAATAAATGACAATCATAACCAGCTAAGTTATGAAAAAAAATGGGGACAAATGCAGGGCATTTATATTGCAAATTACAGAACGAATGTGCAGCTCCACGATAGCGACTGGTAAGATGACAATGATCACGGACTTTGTCCCAAAAAAGAAAGTTTTGACAGATATGACAACGTGTTGCATTTTCAAAGTCATACCTGTCATCCGTGGAAAATATCATTGCAGCTGGTGACTTAATTATATCATAAATTTTTTGCACGTCTTTAATTAAATAGTCAACAAACCGCTTATCACAGTCTGGACCTCGATATGACACGTAACGATTATAGCTAGGTTCATCAGAGCATACAATATAATAACCAAAAGCAACCGGTACGTGTTGGTGAAACATATTCATATTTTTACTAGAACAATTATTAGGCTCAGTACTTGTTTGTAGCATCGATTCAAAATCTGCATAAATACAAAAAGGCATAGTTTGTTTCCGTTCATAGTTTTTAAACTTAATTACTGAACCTCTGTTTGGAAGGACAGTTACTACACCTCCACATAAATGGTTGTTAAGTTCGTCAGCGGTATTGAAAAATATCAAACATAATTCGCAAAGATGTAATCTGCTGTGATGAGATGTTAGTTGACTTCTAAAAAGTCTGGAACAGTCTTTGATCAAGCAATAATGAGAAGAATTATTATTTTCTAAAAACAGAAGGTGTATCAATTTTCCGTTGTATTAAGGTTGAATTCAGATTTATACAAAGGACCTACAATGTTTTTATGATTTTTTAAGCCATAAATTATAAACTTTATATGTGGATTGTTTTTTTCAAATGTTCTTATATCATTAAAGGTTACAGGAAAAGACATTCCTCTTAAGTTAAATATTTCTCGAAAATTAGGATAAGAAGACGTTCTTTCAGGGTGTTTCTTAGCTGGATATAAAGCCGCTGTTACACACCATAAAAAACAATAGTGATCATTATTCACAATATTCAAACATGCTTTTTTAGCCTGAATTAATTTGGGTAAACTGATATAACTAGAACCACCAAGTGGTTGGTATTTATTGAGATTCATCTCAACATACAAATTGTTTATAAATGTCCATCCACTATCACGACCTTCAAACTCTTCAACAGATGTTTTTAAATAATTAACTGTTTCAATATACAATTTTTCGAAATCGAAGTTAGAATATAATATTTTATTTTTGGTTCCAAAAGATTTCACTTCTTGTGAATTATCTTTGAATTTTAAAAATGTACCAAAAAACTCAAAGTTTACCTTAACACAAGTATGCTTAGCAAGGAATTCATTTAAAAGAGATTTTAATTTGTCAAAAATACTTGAAAAAAAGGATTCAATTGACGCTCCTTGATGTTCATCACGAGCTAATATTTTATAGGTTAATATACGACTGCGAAACGCTGAGTTTATGATTTCTACACCATCACTATGTTTTATTGTTTGACTACTTTTCCTATGTGAACTACTTCGCAAATGTCCTACCCATGATTTACTGGGTACTGATGTGTTACACGCAGTACAAAAAGGCATTATTATTAAATAAGATATTTGCTCCTACAACACTAAGTTTAAAACATAAAAATTAAAGAAATTTATGTATTATAGATCTACACACTTAAAAAAGTTTGTGATCACTTTGAAAATTAGATACTTATATTTGTGGTACAGAAGATTTTTTCTGATAAGATTCTAAAAATATTAAAAATTAGAATTAGAACGTGAAACAATAAAGTCAGATTAAACGTAGGTAAACATTTTCTCTTGATTGGGTTAAATTTGAAAATATATCAGCTTTGTAAGTGATCTCAAACTATTTTTTGATGTGTGTATATTATAATAATATACATAAGGTATATCTATAAACGATTAAATCTACTTAAAAAAAATCTTATCCGAATAATGCACTGGTTCAGTGTCTTGAAATTCTTTATATGCATGTCCTAGAAAGTCTTGAAGTGACTCCCAAGATAGTGAGGACTCATCGCACTGTAATTTTACAGTCACCAACGCTGTCCTGTAGCGCACATCAGGGGCGTGTGATATGTAATCGTTGGTTTTATAGAGTTTTAAATCAACCACATACCCTCCTTCCGTTTTCTTGGAGCGACGAGACGTCCCAGTTGAAACACGACTTGAGAAACTGGAAGCTAAGTCGCGCCGTGGTTCACTACAACTGACTTCTTCAGCCCGCAAAATATTCAAAATATTTGTTTTATTCGTTCTGTAAATAGAAAAAAGTGTTAATTATAAAAGTATCTATTCAAAGTGACCTGGGAACTTGGGCTCAAAACACAAAAAAGTTATAGTATTTAAACGTGTAGGTATTGAAACGTACAAGTATTGTCAAAAGATCTATCTATGTATATAAATTAAGTTAAAGGTGTAAACTACACCTTATTCAATTTTAATTAAAATGTGACGATGTTAAACCTACCTCTTTGTGGTGTTAAACTCGGGTGAAGTGTTTTTTCGTTGTACACTTTTGGTGCAGCTGGGCTTCGGTTGTTTTTGCTTTTTCTCCACCGCCTGTTTGCGTTTCTTTGGTGCTACACACTCCGACTCTACTACAGAAGAAGTTTCAAACTCCGAATCAGACCTGTTAAAATAAAATCAAATTATAAACAAATATATTCCCAAGATTTTCCGAATAGATATATTGCTAGCATCCAGGCTGATTATAGATAATGCAGCCGGCGGGAATTAACCAAGCAACTCACTACTCAGTGGGATAACATAATCAGTAATCACATTTTATAATAATATGCGTTAATAATTATCAGCCGGCAGGAATTAACCAAGCAACTCAGCTGGATAATAATTAACTAAATAATAATTAATCATTATCAGCCGGCAGGAATTAACCAAGCAACTCAACTGGATAATAATTAACTAAATAATAATTAATTATTATCAGCCGGCAGGAATTAACCAAGCAACTCAACTGGATAATAATTAACTAAATAATATTTAATCATTATCAGCCGGCAGGAATTAACCAAGCAACTCAGCTGGATAATAATTAACCAAATAATAATTAATTTAAAAGCACTTACTCACATTTAATTGTTGGAGAAGATCACTGGAGGATACTGGAGCGAATGTAATTTATTTGAAAAATTGATGGGTTTTTATACATAAAAAGTATTAATTCAGCAATTATCACCTCCCAACAAAATTAAAACTTAACTTATTATTTATATAGGTGTATTTATTAATTTATGTTACTTACGACTATTTAAATCAAAATGATTGAAAACTCATTTCGTCTTATTCCACTTTTGTTATTACAATTGAAATACAAAACCATGTCTTTACCAACACCGCCAAAGCTAATTCCGATTAATTCCGACGAATGTTATGATTTGTGTCATCATCATCATCATATCAGCCATACGCAGTCCACTGCTGAACATAGGCCTCTCCCATAGACTTCCAGAATGACCGATCTAACGCAGCCCGCATCCAGCGCTTCCCGGCGACCTTGATGAGGTCGTCCTTCCACCTGGCCGTTGGGCGTCCTACACTACGTTTGCCCGTACGCGGTCGCCATTCCAGAACTCTTTTGCTCCATCGGCCATCTGTTCTGCGCGCTATGTGTCCCGCCCACTGCCACTTCAACGAGCTAATCCGCTGGGCTACGTCGGTTACTCTTGTTCTCCTACGGATATCATCATTTCTGACGCGATCACGTAGGGAAATACCGAGCATAGCCCTTTCCATAGCTCGTTGAGCGACTTTGAGTTTGTTTAAGAGACCCATAGTGAGGGACCACGTTTCAGATCCGTAAGTCATCACTGGTAACACACATTGGTTAAAGACCTTCGTCTTCAGGCACTGAGGTATGTCGGACGAGAAGACATCTCGTAGCTTCCCGAACGCTGCCCAGCCGAGTCGGATTCGTCGATTTACCTCGTCCTCGAAGCTGGAATTGCCTACCTGGATCAGTTGACCCAAGTAGACGTACTCGTCAACAGCTTCTAAGACTGAGTCCCCAACATGAACCGGTAGAGGCGCAACATGGACATTTGACATAACCTTTGTCTTGTCCATGTTCATCTTAAGGCCCACCTGTTGGGATACTCTGTTGAGGTCTTCGAGCATGGTGTTCAAGTCTTCCAGCGATTCTGCCATAATGACAATATCATCGGCAAACCGAAGGTGAGTGATATACTCGCCGTTTATGTTGATGCCACATCCTTTCCAGTTCAGTAGCTTGAAGACGTCTTCCAAGGCAGCCGTAAACAGTTTCGGAGAGATCACGTCTCCCTGTCTAACGCCCCTTTTCAGTTGAATTGGTTTCGTGCTCTGTTCCTGTACTCGGACTGACATAGTGGCGTTCTGGTATAAACACTTCAACACTTCGATATACCGGTGATCTATCCGGCACCGCTGGAGAGACTGTAGCACGGCCCATATTTCGATCGAATCGAAGGCTTTCTCATAGTCCACGAATCCTAAGCAGAGAGGCTGGTTATACTCTTTGGTCTTCTGTATAACCTGCCGCAGCGTGTGGATGTGGTCCATGGTACTGTAGCCTTTTCGGAATCCGGCTTGTTCGGGAGGTTGGAAGTCATCGAGCCTGTTGGCGAGACGGTTCGTAATAACCCTCGAAAACAACTTGTAAATGTGGCTCAGGAGCGTGATGGGCCTATAATTCTTCAACAAAGTATTATCACCTTTCTTAAAGAAAAGGACCACCTTACCCCCGCTCCACGCTTCCGGCGTTATGCCTTCGTGTAGGACGGAATTGAAGAGCTTCTGAAGGACCTTCAGTACCGGCGTTCCGCCCGCTTTCAAAAGCTCTGCTGTAATTCCGTCCTCACCCGCCGCTTTGTTATTCTTTAGCTGTTTGAGGGCCATCCTAATCTCGTACAGGCTGATGTCCGGGATGTCTTCGGTATAATGTCGGGTAAGCTTGGCTCTTGGATCGTTAGCCATGCCAACGGGCTGCGTTACAGACGTATATAACTGTCCATAAAACCTTTCGACCTCCCTAAGTACCTCTGCCGTTGTCGTTGCCATGCCGCCATCCTCCGTCTTCAGCTTCGTCAACCGGCTTTGTCCAACGGACGCATTCCTCGCAAACACTTTGGACCCTTTATTTCGCTCTATCGTCTCCTTAATAGTTTTTGTATTATAGGAGCGAATGTCGTGTCGCAAAGATTTCTGTATGCGTCCGTTGAGCTGCCTATATGCCTCAGCGTCGTCGGAGGTCTGTAGTGGCATAGATCGACGTTTGGTCATGAGATCAAGGGTCTGGGTCGAAATTTTTTGAGGTTTTTGTTTAGGGCGAGACCTAAAGAATTTAGATCCCACCGTTTGGACAGCTTCTACCAGCACGTTGTTTACCTCGTCCACTGAAACGCGATCCTGTAGACAATCGAAACGATTGGATAGTTCGAGCTGAAAGCTCTCAGAGTCCCGGACACCGGCATATGACGGTCTGAGTGTTGACTTCATCAGACGTGACCTTTCAAGTCTAGGGCTAATATTCAATGTGCCTCTTACGATACGGTGATCGCTACCGGTTTTTACACGGCTGATCACAGAGACATCATTGAATACTTGCCTCTTTGACGTCAAGATGTAGTCAATCTCATACGCCATGTTAGCGGGGCTTAGCCAAGTCCACTTTCTCTGGGGTGGCTTTCTGAAGAAAGAGTTCATTGCGTAGAGACCCTCCTTCTCCATAAAGTCCGCCAGCATGTGGCCCCGGTCATTCCGCTGCCCATATCCAAAAGGCCCCACCCTCAACTCCCCATCGCCTCGTTCGCCCAGTCTCGCGTTGAAGTCCCCCATAACAACAGTGAGATAGGTTTTGGAAGCATGTATGGCCCTACTTATGTCCTCATACACTTCCTCGACCTCTTCATCGGAGTATGACTTGGTGGGCATGTACACCTGGATGACCTTCAACGAGTATCTTTTGGATACTCTGAGTACCAGGTATACCACCCGACTCGAGATACTCTCGATGGATATGACGTTGTTAATAAGGGACCTGTGGACGAGGAACCCGACACCATGCAGTGACTTTCTGTCACCCTCCCGGTGGTAGAGTAGGTGACCAGACTTCAGGGTTGTCGTGCCCTCCCCCGCTCTTCGCACTTCGGACAACCCAACAATGTCCCAGTGCAACCTACTCATTTCCTCTTCCACCTCGAGGAGCCTCTCGTCAGTCCTCATCGTGCTGACGTTGTGTGTTACCAGGGCCAGTTTCCGTTTGGGGTGGTAGCCGAATCTCTGCCGGGGATTCTTCGCACCCCCTGCCCCGCCGTTACCATGACCGCTACCGGAGCCAGGAATAGCGGGGCTGCCGGGGACTAGGGGCCTGGTCTTTTTTTGTCCGTTCATTGGGAGGTTTCTTGCCATACTCGCCACGCTTGGCAAACGGGTTGGCGAGCGCGGTATTTATAAGGATGCATCACAAAAGACGCCGCTGCCCATCTTTTGGTGTTCCCTTAGTCGCCTCTTACGACATCCACGAGAAGAGATGGAGTGGTCCTATTCTATGCCGGGAACCACACAGCTAATGATTTGTGTATGATACATATAAAATGTAATTATAATTTATGTAGGTATGTTCATTGATCGTCATCGATAAGTATATTATTTTAATATACACACATCAAAAATAGTTTGAATATGGTAACTATATAATTATGTATAGGTACATGAAAAGTATTAATCAAATATTCTCATACATTGTGCAGAGGTAAAATTATGCAATTTATGTAGGTAAAGACCGTCGTCTATACCTAAATCACCAATATAAGCTGACCGTTAGTACACGGTAGGTATTTAATTATTTTTAAAAAGGTAGACGTACCCTGGATGTTACCTAGTTTGCGTCACAATTATAGAAGTTTCAAATTGCTATGCACGGTTTGCATGGGTGTGTGTGTGTGTGTGTGTGTGTTAGTGTGTGGAAGCAAGGTATCTGTTAGTTTACTTACTCAGCGATACAATATTAAAACGACATCATATTAACCAACTTCTAAAAAAGGTGGTTACTTTATTTATCTGTAGGTATGTTGGTTTATGGTTCTCAAATTTGATACAAGGTATGGTTAACGGTATTCTATTAAAAATCCTTTGGAATCGTTTACATAAAAATAATTTTACAAAAATATTACTACAGACTTATCCCACAAATATGTTAACAAACATTACAAATAATTATTTAAAATATAACTTTTAAATATTAGCAAGTAGTTTTGGTATGTGCAAGTCGGCTAACAACGTAACTTTATACAAAGCTACGACCAATGCTAAGTCAGCAGTTTGTTCATGTATGTTCTACTGGTTTACCTATGTGTGTTACATCGTCACATCGTTCCTATACGCGAGGAATGTCTCATATTCTGTTCCCACAATATCTACCATTTGCATCGAGCTACTAACCACGCAGTGCACTACGTCCTTCAGAGGATTAAAAGGAAGACCCAAAATAAAAGCAATTTTATGTAAGTAATTACTTATAATGTTAATTATTTGATATATAATTCTTTGTTAGTTTACCTACTAAATATCTAATTTTATGGCGATGTAGTTTTCTATGGAAGTCCTTTAAATTTAATTTTATACGAATATCCTTAATTTTCGTATAAAATTTAAGTTCTGTACAAAATTCAAAAGTTGTAAACAAAATAATGAACGCTGAAATATTTAATCTCTTGCTAGCACTTAATTGTACATAAAGTAGAATATTTTATCAAATTTGAATAGGCTCTAGTGTAGTTGTAGGTTTGACATATTCGGACTACATTTGCCGGTTTTCAATAATTAGATTTAACCCTATATTTAATTTTATTTTCAGATATTTTACCATCACGGAAGAAATTGCAAAGGAACCCTCATGGACAGCGCGGTGAACCACGTAATCAATTTGTAAGTAGATACCTATATATTTTAGTCATTCCAAAAGTGTAAAATTAAAGTAGCACGTAGTTATACATAATGTAGAATATTTTATCAAATTTGAATAGGCCCTGGTGACTCAATTAGAGTAGCTCCTGAAGAAGTTGTAGGTTCAACATATTCGAACTACATTTACCAATTTTCAATAATTAAACATAAACCTATATTTAATTTTATTTTCAGATATTTTATCATCATGGAAGAAATTGACGGGGAACCCTCATGGGCTGAGCGGTGAACCACGTAATCAATTTGTAAGTAGATACCTATACCTATATTTTGGTCATTCCAAAAAGTGTAACATTAAAGTAGCACGTAGTTATACATAATGTAGAATAGCCTCTGTGGCGTGGCGGTAGTGAACGCGGCCGCTACGCAGGAGGCGCGGGTTCGATTCCCGCTCGGTGCAAATATTTATATGCACGAATATGGGTATTTGCATTGGTCTCGGTGTTTCTATGTATAATATGTAATTTGCTTCAATAACGTGACATATCCGAAAAATCGTTTTTTTATTGTTTGATAATTAAAACCGCCGTATCCGATTTTATTTTCTCACAAAACGTGGTATTTTTTACGCGCGAAATAGCTAATCTGTGGGTGAAAAAGACAGCGCCACTGTGATAGATCACAATATCACGTTGTCTCTTACTGCGGAGAGGTTTGATGCGACAACGCAACATAATAGTAGCCACCGCGCGCTTGCAGCGGAAGGTGTTAAAGAATTTCTGCAAAAACGTGACCTATCGACCATATCGCGTTTTAATTGCAAAGGTAAGGTTCATTTTAAATACGATTTTTAATTTTATAATGTGATATGTAACTTTGACACATTGATATTGAAAAATAATACGGAAGGTCGATTGTTATATTATGTTTATGTCACACTGCTGCCGAAAGGCTGTTAGTTTTGCTTTGTCTTAACTTACGATGTAACATTGTAGGTAATAAAACTTTTTCTAATATAAAATTTAAGCAATAGATAATTGTTTATGTCTCGTTTTAGAACAAAAATAAATTTGTTTTCTTGGAATTATTTCCAAATAGTACTTTGTTAATGCTAAAACTAATAGCCATTGGTACTTAATTTTTCAGATGGAACCTAGAAGTAAAAAACTAGTTAAACTGGCAATGACAATGGAACATGCAAATACTCCTGAAATAAACACAAGTGTAGGTAACTACGTATTTGTGTGTAGGTATAACCATAAATCTTAGTATACCTACTTCGCTGTGCGAGATACCAACGCGCGTCTGACTTAAATACTAGTTCTATCTACTATTTCAATAATGCACAGAAATATGGGTACTATTAATATTTTAGTAATAATGTTTGATTCGTACAAATCCTAATCTATGCCTCATAATAAAACTAATTAATTACGTCTGCGAGTTCGTTAGTTAGTTTGTTACGCTGTCACGCCTACTATAGTAGTTATGATTATTACACGCTAATATTCTCGAACACGTTATCAGGCGTGCATAGCAGGTTAAAAAAGGTACATTATAAATCAAAGAAGGTACCTACTAAAATATTTTAAAGATTTAAAGCAACAGAACGTCTTTTGTTTTACAAAATTACACAATGCTAAGCGTGGAGGATGCAAATATAGAGGATGTAATGGACGTAAATGAAGTTGTAGATACTGTAGCAGAAAAAAAAACTGAGACAACTGTTCTTGAGACTTTACCTTCAGCTTACCATCAGGCGAGGTAAAGTCAAATTGACGTGTCCTATTTATAAAAAAAAAATCTAATTGCCATCGTTGTGATTCAACTAGTAGTAGCAGTAGTTCGTCGACTGACTCCTCATCGTCATCAAGCAGATTTTAGCTAAAGATGCTTTAACTTGTCTAGTAAAATGTGATCTCGGCTCCACGTCATAATTTCGAAATAATCTGGCCGACCGTCAAAATTTCGAACGCTCATTTTGCCGATAATTAATTCAACGAATGGTTGTATGGTCGACTGTTAAAACTCCGAATGGTCATTTCGCCGATGATCAGTTTTACGAATGATTGTATGGTCGACTGTTAAAACTTCGAAAGCTTATTACGCCGATGATGAACTTTATCATTATTTGTGGTATTATGTTGTGATGAAGAAATCCGTTTAATCACTGTGTAGAGACAGAGTGCAGCGTTACGCTGATGTGGCACAGTTCAATGGGTCTAGTTCATAATATCAACAGTCACTATATCGATGATCGCTGTATCGAAAATTCCATCGACAGGCTAATGTATCGACAGTACCCCAAATCGATGGTACGCTACATCGACAGTACGCCAAATCGTTGGTACACTACATCGTTAGTACACTAAAACGATGGTATGCTACATCGTCAGTAAACTATATCGTCGTCAGTAAACCAATAGTACGCTGCATCTGCTACCTGACCCAAACAACAGTTAGAAAAAATATTTATTTCTGCATAGTTATAAAAAAAATGCGTAATGTGCATTCGAAGTTTTAATAGTCGACCATACAATAATTAGTAGAACTGATTATCGGCGGAATGACCATTCGGAGTTTTAACAGTCGACCATACAACCATTCGTTGAATTCATCATCGGGGAAATGAGCGTTCAGAATTTTGACGGTCGGCCAGATTATTTCGAAATTATGACGTGGACTCTGTAATCTCAGTAAGTAAGCGATACAAATTGTGATTATTTTTGTAGCAGGTATTAAGTTGGTTTTGTCATAATATAAATTACAATAAGTGAGGTATCGGTTCCTCTTTTTTTCAATAAAAATTGATTCTCAAATCCAATAGCTTTTATTTCTTCAATGTTTATTTATGACATAACTCAGTGTCATAACAAAAGTAATATCATCAACACCGTGACTAGTAATTTTCTTGCTTCATAGTAATTTATTTTCAAGTACCTACCTTACAGAAGATGGTGTTACAAAAGTGCATAAACTGCAACAAAAATATAACCAAAAAAGCTCCTGGGCTCGAATGTAGCCGATGCAATAAGTGCGTACACGCGACAACAACCTGTGCTAAGCTTACTAACAAACAGCTAACAGCGCTCCGAAACTCCGACGGGTTAGAGTGGAGCTGTGATAACTGTCTGGGTAACATGACAAAACGTTCTTCTTTTTTTCTACCGGAGGATTCTGAGAACGAAGAGGACAGAGAAAGCGAAAAGGCGGTTACTTTTGACTCAAAAAAACTGCTCAGAGATATTAGCCGCGAAATCAGAAAGGTAGTAAAGGATGAACTAGAAGAATTAACAACCTCAATTAATTTTATGAACAGTCAAATATCGGATCTTGAGGATACGGTTAGAGAACAGGGCAGCACTATCAAAATGCTTGTTAACAAAAACTCGGACCTCATTAACAAAAATAAAAACCTCGATCTCCGTATATCAGCAATGGAACAGCGTCTTCAGGAATATGACCAAAAAAGTCTAGCATCCACTTTAGAAATAGCGGGAATCCCTGAAACCCCTAACCAAGACACCATGAATATTGTCAAAGACTTAGCAACCAAACTTAAAGTCAACCCACAAAAACTAGTAAGTGCTAGGAGGGTAACTCGTCGACGCAAAGAACAGCCAGGAACAGTTATAGTGGACCTGCAATCGAAAGAAGATCGAGATCAATGGCTTATATCTGCAAAAAATACTGAAATTTTAACCGGAAACATCATACCAGATTTACCTACTGATAAAGCCACACGCCGTGTTTATATCAGAGCAGCACTCACCCAATACACTAAGGCACTATTATATAACGCCAAACAACGCCTAAACGGGACATTTCAATTTATCTGGTGTAAAGATGGCAAGATATTCGCAAAAAAAAGTGAAAGCTCTGAACGTGCAAATATAATACGCTCGGATTCCGATATTGAAGAACTCCTAAAGGCATAAGGTACCGACTTCAAAAAACTTAATTTCATAAATTGTGTAGGTACTTAGTATAAAAAGAACTATTTATTATGTTAGATACTTTAAGTGAAATTCATAACTGTGTATCTGTAAACTCATTTACTAAAACTATTAACGTTGCTAATATTAATGTATTCGTTATGCATGTAAATATACGATCATTAATCAGAAACTTCCCAAAACTTCTTAGTGTTATAGATTCCTCTAGAATTGCCTTCGATATTATTGTAGTTACAGAAGTGGGTGTATCAAATGAGGTATGCAACCTCTTTCAAATACCGGGCTATAGAATGCACGCACAGTTGAGGCATCACAAAAAAGGCGGTGGAATTATAATTTATGTAAAAAGCTATCTCAAATTTACCACCAGCAAACTGAAAACACACTCCTTTGAGACAATAGTAGGCACATTAGTCACTGCTAATAACAACCCGATAACTGTGTGTGCTATCTACAGACCGCCCTCCACTAGCAAACGCATTTTTGTCTCCGAACTGTCTTGCCTACTAAAGAAACACAATAGTTCCACTAACATGATTATTCTAGGTGACACAAATATCAATCTCAAAAACTATTGTATACACCGAAACTCATATACAGATATGCTCGCAAAACACGGTTTCATATGTGGTATATCCGACTTTACTCGTATTGATGTACGCGATAATCAAGTAACAAGATCATGTATTGACCATATTTTTGCGAGGTTTGTAGACTGGCATGCATACTCGGCGGTAATAGACACTGTTCTAGCGGACCACCGCGTAACACTGATCGCTGGGAATTGTACTAAGGTGGGAGCACATATACAGGATGATTCTGTAATTGAAACTTTATGTTGTTATGATCGAGGTATATTAGAGAAAGAACTCGGTAATACAGATTGGTCAATGACAGACAAAATGGAATGTCCAAAACAAATTTATGAGTTCATTAAATGTGAATTTGAAAATGCATGTAGTAAAGCAGGTTGTACAAAAAATAAGCAAAAGAATAGGAGATTTCAACATCCATGGATCAATCGGCATATTCTAAACCTGTGTGAGACTAGGGATAAACACTTTGCCTTATGGAGATCGGATCCGACCAACAAATGCATCCGATTGCAATATAATCGGGTACGAAACAAATGCCACAAAGTTCTGGAATATTATAGAAATAATTATTATAAAACCATAATAAGAGAGAACTATTCCAATTCAAGGAAACTGTGGCAGCTGATAAATACTATATGTGGTAGAATTACTCAATCTGTTGATCAAGTTATCTCAAAAGCTTTTAATGAACACAAACTTCACTCCCTAGATATCGCCAATAGATTCGCCGATGAGTTTCAAAACTCTGTTAAAAACATATTACCAAAATGTAATAAACCACTTCTCAATGAAGAGGATTATTTTAATGATAGTGATGTCAGTATGTTAATTCGCAAAGCTACGCCTCGTAAAATAACTAAAATCATACGTAAATTAAATAGTCATAAAGCTCCCGGTCAGGACAATATTAAGGTTATTGATATTAAAGCGATAAGTCAGAGTATGTCTATTGCTATAAGTAATTTGATTAATGCTAGTATATATTCGGGAAATTACCCAGACGCCCTAAAACATGGCTGTGTTAGACCAATATATAAAAAGGGAAAACAAGATGACATGTCCAACTATCGACCTATTACACTTTTATCAAGCATTAACAAAATTGTGGAGAAGTTCATTAGCGAACAAATACACACCTTCTATAAAGATAACAATATTATAAGTAAAAATCAGTTCGGATTTCAGCCTAATAAAAGCACAACTTTACTTCTGTCAAAATTCACGGATGACATAAACAATGCACTAAATGCCAGGCAGCATGTGCTAGCTCTTTTTATTGACTTCTCCCGTGCGTTTGATACTCTAAATCACAAGAGGCTAGTTAATAAACTAAATTGTGCTGGTATACGAGGCCCGCTTTTAAAATGGTGTGACAGCTATCTACAGAACAGGTCGTATCGTGTCAAAATAAACGAAACCTATAGCAAAACAATGGTAGCTGATGTAGGCACGGCCCAAGGATCTGTGCTTGGCCCTCTTCACTTCATTACCTATGTGAATGATATGAACAACATTCTGAGTCACTGTACAACCTATCAGTACGCAGACGACACATGCCTGCTCGTGGCTGATACAGATGCATCCAAGGCATTCGTAAAAATACAAACAGACCTAGACAATATCAACAAATGGTGTCACGACAACGGATTAGTCTTAAACGCTAGTAAAACTAAACTGGTTCACATTTGTTCTCCCTATAGTAAAACTCACTCTCCCAAAGAAAATAACGTAGTAGCTCATGAACATCTGTGCTTACACAAAAAGGATAAAAACTGTCAATGCCCTACAATTGAAATAGTTAATGATCACACATATCTTGGCCTAATAATAGACAATAAATTTAACTGGCTACCTCAGGTCAATAGAGTGTGTGAAAAATTGAGAGCATTTCTGGCCAATATGTATATCATTAAAAATAGGATACCGCTGAAAGTGAAGCTCATGCTTTACAACGCCCTTGCTGAAACAATAATTACATATGGTATCACTAGTTACGGTAGAACTTTTAAAACGTACCTTGATCGCATATTCCAGCTACAATGTAAAATATTAAAAATAATTATGTCACACCATAATACAGTAAAAAGTAAAAATGAGCTAGAACTCTTTAAGCAATGCAAGGTGCTTCCGGTCCATTCCATTGTCACACAATGTCTCCTCAAAGAACATTTTTTTAATGACAGTATACAGGTTGAAACATCTCATCCAATTAGGACACGGTCAGTATCTAGTAAGAAACTAGAAACCCGCAGGGCTATGAATACGTACGGTGAAAGGACCACTATGTATATTATTCCCCGTTTAATAAACAAATTGAATACGTCCTTCCGACAGAGCATCACGCCAATAAATATAAAGAATAAATTAAAAGCGCACTTCTTAAACATCCTGTAAATGGCTCGCACAAAACCGGTTCTCTGTCCGGTCGCTCGGACAAAATTGCCGATCGATCACAAATATTTATGTGTTTTGCATTTACCTCCTACATGCATTTCTAATAACCATCTACCCATTTGATTGTCATAATGATGAATTGTATTTTGTTATTTTATATGTGTTTAGAATTAAGAATAAACATTTAAAATAGGTATATTATCTATGTTATAAAGTCTGTAATCGCAATATAGAATGCACAGCACTCCACACAAACCTCAGTGGTTTATGGTTTGCTATGATTGTTTGATTTCATTGTATAATATTGTTGTAAAATAAATGAATAAAAAAAAAAAAGAAATTAATTTTTTGCAAGAATAACGTGATATATTTTCCCCCTTTTTGAAATTGAAGTCAATTTCTTGCTAAGCTTTCAAATAGCCAAGATTTTAACAACTTCTCAAATACTATATTTGTTGTATTAAATAATAAATTAATGATCTACAGTAAAAAAGTTCTTTGTTTCGTCACAATTGTGTTTTGTAAGTTAAAAATCAGTCTCCTGTAAAATTGCAGTTTTCAAGATAACACATTATCGAAGCAAAGAGGCGGTATGTATTTACAAAAAATAGTATCTAAGTATGTTTATCTGCATTCTAGATTCCATAACACAAGCTAGTTAAGCTAGCTTACCATGGATCTAGATAGCGTTGTGTGAAATGTTGTGAAATATTTAATATTAAAATATGAGTAGCTCCCAAATAAGTTGTCGAATATAATATCATCAGTAAGGAAAAATGTAGGTATTCTATAGAATAGCTGGAGAGTTTAGACAATACAAAAATGAAATATTAACAATACCTATTGTAGTTCATTTCGTATGATACTAACTAATAAGGTGTCTATAGGTATTTAACTGGTTACCCGATTCTGTATTAGTATGTCGAATAAATTAAAATAAGCAATTACATAATTATTGTTTTTATTATATTCCTTACATGATATTGATTACGAAATACGTCATCATTCACGTTACAACATGTTTGCAATTCATAAGAATTTCACAACTATTAAGTAGGTCCATAACAATAACATTATGCACATACGAATTAACTAAAATTTTCACGCTCTAACTTGATCATCATACCAATAAATCCTTTATGTCAGCATAATTTGATATATCACCTGCGTTAGAAAAAATATTATTACCTAGTTCATTCTTTATTAAACAGTCAAGACGAGCATATCTAACAACATGGTAGGTATTTTATAACTTTCAATCTATTGAAAATTTCGATCTATTTACAAAATACTGTGTGATTTATTACTAATGTTTTAAATAATTTTCAGAATACCAACTTCAACAAATTTTCAAACGGAACAGAAGAGATCTCTCCTGAATCCAGACCTGCAAGATCAGTTCGACTTGGACTACGCAATGAATAGACCTTGGGTAACACCCAATGAAGAAATAAAAAGAAACAAAAAGAAAACTAATCGAAGAAGACCAATTACAAACAAACGCAGTGCATTGAATTCCTATATTATTAACAGTGAAAGAAGAAAAGGACGACGTTTAATAAAAATTACGATCAAGGAACTCAGTGAGTCAAGAGACGACGAAGATGAAGTTAAGGAGATAATCACTGCACAGTATAGATGAGATATCGGATCAAGCTGAAAAATTAATTCACAATATTTCCAAAAAAATGTGTGGCTACTCATATCATATTTTTTAATTAGGTAATAATTCATTCATGTAAGTAGTAGATAAAGTGATGACATATTTATATTTTATTAAAATTTTATTTACTGTGAAAATATGTGTAAAAATTATAAATATTAAAAATGTTTGTTAAAAAATAAAAAACCATAGGTAATAATTGTGTGGCTACTCATATCATATTTTTTAATTAGGTAATAATTCATTAATGTAATTAGTAGATAAAGTGATGACATATTTAGATTTTATTAAAATTTTATTTACTGTGAAAATATGTGTAAAAATTATAAATATTAAAAATGTCTGTTAAAAAATAAAAAACCATAGGTAATAATTGTGTGGCTACTCATATCATATTTTTTAATTAGGTAATAATTCATTAATGTAATTAGTAGATAAAGTGATGACATATTTAGATTTTATTAAAATTTTATTTACTGTGAAAATATGTGTAAAAATTATAAATATTAAAAATGTGTGTTAAAAAATAAAAAACCATAGGTAATAATTGTGTGGCTACTGTTTGCCCGTTGTAATTTTGGTAAAGAATAAAATATGATTTAAAGGTGAACTCCAATGAAATTTGTTATTTCAACTTTAACAAGTAGGAATTTATTAAATTATTAATATAAATTGAATAC
Source organism: Eilema caniola (assembly GCA_949126895.1). Classification (NCBI taxonomy): domain Eukaryota; kingdom Metazoa; phylum Arthropoda; class Insecta; order Lepidoptera; family Erebidae; genus Eilema; species Eilema caniola. The sequence goes on along the minus strand of OX421461.1, from coordinate 2,095,354 downwards.
AGTTAAAATGTTACGAGGTAAGCAGCCCAGTCGTAGCCCAGGAAAAGTATGAAAGGTGGTCTTGAAAGCTGAATTTGTCGCTTTTATAGTGTGGTTGCGCGCCCTCTTGCGTAACTCGCCGACACTCCTGCGCTTGCGATGCACTTGCGTGTCCCGAAGAACAACGATCCGCAGACGCCTCTCGTAGTTCCGTGCTAGCGGGATAGATGGCGCTTAACATATTCGGCCCCTTTGAGAGCTCTTAGCTCTCAATGTTAGTTTCTTCATCTTCGCTGGCTGGTGGAATTGGCAGGGGACACATCTTGGAAAATGCCCTCTGGATGTCGCCGGTCGCCGTGCGGATAGTAGCGACTCTGGCCACACCATCCTTGCCTGGGATAAGTTGGATAATCCTGCCCAAGCGCCATTTGAGAGGGGGCAGGTTGTCGTCCTTTATCAGCACCAGCGTGTTTGGAATCAGGATCCCGCTAGACGTCTTCCACTTGAGGCGTCTCTGTAGCTCTGACACGTACTCGGAGGCCCAGCGCTTCCAGAAGTGTTGCCTCAGTTGCTCGACTCTCTGGTATCCTGAGAGTGAGAGCGGGGGCTTCATGGAGGTGTCTTCGCCTACAGGAGCTGTCAAGGGCCGGCCAATAAGGAAATGGCCCGGCGTGAGCGGCGTGAAGTCGTCAGGATCTGGGGACATGGGATACATCGGACGGGAGTTCAGGACGGCTTCTATTTGTACCAAAACCGTGCTGAACTCCTCGTAGGTTAAGTTAGCATTCCCTACAACGCGCGTAAGGTGGTGCTTGCAGGACTTTACCCCTGCTTCCCATAAGCCGCCAAAATGAGGTGCGTAAGGGGGAATAAATTTAAATTCAATATGATTATTTGATGCGTAATCAATAATTCCCTGAGAACCTCCCGTCAAAACGCTTGTAAACTCCTTAGCCGCTCCTACGAAGTTTCTACCATGATCCGAAAATATTTTGATAGGTTTTCCTCTACGCGATATAAATCGTTTCAAAGCTAGAATATAATTTTCAGTTGACAAGGAAGTAACAAGCTCCAAATGGACAGCTCTCGTTGAAAAACAAACAAATAAACAGATGTAACCCTTTTCTAACCTAGAACCTCGACCCTTTTTATTTAGAATATAAACTGCTCCAGCGTAATCTACGCCACAATGAAAAAAGGGATAGTTTGCTTGCAAACGCTCACTAGGTAAATCACCCATTATAGGCTGCACTGTCTTAGCCTTCATACGACAACAAACTACACATTGGTGAACTATTTTCTTAGCTAAATTTCGGCCACCAAGAGGCCACCACATCTCCCTAATCTGCGCTAACAGGAGCTGAGGGCCAGCGTGGAGCATCATAGCATGAGTATGCCGAAAGAGAAGAATTGTAAAATAGCTTTGGCTACACAATAGTTTGGGATATTTCTTGTCATATGCAAATTCTGAATTACCAATTCTTCCGCCCACTCTAATAATATTATTTTTATCTAAAATAAATTTAAAGAGGGCAAGTTACGTGAACCTTTGAAGGTCTGCTTATTCAATAAAGCATTGTACTCATCAGGAAATGCTTGAATTTGTGATAATTTTGTTAGATACAATAAAGAGTTATGTAACTCGGCTGCTGACAAAGGGCCCGAGTTACGTTCCCGTGATCTAATTTTAGCTCGTGCGTTGTAAATAAAGCGAAATATATAAGCACAAGCACGTTGAAGTCTAATGTATGATGAGAATCTATTGATGTCTATCATCCTATAGTCACTACTGGTACAGAACACACTTACAGTTCGATTCGGCCTCAATTCCGGCAATGTACTAGTTTGAAGAATGTCTAGATGATCTTGTGTCCACTCTACTACATTCTCCGATAAAAATGCAGGTCCGTTCCACCACAGTGTGCTATCACTGACATCTTCTAGCGTCATACCACGTGATAATAAATCAGCCGGGTTGCATTTGCCGTTCACGTGATACCAACGCGCATTGTTTGTTAGATCATTAATTTCTACTACCCGGTTTTGCACAAACGTTTTAAGTAAATAAGGTGACATTTTCAACCAACTTAACACGATAGTCGAATCTGACCAAAATACTACATTGTCAAACTCTAAACGCAATGAATTTACGATCTTTCCATATAATCTCGCACCGATCAATGCTGCACATAGCTCGAGTCGCGGAATAGTGATTGCTTTAATGGGCGCGACGCGTAACGTAACGGTATTCAGACGGTACACACCGAGAGGTTCCGACGGATTTTTACGCCACAAAATTAGTTGTAAATTCCGTTGATCGTCGTGAATTAGTATTTGCCTAAACATTTTCTCTATTTCCGCACAAGCCACGTATTTATACTGCCGGAAACGTAAAAGTATTCCAATTAAGTCATTTTGCAAGGGCGGACCGGTCATTTGAATGTCGTTAAGCGATTTACCATTCGATGTTTTTTGACTTGCATTGAATACAACTCTTAACTTCGTAGTAGTGCTCTGTTCACGAAACACACCATGGTGAGGCAAAAAATAATAGGGTGAATTAAATCCGTCAATGCGCGTCATGTGTCCCAGGCCTAAGTATTCTTGCATAAACTCGTTATACATATATTTATAAGTAGGTTGACGTGCGAGTTTACGCTCTAGTGATAAGAAACGTGTTTTTGCGACTTCATAACTATCACCAAGTGTTTCTGGCGATTCTTTGAATGGAATACGAACTGAAAATCGACCTGCATGTTCTCTTCTAGTAGTATCTATAAAAAGTTGTTCACATACACGATCATCGTTTGTATAATGCGATTTAGGTGGTGAAATCTCTTCGATTTCCCAGAATCTTTTGAACTGCGCGTTCAATTCGAGATTTTGAGAGGTACCCACATGACACTGAACTTGATTGGTGCGCAAATTCGTGTTTACAGGACCTGAGATTATCCACCCTAGCTTTGTATTCTGTAGATAAGGTCCACTAGCTAGGTGAATCCTGAGGAGGAATAATGAGGGTTCATTTAACAAATCCCAAAAATAGTTCGCACCGATTAAAATATCTACCTGCGATGGAGAATTGAACGTAGGATCGGCAAGCTTAATATCATTAGGAATGTTAAGATTATGCGTATGTATATATGAAGAGGGTATGCACGAAGTTATGTTTTGCATAACCAAGCAATTAATGCGCGTATTATATTCGCTATTTAAGGAACGAATAGAAATTTTACAGGAATGATTTGACTGTGTGATTGATTGTCCTATTCCTGTGATTTGAAAAGTGGACTGTATAACCTTGGCGTTTAATTTATTGCGTAAAGAACTGGACATGATGCAGTGTTGGCTTCCACTGTCCAGTAGTACACGGGCAATATGAACTTGAGTATCGGCACCGATTATTTCTACCAGCGCAGTAGACAATAACACGGGTACGAGAGTGTTTGATGATTTATTGCTAATTTGATTATTAGTGTTGGAATGTAGAACAGTAGAAGATTCATTACTCGAGGGGGTGGACTGCGCGTTAGAGGAACCCGTAAATACCGAGGTTTCTCCATTCCTAAACGCCTCGTGAATCAAGCTATTGTGTTTTTTATTACATACCCGACATGGCCCACAGAAACAACTATCGATAGTGTGTCCCTCACGTAAACAATTCCTACATAAACTCTTGCTTTTAATAAAGGCCAACTTTTCGTCGCAAGGTAAATTATTGAACTAAGTGCACGAGTAAACAGGGTGATTACCTGCACACATAGAACATACACGAATCCGTTTAGAATTTTTAGCGGTATTCTGATTAGTTTGCGTAGACACAAGACCTTGAACTTTAGACGTTTGTTTTTTGTGACTATCTTGGGACAAATTTTTGCTATTGAAGCTTGAGGAATGATTTGCTTTAATCATTTCCAACATATCCGCTTTATTTCTTAAAAATGAAATAAGCTCGTCTAGTTTCAAAGCTACCTTCTTATTTTTTAGAGAATTTGATTTAAATTGCTCCCAGTCTTTTTCCATAGAAGCATCGAACTTAGATACAATTAAATAAATTAATAAGGTATCCCAAGTATCCACTGGCTCGCCTAAGCTCTTTAAAGCGCGTAAATTTTTAAGGACGGTATCTATAAGTTTTCTTATGCAAGCGGGCGATTCCCTAGACAAAGGTTGTATAGAAAATATGGACTTAATATAATTATGAATTAGTAATTTTTTATTATTGTATCTAGCTTCAAGCAGATCCCAAGCCATTATATAGTTATCGGCTGAAAATTCGAGAGATTTGATGACCTGCATGGCATTGCCCGTGAGAGCCGATCTTAAGTAGTGATATTTTTGAATATTATCGAGCTCTTCCGAATTATGAATCATGGACAAATAAGTATCTCGGAACTCCAACCAATTGTCATGTGAACCATCAAATGAGGGCAGCGATATATTGGGTAACTTAACCAGTAATTTACTACCATTGCATTTATGATTATTTGAATTATCGCCTTGTAATAGACAGTCGATAGAGGCCATAACACTATAATAACTATTTTCAAAGGATTCGCGTTCTCTTAATTGCTCTGCTATATCCGATTCCGGAGCTATTTCAATCTTATCTTGAAAGCTATTAAAGTTAGATAACAGACTGCATAACGCCTGTTGTTTTCGTAACTTTAACTCAGCAAATTGTCTTGCGGACAATAAAGCCCCGTCTAAGGAATCTACTTATTTGACTAGTAAGGTCAGGGAACCCTTGACTGAACCGCGTTTTTACACTAATTCTTTAAAACTTTCACTCATTTTGGCACCTAATTAGAAAGCAGAGGTACTCACGTTTGTCCTGCAGCCACTTGGTGAATTATGCGCACCGCCGCGTAGCTTTCTAGAAGAAACAAACGGTTTTAGTACAAATAGAAGAAATGTGGGCGAGTAGGGCGGGAATAAAGGAAGGAAAAGAGGATTTGCTACGACTGGTCTGCTACCCGCTACTTATGGTTTCTTGAAAAAGTTTAAAAAGTTTAAATAATCCGGCGCTGAAGGTCCAAATGTTTGCCCGTTGTAATTTTGGTAAAGAATAAAATATGATTTAAAGGTGAACTTCAATGAAATTTGTTATTTCAACTTTAACAAGTAGGAATTTATTAAATTATTAATATAAATTGAATACAGTTAAAATGTTACGAGGTAAGCAGCCCAGTCGTAGCCCAGGAAAAGTATGAAAGGTGGTCTTGAAAGCTGAATTTGTCGCTTTTATAGTGTGGTTGCGCGCCCTCTTGCGTAACTCGCCGACACTCCTGCGCTTGCGATGCACTTGCGTGTCCCGACGAACAACGATCCGCAGACGCCTCTCGTAGTTCCGTGCTAGCGGGATAGATGGCGCTTAACAGCTACTCATATCATATTTTTTAATTAGGTAATAATTCATTAGTGTAACTAGTAGATTGTGTGATGACATATTTAGATTTTAATTAAATTTTATTTACTATGAAAATATGTGTTAAAAAATTGAAAATATAAAAAATGTGTGTTAATAAATAAAAAACCATTTACTTTAAAAAATTGTTTTATTTATTAAAACTGCGTATAGGAAGACATATTACCTTTCTTGCTCTATTAAATAGTTCTTTATACATAAAACATTTTTAAGTGCACATTGTTTAATATGATTAATACAATTAAAACTGGTTTCATTATTTGAATATTTGTTATGCAACAGTGATAAATTTGGACACTTGTCTTCACAAAGATCTATACAAATACAATTCATACAAAGATCTTGAATCCACTTAACTTTTTCTAAGCCCTTCACAATAATTTCTTTATTTTCTAGATAAGGAACAATTATACGTCGAAATTCTCTATAGTCGATATAACCTTCATTCCAGTAAATCCCTCTGTTTCTCTCCAACCACGTAACTTGTTTTTTTTTCATTCGTAGTTAAGTATTTAAATAAGTATGGAGGCTTTATTAAGAACGTTTGCGTATAAACACGAGTGGCCAGAGCTAATTCCTTGACTATAAAGTTATTACAGGTGTCTTTAAACCCCTGGACATCCACTATAATCGTATTCGGGTTCATGATAATTTTCTCACAGTGCTGCTTAATGGTTTATACTCAATTATACAGTCGTTCAATATAAGACAATATGCCGAAGTTTGATCTGGGATATCAAAATCACTTTCAATTTCCACTCTTACGTCCACAACAGGACCTGACTTAAGATTATCTGGTTGTCTAGAACAGTCTACGACGAATAACGGAGCAACGTTTTTAAATTGTTTCTCACTTAATAAAGGCTCAGCGCGACGTCCGTAATAAGACTGTTGAAATCTAGTATATTGTTCATATATTAAAGCAATTCGATTATTCGAGAAACTTGTATTTATATTTTCATATGGGAAGTAGGTGGAATTGAGGTATACCTTAACATCACGAATCTCACAATGATCAAACTGAGACATATCAGATATAGCATTATTTTTTCTATTTGTCTGTAAACCAATAACAACAAATCTTGGTTTCTCTATTTGCGAAGATGTTTTTATTGACCAAGTATGTTTGGTGGTTTTAGGCAACATTGGATATTCATACAAATCCCAATTCCTGAATATCATCTGAAGTGGTCGATCTTTTTCTAACAATTTTAGAATGTTTATTTTTTCTCTATCAGATACTTTAACATGTGGTACACGCCATATTATTTTGTTTATAATAATATCTTCTACAATTTCACCAGGGTTAAGTTTTAGTGCGTTCAGATTGGTATTACTTCGTAATAAGATTAATTCATGTTTACTGTTTATTACTACTTTCTTAAAATCTTCTGCAAAACCAAGAATGTTGCAAAGTGGTATAGAAGCAGAAAAGCTACCTCCATTAGTACTTTTTATTCCGTCGATATTCCAACCCCAAGCAGAAGATGTTTTAGCGTCGCTCTCATTCATTGATATAAATGATTTCATCGTGCTAGTTATCCCAGCATTTTTTATTTTATCTATCTCCACTCCATTTATCTCATACCTTATATCTTGAAACAAGTAAAGTAAACTATTGTTTGTGAAATGAACACTACTGACTCTCTCTTTCGAATTTTCAGCCTTGTTTACAATAACAGTCCCTTCCAAAAACAAAGTGCTTTCTGATGGTAATATATACAAGTCTTGCTGATTAATAGGTATCCTGATTTCATCGCTTCTATTAAAACTTGTTACGTAAGGCTTGTAAGAGTGAATTTCAATTCCTTCCACAGAGTTGTCGTAGGCTGGAGCGGATAAAACATCTAGGATATTCATTTTAACAAACCAATCGCCTTAAGAAATGCTTTATTGTTTTTATTTAACTTTATTCTCCTTTTAGGTCGAGCTCTTACTTGATTGAGAGTTTGAGTAGAACTGTTATTTTGAATTGGAAAAAACATATTATATTTATTATAGTCAATCATTTTTTCTTTTGAGGTGTAGATACAACTGTACTTCTTCACCTCGCAAATTTATTAAGTTATTATTAATATCCAAAAGTCTGATCTGTATGCAGCTGATGTTGGTTTGGTTGATTGGATAGTAAATTGCGTTTTTAGGTATTTCTATAATTCTGTATCCAGGCGGGACATTAAGTGCGAATTCATGTAGAATGTGACTGGATTGTCCGTTTATATAGGAACCGCTAACTATATCACATTCAACTCTTATCACGGTTGTAGGCAAAATGTTGACTGGAAACTCTGATACATGATATTTATTGGCTTCCAAGACTTGTCTTTTAAACCCCAACAAACCTCCGAATGTACAATCTTTAGTAAAATCTATAGTTGATGTGCAAAATAACATAGTTTTTAAGGTGTTGTTATTGCAATGGAGTTTTATGGATGCATCCTTTACTTCAGATTTTAAATAATCACTGATATCTTGCAACTCATAAGTACCTTCAGGTATTTCAATAACATTCTTTGATCCATAGTATAACTTATTATTTGTTTTATCAATATTTGGAATAGAATTATATGTGGATAAATGTAATAATGCACATTCATACTCCCCGATTAATTGTAACGTATTTGGGTAGAAGGTAGTTAATACCGATGAGTTACCAGTTATAGACAAGGTGAGTGACATCTTGCAAATGATTGAAATGAAAGAACAGTATAAAATTTATAGTATTTATTCCAAAAAGATTGTAGATATTCTAAACACAAATGTCCACAAATTAGTGTGTCAAATTTTTGATATCTTGTATAGTTATAATTAATATTACAGTTCTTAAAATATCGTATCAATTCGATTGGTGGTCTTAAATCACCAAAACTATAAAAATATTCACAATAATTATTTACCTTAACATAAGCTACCCAATGCGTTCCATCGTTTTCTGAATTATCTAGGTTAACTATACCACATTCAATTCGTTTAGGAATTTTTGGTAACTGATCCTTCATGTAAACTCCTCGAAAATAAGGAATACCATATGCATAATTTTGAATATCGATATTAGTTAAGGCACGATTAGGTAGCTTATTATTTAGTTTTTTGACGATTTTATAAACAATCCTTTGCCTTTTTTGTGTGGTTTAATGTATAAACCCTTACCTAATGCTATAGCTTCCATAGTCTTATTATGACGTTCAGATTCTAGTAATTTTTTTTGACCTTCTCTATAATCATTCACTGTTTTTGCAATACCCGCTGCACCACCAGCCAAAGCTCCTAAAGCTGATAAACCAGCAAAAATCGGGATTAAAGGCAGAATGCCTCCGGTTTTTGGTAAAGGTATGACTCGTGGAACTCGAAATTTTGGAACGCATGGAACAATTTTTTTAGCAGCCATATAAGCTGCATGTATTAAAGATTTACTATCTTTGGGTGAGCGTTTCTTGATTTTTCTTTTAATTTTTGTAACGAAATTATTAAATGTCTTAACACCAGCACCAGATTTGAGTTTAGCTTTCATAACTTTACTCACTAGCCACGAACTAAGCTTTTCTCCTTTACTAGCATCTTTTGCTTTCATTCTTTTTTTGACCATATTTAAAAGTTGTAAATCGGCTTTGTGACGATTAGACAAGTCTGTATAGTTTTCGTATGCAATGTCGTGATACATACAAGCTTCGTCTAGCTTATTTACACCTTTGTCACCACGCAGTAAACGTTTTGAAAGTTTTGTTCCAGGTCCGCAATAATTATAGCCGGGTAAGTGCAGTTCAAATGGCAAATGATTAATAACACTATTGAGTAGTCCACCACCTTGCATAGCTCAAAGTATAATGAACAAAATATTATAATTAAAAACTGTTATGTATATTTATTCCACTATTGCAGTCTTATCAATCCAACTATTCTCTTTATTGCTTAAGCCCAACCATTTTACGAACAGTTTATTTCCTTTCCTTCGTAAAACTTTTTCTATCAAATAGACACCTGGACAAGATGATTTTTGAAGTTCGTGTTTGTAAAAGGTTCCTAATATAACTTGTTTGTGTTGATCTTCGATGTTATATGTTTCTGGTACAGTGTTATTGATGTTTTTTATAGTAAATAGTTCCGTTGACCAATTAGGCGTATAACCTTTCTCAAATAGTTGTTTGTATTTACTAATTCTAACTCTATCGCCAATCATAAACTTGGGCTTATGTCTATAGGATACCGTTTTCATTGAGTTCTTAATATTATTTTTAACATCTGCTTCAATCAATTTATTGACATCAACGGGTGCTACTTTAATAGTGCTATGTTTTGTGTTGTTATATGTCTTTACAACACTCTCCAAACCAAAATCTATCCATTTATAGTGTCCGTTGAGACTAAAGTACTTATACAATTTATTTTTAATAGTTTTGATAACACGTTCTACAATTGAAGCCTTTTTCGTTGAAAACGTTGAGTAGTGATTAATGTTATAGTTCTTTATAAGCTTTTGAAATGATGAATTATAGAACTCGGTGCCCAAATCAGTTTGGAGATGAACTGGTATCCGCTGGTTAGTTGATATCAATTTCTCGAATGCGTTAGAAACATCATGCTTATTTTTAGTTTTTAGTGGTTCTATCCAAACGTACTTTGAGAAGCAATCAATAACTATTAAAATATAGTTATAACCTTTATTAAATCTTTTCAAGTTTTGCATGTCGATTAAATCAGCTTGCCACAAATCATCAATGCCTTTTAAAATTACAGATCGACGAGGAAAATTTTTTCGTGCAGCTTTATGTATTTCGTTAACAATTTGTTGTTTTGTCATTTTGAGGAACTTTCAAGCTTATACTTTTGATCTAATACAAATTTAACTGCTTTTTCAACTATCTCATCAACTGCTTTTCGACTATAAAATTTGCTTTCCAAGTGAACCACTGCCTCAGATACTATTGATTTTAAAGCTTTCTCCAGATGGTTCTGAACATCGTTTAACATAGTATTTTGCAATTTTTGTAAGTCGGTTATTAGTTTAGTTCTCAATTCATCTACATATGCTTTGTTTACTGCATCATCTGCATCTTGAGGAGGTTTGACCCCTGTTAGCTTCGATGTCTTCAAATCGTAATCACCATTTTCAGATTTTAGTAATGCATTATCATAAAATCCAAGCAATTCTGATATACGTAATCGCTTATGAATATAATGACCAAATTTGTGTACATTCATATTTAAGATGTATTGTGTTGAACGGTGTACAATAAAATGATACACATTTCTTATTAGTAAATCTATTTAATGATTTTGCTTTCACGTAGTTCTTCAACGATAGATATTATTTCATTATCTAGTCCTGTGTTGCCAGCATCTCGAGAAGCAATTAATAACTTTAATCTATCAACCAATTCATTTGGATCATCCCAATATACAAAATCTGTGTTTTTTTTCCACATTTTTGCTAAAGGTAATCCTTTTCCTACTTTTGGTTCACAGCTTGGACTTTTACTTTGTTGATCGAAAAGAGGTTTAATAACTTGCATATATTTTTGTCCTTTATTACCTTTATTTGGTACTTTTGGTTCACAGCTTGGACTTTTACTTTGTTGATCGAAAAGAGGTTTAATAACTTGCATATATTTTTGTCCTTTATTACTTTTAATTGGTTTTCTTGAATCAAAATCGCGACGATGTGCATTTGTTACAAGTAACATCGACTTATAATTTTGCATGTCATAGTCTGTAACAAAGCTCAGATCAACGTCTTTTTTTAAGAGCAACTGTCGCAAGCCAGGTGTACATTTGTATTTGTGTCCGGCTACAGTAATAACGTCGTCACCAATCGTTATACTAGAGGAACCTAACATTAACTTTCCACGTTCATTTCTTACACCAAATGGCACATCCGCTAATATTTCTGAAGATAATGACCAGGATGATACATCATGACCTGGATTAGTATCGACTAATGACTGAAATGAAGAGTCAATATCGGTTTCCGATTTGTCACTGGTATCATTTGTTTCTTTTATATCTTTCTCTTTATAATCTTTCTGTAAGTCGTGATTGAAAGGTTGATCATGAAATTCTCCTTTTTCTTCCTTTTTTGTTAGAGCTAGTCGGTTATTGGTATTGGCTATTAAATTAAGAGATTCTGTAACAGGCTTAAAAACTGTATCAAGCACTTGTCTGTTATTATCTTCAAAATCCTTCATGTTACGTAATTTTTTTTTACAGCTTGTGTCGCATCTACAATTTGTTTTTTCAATGATTTTTCCATCATGTAAAATAGATGGTAATCGGATAAGAGTCGATTAAAGAATAACAAGAAAGTGGAAGCAGTCTATTTAAATATTCAAATTTTATCTAATTCTACAAAAGTGTCAAACTTTTTTCTATAGCAGCCGTTGTTTTTAGGACAGTCTTTATTAATCACAACATAGTCATAAGGCTCTTTCCATATTTGAGAACACATGGTACGAAATTTCAACCACGTCATGTCAGTGTTAACATGTTCTTCATAAACATGTTTCAAATTAATTTCTTCTTGCTTAAAAAGCACAATTAAGTTAGCGTTATCTCTTATTAGTTGTTTAGGTATTTTGCTATATGTTTGATTTAAATAAAAACTGTCAATCAATTTATGTCTCCCCATGGCAAAATAATCACGCATATTACTTTGATTTTCACATGCTACATCGTCAAAAATAATCACTGAATTAGGTTTTGCATCTGACACTTTCATAACGTCATCATTTGCCTGATATTTCTGAAAAGTGATTCCTGGTACTCCTCGTAAAACTTTTTCTAAAAAAATTTACTTTGGTTGATATAGAGTTTTAGAATATACATAAACATTTTGAAATGTCAATCCATTTTCGTGCAAAAGGAGACCAATTAACAAATTGGTTTTTCCACAATTTGATGGTCCGCAAATGATGCAACGTACTGTATTCGGCAATAATTCTCCGTGGCGTAACTTGATTTTTGGTAAATCATTACAGATTATACTAATCTGTAACGATTTTGCTTGTTTAATGAATTTCATGTTTGATGCAATGCTGATGGACTGGTTATGAACAAATGTAATTATGACATTATGTATTTATAACCGTAAATAGTTAAACCAAACTGCTTACAGACAACGCCATGTATACAGGTAAACGTGAATGAAATGACTCTATCGCTAACTTACAGAGCACCTTTCAACGCAATTACGACGCACGGGATCGCAGAGAGCCGACGGAACGGTAGTGTATTGAACGGTATTAAAATGTGGAACGTTGGCTTAGGTAAATGATTTTACAAAAAGTTATTGGGCATTCTATCCCACCGTGACTGAGGTTATCGAAGATAACCGAAGGAACTAAGGTGGGGTAGAATGCCCAATAACTCACTACTCAACTGGTCTACATGCACGCGCGCCGCGTCGGTGCCGCTCATGGCACTCGCCTCCATGACCGCCGTGTTTACGTTTAGCTCGGGTCGCTTTTCGCTATAAACGGAATAAAAATATTCTGCGAAAGCCACCGCACACTGGTCGGTATTTAGAACATTGCCATCTTTTACAACTTTTTGCGAATTCCTACTACCCCTTTTAGAGTTAATGTAACTCCAAAAAGAACCTGGTACCTGAACCCGGCTCTGGTACTGCTCCCGAGCCAGTGCTATCATCTTTTTCACTCTTGTTCGACATACGGCGAACGCTTCGTAATCAGTCCTCGTTCCCGTGACCTTATATTTTTTATGAAGATTTGCCTTTTTTCTGATGTCGCGAATTATTTCAATTGTGTACCACTCGGGGTAACAGTACCTCGAGTTTACACTACTTTGCTTTTTTCTTGGGACGCAGTCATCTACTATTGAGTTAATTATAGTGTAATAATATTCTATACTCGCTTCTAAATTTAAATCATACATTGGAGTCCAATCTACTGATGCAAGCTGTAAGTATAACGATAAGAAATTTGCTTTGTTAAAATTCCAACCTGGTTTGCTATGCGTACCTGCCTCGGAGGGCTCCGATCCTCCATAGTGCGAACCACCATCACTCGGTGCCAAACGGAAGCTGCTTGACCTCACCGACACCTCCAGCGGTGGGTGATGCCCGTCCACCCGCACCAGCGGCGCCGCTGCCACTCGCACACTCACTTCCCGGTTGTCCGCGAATGTACTCAACACTAGATCTAACTGTCGATCGTTTTTATTTCCAATATTGTTACTCTGAGTAAATCCACAGTACGCTACAAAGTATTCATAATAATTAGTAACATGTACCGAACACGAATACAGGTTAAAATCCCCTATTATTAGAACGTCCTTGTACTTGTTACAAAAATCTTCAGTCATTTTGAACAATAACAAATTAATATTCATTATCACCACTACCAGGCGGGATATAAACTGCACATAACAAAAACAGTATCCGATTTTTTTGATGTACCGTTGCACTGACTATCTCGAATATGTGTGCATCCATATTCACGTCACTCTGTTGTAGATGTCGTATTTCGACTGGCGAGGACGGTGTGGCCACGAGACACGCGCCGCCCTGCTTACGGCCGTCCGCTCGGTCGCAACGTATAATGGTATATCCCGGTGGTATCATTTCAGCATACTGAATGGATTCGTTACACCCCGTTTCTGTGATGGCAATTAAATCTGCTGATGAAGATGCCACCCCTGCATAAAATGTGTCCAATTTCGTACGAAGTCCATTAACATTTTGATAGAATATCTCAATCTCTGTACCATAATCATTTTGACTTGTTGTTAGATCTGTGAAACCACACCCATTCACAAAACTCAATATTAACCGCCCAACTTTCAGGCTGACATAATATGTGATACTGACTTTCAGGCACTCCTATAATAAATGAAGCATAATCTCGATCGGTTTTGTGTTTTATTTTTTCAACTTTTACCGGTACTTCCATTTCACCTAGTAATACAGTCTTGACGTAATTTTCAATATTTTCTTCGGTGGTCTCCTTCTGAAGACGCCAGATATGCAAGTATTTTTTCCGCTCCATCCCTTTTAACTCTTGTATCTTGGTGCTGCCTCCTCGTTTGACTTCACCATTGGGATACCGGTTTTTTTTCTTACCAACAATGGTCCAACTGTCTCCTTTTGCCCTCTCCTCAGATTTTCTTTCTATCACACTCTCGTCCCTAATAGTTGCCTGTGGATGTACCTCATTGTTAGAACTACTCATGCTTGCTGATTTTGTGGCCGCACACTGTGTTTGTGAACCACTATCACCCACAATATTTTTATTAAGTTGAACTATCTTTGCGAATGATACCGATGACTCTTTTGATTTCTCAACACTATTCGTATTACTCGAATTAGAAATCATGGTGATACGAGACTCCAGATGTTCATTTTTTTCCGCCAATATTTTAATTTTATTTTGTAGCTCGTCGACTTGATCCACTTTTATCTGTACCACCTTCATAATTTCTTTTATTTCCTTTTGTTCAGTTTCTGTGTTGATGAATCTCCTTTGTAGTTTTTCATAATCATGCTTTTGCTCCTCATACCATAGTGCCGTTTCCCGCCGAAACGCCCGTAGCTCCGCTAGTAATTCTCGCTCCGTGTCGCTCATACATGTTTCCCTTTCCTTCGTGTACCCACTACCGCGGTTGGTGTTTACGTAGCTCACACTCGGTGTAAAAGTTTTATTCAAAGTATTACTTGTGCGTACCGGTGTATCGGAGTTACCTGTTTTCGGAGTATTGCTGACGCATTCAGGACACTTCCAGCTACTCTTGTACTCCTCGGATAACTCCTCAAACTTCTCTGTGGTGATAGCCAGGCACTTCAGGTGATATAATTTCTTGCACATTGATTGCGAACATTCCATATAGGAAATATCGTAAAGCGCTGCACCACAGCCATTACACGTTATAACCATTGGTTCCTTTTTATTTATTTTAATTTTAAATTTTTAAATTATAACAACGAGACTTCTGTTAATTTATTGGTCAAACCTGGCGCAGTTATTAATGGCATCTCGAGATGCTGGTAACACTGGGTTGGACAATGAAATTATATCCATAATTGAAGAGTTACGTGAAAGTAAAATTATTAAATAAATAAATATGTTATCAGAAATCTACTTTCATTTTACTTTAAACCTTTCAATACAATACACCTTAAACATGAATGTCGACAAATTCGGTCATCGTATTCATAAGCGAATGCGTTTATCAGAATTACTTGAATTTAATAATAATGCATTGCTATAATCAGAAAGTGGCGATTTTGATATGAAGTCAGTTAGGCTTAGAGGAATCAGATCTCCAGTAGAAGCAGACGATGCAGTAAATAAAGAATATATAGATGTAGTAACAACAAAAATTAAACAGGATTTACATAAAGATTCGCATAAAATTATGGATACGCTAAGTAAACAAATTATTATGGATATTCAAAACACTGTTGAAAATACTTTAAAAACAGTATTGAGTGAGGTTTTCACTCAATTAGATAACAAGTTTTACACTAAAGAGGATGTACATAAATTATTAGCATTTAAAACCTCCTCATAATGTCAAAATTACAAATTGTTAATGAAATACACAGACCTGCGCGAAATTTTTTTGCCAGGCGTTCTGTAATTTTAAAGGGAATAGATGACTTATGGCAGGCTGACCTCATAGATATGCAGGCTATGAAAAAAATCAATGGCGGACATAATTATATTTTAACAGTGATTGATTGCTTTTCCAAGTTTGCTTGGGCAGAACCCCTAAAAACAAAAAATATACTTGACGTTACTCGCGCCTTTCAAAACATACTTACTGTAAGCAAACGCGTGCCAGTTAATTTGCAAACGGATTCTGGTAAGGAGTTTTATAACACAACTTTTCAAACGCTTATAAAGAAGTATAATATTCATCATTTTCAACAAAGAAAGCATCAATTGTTGAACGACTGATAAAAACTATCAAAAGTATGTTATATAAATATTTCAATCTAAATGGAAACTATAAGTGGTTTGGCTCGGTATTAAAAGATATATTAAATACATATAACAACACAAAACATCGTACTATTCAATGCAAACACTATTCAATGCAAACCTATAGAAGTACATAAATACAATGAGTTAATAATAAGAGCCAATATTCAAAATTCCCATAAACGGCCATCTGTCCGGTGCAGACCTAAGTTCAAAGTAGGTGATAAAATTCGCGTCAGTAAATACAAACATATTTTCAAAAAAGGATACACCCATTAAGCAATGAAGAAAACAGCTGGATCGACAAAGCTGCAATAGTTAATTGATATATTAATCAAACCTTAAAAGCATTCACTTAGTTATATTTATTTCATTTAATTTTGAGGAATGCAAGACGGTGGACTAGTTAAGTGTAATTAATAATTTACCATTTGAACTTCATTTGCCTGGTTACAACTATTGTGGACCTGGTACAAAACTTCAAAAACGATTACTTCGAGGCGATCGAGGTGTCAATAAGTTAGACGAAGCTTGTATGCATCACGACATTGCTTACCAAAATCACGCAGATTTATCCAATCGCCATAAAGCCGATTTGCAGCTTTTAAACATGGCCAAACAAAGACTTACCTCAAAAGACGCTGGCAAGGGTGAAAAACTTAGCTCATGGTTAGTGAGCAAAGTGATGAAAGCGAAACTAAAGTCCGGTGCAGGGATTAAAACGCTTAATACTTTTGTATCGAAAATAAGATCAAAAATTAAAAAACTGAAATCTAAGGACAGCAAGACTCTCATCAATGCAGCTTACTTAGCTGCACGAAAATTATTTCCATGCATAGGGAATATTCGAGTACCCCGAGTTATACCTATACCGAAGACAGGGGGCTTTCTACCTTTGATTCCAATATTCGCTGGTTTATCAGCGTTAGGCTCTTTGGCAGGTGGTGCTGCAGGTATAGCAAAAACAGTTAACGATTATAAAGCAGTTCAAAAGAAATTGCAAGAAACCGAACGACACAATAAGACTATGGAGGCTTTAGCGTTGGGTAAGGGGCTGTACATCAAGCCACATAAAAATGGTAAAGGGTTGTTTATAAAATCAACAAAAAACTGAATAAGCTACCTAATCGACCTTTAACTAATTTAGACATTCAAAAATATGCTTACGACTTGCCTCACTTTAGAGGTGTATACATGAAGGATCAGTTACCAAGAACACGAAAGCAGATCGAATGTGCTATCGTTAACTTGGATGATTCTAAAAATATAGGTACGCATTGGGTAGCATTATGTTAAAGTTAATAATTATTGTGAATATTTTGATAGCTTTGGTGATTTGAAACCACCATTAGAATTGATAAAGTATTTTAAAAACTGTGATGTTTTCTATAACTATACAAGATATCAACAATTCAATACAATAAATTGCGGGCATTTATGTTTATAGTATCTGTGGAACTTTTGGGAAAATAAAATTATATAAAATAAAATGTCTGTCTTTTAATTTACTCATTCTCAAGATGTCTCTCACTTTATCTATAACTGGCAACTCGGCAGATTTATCTACCTACTATCCCAACACCCTACAGTTAGACGGTCAGTATGAGTGTGCTTTATTGCATTTCTCAACGTACAATTCTATTCCAAACATTGATAAAACGAACAATAAGATATATTATGATACAGATGAAGTTATTGAAATACCAGAAGGCACCTATGAATTGCAAGATATTAGTGATTACTTAACGTCAGAAATAAAAAATGCATCGATCAAACTATTGTGCAACAATAATACTTTAAAAACGTGTATATACTGTACAAAAAATATAAATTTCATGAAAGAAGATACACTTAGAAGTTTATTAGGCTTCAATAAGCAGATTTTAAAAGGAAATAAATGGCATGTGTCCGAGTTTCCAGTGAACATTTTACCTAAGACCGTGATCAGGATTGAATGTGATATTGTGAGTGGATCGTATATAAATGGAATACCTAGTCATATAATACATGAATTTGCACTCAACGTTCCTCCTGGATGCAGAATTATAGAAATTCCTACAAACTCAATATACTTTCCCATTAATCAAAACAATATAAACTGCATACATATAAAGTTATTAGATATCAACAATAATTTAATAAATCTACGTGGTGAAGAAGTGCAGCTGTATTTACATCTCAGAAGAAAAAATGATTGATTACAATAAATATGCACATCAACCGATAAAAAGTAGCAGTTTAACACAAGCTCCTATACCACTAAGAGCTATCAGGAAAAAGAAAATAAAATTAACTAGTGAAAATAAAGCATTCCTTAAAGCAATTAGTTTACTAAAATGAATATCTTAGATATTGTATCTGCACCAACCTTTGATAACACTGTTGAGGGAATCGAGTACCATTCTTATAAGCCTTACGTCACAAGTTTCAACAGAAATGACGAGATACGCATACCTATCAACCAACAGGATTTGTATGTCTTACCATCAGCCAGCACCTTGTATTTGGAAGGAACTATAGTAGTAAAAAAGAACGATTTAAAAGAAATCGCTAGTAGTGTTCATTTTACAAATAACGCCCTACTTTACCTGTTTCAAGATATAAGGTATGAGCTCAATGGAGTGGAAATTGATAAAATAAAAAATGTTGGTTTAACCACTACAATGAAGTCATTAATTTCAATGAATGAGAGTAAATCGAAAATATCTAACGCCTGGTGCTGGAATATCGATGGCATAAAAAACATTAACGATGGCAGATTTTCTGCATCTATACCGCTTTGTAACATCCTCAGTTTTGCTGAAGACTTTAAGAAAGTTGTAATAAATAGTAGGCATGAGTTGATATTGCTACGGAGCAACACTAATTTAAACGCTGTAAAACTAAATACTGGTGAAATTGTCGAAGACGTTCTTATCAATAAAATCATATGGAGGGTACCGCATGTTAAAGTATCCGACAGAGAAAAAATAAGTTTGTTAAAACTATTAGAAAAAGATCGACCTCTCCAAATTATATTCAGAAATTGGGATCTATACGAATATCCAGCGTTACCTAAAACTACAAAACATACGTGGTCTATTAAGACTTCATCTCAAATAGAAAAACCGCGGTTTGTTATCATTGGTCTACAGACAAATAGAAAAAATAATGCAAGTGCTGATAATATGTCTCAGTTCGATCACTGTCATATTCGTGATGTTAAAGTGCACCTCAATTCCACGTACTTCCCATATGAAAACTTTAATGTGAACTTTGCAAATAATACCATTGCTTTATTATACGAGCAGTACACTAGATTTCAACAGTCGTATTACGGACGGCGTTCAGAGCCTTTGTTAAGTGAGAAAAAATTCAAAGATTTAGCGCCGCTCTTCGTCATTAACTGTTCAAGACAAGCGGATAATTTGAAAACAGGTTCCGTTGTGGATGTAAGGGTTGAAATCGAGAGTGACTTGGACATACCAGATCAGACTTCTGCATACTGTCTTATACTGAACGATTGCATAATTGAGTATAAACCTCTAAGCAGTACTGTTAGAAAGATATCATGAACCCGAATACTATTATAGTTGATGTTCAAGGATTTAAAGACCTTTATAATAACTTTATTGTTAAAGAATTAGCTTTGGCTACTCGTTATTATACTCAAACTTTCTTAGTAAAGCCTCCATATTTATTTAAGTATTTAACTGCTGATGAAAAGAAACAAGTTGTGTGGTTGGAAAAAAAACAGAGGGATTTACTGGAATGAGGGCTATATCGATTATGGAGAATTCCATCGTATAATTATTCCATACCTAGAAAATAAGAAAATTATTGTAAAAGGTTTAGAGAAAGTTAAGTGGATTAAGGACCTTTGCAAGAATTGTATAGTATCGGAGCTTGATCAAGACAATTGCCCAAATATATCTGTGTTACATAAAAAATGTTCAGACAGTGAAATTAATTTTAATTGTTTTAAACATTCAAAACAATGTGCACTTAAAAATGTGTTATGTATAAAAAGTTATTTAGAGGATGAAAATGTATTTTAGGTTAAAAGTTTCAAATAAGTAAACAAATTTTGTAGAATAAAAAAAAGTTTCTTTATTATATAATTACCCTAAAATGAAAGTAAATTAAACCTAATATTTACAAGTGTCAAAAAAATGTTTACAAATATAAAAAAAGACAAAAAAAATTTATAATAATTGAATAATCAATACATGAAAGTACTTCATTTGAGCAAGTCGTTAATAATCAAACACGCATATCTATACAAAAAATAAATAAAACTGAAGTCTGTTTGTAATGTCAAAATATTAAGTTTTTACTAAATCATTTGAAGTTAGATTTAATTTACTGTTCGAAGTATTGAAAAAAGATACATAAATACTTAAAATTAAAGACTTTTATATTTATTGAATTGAATTGAACTGTTCTCATAGGTCACTTTCTATTAATGATTTGGAATTTTTTTTTACTAAACACTCTGTATCGTCCATAATCGAGTCTAACGCGTCTTTCACGATATATTGCGCACTAATAATTATATTGTCAGTGTCACTATCACTATCACTGGGCTGAGGGTTGTTGCATAGGTCTATCACGCTTATTTTTATCAATTTAAGCCCTCGTCTCTGAGCCTTGCTCATGACGAAGGATTGATTCACTTGTTTCCTCGCCTTTCCCTCTCTACGACGCTTGGATTTCTTGGTGTTGGTATTGCTGAGAGGAGTAGGGCTTTCTGTAGCTGCTTGTCGCATCATTTCATAATATTCCTCATAAGGATCCTGTGCGTACTGGCTGAATACCACGTCTGGCTCCGAAAACTGTAACAATTTTTAAAAACGGATATTATCAACCCTGCTGTAACATACATACGTACATACATACATATTATATTCATATCTGTAATTACATAATTCGCTATTACAAATCCTTAAAACTGAAACAATACTTTTCTAAAAAAAATAATAGCGTAGATAATATTTTATTATTTACTCACCGTCGACATTATGAAGCGAATAAATTATTGATTATTAATGACTTGCTCAAATGAATTACTAATTGTATTATTACGAGTAGGTAGGTACGATGTGTTTCTTGCTACGGATGCAACAAATTATGTTTATGTTATTGACACTTACACCTTTTTATACGAAATATTTATTTAGGTTGAAGTTTAGGGTTCCGCGTTACCTACACCAAACCAAAATAAAACTTTCAAGTATATTAAGTATCAATTTGTATAATACTATAAAACAAACAAAAAGTAAAAATAAAATAAAATAAGTGTATAAGTATTACAAATGTTTGTAAAAATAAATAAAATGTATTTAGTGTTTACGCAGAACAGCCTACATATCTACAGTACCTACAGAACACAATTAACTGCACTAAGATTAAGTATCTAATATTACATTATAGATTTGAACTGATATCTTTTCGGTAAAATTAATCACTATAGTAGTATAGTGATTAATTTACGATTTATGTGACCGTAGGGTCACATAAATTTTGCTATGTTAAGCTTTTTTCATTATAATATGAATGTTGAACGTAAGTTGATATTAGTGCTTACTCGAATCACGAACAAAATATTGTGCAATACATAAATATGCAAACCATACTAATATTCTGTATGTTACGCTTTCACGCCTAAACCACTGAACCGATTTTTGATGAAATTTGGTATAGGGGTAGATTAGACCTTGAGAAAGGACATAGGCTATGTTTGGTCGCGATAACCGACATTCACGCGGGCGGAGCCGCGGGCAAAAGCTAGTACATAAATGTACTGTCTAGCATATGCTCGCAGATCCGCTCGTCTGGATGTTTAATAATTATGTATTGCAATGACTGAGGGATTTGCACCCGCTGACAGGCGATGATCGGAAAGTGGAAATAATAATTAGTAAAATAAAACATCCAAGTTTATTAAGTATCAATTTATATTATAGTATACAACAAAAATAAAGTAAAAAAGAAAAAACAGGGTATAAGTTGTTATTCTAAATTTACTACAGGACTAGATGGAGGACTGCTATTTTAATTGGTTTTTTTTTTTTAAATACACGAATAACCCCAGGCTCTAGTTGATATTTTATCTACGGAGAGTGAACGCTTGTCGTCATTATTGGACAAGGCTATTTTGTCAGCACTCTGAGTAAAAATGTCATGCTTGATCGATTTAAATATAATGTTCTTTTTACGAATAACAATATCTTTAAATAAAACATCTTTATACTCGTTCATATCAATACCTCTGACTACACAAGATTTCACGCCTTTTGCCTTTTTAATAACTTTATCGGGAGTTCTTAAACAATAAAGTTTAGATCTCAAACCCATAAAATCACAAATGTATTGACCTCCCATTTCATCCTTAAACAGACCGAACACAGGAACTTTTTTGTTCTTTATGGGAATGTTGTATTGATTTTGCACATCATAATTACTGCTATCAAAATAGTGTAAAAATTCATATTTTAAATCCTGATAAAAGTCATTAGTGTAAATTTTATAGATAAAAGAATCTGTATCTGTATAACACAACTTCACTCGATCTTTGTAAAAAGGTTTCACGGTATTGTAATGAAAGTCGTACATATGAGACTTAGAAAGTTCTAATACAGTGAAAGCAATATAAATAGGTTTATTTAAAATAATTTGATCGGCTTTCATTTGTATTGCAACTAAGTTTTCAGTGAGAATAGATGCGCTATGAAAATATGGGCTAGCTACAAGTCTCTCAGCGGATATATATTTTTTTGTACGATTAAAATTGTCACACCATTTATTAACTAAATGAACATCTACTCGATTCTCAGTATTTTCTAGTGTCTTACCAAAGACGCTGTTGTTTAATAGCTTAAAAAAGTCTTGTTCAAAAGAACTTTTTGCCTTTTGTCTTAATTGTGTATTCAAATCTATATATTGTTTTAAATATGGACTTTGTCTGAAAGTTATAACTCTATGAATTTTGCGTAATACTAAACCATGATCTAAAATGGGTATAAATTTTGTAAAAGTAATATATTTTTCTTAGTTTTAGCTATAATTTTTATTTGACCGGGAATTTCTCCTAATTTTTTAATAAATAAATGGCAATCGTATCCAGACAAATTATGAAAAAATATGGGAATAAACTTAGGTATTTTATATTGCAAATTACAAATAGAATGAGCTGCGCCGCGATATTTTTCTGAAATATGACAGTGGTCCCTAACCTTATTATTCCATAACAAATTGCCACATATGTGACATATTGTCGCATGTTTAAAATCACACGCATCTTTTTCGGTAAATATCATAGTTTCAGATTTAGTAAGAATTTTATGAATTGCGGTTACATCCTTTATTAAGAAATCAATAAATTTGGAAACACAGTTTTGGCCCCGATAACTTCTATAGCCTTCTACTGTAGTAGAAAATGCTGACACTATGTTATATGCGAATGCTACTGGAACGTGTCGTTGTAAACATGATGTTTTAGCACTTTCAATTTCACGCCGGAAATTCGGTTGAGTAATGTTTCAAAATATGCGTATATGACAAAGGGAATATCTTGTTTTCTCTCGTAATTTTTAAATTTTAAGACAGAGCCTTCTTCCGGCAGAACTGTAACCACCCCTCCACACAGATGATTTTCGAATTCAATTAAAGTTCTAAAAAATAATAAGCATGTTTCACAGAAGTATAGTTTTCCATGGTGTTTAGTCAATTGACTTCGAACTAAACGCGGTAAATCTTTGATAAGACAAAAATGAGAATGCGTGCTGTTTTCTAAAAATAATAGATGAACGCTTTTTGATTTTCTATTCCTTGTAGTATACAAGGGACCAATTATTGTTTTGTTATTTCGTAACCCATAAACAAAAATATTTAAGGAGGGGCTATTTTTCTCAAAAATAGCTATATTGGATTACGTAATTGGAAATGATAAATCATTTATATTCAAAACATTTCGAAAATGAGGATATGAAGTAACTCTTTCAGAATGTTTCCTGGCAGGGTACAATGCCGCAACTATGCTCCATAAAAAACAATAATTATCTTAATTCATAATATTTAGACATGCTTTTTTATTTGCTATAATTTTTGGTAACGAGATAAATCTAGAACCACCCAAAGGTTGGTATTTATTAATGTTAATTTCTATATGAGAATTAGACAAAAATACCCTGCCACTGTCTTTTTCTTGAAAATCTTCAATTTTGTTTTTGAGGAACTCCACTGCTGACTTATAAATCAAATCAAAATCATGGTGCAAATGTATGATATAGTTTTTTGTAGCAAATAATTTCAATTCTTGTTGATCACTTTTGTATATAACAAAAAAGAAAACTGTTCAAAATTGATCTTGACCGACGTGTGTTTTTTTAACGTTTGATCTATTAAATTTTTAACTCGATCTCTAATGGCATAAAGAAAGAAATCCGGGAAATTATGTATTTGTTCGTTAGTTGCAATGATCTGATAGCTTACGATTCGCTCTTTAAAAGAAGACTTAATCATTTGAACGTTATCAGTCATACAAATCGTGCTATTATTTTTATGAGAATTACTTCGTAAATGCCCAGCCCATTGACGATTAGCTACGAACATTTTACAATCCGTACAGTGAGGCATTATGAAGTTGGTAGGTATATTGTATAAGATCGAGAGTAAATTTAGATTAAAAGTATCTACTTACAAGCAGCCTCCAGCTGCGTGGCTCAAGTTAACAATAGATTGTGGAATAAGTGCGAGTACCTCCGACAATAAGCTCTAGGTACTTGTAGACGACGCATGTCGAATCGTGTTGCAAACGTCCATAGGCTACGGCGACCGCTTACCATCAGGTGGAGCCGTGTATTTGTTTGCCACTTTAGTAGCCAACTTTTAAGGGAAACTACGTACTAACCTAAATATTAACTATAATACTAATTTACTACTTACCTATAACGGTTATAACTTGTTGTCAACATTCGTACCTATGTGTAAATAAACGCGCTGTAGGGGCAGCGCGTATGTGTGCTCGCGCCTTTTGAAAATGTACGGATGAGGCGGAGGCGGGGGGTAGTTGCCGACAGTTGGTACTGAGATACGAGCCGATGCGACCGCACATACGTTTGCGACCTCGAAAGCACTAAACAATCATTAAGTTTTATTTGCGTATTTCCTGGATCCAGCGCCATCCATCGCCTACAATCTGGTTCTTCGGCCGGATCATCCAGTAGATAACTGCAGACGAACAAAGGAATGTTCAGCACACCGCCGCGCACAATGGTCAAGACGCGTGGAACTCTCGCAAGAGAAGCGCTGCTACATGCCGCTGAAGATGAAAGTGAAGTGCTTTCACGTAAAGTGCAATCGGAGATAGTGGTCCCTCAAAATGAGTTGAGGAGTATTGCCAATCAGATGCCTAAAAAGAGGGTAGTTTGAAAGTGGAATTTGCTGGTGCTGCATCGCTTCGTTCGAAGAAAAGTTCCACCAGATCCTCTTTTTTGGCACGTACGAAGCAACTTGAGCTGGAGGCAGCCGAAGCAAAAGCTGCAATTGAAAAAAGCCTCATAGATAAGAGGTTAGAAGCTCAACTCGCGGAACTCAAATGTGGGTCATCGAAAAACTCACAGTGCAGTAAAACGGATTCGCTTGCTAACGCTTCGGATAAAGTGGAGGAATGGCTGAATAAAAGTGGGTCACAGCGACAGCGCGCGGAACCTCAGCCGCCGGCGCCCCCCGCCGTCACCTGCACATCGGAACTTCAGCCTTTGGTCCAAGCAATGGAGCAGATTGCCACCGCCACCACGAAGGCACATGCATTTGACTTCGGCTAGTACAAGTGAAGAAGCTAATTCAACCAGTGGAACTGTCACAAACACTACCCTAACGACACCGAACGCAAGCGTTATGTTAAAAATAGTGCGCGTTAACATACACGGGCCTAACGGTACTATAGGTACGCACGCCTTATTGGATGACGGAGCTACTGTGTCGTTGGTGTCAGCTGATCTCGCGAACTATATAAACTTAAAAGGTCAGCCCGAAACTATACGGATTCGCGGCGCGTTTAACTCTAATATAGTGTGCCAAAGTGAAATAGTGAACTTTAAACTTTCAAACAATAACAATGATGTTGTAATATCCTGGTCACGCGGGACCAAATTGTAATAACCCCGGTCCTGGATCACGTCACCAAGTTGTAATAAACACTGCCTTAACCATAGTAATCCTGGTCAGCGGCAGCAAATTGTACCGTGATCCTGCGTCACAGCACCAATACGTAATAAAGCGGTGGTCATACCCGCAGCATTTCACCACACTAAATAAATCGTCTATATTGTTAATTCTACTTTGGCCAATGATCGTATAATGGTCAGAGGAGACCCTAGATGAGCCCGCATATCCCGGATCCTATAGAGTTCTAGGAATGCTGGTATTTATATAATGAAACATTACTATACAATTACTTAATTCTACCCCCACTTACTTTAACTGATTTATGTTAAGGTACAACAATTTCTCAATGAATGAGTCTCTCACAAATAATTTTCTCACAAGCAACCTACAACCGTACTAGATCCTAACACTGCCCTAGTTACTACTACTCTGGCAAACAACCCGAATAACTTTATTGATCTAGCTTTTTACATTGTCGACTTAGTGTTGCAAGCCTAACACTGCCCTAATTACTACTACTGTGGCAAAACAACCCGAATAACTTTATTGATCTAACTTTTTACATTGTCGACTTAGTGATGTAAGCCGCTCATTACTAGATCCTAACACCGCCCTATTTACTACTACTGTGGCAAACAACCCGAATAACTTTTGCTCCCCATAGGCATATACTTTGAATTTGTTAGTTTTTGTTTCCCCGTTGGCGTATACTTTGAATTTGTTAGTTTTTGTTTCCCCGTTGATATATACTTTGAATTTGTTAGTTTTTGTTTCCCCGTTGGCGTATACTTTGAATTTGTTAGTTTTTGTTTCCCCGTTGACATATACTTTGAATTTGTTAGTTTTTGTTTCCCCGTTGGCGTATACTTTGAATTTGTTAGTTTTTGTTTCCCCGTTGGCACAGGCTCCACCAATCGCCGTGTGCAGTGGGATACTACCAACTTTAAATATCCCCCCTCTATCCTTTTGTAAGCACGTAGCCCCAAATGGAACTTACGCGCCTTTAGAGAGTAGGATAGCTGACTCGTATTTTCCCTCCCCCAATATCTGAATCCAGACAAATGTATACGTCTAATTAGACTTGAATTAGAAAGGGCATTGCCTATTAATTCTAATTCAAAATAAGATTATTTCTTTCACAATATTGTCAAAACATAGTATGACTAGTACAGATTCAATGAATAGTTTCATGTCGTAGCGCGGTCTGATGACCAATCCATCAAATGAGATTCTGTGTCCAAAATAGGATCTTTAACATGTCAGAACTGACTCATACTTGTCACGTGCATAAACGAGATCGATATAGTGTCCCTGGTGTAGAAGACAGCCATATCTAGGGTCAATTGCCCAAATCAATTAAGGTTCGATACAAGTTCCAAATTAGGAAAGCGCTCTGCTAAGGTGAGCTAGATGTACCTCGCCAAAATGATTCCTCGGCTACGACGCTCCGAGTAATAAGTATTATTAATAGCATAGTACTTTATTCAATGTCAATTGGTAGATCAGTCAAACAAACTTCTCATTTCGGAATAATTTCCATTACGAATTTGATTAATTATGATGTGGGTGGATTTAAAATATGTTATGCCACCAATCCAAGTTTCATTGAGACCATACTAAGTCAGTTGCTAGGCAAGTAGAACGTTAATATACCCTCTACCGACAACATTAGCAACGCGGTCCAACGACGGCTCGCTTATAGGTCTAATCCGAATACATCGAACGCCTACTAAACTATACAACACGATAGCTCGTGTACAATTTACTCAAATCACGATTTCACCACGGCATTAACGCACGAAAAGCCTTAACTAAATCAATCACAAGTATCACCAAGGAATGATATGTTACATCACCAAGCAAAGGCCCGATTAGCTCAGAACCGTTACAATACTAGTCCTTACTAATACACTTCCTAACCTATTCCCATTGTGTGAGTACCTACTCTACCCCCAACTTAGAACTTCTGTCCAACCAAAACTAGGTGTAACGTCACCTCATTTACATTTAAACGTGTCATGTGTCATGAGCCTATCATGTATTGATGGTATTCCATCAACACTCCTGCTCTGCTATGGGTGCAAGCTAGTTAGGCTTGACTTGGCCTATCCTCATAACTGTGTGCTTGCTCCAGTCCACGAGCCGAAGCTCAGGGATGTGAACTGAAACCCTAACGAGATAATAGTTAGTGTATATATAAATAGATATATAAGACTGAACTGCGAGCTCCGTAAGTTCTGATCCAGGCCCAATTGGACGGTTCCACTTCGACGGTACCTACCCATCACAGAACAAACAGTCACCCACATTCAGGAAGCTTTTCCGATCCCGTTTCCACAGGTAAAATCGGAATGCCGCCCGCTTCAAAGGTTACCGGCCCCTAGCTATTCAGATGAATATGGAGTCGTTGCCACCGTCAGGTATCCCTCCATAACCAGGCACATCGCCATGGGTTTCCTACGGGAAAACTAGCTAAAACACCGCAGTGCTACCCTCAACTACTAACATAACAAAAGATGATAAAACGACAGCAATGACTTTACGAATGCACTGCCAGACTCAACAGCACAAGACAGTAATAATACGCATACATTTACACGTACTATCCCTGCCCAATTTAAGGTGTCTTCATTTTCGTAAAGGCCCTAAGTCCTGCTCCGATCGCGACCCATCCCAATATTCGACGCGAGAACTGGCCTACCCCACGCCCTAGTCGTAACAAATCTTAATCGCGCACCCTTGTACGTATCACGCCCAACCACACACAAAATCAAGATTTACAATTAATTTCAACATAATAAAGATGATAAAACGACCGTAAGGACTTTACGAATGCACTGCCAGACTCAACAGCACAAGACAGTAATAATACGCATACATTTACACGTACTATCCCTGCCCAATGTAAGGTGTCTTCATTTTCGCAAAGGCCCCAGGTCCTGCTCCGATCGCGACCCATCCCAACATTCGACGCGAGAACTGACCTACCCCACACCCCAAACACACAAACAAGATTTACAATAAATTTCGACAATTTATAATTTTTACAGAATTATAAAACTCTCGGCGGTACATTGGAAAAACTCTAAACTGTTCGCTTTAAACAAAGATAGCTAATAATTCGTTTATTACACAACACCGGCAACAATTTCATATAATTCACAAAAGGAATTTAACACTATTTCTTTACAACGATAGAAATATATAACTTACAAAGACAGTGCGCCGAACCGTACCCCTTGTTAACTATCTGGATCGAATGAATGACGAAAAAAAGTGTCCTCCGCCTCCAGAAAACCCATCTTTTAAAGGCGAGGTCTCCCTTCTCTAAACTAACCTCGCCGTTTCTAGAACTACACATCATCCTTCATCCAATCGTGAGCTATTTCCGGCAAGCCGCCTCAGCGAATTTGCTCCTTTTATATAAAAACTCCTTAATTCATATGATTGGAATAAGAATAATCCAAGATAATGTCTAACTAATTTTCCAGTTAATTATTCGTATACTAATATTTAGAATTCGCGACTAGTGCAATATCACAGAACATGCAGCCAATAGAGATTCCTGGTTACATCAACCGCAGGATCAGTAGCAGTTGATGTTAAATCTTATTTCAATTTTTTAACGGATAATCTTACGTTATTTCGCTACCAATAAGACAAACATGGAATTTAATTTATTTACAATAAAGGAAATGGCTCAATCGCTGCGCCATCTAACATCCCTCTTATATACCACACCCATTTTTTTTGAATTTTTAATTTTAGCTCCATCTACCCATCTAATTGTGAACTACTTCCACTCATCAACTGTAGTCCGTTACAATGTGTACGAGGTACGTGCGCGAAAGATACGAGAACTAGACTTACCGATGCAGTGTTTATCCAAAGTTAACGTTGACGCATACGAACACTTACGTAATATAAAACCCTATTTGTGTAACACTGATGTGAAACCTAAGTTACTTATTGGACAAGATAATTATCAATTGTTATTTTCCCTAAAGAGTGTTTATCGTGGCAAGAACGACCCGTGTGCAACTCTCACGCCACTCGGGTGGTGTCTGCACGGCATCGTTCCCGCCACCGCAACTACATTCCCACGCCATCGTTCATATGCAACTGGAAAGCCATATGTTATGACATTGGCGGGCGAGCCATCGTCGGCCGCCACCTGTACCGTCGCACCCCTCTCCGCCGCCATGAACGTGAGTAGTCTACTCACACAGCGGGAGAAGCACACATGCGCCGGCGCACCGTCTTCCATGCAGCAACCGAGGAATTGTAAAGGTAATGCACACACAGACATAATTGATAACACAGAATGTTTACAACTACACGAGTTAGTACGACGATCATTCGCATTTGAGGCAATTGGGGTTACCTGTAAGCCACGGGTTAATAAGAATGACCTTTACGCGATCGACTGTATAGAAAAATCTGCAAAGTTAATTAATGGACACTGGGAGGTTTGTTTACCTTGGAAAAATGAACTTGTAATGCCAAATAGTTTTCACAACGCATATAAAAGATTTTTAGGTGTCGAGCGAAAAATGCATTTAGATGAGAGTTATGCCTCAAAATATAAAGAACGAATTAATCATTTGTTCGAAAATAATTATGCTCGAAAGTTGACTGAAAATGAAATTGCTACACATAAAAAACACATTTGGTATTTACCGCATTTCGGCGTAGATAATCCTAATAAGAAGAAATTGAGATTAGTGTTTGATGCCGCTGCCGCCACCGAAGGTCTTTCACTAAATGATTACCTACTGCAGGGTCCAGACTTATTACAGTCTTTATTAGGTATAATGCTAAGATTCCGAGAAAAGCCTGTCGCGTTTATAGGTGATATTAGAGATATGTTCCTCCGAGTAAAAATAAGAGAAGAGGACCAGCACGCTTTTCGTTTCTTATGGCGCGAAAATGATAAATGCAATGTTGATACTTACGTCATGACTTCTTTAATATTTGGTGCAAACTGTTCGCCATTTATAGCGCAATATATTAAAAATAAAAACGCCCTGAGATTCCAAAATGAGATGCCTGAAGCCACTGCAGCTATCCTGAAATCTCATTACATGGACGATTATATAGAATCTGTGGACGATGAACAAACGGCCTTGAAATTAATGAAAGAAATTCCAAAAATTCATAGTGAAGGTGGATTTGAGATTAGAAACTGGACATCTAATAATCCAGAAGTATTGAAGTGCACGTCAAAAGAATCCATAAGTGATCAGGCCATAAAAATTAAAACCGGCTGTGACGATTTACCCGAACGTACTCTCGGACTGTTGTGGTTCCCATTGAGTGACACATTTGGTTTCGATCTATCGTTCAAGCGTATTCCGGAGGAAATTCTAAAGTCACAGAAAGTACCTACCAAGAGAGAACTACTTCGCATAGTTATGTCTATCTTTGACGTATTTGGATTCCTCGCGCCATTTACGGTTAGAGCAAAAATAGTGCTTCAAAATGTATGGAAAACGAATATCAAATGGGACGAGGCCATACCTGAAAAAGAAAATAAGGTCATACAGGACTGGCTTATCGGGTTACGGCATCTTCAACGCTTGCGCATACCAAGATATAATTTTTATGCAAAGTTATCTGAGCGCGAGAAAGAAAAAGGTAACATAGAAGTGAAAGAGACTACCATAGATTTACATGTGTTCTGCGACGCTTCCCCTACCGCCTACGCTGCCGTCGCCTATTACAGGGAAACAACGAACACAGGTGATATACGCATCTCATTCATCGCTTGCAAGTATCGAGTCTCACCGATTCACAAATATATAACTGTGCCTAAACTTGAGTTACAAGCAGCAGTTATCGCATGCCGGCTCGCTGAAACAATAGCGCGCGAGAACCGGTTAGTTATTGACAAAAGGTACTTCTGGACGGATTCATTAATAGTATTGCATCAAATCAAGAACGACACTCGCAATTATAAAGTTTTTGTGGCTAATAGATTGGGAGAAATTGACGAGTTATCTCAGTCGCATGAATGGAATTATATACCTACCGATATGAATATAGCCGATAAAGCTACTAAATTAAATACTTACGAATTAACCGATGACTGCGAATGGCTTCGAGGCCCGCGATT
Organism: Eilema caniola; assembly: GCA_949126895.1. Taxonomy (NCBI): domain Eukaryota; kingdom Metazoa; phylum Arthropoda; class Insecta; order Lepidoptera; family Erebidae; genus Eilema; species Eilema caniola. Next base: position 2,062,749 of record OX421461.1, on the reverse strand, counting down.
TCTATACATGATGCCCGATTATTGGCCGAAATATGAACCTGAAAAACAAAAAAATAATACAGAATTATTACAAGTGAATACATTACATAATGTTGAAAGTATTGACTTACCTGTTCCTGATGCAGCGAAGTTTTCTTCTTGGCTTCGACTGGTGAGAATTACAGCAAACGTATTGTTGTTCATAAAGAAATGCAGACAGCCCGGTAAGGCTGAAATCAACCCCGAAATAATGCATCACGCTGAAGACCTGATTTTACGTCACGCTCAGCTGCAATCATTCGCAGAAGAACTTCAACTACTGAAAAATAAAAAACATATTGAATCAAACAGTAGGCTACGTACCTTAACGCCGTATATTGATGAACGGGGACTGCTGCGCGTCGGTGGGCGACTCGAGGCTTTGTTTGACGTTGATCGTGACCAGAAAAATCCCATTATATTGGACGGCCGCCATCCAACTGCGAAATTAATCGTGAAATTTTATCACGAGATGGCTGCGCATGGGAGCAATGAAATGGTAGTCAATGAGATACGTCAAAAATACTGGTTACTTCACTTACGTCCTACTGTGCGCTCATTAAAGGCGTGTGGTAAAAATGATATTGCTGAAATTTTAAATTATCTGCTCAAAAATCCTGAAGAGGTAAAACATGTAAAGGAATTCATTTTTGTTCCGAAAAAAAAACGTTATGTCTTCTGAAAAAGCCTTAGGTAATATGTTATCTTTAAAAATGACAAAATGGCAATATAATGCTATGAGAAAATCAATTCAAGACGAAGGCGTAGTTTTACTACCCTCTTACTATTTTATTCAAAAGGCAAAAAATGAATGTTATCCATCAAAAGATGATGTGGAAATAACAGATATTTCTGCGCAAATAAAATTACAGGCTCTTTTAGACAAAACGGCAGAAAGACTTTTAAAATTAGTTGAAATACAAGACGATTACAATAACCTAGAATTAACTAGTAAATGGGGTTTCGATGGTGCCTCAAGTCAGTCTAATTATAAGCAGAAAAGTGAGACCAATGATGATGATAGCAGTATATTTATGGGAAGCCTAGTTCCTTTAAAACTAACATGTGGAGAACAAGTTTTGTGGGAAAATAAAACACCTAATTCTACTTTTTTTTGCCGTCCCCTGTTTTTTAAATTTATGAAAGAGACGCAGTTAATAATTAGGAGTGAAAAGGAGAGGATAGAATCCGAAATTAATTGTTTAAATGAAACTAACGTTCTAGGAAAATTGATTCGTAACACGTTACATTTAACTATGATTGATGGAAAAGTGGCATCAGTACTGAGTGAGACCTCTTCACAAACTTGTGATATTTGTAAGGCCACACCTAAAGAAATGAATGAGTTGGACATATTGTCACAAAAACAATGGAATACTGAGGTGTATAAATTTGGCATATCATCACTTCACGCTTGGATCAGATTCATGGAATGTATTTTGCACATATCCTATAGACTAGATTTTAAATCTTGGATTGCGAAAGGTGAAAATAAAGCTAAGTTGGAAAATAAAAAGAAAGAAGTTCAAATAGCTTTTCAAACTAGAACTGGTCTGCTTATTGATATTGTTAAACAGGGTCATGGTACCACTAATGATGGAAATACGGCCCGCAGATTTTTCGAAAACGTAAATACTACTTCTTCTATTACTGGAGTAAATGAAAATCTTATTAAGCGGTTTTCTGTCATTTTAGAAACATTGTCATCGGGGCTTCCTATAAATACATTTAAATTTAAGGAATTTACAGATGCTACATTGGCTTTGTACATTGAGAAATATAAATGGTTTTATATGCCTGCAAGCGTGCATAAAATACTTGTGCATGGTGCAGACATCATTGCCAATTTCGGTCTTATCCCAATAGGAAAATTGTCTGAAGAAGCCGCTGAATCTAGAAATAAAGATTTCAGGAGGTATCGAGAACACCACTCAAGGAAATTTTCTAGAAAAGCAACAAATGAGGACATTTTTAATAATTTTATTGTTACATCTGATCCATATATTTCTACAATTAGACCAAAATTCGTTAGGAAACATAAAATAATATCCAATGAGGCACAATCCTTACTATTTACTACTGAACAAGATAAAGAATATGACGAAGAATGAATGAAATATAATATTCGAGGTTGATTCTTACCTAAGGCCATTTGAGACAATTTTTTTTCAGGTTTAATATTGTTTTTTTATTAAATAATTATTTTTATGTCAGGTGTATAATAGACAGTCCATATAATTATTTTTGCCAGTGGATTAGGCCTCTTGGGGACACCACTTTAAAAATAACGCACTTGGTTCTTAACCTCTGGGGTAGTGTGGAATAGAGAACATACACATTATGTATAATTAATATTTAATTAGTTAACTATTTTTAATTATTTCTAAGCATAACATAAGAATTAATTAACTGTTTCATGTTATAACATTGTTACCGTATAACTTTTGAAATACTAACTTTTTGGATTTATGCCCATAACATAAAACGATTATAGACAGAAAAGGAATCACTTTCTATAGTTTTTTCTCCCTAATTCCACAAAACGATATTTCAGTCCACTGTGCGCCGCCGCGAAAAAAGGTACGGTGTGCTGTTCACCTGTTTGACCGTAAGAGCGATTCACATTGAGATAGTTCCCTCGCTCTCAACTGATTCTTTTATAATGGCGTTACGAAGAATGGCAGCGCGACGTGGTTGGCCGTTCAAAATGTTCTCTGACAACGGCACTAACTTCAAAGGCGCCGCAACGGAGCTGAAAAGGGCCTTACAGGAAATAAACCAGTCTGACATGAAAAACGATCTAATCAATAAAGGTATCGATTGGCAATTCATCTCACCTGGAAGTCCTCACATGGGAGGTGCTTGGGAACGGCTGATTCGGAGGGTGAAAACGGCACTTAGGGCTGTCCTGAAAGAACGAGCTCCCAGGGAGGAGGTCTTGAGTACCCTGCTGGTCGAGATAGAAAATATGGTAAACAGTCGCCCACTAAGCCACGTGTCCGTCGACCATAAGTACCCAGAGGCACTCACTCCAAACCATTTCCTCATTGGGTCATCGTCAAATCTACCTGTGCCTGGGGAATTCACAGATTGCGACCTGTACCGGAAAAAGCAGTGGAGAATAGCCCAGCGTCTGACGGATATGTTTTGGAAGCGCTGGGTTCGTGAAGTCCTACCTACCCTCCTGCCGCGTCAGAAGTGGCACCAAGAGGGACATAACCTGAAAATAGGAGACGTTGTCGTTATTGTGGATCCCACCTTGCCCCGTAATACCTGGCCAAGGGGCCTAGTTGAGAAGGTCCATCCTGGGGCTGATGGTCGTGTGCGCATTGCCGTGATCAAAACCCAGACCGGTATACTTACCAGACCCGCTACTCGCCTAGCCGTGCTGCCTACTGCTAGTGGTGATTGTCCTTGACGGACAATGGGGCGGAGAGTGTAGACGACGCATATCGAATCGTGTTGCAAACGTCCATAGGCTACGGCGACCGCTTACCATCAGGTGGAGCCGTGTATTTGTTTGCCACTTTAGTAGCCAACTTTTAAGGAAAACTACGTACTAACCTAAATATTAACTATAATACCAATGTACTACTTACCTATAACGGTTATAACTTGTTGTCAACATTCGTACCTATGTGTAAATAAACGCGCTGTAGGGGCAGCGCGTATGTGTGCTCGCGCCTTTTGAAAATGTACGGATGAGGCGGAGGCGGGGGGTAGTTGCCGACAGTTGGTACTGAGATACGAGCCGATGCGACCGCACATACGTTTGCGACCTCGAAAGCACTAAACAATCATTAAGTTTTATTTGCGTATTTCCTGGATCCAGCGCCATCCATCGCCTACAGTACTTCTTTCTAGAAAATTAATGAAATTTGTTCTATTAATAAACCTCTGCTAAACCCTCTAAGTATACTTATACATAACTACCAATTATAAAATAATATATAGGTACTGGTAAACAGATACACGCCGGTTACTTTGAACGTTTGAAGTAGGTACTTGCTGGTACGTTTGGTGATATCTTCACTAAGTGTCCTTGTATCAGATCTCATGTATTTGCTTAGATCAAGATGCGGATCCTAAAAAAAATAAATAAAGAAATATTCCCAACATTTTACTCGGCACTATACATAATATTTATTACATGAATGAAAATAAAATACTAATTAACTTTAGAGATAAAATAATGACTTAAAACATAAAATTACCTGAAAATGTAAACTTGATGTCCTCAGATAAACCACGTATTTCAAAGATCTATTATTAGCGTTTGCTATTTAATATAAGCATCGACACTTCCTTCGCAGCTTAGTGTAATAATAACACTCCTAAAATAATTTAAAAAAAATATGACGTATGTATTCATAATACAGAAATAAAAAATATTTTAGATTAAAAAATGTGAAAAATTACCTGTATATGTTCCAATGAAATGGTTTATTAAACTCAAACAATACGTTAATTTAATAGTAATGTTTTTAAGAAAAAAAAAATATCAAATTTCTTTCTCGTGTTAAACCTAGTGCTTACTACTACTACTACTCCTGATGATATTTATAAAATAATAATGTCGCTTAAAATGACCCGTAGTGTAGGATATGATGGTGTTGACACGAATGTCGTAAAGAGGGTGAGTCATATAGTTGTACCCTTACTATCGCATATAAGCAATCTATGCATAGAAAAAGGAACCTTCCCAAAATCCCTCAAGTTGTCAATTATTAAACCGCTTCATAAAAGAGGTCATAAGGACGACATAAATAACTACCGACCAATAGCATTACTCTCCATTTTCTCCAAGATTTTTGAGAAAGTTATTTATAATAACCTGTACAATTTTTTTGAAAATAAAGAACTCTTTGCTAATGAACAAATGGGATTTAGGAAAAATAAATCAATAAATATGGCATTATACAATTTTTGCAATAAAGTCTTAACGAACATGGACAAGAGGGGTCCTACCGTTGCTCTATTTATGGATTTGACTAAAGCATTTGACCACGTAAAATTAGACATTCTGTTAGACAAATTAAATAGATATGGTGTTAGAGGTAACATTCTTCAATTAATCGAATCATATTTAACGGACAGACAACAAAGGACTGATATAAGTAATATATGTCATAAAACAAACACTTTGACGAATTACTCATCGGACATAAGACATATTCAATGCGGGGTGCCCCAAGGAAGTGTTTTGGGGCCATTACTGTTTTTAATATATATTAATGACTTTCCAACAGTAACAACTAATTCTATGACTCTTTTTGCTGATGACAGTACTATTCTTTTTGACAAATGTAACATTAATGACATTCATGACAATATTAATCTGACATTAGAAAATACAATTAATTGGTTAAATGGTAATAATTTAAAATTAAACATTGGCAAGACAAAAGCTATTCAATTTAGGCAGAAACAATCACCCCTAAACTTGAATATAAACTATAAAGATGAAGTTATAGAAGAAGTGCAATGTACAAAGTTTTTAGGTATTTACATTGACAATAAAATGTCATGGAAACAACACATTGATCATGTATGTAAAAAATTAAACAGTTATTCCTTTGCTCTTAGGAATCTTATTAGAGTTGTCAATATTGATACAGCGTTAACATCGTACCATGGAAACGTATCGTCGACTCTTCGCTACGGTATTATATTCTGGGGTAACTCCACCAATGTGGACTGTGTGTTTAGAGCACAAAAACGGTGCGTTAGAGCTATTTCCTGCCTAAAGCAAATAGAGTCGTGCAAACCACTTTTAAAAAAATTAAATCTTCTAACTTTACCATCTATATATATTTACGAAACAGCTCTTTTTGTAAAATGCAATCTACATTTGTTTGAGCATTGCACAAGACAGCGTCACATAGGCAAATTATGCATTAGACCCTCTAAAACTGCTTTACTTCATAAAAGTGTCTTCTGCATGGGTCCTAAAATATACAATAAGCTTCCACTGAGCTTAAGAAATGAAACTCACTTAAATTTATTTAAAAAGAAATTACGTGCCATCCTGGTTGAAAGGACGTACTATTCGGTGAAGGAATACTTGGAGGAATCTGAAAGCATAGTATATAGAATGGAATAATTAATTAATTACATGTGTGACATAAGCTGTATTATTATTTGAAATTATTTGACATTAGATATTATTATTGTATAACTTAATATTTCTACACCTATTATGGTAGAATATGTATGAACAATGTAATAACATTAAGACCTCGATGTACCATATTCGGAGAAATAAATTCATTCATTCATTCATTCATTCATTATTCTGGGTAAATGAATACATGTAATTTGAATTATTTGAATTACAATTTTGTTTTCCGAACTGCATTTTTTCACAGTCGGCAATTCATCAATTTTCGATAGGGTTGATATGCATTCGCATTATGGTTCTTAAAGTAATTATCATTGTATGCAAATTACGTATTACAAGCGTGTCAGCCCTAAGTATTTATATTGCTTTAACAAAATTGCACGCTTCCGATTATGCTGACTTAGGGCACGTGTAAATGAATTAATGCGATTCAATTAATATAATACTTACAAAAAGAAATGTCATTTTATCGTTATATACTAATGTTGTAAGATCATATTTAATATAACCGCATAATACACGTAATATGGTATATAATTTACTTGGTTTTTGTTAATGTTTTATACATCACCCAGAAGTAATCAACGTTAGTATACTCGTAACAGTACCTACCTACCTAGTGGGAAAACAGTGTTCGAGACTTTCGTCTAAAATGTGAGTATTAAACAAATTTATTTATTACCATTTTTCTACGATTTGTTTCTTTGTATTGGTTTGTGTGTGTACCTATTTTTAGATAGCATTCCATCGAGCTCGGTCCGTACGAGAGCGAGTTGAATCGACAGCAACTTCTCGGTGAAGTTAAAATCAGCGTACGTACGTAAAACATACGTTCATTTTAAACATCGCCTGCGAATTACTGTCGAATCAAATCGCTGTAGTAGGGGACCGAGCTTTAGATAGCTTCCTTCCTTACACAAGTGGCAATTCGTTGACTGGCGTATCATTGTAGAATAGATTGATAAATATGCGGGATTGGCTTGACGCATATTTGGACATTAATTATGTCAGTCGTCAACGCTTGTCAATCCCATACATTGATCAACGTATTCTACAATACGCTACAAACTAAGATTTTTTTTGTATACCACTTAGGTGGCAGACAAGCACAAGGCCCTCCTGATAGAAAGCGGTAAACTCAGATAAAGCAAAAAAATAATTAAAAAACGTTTTTTCCCACCCTAGAGAAAAACTCATAGTAATTTCATTCCCTCCCGGCGAGAATGAACTTCATCTGCTAGGAACAATTTTACATAATAAAAAAAAAGATTAAATAAGAAAAACTGCGGCCTTACGAATTTATAAACAGCCAGTGTGAATAATACAATATACCTACCATTTTTATTTCTGCTTATATTAAGTACATAAGCGGAATAGCATGCAGTAGTGACACGGTAAGTATGGACCATTTTTAATTAAAAAAAAATGAGAGATAGATACTAACTCTGTGGACTGTACCGAAATTAAAAAAACTCGGTTTTGTAGACTAAAATTCGTTACAATGAGTTTAAGCGAACTCCAGACTCGTTTAGAAAAATTTTCACACAGCATCCTTAATATTATATCATCCTCAATAATATATCCTGGTCTTGCATAATTTACGTACTTAACTTAAATAATTAATACATTATTAGAATAAAATCAGAAATGTATGTGGCCATAATTTAAGCCAGGATAATCGCCGGGAGGGAATGAAATAACTATGAGTTTTTCTCTAGGGTGAGAAAAACGTTTTTTTAATGTTTTTTTTTATTTTGTAAAATTGTTCCTAGCAGACGACGTAACCACAAGTTCTATTTTTAAAGTTTATTCCCGCCCTAGGGAGGGAGCAGATACACCAACACTACCAACAACTACAAGGAGCTGTGGAGAATTGAGAGGCGAAATGGGGAATAAACACTCGGTACTGTAACGGACTGCAGTCGTTAAGTGGAAGTAGTTCACAATTAGATGGGTAGATGGAGCTAAAATTCAAAATTCAAAAAAATGGGTGTGGTATTTAAGAGGGTTGTTAGATGGCGCTGCGATTGAGCCATTTCCTTTATTGTAAATAAATTAAATTCCATGTTTGTCTTATTGGTAGCGAAATAACGTAAGATTATCCGTAAAAAAAATTGAAATAAGATTTAACATCAACTGCTACTGATCCTGCGGTTGATGTAACCAGGAATCTCTATTGGCTGCATGTTCTGTGATATTGCACTAGTCGCGAATTCTAAAATATTAGTATACGAATAATTAACTGGAAAATTAGTTAGACATTATCTTGGATTATTCTTATTCCAATCATATGAATTAAGGAGTTTTTATAAAAAAGGAGCAAATTCGCTGAGGCGGCTTGCCGGAAATAGCTCACGATTGGATGAAGGATGATGTGTAGTTCTAGAAACGGCGAGGTTAGTTTAGAGAAGGGAGACCTCGCCTTTAAAAGATGGGTCTTCTGGAGGCGGGGGGGACTTTTTTTCGTCATTCATTCGATCCAGATAGCTAAAAGGGGTACGGCTCGGCGGACTGTCTTTGTAAGTTATATATTTCTATCGTTGTAAAGAAATAGTGTTAAATTCCTTTTGTGAATTATATGAAATTGTTGCCGGTGTTGTGTAATAAACGAATTACTAGCTATCTTTGTTTAACGCGAACAGTTTAGAGTTTTTCCAATGTACCGCCGAGAGTTTTATAATTCTGTAAAAATTATAAATTGTCGAAATTTATTGTAAACCTTGGGGTGTGGGGTAGTTCTCGCGTCGAATATTGGGATGGGTCGCGATCGGATCAGGACCTGGGGCCTTTGCGAAAATGAAGACACCTTACATTGGGCAGGGATAGTACGTGTAAATGTATGCGTATTATTACTGTCTTGTGCTGTTGAGTCTGGCAGTGCATTCGTAAAGTCCTTACGGTCGTTTTATCATCTTTATTATGTTGAAATTGTTGAAATTAATTGTAAATCTTGATTTTGTGTGTGGTTGGGCGTGATACGTACAAGGGTGCGCGATTAAGATTTGTTACAACTAGGGCGTGGGGTAGGCTAGTTCTCGCGTCGAATATTGGGATGGGTCGCGATCGGAGCAGGACTTAGGGCCTTTACGAAAATGAAGACACCTTACATTGGGCAGGGATAGTACGTGTAAATGTATGCGTATTATTACTGTCTTGTGCTGTTGAGTCTGGCAGTGCATTCGTAAAGTCATTGCTGTCGTTTTATCATCTTTTGTTATGTTAGTAGTTGAGGGTAGCACTGCGGTGTTTTAGCTAGTTCTCCCGTAGGAAACCCATGGCGATGTGCCTGGTTATGGAGGGATACCTAACGGTGGCAACAACTCCATATTTATCTGAATAGCTAGGGGCCGGTAACCTTTGAAGCGGGCGGCATTCCGATTTTACCTGTGGAAACGGGATCGGAAAAGCTTCCTGAATGTGGGTGACTGTTTGTTCTGTGATGGGTAGGTACCGTCGAAGTGGAACCGTCCAATTGGGCCTGGATCAGAACTTACAGAGCTCGCAGTTCAGTCTTATATATCTATTTATATATACACTAACTATTATCTCGTTAGGGTTTCAGTTCACATCCCTGAGCTTCGGCTCGTGGACTGGAGCAAGCACACAGTTATGAGGATAGGCCAGTCAAGCCTAACTAGCTTGCACCCATAGCAGAGCAGGAGTGTTGATGGAATACCATCAATACATGATAGGCTCACAACACACCACACGTTTAAATGTAAATAAGGTGACGTTACACCTAGTTTGGTTGAACAGAAGTTCTAAGTTGGGGGTAGAGTAGGCACTCACACAATGGGAATAGGTTAGGAAGTGTATTAGTAAGGACTAGTATTGTAACGGTTCTGAGCTAATCGGACCTTTGCTTGGTGATGTGACATATCATTCCTTGGTGATGCTTGTGATTGATTTAGTTAAGGTTTTTCGTGCATTAATGCCGTGGTGAAATCGTGATTTGAGTAAATTGTATACGAGCTATCGTGTTGTATATTTTAGTAGGCGTTCGTTGTATTCGGATTAGACCTATAAGCGAGCCGTCGTTGGACCGCGTTGCTAATGTTCTTCTTGCCTAGCAACTGACTTAGTATGGTCTCAATGAAACTCAGATTGGTGGCATAACATATTTTAAATCCACCCACATCATAATTAATCAAATTCGTAATGGAAATTATTCCGAAATGAGAAGTTTGTTTGACTGATCTACCAATTGACTTTGAATAAAATACTATGCTATAAATAATACTTATTACTCGGAGCGTCGTAGCCGAGGAATCATTTTGGCGAGGTACATCTAGCTCACCTTAGCAGAGCGCTTTCCTAATTTGGAACCTGTATCGAACCTTAATTGATTTGGGCAATTGACCCTAGATATGGCTGTCTTCTACACCAGGGACACTATATCGATCTCGTTTATGCACGTGACAAGTATGAGTCAGTTCTGACATGTTAAAGATCCTATTTTGGACACAGAATCTCATTTGATGGATTGGTCATCAGACCGCGCTACGACATGAAACTATTCATTGAATCTGTACTAGTCATACTATGTTTTGACAATATTGTGAAAGAAATAATCTTATTTTGAATTAGAATTAATTGGCAACGCCTTTCTAATTCAAGTCTAATTAGACGTATACATTTGTCTGGATTCAGATATTGGGGGAGGGAAAATGCGAGTCGGCTATCCTACTCTCTAAAGGCGCGTAAGTTCCATTTGGGCTACGTGCTTACAAAAGGATAGAGGGGGGATATTTAAAGTTGGTAGTATCCCACTGCACACGGCGATTGGTGGAGCCTGTGTCAACGGGGAAACAAAAACTAACAAATTCAAAGTATGTGTCAACGGGGAAACAAAAACTAACAAATTCAAAGTATGTGTCAACGGGGAAACAAAAACTAACAAATTCAAAGTATGTGTCAACGGGGAAACAAAAACTAACAAATTCAAAGTATGTGTCAACGGGGAAACAAAAACTAACAAATTCAATGTATACGCCAACGGGGAAACAAAAACTAACAAATTCAAAGTATATGCCTATGGGGAGCAAAAGTTATTCGGGTTGTTTGCCACAGTAGTAGTAATTAGGGCAGCGTTAGGCTTGCAACACTAAGTCGACAATGTAAAAGGTTAGATCAATAAAGTTATTCGGGTTGTTTGCCACAGTAGTAGTAATTAGGGCAGTGTTAGGCTTGCAACACTAAGTCGACAATGTAAAAGGTTAGATCAATAAAGTTATTCGGGTTGTTTGCCACAGTAGTAGTGATTAGGGCAGTGTTAGGCTTGCAACACTAAGTCGACAATGTAAAAGGTTAGATCAATAAAGTTATTCGGATTGTTTGCCACAGTAGTAGTAATTAGGGCAGTGTTAGGCTTGCAACACTAAGTCGACAATGTAAAAAGTTAGATCAATAAAGTTATTCGGGTTGTTTGCCACAGTAGTAGTGATTAGGGCAGTGTTAGGCTTGCAACACTAAGTCGACAATGTAAAAAGTTAGATCAATAAAGTTATTCGGGTTGTTTGCCACAGTAGTAGTAATTAGGGCAGTGTTAGGATCTAGTACGGTTGTAGGTTGCTTGTGAGAAAATTATTTGTGAGAGACTCATTCATTGAGAAATTGTTGTACCTTAACATAAATCAGTTAAAGTAAGTGGGGGTAGAATTAAGTAATTGTATAGTAATGTTTCATTATATAAATACCAGCATTCCTAGAACTCTATAGGATCCGGGATATGCGGGCTCATCTAGGGTCTCCTCTGACCATTATACGATCATTGGCCAAAGTAGAATTAACAATATAGACGATTTATTTGGTGTGGTGAAATGCCGCGGGTATGACCACCGCTTTATTACGTATTGGTGCTGTGACGCAGGATCACGGTACAATTTGCTGCCGCTGACCAGGACTACTATGGTTAAGGCAGTGTTTATTACAATTTGGTCCCGCGTGACCAGGACATTACATCTTGGTGACGTGATATAGGACCGGGGTGATTACAATTTGGGGCCGTAAGCCAGGATTACACGTTAAAATTTGATGACGTGGATCAAGACTACACACTACAAGTTAATGCCTGGTGGCCAGGACGACACCACAATTTGGTGTCGGTAACCAGGATGGTAACATTTTGTCTGCCCGGGGATAGGTTGGAAGGTCAGGCGCCAGTACGATTTGGAGCCGAGACCTGAGATTAGAGTCTGAGACAATTTCGTTGCAGTGTTCGGGATAGACACTATATTCTGACCATCGGTCGTTGGCATTGTGTTTGTTTGTTGTGGGTTAGTTGAGGGTAGGAGTACGGTATGTTGCATACCGTACAATTTGTTGCTGTATTATAGGTAAGGGTCTCTAGGAAATTATGCTGGGGTGAATTTAGTGTAAAATGAAAAATGGTGAGAATAATAAACAATGGGGGGTCGTAAAGTCTGGGTTAGGATGTTATCAGTCGAATTGTTGAGGGGTCGATATTAAGTATCTTATAGACTTGAGTAGGTCGAACTCGGGAGAAACATTTATTGAATTGAAATACCTACACATATCGTTGGAGTGCAACATTGTATGACAGTGAGGCATCCCAACCAACAGTTAACACTATAATGTATTATTTGTTAACTTATCGTGTATATATAGTTCCGGTTATGAGCCGTGAGTCTTAGCCGAAAGTGGTGTTCAGATTTATAAGTTAAAAGGGAGTTTATAGTGATTGTATTGACGAATCGTTACGTGTAGTGTTCTTTGAGTGTTCGATCAGTGATAAATATAGTATGGATAAGCCGAGCAGGAAAAGGCGGGCGCCTGCCCGTTATGGGGAAAACAGGACAAGTGAGCAAGGGACGACTAGTCCTGTAAGGCAAACTACGACGCCCAATGAACCTGTACCTACCACATCTAGGCGTGTGAGACGGACAATTGAAGCTAGAAGGAGACCGGAGGGGAGAAGTGTGAATGTGAACACTTCTTTAGCTAACCTTCGGTATAGGAAGTTGAATCGTACTATAGAAGATTTAGCTGCGAAATTGGAGACGTTAAGGGCTGAGATGAGTGAGGCAAGAGCTTCCCCAGCAGACAGAAGCGGAAGTAGTCGCGAATGGGGGGCAGTGCCCACAGAAGCGTTGTCTGTGGTTAGGGAACAGGCTAATCCGGAATTGAATCAACAACTATATACAGACTCTCCTAGATTAAGGGAAAATGGGGAACCCTCGATCTCCGTAGAGTGTGTCAACTCGGAGTTACCTAGAAACATAAACTACCATGTGAGAAATGTAACGTTCGAGAAGCCCAAGTTCGGAGACAAAGTCGATGTGCATCCGGTGACGTTTTTGGAAGACCTAACAACATATTTGGGAAAGGTCGGTCGGGACGGCAATCAATTAGACTTGATACAAGAATGTCTAGTGGGTGAAGCCAGAGAGTGGGCAAGAGTTTACAAGTGTCGTTGGAGCGTATTGCAAGACTTCAAGGCGGACTTTTTGGCTACCTTCTGGGGAGAAAGCGAACAGAACGAATTACGCCGGTCTATAGTGCATGGAGTTTGGAATAAAGCGGAGTCACCTACTATGTTAGGCCATTTCCTAAGATTGACCGGGAAGGCTCAGATGCTAACTTATAAGTTTTCCGAGAAACAACTGATTGGGGACATAATTAGGCAGTTTCCGAAGTATGTGCAACAGGGATGGTATACGTCCAAGCTGAATAACATCATTGAAACAGCGGAGTTTTTGAGAGGGATGGACGATATAGCTCGGCAAGAGGCTGTATCAACTCCAACCTCTGGCGGCGAGAAGAGGATACCGGAGAAAAGGGCTAAGGATTCTCGTCAGGACTATCGCAGTTGGCCTAAGCCAAGCAAAACTCGACCGTCTGGTGAGCAGGTGGCAACGGTAGTGCAGAGTGATACATCGGCGTTAGCGTCATCCGCAGGTTTAAACTAGTAGAGGCTGGAAGTTCTGTTCCCGATCTAGCCTCAGTCACAGGGAGCGCAGCGTTAGATATGATGATCAAAATGGGTTGGAATCCAGGGCTAGCTTTAGGTAAGGTAGGAAACGGTATTAGGGCGCCGCTAGTGGCGAAGATGACTACTCGTGGTATACGTGAGGGATTGGGTTTTGGAACAGTAGAACCAAAGAGTCTCTTTATCGATAAACAAATAGTTGATGTGATTAAATTAAATATTGAACAGAAACTTTTGAGACAAGGCGATCCTGTGTCGATAGAGGCGGTATTTGATGAAAGGTCTACAGAACGCGATGAGGGAACCTTTAGTTCAGAAGTAATAGTGCATATTTTTGATCATGAGGTTATAGGATTAGTGGATACTGGTTGTGATATAACCAGCATCTCAGAGGAATTCTGGGATGTACTGAGGTCGGATAGGAGTCGCGAAATACCGTGGATGCCGATTAGACCCTTTAAAATTAAGACAGCTGTGGGTCATAGGAGCGGAGAGATTAAGAAAATAGTTCTATTGCCTTTAAAGCTAGGAGAGTGTGTACAAAATATGGGGTTTGTAGTAGTTCCAGGCCTAGTTAATTCGTTGATTTTAGGATTTGATTGGTTAAAGGGGAATGAAGTAACTATCAACACGGGAAAAATAGATAGAGGTTTAGTTCTAGATCAGGCGGGGCAAAGAGAGGTAATACCGTTTTTAGAGCAAGTAAAGGGAGCCGACCTAAGGGAGAGTGAGGAATTAATATCAGCCATGGATAGTTGTAGCGAGTTTAATGATCTAGTCTGGACAAGTCTAGAGACCGGAGTTGCTATAGAGACAGAACAGAGGAATAGCTTGCTAAAATTGTTACATAAATATAAGGGTGTGTTCACTTCGCGTTTAGGGAGAGCGAACTGCTATCAGCACGAGATAGTGATGTGTTCAGATGTACCTATTGTTAAGAAAAATTATCCGGTGCCATATGCTTATAGGGGGAGAGTAGAAGAAAAGCTAAGGGAAATGGAAGATTTGGGGATAGTTAGTCGATCTGCAACTCCTTATTGTAGTCCATTGACTTTTACGATTAAGCGAGATGATTCGATTAGAGTGTTATTAGACGCTAGAGAGATAAATAAATATATGGTGGCAGAAACGGAGAAACCACCACTACAGATTGATGTCATGAATTCCTTCCATGGGGCTAACTATATAAGTGTAGTAGATTTGAATAATGCTTATTTCTAAATACCTATTACGCAGAATAGTAAAAAATATACGGGGTTCACCTTCAATGGGAAGTCCTACGTTTATAATGTGTTGCTCCAAGGGTTGAAAACGTCCGTGGGAAGTTTTAGTAGGGCCATGGATATAATATTAGGACATGAGGTCAGGGAATTTTGTGTTAATTATTTAGATGACCTAGCGATAATAACGACAGGGTCATTCACACAACATTTGGAACATTTGGACATAGTCTTAGGTAAATTGCAAAAGGCAGGTTTAACGTGTAATTTAAAGAAATGTGAGTTTTGTTGTAAGGAAGTGAGGATGTTGGGTTACATCATCTCTACTCAGGGATTACACACTGACCCAGATAAGGTTAAAGCTATACAAGAGTTTCCGATACCTAGAAGGATAAAGCATGTGAGGGCATTTTTGGGGTTATGTAATTTTTATAGGAAGTTTATACCTAACTTTAATATTCAAGCGCAACCATTATATAATTTGTTGAAGAAGGGTAAAGGCTGGGGTTGGGGTCAACTCGAACAAAGGGCGTTCGAACAAATTAAAGCTTTGTTCTTAGAAACTATCCAATTGCATCATCCGGATTTTACTAAACCTTTCTATTTGCAAACGGATTGTTCTAAGGTGGGATTAGCAGGGGTTTTATATCAGGTAGGCGATGATGATCAGCAGAGGGTGCTGGGGTTTTATAGTAAGGCATTAAGGGGGGCTCAATTAAATTGGACAGTGACTGAACAGGAGTTCTATTCAGTAATCTGTTGTTTAGAGAAATTCGAAACGTATCTGAGGGGAGCTAGGGTAGTTATTAGGACGGATCATAAGGCTTTGGCATTTGTCAAGACGTGGAGGTTATATAACGCTAAGGTAACTCGGTGGATTAACTATTTAGAGAATTTTCAGTATGAAATACAACATATTAAAGGGAGAGATAATGTGGTCGCGGACGTATTGTCGCGCTATCCTCCTAAAGGGGAACTTTTGCAGGAAGAAAAGGTTAGGTCACCGAGCATCCTATATATGGAAGCGCAACGAAATAAAGAATTACTGAACCAATTAAAACTACTACCTGAATTACAAAGGGCTGATGTAGAGATAAGTAGGTTAATTAATCAGATAAGTACGGCCAGCACAAGAGGAGAGTTAGCGGGTTTGGCGAGTAGGTGTAGATTGATTAATGACGTTTTGTATATAGATAAGGGGGGTGAAAGGGGACAAGTCATTTTCTTACCAAATGTCCTTAGGGAAGGATTAGTTAGGCAAGTACATCTCGAAATGGGTCATCAGGGAGGTTACAAGGTGATAAAGTATATAAGGGATCGGTTTTATTGGAAAGGATTAACTAAGGGTGTGAAACGTTTAGTGAGGACTTGTGACGTATGTCAGTTAACAAAGCATTCTAATTCAAACAAAGTAGGCCCATGCTGTTCAATAATTACAAGAGATATTGGCGATTTAGTGATGGTAGATATATACGGGCCTCTCCCTACGGGTAAATTTGGAATGAATTATATACTCGTTCTACAGGATTCGTTTAGTAAGTTTGTCAAATTTTTTGAGCTTAAGAAGGCAACGGCGGTGGCAGTGTTTAATAAGGCAAAGAGGTTTTTCGACATAATAAAGCCGAAGGCGATAATGTCGGATAATGGGACCCAGTTCACTAGTCGAGTGTGGAAAGAGGGCATGGAAACGTTGGGGGTTAGAGTGGTATACACTACGGTTAGGAACCCACGACCAAATACAGTAGAGCGAGTCAACAGGGAGTTAGGGCGTTTGTTTAGGACATATAATAGCACGAATCACAAAGGATGGGTAAAGACTCTTCCCAAGTTGGAGGAGCTATATAATAACACTTATCATGAAAGCACAGGATTTACCCCTTGTGAGATAATGTACGGAACTTCGACGAGGTTGTCGTTTGACGAGATTATAGGTAGGAGTAATGGAGAGCTAGACGTACAGAAAGTCAGGGAGATAGCGCGTAAGAATCTACAAGAGGCTGGGGAAAAACGGAAGGCGAAGTTTAATGGTAGATATCGGTTGATTGAATATCAGGTCGGCGATTTAGTAAAAATTAGGAAGTTAAATAAATCTAGCGCGAAATTAAAGGTAACCAAGAAGTTTGAGGCGTTGTATGAAGGTCCATACGTAGTGGCGGGAAATCCTTACCAAAATGTGTACATTTTGTTAGACCCCCAAACTAATGAGGTTCGGGGGAAGTTCAATACTATACATCTGTCTAGATATTATACGCAGTAGGCTGGGGCTGGATCGGGAAGAGAAGAGAAGGTTCGTGAACTTAAGCTTGAATTGTTGATTAGATTTTGCAATTACTTTACTTAGTATGTAAGAATTTGTAGATTTAAGTAATGTAGTTAGTTAAGTAGAACTAGTAAGTAGGATTGATTTAAAATTATATTCAATTAATAATTTAGATCTGTTCTGAGGATAAATATATATAAAAAAAAAAAAAAAAAAAAAAAAATGTGATCAATAAATTTGGTGGATAGGGTGAAGCCCATCTGATAGTATGAGCAGTAGTCCATCATGTGAATGAGTTGATCATAGTAATTTTCACTTAGTTTCACATTAGTCACTTTCACCCTAAATTGTTAACGAAATATATTCTCATCCCGTCAGATGGTGGGGAGCAGGGTGGCTTTACCAAAAAAAAAAAAAAATTTAATTAAATATTACAAAAGGAAAAAATTGTAGTAAGGTTCGTTATAGTTCGACTTTAAGACTTAATCAAAATTTATCAATTTGCCACGCGTGGTGTGCAATAGAGGGGGATACTGAAATCCGCTTTTCCTTGCAAAAGCTGGAGCATTCCTAAAATTACGAAACAATAACCATGCGTTTGTATCGGGTGCTGATTGGTTGGTAGTCTGAATGACCATGGAAGTTGGTTATGTTAGAGCGAAAGGAATATTCACGTTAAGGAATGGTCATGGAATGGTTGTATGTTGAATGAGTACTTGTTTAAATTCGGTGTGAAGGGCCTTCCCAACCAGCACTATGGGGAGTAGAATCGCGAGGCTTGGTTATAGTCTAGTCATTCTGCATGCACCTCAATCGGAATTATGAAGGATTGCTAAGAGTTAGGATAATAGACGGGCTCGAGATTGATGAATCCGAGGTCTAAGCATACCGTTAAGGTACCTTCACACTTCCTCAACTATACAGTTAGGTTATAACGAGCTACACTGTACATGCGCCATTTTCGGGGCAAATGCTTTTGGGTTTCGAGCTAAGTGGGGTGGACCGTTTGCACCTACTATGTTTGACGGCTGTTAAGGGGTGACTTTATTATTGGGGGATGGGGTAATTGGTTGTGGAAGAACGTAAGATAGGTTCGCTCCACAAACTTTTACTCTGAGTCGCTAGGACTGAGCTTGCCTCACAACCAGGCTTTCCTTGCTTTAGACTGTCATGTCCTGGTTCGAGGAGATAGTTTGTGTTGCGGGACTACTATCAAGCTTGGTATCGGGACTGAGAAGTGGTTTGTCTTGATATGGTTAAACTGCACAGACACTTAATGTGTGGGATGACTGGATTCTAGCTAAGCGGGAAATATACAAAAAAAAAGGGGGCCTGTGGGTAAAGAAGTATCTTCACCTCGATTTGCAGCCCGTGTGAGGTTTAAATCAGGTTGTCTTTTATTGTTCTGTATTAAAATTAGTAGAATCTTTATTCCGGTCATAAAAAAAAAAAAAAAAAAAAAAAAAAAAAAAAAAGAGAATGTACCTTCATAAAGATTCGGGGGTCGGGATGTAACGGACTGCAGTCGTTAAGTGGAAGTAGTTCACAATTAGATGGGTAGATGGAGCTAAAATTCAAAATTCAAAAAAATGGGTGTGGTATTTAAGAGGGTTGTTAGATGGCGCTGCGATTGAGCCATTTCCTTTATTGTAAATAAATTAAATTCCATGTTTGTCTTATTGGTAGCGAAATAACGTAAGATTATCCGTAAAAAAAATTGAAATAAGATTTAACATCAACTGCTACTGATCCTGCGGTTGATGTAACCAGGAATCTCTATTGGCTGCATGTTCTGTGATATTGCACTAGTCGCGAATTCTAAAATATTAGTATACGAATAATTAACTGGAAAATTAGTTAGACATTATCTTGGATTATTCTTATTCCAATCATATGAATTAAGGAGTTTTTATAAAAAAGGAGCAAATTCGCTGAGGCGGCTTGCCGGAAATAGCTCACGATTGGATGAAGGATGATGTGTAGTTCTAGAAACGGCGAGGTTAGTTTAGAGAAGGGAGACCTCGCCTTTAAAAGATGGGTCTTCTGGAGGCGGGGGGGACTTTTTTTCGTCATTCATTCGATCCAGATAGCTAAAAGGGGTACGGCTCGGCGGACTGTCTTTGTAAGTTATATATTTCTATCGTTGTAAAGAAATAGTGTTAAATTCCTTTTGTGAATTATATGAAATTGTTGCCGGTGTTGTGTAATAAACGAATTACTAGCTATCTTTGTTTAACGCGAACAGTTTAGAGTTTTTCCAATGTACCGCCGAGAGTTTTATAATTCTGTAAAAATTATAAATTGTCGAAATTTATTGTAAACCTTGGGGTGTGGGGTAGTTCTCGCGTCGAATATTGGGATGGGTCGCGATCGGATCAGGACCTGGGGCCTTTGCGAAAATGAAGACACCTTACATTGGGCAGGGATAGTACGTGTAAATGTATGCGTATTATTACTGTCTTGTGCTGTTGAGTCTGGCAGTGCATTCGTAAAGTCCTTACGGTCGTTTTATCATCTTTATTATGTTGAAATTGTTGAAATTAATTGTAAATCTTGATTTTGTGTGTGGTTGGGCGTGATACGTACAAGGGTGCGCGATTAAGATTTGTTACAACTAGGGCGTGGGGTAGGCTAGTTCTCGCGTCGAATATTGGGATGGGTCGCGATCGGAGCAGGACTTAGGGCCTTTACGAAAATGAAGACACCTTACATTGGGCAGGGATAGTACGTGTAAATGTATGCGTATTATTACTGTCTTGTGCTGTTGAGTCTGGCAGTGCATTCGTAAAGTCATTGCTGTCGTTTTATCATCTTTTGTTATGTTAGTAGTTGAGGGTAGCACTGCGGTGTTTTAGCTAGTTCTCCCGTAGGAAACCCATGGCGATGTGCCTGGTTATGGAGGGATACCTAACGGTGGCAACAACTCCATATTTATCTGAATAGCTAGGGGCCGGTAACCTTTGAAGCGGGCGGCATTCCGATTTTACCTGTGGAAACGGGATCGGAAAAGCTTCCTGAATGTGGGTGACTGTTTGTTCTGTGATGGGTAGGTACCGTCGAAGTGGAACCGTCCAATTGGGCCTGGATCAGAACTTACAGAGCTCGCAGTTCAGTCTTATATATCTATTTATATATACACTAACTATTATCTCGTTAGGGTTTCAGTTCACATCCCTGAGCTTCGGCTCGTGGACTGGAGCAAGCACACAGTTATGAGGATAGGCCAGTCAAGCCTAACTAGCTTGCACCCATAGCAGAGCAGGAGTGTTGATGGAATACCATCAATACATGATAGGCTCACAACACACCACACGTTTAAATGTAAATAAGGTGACGTTACACCTAGTTTGGTTGAACAGAAGTTCTAAGTTGGGGGTAGAGTAGGCACTCACACAATGGGAATAGGTTAGGAAGTGTATTAGTAAGGACTAGTATTGTAACGGTTCTGAGCTAATCGGACCTTTGCTTGGTGATGTGACATATCATTCCTTGGTGATGCTTGTGATTGATTTAGTTAAGGTTTTTCGTGCATTAATGCCGTGGTGAAATCGTGATTTGAGTAAATTGTATACGAGCTATCGTGTTGTATATTTTAGTAGGCGTTCGTTGTATTCGGATTAGACCTATAAGCGAGCCGTCGTTGGACCGCGTTGCTAATGTTCTTCTTGCCTAGCAACTGACTTAGTATGGTCTCAATGAAACTCAGATTGGTGGCATAACATATTTTAAATCCACCCACATCATAATTAATCAAATTCGTAATGGAAATTATTCCGAAATGAGAAGTTTGTTTGACTGATCTACCAATTGACTTTGAATAAAATACTATGCTATAAATAATACTTATTACTCGGAGCGTCGTAGCCGAGGAATCATTTTGGCGAGGTACATCTAGCTCACCTTAGCAGAGCGCTTTCCTAATTTGGAACCTGTATCGAACCTTAATTGATTTGGGCAATTGACCCTAGATATGGCTGTCTTCTACACCAGGGACACTATATCGATCTCGTTTATGCACGTGACAAGTATGAGTCAGTTCTGACATGTTAAAGATCCTATTTTGGACACAGAATCTCATTTGATGGATTGGTCATCAGACCGCGCTACGACATGAAACTATTCATTGAATCTGTACTAGTCATACTATGTTTTGACAATATTGTGAAAGAAATAATCTTATTTTGAATTAGAATTAATTGGCAACGCCTTTCTAATTCAAGTCTAATTAGACGTATACATTTGTCTGGATTCAGATATTGGGGGAGGGAAAATGCGAGTCGGCTATCCTACTCTCTAAAGGCGCGTAAGTTCCATTTGGGCTACGTGCTTACAAAAGGATAGAGGGGGGATATTTAAAGTTGGTAGTATCCCACTGCACACGGCGATTGGTGGAGCCTGTGTCAACGGGGAAACAAAAACTAACAAATTCAAAGTATGTGTCAACGGGGAAACAAAAACTAACAAATTCAAAGTATGTGTCAACGGGGAAACAAAAACTAACAAATTCAAAGTATGTGTCAACGGGGAAACAAAAACTAACAAATTCAAAGTATGTGTCAACGGGGAAACAAAAACTAACAAATTCAATGTATACGCCAACGGGGAAACAAAAACTAACAAATTCAAAGTATATGCCTATGGGGAGCAAAAGTTATTCGGGTTGTTTGCCACAGTAGTAGTAATTAGGGCAGCGTTAGGCTTGCAACACTAAGTCGACAATGTAAAAGGTTAGATCAATAAAGTTATTCGGGTTGTTTGCCACAGTAGTAGTAATTAGGGCAGTGTTAGGCTTGCAACACTAAGTCGACAATGTAAAAGGTTAGATCAATAAAGTTATTCGGGTTGTTTGCCACAGTAGTAGTGATTAGGGCAGTGTTAGGCTTGCAACACTAAGTCGACAATGTAAAAGGTTAGATCAATAAAGTTATTCGGATTGTTTGCCACAGTAGTAGTAATTAGGGCAGTGTTAGGCTTGCAACACTAAGTCGACAATGTAAAAAGTTAGATCAATAAAGTTATTCGGGTTGTTTGCCACAGTAGTAGTGATTAGGGCAGTGTTAGGCTTGCAACACTAAGTCGACAATGTAAAAAGTTAGATCAATAAAGTTATTCGGGTTGTTTGCCACAGTAGTAGTAATTAGGGCAGTGTTAGGATCTAGTACGGTTGTAGGTTGCTTGTGAGAAAATTATTTGTGAGAGACTCATTCATTGAGAAATTGTTGTACCTTAACATAAATCAGTTAAAGTAAGTGGGGGTAGAATTAAGTAATTGTATAGTAATGTTTCATTATATAAATACCAGCATTCCTAGAACTCTATAGGATCCGGGATATGCGGGCTCATCTAGGGTCTCCTCTGACCATTATACGATCATTGGCCAAAGTAGAATTAACAATATAGACGATTTATTTGGTGTGGTGAAATGCCGCGGGTATGACCACCGCTTTATTACGTATTGGTGCTGTGACGCAGGATCACGGTACAATTTGCTGCCGCTGACCAGGACTACTATGGTTAAGGCAGTGTTTATTACAATTTGGTCCCGCGTGACCAGGACATTACATCTTGGTGACGTGATATAGGACCGGGGTGATTACAGTACGGTGTAGGTGGAACCCCTAATGCGACTAATTATAGTCACGTAGATACTCAGAGAGAAAACAGATTTTGTACAGATTAAGCATAACATAGCGCTGGTTTTATAGACTAGATAAACAGTGCTATGTAGTGACAACATCGCTGACATTAGGTACTGGAGACGGCTCCTCCTTATACTTCAGGATGTCTTTGATATGGTACACACCAAGATCCTTACCGTCTAAATCTGACAGCCGATATAACAGAGGGGATTGCTTGGCGGTTACCACACATTTAAGGAACTTAGGGGCTAACTTGGAAGTGAAGTTCTTTGCTTTGTTTGACAGGTAGAACGTGCGTTTGTACACGATTTGTCCTACTTTCAGCTCCACATGCCTTTTTCTGAGGTTGTAATACTTTTCATTACGCTGGTGGGCAACGTTCAAGTGTTTCCTCACCTGGTCGTAGATACGTTGTATTTCTCTCAGTTTGACACCAAAGGCTGATGGATCGTCCACAGCGACAGAAGCCGGGTGGCACGCAATGTCTGACTGCCTGTATAGAACTCCATCTCCAATGAACTCCCTACCATGCACCAGAAAGTAAGGAGTAAAACGAGTTGCTTCGTTCACTGCGGTGTTCAGAGCGCACTGTACTTCAACCAAGAACGAGTCCCATGCTTTGTGTTGTGACTTCACATAGCATGAGATCGCTTGGACAACATTGCGAATAGCTCTTTCCGCCTGATTAGTCTGGGCATGATACCTAGGGTTATAATATATATTGGGTACATTATATTTAGTTAATAAATCTTTAAAAGGCTTACTTACAAACTGAGGACCATTATCCATGTAAATAGTTTTACATACTCCATGCACAAGAAATACACTCTTCTCTATGAATCTCGCGACCACAGCCCCTGTGGCAACCCAAATAGGGCACAACATGACGTATTTACTAAAATAGTCGGAGACCACGATCAGGTGCACGTTTCTATTGCTTGAAGTAGGAAAGGGACCAAGTAGATCGACAGAGATAGCTTCGAAAGGCTTCGACACCCGCTTCGGGCTACCCATGAGGCCAGGACGAGACGTGTTTACGGGTTTGTACTGCTTACAGATTTCACACTTCTCGACATATTGTTTGACGTCCTCGTACATTTTGGGCCAATAATAATTTAGGGCTAACGTTTTGTGTGTCTTCCAAACACCACCATGAGCACTAAGTGTGTCATCATGGTACTTAGAGAGCAGGGACAGGCGATCCTCCTGGGGTACCACCAACTTCCAGTCAAAATCTGAAGTCAGAGAATATTTATTCTTAGAAAATCTATATAAAAGGTTGTCACGAATGTCAAAATTTGGCAACTTCCTAGGGTTCTTCCGCACACTGTTCACGGTGTGGACATACCAAGGGTCTTTAGAGGAGGCAGCATCTAGCGAATCAATCGTTATACGAGAAAGAGCATCACGTACAACGTGATCCTTACCCTTCCGATGTTCAATGTCAAAATCGAATTAACTTAGCCTCATGCTCCAACGCGCTAAACGGCCTGTAGGGTTTTTTAGCTTATGGAACCACAGTAAGGAGGAGTGATCCGTGACGACTGTACACCTCTGGCCTTCGACGTACTGTCTGAATTGTTCCAAGGCGAAAATCACGGCCAGAAGTTCCCGCTCAGTTGTGCTGTAGTTCACCTCGTTCTTGTTGAGAGAACGGCTGCAGTAGGCGATAGGGTGTTCAACTCCATCGTGAGTTTGTGTCAGCACAGCAGCAACTGAAAATGCGGATGCATCACTGAGAATACGGAAAGGCAACTCAAAATTAGGCATCTTCAATATAGGGGCAGAGACCAAAGCTGACTTGAGAAGATTGAAGGACTGTTCAGCTTCAGGAGTCCATTCAAACTTAACATTCTTAGACGTTAGCTTACACAGAGGTTTACTAATCTTAGAGAAATTATTGACAAAACGACGATACCAACCGGCCATTCCCAGAAACCTCTTTTTTTTTTTTTTTTTTTTTTATGCCACTTAGGTGGTAGACAAGCACACGGCCCACCTGATGGGAAGTGGTTACCGTGGCCTATGGACGTTTGCAACACCAGGGGCATCACAATCGTGCTACCGACCCTGTAGATACCTTCTAATACCCTTCTTGAAGAACCCCATATTGTAGTCGCTTGGGAAAACCACGGCAGGAAGTTCATTCCACAACCTGAGCGTGCGTGGGATGAAGTTCCTTTCAAAACGCACGGTGCGCACCATTTCCGGTCGCAGTGTGTGAGGATGAATTCCCTGCCTATGGCGAGTGGTGCGATGATAGAATGCAGCGGTGGGCATCATGTCAAACAATTCATCTGAGCACAAACCATTGTATAGGCGGTAGAACACACACAGCGAGGCAAAGTCCCTTCTGAGGCTGAGAGGTTCCACATCACCTGTGAGTATGGGATTGTCGACGAGCCTCAACGCCCGTCTTTGCAATGAGTCGAAGGGGCCAAGCTGGTATGCAGGCGCTCCGGCAAAAAGGTGACAGCAGTACTCCATGTGGGGCCGAATTTGTGCCTTATAAAGCAGAAGTCGTTGCCCCGCAGTGAAGTACTGCTTCGCCCTGTTGAGCACTCCAAGTTTTTTTCTTAACCTTAACCTCCTTTGGGTTAGTAGGGGTGGGATAGTTGAGAATAACCTCAACTTTACCCGGGTCAGTCCGAAGGCCGTGTTTGTCTACACAATACCCCAGGTATTTGAGTTCACTCCGACAAAAATGAGACTTTTTCATGTTAATAGTTAGGCCAGCATCCTTGAGTCGCTGATAGACTCTATGTAAGAGCTCTACATGCTCCTCAAAGGTACTGGACATACAGACTATGTCGTCCTGAAACGCAAATACCCTATTGTCGAACTCAGGACCAAACAGACGGTCCATTAGGCGCTGCATCGTGGCGGCAGCTCCAACGAGTCCAAAACACATGGTATTGTAGTGAAACAGCCCCCTCCGGGGAACTGTAAAGGCAGTTTTCTCGGCGGACTGCAGAGAGTCGAACGGAATCTGCCAGTAGGCCGCACTCAGATCTACAGAGGATGAATATTTAGCATTATTCAGATGGTCCAAGATTTGATTAATGTACGGTAAGGGGTATGCATCACTTTTTGACACAGAGTTGAGCTTGCGAGAGTCCAAGCACAACCTGAGTTCGCCGTTCGCCTTCTCTACCATGACCACTGGAGAATTCCATGCGGACTGAGACGGGGACACTACTCCCATCTCTAGCATTCGGTCCAACTCGGCTTCCAGGGCTCTCTGTTTGAGAGGAGAGAGCGGGTAGTAACGCTGTTTGATCGGCTTACTGTCACCAGTGTCAATGACATGATGTTCGAGTGTAGTCCAACCTAAGCCCACCTTATCCGTGTTCAAAGAGTCAAACTTTTCAATGATCTCGTTGATTACACCCCTTTGTTTAGTAGTCAGGTTGCTGTAATCCTCGAGGCCACTGTTAAGAGACACAGACTCGATAGGATTATTGTCACTAAAACCATCAAGACTAATATTTTGTGAAATTAGTTTATCACGTAACTTAAATTGCTGCCAAAAATCCACTCCAAATATCATGGAGGTGGTGATTCCCGGGACAACATAGAATTTGATAACTCAGATAACCGAATTGTACTCAATAGGGAAGGAAATACAACCCAGACATTGCAAATATGAGCTGTCGGCAGTTGTAATACGAAAAGCAGGGTTGATACTTTCAAGATCAAAACCCAGTTCCAAGAAGATACGGTGCGCTCCCTTTCCTAGTATAGAGCAAGAGGCACCGGAATCCAGAAGGCCTAAGACATTTAAATTTAATACTTTAACAACTAGATACGGTCTAACATCGTTATCCCGTTTAGTAAACAGGACCCTATCAGAAATAGACTCAGATACAGAGTGATGTATAGAGTTCACAATAAGGCCCTGGCCTACGAGTTTTTTTGGCTTACCAGTACATTTTGAGCAGTCTGGTGTCTTGACTCCTTTGAGACCGCACCGGAAGCACACCAACTCCCTTGACTGGGTGCAGCTGTATGCAGCGTGCCCGCCTTCGCCACACCGAAAGCATTTGCGTTCGTTGGAGGTAGATGGCATCTCAACTGCAGACACCTGCTTAGTGGGCTTTTGCACGCCTTTGGTCTTGTGCTGGTGTAAATCAGACGAGATCTCAAATTTATCCTGAACGGGCTCACGGAAAGCGTCCGCCCTTGTACGCGCAAGCTCCAGACGCTTATCTAGACGTCTCAGATCATCAATAGAGTTAACATCATGCAAGGCCAATTCCTTCATGTAGTCTGGTCTGATGTTGTGCATGAGAATGTCCAGCTGTTCTTCACTGGGCATTTTACAAGACAACCTTGAGAACATAGCCTGCATCGTACATATATAGCTAACCAAGGACTCAGAGCGGGATTGGCTACGCTGTCTAATCTCATTTCTGAGACGATAATCATAGTCAGGAATATCGAATGTATCTCTAAGCTCACTAATAAGGTCCTCATATGAGATGAAGTTAGATCTATTGGTACGGAACCAAGACAAAGCTGGTCCGTCCAACAGGTCAGAGAAAGCCAGAAGGAGTTTAGACTTAGTGACCTCCCGTGCACATCTAAGTTCTACTAATCTCTCTAAAAACACGCGCACACAAGAAGAACCATCATATTTTAAGTTAAAAGAGCATAAATTAACGGGACGTTCCCTATACACTATATTGTCAGACGTGGAACCAAATTTACTAGAACTAGCTCGTACCGAGCGGTCCTCTCTCACTGCAGGTGAAGTGTACTCTACCCGGTCACGACCCGAATCATCATCACCTTCATCTGACCCGTCAGATTCAGAATCAGTGCTGGGTTCAGCCACAGCGACGATCTTCACAAGCCTATCACGAAGTTCGGCCAGTTCAGGACAATCTAGACCACAACGAGCCAGCCTAGTTAGCAGATAGTTCGCCCTGAAGGCTACTCTTATGCGACAATTTTTATCAGAAACAAAGTCACCTGACTGGAGGGCCTCACTTAGTTCCGAGACCTTAGGCGTACAGATGGAAAGCTCCGCCGCTGCATCAGTGGGGACTACCGCCTTCACCTTGATGCTACCCCGACGGACAAGTCGGTGTGCCGTCCTCAGCTCACTCCGAAGGCCAGCCACCGTCGCATCAGGTGCCACTGAAATGCCTATGTGAGCCAGCTATTTAGAGAGTTCATCTTTTCTCAGATAGTTAATATATTTTTGCATCTGTGCCATGATGTAAAAGTTTAATTACGACAATTAAATAAGTAACAATGTAGATGACACAGACAGGGTTCAATCACAAAGTATTAAACAGAAATAACAAGTAAGTTCCACCAAAGTGTATGATATCTAACAATGGTTTCAAATTAAATTATATGATTTATATTTATAATAGAGTTACTGGTTTCTATTATTAAGACACTAAAGTTAAAGTCTAGTCGCGGTAGACCTCTCGCCGTGTAGCAGCTCTCGGCAGCAAATGTACCACAAGGTACGCAGCAGAGTAAGATGAGGCGGTCTCAACCTCAAGGACTCACTAGCACGAACTAAGGACCCAGAATATCTGGGGACGAGATTTTCACCAAACTAAATTGTTACAAGCAATTGACAAATTACAAGATTTATACCACAGAGATTTGGTAAGACTAAAAAAGGTCACTAGTTGCCACGAAGAATCAACAGAAGTCCTGGTGAAAATCGGGCAGGTATATTTATAGCCCGTTCATCGAATCTTCGTGAACAATCTTCAAAATTCTGCTAATCATGATGTATTTCATTATACCATAAACAAACTCATTAGCTGTCAGTCGCCAAAGACAACTTGACGACCCATTACCAACAATTATTATAATTATGACTTGTTTACTGGTAAATCATAATTCCTGAGAAAATAAATCCCATTCAATTTATTATTGTTAAATTGTAAAAATAAAATAATAAATGAGTGCAATAAAAAATAGAATATATGCTGTAGGACACCAGCGCCATCCACCGGTCGAGCGTGAGAACTAGGACACACCTAATCGAAGATTACAAGTTTCACCGCCAAACAATTATACCTAGTTCCCATGAGACACTCTAGGTGGCTCTGGAACAAAGAAATCAATTACAAGACCAACAGAGAAAAATATCACGTTACAGTATGGAAGAACTTTCTTCAATGTTTAACTCTCGCATGGTACAATACGATGAAGACCTTAGGAATGCAGCGGCCACTGATGCAGCTCATAAGTCAATAGCCGATTCTGAAACATATCTCCGACAAACGTTTCCCTGCCGAATGATCCACCGACAGAATGTTTCGCTTATGAGTTTTTCATCTACAGAACATTTCACATACAGGCAGTTCGCCGATAAAACGATTCATTTTTGGTTAAATCGACGACAGAACCTTTCCCCTACGAACGTTTCGCCGACAGAACGATTAAATAATGATTCGGCAGGGAAACGTTTGTCGGAGATATTTTTTTTTGTTTTTTTTTTTACGTGGTGGAATGCATTTACGCACTTCACTCACCCCCCGCGGGGGCAGGGGGCTCGCTTTGTGTGGGACTCCTGGCCGAGGTCAGACTACCCACTAAACCACCACGGTGTTCCTCCTTCGCCCAATCCGAGCCGCGGGATAGAATGCTCACCGCGACTCGGCTAGGGACGCCCGCCCTATTTAACGGGCCCTCCTCTCGAGACCCCACCATCCCGGCTATCGGGCCGAGATGGTCGGGCCTGTCCTCCTCTTAAGAATGCGCCCCAGGAACACGGAGGGGCGCATTCCGCCACATCAGCATAAGGGCAGCGGGTCCCCCGACCCGCCACCCGTGGCCACTCTCATTCGGGGACGCGGGCGAATTGTGCTCGCCGGCGTCCCCTCGCCGGCGGCCTGCGGGGCGGAAGAGTGAGCCCAGCTCGCTCCCGTTCCCGCAGCGCCTCTCTCTTTGCCGCCATCACCTCGCTGGCAAACGAGGCGACGGCGGCCCAACACTGTTCGCTGCCGGCCATAGCTGGAACTACGGCCGACAGCGACAGGTCAACTCCTATGGTGCTCGTGAGGGCCGTCCGTTGTCCGTCCCACGCCTCACACACGGCCAAGGTGTGGTGTGCCGTGTCGGGGTCGCCGCTGGTGCAGTTTCGGCACCGGGGCTCCGATTCCACACCCACCACCTCCCACAGGTACTTGGCGAAACAGCCATGACCTGTGAGGAGTTGAGTGAGGTGGTACGTTGGAGCCCCATGACCCCTCTCTACCCACTGGCGAAGGACGGGCCGAACGGCCCCCACGAGCAGTGCACTGCTACGTGTAGTGGCCAACCTTTCAGCCCACTTCCGGAAGAGGTCGTCGCGCGCCTCCTGTCTCCAGCGATCGATCTCTTCCGGAGCAGGCCTGCCACCCGCAACGCGCCGCATCAGGGCGCCCTCCTCATAGACCCTCTTCAGGACGCCGGCCTCGAGATCCCAGGGGATACTGCCCGCAATCAAGCACGCCGCCTCATAAGAGACGGTGTGGTACGCTCGTGCAGCCCTCTGCGCGATGGCGCGCTGCGGTCGCCGCAGCAGCACAACATTTGCTGGGCAGAGGGCTTCCGCCCAGATGGGCGCCTCCGCAATGGTCTCCCAGGGGAGGGTGTTGAAGGCGTTGGCTATATCCAGCGATACAGCCAACAACACCTCACCCCCGGCGACCGCTTCATCAACGCTGTCCCTCAGCCGGGATATGGCGTCGAGAGTCGACCTCCCGCGACGGAAGCCGAACTGGCCATCACTTAAATTGGGCCCCGCCCCCTCAAGGTGACCGACGAGACGCGCAGCAAGCACCCGCTCAAACAGCTTGCACATCTCGCCGAGCAGAACGATGGGGCGGTAGGCCGACGGCGACTCGGCTGGGCGCCCGTGCTTCTTTAGGAGCACGAGCTTGCCGGTCTTCCATCGTCGCGGGACTCTCCCCGACGCCAAACACTCCGACATGAGGGACAGCGTCTCTCCCTCTAGTGCCGGCATGACGGTGGCAATAACCTTCCCAGGGATGCCGTCCGGGCCCGGGGCACGATTCCTGGACTTGAGTGCCAGAATCGCAGCCCCTAATTCGGCCTCGGACACGGGAGGTATTGCCTCTTCGTCTGCCGGCATACGGCCTGGTGCTGCCATCCGCGGTGGGACCCACTCCTCCCTCGCAGGGAAGAGGGAGCTGACCACTCGGTCCAGGAGGTTGGACTCGAGAGTTCTGGTGAGGGGAGGTGCCCAGGGCCGGAGTTTCTGACTCACGACCTTGTACGGGCGCCCCCACGGGTCTCGGTCGAGACTCTCGAGCCACTCCCTCCAGGACTCCTCCTTGGCGGCTTTAATCGCCGAGCTAAGGGCCTCACGGGCGACCCTGTACGCGGCGTGCAGCTGCTCTTCTGGGGCGAGGTCTCTCACGGCCCGCCTTCGACTGCGGGTGTACTGCCTTTGGGCTGCGTAGCTTGCGGTACGCAGCCCGGCTAGGTGGGGACGCCACCAGTACACCTGCCTCCGGGGCGGGACAGGCCTCGCCCTCTGCATCGCCGCATCGCAGACGCGAGTTAGCGCTCCTGCGAGCCTCTCGCATCTCGCGTCCACGTCCAGGCCGCTCTCATGAGCAGCCCATCGCTCGACGATAGCCGCCTCTCTGGCCAGCTCCCTGTACAGGGTTCCTAGTCGCCACCGCGGACCCTCCCCCACCAAGGGGCGGTACAGTTCCACACGAGCCGACGAGGCGGCGGGGACGACGTCGAACCGGATGTACCGATGATCCGACGCGGTCTCCACCCCCTCGGCGACCCGCCAGTTGTCGATTCGTCGCGCCAGGTCAGAACTGGCGAACGACAAATCGACAATCGAGCTCCCCTGGGGCCGCACACAGGTTTGAACCGCCCCTTGGTTTAGCAGCACCAAGCCTTGGGACACCGCCCACTCAACCAACAGCTCCCCCCGAGTGTCGGTCGCCGGAGATCCCCACGCCCGAGAGTGAGCGTTGAAATCCCCGGCCACCACAGCCGGGGTGGGGCGCACTTCCGCCAGCAGAGCCCCGACCTCCAAGAGCAACTGCTCAAATTGGGAGAGACTTCTGCTAGGGGGACAGTACACCCCAATCACTGCAGCGCCGCCCAGCACGACGAGTACGCACTCGCGGCCCCTCCGCACTCTGTCGAAGGGTGGGGCAGATCGCTGGGCGACGATAGCCACCAAGCCGCACAGGTCGCCAGCCCAATTTGGGCTGTCGCGAACGTGGTACGGGTCGGCGACTATTGCCACTGTCGTCTGCCACTGCGCCATCGATTGGGCCAGAAGGTCCTGGGCCGTGACGCAGTGGTTGTCGTTGGCCTGCAGGATGGAGATATGGTGAGCCATTATTGTTGGGCGGTGTCCATCTCCTCCTCCTCATTTTGCTGCTGGGCGGGGGCTGTTGTGCCTGCAGCTCCACCTTTTCTAGGGGCCGCCTTCTTACGGAAGGCGGCCCTGCACTCGCCGGATCCGAGCCTGTGACCGGACGCCACCCCCTCCGCCGCACAGACGGGGCACCTGGGCTCGGCGGAGCAGGCGGCCGACTTATGTCCCGCCTGCCCGCATCGGAAGCAGAGTGCACTGCGGTCAACTCCCGCAGTGCAATTTACCCCGTAGTGCCCCGGCTCCAGACATCGGAAGCACCGCGCCGGTCTTGGCTCCAGTGTGGTCAGCCCGACCACTGACCACCCGACGAGTACTCGACGGCCATCCGTAAGCTTTCTGGCCGCTTCGATAGGGCACCGCAGCCAGGCGGTGCCCTGGCGGCCAGGTGGGCGATGTATGTCGCCCACCTTTATGGCCTCGGCAGAGCATCCCCCCTCAGCCGCCAGTGACGCCGCCACCGCTTGTTTAGTGGCCGTGTCACTCAAGCCAGAGATGCGCAGCTCCACGCACCTCTCCGGCCTGGCGACCCGAGCCTCCTCCAGCACCTGCCTTAATTTGGCGGCAAGGACGTCAGCCTTTTGGGCACGGTCCTCGCCTGCCTTTTGGGCTCGGAGCACCGGTTGACGCAGGGCGCATCCGGAGGCCATCTATCCCCAAGGCCTTCAGGTCAATGACCCTTTCGGCCTTGGATAAGACGTCCCCGTAGGTGATGCCCTTCTCCTGCGCGCCCGGCAGCAGCGTGATGGTGATTGCTGCAGTTTGCGGGGCGCGCAACTTGCGGGGCTTCCGAGCACCACGCTTGCGCTTTCCGAGCGCTGTCGGAACGGCAGCTGTCGGGGCAACCACCGGCCGGGCTGGGGCTGGCTTTGTCTTTTTTGGCCGCGCTGCCACCTTACTCCAGAGGGCAGGGGCCGACGAAGGCGCCGACGAAGACGTCGCTTTAGGCGACTCATGGATCTGGCGGGCAGCTTCGGCTTCTTTTGCTGCGGCCGTCTTCCTCTTGGCCCTCTTCTTCCCCTTATTCTCCCCCCCAGACCCATTATGACCGGCCGGCCCATGGGCAGAGACGGAGGGACGCGACGGAGGAAGAGGCGGGAGCTCGGTGGCGATGAGTTGCTCAGATGGCCGAGCCGCGGCCCGCTTGTCCGCCTCGAGAGGTGGGCGGATGCGGACCTCGGGCAACAGCCTGTCCGCAATCCCGGCGAGTCGCGCATCGATCATAAATCCGATCTCGTCGCGGCTCATCGGGGGCGGCGCAGACTGCGCCTGCTGCTGCCAGGCCCGCATTTCAGCCCGCACAGCGATCAGCTCGGCCTGGAGCTTGGCCACTTCCTCGGACTCCGTGCGGGACCGAAGCACCCGCACGTGCTCCACGATGGTGGAGCACGCAAGCCTCAGGTCCCGTACGTATTGTCCTTTTAGGTTGGAGCTCTTTGTGGCGATGGTTTGCACCATCCCCACCGCCTTGTCGATGCCGGCTGTGAGCTGCTCCGCACTGAGTGACTCAGGGGCTGCTGGTGTCTCTTCCGCATGGGGCTGTTGCCTGGGCTCCGGCTGTGGGCTATGGGTCTCCTTTGAGGAGACAGCCCTCTGCCGTTGCCGTTGCAGGTCATCGGCCAACCGCTTTTCTTTTCGGAGCTCGAGCTCCCGCTTCAACGCCGCGTTTAACTCGGCTTTGGCTTGCGCTAAGCCGGCGTATTCGCCCGTTGTGGTTGGGCGACCGCGGGACTTCTTGCTTGCCTCCACTGTCTGCGCCTCTGAGATCCGCTTCCGCCATAGTCTTCCAGGGGAAGACGACCGCGAGCTCCCAGGGCTTGTGCTCGGAATGGTGGTTGGATCTAAGCGATCCAGCACCACCCTCGCCTCGGTGAGAGAGCCGAGAGGCCTCGCAGCCTCCGTCTCGATCTCCATCTCCTCCTTATTACTCTCGTTTTGGTTTTTTGGTAAATTAAAAGACATTTCTTGGACTTATCCCACGAGTAGAAACGAAAGGATTACACTCCCCGGGTGACGTTCATTCCGGGGAGCGGGGTACATACTGTGGAGGTCCCCCGGTATCCACAGGTTTTTTAGCGACTTCGCTGTCGGGTTTTAAAGACTTTTCCTTGTCGCGGGCCGGCCATTTAAGGCAAGCCCCACGTTTTCCGAGATCACGACTTCCCGAGTGTGGCTAGCACTCGAGTCGTTGAAGATCACCCAGAGGCTACGTGACGCGGGAGGGCAGCCAACCCCCCCAACTCCGACGGTGGCACGAATGCCTGTCAACCCCCGCGCGAGCAGTGGGCCGACCCGTCCCTGGATCCCAGCGTCTCTCCCCTGTCTCCTCTGAGAGCAGAGGGGCACCGGGAGCGACGATTCGGACTCCTCCTCGCGGGCCTTGCAGGCCCGCCATCCCACGACCCCCTCGTGCAATGGGGTCAACTAGCCCTTAAAAGGGCTTGCCGGGTTATTGGTCAACGACTAGCAGACCTCCTGGTCCTTGGAATCGGAGTCTGTTAGCCGCAGTCCAGGGTGCACCAGCCCCCTCGCTTCCGCTCCCCAGGACCGCGGTCCAGAGGGAGAAGAAACGAAGAAGCCCACGTGGAGGTTACCCGACCAGCACCCCTTGTCGGAGATATGTTTCAGACCGCAATAGCCTCTCACGGGATTTCACTGACTTTAAGGCCCTCATTTGGAAAACCATGGGTATGTTGAAAGTACAACTGGAGCTGCTGCTCTCTGGACTTGACAGGCATGAGATGGCATCACGAAGAAAGGTTTTGTTGCTTCATGGGTTGGCTGAATCGACGGAAGCCTCAAGTGTGGATCTGGCTATGTCTGTCATAAAAGAAAAACTGCAGTTGTCTAAGATCACAGGTATGGATATAGAGAACTGTCACTTGGAAACAATACTTCGAAACCTCGTCCCCTTCTTGTCAGGTTTCAAAGCTATCTGCTGCGGAATGAGGTCTGGAATTCCAAGACTAGACTTAAGGGTACGGGATTTACGATGTCTGAATTCCTAACCAAGCCCCGCCACGACGTTTTCATGGAGGCCCGCAAGCATTTCGGGGTTAAGCAGTGTTGGACCTCGGACGGGAAAATAGTGGTTCAACTTCCTAACAAGGTACGTCGTAGGATTGAGTCGTTCGCGGAACTACGAAAACTCTGCATAGATTTCCCGTCCCCGCAATTGCCGCCTCCCGAAATGTCACAGACTTCGCAACCAGTCGTCCATACAGCATCTATTGGAGCCACCGTCAGCGAGAGAAGACACCGAAAGCACTTCAAATAGCAGCAATCGTTTTCTACTTGACCTCTTTATTTTATATTTTTAAAACTGAAAATAGAGGTTAGTTGTAATTTTGTTCTTTGTCACTTCCAAATTTGACATCTTTTAAACTATAAAATTATAATGTCGGTTGGTTTACATATACATGTACGTACTTCTTTTTAAAATTTTATCTTACAACCTTAATTTTACATTTTACATAATCAGTCCAACTTCAACTTTTGGTTATATGGTATTATGATTTAAATGACAAGCCGACTGACAGATTGTGGTGTGTAGTTTTTTTTTTTTTAGTAATTCGTTCAGGAACAATGTTTCTTCTCAGTGCGTTTAATTGTTGCAAAACTATTGAAATGTCTCTAGCCCCTTTAGTGCATTGAGGATAAGTAACTGAAAATTAATATTATTATAATATTTTAATATTCTTATATATATACATTTCATATTATTATAATTTTTATATAGTTTTTTTTTCTTATATATTATTTTTGATATAGTTCTTTATATGTCTGATTATGATGATAGCTTTATTTCTTGCTCTTCGTCGGAAGTGTCGGATGAGGACTACGCCAGTGCATCTAGTGATGGTGAGAGGGATGCAGTTCGCCTACGCAAGGACTTGTTAACAATTTTCGGTCCATTAAACAAATACTTGAATGTAGTGCACATTAATGCCCAAAGCGTTCACGCCCACTATCCGGATCTACTCTTGACCTTCGACTCCAATATCATACATGCTGTGCTCATATCTGAAACTTTTCTCAAACCTACTCTTCCCTCTACACAGTATACATTACCAGGGTATAAGCTGATACGTAATGATAGGGTGGGCAGGGGTTATGGCGGGGTCGGGATCTACCTCCGTAATGATATCACGTTCGAAGTGATAGATCAGTCTCCTAATGCCTACTCTGGTTTTACAGAACATCTTTTTATTGAAGTTGACGTTAATCACACTAAATGCCTTTTGGGTGTGTACAGTCCTTCCTGCAGTGTATGTACTGTATGTACCTAGATATGGGTAGTATAGGTTGTGTCAGCGGCCGGCCGCCGCGCGCCGGCTGCATTTATTGTATCGCGCCTTGTAACAGTCTCAAATATACCAGTGAATCGAACGCCCGTGTTTAATTTATCTCCGATAGTTTATTTGGCGACGAGGATGTGTGGAAAAATACTTGTGTGTAACTGAGTACTATTAATTATTCTGTGGTAACTGTTTAGACTGTGCAGAGAAACAATGACCCTCGGAAAATTAGACGAGTTCAATATTAGGTCGGGGAACTGGACTTTGTACATGGAACGTGCTGAGATGTTTTTTAAAGTAAACAACATTAAAGACGAACTATGGCTACCGACTTTGATTGCGGCAATGGGGGACGAGTGTTACGAATTGCTTAGTAACTTAACAAGCCCAGATAAACCCAGTGCGAAAAACTATCGACAAGTCGTGAAGTTGTTGAGTGATCATCTCGAGCCTAAACCGTCATTTATGGCTGAACGGTACCGTTTCAGGCAGAGAAGACAGCTTGTGGGTGAAACCATCTCTCAGTACATAACGGAGCTACGAAGACTGTCCAAACACTGTGAATTTAATACAGTTCTGGATGATAACCTAAGGGACCAGCTGGTATGTGGTTTGAGGAACGATCTCATCAGGCAACGATTGTTTGCGGAAGAGGCATTAACCTACGCTACGGCAGTGAAGATTTCATGTGCCTTGGAGGCAGCGGAGCGAGATTCTGCAGCTGTGGAATCGGGCCACGTGGTCGACGTGGCGCGAGCGGGCGTGGCCGGCGGTAGCTCGAGCGCGGTGCATGCGCTTGCGGCGGACAACCGACGCCGGCCGGGCGCGAAACCGTGACCCCGAGGGGATTCCACCCGCGTTACATTGAAATCGAGTTTCAATTACGACTGCCGAGTGTGTGGCGGTGAAGACCATCGGGATGAGGAATGTCGTTACAAGAAGTTTATCTGCGGAAAATGCAAACAGAAAGGCCATCTCAGGAAGGTGTGTCCGACCCAGAGGAGTCGCGATGGACAGGCAGGCGCCGGTAGGCGTGTGCACCACGTGGATGCCGAGGCGCGGGCGCGGGCCGGCTCGCCGGCGGGCGAGGAGTCGGCCGCGGGGGAGGACCAGCCGCCGCCATCGGACGACAGCGGCTCAGAGCGGATGCAGGAAGACTTTCATCAATTGTGTTTGAACGACTACAAGCCAGTAAGTTTGGATATTTTTATTGATGGAACTAAATTAAGTATGGAGGTAGATACGGGATCAGTAGTTTCATGTATAAGTAAAGATACGTATGACAGGTTATTTCATACTCAACCTATAAAAAAATTTCACCTCATTTTAAAGTTTTATGATGGTAGTAAAATCAAGCCATTAGGGGTTATAAAGCCACATGTTCAATATGGTGATAAAGTAAAGCGACTGGAACTTTTTGTTATAAAAGGAGGGACGACTTCTCTTATAGGCCGACAGTGGCTATCAGAGTTAGAAATTAAAGTTCCCGCGTTCTATAACAGCATTGATAGTATATCGACTGAAAAATCGGATTTGAATGGTTTATCTTATAAGTCAATGGGTTTATCGGTTTTAATCGACAGATATAAGGAGCTATTTTCCGGAGGACTCGGGAGGTTCACGGGCGATCGGGCTCGGCTGCACGTGCGCGAGGGTGCGGCGCCGGTGTTCTGCCGCGCGCGGCCCATGCCCTACGCGCTCCGGGAGCGCGTGGACGCGGAGCTGGACGCCATGCTGAGGGAAGGTGTGATCGAACCAGTGGACAGCTCGGACTGGGCAACGCCGTTGGTCCCGGTACGTAAGGCAGATGGTGGACTCCGTATCTGTGCCGATTATAAGGTCACCCTAAATCCGGTTTTAGTAGTTGACCGCTACCCTTTGCCACGAATTGATGACCTCTTAGTTAGGCTTAACGGGGCAAAAATATTTTCAAAAATAGATCTTTCTCAAGCCTATAACCAAATAGAACTTGATGACCCTCATAACCTTATGGTCATCAATACGCACAGGGGTCTTTTTAAATATAGGAGACTAGTGTTTGGGTTATCTTCCAGTCCGGGGATATTCCAGAGAATTATGTCAAACCTTTTTTGTCAAATTCCAGGAGTAGAAGTATTTTTAGACGATATTATTGTCGGCTCAAGTAGTGTAAGTGAGCATTTAGAAACATTGCGACGAGTATTCGAGAAATTACATAATCACGGAATGAAGCTTAAGAAAACAAAGTGTGAATTCATGTTAAAAGAAATTAAATATCTAGGCTATGTCTTATTGGCCTGAGGGTGACGGGTGGAGCCACCCGTCACCCTAGCAGAAGCAGGCCACGGCGGCGGCGCGCATCGTAGGACGATGCGCGCCTCCC
This sequence comes from Eilema caniola, assembly GCA_949126895.1. Taxonomy (NCBI): domain Eukaryota; kingdom Metazoa; phylum Arthropoda; class Insecta; order Lepidoptera; family Erebidae; genus Eilema; species Eilema caniola. The sequence goes on along the minus strand of OX421461.1, from coordinate 2,023,498 downwards.
CACACCGGGGTTGAGTCGGGGACGGCGTGGTCCCCACCTCCCGAGGAGGGCCAGACCGAAAGGGATGGCCCTGGGTCAGCCGGGGTGCGAGGGATATGTCGCAAGACAACCTCACCTTCGGCCTAGCACCACGACCCACAGACGGCGTGCGGTTTAGTCGGTTCGAGTCCGACATAACCTACCCCCCCGGCTCCGGAGGGGCGGGTATCCGTGGGGATTTCCCGCACGTAAAAAAAAAAAAAAAAAAAGGCTATGTCTTATCAGCGGAAGGTATTCAAGTAGATAAAGAAAAAACAAAAGCGATTCGGGATATTCCTAGGCCCACTGATATTTCGGAATTACGCTCCTTTTTAGGCATGGTTAATTTTTATGGTGGTATGGTTAAGTTTGTGAATAATATAAGTTCGATACTAGCGCCTTTATATAATTTGCTCAAGAAAGATGTTTCTTGGTACTGGAGTAAGGAGTGTGAAAGTTCTTTTAATAGGGTTAAAAGTCTTTTGTCAAGCCCGGTAGTTCTAGCGCACTATTATCCGAACAAACCGCTTATCTTGACATGCGACGCAAGCGCGCGCGGGGTCGGCGGTGTGCTGACGCAGCCGAGCGGGGGGGACGGCGCGGGGCCGGAGCGCCCAGTAGTCTTCATATCGCGGAGTCTTAGTGAGGCGGAGAAAAATTACTCGCAGATTGACAGAGAAGCGTTGGCTATTATTTTTTGTCTAGAAAAACTACACCAGTACTTATACGGTAGACGGTTTACCTTAAGAACGGACCACAAGCCATTAGTTAGCATATCTGGCCCCAAATATGGAATACCGTCTATGGCGGCCAGCAGGTTGCAACGCTGGGCCACCAAGCTATCAGCATATTCGTATGATATTGAGTACATTAACACAAAGCAAAACATAGCTGATGGTTTGTCCCGATTACCACTTCACGGTCAACACAGTAGTACTTGCTTACCCGAACAAACATATTTACATTTCGCGGATAATGCCATGTTATTAAATTCCAATGATATTAAAAACATACACAAAGGGATCCGCTATTGGGACGAATTCTTAGCTATATTCAGGATTCGTGGCCCACTGAAAACGAGATGAGGGAATTGCAGCCTTATTTTAATCGTCGTAAGGAATTATACGAGGAATTAGGATGCATTATGTGGGGACACCGTGTTATTATTCCGGAAGCGTGTAGAATTCAAGTGTTGAATGAGCTTCATGAATCCCACATGGGCATCGTGAAGACTAAGGCTATTGCCCGGAGTTACGTGTGGTGGCCAGGGATTGACGAAGCAGTGGAGGCCTTATGCCGCGCTTGTGCTCTGTGCGCGAGTGAGTCCGACGCGCCACCGCGCCATACCTCAGTGCCGTGGCCCTGGCCGAGCCGACCGTGGTCGCGGATTCATCTCGATTACTTGGGCCCCATAGAAGGAAAAACGTATTTAATTATTATAGACGCGCGGACAAAGTGGTTAGAAGTGTTCCAGGCACCTAGCACAGCAGCAATACATACTGTCAAGATATTAAGGCAGGTATTTGGGAGATGGGGTTTTCCAAAACAGTTAATATCAGATAATGGCCCCCCCTTTACTAGTGCTGAGTTCGGGTCATACTTAGCAAGTAACGGCGTTAGTCACATGTTTTCAGCTCCTTATCACCCGGCTTCAAACGGTGCCGCAGAGAATGCCGTCCGTACTATTAAAAGAGTAATTAAAAAGGCGATTAGGCAAAAAGTTAACATTGATTCTTTTATTCATAACTTTTTATTATACTATCGTAACACAGAACATTGCACGACAGGGGAGAGCCCCGCGAAACTAATGTTAGGTAGGACCGTCCGAACAAAGCTAGACGTACTTAGGCCGGATAGAGAAGAGAGGGTTAGGAACAAACAAGCACATCAGACCCAATCTGGCGCGAAGGGATGTCAAGAGCTTCCCGTAGGTGAGGACGTATGGTTCAGACAATATCAGGGCGACAAATGGTCGTCTGGTCAGGTGGTGGAAAGGGTGGGAAGGACGAATTATAAAGTTTTTGATGATTTAGGTAGATATTTTAACAGGCACATTGATCAAATAAAGGTTAGATCACGGAGTTCACACATGGGCCCGGAGGAAATATCAGAACCACCTTCTTTATCGTTACGTCGTAGCGGTCTGTCCGCTCCGATCTGTACCACTGAGTCCAATCTCGATCAAACACTGAGTAACCTTAATGAAAAAGCACCATCATCAGTCGCGTCGCCCTCAGTGTGTCCTAGCCCTAAGTCCAGCGGCGCGCGCGCGCAGGGCCCGCCGCGGGCGCCGCTGCCGCCGGCGGCGCTAGCCCCTCCGCCCGCGGTACCGCCCCGAGTCCTGCCTATAAGGAGATGTCGATTAGATAACCCACCGCAATATAAGTGTTAAAAGCATCAATGTGTTACATAGTTAATGAAAATAAGTTTCATTTCATTTGGACCTTTTATGTACTAAGCTGTAATAAAAATAAAACCTGTATGTACCTACTTACCATTTAAGTGTACCTTACTTGTCTAGATTAAGTAACCTTTCTCATCTAACTTATGAGTGTGTTCACATTATACATACAATACATACCTACAGATAGGATGGAGTAGGTACGTACCTACCCATTCAGGAACTTACCGCGTACCTACTTATAAGTGATGCGATGAATAAAATTATGTCTATGGCGGCCATTAGATAAGTTCCTCAATTTATGTAACTCTTTGGTTAGTATGTACGTAGCTATTAAACTACAACTAATTATTACTTATACCTAACAGATTTTTGTTACTAGAGTTCAGATCGATTGTGCAGACTTGCTTTTTATTTATGTGGTCGTACCTACTACGGAAAATGTTCAATTTGTTTCTTTTATATATCACTTTGTATTGAGAGGGAGGATTGCAGTGTATGTACTGTATGTACCTAGATATGGGTAGTATAGGTTGTGTCAGCGGCCGGCCGCCGCGCGCCGGTTGCATTTATTGTATCGCGCCTTGTAACAGTCTCAAATATACCAGTGAATCGAACGCCCGTGTTTAATTTATCTCCGATAGTTTACTTCCCTCAAAATTGATTACTTCTCTTCCTTTGAATCCAAATTAGAAAACTTATCCTCTATATATGGGCACTCCATAATCCTAGATGACTTCAACACGTGTCTACGCGAGGATGATGCACGCAGTCGGAGCCTCCAATGTCTGGTCTCGTCTATAAACATGCATATTCTTCCTTTAAATGTCACACATCGCGCTCCTCACTGTGTCCCTTCTCTCTTAGATCTCATTATTGTGTCTGACCTTGATAATGTTGTCACTCATGGCCAACTTCCTGCTCCTTTCTCTTATCATGACCTTATTTACCTTTCCTACAAAATTCGCACGCCGAAACCTAAACCTAAATTCTTCCTTCTTCGAAGTTTCAAAAACATCGATCTGGAGACTTTGAGAGCTGATGCGAGAGGAACTGATTTCTCTCTTGTTTACAATTCCGGCGACATGGACACAAAGGTAGACAGTTTTAACAAAATTCTCATGTGTCTATATGATAAACATGCTCCTCTGAAAAAGGTTAGGGTGAAACATTCACCGGCACCTTGGCTCTCAGAGAATATTAAACTGGCTATGTCAAAGCGGGATAAAGCCAAAAGACGCTATAATCGTAATCCATCGGATGATAACTGGTCTACTTATAAATTGATTCGGAATCGCTGCAATCGTCTGTGTAGGGATGCGAAAAGGCGCCACATTCACGATTCCATCAATAACTCAAACACATCTCAGGTATGGCAATTTTTAAGATCCCTTGGCATTGGTAAGACTCCCAGTGACATGACGCTGAATATTGACCTCATGCGCTGAATACACATTTCTCCACGCCACCAACTCTGATAAATGACGTAGATAAAGTATCCACTCTAAACTGTATTTCCAGTCTTTCCCTGCCTGAATGTGCCTCATTTATTTTCAACCCGGTTGCGGAGGACGATATAAGAAAACAAATAGTATCAATATCTACGAAGGCTATAGGTAATGATGGTATTCAACATCAAATGGTACTACTTATTCTAAATGAAATCCTTCCAGCCATTACTCACATCATAAATTTTTCGCTTGAGCATAGCTCTTTTCCTTTGGCTTGGAAGAAAGCACTAGTCATCCCTTTGCCCAAAGTCACCAATCCCACTCTAGTATCCCAGTTTCGGCCCATTTCAGTCCAACCGATCCTTTCCAAAGTGCTTGAGAACACGGTGCGAAATCAATTGACTAGTTACCTTTCCTCTAATGGTCTGAGTCCATACCAATCTGGTTTCCGCTCGGGTCATAGTACCGTTACGGCGCTAGTCAAAATATCAGATGATATTAGACTGGCTATGGAGAACAAACTCTTAACAGTATTGGTTTTACTGGACTTCAGTAGCGCCTTCAATTCTGTTGATTTCGACATCCTCTTAGGCATCCTCTCATTAAATATATCGTCCTCTGTAATCGCGTGGTTTAACTCCTTTCTTCGTGGTCGTTCGCAGCGTGTCCGCTCTGACGAGACATCCTCTGACTGGTGTGACCTTGCTGCGGGCGTACCGCAAGGTGCCGTCCTCTCTCCTCTTCTTTTCTCAATTTTCATTAATGCCATCAACATAGTTAAATCTTCCAATTATCATCTCTATGCGGACGATTTGCAGTTGTATCGTCATTTTAAGGCTGATGAGGTAGGTGGGGCTATTACTGCCATCAATAATGACCTCCAAAGCATTAGTGCTTGGGCAAAATCTTTCGGATTACTCGTCAATCCTGCTAAATCTCAGGCAGTAATTATAGGTAGCAGATACTTTCACAACAATCTCGACCATGGATCTCTGCTTCCTGTTTTGCATAACAACGCGGTGATTCCATTCACCACGGTTGTCAAAAACCTAGGGATTACCTTCGACTGCAACTTGTCATGGACTAGTCATATCAATGAAGTGAGCAGACGAGTTTTTGGAACTTTTCACTCTCTTAAGCGTCTTCAGAATTTCCTTCCTTTTAAGACCAGAGTCTGTCTTGCTCAATCTCTTCTCCTTCCTCTTTTAGACTATGCTGATGTCACCTTTCTGGATGCAACTGAAGAACTCTGGAACAAGATGGAGCGACTGCAAAATTTATGCATTCGTTTTATTTTCGGTTTACGCAAGTATGACCACGTTTCGGAGTTCCGGCGGCAACTGAAATGGTTACCAATTCGGCGGCGACGAGATGTCCACATTCTATCCCTTCTCTTGTCTATCCTTCATAACCCTCAGGCTCCCTCATATCTTCGCGAGCGTTTTGAGTTCCTTGTCCCCAGGGGTAAGCCCTGTCGCACTTCGTCCTCCCTTTTACTTCGAACTCCTTCTCATTGTTCTACTTGCTACGACAATTTGTTCACAGTTTCTGCAGTACGGCTGTGGAACTCTCTTCCCCACTCCATTCGCAATAGTCCTTCTTTAAATATTTTTAAAAAACAGATAAAAGACTACCTTTTCTCTCAAAGAGATAATATTTATTTACATGTATATACTATGTGTATGTATATAGATAGTATGTATGTATGTTTGTATGTAAGTATATTTGTATGTATGTATGGTGGTATTTATGTATGTATGTATGTATGTATGTATGTATGTATGTATGTATGTATGTATGTATGTATGTATGTATGGTGGTATTTATGTAAATATATGTATATTTATAACCTGGGGTATACATTTCGTATACCTTTTACATCATAATCACTTTCATGTACACACTTTCATGTAATCTTGTGTACAATAAAGAATAAATAAATAAAGAATAAATATAAAAAATGGGATGCGAGAAGAATTAATAATACTCTGATATGTGTGTGTATGTGTGTGTGCGTGCGTGCGTGCGTGCGTACGTGCGTGCGTGTGTGCGTGCGTGCGTGCGTGCGTGCGTGCGTGCGTGCGTGCGTGCGTGCGTGCGTGCGTGCGTGCGTGCGTGCGTGTGTGGGTATTATTTCATGACAGTGAGCAGAGATTCTTTAAAATCATAATCCTTAAGTAGGAGCCATTCGGTAATTTAATTTTAAGTTTAAAGTTGTTGAGATCCATGATATTAAGTTCTTTATGAATATTTTTATATATACAGGGTGTATTTTTGAAACGGGGCAGTAAGGGCAAGTACCTTAACCGTTGCAGTTACAGCAAAACGTTCTTAAAAGACCTTCCCTAACTTTTTGGGACATTTTGAACTGCATTCACAGATTTTTTAAAAAACTTACAGTTAGCAAAAAAAATTCGATTCGAAATCGAGTCATAATGGTGGAATTTTATGAAGGGAAACTGAATTCTGCCATGTATAATGAAGTCATTTTACACCATCTTGAAAACGAGATGGACGAATGGCCCCTGTCGGAATTGCGAAAAGTTCATTTTCAACAAGATGGTGCTCCGCCACATAACAGTCACCTTTCACGTTCCAATTTGAGCCGCCTATTCGGTACACAGTGGATAGGTACACATGGTCCAACACAGTGGCCACCTCGTAGCCCCGATCTACCACCACTTGATTTTTTTTTATGGGGCTTCGTGAAAAACGAGGTGTATAAGACGACGTACGCCAGTGTTCAAGAGCTCAAGGATGCATTAATGACCATTTTACGTAATATTCATCCCAGAACATTATTAGCCGCCATTCGTTCAGTGCAAAAAAGGATAGACTTATGTATTCGTGAAAATGGAAATCATTTTGAGCAATTTATTTCATAAACCAATTTCTTAAATGTTTAAATGATTTTTTTTATTTAAAAAAGTTCAAAATTTTACCTGACCTATGAGTTTCGAGTTGATTTATCATATTTCCGTACGAAATGTATGGGAAACGTTTTTGGCGATTTCTGTCTTTCCTAGTACTGAAAGCTAAAATGGTCTCATAGAGTTTTTTGATCCCCACATGAAATAGAATCGATTGGCATAAAAAAAAATTTTTGGACTTTTTGCATTTTTTTTTGCCAACTGTAAGTTTTTACAAAATCTGTGAATACAGTTCAAAATATGTCAAAAAGTTAGGGAAGGTCTTCTAAGAACGTTTTACTGTAACTGCAACGGTTAAGGTACTTGCCCTTACTGCCCCGTTTCAAAAATACACCCTGTATATGTGTGCTTAGTACAAAATTTTGTTGAGCTTGTTTCCTGATTACAATATTATTTTACAAATATTCCTGCGATAATTGTCCCGTTGACCAATATGATCTAATGTTATCATTGTTCGCTGTATAGGTATTTACTTAATTACTATAATTCACTCATAATATAATAAATAAAACAATAACATATAACTGTGATCATTCTATTCGTGTCTGTCTTTTTTCCGTTTAGCATCTGTCAGTTACGACTTGTACTAATTTTTAGCGTTCACTTTTAAATTATTTTGTACCATACATAGTAAATAATATATAAAAAAGATGTGGAATGTGAAATGGGTGTGTATATCCAAATTTTAAACTTGGAATGCTTTTAAAATTTTTGCCAGCATAAAACTAGCAACAAAATTAATGTAAAACCAGACAGAGGGCCAATTCTCGTAATACAAATTTGTTCAAACTTCGGCCTCGATCCAATCTCAATTGACTAACAGTCAAAAAAGATCAAAAAGTCAATGTTATTTCCTAAAATTGTGTACGAGAATACCGGTCTTGACATTTAGGAGACCGAATTCTGATGAGATCTTTATTAGGAGAATTAGTCTTCAGGAAAGTGAGAGCAGTTTAACAATGATTAACTTCAATCTAATCTTATGTACTTACTAACTAACGTAACTATATACAATTCATTAAAACTGCTTATAAACTTATATATCAATTGGAAACTTGAAATTATACAATATGTATAAAAAAGAGTTCAAGGTAATCATAGTCGAAGCAGAAAAGATTGTTGGGTACTACGAAATTCTTCATAAATTTTTATAGTATAAAATTTATTGTTAATATGTTTGTTCAGTCTCAGGTAAATAGACGTAAGTGCGGATTCAGATCTAATAATGTATGTAAATAATACTATCTGAAAGTATTTTTATTAACCTTAAATTACACTGTCAACAGCCTTCTTGGGCCCATTGTTGGGTAATCGACTCCTATTTCCTTTATTCCTAAATTCAAATTAAAATGAGTCCTGGCAACATCGGGCAGAGAGAAAGTGCTGCCGCCTACGGCGAAAAAAGGACTGAACACTTCCTTTCGAGCGAGCGCCACACGACGCGCCGCAGACGCATGTATTTAAAATTAATAATCAAACTTTCAAAAAACTTAACTGCTATGTACCTAGTGAAGTGATTCGTAGTGGTCACACCCCCGAGGGAGGAAGACGACGAAGACGCCGCGCCAGTGTGAGTACCTACCTTTTCCTTTCCTGTCGATTTCTGGGTGTGTTCAACCACCAAAATATACAATTTATTACACCATTGTGGTTACACAACACCCATAACTAGATTTCGAATTTTTTAACAACATAACTAGATTTCAATTTTTTTTAACTACAAGAATTTCATATTTTTTTAAATAAAATCGTCGATATATAGTAAAGACGTATATGTAAATACGAGTATACCAGTAGACTAGCTGATTAAAACTCTCTTTATTACATCGGATTGACATTTTGATACCTTCATATAGTAGTTACAACTGTTTGAAATTATGAAATATTAAAAACTATAGCTCCGGTTTTAACTACTCTGAAAATATATCAATATGTAGAAAAATCAATATGTAGTTAAATCAACAGGCTAAACTTAGAACAGAGTCTGTGACGAAAAATGTTATGGAGGCGTTGGATGAGAGAATAAAAATAATAACAGAAGAAAATACAATGCTAAAAACTAAAATATCTACATTAGAGCTAAAACTTAATGTATTGGAAACAGAGAAAAGAAAGTTCAACTTAGTCTTTTTTGGCATTGATGGAAAATCAGAAGCAGAGCTGGTAGACTACCTTAAAGAGATAATACTAGAAACAGGAACATTTTTAAATGGCCAGGAAATCAGCAATATTTACAGAATTGGCAAAAATAACGACTCAAAAAAACGCCCCATTTTAGTCTCCATAACAACACTATGGAAAAAGCACATGATCTTGAAAAATAAGTCCAAATTACCACCAGGAATTTACGTGAAAGAGGATTACTCTAAAGAGGTGCTCGAGAAACGGACAATTGCTTGTCCAAGCAGAAGAGGAATGAAAGAAAGGCAATATAGCCTTTGTTAAACATGACCAACTAATAGTGAAACAACCTTCAGATATAAACAGAGGCAAGAGGAAAAGAGAAGATACAGGGTCCTCAAGTTCGGCAACTCAGAGAAAAGTATATAGGAAAGACGCCTCAGCACCTCCATCCAAGGGAAAAGAAAATTTAAAACCCAACACACTTAATTACATTGAACGAGGCAGATCTGCTTCACGGTCAGAGATCCCAAAAAACATGTAATGACCACCGGCACCCGAAATAAAATAAATACAGTAACTGTAAGCAAACAAACTGGAAAATGCACCCCAAGTCGGCCGGTCACCGTGGGGGAAGAAGACCGCTACCCTCCAACTGATATACTGCACCATAAAACATCTGCGCCCACTAATCACGTAATTTACATAGCAACATTTAACACACTCACCCTAAGAACAAACGAAAGCCTGGCTGAACTGACTCATGCATTAGAAAATATAAACTGGTCGATATTAGGACTGAGTGAAGTGCGACGTCTTGGAGAAAACATTGAGGATCACGGCGACTTCATTCTGTACTATAAAGGTGAAACGCCAGGTCAATATGGAACAGGATTTCTGATAAAAAGAGAACTAAAATCACATATTGATGAATTCATTGGTATCTCAGAAAGAATCATAATTCTTAACCTGAATTTATCACCCAGTAATGAAATGTGGTCAATCATACAAATCTACTCCCCGACTGAACAGTCTACTAATGCTGATATTGATTCCTTCTACTCCAAATTATCCGAGGCAATAAAAGATCATACTCATAAAAATCTAATAATAATGGGCGACTTCAATGCTAGAACCGGGTGTAGAGGCAATCATAGAATGATCAGAGTCAAACTACTACTTAATTTTAAGAAAAACAGACCTTTTAAGATAAAACAAGCCCTTAATATAACACTGGAGAATACGGAAGGACTAAGAGAAAATTGGTAGTATTTAAAGAACGCACAAAAGATCTAAGCACTCAAAGTAAATACAATGAGTTCGAAAAAGTGCTAAAAACAAAAGAGAAATGTAACCCGAAGCAAGATAAGAACACATTGAAGTGGTTAACAAGTAAAACCCAATAATTGATAAAAAAGAGAGGTGAACTAATATCTACAAGTGTAAAGACCAAGATCATAAGGAGAAAAATATCTAATATAGAATATACTGCTTCCGGGCTGATTGGCCGTGGTCCATGTGAAACTTGCGTTCCAGATGTTTCGTCGATCACTGCGGTCGACATCTTCAGTGGCGTAGGGCCGGGCGACGACAACTTCGGAGACCTTGCCTATTTATATATATTCTAGATGCAACGCCGGCCGTGAAAGCCTGAAGAAAAATATTTAAGTTAAGCAATGAAATTAAAGCAAGTATGAGAAAAGATCGAAAAAGATACAGGCTCGAAATACTAGAAAGGTGCATTGAAAAGACTGGAGGTACTAAAAAAGCTGCTAAACAGCTTAAAGAGAACATTAACTGGATACCTAACATTTCTGATAAAAACCAGAAACAAAGGACTAGACGCCCAGAAATAATTTCAATAGCCACTAACTTTTTCCGAGAATTATACTCGAACAAAAAGAATATCAGCCAACCAACTCAAGACCTAACAGGCGGAGATGACGTACCAGACATATTACCTGCGGAAGTGGAAAAAGCTGTAATAACCCAAAAGAAAGACAAGGCTCCCGACCCAGACGGTATCAGTAACGAAACCTAACTTGTACCAATTCTAATAAGCTTATTCAACGAAGTAATACAAAGAGAGATAATACCCGACCAATGGACAAAATCTAGTATAATACTGCTTCACAAAAAACACGACAAGAGCGACATAAATAATTATAGACCAATTAGCCTTATGTCCAATATTTACAAGGTTTTCGCTAAAGTAATATTAGGCAGAATAAAACCCGAAACCGAAAGCCGAAGGAACAAGCGGGATTTAGGACTGGATACTCAACCATAGACCACATCCATATAGTAAGACAGCTCTTTGAAAAAGGCAAGGAGTTTAACATACCCTTCTACTGCTGTTTTGTGGACTACTGTAAAGCCTTTGACTCACTCGAACACGAAGAGATATGGCGAGCACTCCAAAACCAAGGAGTCGAAAAGAAATATATTAGACTAATTAAAAATATATATGATAATAGCAGGGCCAGAATCAAACTGGAAAAGGAAGGAGACGAAATAAGGATAGATAGAGGGGTGCGTCAAGGCGATCCACTGTCTCCTAAACTGTTTACAGCCGTACTGGAAGAGGTATTTCGCCGACTAGATTGGGACAACAACGGTCTACAAATCAACGGAGAAAATCTGTCCCACCTGAAGTTTGCAGACGACCTAATAATAATCTCACCAACAAAAGGAGGTCTGCAGACGATGTTAAATGAGCTAGACACAGAAAGCCGCAAGGTAGGCCTGGCAATGAATACTCAAAAGACCAAAGCCATGACAAACAGGAAACAAGAACCTATCTATATAGAAAACAACACAATAGATTATGTGCAAACAATATCTCCCACGGAAGTAACATCGAAAGAGATAGACGTATAGCAAACGCATGGAAATAGTTCTGGAGTCTGAAAGAGGTAATGAAGGACAAACAAATAACTATGACTATAAAAAGAAAACTCTTTAACACCTGTATATTGCCAGTACTCACATACGGCTGCCAGACCTGGACACTCAACAACTCTCACTATAAGAAACTCGAATCTTGTCAGAACGCAATGGAAAGGAGTATGCTGGGGAAAAGACTGTCAGACAGAATAATGACCTCAACTATTAAGAGGCAAACAAGAACTAAGAATATAACAGCTACCATTAGGAAACTCAAGTGGAAGTGGGCAGGCCATACTGTTAAAGGAAAGGACAAATGGTCAAAAACAGTACTAAACTGGTTCACAACAAACAGGAAAAGGAATCGAGGCAGGCCAAATAGAAGATGGGTTGATGAAATTAAAACAGTGGCAGGAGCTAGATGGACAACAATAGCCACAGAAAGACATAAATGGAGTCAGTTGGAGGAGGCCTTTGTCAACAAAAGGCATACAGACACTGTTGAAGTAGTAGGAAATGAATTTGTTATGGAAAATTAAATAGAATAACTCACAGAAATATTTAATGTAAACAATGAAATCAAATTGCATGTATTTAATTGAAATTGTAATGTCTGAATAAAGGGCTTTATTATTATTATTAATATGCTGATGCATCATTCGGTGGGGCAGCGCATGATTCCTTTGTATGGAATCAATCGCCTATTAAGGATTATATGCAAGAACTGCACAATAATGGAGAACGCTGCTGGTTACTAGGTAAAATATTTGACTGTTGATTGATATACATATCCTTTGTTATAAACAAATGCAACCGTACATCACCTAATCTTATTTTTATTGTAGGTGACTCTGGGTATGCTCAGAGACCATACATGATGACGCCAATTCTTCAAGCTGCTCCCGGTACACCTGAAGAGCATTATACTACTCTTCACTGTAAGGTAAGAAGTACAGTTGAAAGGTGTATCGGGGTCTTAAAAGCACGTTGGCGATGTTTGTTAGCACATAGGGTACTTCACTATGATCCGATAATTAGTGGGAAAATAGTGAACGCCTGTATTGTGCTGCATAACATTGCCAACGCTTCAAGAATTGCGCTGCCAGAGCTCCCAGTTGCTGATATGGACAATGACCAGCAACGGCAACCTATTGCTGCAGTTCGAGCTAACCCGGATAATATAAATAAAAGAGACAGTTTAGTAAATAGATTATGAAGAGAAAGATAGTATTGCAATGTTATCTTTCTCTCCATAATCTATTTACTAAACTCATGTAAGGACGAAGCTCCTCGGCCAAAGAATTCGAAACTTCTTTGGCCAACCGAAAGTAAGCAACAAATTCTTGGTCTTTTTTTTTACGTGCGGGAAATCCCCACGGATACCCACCCCTCCGGAGCCGGAGGGGTAGGTTATGTCGGACTCGAACCGACTAAACCGCACGCCGTCTCTGGGTCGTAGTGCTAGGCTGAGGTTGTCATGCGACATATCCCTCGCACCCCGGCTGACCCAGGGCCATCCCTCTTGGTCTGGCCCTCCTCGGGAAGGGGGGGACCACGCGGTCCCCGACTCAACCCCGGTGTGGGGAGGCGCGCATCGTCCTACGATGCGCGCCACCGCCGGGTTCATTCATTGGATCACTTAAAGCTTGTCTTATTCGCCGTTTCCTTCGCAAGAAATTCATCATTCATTCATTCATTCATCATTCTGCAGCGATACCCAATCTATATTGAATTATGTTTAATAATATTTTTAATAAAAATGCAATCAATTATGTTGTGAATTTTGTTGTGTTACTATTTATTTACCGAACTTAACAAATTATTTATTTATCTAACTTATTACTAATTTCCCTTAACCTATCTTCGATATTTGCCAGTCTTCTTTCGAGCGTAGCCGACAAAGCCTCGAGCGCTCTCGCATGCATCTCCTCAATGGCTAGCCTTCTCTCTTCGAGACTGCGAGCCCATTGAGGGACATCACGGTTGCGAATGACTGAAACAAAAAGTCGATTATATTTGTCACTAAGAACTAAAATAAATGTCTAATGAGTAACCCACCCTATTCTCTTCTCTATAATATAATAAATGCGAAAGTAAATGCCTCTCTTTCACATCTAAAATACTGAACGCAATTTGATGAAATTTGGCAGGTAGTATACTATTTATTCATTAAATTCCGACTAGCACTTGCCCGGTATTTCATGCTTCATCATTATAATTACATTACCATGAATACAATGTTAGATACACGGTGACTGGGCTGGGGTATACTTATAAAGCCCGCGGGTGCTCTAAGTACTCCTGTCATATACTACTATGGTGGCAAAAAAAAATGGAAATTAAAAAAAATAATTTTTTGCCCTTATACAAATATTGACTTTTGAATGGGAGATATTTTTTTTTTGCCACCATAATATTACATGACAGGAGTACAAAGGACCTCCGCGGGCTTTATATACCCTCGCCCAGTCACCGTGTATATAAAAAAACATGAAAAGTTACTTACGGCGTTGTCGGCTGCGAGGTCGCTGTAAAGGCTGGTCCGGCTGAGCAGATGATCTGTGGAGACGGAGATTGTTGGTCCCGTGGAGGCGAAGCCTGAGGCTGTCGTGGAGGTGCAGGTTGTGTTGGCGAAGACCGAGGAGGCGGTGGGGCTGTAGGTAATACCGGTGTACTGTGGCGGAAAGTTGGTAAGACAGATGTAGGTTGTTGAGGTGGTTGGGAAGAAGGTGGCTGGGAAGAAGGTGGCTGGGAAGGAGGTGGTTGGGAAGAAGGTGGTTGGATAGATAACTTTTCCAAATCAAAATCGTCATCTTCCAGCCATTCTTCTTCCATAGGGCAGTCAGTGTCCGGTAAAGGGGAGCCAGTGGTTTGTGATATGGTTGACTGGGAATATGCCTGGGATGTGCTAGGTTCTGCTGAATAAGATAAGTACTGTTCTCAGAGGGAACCTGAAAATTAAAAGCAATTCATTTTTATTCACAGTTACAATTGAAACTATTGAACATAAACTGCCTGATTGGTAAAGTAAGTAGTGATCCCACCTACTGCACCGACGCGACGGTCATGGGTTCAATTCCTATGTTAGACAAACATTTATGTGATGAATATTAGTGTTGTCTGTCTTTCACGCCTAAACTACTCTGCCGATTTTGATAAAATTGGCACAGACGTTATCTAGACTGGAAGAAAGGACATAGGATATTTTTATCCCGGTATCATGTTCCCGGGAGATAAAACAGGGATGCGCGACAAAACCGAATTCCACGCGGGCGAAGCCGTGGGCGGACGACTAGTGTATTGTAATAGGAAAAAAGATAATTAAAAAAAATGCTCTCCAGCGTACCTGTGAGTGGATCCCCACCTCCCACTTATCACCCCCACCCACTCAATTACTCTATCCTACTGATTCAATATCCTACTCCTCCCTAATATTCTAAATGAAAAAGTATGTGAGAATTTCTGCGCCTCAATCATGTGTACGCATGATTGAGGCGCAGAAATTCTTGTTTTGAACTGAAACTTGGCACACTATAGTAAAATTAACATACAGGCTGTAGCTGCAGGAACTAAGCATGAGAAAAATTAGTTTATTTATAAAATCAATAGGTAACTACCTATTATTATGTACTCTTACTGATTATAATAAATACAAAATGTAGCTTCAATACTATAACTTACAGGAAATGGAATTCGCACTCCGGGCAGGCCCTCCACACACACACGACCAATTAGTTCGAGGATGCGCTACTCGAACTCATTTAATGGGGTTAATCTATTCGGCCCTCCACCTGTTTTCAAGGCATTGCGCCGAATATCAGCACCCTTTGTCGTCTTCGCCTTCCACTCTACCCAGTACTGTAAAAAAATTCTTATTACTAATACTGATAAGAATAAAAATTACCTTTTAGACCCATAACAATATTCAATCAATTAACTTACCCTACGCCACTGCTCTGCAGTTTTAGTGACTCCGTCTGACACAGCATTTAATTTGTTGGTAAAGTCTCCCAAGCTCGCTGAGTCATTTGACTTGCCTGAGGGCCCCGGGTACATCGCCCTAAGGCAATGTCTTTGTTGGCCTCCGCAAAAGCCAACAACAACTCAAGCTGCCCCTCAGACACGCGCCTGCTATTCTGAAATACAATAAAATAGTAAAATTAAAATTTTTATTTTATTTATTATATCACAGTAATATTTCATACTATCAATAACATTGATCAAGATCCAAGCAAATACATTACTATTAGTACAATTTCAATTAAATAAAGTTTTACTTACATTACTTGGAGGATGAATACCGTACACAAACAAACAAAACGACGCAATGAAATAAACTTGGTTCGAATCGTGGAACAACATTTGTTAAGAATTTAAAGTTACAAAACACTTGAGAACATTCTTTGTAAAAAATCCCAGCCTTTAAAGTTGGTGTTTATCTTTCTCGAAGAATATTAAATTCAATTTCTTTGTAAGTGGTGTTTCCCATAACTACTTTGCACTTTTGAAAATTCAAGTGGCGAACATAAACACAGATTTATTGGAATATGTCCAACGTATACACAGATTAAGTTAAAAAGATCGATATGTCGTTTATGTTATTCATGTAACCAACGTTACCAAAATAAGTCGGTTAATACATAGGGTTGCGATAATACGAAGTCGATAAGCACTCTCGGTTTTCGTTAATCACTGAATGATCACGTGACAGGAAAGGTTTACAGAATACCAAAATAACGGAACGTTGAGTTAGTCACTGAGCTCGATGATCATCACTTCACGGTTGGTCACTCTCGGCTGTCAAATTTAGCGAATAAGCCTGCTGGAGTGTCCCCATATTTTATAGTGTAGATACTACAAACAAATAATAATTATTGTGAACATTTATGTCCATTTCAATAGCCTGTATCAATCACATTTACAACGACCACATACATCGTGTAATATACTAGCTGTAATTATCTTGTAATTAAATGAAAGGTCTTGTTTGTATCTTTAAAACATACATCTACTATAATAATGTACATTACTTCATGATATTCTTATTGTTTTTTTTTTAATAAATAATCAAACAATTAATCCACTGATTAATATTTATTATGCATTATTGTTCAGTATTATTATGTAGGTACTCTAAGAACTCTCTTCAGAGGCATCACCGGAATCTACTAACTTATCTTCGTGCGGTCTTTTAAAATTGAGCCAAGGTTTAATTTTGTCTATTGCTACAATAGATGAAAATCGTCTTTTCCCCTTCTGTGTCAAAGGAGTGTCCTCCACGTGAAATCTATCATGGTCAAGTATAGCAGTTATCCTATAAGGACCTTGAAACTTTGGTATGAGCTTGTTGCTCTGCCTAGTGGCAATCACCTGACGCTCCACCCTAACTAAATCCCCTACTTGGTATTGATGGGGTTCATATCGATGTTTGTCAAAACTTTCCTTCTGCTTTTGTTGAGATAATTCAATGTGAGTATTGATATCTTGTCGGATATCAGCCCTCTTTTCATTAGGGGAAACGCTTAGACCAACCGTTTCTGTTAATTTGGACGTTATCCTACTTTCGGTGGAACCCAGGGGTCTAACTCCAAACAGAGCCTCAGAGGGAGTCCGGTTTATACCTTTGTTAAAGGTATTGTTCATGTCCCATTGGACATCAGGCAAGTGGTCGTCCCATCTATACTCAGATGCTCCAACAGACTTGGTTGTTAAAGCATCGACAATAATTTATTATAACGCTCCACTTGCCCGTTGGCCCTGGGAGTAGCAACCGCATTGAGCACATGTTTTATGCCCTTATCCGCTATGAATTTCTTAAAAGAAGTACTGGTAAATGACGTTCCCCTGTCCGAAATTAGTCTACGAGGTATACCAAATATGCCAAAATATTCTTTTAGTACTTTAATACTCGTCTGAGATTTGGTATTACGAACGGCTTTAAGGTAAACATATTTAGTATAAGCATCGATCACTACAAGAATATGCATGTTACCCCTACTGCTTCGGACGAATGGGCCTACGTGGTCAATGTGTAATGTATCGAATGGGATATCAATTTTCTCAATAGGATGTAGGAAACCGGGTTTCTTCCCACCAGAAGTTTTTGAATAGGCGCATTTGAGGCAGGAGTTGACATACTTCTTAACAAAAGGACGCATTTTCGGGAACCAGTATGACGAACTGACCCTCTCTAAAGTTTTATCCACGGAAAAGTGACCAATGTCGTCATGGTTAAGTTTGACCACTTGCCAGCGAACCCCTTTAGGTACCACCCACCGGTCCCCATCAGGCGTAATCCTGAATAAGTTGTCTCCCTTAAGTTTAAAATTACTTTTTATATCAATGACGTCATCAAGATTGGGATCTTTTAAAATTTTACATATTCGTTGAGTTTCCGAATCAGCTATTTGTACAGTTGCAAGCCAGCTTTCTTGCTCGACATTCCTAATATTTTTAACGTTTTCCCCTTCGGGAACGGGGTTGCGACTGAGCGCATTGACGTGGGTCATAGAAGTGCCGGATCTATATTGGATGTCAAAGTCGAATTCTTGCATTTGTTTCCACCATCTTGCCACGCGCGGTAACATATCTCTATTTTGAAATGTTGCGCGCAAGGAGTTGCAATCAGTGATTATTTTAAATTTTATTCCAACCAAGTAAACGCGGAACCGCTGGAGAGAAGATATGACCGCGAGTGTTTCTAAGTCGTACGAGGAATAATTCTGCTCCTCAGGGATAGTTTGACGACTATAGTAGGCAACTGGCCTGAGCTGGCCATTCTCATTTCGTTGTAATAGTATACCTGCCACCCCAATCTTGCAAGCATCTGTGTGTACCTCTGTCTCTGCATGGGGGTCATATAGACCCAGAGTAGGTTTTTCCGTGAGTTTCTTCAGTAAGTTCCTAAAGGCCATTTTCCTGTTCGGTCCCCCAAACCCAAGAAACATCCTTTTTTAAGAGACTGGTAAGAGGCTTCGCAATCATGGAAAATCCAGACACAAAGCGCCTAAAAAAAACTTGCCAAGCCTAGAAACTGCCGGACGTTATGTTGGTTCTGGGGCACAGGAAATTTCACTACTGCATCTATTTTCTTCGACCCTGGCTTGATTCCATCTTTAGATATCTCGAATCCTAAATAATCCACTGTTTGTCCAAAAAAAGTGCACTTAGAAATTTTAAGAGTCAAACCAGCGCCGGAGAACAGCTTGAGGACATTTTCCAAACGGTGTAAACCTTCCGAAAAATATTTTTACGGAAGAATAACATCATCTAAATAGACCAGGGCTTCTTTGTGACGTACGGAACTTAACACCTGAGTCCATCTTAGCTTTTGCCGACGACCTCGCAATACTGACGCGTAATCCAAATCAATGTCAGGAACTATTAAAGGAAATCGATGAGTTCTGTTCGTGGACAAATAGACTGAGAACGAAGCCCAGTAAGTGTCACTGTCTGTGTCTGGGTAGACGGGACACCAAATTTACCTCCTACGACCCGGGACTCTTCATAGGGTGTGACGTTCCTCCTCTTTTATCATTACCCTAATAATGGTAGGGGATGATTAGCGAAACAAGGGGTGTCCAATTATGCAATTTATTTATTATTGAATCGTACCAAACGAGTCTGACCCTACTCTGGTCCGCACTTCCCTGTATGGGCCGAAGATGGTGGTGACGGCCGTTGTCCTTGTTCCCGTGAGCGTGGGTTTTTCGTGGTGGTATGAGCTGGTGGTTCGGAAATCGGGTTGGTTCACACAGCCAGCAGGAAAACTGGAACTTCGTTCCCCCAGCGTAGAACCCTGGAAGGCCACGGACGGAACGGGTCAGTAAAGCCTCCGAGATAATCGGCGCCACCAACGACTATTAGGGACCTGCGGTTAGGTAGGTATGTCGTGGTGGTTCCAAATCAGAACGGAGTTAACAACATGAGTACGTAACTATTTACAAAGTGATTAAGCAAAACAACAAATTAATTACAATGAATTTAGAATAACTATATTCAATTAAATAATTAAATGCAAATCTAAGAATTGATTACTCTAAATAAAAAATCAAAATATGTAGGTAGCTAAATATAAGATTGGCTGATGCAATAACGGAACTTAGCAAGGTACGTAATAACTTAGGTGACGAAGCAAATCACAAAATTACAAATCAACTAACAGGGATTACATTATTTAAATAACAGCAACACTACTGCAAAATAATCACTCATAGCACAAAAGTTACAAAGTTCACCACTTACCCAATCGGGGTCAGAAAATCCGTGTAGAACGTAAACGATCAAACAACGATTAAAATATCGTGTTAAAACTTTATAAGTTTTAAATTCGGAAAAATAGTGTTCCGACGTTCCGAAGTAAACTACCAAAGATTTATCAACAAAGCAATGACGCGGCCACTCGGACTCGCTGCTGTTAGCTGTATGAGTGAGAGTGAGGATTAAAATAAAACGGTCAACGCGAAGCCTGCGACCGGGGCGGCGCGAACGCACAACCATGGCATCGACTCGATCTCGATTATGTACCGTCCGCACGGTAAAATAAAATACGAAAGTAAACATTAATTTTTATTGTTAGGAATTTGTAAAATGTTTTCGTTAATATTTATTATTTTATTGTTATTAAGATTAGATTAATTAATTAGAGATCATATTCATTTTAATTAGAAACGAAATAACTACTATCACGTTAAATAGTAAGTTACTGTAGAATCGATTAAAAAATTGTAAATAATTAAATAATAGTTTTTATTATAATGCGATTTCATTGGTTAAATTTAATTTAAAAATTGTGTTATTGAGAATTTGTAAGTGCAACGTTACAAGGGGGTAAACCAGTTTCCATAGTCGCTGAATCGGTCCCATTTAAATTTCTTGGGAGAAAGATGGACCATCAAGGACGCACACCATCCTTAGATGAAGTTGTCAACATGTTTATAAACGACCTAAATAAGATAGATCAGCTACAACTGAATAATATCAAAAAAGCTTGGATATATGACAACTACCTAACATCACATCTGACTTGGCCTTTTCTGGTATACGATTTCGGCAAAACCTTACTTGCGAAAATAGATGCAACTGTCATAAAATCACTAAAATCGTGGCTTGGACTAGCGCACTCTGCTGATCCCTCTGCTTTATTTAGGGATCAGAATAATTTTGGAATGAAATTAAAGAAACCATCGGAGCTCTATAAACACCTTAGAGTTACCAAAGCCCACATCTTAGGTAAATCCCAAGATGACACAGTCAGGGCACTCCCGAAAGATAATAACGCGTCCGAGCTTGAATCTAGACTTATATTCCATAAACGATTTATGATAAGAGCCCAGTCGAACAAAGTGGGGTTGGGAGTACGAGAGCCAAAAACCAGGACCAGGATATACTTAGGTCCTTTCTGAAGCAAGACGAAAATAATAAATATGGAGTGCACGCGATGAATTTGGAAATCCAAAACGAATGGTTGACAATGGGAGAGTTCTGCATACCGATGGCTTTAAAGTGGCGCACCTTGTTCTATGAGTGGTCGCCGGCCCTGTTAAAATTCTATCTTAACGCCTTTCAGATGACCCTTCCAGACCAGAGTAATGTGGTAAGGTGGGGGAAGGCCACAGAAAAACAATGTTATACGTGTGGTGAGGCAATAGGGACGGCTAGGCACATATTAGTAGGATGTAGGGTGCTTCTCGATAGAGGCCAATACTCACGCCGCCACAATAAGGTGCTTTTCATCATACGCGAAGCAATGAGTCTGGCAGTAGCTAGAGCCCAAAAAGGATTGACTACGAACAGACGTCATATCAACTTTGTGTCTGAAGGTTCATCCATAAAATCCAGGAACAAACCTTATTCAATCTTAGATACTGCCCCAGATTGGACTCTCCTAATCGACACGTATGAAAAGCACTATAAAATTCCGGAGGATGTTGGGGTTTCGTCATCTAGACCGGACATATTTCTCTACTCGAAACGACTAAATATGTGGTCCTTGTGGAACTTACTGTACCGTGGGAAACAAATATACCGAAGGACCACACACTTAAGAAAACTAAATACTACGATCTCACAAACGAATTAATCAAAAACGGTTACGTGGTTAATTTGTATGCAGTAGAAGTGGGAGCGAGAGGTATACCAGCTAAATCACTCTATAACCTACTTAAAGATCTAGGCCTATCGAGAGCTACAATAAGCTCATTACTAGGACGAATGTCTAAAGCAGCACTAGTAGGTTCGTATCAAATTTGGTTAGGCAGGGAGGGGGTATTGATGTACATCAACAAAAGGGGCCCCTTCTAAACCTACACTTGGGTCGCAAGTCCCAGGCACTGTCCCGAGTTCCCAACTCAGCAACGCGATGGACCCGGCACCCGCACGGAGAATCCATGGATTGCTAAGAATATCGTCTCTCTCTCTGCGTTGGAATGTGGCGGGAGCATTTGCTAAGCCAAAAGGCATCCGTGTAAATTCAAAATGATTATCAGGTGTTACGAAGGCAGTTTTGTGTCTGTCTTGTTCGCGTACAGGAACCTGGTAGTACCCAGAAGCTAAATCTAGGGTAGTATAGAACTGGTGGCCAGCTAAAACATCCAGCTGATCATCTATCAGGGGCATAGGATAATTCTCCCTCACTGTTTTCCGGTTTAAAGCGCGGTAGTCCACACATAGTCGATATTCACCCGTCTTCTTTCGCACCAGTACAATTGGGCTTGCGTAACATTGAATTGGAGGGCTGAATTATCCCATGCTCCAGCAGCTCTGATACCATATCTCGCACTATTTCTGTTTCTGGTTCGTCATCACGGAGTGTTATTTGCATTTCTCCATTAGTTAGACCTAGTTCAGACAAATCAGTAGCAAAACATTCTCTATATTTGTTTAAAAGACCGATCAGTTCTTTTTTTTGTGCTGGAGAAACGCCAATGATTTGAATGACGGAATGATTTTTTGAATGATTCATAACTTGCATAACTTTTTTTTATGAGTGTCATCCTCCTTAGCTAGCAGCTCCCGAGCTACAGTGTATCCCCCTTTTAAAGAGACAGTTCTATCAGCTGGTACATTAACTATCATTTTTCCATTACCACCTACACCTATACTGATTCTAATCTAAATTCGGTCCTTTGATATCCCCAGTGTATTGTGCAGTTGCTTCTTGCATATAAGCTATTTAGTAATTAGACTGAAATCCTACCTCAAATGAGTAAGGAAAAAGCTGAAAGGATGACTTGACTAGGGTGATCTGGCGTAGGCCTTCTTGGCATTGGGCGTTTCACCTAAAAGCCGTACAATCCAAATGTATGTCTGTGACTGCTCTTAAGAGAAAAGACTTCAGCCCCTCCAGACAAGTGGCAACTTGTTGGCCAGCGTTTGGTAGAATTGACTTCCAATTTCAATTTCTTCAATATAGCCTGTGCAGCAAATCGCCACAATTTTACCAATGTCAAGTAAAATGTGTTATATTTGAATGAAATTTTGAAGCATTTACTATGCTAACTTTTCAAATCGATTAAGAATAGGAAAAAGTGAATGCCCAGGTGGGACTCGAACCCACGATCCCCCTGTAAGGGAAAGATCGTGGGTTCGAGTCCCACCTGGGCATTCACTTTTTCCTATTCTTAATCGATTTGAAAATGTGTTATAAAATTATTAATGGCGCACGGCAATGTCAAGTGTACCAGAAACACGTCAGCTACGCCAGTAAATATGTTTCCGTGTGTCCGCCCCCCACGAGATTCAGGTGGACGATTAGGACGTGTAGTTGGATTTTAGGAGGCTGGTAGTATAGAACGACGAATGTGTGAGATTTGACGTTCATGACTTGTGTTAACGACTGTAATGTCCGTCAAATCCCAAACATGCGTCATTCTATTCTACCATACGCCGGCCAACGAATTGCTACTTATCTAGAGGGGCTCAGAAGTAAGCTCAAGTAACTAAAGCATTTCAATGTAATCCTATGTAAAAATACTAAGTAGTTTGACTGAACGCACGGCGGCGGCGCGCATCGTTGAATGATGCGCGCCTCCACACACCGGGGTTGAGTCGGGGACCGCGTGGTCCCCCCCTCCCGAGGAGGGCCAGACCGAGAGGGATGGCCCTGGGTCAGCCGGTCAGCCTTCGGCCTAGCTACGATCCAGAGACGACGTGCGGTTTAGTCGGTTCGAGTCCGACATAACCTCCCCCTCCGGCTCCGGAGGGGTGGGTATCCGTGGGGATTTCCCGCACGTAAAAAAAAAACAAACAAAAAAAAACGTTTGACTGAACATACGATTAACTGCTAATAAGACAAGAGGACAAAACAAATGATTGATTCCGTCTTTAAGCAATATGATTACAACATTGATTACGATAAATAGATTAACATTTGCATCTAAGTATTACCAAGCAAACTACTGTAAACACCATAGATAAAACACAATTGTATCGATAGGATTATCATAAATTGTGGTGCTCCGGGAGATTCAATAGAAGTGAAAATAGTCCATTTAAAAAGAAATAAAAATTAAGTAAGAATTTATTTCACTTTTTGTCACTTCGTCGAAGAAGAAAACACTCCAAAAATATTTACGGCAACTTTTCAGAAGTTTTAAAAGTCATTCAGATGTAACACGAGCCAATATGCTCGAGTAAAATAACTATCGTTTACCGCGGGTTTTATACGGTGATATTCACTTTCTATATAAATTGAAACCTGCCGTTTTTTATTCAATAACTACAGAATTTTTAGTTAAAAGGGAATCAGAATTCAATCTATCAATTCACAGGTTTCATTGAATACTTTTATGTCAGGAAACTTTTTGCGAGATCACGTGCCAGTTCCGAATTCAGACAGCCAATCACATCTGCTGTTGAGTATAGGGTTTGTTCTCCAACTGTTTCTCTAGTATTGGCTTTTACTGGGGCAACTACCTACTAGCATCCCAACGCCGAGAGTAAAACCTGCGCCAGATGCTCAACCATCAGCCAACAAGTGTACCGACTTGCAGGTAATGTTGGTGGGGCCTAAAACACCTAGAAATTTGAATGATTTTTTTGAAGCATTTTGCATGCTAAATATTCGAATCGATTAAAATAGGAAAAGTTTGAATCGGTCTAGGCGGGGTTTGAACCTGCGATCTTAGCCTTACAGGGGCAATGCTTTGATCACTAAGCTACCAAACCTCGCCCAGGGCAATGCTTTGACCCTAAACTACCAGACCTAGCCCAAACCAATCCAAATTTCTCATTTCATATCTGTCTATGAGGCAACTCCTACATCGAACACCCACAAAACCGTATTTAATAACAAAAATGAGCAAAGTTCGATCTTAAACATAGAAAACTGTATTTTATATGTAAATTTTCGTTATGTTAAATACCGTTCGAAGGATAGGTATGTTACATAATATTAAAAACAAAACATCATTCGAAACAATCTTGAAACAGTACTCATTGTAGCAGACAAAAACATTGTTATCGACATACCTAGGTATATAACAGATATAAACCCGCTGTAACGATTATGCTTCGTTTGAACCAATTAGTGAGCTTCAATTTTAGAGGTTAACACTGCGTGGAAACGGGCGGTATAATCGCTTCGAGAACTGTAAATCTGAATTTGCTACTACTATACACATATATACTACACCTATACTATACGTGTGAATGCTTCATACATAAAAATTGTGTATTTATGTAGCTGATTGTCTTATTCAATGACAAATCATATTTCTAAGAATTGTCCCTGTTTCACTCAATTAAGTATGTTCGGCCGATATAACTTGAAGGACTCCGCTAGTAGATTGCCACATCAAATTCTAAATTCCGATACGAAATTGCATGCGGTATCTTTCGGTAGGTACGCATTCGAATAACGGATATTCACGGATACCTGTGGACATTCACGATACTGAGAAATGTGTACAACGCTTTTTATGCAGACATGTGACATGACATGTTATGCTGTTTCTGTTAGAACAGACGACAAGTACTGAATGAATATTCATGAGTACTTACACGTACCATGAATTTTGCAGTGCAATAATCTGTCATAGCTGGAACCCCTACCACCGGGTGCACATTATACTAACTAATGCGATCAATCTGATCAGTTTTTAACTTACTTCCACACTGATCAGTGCTTGGTAATTTTTCAACTAGGTAGTTCGACCGACTACTATTTATGTTCGCTCGTCTGTCTTCTGTCGGTATGTACTTACCCCTCGTAACATATTCAGACTGGACTTAGTTCAGTTATGTATATACTATTCTAAGCC
Source organism: Eilema caniola (assembly GCA_949126895.1). Lineage (NCBI taxonomy): Eukaryota > Metazoa > Arthropoda > Insecta > Lepidoptera > Erebidae > Eilema > Eilema caniola. Next base: position 1,997,430 of record OX421461.1, on the reverse strand, counting down.
TTAAGGCTCATTGACTGAACTTATTTATAGCCAGAAGGTCAAGTCAGTGACATCTAAGAGTGTCCTTGAAAGGCTATTTATACTCAAATAGGTATCGTTCTTCACAGAAAGGTTCAAGGCCAAATAAAATTACGATTATTACTCCAATGGAATGATTACTTTAAGTGATCATAATGGTAGCATATTCGGCAAACAGTTGTGTGTACTATTGTCAGAATATGTAAAAGGTTATTTGTAATCATACAGGATAATTAAGTGTCCATCGATATTTGTAGCTATGAGCAGTATGAGTGAAATAACAATATCACGTACCTTTTGAATATCAGATAGGTAAGTTTTTGTTTTCTTTCAACACGAACGTGGCAATTAGTTGGCCGCCATTTGGTAGAATGACTAATGTATGGGACGTACGACGAGGCGTAGTGGTAGTAATAGCGGCCGTTGCGCAGGAGGCGAGGGTTCAACCCCCGCTCAGTGCAAATATTTGTATGCATGAATTTTAGTATTTGCATTGGTCTGGTCGTGCCTCAGAGAGCACGTTAAGCCGTTGGTCCCGGTTATCATACAAACATCTATGGCAGTCATTACGGGTAGTTGGAGCCCTCAAAAATCCAACAACTGGTCTAGCCGCAATGCTTCGATATCGCCTTTGGCTTGTGGAGGTCAGATGGCAGTCGCTTCACGGAAAATATCGAGTCAAATCCGCAGTTAGACTGGTAAAAATCGGACCCTAGACTCCAAGTTGAAAAGCTTTAAATGCGACTGGGATTAACGCTAGGATTGAATTTATGACATGCGTTAACTACTGTCACATACCTACGTCAAATCCCAAACATTCGTCATTCTATTCTACGAAACGCCGGCCAACGAATTGCCATTTGTCTATTGAAACAGGTCTGCTTATTCATCTCTTGCATTTAATTTCGGTAAAGGTATGATTCCGAAGGTGACCGCATACGACAACTGCAGACGCACGCAGAAGATACGCGTATTTCATTGCGGCTTCTCAATGGTCTCCTTTATCCGTATCGAAGTTTAACAAGTAATGTATGCTGCTTGCAGTTCTGCGGTGCAGTTATGCGGTGGGTTTCGGAATTATACCATTATGCGGTTTTATGGGAGGGATTTCCGTCTTTCCTCCGAACCCCAAGCGGAAAGCGTCGACCGTTGATCAGCAGGTGTAAGGGTTTGCAGTTGGAAGTTAGCTCGCTCCCCGAAGATCATGATAGACTAAAAACACTCACTTGTCAATGTAACTGTCATTCAGAAATCGGGTAATAGGGACAGCTTGCCCCTACCCGCTAGTAGTTATAAAATAATATCAGATACGATATTGTATCTCAAGAAATCTTTTTTCCTAGCAGTACGAAAATCTTCGGAACTAATCCTATTTTATTGTTGGAATGGCACGCATCGTAAAACGACTTCCTGCCAATATATAGCTGGTTAAATCACGATATGTCCACTTTATAACTTGACAACTCCTTTGAAATGGAATACCGAAAATCTTGGATTCAAATAAATATCTGTTGAAGATATCCGTTCGTATCTCAGATTTTCTCATCGAAACAAATTTTAAATTTGCTATGTTGCTGGTGCTCGCGTCTCGCGACAGATAATATCTCTTGTTCTACTAAACTCAACAATAGTAGAAAAGTTCCCATTCGAGTTGTGATCTTTTGATGGATCTGATCTGATTGTTCTAATATTTGGTAAACACAGTCTTCTAGTTAAAAAAGACGGGTTGCACTCCAGGAGTGCCAGCAGAAGTGAAAACTTTTTCTCCCTTTCTTTCTTCGTTATATACAGAGAAAAAGATAAAAAGAACATACCATATAATTTTTTTTTTCTTTTTTCATCCAGTCTGTGCGATCGAGAAAATGGCCGAATCGGACCGATTTTATTAAATATATGTGAAAACAGCACATGTTGACCACTATCGGCGTCAGATACCCAATATCAGAAAATGTGAAATCGGTCTAAGTATATTTAAAATACGAGTGCGAGTATTTTACAATATGAGACGGGTGTTTTAAGACCATATTACAAACAGTTTCATACACTACTTTGAAATAATTAATTTAATTTGCATGAAATGAGTAAAACGTAGAGCACCAAAATCTATTTGCTAATCGCGTATGCATGTTGCGCCGCGTCCACAAACTAGAAAATATCCAGCTGGAGTTGTTCAATACGGAAGTTTACATTTTTGCATGTTTGTACGCGCATAGCTTCGTCATGTGTAGACGAATTTGCAAAATTCCTTCTTTGTTCGAAAGAAGACTATTCCGAAATGATCCCATTTAATTTTTGTAAAGATCCGATAAAGGGTTTCAGAGAGAAACCACGAAACTCTTCAATAAAATACCAGGAAATCACCACAAACGCATATTATTGCTATGTCTATGCCACTACACATCATAACATCACACCCGTATACTTTGAATGGGTGTGAGGAGTGTTCCGAATGTTCCATGATATTAAAAAAAAACAATAGAATCATTTGACAAACGTTTATAAATGTTTCCAAAAAATTAGATATCGATAAAGTTTGACTACATCACTAAATGAATAGCGAAGAAAGTTCTAGAATAAATAAGAATGACATGTCTATTATGTGTAATCAAAAACAAGCTTTATTGATATGTGGTAAGGTTGATTTTGTTTTGATTTTATTTTTTTGGTTTTCAATAATATTCGTTATAAATTCTGCTATATCTTGACTTATTGATGGTATAAAACAACTCCATTTCGAATATTTATGCTCCTACTATCATCTGTGCACTGCAAAATGGCCCAGTAAGGCATATTTCTATTAAATAGTATTAAATAACACACGGTGCAAAACTGTCAAATACACGTGATGACAGATACGACTGAAGGTTGAAATTGTAAGGTCTTGCAAATCTCCGCATAAGAATGACACGCGTGCCACGCCCATTTCACACTTCCACCGTTTTTACTGTTCCGTGGATAGGACAGATTCAATAGCGGAACCAATGTCGCCAAACTCACACATACAACCAGATAATAATACGTTGCACTACTAGTAAACAATTATTTTGATTGGTCGTATATCTTTAACACCAAATTAGCCTTAATTATGCACACTGTAGAACGAAAACATACCTTATTGATTGGCATTAGTGATAACTTTAATATAGATGAAAAAAGGAATTTACGACGTTTTGTATCTGAATCAAACTTGCTTCTCACTCTAACTCCATTACGAAAAAGTTCAACTACTCCCCAACAGATGTCCATTTATTTTAAGAATGTTATTTAGAACCTTAACAGTTATGAATACGGTTGATATTACTTTGAAGCATTATCTCTCTCACTCTAACTCTCTTACATTAACTCTAGAGCGGTGACACAAAAAGTTGGCAATATCGATAGATTTGTAATTTGTTTTCAAAATATCAAAGGATTCCAAACGTAAAAAAAAAAGTACAAAAAAAGAGGGATGTTTTTATGTACGATTAAAAAGGTATAAAGACGTGTTACTACGTATGTTCCTATTTAATTGAAATAAAACAAAAGTGTCCATTTATAGTAGATATTTTATGTAACTGTTGCATAATAAAAGCGTTTTCACACTATCCGGCGCATCCGATATCCAATATTAGTGTCGGCTCCGATATCGAAGGAAATAAAATAAAGTATAAAAAGGTATACGATATACGATACCAGGATTTTTTTTTCTTTTTTTCATCCAGTCTGTGCGATCGAGAAAATGGCCGAATCGGACCGATTTTATTGAATATATGTGAAAACAGCACATGGTGACCGCTATCGGCGTCAGGTACCCAATATCAGAAAATGTGAAAGTGGTCTAAGGATACTTAAAATACGAGTGCGAGTATTTTACAATATGAGACCGGTGCTTTAAGACCATATTACAAACAGTTTCATACACTACTTTGAAATAATTAATTTAATTTGCATAAAATGAGAAAAACGTAGAACACCAAAATCTATTTGCTGATCGCGTATGCATGTTGCGCCGCGTCCACAAACTAGAAAATATCCAGCTGGAGTTGTTCAATACGGAAGTTTACATTTTTGCATGTTTGTACGCGCATAGCTTCGTCATGTGTAGACGAATTTGCAAAATTCCTTGTTTGTTCGAAAGAAAACTATTCCGAAATGATCCCATTTAATTTTTGTAAAGATCCGATAAAGGGTTTCAGAGAGAAACTACGAAACTCTTCAATAAAATACCAGGAAATCACCACAAACGCATATTATTGCTATTTCTATGCCACTACACATCATAACATCACACCCGTATACTTTGAATGGGTATGAGAAGTGTTCCGAATGTTCCGTGATATTAAAAAAAAAAACAATAAAGTCATTTGACAAACGTTTATAAATGTTTCCAAAAAATTAGATATCGATAAAGTTTGACTACATCGCTAAATGAATAGCGAAGAAAGTTCTAGAATAAATAAGAATGACATGACTATTATGTGTAATCAAAAACAAGCTTTATTGATATGTGGTAAGGTTGATTTTGTTTTGATTTTATTTTTTTGGTTTTCAATAATATTCGTTATAAATTCTGCTATATCCTGACTTATTGATGGTATAAAACAACTCCATTTCGAATATTTATGCTCCTACTATCATCTGTGCACTACAAAATGGCCCAGTAAGGCATATTTCTATTAAATAGTATTAAATAACACACGGTGCAAAACTGTCAAATACACGTGATGACAGATACGACTGAATTGAATGAAATTTTGAAGCATTTACTATGCTAACTTTTCAAATCGATTAAGATAGGAAAAAGTGAATGCCCAGGTGGGACTCGAACCCACGATCTTTCCCTTACAGGGAGAATGCTCTGACCACTGAGCCCGGTGGCTCAGTGGTCAAAGCATTCCCCCTGTAAGGGAAAGATCGGAGATACGACTGAAGGTTGAAATTGTAAGGTCTTGCAAATCTCCGCATAAGAATGACACGCGTGCCACGCCCACTTCACACTTCCACCGTTTTTACTGTTCCGTGAATATGCACGATAGCGACGGGCAATGCAATGTTGCGAAAACTCGGAAGTGCTTAAGATCATATATATATGATGTATATATGATGATACTGCGGTGGTATACTTCATAGAAGTGCAGCTCGAAGTGTCCCTATTTATCGTATAAATTATATCGGTAGGATGATGATGGTTTTTGATATATTCATTAACATTCGGCGGAATCGAACAGGATGTTATAGATAGCAAGGTATGATTCGTCAGGTAGATTTTATAGTCTAACACAGTTAGGTCAGCTGAAAATCTTCTGCCGAAGAGTTAACCAGACCAGTCCCTCAAGACGAATCAATAAGTCTTTAGAATAGAATGGATTAAGCAATGTATTATTGAGATACGTTGAAGACTGTTAACATCACAATACGTTTCATTCGTTTCTACAATACACCGGCCGACGAATTGCCATCAAAGGGGGATAGTATTGTAGATGCTGGCTTGGATGTCTGTTTCGGTACCTACGAGCTGCTATTCCGCTCATAGCACGAGCATACTTCGTAACAAGTGATGTGAAATGCTAACTAAGAGCAGACACAATATATTTCAGTCCAAGCGTTCCAAATACCATCGAGTCCTGAATCTTGGCGGCTGCGTGCCGGCGTCTGATTGATATCTCGCTAGGTGTGTAGGCATCTGAATGATTTAACTCATTGCACTACGGAGTTGGCTGCAGTGTCAAGTCAATCCCTACGAGTTTAATGAGTGTTATTGGAAACATATGGTATAAGGTATCTGTGCCGTCAGTGTAAAAGACAAAGCATGACAAAACTTTGGTCTTCCCCACAAAAATAATCGTTGTGTTACTAAGCCGTGTGGTTCCCGGCAGAGTAGAATTTGGGCCACCCATTCTCTTCCCATGTGGTGTCGTACAAGGCGACTAAGGGATAGGGCTGATTAACTTTAACATCAGACAGATATGTACAGCCCAGACTCAGCCTCAGATGCATGGCTCGAGTCAACAATAGTGCCCGGAATACGGCAGTAGGCTCACCCCCTATTACGTGGGACCGAATACAGATTGGTGAAATGTGGGTGTTATGTTAATTTACCTCTGCCTAACCCTCCGGGGATAGAGGCGTGATTATATGTATGTATGTATGTATGTATGTACTAAGTAACGGCCGAATTGAGTTATTTACCGTTCGTATGTCGGCACACGAAGTCCTTTTAGCTGATATCCTAATTACGACACAGTTTCACACGGGAGCGCGGACCCGGTGAACTCATTTAGCAATGTGTTAGGTCTGCTTATGTCATTTGTACTAAACGCGCATATATACACTAAGCTAACTGCCAAGTGCCATATTTCTCGGAATTCATATTGCGATCTCTCGATCACGTTCTCACGGAGTGCAATGCTTTTCCTTTATTTTAAGAAGGCCCGTGGCACATTGCAAGGTTAAGTAATATTAACCAGTTGACAAAAAGATGGTTGCACCTTTACGTACAAATTTATAAGAAAAATTATACTTAATAAGTATGTATGTACTTATACTTACATACGTACATACCTTTACATTTTTTTTAAATATTAGCAACTAAAATTATTGACATTACTAATATACCTCCCTCCAACTAAGCTTAACTGCTTGTGCTAGGAGTGGGTTCACGTCGGCAGTGTAATGGCCAGAATTCGAACCCGGGACCTCTCGACACGCCTACACCTACAGTAAACACTTTTTGCAATCGTACCTATCGTATCTCCTTTGTCGACTGTACCTAGTCGGTTACTGAACCTGCGGACGCATAGATTGGACCTTAGTCACAATACAAACGAGATCGGTCGGTACGAGAGAGGTTTTCTTTTTGATAATCTATGCTTGATGAGTTTGAGCTCGTCCACCGCCCTAGAACCCGTGCTATCCTACAAAGACAACCATTTCAGGTGTAAGATATTGTCTCGAGGTATACATCTATACTAATATTATACCTGTGAGTGCGTGTGTGTGTGTGTGTGTACATGTTTGTCCTTCTTACAGTGCTAAACTACTGAACCGATTTTGATGAAATTTGATGTAGGGGTAAGGGGTACCTTGAGAAAGGACATAGGCTATGTTTGGTCGCGATAACCAACATCCACGCGGTTGGAGCCGCGGGTAAAAGCTAGTACATTATATCAGATGTAACTACTTCTGAAACTTCATCTGAAATCAAAAAACTGTCAAACAACAGAAAGTACCTACAAAGAACTTTTATTGCTGATACAAAAGCAACAAAAACCACCAACATCCAAACAACTGACACGTTAACAACACTGTCGAAAACAATTATAATAACTGTTTTTCTTTTTTTAATAATAGTAGGTACATGGGATGATAGTAGTGCCAAACAAAAAGAAATGAATAGATTGGTGGCCGAACTTTACAAAACTTGGCATTTAGTATCATGAAAAATGTAGGTCGTGCCTTGCGGGGTTTCAAAGAGTGATGTAGGCAGCATTACCCTACCTCGTTATCAGCCCGTAATCGAAACCATCGGAAACTAACGGATAATCCAAAAAAATTACATATCAGTAACCGTATCCGAAACCGATATAATTTTATTCCTATATCCATATCCGTATCCAGATCCGAAATATCATATCCATAACATCCCTAGTTACCACTTAGCACTTAGATAACATTTTTGGAACCCCAGCTCCTTCGTGCAGCGCCACTTTCAGCCCTAGGCGGCGGATCCTCCCCGCGACCAGGGATCCGCCCGCCGAGGCCAGACTGGCCGCCTCCTTGAATTTCCCTCCCCGGGCAGTGAGCAGAGTGTCATCCGCATAACAAATGACACTCGTGCCACGGAGGAGGGCTCCCCTCAACAGCCAGTCGAACCCGATGTTCCACAGAAGTGGTCCTAAGACTGACCCCTGCAGAACACCGGACTCGACGCTGTAATGCCGCAGCTGGCCAGCTTTGTCAACGAGGAGGACCGTTCGATCCTCCAAGTAGCTGGCCAGTAGTCCCCTCAGGTACCGAGGCACTCCATGGAAACGGAGTGCCTCGAGTATGGTTGAGTGGGGAACGGAGTTAAAGGCGTTGGCTATGTCAAATGACACAGCCAACACTCCGTCCCCAGCCTCAACGGCCTCCTTCACCTGGCCCTTCAACAGGGCGAGGAGGGCCAGACACAAAGCGCCTAAAAAAAACTTGCCAAGCCTAGAAACTGCCGGACGTTATGTTGGTTCTGGGGCACAGGAAATTTCGCTACTGCATCTATTTTCTTCGACCCTGGCTTGATTCCATCCTTAGATATCTCGAATCCTAAATAATCCACTGTGTGTCCAAAAAAAGTGCACTTAGAAATTTTAAGAGTCAAACCAGCGCCGGAGAACAGCTTGAGGACATTTTCCAAACGGTGTAAACCTTCCGAAAAATATTTTGACGGAAGAATAACATCATCTAAATAGACCAGGGCTTCTTTGTGACGTACGGAACTTAACAACTGAGTCCATCTTAGCATTTGCCGACGACCTCGCAATACTGACGCGTAATCCAAATCAATGTCAGGAACTATTAAAGGAAATCGATGAGTTCTGTTCGTGGACAAATGGACTGAGAACGAAGCCCAGTAAGTGTCACTGTCTGTGTCTGGGTAGACGGGACACCAAATTTACCTCCTACGACCCGGGACTCTTCATAGGGGGTAAACCAGTTTCCATAGTCGCTGAATCGGTCCCATTTAAATTTCTTGGGAGAAAGATGGACCATTTTAGGGTGGTAGAAATTTGATGGCACAAATTTGTCACAAATTTCGACCGGGTGAGTACCACCGTGCACTTTTGCGAAAAATCCTCCATAGTAATCCAATCTCGGTTGGATTGCGTTCAGGGGTCAGCAAGTGCATAGCCGGGCAGGGGGGATTGAGGTCGCAGCACGAGTGGGACCGGTGGGTCTTGGCGTAGTCTAGTGGGGGGTGGCGCGGGGCGACGCGCCGAACAGGGAGACCTGTAGAAACGGTGAAGCCGCTGGCCGCCCGCGGCATAGTACAGGGGCCCAACCGGGACTAACCACCCTGGGAGGCTGCCCTACCAGGTCGCGCATAATCCCGATATGGCTCGTCGTGCCGGTTGGTGACCGGACGAGGGAGCCCGGCGACCATACTCGGGGGGGTACGGGGGCCCTTCCGTTCGGCGCGTCGGCTCTCGCCCTACCTCACATTCATAGATAAAACCAATATCCCACGCTTTGTCACGCTGTGCTGCAACAACAATCGCCTCTTTTTTCACGCCTTCCCTCCTCTTCATCCTCATGGCAGCGCATAATAACAGTAGATTGGTCTACACAGCGGCAAAAAACTCTCCCTCGAGCTCGCTATTTGAGGTGGAGTCCACGAACATCTGTGGGCTCCATACAAACCTCAACGCCGTCCACCAACACCTGGAGACGGCGAAACCAGCAATGCTGTTTCTTACGGAGACACAAATACGCCGCCCTGATGACACGACCTACTTACTCTACCCCGGCTATGTCCTTGAGGAGAATTTCCGCGCAAAAGCCGGGGTGTGTGCGTGTTTGTTAGGGCGGATGTTTGTTGTCGCCGTTTGCGCTGCCTAGAGGACCCATCCTTTTCCACCCTTTGGGTACACATAGACCATGGCTCTACGAGTCAGATCTATGTGTGCCTCTACCGCTCCCATACAGGAGATGCCGAGACAACTCGACTCTTTGAATACCTGAGTCAGGCGGCAGATGATGCGCAGGAGCGGTTTCCGAACGCTGAACTGGTGTTTTTGGGGGATTTTAACGCCCACCACGAGATCTGGTTGGGCTCCGCCAAAACAACCCACGCGGGAAGAGCCGCCCATGCATTTGCTCTGGCGCATGGCCTGACCCAATTGGTACACGAGGTCACTAGGATACCAAAAAGGTCGGACCATGAGCCCTCTCTGCTAGACCTTCTGCTGACGAGTCGCCCGGACCAGTACAGTGTTTCGGTGAGCGCCGCTTTAGGTGAATCCGACCATTGTCTGGTCCGTTCCGAGGTGCCCATTTTAGCGCCCCCACGTCCCGTGCAGGGGAAGCGGCGTCTCTGGCACTACTCGTCAGCGGACTGGGATGGACTGCGTGATTATTTTGCGTCCATCCCGTGGGTTGAACGCTGCTTTGAAAGTAAGAACCCATCTGAGGCCGCAACTGCTGTCGCCGGTGAGATCAGTCTGGGCATGGAATATTATATCCCCTACACTGATGTCGCCGGTGTCCGCAGGGCGCGCCCCTGGTTCGGGCGCGAGTGCGCGGAGGCTGTTAATCATAAATAGTCTGCGTACCGCGCTTGGATCAGGGCGCGCGCTACGTGCGATCCCAACGTGGGCCACTTCAAAGCGGCATACAACAGAGCCACAAAGGCCTGCAAGAGGGCTTATGTCAGAGCGGATGCCCAGCGCATAGCGCGGCTTGGTCAGGAGCTAGTAGAGCATCCCACGGGCAGCCGTGGCTACTGGCGACTGGCCAAAGCCTTGCAAGCCAACTTCTGCCAGCCTTCGCTGCCCCCGCTGCGCAATCCCGATGGATCCCTGGCCCATGAGCCGCAAGAGAAAGCAAATTTGCTGGTTAATCTCTTTGCGGCCAACTCCCAAGTCGATGATTGTGGTATGGAGCCGCCGACACTGCCCATCAGTGACCATGCAATGCCTGATATTCGTATCAGGCAACGCGATATCCGAGCAGTGTTGCAGTCACTCGATGTCCGGAAAGCCAGTGGTCCGGACGGTATTCCAGCGGTGGTTCTGCAAAAATGTGCAGCGGAGTTGTCTCCAATGCTTGCGCGGCTGTACCGGCTGTCCTACAGCTCTGGTACAGTGCCTTCGGCTTGGAAAGAGGCGAATGTACAGTCGATCCCCAAGAAGGGGGATCGCTCAGACCCAAACAACTATCGACCCATAGCCGTCACCTCAGTGCTGTGCAAGGTGTTCGAGCACATAATAACCAAACAGCTCATGCGTCACCTTGAAGATCACTCCCTAATTAATGACCGGCAATATGGCTTCAGGCCGAAACGGTCAGCGGGTGATCTTCTGGCGTATGTTAACCATATTTGGGGTGAGGCTATGGACAAGCACGGCGAGTCATTGGCAATTAGCCTTGACATCGCCAAAGCTTTCGATAGAGTTTGGCACAAGTTTTTTTTTATTTTTTTTTTATACCACTTAGGTGGCAGACAAGCACACGGCCCACCTGATGGAAAGTGGTTACCGTGGCCTATGGACGTGTGCAACACCAGGGGCGTCGCACTCGCGCTGCCGACCCTGAAGAAACCTTCTAATACCCTTCTTGAAGAACCCCATATTGTAGTCGCTGGGGAAAACCACAGCAGGGAGCTCGTTCCATAGCTTGAGCGTGCGTGGGATGAAGTTCCTTTCGTACCGCACGGTTCGCACCATTTCTGGTCGCAATGTGTGAGGATGAACTCCCTGTCTATGGCGAGCGGTGCGGTGATAGAAAGTAGCTGTCGGCATCATGTCAAACAATTCATCTGAGCACAAACCATTGTATAGGCGGTAGAACACACACAGTGAGGCAAAGTCCCTCCTGAGGCTGAGAGGTTCCACAGCGCCTGCGAGTATGGGATTGTCGACGAGCCTCAACGCCCGTCTTTGTATCGATTCGAAGGGGTCAAGCTGGTATGCAGGTGCTCCGGCAAAAAGGTGACAGCAGTACTCCATATGGGGCCGAACTTGTGCCTTATAAAGAAGGAGTCGTTGCCCCGCAGAGAAGTACCGCTTCGCTTTGTTAAGCACTCCAAGTTTCTTAGATGCCAACCTGGCCTTGTCCTCCAAATGGCTGCGGTACTGGACGTCGCTTGAGATGTCGACGCCTAGGATCCCGATACTCGAGGAAATGGTAAGTGATTGTAACGTTGTGGATTTTTTATAAATCAATTTTAAATAAATACTGTAATATAGTCGATATTTTAGTATGTTTCGATACTAAATATACTAAATTGTCTATAGCTGTGCGAGCGAGATTGGACGACATTACCTAAGTGTCTATTCACGGCGCTAAAGTGGGCCCTTTCTTCGGCTATCCTTGCCGTGGGAGGTCGCTTTGACCCCGGCGGCCAACTGCTGTCGGCACCGGGTAAGTTTTGAGATCAACATTTCCTACTTCTTTCAACAGGTGAAGACTTCTCAGCGGCGCAGCTTACGGCCTGCTTAATGTATGGCTTACTATATTTTATTATTTAACATTTTTTTGTGCTATTTCAGCCTACTATTTAGTGCCACGAGACCGATGACCTCTACGGTCAGAGGTCACGTCACCAGCTTGCGCTGCTTAATTATTTCTTCCTTTTTATAGCTTCTAGCTACGCTGTTCTACCGCTGGGGAGAATATCTTCACCTGCTATTATTTTTAGCGGGTCACTGGACGTAGTTCCCATGTGACATACTGACCCGCACTCTTTCTTTTTCCAGGGTCTTCGCACCGGGCTTCACGCCATCATTCGGTCGTGAGGCACACCAGCGAGGACCCTGGCGCGCCGGCAACATCAGCAGCCGGGAGTGAACGAGCTAAGTGCATACCACCATCTCTGTACAACGGATCAAACAACGCCTCGGCAGAATATTTATTGCGAATCCACCCCGAGATACATTTCTATAATACCTATACCCATTATAAATTTATGTAACGCTCTTTATCTATTATAATCGATAATTTTTATAATCATCTTTTCATTACCTCTGCTCATACCCTAGCCGGTATAGACATCATCTTGCTTAATTTTACAGTGTTCCCATAGCCACTTTCATTCACTTTTATTTACTTTATTTAACTTAACATAAAAACACAAGAATAAACATTTTCTTCGTTACATGATGTACCCAGGAATTGCGGCGCAACAATAAATGGGGTTTTCTTAGCGGTGAATACACATACTTGTGTCTTAGTGGGGTTGAATTGGACTAGGTTTAGTCGACCCCAATCGAATACTCCCAAGAGAGTAGTCTCGATTTCGGACACAAGTTGTTCGCGACTCTCCTTCACCTTGGACTGAGAGACATTTGCACGGCCCGTGTAACACGTGTCCCCGGTACTGTCGTCCGCATAACAATGGATGGAGTCATCAGATAGCATATCATTGATATGCAGCAGAAACAGGGTCGGAGACAGCACGGAGCCTTGTGGGACACCAGCGTTTATGTCCATGCGGTCCGAGCAACTGCCATCGACGACGGCTTGGATACTTCTGTTGGACAAAAAGCTAGCAATCCATTCGCATAGTCCCTCAGGGAGTCCATAGTATGGCAACTTCGTAAGAAGACCTCTGTGCCAGACCCGATCAAAGGCCTTCGCTATATCGAGGCTGACCGCTAGTGCCTCCCCCCGACTCTCGACGGCTTGCGCCCATCGGTTTGTGAGATACACCAGAAGGTCACCGACAGAGCGACGGTGGCGAAAGCCGTACTGTCGGTCGCTCAGTAGATCGTTTCCCTCCAGGTATCTCAAGAGCTGCGTATTAATAATGCGCTCCATAAACTTCGAAAGTAGGGAGGTTATAGCAATAGGCCTGTAATTGGACGGGTCGGTCCTGTCGCCTTTCTTAGGCACAGGATGCACGAAAGCAGTCTTCCAAGAGGCCGGGACTTTTCTCGCGGAATAAGAGAGCGCGAAAAGGCGTGTAAGTACTGGGAACAACTCGGGCGCACAGTGCCTGAGCACCATCGCCGGTATACCGTCCGGCCCACTCGCTTCTTTCCAAGTTACCAGCCTTTGGTCTGCCTCCTAGACTGTGCGACTGGGTTGCCGGCTTCTTGCAGGAGCGCTGTATTCGCGTCCTTTGTGATGGACGAGCCTCGGAGTTCTTGCAGGTAAATGCCGGCGTACCGCAGGGATCTGTCCTATCGCCAACTCTCTTTCTTCTGCATATCAATGACATGCTGTCGACCGGCAGCATTCATTGCTATGCGGATGATAGCACCCTACACGGGAGTTATCATGGACGTCCTGCGGATAAACAGACGCATATCGCGGAAAAAAGGCAGCTTCTTGTCACTGAGCTTGACCGGATCCTGAATCTTCTGAAATCTAAGCTCTGAGAACTTGGTCGAGTTCAATGTCAAGAAGACGCAGGCATGTGCGTTTACAGCAAAGGTATCTTCTTTCCTTCCCCTTCCCACTCTTCAGAGCACGCCACTGCCATTGCAGGACAACCTCAATATCCTCGGTATGGATGTTCGCTGCAAACTGAACAACAAAAACTACATCGAGAGTATCATCAAAGCAGCCTCGCGTAAACTCGGAGTCCTGAACAGAGTGAAACGGTTTTTCACGCCGGAGCAACGGTGGCTTCTTTACAAGACACAAATTGGTTCCTGCGTGGAGTACTGCTCACATCTCTGGGATGGATACGCAAAGTACTTATTAGATGCTCTCGACAGGTTGCAGCGACGTGCGGTCCGCATTATCGGAAATCCTGAGGTCACGAGTACCCTCGAGTCTCGGCAGATGCGTAGAGATGTTGCTTCCTTGGCAGTTTTTTACCGTCTCTATCATGGTGAATGTTCTGAAGAGCTATTCCAATTAGTCCCACCCTCCCCCTTCCTATACAGGACGACACGTGCAGGACTTAGATGTCACCCCTATACGGTGCAGAACATTCCTTCAAGAACCAAGCGGTTCGGTGACTCTTTCCTTTGTCGCACCATTAAGATCTGGAATTCCTTGCCAGCTCACGTGTTTCCCTCTTCCTACAGTCCCGGGTCCTTTAAGCGGGGCGTGAAAAAGCATCTGATGAGGCCGTCAAGCTGAGTGCCACCATTTTTAACATGGCACGTGTAGATAATGGTGGCCCTCAGCCTCAGCTTGAGACTTTACCTTCAGCTTACCATCAGGCGAGGTAAAGTCAAATTGACGTGTCCTATTTATAAAAAAAAGAAAAAAAAGATGAAGTTGTCAACATGTTTATAAACGACCTAAATAAGATAGATCAGCTACAACTGAATAATATCAAAAAAGCTTGGATATATGACAACTACCTAACATCACGTCTGACTTGGCCTTTTCTGGTATACGATTTCGGCAAAACCTTACTCGCGAAAATAGATGCAACTGTCATAAAATCACTAAAATCGTGGCTTGGACTAGCGCACTCTGCTGATCCCTCTGCTTTATTTAGGGATCAGAATAATTTTGGAATGAAATTAAAGAAACCATCGGAGCTCTATAAACACCTTAGAGTTACCAAAGCCCACATCTTAGGTAAATCCCAAGATGACACAGTCAGGGCACTCCCGAAAGATAATAACGCCTCCGAGCTTGAATCTAGACTTATATTCCATAAACGATTTATGATAAGAGCCCAGTCGAACAAAGTGGGGTTGGGAGTACGAGAGCCAAAAACCAGGACCAGGATATACTTAGGTCCTTTCTGAAGCAAGACGAAAATAATAAATATCGAGTGCACGCGATGAATTTGGAAATCCAAAACGAATGGTTGACAATGGGAGAGTTCTGCATACCGATGGCTTTAAAGTGGCGCACCTTGATCTATGAGTGGTCGCCGGCCCTGTTAAAATTCTATCTTAACGCCTTTCAGATGACCCTTCCAGACCAGAGTAATGTGGTAAGGTGGGGGAAGGCCACAGAAAAACAATGTTATACGTGTGGTGAGGCAATAGGGACGGCTAGGCACATATTAGTAGGATGTAGGGTGTTTCTCGATAGAGGCCAATACTCACGCCGCCACAATAAGGTGCTTTTCATCATACGCGAAGCAATGAGTCTGGCAGTAGCTAGAGCCCAAAAAGGATTGACTACTAACAGACGTCATATCAACTTTGTGTCTGAAGGTTCATCCATAAAATCCAGGAACAAACCTTATTCAATCTGAGATAGTGCCCCAGATTGGACTCTCCTAATCGACACGTATGAAAAGCACTATAAAATTCCGGAGGATGTTGGGGTTTCGTCATCTAGACCGGACATATTTCTCTACTCGAAACGACTCAATATGTGGTCCTTGTGGAACTTACTGTACCGTGGGAAACAAATATACCGAAGGACCACACACTTAAGAAAAGTAAATACTACGATCTCACAAACGAATTAATCAAAAACGGTTACGTGGTTAATTTGTATACAGTAGAAGTGGGAGCGAGAGGTATACCAGCTAAATCTCTCTATAACCTACTTAAAGATCTAGGCCTATCGAGAGCTACAATAAGCTCATTACTAGGACGAATGTCTAAAGCAGCACTAGTAGGTTCGTATCAAATTTGGTTAGGCAGGGAGGGGGTATTGATGTACATCAACAAAAGGGGCCCCTTCTAAACCTACACTTGGGTCGCAAGTCCCAGGCACTGTCCCGAGTTCCCAACTCAGCAAAGCGATGGACCCGGCACCCGCACGGAGAATCCATGGATTGCTAAGAATATCGTCTCTCTCTCTGCGTTGGAATGTGGCGGGAGCATTTGCTAAGCCAAAAGGCATCCGTGTAAATTCAAAATGATTATCAGGTGTTACGAAGGCAGTTTTGTGTCTGTCTTGTTCGCGTACAGGAACCTGGTAGTACCCAGAAGCTAAATCTAGGGTAGTATAGAACTGGTGGCCAGCTAAAACATCCAGCTGATCATCTATCAGGGGCATCTAGTTCAGACAAATCAGTAGCAAAACATTCTCTATATTTGTTTAAAAGACCGATCAGTTCTTTTTTTTGTGCTGGAGAAACGCCAATGATTTGAATGACGGAATGATTTTTTGAATGATTCATAGCTTGCATAACTTTTTTTTATGAGTGTCATCCTCCTTAGCTAGCAGCTCCCGAGCTTCAGTTTATCCCCCTTTTAAAGAGACAGTTCTATCAGCTGGTACATTAACTATCATTTTTCCATTACCACCTACACCTATACTGAATATACCCGAGGGGATGGTAAACCTCACGTCAGATATAAGGCGAAGACCACCTTCTACATACACCTTTCCTGATACGACAGGTTCAGTATAAACATCAACTATTGACAAACCCGATAATGTGACGTCCTCTTTAAGGAACAAATTTATTTTACGGCTTGATGTAACATCACCCCCAGATTGAAACATATTTAACTGGTCACAATTTTTGAAAACAACTACATGAGATTGTTCTGTAAAAGACTGCCCTATCATAACCGGTACATTCATAGCCGAATCTGGGACAATGAACAAATCGACTTCCGCCTCAACCTCATCAATCACTACGCTGGCGTTATGTTTTCCGAGCACGCGTACACTCGAGCCCCCAAATCCTTTTAAAGTCGGAAGATCATCAGTGTCAAAGTGACGGGAAATTCTATTAAAGTCAGTCAATCTTATCATGCAGCATTCGCTGCCAAAATCAATAAAACTCTTTAAAGGAATGCAATTAATTTCGACCGTTTTGTAATATTTATATCCCGATTTGCAGTTGTTGGAAACTGACATGACAGTTTTGTCAGAAGGCGCAACTTTACCCGAGGGCAGTGGTTGTTTAGAAAAACAATTGTCGGTGTACGTCGGTGTCGGTGTGTCGGTACATTTTTTCATTGGTTGAGGGCATTGGGGTACAGTATGACCTTCCTGTTTACAATTAAAACAACGCATCCCTTTAGAGACACCCTGTTTAGATTGAATATCTTGATATTTACCGATAGGCTGTCCTTTGACTTGTTTTCGATCAACTTGAGGTCTAATATTTCGAGCATTTCTTAAATAGGGCAACAGCCTATCCGGATTATCATATTGTACAGCCTCAGCTCCCAAACGTACCGATCGGTCATCTATTTCATGCAGAATGCACTCCACAGCACGCCTACCTTCTATGCCACACCTATTTATTAACGCAACCTTATCATAAAAGTAAGATTCCAATTATTCCCCAAATCGAGCGCGTTTGGCTAACATGTCACTTAACATTTGTCCATAATTCTCATCGGAAGGAAACGCGCTAGACAATTTATATGCCATTCCTCCCACGAGAAAAGAACTGACGGTAAACCCTCGTACTACCTTTGTGCAACGCCGCGTAGCTTGGATAGCGCGAAATGAATTATCTGTTTCTCATTCCAAACGTATATAGACGCACACTCGTTGACTTTATGGAGCCACATGCTCACCGACTGTTCTTTCCTCGCGGGGTCAAATTCTGGTATTGTATTCTGCATACTTCCTAGTTTATCAAAAGAATCTTTGTGAGTAACTGGTTTTAAAGACTAATATCTTAATAAGGGTAGTAGGTGTAATAGATTCTTGTTGGTTGACCGTGCGGCGCCCCGCTCGCGCAGCCGGGCGTGGCCTCGCTCGCGAGGCCGGACGTCGCGTCACTTGCGCAGCCGTGCGTCGCCTTGCTCGCGCAGCCGGGCGTCGCCTTGCTCGCGCAGCCGTGCGTCGCCTCGCTCGCGCAGCCATGCGTCGCGTCCCTCGCGTGGCCATGCGTCGCGTCGCTCACCTTCGCGTGACGCGCGCGGCCCGGCTTCGCGTCGCTCGCGCGACCACATCAGGTATCACTCGCGTAGCCACACGGTCAACCAACAAGAATCTATTACACCTACTACCCTTATTAAGATATAAGTCTTTAAAACCAGTTACTCACAAAGATTCTTTTGATTAACTAGGAAGTATGCAGAATACAATACCCGAATTTGACCCCACGAGGAAAGAACAGTCGGTGAGCATGTGGCTCCATAAAGTCAACGAGTGTGCGTCTATTTATGTTTGGAATGAGAAACAGATAATTCATTTCGCGCTACCCAAGCTACGCGGCGTTGCACAAAGGTAGTACGAGGGTTTACCGTCAGTTCTTTTCTCGTGGGAGGAATGGCATATAAAATTGTCTAGCGCGTTTCCTTCCGATGAGAATTATGGACAAATGTTAAGTGACATGTTAGCCAAACGCGCTCGATTTGGGGAATAATTGGAATCTTACTTTTATGATAAGGTTGCGTTAATAAATAGGTGTGGCATAGAAGGTAGGCGTGCTGTGGAGTGCATTCTGCATGAAATAGATGACCGATCGGTACGTTTGGGAGCTGAGGCTGTACAATATGATAATCCGGATAGGCTGTTGCCCTATTTAAGAAATGCTCGAAATATTAGACCTCAAGTTGATCGAAAACAAGTCAAAGGACAGCCTATCGGTAAATATCAAGATATTCAATCTAAACAGGGTGTCTCTAAAGGGATGCCTTGTTTTAATTGTAAACAGGAAGGTCATACTGTACCCCAATGCCCTCAACCAATGAAAAAATGTACCGACACACCGACACCGACGTACACCGACAATTGTTTTTCTAAACAACCACTGCCCTCGGGTAAAGTTGCGCCTTCTGACAAAACTGTCATGTCAGTTTCCAACAACTGCAAATCGGGATATAAATATTACAAAACGGTCGAAATTAATTGCATTCCTTTAAAGAGTTTTATTGATTTTGGCAGCGAATGCTGCATGATAAGATTGACTGACTTTAATAGAATTTAAGTCTTCAGGCTTTCACGGCCGGCGTTGCATGTAGAATATACTGCTTCCGGGCTGTTTGGCCGTGGTCGATGTGAAACTTGCGTTCCAGACGTTTCGTCGATCACTGCGGTCGACATCTTCAGTGGCGCAGGGCCGGGCGACGACAACTTCGGAGACCTTGCCTCGCCGGCGGCTGACTTGCGACTAATGGCGAACCTTGAATCACGGCTCTATTTATAGGCACGGTCGGAGCGGGGAATCGACTCATTCGATTCTGATTGGTCGAGCGCTGTGGCGCGGACGTACGCGATCCTGATTGGTTGTTTGCACTGTGATACCGAGTGGCTCTCAGTGCTGGGTACCAATCTTTTTGGAGCTGAAATCCCTCGTTTTTTCGGTTGAAGTTGTTGGGATGCTTGAATATTTCGATGGCTTCTCGAAGTATACGTGGGAAAAAATGTGTTGTGGTAGCTAGAACTTTCGTGTTCTGAAATTCGATGGTATGATTCCCATCCTCTTGGGTGTGTTCTGCAACCGCTGACTTGTCGAAGTGGCAGAGGCGGCAATTCCGTTCATGTTCCGACAGGCGGGTCTTGATGCTTCTTTGGGTGGTGCCCACGTATACCGAGCCACATGAGCAGGGGATTCTGTAAACTCCAGCTGACGATAGTGGATCACGTGGGTCCTTGACCGAACGGTGAAAATTCCGTAGCTGCGTCGTGGGCTTGAAGATCGGCTTGATGTTATAAGCTTCTAGCAGTCTTCCGATACGATCTGTAATGCCACGAATGTATGGCAAGAAAGCCTTCCCTATCGGAGCAGGTTTTTCCTCATCCTGGTTTATCTGCGAACCTTTCTTTGGGTGAAGAGCTCTCCGTATCTCATGTGCAGAGAATCCATTAGCCTGGAAGGCCGAGTCCAAGTGGCGTAACTCGTTTTGTAGGTGTTGAGGTTCACAGATAGTCTTAGCTCGGTGGACCAGTGTCTTGATAACTGACATTTTTTGTCTGGGATGATGGTTGGAGTCCTTGTGTAGGTAACGGTCTGTATGTGTCGGCTTTCGATAGACTCGGTGACCAAGACTGCCATCTTCTTTTTTGGATACTAGGACATCCAGGAATGGTAGCTCCCCGTTCTTCTCAACTTCCATGGTGAATTGGATGTTCGGATGGATGCTGTTTAGGTGATCCAGGAACTTAGTCAGCTCCGAGTCCCCATGAGTCCAAACCACGAAGGTATCGTCCACGTAGCGGAACCAGACCTTAGGCTTCTTGGGAGCTCTATCCAGAGCGTCTTCCTCAAATGATTCCATGTAAAAGTTCGCGACTACCGGACTGATGGGGTTTCCCATGGCTAAACCGTCCACTTGCTCATAGAACGTGCTGTTCCACTGGAAGTAGGAAGTCGTCAACACGAACTCGAACAGATCTGCGATGTCCTTGGAGAAGAGTGGTCGGATACGCGACATTGCTTCCCTGACCGGAACTCTCGTGAACAGAGAGACAACGTCGAAGCTGACTAGACGATCGTCCGGGTGTAGTTTTAGGTTCTTAAGTTTCTCCACGAAGTGGCGAGAGTCTTTGATGTATGACGAGGATGATCCGACATGTTGTTGAAGCAGTCCGGTGAGATACTTCGAGACTGGATGAGTGGGTGAGCCGATAGTACTCACGATGGGCCGGAGCGGTACTGAAGGCTTATGGATCTTTGGTAACCCATACAACCTAGGTGGAAGGGCTTCAGACTTCTTGATGAAGCTTTGCGTTTCTTCTGGGATAGACGAACTCTTGATCAGGTTGTTTACCTGTCTCAAGATTCTTGCCGTTGGGTCTTTTGGAATCTCCTTGTAGGTAGCTGGGTCGAGAAGATCCTTGATCTTGGTCTCATAATCCTTGGTGTTAAGAACCGCTGTGGCATTGCCCTTATCAGCTTTCAGGATCACAATATCCTTGTTCGCTCTTAGGTACTTTAAGGCTTTCCGTTCTTTCTCTGTGATATTGCTCCTCGGTGGCTTGGCTCGCTGTAGAACTCTAGCCGACTCTTGGCGGACCCTCTCAGCCAGTTCTTGGGGGAGTTTACGAAGGCTTGCTTCGACGTTTGCGATGATATCTTCCACCGGAACTGATCTTGGGGCAATGGCAAAGTTCTCACCTTTGCTTAAGACTGACATCTCCTCCTCGGATAGTTGGTGGTCTGACAGGTTCACTACTACAAGTCGTTTATCCAGACTTGGACCAGACTCTTGTGCTCTTGGGAGCCTGTTAAACTTCCTCATCTGACGTGTAGTAGCCTGTTCGCTTTCCCAGGTCATGGTGTTGAACGTTAGTTTTTCCAGGCGGTCCCAATCATTCGGTGAAAGCTCATGGGCGACTTGAAGGTGGACTCTGAGAAGATCCTGACTGAGTAGCGCCAGGGACCGCCGTGTACTGTGAATACGTTCTCGGAGAAGGGCTTTCTCTGTACGATCGTAGATTCGGTGCGAAGCGGGACTCTGTATGATCCTCTTCTGGCGCAGGAAGTGGGGCACGACGTTGCTATCCCGACAGCGGAGTAGAAACGCCAATGAAGATAAAAGATGGGCTTTTCTTTTTCTAAGTGACTCAAGGCGGCGAACTCGCTGGTGAACTTCCTCCCCGTAGAGGCGTTGAATATAAGTCTTCAGGCTTTCACGGCCGGCGTTGCATGTAGAATATACTGCTTCCGGGCTGTTTGGCCGTGGTCGATGTGAAACTTGCGTTCCAGACGTTTCGTCGATCACTGCGGTCGACATCTTCAGTGGCGCAGGGCCGGGCGACGACAACTTCGGAGACCTTGCCTCGCCGGCGGCTGACTTGCGACTAATGGCGAACCTTGAATCACGGCTCTATTTATAGGCACGGTCGGAGCGGGGAATCGACTCATTCGATTCTGATTGGTCGAGCGCTGTGGCGCGGACGTACGCGATCCTGATTGGTTGTTTGCACTGTGATACCGAGTGGCTCTCAGTGCTGGGTACCAATCTTTTTGGAGCTGAAATCCCTCGTTTTTTCGGTTGAAGTTGTTGGGATGCTTGAATATTTCGATGGCTTCTCGAAGTATACGTGGGAAAAAATGTGTTGTGGTAGCTAGAACTTTCGTGTTCTGAAATTCGATGGTATGATTCCCATCCTCTTGGGTGTGTTCTGCAACCGCTGACTTGTCGAAGTGGCAGAGGCGGCAATTCCGTTCATGTTCCGACAGGCGGGTCTTGATGCTTCTTTGGGTGGTGCCCACGTATACCGAGCCACATGAGCAGGGGATTCTGTAAACTCCAGCTGACGATAGTGGATCACGTGGGTCCTTGACCGAACGGTGAAAATTCCGTAGCTGCGTCGTGGGCTTGAAGATCGGCTTGATGTTATAAGCTTCTAGCAGTCTTCCGATACGATCTGTAATGCCACGAATGTATGGCAAGAAAGCCTTCCCTATCGGAGCAGGTTTTTCCTCATCCTGGTTTATCTGCGAACCTTTCTTTGGGTGAAGAGCTCTCCGTATCTCATGTGCAGAGAATCCATTAGCCTGGAAGGCCGAGTCCAAGTGGCGTAACTCGTTTTGTAGGTGTTGAGGTTCACAGATAGTCTTAGCTCGGTGGACCAGTGTCTTGATAACTGACATTTTTTGTCTGGGATGATGGTTGGAGTCCTTGTGTAGGTAACGGTCTGTATGTGTCGGCTTTCGATAGACTCGGTGACCAAGACTGCCATCTTCTTTTTTGGATACTAGGACATCCAGGAATGGTAGCTCCCCGTTCTTCTCAACTTCCATGGTGAATTGGATGTTCGGATGGATGCTGTTTAGGTGATCCAGGAACTTAGTCAGCTCCGAGTCCCCATGAGTCCAAACCACGAAGGTATCGTCCACGTAGCGGAACCAGACCTTAGGCTTCTTGGGAGCTCTATCCAGAGCGTCTTCCTCAAATGATTCCATGTAAAAGTTCGCGACTACCGGACTGATGGGGTTTCCCATGGCTAAACCGTCCACTTGCTCATAGAACGTGCTGTTCCACTGGAAGTAGGAAGTCGTCAACACGAACTCGAACAGATCTGCGATGTCCTTGGAGAAGAGTGGTCGGATACGCGACATTGCTTCCCTGACCGGAACTCTCGTGAACAGAGAGACAACGTCGAAGCTGACTAGACGATCGTCCGGGTGTAGTTTTAGGTTCTTAAGTTTCTCCACGAAGTGGCGAGAGTCTTTGATGTATGACGAGGATGATCCGACATGTTGTTGAAGCAGTCCGGTGAGATACTTCGAGACTGGATGAGTGGGTGAGCCGATAGTACTCACGATGGGCCGGAGCGGTACTGAAGGCTTATGGATCTTTGGTAACCCATACAACCTAGGTGGAAGGGCTTCAGACTTCTTGATGAAGCTTTGCGTTTCTTCTGGGATAGACGAACTCTTGATCAGGTTGTTTACCTGTCTCAAGATTCTTGCCGTTGGGTCTTTTGGAATCTCCTTGTAGGTAGCTGGGTCGAGAAGATCCTTGATCTTGGTCTCATAATCCTTGGTGTTAAGAACCGCTGTGGCATTGCCCTTATCAGCTTTCAGGATCACAATATCCTTGTTCGCTCTTCGGTACTTTAAGGCTTTCCGTTCTTTCTCTGTGATATTGCTCCTCGGTGGCTTGGCTCGCTGTAGAACTCTAGCCGACTCTTGGCGGACCCTCTCAGCCAGTTCTTGGGGGAGTTTACGAAGGCTTGCTTCGACGTTTGCGATGATATCTTCCACCGGAACTGATCTTGGGGCAATGGCAAAGTTCTCACCTTTGCTTAAGACTGACATCTCCTCCTCGGATAGTTGGTGGTCTGACAGGTTCACTACTACAAGTCGTTTATCCAGACTTGGACCAGACTCTTGTGCTCTTGGGAGCCTGTTAAACTTCCTCATCTGACGTGTAGTAGCCTGTTCGCTTTCCCAGGTCATGGTGTTGAACGTTAGTTTTTCCAGGCGGTCCCAATCATTCGGTGAAAGCTCATGGGCGACTTGAAGGTGGACTCTGAGAAGATCCTGACTGAGTAGCGCCAGGGACCGCCGTGTACTGTGAATACGTTCTCGGAGAAGGGCTTTCTCTGTACGATCGTAGATTCGGTGCGAAGCGGGACTCTGTATGATCCTCTTCTGGCGCAGGAAGTGGGGCACGACGTTGCTATCCCGACAGCGGAGTAGAAACGCCAATGAAGATAAAAGATGGGCTTTTCTTTTTCTAAGTGACTCAAGGCGGCGAACTCGCTGGTGAACTTCCTCCCCGTAGAGGCGTTGAATATAAGTCTTCAGGCTTTCACGGCCGGCGTTGCATGTAGAATATACTGCTTCCGGGCTGTTTGGCCGTGGTCGATGTGAAACTTGCGTTCCAGACGTTTCGTCGATCACTGCGGTCGACATCTTCAGTGGCGCAGGGCCGGGCGACGACAACTTCGGAGACCTTGCCTCGCCGGCGGCTGACTTGCGACTAATGGCGAACCTTGAATCACGGCTCTATTTATAGGCACGGTCGGAGCGGGGAATCGACTCATTCGATTCTGATTGGTCGAGCGCTGTGGCGCGGACGTACGCGATCCTGATTGGTTGTTTGCACTGTGATACCGAGTGGCTCTCAGTGCTGGGTACCAATCTTTTTGGAGCTGAAATCCCTCGTTTTTTCGGTTGAAGTTGTTGGGATGCTTGAATATTTCGATGGCTTCTCGAAGTATACGTGGGAAAAAATGTGTTGTGGTAGCTAGAACTTTCGTGTTCTGAAATTCGATGGTATGATTCCCATCCTCTTGGGTGTGTTCTGCAACCGCTGACTTGTCGAAGTGGCAGAGGCGGCAATTCCGTTCATGTTCCGACAGGCGGGTCTTGATGCTTCTTTGGGTGGTGCCCACGTATACCGAGCCACATGAGCAGGGGATTCTGTAAACTCCAGCTGACGATAGTGGATCACGTGGGTCCTTGACCGAACGGTGAAAATTCCGTAGCTGCGTCGTGGGCTTGAAGATCGGCTTGATGTTATAAGCTTCTAGCAGTCTTCCGATACGATCTGTAATGCCACGAATGTATGGCAAGAAAGCCTTCCCTATCGGAGCAGGTTTTTCCTCATCCTGGTTTATCTGCGAACCTTTCTTTGGGTGAAGAGCTCTCCGTATCTCATGTGCAGAGAATCCATTAGCCTGGAAGGCCGAGTCCAAGTGGCGTAACTCGTTTTGTAGGTGTTGAGGTTCACAGATAGTCTTAGCTCGGTGGACCAGTGTCTTGATAACTGACATTTTTTGTCTGGGATGATGGTTGGAGTCCTTGTGTAGGTAACGGTCTGTATGTGTCGGCTTTCGATAGACTCGGTGACCAAGACTGCCATCTTCTTTTTTGGATACTAGGACATCCAGGAATGGTAGCTCCCCGTTCTTCTCAACTTCCATGGTGAATTGGATGTTCGGATGGATGCTGTTTAGGTGATCCAGGAACTTAGTCAGCTCCGAGTCCCCATGAGTCCAAACCACGAAGGTATCGTCCACGTAGCGGAACCAGACCTTAGGCTTCTTGGGAGCTCTATCCAGAGCGTCTTCCTCAAATGATTCCATGTAAAAGTTCGCGACTACTCCCCCAAGAACTGGCTGAGAGGGTCCGCCAAGAGTCGGCTAGAGTTCTACAGCGAGCCAAGCCACCGAGGAGCAATATCACAGAGAAAGAACGGAAAGCCTTAAAGTACCTAAGAGCGAACAAGGATATTGTGATCCTGAAAGCTGATAAGGGCAATGCCACAGCGGTTCTTAACACCAAGGATTATGAGACCAAGATCAAGGATCTTCTCGACCCAGCTACCTACAAGGAGATTCCAAAAGACCCAACGGCAAGAATCTTGAGACAGGTAAACAACCTGATCAAGAGTTCGTCTATCCCAGAAGAAACGCAAAGCTTCATCAAGAAGTCTGAAGCCCTTCCACCTAGGTTGTATGGGTTACCAAAGATCCATAAGCCTTCAGTACCGCTCCGGCCCATCGTGAGTACTATCGGCTCACCCACTCATCCAGTCTCGAAGTATCTCACCGGACTGCTTCAACAACATGTCGGATCATCCTCGTCATACATCAAAGACTCTCGCCACTTCGTGGAGAAACTTAAGAACCTAAAACTACACCCGGACGATCGTCTAGTCAGCTTCGACGTTGTCTCTCTGTTCACGAGAGTTCCGGTCAGGGAAGCAATGTCGCGTATCCGACCACTCTTCTCCAAGGACATCGCAGATCTGTTCGAGTTCGTGTTGACGACTTCCTACTTCCAGTGGAACAGCACGTTCTATGAGCAAGTGGACGGTTTAGCCATGGGAAACCCCATCAGTCCGGTAGTCGCGAACTTTTACATGGAATCATTTGAGGAAGACGCTCTGGATAGAGCTCCCAAGAAGCCTAAGGTCTGGTTCCGCTACGTGGACGATACCTTCGTGGTTTGGACTCATGGGGACTCGGAGCTGACTAAGTTCCTGGATCACCTAAACAGCATCCATCCGAACATCCAATTCACCATGGAAGTTGAGAAGAACGGGGAGCTACCATTCCTGGATGTCCTAGTATCCAAAAAAGAAGATGGCAGTCTTGGTCACCGAGTCTATCGAAAGCCGACACATACAGACCGTTACCTACACAAGGACTCCAACCATCATCCCAGACAAAAAATGTCAGTTATCAAGACACTGGTCCACCGAGCTAAGACTATCTGTGAACCTCAACACCTACAAAACGAGTTACGCCACTTGGACTCGGCCTTCCAGGCTAATGGATTCTCTGCACATGAGATACGGAGAGCTCTTCACCCAAAGAAAGGTTCGCAGATAAACCAGGATGAGGAAAAACCTGCTCCGATAGGGAAGGCTTTCTTGCCATACATTCGTGGCATTACAGATCGTATCGGAAGACTGCTAGAAGCTTATAACATCAAGCCGATCTTCAAGCCCACGACGCAGCTACGGAATTTTCACCGTTCGGTCAAGGACCCACGTGATCCACTATCGTCAGCTGGAGTTTACAGAATCCCCTGCTCATGTGGCTCGGTATACGTGGGCACCACCCAAAGAAGCATCAAGACCCGCCTGTCGGAACATGAACGGAATTGCCGCCTCTGCCACTTCGACAAGTCAGCGGTTGCAGAACACACCCAAGAGGATGGGAATCATACCATCGAATTTCAGAACACGAAAGTTCTAGCTACCACAACACATTTTTTCCCACGTATACTTCGAGAAGCCATCGAAATATTCAAGCATCCCAACAACTTCAACCGAAAAAACGAGGGATTTCAGCTCCAAAAAGATTGGTACCCAGCACTGAGAGCCACTCGGTATCACAGTGCAAACAACCAATCAGGATCGCGTACGTCCGCGCCACAGCGCTCGACCAATCAGAATCGAATGAGTCGATTCCCCGCTCCGACCGTGCCTATAAATAGAGCCGTGATTCAAGGTTCGCCATTAGTCGCAAGTCAGCCGCCGGCGAGGCAAGGTCTCCGAAGTTGTCGTCGCCCGGCCCTGCGCCACTGAAGATGTCGACCGCAGTGATCGACGAAACGTCTGGAACGCAAGTTTCACATCGACCACGGCCAAACAGCCCGGAAGCAGTATATTCTACATGCAACGCCGGCCGTGAAAGCCTGAAGACTTATATTCAACGCCTCTACGGGGAGGAAGTTCACCAGCGAGTTCGCCGCCTTGAGTCACTTAGAAAAAGAAAAGCCCACCTTTTATCTTCATTGGCGTTTCTACTCCGCTGTCGGGATAGCAACGTCGTGCCCCACTTCCTGCGCCAGAAGAGGATCATACAGAGTCCCGCTTCGCACCGAATCTACGATCGTACAGAGAAAGCCCTTCTCCGAGAACGTATTCACAGTACACGGCGGTCCCTGGCGCTACTCAGTCAGGATCTTCTCAGAGTCCACCTTCAAGTCGCCCATGAGCTTTCACCGAATGATTGGGACCGCCTGGAAAAACTAACGTTCAACACCATGACCTGGGAAAGCGAACAGGCTACTACACGTCAGATGAGGAAGTTTAACAGGCTCCCAAGAGCACAAGAGTCTGGTCCAAGTCTGGATAAACGACTTGTAGTAGTGAACCTGTCAGACCACCAACTATCCGAGGAGGAGATGTCAGTCTTAAGCAAAGGTGAGAACTTTGCCATTGCCCCAAGATCAGTTCCGGTGGAAGATATCATCGCAAACGTCGAAGCAAGCCTTCGTAAACTCCCCCAAGAACTGGCTGAGAGGGTCCGCCAAGAGTCGGCTAGAGTTCTACAGCGAGCCAAGCCACCGAGGAGCAATATCACAGAGAAAGAACGGAAAGCCTTAAAGTACCTAAGAGCGAACAAGGATATTGTGATCCTGAAAGCTGATAAGGGCAATGCCACAGCGGTTCTTAACACCAAGGATTATGAGACCAAGATCAAGGATCTTCTCGACCCAGCTACCTACAAGGAGATTCCAAAAGACCCAACGGCAAGAATCTTGAGACAGGTAAACAACCTGATCAAGAGTTCGTCTATCCCAGAAGAAACGCAAAGCTTCATCAAGAAGTCTGAAGCCCTTCCACCTAGGTTGTATGGGTTACCAAAGATCCATAAGCCTTCAGTACCGCTCCGGCCCATCGTGAGTACTATCGGCTCACCCACTCATCCAGTCTCGAAGTATCTCACCGGACTGCTTCAACAACATGTCGGATCATCCTCGTCATACATCAAAGACTCTCGCCACTTCGTGGAGAAACTTAAGAACCTAAAACTACACCCGGACGATCGTCTAGTCAGCTTCGACGTTGTCTCTCTGTTCACGAGAGTTCCGGTCAGGGAAGCAATGTCGCGTATCCGACCACTCTTCTCCAAGGACATCGCAGATCTGTTCGAGTTCGTGTTGACGACTTCCTACTTCCAGTGGAACAGCACGTTCTATGAGCAAGTGGACGGTTTAGCCATGGGAAACCCCATCAGTCCGGTAGTCGCGAACTTTTACATGGAATCATTTGAGGAAGACGCTCTGGATAGAGCTCCCAAGAAGCCTAAGGTCTGGTTCCGCTACGTGGACGATACCTTCGTGGTTTGGACTCATGGGGACTCGGAGCTGACTAAGTTCCTGGATCACCTAAACAGCATCCATCCGAACATCCAATTCACCATGGAAGTTGAGAAGAACGGGGAGCTACCATTCCTGGATGTCCTAGTATCCAAAAAAGAAGATGGCAGTCTTGGTCACCGAGTCTATCGAAAGCCGACACATACAGACCGTTACCTACACAAGGACTCCAACCATCATCCCAGACAAAAAATGTCAGTTATCAAGACACTGGTCCACCGAGCTAAGACTATCTGTGAACCTCAACACCTACAAAACGAGTTACGCCACTTGGACTCGGCCTTCCAGGCTAATGGATTCTCTGCACATGAGATACGGAGAGCTCTTCACCCAAAGAAAGGTTCGCAGATAAACCAGGATGAGGAAAAACCTGCTCCGATAGGGAAGGCTTTCTTGCCATACATTCGTGGCATTACAGATCGTATCGGAAGACTGCTAGAAGCTTATAACATCAAGCCGATCTTCAAGCCCACGACGCAGCTACGGAATTTTCACCGTTCGGTCAAGGACCCACGTGATCCACTATCGTCAGCTGGAGTTTACAGAATCCCCTGCTCATGTGGCTCGGTATACGTGGGCACCACCCAAAGAAGCATCAAGACCCGCCTGTCGGAACATGAACGGAATTGCCGCCTCTGCCACTTCGACAAGTCAGCGGTTGCAGAACACACCCAAGAGGATGGGAATCATACCATCGAATTTCAGAACACGAAAGTTCTAGCTACCACAACACATTTTTTCCCACGTATACTTCGAGAAGCCATCGAAATATTCAAGCATCCCAACAACTTCAACCGAAAAAACGAGGGATTTCAGCTCCAAAAAGATTGGTACCCAGCACTGAGAGCCACTCGGTATCACAGTGCAAACAACCAATCAGGATCGCGTACGTCCGCGCCACAGCGCTCGACCAATCAGAATCGAATGAGTCGATTCCCCGCTCCGACCGTGCCTATAAATAGAGCCGTGATTCAAGGTTCGCCATTAGTCGCAAGTCAGCCGCCGGCGAGGCAAGGTCTCCGAAGTTGTCGTCGCCCGGCCCTGCGCCACTGAAGATGTCGACCGCAGTGATCGACGAAACGTCTGGAACGCAAGTTTCACATCGACCACGGCCAAACAGCCCGGAAGCAGTATATTCTACATGCAACGCCGGCCGTGAAAGCCTGAAGACTTATATTCAACGCCTCTACGGGGAGGAAGTTCACCAGCGAGTTCGCCGCCTTGAGTCACTTAGAAAAAGAAAAGCCCATCTTTTATCTTCATTGGCGTTTCTACTCCGCTGTCGGGATAGCAACGTCGTGCCCCACTTCCTGCGCCAGAAGAGGATCATACAGAGTCCCGCTTCGCACCGAATCTACGATCGTACAGAGAAAGCCCTTCTCCGAGAACGTATTCACAGTACACGGCGGTCCCTGGCGCTACTCAGTCAGGATCTTCTCAGAGTCCACCTTCAAGTCGCCCATGAGCTTTCACCGAATGATTGGGACCGCCTGGAAAAACTAACGTTCAACACCATGACCTGGGAAAGCGAACAGGCTACTACACGTCAGATGAGGAAGTTTAACAGGCTCCCAAGAGCACAAGAGTCTGGTCCAAGTCTGGATAAACGACTTGTAGTAGTGAACCTGTCAGACCACCAACTATCCGAGGAGGAGATGTCAGTCTTAAGCAAAGGTGAGAACTTTGCCATTGCCCCAAGATCAGTTCCGGTGGAAGATATCATCGCAAACGTCGAAGCAAGCCTTCGTAAACTCCCCCAAGAACTGGCTGAGAGGGTCCGCCAAGAGTCGGCTAGAGTTCTACAGCGAGCCAAGCCACCGAGGAGCAATATCACAGAGAAAGAACGGAAAGCCTTAAAGTACCTAAGAGCGAACAAGGATATTGTGATCCTGAAAGCTGATAAGGGCAATGCCACAGCGGTTCTTAACACCAAGGATTATGAGACCAAGATCAAGGATCTTCTCGACCCAGCTACCTACAAGGAGATTCCAAAAGACCCAACGGCAAGAATCTTGAGACAGGTAAACAACCTGATCAAGAGTTCGTCTATCCCAGAAGAAACGCAAAGCTTCATCAAGAAGTCTGAAGCCCTTCCACCTAGGTTGTATGGGTTACCAAAGATCCATAAGCCTTCAGTACCGCTCCGGCCCATCGTGAGTACTATCGGCTCACCCACTCATCCAGTCTCGAAGTATCTCACCGGACTGCTTCAACAACATGTCGGATCATCCTCGTCATACATCAAAGACTCTCGCCACTTCGTGGAGAAACTTAAGAACCTAAAACTACACCCGGACGATCGTCTAGTCAGCTTCGACGTTGTCTCTCTGTTCACGAGAGTTCCGGTCAGGGAAGCAATGTCGCGTATCCGACCACTCTTCTCCAAGGACATCGCAGATCTGTTCGAGTTCGTGTTGACGACTTCCTACTTCCAGTGGAACAGCACGTTCTATGAGCAAGTGGACGGTTTAGCCATGGGAAACCCCATCAGTCCGGTAGTCGCGAACTTTTACATGGAATCATTTGAGGAAGACGCTCTGGATAGAGCTCCCAAGAAGCCTAAGGTCTGGTTCCGCTACGTGGACGATACCTTCGTGGTTTGGACTCATGGGGACTCGGAGCTGACTAAGTTCCTGGATCACCTAAACAGCATCCATCCGAACATCCAATTCACCATGGAAGTTGAGAAGAACGGGGAGCTACCATTCCTGGATGTCCTAGTATCCAAAAAAGAAGATGGCAGTCTTGGTCACCGAGTCTATCGAAAGCCGACACATACAGACCGTTACCTACACAAGGACTCCAACCATCATCCCAGACAAAAAATGTCAGTTATCAAGACACTGGTCCACCGAGCTAAGACTATCTGTGAACCTCAACACCTACAAAACGAGTTACGCCACTTGGACTCGGCCTTCCAGGCTAATGGATTCTCTGCACATGAGATACGGAGAGCTCTTCACCCAAAGAAAGGTTCGCAGATAAACCAGGATGAGGAAAAACCTGCTCCGATAGGGAAGGCTTTCTTGCCATACATTCGTGGCATTACAGATCGTATCGGAAGACTGCTAGAAGCTTATAACATCAAGCCGATCTTCAAGCCCACGACGCAGCTACGGAATTTTCACCGTTCGGTCAAGGACCCACGTGATCCACTATCGTCAGCTGGAGTTTACAGAATCCCCTGCTCATGTGGCTCGGTATACGTGGGCACCACCCAAAGAAGCATCAAGACCCGCCTGTCGGAACATGAACGGAATTGCCGCCTCTGCCACTTCGACAAGTCAGCGGTTGCAGAACACACCCAAGAGGATGGGAATCATACCATCGAATTTCAGAACACGAAAGTTCTAGCTACCACAACACATTTTTTCCCACGTATACTTCGAGAAGCCATCGAAATATTCAAGCATCCCAACAACTTCAACCGAAAAAACGAGGGATTTCAGCTCCAAAAAGATTGGTACCCAGCACTGAGAGCCACTCGGTATCACAGTGCAAACAACCAATCAGGATCGCGTACGTCCGCGCCACAGCGCTCGACCAATCAGAATCGAATGAGTCGATTCCCCGCTCCGACCGTGCCTATAAATAGAGCCGTGATTCAAGGTTCGCCATTAGTCGCAAGTCAGCCGCCGGCGAGGCAAGGTCTCCGAAGTTGTCGTCGCCCGGCCCTGCGCCACTGAAGATGTCGACCGCAGTGATCGACGAAACGTCTGGAACGCAAGTTTCACATCGACCACGGCCAAACAGCCCGGAAGCAGTATATTCTACATTTAATAGAATTTCCCGTCACTTTGACACTGATGATCTTCCGACTTTAAAAGGATTTGGGGGCTCGAGTGTACGCGTGCTCGGAAAACATAACGCCAGCGTAGTGATTGACGAGGTTGAGGCGGAAGTCGATTTGTTCATAGTCCCAGATTCGGCTATGAATGTACCGGTTATGATAGGGCAGTCGTTTACAGAACAATCTCATGTAGTTGTTTTCAAAAATTGTGACCAGTTAAATATGTTTCAATCTGGGGGTGATGTTACATCAAGCCGTAAAATAAATTTGTTCCTTAAAGAGGACGTCACATTATCGGGTTTGTCAATAGTTGATGTTTATACTGAACCTATCGTATCAGGACAGGTGTATGTAGAAGGTGGTCTTCGCCTTATATCTGACGTGAGGTTTACCATCCCCTCGGGTATATTCAGTATAGGTGTAGGTGGTAATGGAAAAATGATAGTTAATGTACCAGCTGATAGAACTGTCTCTTTAAAAGGGGGATACACTGTAGCTCGGGAGCTGCTAGCTAAGGAGGATGACACTCATAAAAAAAAGTTATGCAAGTTATGAATCATTCAAAAAATCATTCCG
The DNA here is from genome assembly GCA_949126895.1 of Eilema caniola. Taxonomy (NCBI): domain Eukaryota; kingdom Metazoa; phylum Arthropoda; class Insecta; order Lepidoptera; family Erebidae; genus Eilema; species Eilema caniola. Next base: position 1,963,510 of record OX421461.1, on the reverse strand, counting down.
TCATTCAAATCATTGGCGTTTCTCCAGCACAAAAAAAAAGAACTGATCGGTCTTTTAAACAAATATAGAGAATGTTTTGCTACTGATTTGTCTGAACTAGGTCTAACTAATGCAGGAGAAATGCAAATAACACTCCGTGATGACGAACCAGAAACAGAAACAGTGCGAGATATGGTATCAGAGCTGCTGGAGCATGGGATAATTCAGCCCTCCACTTCAATGTTACGCAAGCCCAATTGTACTGGTGCGAAAGAAGACGGGTGAATATCGACTATGTGTGGACTACCGCGCTTTAAACCGGAAAACAGTGAGGGAGAATTATCCTATGCCCCTGATAGATGATCAGCTGGATGTTTTAGCTGGCCACCAGTTCTATACTACCCTAGATTTAGCTTCTGGGTACTACCAGGTTCCTGTACGCGAACAAGACAGACACGAAACTGCCTTCGTAACACCTGATAATCATTTTGAATTTACACGGATGCCTTTTGGCTTAGCAAATGCTCCCGCCACATTCCAACGCAGAGAGAGAGACGATATTCTTAGCAATCCATGGATTCTCCGTGCGGGTGCCGGGTCCATCGCGTTGCTGAGTTGGGAACTCGGGACAGTGCCTGGGACTTGCGACCCAAGTGTAGGTTTAGAAGGGGCCCCTTTTGTTGATGTACATCAATACCCCCTCCCTGCCTAACAAAATTTGATACGAACCTACTAGTGCTGCTTTAGACATTCGTCCTAGTAATGAGCTTATTGTAGCTCTCGATAGGCCTAGATCTTTAAGTAGGTTATAGAGAGATTTAGCTGGTATACCTCTCGCTCCCACTTCTACTGCATACAAATTAACCACGTAACCGTTTTTGATTAATTCGTTTGTGAGATCGTAGTATTTACTTTTCTTAAGTGTGTGGTCCTTCGGTATATTTGTTTCCCACGGTACAGTAAGTTCCACAAGGACCACATATTTAGTCGTTTCGAGTAGAGAAATATGTCCGGTCTAGATGACGAAACCCCAACATCCTCCGGAATTTTATAGTGCTTTTCATACGTGTCGATTAGGAGAGTCCAATCTGGGGCAGTATCTAAGATTGAATAAGGTTTGTTCCTGGATTTTATGGATGAACCTTCAGACACAAAGTTGATATGACGTCTGTTCGTAGTCAATCCTTTTTGGGCTCTAGCTACTGCCTCAGACTCATTGCTTCGCGTATGATGAAAAGCACCTTATTGTGGCGGCGTGAGTATTGGCCTCTATCGAGAAGCACCCTACATCCTACTAATATGTGCCTAGCCGTCCCTATTGCCTCACCACACGTATAACATTGTTTTTCTGTGGCCTTCCCCCACCTTACCACATTACTCTGGTCTGGAAGGGTCATCTGAAAGGCGTTAAGATAGAATTTTAACAGGGCCGGCGACCACTCATAGATCAAGGTGCGCCACTTTAAAGCCATCGGTATGCAGAACTCTCCCATTGTCAACCATTCGTTTTGGATTTCCAAATTCATCGCGTGCACTCGATATTTATTATTTTCGTCTTGCTTCAGAAAGGACCTAAGTATATCCTGGTCCTGGTTTTTGGCTCTCGTACTCCCAACCCCACTTTGTTCGACTGGGCTATTATCATAAATCGTTTATGGAATATAAGTCTAGATTCAAGCTCGGAGGCGTTATTATCTTTCGGGAGTGCCCTGACTGTGTCATCTTGGGATTTACCTAAGATGTGGGCTTTGGTAACTCTAAGGTGTTTATAGAGCTCCGATGGTTTCTTTATTTTTTTTTTTTATACAGGACACGTCAATTTGACTTCACCTCGCCTGATGGTAAGCTGAAGGCAAAGTCTCAGAAAAGAGGGTCACCATTACAAACACGTACCATGTTAACAATGGTGGCACTCAGCTTGACGGCCTCATCAGATGCCTTTTCACGCCCCGCTTAAAGGACCCGGGACTGTAGGAAGAAGGAAACACGTGAGCTGGCAAGGAGTTCCAGGTCTTAATGGTGCGACAAAGAAAGGAGTCACCAAACCGCTTGGTTCTTGAGGGCATATTCTGCACCGTATACGGGTGACATCTAAGCCCTGCTCGTGTTGTCCTATGTGGGAAAGGAGAGGGCGGGACCAGTTGGAAGAGCTCATCAGAACATTCACCATGGTAGAGACGGTAAAATACTGCCAAGGATGCAACATCTCTACGCATCTGCAAAGGCTCAAGGGTGCTTGTGACCTCGGGATTCCCAATAATGCGGACCGCACGTCGCTGCAACCTGTCGAGAGCATCTAATAAGTACTTTGAGGAGCCATCCCAGAGATGCGAGCAGTATTCCACGCAGGACCGAATTTGGGTCTTGTATAGAAGACACCGCTGCTCCGGCGTGAAAAACCGTCTCACTCTGTTCAAGACTCCGAGTTTACGCGAGGCTGTTTTGATGATACTCTCGATGTAGTTTTTGTTATTAAGTTTGCAGCGAACATCCATACCGAGGATAGTCAGGTTGTCCTGCAGTGGCAGTGGAGTGCTCTGAAGAGTGGGAAGGGGAAGGAAAGAAGATACCTTTGCTGTGAACGCACATGCCTGTGTCTTCTTGGCATTGAACTCGACCAGGTTCTCAGAGCCCCATTGGGAAATGTTGTTCAGGATCCGGTCAAGCTCAGTGACAAGAAGCTGCCTTTTATCTGCGATATCCGACTGCTTATCCGTAGGACGTCCATGATAACTCCCGTGCAAAGTGCTATCATCTGCATAGCAATGAATGCTGCCGGTAGACAGCATGTCATTGATATGCAGAAGAAAGAGAGTAGGGGACAGGACGGACCCCTGCGGCACACCAGCATTTACCTGCAAGAACCCAGTCGCACAGTCTAGGAGGCAGACCAAAGGCTGGTAACTTGGAAAGAAGCGACTTGTGCCAAACTCTATCGAAAGCTTTGGCGATGTCAAGGCTAATTGCCAATGACTCGCCGTGCTTGTCCATAGCCTCACCCCAAATATGGTTAACATACGCCAGAAGATCACCCGCTGACCGTTTCGGCCTGAAGCCATATTGCCGGTCATTAATTAGGGAGTGATCTTCAAGGTGACGCATGAGCTGTTTGTTTATTATGTGCTCGAACACCTTGCACAGCACTGAGGTGACGGCTATGGGTCGATAGTTGTTTGGGTCTGAGCGATCCCCCTTCTTGGGGATCGACTGTACATTCGCCTCTTTCCAAGCCGAAGGCACTGTACCAGAGCTGTAGGACAGCCGGTACAGCCGCGCAAGCATTGGAGACAACTCCGCTGCACATTTTTGCAGAACCACCGCTGGAATACCGTCCGGACCACTGGCTTTCCGGACATCGAGTGACTGCAACACTGCTCGGATATCGCGTTGCCTGATACGAATATCAGGCATTGCATGGTCACTGATGGGCAGTGTCGGCGGCTCCATACCACAATCATCGACTTGGGAGTTGGCCGCAAAGAGATTAACCAGCAAATTTGCTTTCTCTTGCGGCTCATGAGCCAGGGATCCATCGGGATTGCGCAGCGGGGGCAGCGAAGGCTGGCAGAAGTTGGCTTGCACGGCTTTGGCCAGTCGCCAGTAGCCACGGCTGCCCGTGGGATGCTCTACTAGCTCCTGACCAAGCCGCGCTATGCGCTGGGCATCCGCTCTGACATAAGCCCTCTTGCAGGCCTTTGTGGCTCTGTTGTACGCCGCCTTGAAGTGGCCCACGTTGGGATCGCACGTAGCGCGCGCCCTGATCCAAGCGCGGTACGCAGACTATTTATGATTAACAGCCTCCGCGCACTCGCGCCCGAACCAGGGGCGCGCCCTGCGGACACCGGCGACATCAGTGTAGGGGATATAATATTCCATGCCCAGACTGATCTCACCGGCGACAGCAGTTGCGGCCTCAGATGGGTTCTTACCTTCAAAGCAGCGTTCAACTCACGGGATGGACGCAAAATAATCACGCAGTCCATCCCAGTCCGCTGACGAGTAGTGCCAGAGACGCCGCTTCCCCTGCACGGGACGTGGGGGCGCTAAAATGGGCACCTCGGAACGGACCAGACAATGGTCGGATTCACCTAAAGCGGCGCTCACCGAAACACTGTACTGGTCCGGGCGACTCGTCAGCAGAAGGTCTAGCAGAGAGGGCTCATGGTCCGACCTTTTTGGTATCCTAGTGACCTCGTGTACCAATTGGGTCAGGCCATGCGCCAGAGCAAATGCATGGGCGGCTCTTCCCGCGTGGGTTGTTTTGGCGGAGCCCAACCAGATCTCGTGGTGGGCGTTAAAATCCCCCAAAAACACCAGTTCAGCGTTCGGAAACCGCTCCTGCGCATCATCTGCCGCCTGACTCAGGTATTCAAAGAGTCGAGTTGTCTCGGCATCTCCTGTATGGGAGCGGTAGAGGCACACATAGATCTGACTCGTAGAGCCATGGTCTATGTGTACCCAAAGGGTGGAAAAGGATGGGTCCTCTAGGCAGCGCAAACGGCGACAACAAACATCCGCCCTAACAAACACGCACACACCCCGACTTTTGCGCGGAAATTCTCCTCAAGGACATAGCCGGGGTAGAGTAAGTAGGTCGTGTCATCAGGGCGGCGTATTTGTGTCTCCGTAAGAAACAGCATTGCTGGTTTCGCCGTCTCCAGGTGTTGGTGGACGGCGTTGAGGTTTGTATGGAGCCCACAGATGTTCGTGGACTCCACCTCAAATAGCGAGCTCGAGGGAGAGTTTTTTGCCGCTGTGTAGACCAATCTACTGTTATTATGCGCTGCCATGAGGATGAAGAGGAGGGAAGGCGTGAAAAAAGAGGCGATTGTTGTCGCAGCACAGCGTGACAAAGCGTGGGATATTGGTTTTATCTATGAATGTGAGGTAGGGCGAGAGCCGACGCGCCGAACGGAAGGGCCCCCGTACCCCCCCGAGTATGGTCGCCGGGCTCCCTCGTCCGGTCACCAACCGGCACGACGAGTCATATCGGGATTATGCGCGACCTGGTAGGGCAGCCTCCCAGGGTGGTTAGTCCCGGTTGGGCCCCTGTACTATGCCGCGGGCGGCCAGCGGCTTCACTGTTTCTACAGGTCTCCCTGTTCGGCGCGTCGCCCCGCGCCACCCCCCACTAGACTACGCCAAGACCCACCGGTCCCACTCGTGCTGCGACCTCAATCCCCCCTGCCCGGCTATGCACTTGCTGACCCCTGAACGCAATCCAACCGAGATTGGATTACTATGGAGGATTTTTCGCAAAAGTGCACGGTGGTACTCACCCGGTCGAAATTTGTGACAAATTTGTGCCATCAAATTTCTACCACCCTAAAATGGTCCATCTTTCTCCCAAGAAATTTAAATGGGACCGATTCAGCGACTATGGAAACTGGTTTACCCCCTATGAAGAGTCCCGGGTCGTAGGAGGTAAATTTGGTGTCCCGTCTACCCAGACACAGACAGTGACACTTACTGGGCTTCGTTCTCAGTCCATTTGTCCACGAACAGAACTCATCGATTTCCTTTAATAGTTCCTGACATTGATTTGGATTACGCGTCAGTATTGCGAGGTCGTCGGCAAATGCTAAGATGGACTCAGTTGTTAAGTTCCGTACGTCACAAAGAAGCCCTGGTCTATTTAGATGATGTTATTCTTCCGTCAAAATATTTTTCGGAAGGTTTACACCGTTTGGAAAATGTCCTCAAGCTGTTCTCCGGCGCTGGTTTGACTCTTAAAATTTCTAAGTGCACTTTTTTTGGACACACAGTGGATTATTTAGGATTCGAGATATCTAAGGATGGAATCAAGCCAGGGTCGAAGAAAATAGATGCAGTAGCGAAATTTCCTGTGCCCCAGAACCAACATAACGTCCGGCAGTTTCTAGGCTTGGCAAGTTTTTTTTAGGCGCTTTGTGTCTGGCCCTCCTCGCCCTGTTGAAGGGCCAGGTGAAGGAGGCCGTTGAGGCTGGGGACGGAGTGTTGGCTGTGTCATTTGACATAGCCAACGCCTTTAACTCCGTTCCCCACTCAACCATACTCGAGGCACTCCGTTTCCATGGAGTGCCTCGGTACCTGAGGGGACTACTGGCCAGCTACTTGGAGGATCGAACGGTCCTCCTCGTTGCCAAAGCTGGCCAGCTGCGGCATTACAGCGTCGAGTCCGGTGTTCTGCAGGGGTCAGTCTTAGGACCACTTCTGTGGAACATCGGGTTCGACTGGCTGTTGAGGGGAGCCCTCCTCCGTGGCACGAGTGTCATTTGTTATGCGGATGACACTCTGCTCACTGCCCGGGGAGGGAAATTCAAGGAGGCGGCCAGTCTGGCCTCGGCGGGCGGATCCCTGGTCGCGGGGAGGATCCGCCGCCTAGGGCTGAAAGTGGCGCTGCACGAAGGAGCTGGGGTTCCAAAAATGTTATCTAAGTGCTAAGTGGTAACTAGGGATGTTATGGATATGATATTTCGGATCTGGATACGGATATGGATATAGGAATAAAATTATATCGGTTTCGGATACGGTTACTGATATGTAATTTTTTTGGATTATCCGTTAGTTTCCGATGGTTTCGATTACGGGCTGATAACGAGGTAGGGTAATGCTGCCTACATCACTCTTTGAAACCCCGCAAGGCACGACCTACATTTTTCATGATACTAAATGCCAAGTTTTGTAAAGTTCGGCCACCAATCTATTCATTTCTTTTTGTTTGGCACTACTATCATCCCATGTACCTACTATTATTAAAAAAAGAAAAACAGTTATTATAATTGTTTTCGACAGTGTTGTTAACGTGTCAGTTGTTTGGATGTTGGTGGTTTTTGTTGCTTTTGTATCAGCAATAAAAGTTCTTTGTAGGTACTTTCTGTTGTTTGACAGTTTTTTGATTTCAGATGAAGTTTCAGAAGTAGTTACATCTGATATAATGTACTAGCTTTTACCCGCGGCTCCACCCGCGTGGATGTTGGTTATCGCGACCAAACATAGCCTATGTCCTTTCTCAAGGTACCCCTTACCCCTACATCAAATTTCATCAAAATCGGTTCAGTAGTTTAGCACTGTAAGAAGGACAAACATGTACACACACACACACACACACGCACTCACAGGTATAATATTAGTATAGATGTATACCTCGAGACAATATCTTACACCTGAAATGGTTGTCTTTGTAGGATAGCACGGGTTCTAGGGCGGTGGACGAGCTCAAACTCATCAAGCATAGATTATCAAAAAGAAAACCTCTCTCGTACCGACCGATCTCGTTTGTATTGTGACTAAGGTCCAATCTATGCGTCCGCAGGTTCAGTAACCGACTAGGTACAGTCGACAAAGGAGATACGATAGGTACGATTGCAAAAAGTGTTTACTGTAGGTGTAGGCGTGTCGAGAGGTCCCGGGTTCGAATTCTGGCCATTACACTGCCGACGTGAACCCACTCCTAGCACAAGCAGTTAAGCTTAGTTGGAGGGAGGTATATTAGTAATGTCAATAATTTTAGTTGCTAATATTTAAAAAAAATGTAAAGGTATGTACGTATGTAAGTATAAGTACATACATACTTATTAAGTATAATTTTTCTTATAAATTTGTACGTAAAGGTGCAACCATCTTTTTGTCAACTGGTTAATATTACTTAACCTTGCAATGTGCCACGGGCCTTCTTAAAATAAAGGAAAAGCATTGCACTCCGCGAGAACGTGATCGAGAGATCGCAATATGAATTCCGAGAAATATGGCACTTGGCAGTTAGCTTAGTGTATATATGCGCGTTTAGTACAAATGACATAAGCAGACCTAACACATTGCTAAATGAGTTCACCGGGTCCGCGCTCCCGTGTGAAACTGTGTCGTAATTAGGATATCAGCTAAAAGGACTTCGTGTGCCGACATACGAACGGTAAATAACTCAATTCGGCCGTTACTTAGTACATACATACATACATACATACATATAATCACGCCTCTATCCCCGGAGGGTTAGGCAGAGGTAAATTAACATAACACCCACATTTCACCAATCTGTATTCGGTCCCACGTAATAGGGGGTGAGCCTACTGCCGTATTCCGGGCACTATTGTTGACTCGAGCCATGCATCTGAGGCTGAGTCTGGGCTGTACATATCTGTCTGATGTTAAAGTTAATCAGCCCTATCCCTTAGTCGCCTTGTACGACACCACATGGGAAGAGAATGGGTGGCCCAAATTCTACTCTGCCGGGAACCACACGGCTTAGTAACACAACGATTATTTTTGTGGGGAAGACCAAAGTTTTGTCATGCTTTGTCTTTTACACTGACGGCACAGATACCTTATACCATATGTTTCCAATAACACTCATTAAACTCGTAGGGATTGACTTGACACTGCAGCCAACTCCGTAGTGCAATGAGTTAAATCATTCAGATGCCTACACACCTAGCGAGATATCAATCAGACGCCGGCACGCAGCCGCCAAGATTCAGGACTCGATGGTATTTGGAACGCTTGGACTGAAATATATTGTGTCTGCTCTTAGTTAGCATTTCACATCACTTGTTACGAAGTATGCTCGTGCTATGAGCGGAATAGCAGCTCGTAGGTACCGAAACAGACATCCAAGCCAGCATCTACAATACTATCCCCCTTTGATGGCAATTCGTCGGCCGGTGTATTGTAGAAACGAATGAAACGTATTGTGATGTTAACAGTCTTCAACGTATCTCAATAATACATTGCTTAATCCATTCTATTCTAAAGACTTATTGATTCGTCTTGAGGGACTGGTCTGGTTGACTCTTCGGCAGAAGATTTTCAGCTGACCTAACTGTGTTAGACTGTAAAATCTACCTGACGAATCATACCTTGCTTATCTATCTTATCTATCTATAACATCCTGTTCGATTCCGCCGAATGTTAGTGAATATATCAAAAACCATCATCATCCTACCGATATAATTTATACGATAAATAGGGACACTTCGAGCTGCACTTCTATGAAGTATACCACCGCAGTATCATCATATATACATCATATATATATGATCTTAAGCACTTCCGAGTTTGCATTGCCCGTCGCTATCGTGCATATTTACGGAACAGTAAAAACGGTGGAAGTGTGAAGTGGGCGTGGCACGCGTGTCATTCTTATACGGAGATTTGCAAGACCTTACAATTTCAACCTTCAGTCGTATCTCCGATCTTTCCCTTACAGGGGGAATGCTCTGACCACTGAGCCACCGGGCTCAGTGGTCAGAGCATTCCCCCTGTAAGGGAAAGATCGTGGGTTCGAGTCCCACCTGGGCATTCACTTTTTCCTATCTTAATCGATTTGAAAAGTTAGCATAGTAAATGCTTCAAAATTTCATTCAATTCAGTCGTATCTGTCATCACGTGTATTTGACAGTTTTGCACCGTGTGTTATTTAATACTATTTAAAAGAAATATGCCTTACTGGGCCATTTGGCAGTGCACAGATGATAATAGGAGCATAAATATTCGAAATGGAGTTGTTTTATACCATCAATAAGTCAGGATATAGCAGAATTTATAACGAATATTATTGAAATGCAAAGAAATAAAATCAAAACAAAATCAACCTTACCACATATCAATAAAGTTTGTTTTTGATTACACATAATAGACATGTCATTCTTATTTATTCTAGAACTTTCTTCGCTATTCATTTAGTGATGTAGTCAAACTTTATCGATATCTAATTCTTTGGAAACATTTATAAACGTTTGTCAAATGACTTTATTGTTTTTTTTATTTTTTATTCATTATATATATATTTCATACCCATTCAAAGTACACGGGTGTGATGTTATGATGTGTAGTGGCATAGATTGTGGTGATTTCCTGGTATTTTATTGAAGAGTTTCGTAGTTTCTCTCTGAAACCCTTTATCGGATCTTTACAAAAATTAAATGGGATCATTTCGGAATAGTTTTCTTTCGAACAAAGAAGGAATTTTGCAAATTCGTCTACACATGACGAAGCTATGCGCGTACAAACATGCAAAAATGTAAACTTCCGTATTGAACAACTCCAGCTGGATATTTTCTACTTTGTGGACGCGGCGCAACATGCATACGCGATTAGCAAATAGATTTTGGTGCTCTACGTTTTTCTCATTTTATGCAAATTAAATTAATTATTTCAAAATAGTGTATGAAACTGTTTGTAATATGGTCTTAAAACACCCGTCTCATATTGTAAAATATTCGCACTCGTATTTTAAATATACTTAGACCGATTTCACATTTTCTGATATTGGGTATCTGACGCCGATAGTGGTCAACATGTGCTGTTTTCACATATATTTAATAAAATCGGTCCGATTCGGCCATTTTCTCGATCGCACAGACTGGATGAAAAAAGAAAAAAAATCCTAGCAATTATTTTCAACATATTATTAAATCATGTATTTCAACCAATTGCGTAGGTCATATAAATTTGTTAGTATATAACTTAACCTAATGTTAGTAGTAACCATCAATTTCATTATAAATTATACTAAACATAATTCAATTCATATTAAAAATGTCAAATCATATAAAAAATGTCAACAATACAATAACAATAACCTACATGTCCCGATTTCTGAGAGCCTGCACCATACCACAGTGGTTCAGGTAGTGGCAGTCAAACCTCAACGCAAATACGCTCAGGACACTACTGGAGCCGCCGCCCCGCACCCTACGCACCAGAGATGCACACCGCTTCCGCATTGTAGTGTAGAAACAGTCTACTCGCAGCTCGGCAAACATCTCCGATGCTCTACAGAAACGCGGCAGACCCATCGGCATCCTGAACGCATTATTATACTGAATCCTCAGCGCATTGAAAGCTCGTTTCGTGTAACTGGCCCACAGGCTGCTCGTGTAAAAAGGTGTACAGTAAGCCCTAAAAAGGGTAGTTTTAACTGGAGTTGAGCAACGAGCAAACCTACGGGCAATCATATTAGCACGTACAGACAACGCCCTCCGCTCTCTCTCTAGGTCAGGGGTCACAATATGTCCAAGATATTTAAACTGCTCGACCATACTTAGTTCAACCCCACATAGTCTTATGCAGGGTGGTTTTATTTGACATTTCCCCTAGCTTGAAAAACCATGCATTCGCTCTTCCGGACATTGTATGCCAAGCCGTGACTACGAACGTAACTTTCACAGATTCTCAACAAAGTTGATAGACCGCAAGGTGAGGCACTCAGAAGCACCATGTCGTCTGCATAGCTAATGTTGTTTAGACAGATTCCGTCAATGTGGCAGCCGACACGTGTGCTGCTGAGCTCCTCGAGCAGTGCGTTGACGTAGAGGTTAAAGAGCTTAGGAGATGTCAGTCCCCCCTGCCTGACACCACACTCTAGCCTATACGGATCAGAATAGGAACCAGCCCATCCCACGACATTGACCTGGTTTAGGTACCAAAATTTAAAGATTTGTATCAATTCGAGTAGTACTCCTGTGTCTCTCATTTTCTGCCATAGTACATCATAGTTGACCAGGTCGAATGCCCTAGACAGGTCAAGGAAGCATGCAAAGATGGGAGTTCCGCGGTCCGTGTAATACTTCACAGTTTGCTTGAGACAAAGAATAGCCGATTCCGTAGAGAGTCCTCGTCTGAAACCGAATTGACTATCGTGTATGTTCAGGAAACGGTCCAAGTGGGAATCAAGCAAACCGTCAAGCACTTTAGCTACAATTGTGGCCAAGGAAATCGGTCTTTAGTTGATCTTATCACTTATGTCTCCGGTCTTGTTTTTGATAATTGGTACCACCACTGTCCTCATCATGGCTGCAGGTAAGTAAGAATGACTAATGCAAAATGAGTAGAGCATGGCGAGTACTCTCGGTAAGTGAGACCCTGCGTACTTTAAGTGCTCAATACTAAGGCCATCGTGGCCAGGTGATTTCCCTTTCGACATGGACTGAATAGCTATTTTAACATCTTTAGCTAAAACTGGGGCACCAATCTGACCATGATGTCCCTCCCCACCCGAAGACTGTGGTGGCTCCAAGGGCGATTTCACCGCAAAGTGGTTCTTAAATACATTAGCTATACCACTGGGATCACATACACCGTTGACACTCACTGGAAGGCCACGTCCACCCTTCAACCTACCGGTGGACTTCTAAAAATTTTGAAAATCGTGGCTAGAGTGTAATGATGCTAACTTGTCCATTCTTAGTTGTTCGTTATGTTTCCGACAATACTTTAGACGCGACTTAAAAATTTTACGACTCTCGCGCATCTCCTCCCACAGACGACCCGACTGAGGTTTGCCATTGGATACCCAAAGCTGAAACTTAGACCTAGCCTCCCCATGAGCATCTCTAACATGTTGACTCCACCCAACCACAGGTTTCCGACCACGAGACCGCTTTACACTACAACTTTCAGAGGCCGCATACCTAAGAGCGTCAATCACATTGTCATATAAACAATCAATAATTTTACAATGGTCCGAGTTGTCACAAAAGCGGTCACAACAGGCACTCAAGTTGCACGGAAAATCAATTTCTCTCAATTTTTCATGACATATTTTAGTATATAAATTACGTTGCTCTGGGTTACGCTCTCTCCATAATACTTTATTATTATTCTTAGATACATTATTATTATTACATGTCAACTTTTGTTTAATTAAATTAAATTGAAATTCTATTATTAAAGGAAAATGATCAGACGTAAAGATATCATATTTTACATAAACATTAACAACAGATTGTAAAGCTGACTTTGTTACCAAACAATGATCCAACCAACTCTTACAACCATTCGCTTCACTGATGTATGTAAACGTATCACTATCTAATCCTAACCTGTCAACGTCCGCGCATGTCCACTCTACTTCACTCATAAATGAACTCAATTCACTGTAAAATAGTTTACCCGGGTGAGCGTTAAAGTCTCCCACCATATACACGGCCTCACAGTTAATGTTAGTACTTAGAATAGCACTCACCGCGCCCAGGCAGTCCGTAAACTCCGATACGTTTTTCTCCTTATCCGTAGGCATATAAATACTGAACACTAGGAACGATCTCAAACCACTAGTAACTTTGATAGCACACATTCGCGGATTGTTACACGGCACTAGAGATACATTTTGGAATACTCGCTTATCCATAGCAGCGCTACACCACCGTACGGTCGGCCGCGCAGCATACCAGCCGAGGTATCCACCGCCGACGTACCCGTGCACCCGAAGTTTTTGTCGATGTCGTTCAGGCACTCAATCTCGTCAGGTAGCAGCCACGTTTCTTGTAATGCAACAATATGCGACGTTTTACATAATAGTTTCACACTATCAATCGCAGTTTTAACGTTCTTACAGTTATAACTAGTCATTTTGTAGGTATCATTATTACTCGTCATAGTACTAAATTATCGGGTCGTTAGCTTCGTTAACCTCGTTATAACTGCGCTTGTAGTTCACAAACCGCCTGAAAATCACTCCTTCTGGCCATAGCTTATCGTTCAGGAACTTGCTTAGCTTGTGTTCAGGGACAAAGAATTTGTAGGCGTTATACCCTTTATCATGTTTCGACGTTATTTTTTCCAATACAATTACTTACTTAGTTTTACTCATAATGTACTCTGCAATGTCTTTTTCTGTTGTATCTTTATGGACTTTGGTGATAAACAAAGGTATTTTATTCTCCGCGGCTTTGAATTTACCTAAACTATCTCGACAAATCCCCGAAGCGCCAGTAAAGCGATATCTTAAGGGCTTTTTACGGCTAGTGACTATTTGCCACGGTCCCTCTTTGTGTTGTTCGTTAGAAATGTGCATTCGTACATTACTAGTTTTCACTGAGTTATTTTCAACGTTAACACAAACGGTATCAATCAGCTGATCACGCTTTGAATGAGCGGATGACGTCACGCCGCTTCGAGAAGGCGCGGACGGGGACGAGCACGGTCCGACTGGACACGAACTAGGTATCGGTCGGTCCTCGGACACCTTCGGAGCGGCGGCGATGACGAAGAGAGTGTTGTCGGCCGCAACGGGCGTGGCGGGGGGGGGGGGGGGGGGGGCGCTGCCGGCGGTCGCCTGGAGAATGACGATGTACATATTCGTAATAAAAGTCGTTGGTTGGTGGTTTATAACAGACTGTTTTATTCAAGTCATTCATACAGACAATAAATAAAGTTTCACCTCATTGTCTCATAGATGGCGCTACTTGTATTAACTAACATTATATTTGATAATATTCCAACACCCCCACTTTATCAAATTAACAACATTTTCAAAATATTACATACAGTGGAGAGGTAAAGCTACACAAAAATGCTTTTTAAACTCAATATACAATAACAACTGTATACTGTATATACAGTTTGCCTTGGCTATTATGATTATGCCAAATCAACAATTCCAAAATCTTTCATGAACTTATAATGTTTAACTGCTGGCAGACCTTTGGTTAGCAGGTCAGCAGGCATGTTAGCTGTTGACAAATATCTAGCTTCAATTATATCATTTCTTAAAACTTCTTTAATGAAATGATACCTGATATCAATATGTTTGGACCGTTTATGTGACTGATCATTGTTTGCTAACTTTAATGCACTCTGACTGTCACTGTACATAACAATTTTACTATAAGAACCAATTATTTCAAACTCCAACTTCTGTAAATATATTGCCTCTCGACATGCTTCCGACAAAGCCATATATTCTGCTTCACAACTACTGAGAGCAACAGTTCTTTGTTTCTTGCTCTCCCAAGAAATTACAGCACCTGATTTAGTGAAACAGAAACCAGTATATGAGCGTCTGTCAGTGGCATCACTTGCCCAATCAGCATCCACAAAACCTACAACCTCAGCACTTTCTTTAGAATATTTTAAACAATAGGTCTTAGTCTGTGACAAATATTTCAGAATTCTTTTTGCATAATTCCAGTGTACATAAGAATAACAGTTGTTAAACTGGCTTAAATAACTGACTGAATAGGATATATCAGGACGAGTTAGGACAGCTAAGTACATTAAACTTCCTATTAATTTTTGATAAGGTAGCTTTTGTTCACATACATTAGACTTATCAACATTCAATTTACATTCTATAGGAGTTTCTACTGCATGACATTCAGACATATCAAATTTTTCAAGTAACTGATTAATATACTGTTCTTGATCCAAAGTAATTACATTGGTGCTTTTGTTAATGTTAACTCTCATGCCCAAATAATTTCTCACTTGACCTAAATTCTTTATTTTAAATTTTTGACTCAAAATCTCTATTAAATTATCAGATTCAGACTTACAATTTGAATATACTAGAAAATCATCGACATACAATCCAACTATAGTTTTCTTATTATCACTATGGTTTTTAACAAATACACAGGGTTCTAATTTACATTTCCTAAATCCTGATTTACATAGTATCTCTTCAACCCTTTTATACCATGCTAGAGATGATTGCTTTAAACCATAAACAGCTTTTCTTAACTTCAAAACTTTATTTGAATTATTTATGGGAAAACCTTCAGGCAACTGCATAAATATGCTTTCTTTTAGATGACCATTAAGGAAAGCTGTTTTCACATCTAGATGAGTGACGTCCATGCCTAACTGGACACTTATGGCAAACAACAAACGCAGGGTTGAATGTCTAATCACTGGACTGAAGGTTTCTTGGTAATCAATACCAGCCTTCTGGGTAAAACCCTTGGCTACAAGCCGCGCACGATATGTCACTTTATTGTCTGAATCAAACTTTTTTTTAAACACCCACTTACACTGCACTACACTCGCATTGCTGGGAGTATCGACAACTTCCCATGCTTCATTGTCTTGGAATGATTGCAGCTCCTCTGCCATGGCCTGCGACCACATCAGTCGCTCTGGCCCACTGATGGCCTCTGCAAATGTCAGTTCATCTTCTCCTGTAGCTGTAGCACACATGTTGACGATACCGTATCTATCTGGCTTTCTCCTCTGACGCTTCTCTGTTACTTCTGGAACTGGTGTAGTTGAATCTGCATAAGGTATATCTGAAGCTTCTTCTGTACTCTGTGGAGCTGAACTAGTCTGTTCAGTGTTCAGATTTTCTTCACAAGCTTCTGACTCTAAACTTTCTTCTTCAACATCCAAGTAATCAGATTCTGAAGAACTTGATTTGTTCAGGGGTTCAAGTTTCATTACAGATTCCTCTACCAACTCCCCCACTGAATCTGTGCTTTCTAGAGAAACAGTTATAGTCTCTAGACGCTTGGGTTTTTCTTGTATTATGACATCCCTACTTGTGGTGACTTTGTTCTTTACTGGGTCATATATTCGGTAACCTTTGACATTATCACTATAACCAACAAGTATATGTTTTCTTGATTTCCTGTCCCACTTAGCTCTTTTTTCTTTTGGTGTGTGCACCATCACTGGACTCCCAAATACACGTAAATGTTGTAAATCTGGTTTCCTACCAAACCACATCTCATATGGAGTCTTTTCAATACCTGAAGCTATAGACCTGTTTTTGAGATATACTGCGGTATTTGCAGCTTCTGCCCAAAATTTTTTTTCTAATTCTGCTTCAAAAAGTAGGCATCTAGCTCTCTCCACAATGGTGCGATTATTTCTTTCGCTGAGTCCATTCTGCTCTGGTGTGTAAGCATTTGATTTTTGATGAATTACTCCTTCATGTTTCAAAAAATCTCTAAAATCATTGCTGCAATACTCACATCCGTTGTCTGTGCGCAATATTTTTATTTTTCTATTTTGAAAGTTCTCCACCATTGACTTAAACTCTTTAAAACAAGTCAGTGTTTCACTTTTACACTTTAAGAAGTATATGAAGGTCATTCTGGTGAAGTCGTCAATAAATAGCAAAAAATATCTTGCACCACCAATGGATTTGCACTCCATCGGTCCACAGATGTCTGAGTGCACAATCTGCAAGATTTCTGTAGCTCGTGTACCTGTCGTAAATGGTAATCTTGACTGTTTGCCTTCACAGCAAATTTGACAGCTAGACTTACTTGTCACAAATTTGTCTGAGTAATCCATTCCATTGACTAAACCTTGCTTCATCTTGTTCATATCTGTGCTGTTTAAGTGTCCAAGCCTTCTATGCCATGTTTGTCCATCTACTGTTGATGATGATAACAAACAAGTCTCATTTTGCAAGATCAACTTGTATACATTATTTACAAGTACAGCTTCTGCAACTAAATTGCCTAATCTGTTTTTTATGAGGCATCGGTCGGATTCAAACACAACACTATTTCCATTTCTTATCAATTCACTGACTGATAGTAGGTTAGTCGCAAGAGTCGGTACGCACAACACGTTCTTCACTGTAACCTCGTAACCGAAACTCGTCGTGACATCTACGTCGCCGGCACATAATACAGGCACTTTCATGTTGTTTGCTACTGTGATTTCAGGTAAACTTGACGAATTCATCCTGTTTGTCAACCAACTTTCGTTTGTAGTTATATGTGTACTGGCTCCCGAGTCAACATACCAGTCACATTTATTAAAGTTACCGCTCAGAAAAACAACACTGAATGCATTTGTTTGTTTTTTCTTCTCTGTTTTTTCGTTTCTAAGTGGACATTGAGACATGAAATGTCCAGTTTGTTTGCATTTGTAGCATGTTATTGTTTTGTTATTTCTGTCATTTGAGTTTGACATTGACGTACTCGGTGCATTCGGAGTCGGTCCGCCATGTTTGCTATTGCTGCCAACTTTACCAAGTTTCTTTTTCTGCCAACTTCGAGCAATAAATGCTGAGTTGTCATTTCCATTCGCTTCAACAGAGCCGCCATTTTCCATATCTAACAATTTTGTTTTTATGGAATCTGCCGTGATCTGGATCCCGGAATGCTCTATTGCCATGATCATTGGCATAAACTTATCTGGTAAACCAGCTAGTAACAATGACCCAACCCAATCATCGTTTATAATGAATCCAGTACCGCTTAATCGTTGCGAAGTTTCCACAATCTGCGTAACGTAACTAGTCATATTTTCACATGTTTCTAGTCTGATGGAGATTAAATGACGTAACAAGGTTATTCTTCTTGAAAATCCCGCGTCATCAAATAGGGCTTTAAGTTTTGACCATAACTCCTTTGTTGTCTTCGTCTCCTTTATGTGCACAAACAATGACGTGTCAATAGTCAGGATCAATTTTGCGCGTGCTCTGGCATCTGCTGCTGTCTGTGCTGCATCTGTCGCCGCTGCTTCTTGCTTGAGGTACTGTTCCGTGTCCTCAAGGACTAGCAAGTTTTGTACGGCGAACGCCCAGTCATCATAATTTTCACGACCCTTGAGCTTTGGCACACTCGCAATAAGACTTGAGTTCATCTTGATTGATGTCACACGCGTAAAATAAACTAACAAATTAACAATAACTCTTCTAAAAACGCAATAATTTTAATTTTCTTTGCAAGCCCATAACCTAATAAAAGTCGTTGGTTGGTGGTTTATAACAGACTGTTTTATTCAAGTCATTCATACAGACAATAAATAAAGTTTCACCTCATTGTCTCATAGATGGCGCTACTTGTATTAACTAACATTATATTTGATAATATTCCAACAATTCGCACCAACGTATCTTCGTCTATTATCGATATTTTATTTTGAATATATGCCAAAATTTCGTCAATCACGATATTACACGACGAACATTTAATAATGTTAGACATTTTTCGTAAGCACAATATTTATCGCTTAAAAAGCGCACGACACATGCGATGCTATGGCGATAAGGCCGCCCTTTTTACTTTTTATACTTTATTTCCTTCGGATGTCAATCGATATCGGATATCGGATGCGCCGGATAATGTGAAAACGCTTTTATTATGCAACAGTTACATAAAATATCTAGTATAAATGGACACTTGTTTTATTTCAATTAAATAGGAACATACGTAGTTACACGTCTTCATACCTTTTTAATCGTAAATAAAAAACAGTTCAACTTCTGTAGGTACGTAAAGCTATAAAATCCCTCTTTTTTAGTACTCTTAGATTATAATTACTAACAGCTTTTGGAATCCTTTGATATTTTGAAAACAAATTACAAATCTATCGATATTGCCAACTTTTTGTGTCGCCGCTCTAGCGTTAATGTAAAAGAGTAGTGTAAGAGAGATAATACTTCAAAGCAATATCAACCGTATTCATCACTTTTAAGGTTTAAAATAACATTCTTAAAATAAATGGACATCTGTTGGGGAGTAGTTGAACTTTTTCATAATAGAGTTAGAGTGAGAAGCAAGTTTGATTCAGATACAAAACGTCGTAAATTCCTTTTTTTATTTATATTAAAGTTATCACTAATGCCAATCAATAAGGTATGTTTTCGTTCTGCAGTGTGCATAATTTAGGCTAATTTGGTGTTAAAGATATACGACCAATCAAAACAATTGTTTACTAGTAGTGCAACGTATTATTATCTGGTTGTAAGTGTGAGTTTGGCGACATTGGTTCCGCTATTGAATCTGTCCTATCACACTTCTAATAGTTTTTTCTGTTCTGTGGTCATATCACACTTCTAATAGTTTTTTCTGTTCTGTGTGCATATTACATTCTATTAAAACTCAACAATCTAATGTAGGAATACTTTTTTATTCTTGGAAGACTGACCACCAAAGTGATCTTCTGTCTGCATATGATTACCTTCATAAAAAGATAAAATCAATGAGTGAACGATTTACATTACGTATACTTTCTTTTTGTAAACAGCAATGATTATAAAGCAACAACTGCCTATTCCACTGTTCTACCGCATGAATGACGTCACATGGCACTTACGTCTATTTGAAATACAATGTATGTTGAAAAAATTAAAAAAGAAATATCCTCGTACAATAATATCACAGTTGTTACACTATGTTTTCACTTTTATCTAGGCAAGCATGTTAAAATTCTGAAAAAATATCAATTCTGTTACACTGGCAACCCTAAGCCTTTCTGCTAATTCAGCCCATCTTTACGCCTTAGTCAGCGTCTTTCACACATCCGACGACATCACCCCACACCTGCAGGTCAGACCTCCCGTGACATCCAGAGCAATCGGTCGTGCTACCAGTTCCGTGCTAAATATCCATTTTTCTGTACCAAATTAATTAAAATTAATTCAAGGTTACTCGTATCTTTTTTTTAAAACCCAAATTCGGTGGGCCCGCGTAATATTTGGTGGCAGCGGTGGGATCGTAAGGGGTCCCTCGGGAACGTCTCCGCTCAATTTCGCCGAAACTAGTGCTCGCGCGTGGCCTTGTGAGTGAACCTTCCAGTGAAACTGTAAAAGTGAGTGCAAAACCGCTGAAAAACGAACCGTGTACCCTGACCCTTACTGTGACTTTTGTGCTACTTTACTGCTAATTCCTGTCTGTGGTAGACAGGAATTAGCATTCTACATTGTATTCTACACCTACGGCCAGAATAATCTTCAGGTGTGACACCCTGAATCTGCGACGAATATCTCCTGAATACTCTCGTGAACGCTACGAACCGGCACTTCGAATTCTCGACCTTCAGCGCCTTCTCGCCGACTCTGTTCCTGCTAAACAACAAAATCCTATGAGCTGCGAATATATCAATATGTTCCTGATAATCTTGTGAGTTAATTCCATTCAACTTTAACTAATCAGTGCTACTCAGTGATTTAAAATAAATTCGTAATACGACATTCTAAATCAATAAAGTGCCAGATTTACATACATTCTAAACCAGTGTTCATTGATACTTACTGTGCTAGTAATTATACACAAAACCTTTGTTTACATTCCATTTCATAAAAAAATAAATTACAGTTGTGTTCTAATTCGTATTAAATAATATACACCAACTTAAACTGAGAGCGCCGAGTACCGATAACGCTCTCCGCCCACGCTTAACGTCTGGACGAGCTTCTAAGTACAGATAAAAATTGCATTCCATTGACACAGTACAATCTTCTGAACATCTTAATTATAAAGTTATAACCTTGAATAACTTACATAGTAATTTCTACAAAACATATTTTATTTAATATATATTTTAAATTGTCAAAATGGGGAAGACAGAAGAAACTCTGCCCTCATTTTCTGGCATTACTGTCCCAATTACCGCAACGGTCCCAACTGCCCCAAGCTCTGAAATCAACATAAGTATCCTTATAAAATTCATTACGAAATACGATGGGACCCGTGAAAAGCTAGACCCATTTTTAAATAATTGCAGAAGCGCCATTGACTTAGCAAACCAGGCGCAAATACCTATTTTATTTAAATACATTCTAAGTCAGTTAGAAGCTAAAGCACAAATAGCTTGTTCCTTAAAAGAATTTGAGAACTTTGATCAACTAGAAGCTTTTCTGAAAAACTTATACGGAGAACGTAAACACTACGCATACTTACTTGCCGAACTTCAGGAATGTAAACAAGGCCCTTGTTTACATTCCTGAAGTTACCTTTGACCTTAAACACTACGCATACTTACTTGCCGAACTTCAGGAATGTAAACAAGGGCCTAAGGAAACTGTCAACCAGTTCGCCCTCAGAATCGAAACTTGCCCATCCAAATTACTGTCCGAAATTAATTTGACAGTTCCTACTTCAAAAAAGAAAACGGAAAGGAAGGGCGAACTAGCTGGCCGTGCCGCTGCGATGCAAGACTTAGCTGTTCATACCTTTGTTATCGGTCTCTACCCCTCACTGTCAACAATTGTACGATGTCGCGACCCCGAATCCTTAAACGATGCTATAAGTTACGCATGTGAAGAGGAGAAAAATCCTAAATTCTAGAAAACAATTGACCTCTGT
Source organism: Eilema caniola (assembly GCA_949126895.1). Taxonomy (NCBI): domain Eukaryota; kingdom Metazoa; phylum Arthropoda; class Insecta; order Lepidoptera; family Erebidae; genus Eilema; species Eilema caniola. The sequence goes on along the minus strand of OX421461.1, from coordinate 1,941,785 downwards.
ACCATTCGCTAACCAGAACCGTAATAATGGTAAATTTCCACCTAGAGAATTTCAAGGTCGTCCTCGTTCAAATGACTCTCAAACCTCACATCCCACGAACAAGAGTGACATTATATGTAGATATTGTAAAAATATCGGACATAGCATTGAAAATTGCCGTAAACGCCAATTTAACAATAACCGCCGCAATCAAGGTCATCCGGGTTCAAGTTCGACCCAACGTCCTCGTGACGTTCACGCTACATTTTACAACCCCGAGGAGGCTCCCACTGACCTAGTTGAGCAACCCGATAGAAATTTAAACGAATAAAATTTCCCGAACAGTATCGCACGGGAAATGTATCATTGAAAGCCGATACGGGAGACCCTCTGAAATGCGCCAATACTAAATCTGCTGTTTCTAATACTAAATCCGCTGTTTCTAATACTAAATCCGCTGTTTCTAATACTAAATCCGCTACATCTAATACTAAATCCGCTGTTTCTAATACTAAATCCGCTGTTTCTAATACTAAATCCGCTGTTTCTAATACTAAATCCGCTGTTTCTAATACTAAATCCGCTGTGACTAATACTAAATCCGCTGTTTTTAATACTTTATTAAACACTATTCCTTGCGAAACTTCGGTGATGAATACCGAAGCTGCTATTGGAACAAAAATATACGAAGTTATGTCAAATAGCCCCAAACGGTTTTTGCCGCATGTGATCTTAAAAACGGCGTTAGCCGATTCTCCCCTAACGTTCTTAGTGGACTCGGGATCGATGGTAAGTCTCATCAAACAATCTTCGATCCGAACAATGCCATTGCTGAACGAAAATTGTATAATTTTGTTAAAAGGTATTGACACCGGAGATGATCTAACACGCACTCTGGGTAGTTTTCAGATGAGCATTTTGTCAGAACCCGAAATAGCATACACCTTCCATGTAGTGTATAATATAAACCTGTCTTACGACGGAATCATAGGCTCTGATCTCTTAAAAGATTTAGACTGCGCGATAGATTACAACCAAAATGTTTTGAAAATTAAAGGAAATCATTTGAAACTAAATTTCTGTAATCCTGTTTATACCATTTTACCACGTATGGAGACTATCATTGAGTGTTCAGTATCTAACCCTCAAGTAAAACAGGGTCTTTTCCTAGACCAAAAGATTCATGAAAATCTGTTGATCGCTAATTGCCTAGTTACGGTTAAAGAAAACAAAAGAATCAATATATCTGTTGTCAATACCTCTGAATCCCCAATTACTCTAAAATCTAATTTGAATATTGAACTTACTCCCATTCATCCTTCTACGGAACTGCGCGAAATGTTCCATACTACTTCAGTTTGTCACGATCAAAACACTGACTCCTACCTACGAACTCAAGAAGTATTAAATCTTCTCCGAGCCTCACATCTTAATCCTGAAGAGGCAAATGCCCTTCATGACATCTGTTCTGCATACTCTGACATATTCTTTATTTCCGGTGATAAATTCCTACACCGATGTTCTTAAACACGCTATATAGCAACAACTGCTCCAAACCCTATAAACGTGAAATCCTATCGCTTTCCCGAAGTCCATAAAGAAGAAGTTAACAAACAAATAGATCATATGCTGGATCAAGGGATTATAAAACATTCTGATTCCCCATGGTCATCACCAATCTGGATCGTTCCCAAAAAGCTTGATGCATCTGGACAGCGTAAATGGCGGATAGTCATCGACTACCGTAAGCTGAACGATGTAACTATTGGTGACTGTTACCCTATCTCGCAAATATCTGAAATATTAGATCAACTTGGTCAAAGCAAATACTTCTCCACACTGGACCTTACCTCAGGGTTTCACCAAATTTTAATTAAAGAAGAAGATGCTCCTAAAACGGCATTTAGCGTACCCCAAGGGCATTTCCAATTTACTAGAATGCCGTTTGGTCTAAAAAATGCCCCTGCCACATTCCAGAGGTTAATGAACACCGCTCTATCTGGTCTGTAAGGCATGAGCTGTTTCGTATACCTTGACGACATTGTAATTTATAGCCACAGCCTAAGTTACCACATAGAAAACCTCTCATCGGTATAACAAAGACTGCGACAATTTAATCTCAAACTCCAGCCCGACAAGTGCGAATTTCTTAGACGGGAAGTCGCATACCTCGGACACTTAATAACTCAAGATGGAGTAAAACCTAATCCCGAAAAACTAAAAGCAGTCACAAAGTTCCCTACTCCTAAATCCCCTAGAGACATAAAGTCATTTCTAGGACTTGTTTCCTATTACCACAGATTTATCCCCAATTTTTCAAAAATAGCTAAACCACTTACACAACTACTAAAGAAGAATATACCTTTTCTATGGGAAAATCAGCAACAGCTCGCATTTGACGAACTAAAACATAAACTTACCTCTGCTCCGGTACTCGCATATCCTGACTTCTCCCTTTCTTTTATATTAACATGTGATGCCTCAAACTATGCCATCGGTGCTGTTTTAAGCCAAGGTCCAATCGGTAAAGATAGACCAATAGCTTATGCGTTGCGAACACTCAATAAATGCGAATGTAACTACAGCACTACAGAAAAGGAACTCCTAGCTATCATATTTGGCTGCAAAACATTCAGACCATATATCTATGGTCGAAAATTCCAAATTATTACTGACCATAGACCATTAAAATGGCTCTTCAATCATAAAGATCCGAGCAGTAAATTGCAGAGATGGCGACTAAAATTAGAAGAGTATGATTACGAAATCGGTTATCAGAAGGGAAAACTTAACGCAGCTGCTGATGCACTCTCTCGGTATCCTGTAAACCCTATACAAAATGATGGTATTCTTAACCTCGACCAAAACATAAGCCCATTTAATGACGATCACAACCCCGACTTCAGTCCTCCAAACTTACCAGATCCAGTCCAAAATCCTTTAGTAGAACCGCAACTTCCAGTTCCATCCTATTTAAACCCTGACTTACCTTCGTTATCTCAGCCTGATCGTCCGCAAACTCCTACATTCGAAGAACCTGAAACAGAACAGAATCCCCTAACCGAACTGCAACCCGTTCCAGGTCCTAGCCCTGCTCCAAGCCTGTATCCTGAAATAATTATTAACCCTGAAATCACTGACTTTCCATCACCGTCTCCCTCACTTAATTCACCTGAAATGATCATAAATCCCCAAGACCCTATCGATAATCCACTCGAAGTTCTTGATGTCAATGATGATAATTACTCCCAATTCCTAAGAACCATGAACAGTAGAAACTTCGAATCGAATGCCAAAATACTAGAAGCTAACTCGAGCATCCTAACTAGTCCCGACAAAGTAATAATTATTCCTACATCTATTGACCTCGATGGGAGTAATCTTCACGTTGAAGATATTTTAAGTGAATTAACTAATAAAGAAGAAATCATTAACAAAGAAAAACACTCCATTCATATTTAAATTTTGAATATAAAGGCGCTATCGTATATTTCCTATTTACTAAAGTCAACCACTTTGATAGCGCTACCTATCAAGATCTTTATATTAGTCTTAAGAATATACGTAACAACTTAATTATAACATCACCATCGGGTATTAGCATAACAGATTTTAGAAATCCTTTCGAATCTCACTCATACACTAAGCTATATAACATAATACTATACTTATTTCACAATGTCGATTCATTTATAACGATTCACCGTAATGTAATTATATTCCCATCGTTGAGTGCGATTAAGAAAATACTTAAAGAAAATCATGACATACCCATAGCAGGTCATTTAGGAACAATAAGAATGCTCAAAAGAATCCAGGAAAAATATCATTGGAAGGGTATGCGTGGCGACATTGAAAAATACGTCAAGTCATGTAAACTCTGTCAAGAAAATAAAACGCTCCGAAGAATAAACCGAGAGCCAATGAAGATCACCACGACTTCCACAAACCCATTTCAACGCGTCGCTATGGATATAGTCGGTCCATTACCTGAAACAACTCCTGCAAAACTAAAATACATATTAACCCTTCAAGATGACTTAACTAAGTTCTCGTTAGCCTACCCTCTTCGATCTACTACTGCAGAAGAAACCAGCGACTGTCTAATACACTTTATTTCATTATTCGGTATACCGAAAACCATACTTACCGATCAAGGTACAAACTTCACTGCTGACCTATTTAAAAGGACTTGTGACTTCTTAAAAATCAAACAACTGTGGTCCAGTCCTTACCACCCTCAAACACAAGGCGCTTTGGAGCGCAGTCATTCTACACTAAAAGAGTACCTGAAATCATTCGTAAATGACGACCAAGATGACTGGCATCGTTACGTCTACACTGCTATTCTAACTTATAATACCACTATACATTGCACAACCAACTACACACCGTATGAACTGCTTTACGGACACAAACCCTTCATACCAGATTCATTGTACGACTGCTCCCCTGACGCCACTTACCCTGAGTATTTAAAGATGTTGATGCATCGATTTAAACACACTAGACAAAAAGCTATAGAAAACATTAATAATTCTAAAGAGAGATCGAAAAGATATTACGATGCTCATACGAGACCAAAACAATATAAAGTCGGAGATCTGGTTTACCTCCGAAATCATTTAAGGCTTAGAAAAGCGCTCTCGCCTATATGGAAAGGACCTTACAAGGTTATCAAAGTTCACGACAATAATACAGTAACCCTACTTATTAATAGACGACACATCACACATCATTTTGATCAAATAAAACTAGCAACACCTAATACCGTATAATAAGTAATATCATATTTGGATATTTCAGAACTGCTCTTCTACTATTTCCTACTGCATCTTTCTCCAGCCAAGAGCTTGTTAAACAACTGGACAAAAGCCCCGGGATATATTTTAACCTTACTAGTACCATGAAAATAACCAGCGACCGCGCTTATTTGGTTATTCCAGTAGATTTAAGTTTTATTAAGCCCCATTTAGATAATATAAATAGCATTTTAGGGACTACTAGATTCCTATGTCATCAAAATGAAGCCATAGACGATTTTCAATGCCAAAATATGCTCCAACCTCTTACCTCATTATATGACGACGTTAGCCGCGATTATGATTCTATCTCACATCTAATGTCACCAAAATCTAAAAGATCAGCGTGAATTTCTGGAATAGGTACAATAATGAAAACAGTATTTGGAACAATGAATGAGGACGACTCTGAAAAAATTAATGACGCCATTGAAAATATATATTCAAATTAAAAACAATTAAAATCCTTAATAAAGCAAAATATCTTATTCTCTAAATCTGCAATCATTAATTTCAATGATACTCTTTACACCATTTCTAAAAACGAAGCTTATTTAAATGACGTCATGGATAAATTAGTTGTAAGCTTTAAAAATATAACAGTAGCTACTAATGAGTAAATGTTAAGGAATAAGATTAACGAAATTATTAATGTATTACATGCAAGTTTACTTACCTTATCTTTTAAGGTCGAAGATATTGTTAACTCCATCATCTCGGCTGGTAGTAATACTTTGCATCCTGCTATTCTAACGCCGAAACAATTGTTTCATGAGTTAGAACAAAACTCTAGGTACTTACCTAAATATAGCGAATTTCCTGTAGCCCTGGAAATTAGTAATGTAATCTTACTTCTAAGGATATCTGAATTAGTTCCCTATTATATTAATAATAAGATTATATTTGTAATAAATATTCCCCTAGTATATCAATCCGATTTTGATCTTTATCAAATAATACCAATACCTGTACCCCATAATACTAGTTTGCCAAGTTCCTATGCAATGATTGTACCAACGGACAACTATATTGCTATAAATAAAGAAAAATCAGCATACTGTACTCTTAAAGATACAATATCCTGTATTTCACTAAATAAAAACAATTTAATTTGTGATGTCTCTAAAATCCTATTGATTGGTCCAGAACCTATCTGTGAAATAGAAATATTAACTAAATTTGTAAAAGACTTACCGTCCCAATGTGAAACTAAATTTATTTACGGTAATGTTAACATTTGGCAAAGCCTTGGAGCTAATAAATGGATCTTTGTACTATCCCAAATGACGAAACTGTCACTCCAATGTAATTATAATGTTACAGAAACAATTATAAGTGGAACGGGCCTGTTAACCCTAAAACCACACTGCACTGCATTCTGTAGAAATATTAAACTGTTGTCAATGTCAGAAATAGTATTCAATATACCTACAAAGAAAATTTACTTAGATTTTAATTTAATAGAAGACAAATGTTGCACTTTAAATAAATTTAAAGAACTCAAAATTAATGTTTCTAGCTTAACTATAAATGACATTGATCTGCAAGGTCTAAAAGACCTCAAAAGTGTAGCAGACCAAAACCTTTTCTCACTTAACAGTTTTGATATCAACCCTACAAATAAAATCCTAACACATTTATGAGTTTTTCAATATCAACTATCATACTATTTCTGGCATCACTATTTGGCATACTTCGATATAGGAAATATATAATTAAGAAATGTAACACGAAAACTGTAAAAGATATAGATGTAAATACTGATGAACCGATAGCACAACCTACTCGTCCCAGATTAAGAATTATTGAATAATCCTTCAAATCCTTCTAACCCCAAACCTTTCCAATATTTCTTTTTCAGTAAACTCACCTTTCAGGGGTAAGTTTACTGCTTATACTGTTGATTGATGGCACTTGGTGGAACTTGCTACACATCTTCAATGAAATCACTTGTACTGTTCCACATTATTTATTGATTTCCTGACCGGTTTCGCCTTACGGCATTATCAAAGGTTGATACATGTTTTTTGGGTATCAGATGTCAATTAGAGTAATATATTGACTGTGTGGGTAGACAAAAATATTGGGATACCACTTTATAAATTTTCCCAAAATTTAGAGAGAATCACAATATGAGACCATTACCATAAATCAAGTCATGTTTGAAGTATTATTATAATTAAATGTCAAATTAATACAAAAATGTTAGAATAAAACAAGTAACGACTAAAAATAAAATAAATGCAGTATAAGACCTTATCAATAATTAATAAATAAATAAAATGTCAAAAAACGATTGTATCATCATGTCATCAATGTCAAAGTATTATAAATTATAAAAAATAAAATAAAATAAGGATATTAACTAATTGTCATGTGATTCAGATATTGATATGATATGTAGATTTTACCATTTGCTGTATTGTAATAAAGGTGAACGGCTTAGTTCCAACTGTTGGTTCAGGATCATGTTCCTATCTGAATTCATTATTTTATTTACCTCTAGAGCTTCAAGGGCATTCATTTTCCTACCTTTGTCACATGAGTGTATCCCAATATTTTTGTCTACCCACACAGTCAATATATTACTCTAATTTACATCTGATACCCAAAAAACATGTATCAACCTTTGATAATGCCGTAAGGCGAAACCGGTCAGGAAATCAATAAATAATGTGGAACAGTACAAGTGATTTCATTGAAGATGGTAAGTTTACTCTTGGCCGGGGAGGTGTTACACTGGCAACCCTAAGCCTTTCTGCTAATTCAGCCCATCTTTACGCCTTAGTCAGCGTCTTTCACACATCCGACGACATCACCCCACACCTGCAGGTCAGACCTCCCGTGACATCCAGAGCAATCGGTCGTGCTACCAGTTCCGTGCTAAATATCCATTTTTCTGTACCAAATTAATTAAAATTAATTCAAGGTTACTCGCATCTTTTTTTTAAAACCCAAATTCGGTGGGCCCGCGTAATAGTAGGCCTTCCCTCTTTTTGTAGGCAATACGTCGCTTCGAGACAGCCGGTCGCAAGCTCATGGAGACGACTATAACGCTTGCAAAGAAAATACATCCGGAAGCGCTGTGGGGCTACTACGGGTACCCACAGTACTTCAATAGACCTTTCAACAGCCGCCCGGAGGAATGTGCTGACGCGATACCGGCAGAGAATAACAAGTGAGTTCTTTAAATCATTCTAGCAGTTCCTTCTACTACTACCAGTGGGGACGCCGCCGCTAACCGGACGGGTGCTCAGCCTTTCTGTGAGGGCCACTTGACGTGTCATAGATGTTCTTATTACAACCGGGATCGACTGCTTAACGTGCTCTCCGAGGCATGGAAATATCCAGAACAATGCAAATAGACATATTCATGCATACAAATATTTGCATAACAGTTCAATGCTCTATCGCCACGCCACGTAGACTGTCTTAGCAGCAAATACCAACGATTGCTTTCTGGAACCCGGGAGATACTCCGCAAAGATCTTCACAGTTTGACGAATTGTGAGGTTCGATTCCACTTACTGCAAATATTTGTATACGAATATACACTAATATTTTACTTTATTTCTTTCATTGCTCTGGATGTGTTATGTATAATATGTTTGTGTATGCATTTAGGTTTACAAAAAAAGTATCTAGATTTGTTTAAACACATTCTAGAATCCATAACACAAGTTAGTTATGCTACGCTCACTTTAATTCTGGATAGCTCAGTTAAGAATGTCTTACAATGCTTATTTATTGACTTTCCATTTCATCCGTATGGTGACGATGACAGAATACAAGTATCACCACCCCATCTCATCCAAAGGGTGTTATAAGAGGCGACTAACAACTCGAAATAAAATCCTGTAGCAACCCGACCGGCGAGCGTGGAAACAGTAGGCCAAAGGCTCTCAACATTGAGAGACACCTATGTCCAGCATTGAAGTACGCTAGACTAATAGATTGATTGACATTCCCCAGAATCCCTTGGCTGTGGATGGAGAGCAGGGCTCTGTTCCCCTCCGTGTACAGCTCGAAGGACGTGAAAGCGGAGAGACTGGTTGCCTTCATCCGCGGCAGGATCATGGAATCGGAGCGAGTGAGGGGAAGGGGCACTACTATCATACCGTACTGGTGGTTTCGGTATCGGGATGGAGGGTATTTTAAAAAGGTAAAGGTTGTACTAATTGTGAGTATGCGTGTTTGGTAGTTCTTGACGCTGTCACTACCCAACAGATTTAAGAGCGTTCATCCGTAAGAACCACGCTGGAGTCAAAATTGATGACTTCCGACGGACAATAAAACTATAATCTATTTAATTCGTAGATAAGATATTGACGTCAAATTATTGCAGATTTCATAATCTAGTGCATGGTTGAAAAATAATTTCAAATGACCCAATAGTTTTCTTATTACACCAGTTTTTATTCAATCCCTTTTTAAGAATAGCGGTCGATGGTCTACGCAGATGCTAGATAATAGTAAAACCATAAACGACAAACTTATAGCACTATTACTATTGGAAAAACAATTATATTTACTAGTGCATGGCTGAAAAAAAAACCTAATTACTGTAAGTTTTCATTTAAGAAAAGTGTACTCAAAAGAGTCATTTTTAGCCACTTTTCGAGTTATTAAATGTTTTCGTTTGGATTGAAATCAAAGGTGTTTTTGTTTTTTTTAGACCTAGTCAATGAAGACATTTACGTTCTAAAACATGGTACATTTATTTTTTAAATAACTAATATAATTATTTTACTATGAATTATTTAGTACTACTATATAATCGGCGCGGAATCGCACCAGCGCTCAGTGCCGGCCGAGGCCTTTTAGAGGTAGGACGTGTGTCGTTCTCGTCGCCGCGTGCTGAGTAAAAGTTTGACGAGGTTTAAGCGCGACTGGGAGTTATTTTTAACAAAACAAAAATTTGGTGAGTACATATTTGAAAGTAATGGAGTTCAAATGATTTAAGAAGATAAGACTTCTTTTATGTATGATTTCATTTTACTTTTTTTCATATAAATATGGCTAACAAAAGGTGCTATACGGGGAAGAAAAAGAAAAGTTTCGGAAATTTGGCCAAGGCTAATGAAGCGAAAAAGTAAGTTACCAAGGAGCCACTTTTAATGACGTAGCTGGCTATAACTAATTCACATTTTTCATTTTTTTAAGTTTTTTAGGTATTATTTCCTATTATTATTATTTATTTCATAGGCTTGAATGTAAAAAGGCGTTACTTTTCGGAAATCCATGACAAAATAAAACTATAATTGTAGTTGTATTTGGTAGGTACTTATAGTTTGTAGAGTTGTATTGCGGAATATTGTCGTAATTTTCTTTGAAAGTATATGTCTAACCGTTTGACATAGAAATGTTTCTTAATAATTGTGAATATGGACATAAATGTTTTATTTTCAGGAATTTTCGGATGAGCTTCTTGACCACGTCATAAATATTTCTGCAGAGGTGAGTAACATATTATTATATTACAGGCGGCAAACGAGTATTGTTACGGGTATAATCAAACCAATTGAAATTATCTTTGACGATACAATATTTTTGTTACAGAATCCGATTAATGAGCCAATAAAAATTAATGGAAGGAGAATCATTGAACTGCTTATACTGTTGATTGATGGCATTTGGTGGAACTTGCTACACATCTTCAATGAAGATGAGAATCATTGATTTTCAACATTTTTTTGAGGGGTCGGTTAAAATTGCTAACCATAACGATCGCTTTTGATGTATATTAAGTAACCTTATACTAATAAAAGAAAACAAAACAGGATTCCTATCTAAATTTTTCTTTCAATGTAATATGTGCAATTCTAAATTCGAATTGAGTAGTCACGATGAAACACAAAAAGATAAACTAAATGTCAATGAAGGCGCCGTGTCAGGAGCCATAATTTCAGGAATTAGCCTAACCAATTTAAATGAAGTGGTTGCATCGATGGACTAACCTGTTATATCATTATTTACTTATAGTAAATGTCATGATAAAGTTTCTGACATGTGGAAAAATGCCGCTGAAGAAAGTTGCCGCAGCTCAGGAGGAAACGGCTGCTGCTCGATTACGAGGTGACACTCCTGACATCCTGATTATACCAGTGGAAGCAGATTGTTGCTGGAGCAAACGCTCATATAAAAACCAGTATAATGCGTTGTCCGGTGTTGCAGCTATTATAGGACATCACACAGGGAAAGGTCTCTACATTGGGGTTCGTAATAAGTATTGTGGAATTTGTGTCCGCGCAAATAAAAAGGAACAACAGCCTGCTGCTCACAAATGTTCTAAAAATCACGTCGGTTCATCATCTAGTATGGAACCAACAATATTGGTAGAAGGATTCAAGTCCTCCATAGAAACTCGGAAATTAATTTATAATACATTGATTAACTTTTAAACTCTCGCGTTCCATGATATATAATTTACAAAACGGGAATTAACGCGATCATGGTATAGGTACTTACATACCTTTGATTGCCTGACGTTTCGACCAGGTTACACCGGCCGTGGTCACAGGCTGACTGGCTCAGCAGTGGACGCCCGCCGTCTTCGAATCCGTGAGGTAGTAGGTTCTTCATCTACCCGCACATTTTCAATATTTTCTTGTCGCCATGTACCGTCACATACCACACTCACAGTGTCCCTATTACGTAAGCAAACTGTCCGGTGTCTATCCGACTGCGTAGAAAAGCGAGGTTGCATGTTTTTCATCACTGGATTCCATGTTGCAGATAATTTAAAACCATCTTCCCGATTGAAATTTTTATGTTTTTTTATTTCAATCGCTTCACGTACAGCTCTTGAGTAAAAGTGACGTTCCTTGGAGAGGACTTGCGTATGGTGAAATTCAATCCAGTGATTGGTGCCTGCTTCTAGCAGGTGCTCTGCAATCGCCGATTTGCTCGTCTGGCGATTCTTTACAGCTGCGATGTGTTCTTTGACCCGTTCAGCAATAGTCCGCTTCGTTTGGCCTATATAGGAACTACCACAGCTGCAATCTATCTTATAGACACCTGGACACTGTAACGGTAAGACATCCTTCGGTGTGCCCACGATGTTGTTTACCCTTATGCCTGGGGTGTAAACTGTCGGGATGGAGTATGTTTTTAACACTGAGCCGACTTTGTCCGTTACTCCCTTGACATAGGGCATATAGGCTGGCTGTCTGCTCACCTCTGGACGTCTACGCCTGACTGCCTGTTGCTTCCGTCTTCCGTTCACTTCATATCCGTTGTTCTTGAGTACCTCCTGAACATGATCCAGCTCTCGCTCCAGATGTTCAGGGTCACAGAGATCATACGCTCTATTCCTGAGTGAGGTCACAACGGATTGTAGGTGTCGGGGATGGTGATGAGACGTGGCGTGTAGGTATCTGTCCGTATGTGTAGGCTTCCGGTACACACAGTGTGACAAGGACCCATCTGATCTCACGGCTACTTTTACGTCTAAGAATGACAACGACCTATCTTTCTCCATCTCATACGTGAACCTTATCTTGGGATGAATTGAATTAAGGTGTTGTATATATTGATCCACTTCCTGTTGACTTCCCTTGACAATACTGAAAATGTCATCTACATATCGCTTCCACAGTCTGATGGTCTTCGGTCCAAGACTCAGGGCCTTTTCTTCAAAATGTTCCATCCAGATGTTGGCAAGTACAGGGGCTACAGGACTTCCCATTGCGACACCATCTATCTGTAGGTAATGTTGACCTTGGAAAAGGAAGTAGTTACCATCTAGACAGTGCTCAAGTAGATCAACATAGTTAAACGGCAGTTCGTTGTCACTCAATAGATCCTTTACGACGTTCAAGCATTCTTTTATAGGGACGTTGGTAAAAAGAGATTCCACGTCAAAGCTCACCATGATGTCATCTGGTTCTAGCTTGAGATCTTTAATGATCTGTATAAAGTGCCGTGAGTCCTTCACAAAAGACGGTGTTCTGCCTACCAGTGGTTGCAATACTGACGCAACGTACTTCGCAAGATCGTAAGTAGGAGATGCTATTTGACTTACAATTGGTCGCAGTGGCACGTTGGGCTTATGTATTTTTGGCAGACCATACAACTTGGGTGGCTGGTGTGACTTCGGTGAAAACAATCTACTGTACTCATCTTCTGTAAAGAGGTCCTCGTTTTCTTGTTTACGAGCTCGTATTCTGCGTGTTACTCTGGCCGTAGGGTTGTATGATACCGGTTTGTAAACCTTATCATCACTCAACAGTTCGAGAATTTTTGTTTGATAATCAAGTGTGTTCATCACTACGGTGGCGTTTCCCTTATCGGCCTTAAGCACCAAAATGTCCGGGTTATCCCTAATGTCCTTTAGTGCTTGACGCTCTTTCATAGTGATGTTACTCGCCGGGAGCTTCGATCGTCGTAATATCACCGCAACATCCTGTCTGAGTGTATCGGCATCGCTGGGTGGCACCTTATTACGTAAAATCGATTCCTCAACACTACTGATTATATTCTCAAACGGTATTCGCTTAGGCGTTGGAGCGAAATTCATACCTTTGGCCAGGACGGTTACCGTAGTTTCATCTAACTTCACATTTGACAGGTTTATCACGGTATCCTTAGTTTGGTCCGGTACCTTAGGTGACGTTTTATTTTCTGCATACCGCCGGTTGTATTGTTTCGTGAACTTGCGCTCGAGGTTCGCGTTGCATAGTTCATACGTACGGCTGGCTTGCATAAACGTAACCCGATCACACATACCATGATCGCGTTAATTCCCGTTTTGTAAATTATATAATACATTGATTGCTGATGGTGATGCTAGCACATATAAGAATATATTAGAAAGCAGACCATATTCCGACGTTCCGATTCAAAAAATTGAGTGTACCAACCATCTCCTGCGCAATTACAACGGAAAAAAAAATATTACTTAAAACTGATACATCTATCCTTCTGTCGGAGCGTAAATTGTTAACACCTGAACGATTGATTCGGCTGAGAACAGCAGTAAGATCTTCGGTACGGCACTGGTAAATACAAACTTTAACCGAATCAGAAAAAATTATAAAAATACAGAGAGCACAGCGCCAAACACATCTTTGGAGATCACAGTGAATGTGACATGTACTACTGCACTGAAGAGAGGAAAAAAGAAGTAAACCAGACACTCGAAGCCAAAACAGTAATGTTGAAACTGCAACAAAATATCTCGCAGCTGGCGTATCATTCTCGAAGTCTGCTCCACAACTTTACCACAAACCGTGCAGAGCAGTTCAACAGCATAGTAGCAAAGACTGTAGGTTGGGAACGCATAATTTTTTCCCTAAAAGATTCATACTCCGTCCGTTGTCATGCCGCTGTGGTTAGTTTTAACACAGGTAAACCTCAAAGTGCTATGTATAAATGTGCCTACCAAAGTCCAGGTCAATCCCTGAAGCATTTAGACCAAAAACGTTTTTCAGCAAATCAAAATCGGAAACGCAAAATACCTCGCCGAAAAATAAACTTTAACACAGGGCCCGGAACCAAAGTCGATTACGGAAATGCATGTCAGAAGCCTGATATGAACCTAGACAATTTCAAGCAGGCACAGTTATTTTTCCTTGAAAATTTAAAAAAACAGGCCTTAAAACGGCATTTCCTTGTGGCTCGAGCTGAGAAGATGTATTTTAACTACTTCCAATTTTGCGAAAATTTGTAAACGACGCCCGAATTCGAATTCAGCACCACTCGTAAAATCCATTTTGTATGGATATTCCTTGGACAATGTAGCGTCAGTAAAATATGGCAGAGAAAATGAGGTAAAGGCTATTGAGCAACTCGCCATTCAAGAGAATATAACCATCCAGAAATATGGTCTGTTTATCGATGAGAACCATTGTTTTTTAGGTGCTTCACCAGACGGAATTTATGAGGAAGGACTTATAGAAATAAAATGTCCCATTTCTATACGCGGAATTGACCCTGATGCAGCAATCCATAAAAAAAAAATGAAACGTTTTCTATTTGATAGTGATAATATAATTTTCAATGTTAATCATGACTGGTATTACCAAGTTCAGGGCCAACTAAATATTGCAAACAAAAATGTGTGTTTTTTGCGGTGTACACTGGCCCTGAATTTCCTATAAAAGTTGTAAAAATTTACAAAGACGAGCAATTTTGGAAAGAAAAAATGATTCCTCGTTTAACAAATTTTTATTATGTGTGCGTTCTTCCCGAAATAATTGATCCCAGAAAGAGCCGATCAATGCAATTGAGGGAAACCATTTTATAATTTATACATTTTTATATTAAATGATGCACTAAACGTAACATGATAAATCTTTATTTAATTACCCACCTACTCATCCTACGGATAAAAATTAAAAAGTTATCTACAACTAACTAGAGGTAATTACCAACACATTTGGTACAATTATTAATATTATTTTTCTCTAAATAATTTGATTCTGTTTGTAGAGGATTTCACATACGAAAAGTTGTGAAGGAAAGACAAAATAATATTTAATTTAAAGATAATTATCTATTAATCATAAATCTACAAATCTACAAATTTAATTTTGCTATAAAAATACATTATTATTGCTCTAAAGCGAACGGATCAAAGTTGGTTAGTCTAACTATAAAGATAAAGAACGCGGCAACTCTACGCATACAGTTACGCACGCTTCTGTGTGAGTGAAATTTGCAAATAGTTACCTAAACTTGACGTTCCGCGCTAGGCGAGAACGCTCTTAAATGGTTTTGAAATGAAGGTAGATAATTGTGCGTAGATTTATCAAATGAGTTTTCAGATTGCAATAAGCCTCAAGTTTGGACGTTAACCGTATAATGGAAGTTAGTAGGAAAGTGTACCCCTTTTCTCCTGTGGAGATCCTCTTGGATGCCCCATGCAACGGGATTGGTTATGTCAGACTTTAATTTACAAAAACCGCACGCCATCTCGGGTATTTAGATGAAAGGGTGAAATGTGATCCATTAAACATTCCCCTCGCCCCCTGGGTTCCTAAGTGCGAGCCTTAGATGCACTTACTGTAACTCTGGGATGAAGAAGATTATGTCTTAGCAATATAACCGCTTTGTTGTACTTTGAACATCCACTCCAAACCAGCTCTAAATATTTCAGGAAGACTTGGAAACGTCCTTCAACACCTTCTACAACGCCAACGTCTCAGGTTTCATCATCTGGGGCAGTTCCAAAGACGTCAACACTGAAGCCAAATGTATGAACCTGAGGAAATATGTCACTGATATATTAGGACCGACCGTGGCCAAATATATTAAAGGTACAAGAAGATTCAAGAAAGCAAGAAAAGAAAGAAAGGAAGAAAGACCTGAGAATTACACTTCTAATATTGAACATATAGTTGATGAAGAATTGAAGACTAAAAAAGAAACTAAGCTTAATACAAATAGAAATAATCTCGTAGATATGTTGAAAAAATTAAACATATTTCTCTGGATTAACTGTGATAACAACGACACGAGGACAGAAGCTCCAGCTGTCTCGACGACAAAGGATCCATTTGACCCCATTGCCGTTCAGACTAACACTACCGGTAATTTATTTAATAATATTACTTTAAAATTTGGTGCTATTTTCATTTACTCAGAAAAAGTTGATCCACTAAATAAAATAATGATATAGGGGTTACCTATCTTAATCCCGAATTTTAACATTCCGAATATCATAATCCAGAAAACGTTTGGCCAATTTTTCATAATCCCGGTTTTTCAAATTCCGAAGTTTTATTTTCCATATAATCGCAACTCCGAATTTCATTTGCCCATTTATTCATTTGTACGACGTTTTATAATCCAGACGAACGAGTTCCAGACACACGAAATCTAAATGCACAAAATCCAGATGACCGTAATCCATATGCACGAAAGCCCAATTTTTAAAACACAAATTTTTGAAATGCAATTAATTGATATCCAGTTAATTGATATCCAGACAAACAATATCCAGATTTCTAAACCTAAAACTAAACCTCATATGGCGTCTACTAACTACAATTGGAGACCTACTGAACAAAATACACGTTGCCTTAAAAATATATGTATGCATGTAAGCAAACAAGCATGCATGCAGGCAAGCTGGCAATCAAACCGGCAAGCATGCAGGCATGCAGGCATGCATGCATGCAGGCAAGCAGGCAAGCAGGCAAGCAGGCAAGCATGCAGGCAAGCAGGCAAGCATTAGTGTTGCTCTTCTCCGGCGCTGCGGGAAGTGCAGTCCTTCCGCCCTTGCGTAACAAAGTTCGGGCACCCATGCTCGCTTCCGCAGCCCTCCGCGGGTGTGCGTTGTTTTATAGACAATTGTTTAATATAATTTCGTATAACAGAAAATGTTTCGCATAATTTCGTTTCATAGAATAATCAATATAATCATTATATTTAATTAATATAATTTTAAATCATTGAATTTTGTTTCATATAAAGTTAAACATTAGAATAATCATTTCATAGAATATCAAATCAACTATTCTTAATTATTATATTGTTTATTTAATAGAAACTTATTACAAAGAATAACATATTATCATATATATGGTTTTTATGAACTAAACAATTGATGCGTCTACAAGGTCGACGGAGCCCCGCTACGCGGGGCTCCTACTTCTGGATGGTTTATAAAAAAAATACCACGAAGGCCTAATGCGGGAGCTTCGCTACGCTCCGCTCCCGCATTAGCCTTCTAAACCTAACCTATCCGAGTCGGGGTAATCTGAGTCGGGGTGTTAAAATTGTAAATGTTACAGTTAAAAATGTGATTTGGAACATTATAAAGGTGGTTTAATATTCTTTAAAAATAATTCTACGGCTTGATAAGTTTGTTAAACAAAAAAAATTGATTAAAAATTGTGTTTCTGTGTGTTATAAAAATATAAGAACCAAATATTATATGAAGCATTTTCTGTGAAACGAAATTCTATGAAATTTCTTTCTACGAAATAAGGGGCTCCCCTCCCTCCGCGCCTCCGGTTCTTAAATAACACTCTAGTGTAGGGCAGACAAGTACCACGGCGAGTCGGGTCGGGTGTGGTACGCAGTGTTCACGAGCTCGCTTTCCTGATTCATTGATTATACCTGCATACAAAACTGTTCATGCATGACATGGAAAACAATAATTTAAACAAAATTATATTATATTTTTAAGACTTCAGGCTTTCATTATATTAAGTGAAATTATTTATGTCTTAAGTGAACGTAAGATTTTTTATTATTATATCAACCGTTACACACCCTAAATGAATCGTATAAATTTACTGATTTTTACTATACCTGTATATAGTTTAGCTGGAACACGATTTGTATGGGAACCAAATAAAAAGATTATGAAAATTTGGTAATAGTTTATTTGGAAAATGGTACGATGGGAAACAAAAAAAAATATTCTGTGAATCTGGTATAACTATATTTGGATTATGACAATATGGAAAACAAAAAAATACTATTTGAAAATTTGGTTTTAGTGCACCTGGAAATTGATTCATCTGGGAAATGAAAAACGGAATTATAGAAAGTTGTCAGTCATTACATCTGTTTTTTAAAAGTTCTACCAACCGTTTTCGGGGTTTTAAGATTCGGGTAACAGAAATTCGATATTTCAATAGGTCAACATACCAATTTATAATTAACAACTTATGTAGTAGCGGATAAAAAAAAAAAAACTATTGGGTAGGTAAGGGACACAAACGTACTACCGGTCGTTTGTAAAGACCTTTAACAGTTTTAACGGTGACAACCCGAACTATGTTATCTTTACCGGGATGTAACTCAACAATAACACCCAATTCCCACTGCAGAGGAGGAACCCTTGTCTCTTGAAAGATCAGAACTACTGTACCGATTTTAACATTATCAGATTGAACGTTCCACTTTTCGCGAGACTGCAAGGTATTTAGATATTCTAAGGACCACATGTCCCAGAAGGACTGCACAAGTTTATCCGACAGCTGATAGCGTTCTAGCATATGCAACGGTTGATCGTCTACTGGGGCGGCTGGTAGGTACTTAAGCGGCGTTAAAGTTAAGAAATGGGACGGTGTTATAGCAAGCGGTTCGCTTGGATCTTGACTCAGAGTAACACACAGCGGTCGAGAATTAATAATATTTTCTATCTGAGTTAATACAGTACTCAGTTCTTCAAATGTCAGAATCTGAGACCCTATAACGCGAT
The DNA here is from genome assembly GCA_949126895.1 of Eilema caniola. Classification (NCBI taxonomy): domain Eukaryota; kingdom Metazoa; phylum Arthropoda; class Insecta; order Lepidoptera; family Erebidae; genus Eilema; species Eilema caniola. The sequence goes on along the minus strand of OX421461.1, from coordinate 1,922,846 downwards.
GTAGATGTGATTTCACAGATTTAATAAGGGGTTCCCATGATCCAAAATGAGGCGAATTTGGCGGAATATTTTTGAATTCAATTTTATATTCAGATAGCTCATAAGCCAGAGCATTGCGGTAAGAGTCTGAGGTTATGAATTTATAAAGCTCATCGCAGTACGACTTTGCCCCAATAAAATTGGTAGCATTGTCAGAATGAAAGACAGATATAGGACCGCGGCGCGATAAGAAACGTTTGAATGCGGAGAGGAAAGTCGCGGTGCTGAGGTCTGAAGCCAGTTCGATATGAACGACAGGGTCGTTATACAAATGAATAAGCATATGTATGCCTTTTGACTGCGTAATCCGCGTCCACGTTTCAAAGTCACATTAAGAGGGCCTGCATAGTCGCAACCGGTATGGATGAAAGCTTTGGGAACTACATTTGTCCTAGTAGGGGGTAGATCAGACATTATGGGATGCATGGGTTTTGGATTTGTGCGGAAGCAGTAATTACATTTGTCAATGCGGGAGCGGATAGTACGACGTCCAGTTAGGATCCAGTACCGTTGTCTCAATAAATTAAATAATAGGTTAGGACCGGCATGGCAGTGCAAGCGGTGATAATGATCTACCATGAGATCGACCATATGATCTTTGCGGGGTAACAACACGGGATGTCGTTGATCAAAGTTCAGGTTAGCATGTCTCAAACGCCCTCCGACGCGAATAACATTATTCGACACGAAAGGATTAAGTTTTTGGATGCGTTTTTGGCACCGTTTATTAGTGCTTATGCTCTTTAATTCTCCTTTAAAATGAACAAATTGCAGGGCGGACAGAACTTTATTTTCAGCGAAATCTAAGTCACTTGCTGTGATTATGGTATTACGCGGCAACACTTTGAGAAATCTGTATATTTAAACAGTGGTTTTTAGCAGTTTATTCCAAAGGGAGCAGCGGTTGGCGAGTTGACATAACAGCGGGGTCTCATCTACAGCAGTAGTAGATGTGAGAGAAACGGATTTCGTCTCAGGTAATTCGACTGAGCTGTTGTGTTGGAATGGGGTTACAGGCCAGTCCTTCCTTCGTCCAAGAAGGGCCAGTGAACCAAAGCGGGTGCTTAAGAAGCTGCGAGGGTAGCAGTCCTCTCGACAGGTAATCACTCGGATTGCTCACTCCGGGAATGTGATAATAGTGTTTTGCGGGCAGCAAGTCGTAAATCTTAGATACTCGATTTGCGACGAACGTCTGGAGACGATGCGGGGGCGTGTTGATCCAATGCAACGCGATGGTCGAATCGGAGAACGCATAAATATTTTTTATGGTTACACGAGGTGCGAAATTTTCAATAACACGATGGATGAGTCTAGTAAGAAGTAGTGCGGCTAGTAACTCGAGTCGTGGCATGGTAACGACGTGGTTACTGGGAGATACCTTGGATTAAGCGCATACGAGCGTGGAAGCGTTAATGCCATTGTTATTAACGTGCAAATATACAGATGCTCCGTATGCCTTTTCGCTGGCATCGCAGAAACCCAGGAGGATAACCTCACTGTGTTGGAAGACATTGAGATGTCGCGGAAATTTTATATTACCTAGAAGCGGTAATTCAGCTTGAAACTGAGTCCATGCGTGGCATATGTAATCTGGAGGGGTATCATCCCAGTCCAATTTAAGAGAACAGAGTTCTTTAATCAGAATTTTGGCGAAGACAATGACAGGTCCAACTAGCCCTAACACATCCCACAGACGAGCTATAGTGGATAACATGTTACGTTTGGAACATGTGCGGTCGGACGGTTGGATTGTGTAAGTGAACAAATCACTTGCGGGCAACCATTGCATTCCGAGGATCTTGAGTGATTCATCCTTATCAAGATTGACTGGATCAGTTAGGCGATGGGACTCAGGGATGGTGGCGAGAACTTCGCGAGAATTACTCGACCATTTGACCATGACGAAGCCGCCAGCGGTGAACATGTCAATAAGTTGATTGACCGCAACTACAGCCTGTTCCGTATTTGGAATGGAGCTGGCTATATCATCGATATATAAATCGCGAAGTGCGAGTTGAGAAGCGAGAGGATAATGATCCTTTTCTTGCGTAGCCAACTCATGAACGGTGCGGATAGCGAGGTACGGGCTCGAGCGAAGCCCGAAACAAACTCGCTGAAAAGCGAAATACTTAATCGCGTCGCGGGGATTAAATCGATAAGCGATTTGTTGATAACATTGATCTTCGGGCTTTACCAAGATCTGGAGATACATTTGGCGTATGTCAGCGGTTATGGCTATTTCGAAAAGCCGAAAGTTCAACAAGACGTCAAACAAATCAGTTTGGAGTGAAGGACCCGTGTGGAGAATGTCGTTCAAGGACATACCGGAATCTGTTTTCTCACTAGCGTTGAGAACAACGCGAAATTTGGAAGTCACCTTATCTTCGCGGAGCACTCCATGGTGCGGAAGAACAAAGCCATTACCATTAGTTTGCGGTTCAGGAATTTCCTTTAGATATCCTTTCTCGATATAGTCAGATATGACTTCATCATAGCGGGTTTTAAAATGAGGAAGCCGTTGGAACTTACGTTCCAAGCTTATAAAGCGGTTGCGTGCGGTTTTTAAAGAATCACCCAATAAAGTAGGGCTTTCTTTGAAAGGAAGACCGACAATGAATCGCCCAGAGCTATCACGTTCAGTCGTAGACCTATAAAAATTTTCACAATCCTCATCGATCGGTGAGAGAATTGACTTTTCTGTCAAGTCTTCGAGTTCGAAAAATTTGCCTAAGTCCTTATGAATAGACTCGGCGGTTGAGAGACACGATATAGAGGTAGCGATAGCGGGTTCGGAGTCAACTTGCGACTCGCCCATGACAACATAACCAAGATTGGTTAAGAAAGCGGAAGGCTGATGAGGCAGCCCTGTAACCTTTCCTGGTAACAGAATGTCTACGAAAAGTTTCGCGCCAATCAGAATTTCAATTTCTGACGGATTATAAAAATTTTCGTCGGCGAGCGGCAGACTCTTGAGATAATCACAAGTAGTGACATCGATAGGTGCGGTGGGTAAATTTTGTGTAATATTAATTAACACTAAAGTATCCATTAAATAGGATTTTTCAGGATTTATGCGACTAGAAAAGCTTAAATTTACTTTTCCGCGGGCGATACTAGCGTGGTCACCAAGACCTTTAATAATCGTTTTATTATTTAATTGATCGATATTTAATTGATCGATATTTAATTGTAGTTTTCTACAACACGAAGCGGTTACAAAATTATTTTGGGAGCCAGGATCAATAATACATCGGCATGAAACCAAGTTTCCTGAACGGTTACGTACGTAAACACAAGCCGTACCTAACAAAACAGTCGAAGTATGTTTAAAATTCGCGCGCATCATGTTATCGGTATCACGATTATCACTAACGCAGTTATTATCCGAGGAAATATATGATACACTCTGTCCTAACTTGCTTTCGGATACGGGCGCGTGAGTGGGAGCGAGAGAACGAACTTCACAGTGCTGCGATGGCGGAGGAGCGACAGAGACAGATACATGGGACGTTGTGGTGCGCTGAGGCACATTTGAATCGAGAGCGGGCGGCGAACACTGCGACGGAGGAGACCCGGAGGCGGGGGAAGGTTGGGCCGTATTCATAGTCTGGTCCGCACTCGCAGTTCGTTGCAAATGGTGGCGTAACCCACAATGCGAGCAAACCTTCGTGCTTTTACAGGCACTCCAACGATGTTTAGAGCTGAAACAATTAGTACAGCATTTATTGTCTTTAATGAATTTTAAGCGCTGATCGGGCGATAGATCGAGAAATCCTTTGCAATTATAAATGTGGTCGTGTTTCGATCGGCACAACGAACAAGTACTCACGTCATTGTTCGACGAATTTGAGTTTAGGTAGGTGTGCGATATTTTTGGCACCTCAGATTTTTTATGATCTTTAGGTATCATTTTAGAAGCAGGTGCGTGTGTATGAGGACTTGTACGTTGCAAAATCTTAACTTGACCTTTTACGAAATTTACAAACGTGTCGTACGTAGGTATATCAGTGTCACGTACGAACATTTCGAACGACTTAGCGGTATCGCGATCCATACGTTTTAAAGCCATGTATATAAAAATATAGTCAGTCAAGTTGGGTATATTCAATTGACGGAGCGCGGCTATAGATGCGGCATATTTATCAATGAATGTTTCTAATTGCGAAGAACTTGCGGACGGCGGGAGGGACTTTATTTCAAAGATATTATCTAAAAATGAATTAGCGAGATAGCGTTTGTCTTGGTATTTGGAAGTCAAAGCTGTCCAAATAGAATCATAATTATTGTCAGCGGTAGGATTGATACCTGAAAACACCAGTTGCGCGGGGCCCTTTAGTTTGCTTAAAAGATAATATAATTTCTCTGAATTTAGTGTGGACAGTAGTCTTGAAGGTCTCATAAAAAATAGCCCAACTCGCGGGATTTCCATTATATTCAGGAATTTCTATCGGCGGTAATTTAGGCTTAGCGGCTGACATTTTACACGACATGGGATCAACCTTTGAGGTACTTGAAGGTGGACATAGTTCATTTTTAACACGTGTCACTTGACAAAACAGATCTTCAAAACTGCTCCACATGCTAAAATCTGGCTTAAAATCGGCATTCAACTCCATTTCCATGACATTTATGTCACTGACACATTGACGAAATTCGTGACGAAGCTGATCTATTGTTTGACAATTAGAGTTAAGAGTTCCTTCGACTCTGTACTGGAAATTGACTTAGAGTTATCATATAAACGTTGCATTCGTGCGAAATAAGTTTCACGACAACATTGTTGCAAAATTATTGCTTACGGAATTTATCTGCAGTTTTTGCGGTAGCCATATTGACAATTTGAATGACCGAGCGGTGCGGTGCAAAAATAAAAGAAAATAATTTTACAAACTAGCCACTTGTACTTATAAAAAACACTTGAAATATGCACAGTTGTTAATTATAATGCGGACACTTGCTCGTAAAATAGGGGGCGGATGCGGGAAATAATACAAAACCTAAAATACGGCAAGCGTGCGGGTATGTACCTACGTAATTACGCGGGAGGAAAATATACAATTTGAGGAGTATTTCCTCACAGGAGGCACCAAAACATTAGACGGGCAGGGCTTCAGCATCACCTGAAGGCCGTTGAAACGCCTGTCCAGCGCGGGAATATATTTAAAATAGAATTAGGAATAAAAAACTTACCAGGGGCTGCGGCGCGGGAGCACTATAAATGATAAACACTATACCTACTTAGCTGTTTTGGAGGAAATGTGATGTTGTATGGGTGTGTTACGGTGTGATCTGTGCGTGTAAACAGCTAGAGAACTATTTTGAATATAATTCGATGATTTTCTTTAAAGAATTAACGGAGCGCACGTGCACTGTACAAGTTTGATGGCTAGAAGTCTTAGTACTTAACTTCGCCGGTGAGGGCGCAACCATCTTGCAATAAAAAATAAAAATGAGCCTAGTAGCGGCATCTAGTACGCATGGGCGTTACTAGTTCCGATACACGAACCAATGAAATTGCGGGATTGGATTGGATAGGAAAATGGCAGACATTGTAAATAACAAAAGCATTTCATGTAGAATGGCTTTATCACACTGCTTATTCTAAACAGCATGGGCGGATAGTAATTGTCTAGTATTAAATCCTCACAAAACAAAGTATATACTATTCGGTACTAAGAGTCAGATTAGTAGGGTACCCACCAACCTGAACCTCAGCCTCAAGGGAGAGCCTATAGACAGGGTTGCTGGATCTCGCAACTTGGGGTTGTATGTGGATCCTACCCTTAGGTTTGAACAACATATCGCGGAGTCCATTCAAAATTGCTTTTACCGTCTAAAAGTGCTTTACAGAATGCGGCCGCACCTGTCCGACGAGCTTAGGGTTCGTGTAACAGAGTCACTCGTGCTATCTAGGCTCAATTACGTTGATGTAGTGTAGTTTGCCCCATCGGGTTCCAGTTGAAAACCAGCGCTAGGTTTCTACCCGGCACATGCTGAACTGGACACCCATTTGGTGCACTTGTAGGTTGCACTGTTATTGGTTGTGCGCATGTTGTGTTTGGAGTTTGGAGGCATGTTTATTACTGATGAGTGGACATGCTTCCAATACTTCCAATGTAGTTGATGTGTAATTTGTGTATTGTGTGACCACATTGCACTAAATAAATGTTTCTTTCTTTCTTTATTCTTAACAATACATACCTAACCTTACATTGGATGAAAATACACATAGTCATGGGCATTTTTTTAAAATGATTATTTTTGTGTCGTTTTATAGTGTGAGTTATGTAATCAGATCCGAACCGAATCGGAACCGCCAATCCAAGCTTTGAGAATGCCGTGAAGCAAAACCGGTTAGGTTGAGTAATAAATATAGTGCACTGAAAAAAAAAGATCATTATATGAAGTCAAAGTTTTGTTTAGATATTACACGCTCCCAGTGACAACCGAACCGCGGTAATATCTTACAAAACACAGTTTGGTTATGGCGGTTATGTTGTGTTCGCCAAACTATTTGGGTTTTATTTAACTTCATTACCTTATTTAAATGTGACAATTTGTTTGTCTATAGGAAGGCTCATCACCTGTCACCGCATACAAAATCCTATTTTAATATTGTATTTAGCCTATCTGTTGCTATACATATATTCTTTGATTTTAACATAACACTTTTGTAGATTTTCAATATAAAGGCTTGTCAATGTACAGATTGGTTATATTAATGTACTAGCTGACCTGGCGAACTTCGTACCGCTAATAGTTTTCCGCCCGCGTGGCGTCAGATCCCGTTCCCGCTGCACCCGCTACTATATTAAACATGTATTATACATACACACCTGCCTCTTGAATCACTCTATCTATTAAAAAAACCGCATCAAAATCCGTTGCTTAGTTTTAAAGATTTAAGCATACAAAGGGATATAGGCATAGAGAAAGCCAATTTGTTTTATACTATGTAGTGATTACCAATTTGTTTAGCACTAATTCTGTTATACACCTTAACTGTTAAGTTATGTGTATGTACTTATATTCCATAAACGATTTATGATAGGAGCCCAGTCGAACAAAGTGGGGTTGGGAGTACGAGAGCCAAAAAGGGACCAGGATATACTTAGGTCCTTTCTGAAGCAAGACGAAAATGATAAATATCGAGTGCACGCGATGAATTTGGAAATCCAAAACGAATGGTTGACAATGGGAGAGTTCTGCATACCGATGGCTTTAAAGTGGCGCACCTTGATCTATGAGTGGTCGCCGGCCCTGTTAAAATTTTATCTTAACGCCTTTCAGATGACCCTTCCAGACCAGAGTAATCTGGTAAGGTGGGGGAAAGCCACAGAAAAACAATGTTATACGTGTGGTGAGGCAATAGGGACGGCTAGGCACATATTAGTAGGATGTAGGGTGCTTCTTGATAGAGGCCAATACTCACGCCGCCACGATAAAGTGCTGTTCATCATACGCGAAGCAATGAGTCTGGCAGTAGCTAGAGCCCAAAAAGGATTGACTACTAACAGACGTCATATCAACTTTGTGTCTGAAGGTTCATCCATAAAATCCAGGAACAAACCTTATTCAATCTTAGATACTGCCCCAGATTGGACTCTCCTAATCGACACGTATGAAAAGCACTATAAAATTCCGGAGGATGTTGGGGTTTCGTCATCTAGACCGGACATATTTCTCTACTCAAAAACGACTAAATATGTGGTCCTTGTGGAACTTACTGTACCGTGGGAAACAAATATACCGAAGGACCACACACTTAAGAAAAATAAATACTATGATCTCACAAACGAATTAATCAAAAACGGTTACGTGGTTAATTTGTATGCAGTAGAAGTGGGAGCGAGAGGTAAACCAGCTAAATCTCTCTATCACCTACTTAAAGATCTAGGCCTATCGAGAGCTACAATAAGCTCATTACTAGGACGAATGTCTAAAGCGGCACTAGTAGGTTCGTATCAAATTTGGTTAGGCAGGGAGGGGAACTTGGGTAGTGAAGGTGAGTGTTGATGTACATCAACAAAAGGGACCCCTTCTAAACCTACACTTGGGTCGCAAGTCCCAGGCACTGTCCTGAGTTCCCAACTCAGCAACGCCATGGACCCGGCACCCGCACGGAGAATCCATGGATTGCTAAGAATATCGTCTCTCACATTATAACATAACTGTATGGTGAAATATCAATGAACACATTAGTTCTACTGTACAAAACTGTTAAGTTAAACACAGATCAAATATTAAGTTCTATATAGCTTTACACTTTTGTAGTATGTAGTATGTACTATGCGTTTCAAATGAGAAGATAATCGCGACCGCGGCAACTTCATTCCGTATTCATCAAAAATGTACAGCTAACAACAAAATTTCTATTTCGGACAGGTTCATACGTGTATGGTAACAACGACTTAATTATTAAATTCTTTTCATTAAGCACATATTTTTTTTTTTAGTAATTATAATTATTCAAAAATTAAAAATTACCGCCCGATTAAAAATAAAAAATATAAAAATGAAACGATAATTTAATTTCTTACTTATTGTGTATGTACTTATCCTACCCTATCCTTATCTATCTTGAAAAGGGAATATGGTTCAACAATCATCATAAATATTTAATTGGAAATATATTAAGTACTATTATTAGTGTCCAGCAACAGTGAAGTATAAAAATGTATTTGCTGACCTTACGTTACACAATGAAGTTATCGACAGGTATCAAAATGTCATTATGACAGTTATCAACTTATTTGAAACGCATAGTAGTATAGTACATAAAATCTAAAACTACATCCGGACGATCGTCTAGTCAGCTTCGACGTTGTCTCTCTGTTCACGAGAGTTCCGGTCAGGGAAGCAATGTCGCGTATCCGACCACTATTCTCCAAGGACATCGCAGATCTGTTCGAGTTCGTGTTGACGACTTCCTACTTTCAGTGGAACAGCACGTTCTATGAGTAAGTGAACGGTTTAGCCATGGGAAACCCCATCAGTCCGGTAGTCGCGAACTTTTATATGGAATCATTTGAAGAAGATGCTCTGGAAAGAGCTCCCAAGAAGCCTAAGGTCTGGTTCCGCTACGTGGACGATACCTTTGTGGTTTCGACTCATGGGGACTCGGAGCTGACTAAGTTCCTGAATCACCTAAACAGCATCCATCCGAACATGAGCTGTCGAGCTTAATACTGTAAATTATGTTTTCTTAAAATAAACAGACTATTAAGCCATATACAGGGTGTATTTTTGAAACGGGGCAGTAAGGGCAAGTACCTTAACCGTTGTAGTTACAGCAAGACGTTCTTAAAAGACCTTCCCTAACTTTTTGGGACATTTTGAACTGCATTCACAGATTTTGTTAAAAAACTTACAGTTAGCAAAAAAAATGCAAAAAGTTCAAATTTTTTTTTTTATGCCAATCGATTCTATTTCATGTGGGGATCAAAAAACTCTATGGGACCATTTTAGCTTTCAGTACTAGAAAAGACAGAAATCGCCAAAGACCTTTCCCATACATTTCGTACGGAAATATGATAAATCAACTCGAAACTCATAGGTCAGGTAAAATTTTGAACTTTTTTAAATAAAAAAAATCATTTAAACATTTAAGAAATTGGTTTATGAAATAAATTGCTCAAAATTATTTCCATTTTCACGAATACATAAGTCTATCCTTTTTTGCACTGAACGAATGGCGGCTAATAATGTTCTGGGATGAATATTACGTAAAATGGTCATTAATGCATCCTTGAGCTCTTGAACACTGGCGTACGTCGTCTTATACACCTCGTTTTTCACGAAGCCCCATAAAAAAAATCAAGTGGTGTTAGATCGAGGCTACGAGGTGGCCACTGTGTTGGACCATGTGTACCTATCCACTGTGTACCGAATACGCGGCTCAAATTGGAACGTGAAAGGTGACTGTTATGTGGCGGAGCACCATCTTGTTGAAAATGAACTTTTCGCAATTCCGACAGGGGCCATTCGTCCATCTCGTTTTCAAGATGGTGTAAAATGACTTCATTATACATGGCAGAATTCAGTTTACCTTCATAAAATTCCACCATTATGACTCGATTGGACATTATACCACACCAACAGTTGAATGAGAAGCGAACCTGATTATGACTTGCCGTAACTCTTAGTGGATTTTCTTTGGACCAATAGTGGTGATTTTTTCTGTTGTACATACCGTTATTGGAAAAATTCGTTTCGTCTGACCACAGTATGTAATTTAAAAATTCATGATCTCTGCTTATTTTTCCTCTTAGCCATCTGCAAAAAGTAAGCCTTCGAACATCATTACCCGGATGTAACACTTGAACTATGCGCCCATATCGATAGCACTTGTAGCCGTATTTCTTCCATATCTTTATCACAAGGGAGTGGGATACACCTACTTCAAGGGCGACTTGCCTGGACGATACCTCTGGATATGCTTCGACATAAGTTAGAACCGCAATCTCCGTGTCCATGTCCACACGAGGCTGCCGCTTTCTTTTGAAAGAACCCTGCAATTCCAGGTTTTTCAAAAGATTTGTAATAACCTTTCTTGTTGGCACATGCCGCAACGGATACTTATTGCGGTACCACACTAATGCAGCTCCCGCATTTCGATTATTGACAAAATACGCTTCTAATAAGTCAATTTTTTCACGATTAGAAGACATTTTAGCGAAAATCCTTAATTAATAACTCATACGAAGTTTCTCAGCTGAAACTAAGAATAACACACAGATTTTCGAATCAAATTCGAAATTTGAGGGTAAAAATTCTTTTTATTTACTTTACAGTCAATTTTACCCACTTCCTGGCCATAACAAAAAGTTAGACCATCGTAGAAATTTGTTTCTGTTGCCGAAATGTATGGGAAACGTTTTTGGCGATTTCTGTCTTTCCTAGTACTGAAAGCTAAAATGGTCCCATAGAGTTTTTTGATCCCCACATGAAATAGAATCGATTGGCATAAAAAAAAATTTTTGGACTTTTTGCATTTTTTTTTCTCAACTGTAAGTTTTTTACAAAATCTGTGAATGCAGTTCAAAATATGTCAAAAAGTTAGGGAAGGTCTTCTAAGAACGTTTTGCTGTAACTGCAACGGTTAAGGTACTTGCCCTTACTGCCCCGTTTCAAAAATACACTCTGTATAGCAAAACTGTTAAGCTATAAATTGCAAAACAATTTTAGCAGGTATAGACAGACAGTCGAGTAATATATAGCGAAATTCTTAAGCTTTATACAGCAAAACAATTTTTGTAGCAGAACTGAAAATAATGGAGTTTCAAAAATGTTTACTAATTTTCAAAATAAAATGAGATCCTGTGGGTAACTTCTAAAAAAATTGTATTTAAGGATTACTTTCTTTTATTTCTGTTCAATTTACTCACATGGACGTATTATTTTAAAAATTGGTAAGCAGCTTTTAACTGCTACAAAAATGTTTTGCTGTTAAAAGCTCAAGAGTTTTATTTTATATGGCTTTAATATAATGTTAAGTATGTATGCTTAAAATTTGGTGTACTTTGAAGTTATTTGTGTTAGGGACAATTAAATAATATATGCATATGTTCATAAGAAAAAAAAACAAATTTGAATGAAATTTTGAAGCATTTACTTTGCTAACTTTTCAAATGGCTTTTCAAAGTTAGCATGGTAAATGCTTCAAAATTTCATTCAATTATTTGGGCGGAGTCATCAAAAAAACAATGTTTAAAAATGATTGCAACATCATTCATTGTTTCCGATATTTCGTATGAATGTCGGTAGATGCCTCCCACCGTCGCCCTAAGACGGTAGTATAGGAGAATTTGGATAGCTTCAGGTGTGGCACGGTGGCTCAGTGGTCAGAGCATTCCCCCTGTAAGGGAAAGATCATTCCCCCTGTAAGGGTTCGAGTCCCACCTGGGCATTCACTTTTTCCTATCTTTAATCAATTTATGAATTGTTTTCAAATAGTTTGATAATCTGATACATCATAAACGGCCTTTTACACCTTGGCACATTACTAAGTTCAGGACCAATACACATACCAAAAGTATTGTTAGCCATTTCTAGGGTATGTGTATTCGTTTGAGTTTTGAGTGCCGCCGGTAACATCTAAACTCGTATTTGATGAAATGTTATATGTTTGACAATATTTGTTGTCGTTATCCCAGTCTTGAATATTGGTTTCAAATTGTACTTTCATTGAATAATCTGTAAAATTTTGACAATTATCCAACATAGAAAAATACAAATAAGTAGGTGTAGATCCGGTATAGGTATATGCTCTTGAAGAATAGTAATCGAATCTCATGAGCGAGCGGGTGAGTAATTGAGTGTAGAAATACCTACATGTACATATTGTATGACAATGGTCGTGTATAATTGCATATTATCTATACACAATCAAGGCTCACAGGTGTTGGCAACACCAACAAAGACCAACTTCCGTTTCCTATACCTAATTTTATCATAAGTGAACGAACGAATTGTGAGTCGCAATAAACCATTCCACGTGTAAGCATCTGGCGTCATTATTTTCACCACCCAACGAAATCAGCCCTATCTAAGCAAGAATACGCGCACATCGATGGTCCTTCGAAGCCTACCTGCTGCAATTTTGGTGGTGGACTTACGTCGCGTCCTCTGCAATTTACACTACAGCGGACGCCGCGAGCCCATGCTCGACGAGCATCAACTACGCCGTACGCCTACACGCCGAGTACGTGAGTGCAAAGTTTTATCGACTCCTAGATATCTTCGCTAAATCCACAAAGTGGCCGAAGATTCCTAATACCTACCTACTCGACGATTTCATACCTATGTTATTGGGTCGTCGCTATTTTGGTAGCCATTTTATTTTGTGTCGCGCTTTACAATATCACACAAGTGCAAGCGAAGCGCTAACGCAAAAAGCACCCGGATCTACGTCACGACGCAATTACAGCGCTGCGAACCAATCAGCGCTCTCGTCGTCGCGTCAAGCCAACAGCGATTGGGCGGAGCAAGATTTCATTCGTTCACGAAGTTCATTCGATTCAAAAGCCAAGCCGAGCCGAAACGCCATTTTCTCTTATATTTTGTGTGTGTTACGGAGCTGCCCATAGTGCCCATGCGCGGGAGCTTGCTTAGCTGTTTTTAAGTTTTCATAACGCTGTAATAACATTGTATAATTTACTCAAAATAAGTTTACAAGTGCATAAATATTAAGTTTTATCACTAGATTGTAACTTGTACTAACAGTTCGATAGTTTTACAAAAATGGAGACGCTTATGCAACTTAAGGCATCTCGTGGTTATATTAAAGCTTCTCTAACGCGTTTGTATCAGTTTACTGCAAATGAAAGGGATGTCGAGATGACGAATCTAGCTACTTTAACGTCAAAACGAGCAAGACTGATTCAATTGTTCAATGAATACGAAACTTACAATAAAAATATCCTAGCTTGTGATGAGGACGACCACGAGGACGTGGCGGACTGCGAGTCAAAATATTTTCACATATTATCAGTTCTTAATGAATCAATCAGCTCAAAGTCCTCGCCAGGCTCTGAAAATAATTCTTTCAAACCACAATTGCCAGTAATAAATATTCAACAATTTACAGGTAAATATAGTGAATATATTCCCTTTATTAACCTTTTTCGAGCAATTATTCATAAGGATAAGTCCATTGATAATGTTCAAAAGTTATATTACTTAAGATCGTTTCTTCAAAAGGAACCGTTAGATATTATTAGTAACTTACCATTGTGTCATGAGAGTTATGAGGAAGCACTCAAGCTCCTTGATGAGAGGTACAATCATAAATTTAAAATAATCAATGAACATGTCAATTCCTTACTAGATATGAATTTTATGTCCAAATCTTCACCTCGTAACATTAGAGACTTTGTATCAACAGTTAAGCAATGCTTATCTGCCTTAAAAAATATTAGTGTAAACACTGATGGTTGGGACCCCATAATTTTATCCATATTGTATCGTAAACTAGATTCATATACACTACGGGCATATCAGCTTGAAAGAAGTGATGCAGCTGAACCAACAATGGTTGGTTTTCTGCTATTCTTGGAGAAGAGGGCCTTGGCGTTGGAAAATGCGGAATCTGCTTCTACATCCAAGGGTCATAAGGTAGTGGCAAATGTGACAACAGCATCGATAAGCCCTGCATGCTTATACTGTAAGTCAACTGAACATAAATTATATTCTTGTAACAAATATAAAATATTATCTTTTAGTGAAAAAACTAACTTTAGCAAATCGAATAAATTATGTAACATTTGTCTCAACAAGCACGCTGGAAAATGCAAATTTCATTTCCGTTGCAATATCTGCAAGGGAGAACACAACACATTACTGCATGAAGATATTGGTCAGGAACAACCGGTTGCCCTAATTTCTAATATTGGAAGCCACAAGGTATTATTGCCTACAGTGAAGCTAAAGCTTTACTCGACAACAGGCCGAGAAGTACATATAAAGGCCATATTAGACTCGGCATCACAAATTTCTTTAGTGACAAGTAAGTTAATGGATGTGTTAGGTGTATGCCCTAACCGAAATAGCACAAACATAATGGGTGTCAGCAATACAAGTAACATTGCGAATTACTCTGTCCCCCTTGAAGTGTTTTCTTTAGTTACCCCCTACAGGTTAACAATAAACTGTCATGTTCTAGACAAAATTACATGCAAACTCCCACAGTTTAAAGTAGACATGTCTTCTATTGCCATACCATCAGATGTAAAGTTAGCAGATGTGGACTTTAATATCCCATCTGAAATAAATATGTTGATCGGTGCTGATATATTCTTCCAGGTGTTACTACCGGAGCCAATACTACAACCGACTTCACAATCTAATGAGCACTTTGCTGATAAGCAGCATCTGCAACCCCGCTTTATCAACACAAGGTTTGGGCATGTAATAGCTGGTGCTTTGACTAAACCTGCAACTACTAATGATCAGGTATCACTTTTATGCATTAATAAGAACTGTCATTCGGAGGTTAACAATCTTTTACAACAGTTTTGGCAAGTTGAATCCATTCCTCAATACTTTAATGAAAAAGATCAAGAACATGATTGGTGTGAAACTATTTTTAAAGAAACCACTAAAATTCAAAATAAAGGGTTTCAAGTTTTCTTGCCATTAAAAATATCCTTAGCTGAAGTTAGGGACACACTAGGTAACTCCTTTGACTTTGCCTTATACAGATTTTTAAACATGGAAAAAAGATTACATAAAAATGTTAAATTACTTTCTGATTATGATAAATTCATTCAGGACTACATATCATTAGGTCATGGGCACTATGTTGAATTAGATTCATTAGATTTCAATAAGGATCCTATATATTTTATGCCACATCATGCTGTGTATAATGAGAATAGTAAAAGTACTAAAACTAGGGTTGTCTTTGATGCCTCCATGAAAACTGATAAGAAAGTATCATTAAACGATCTATTACTTAATGGTGCACCCTTACAAAGGGAGTTGTTTGATATTATGCTTTTATTTAGATTAGGTCAATATACCTTCACTACTGATATACGTCGAATGTTTCGTTGCATTACTGTTAATCCAGAACATACTGTTCTACAAAATATTCTATGGAGAAATAATATTAATGAAAAAATAAAGTGTATACGATTAGACACTGTTACTTATGGTCAAAAAAGCTCAGGTTTCTTAGCAACTCGCTGTTTGCATGAACTTGCTGAAAACTATAGAAATGAATACCCATTGGCTTCATATATTTTAAAAAATTGTACCTATGTTGACGATGCATGTTATTCTAATTCAGATATAAATATAGTTATGGAAGCCAAGGGGCAGTTATGTGAGCTGCTGGGCAGGGGTAGCTTTGAAACACACAAATGGGCATCAAATTGTCAGCAAATATTAGATGATATACCCTCTGACAAACAGCAGTTTGATGATTTTGATCTCCAAAGAGATAATTGTTTCATGAAAACTTTAGGATTAACACTCAATGTGAGAAAAGATTATTTTGTATTTTCATGTCCTGAGTCTTTCAGTATTGAGTATCCAACAAAGAGACAAATATTAAGTTATATTTCCAAGTTCTATGACCCACTAGGGTTTATGTCTCCTGTTATTGTGAAGGCAAAGGCCTTCATGCAAGGGTTATGGTTACAAAAGTTAGGTTGGGATGAAATCCCCCCAGAAGAATTAAGATTGGAATGGCTTTTATTTGCTAAATGCTTATCTGTTATGCAACCTTTTCACATTGATAGAAATATAAATATTGATAAAAATGCCAAGGCTGTGCATTTAATAGGCTTTGCTGGTGCTTCTGGCTCCATTGGTTATGGTTGTTGTGTTTATCTTCGGGTGGTAGATAGTATAGGTAATGCTTCAGCTACCTTACTTTGCTCAAAATCTAGAATCAATCCCCCAAGCAATAAGGCACTCACCATACCACGATTAGAACTGAATGCAATGGTTTTGCTTGCTAAGCTTATGAGAAGGGTCTATAACACTTTAAGTATAAAAATAACTATAAACAATGTATGCTTGTACTCTGACTCACAAATTGCATTGGCATGGCTTGCTACAGAGCCACTAAAACTTCAAGCTTATGTTGCCAACCGAGTTAGGTACATTCGTGAGCAAACCATTGGCTGGCATTACTTATATGTTGTAACTAATGAAAATCCAGCTGACTATATAAGCAGGGGAGCCAATCCTGATGATTTAATTAACTGTAAGTTATGGTGGCAGGGTCCAGAGTTTATACTGGACAGTAAGTATCAATTAAATAATAAATTAAGATTACCCCCTCTTGAAAGTTTGCCTGAGATCAAAGAAAATTCTGCATTTTCTGATACTAAAGTAGCCTTACTGACTCATAATAAATCTAATATCTATCAGTTCATGGATAAATATTCTGATTTAAATAAAATGATCCGTGTGATGGCTTACATACTAAGGTTTTGTTACAATATGGATAAAAGGGGTACTTCACTTTCTACTCTTGAGTTACAAACTGCTTTACATAAAATTATACAATATGAACAGAGTATACATTTTAAAAAGGAATTTAGTATTTTAAATTCAAAAAGTGACAATATTACAGGTTCATTAAAATCCTTACATCCTTTTATTGATAAAGAGAATATATTGCGAGTAGGTGGTAGAATTGATAATTCTGAAGTTTCTTACTCAAATAAACACCCTATTATTTTACCAAAGGAGTCTCGAATTACCTCCTTGATTATACAGCGTGAACATTTAAGATTGTTGCATGCTGGACCTAAATTATTATTATCCAGCCTCAATCAAAAATATTGGATTGTAAATGGTTACAGACATATAAAAAAGATTACTTATAAGTGTTTACCTTGTTTTAGAATGAAAGCCAAATGTGCTAAGCAACTTATGGGTTCCTTGCCCCCTCAAAGAATAATGGCTTGCCGTCCCTTCCAAAAGGTAGGAATAGATTATGCAGGTCCAATAGAAATAAAGAATTCACGTGTCAGACGTGCAATACAAACAAAGGGCTACATATGTGTATTTGTCTGCTTTGTGACAAAGGCTGTACACCTTGAATTAGCTTCGGATTTAAGTGCTGATTGTTTCATGGCTTGTTTCAAACGCTTTATAGCCCGCAGAGGTTTACCTACTGACGTGTTCTGTGACAATGCTGGTTGCTTTAAGGGCGCAAGGAATGAGCTAGCAGAGTTATATAAATTGCACAGCTCAAAGGAGCATCAAACACTGGTGCAAGGTTATGCAACGGAGCAGGGTGTTACCTTTCATTTTGTTCCAAGTTATTCACCAGTTTTTGCTGGTCTTGCTGAAGCAGCAGTAAAAAGTATGAAATATCATTTAAAACGCATTATACAAAAGTATGTTTTAACATATGAACAATTGAACACAGTCTTGTGTCAGATAGAAGCAGTGTTAAATTCCAGGCCATTGCTGCCTGTAATAGCAGATAAAATAGATGATTTCGGCTACTTAACTCCTGGACATTTTTTGATAGGAACTTCTTTAACATCTTACCCCGAAACTAATACTTCGGATATACCAGAAAATAGATTAAAGTTTTGGAATGTATGTAATAAGGTAAAAACTCATTTTTGGAATGTTTGGCACAAAGTGTACCTCAATACCTTGCAGTCGCGACCCAAATGGCGTGACAGCGTACCTAATCTTAAGTTAGGAAGTTTAGTTATTATGAGAGAGCCTAGCTCTCCTCCATTATCATGGCCTATGGCTAGAATTGTAAAGTTATATCCGGGGCAGGATCAAAGGATCCGAGTTGTCGATGTGATGACCCCGAATAAAAACATTTATAAGCGCTCTTTATCAGGCATTTGTTTGTTACCTCTAGAAGAGTAAGTTATTTGTTTTAAGCCAAGTAGGTTTGGTTTGATTATTATTGTTTTCTTTACCTCAATGTCAACACTAAGTGTACATTAAGTAGTATGTTTTGAATTACTGTTTCTTTAATTTTATAATAAGTACAACTAAGGTACCTAAGTAAGTCTTGCTTATACCTCAAACTAGTGTTAATTACCTATTAACAAAACTAAACTTAAAATGTATAAATTTAATTTGATTTCACATGTGATTGTGATTTCACAAATGTTTAATATGTTGGATGCACCAGGATGCTATTTAAGGGTGGCTTCACTGTCAGTAATTTCATATATGTAGTTGTTAACTTTAATTTATATAAACTATATAATAGATATTATATAATAACAGCCGCAGCCGCAGCCCCCCCCCCAGCATGTTGGCAACACCAACAAAGACCAACTTCCGTTTCCTATACCTAATTTTATCATAAGTGAACGAACGAATTGTGAGTCGCAATAAACCATTCCACGTGTAAGCATCTGGCGTCATTATTTTCACCACCCAACGAAATCAGCCCTATCTAAGCAAGAATACGCGCACACAGGCGTGAGAAAAAGCACAGTTTTTTTTAAATTAATGAATACAAAAAAAACAGGTTACCTTCTATGCATGATCGCTTTGCAGGTGGAGGACTTTCTATTTGAGTTAAATCATTGTCATATTAGGCTCATCTATTTCTGGCATGAATCGCACTAAAAAAATCTTTTAAAGATATTATGAATTTTTTTTTTATTTTTTAATTGTTTTTAATCCTCCGCAAACATAATTATTATTAACATTGCACTAAAAAATAAAAATTCCTAAATGTACCTATATTTATAGAACATTTGATATCATATTCGTAATTTAAAGATTTAAAGAATTTAAAGATTTTCACATTTCACTAAGCCAGAGAACTGTCAAGCCCTTCAACAGGACATTAATACTTTGTCACGGTGGTGTCAAACTAATTACATGTACTTAAATATTGGGAAATGTTTTGTTATAACATTCACCAACAAATGTAATAAAATTGCGTGGCACTATAATATTGATGGCCAAATGCTTAATCGATCGGGAGTCGCCAAAGATCTGGGTATTATATTTGATGAAAAGCTCTCATTTCGTGCTCATTACAGTTATATCATGTCCAAGGCCAACCAACTTCTAGGGTTTGTTTTACGATCTACCAAAGAATTTAGAAAGCCTCTTAGTGGTTAGTAACTGTACTATGCTCTAGTGAGGAGTATATTAGAATATGGCAGTCCCGTATGGTCGCCAAACTACAGGGTACATATTGAAGCGATTGAGCGTATTCAGAAGAAAGCACTTAGAATTCTAAGTTATCGTCAAAACCCTGGGCGGTCAAGCATTGACTACCAAGATAGACTGCAAATTCAAAGTACAGCAACTAGAAATTCGGCGCACATATTTCGATCTGGTTTACTTGTACAAAATTATACATTATGTTATAGATTCCCCAAGATTACTAAATCATATCACTGTTAATATTAAATTTTGCGCACGTAGGTCTAATGAAATAAATGTATTTTCCCTTCAGGTTTATAAGAATAATATTTCCTTCTATAACCCTTTAACAAGGATGGCCCGCCAATATAACGAGGTGGCAAAGTGCAACAAACTCCTTGACATATTTAAGTCCAACTTTCACAGATTTAATAAAATTTTGAAAGACATCCTCTATAGCAGTTTGGCCTTGAAAGACATTTAAACACGTCACTATTAGACTTTGACCAATTTAGAGCGTTTCCTAGTTTTATTATATTGTTTTAACTGTGTGCACATGTATTTATGTTACAATCCAGAAAGGATGTGTGTTTTATTATTATTGTTTTTAATTGATTGTAATGTGTTTTGTGCGCCTGAATAAATAAAAAAAAAAGAACTTTTTTTATTTTTATAAATAGTACACGTCAATTTGACTTTACCTCGCCTGATGGTAAGCTGAAGGTAAAGTCTCAAGAAAGAGGGCCACCATTATATACACGTGCCATGTTAACAATGGTGGCACTCAGCTTGACGGCCTCATCAGATGCTTTTTCACGCCCCGCTTAAAGGACCTGGGACTGTAGGAAGAGGGAAACACGTGAGCTGGCAAGGAATTCCAGGTCTTAATGGTGCGACAAAGGAAAGAGTCACCGAACCGCTTGGTTCTTGAAGGAATGTTCTGCACCGTATAGGGGTGACATCTAAGTCCTGCACGTGTCGTCCTGTATAGGAAGGGGGAGGGTGGGACTAATTGGAATAGCTCTTCAGAACATTCACCATGGTAGAGACGGTAAAAAACTGCCAAGGAAGCAACATCTCTACGCATCTGCAGAGACTCGAGGGTACTCGTGACCTCAGGATTTCCGATAATGCGGACCGCACGTCGCTGCAACCTGTCGAGAGCATCTAATAAGTACTTTGCGGATCCATCCCAGAGATGTGAGCAGTACTCCACGCAGGAACGAATTTGTGTCTTGTAAAGAAGACACCGTTGCTCCGGCGTGAAAAACCGTCTCACTCTGTTCAGGACTCCGAGTTTACGCGAGGCTGCTTTGATGATACTCTCGATGTAGTTTTTGTTGTTCAGTTTGCAGCGAACATCCATACCGAGGATATTGAGGTTGTCCCGCAGTGGCAGTGGCGTGCTCTGAAGAGTGGGAAGGGGAAGGAAAGAAGATACCTTTGCTGTAAACGCACATGCCTGCGTCTTCTTGGCATTGAACTCGACCAAGTTCTCAGAGCCCCATTGGGAAATGTGATTCAGGATCCGGTCAAGCTCAGTGACAAGAAGCTGCCTTTTTTCCGCAATATGCGTCTGCTTAGCCGCAGGACGTCCATGATAACTCCCGTGTAGGGTGCTATCATCCGCATAGCAATGAATGCTGCCGGTCGACAGCATGTCATTGATATGCAGAAGAAAGAGAGTTGGCGATAGGACAGATCCCTGCGGTACGCCGGCATTTACCTGCAAGAACTCCGAGGCTCGTCCATCACAAAGGACGCGAATACGGCGCTCCTGCAAGAAGCCGGCAACCCAGTCGCACAGTCTAGGAGGCAGACCAAAGGCTGGTAACTTGGAAAGAAGCGACTTGTGCCAAACTCTATCGAAAGCTTTGGCGATGTCAAGGCTAATTGCCAATGACTCGCCGTGCTTGTCCATAGCCTCACCCCAAATATGGTTAACATACGCCAGAAGATCACCCGCTGACCGTTTCGGCCTGAAGCCATATTGCCGGTCATTAATTAGGGAGTGATCTTCAAGGTGACGCATGAGCTGTTTGTTAATAATGTGCTCGAACACCTTGCACAGCACTGAGGTGACGGCTATGGGTCGATAGTTGTTTGGGTCTGAGCGATCCCCCTTCTTGGGGATCGGCTGTACATTCGCCTCTTTCCAAGCCGAAGGCACTGTACCAGAGCTGTAGGACAGCCGGTACAGCCGCGCAAGCATTGGAGACAACTCCGCTGCACATTTTTGCAGAACCACCGCTGGAATACCCTCCGGACCACTGGCTTTCCGGACATCGAGTGACTGCAACACTGCTCGGATATCGCGTTGCCTGATACGAATATCAGGCATTGCATGGTCACTGACGGGCAGTGTCGGCGGCTCCATACCACAATCATCGACTCGGGAGTTGGCCGCAAAGAGATTAACCAGCAAATTTGCTTTCTCTTGCGGCTCATGGGCCAGGGATCCATCGGGATTGCGCAGCGGGGGCAGCGAAGGCTGGCAGAAGTTGGCTTGCACGGCTTTGGCCAGTCGCCAGTAGCCACGGCTGCCCGTGGGATGCTCTACTAGCTCCTGACCAAGCCGCGCTATGCGCTGGGCATCCGCTCTGACATAAGCCCTCTTGCAGGCCTTTGTGGCTCTGTTGTACGCCGCCTTGAAGTGGCCCACGTTGGGATCACACGTAGCGCGCGCCCTGATCCAAGCGCGGTACGCAGACTGTTTATGATTAACAGCCTCCGCGCACTCGCGCCCGAACCAGGGGCGCGCCCTGCGGACACCGGCGACATCAGTGTAGGGGATATAATATTCCATGCCCAGACTGATCTCACCGGCGACAGCAGTTGCGGCCTCAGATGGGTTCTTACCTTCAAAGCAGCGTTCAACCCACGGGATGGACGCAAAATAATCACGCAGTCCATCCCAGTCCGCTGACGAGTAGTGCCAGAGACGCCGCTTCCCCTGCACGGGACGTGGGGGCGCTAAAATGGGCACCTCGGAACGGACCAGACAATGGTCGGATTCACCTAAAGCGGCGCTCACCGAAACACTGTACTGGTCCGGGCGACTCGTCAGCAGAAGGTCTAGCAGAGAGGGCTCATGGTCCGACCTTTTTGGTATCCTAGTGACCTCGTGTACCAATTGGGTCAGGCCATGCGCCAGAGCAAATGCATGGGCGGCTCTTCCCGCGTGGGTTGTTTTGGCGGAGCCCAACCAGATCTCGTGGTGGGCGTTAAAATCCCCCAAAAACACCAGTTCAGCGTTCGGAAACCGCTCCTGCGCATCATCTGCCGCCTGACTCAGGTATTCAAAGAGTCGAGTTGTCTCGGCATCTCCTGTATGGGAGTGGTAGAGGCACACATAGATCTGACTCGTAGAGCCATGGTCTATGTGTACCCAAAGGGTGGAAAAGGATGGGTCCTCTAGGCAGCGCAAACGGCGACAACAAACATCCGCCCTAACAAACACGCACACCCCGGCTTTTGCGCGGAAATTCTCCTCAAGGACATAGCCGAGGTAGAGTAAGTAGGTCGTGTCATCAGGGCGGCGTATTTGTGTCTCCGTAAGAAACAGCATTGCTGGTTTCGCCGTCTCCAGGTGTTGGTGGACGGCGTTGAGGTTTGTATGGAGCCCACAGATGTTCGTGGACTCCACCTCAAATAGCGTAGGAGACTACTACAACTAGGAGACAACGTAAAATATACAGGTTGAAATTGCTATTCGGAAACATTTATTACCTTCTAAACCACGGTGCCTACACCAACTATACTTAACAATAACCACTCTATAAAATATTGAAAATAATTGGATAAATTACGCAACAAACCTACCTTTTATTTTGTCCTTGGAGCTTTTTGCCATGTTAAAAATTTAAACACACGCCAAACAACCGTCAAACACTAATACTTCTGGTACAAACGTTACGGTCGCCGAGACGGCCACAAAAATAACAAAATATCCATTTTATCCAATTTTATCATAACATAATATCAGTGAGCTCGCGTGGCGAGTTTAATTAATTTTTATTATAGTGCCGGCGACTCGCCTGGCGAGCCCAATGTGAAATGTATGCAGCGCATCCCTGAAAACATCATGATAATCGTAGTGGCGCTGAACGTCTTAACTCGTTGATACGATACCTACTCACCCACCCACGGATACGCATTTCAACCCGCGGACCCCGCGGACCCCGCTCCCGAGAGTTGATCAGCGTGAAACAACATTACTGCTGTATGGAAACTAACGGATAACGCTACGACTACAAAAAATTGATTGTAAATTTGTTATGTGTTTTTTCTATATTGCTAATATTTTGTTGTATATTAACAACAACTCGTTTTTACTGAGTGTGGACTTAGAAAGTAAAACTGCTAATTCTCAAACATTTGTTATATAAAAGAATTTCAGTAATAGCTTACCAAAACTTCATTTATATATATAAAAAATGTACTTTTGCTAGTTATAGGCCATAGATTGACATTATAATACTAAAGATTGATTATATTAGATACAATGTTATGTTGTACGTTATAAAGTCGGTTCATTTAAAATAATTTTATTGGGTTATAGAAATATGAAAAATTGATTGCAAAGAAACCAACGTAAAGTAACCGAACTAACTTCATTACTACTAACTAAATCGGTTTTGCTGATTCAACTGGAATGTGATAATTGATAGACTAATTTTATCTATTTCAAATATAGCCGAAATAGATCGGTTATTTCTTTTTTCAGTGTGGTATAGTAAAGTACAAAACGATCTTATTCAATATGATGTTGGAACAGATGTCTCGTTGCCTGAAAATCATCCACACTATTTGATTTGATTTAACTGAGAATGGAAATATTGCTTGATGAGAGACCTAGAAGAGATAATGTAAAGTTAAAATTTAATGTTTGCCGACGCAAATTTAATTCTTTTTATTTGTTTCAGCTACGTCCATCCTAATGTTTCACCAGTACCGGTGGTGCTCGTTTTGCCACCGTCTGCTGACTTGATCGTCATGGCAAGACTGAATGAATTTATACAGCCAAGCGTGGATCCATCTATAAGGCCAAGCGTGGAGCCTGGGTACAGGCTGGCGTCACCCGGCATTTGGCAAAAATGGCCGCCTCATCGTGACTATTAACATATTATTTGGTGTGGGGGTTCCCATAATCCGCCGTCATGTGGTAAGTATTTTAAGAGTGTTTTATTGTCTGTAGAATAACATGTTGTTGTACTTCAAAATATATCAGCGGGGTGGCAATTCAAAGAGAGAGAAGGACGAAGAGACAGACAGAGAGAGAGAGAGAGATAGACAGGATAAATTCTCCAGATCACCCACCGCTGACTTCGTGACCAAGACCATAAAGTCAAAAAGAGAAATTAGGGTACCTCTTTGAATAACTCAATCATTAAAATACTTAACTATAGTCGCCGTTGCTACCTTGGAAGATGGGTAGGCCTTTTGTGTCAGACGCAACTTGCGTCGACGTCCGCATGCGCTGCTGCTGCATCAGCGGAGACTCTAAAACGGTGCAAATGTTGTTTTCAATTCAACTGGTAATTATATTTGTTTTTGTTTAGAGTTGAAATGTTGGGTCCGTCGGGTCCAAGCGCGCGCGCGCTATTTAAAAATTAGCGAACCGACTAATCGAATCTTTCAATGACCATTATAGGGCTTCACCTCACTCAAAGAATTAGTATCACTATTCAGCATGGTTATGCCGTCAGCCTTTTGGGCACGGTACTGGTAGAAATCGATGGGGAGGAATTTTTCGATGCCTAAAGTTGCAGTCTCTCCCCCTTTTTTATTTAATTTTTGTATATTATATTATGTTGTTAGTATTGTTTTGTATATATTTTATAACTAGTTGTACCTATGTATATTATCTGCTTTAAATAATAGATAATTACTGAATGGCGCACATTGGGAGCGGCCTATATCCAGCAGTGGACTGTGGTTGGCTAATTTATTGCATTGGTTTGAATTAATAAATTCTGTTGCTTGGGTTCTGAGCAGCGGACAATGATATGTAGGTATATTACAATAACAGTAGCTCATATTGAAATTTATACAACGGATCTGTAATTCTGAATAATGGCATGCTAAACCGACGTGACACCAAACGGTGGCATTCATTTTCATGCTGTCTTGCCCCCTATGCATCAGCTTTTAAAGCACATGTTTCCCTCTCTCTCTCTCGTTTGTCACGTGTTTCCCTCTTCCTACAGTCCCGGGTCCTTTAAGCGGGGCGTGAAAAAGCATCTGATGAGGCCGTCAAGCTGAGTGCCACCATTGTTAACATGGCACGTTCAGCTTACCATCAGGCGAGGTAAAGTCAAATTGACGTGTCCTATTTAAAAAAAAGAACATAGCTAAAATTCGGCCGTTCAAAGAATGCGTTCCTGACACCTATCAGTTAGTCACGACTAGTGATGGGCACAACATAACACTGAGTTCGTTACCATTCCTCCAAAATGAACCGCCGTGTTATTTTTAAGATTATTTTCGTTTTAAATTGGCGGAATCATTTAAAATTTATATTTAAGTTATTTAAGTGGAAACCAAAAAAGGTAATATTAATATAATAAAATTGTTTTATTTATTCTTTGTTGCAAAGTTACAATCTGTATTTCTATGCAATAAAGTACATTGAATTGTATGTGCGTACAGAATATTAATCAGACTCCCGATTCGCTTGAGGAGATGGTGTCTTCATCATCATCTTCGCCTACATGTATAATTATATTATTATCAATAACAGAATCAATCCTGATATCTCGGTCAAAATGTTCCACAATCAGGTTTTTAGTCTTCTCAACAACCTTTGCCCAGTCATCTCTCAGACTTCCCCGCAGGCTTCTTTTAATAGGGTCATCATCTTTTTCGTGCTGAATGGCGGGGAAGTATTGTGGCGGGCGGCGTAACCTTTTATTTGAGCCCAGATTAGCTCAATTGCGTTATATTGGCTATGATACGGTGGAATTATTAGAACACGATGACCGAACTCCAGAGCCAGTTCATCGATTTCGTATCGCACATTTGCCGCTTTATTTCTTTAACTAATTTAATTAGCTCTGCTTTTAGCATCTGCATATTTGCGTCAATGCCTTTTGCTTGTAACCAAGCCACCATTTCTTCTTTTTTATTAGCTTGGGTAGGTGGTTTCTGTATTTGAACCAAGTGATAGGAGGAATATCCATGAATATTACAGAAGGCTCTTGTAGGCTGGGCAAAAGCACGTTCTGGAACCACTCTTTAAATGTAGTGGCATTCATTTCCTCGTGGTAGTCATTTGTGGTTTTTGATTGAAATGCCAGTAACGCGTTCTCCACAAAGCCGTATTTTGCAGAACCTGCGTGGCATATTATCAGACGGGCCCCCTTACCCATTGGTAATTTCGACGCCGATGCTTGTGTATCATCCGTCCAAGAACGGGAAACCGTGTGATTGGCGTTTAGCCATGTCTCGTCAATAAACATGACATTATCCTAGTTATCATTTTTTTTTGCTTCTCCCAAAAAACTTATCCGTTTTAAAATTATGTCGTATCGTTCTAATAAAATCTTTCTTACGTCTGTTTTTTACACGAAAAACCAATATCTTTTAAGATTTTGGTTAAAGCAGTTTTACCCCCGCTAAACAGTCCAGCTTCTCTTAACGATGCCAAAAGCTTCTTCCTTTTCAGATATTCATTTCTGGAATAGTAACCATATATATGATTTCTGATTGCATCGGCGTCAAAGGTGTCAATATCTGTCACGGGTTTAGTTCTACGTTTTTTCTTCGCAGTACGTAAAATATTATCTTCCGTGCCAGTAGAGCCGAACTTTTCTTTATTAATATTTGTTATCGTTCGTTTGCTAACTCCCAAGCGCCTCAGAGACGCATTCTTGTACTTGTTCGACAGATACCAGGGGTCCGCCATTTTGCCGCTCCCGCTCAAAGTAATATTGCAGGTTGATGATTAACTCACGGGCTCCACTTTTCAATGTTTGTCACGTTTAGGCATTATTATGCACCAAAAGTAAAAAGAACGCAATACAAAACACAATCGAAGTCCGATTTAGTGCCGAAGCAGAAACAGTCCATTAAACGAAAGCCGGGTAATCAAATAAAAACAGATTGAAAACACTTGAAGAACGTGGTCTATGCGCACGAAACGACAACAGACGACTGTTTTAGCGTCACCAAATGGCGGCCCATAACGCCATTTGGGGTAACCATTTTGAACCTAAATATAAAAATGCTACTTTCTTTCACCTGTTCGGTTTGGTCGTAGTTTTATTTTTATATTTAATAAAAGTTATCTCATAGTCCATTATTTTCAAATTCTTAAAAAGAAAAACAAAACGTATTATTTTATAAAGTATAACTGTATAAGAACAGATTACGATACTATTATAGCCTGTTATTGTTAGCACAGCACTACAAATATAAAGCGCTGACATAACCTTGTAATAGCGCAGTATAGATTTAGAAAAATATTGTTTACCAAGTTATTTGACACTCAGTTTGGCACAAAATTATAACATTCAGTGATAATTGATATAATAATGTTGTTTTAATGCTCATCAATTGTTATAACGGTAAACAATCAGCAAAAATATTTTTATCGTAACTGCAACGCCATTACAAAGTTACGTCATCAGTTCAATCGCGACATGTCAGGAACGCATTTTCTGAACGGCCGTAGTATAACTTTTCTACATATCTTCTATGTACTCATATCTAAAATATTTAATCAGACTGACCAACAAGAAGACACCTTTAATCTTATATGTTGGTGTACAGATCTGGAGATCGAGCTACACATACCAGATACTGGACACTTCACTGATAGATGTAAGTTTCACGAACACATTTCTAGATACTCTAGTTAATTATACGATTATGAATATCATCACTCTCTTTTGGACTTGAATTGTTAGGGCATCATGCATGATAATTATGATGACCTGCAACTCCCTACTTAGACAATTGCAATACGTGATCAGTCACTAATTTATTACTGACATTTCATTGTTAACTGACTTCAAATAGGACGAGGTTCTCAATTCGATGAATATTTTTGTATGTATGTACATCGATTACTTAAGACCTTATTTACGTGTTTAGTTCGATGTGGAATAATAGCTGCCAGTAGGTCCCATATTTTTTTTTACATAGTTTGACACAGTAGTTTTAATTTAATGAACGTTTTTGTGTTTTTAATTGAAATTTTTAACCGATATCTCATTTATGTTGCCCCATATTTTCATCGTTTATGAACCCATTTCATACTTTATTTTGCATTAGGTTCGGAATAACTCACAGATGTATAATTAACGAAACGGGAATTAACGCGATCATGGTATAGGTACTTACATACAATCAAAGGTATGTAAGTACCTATACCATGATCGCGTTAATTCCCGTTTCGTTAATTATATATCATGGAACGCGAGAGTTTAAAAGTTAACTCACAGATGGTTCCATATTACTTTTAAGGGTACTAGACCTTGGACTCCGGAGACACACTAAAGAACATGTCAAACCCGAATATATTATGGGAAATATATAATAGGAAATAATTGCTACTTAGGTATTTAGTTTTATGACGATCCTGCAATAAGGTAGGCGACATTACACTGGTCAAAGACCTGCTGAAATTACAAGGCAATTGAACTATGAAGGCACACAAAAGAACTTCTTAATGAAAAATCATGAATCTCTCGTTTAAGTTATCGAGAGCATCGGCATGCTGGTCTGGATTAGACCACTTATTAGGAAAAAAAAACAATATAGTAGAGGAAGATAACTGAATTTACAGTTTTAATTATCTGCACCTAGAAGACCTGGTTAGGTTAGAGTTCTTATAAAAACGGCTCGAATGGATCAATACGTCCAGATCGTGCAGAAATAGCCCGTAAGTTATAAACCTTCAACGTCTCCAACTGTACTTGGACTGAGGGAGTTAAGCATAGGTACATGCTAAAAATGAGGCATTGCATTTTTTACGGACGACTGCATAGTAAATCCGAACCCACCGTTTTTACTGCACATCGTTATACCGAGGTTGTCATAAAGTCTCAAGAGATACCTTTTTAGTGGGTCCACAATTCGTTCTGGTGCAAGAGAATGCTGGCTATACTTAAACTGGCGTGATGGGCACTTTTGCGCCGGGTACAGGTCTGGGCGCACCTTTTTTAGCACGAACGTGGATGCGTGTATCTATAAATATATGAATGAGTTTGTTGTAACATTTAACATGAATTATAAAAACTTATTAATGAATATATATTTTAATTGTCATTCTTCAATCTCATTCTATAATTGTTCTCTGTAGGGCATACAAAATGAAGACGCTTTTGAAAGAAGTATGGGAAAAAGTCACAAAATATGACTGGATGAAGGTGGTTGAAAGGTTACGTATTATAATAACTACAGTTATTATAACTATTTTCAAGACAACTACGGTTAAAAAAACTACTGTTTAAAACACCTAAAGATCGTTTCACATATTTTTGTAATGACTACTGGTCGAAACAAATAGTGGACGATTCACCTACGGTTTATTCAACTACAATTAATTGTGCTAAGGTTCATTGTACTATGTATGAAATACCTAATAGTCGATTCGCCTACGGTTTATTGATACTACTACTTTGTCACAGAAATTTACGTTGTTGCAAAACCGACTTCATGTAGTCTTGTCTGTGGGTGTGCGTTGTTTTATAGACAATTGTTTAAAATTTCGTTTTATAGAATAATCAGTATATCTACAGAATACTTACTTTAAAGAATTTTAAATCATTGAATTTTGTTTCATATAAAGTTAAACATTAGAATAATCATTTCATAGAATATCAAATCAAATATTCTTAATCATTATATTGTTTATTTAATAGAAAACTTTATAAACTAAACAATTGATGCGTCTACAAGGTCGACGGTCTACTTCTGGGTGGTTTATAAAAAAATAACCACGAAGGCCTAATGCGGGAGCTTTGCTACGCTCCGCTCCCGCATTAGCCTTCTAACCTAACCTATCCGAGTCGGGGTAATCTGAGTCGGGGTGTTAACTATAATGACGTTTTATTAAAAATTTAATAACAAAATGATTATTTCTGTCACAAAGTAGTAGTATCAATAAACCGTAGGCGAATCGACCGTTAGGTATTTCAAACATAGTCAACATGTCCAATATCTTAAATGAACATTATATTAATCGTCCGTTAGTTCAAATAATTTTAGTTTATTCGAAATTATGTGTATGAACCAGTAGTCGAGTCGACCAATATGCGTTATGACCATATGTGAATCAACCGTAGTTATCTTGAACATAGTTGAAATAACTTTAGATATTATGATACGGAACCGGTTGAAAACACTAAAACTACTATATTTGAAGTCTTTGACCTCGATATCTGTATAGATACCATGATTAGCATATTATACATAGTAGTTTATATGATTGTACCCATTAGTGAAGTTGATAGCGACTCTTCAATCGAATTGGAGTAGGATTAAATTTTGATTTCCATTATTTAAATCTTAAAACTATGTCTTGTCTTCATAATGATGTTTCCATAAATAAAGCATTTTTATCCTCTTTCGCCTGGTTACATTTAGGAATTACGATTCAATTCAATTCTTTTATTCATTGACAATTTTATTCACATTGAGCTTGGAATATAGAATATTTGAGTGGACTATATAAACCGTATACCTACATATAATATCCTACACGTATATCGACAGTGTAACGATATACATATACATATCTATATTTCTGTGTCTGCCTCATACTA
This sequence comes from Eilema caniola, assembly GCA_949126895.1. Lineage (NCBI taxonomy): Eukaryota > Metazoa > Arthropoda > Insecta > Lepidoptera > Erebidae > Eilema > Eilema caniola. The sequence goes on along the minus strand of OX421461.1, from coordinate 1,891,434 downwards.
GTTTACTCTTTGATATTACCTTATTCTGTCTACTATTTCGTACACATAACTATATATTGGTAGTATTGGTGTACAGTAGGAGTGGGCAGTATAAACCGTATAAATGATTGTGGTAATCTAGTTACTCTTTAGAGATTTTCTGTGCCTGTCTGCCTCGCACTCATATATTGACAATTTCCAATATTGATATTGTATAACGAACAATCAATTTCAAGATTTTCGGGGTTTCTGATTACGAATATACTATCCATTTAATGATCAATGAATGATGATCAATGAATACAATATGGGTTTCGTTTACGAGGTTTTAGCGTTGGTAAAATAATGGCAAACATTTACTACTTGGTGCAAACTGAACTGAACTGAATATAATGGGATAAACTCATTGTAATCAAGAATAAAAATACTTGTACCATATAGTTTACCGCTATCGATGTTTTATTCTATTCGTTAAAATATAAACCTAAACATTCATTATTGGTTTCAGAGTATCACAGATAGATTTCTATCAATATCATAATATACGGAAAAATATGTACCTATACGATACACATATTATTTGAAAACCAGTAAATAGATACGAATCGGTACATTGCAATATTACCTAATTAGGCCAGGCATTGAATTGGATAAATATGCATAATAACGTTTTATATTTAGTCTATTAAAATATTACATGAGCTTTGCATTTTTAGAGAATGCAATTTTACTTTTGGGACATACAATAACAGAACAATAATAATAAAATATATATATAATTTAATTTTTTTTTTTTTATAAAAACGTTTTCACTTTTTTGCTTATAACTTCTTTAATTTTTAATTTAGGGCAAAAAGTAATAGAGGTAAACATATTTGTAGGCAAAACAATTTGCTACAAATTATGACTACAAAATGTTTGGAAGACGCATAGATTCCGAGATGTCGCGAAAAAAGAATTTTCACCACTTTTTCCAACTTGCGACCGGGGGACAATTTGAGTTTAGGCTTCTATTGAAAAATAAAATAAAATTGCGTCCTCTAAAAAATGCAATATTCGGTCCTAAAATTGTAACATTTCAATGTACTAATTGTATATTAACAGTCAACTAGTAATGACGAAATGACATCTATCATAAATGCATTCTTTCGCTGGCCCAATTATAAATGACTAACAAAGAGCCTTATCTAGTAATGCAGATTGTTTTGTAGTATAAAGGCGAAAATGCTCGAGCAACATTGCCTATTGCCTCTTTCAAAACCTTTACAATAATGTAATATTTAATACTGATTGCTTAATATAGCCTAATAAAGAGAGATGAAACAAACATAATTATGGCTTTAATCTTATTGGTCTTACAGGCGCAATAAACACGTCCTACGTAAACGAATCACCCTCTATACTTACCAACCGTAAGTTTCACACATCGTCCTCCTGACTTGACCCTATATTTATTTGGGATAGGCGCAATATGTGTTCTTTTCCATTTATCTGTGGTTGCAGTCATTTCGCCCTCCGAGCGGAGATCAAGCGGTCAAAGGCCGCTTGTTACCGGGAGCTCCTGGAGACGCTGGAGCGGGACCCATGGGGGCGGCCTTACCTTATGGTAAGAGAAAAGCTGCGCCCCCGGGCCCCTCCGCTGACCCAGGTGCTCGAACCGGCTCTGCTCGGAGGAGTGGTGGAATCCCTGTTCCCGGAGCGAGCGGAACATGTTCCGCCGCAGATGACTCCGCCGCCTCGGTCGCCTACGGCGCCCAGTGTGGTGATTGACGACGAAGTGCCCGAGGTCACTTGGGTAAAACTAGAGCTGGCGGTGCGAAGGCTCAGAGCCAAGAAAAACATCACCCCGGGACCCGACGGCATTCCAGGCCGCGCGTGGGTCCTAGCTCTAGGGGAAGACGGCCTCGAACCCCGACTGAGAGGGTTCCTCAGCGCATGCTTGGAGCGGGGCCAGTTTCCGAAGATGTGGAGGACGGGGAAACTGGTCCTCATCCGCAAGAAGGGACGCCCGGCGGACGAGCCGTCCGGGTACCGGCCCATAGTGCTGCTCGACGAGGTGGGCAAACTCTTTGAAAAAGTGATTGCCAAGCGCCTCGTCGAGCATCTCTCTAGAATGGAGCCGGACCTGGCGAATACCCAGTTTGGGTTCCGCCGGTGGCGTTCCACTATGGATGCCATCATGCGCGTGAGGACTCTGGCGGGGGATGCGGTTGCCCGGGGCGAGGTGATGTTGGCGGTGTCCTTGGACATCTCCAACGCCTTCAACACCTTGCCCTGGAGTTGCATCAGGGAGGCGCTCGTGTACCACGACGTGCCTCTCTACCTCCGCCGCATAGTCGGGGCGTACCTGACGGAGAGAGCCGTCATCTACCCGAGTTCGACCGGAGTCGGTAGGCGTGAAATGTCGTGCGGTGTTCCACAGGGATCGGTCCTGGGGCCGCTGCTGTGGAACATCGGTTACGACTGGGTGCTTCGCGGTGACTTCGCGTACGGTGCCACCGTCACGTGTTATGCGGATGACACGCTGGTGACGGTGAGCGGGGCTACGCACCGCAAAGCAACCCTGAGGGCCACGACCGCGGTTGCTCAGGTCGTCGACAGGATCCGGCGGCTGGGTCTCGAGGTGGCTCTGCACAAGTCCGAGGCCATGTTCTTTCAAGGCCCTCGGCGCAGGCCAGGCCCGGGAGCCAGCCTCACAGTGGGAGGCACTCCCATCGACATCAAGCCCCGGTTGAAATACCTGGGGCTCGTGCTTGACGGTCGATGGGACTTCGGACAGCATTTCCGAAGTCTGCGCCCCAAGTTGGTGCTCACGGCGAATGCCTTGGGCCGGTTGTTGCCCAACTTGAAGGGCCCAGAGGCCTCCTGCAGGAGACTCTACGCGGGTGTCGTGCGGTCCATGGCCCTATATGGGGGCCCCGTGTGGGCGGACACCCTGGAGGCCAGATTCGTGCCTCTGCTCCGTACGGCGCAGAGCACGATGGCCTCCTCCATATCCTTCGAAGCGGCGAGTCTCCTAGCCGGATCGCCACCGTGGATCCTGGAAGCGAGGGCCCTTTCGGCACTATATCAGTTCCGAAAGGAGGCGCGGGAGCGGGGATTCGATCCCGAGCCTGAGGATATTCGGGCCGAGAAATCCCGGCTCCACCAGGTCATGGTGGCCGAGTGGGAGCGACGACTTGGGCAACCACGCGCAGGGCCCGCCGTGATTGCGGCGGTAAGACCCATCATGGGGAAGTGGCTAGAGAGGCAACACGGTAGCCTCTCGTACCGTCAGACGCAGATTATCACCGGGCACGGTAGCTTCGGGCGGTATCTGCATCTGATGGGTATAGCGCCAACGCCCGAGTGCCATCACTGCGACGCGAGCGTGGACTCGGGGCTGCACACGCTCACCGAGTGTCCGGCGTTTGAGACGCCGAGGCGGGAGCTTGTGGCGGCCCTGGGGGTGAGAGTGCTCACGCTCTCCACCCTGCTCGCGGCGATGGTCCGCTGCGCGGATGCGTGGGCGGCCAGCGCCTCCTTCTGCGAGTAGGTCATGCTCGCGAAGGAGACAGCAGAGCGGGCGCGGCGCGATGAGCGAGAGAGGCTGGTGGAGCGAGGCGGGTGGAGCCGCCCGTCATCCTAGCAGAAGCAGGCCACGGCGGCGGCGCGCATCGTAGGGCCATGCGCGCCTCCCCACACCGTTCACCTTCCCGAGGAGGGCCAGACCGAGAGGGATGGCCCTGGGTCAGCCGGGGTGCGAGGGATATGTCGCATGACAACCTCACCTTCGGCCTAGCACTACGACCGAGAGACGGCGTTCGGTTTAGTCGGTTCGAGTCCGACATAACCTGCCCCTCCGGCTCCGGAGGGGCGGGTATCCGTGGGGATTTCCCGCACGTAAAAAAAAAAATGTTGCAGTCATTTCAAAATTCACCCCATTCTCAGCCATCTTCCACACTGTCCATCTACTTAGGTCTTCTTCTTCACTTGTAATCGTCCACTTTCATATTTAACACCTTCCTCACGCCATTACTTTTATCCTACCATAACATATCCGAACCAGGACAAACGATTTCCATGAAAGTTTCCTGTGACTTTCAAATTTCTTCTAATGTACTCATTACTAATGTTGTCCATTCCTGTCACACCGCTCATTCATCTCAACACTTGCATCTCGGCTACATGTCTGCTACATGTAGCCGAGATCTTTCATCTATCGCTTATAGGTAAGTTTCACACATTATAATATTTATTAGTTTAATTTTTAGGATTTCGTACCTCAAGAGGAAAAACGAAACGTTTTCCTCACGAATGCGTGGAGGCATGAAGTTGAAATTCCAAATCTCTATACTTCTTCAATATTTTGAATCTGTCAATGCCATCAAAAATAGAGCTATTTATGAAGCCGTTTACGAAAATAAAAAATACATAGGGTATTTTTGTATTGAGCTATATAATGAAATTTAGCAAGAAGAAAAGCCTTATAGCGCAACTAAAGAAATTTTGTTAATGTACAGGTTCAGTTCCGCTGTCGGAGGCAGAAAGTAGGGGTCTAGATTTAGACGTTAATAGTAATTACTCTAAAATTGAGTTACATTTATGTGGGATTGATAGTTTTGAGTGCATATCCGAACGAAGCGAATAAGTGAAAGAGAGGAAGAATGTGTGAAAGATAGACGAATGACGAATGGCGCTAATTGAAAATTGGAAATACGTGTACGAAGATGTTTCAATAAAATAAGGTGTTTAAAGTTGAAACAAAACTAAATTGAACGTTGCAAGTTAAGAGTTTAATTGTTACCGAGCACCATCACTTCATTTATATAAGTTGTTAAAAATCTCAGAATGTGTATTCAATATAATATTCTGCATAACTAACTATAATTTTACACCCGGAAATTAATTAGGTAACTACTTAGTACCTACACAATGAAATACAAATATCTATATTGTAAAATATTCTGCAATAAACCGAATTACAGATTTAATTTAAAATACAACAAAACTGCAACGACGCGGCACTGTGGTTAATATAATTATTTAAGTTATTTTCATGGACAGTAGTGAATAACGTAAAATGACTCAAAAAACGAGGCTGTGTTTTTAAAGGACACGTTAATTTGCCTTCACCTCGCTTGATGGTAATCTGAAGGCAAAGACTGAGGAAAGAGGGTCACCATTACCCCTATCATGTAACGATGGCTTAACAATCTCATCAGGTGCTTTTTCACGACTTGCTTAAAGGACAATCCCGGATTGTAGGAAGAAGAAAACACGTCTGCTGGTAAAAATATATGTAGTGTGGCAAAGAAAAGAGTCTGTCGAAGATAAAAGCCGTCTTCTATCTCCGACTGGCTGCAAGGTACCGCAGCGCTTAAATCTTACTTACTATTACTTGAATACTTTGGTTCACTCACCGAACTGTCCATGCACACCACGCTCCTGTCGCTCCTGTAGAACCCTCTCAGGCGTGACTGTATCGTGTGTGTGTGTAGTGAGTTTGTCAGTGTTGACTTGCCTGCTGATTTGATGAGGGCTCCACAGCACGCTCACACCGTGAACCACTTGACGGCGTCACCAGCGATCTTCAGGGCATACACCACACACGTGCTCACTATCCTCGCGTCCCGAGACGTATTTCAACCCGAAACGGTTGTTATCCACTGCGCCCCGGCGGATGGTATATATATTGTTCCCAAATTATACTAATTACTATATAATTCCCACAAAAAATTAATCTTCCCAAGATAATCTCTGTACCCGGCGGAACTATCCCAAGCGAGTCACGACTGACAGTAGATGACACTTAACTGTCATTCAACTGTCATCGAAACTTATAACTAATAGTTTGGACACTAGTCCTTTGGCCCAAACAGTCACCCGCCCGAACAGGTCCCAACCTGTTCCTTCAGACCACTGGTAAACGAGACAGTGTTGCTACCGCTCGCTTTAGGACTGACTCCCCAACTCTGACTTCCGCGGACCGCGGGGTCCCATCCTTCCCGGGGAACAAGTTAACGATGCGCCCCCGGCGCCATCGCAGTGGCGGTAGGTTAACATCCTTAACCAGCACTAAGTCTCCAACACGAGGAGGGGTAGTCTTGTCAGTCCACTTAAGGCGCTGCTGCAACAGATGGAGGTACTCGAGCGACCACCGCTTCCAAAAATCTTGCGACATCTGTTGTAACATTTGATACCTGCTCAACCTATGGAGCTTCACCCCCGCGAATGGGTATTCAGGCGGCGCGTTAAGTGGCCTCCCTATTAGGAAATGGCCCGGAGTCAACACTTCCAGGTCATTCGGATCCGAACTAATTTTACACAATGGTCGTGAATTAAGAACCGCCTCTATTTTACAGAATACAGTGACGAGTTCTTCAAATGTTAACACGGTTTGCCCTATAACGCGTAACAAATGTACCTTAGCAGACTTGACTGCAGCCTCGAAAATCCCACTCCAGTGGGGACATCCCGGGGGACTGAAGGTCCACTCGATGCCCCGACGGGAGAAGGCCGTTCCGATGTCATCCCTATTTACATCGAGAAATTTCCTAATTTCCTTAAGTTGACGCTCCGCACCAACGAAGTTGGTCCCATTGTCGGACCGGACCAGAGACGGAAGGCCCCTCCGGGAAACAAACCGGTCTAAACAAGCAATGAATGCTTCCGTCGTAAGGTCAGCGACTACCTCAAAATGAACGGCCTTGGTGGACAGACAGACAAACACGCAAAGATACGCCTTGAACACCTTCGCATTCCGAAGACGTGAATTCCGTATCATAAACGGCCCAGCGAAGTCCGTGCCCACTCCCATAAATGGTCTAGCCTCCATCACCCGATCGGGAGGCAGATCCCCCATTTGAGGCTGCATCATGGATGCCCTCGTCCTGTAACATGGTAGGCATCGAAACACGACGCTCCGAATAATACGTCGCCCAGACGCTGTAGCGTGGCCATCAGCGCGTTGCATCCTGCATGCGCATTTTTCACATGGCGGTCCATAACCAATAATTCCACTAAGGGACCTCCCTTAGGGAGTAAAAGTGGATGGCGTGCCCCATACGGCAGGTCCGCATTCCGCAGACGTCCCCCGACTCGCAGCAAGCCCTGGCAGTCAATGAAGGGGGTGAGGTGCGCTAGAGCACCCTTCAGCCTAGCACGACCCGTCATCATGGTCGTCATTTCCTTCCCGAAATGCTGTGCCTGTACTGCCTTGACCAGGCAGGTTACCGCACCCTGGCGTTCGGCAGGAGACAGTATGGACGTCCTCGTCCGCTGTGACCTGGGAGCTCGACAATTTTGAGCGAACCTCCGTATCCACGCAGTCACATTGATCAGTTTGTCCAGTAAGCTGTACCTACCCAGGAGGAACTCCGCGTTCAACTCCGGCTCACTGATCGTGACGTTGACGTAAGTCCGGTCTTCCAGCTGGGCTGTCGCCACTACTGGGTTGAGTGGCCACTCCGAGGCCCCTCGGGTCAACCACCTTGGTCCCCACCATAACGGGTGGTCCACGATTTCGTGGGCCTTGCATCCCCGTGATGCACAATCCGCCGGATTCATTTCACCCGGTACATGCCTCCATGTGAGAGTAACCTCAGAATCCCGTATCTGAGATACTCGGTTCGCCACGAAGGTCTCGAGGGTGTGAACTGACGCCCGAAGCCAGCATAACACAATCTGGCTGTCAGTCCAAGCATACACCGTCTCACTGAGATCCATCGTCCCACGCAGAACCGATGTCGTATGGACCAGCAGTCGTGTTAGGAGGACTGCTCCCGACAACTCCAATTTTGGAATGGTCATCTTAGACCGCAGTGGCGCGACCTTGCTTTTGGCTACCACTAGCCGCACGTCTACCTCCCCGGAAGACGATATCGTACGCAAGTACACTGCCGCTGCATAGCCCTTCTCGGAAGCATCGCAAAACCCATGGAGCGTTGCTCTGCATTTCCCTGCAGGAAGCAGCTTCCGAGGCATGGCAACCCGATTGATCGCGGGCAGTGCCGAGAAAAGGTCCAGCCAGTCCCTCAGCAGATCCCCCTGGATGGGCTCGTCCCAGCCCAGCTGTGCCGCCCACAGCTTCTGCATGAGGTACTTCATGGAGAAGATGACTGGTGTGATCCATCCATTTGGATCAAAGGTCCGTGCGACCGTAGATAGTACCGTCCGTTTGGTCCAGACCTTGGGAGACTCCAATTCCACCTGGTAGGTGAACACGTCCTGGACGGGTCTGTACTGTACCCCTAAGACCGACAGTAAATCTGGATTGCCCGAATCCTCAAATAGGTGTGGGTCTTGCTGGAACTCGTCTGGTAACCCCGCCAACAGTTCCGGTGAGTTGGAAAGCCACTTCCTCAACTCATACCCACCCCTTCCCAATAGCTCTATGAGCTCATCCCGTAGAGCTAGAGCTTCCTCGACGCTGTCTGCCCCAGAGCAGGCGTCGTCGACATAAAGATCCTGTTCCAGGATCGCTGCTGCCCGTGGGAAATGTAAACGTTCCCGTTCCGCCAACTCCCGTAGTGTGCGGATGGCTATGTACGGACTTGACCTCAAGCCGTAGGTATTCGTGTTCAGCTCGTAAACCTTCACTGGCTCTTCTGGACTCTCGCGCCACAAGATCAGCTGATACCTCCTGTCCTCCGGGTGTATCACTGTCTGACGGAACATCATCTTGATGTCAGCCACAAACACCACCTGGTGTCTCCTGAAGCCAGTGAGGATATCCGAAATGTCCCGATTGAGCTTCGGACCCGAGTGAAGACATTGGTTAAGTGAAGCCCCGTTCGACGTGGGTGCCGATCCATCGAACACCACACGTATCTTTCCCGATGGAGTCTACAGGACAGCATGGTGGGGAAGGAAGCAATGGTCTTCCGTTCTCCAGTCCACCCCGGACACCGACATGTGTCCCAAAGACTCGTACTCACGCATGAACTCAATGTACTTCTGTCGAAGTACCGGATCGCGTCGCATCCGACGCTCCATTGAGATCAATCGAGTCTCAGCTGCATGGTGAGATCTCCCCAACGGCGGCCTATTAGCCCTAAAAGGCAGCCACGTCACGAACCGACCAGAGCGGAGGCGCCCAGTATTGTTCTGGTAGAACAACTCGCACTCCTTCTCATCCGGGTCCTCCCGCCGAGCCATCGGCGGTTCTTCGGTTTCCCAGAACTTCTGCATGACCTTGGCCAATGCAGAGTTCGCCATGACACCTTGACACTCCTTCGGACCTTCCACCGGCAGGACCGGTCCCATGAGTGCGAAACCAAACTTGGTGTCGATTGCTACCAGCCCCCCTGGCTGTAGCACCCGTTTCCCTGTCAGCAACAACTGTCCCAGGACATCCGTACCAAACAGGATGTCCACCCGACCTGGGGTATCAAAGGCAGGATCCGCCAGCCTTAGGCCCGTGGTCATAGCCCTTACCGAAGGGCTCAGCCTGGTCAGTGGATGATGGCCCATCACCTGGTCCATGACCAAGGCTACAGTCTTCATGCCCCATGAAGCACCAAACGAAGACGAGTTCCCAAAGGTGAACTCTGTTGCCCCAACCCGGTCCGTCACCGGGTTGTTCCCTATCCCATATAGGGTGTGTGGAAAATGTTGTATGTTATGGCCCAACCGTTTCGCAAGTCCGGTCGAAATAATGCCGCCCTGGGCTCCCGAGTCCAGTAGTGCGCGGACGCGTATCATGTTGCCCTGCCAGTCCCAAACACAGACAGAAGCTGTGGGCAACAGCACTGTCTCTGGGTTGGTGGCAACAGGTGGTTGGGCCGACCCTTCCTAGCGTTGGCCACCCGGGGTCCAATCCCCATGGTGGGCCTGGCGAGCAGGGTCCGTATAGGCCAACGGGTCCCACTGCTGCTGGTATGGCGCGCGCTGACCCGGATGTTTCCCGTACCTCGTCTCATAAGTTGCCCCCGGCGGTAGACAAGGCGATGGGGTGAAGGGCAACACCCTAGGAAACTCCAATAGAGGGGGAGAGAGTCGAGCCGACCCGGAGTGCCGAGGTTGCGGTGGCGCTTCCGTCACCGACGGGCGGCACCCGCCCGTGCCCCCATGCCCCCACTCTTGGGTCAGCAGGCTGTCCCCATGCTGCGCGTTGCATGGTGCCCCTGGACCCCCCGAACCCCCGAAGGGGTTACTACCAGTCCCCCTGGTTGAAACCTTAGAGGGGGGGGAGGGCGGCTGTGACGAACTCGGAACCCCCGACGCCGTCCACCCGCCCGTGCCCCGCAGCACCCCTCTCTGCGCGTGCCCCACGTGCCCGCGATCCCCACGGTACGCGAGGTCAGACTGGGCTTGGCCCCCCCGGGTAGCCCCCCCCTGACCACGGTCGGTCCTGGTGCCCCCACGTTCACCCCGAACACCCTTGGCACCCCTGCCCGAGTCCGACCCTGGACCCCCCTGAGTCCGCCCCTGGCCGGTGCACAGCAGTTCGTGATGGTCGCCGGAGCAATCCCGGCAACGGACTGGCTGTGGGCAGTGCGTTGAGAAATGGGGTCCCAAGCAAAAGAAGCACCAACCCTGCTTCCATGCTGCCCGCCTGCGTTCGTCCTTGTCCCGGGAGGCAAAGTCCCGACATTCCTCCACGGTATGTCGAGGACTCTCACAGTAGGCACAACCCCGTGCCGACCCTGACACGTGGGCTACCGTGAGTCTGGCCCGGTCACGCCGACGCGTCGTGTTCCCGTCGCTGTTCCGCGCGGGTGACGGGTGTGAGGAGGAAGCCGCTGGACCCGTGCCAAGCGCTTCGGCCCTCGTGCATTCCGCCTCCAGGAAGTCCTGCAACGCAGTGAAGGTTGGCAGTTCTCGGCTCCCACCGACCTGCATTTCGAACCGGGTGTGGACATCTACCGGCAGGCGGGAAATGGTCCAATAGACCAACATATAGGACCAGTGGTCCACCGGCAGGCCCAGATTGCCCAAAGCCCTTACGGCCGCGGTGAGAGGGTTGAGCAGCTGCCCTCGCAGCTGTGCCACTCTTGCCACCCGTGGCAAACCAAATAGGCGGCCCAATTGAGCGTCCACCAACCGACGCTGGTTCTGATACCGGTCGTGGAGTAGCGCCCTCGCTGTCTCATATGAGGCCTCCGTGACTGGAAGGTGGGCCAGCAGATCTCTAGGCTCCCCCCGGAGCGAAGATACCAACTGGGCCATCTTATATGCCCCTGGTAGGTCTGTACGCAGGTGCACCAAACTATCAAATAAATTGATGTAGTGGGGCCATTGGGTGAGGTCCCCGTTGAACGTGGGCAGTTCAATGTTTGGGAGCTGTGACACAACCCCCTGGTTTGGCCCCTGTATACCCCCACTGCCCCCAGCCCTCTGGTGTTTGAGTTCCTCAGCCCGCTGCTGCACTGCATCACCCAACTCCGAACACTGATTGACATCGGCCTCGATGCCCTGTAGCAACTTCTCATCGGTCGACGACTCCCTTAACTGACCATAAAGGTCAAACACCACTTCCAGACGCTCCTTGACCTCCGTGGCCCTCAGGAGCAGGGCGTCCTGTCTGTCCGGCCTATCCACCAAGGCTCCCGCGGTTGCAAACCACCGCAACTGTGCAGACAACTTGGTGCGAGGCGTCGACATAGTGAACACAATACAACACTATTGAGAAATATTACTAATACAACACTGTATACAATTGAGGTCCAATTGTGAAACCCAACACAATGTGCAAACAACAGGTATAGCGTTCGGAACCTACTTATACAATTAAAGTTAAATATTAAACTAATGTTGTACCATGACAACAATTACACATGTATTTGTCTTGGTATCAAATACAATCAGATTGATACACAATAACTTAAAATTAACTAGTAGAAAATTTACAATAAAATATGCAGTATAAAGTACCCACTTTTTAAAAAATGAAAATTATTTTTATGTAAATCTTATTTTTATGCAGTGGAAGACTTATTACATTGATTATTATTTATACCCGTGAGCGGTTGAACATTCGAGGACTCACTGCCTTCAGCTTTCCTGATGTTCAACCACGCTCTTGCTACCAAAATATGTCGAAGATAAAAGCCGTCTTCTATCTCCGACTGGCTGCAAGGTACCGCAGCGCTTAAATCTTACTTACTATTACTTGAATACTTTGGTTCACTCACCGAACTGTCCATGCACACCACGCTCCTGTCGCTCCTGTAGAACCCTCTCAGGCGTGACTGTATCGTGTGATGTGTAACTGTTTGTGTGTAGTGAGTTTGTCAGTGTTGACTTGCCTGCTGATTTGATGAGGGCTCCACAGCACGCTCACACCGTGAACCACTTGACGGCGTCACCAGCGATCTTCAGGGCATACACCACACACGTGCTCACTATCCTCGCGTCCCGAGACGTATTTCAACCCGAAACGGTTGTTATCCACTGCGCCCCGGCGGATGGTATATATATTGTTCCCAAATTATACTAATTACTATATAATTCCCACAAAAAATTAATCTTCCCAAGATAATCTCTGTACCCGGCGGAACTATCCCAAGCGAGTCACGACTGACAGTAGATGACACTTAACTGTCATTCAACTGTCATCGAAACTTATAACTAATAGTTTGGACACTAGTCCTTTGGCCCAAACAGAGTCACTTAGTTCTTCATTGAATATTCTACACCGTATGCAGGTGACATCTTATTCCTACACGTGTTGTCCTGTATACGAAAGGCGAGGGTGGGTGAAAAACCTTTCGAGTTTTGTAAAGTGTGATATGTACTAAGTATATGAGAAATAATTTTATTTCCAGACTTTTTGCAACGCATTTCAACGCCCCAACAAGATATATTCAACGGCGCGCTCCAGCAATTAATAGCCCCGCAAGCAGTCAATATAAAGTTGTATGTAAAGGCACAGAATGGATAATAGTACAAGTGTACTGAACGGAAGCTCACCACCTCTCACCGATTTCATTACCTCTACCCGCACGTCAAACTCATTGGCGCTTTCATGGGCATCGTAAAGGTTATCGATAAAAGGTGCAAGAACGGCATTAGGAAGAAGAGTGAAAAGTTCGGCTTGCTTCATTTTTGTGAAGCGTACTCTCTTTCGCACATGCCTATAAAAAAAATTAATCCTTAAATACATCTTGCCTAATGAACTGAACGCCCAGAAATAAATTCGTGAATAATCTTTACAAAATACAATAATTTTCATATAGACCATGAAAATGAATTCTTCTTTAGAAAATAACTTTAGAACTAGCGTGTTAAGTGAATTTATGGTTTTCACAAATTTCGACCGGGTGAGTACCACCGTGCACTTTTGCGAAAAATCCTCCATAGTAATCCAATCTCGGTTGGATTGCGTTCAGGGGTCAGCAAGTGCATGGCCGGGCAGGGGGGATTGAGGTCGCAGCACGAGTGGGACCGGTGGGTCTTGGCGTAGTCTAGTGGGGGGTGGCGCGGGGCGACGCGCCGAACAGGGAGACCTGTAGAAACGGTGGTGCCGCTGGCCGCCCGCGGCATAGTACAGGGGCCCAACCGGGACTAACCACCCTGGGAGGCTGCCCCACCAGGTCGCGCATAATCCCGATATGGCTCGTCGTGCCGATTGGTGACCGGACGAGGGAGCCCGGCGACCATACTCGGGGGGGTACGGGGGCCCTTCCGTTCGGCGCGTCGGCTCTCGCCATACCTCACATTCATAGATAAAACCAATATCCCACGCTTTGTCACGCTGTGCTGCGACAACAATCGCCTCTTTTTTCACGCCTTCCCTCCTCTTCATTCTCATGGCAGCGCATAATAACAGATTGGTCTACACAGCGGCAAGAAACTCTCCCTCGAGCTCGCTATTTGAGGTAGAGTCCACGAACATCTGTGGGCTCCATACAAACCTCAACGCCGTCCACCAACACCTGGAGACGGCGAAACCAGCAATGCTGTTTCTTACGGAGACACAAATACGCCGCCCTGATGACACGACCTACTTACTCTACCCCGGCTATGTCCTTGAGGAGAATTTCCGCGCAAAAGCCGGGGTGTGTGCGTGTTTGTTAGGGCGGATGTTTGTTGTCGCCGTTTGCGCTGCCTAGAGGACCCATCCTTTTCCACCCTTTGGGTACACATAGACCATGGCTCTACGAGTCAGATCTATGTGTGCCTCTACCGCTCCCATACAGGAGATGCCGAGACAACTCGACTCTTTGAATACCTGAGTCAGGCGGCAGATGATGCGCAGGAGCGGTTTCCGAACGCTGAACTGGTGTTTTTGGGGGATTTAACGCCCACCACGAGATCTGGTTGGGCTCCGCCAAAACAACCCACGCGGGAAGAGCCGCCCATGCATTTGCTCTGGCGCATGGCCTGACCCAATTGGTACACGAGGTCACTAGGATACCAAAAAGGTCGGACCATGAGCCCTCTCTGCTAGACCTTCTGCTGACGAGTCGCCCGGACCAGTACAGTGTTTCGGTGAGCGCCGCTTTAGGTGAATCCGACCATTGTCTGGTCCGTTCCGAGGTGCCCATTTTAGCGCCCCCACGTCCCGTGCAGGGGAAGCGGCGTCTCTGGCACTACTCGTCAGCGGACTGGGATGGACTGCGTGATTATTTTGCGTCCATCCCGTGGGTTGAACGCTGCTTTGAAGGTAAGAACCCATCTGAGGCCGCAACTGCTGTCGCCGGTGAGATCAGTCTGGGCATGGAATATTATATCCCCTACACTGATGTCGCCGGTGTCCGCAGGGCGCGCCCCTGGTTCGGGCGCGAGTGCGCGGAGGCTGTTAATCATAAACAGTCTGCGTACCGCGCTTGGATCAGGGCGCGCGCTACGTGCGATCCCAACGTGGGCCACTTCAAGGCGGCGTACAACAGAGCCACAAAGGCCTGCAAGAGGGCTTATGTCAGAGCGGATGCCCAGCGCATAGCGCGGCTTGGTCAGGAGCTAGTAGAGCATCCCACGGGCAGCCGTGGCTACTGGCGACTGGCCAAAGCCGTGCAAGCCAACTTCTGCCAGCCTTCGCTGCCCCCGCTGCGCAATCCCGATGGATCCCTGGCCCATGAGCCGCAAGAGAAAGCAAATTTGCTGGTTAATCTCTTTGCGGCCAACTCCCGAGTCGATGATTGTGGTATGGAGCCGCCGACACTGCCCGTCAGTGACCATGCAATGCCTGATATTCGTATCAGGCAACGCGATATCCGAGCAGTGTTGCAGTCACTCGATGTCCGGAAAGCCAGTGGTCCGGACGGTATTCCAGCGGTGGTTCTGCAAAAATGTGCAGCGGAGTTGTCTCCAATGCTTGCGCGGCTGTACCGGCTGTCCTACAGCTCTGGTACAGTGCCTTCGGCTTGGAAAGAGGCGAATGTACAGCCGATCCCCAAGAAGGGGGATCGCTCAGACCCAAACAACTATCGACCCATAGCCGTCACCTCAGTGCTGTGCAAGGTGTTCGAGCACATTATTAACAAACAGCTCATGCGTCACCTTGAAGATCACTCCCTAATTAATGACCGGCAATATGGCTTCAGGCCGAAACGGTCAGCGGGTGATCTTCTGGCGTATGTTAACCATATTTGGGGTGAGGCTATGGACAAGCACGGCGAGTCATTGGCAATTAGCCTTGACATCGCCAAAGCTTTCGATAGAGTTTGGCACAAGTCGCTTCTTTCCAAGTTACCAGCCTTTGGTCTGCCTCCTAGACTGTGCGACTGGGTTGCCGGCTTCTTGCAGGAGCGCCGTATTCGCGTCCTTTGTGATGGACGAGCCTCGGAGTTCTTGCAGGTAAATGCCGGCGTACCGCAGGGATCTGTCCTATCGCCAACTCTCTTTCTTCTGCATATCAATGACATGCTGTCGACCGGCAGCATTCATTGCTATGCGGATGATAGCACCCTACACGGGAGTTATCATGGACGTCCTGCGGATAAGCAGACGCATATTGCGGAAAAAAGGCAGCTTCTTGTCACTGAGCTTGACCGGATCCTGAATCACATTTCCCAATGGGGCTCTGAGAACTTGGTCGAGTTCAATGCCAAGAAGACGCAGGCATGTGCGTTCACAGCAAAGGTATCTTCTTTCCTTCCCCTTCCCACTCTTCAGAGCACGCCACTGCCACTGCAGGACAACCTCAATATCCTCGGTATGGATGTTCGCTGCAAACTGAATGTTACGGATTGAGATCAGTCCCGAACGTAACTCCTATCCATATTTATTCCTTTAGTCTAAAATACAACTAAAAACGAAACTAAACGCAACGTCATCTGAAAAAACTAAACGTGCCTCAGCTGTCAAAAGTTTTCTCTCTTCCCTTTCAAAAATCTACCGGTCGACCGTGCGTGCGTTGTTACACGTGAATTTATAAAACCCTATTAAAACTCTTAGAGTCAGTGCCTGTGACGTCCCGGCGGAACTGTAAGTACCTTCCCTCATCCAGATTTCATTTTGTGCATTTTTCTGGCTTGTTATCGCAGGTTTAGGTGGCATACGCCAGGAGGTCCTTTGACCAAACGGAAGAACAATTCTAAGTTGTATCATAAATTCTGGTCCATTTCGAGCGCGAATACCTGTGGATTATCACAGTATTTTACGTTTTAGTTAATATCAAGTTCAATTTCTTAAGAAAACTGGTATTCTAACAAAAAACGATAAATTTACCTATAACCCTACCATAGTGATTGTTCTTTCGTCACGTACACAGTGTTCGAATCTAAGAGTCAACCTAATTTAATCGCATTATACGTATTATTCAACAATAACGTGCAAATGGCAAACTCGGTACCTACCTAAATCATAGTAATCTGAACTGTGAGGTAGATGAATATAGCTATTTAACAAAATATTCTTCTTTCAACCTAGGTAGGTATCTTAAGATCGTTGGTTTTTTCGTTCCATTTAACATCGTGACAAATTTCATTACTGGGTAGGTACCTATTTTTATCCCGTACCTATTCAATCAAGTTCAACTTTCAAACTTATAATATTTTTTTACAATAGTGCTATTTTATAACCTGTTTGGAGTCCATTTCATTATCGTGCCAATCAATCCGAGTTCACCCCACGCCATATTGTATTATCGAAACTTTAAAACTTTATCCTTGATTTTTATTTAACGATATTAGTGACGTTCATTGCGGTAGAACATGGACGAAAACAAGTTAAAGGTGTTGGAATCACAGCGGGAATATATTTTTCGGGCGATGCAAATTCTTTTCGATCTATCGAAGCAAATCAAGGTCGATACTTCTAAAGTTCCGAATTTTCGTAGTAGAATGACTAGACTTGAATCCATTCGAGAGGAGTTTGCTACGGTGACAGAGTCCATAAACGAAGTTCGGGTAGCGATTGATCCGGAGGTCGTTTTAGACAACAAACCATTACTAGCCTTTGATGATCTATATTATTACGTGTTGGCCGTGGATGAAGAGATGAATCTCAAGTTAAAAAATGTCACTCGCGGAGACTGTACTGGTACTGGCTCGAGTAATTCCGAGGGCAAACCTTTTCATGCAAGGTTACCTAAACTAGAGCTGCCGAAATTTGATGGCAATATCGAAAATTGGCCAACATTTTATGACACTTTTTTGTCATTAATTCACGAAAATAAATCGATCGCATCAATCGAAAAGTTCCATTATCTTATATCTTGCTTGTCCGGTTCAGCTCTGGCCATAGCCAAGGGTGTCCCTGTTACAGGGGACAACTACGAACATGTTTTTGATACGCTCATAGAACGTTATCAAAATAAACGTCTTCTGGCTGTAAATTACATTGAAAAAATACAAAATTTCCCGCAAATAAAGAATTCTAACCTAAACGATTTACAAAAGTTTTATAATACATTGTATGAAACCGTTAACGCTCTTAAAACTTTAAAAATTAAAAATTTAGATGAATTCCTTTTATTTCATCTAGCGTCGCGAGCCCTCGACTCAGACACGCGCAAACGCTTTGAAATTCAAAACGAATCGTTGATTCCTTCTTATGAAGAGCTTCTTACGTTTCTTCAAGGCTATGTTAAGGTCTTAGAAACTAGCCAACCCCTTAACACTAATGTCCCAGCTCGGTCAAGTCAACCCGCGCAAGCGAAAAACAATAAGACTTCCGATGGCCGGCAAAACAACAATAATCAAAAACGTTCGGCTTTAACATCCCAAAACACAACTAATAACAAATCAGCTCATCCGGTTGAATGTTTATGCTGTGGCTCAGATCATTCTGTCTATAAATGTCCGAAGTTTCAATCCATGTCATTAACGGAGCGTCAAACTTGGACAAATGACAAAAAGGTTTGCCTTAATTGTTTACGCAAAAATCATGTGGTGGAGAAGTGTTTTTCAAAAGTTAGGTGCCAAACCTGTTCGAATAGGCATCATACTCTTTTACACCCTGAGCCGCAGTCCGTTCAGCCTAATGTAGACCATACTACTACCTCGTACAGTGGACCTACTGTGGCGCATGTGGGCCGCAATCGTGATACGGCCCTGGTTTTACTTGGAACATGTACGGTTCGCGTGTGTGATATTTCGGGTACCCCACACAAGCTACGTGCCTTAATTGATAGTGGTACTCAGGATTGTTACATAACCACCGTCTGCGCTAAACAGCTTGGTTATCCTATCCGTCGTTGCCGATTGACGGTAGCCGGAATAGGAGAAAGCCCCGTGACGCAAGTCAAAGGCGTCACTGAGTGTATTGTGCAGCCGTGGGATGCTGTAAATCCTAAATTTCCTATTAAACCAATTGTTCTCGACAGTATCACCACGAAAATGCCCGTGACAGAGCTACCTGTAAGTGTAAAACAACGTTTTAAGCATTTAGCGCTGGCTGACGAACAATTTGACACCCCCTCCGACATTCAACTTTTATTAGGAGCAGAACATTTTCACGACATCTACGACGGCCAGCGTGTTAAACTGGAGCCAGGCTTACCTGTCGCTCTTCATAGTATCTTTGGGTGGATACTCACTGGTCCCGTTAATGTAGCTAACAATTCCCCGCCGTTGGTCACCTCGTCCCTACTTGCCGCGACGCTTAACCTTGACAGCCTTGTAAAACGATTTTGGGAACTCGAGGAACCACCGCAAGTTCGCCTCTGCTCGCCTGAAGACGAAGAGTGTGAACGATTATACACTAAACTTACTTACCGTGATCAGGATGGCCGATATGTGGTACCTCTGCTTTTAAAAGAGCCACGAACTGACCTCGGACAATCTTATCACACGTCGTTGTCGCGGCTACTGAGTCTTGAGAGGCGGTTAAGCCGCCTACAGGATTTAAAATCTCAATACGTTGAGTTTATGAAGGAGTATGAGAGTTTAGGGCACATGGAACGCGTGGTCGAATCAGTTTCCAGTGAGAACTATTATATCCCGCATCACTGCGTAATTAAACCTGAATCGACCACGACCAAGCTTCGTGTCGTTTTTAACGCAAGCTCCCCATCTTCCAACAGCTTGTCATTGAATGATTTGGTTTACATCGGACCCAAATTACAAGCTGATATAGTCGATATCATTACTGGTTTTAGGCTGCATCACATTGTCTTCACATGTGATATCTCCAAAATGTATCGACAGATCATGATAAGGCCCGAAGATCGTTCCTTCCAGCATATTTTATGGCGTGGCTCACCTTTAGACCCCATCTCAGACTATGAACTTCGAACCGTTACCTACGGCGTCAGTAGCTCGCCTTATCTGGCGATACGGACGCTCAGACAACTGGCTGATGATAACGGGTCCCGATGGCCTCGGGCTGCTAATGCGTTGCGTCATGAAACCTACATTGATGATATAACTACAGGCGCTCCTGACCTGGAAGCGGCAATTTCCCTAAAAGACGATCTAGTCGATCTTTTAGGGTGTGCTCAATTGGAGCTTAGAAAGTGGACTAGCAATACTGCCGAATTTCTTGAGCAGTTGCCGTCAGAACACTGCCAATTGCCTAAGATCTTTTCTGGCGAGAGTGATCGATCAACGCTTAAAATCTTAGGAGTCCAGTGGGAACCTCGGGGTGACTATTTTACATATTCCATCTCCCAAGTAGATGTCGAATATACAAAACGGTCTATTTTATCATGCGTAGCCCGCATCTTTGACCCGCTTGGATGGGTCAACCCCTACATTTTAATAGCCAAGCTGCTCCTTCAAGACTTGTGGCGATATCAACTGTCCTGGGACGATGCTATCCCAGACGATCTAGCTCGTGACTGGCGTAACTTTCTATTGGAGTTGTCAAATCTTCCGTTGGTACAGCTCCCAAGGCACATTGTGCCAGGTGATCTCGTCGATTCTCAACTCATCGGTTTTTGCGATGGCTCCACGAAAGCGTACGGATGCTGTATTTATTTAAGGTCCACGGATCAGACCGGCACTATTACAGTTCGTCTGTTGGTAGCCAAGTCTAAGGTCGCGCCCTTGAAGCCGTTGACTGTAAACCGCTTGGAGTTGTGTGGTGCCGTCCTTCTCTCTCGGGTGCTGAGTCACATGAACTCGCTGCTGGCTCCGAAACTGAACCTCAAACAAACGCTTGCCTACACTGACAGTTCAACAGTGTTGGCCTGGTTGAATACGGCACCCCATCGCCTAAAAACTTTTGTCGCACACCGGGTCGTTAAGATCATTGATGCGATCCCTTCCAACCGGTGGCATCACGTTGCTACACAGGATAACCCTGCAGATCATTGCAGCCGCGGGCTCTCGTGTTCTGAGCTAGTTCATTGCGATCAATGGTGGTCTGGCCCTAGCTGGCTAAGCCAAGATCCATCGCTGTGGCCAACACGATCTGAGCCCGAGGTTGACCTAGCAGTTCCAGACCTGAAGTCCACCACTCTCCTGACTCAATCGACTGAGTCAGCTGATGACGAGGTGCTTCAGGATCTGACCAAGAGGTGTTCATCCCTTTCGCAGCTACAGCGGATTTTGGCGTGGTGTAAGCGATTTATCATCAACTTGCGATCTTCCGTCAGACCGCTTTCAAACAGAATTCAGGGCCCCCTGTCTGTCTTGGAGCTGGATGAGGCTCTTCGGACCTTGATCAAAAGTGCTCAGGCGAAGGCGTTTGGGTCTCTTTCCGTGACGTGTCCAACCAGCCAAAACTTACCCCGAACGCTGCGTAAACTGTCTCCGTTCGTAGATCCCCATGGAGTGTTGCGAGTGGGGGGACGTATAAAAAACGCTGAGGTCCCTGAAAACACAAAACATCCATATCTTTTACCTAAAAAAGCTGATTTATCTAACTTAATAGTTGATTCACTTCACAAAAAATACTTACATTGCGGGCCACGCTCCTTGCAATCTCTCCTATTACGCCAATTCTGGATTCTAGGCATCCGAAACCTAATCCGATCTCGGTTGTCAAAATGCGTGACTTGTTTTAAGAACAAGCCTCAACCTTTTCAGCCTGTAATGGGTGATCTTCCATCGTTACGTCTGGTGCAGGGTGGCTGTTTTCAGAGTGTTGGTGTCGACTTTGGTGGACCTTTCCTCCTTAAGGAAAGCCGCAGAAGAAACGCTAAAACTTTCAAAGCCTATATATGTCTTTTTGTCTGTCTCACTGTGAAAGCAGTCCACCTTGAACTGGTGACGGAACTTTCATCAGAAGCGTTCCTAGCCGCCTTAGATCGATTTGTTGCTCGGCGAGGTTTATGTCACACTATCATTTCCGACCGTGGTACCAATTTCGTAGGTGCAAAACGATACCTTGATGAAATTACAGAATTGCTACGTTCTCAAAATGACGTTATTTCAAACAACCTTTCATCCAAGGGCATTACTTGGAAACTTAACCCCGCTTCAGCCCCACATTTCGGCGGAATTTTTGAGAGTGGGATCAAGTCCACCAAATACCATTTAAAGCGGGTGGTCGGCTCACAGACCCTTAACTTTGAAGAGTTTACGACGGTACTCGTTAAAATTGAAGCTATGTTAAACTCACGGCCTCTATGCGAGTTATCATCGGACCCTAACGAACTGAACGTTCTTACTCCCGGACATTTCATCATAGGCCGACCGTTGGTCTCGTTGCCCGAACCCGTTTATGAAGACAATGACATGCCGCTCCGCACCCGATGGCGGTTGCTTCAGCGCTTATCGCAAAGCTTTTGGAAAACATGGCAAAGGGATTACCTTCACACCCTACAACAAAGAAAGAAATGGTATACGGATAACCACAACATTCCATCGGTAGGAGATATTGTGATGATCGTAGAAGCCAACTTGCCTCCGGGTGAGTGGCGTCTCGGACGTATTGTTCAACTTCATCCAGGTAAAGACACCATTGTAAGAGTTGTTACGGTTCGGACTGCAAACGGCTCTCTAACTCGACCTCTAGTTAAAATCTGTCCATTACCTTTAGCATCATCCTAAGTCATACTTAATCTGTAACACTAATTTCTTATTCTAGATTTAATCTGTTTCTTAACTTAATTTAGCTTTTAAACTTCTCTTCCATTCAACTCTTGCCTTTTGCACGTTAAGTCAAAATTTCAACGTCTAGGTCATGTCATGAATTTTTAATATTCGAACACTTAGCGGTACATTTTACGGACTCTTTGTGTTATGTTACCTTGTGAAATCCCTAGTCGATTTCAAGTGGGGGGAAATGTTACGGATTGAGATCAGTCCCGAACGTAACTCCTATCCATATTTATTCCTTTAGTCTAAAATACAACTAAAAACGAAACTAAACGCAACGTCATCTGAAAAAACTAAACGTGCCTCAGCTGTCAAAAGTTTTCTCTCTTCCCTTTCAAAAATCTACCGGTCGACCGTGCGTGCGTTGTTACACGTGAATTTATAAAACCCTATTAAAACTCTTAGAGTCAGTGCCTGTGACGTCCCGGCGGAACTGTAAGTACCGTCCCTCATCCAGATTTCATTTTGTGCATTTTTCTGGCTTGTTATCGCAGGTTTAGGTGGCATACGCCAGGAGGTCCTTTGACCAAACGGAAGAACAATTCTAAGTTGTATCACTGAACAACAAAAACTACATCGAGAGTATCATCAAAGCAGCCTCGCGTAAACTCGGAGTCCTGAACAGAGTGAGACGGTTTTTCACGCCGGAGCAACGGTGTCTTCTTTACAAGACACAAATTCGTTCCTGCGTGGAGTACTGCTCACATCTCTGGGATGGATCCGCAAAGTACTTATTAGATGCTCTCGACAGGTTGCAGCGACGTGCGGTCCGCATTATCGGAAATCCTGAGGTCACGAGTACCCTCGAGTCTCTGCAGATGCGTAGAGATGTTGCTTCCTTGGCAGTTTTTTACCGTCTCTACCATGGTGAATGTTCTGAAGAGCTATTCTAATTAGTCCCACCCTCCCCCTTCCTATACAGGACGACACGTGCAGGACTTAGATGTCACCCCTATACGGTGCAGAACATTCCTTCAAGAACCAAGCGGTTCGGTGACTCTTTCCTTTGTCGCACCATTAAGACCTGGAATTCCTTGCCAGCTCACGTGTTTCCCTCTTCCTACAGTCCCGGGTCCTTTAAGCGGGGCGTGAAAAAGCATCTGATGAGGCCGTCAAGCTGAGTGCCACCATTATTAACATGGCACGTGCATATAATGGTGGCCCTCTTTCTTGAGACTTTGCCTTCAGCTTACCATCAGGCGAGGTAAAGTCAAATTGACGTGTCCTGTTTATAAAAAAAAAAAAAAGGTGATTTTAGAAACTGCAATTTTTGTGGCATAAAATAAGTTAATATTAAAATATAAATATTTAAGTATCCGTGTGGTAACGGAGAAAGAATACAAGTGTTGCCACCCCATTATCCGAGGGTGTCGTAAGAGGCGACAAATGATAGGATACACAGACGAGATCGCTGTGAGAGAAGGAAAACTTGAAATAAAACCATTTGCCAACCCGTCTTGCCAGCGTGGCAACATTAGACTAAAACTTAAATGGAGAGACGCCACAACAGAAGGCCCCCAGTTCCCGGTGGTCCTGCTATTCTCAGCCATGGTAGCAGTTCGGATAATGGCGGGGCAGGGGTTGCTTAGGTTGGACCATCAGCACGCAGAACTCGAGGTAGAACTAGGTCGAATAAACTGGCACATATTGCGGTTGTCCGAGATCCGAAGACAGGGGGAGGACACGATAATAAGGGTTATCCCAGGGAGGTGTCGGTTTTTTGGTAAAAAAAGACCTTATTGGCAGCGTTGTTGAAGTGAGCAGTGTGTCGAATCGGGTAGCGTACCTTATCCTAAAAATCACGAACAGTCGTTCGTTGAAGGCGATGCAGGTATATGCGCCCACCTCGCGTTACGCCGACGAAACTGCCGAGGCCGTTTATAAAGATATTGCCAAGACAATAAATCACACCGCCAAGGCCATTTACAACGTTGTTATGGGGGACTTCAATGCCTAAGTGGGAGTACAAGAACGTGGCGAGAAGAAAATCGGACCTTATTTAATTAAATAATTTATTTCTGCAAATAAAGAAATTATTTAATTAAAATTCATTGGACCCGGTAGAGGGCGCTGTAATTGGTTATAATGTATTTTTCATTTCACTTGCTCATAACATTGCGCTCATTTCACTGAAATTAGGCACATAATGATACCTATTATCAAATTGTGGTTTTTTGATTGTTATTAAAACACGAGTGCGATAATGACGGTGTTAAAAATATTAGATACAAAAAGATTGTGTTCAATTGAACAAATAAATTAATATACCTACCTATTGCTTGCTCATTTCATGCAACTTTGTATTTAAATAGAAAAATTCATCTTGTATGTATATATAAATGACTTACCTAAGATGACACTTTTTGCCGACGATAGCACATTAGCTATAGAATGTAAACAACTTGACCAATACGAATCGGAAATTAAAAGCCCCCTTAGTTCTATTATGACATGGATGGATAATAATAATTTAAGACTAAATTTAACTAAAACAAAAATTATGCACTTCAGCCCAAGGCAAGAATCGACATCAAAAATAAATATTAAATATAATGACCATATAATTGACGAGTGTAAACAAATTAAATTTTTAGGCATTATTATTGATCGACAACTTAGCTGGAAAGATCATATCGAAGCGCTACGTAAAAAATTAGCAGTGCCTCATATGCACTTTATAAACTTGCTCCAACAGTTAGTACAGATACACTGCTCACTGCATATCATGGTCTTGTAGCATCTATATTAAGGTACGGAATAATATTTTGGGGCCGTTCTACTGACAGAGAGATTGCGTTTATAGCTCAGAAGAGATGTAGAAGGGTAATGTTTGGACTCAAACTCACCGATAGCTGTAGACCATACTTCATCAGGCATGGAATATTAACACTTCCGTCTTTATATATTTTTGAAATGGCCCTATTTGTTAAGCAAAACTCTCATTTGTTCCCACGACTTTCGAATGGTGTTCAACGTAGCAGACGTGACGATACCAGGCTACGCATTCGGAGTGCCAAAACAGCACTTTTGTGGAAAAGTATGTTCTGTTTAGCCCCTAAAATCTATAATAAAATACCAAATGCACTTAAAGATTCAAGTTATAATTTGTTTAGAAAAGAATTAAAAGACATACTAATTTCAAAATGTTATTATGACATTGATGATTTTTTAAATGATAGTTTATGACATAGATGTAAAAAATTAAATGACTGAATTATTATGAATGTTATTGAAAATATATATTGGAATTTGACATTAAATTTTATGGATAATCTACTCTAATTTTATATTATGATAATTTCTAATATTTTACAGGATATAATGATGAAGACATAATCTAATAATAATAATTTGAATTTACAGTAATATGCATGATCTTATGACAGTTAACTTATATTTCGCATTAATAATTTGTACGCCACGAATGGCAGAATATGCTGAACCTTCACATGTTTACCATGTTATTATAAGAACAATGTAAAAAACCATATTCACAAATAAATATTATTCTATTCTATTCTACTCTACGAATGACACATTAAACTTATCATTGATATCAAGCCATTCCGATTATCTATCGAAGAGTCTATCGGATTATATATAGATAAATAACGAGGAGATCGAAGAACTTAGAAAAATAAATGCTACATTACGTGAAAAATTGCAAACGGCGCACACAGAAATTGAAAACTTAATTTTGGAAAATACTTCTTTGAAGAAACTATCTACTGAGCAGGAGAGTATTATAAAAAAAACTAAACACTATTTGTGTAGAACCAATACCTAGTGCTAGAAAGAGCTCATAAAGGAAAATCTCTCTCATCAAACATTTGTACAAGGTGTATTTCCCGAAAAATTAAAGATTTCCACAGTGAGGCCACTTGACAAGAAAGACAGTAGATTGCAAATGAGTAATTACAGGTCTATTACTCTGATTCAAGTGTTTTCAAAATTTTTTGAGAAAGCCATGTGTGTTCGAATGCGTGTGTTTCTGCAAAAATTCAACATCATAGTCCCAGAACAGAATGGTTTTCAGGTTAACAAATCAACCACATTAGCAGCGTTTAAATTGTTTTAGAATATTACTGATAATATCGACGGAAAAGACAAGTATCTGCTGTATTCTTTGATATGAGTCGCGCATTTGATTTCGTAGATCATAAAATATTGATAAATAAATGTGAACGATATGGGCTCCGGGGCAAAGCTCTCGAATGGATAAATAGCTACCTCCAAAATCGTACACAATGTGTAGAGATAGACCGGGTTGACAATGAACGATGCTTAAAATCTTTCAGATCGCATTTTGCACTAAATACATCGGGCGTACCTCAAGGAAGTGTTCTAGGCCCCCTACTCTTTCTACTCTATATTAACAATATACCTAAAGTTACAAAAAATCATTGTACTTTATTTGCAGACGATATATCAGTCATAGTGGCCGATGAAAGGGGTGAACCACAGCACATTACTAATGTGAATACCACAATAAGTGGCGTAATGAATTGGCTAGGTAAGAACAATCTGACCGCAAACATAGCCAAAACAAAAATTGTACAATTTGAGAACTATAAATCAAATAACAAACCAGTAAAAATTACATATCAGAGTACAGATATAGGAACATCTGTCGATACTAAATTCTTAGGTATTACATTAGATAAACATTGTAATTGGCACTTACATATTGTAACCACTGATTTGCTCAGGTGGGTACTCACCGGCTCGCTCAAGGGCTGATGCAGAGAACTCTTTCCCAGGGCGCCTTTTTCACAGAGCTAGAGAGGTGCGTGCACAGGGTAGCTAGGGCTCCAATGAAAACAGCTGGTTATCAGGATTGTACACACATATATTTGATAATATTGCGTTACACACAGAAATATATAGTTGTAAAGTAGGTAGACAAATAGAAGTACAGTATTATTCTATAAATATGTGAGAATGTAGATAGGCAGACACAGCAGGCAGAAGTATGAAGTATCTAGATAGATAACTAAGTAGACAGACAGGCACAGAATACAGAAGTATGGGCAGACGAACACACACAGTAGGCAGAAGTATGGCCAGACGGACACACACAGTAGGCACGTGAATTCTAGGATACACTACTAAACATTTACAGGTTTTACAGATGGTACTACACGGCTATGGCTACACAGATAATAGGCACAAGGCGGCAGTGTACTGGCCTTGGGTGATAGCTGGATGGCCTCAGGGATGTTCGGAGTAGACCTCTCGCCGATGTATGCAGCTCACAGCAGCCGTTGTACCACGAAGCCCGCCGTAGATATATATCAGAGAAGGGCGAATTCAGAGGGGCACACGAGCTCAGACCAGCGACCCTGTATAAAACAGACCACTCTTAAGCCGTGAGTATGCATACAGGCCCGCCATCGGTCCCAAAAAAATAGAACTACAAAAAAAACTTACCAGAATATCTGGGACCACGGTTTTCACCAAACAAAATCGATCAGAGAAAATTTACACAGAAATTATTTATTCAGAGACAGCTACGAAGATTGAAATAGAAGTTCGCTTGAGGATCGGCGCAGGCCTATTTATACCCGAATCCATCGAATATTCGTGAACAAACCTCAAAATTCTGCTGGTCACGACCTAACTCATTAGCGGCCAATAGACAAGCAAACTAATCAGCCGCTGACGGCCACAGACACGACCAGACCAAATATGACAAACATTTATTATAATTATGACTTGTTCACGAATATGTCACAATTTCTGAGAAAGTAAGTCCCATTTATTTATTATTGTTAAATTGTAAATAAAATGATAAATGAGTGCAATTAAAAAATGGATATATGCTGTAGGACACCAGCGCCATCCGCCGGTCGAGTGTGAGAACTAGAACACACCTAATCGAAGATTAGAAGTTTCACTGCTGTAGCGATGCTACTTACACTCACCTTGTTTTTGGAATTCTACGCTTCATGTTAGATTGTTCACACACTAGATTTACTTACATATTAAATCATAATTACACAATTACAATAATTATAGGTTTGGTTAATAAACTGTTTATACAGCTGTTGGCATCTGACATGTCAATCGGTCAGCGATCTGCCACAGATTAACAAAATGATAGCCAACTTATGAATAATCTATTTTAATGCATGGTTACTTTTAAATATAAATTTTAGTTAGTAATTATATTACTTTAGGATATATAAAAAAGCATATTTTACCGATCCGTTTGGATTGAATAATTATGTTTGGTTTCAACTAAGCAATAGTTTAGAGTCTATGATTTGAGTAGCGTTTGGCGATGGTCTAGTCGACGTCACGCTACACGCAATAAGTAAGTTTCAATATACAATATATGAATAAAAAACTTATTCCAAAACATAACGTAATATTTAGCCAATAAAGATATTCTTAATTCTGGTTAAGTATAGGAAAACAAAATGTAGGGTGATCGCTTCTAAATACGCGTTTCTATTTGTTTGACAAAACAAATGTCCTTGGAATATTCTAGAACGTTGAATTTTGCGAAACGAATAAAACGATAGCGACAATTCGATATTTTTAGGCGGAAATCACGTACTTGTGACATACCGACTGACCGCGTTTTGACATTCGAAGCTACAAGGACGAAAGGATGAGCTCCGAAAATTACTTTTTGTCGTTTGGTGTGTGGGAGGTGCCACTAGGGGCTTGTAAATACTTCAATAGGACTCGCCATAAAAGGTATTTATGATTATATAAATAATTGTGGAGAATTGTAGGAGTGGGAGCGTTGTGCGAATTCCGCGTGCTAATGCCAATGTGTTTCTATTTTGCTGCACAGCGGGTCCACCCGTCCACCCGTCCACCCGTCCACCAGGACACCGTCCTGCCTGACAGCCTGACACCCGTGACGCTCACCGGTGTGGTGCTGACAGCGTCCCCCCTGAACAAACGACCCCAGCTTCGCACCCCGGCTTTTGATCAACTGATTTCGCTGGTAAATCGATGTTACACATCGGCTCAATTCTTATCTACATTTCTATTTTTTATGTCGCCAACTACGAATGGCCCACAAATTGAATCTATCTACTTAAACTTTAAACGCCACACCAGTCGTTAACGATAAATGTCGAAGTCACGATGCGCGCAGGGGCGGGCATCATATGATATTAGTTGCCGCTGCTCTGGTGGTATTTAACGACAAACGTTGAAGTCTTGAAGCACGTAGGGGCGTATCTCAAGGCTATATTATATTTAGCTGATCTCAAGATCACAATTTAATCATAGGACCAGCCTACCAGGTTACCCTATCTGTGTAACAATTAGTTATAATAAGTACATTTAGTGATATTGGCGTAGTGCTGTTGCACATAAATAGTACTGTAATAGAATAAGGTTACCAAAACTAAATTTACTGTGTTTTGCATGCAATGTTGTAACAATTTACAATTAAATATTGTTGTAAGTATAGAACAGTGTTTTCTTTTCTGAACGCAATGCAACAATGACCAAATAACCACACGATACGGCCCTTAACCTAAAAGGTCCAATGTATCTGCTGGCTTCGCTTATCCAGGTAATTTTATAAATTTTTCATAACACTCTTATTGTCAGCGTAACAAGTATGAACGTCATCGCCGTTACGCTACAATAAATGGCGCCCGAATTTTATTTAAATCATTACATTTGTTGCATTGGGAGTTCGGGAAAGAAATTTCTGTGAACTTGTACGAACTACCTACATAATTTTAATATTCTTTTCTGAATGCAATTATTATTGTTAATGGTTTGTGACTATAAAACAAGTTATTGTGCTTTATAAACATAAGCTTGGAGTGTTCACATTTAAAATAATAATTAAAATTTATTTTTTGCAAATTTCATCGTTCTCCTCGGAACAAATCAAAATTTTTTTATTTTGATATTCTGCTTGTTTAAACAATTTTGCCTAATCTCTTACATTATTTAGAATTTATATTGGTGAAATTCAGGCCAAAATAAGTGGTCACAGTGATTTTATAAAGGAAATTAAGTTTATTTTTGCTCATTTCTTGGAAATTGTACCATATATAATTTTGAGATACAGACATGTATAGAACTTTTGTATAGAACTGCTATCATTAAGGTGATACTGTTGGTGATACTACTAGTGTTATATTAAGCATTTAGAGGTTAAGTGCTAGCTAAAATTTAATAATTTTTGAAATGTCTCAAACGCCTGATGCTGACATTGGTGACTTTGATTCACCCATGAATAGCCATAACGTTACGCAGGTTAGTTCTAGCTCGCCACATTCACGACCACTAGAGGTACAGATAACAATGGAATCTGTTAATACACGTCCCCGCATTAATGTGAACTTTGATCCCACGTCGGTCACAGAGGCATTGACTACCTCTACGCTGTCGACTACTACTAGTCATTATACTTCTTCACACAGCAATACCCATGAAACATATGTGGCACAAGAACCGATCGCACACGCATATAAAGCATTTCCCTTTAAGACTAGCGAACGTTTTGATAACTTCAACTACGGCAACAACGTAGCACAAGTAGTGGCACCACCTCCAAGCGCGAACGTTTATTATAAATCTTTAAATTTAGCTTCTCTTAATATTAAATACAACGGAGAGACTGATGTTGATGAGTTCCTACTTAGAGTTAATGAAACGCGGATAGCGCGACAAATAGACGATTCAACAATAGTTAGAGGTTTTTCAGAGCTGTTATCTGGCACTGCATTAAAGTTTCATAGAACAATACAACATAGAATAAGCTCATGGTTTGACATTTGTATTGAGTATCGAAAGTTTTTTCAGTCTAAGGACTACAATTATAACATAGAAAAGCAAATTCGTGTAATGAAGCAGCAGCCAGGTCAATCCGTCTCATTCTTTATTTTGGACGTACAAGATCTAAACAATAGGTTGACTTATCCTATTACAAACGACAATCTACTTGATATAGTAAAACACAATATGCTACCTTCATATGCCCAACTATTGGCAATTAATGATATCACTACCTTTGAACAATTGGTCAATGTAACCAAAAACTATGAGGCATATTCTGGTGTTTTGAGTCAATCGCGACCAGCAGGTAAGCGCGAGGTTAATGCAGTAAGTGCCGGTAAGTCACCCGATAAACGCGGCTCACCACCCACCTGCCTAAAGTGCAAAAAGGTCGGCCATAATTACAAGGTATGTAGGTCGATACCAGGCATAGTATGCTTTAAGTGTGGCGCAAAAGAGGTGACGACAAAGAACTGCTTGAAATGTAAAGAAGGCGCGCAGCCTGCAACTCAGGAGCCGAAACAAAAAAACTAATTAGGCCCCCGAGCAGGTCGCTACATACACACACTGTCTCTACACCTGAAATATCGTCGTTTGTAGGGGATTCACGTTTGTTTGTAAGATTCTCATCAATGAATAGAAGTTACGAAGCATTGCTCGATCCTGGGGCACATTTGTCAGTTTTAGGTGCAAATAAGCATCGTTTCTTTCAGAAACTTGGGGTGACTTTACACACCAAGGGAACTTCAGCTGTTCCAGCAGTATTCTTGGCTGATTTGTCTCGAATTAAAGTCATTGGCACAATGTCATTGCCAATAACTTGTAACGGGATAACTGCCGATTTTAATTTTTTAGTTTGCCCAAATATACATCACGAACTCTTATGTGGTATGGATTTCGCCGATGCATTTGGTTTGGTAGATATTTTTAAATTTGGAGATGTCATTAGGAGAGGCACGTCCACAGAGTATAGTGCACGCAGTGAATTGTGCAAAGTTAGAGCGTTGATACCCAGAAACGATCTACCATTAGGACAAGCCAAACTTTTACAAGAAGTCGTAAATGAATTTGAAACAATTTCATCAGATAAGAAAGGTTTAGGGAAAACGCACATTGTTACTCATAAAATCGTTACACAAGGTGAACTGATTAAACAAAGGTACTACCCTTTATCGCCTGCTAAGTTGGCAGCGCTAAATAAGGAGGTAGACGAGATGCTGAAACTAGACGTCATAGAACCGTCGAGGTCGCCGTGGTCTAACCCAGTAGTCATGATTCCAAAAAAAGATGGATCATGGAGATTCTGCCTCGACGCGCGCAAGCTGAATGGCGTCACAGTTAAGGACTCGTACCCCCTTCCTTACATCAATTCAATCTTGGACAATCTGCGCGGTGCTCACTATCTTAGCTCAATCGATTTGTCGTCGAGTTTTTGGCAGGTTACTTTGTCTAATCAAGATGGCGCTGACGGGCGAGGTACTTCTCGTGAGAAGACAGCTTTCGTAGTCCCGAATAGAGGTCTTTTCCACTTCAAAAGAATGCCGTTTGGTTTATCAAACGCTGGAGCTGAAATGCAGAGGCTGGTTGATTCGTTGTTTCTACATAAGTTCGACGGTAAAGTCTTCTGTTATTTAGATGATCTTTTGGTAGCCACAGAAACTTTCTCTGAACATATGGAGATACTTACTGCCGTTAGGAAGTCACTCAGTGACGCTGGTCTCACCATCAACTTGAAAAAGTGTGATTTCTGCAAGGGGGAACTCAAATATCTTGGGTACATAATCAACACCCAAGGTTTGCGCACAGATCCGGAGAAGCTGAGCAGCATTCAGAACTTCCCACAGCCTAAAACCGCCAAACAGCTAAGGGGATTCATAGGTCTATGTTCGTACTATCGTAGATTTGTGAAAGACTTTTCCACCATTATAGCACCCATGACGGCGTTGGTAGGCAAAAGGAAGGGCAGCGATGGCATACAATGGTCTGAGGCAGCGAACGATTCATTTAATACCCTTAAACTCGCACTGGTAACGGCTCCGGTTTTAGCGTCTCCTGAATTTACAAAACCTTTCGTTCTTCATTGTGATGCATCATCTGTTGGTATAGGTAGTGTCTTAACACAGGAAATGGATGGAATCGAGCGTCCAGTAGCTTTCTATTCACGTTTACTCTCTAAACCCGAAAGGAATTACAGTACTA
Organism: Eilema caniola; assembly: GCA_949126895.1. Taxonomy (NCBI): domain Eukaryota; kingdom Metazoa; phylum Arthropoda; class Insecta; order Lepidoptera; family Erebidae; genus Eilema; species Eilema caniola. The sequence continues at coordinate 1,858,141 of OX421461.1, read as the reverse complement.
CTGAGCGAGAGTTGCTAGCGGTGGTCGATTCGATCAATCATTTTCGTGCTTACATAGAAGGGACAAAGTTTACGGTCGTGACAGACCACATGAGTTTAAAGTGGCTCAAGTCATTGAGTAATCCCTCGGGCAGATTAGCCAGATGGGCTATGCAAATATCCTCTTTTAATTTTGATATTTGTCACAAGGCAGGTAAACTTAACGTAGTCCCAGACGCACTATCACGAATTTCAGTTGATGCTATTACTTTCAAGGGAGACCTCTCTTTAACTTCTGATGAATGGTTCACTAAAATTTATAAAGGTTGTCAAACATCACCATCGCGATTTAAAAAATTTCAAATTCAAGACGGTAACTTATTTAGATTTTGTAAAACGAAATCTTCTAATTCAATAAATAATTGGAAATTGGTAATTCCTAAGGAACTGGTTGACGAATGTATCAAAACGAATCATGACTCATTTTGCAGTGTGCATCCAGGTGTCCAGAAAACCTATTTAAAACTTAGGGAGCATTATTACTGGCCAAATATGTTTGAAAACGTCAAGAGGTTCGTTGCAAGGTGTGATAAGTGCAAGGCTTATAAGCACTCCAATTCACCACCTCACGGACTCATGACTAATCAAAAGGAGGTGGATGTTCCCATGCACACTTTGTCAATAGACATTATAGGCCCATTTCCTAAAGCATATTCGGGTCACATTTACATTCTGTCAGTCGTAGACGTTTTCTCAAAATTTGTGTGGCTCCATCCACTTCGCACTGCAACTACTCAAACAGTTACTTTTTTTTTTTATTTTTATTTATTTATTAGGCACATCAACAGATTATGTAGATTACATTTCAAACTTAAATAACAAGTTTTGTGGACTTATATCTAGTACATAACCCAATTATAGATATGCACAGCGTTCGTAAGCCTAGTACATGACACTATATAAGAAAATTAACAAACAATATACTAATGAATTATTATATTAAGCTAATTTTACAATATCACCTGCATTTTTATTTTTATTAGATCTGAAACTTCTCATTATTCTCCACCTATACCCGGCAGCGCTGTTTCCGAAAACGTCAATATCGTACAGTTTCCAGAACTGGTTGTAGGTTCTTAGCATCCTAGATATAGGTTCGTTGCGACCAGTGATCGTTCTGAGAAAGGGAATGTGGAAGATCTCGGTGTGAGGGAGTCGTGAGTTAGCTCCACGGGGAACGTTGAGACTAACTGACGATAGCAAGTCTTCACACACCGTCGCGCCATTGATAATTTTGTGTAAAAATGTTAGATCCAACATGCGTCTACGATGGCTAAGAGGACACATCCTAAAGAATTTCAGTCGAGCATTATAGGACTGGCGGTGGCTAATTCCTTGTGATCGGTATGCCATACGCCTCGTGAAAGATCTCTGAATCGATTCTATTCGGTTGGAGTGAATGGTGTAACAGGGATTCCATATTTGACTTCCGAACTCGAGCACACTACGGACAAGAGAGAAGAACAAAATAATTTTAGATTTGTGGGATTTGAAACTAGCGGTAGAGCGATTAATAAAGTTCGTCATTTTGGCAGCTCTATTTACGATGGAGTCATAATGTGGGATAAATGTAAGTTGTTGGTCCAAAATAATGCCCAAGTCGCGAATCTGATGAACTCGAGTGATCGGTTCGCCATTGATTGTATAAGAAGCGATGTGAGGTTTTCTCTTTTTGGTGAAGGTGATATATTGACATTTCATTACATTGAGAGTCATTTTATTGTCCTTGCACCAATTTACGACTCTATTTATGTCATCCTGTAGGAGCTGCACCTCAGACTGAGACTTAATTTCTCTAAAAATTTTCATGTCATCTGCGTAAATGGAGCACGTGGAGTTTTTTATACATTTTGCCACATCATTTACGAAGAGTGCAAACAATGTTGGGCCCAAATGTGACCCCTGGGGTACGCCTGAGGTTGATACATAGTGGTCCGACTCAAAGCCACTGATAACCACAGTTTGTGGACGATCTCGTAAGTAAGAGTCAAACCAGTTGTGTAACTTGCCACAAATACCATACTGCGCTGCTAATTTAGCAAGTAAAATTTCGTGGCTGACTTTATCGAACGCAGCGCTGAAATCGGTATAGATAGAATCGATCTGTTTACCACTGTCGATCGATTTTAGTAAGGCGGAGGAATAAGAGATCAGGTTGGTAAGCACTGAATGTTTTTCTCTGAATCCGTGTTGTTTATCCGTTAGTAAATGGCTGGTGTGGTTATACAGTATAGGACAAAGAACGGCCTCAAATAATTTTGAAAACGCCGACAGAATCGAGATTGGTCGATAATTGCAAACATTGGTATTATCACCTTTTTTAAAAATCGGGACTATGCGAGCTTTCTTCCATTCACTCGGGAATACACCAAACTCTAACGACTTTGTGAAAATTTGGTTTAATGGATATGTGAGAGCCGTTGCGCAGCGTTTGATGAATAGAGGAGGAATATCGTCTGGACCAGCTCCCTTGTTATGATCGAGTTTACGAATATGTTTAAGTATTAAGCATTCGGTGAGGAAGATGCGAGATAGGGGTTGAGTGATAGCCGATACAGTATTAGTGGCTCCAAAAGATGTTGGCTGAACTTGAGAGGCTGCATCACTGTAAGTAGATTTGAAATGGCCGGCAAACATGTTTGCTATGCCGGTTCCTGTGCCGGTCGTTTCTGAACCGTTAGTCATTGAGGATGGTAGTTGAGAGCCGTGTGATCGTTTATCTTTAATAAACTTCCAGAATATTTTTGGGCTACGATGTAAACTGGTCTCAATACTGTTTATGTAGGACTTGTAAGATGACTCAAGTAAGATCCCTGCGCGTGTGCGTAAAAGTTCGTACTCCAACTGATCACGGGGGTTGCCATACTTTTGATACCGCAGTCGTAAATTATGCTTTTCTTTTAAAATTCTGACAAGACTTCCAGGGAACCATACTGGGATATTAGTTTTTTTAAGATTACGTCTTGGGACATGAATCGATATAACATCTCGCAAGACTGCGTAAAATTTCTGAACCAGTTCGTCAACCGTGTTACAATTAGAGAAACAGGAATGCCAGTCGGTGTTTTTTAGTATAGGAATAATTTCGTTATAATTTGCCTTATAAAAATTGTACACTGTGCGGGGCGCGGGAGCTAAATGTGGTGAGTCAGTGTTTACAACTTCTAGTTCTATTTGAGGGTGATCAGGATTAAGTTTACTTAATAAGGTATCTGGTTTTGACACTTGACTCTGAACATTACAAAGAAAAAGATCTAATGTTCGATCTAATGCGTTTTTTACGCTACTTAACTGTTTTAAACCCGATAAAGCAATAAAGTCCATTAGCATATAACCTCTCACATCAGTGTCGTAGTTTGCAGCCACTGCTTCAGAGTTGTCACTAGCTGACCACGAAATGAAAGGTAGGTTGAAGTCACCTGCGATGATTACATTCTCCATCTCACTGATAGCGTCACTTGAGCTGTCAAAAAATTGTCGCAGAGTCGATGCTTTAACTGGCGGCGGGAGATAAACACAACAAAGACCCACGCTGATGGATGTGTTATTTAATTTGGTTTCAATTTTGATCCATATTTGCTCAATGGCGTTGGTGTCCCAGTGGGTAATTCGAACTGAGTGTATCTTTTTTGCAACAGCGATGAGCACGCCACCCCCATCTGATTTGTGGCTGGTGGAAGAATCTCTATCCCGTCTGTAAACCTGGTATCTCTCATCTATGAATTCATTATTCATTATATCGGGCTTCAGCCATGTTTCAGTGAAGATAATAATATCATACTTAGCTAGAAGTATGTTTTTGTAAATTAAGTTTGTTTTGGTTCTCATTCCGCCTAGATTCTGATAGTATATAAGGAGCATGATGACGTTAGATAGGTTGCCGATTTTTATGTGACAAGAGCTGCTGTTACTTGCTCTTAGGCGCTAGTCTTTCGAGGGTTTCGTGGTTGCGAACCATTATAGCTTGCGAGTCATCAGAGGCCCTCATGTATATTTTTCCGTTACGCACCCATACATAGTTGTACCCCAGTTCCCTTTTCTTCAGTCTAGCTGCAGCATGTATTTTTTTCAATTCTGGTGTAAGGTGTTCGGACACATATACTTGCGACTTTTGGCCACCAATCCCTAAATCCGCTGTGCTCAATTTATCATCGGTGAGTTTTTTGGTTTTATTGTACCTCGATACAGCCGCCAGGAGGGCATCGCGTTGGCGCAAACTGGGAAATTTAGCGATCACGGTTCGAGGGCGAGAACTATGATTGTCTCTTTTAGCGACTCGGAAACACGCGAGGACCTTATCATCGCTTACTGGACATGAAACCACCTCACTTATTCTCTTGATGATATCCGGTAAGTTTTCAGAGCGGAACTCTGGCAGGCCGCCTACTTCTATGTTGGTTTCCCGCGAGTGCTGTTCGATCGCGGACAGCCTGCCCGAGAGATCCTTGACCGACGACTGCAAGAGAATATTCGACGACCGAAGATTTTTAATTTCGTCATCCCTATCCTCAAGTAACTTTTTCATTTCGTCGTACTTATTGTTAGCGAATTCAATAAATGAGCTAAGATCGCTTACTTTTTCGTTGAGCGGCTGAAGTTCAGCTGCGAGAGTATTTCTTAATATTACGGGAAGTTCCTTCTTTATAGCTTTAGTTACTTCGGATCGCACCAAGTCACAGAGCTGCTCCTGACTGACACGGTCGGACCAAGATATATCGTTCAGAGGTTGACTGCGTAAAGTGACGTTAGCGGCATCCTCTTCACTCACTAGAGAAGCGACATGAGGTTTAGATCTACCCGATATGGGCGTTTCCGAGTTGCCGCTTTTAGGGATTTTGCTCTTGCACAGATCGCATAACCATGTTCCTTTTTCTCCGGGCGACAGTTGTTTGAACTGTCTTGTAGTCATGCTAGCACATTTTACATCATAATGTAACTGACAGTTTAGGCATGTCATAAATTCATTGCTTGTAATTAATTGGGGACACCCCGCACAAGGTCTTTTTTGTTTATGCATTTTAAAGCGTACCTTTGTTCCGCTGCTACTCGATGCGATTTGTAGCACACTAACAGTTCTAGATGGCGCGTAGCAGAGCACGCAGTGAAAGTGCTCACTCGTAGCTGTTGCTCGACCGTAGCACTCTCGTAGCACAACACAATAAGTGACCACAACGTCTTCGGGTGCTTACGCTGTCCGTTCGGCAGGGTCCGTGAGATGCGATGTGGTGCCGGTGACCGGTTCCAGACACCTTATGTGTCGTAGGTCAGGGATGACAAATTCAATGAATTGTTTTTTGCTTGTGGTTCAGAGTTACTTAATTTTTTTGTAAAAGTAATTTCACACTTGTATTGAGAAAAATCCGGGCTATTCGTGAGTACCAATTTTGGTCACGATACGTTAAAAAAGTATCGATTTGGAAGATAAAAATACGGAGCGATCAAACCACGTGTATGCACTTGATAACTGCTTTGATCAGAATCATTTTTTAGAAAAAGAAATAATTTTAAAATGGGGTACCCCCGCTATTCTTATCTGCGACAACGCAACTATTTTTAAAAGCAAACCTTTTAAAGCCTTTTGTGAAGGATATTCTATCCCCAAAATTTTTTATACTGCACATTATGCACCTCAAGCAAATACGGTCGAGCGGTATAATAAAACCGCTGAGGTCTGTTTGTCAATATTAGTTGATCAAGATCAACGAAACTGGTCTAAATGCCTACAGCAAATTCAGCTATCACTGAATAGCACGGTGAACCTAGCCACAGGTTATACTCCGTACTTCTTAGCTACTGGTCGCGAGATAGTCACCGACGGTCAATTCCATTCGATTTTGAGGGATTTACCAACTTCGGCGGACGATCTGACGATTGGCGACAGAAGTAAGGCGGCTTCATCGTTATCAGAGCTAGCAAAGATTTTTGAAAAGGTAGAAGAAGCGCTAACTCAGGCGTACCAAAAAAATGCGCAGCATTATAATCTTCGAAGACGACACTTCACGGCAAAGGATGGTGATGTGGTCTGGCGAAGAAACTTTGTGCAGTCCAACGCCGCAAAATATTTCTCAGCCAAGCTGGCGCCGAAGTTTGTGAAGTGCGTAGTAGTGAAGAAGTTGTCAAATGTAGTATACGAGCTACGTGAGTTAACGTCTGGATCAGTTGGTAAATTTCATGTAAAAGACATACTGCGCGTGGATTAGTTTATGAGCGCAATTGTTTCTTTCTTTTTTTGCTTGGCTAGTGGTATTTACACCGATCCCGAGATTTTAATCGTAGGGCTAGTCAAGCGTTTAAAATGCATATGGCTACAAGTGTTTTTTTACACATCAATATGTATTGTTGTTAGTTTTTATTTTTTCTTTTAAGTGTTCATTGTCTATTGCTACGCAGTATAGTATTTTCAGGACAGTCCAGCAATTTAGGGTTATTGCGTTAGACTAAAGGATGAACGTCTTTTTCTGAATTGTAAGAATGATGAACGACAGTGGATGAGTGGGAATGGAATGAGAGGACGACGTATAGGTGACAAAAATGAGAGGTGACTGAGTGATAAGAGTAAAAAAGGATGATGGACGAATATTGATGTGAGGTTAAATATGCATACTAAGTGATGGATGGAAGATAAAACTGGCCTTGGTAAGAGGGTCTATCTAGCAATACCATTGTTGATGGTCTGCCAGAAAATTAACTATCACTGATAACGTGATTTACCAGACGATTTTTTTCTCGATTTTTTTATCACAGACGTGTGATATCGACACAGGCAGGTGACCAAAACCTTTTTTTTTTATGGTTGCCCCTGCTGTTTCTTTCGGTAAACCTTCCGGTTTACCTCTTTTCCCGAGAAGGAGGGTATTGTAGCGATGCTACTTACACTCACCTTGTTTTTGGAATTCTACGCTTCATGTTAGATTGTTCACACACTAGATTTACTTACATATTAAATCATAATTACACAATTACAATAATTATAGGTTTGGTTAATAAACTGTTTATACAGCTGTTGGCATCTGACATGTCAATCGGTCAGCGATCTGCCACAGATTAACAAAATGATAGCCAACTTATGAATAATCTATTTTAATGCATGGTTACTTTTAAATATAAATTTTAGTTAGTAATTATATTACTTTAGGATATATAAAAAAGCATATTTTACCGATCCGTTTGGATTGAATAATTATGTTTGGTTTCAACTAAGCAATAGTTTAGAGTCTATGATTTGAGTAGCGTTTGGCGATGGTCTAGTCGACGTCACGCTACACGCAATAAGTAAGTTTCAATATACAATATATGAATAAAAAACTTATTCCAAAACATAACGTAATATTTAGCCAATAAAGATATTCTTAATTCTGGTTAAGTATAGGAAAACAAAATGTAGGGTGATCGCTTCTAAATACGCGTTTCTATTTGTTTGACAAAACAAATGTCCTTGGAATATTCTAGAACGTTGAATTTTGCGAAACGAATAAAACGATAGCGACAATTCGATATTTTTAGGCGGAAATCACGTACTTGTGACATACCGACTGACCGCGTTTTGACATTCGAAGCTACAAGGACGAAAGGATGAGCTCCGAAAATTACTTTTTGTCGTTTGGTGTGTGGGAGGTGCCACTAGGGGCTTGTAAATACTTCAATAGGACTCGCCATAAAAGGTATTTATGATTATATAAATAATTGTGGAGAATTGTAGGAGTGGGAGCGTTGTGCGAATTCCGCGTGCTAATGCCAATGTGTTTCTATTTTGCTGCACAGCGGGTCCACCCGTCCACCCGTCCACCCGTCCACCAGGACACCGTCCTGCCTGACAGCCTGACACCCGTGACGCTCACCGGTGTGGTGCTGACAGCGTCCCCCCTGAACAAACGACCCCAGCTTCGCACCCCGGCTTTTGATCAACTGATTTCGCTGGTAAATCGATGTTACACATCGGCTCAATTCTTATCTACATTTCTATTTTTTATGTCGCCAACTACGAATGGCCCACAAATTGAATCTATCTACTTAAACTTTAAACGCCACACCAGTCGTTAACGATAAATGTCGAAGTCACGATGCGCGCAGGGGCGGGCATCATATGATATTAGTTGCCGCTGCTCTGGTGGTATTTAACGACAAACGTTGAAGTCTTGAAGCACGTAGGGGCGTATCTCAAGGCTATATTATATTTAGCTGATCTCAAGATCACAATTTAATCATAGGACCAGCCTACCAGGTTACCCTATCTGTGTAACAATTAGTTATAATAAGTACATTTAGTGATATTGGCGTAGTGCTGTTGCACATAAATAGTACTGTAATAGAATAAGGTTACCAAAACTAAATTTACTGTGTTTTGCATGCAATGTTGTAACAATTTACAATTAAATATTGTTGTAAGTATAGAACAGTGTTTTCTTTTCTGAACGCAATGCAACAATGACCAAATAACCACACGATACGGCCCTTAACCTAAAAGGTCCAATGTATCTGCTGGCTTCGCTTATCCAGGTAATTTTATAAATTTTTCATAACACTCTTATTGTCAGCGTAACAAGTATGAACGTCATCGCCGTTACGCTACACTGCCAAACAATTATGCCTAGTTCCCGTGAGACACTCTAGGTGGCTCTGGAACAAAGAAATCTATGTACTGCTAAGAATGAAAATTAACTTGTTACACCACCCCCCCCCCTTAATAGTATTTCCTGCGGACACGATACGCTGGAAATACACAACAAAGAAAACAGAAAATGCTTACAATAGATATAGATAAACAGCCGGGTATTTCAAACACAAACTGACAACTATAATTACAAAACTAAAGAACATTCCTCCCACACACCTATTTATACACTGACTCGCGCAATGGTTAGGTTACATAGCTAGAGTCAAATGCCCTACTAAGAAAATGAACGTTCCCTTTACCCACTACAGATACACCAACACTACCAACATCTACAAGGAGTTGTGGAGTATTGAGAGGCGAAATGAGAGAGAAACACTCGGTACGGTGTATGGTGGAACCTACAATGTGACAAATTATAGTCACGTAGATACTCAGAGAGAAAACAGATATTATACAGATTAAGCATAACATAGCGCTGGTTTTATAGACTAGATAAACAGTGCTATGTAGTGGCAACATCGCTGACATTAGGTACTGGAGACGGCTCCTCCTTATACTTCAGGATGTCTTTGATATGGTACTCACCAAGATCCTTACCGTCTAAATCTGACAGCCGATATACCAGAGGGGATTGCTTGGCGGTTACCACACATTTAAGGAACTTAGGGGCTAACTTGGAAGTGAAGTTCTTTGCTTTGTTTGACAGGTAGAACGTGCGTTTGTACACGATTTGTCCTACTTTCAGCTCCACATGCCTTTTTCTGAGGTTGTAATACTTTTCATTACGCTGGTGGGCAACGTTCAAATGTTTCCTCACCTGGTCGTAGATGCGTTGTATTTCTCTCAGTTTGACACCAAAGGCTGATGGATCGTCCACAGCGACAGAAGCCGGGTGGCACGCAATGTCTGACTGCCTGTATAGAACTCCATCTCCAATGAACTCCCTACCATGCACCAGAAAGTATGGGGTGAAGCGAGTTGCTTCGCTAACCGCAGTGTTCAGAGCGCACTGTACTTCAACCAAGAACGAGTCCCATGCTTTGTGTTGTGACTTCACATAGCACGAGATCGCTTGGACAACATTGCGAATAGCTCTTTCCGCCTGATTAGTCTGGGCATGATACCTAGGGTTATAGTATATATTGGGTACATTATATTTAGTTAATAAATCCTTAAAAGGCTTACTTACAAACTGAGGACCATTATCCATGTAAATAGTTTTACATACTCCATGCACAAGAAATACACTCTTCTCTATGAATCTCGCGACCACAGCGCCTGTGGCAACCCGAATAGGGCACAACATGACGTATTTACTAAAATAGTCGGAGACCACGATCAGGTGCACGTTTCTATTACTTGAAGTAGGAAAGGGACCAAGTAGATCGACAGAGATAGCTTCGAAAGGCTTCGACACCCGCTTCGGGCTACCCATGAGGCCAGGACGAGACGTGTTTACGGGTTTGTACTGCTTACAGACTTCACACTTCTCGACATATTGTTTGACGTCCTCGTACATTTTGGGCCAATAATAATTTAGGGCTAACCTTTTGTGTGTCTTCCAAACACCACCATGAGCACTAAGTGTGTCATCATGGTACTTAGAGAGCAGGGACAGGCGATCCTCCTGGGGTACCACCAACTTCCAGTCGAAATCTGAAGTCAGAGAGTATTTATTCTTAGAAAATCTATATAAAAGGTTGTCACGAATGTCAAAATTCGGCAACTTCCTAGGGTTCTTCCGCACACTGTTCATGGTGTGGATATACCAAGGGTCTTTAGAGGAGGCAGCATCTAGCGAATCAATCGTTATACGAGACAGAGCGTCAGGTACAACGTGATCTTTACCCTTCCGATGTTCAATGTCAAAATCGAATTGACTTAGCCTCATGCTCCAACGCGCTAAACGACCCGTAGGGTTTTTCAGCTTATGGAACCACAGTAAAGAGGAGTGATCCGTGACGACTGTACACTTCTGGCCTTCGACGTACTGTCTGAATTGTTCTAAGGCGAAAATCACGGCCAGAAGTTCCCGCTCAGTTGTGCTGTAGTTCACCTCGTTCTTGTTGAGAGAACGGCTGCAGTAGGCGATAGGGTGTTCAACTCCATCGTGAGTTTGTGTCAGCACAGCAGCAACTGAAAATGCGGACGCATCACTGAGAATACGGAAAGGCAACTCAAAGTTAGGCATCTTCAATATAGGGGCAGAGACCAAAGCTGAATTGAGAAGATTGAAGGACTGTTCCGCTTCAGGTGTCCATTCGAACTTAACATTCTTAGACGTTAGTTTACACAGAGGTTTACTCATCTTAGAGAAATTATTGACAAAACGACGATACCAGCCGGCCATTCCCAGAAACCTCTTAACCTCCTTTGGGTTAGTAGGTATAGGATAGTTGAGAATAACCTCAACTTTACCAGGGTCAGTCCGAAGGCCGTGTTTGTCCACATAATACCCCAGGTATTTGAGTTCACTCCGACAAAAGTGAGACTTTTTCATGTTAATAGTTAGGCCAGCATCCTTGAGTCGCTGATAGACTCTATGTAAGAGCTCTACATGCTCCTCAAAGGTACTGGACACACAGACTATGTCGTCCTGAAACGCAAATACCCTATTGTCGAACTCAGGACCAAACAGACGGTCCATTAGGCGCTGCATCGTGGCGGCAGCTCCAACGAGTCCAAAACACATGGTATTGTAATGAAACAGCCCCCTACGGGGAACTGTAAAGGCAGTCTTCTCGGCGGACTGCAGAGAGTCGAACGGAATCTGCCAGTAGGCCGCACTCAGATCTACAGAGGATAAATATTTAGCATTATTCAGATGGTCCAAGATTTGATTAATGTACGGTAAGGGATAGGCGTCACTTTTTGACACAGAGTTGAGCTTGCGAGAGTCCAAGCACAACCTGAGTTCGCCGTTCGCCTTCTCCACCATGACCACTGGAGAATTCCATGCGGACTGAGACGGGGACACTACTCCCATCTCTAGCATTCGGTCCAACTCGGCTTCCAGGGCTTTCTGTTTGAGAGGAGAGAGCGGGTAGTAACGCTGTTTGATCGGCTTACTGTCACCAGTGTCAATGACATGATGTTCAAGTGTAGTCCGACCTAAACCCACCTTATCCGTGTTCAAAGAGTCAAACTTTTCAATGATCTCGTTGATTACACCCCTTTGTTTAGTAGTCAGGTTGCTGTAATCCTCGAGGCCACTGTTAAGAGACACAGACTCGATAGGATTATTGTCACTAAAACCATCAAGACTAATATTTTGTGAAATTAGTTTATCACCTAGCTTAAATTGCTGCCAAAAATCCACTCCAAATATCATGGAGGTGGTGATTCCCGGAACAACATAGAATTTGATAACTCGGATAACCGAATTATACTCAATAGGTAGAGAAATACAACCCAGACATTGCACATATGAGCTGTCGGCAGTTGTAATGCGAAAGGCAGGGTTGATACTTTCAAGATCAAAACCCAGTTCCAAGAAGATACGGTGCGCTCCCTTTCCTAGTATAGAGCAAGAGGCACCGGAATCCAGAAGGCCTAAGACATTTAAATTTAATACTTTAACAACTAGATACGGTCTAACATCGTTATCCCGTTTAGTAAACAGGACCCTATCAGAAATAGACTCAGATACAGAGTGATGTATAGAGTTCACAATAAGGCCCTGGCTTACGCGTTTTTTGGCTTACCAGTACATTTTGAGCAGTCTGGTGTCTTGACTCCTTTGAGACCGCACCGGAAGCACACCAACTCTCTCGACTGGGTGCAGTTGTATGCAGCGTGCCCGCTTTCGCCACACCGGAAGCATTTGCGTTCGTTGGAGGTAGATGGCGTCTCGACTGCAGACACCTGCTTAGGGGGCTTTTGCACGCCTTTGGTCTTGTGCTGGTGTAAATCAGACGAAATCTCAAATTTGTCCAGAACAGGCTCACGGAAAGCGTCCGCCCTTGTACGCGCAAGCTCCAGACGCTTACCTAGACGTCTCAGATCATCAATAGAGTTGACATCATGCAAGGCCAATTCCTTCATGTAGTCTGGTCTAATATTGTGCATGAGAATGTCCAGCTGTTCCTCACTGGGCATTTTACACGACAACCTTGAGAACATAGCCTGCATTGTACATAAATAGCTAACCAAGGACTCAGAGCGGGATTGGCTACGCTGTCTAATCTCATTTCTGAGACGATAATCATAGTCAGGAATATCGAATGTATCTCTAAGCTCACTAATAAGGTCCTCATATGAGATGAAATTAGATCTATTGGTACGGAACCAAGACAAAGCTGGTCCGTCCAACAGGTCAGAGAAAGCCAGAAGGAGTTTAGACTTAGAGACCTCCCGTGCACATCTAAGCTCTTCTAATCTCTCTAGAAACACGCGCACACAAGAGGAACCATCATATTTTAAGTTAAAAGAACATAGGTTAACGGGACGTTCCCTATACACTATGTTGTCAGACGTGGAACAAGATTTACTAGAACTAGCTCGTACCGAGCGGTCCTCTCTCACTGCAGGTGAAGTGTACTCTACCCGGTCACGACCCGAATCATCATCACCTTCATCTGACCCGTCAGATTCAGAATCAGTGCTGGGTTCAGCCACAGCGACGATCTTCACAAGCCTATCACGAAGTTCGGTCAGTTCAGGACAATCTAGGCCACAACGAGCCAGCCTAGTTAGCAGATAGTTCGCCCTGAAGGCTACTCTTATGCGACAATTCTTATCAGAAACAAAGTCACCTGACTGGAGGGCCTCACTTAGTTCCGAGACCTTAGGCGTACAGATGGAAAGCTCCGCCGCTGCATCAGTGGGGACCACCGCCTTCAGCTTGATGCTACCCCGACGGACAAGTCGGTGTGCCGTCCTCAGCTCACTCCGAAGGCCAGCCACCGTCGCATCAGGTGCCACTGAAATGCCTATGTGAGCCAGCTCGTTAGAGAGTTCGTCTTTTCTCAGATAGTTAATATATTTTTGCATCTGTGCCATGATGTAAAAGTTTAATTACGACAATTAAATAAGTAATAATGTAGATGACACAGACAGGGTTCAATCACAAAGTATTAAACAGAAATAACAAGTAAGTTCCACCAAAGTGTATGATATCTAACAATGGTTTCAAATTAAATTATATGATTTATATTTATAATAGAGTTACAGGTGTCTATTATTAATACACTAAAGTTAAAGTCTAGACTCAAATGCAAAGTCAGTTACACAACTGGCAATGTAGGTCAAACATACAAGGTTCAAATACAAGATGTAAAACAAAGGTTCATAAGTAGATATCAACAAGGTGCTTGATATTTAACTAAAGTTTTAAATTGATTGCTATAATTTAATACAATTACAGGCTGTCTAATAGAATTAAAAGTTTCTATCATTTATGAGAAGAAAGTTCAAGTTAATATTCAAAATGCAAGGTACCTACACACTTTCTATAAAGTTTGTAGTTACACAGAAAATCTTATTAAGTTTTATTACACAGAAAAAGGTATATTACAGTCCAAATATATATGTGCGCATCCGCAAGAAAGACTAGAACAGGCTAGAAAAAAGGAGAAAAAAGAAAAAAAGAAAAAAAAGAAAAAAGAAAAAAAAGTGGGTATGCCGAAAAAATCAAAAATCTTACCAAAATCATAGCTGTTTTTTAATTTTCAAAATTTAGAATTTTGGGCGTCTTTTCCCACCCCAGGTGTAGGTAGCTGGAAAAAGACAAGAAGATTAATTACATGTTCAGCTGCTAACACAACCAATTAACGTCTTGGGAAGTCTCAGACGGATTCCCAGGTTGCTTTCATCAGAGGTAACCACCTATGCACACACACTAGACTGAGACTACCGCAGAGTAGTACGAGAGTCTTGCCACTACGTTGGGAGCCAATTTGTAACCACTGATTTGCTCAGGTGGGTACTCACCGGCTCGCTCAAGGGCTGATGCAGAGAACTCTTTCCCAGGGCGCCTTTTTCACAGAGCTAGAGAGGTGCGTGCACAGGGTAGCTAGGGCTCCAATGAAAACAGCTGGTTATCAGGATTGTACACACATATATTTGATAATATTGCGTTACACACAGAAATATATAGTTGTAAAGTAGGTAGACAAATAGAAGTACAGTATTATTCTATAAATATGTGAGAATGTAGATAGGCAGACACAGCAGGCAGAAGTATGAAGTATCTAGATAGATAACTAAGTAGACAGACAGGCACAGAATACAGAAGTATGGGCAGACGAACACACACAGTAGGCAGAAGTATGGCCAGACGGACACACACAGTAGGCACGTGAATTCTAGGATACACTACTAAACATTTACAGGTTTTACAGATGGTACTACACGGCTATGGCTACACAGATAATAGGCACAAGGCGGCAGTGTACTGGCCTTGGGTGATAGCTGGATGGCCTCAGGGATGTTCGGAGTAGACCTCTCGCCGATGTATGCAGCTCACAGCAGCCGTTGTACCACGAAGCCCGCCGTAGATATATATCAGAGAAGGGCGAATTCAGAGGGGCACACGAGCTCAGACCAGCGACCCTGTATAAAACAGACCACTCTTAAGCCGTGAGTATGCATACAGGCCCGCCATCGGTCCCAAAAAAATAGAACTACAAAAAAACTTACCAGAATATCTGGGACCACGGTTTTCACCAAACAAAATCGATCAGAGAAAATTTACACAGAAATTATTTACTCAGAGACAGCTACGAAGATTGAAATAGAAGTTCGCTTGAGGATCGGCGCAGGCCTATTTATACCCGAATCCATCGAATATTCGTGAACAAACCTCAAAATTCTGCTGGTCACGACCTAACTCATTAGCGGCCAATAGACAAGCAAACTAATCAGCCGCTGACGGCCACAGACACGACCAGACCAAATATGACAAACATTTATTATAATTATGACTTGTTCACGAATATGTCACAATTTCTGAGAAAGTAAGTCCCATTTATTTATTATTGTTAAATTGTAAATAAAATGATAAATGAGTGCAATTAAAAAATGGATATATGCTGTAGGACACCAGCGCCATCCGCCGGTCGAGTGTGAGAACTAGAACACACCTAATCGAAGATTAGAAGTTTCACTGCCAAACAATTATGCCTAGTTCCCGTGAGACACTCTAGGTGGCTCTGGAACAAAGAAATCTATGTACTGCTAAGAATGAAAATTAACTTGTTACAATATAAATGGCTTGTGTGCCAAGATAAATCGCTGAGTTTTTGCTTCAAGACGATTACGCAAAACGGTGAATTTAAAAACTGCAATGACTGCTTACCACGGCTATGTACAATCAATTTTACGGCATGGTTTACTATTATGGGGTAATTCAAATCACATCTCAAAAGTCTTCATATGTCAGAAAAAATGTATTCGGGCTATGGCGAACATTGGACCACTAGATTCGTGTAAACCCAGCCTTCAAAAGTCTAAAGCTGCTGACGTTGACGTCACTATACGGCTTAGAAATTGGCATATTTGTAAAAAAAAATCCAGAGTTGTTCAAAAAGGCCAGTGAAGATAAGCTGTACATGTCTAGAGATAGCACAAAACTTTTGCTGCCTAGCTGTAAAACTTCTCTGCATCAAAATAATTCACATTTTATGACAGCCAAAATTTATAATCACATACCCAGCCCCATTAGAGAGTTAACCTTCAATAAATTTAAGAAAACACTAACTACCTGCCTGATGGAGAAGTCTTATTATAGTGTCAGGCAGTTTCTTGAGGATAAATGATGATGGTTTGGGTATTAATAACATCGAAGTGTAAATCAAATTATGTGTGAGATTATTGTTTGTATAATTATTGATTATTGATAGTACTGGGTATTCTGACATTACAAATTTATTCTTAAATGCATTCTTGACAAAATATTGACATTTTTTAATTTTTATAATGGACATTTATTTGCATTTTAATTATTTTTATCTTATTACAATTATTAATTATTAAATACATGAAATTTTGAATTCTAATAAATAAATTAATGTAACTTTGCATGCAGAGAATCTGCGAAACATGTCGGACATTATTTGATTTTGTAACACCACTGTAAAATACCATGTTTCGAGCAATAAATGATTTACTTACTTACTTACTTAACTTAGGTAGAACATCCTTTCATATGAATACTATGCTTCACCTAATTTTTTTTATTACTGTTATTTATTGCAGTTTCCTTCATGATATAGGCTAATTTATCTATAAGAATATTATGAATTGAACTTTGAATTGAATATTTTTATCAAAGAGTATATAAGATATAAGAGGAGGCAGTACGAAGGACCGAGTTCAGCTGACTGGATTTGACCATTCATTCGTTCATCAGATTAGCCGACGCCGGGTAGAGATGGGCTAAAGAGATGTTTTACAATAATCGCCTAATCAACTATCGATTAAAATCGTCCTTTTATCGATTCAAACCGATTATTTGAACGTCGAATCGATTATTCACTCAATGCCTTCAAATATTATGGGAAATCAAATAAAAATTTCCAAATACATATTTTTATCTTTATTTGTCTAAAAAAATGTTACACAAACAATAGTGAGATTTCATACAATACATTCACTTAAAACTAGGTGACAATTTATACTCTTTATTTAATAAGTTTTAACCTGTTCCTAAGTATGTAGATACAAAAAAGAGCAATGAAAATATTATACAATACATGCACTTAAAACTAGATGACAACTTTATTTAAGTACTGAAGAGCCACAAAACGTCTGCAGTGATCCTATAAATTTAAAACAAGATAATATAATCTTTCGTACATACATTTAAAACAATGTTTCAATTTCTTACATTGTACAGCTGTACCTTTGTCCTTTGATTTAGGTCGAAGTAGAACATCCTTTCTAAATACTATGCTTCACAAAATTCGTTCATTACTTTTAATTACTGCAGTTTAGTTCACGATAGACAATAATTGTATTATATTCCTAATAGAATTCAGTTCTTATTGAATGGGTTCTGTATGTTGCCACAACTTGCCAATGTCAGGGTGTTGTGAAAAGTAATTCCGTATTTAGAGATTTTTATGTTAAATGAACTTAATTCAATATCATTCTTGAATAATTTCTTTAAAAAATATTTTTTTAGATTTTTCGACAGCATGCTGACAGCAATGACAACTAATGACAAGTCACCACACCACAGATTACACAGTTTTAGTTCCTTAAGTACGTAGATAAATTAATTTCACAAAATATAAACTTAGTGTAATCCAATACATATCATACGTAGACTGAAAAAAAGTATTTTTCCTCTAAGATGTCATATAATAAAAAGCATTATTTAAAAAAATAAAATATGACGCAAACAGTTAATGTTGCCAGGTGAATAATTTTTAAGTTCTTTGATATTGCTTTATAGTATAGTCCATTAAAAATGTCTTCTCCTTAGAAAAATATTTTCTCTGTCGACGTTTGACATCTGTGTTTGACATGCATCATATAATATTTGCTAATATCAAGGCACAACTTTGCTAACAAAATGCATTATCCAAACGGCTTGTGAAACGCGTTTTGTGTAAGTTACTTAATGTCAATATTAAAATTACTGACATAATTTAATTAATTTACCTACGTAATGTTTTTTATTTAAAATGTAAATAATACTAAATGAAATAAAAAAACAATTATTATTAAGTACTTACTTAAATAAACATAGGATATAAAAGTTTGACACTTGTGCTAGACTCTAAGTAGTCTGTGGTGTCATTGGTGTCAATATTACATACATACATACATAAACTCACGCCTTTTATCCCCGAAGAGGTAGGCAGAGGTGCTAGCACCCACATTTCGCCGGTTTATGTTTAGGTCCTAATGTAATAGGTGGCGAGCCTATTGCAATTAAAAATCAGGCACGGGACACTTCCCTATTAACAGTTTCGCTGTTAATAGTGTCAGTTAGCCGACGCTATCGATATGCCAACTTAAGAAATCATATTGTAAAAACACTTTTTCGGAAGGTTGGTACCTGCAGAAGCTGCATTAGTGTGGTACCGCAATAAGTATCCGTTGCGGCATGTGCCAACAAGAAAGGTTATTACAAATCTTTTGAAAAACCTGGAATTGCAGGGTTCTTTCAAAAGAAAGCGGCAGCCTCGTGTGGACATGGACACGGAGATTGCGGTTCTAACTTATGTCGAAGCATATCCAGAGGTATCGTCCAGGCAAGTCGCCCTTGAAGTAGGTGTATCCCACTCCCTTGTGATAAAGATATGGAAGAAATACGGCTACAAGTGCTATCGATATGGGCGCATAGTTCAAGTGTTACATCCGGGTAATGATGTTCGAAGGCTTACTTTTTGCAGATGGCTAAGAGGAAAAATAAGCAGAGATCATGAATTTTTAAATTACATACTGTGGTCAGACGAAACGAATTTTTCCAATAACGGTATGTACAACAGAAAAAATCACCACTATTGGTCCAAAGAAAATCCACTAAGAGTTACGGCAAGTCATAATCAGGTTCGCTTCTCATTCAACTGTTGGTGTGGTATAATGTCCAATCGAGTCATAATGGTGGAATTTTATGAAGGTAAACTGAATTCTGCCATGTATAATGAAGTCATTTTACACCATCTTGAAAACGAGATGGACGAATGGCCCCTGTCGGAATTGCGAAAAGTTCATTTTCAACAAGATGGTGCTCCGCCACATAACAGTCACCTTTCACGTTCCAATTTGAGCCGCCTATTCGGTACACAGTGGATAGGTACACATGGTCCAACACAGTGGCCACCTCGTAGCCCCGATCTAACACCATTTGATTTTTTTTATGGGGCTTCGTGAAAAACGAGGTGTATAAGACGACGTACGCCAGTGTTCAAGAGCTCAAGGATGCATTAATGACCATTTTACGTAATATTCATCCCAGAACATTATTAGCCGCCATTCGTTCAGTGCAAAAAAGGATAGACTTATGTATTCGTGAAAATGGAAATCATTTTGAGCAATTTATTTCATAAACCAATTTCTTAAATGTTTAAATGATTTTTTTTATTTAAAAAAGTTCAAAATTTTACTTGACCTATGAGTTTCGAGTTGATTTATCATATTTCCGTACGAAATGTATGGGAAAGGTCTTTGGCGATTTCTGTCTTTTCTAGTACTGAAAGCTAAAATGGTCCCATAGAGTTTTTTGATCCCCACATGAAAAAGAATCGATTGGCATAAAAAAAAAATTGAACTTTTTGCATTTTTTTTGCTAACTGTAAGTTTTTTACAAAATCTGTGAATGCAGTTCAAAATGTCCCAAAAAGTTAGGGAAGGTCTTTTAAGAACGTTTTGCTGTAACTACAACGGTTAAGGTACTTGCCCTTACTGCCCCGTTTCAAAAATACACCCTGTATAATGTTTTCAACCATATTGGTCGATATACAAATTGTACATTATTATGTACTGTTTTGCAAACAATTCATAAAATCGTCAATATTATATAATAGTATTGTTACTAAGAATTTGATTGACGCAGTTGAAGTAGGTACAAGTAGCCCTTTTACACCTGTAAACAGCTTTGTTAGGCATACCTGTACAATGTTGTGTGTGTACATGTACATTGTTATCTGATGATTATTTTTTGTTATTAGGTAGGTAAGTATACCCAGTACACCAATCTTGAACCTAAGTCGCGAGACAATCGCGGCTCTGGTGCCCGCGGATTGTTTTGTAACAATTTATGCTTGGTGAATTTGAGTTTGTTCACCAAATTAGCACCCTGTGCTATCCTGAAAAGACACCCAAAAAAACGTATACTGTGCATAAACATCACATTTTGGGCACATTTAGATCCAACATATATGTCCCGAGCAATACCTATATCGTCAACTTTGCTGCACAATGTATGAATTTTACGTAATAATACTCTTTATGATAAACTCCATGTCTTACCCGTAGATGTTGTTATTGCATTAGTGGACCCTTTTCTATTTAACTTGAGTGCTCATATTGGTTGCTTGCACTTTTGAACATGGGGTACACTCCAGTCCTGCATTTCCATTTTTTTTTGTTATTTTCCACTTTTATGGGAGTGACTGAGTCCAAATAAATTTCTATAATCATCATCATCCTTGGATTAGTCCTGTTTCTTCGTTCGAAATATGAAGTTAAGTGTGTTTAGTGGTTTTATAAAATCTTCTACCATATAACAGCCATGCCCCAGATATGCAAAATATTTACGTGAAAGCGATAAAGAAAGGTTATAGCAGTCAACGTCCGAAATTATCTCTTCTCTGCTACCATCTTATAGAAGTTATGTTACAAGGTTTGTAAAATTCCTTGAAAATTTGTTACAGTAAAGCATTTCAATATATAAATATACATGTTTTTGTTCCATTCAAAAATACCAAGTTGGCATTTTACCGGCATTTAAAGTTCTTAAAAATTATGTAGTCTCGCTTGAACGCAGACATCACATTCCTTTGTGTACTTAGAGTTTTTTTGCCGCTACCTTTTGTTCCTGAGATTAATATTGAATTTTTAGGCAGCCCCAACTATATTGGGACGTCACACGCATCTAGTCGAGACCACTTTAACCCGTGAGATGGCGCGCCTAATTTTCTTACACGAGTAGGCGCGTGCGAGCAAATTGCTCACACTATCATAAATGTTCATATTTTTAGTGTTTCTACATTTATTGGCTTATAATGTATTTAAATAAATAACACAAGGTTTATTAAGTAAGAAAACAAGTATTTTAATCAAAACTATTAAACATAATAGCAACTTCTAACGCAAATAACAAAACAACCTAGTATTAATTAAATTTTTTGGCACGTTTCATAAAAATCACAATAAAAACTGTTACATAACAAAAACTAAAAAGTGTTATTCATCCATTAAATCTACACTACTGTGCCTCTCGAAACATACTGAACACATGTATTTTACATGTTCGGTGCAAAGTAATTGCTAGCACGAAGTACATGGTTTTTTTGACCTTCTATTTTTACGTCTAGGACATATTGCACAAAATCCGGTCCTGGTCCTGGCATCGCAACAGGCACAGGAGCCGGCACAAATCGCTTCATTAGAAATTTGAGATCTGAGGATATGTTCTGAATGCGAATCCGGCGTGAAATATGTGGTTTCACCAGCTCGAGAGCCACCTCTTTCAAGAATGTTCATCTTTCAATCAGAGTGTTTGTGTTGGCTTTGTGTATTATTTGGGCATTGATCCCAGTTATATTCAAAATGGAGAAGAATAAGCGCATTGGCCATCTTGATGTGATTCTGGCAACGGAATAATCCTCTTTCTTTTGATCTACAACATCTACGCCTCTTTTTGTGGAATTGTAAAATGTTACAATCTCAGGTTTAGCTTCGCTTCCAGTTTCTTGGTCTATAGCGTCGTCATTGTGAAGTGTTGATAGCATAAGAACAATCTTCTTTGTTTTTTTCTTTGGCACATATGATAATATTATCTTATCTTCACCGAAACCAAAAATTTAACTTGGCATTGGCCTATCCTTTGTTGACAAAAAAGAAGTCGGAATCTCTTTTTTATTTTTTCGCAGTGTTCCCACCGCAGTTGTTCTGTAGGTGTTTTTCAGTTCATCAAACAACGGTATGGATGTAAAATAATTGTCCATAGTTAGATTTCTTCCCGTGTTCAATATGGGTTGTGCAATTCTCTTCACTACATCAGCAGCGGAGTTACTCAAACTGAATGGCCCTGCGGGTTGTTTTTTTTTTTTTTTTATTTATTATTTAAAAAATATATACAAAAATTTAACATTATTGTAGTAATCTAAAAAACCACTAAGGTTTATAAATCTTATTACTACGAAACATTTCACGCGCCGCTTATATTGTTGTAAATATGCTAATAACAAGGTAGATGCCTAAAAAGAATTGGGTCTGGTCAAGTAGGTATTTAGGAGTGTAATTTTTCTTTTTCAATCACTTCATATAATTAGGAACTAAAAAACAATAACAAGAACATAAACCAAGCAGTACCTACAACTACAACAGTGAGTCCAAAAAATATTGCTTGAGTTTATTTTTAATGTTGGTATGAGTGAGGGTATCGCGCAAAACTGTTGGTAATTTGTTTATCAGTCGAGGTACAAGGTATCTGGCCGAGCGCTCGCCGTAAGTATTGGAAGCGCGCACAATGCGCAGCCGGTTTTGAACGATCGCCCTCGTACATACAGGATGATCGACTTTTTGTTGATATGTAGTATCAAAAAAGTGATATTTCAAAAACATATATTTAAATTGTGAATAAATCGGCAGTATTTTACAATGTTTAAATAATCCGTTCTCGTCATTATAATACTCGTTACGAATTTTATCTGATACTATGTTTTTGAGAATTTTTAGTTGTAATTTATAAATTTTGTTAATATAGGTTTTATATGTACTTCCATAGCAAACTAGCCCATATTGGATGTGAGATTCAGCGAGCGAATTATATAGCATCAGCTTTATTTTATAAGGTATACGCTTCTTTAAGATGACAATATTTGCTAAGAACTGCCTTAATTTTGTACAGACGTGTTCAATGTGTTTGTCCCAGTTGAATTTGCTGTCTATTATCATGCCTAGATAGTTTTGCGATTCTACAATGTCAATACACGGGCAATTACACTGGGCATAGTTTTTCGTATGTAGACAACTATGGCTATGAGCAACTAGACTATTTATATTCACTGATTTCATGTAAGGGGACTTGATTGTCACTAATTTGGTCTTACTAGCGTTAAGTACAAGGCCTGCATCATGAAACCATTGGGTGAGTAAGTTAAAATCAGATTGCAGTAGTTCCAGAGCTTGTTTTGGATCTTGATGAGTAGCTACAAGGCAGGTGTCGTCAGCGAACTGGTAGCATGTGCAGTGGTTTACGCAGTGACGCATATCATTGACGTACGCTAGAAAATGCAATGGTCCGATCACAGAACCTTGGGCCGTGCCCTCAGTGACTATAATCGGATCACTGTACGAATTATTTATTTTTACTGTGAATGATCGGTTATTAAGGTAGCTTTGACACCACTTTAGTAATGGACCGCGAACTCCAAAATTATTTAGTTTAGTAATTAGTTGTTCATGTTCCAGGGTATCAAATGCGCGAGAGAAGTCAATAAACAGTGCTAGTACGTATTGTTCATTATTAAGATATTCGTTGACCTCATCTGTAAATTTAATTAATAGGTCAGTTGTTCCTTTACCCGCCTGAAAACCGAATTGATTTTTGTATATCACATCTTTGGTTCTAAAAAAGTCATGTATTTGTTCGCATATATATTTTTCAATTATTTTATCAATAGAAGATAACAGGGTTATAGGACGGTAATTATTGTAATCGTCCCTTTTCCCTTTTTTATGGATGGGTCTTATACAGCCTAGTTTTAACTCGTCGGGATAAAGGCCACTTGAAACACTACAGTTTATTAGGTTGGATATTGCCCTAGCGATACCAGGTCCAATACTCTTTAGATGAGATACCTTGATATCATCTAATCCTGGTGCTTTATTTGTGTTTAATTTATTAATTATTTTAAGAATTTTGTCTCTTGTAGCTTTCTTATAGCGAATACTAGAATCTATTGATGTTATTTTGTGTGCATTAGGGTCCAGGATTTTTATGCTGCAATTAGGAATTATATCTTTTACTGACTTTTCGAATCCATTTGCAAAATTTTCAGCAATGTGTTTTTCAGATTGTGTTTGGCCTTCGAATGCTTTTAGAATGGCTGCATCGATAGATAGTGTAACTCTGCCTAACATTTGATTGATTATCTGATACACCCTTCTTGTATTTTTAAAATTATTTTGGATTTCTGTAGAGTAATATTTATTTCTTGTATTTTCTAAAACTTTATGGACTTTATTGCGTGTTTTATTATATTCTAATCTAAGTTTGGGATTGTCAGGATCCCGTATCCAAGATTTAAATAACTTATCCCGTTTTTCACACAATCTGTTTATATTTTTATTTAACCAAGGCAGCTTTGGATTGTCAGTACGTTTTTGGGTATATTTAATCGTTTTATGATTGGTCGATAAATTAAGAGCGTTTTGAAATGAATTTTTTATAAAGCTAAATATATCCCAGGGGGGATCTAATATCGTTTGTGCTAAGCCACTTAACTTTTTTGAGTTCACGTATAAGTGATTCATAGTTTATCTTAATAACATCCTGTATGTGTACCGGAGCAGGCGGCACTGCGTCATCGATGCAGGTAAAGATGACAGCGCGGTGATCGGCCAGTACTACGTCCAACACTGCCGAGTACGGAGTTAATGTGGGAAAACGTGCAAAGATATGGTCAATACAAGACTTAGTAATTTTATTGAGTTTTTTCTCAATTCTAGTGTATTCAGATATTCCACACATTAATCCGCTCTCGCCGAGCGTTTCTAGATACAAATCTCTGTAGGATGATATGGTTTTCAGGTCAATATTAGTGTCACCTGTGAACAACAAGTTGGATTTTGAATTTAAGTTGGAGATATAGTGACCCAATTATTTCACAAAGATAGACTTGTTTGTGTTTGGTGGTCTATATAAAGCACACACAGTTACGGCCATTTTGGTGCTTATTTTCAACGTTCCTGTAAGGTTTTCGAATGTATTTGTTTTCAAGTGAATTGGAGTATATTTGAGGTGATTTTTAACGTAAATAATTATACCACCGCCGCGTTTGTTATGTCGTAACTGTGAGTACATTTTGTAACCCGGAATATTATATAAATTAACGATTGTGTCAGAGATACCAGCTTCGGTGATTACTATAACATTGAGTGGATATGAGCAGTTACATATAACCTGTAACAGTTTAGGAAAATGTTTTATAAGTGATCTAATGTTTACATGTATACATGAGAGATTTATGTGACAATTGTTAGGTAGGTGTTCAAAAAAACTATTGGTAGTAGTACAATTCTTAATTTCCATATTAAATATTGTAGTGGGTAATATAAAATATAATGATAAGGGTATCTATAGTAATAATTAGGATAGGTGTACTTTAGGCAAATCGGTATCGTGTTTTTTTATACGATCGATGTCTTGTAATGAGCGGATGTAGTGAATTTTACTGTCGCAGGTTTTTCTTACGCATACCCTGCCATCTTTACACCATATGAATTGGTAAGAGTTACTCAGCTGTGCTTTAGTTGTGTATTGTATTGATTTTAGATTTTTAGTAAGGGCCTCCCTAATAAAAACGGGTTGATTTAGGAATACCGTAGGGGCGTCCGACATCAGGGTATCGACGTTTAGGCGTTTTTCTTTGCTGGAGGCGATCCATTGACTACGGGCAGCTTTTGTTTTGATCTCCACGAGAATTGCACCTGGTTTATCTTTCGATCCGGGTAATCGGGTTGAGGATTGGATGTCGTTCTTATCCGTATTCAACTTCGCGGCAACTGTCGCCAGCACATTGTCCACATCTTTTGGATGAATTTTAGGAAGGCCTGCTATTTCTAAGGACGATGACAGGGATCTTTGTTCAAAGTTATTGATATCTTGTTCAAGAACAGAAACACGTAGTTCTAAGTTTTTGTTCTTATTTTTTAGATCTTGATTTTTTTGTTCTAGCCCTTTTATAACCTGGCCTTGCGTTTTAATGGCTTGTTGTACGTCGCTGATTTGCTCACTTAAAAAGTCGAGAGAGGATTCAAGTGCAGATAACTTATCTCGGAAGGTTTTTTTCAGTTCCCTACTAATGTCCTGCACTAGCTTTTGAGTGTCGATGATTGTAGTGTTAGGGACACATCCAGTTACTGACTCTTCATCATCACAGTCCTCATCTGGTGTTATGAACGAGGATCTCCGAGAGATGTTCTTCATACAGTCTTCGCAACTCCACTCGATGCCGGACGAGTTCCGAAGAGTGTTGAGCTGCTTATTGGAGAGTTTGGCACACGCTGTATCAGCGTGTACCACCTTCTCACATCTACTACATTCAAGGCCTGGCGTTTTCTTTGTTATATTTTTTTTACACTTAACACACTTCTTTAGCACCATTTCGGGTAGTTAAAAATTATTTAATTTAATTTAAAAGTTATTTAATGTTGCTCTACACACAACCGCACTCTTTGACAAATCTCCAAATTACTTGTGTAGAAGGTTTTGGAATCTACGAGTGCATAGATTTTGATGCCTTACTTTGCGGGTTTGTTGGATATATAAACTCTAAATTTACAGCGGCCTCTGAATGATTCCAACATTTCATCCACAGTGCAGTATTCCCCGGGTGTGTAATTTTGATTACAATGAGCAACAAAGCTTTCAAAAATTTCTCGGATTGGTGCCAGGTGGTCGGTTTCCTTTCTGTTATCACGAGTATTTATGTCATCGAATCGCAAAACCCGTAACAAAAATAAAAATCTTTTTATTGACATGGTTGCTCTAAAAAAAACACATGCTGTTCCATCATCTAGCCACATTTCTTTTACATTTAAATGACAGATCTTTTTCAAGCCCGCCATGTACAAAACTCCGATCAATACTTTTATTTCAACTGCATCTGTAAGTTTGCAATCCCGTTCACGTGAAAACTTTTCTTGTAGTTTAGTTATGTACGCATTCGTGTACAGAACTATTTTGTCTATCATGTTATCATCCACAAACAATGAGAAACATTGTAAAGGTTCTTTGGCATTCTTAGCTACGTTTTTTACTCCTGGCAGGTGGATAACTATGTTATAACTCCTAGTACGTACGTTACGTAAAGGCTTGTGGATAAGCCATTTTGTGGAACGATCTTTGCCAATATAGTATGGGATCCTACCTCTTTGTTGTTGAGTCGCGGGAGTAGAAATATTAGCATCGTTTTCATCCGACGATTGCTCCTTATCAGTTTCGTGAGGACTACGGATGACAGAACTATCGCTTTCTATGGTGTCAACACGATATTGTTCCCCATTTTCAAGATCTGCATCCAATTCATCACCAGAATCCTCTTCCAACCACGAACGAATTTGTGCTTGCATTCGATCGTCCATTTTGTATATGTAGTGTAGCTAGAAGAAAAATAAAAATAATAACATTATTACTAAAGAGTTTTTACATGATAATCAACTAATATAAATCAAACAAATGAAATAATATGGCAGAAATAACAATCTAACTTTTGTAAACCACAAAAATAAATACTTACACGGATGGGCGCGTGATGAGCAAATTGCCGCACGTTGGTACACGGCCTCCACAAACGCCTTGCTGCGCGGTCGCAACGCCACTGAGCGGATCGAGAATTGCGTCAGGGGAGAGGGGGTGAATATTTAGGAAGGTACTTAAGTGCTTGAATTGGTGTGGCAAGGGAAAGACAAAAAAAAATGAATTAAATTTTTGTGTGAGCAAATTGCTCATAGCGCGCCTTCTCACGGGTTAAAGACTATATCTTGGAAACTAATTGATATATTGGAATAATCATGACAGCTTCTGTGGCCTAGCGGTGGTGAACGCGGCTGCTACGCAGGAGGCGCCGGTTCGATCCCGCTCAGTGCAAATATTTGTATGCATGAATATGTATATTTGCATTGGTCTGGGTGTTTCTATGTATATTATGTACGTATTTACATAAAAAAGTATCTAAGTATGTTTATCCGCATTCTAGATTCCATAACACAAGCTAGTTAAGCTATGCTTACCATGGGTTTTAGGATGCATGCAAGGACATTTTTCTCTCTTAATTTGTTTTTTATTCAGTTTTTGTATCTATAATAATTATGTATTTAAATTTAATGTAATTTGGACATCTTTTGGCAATTTTTCTTTGGACATGCAACTTTGATATATTATTTGTTTTATCTACTCTGATACTATAATACAAAGATTATAAAATTGAAATCAAAACTCTTATGACACACATTACGTACAGGCCAAAAAAAAAGTTTTATTACGATACAGGTCTTGTATGGACACCTATATCATAAAATAACTTTTTAATCATAACGATACACCTATACAACCTCCATCTGGACTAAACCTCTACTTTAAAAAAAGAATCCGCCGATTCGGGAAAAAAAAAGATACACGCATGCGCAATCGACGTTTGCGCCTTGGCGCGAACATTTTTTTTTTTGTTCTATACATTTAAATTAAACAAAGTTTGGTTTGGTTTGTAAAATAAATTAGTTTATGTATTATAGTATGAGAGTAGATAAAGTAGTGTATGACACTGTACATAACTTGGTCTTATAACACTCGTGTTATAAGAACCCTTATTATGCAACAGTATCATAAACTACTATTATTTAATCTTTGTCGGTTTCTTTGTGTATATATTTACATGTTGTTTGGATAATTTTATATTGTTATTAGCTTTGTTGTTATTAGATTAAGATTTTCAATACAATGTAACATTGTTCGAGAAATAAATGAATATGAATATGAATATGATATGGTTGTGTGAAATGTTGTGGAATATTTATTTATTTAATAATTCTTCCATAAGTATTTTATGTGTTCAACACACCTAAAATTCAAAAATAGTGAACATTTTCCATTTTCAGTTATTTTAAACAGAACACACTATCTGCCATACAAAAACCATTTCATTTTTTAGGTCTCTTTGAACTTTTCTACAATGGGTTACATCAATAATAACAAGTGGTGCACTGTATACAGAAAAAGAAGTATGCCCGAGTTCCCTGGTGATACCAAATGGTGAGCACATTTTATTTATTTACCTAACAATTAAAGACATGGAATTTTATTACCCTATTTGGATTCGGATACCTTTTTATACTTATACTTATCCATACTAATACTAATCTATACTTCTATACAATTGTAATTATTCTGTGTTGGTTGTGTAAAATCTATGTTTACAATTGGTTTCTTTATAGGGTTGTTCTGAGGCCTGATAACTATTAAATCGTCATTTCTGTCAAATATATCGTTAATTTCTTTTGCTGTAGTATTACTTTGCGGGCAGTTCTTGGCTAAATGTCCCAGTGTGTTATATGTAAAACATTTTAAAGCATCAGTAGCTATATGGATCCAATAATTAGTGCCTTCAAATGTAATTTGGTATGATTCTGTTAAACGTGTAACATCTTCTGGGCTAATATATAATTGTCTTCTGAAGCTTAAGATGTGAGAGAATCCTGGGTCGCTAACACCTATTTTCATAAATATTAGTGGTGACATTATTTTTATATTTAATTCTTCGAATCGTTTTTCAATTACATAGTTTGGTATAACGGGACAGACATTTCATAATACAATCCTTTTATTTCTCGTAATCAAGGATTTTATTTGAAGAATATTATTTTGGATAGTTACCTCTTTCTTTTGTTCCATAAGGTTATCAGCTGTTTTTTTCGAATCCATATAGATGCATACACGTCCGTTCGAAATTCGTGAAATAAACCTAATTGACGTTGGTGGAGTGATTAACGATAATGCAATGAGATACTCCCTGAGTGATATTCCGTCAACAGATCAAACATTATTATTTAAAGGGGCTCCTGTTGCCAGGAGTTACCCTATTTACGAAACAAACTTAATCTGAATTAATATTTAGATTCACGCGTCGCGTAGTTTATGTAGGTATATATTTCAATGGCGGGTCGAGCGGAGTGACCCACGCGCGTTCGCTGTGACCGCCCGCGCGGCACTGATGTTCTGTAGTTGTTCGTTCTGAAATACACAAAATATTAGTCAATATTGAAATTCGAAATCAGTAAGTAATATACAAATGCACATTTTTTTATTTAAAGGGGCTCCTGTTGCCAGGAGTTACCCTATTTACGAAACAAACTTAATCTGAATTAATATTTAGATTCACGCGTCGCGTAGTTTATGTAGGTATATATTTCAATGGCGGGTCGAACGGAGTGAGCCACGCGCGTTCGCTCTGACCGCCCGCGCGGCACTGATGTTCTGTAGCTGTTCGTTCTGAAATACACAAAACATTAGTCAATATTGAAATTCGAAATCAGTAAGTAATATATACAAATGCACATTTTTTTCCTAATATTGTCGCATACAATTATTACGTCTTTGTAATAGTACTGTAGACTTGTTGACGTAATAGATCCTATATCAGGTAACCTATTGAAATATCGAATTTCTGTTACCCGAATCTTAAAACCCCGAAAACGGTTGGTAGAACTTTTAAAAGACAGATGTAATGAATGACAACTTTCTATAATTCCGTTTTTCATTTCCCAGATGAATCAATTTCCAGGTGCACTAAAACCAAATTTTCAAATAGTATTTTTTTGTTTCCCATATTGTCATAATCCAAATATAGTTATACCAGATTCTCAGAATATTTTTTTTTGTTTCCCATCGTACCATTTTCCAAATAAACTATTACCAAATTTTCATAATCTTTTTATTTGGTTCCCATACAAATCGTGTTCCAGCTAAACTTTATACAGGTATAGTAAAAATCAGTAAATTTATACGATTTATTTAGGGTGTGTAACGGTTGATATAATAAAAAAAAAATCTAACGTTCACTTAAGACATAAATAATTTCACTTAATATAATGAAAGCCTGTAGACTTATAATATAATTTTGTTTAAATTATTGTTTTCCATGTCATGCATGAACAGTTTTGTATGCAGGTATAATCAATGAATCAGGAAAGCGAGCTCGTGAACACTGCGTACCACGCCCGACCCGACTCGCCGTGGTACTTGTCTGCCCTACACTAGAGTGTTATTTAAGAACCGGAGGCACGGAGGGACGGGAGCCCCTTATTTCGTAGAAAGAAATTTCATAGAATTTCGTTTCACAGAAAATGCTTCATATAATATTTGGTTCTTATATTTTTATTTCGAATATTATTGTTTCAAAAACAATTTCCTACAATGAAACATATTTCACAGAAACACAATTGAACGAATTTTTAATCACATTTTTTTGTTTAACAAACTTATCAAACTGTAGAATTATTTTTTAAAGAATATTAAACCACCTTTATAATTTTCCAAATCACATTTATTTATAACTGTAACATTTACAATTTTAACACCCCGACTCAGATTACCCCGACTCGGATAGGTTAGGTTAGAAGGCTAATGCGGGAGCGAAGCGTAGCGAAGCTCCCGCAAGCATGCAGGCATGCAGGCATGCCTGCATGCTTGCCGGTTTGGTTACCAGCTTGCCTGCATGGATGCTTGTTTGCTTACATGCATATATATATTTTTTAAGGCAACGTGTGTTTCGTTCAGTAGGTCTCCAATTGTAATTACTAGACGCCATATGAGGTTTAGTTTTAGGTTTATAAATCTGGATATTGTTTGTCTGGATATCAATTAACTGGATATCAATTAATTGCATTTCAAAAATTTGTGTTTTAAAAATTGGGCTTTCGTGCATATGGATTACGGTCATCTGGATTTCGTGCATTTAGATTTCGTGTGTCTGGAACTCGTTCGTCTGGATTATAAAACGTCTTACAAATGAATAAATGGGCAAATGAAATTCGGAGTTGCGATTATATGGCAAATAAAACTTCGGAATTTGAAAAACCGGGATTATGAAAAATAGGCCAAACGTTTTCTGGATTATGATATTCGGAATATTAAAATTCGGGATTAAGATAGGTAACCACTCAACAATCACACAGAGAACCCAATAACTCACTCACCACTCATTCACACCTTGTCAAATTTTTCACATCGCCAACTTACACAAACAATCAACCCCTCAATCTATCATCAGAACCACTTCCCCGCTTTCTCAGCAGGTTGCGGTTCCTCAATTTCAGCTTTGACGACTCCCTAGAACCTGGGCTCATATTACGCACTTTTATACTGCACACACTTTCCATCAAAAATGACTTCAATTGACATTAGTGCTGAAATAGATTCAATGTGTGTAAAAAACTCTCATATATGCAATCCTGCTGACTGTCCTAAGTATTTGAAAATACTTAGGACAGTCAGCAGGATACAATATACGAAGCTCAAATAAGAACTTTGACCAATTCTGTTCTATGCTCGCGTCAACAAAAATAGATTTTGACTTTATTGTTTTAACAGAGTGCTGGCTTCCGAAGGTTAGTAACTTACCCACGCTAGATGGATTCACATCATGAGCCAAATAGGAAACCCAGTAGCTCCTTCACCGAACAAAATAATGTACAATCCCAAATAGTGATGTTTTGTGATGAATTGGGGGAATCAATGGGCCAGTTATTAAGTTCATATTTAGAACACAAAGTTATTAACTATTGTATGCCGGGCTTGAGTTACTGTACTATTATAGAAAAAATAAAGAATTATAGTTTAAACACCAGCAGTACACTTTTAATTTTAGTGGGAGACAGGGGAAATGCAGACAGAAATGCTCTTATGAATTGTTTTGAATCATTGAGCTTATTAAATGTTAAAAATATAATTTTATTTACACTTCCATATAGCCGTAGTTTGTCGCAAGCAGAAAACAATACTAGATATAAGCTCAATCAAACATTACACACATTGACATTTCATAATTCGAATAAATTTCATTTAATTAACAAACTTGTATTTAGAAAATAAATTATTATTGACAAAAGATAAATTCTATTTGAATAGATATTTTAAGAGACAGATAGCATCTTCGCTATCATATTATATTAAATACTCAGCCAAGAATTTGGCTAACCAACCTGCTTTTATTGAGCAGAAATGCAATGTTTGTCTTGCGACCTTGGAATCTGTTCCAAATAAGAGTGACAGTCATTTAAATTTAATTCTAGGACAATAGGGGAAATCTCTAGCAATTTAATTTTAGGGACAAAGGAAAAGTCTATGTTCATAAATATTATTCACCAAAAATTGAGGGTTTTTCTGGCAAAGAGTTAGAACTAGAATTATTTTTAAATGTAATGCATATTCATGTACTTTGTTTAACTGAACACTGGTTGAAACAACATGAACTATTAGTTAATATTGATAAAATCATTAGTTCGTTTACTAGAGATACCGCTATAAGAGGTGGGTCACTCATTTTAATTAATGACAAATTAAAATCTAAAGAAAGAAAAGATATTGTAGCACTCTCTAGTGAGCGAAATATTGAAATATCATGTGCAGAGCTTGATCAATATATTATTATTAGCGTCTATCGACCTCCTTCCGGAGATTACCACCTATTTGAATCTATTATGGAAGAAATCTTAAAAAGGGCATTTCAATGTAAGAAGAGGGTAGTTGTATGTGGCGATTTTAATGTTGATATCTTAGAAAACTCCCAGAACGCGTTAAGGTTCCTCAATCTTTTTAAATCTTTTAACTTACAAAATCTTTTTTGTGAACCAACTCGCACCACATCCACAACAGCTACC
Organism: Eilema caniola; assembly: GCA_949126895.1. NCBI lineage: Eukaryota > Metazoa > Arthropoda > Insecta > Lepidoptera > Erebidae > Eilema > Eilema caniola. The sequence goes on along the minus strand of OX421461.1, from coordinate 1,824,211 downwards.
TGCTTGGATAATATTTTTACTGACAGCGATGTAAACGACAAATCTATAATAAACTTCATAAAATCCGATCATGCAGGTCAGTTAGCTAGATTTGAGCACCAACATGTTCCATTGCCAAAAAATATAGTATGTAGACCAATCACAACATATCGTTTAGAAAAATTTAAAGAAAATATTAATAATAAAGTATCACTTTTGGAACCAAGTATTGCTGAAAACCCGGATGATCTTTACGAAGATTTGTTCGGAGTAATCAAATACGAATTTAATAACATTTTCACAACTAAAACAATTAACACTAATCAACTCAAAATTAAATTTAGTGATTGGGCTACACCTGGAATTTATAAGAGTAGACAGAAATTGTATGAATTATATGAGACAAAGGCATGTACAAATGATCCACAAATCATTGAACATACTAAAAAGTACTCTAAAATGTTTAAGAAAGTCTGTTCAATGGCCAAATCTAATTATATCCGTGATAAAATACAAAAATCTGATAATAAAATTAAGGCAACATGGAATGTTATCAACAAAGAAACCTGTAAAGCAAGGTCACGTGATCGATCCTTCGAGTTAGAAATAGATGATGGACACATCAGTGCTGATGCTGACGTGGCCAATGCGTTTGAATCTTTTTTTACAAATGCTCCAATTACCATAACTAGTAAATTAAATTCTTCAAAAAACGTAGAGTAGAGTAAAAATGTAGAGTAAACTTTGATTTTCAGTATATTGACCCCGAAACCGTAATACAAACTTTTAAGCAACTAAATATAAAAAAGACTGAGGACACAGATCCTCAGTCTTTCAACCAATATAATAAAATCAGTAATGCCCACTATAGCCCCTTATCTCGCATTTATATTTAATCAATGTATCGATGATAAACAGTTTTCCACACTCATGAAGTTTAGTAAAATCATTCCATTATTCAAAGCAGGGGACAAAAGTGATCCATCTAATTTTCGGCCCATCTCCATACTCCCAGCACTCAGCAAAATTTTTGAAAAAATTATATTTAGTCAACTGCTTTCACATTTCGCTTCTAATAAATTACTTCATGAGAAACAGTTCGGTTTTACTAAAGGCAAACACGACGGATGCAGGAGTTGAACTCGTTAAACATATATTTGATGCATGGGACAAGAAGCAGGATGCCATCGGTATCTTTTGTGATCTATCAAAAGCTTTTGATTGTGTTGATCATGAGAATTTGTTACTAAAATTAGGTTATTACGGTGTTTCTAACAACTCACTTAGCTTACTTAAATCTTACCTCACTGGCAGAGTACAAAAAGTCAATATTAATGGCACTAACTCATCTGGCGCCCTATTAGTCATGGGAGTTCCCCAGGGCTCGATATTAGGACCCCTTTTATTCTTAATATATATAAATGATCTTCCTCACTTCACTAAAAATCTTTGTGAAATAGTATTCTTTGCTGATGACACATCATTAATTTTTAAAACTGATAGACATAAAGAATTACCTGACGATGTGAATATCAAGCTTTCCAAAATATTGCATTGGTTCACAAGTAACAACTTGCTGCTCAATGCGAAGAAAACAAAATGTGTAAAGTTTACTATGCCTAATGTAAGACAGATAGATACGCATATTACAATGAACGATGAGTCTGTTCAAATAGTTTTTCTTGGTATGACTCTAGATAGTAAACTGCAATGGGGTTCTCATATCGCAGCCTTGGCAGGAAGACTTAGCTCAGCTGCCTATGCGGTTAGAAAAATAAGGTCACTTACTGATGAGGAAACGGCACGATTAGTTTATTTTAGCTACTTTCACAGCCTTATGTCGTATGGTCTGATGCTGTGGGGCTCAGCTGCTGATATTGAGGCTATTTTCATATTACAGAAACGAGCGATACGAGCAATCTATCGCCTCAGACCCCGTGACTCGCTGAGAGAACTATTTAAAGAAATTAATATTTTAACAGTTGCTTGCCAATACATTTACGATAATGTTTTATATGTACGCAAGAACCTAGATCTTTTCAAAAAAAACTCTGACGTACACAATTATAATACGAGGAATAAAAATAAACTTGTAGTGCCAAAACTCAGACTTCAAAAGGTTGGTAATTCATTTGTAGGTAACAATATTAAAATGTTTAATAAAATTCCTCAAGAGTTGGTTGACATGCCACTAAATAAGTTTAAAATCGAAGTAAAAAAGACTTTAATGAAAAAAGGATATTACAAAGTAAACGAATACCTTAATGATAAAAATGCATGGTCATCCTAATCTCTTTGCTTGCTCGCACAATATAAACCTATGAAAAAAAGAAAAAAAAAACTAATTGCTTAAAAAAAAGAAACTATAATATTGTTCACTGAGTTTCTTGCTCTTCTCAGTAGAACCAACTTACCGAACCAGCGAAAGAATCATTTTCAAATGATTTATTTACTTAATTTAATATTATATTAGTAATTTCTTGACATTATTGTAAAATTTTGACGTTCATATGTGCTCTTTATGTGTCTAAACTGAATAAACGAAATTGATTCTTTGATTCTTTGATTGATTGATTGATTCTTTGATTGACTCTACTAAAAATCACTTAAACCAAAACGATGGAGTAATAATTTTTATAAATACTAATCTAAAATGCTCTGTTCATCAACCGTTGTTTGAGGACGGAAGCTGTTTGGTGGCCACATGTATGACGGTATCGATATTGTAGCCGTATATCGCTCACCATCCTTGAGGAGTAGAGATAACTTCACCAACTTCATAAAGAGCTTAGATAACGTTTACACAAACTTATCATCTAAGCATTCGGTACTTCTGGGAGACATTAATATTGATATACATGAGAACAGTAAAAACCAGTTCTATGACGAATATATGACCTTCAATGCTTCACACGGTTTTTTCCCAACCCATCAATTTATAACAAGGATTGATACCTGTGTAGATCACGTCTTTCTAAAATCAAACCTTCATGCCACAACCCTGGTATTAGAATCTTATATAACAGATCATCGACCTACAGTATGCTTTATAAACACAACTAAACCGATACGGAAACACTGCTATACCAGGAATAAAAAGGATTATTTAAAAATTAAATCCGACTTAGAGAACACCGACTTCTCTCGAATATTAAACACTGACAATGCAAACATAGCAGCAAATGACCTGGTTACCACTCTGTCATCTGTAATCTCCCAAAATATGAAACAAATACCAACTCAGAAAAAGAATCGTTTAATTAAACCCTGGATTACTTTAGGACTACTACGTTGCACCAGAAATCGTGATAGGATGCATTTAAAATTAAAAAAATCACCTACCAATATGACGCTTAAACTAACTTATACACGTTATCGTAATTTCTGCAACAATTTGATCCGGAAACTTAGAATTGCATACGAAAAGGACCTACTTAATAAAGCCGGAAAAAACCCGAAAGCGATGTGGGATGCCATTAAGGATATTACGAATACACGCAAAACAAAAGTCAGTCCAACCAGCATATTAAACATACTTGACGACCACCAATCGGCACTAGACCAGGCATGCGATTATTTTAGTAATATAGGCACTCTTCTTGCTGACAAGATTCTCTTTTCCTCCAATAAAGACCCCCTTACTCAAACACCCAATGTTGGTAACTCCACCATAATAGTACTCTAAACTCAATCGTAATACTGGAAGTTTCAGAATCGGACATAGAAAATATCATCCAAGATCTCCGTTCCAAGCGGCTATGGGATGGGATGGTATCTCCAATGACGTATTAAAACTATGCCGATCAGTTCTAGTCCCTCCCATAACCCACATCAGGACAGGTGTCTTTCCGGAAGTTTTCAAACTATCGGTTATTGATCCAATCCATAAGGGTGGAGACAGAGACTGTCTCGATAATTATAGACCAATAGCTGTCCTGCCCTCCTTGTCCAAAATCTTGCCCTCAAGAATTGTCTATCCACCTTTGGGCTACTAGCGAAAAATCAATATGGTTTTCGCGCCGGGGTTTCATGCGAAGACGCTGTCTCAGATCTGACTGAGCAAATAGTAAAAAACTTAGATGATGGAAATAAATGCCTATGCATATTTTTGGATCTATCTAAATCCTTCGACACAGTCTCTGTCTCTATCCTCCTGGCTAAATTAGAAAAGCTAGGCATACGTGGTGGGGCACATAAAATTTTCGAAGATTACTTAACCAACAGAAAACAAAGGGTTAAAATAGGAAATCACATGAGTAAGGATGGATTTGTCAAGTATCCTTTCCCCTACTCTCTTCCAGGTCTATATTAATGACCTATGCACTAAGGCCATCCCCAACTCAAGCATTTTTACTTATGCAGATGACACAGCAATTCTTGTTTGGGGTTCCGACTGGGGAGCAGTTCAGGAGAGAGCTGAAAGCTCTCTAGCCGTGATTATGAATTGGCTCACAAACAACGCTAAACTTGAGTAAAACTGTCTATGTACCATTCTCTATCAGAAAAATAAACGGTCCACCCCCAATCTTCAATATTAAAGCACACATTTGCCACTCTAACGGGGAGTGTGCATGCCAAGAAATCAAAAGAGCTGAAAGTGTTAGATATCTTGGAGTGCACATGGACTCTGGTCTGAAGTGGAACATCCATATAAATATAGTGACCACACGTTTAAGACGATTAATCCCGATTTTTAAAACCCTAAGAGATTCTGCTTCGCCGAACACGCTGAAATTGGTCTACACAACCCTGTGTGAATCCATAGTTCTTCACTGCATCACAGTTTGGGGAGGAGCTGCTAAAAACCATTTAATCGGCCTGGAGAGGGCTCAAAGAGCTGTCTTAAAAGTCATGACAAGAAGACCTTACAGGTTCCCTACCCATTTACTATACTCCAACTGTAAAGTTCTAACAGTTCAACAGCTCTTTGTGCTAAACTCTACTCTGAGAAAACACCGAAATATACCCCCTCCCAACCCAAACAGACGTAGATTGATGCCAGTGTGTTCTGTGATCCGCCGTAGAACTTCTTTCGCCAGAGAACAATCAGAAAGTACTAGTTGCAAACTTTACAACCATATAAACAAAAAAGTATCTATTGTAGGTCTCAGCCGATATGAACTCAAAGACAAGGTTTCGGGCTGGCTGCATCGGCTAAGCTATGATGAAATCGAAACTTTAATGAAATATCAAGCATAATAACTTTTCCATAAACAACCACACATAACAACACACGCGCGAGCACACACACACACACGCACACGCACACGCACACGCACACGCACACGCACACGCACACGCACACGCACACGCACACGCACACGCACACGCACACGCACACGCACACGCACACGCACACGCACACGCACACGCACACGCACACGCACACGCACACGCACACGCACACGCACACGCACACGCACACGCACACGCACACGCACACGCACACGCACACGCACACGCACACACACACACACACACACACACACACACACACACACACACACACACACACACACACACACACACACACACCATAATTAGTTTGTTTTTATCTTTGTTTGATTGATTTTTATTATATTATATTACTATTACTCATTGATTACCTAAGCCAAGCAGCAGTGATTTATGTTCACTTTAGCATAAAATAATATAACTCTATCTCACCTTACGGCCGATACTATCAACCAAAATACAGGCAACGCCTAGTTTGGTCGATAGCATTCAATACCTTTCGTACTAAATTGAAAATATTCCATCAAGCAATTTTACCTGTAAAGTGAATCTAAACTTTTGAACCAATAAAGATTTGATGAGGACAGGCACAAGACCAGAGAAAGTGACCACACGAGTGGGCGATAATTTTAATAGCGCTTTTAGGTTGAGAAGCTTGGGAGATGGAAAAAGGGATGAATTTGGTCTTGTCTGCGTTGAGAGTTAATAGATTTACCGACATCCAGCCAGTCACCACATTTAGGCTAGTTTGTGCTAGCTGTGTCACATCATTCCATGATCACCCATGGACCAGGAGAACAGTATCATCAGCATACACATAGACTGAGCAGTTTTTAAGGGAAAGAAGACACAGGTTGTTGATGTAAATTAAAAACAAAGTTGCCCTGAGAATGCTGCCTTGTGGTACACCATACTCCACCCCCACCTCATCACTAATAACTTCCCTTATCTTTACGTACTGTGTTCGGTCTGAGAGGTAGTCCTTAAGAAGATCCAGTGCGAGGCCACGGATTCCCACACTATACATTTTGTCTAATAGCATAGGTGCAGACACAGTATCGAATGCCTTGCTCATATCCAAGAAGACACCTAAACACTTCTGTTTACGGTTTAGATGCTGGGTAACTCAATCCGTGAAGGCAATAACTGCATCCTCGGTAGAAATCCCATGACGAAAACCATACTGGTTTTCTGCAATTATTTTATTTACCTCTAAGTACTTGTTTAGGTGGTGGTTGATAACTTTCTCCAGGATTTTAGACATTGTGGGTAAGACTGAGATAGGTCTGTAGTTACCAACACAATCCCTATCCCCCGCTTTATGTATGGGATGAACCACAGCTTTTTTGAAAGCCCTTGTAAATACTCCGGATGCGATAGACAGGTTACAAATATGCGTTATTAGTGGTGTCAAAAAGCGACAAGATACCTTAAGAACCCTACCAGATATACCATCTATGCCAACGGCGCAATCGCTCTGCAGGTTTCGAATGATTGTTTTGATTTCTGCTTCATCTGTTTCAAAGAGGGCAAAAGAGTTAAGGAAACTTTTAGCAGTATTGTACTTGGGGGGATCTACCGGTGGGTTAAGCTTGATGTTTGTAGCTAACTTTTTGCCGACATTCACGAAGTAATCGTTCACTTGGTCTATGGGGCTGTTAGATTGACTGCAAGATTGATTGCATGGATGAAGCAATTCGCGTGGAGGGTGATGAGATTTTTTCCTATTTGTAACCTTATTAATCACCTCCCAAGTAGCCTTTGGGTTATTTTTTGCCATGAGAAATTCTTGTTTTTCATAGCTCCATCTAATTTTACGCAAGAGGGCATTACAGAAGTTGCATATTAGTAAGTCAATTTCATAATGTGATTATCAGGCTGCTGTCTTATTTTTTTATGTAAGTTGTCCCTGTGTCTAATACATCGTAGGAGACCAGGAGTAATCCATGCTTAATTTTTCGTTTCCTTCTCGACACCCTGTATGCACGTATATGCTTGTTTATAATGTTAGTGAGTATAGATGTAAGGATGTCTGTAGCCTCATTAGCACTGTCGGAAAGTAGTACGTTTGAAAAATCGGTTTTTCCGATTTCGTCCTCTATTGACGGGTAGTCGACTTCTGTTCTATAAGCACTTAGTACTTGTTTAGGATTATCTAAAGTGATACTTATTATAACAGGCGTATGGTCAGTTATCTAGGAGTCAATGACCAAGGTTGTTGCCAAATTATTAGTTTTTAGCATCATATGGTCAAAACATTTATGTTTCCGAGTTCGAAAAAGATGTGCAGGGAGTAAACCATGGGAGGCAGTCAAATCCAGGTATTCCAGAGAGTAGTCATCCCCATCCCTGTAACTAATATCAATATTCATGTCACCTGTTAGCAATACTTGAGGATACTTAGCAAATTCCTTGAGAGCTTGGATGCGGTACTCCCCGTACCGCATCCAAGCTCTCAAGGAATTTGTTAATGCGTGAATACGATGGGGATCTATACACGGCCATAATTGCTGCACTATCATTTATTGTGCAGACCAAACAAGATGCCTCCTGGAAAGTTGGTTCAACTACTCTACACTTAAGACCGGATTTGGCGTAGATGACAATGCCATCATTCTGGTTTTTGTTATTGGCTGTTTGAAATGATTAGTAACCCTGCAATATTGTTGCTGTTTTATTGAGCCAACACTCTGTTAGAACAATAACGTCACACTCAACTTGAATCTCCTCGAGGAGTACTGTAAACTCGTGAAAGTTCTTGTTTATACTTCGAATGTTGAAGTGAATGATTTGCATATTGCCATTGTGGGCATCTATTAGTCCCGCACATTCACTGGCTTGTACTTTATATGCTTTGGATACGTGGTAAGAGTCAAGATCGGAAATAATATTAGTAAGTGTATTAGGCATTATGATGTATATGAAACGTCAGTGCACCATTATACCAGAACATTATAGCCTGCCGCAATTGTAGCGTAGTGTTATGGTTCAGGGTTTCTACTTGGAATAACATCATATCACAAGTATTTGCACTGTAAAATACTTGTGAGTACAAAAATATGATTCTTATTATTAAGATGTACACATTATATATGGAGGTTTGCAGTACCGAAACTAATAATTGGGCCAAAAATGTAAGTAGCGCTCGCTGAAAGAAAGAGGTCATAGTATCCATCATAGAGGTGGTTGAAAATGATCTGCAAGTGATTTCTATGCAGTAATACAGAGAAACGAGCTCGGAGTAGGACACCCAGTGCTTGTTTAAATGTAAAATATGTGAAGTGTTGATTTTTGAGACATTAACATTTACAGACATACGTGCTTGTGGTATTAACATAATCTTACAGAAAATATAACTTAAAAATATTATAACTAACAGCAAAAACATGCAATAGTTAAAACGTTGGGACGCACCAGTGCACAGTCACTTCTCCTGTTGAGAGGATAATTTATTTAAGTCACTCTCGCTGTCAATTCGGTGCGATAGGGCTCCTTCCTTGCTACGAAGAAACACCCTACCATGGGAGGTCCAGCAAAAAGCGTATCCATGTGTTTTACTGAACTCACGTGCCAGGAAAATAGTCTACTTGTCTTTTGTGTAAGGCTTTCCCAAACGAAAACTGGCTTAGGTGGACCAGCGAGTTTCAGGTGCGACGTATTCAGTCTAGATTCCTTGTTTGTCGAGTTATGCTTTTTTACTGCTGTTAATATCCTCTCCTTCAGCAAAACAGAAGAAAAATCCATTACAATAGAACCCACCTTTCCCCCACCCATCTTCAAACGAAAGACATCGCGAACTTGAAACTCTTCGATATCTATATTTGTTGATTTTCCGATATTTAGTGCAAGCTGTATTAGATCACTTTTAGACTCGCTATTCAGAAAAAGATATTTCTCACTTCGAAACTAGTATGCTAATAGTACCTCTCAAGATTTTTCACCTTCATTTCGAGAGTTTGAATGTAAGCCAGGTGAGCGCGTCTCTCCGTTTCCATATTTAATTTTGTCAGCCTGTTCTTCATTTCCTCATATTGCTTTGAAATAAAATCCATTGATTGAATAATATCTCTGTTCTGCTTTTGTATATCGTTTACTGTACCTTGCATAGTGGTTTGATTTATTTTGAAGGCTTCGAGAGATGATTTTATTTCTGACATAAAGGTGGAAAGGGTGTGCGTTGTTTTATAGACAATTGTTTAATATAATTTCGTATTACAGAAAATGTTTCGCAAAATTTCGTTTCATAGAATAATCAATAAACAGAATACTTACTTTAAAGAATTTTAAATCATTGAATTTTGTTTCATATAAAGTTAAACATTAGAATAATCATTTCATAGAAAATCAAATCAAATATTTTTAATCATTATATTGTTTATTTTATAGAAAACTTATTACAAAGAATAACATATTATCAAAGTGACAGTTTCCACACGTTTCAATTCATAAAATGCATACCCTCATTTAAATGGGACAATTTTTTTTATAAACTAAACAATAGATGCGTCTACAAGGTCGACGGAGCCCCGCTACGCGGGCTCCTACTTCTGGGTGGTTTATAAAAAAATAACCACGAAGGCCTAATGCGAGAGCTTCGCTACGCTCCGCTCCCGCATTAGCCTTCTAACCTAACCTATCCGAGTCGGGGTAATCTGAGTCGGGGTGTTAACTATATTGTAAATGTTACAGTTAAAAATAAATGTGATTTGGAACATTATAAAAGTGGTTTAATATTCTTTGAAAAATAACTCTACAGTTTGATAAGTTTGTTAAACAAAAAAATGTGATTAAAAATTCGTTCAATTGTGTTTCTGTGAAATATGTTTCATTGTAGTAAATTATTTTTGAAACAATAATATTCGAAATAAAAATATAAGAACCAAATATTATATGAAACATTTTCTGTGAAACGAAATTCTATGAAATTTCTTTCTACGAAATAAGGGGCTCCCAGGTGGAAAGCTCATCATCGTGTGAACGCTTTCGCGGACGGTTTTGGGTGGTAGAAGTCGTAGTCCTACGCTTGGAGCCCTCCTTTTTAGTGTCCGTACAAGTAGCTGAGGTCGGGTCACTATCCGAAATACCCTTATCCGTTGGTGTAGACGGGGGGGTTCTTTTCAATGGCATAATAAATAAATGAAAATTTGTACGTTAAGAATTTACTCACGTACACATTTCTATAGTACCAGGAACACAGCCGATAGAGTAGTAAACAATAACACGATCAGTAGGTAACGCCCTGTGAATCCGTGTACAAGATGTCCGTGTGTAGGATTCGCAGCAATTGAAAGGTCGGTGACCCCGCCCTCTGGGGTGGGCAGGCCGCAGCAGTGGGCGTTGGCGTCGACGTATGTGAACGAAGAGTTGTGTTGGGGAGGTAAAAAGTTTGTACACCTCACACGTTAAGCGCGCCTAGTACCAGAATCGATTTAATGAAAATAATTATATTTTAAAAATTTAAATTTAAATTAACTGTACTATTTTCTTAAAACACCTCTGAATCAGTCAGAGGTCCGGGAGGAAGCTGTATGCAAACTTGTTTGATGGAATGTGCCCAAACCTAAACCTTAGTAATATTTTAACAATATTTCTATTTATTTTGGATCCTAAAAACCATTGTATACGAAGTGGCTCAGGTTGTAAAGCTTTGTACCAGATTCCCTTCTCTTTGGATATTTAATTAAAATGTGTTTTCCAGTTATTGTAATTTATAAGTTTAAATTTAGATAATATTTCCGAATAGTCAGGTAAAATATGTATTTCTGTTCCTTCATTACACCCCAATCTAGCCAATCTGTCCGCCACTTCATTACCATGTTTACCAATGTGCGATGGAATCCACTGCAACTTCAGAACCCTGCCTCGTTCTTGTAAATGTAGCAACTTTTCGATTATTTCCTAGGCTATCGATACACCTCTGTAAGCAGAGGCGTATCGAGCCACGTGTTGCAATGCACTCTTGCTGTCTGAGAATATTACGGTGTTATCCCAGTTCTCCTTTATAACAAACGACAAGGCCTCCGAAATAGCAGCAAGTTCCGCTGACATAATAGAAACATTAGCCCCAATACTAAAGCTTACTCTATGGTCTACTGACATGGCATAAAATGCAGTTCCTAAGGATTGGTTTTGTTTAGACCCATCTGTGAAAATTTTGTGCCAGTCTGAACATTATATTATTATATATATTTTCATTTAGTTCCGATATAATATTATATTTTAGAGCATTACATTCATACTGAGCCTTGCCTTTGGTAACATTTTGCCAGTTTGTTTTAATGATATCCTTAACATCTATATGTGACACCCATTTATTAAGATTGAATATATATAAAGATGACGTAGAGTTCACTTCACAATTTTTGATTTCGTTATATGCAGTCGTCAGTAATGGTTTTTTTTTCTTTGCCCAGTATCTTAAGGAACATAGGGAGTGTTACTTATCTACAAAATCAATGGTTAAGTTGTTACACCAAGATTGACTTTTTAAACAATATTTATACGCCAAGTATTGTCTTCTTAAATAAAGAGGCGGCAGGTTAAGTTCACTCTCCATGACATGGATTGGGGAGCTTCTAATAAATCCACCAATTACTCGAAGGGCTTGATTCTGTATTTTATTCAACTTAGAGATTTGGGTTTTACTACTGTTATCGTACAGGAAGCTAGCATAATCAAACCGATTTCTAATCAATGAAATATAGAGAGTCCTTATGTGCCTATGGTGTAAACCCCATGTCGGTCCTACTAAAACTTTCAAAACATTTAATAATTTAGAGGATTTTTCAACTAATTCTTTTATATGTTTGCTCCACGAGAGACATTGGTCTAACCACACACCTAAATATTTAACACATGGTGTAACAGACAAGGTATGACTATTAACTGACATACTCGGTATCATTCTTCTATGTCCGCGACTAAATATACAGTATTTGGATTTGGTAACTGATAATCGTAATCCTATGTCTTCTAATAGCTTCACCAATGCTAAAAGCGCATTCTCTATGTGTATTTTACAGTAGTTTAAGTCTTTATTACTTATAGGAATTACAAAATCGTCTGCATATTGGGACACTATGACGTTTCTTATTTCGTGACATATCTAGTGTGTTACTATATTAAATAATAGGGGTGATATAGGATCACCTTGAGCTAGACCTTTATTCGTCCATCTAGTCGTTATCAACTGGCCGTCATTATCTTGAATCAGCAAGTGTCTCTCGCTTAGGAAGTTCCAGAAATATGTACATATCTTGACCCCAACGTTAATCTCGTCTAAAGTCCGAACTACAGCATAAATGGAAACATTGTTATAGGCCTTTTCTATGTCCAGAAAGCAAGCTACAGTGAGTATATTTTCGGAGTATCCCACCTGTATCTGTGAGACTAAACGTGATAGACTGTCTATACTAGATTGTGCCTTCCTAAACCCTACGGTATATTTAGAGATGATTTCATTTGTTTCTATATACCACTCTAGTCGCTTACCTATCGTAGCATGATATATTTTAAATATACTTGATAAAAGTGACAACGGACGGAGTTTGGGTTCGACGTTGGGTTCATTAATATTAGCTTTTTGTATAGCTATAAGCCTAATATCCCTCCATTGGGACAGAATACACCCAAAATTATAAATTATATTATAAAGTTTAAATAGGTACTTTAGCTTCGTTAGGTAAATGGTAGCTAATAATAGAATATGATACACAATCGTCTCCAAGGGTAGTATCTTTGGATTTTATGCAACAATTGAGTTCTTGTAACGTGAATTCTGATTCCAGCAATGGGTTTGATGACGTTATAGTCGGAGCTTGGTATAAGACTGAATCTGGAGTTAAAGTGTGTAATAATTCAATTTGTTTATCTACTGGTATATAGCTTTTAGATTTTCTATATCCTTTAATCCATCTCATCCTATTCCATAATACCGAAACTGAAGTGCCTTTATCAACAGAGTTACAAAAACTTTGCCAACTTGCACTGCGAGCTGATGCTATTGTTCTGGCACAATCTTTAGCTTGTCTTTCATATAAGATTAAGTTATCAGGGGTAGGGTTCCTTCTAAAATGTCTTAACGCAGCTCTGCGCCGCGCTACAGCGAGAGACAGATCGGGATTCCAGTGGCTTTGGTTTGAATTTACAGGCGGGGTTTGTACTTACTTTAGTTATAGGTATGCTAAGGTTTGCTGCTATATTAACTTCTCTCATGAAAAAATCATACTCTTTTTGTATGTTATGTGGACTAATATTCCTAACTAACACATTATCTGTAAAAGTTATTTTAAGGCTATTACTATATTTATTTCAATCTGCTAATTTTAAATTTCTTTTTTTGATACTATGTGTAATGCTCTAATAGTTCATAGAAAGCTTAATCATTAGATGGTCACTGCCCAGATTTTCTTGAAGAGTTCTCCAGGAGAAATGGGTGCTTATGTCCGCAGAGACAAACGAAATATCTGGAGAAGTTTGTCTTAAAATACCATCGACTAACTTAACTCGAGTGGGAGCTCCATTATTTAGAGACATAAGACCGTTTTCTAAAGAGACATCAAAGAGCTGTGTACCACTCCTATCTGTTTTATATGACCAATTTGTATGGTGGCAGTTGAAGTCACCGGCAACCAAAGATTTACATTTAAATTTTTCAAATATTTCTTCCCAATCAGTAGTCTGTGTATATATAGAGGAAGGACAATACACTGAAACAATGTTTTCCAAGTTGCTGCAGTTCTGCAACTTTACCTGTATTATTTCTATACCGGCATTACTTATATCTAATGGGCACATAAAGGCTTGGATTGATTTATGCACCATGATAGCTACCCTACCATAACCATTCTCTGTATCCCGCCTAAACACATTATATGAATTGATAATTAGTGCCTGTTCTCTGTCCAACCAAGTTTCACTAACAATTGCAATGTGAATGTTTTCAATATTTAGTATGTTTGAATCTTACTAACTTAGGCTTAATACTTTGTGATTTTCACTGTAAGATATTCACAGACCTACTATCCATTAAATAATGATAATAAATTTGTAACATTTTTCTATTCATGAAAAAATTACATATATTATGATTTTTTTATCTCCTCATGAGACGGGACAGTCTATATTGGGATATACGCCTGTCCTAAGTATTTAGAATATGTCTATTAATATTACTATTTCATTTCATTCATTTAGGAGCACAGAGACACAAAAAGGTCGGACTGCGTTGCAACCATATGGCGGTAATGTCTTGTGTTGGTTCATAGTGCAAAAAAATAGCCAACGACTTTAAAACTATTTTAAGAACAAAAGAAATGGAAAAGAAAAAGGTTCTTTAGGACAAAGCAAAGATTTTGGGTGCAGGCACGATACTTTATTGTAAGCACATGGTATTTAAAATATTCAGATGTTATAATATTTCTAAAATTATCTTGCTTGAACGAATGCAAGTATGAAACGATGATATTCATATTGTTGGAATATATTATTTATGATGACTAAGTAGGTGGACTTAATGTAAATGCCATAATTAAGGCACCATATAATTGTAGATTTATGCGAGTTTGATCCATGGATATAAATGGCCAAAATGCAATTAAAAGAATACATAAAATAGAATTCTATCAAAAAAATTTAATAATAATCAGAGCTCCGCCGAGATTAGCGCATAGTACTATAATATTTATGTAATTATATCATTAAAATGCATGACCAGCTGGTTAAATTGGTTGAATTGAGTAATACTGTTGATATATTATTGATATTATTATACGGTATCAATTTGCATGGTTTGATATTCTGTAGAAGGAAATTAATTACATTGCACGAAGGCATGTTATCATTTAAATATAGTTATAAGCTGCAAGATAACAAATACATTGTCCATTAAATTGCACACAAAGGATAGCGAGCTCCCGGCGCAGACGCTTACCTGAAAAGGGCACGCGGCGAGGGACGCTCAGACCCTGCGTCTTTGATAAAAAGTGATTCCTAACGTTTCGTGAGGGCAGTTGGGTTCTGACATCGCTTCGATACGCTGGTTACTAACATTCACACGTTTTGGACGCTGCCGTTTTAAGCAAGTGCAAATATTGTGGATGTGATAAGACAGTGTTTTGAGTCGTGTTTTGAAAACAACGCGCTTCTGAATTGATATTTGGAAGTTCCTTATTAATTATATTAACCTATTATCATTGTCCAAAACATCCAGATTCGCTACTTTGTTAAGTACTGGTAGGTCAATTATTGTTTAAATCTGGAAGTTGAGACTGGCTTCTGGGGGCGAATCGAATACCTTCATCCCAATCATCTAGAATTCCGTGATCTAGTTGTAGGAAAGTCTAAAAACTAGAGCACTCCCTATTCCACGTAGCTAGTTTCAAGTTTGTTTTCCTTTACACAATTCGCAATACACACACATTTAAAATCATACACATCCATGTTCATCTTGGTACGAGCTCATGGTCTGCAGGTTACACTAGGTTTCTAGCTAGAATGCAGGTATAGACGTTCTATTGCGATAGAACCTAGGAATTCTTACGACAATTATAGTGGTAATTTAAACATTACGTTTGGTGAAAAGTTAATATGTGCGTTTATTTTGTGTTAATATAATAATTGAAATTGGGGTAATTATACGTTATAATAACGTATTATATTTTGTCATAAATAAATAAGCAGATTATTGTGCTTTTACAGTCGGGTTTTATTCAAAATAATAGTGACAAGTGTAAACTATAATTATAATTTGATTGAAGTTAGTATATTAACTATATACCTAAATCATATACATTGATTAACTCTACTTTACTTCACAAAGTCAGTAAATTGAATAAAAAAAAGGCTTTATTTACTGAGATCATTAAATTCAGCATACAGTTGCTAATGAGAGACTAATTGACATCTCCGACATATACTAGATCTCATTCATTACATCAAATCATAGTCAAAGCTGTACTCATTGAGACATCTGTAGTTAAATTCACCTAGCTCCTGAGTTACTTGGATTCAGTATTTGAGCTCGAGTTTGTAATGTGTAGTGACGCTAGTCCTTCTGCTGAAGCCTATCTGAGAAATTAAATATCCCATTATTAACTGACAGCCAACCATTGCTGTGAAAGTATACGATACTGTTGTTGGAATAATAAGACTCATAATCATTATCATTTTACCTTCATAGTTGCTTCAGTTGAATCATTAATGTCACGAGGTCTAAGGGTCTATCATTTTGTACTGGAGCTGAACGCTAACACTGAAACCTACAGTACACAATGAAGTTAGCGGAGGTGTTACAAACAAAATTAAATTCATTGTGACGAGTTGAAGGAGAGCTTGATCTGTTGATCAGAGCTATCGATTCTTCGGAATTGATCTAAATCTCGCTTTTCGGAGCTTGAGATAATATTGCATTGCAATACACAACAAAAAAATATATAATTAATCCGGATCACATATTATAAATCATATATGATATCTACGACAATTAAAGGCCTATAAAAATATAAATACAGCTGAAAAAGACGCCCAAAGAGGCCACACACAAATCAAACTATCACAGACCTATATTTTGAATTTATTACTAATTCATTTGATTCCAAATAAATCCACAGTCTTGTCATCATAATATATATTCCGTACATACAGTAAAGTTAAATATACCACAGAGGTGGCAAACAAGCACACAGCTCAACTGATCTGTGAAACTATACAGGGTGTATTTTTGAAACGGGGCAGTAAGGGCAAGTACCTTAACCGTTGCAGTTACAGCAAAACGTTCTTAAAAGACCTTCCCTAACTTTTTGGGACATTTTGAACTGCATTCACAGATTTTGTAAAAAACTTACAGTTAGCAAAAAAAAAATGCAAAAAGTTCAAAATTTTTTTTTTATGCCAATCGATTCTATTTCATGTGGGGATCAAAAAACTCTATGGGAACATTTTAGCTTTCAGTACTAGAAAAGACAGAAATCGCCAAAGACCTTTCCCATACATTTCGTACGGAAATATGATAAATCAACTCGAAACTCATAGGTCAGGTAAAATTTTGAACTTTTGTAAATAAAAAAAATCATTTAAACATTTAAGAAATTGGTTTATGAAATAAATTGCTCAAAATGATTTCCATTTTCACGAATACATAAGTCTATCCTTTTTTGCACTGAACGAATGGCGGCTAATAATGTTCTGGGATGAATATTACGTAAAATGGTCATTAATGCATCCTTGAGCTCTTGAACACTGGCGTACGTCGTCTTATACACCTCGTTTTTCACGAAGCCCCATAAAAAAAAATCAAGTGGTGGTAGATCGGGGCTACGAGGTGGCCACTGTGTTGGACCATGTGTACCTATCCACTGTGTACCGAATAGGCGGCTCAAATTGGAACGTGAAAGGTGACTGTTATGTGGCGGAGCACCATCTTGTTGAAAATGAACGTTTCGCAATTCCGACAGGGGCCATTCGTCCATCTCGTTTTCAAGATGGTGTAAAATGACTTCATTATACATGGCAGAATTCAGTTTCCCTTCATAAAATTCCACCATTATGACTCGATTGGACATTATACCACACCAACAGTTGAATGTGAAGCGAACCTGATTATGACTTGCCGTAACTCTTAGTGGATTTTCTTTGGACCAATAGTGGTGATTTTTTCTGTTGTACATACCGTTATTGGAAAAATTCGTTTCGTCTGACCACAGTATGTAATTTAAAAATTCATGATCTCTGCTTATTTTTCCTCTTAGCCATCTGCAAAAAGTAAGCCTTCGAACATCATCACCCGGATGTAACACTTGAACTATGCGCCCATATCGATAGCACTTGTAGCCGTATTTCTTCCATATCTTTATCACAAGGGAGTGGGATACACCTACTTCAAGGGCGACTTGCCTGGACGATACCTCTGGATATGCTTCGACATAAGTTAGAACCGCAATCTCCGTGTCCATGTCCACACGAGGCTGCCGCTTTCTTTTGAAAGAACCCTGCAATTCCAGGTTTTTCAAAAGATTTGTAATAACCTTTCTTGTTGGCACATGCCGCAACGGATACTTATTGCGGTACCACACTAATGCAGCTCCCGCATTTCGATTATTGACAAAATACGCTTCTAATAAGTCAATTTTTTCACGATTAGAAGACATTTTAGCGAAAATCCTTAATTAATAACTCATACGAAGTTTCTCAGCTGAAACTAAGCATAACACACAGATTTTCGAATCAAATTCGAAATTTGAGGGTAAAAATTATTTTTATTTACTTTACAGTCAATTCTACCCACTTCCTGGCCATAACAAAAAGTTAGACCATCGTAGAAATTTGTTTCTGTTGCCGAAATGTTTGGGAAACGTTTTTGGCGATTTCTGTCTTTCCTAGTACTGAAAGCTAAAATGGTCCCATAGAGTTTTTTGATCCCCACATGAAATAGAATCGATTGGCATAAAAAAAAAATTTTGAACTTTTTGCATTTTTTTTTGCTAACTGTAAGTTTTTTACAAAATCTGTGAATGCAGTTCAAAATGTCCCAAAAAGTTAGGGAAGGTCTTTTAAGAACGTTTTGCTGTAACTGCAACGGTTAAGGTACTTGCCCTTACTGCCCCGTTTCAAAAATACACCCTGTATAATATACTCCATACATACATTTAAAGTTAAAAGTTGGGATAGAGCGTCACACTTTATATACCACTAAGGTGGCGAACTATCGATTTAAATAGACGCTCTTAGCATTTGTTATACGAATATATACATACGGTCAGAAGTCAATATTGAATGTAAATAGATTAGTGTAGTAGGTTTCGACGATAGCAATCTAGACGATCACAGCCACATGTAGCGTAAGGCCGTAGGCCCTAAGTTCCGTTACACTCAAAGCTTTTTATTACACATTGAGTAATTTTCTCTTCTAAAGAGAGGTTGGACAACATAATACTCTTCAATTTTAAATATATTTTTGTAAATTCAAACTTATACTTATCTACTTGTCTAGTACTCTCTGTTTCTTTTTCAATGTTACTTGCTGAGTCCTCATTTGATGTCATTGACTGATCTTCCGGCAAACTTTTCTTTTTTCTTCTTTTCCTGTACTTTTTCTTTGACGAAGATGCTATATTTCTGTAATTTTCTTCTTGGACCCCATCCATGGGATACCCTGGTATAGTCTGTTTTGGGTGATTGTTTGCCACCACATTACTGTATGTTTTATCATTGTTTTCTGTCAGCATACACGCTTTCTGATTCGCAGGTTGGTTATATTGTATAAGTGCTTATACTGTTGATTGATGGCACTTGGTGGAACTTGCTACACATCTTTAATGAAAACACTTGTACTATTCCACATTGTTTATTGAATTCCTGACCGGTTTCGCCTTAAAGTCTAAGATCCCAAGCGGTGCGATCGCACCGCGAGTCTATTGTTTACCTATTGTGTCTATTATTTACTCACTTGACAGGTTAAGGCATTATCAAAGGTTGATACATGTTTTTGGGTATCAGATGTCAATTAGAGTAATATATTGACTGTGTGACAGGTCAGGAATTCAATAAACAATGTGGAATAGTACAAGTGTATTCATTAAAGATATTGTATAAGATTATTCTTTTCTTGACATTTGCTCTCCTGTCTATTTGAAATGATTGTATGTGAAGCCTTTTGATATGTAATATTTTCCTTCGACATAATCTGGCGTATATTTTTTTCCCTTAAATATATCGGGCACTGCTTACCTAAGACCAAGTGAGGGCGTTTACAGTTTAAGGAACGAATGTTTTTAAGATCACAGTTATCGTGGGAACCACCACATTTCGGGCATACTTTTTTTTTAGTAGGACAGTATTTAAGAATATGGCCAAATTTCCAGTATCCTATACATTACGTTACCGGAAACACAAAAGGCTCGACTTTGAACCGGCATCCATAAGCAAATACATGTTGTGGCAATGTCACACCTTCAAAACAAATTCTGATCGTCTCACTGTCAACCCAGTTCTCACTCAGACTAATTTTTTTCAATCTTCTCACTGATAATATTTTTGTACTCGCTTCTAGAACAGTCTTAATAGCAGTTTCCGTTAGATCCATGTCGACACCTCTAATAATTCCAAATGACATTGTTGATTCGTATGTCTTTGAACGTTTATAGCCTAATCCAGCAAATTTATTGCATTTTAATAACGATTCAGCATCTTCCTTAGATACAAACCGAATAAGTACTTTATATGGGCTTTTATATTTTATTCCAATGATGTTTTTCATATTTTCATCTCTCATTAATCTCGCTAACGCCATCTGCTTAGGTAATTCTTCTGTACTTGACACACACACTTCATTGTATTTCTCATAGTTATTTTGTATGTCTTCTACCCTCATATTCTCGTAATTTTTTGTTGTTTTCTCAGGCTGTTTTCAACGTCCATTGAGTTACTCCTAAGAAGACGTTTATGTCCTCTCCTCGTGACAGTTATAAATCCGTCTTCACATAAATCTTCTTCTCTTTCCTTCCTCTTATCGGGTTTGTCCTCGAATCCATATTACCGTCAGGCACCTCCTTTATTGCATTCAACGTTTGTTCACATTGCATGAGAATTATTGAGGAGTCACTCTTATTACTCTTATCACTACTACATTCTAAATTATCGTCCTCATCACTTTCACCCATTATATTTTATTTATGTCCTGTTGCGGGTAGTTGTTTAAACAAGACGTTCCACGAAATTGTTGCTACAAAACGTATGCACACGACTACCGCCCGCTCGAGGCAGACTTTACCTTTTTGAACTCTGCCACGTTCATGGTGGCGCCAGTATGCTGGACACATGCCTCCTCATCTTCTATTTCGTAGTCACTGTCCGGAGATGCGTTGCTAGTCATCATGGGCTTCTGACTGTATAACGGCTCGTGGGCTCGCTTGCGTACTTGGCGTTGATAGCTCGCATATGCAAGTAGAGTTCATTGCGCTCATCTAAAAGAATAACAATAATATAGCAGCTGGGCAATACAGCAGCCAATCTTGTATATCCTGACGAGTGAACTGCGCCACTGTTACCAAAGATATACAGGGTTCCTAAAACTAGAACTACCTAGATGGCATCGAACTCAGTACACTTGTGATAAAGAGTCGAATATTTTCCACGCCCTGAGTATTTGAAGTTCAGTATTATTTTCTAGAGGCTTTGTTGCTCCTTCTTTGCTCAAAATTGTGTTTACAAATGACGCTGTTTTGCTGTTTTATCCACAGGCATTACTCGTGTTTATGTTTACGAATGGCTACTACCCTTTAAATAAAACCAGTTTAGTATGGATGTTTCTTTTGTGGCGTGATATATTCGGAGTTCTAAGTACCGGGCTGCTATAGCTTTAATAAGTAGGATATGGTGATCCCAATAAGTGGCTGTCTATCAAAATGTTCGGACATGAATATGTTTTGGCACCCCTTTAGAGTAGCAAGTATTAGTCGTGGCATTATATTCTTTTCAGCAAAAAATTGAATTCCCATGTGTAAATGTCGCCTTAAAATTTTCTCAGCCAAAGTACAAACTTTTATAACTTCATGAGACGGATAAATAAGCCCCCCCTTATCTCTACTTAATATAAGTCCTACATATTTGATACTGACAAGTGCCAGCAGGCAATCTTCGCACTTCAAAGACTTTTTAATTTTTTTTACTACAAAGTCAGCAATATATGGAATAATTTCATCTGTAAACATGGTCAATTTACCTGGATCAGCTATGTAATCATGATCATCGTTAATATTACGGTTTGAATTTTGTAGATTTTGATCATCATCATCCATATCCATAATATGGTTAGCATACTTATTAATCTTAGCTTCATACCTAACTTCACTATGAGTCACTATGAGTCATCTATAAAATAATCAAGTTTATGACAAAAATAAGTGTATAAGTGTGCATATCCGCTGGTTCTGTGTTATCTCCAAAATATCTACGCAGATTAAGGCAGCAGTGACATAGCAGTATTTCCTTATCAATATGGATCACATGAAGCAGTCTATGATTGATATGCAAGTTAACTTCGTGGAGCGAATGGCTAGCTTCGAGGCGAAGCTTCAAAGGAGAGCCCCGGGTACATCCAACTTGACCAATTTGGCAGAGGAGTTTGGTACCTTCAAGGTGTTTATGCTGGAAAGTCTGAAGGCTGTTCAGCATCAGATAGCTTATTTGGCTCGGGAGGTGGACAGCATAGAGACACGTAGTCGCCGCAAGATCCTGCTTCTTCATGGCGTTGCTGAGCAGAAGGATGAGCAGACTGTGCAGGTGGTGGCAAGCACTATCAAACGGGACCTCAAGGTGGAAACTTTCACAACCGGAGACATCAATATGTGTCAAAGAATGGGCCAATCAGCACCTGGAGGCAAGCCCAGGCCCATACTGGTAAAGTTTCAGTCGTTGCTAGTGAGAGATAATATCTGGATGTCGAAGAAGAAATTGAAGGGCACAGGTGTGACTCTCTCTGAGTTCTTGACTCGCACGCGACACACAGCATTCATGGCGGCGCGCGAGAAGTACGGGGTCACAAACTGCTGGTCCAGAGAGGGCTCGGTTTATGTCCTGAGTGCCAATGGTAACAGACACCGCATAGCATCTGTCGCTGACCTGAATAATATCCCCGACAATATAAAGCCGGCCCCCAAGACAAGAAGAGCTGCTGCTTTAGCTAAAAAATAATAGTGTTGCTCCGAACATTGTCCAGGTACATATTGTTTGTATTATTGTAGGCCATTGATAGCATAATCTTGTACCCACTTTTCTGGTAAGTTTAAGAATTAATTTATTCCTCACTATGTTAACTTTTTTCTATCTCCTTCACTACCTTCTTCAACTATAAAACATAACTGTAAAATTGTGATAATTTGTGAAAAATTTTAAGGTTACCGTAAAATAAAATCATTGTAATGCAAAACTTTCAAACGCTTTCAAGTCAACTCACTTCACTCTTCTAAACGTCAAATTCACGCGTTTCGTTTCATCATATTCTGTCTTATTCTGTGCTCCAAAATTGACATTGGACAAGAGGCTTTTAGGCCAACATTTAAACCTGGACAATATCATTTTAAACTTGTTTCATACGTTGTATCAATTGTAATTCGGCTCTATTATTTTAATTATCTGTGTGGTATTTTATTTTATTTTACGTGTATATTGTGTCTATTATAACATGCAACTGGCCGGTGGACTAATACATTTGAGTGAATTTGAGTGTCATATTTATATTATTTCTGTGCGTCCTGTGAAAACTGGTACATCTTGAAAATGTCAACTTTACAGTTACAGTAGACTTAAAGCTCAACTTAAATTAGTGTAATATGATACAAGAAACAGTCTAAAGACACAGGCATAAAAATAAAGCAATAAAAAGCAAATAAAAATGCATTATCATTTTAATTTTTTTAAGGGTATTATTGAGTAACGTTTAGTTCGAAAGTTGAATTATTTTAATTTTGTTAAAAAGGAAAAAAAGCATCAATGACATAAGTCAACAATACAACAGACGAAAAATAGTTTCTAATACATACTCAAAAGAACTAAACAAAAATCAAAATCTCGGTATTCTTTGTGTAAAAAAAAATAATAAACATACCTGATCTTAAACTTTCATATCTAGTTCAATTTTCAATTCGATTCGACGAAATATTCGAACTTCAAGAATGAATCAAAACTATCACATAATAAAATAACGTTTATTAAAAGACATAAAATGTTATTCAACTTCCATATCAAATTAAACATAATGCAAGGTGCTCCTTGCGTTTCTCCGCATCAATGTCGCTGTGGAGAAGAAGTTAGTAGCCTTGGACACCATGGTCTCTCATGCAGTAGGAGCGCGGGACGGCTTTCACGGCACGCGTACATCAATGACATAATCCGTCGGGCTCTTGTCACCGCCGGGGTCCCAGCCGTTTTAGAACCTGCTGGTCTGGTGCGCGATGATGGCAAGAAGCCGGATGGAATGTCCTTGGTGCCTTGGAAGATGGGAAGGCATTTGGTGTGGGATGCAACATGTGCTGACACCCTTGCGAGAGGGCTGGTTTATTCCTTGCGCAAAGGATCAGTATTGCCATTCAACGTGGCAATGCCGCCAGCCTTCTGGCCACCCTGCCAGTTCATCGATGGAGAGGAATTCTTTGACGCCTGAACCTGCTGGTTTGCATATATTATGTACTTATTGTTTTTATATTTTTTAAATAATTCTAATGTACATATTGTAAATAAAAACCAATTATGAATTGCCATTCAAATAACATGTAGAACTAAATAAATCAACAACTTCTAAACTATTAAATATTTTTTCTAATATAATTAAATATTTTTCAGTCTTCATCACTAGAGATAAAATGATGATCAATATTTCTTATATTAGCCTTAGTTTTTAAATTTTTATAATAATCATGATAACTATTATCAATGTATGGCAATAATGAAATTAAATCATTATTAGGGTTCCGTAGCCAAATGGCAAAAAATGGAACCATTATAGATTCATCATGTCTGTCTGTCTGTCCGTCCGTATGTCACAGCCACTTATTTTGGTAAGTGTATTCTGTGAACCGCATTAAGATTTTCACACAAAAATAGAAAAAAAAAACAACAAATTTTGGGGGTTCCCCATACTTAGAACTGAATAGTTTGCGCGAGAGACTTCCAAAGTGGTAAAATGTGTGTAACTTAACATGTCTAACATGCGTTTTGCACGGCAAGGACGACGCTGCAGAATGATATTTTACATTATAGACCATAATAGAATATAAATAACAAAGTAAAATAATAACAGTATCATAAACTAGTATTCATTACTTACAGATAGTGCAATCCACGAAGACGCGTTGCTCCAATTTTCGGTTGAGGGTATCGCGGGATACAGTTCGTTTGACACTATATAGCGTCATTCGCCAACTGTCAGCGGTTTGTGTGCGCGTGCACTCTTAAATAAAATTTAGTGTAGGTGTACTGGTAACACTCGGAAGCATACGCACATATTATAAGTAGTTAGGAGCAATACTGGGGCGCATCTACGTGAATTGCACTGTTTTTACTTTTAAGCTATAATAAATAGATTTCGTGTATTTTGATATAGCTGGAGTAAATTATTTTGTGTAAATGGTTATTAGTTCTTGTTATTATGAATATACGAAAAATAAAATAGAATTAGTGTAAAATGATACATCTAATACGTACATTGTGCGCCATGTTGGATTGCTCAGACAGCGCGGGCGAGCACCTTGTCCAGTAGTATTTACGGCACTGACACCGCGCGGGCGGCGGTAGTCTCGCAGTACCGCCCCCGGCACCCCGCGCACCGCTCGCGTTCGCAAAATGTATTACTTTGCACATATTTTGGATCAAAACCGTTTTAATTTTCGCGTGATTATTGATATAACTTTAGTTGAATTACTTAATACAAAAAATATTACTTTCCTTTTTTTTTTTTTTTTTTTTTTTTACGTGCGGGAAATCCCCACGGATACCCGCCCCTCCGGAGCCGGAGGGGTGGGTTATGTCGGACTCGAACCGACTAAACCGCACGCCGTCTGTGGGTCGTGGTGCTAGGCCGAAGGTGAGGTTGTCTTGCGACATATCCCTCGCACCCCGGCTGACCCAGGGCCATCCCTTTCGGTCTGGCCCTCCTCGGGAGGTGGGGACCACGCCTTCCCCGACTCAACCCCGGTGTGGGGAGGCGCGCATCGTCCTACGATGCGCGCCGCCGCCGTGGCCTGCTTCTGCTAGGGTGACGGGTGGCTCCACCCGTCACCCTCAGGCCCGCGCTCATGGGGGGCGGAGGTCTGTAAGCGCCCTCCGACGCCCGAGCCGCCTTCGGGCGCGAGCAGCGATGTCAGCGAGTCTTTCTCGCTCACCGCGCCGCGCCCGCTCTGCTGTCTCCTTCGCGAGCATGACCTGCTCGCAGAAAGAGGCGCTGGCCGCCCACGCATCCGCGCAGCGGACCATCGCCGCGAGCAGGGTGGAGAGCGTGAGCACTCTCACCCCCAGGGCCTGCACAAGCTCCCGCCTCGGCGTCTCAAACGCCGGACACTCGGTGAGCGTGTGCAGCCCCGAGTCCACGCTCGCGTCGCAGTGATGGCACTCGGGCGTTGGCTCAATACCCATCAGATGCAGATACCGCCCGAAGTAACCGTGCCCGGTTATCATCTGCGTCTGACGGTACGAGAGGCTCCCGTGTGGCCTCTCTAGCCACTCCCCCATGATGGGCCTTACCGCCGCAATGACGGCGTGCCCTGCGCGTGGTTGCCCAAGTCGTCGCTCCCACCCGGCCACCATGACCTGGTGGAGCCGGGATTTCTCGGCCCGAATGTCCTCGGGCTCGGGATCGAATCCCCGCTCCCGCGCCTCCTTTCGGAACTGGTATAGTGCCGAAAGGGCCCTCGCTTCCAGGATCCACGGTGGCGATCCGGCCAGGAGACTCGCCGCTTCGAAGGATATCGTGCGGTATCCCCTGATGGCCCTGGAGGCCATCGTCCTCTGCGCCGTACAGCAGAGGCAGGAATCTGGCCCCCAGGGTGTCCGCCCACACGGGGCACCCATATAGGGCCATGGACCGCACGACACCCGCGTAGAGTCTCCTGCAGGAGGCCCCTGGGCCCTTCAAGTTGGGCAACAGCCGACTCAGGGCATTCGCCGTGGTGACCAACTTGGGGCGCAGGCTTCGGAGATGTTGTCCGAAGTCCCATCGACCGTCAAGCACGAGCCCCAGGTATTTCAGCTGGGGCTTGATGTCGATGGGAGTGCCTCCCACTGTAAGGCTGGCTCCCGGGCCTGGCCTGCGCCGAGGACCATGAAAGAACATGGCCTCGGACTTGTGCAGAGCCACCTCGAGACCCAGCCGCCGGATCCGTTCGACGACTTGACCAACCGCGGTCGTGGCCCTCAGGGTCGCCTCGCGGTGCGTAGCCCCGCTCACCGTCACCAGCGTGTCGTCCGCATAACACGTGACGGTGGCGCCGTACGCGAAGTCACCGCGAAGCACCCAGTCGTAACCGATGTTCCACAGTAACGGCCCCAGGACCGATCCCTGTGGGACACCGCACGACATCTCACGCCTACCGACTCCGGTCGAACTCGGGTAGACGACGGCTCTCTCCGTTAGGTAAGCCCCGACTATGCGGCGGAGGTAGAGAGGCACACCGTGGTACACGAGTGCCTCCCTGATGCAACTCCAGGGCAAGGTGTTGAAGGCGTTGGAGATGTCCAAGGACACCGCCAACATCACCTCGCCCCGGGCGACCGCATCCTCCGCCAGAGTCCTCACACGCATGATGGCATCCACAGTGGAACGCCACCGGCGGAACCCAAACTGGGTATTCGCCAGGTCCGGCCCCACTCTAGAGAGATGCTCGACGAGGCGCTTGGCAATTACTCTTTCAAAGAGTTTGCCCACCTCGTCGAGCAGCACTATGGGCCGGTACCCGGACGGCTCGTCCGCCGGGCGTCCCTTCTTGCGGATGAGGACCAGCTTCCCCGTCTTCCACATCTTCGGAAACTGGCCCCGCTCCAAACATGCGCTGAGGAACCCTCTCAGTCGGGGTTCGAGACCGTCTTCCCCTAGAGCTAGGACCCACGCGCGGCCTGGAATGCCGTCGGGTCCCGGGGCGGTGTTCTTCTTGGCCCTCAGCCTTCGCACCGCCAGCTCTAGTTCTACCCAAGTGACCTCGGGCACGTCGTCGTCAATCACCGCACTGGGCGCCGTAGGCGACCGAGGCGGCGGAGCCATCTGCGGCGGAACATGTTCCGCTCGCGCCGGGAACAGGGAGTCGACCACTCCTCCGAGCAGAGCCGGTTCGAGCACCTGGGTCAGCGGAGGGGCCCCGGGGGCGCAGCTTTTCTCTTACCATAAGGTAAGGCCGCCCCCATGGGTCCCGCTCCAGCGTCTCCAGGAGCTCCCGGTAGCAAGCGGCCTTAGACCGCTTGATCTCCGCTCGGAGGGCATTCCGGGCCTCCCTGTATCCCTCGTGAAGCTCCGCCAGTCGGGGCTCCGAATCTGCGGTACGGCTACGCCTCCTACGGAGTCGAGCCCACCGGCGGTGCGTGATCACGCAGGCTTGACGCAGCCTCGCGATCTCCGCATTCCACCAGTAGACCCGACGCCTCGGATTATAGGCTGGAGCCCTAGGCATACCCGCATCGCAGACCCGTGTCATGGCCTCCCGGAACCAGGCCGCTTCATCGTCTATGTCGACAGGCCTGTCCGGCACAATGGCTCAGGCCTGTACGATGGCGGCCTCCAGGAGGTCCTCCCGATTCAGTCGCCCCAACACCCAGCGCGGCTCGCGTTGGGCCGATATGACCGGCGCATCACCCGCAGGAGGGGAGACATCGAACCGAACGTATCGGTGATCCGATAGTGTCTCCACCTCCACGGCGACACGCCAGTCCCGCACGCGGAGTGACAGGGAAGCGCTCGCGAACGAAAGGTCTATGATCGACCTGCGCTCCCCCGGATATTACTTTCCTATGTATGTGAGCAATAATACAACTTTAGTTGTATCAATGCAGTGTACAAATTTACTTTGTGTCAATTGATATAACTAAACATGTATCAGATGACACCTTATTCGAAGGTAATAAATATATGTGAATAATAATATGACTAGAGATACATCTTTACACACAAATATTTATCTCATAACTTAAATATTATGAACGATACATGTCAACATGTATTTATTTACACAAACATAATTTATTAAATCGCGCCATTTCGTCTTAGATGTACCACACGATCTCAGAAACTAATAGACGTATCAAAATGTTGATTAGATTAGGAAAAAGTATTTTTTTCTGATTAAGGTACTAAAATAATATCAAATTCGATATAAGATGACTTGTATCACTTTTCACAGGACACACAGATTTTATTCATTAATTAATCTAATTTACAACTATATAAAATATATTTTATTTATTTATTAGAATTATAAGTATATATTTATATATATATGTCTGATTTGTCCTGTAGTGATAATGAAAGTTTTTACACAGCAGACAGTCTTGATGATAGCTTTTCTAGTTCACCAACACTGGAATGTACCCTTCGGTCTCTGTTTACCGATGTGCCGAGGAATTTCAATGTAGTCCATATAAACGCCCAGAGTATTCCAGCCCATTTACCAGATATGCTGGCAACCTTTAATTGCCAAAACATCCATGCAATCCTAATTACAGAGTCGTGGCTCAAGCCATGTCTGCCTACAATTTCTTACACTCTTCCAGGATACAATCTAACTAGAAATGATCGCGCGATTGGTCGTGGTGGGGGTGTAGCTATATATCTGCGCTCTTATATTCCATACTCAATAGTGAATATGTCTGCACAACACCACCGGCAAACGCTGGCGAGCATCTTTTCTTGGAAGTAGAACTTTATCACACTAAGATTCTTTTTGGCGTGTACTATTCTCTTTCTTTAAACGTTGACTACTTCTCTTCTTTTGAACTTCTTCTAGAAAATCTGACTCTAACTTATACACATACTATTATAATGGGTGATTTAGGTGTTCGTGCCTTCGCTTGACCCATAGTGAGATTAACCCTTGAGTTTTACCCGCTTGCAGTGTGGATTTACCCTCAATATGTCCAATAGTTACGCAACTGAGGGTACACGCACATATCGTACGCAGTGTCTCAGCCGGCGGCCATCTTAATCGTCAGTACGTCTTGAGTTTTCACCGCGAGCAGTGTGTGATGTACAAAATAAATTTAAAATAAAATTAGTTTAATCGAAGAAGACTCGGATGAAGTAAGTACGCTTAAATAATTACTTTACAAAAAATATTTGTGTATTTTAGATAACTATACAAGCGTTGGCCTGCTCCCAGGACAGATATTCGCTAAAATTTTTGGGAAAGCCCCAAAAGCTGAGAATTCTTGTTTAATCACAAGAAATCTCTCGTTTTCTCATGCTTCATGACTACGGCAAAGAAAAAATATGCTTACAATCATAGTGCAAGCATACATGACTGTGCACTGTAGCAGCCGGGCTGCTAACAGCCGCGCGCTAGACAGCTAACCGCCGTGCGCTGGACAGCTAACAGCCGTGCGCTAGGCAGCTAACAGGTGAGCCGCGTAGCCACCTTGCACAGTACATAACAGTCGTCCCTACACTGTTAAAATCCGCACTAAGCGGTAATCGTTGGCGCTGAGCGTTCAATGTCAATAACCGTATTGGTCTCATCCGAAACTTGGAGAGAACAACGGTGGGCAACCTGGCCGAGTGGGATATTACCCAGACAATTGGAGGTCTTGGGTAGTCAACGAAGTCACATACAAGGATCTGTTCGGAGAAAAGATTACGTCAGACGAGGAGTGTTGACTAAGATTTGCAATTCCTACAGTGGAATTTTCCTATATTTTCGGGTCTGGAACGAACCTTAGCCGAAGAAAACACAATGTGTTTAAAAGAACACTGCTCTCATGGCCACTGGGCAGGGCCACAATTTACACTCCTTATGCCACTATGAAAAAGATCCACCCGTTTGACGCTTCCAATGGGTTCACCACTCTGCTGACCACGATGAAACCACACTTGATTGCGCGTTCTGAAGCCGAAAAAAATTTCTAAAATATCTTGAAAAGGACGATTGCTCTTCCTCAACAAGCGGCGGTAAGAGAAAACATAGCCCGGTCGTTGATGAAACACCTACAAGAAGTAGGACTGACGACAGAGATGAAACACTTTTCGGTTTTATGAAACAACAGAGCGATATCCTTTAGAAACTGTACCAATTACAGGTCGCCAATTCTTCGGTCGCTACAAAGGATACTAGGTGCTACCCCGTCCAACAAATTAACATGCCAGATGAGTCTTGGTCAGCCCCGCCTTTTGCGGGTGATGCGCAACAAAAATTCTCGGATTCACCAAACGTAAGCAGGGATTCTATCGCTGAAGAACCCGAAGAAGAACCTGCTCTCCTTGACTTCGCACCGCAGACGAAAGAGACAGAAGCAAAAATAGGCTCTGCCAGACAGGACCTAACGAACCAAGCTGTTGAATGTCAAAGTCTAGGTTCAGAGAATTGGCAACACATAAGGTATGCAGGGGTACAAAAGAAGTTCCAAGCCACACCGGTCTTCACAAACCTCAAAGTGAATAGCTCCCTAGCAAGGGCAACACCTCCATGGCGAATTGTTACCATCTTAGAAAAAATAGACCTCAGTCTCGGGGCAATATCACTCCACTTTCCGTAAAACCTCCAATGAGTTGTTACAATATGCATGCCGAAAACGAGCAGAAATTATTCAACAAAGAAGGAGCTTATACAAACCATAAAATAAAGTCTTGAACGAACTTCTTCATGCAATACCACACTCATCATCCCATCTATTCTCTGAACCCCAGCTATCAGAATTAATAAAAGAACAAGGAGGACTTTACAAGTTTAGTCCCGGCAAATTTAAGACTAAACCAAAAGCTGGATCAAAAACCTTTCCCTTCCGCAAAGAAAATCGCCAAGGAGAGTCCGACAGGAGACCAAACTTTTAGCCCGGGGATAAGCCATCTTCGTCGACAGCAGCATATAGGCAACGCCCAACTAATAAACAGAATAAACCAAAATTAGATAGAAAGAGACTCTAATGAGTTTGTAGCTAGCCGTGGTGGAGGTACCGATTCAGTAGCTTCAGGAACAGTAAGGGGTCGGTCCCAATGGCGTGGGTGCAGATATCGGCTGTGAAGCCATCCGCTTGCGAAATTAAATTACTGGGCCAAATTAGGTGCACCTAAAAGCACACTTTCTATTATTAGTGGGTACAGAATTGCATTTGTTAAATCACCTTCTTCACTAAGATTTAACTTAAAAAGGCAGGGAGACTATGTAGTGAAGCTCCTACAAATGAAGGCAATGTTCCCGTGCAAAAGCCCCTCTGGCTTTATTACTGCAGCCATTTTGCAGAAAGAAAACGGACGTGTTAAACCGACCAATTTTGAACCTAAAAAATTTAAATCTCTATCTTAAGCCGCCAAAATTTTATTTAATCAACCATCACAGAATTCTTAACACCCTGAATAACGATGATTATATGACTAAAATAGACTTATCTCAAGTCTATTTTCAGTTACCTGTTACCTCGTCTCATAGGCGGTTTCTAACCTTTTACTACGATGACGTGGTGTACGAAATGTATGAAAAGCCTACCATTTGGACTGACTACAGCGCCGTTTACATTTTCCAAAGTAACTAATTGGATTGCCAATCAGGATAATCGTCTATTTAGACGATTTCCTCCTAATTCACCCCGATCAAAACGAACCTCATCAACAAACCCAAAAGGTGCTAACAATTCTAAACAAAATGGGACGGTGTGTCAATTTACAAAAATCAAGCCTAATACTGTCACGAACCATCGAATACCTAGGCATTATCTGGGACACGGAATTGAATCAGAAAATACTACCAGGAAAAAAAAAAAACAGAAAAATATAGAGCTAGTACAAAAGACTTTAAAAGAGCAAGTCTGGAGTTCATGGTCTGCAAAAGTCCTATTAGGAAATCTGAACTTTGCAGCCACAATTACTTACAATAGATGTCCACTACCAGTGACGGTAACACGCGATGTGCGCTGGTGGTTACAAAACATTCAAATACCGTCCGGAATACATATCCCAAATGCGACAATATTCATGACAACGGTCGCGGCCAAGAAGGGTTGGGGGGCTACAATAAATGGCTTACAGCTAAAGAGGCTTTGGACAGAAAAGCAGTTAAAGTGGCACAGCAATCAAAAGGAACTGTGGGCTATCATAGAGGTACTGCGAGCAACAGGATCAAAATTCTCAAACTAGACTATAATGTTACAAACAGATAACAAAGCAGTGGTTTCCTATCTAACAAAAGAAGGTTGAATATAAGTCTTCAGGCTGAACGAAGAAGGTTGAACTAAGTCCCGAATGCTACTGGAATCAACTCGGGCAATCTTGGAATTAGCATTTCTCTACAAGATAAATATTATAGCAAGGTTCCTACCAGGGAAATACAATACGACAGCGGACAGCCTCTCCAGACAAAACGAGTTGCCAGAATGGACCCTGAAGAGGAAAATGCTCTACATTGTATTCGAGAAAGGGGTGTTCCAGAAGTAGACCTCTTTGCAACCGAAAGATCAGCAGTTGTAGAAACTTACGTAAGCAAGAACGTCATAGACCACGGATGTCTATTCGTGGACGCGTTCAGCAGACCATGGACAGTCCAGCTGGGATGGTTTTTTCCACCCCCAGTTATGATTCTGAGAGTTCAGCAACACCTAGCAACGAGTACAGGCAGGTATCTCCTAGTAGCTCCAAAGTGGGAACGAACATTTTGGAAAGCGGAGATAAAGCAACGTGCTCCCGAGAGTTCGTTCACGATAGTAGATCTTCCGCAACACCTTATAGACCTCCGGACGATGAAACCAACCAAGAACTCACCTTGCAGGTCCGGAAGATTCAGGCTGGGCCTCTTTAGTCTACACCTAGAAAAGAGATAATATATCTCTACTAGAAACATCTTGGCGAAATTCAACCCTCAAAACCTACCGAACTGCGTGGGAACGCTGGAGAAAATGGGCTCTGCTGAATAATTGCCAAATAGATAATCCCGATCCAATCTCAATAGCGAAATACATTGGCTACCTTCATTCGGATATAAAACTAGTCCTAAAAACTATAGCACTTCACAAATCCGTCGTAGTCACATTCTCCAAACCATCACAATCCGAGAACCTCAGCGGACAGCCGTTAGTCAAACAAATGCTGAAAGCTGTATTCCTATCACGCCCTCCTGCAACGAAACCGACTTGGAGCGTGACTAACCTAATAAATTATTTGAAATTGTACACGATAGATACCGAAAGCTTCAATAAAATATCTCGCCACACAGCAGCACTTCTTCTACTAGCTACAGGCCGTAGAATCCACGATCTGACACTTTTGGACATTAGCAACGAGCTGTTCGAGAAAACTGACACTTCATATTCTTGCCTAAATTCGGCTCCAAGACCGACTCTGCCACTTATAGACAAGCTGGCTGGAAATTTACCTTCGCCAAAGAGTAAAGATTGAGCATTCCCGTTTGGATCGAACGTATGATAGCATTCTCAAAACCCAGAAAACGTAGACCTCAACCTAATACGCCCCTCTTCGTAACGACCAGAGGAAAGGCTAAGGCCGCTTCTCGTACAGTAATTTCCGGTTGGATCCGCACCTTATTATAGGATGCAGATATATCAGCATCTCCGGGAAGCTATAGAGCTGCTGTGAACTCGCATGACTGGTGTAACAATAACTTTTCAATAGATGAGGTGATTAAAAGAGGAAACGCGAAATCAAAAAATACTTTTATAACATTTTACTTTACAGAAATACAGAATAACTCCTACAATCAAATTAGTAGGGGAATTTCGCAATAATTTAAACCCACTTAATCTAAGTAATTATGACCCTTGTTTAATGGTAATTAAATTGTGTTGATGGCATATCTAACTTACATTTTATTTCCTTACGAATTACACACTTTAAACTTTACAAGCACAGTACGTCAGTGCCTAAGCCGGCAGATTTTAAACACTTCTCACTATGGGTCAAGCGAAGGCTCGAACACCTAAATAGACCCGTTTTTCCCCCGAAGGGCATAAAACGGATATTTAGGTTTCAGCCGAAGCTTGACCCATACCGGTTGTTCTTGCCGGCTTGGTGAGAGTACTGACGAATAAGATGGCCGCCGGCTGAGACACTGCGTACGATATGTGCCTGTACCCTCAGTTGCGTAACTATTGGACATATTGAGGGTAAATCCACACTGCAAGCGGGTAAAACTCAAGGGTTAATCTCACTATGGGTCAAGCTTCGGCTGAAACCTAAATATCCGTTTTATGCCCTTCGGGGGAAAAACGGGTCTATTTTAACACGTGCCTTAAGAAAAATGACCATCGCTCGTCACTACTTACCCGTATAGTTGAATCTAGCAACTTGTCTATACTTCCTCTTGATGTAACCCACCACTTTCCTAACTGTATACCTACTCTTCTAGACCTCATCTTAGTTTCTTCACCTGGACATGCCATCAAACATGGCCAATGTTCGGCTGATGCTTTCTCATACCACGATCTGATATATTTATCTTATAAAATCCGACCTCCCAAGGCAAAGCCGAGAATTCTCTTGCAGCGCAGTTTTGGAGCCATGGATCGTGACAAGCTTCGTGAGGATATTCTCAACATTGACTGGGCCCCTCTCTTAGCAACCCAATGTACTGACACTAAAGTAGCACTGCTTACAAAAAATCTGATTAGTCTTTATGATGTCCATGCACCAGCTCGAGCTGTCAAAATCAAACATTTACCCTCTCCTTGGCTTACCGATGACATAAAACAAATTATGTCTAAAAAAGCTGCTGATAAATGTAGGTACAAGTGCCGTCCCACTCAATCTAATTTAGATAAATATGTAGCAATTAGGAATCTCTGCAACAAGATGTGTAGGAAAGCACAACGCCAGCATATTCATACCTCTGTGGAAAATGAAGAACCAGCTAAGGTTTGGAAGTTTCTGAGAACACTAGGAGTTGAAAAATCTCGCCATGACTCAATTCCTAAAGATTTACATCTTGATTCACTTAATCATCACTTCTCATCTTCGTCCAATATTAATGGGACAGCTAAAACAAACATACTTAACTATCTTTCATCTCTTCCAACTCCTCAATATCCAACTTTTGTCTTTGAACAATTTACGGTTTGTGGTGTTAAGCAGAGCATTACGTCAATAACGTCCAACGCAGTAGGCAGTGACTGTGTCAGTCGGAATATGATAATTCCTATCCTCGACGAAATCCTACCCATCTTGTGTCATATACTCAATCACTCCATTTCCTGTGGCAATTTCCCATCTGCATGGAAAGAAGCGCAAATTACTCCTCTGCCAAAAAAATCCCAGCCCTCCACATTCTCTGATTACCGACCTATTTCCATATTACCATTCCTCTCCAAAGTCTTTGAGCGCCTAATCCATACCCAACTTAGCTCCTTCCTTAGTAGAAACACCATACTAAATCCATTTCAGTCCGGCTTCCGACCTGGGCACAGCACTGCTTCTGCTTTGATACACATTTTTTTTTTTTTTAACGTGTGGAAACCCCCACGGGCTTCACCCCATCGGTGCCGACGATGGGGTGGGCGTGTCGGAATCGGACCGACTAAAACCACACGGTGTCCTTCCCCAGTGTCCATTGCCGGGCACCCCGGGTAAGCCCTCGAAAGGATAACCCCAGGGTTGCCGGCGGACATTGGCCGCCACCGCGGCCTCGCCTGGTGGGGTCGGGTTATATCCCGCGTCGGTGAGTTGGCAAGCGTGTGTAGGACACACACGACACGCCTCCGCCACGGCCTGCTTCTGTAAGGACGGCGAGTCGGCCATCTGCCGTCTTCAGGCCCCGATCATGGAGGTCGGTAGTCCCGGGCGTAGACGAGTCTGCGGCGTCCACGCCGCAGACTGCGGAACTCAGGGGGCAGGGTTCTCTCCCGCTCCCTCTCCGCCGCCTCTTTCGCGCGCATTACCTGCTCGCAGAAAGCGGCGGCGGCGTGCCATTTGCTCCCGTCGGAAACCACGGCCCTCACCATGGTCTCCAAAGAAAGAACGTCCACGCCCAGGACCGCAACGAGATCCTGGCGTTGACTCGCCCACGCAGGGCACCCCACCAACGTGTGGAGCGCCGTGTCTTCGCCAGGATCCTCGCAGTGCTGGCACTGCGGTGTTGTCTCCCGGTGGATGCGCCATAGATACTTACCGAAGCACCCGTGCCCGGTAAGTATCTGGCACATCCGGTAGGAGAGGTCACCGTGGTGCCTCTCCAACCACTCCTTCATGATCGGTCTCACCGCCGCAATGGTGGATTCCCCCCACCTTGGATGCTCAAGTCGCACCTACCATGTCTCCATGAGTTCCCGGCGGAGCTGGGACCGCTGAGCCCTGATTTCTCGGGGCTCCGGCCTATGTCCCCGCTCCAGTGCCTCCTTGCGCCACTGATAGAGCAACGCAAGGGCTCTCGCTTCCAGGTCCCATGGAGGGGTCCCGGCTAGGAGACATGCCACCTCGACAGAGATCGTGCGATATCCTCTGATCACTCTGACGGCCATCGCTTTTAATGGGCTGTAAGCCCATTAAAAGCGATGGCCGCCACTAATACAGCCACGTTGCGGGCCGCCAGAGTCTCCGCCCATACGGGAGCCCCGTACAGGGCCATGCTTCGCACGATCCCCAGGTACAGTCTCCTCGTGGGGGCATTGGGTCCCTTGACGTTGGGCATTAGCCGCGATAGCGCGGCCGCAGCCCCCCTCAGTTTTGGGACCAGACTTCGGAGATGGGGTCCGAAGTCCCATCGGCTATCGAGTACGAGCCCAAGGTACTTCATCGTGGGCTCGATGCCGATGTTCACGCCCCCTACGGAAATACTGGTTTGTTGCAGAATCGTTTCTGAACGAATAACCTTTTGTTTTTACGATTGACAACACTGTCCTTTTTTGTGTCTTTTTTTTTTTTTTTTTTTTAAGAAAAAAAAAAGGGACAAAAGATTTACAATTTGATCAATTGCAGTTAATTAACAATCAAGGATATAGTAGGTACAAGAAAATATAGACCCTGTTACCTAAACTAGGCTAAAGCCTGTATTTTAGGAAACAGTGATCGGCCGCGTGGTGATTAGTTTGTGTTACAGTAAGTAGACTATGTGTCTCATCGATTGGTCGTAAAATGTGTGTGAGTGTGTATGTGTGTATGTGTGTGTGTGTGTGTGTGTGTGTGTGTGTGTGTGTGTGTGGTTTGTGTGTGTGTGTGTGTGTGTGTGTGTGTGTGTGTGTGTGTGTGTGTTGTGTGTGTGTGTGCGTGCGTAACAGTTAGATTAATTGATAAAAGTAAGTAAAAATTCCGTGCTGTCAAAATCCAGATGCAAAAGCCAATCTGTTATTTTAGCTTTAAGTGTGAAATTGTTAAGATCTAATATATTGAGCTTCTTGTGAATTTTTTTATATATTAATAAACTCAGAACAAAGTTTTGGTGCTCAGCGAAGGTGGTTTTATGTGGAACAGCAGAGATGATATCAATACGTCTTCTAGGGTTAGAAGGGGGGATTTTTCCGTGAATACGAAGGACTGATTTTAGGATATATAATTGACGTACGGTGAGAACCCTACAGTCAGCGTAGACACT
Organism: Eilema caniola; assembly: GCA_949126895.1. NCBI lineage: Eukaryota > Metazoa > Arthropoda > Insecta > Lepidoptera > Erebidae > Eilema > Eilema caniola. The sequence continues at coordinate 1,785,791 of OX421461.1, read as the reverse complement.
GGTTGTAGAGTATAGACAGGGTTTACGCAGCATAGTTTTGAGGACAGCTCTCTGTGCTCTTTCGGCCTTCAAGAAATGCGTGATACCCGCTCCACCCCAAACCGTGATGCCGTAGGAGATTATTGATTGGCAAAGTGATAAGTAAACTAATTTTAATGTATCGAAGTTTGCAGAATCTCTGAGAGACCTGAAAAAACGAATAAGGCGGATCACTCGCAAGGCAAGAGTATCAATGTGAAGTTTCCATTTAAGCCCATTATCTATGTGTAACCCTAGATACTTCACGCATTCAGTTCGATTTATTGCCATACATGAGCACTGAGAAAGGGTATTGTTACAGGAGTGAGCAACAATACTAAAGGTGTTAGGAGGCTGAGTAATCTGACTGATAGAAAACGGAATGAAAGAAGTTTTGTTTAAGTTTAATGATAGTAAATTCTTATTAAGCCAACACATGATTGTGGATAGGGCGTATTCGGCCTTGTCCTTTACGGCTTGCCAGGTGACACCACTAACAAGAATTGAAGTGTCATCTGCATAGGAATAGATCTTACACCCAGGGAGGGTCATTTTGCAGAGATCGTTCATATAGATTAAGAAAAGCGTCGGGCCCAAAATACTACCCTGAGGTACCCCAAAAGATACAGTTTGTTCATTGCTATATGTAGAGGCCACCTTGACTCTTTGGGTGCGGTTACTTAAATAATCCCTAAAGATATCCAAGGCTATCCCTCTCACTCCAACGTTTTCGAGCTTAGCCAAGAGTCTTGGAACAGAGACTGTGTCGAAAGCCTTAGATAAGTCAAGGAAAATGCCAAGACATCTTGTTCTGTTGTCAAGGGTCCTGGCAACCGTTTGAGTCAAATCCAAAAGAGCATCTTCTGATGAAACACCATTTCGGAAGCCATATTGGTTGTCGGGTAAAATTAGATTTTTGTGTAGAAAGCTTTTTAGATTTTTATTTAGAATCTTTTCTAGAACTTTTGAGAGTGATGGCAATACCGAAATGGGTCTATAATTGTCAACACAGTCTCTGCTCCCACCCTTATGAACAGGATGGACAACAGCTTTCTTGAGACAATCGGGGAAAATACCCTCTTGAACACAGAGATTAAAAATGTGAGTTAAAAGAGGTACCAATACATTACTACACATTTTGAGTAGGGTAGACGATATACCATCCCAACCAACGGCAGAATCACTACGAAGTTGATGTATGATGAAGTATACATCATTCTCGTTGATGGGTTCTATGACAAGAGAATTTAATGGTGGAGAGTGGCCATCGCTGACAGGAATAGTGTCACGGTCACATGAGGTTTTATTTATGTCAGTGACTATTTTGGCTGCCATATTACTGCCTATATTGGTAAAGTAGGAACAAATCTGATTAACTGCTGTTATAGGGCAATCACCTAACTTTAGTAGTTCACGAGGGCATGAGCGTGACTTACCGGTACTAGTGATATCTCTGATTGTCCTCCACATGGCTTTAGGATTATTTTTTGATTTCTCCAGCTCACGTTTTTCAAATGCAATTTTTAGTTTACGTAACAAGGCATTGCAGAAGTTTCGGTATCGCTTGTACGTAATATTCAGTATTAAGTCATCCGGAGAATTATTTGACTTTTTATGCAATTTGTCACGATGCCGCATACATTTCAGTAGGCCAGGGGTAATCCATTTTTTTAGAATACGCTGTTTCCGCGTAATATATATTTCCTTGGTATTTTTAGCTACTAGATCTGACATTGAGGACACAAGCGCATTCATAGCTATGTTAGGATTCTTTATTTTATAGATTTCTGAAAAGTCCATAGTTTCTATGCCCTTAGTAATAGATTCGAGATCCTGGTGTATTACGGTACTACCAACTTTTGAACGAGCTAGGTTAGCATTAGTTAAACTAAGAATAATGGGCCTATGGTCCGTAATATGCGAATCCAGGACCAAGGTTGTAGAATTTAATTTAGTTTTTAGGAAACAATGGTCCAGACAGTTATCAAATCTAGTTGGAAGTTGATGCGTAGGCAGGAGGCCATGGGAAGCATTTAAAAAGAGATAATCAAGAGCGTAGTTATCCTTTGAACCCTGAATAATGTTAATATTAATATCCCCTACAAGAATTATATTAGAATAGTGTGCTAGCTCCCTATAGATACTATTGAGGCTTACAGAGAATCCGTCCATGTGTTGAATTGATGAAAATGAGGGAGAACGATATATCGCCACTACAGCAATCTTCTCACCCACTTCACATATAAGACAAGAGGCATAGGCGAAGAATGGTTCCCGGACTGAAACGTTCAGCCCTTCTTTAGCATAAATTATTACACCATCATTTTGGTTACTATTGTTATTAGTAGCTTGCGACTGATAACCCGGTAGGACAGGCAGGTTGTTGACCTTGCTCAACCAGCACTCCGTGAGCACTAGGATATCAAAATCAATATTAGTTGAACATATTAGTGCTCGTAAAGCATTAATATTCTTATTTACGCTGCAGATATTCATATGCAGCAGTGTTATGTTGGATTCAGCAACCTGAATATATCTCAGGCAGTCCTCCGGGTCACAGGCAAAAGAGCATGTGGAATCAGGATTATCTAATTCATTATTTATTATATTAATTGAAGCCATTGGAAATTGTAAGATCTTTCATAAGAATTGTACAAATATATGAAAGGGGAATTATTAATAACAAATAGGATGGAATTTTTCGTTCAGAGATAATATTGATTATACTTGAGCTCATACAAAGATTAACAGTATAATCAAAAACCTTATTTTGAGAAGTGCATGTATAATATGTGTTAGAGTAATGTGTTGTATATAGTAGGGTAAATTGATTGTGATGAGGAGTATAAACATTTTTAAACGGTAGAAAAGTAGCTATAAGTACATGATTATGAAATACAGTAAGGCAAAAATGCCATAATACTAGTCACATGGAATTATTAGCAAGTTCTTGCAGACATTTTTCAGAGCTTATCAACACCTGCCTATCGCCCACCTTCTTACGAAGGAATATATTACCATTTGTAATCCAACAGAAGGTAAAGTGGTTGTTCTTGGCGAATTCCCGAGCCAAATGAAATAGCTTCTTGGAGCTGGGAGAGAGCTGTTCAGCGACGTAAACAGCTTGACGCCTCCCAGGAATTCCGATGCTTTCCGTGTTCAGCTTCTCTTCTTTTGATGTTATATTATTATTATAAATCCGGATTGCTGATAGAATATTTTGTTTAGCCCGTACCGTTGAAAACTCAGCTATGATCGGGCGAGCATTATTTATGGGAGAGGGCTTGCCAGGAAGACGATAAACATCACGAAGCTCGGTCATAGCTATAGGCATTCCCACTAATTTGGTCATGCTACAGACGGTTTTAATTAGACTAGAAGTACTCTCGTTTTCCAATAAAGGTATATTTCTAATCTCGATTCCAGATGAACGTGTTTTATATTGTAAGTCCTGTACCTTTTTCTCAAGAGTTTCTATGTAAGCCCGCTGTTCCAGGCGTTCCTTCCTTAACTCCTCCACCTCCTTTTTCAGTTTCTCAAATTTATCGTTCATAAAGGACATGGATCGCTCAATCTCAATGTTAGATTGTTGTATTTTTATGTTTTGTGCCTTAATGTCGCCAACATCAGCCAACAATTTTGTTATTAAGGAAGTTTGATTCTCAATCATAACCGACACCGCATTGCCTTGGTCTACGTCACTATTCGGCGACTGTTCTAATCTGGGCCGCTTGTGTCTATCCGATGCTTTGTCGCTCAACCCTACAGCTGTATTAATATCTGGTTCGGACTGTGCTTGACACAAGGTGGGAGACTTTTTCTTAGATTTAGTTTCAGTACGCTGTGTGCCAGACATCGTTGGTAAAAAGGTTACTTAATATATCCGAGTACGTAACACAATCTGTATGATAAGTCTACTTGTCTGAATTTATTAATAGAATATCCTCTCGGTGATTTAGTTATAAACAATTTAAAACACAGCCGCAGCGTATCTGTTGACCTGTTATGCTATGAGAATAAGGAAATAATTGTATCTTGCAAGCGTAGCCAATGTGTGTTATGATCGGGAATTACCTACGTAGCCGACGCGACGGTCTCGTAGCTTCCGTAGCATTCAAAAGTGACGTCAAACACACGTAGCGGATGGTTATTTCGTCCACATCAGTAGCTTGCTTGGTGGTCGGGCATGCAATGCACTCCGGTCGCCCCACTACCACTTCGTGAGACGATGGTTCGAGCCCCACTTCGCTTCACTTTCACTTTTCGACTTTGCGTTATAATTGCGCGGTAGTGACGGTGATGTTATTGTCCCTTTCTAAGACCGCCCAGTGGGTGTGTTAGATGGCTTAGAACACTACAAGAGTGACAAGGAATAGAATTTATACGAATTGACCAATCACTGAATTTAAGGACAGTAAATTACGAGGACAAGCGACACACGTCTACTCGAAACTGTGCTAGCGGAACGAATTGAATATACGGCGTTTTACTTAAATTAGACGAAAAAATCGCTGAATCATTAATGACCGGCGAAAGCATAGACGACGCCATCATTACGAAGGAATTCGAAGATACCGAAAAATATAAGAACCAGTGGTTCGTGATCGACACTAAATTCGACTTTCACAAAAAGACATCCACTAGTACGACTACGACAGCGACTGTGGAAAATAGGCAAAGGATAAAACTACCTAAATTAGAAATACCAAAATTTGGCGGGGAATTAGAACAATGGCTGCCATTTTGGGCACAATTCAAAAAGATCCATGAAGACTTAAATTTGACTTCGGAAGATAAATTCGTGTATCTGTTTCAATCCATTTCTGAAAATACAGAAGCACGTCAATTAGTGGAAAGCTACCCCATTTCAGAGGGCAACTACAGTAAATGTGTTGAGCATTTAAAGCAACGATATGCTAGAGAGGATCTGCAGACGCAACTTTATGTGCGTAAGTTACTATCAGTAATAATTAATAAAGATATGAATTGCTCTCTTACAGCGCTATATGATAAAATAAGTGCACAGCTTCGTTCACTAGAAACTTTAGGTGTGACAAAAAAGAATGCCGCATTCATCCTACCCATGGTGGAATCAGCCCTACCTGAAGAAAATTTAAAAGCATGGCAACGGTCAAGAACACACAATAATAATATTGAAACCGAGCTTAATAATCTATTGGAGTTTTTGCGAATTGAAGTCAACAATGAGCAAAGACTAAAGATGGCAAATGCTAACACAATTTTTAAAGAAGTGGACACACAAAAAGTTCCTTCTACAGCAGAATGTTTGGTATCAGTAGAAAATAAAGCTCAGAATGGATGCATCTGGTGCAATAAAACAAATCATAGTAGTATTGAGTGTTATAAAATATATAAAATGTCAATTGAAGAAAGAAAACGAACACTTAATGATAAAAGAGCATGTACAATCTGTTTGAAAGAAGGTCATTTTTATAAACAATGCAAAACTTCAATAAAATGCCTCATCTGTGGGAAGAGACACTCAACTGTAATATGCATGTCGACAAAACCAGAACCCAAAGAACAAAAGTCAAGTGTTAAAAGCACAACTTCCACAGCATCAACATCAAATCATACAGACAGATGTACTTTACTTCAAACTGTAGTTGTTGAAATAGAGCACAATGGAAGGAAAATGCCTGTGCGTACATTATATGACAGCGGCTCACAAAGAACATACATTAAGGACTAGATAGCAAAGGCACTACATCTTCCTGTAGAGCGAGAAGAAGTGCTTACACATTCATTATTTGGAGGAACACAGACCAACTCGAAAACTTATCAAGCGTACAACTTCAAAATTAACAGCCTGGACAACACCTACTCTACGGAAATTATAGCCTTAGGACAAAATGTTATTTGCAATAATGTACCTAAATTAAGCTCTAACTCTTGTTTAAATACAATATTGAAAGCTCATGATATAAAATTGACAGATAACAATAACTACACTAACGAGATAGGCCTTTTAATAGGTGCTGATTACTCAGGATTATTCATGATGAATCAAATAATTCATCTGCAACAAACAGGGCTCGTGGCGATCCGTACTAAGCTAGGCTGGACTCTCCAAGGAATAGAATTTATACGAATTGACCAATCACTGAATTTGAGGACAGTAAATTACGAGGACAAGCGACACACGTCTACTCGAAACTGTGCTAGCGGAACGAATTGAATATACGGCGTTTTACTTAAATTAGACGAAAAAATCGCTGAATCATTAATGACCGGCGAAAGCATAGACGACGCCATCATTACGAAGGAATTCGAAGATACCGAAAAATATAAGAACCAGTGGTTCGTGATCGACACTAAATTCGACTTTCACAAAAAGACATCCACTAGTACGACTACGACAGCGACTGTGGAAAATAGGCAAAGGATAAAACTACCTAAATTAGAAATACCAAAATTTGGCGGGGAATTAGAACAATGGCTGCCATTTTGGGCACAATTCAAAAAGATCCATGAAGACTTAAATTTGACTTCGGAAGATAAATTTGTGTATCTGTTTCAATCCATTTCTGAAAATACAGAAGCACGTCAATTAGTGGAAAGCTACCCCATTTCAGAGGGCAACTACAGTAAATGTGTTGAGCATTTAAAGCAACGATATGCTAGAGAGGATCTGCAGACGCAACTTTATGTGCGTAAGTTACTATCAGTAATAATTAATAAAGATATGAATTGCTCTCTTACAGCGCTATATGATAAAATAAGTGCACAGCTTCGTTCACTAGAAACTTTAGGTGTGACAAAAAAGAATGCCGCATTCATCCTACCCATGGTGGAATCAGCCCTACCTGAAGAAAATTTAAAAGCATGGCAACGGTCAAGAACACACAATAATAATATTGAAACCGAGCTTAATAATCTATTGGAGTTTTTGCGAATTGAAGTCAACAATGAGCAAAGACTAAAGATGGCAAATGCTAACACAATTTTTAAAGAAGTGGACACACAAAAAGTTCCTTCTACAGCAGAATGTTTGGTATCAGTAGAAAATAAAGCTCAGAATGGATGCATCTGGTGCAATAAAACAAATCATAGTAGTATTGAGTGTTATAAAATATATAAAATGTCAATTGAAGAAAGAAAACGAACACTTAATGATAAAAGAGCATGTACAATCTGTTTGAAAGAAGGTCATTTTTATAAACAATGCAAAACTTCAATAAAATGCCTCATCTGTGGGAAGAGACACTCAACTGTAATATGCATGTCGACAAAACCAGAACCCAAAGAACAAAAGTCAAGTGTTAAAAGCACAACTTCCACAGCATCAACATCAAATCATACAGACAGATGTACTTTACTTCAAACTGTAGTTGTTGAAATAGAGCACAATGGAAGGAAAATGCCTGTGCGTACATTATATGACAGCGGCTCACAAAGAACATACATTAAGGACCAGATAGCAAAGGCACTACATCTTCCTGTAGAGCGAGAAGAAGTGCTTACACATTCATTATTTGGAGGAACACAGACCAACTCGAAAACTTATCAAGCGTACAACTTCAAAATTAACAGCCTGGACAACACCTACTCTACGGAAATTATAGCCTTAGGACAAAATGTTATTTGCAATAATGTACCTAAATTAAGCTCTAACTCTTGTTTAAATACAATATTGAAAGCTCATGATATAAAATTGACAGATAACAATAACTACACTAACGAGATAGGCCTTTTAATAGGTGCTGATTACTCAGGATTATTCATGATGAATCAAATAATTCATCTGCAACAAACAGGGCTCGTGGCGATCCGTACTAAGCTAGGCTGGACTCTCCAAGGAATACAGGTTAGTTCAAACGTCAATAATATTACCACTACCTTATTTTGTAGTAATTTAAACAATGATTTGACAGGTTACTGGTCTTTAGAAACATTGGGCATCCAGGATCCTGCAGAAATCAAGGCAAAAGAGGTAGAGGCTAATGAGATAATGGCATCTTTCGAGGAGTCAATAAAAAGGAATGATGATAATAGATATGAGGTAAGACTTCCATTTAAATCTGGTTATGAAGAGTTGCTACCAAACTATAATATTGCAAGGAAGCGACTTGTCTCAACTACTAATAAAATAGTGTCTAGTGGCAAGTTTCAACAATATCATGATATTTTTCAAGAATGGCAAGACTCAGGTATCATAGAACAGGTGCCAGACTCTGATATTGAGTATGATAAAGGCCATTATCTACCACACAGGGCAGTTGTTAAAGAGTCGAGCCTAACAAGTAAATTGAGGCCAGTGTTTGATGCTTCTGCAAGAGATAAAAATAATATTAGCCTAAATGCTTGCTTAGAAAAGGGAATAAACATGATAGATCTCATACCTAACTTATTGATAGGATTTAGAACAGGCGCCATAGGAGTGTCAGCGGATATTCAGCAAGCATTTCTACAAATCAACATATGTCCCATAGACAGAAATTATTTAAAATTTCTATGGTGGGAAGATGACAGTCTCCAAAAGGTAATAACTTACAGACATTGTCGTGTAGTATTTGGACTAACTTCTAGTCCTTTCTTGTTAGCGGCTACACTCATGCATCACCTCAAAGGCTACTCCAGTCCAAGAGCAGAGATACTAAAAAGATCTTGGTATGTAGACAACTGTATCACTAGCTTGGATACTGAAGAAGATACACTCAAGTTCATAGATGAATCCAAGCAAATTATGGGGGAAGCCAAGTTCAATTTACGCATGTGGGTCACTTCACCGCTGAAAATAAATGAAGCCGGTAAGGATGTTATTTCAGTATTAGGTCTCAACTGGGATACTACAACGGACAAGCTGTACTGCAACCCAGGCTACTTACCAAATCCTACTGATGTCCAAAACATTACTAAGAGAGAATTACTCTCAATCACTCAGAAAATATGGGATCCAATCGGATATACTGCACCAGTGATGTTAATTCCTAAATTAATTTTACAACAAACATGGCAAAAGGAATTACAGTGGGATGACCCTCTACCATCAGAACAGCTAAAAAATTTTAAAGATTGGTACCAGGAAATCACCTATTTAAATGAATGTCAAATTCCAAGAAGACTAACTGCAGATAAGATTAAAGAAAGTAAGTTAAGCCTTCATTTATTCTGTGATGCCAGCAAGAATGGATATGCTGCAGGTGTAGTACTCAGAGCTGAAAAGAACAACAAGGTAACGGCTCAGTTAATTTTAGCAAAGGCCAGAGTCACACCACCTAAAAATATAAGTATACCAAGGCTTGAACTTTTAGCAGCATTAATAGGTTCTCGTCTGTTAGCTCAAATAAAAGAAAATGTAAATTTTAAAGAGTGTCCTACTTACTGCTGGACGGATTCAAGTGTAGTACTATGCTGGATAAAAAGACAACTTATTTTGAACAACTTTGTAGGTAACAGAATAAAAGAGATAAGAAAACACACCGAAATGAATGATTGGCGACACATTTCAGGAACTGAAAACTGGATGGATCTAGCATCTAGAGGCTGCACAGCAAAGACCCTCTATGAGACTCGCTGGTGGGAAGGACCAGCATGGCTGCATCAGGCTCCAGAACAATGGCCATGTTCCGAAGTTGTCGTTGATGAAAGAGAAGTACTTGCTGAAACTAGAAAAACAATATGTAATCTACAAGTATCTTCTTATAATTCTTTACTAGACAAACTACAGAACTATTTTTCGAAATACAGTAAAATAGTAAGAACGGTTGCATGGATATTGAGATATATACATAACCTAAGACATGCAAATAACAAGAAGAAAGGAGAGCTTACATATAAGGAGTACGAGAGGGCTGAAAGGAAAGTTACACAATTAATACAAGAAAGAAGCCATGAATGCATAGACAAAGATGCTAAAAATCTTACTAAATACAAAGATGAAAATGGCCTAATAAGAATAAAAACTAAACTTACCTTATCGGATTTTCCAGAAGAAACTCGTGCACCTTACCTGCTTCCAGCCAAGCATCCTGTGGTCAAACTGATGGTAAGACAACGCCATGAGCAGCTTCAGCATGTTGGCAGTGATCAGCTCATTGTAGATCTACGAACTAAGTTCTGGATAATGGGGATACGTCGCGTAGTCAAATCGGTAATATCAAGCTGCATTGTGTGCAGAAGATACAGCGCGAAACCAGAACAAGCCGCTGCAGCACCACTACCGCGCGAACGGTTGATAAGTTCTGCCCCTTTCAAAACATGCGGTGTTGATCTGGCAGGCCCACTAAATCTACGCAATGGCGAGAAGACTTGGATCGTGCTGTACACATGCGCTGTTTATCGTGCGGTACATCTAGAGGCGACTCGTTCTCTTTCTACAGAAGCGTTTATAATGACATTAAGAAGGTTTATAGCGCGTCGGGGCCGCATTGATCTGCTGATTTCTGACCAAGGGATGAATTTTCAATGTACTAAAAGTTTACTTTATGCTCTAGATTGGGAGGAAGTACATCGTGTATCCACTGTACGCCGCATCCATTGGAAGATGAATGCACCAACTGCGGCCTGGTGGGGAGGCTTTTTCGAGAGACTAATAAAAATAATGAAGGAACTATTACGTAAGATTATAGGTAAGGCCTCTTTAACATATGACGAGCTGGAGACGATCCTTTGTGAGTGTGAAGCGGTGATGAATGGGAGGCCCTTAACTTATATTAATGATGATAAAAATACCTGTTTGGAGCCTCTCACTCCCGCACATTTTTTGCTACCAGCCAATCAGCCTACAACGGAGATAAGTGATCTCGATCAAATTGATAGTAATAGTCTGAATAATCGATTGAAATTCATACAGAATATTCGAGAACAGTTCAAAGAGAGATTCAAGGCAGAATACTTAACACTACTGATTCAGAAAGGTAAGGAAAAGCAAAGTAATTTAAAAGAAGGAGATATAGTTCTAATAGAAACAGCTGAGAAGAGAATAAAATGGCCATTAGGTCAAATTAACAAACTAATCCCTGGGAAGGATGGCGTGGAAAGGACAGCTGAGGTAAGAACGGCTATAGGTATAAAAGTCAGACCGATCCAGCGCCTATATAATCTAGAGGTGTCAAATAATGACATTTTATCACCCACACCTACCCAAAAATCACTTTCTTCTGATCAAATAGGTCAAACAAGCCAGTCTTCCAGTGATCCTGAAATACTAGAACTCAGCTCTGACAAACCAGCTGCTAAAGGCAAAGAAATCTCAACTGATTTCTCCACACAAAAGCAATTATCTCGGTACGGCAGACAGGTAAAGCTTCCAAGCAAATTCAACATATATCAAAAATACTGACTGTCTAGCTCTAGTGTATGTAGTTCTTGTTATTCTGTCAAGTATTTCAGTAAAAAACAGAGTGTGGATGACAAATTATGTAATTAGTTATTTCACATGCTATATATGTAATAGTTATTTAAGTTTCATAGCAATTAATCATTAAGATTCGCTAATAAGTGACTTATGTTTAAAATAGTTAAGCTGATTTTATTGCGTTAATTCTTTAACAATGTTCCGATTCAACGTAAAATTCTAATTTTGCTTAATGTATAAATCTCTAGATTTATTAATTACTCTCGTTTCTAAAAGTGCTAAATATGCCATCTACAGGCGAGAGTAGTGAGTTATTGGGCATTCTACCCCACCTTAGTTCCTTCGGTTATCTTCGATAACCTCAGTCACGGTGGGATAGAATGCCCAATAACTTTTTGTAAAATCATTTACCTAAGCCAACGTTCCACATTTTAATACCGTTCAATACACTACCGTTCCGTCGGCTCTCTGCGATCCCGTGCGTCGTAATTGCGTTGAAAGGTGCTCTGTAAGTTAGCGATAGAGTCATTTCATTCACGTTTACCTGTATACATGGCGTTGTCTGTAAGCAGTTTGGTTTAACTATTTACGGTTATAAATACATAATGTCATAATTACATTTGTTCATAACCAGTCCATCAGCATTGCATCAAACATGAAATTCATTAAACAAGCAAAATCGTTACAGATTAGTATAATCTGTAATGATTTACCAAAAATCAAGTTACGCCACGGAGAATTATTGCCGAATACAGTACGTTGCATCATTTGCGGACCATCAAATTGTGGAAAAACCAATTTGTTAATTGGTCTCCTTTTGCACGAAAATGGATTGACATTTCAAAATGTTTATGTATATTCTAAAACTCTATATCAACCAAAGTACATTTTTTTAGAAAAAGTTTTACGAGGAGTACCAGGAATCACTTTTCAGAAATATCAGGCAAATGATGACGTTATGAAAGTGTCAGATGCAAAACCTAATTCAGTGATTATTTTTGACGATGTAGCATGTGAAAATCAAAGTAATATGCGTGATTATTTTGCCATGGGGAGACATAAATTGATTGACAGTTTTTATTTAAATCAAACATATAGCAAAATACCTAAACAACTAATAAGAGATAACGCTAACTTAATTGTGCTTTTTAAGCAAGACGAAATTAATTTGAAACATGTTTATGAAGAACATGTTAACACTGACATGACGTGGTTGGAATTTCGTACCATGTGTTCTCAAATATGGAAAGAGCCTTATGACTATGTTGTGATTAATAAAGACTGTCCTAAAAACAACGGCTGCTATAGAAAAAAGTTTGACACTTTTGTAGAATTAGATAAAATTTGAATATTTAAATAGACTGCTTCCACTTTCTTGTTATTCTTTAATCGACTCTTATCCGATTACCATCTATTTTACATGATGGAAAAATCATTGAAAAAACAAATTGTAGATGCGACACAAGCTGTAAAAAAAAAATTACGTAACATGAAGGATTTTGAAGATAATAACAGACAAGTGCTTGATACAGTTTTTAAGCCTGTTACAGAATCTCTTAATTTAATAGCCAACACCAATAACCGACTAGCTCTAACAAAAAAAGAAGAAAGAGGAGAATTTCATGATCAACCTTTCAATCACGACTTACAGAAAGATTATAAAGAGAAAGATATAAAAGAAACAAATGATACCAGTGACGAATCGGAAACCGATATTGACTCTTCATTTCAGTCATTAGTCGATACTAATCCAGATCATGATGTATCATCCTGGTCATTATCTTCAGAAATATTAGCGGATGTGCCATTTGGTGTAAGAAATGAACGTGGAAAGTTAATGTTAGGTTCCTCTAGTATAACGATTGGTGACGACGTTATTACTGTAGCCGGACACAAATACAAATGTACACCTGGCTTGCGACAGTTGCTCTTAAAAAAAGACGTTGATCTGAGCTTTGTTACAGACTATGACATGCAAAATTATAAGTCGATGTTACTTGTAACAAATGCACATCGTCGCGATTTTGATTCAAGAAAACCAATTAAAAGTAATAAAGGACAAAAATATATGCAAGTTATTAAACCTCTTTTCGATCAACAAAGTAAAAGTCCAAGCTGTGAACCAAAAGTACCAAATAAAGGTAATAAAGGACAAAAATATATGCAAGTTATTAAACCTCTTTTCGATCAACAAAGTAAAAGTCCAAGCTGTGAACCAAAAGTAGGAAAAGGATTACCTTTAGCAAAAATGTGGAAAAAAAACACAGATTTTGTATATTGGGATGATCCAAATGAATTGGTTGATAGATTAAAGTTATTAATTGCTTCTCGAGATGCTGGCAACACAGGACTAGATAATGAAATAATATCTATCGTTGAAGAACTACGTGAAAGCAAAATCATTAAATAGATTTACTAATAAGAAATGTGTATCATTTTATTGTACACCGTTCAACACAATACATCTTAAATATGAATGTAGACAAATTTGGTCATTATATTCATAAGCGATTACGTATATCAGAATTGCTTGGATTTTATGATAATGCATTACTAAAATCTGAAAATGGTGATTACGATTTGAAGACATCGAAGCTAACAGGGGTCAAACCTCCTCAAGATGCAGATGATGCAGTAAACAAAGCATATGTAGATGAATTGAGAACTAAACTAATAACCGACTTACAAAAATTGCAAAATACTATGTTAAACGATGTTCAGAACCATCTGGAGAAAGCTTTAAAATCAATAGTATCTGAGGCAGTGGTTCACTTGGAAAGCAAATTTTATAGTCGAAAAGCAGTTGATGAGATAGTTGAAAAAGCAGTTAAATTTGTATTAGATCAAAAGTATAAGCTTGAAAGTTCCTCAAAATGACAAAACAACAAATTGTTAACGAAATACATAAAGCTGCACGAAAAAATTTTCCTCGTCGATCTGTAATTTTAAAAGGCATTGATGATTTGTGGCAAGCTGATTTAATCGACATGCAAAACTTGAGAAGATTTAATAAAGGTTATAACTATATTTTAATAGTTATTGATTGCTTCTCAAAGTACGTTTGGATAGAACCACTAAAAACTAAAAATAAACATGATGTTTCTAACGCATTCGAGAAATTGATATCAACTAACCATCGGATACCAGCTCATCTCCAAACTGATTTGGGTACCGAGTTCTATAATTCATCATTTCAAAAGCTTATAAAAAACTATAAAATTAATCACTACTCCACGTTTTCAACGAAAAAGGCTTCAATTGTAGAACGTGTTATCAAAACTATTAAAAATAAATTGTATAAGTACTTTAGTCTCAACGGACACTATAAATGGATAGATTTTGGTTTGGGGAGTGTTGTAAAGACATATAACAACACAAAACATAGCACTATTAAATTAGCACCCGTTGATGTCAATAAATTGACTGAAGCAGATGTTAAAAATAATATTAAGAACTCAATGAAAACGGTATCGTATAGACATAAGCCCAAATTTATGATTGGTGATAGAGTTAGAATTAGTAAATACAAACAACTATTTGAGAAAGGTTATACACCTAATTGGTCAACGGAACTATTTACTATAAAAAATATCAATAACACTGTACCAGAAACATATAACATCGAAGATCAACACAATCAAGTTATATTAGGAACCTTTTACAAACACGAACTTCAAAAATCATCTTGTCCAGGTGTCTATTTAATAGAAAAAGTTTTACGAAGGAAAGGAAATAAACTGTTCGTAAAATGGTTGGGCTTAAGCAATAAAGAGAATAGTTGGATTGATAAGACTGCAATAGTGGAATAAATATACATAACAGTTTTTAATTATAATATTTTGTTCATTATACTTTGAGCTATGCAAGGTGGTGGACTACTCAATAGTGTTATTAATCATTTGCCATTTGAACTGCACTTACCCGGCTATAATTATTGCGGACCTGGAACAAAACTTTCAAAACGTTTACTGCGTGGTGACAAAGGTGTAAATAAGCTAGACGAAGCTTGTATGTATCACGACATTGCATACGAAAACTATACAGACTTGTCTAATCGTCACAAAGCCGATTTACAACTTTTAAATATGGTCAAAAAAAGAATGAAAGCAAAAGATGCTAGTAAAGGAGAAAAGCTTAGTTCGTGGCTAGTGAGTAAAGTTATGAAAGCTAAACTCAAATCTGGTGCTGGTGTTAAGACATTTAATAATTTCGTTACAAAAATTAAAAGAAAAATCAAGAAACGCTCACCCAAAGATAGTAAATCTTTAATACATGCAGCTTATATGGCTGCTAAAAAAATTGTTCCATGCGTTCCAAAATTTCGAGTTCCACGAGTCATACCTTTACCAAAAACCGGAGGCATTCTGCCTTTAATCCCGATTTTTGCTGGTTTATCAGCTTTAGGAGCTTTGGCTGGTGGTGCAGCGGGTATTGCAAAAACAGTGAATGATTATAGAGAAGGTCAAAAAAAATTACTAGAATCTGAACGTCATAATAAGACTATGGAAGCTATAGCATTAGGTAAGGGTTTATACATTAAACCACACAAAAAAGGCAAAGGATTGTTTATAAAATCGTCAAAAAACTAAATAATAAGCTACCTAATCGTGCCTTAACTAATATCGATATTCAAAATTATGCATATGGTATTCCTTATTTTCGAGGAGTTTACATGAAGGATCAGTTACCAAAAATTCCTAAACGAATTGAATGTGGTATAGTTAACCTAGATAATTCAGAAAACGATGGAACGCATTGGGTAGCTTATGTTAAGGTAAATAATTATTGTGAATATTTTGATAGTTTTGGTGATTTAAGACCACCAATCGAATTGATACGATATTTTAAGAACTGTAATATTAATTATAACTATACAAGATATCAAAAATTTGACACACTAATTTGTGGACATTTGTGTTTAGAATATCTACAATCTTTTTGGAATAAATACTATAAATTTTATACTGTTCTTTCATTTCAATCATTTGCAAGATGTCACTCACCTTGTCTATAACTGGTAACTCATCGGTATTAACTACCTTCTACCCAAATACGTTACAATTAATCGGGGAGTATGAATGTGCATTATTACATTTATCCACATATAATTCTATTCCAAATATTGATAAAACAAATAATAAGTTATACTATGGATCAAAGAATGTTATTGAAATACCTGAAGGTACTTATGAGTTGCAAGATATCAGTGATTATTTAAAATCTGAAGTAAAGGATGCATCCATAAAACTCCATTGCAATAACAACACCTTAAAAACTATGTTATTTTGCACATCAACTATAGATTTTACTAAAGATTGTACATTCGGAGGTTTGTTGGGGTTTAAAAGACAAGTCTTGGAAGCCAATAAATATCATGTATCAGAGTTTCCAGTCAACATTTTGCCTACAACCGTGATAAGAGTTGAATGTGATATAGTTAGCGGTTCCTATATAAACGGACAATCCAGTCACATTCTACATGAATTCGCACTTAATGTCCCGCCTGGATACAGAATTATAGAAATACCTAAAAACGCAATTTACTATCCAATCAACCAAACCAACATCAGCTGCATACAGATCAGACTTTTGGATATTAATAATAACTTAATAAATTTGCGAGGTGAAGAAGTACAGTTGTATCTACACCTCAAAAGAAAAAATGATTGACTATAATAAATATAATATGTTTTTTCCAATTCAAAATAACAGTTCTACTCAAACTCTCAATGAAGTAAGAGCTCGACCTAAAAGGAGAATAAAGTTAAATAAAAACAATAAAGCATTTCTTAAGGCGATTGGTTTGTTAAAATGAATATCCTAGATGTTTTATCCACTCCAGCCTACGACAACTTTGTGGAAGGAATTGAAATTCACTCTTACAAGCCTTACGTAACAAGTTTTAATAGAAGCGATGAAATCAGGATACCTATTAATCAGCAAGACTTGTATATATTACCATCAGAAAGCACTTTGTTTTTGGAAGGGACTGTTATTGTAAACAAGGCTGAAAATTCGAAAGAGAGAGTCAGTAGTGTTCATTTCACAAACAATAGTTTACTTTACTTGTTTCAAGATATAAGGTATGAGATAAATGGAGTGGAGATAGATAAAATAAAAAATGCTGGGATAACTAGCACGATGAAATCATTTATATCAATGAATGAGAGCGACGCTAAAACATCTTCTGCTTGGGGTTGGAATATCGACGGAATAAAAAGTACTAATGGAGGTAGCTTTTCTGCTTCTATACCACTTTGCAACATTCTTGGTTTTGCAGAAGATTTTAAGAAAGTAGTAATAAACAGTAAACATGAATTAATCTTATTACGAAGTAATACCAATCTGAACGCACTAAAACTTAACCCTGGTGAAATTGTAGAAGATATTATTATAAACAAAATAATATGGCGTGTACCACATGTTAAAGTATCTGATAGAGAAAAAATAAACATTCTAAAATTGTTAGAAAAAGATCGACCACTTCAGATGATATTCAGGAATTGGGATTTGTATGAATATCCAATGTTGCCTCAAACCACCAAACATACTTGGTCAATAAAAACATCTTCGCAAATAGAGAAACCAAGATTTGTTGTTATTGGTTTACAGACAAATAGAAAAAATAATGCTATATCTGATATGTCTCAGTTTGATCATTGTCAGATTCGTGATGTTAAGGTATACCTCAATTCCACCTACTTCCCATATGAAAATATAAATACAAGTTTCTCGAATAATCGAATTGCTTTAATATATGAACAATATACTAGATTTCAACAGTCTTATTACGGACGTCGCGCTGAGCCTTTATTAAGTGAGGAACAATTTAAAAACGTTGCTCCGTTATTCGTCGTAGACTGTTCTAGACAACCAGATAATCTTAAGTCAGGTCCTGTTGTGGACGTAAGAGTGGAAATTGAAAGTGATTTTGATATCCCAGATCAAACTTCGGCATATTGTCTTATATTGAACGACTGTATAATTGAGTATAAACCATTAAGCAGCACTGTGAGAAAATTATCATGAACCCGAATACGATTATAGTGGATGTCCAGGGATTTAAAGACACTTGTAATAACTTTATAGTCAAGGAATTAGCTCTGGCCACTCGTGTTTATACCCAAACGTTCTTAATAAAGCCTCCATACTTATTTAAATACTTAACTACGAATGAAAAAAAACAAGTTACGTGGTTGGAGAGAAACAGAGGGATTTACTGGAATGAAGGTTATATCGACTATAGAGAATTTCGACGTATAATTGTTCCTTATCTAGAAAATAAAGAAATTATTGTGAAGGGCTTAGAAAAAGTTAAGTGGATTCAAGATCTTTGTATGAATTGTATTTGTATAGATCTTTGTGAAGACAAGTGTCCAAATTTATCACTGTTGCATAACAAATATTCAAATAATGAAACCAGTTTTAATTGTATTAATCATATTAAACAATGTGCACTTAAAAATGTTTTATGTATAAAGAACTATTTAATAGAGCAAGAAAGGTAATATGTCTTCCTATACGCAGTTTTAATAAATAAAACAATTTTTTAAAGTAAATGGTTTTTTATTTATTAACACACATTTTTAATATTTACAATTTTTTAACACATATTTTCATAGTAAATAAAATTTAATTAAAATCTAAATATGTCATCACACAATCTACTAGTTACACTAATGAATTATTACCTAATTAAAAAATATGATATGAGTAGCCACACAATTATTACCTATGGTTTTTTATTTTTTAACACACATTTTTAATATTTACTATTTTTTAACACATATTTTCACAGTAAATAAAATTTTAATAAAATCTAAATATGTCATCACTTTATCTACTAATTACATTAATGAATTATTACCTAATTAAAAAATATGATATGAGTAGCCACACAATTATTACCTATGGTTTTTTTATTTTTTAACAGACATTTTTAATATTTATAATTTTTACACATGTTTTCACAGTAAATAAAATTTTAATAAAATCTAAATATGTCATCACTTTATCTACTAATTACATTAATGAATTATTACCTAATTAAAAAATATGATATGAGTAGCCACACAATTATTACCTATGGTTTTTTTATTTTTTAACAAACATTTTTAATATTTATAATTTTTACACATATTTTCACAATAAATAAAATTTTAATAAAATATAAATATGTCATCACTTTATCTACTACTTACATGAATGAATTATTACCTAATTAAAAAATATGATATGAGTAGCCACACATTTTTTTGGAAATATTGTGAATTAATTTTTCAGCTTGATCCGATATCTCATCTACCGTATCTTGTACAATATACTGTGCAGTGATTATCTCCTTAACTTCATCTTCGTCGTCTCTTGACTCACTGAGTTCCTTGATCGTAATTTTTATTAAACGTCGTCCTTTTCTTCTTTCACTGTTAATAATATAGGAATTCAATGCACTGCGTTTGTTTGTAATTGGTCTTCTTCGATTAGTTTTCTTTTTGTTTCTTTTTACTTCTTCATTGGGTGTTATCCAAGGTCTATTCATTGCGTTGTCCAAGTCGAACTGATCTTGCAGGTCTGGAAGATATTCAGGAGAGATCTCTTCTGTTCCGTTTGAAAATTTGTTGAAGTTGGTATTCTGAAAATTATTTAAAACATTAGTAATAAATCACACAGTATTTTGTAAATAGATCGAAATTTTCAATAGATTGAAAGTTATAAAATACCTACCATGTTGTTAGATATGCTCGTCTTGACTGTTTAATAAAGAATGAACTAGGTAATAATATTTTTTCTAACGCAGGTGATATATCAAATTATGCTGACATAAAGGATTTATTGGTATGATGATCAAGTTAGAACGTGAAAATTTTAGTTAATTCGTATGTGCATAATGTTATTTTAATATTAATGCTAGCTACTCATATTTTAATATTAAATATTTCACAACATTTCACACAACGCTATCTAGATCCATGGTAAGCTAGCTTAACTAGCTTGTGTTATGGAATCTAGAATGCAGATAAACATACTTAGATACTATTTTTTGTAAATACATACATATTATACATAGAAACACCGAGACCAATGCAAATACCTATATTCGTGCATATAAATATTTGCACCGAGCGGGAATCGAACCCGCGCCTCCTGCGTAGCGGCCGCGTTCACTACCGCCACGCCACAGAGGCTATTCTACATTATGTATAACTACGTGCTACTTTAATGTTACACTTTTTGGAATGACCAAAATATAGGTATAGGTATCTACTTACAAATTGATTACGTGGTTCACCGCTCAGCCCATGAGGGTTCCCCGTCAATTTCTTCCATGATGATAAAATATCTGAAAATAAAATTAAATATAGGTTTATGTCTAATTATTGAAAATTGGTAAATGTAGTTCGAATATGTTGAACCTACAACTTCTTCAGGAGCTACTCTAATTGAGTCACCAGGGCCTATTCAAATTTGATAAAATATTCTACATTATGTATAACTACGTGCTACTTTAATTTTACACTTTTGGAATGACTAAAATATATGGGTATCTACTTACAAATTGATTACGTGGTTCACCGCGCTGTCCATGAGGGTTCCTTGTCAATTTCTTCCGTGATGGTAAAATATCTGAAAATAAAATTAAATATAGGGTT
This sequence comes from Eilema caniola, assembly GCA_949126895.1. Classification (NCBI taxonomy): domain Eukaryota; kingdom Metazoa; phylum Arthropoda; class Insecta; order Lepidoptera; family Erebidae; genus Eilema; species Eilema caniola. Next base: position 1,764,803 of record OX421461.1, on the reverse strand, counting down.
AAATCTAATTATTGAAAACCGGCAAATGTAGTCCGAATATGTCAAACCTACAACTACACTAGAGCCTATTCAAATTTGATAAAATATTCTACTTTATGTACAATTAAGTGCTAGCAAGAGATTAAATATTTCAGCGTTCATTATTTTGTTTACAACTTTTGAATTTTGTACAGAACTTAAATTTTATACGAAAATTAAGGATATTCGTATAAAATTAAATTTAAAGGACTTCCATAGAAAACTACATCGCCATAAAATTAGATATTTAGTAGGTAAACTAACAAAGAATTATATATCAAATAATTAACATTATAAGTAATTACTTACATAACATTGCTTTTATTTTGGGTCTTCCTTTTAATCCTCTGAAGGACGTAGTGCACTGCGTGGTTAGTAGCTCGATGCAAATGGTAGATATTGTGGGAACAGAATATGAGACATTCCTCGCGTATAGGAACGATGTGACGATGTAACACACATAGGTAAACCAGTAGAACATACATGAACAAACTGCTGACTTAGCATTGGTCGTAGCTTTGTATAAAGGTACGTTGTTAGCCGACTTGCACATACCAAAACTACTTGCTAATATTTAAAAGTTATATTTTAAATGATTATTTGTAATGTTTGTTAACATATTTGTGGGATAAGTCTGTAGTAATATTTTTTGTAAAATTATTTTTATGTAAACGATTCCAAAGGATTTTTAATAGAATACCGTTAACCATACCTTGTATCAAATTTGAGAACCATAAACCAACATACCTACAGATAAATAAAGTAACCACCTTTTTTAGAAGTTGGTTAATATGATGTCGTTTTAATATTGTATCGCTGAGTAAGTAAACTAACAGATACCTTGCTTCCACACACTAACACACACACACACACACACACACACCCATGCAAACCGTGCATAGCAATTTGAAACTTCTATAATTGTGACGCAAACTAGGTAACATCCAGGGTACGTCTACCTTTTTAAAAATAATTAAATACCTACCGTGTACTAACGGTCAGCTTAAATTGGTGATTTAGGTATAGACGACGGTCTTTACCTACATAAATTGCATAATTTTACTTCTGCACAATGTATGAGAATATTTGATAAATACTTTTCATGTACCTATACATAATTATATAGTTACCATATTCAAACTATTTTTGATGTGTGTATATTATAATAATATACTTATCGACGACGATCAATGAACATACCTACATAAATTATAATTACATTTTATATGTATCATACACAAATCATAACATTCGTCGGAATTAATCGGAATTAGCTTTGGCGGTGTTGGTAAAGACATGGTTTTGTATTTCAATTGTAATAACAAAAGTGGAATTAGACGAAATGAGTTTTCAATCATTTTGATTTAAATAGTCGTAAGTAACATAAATTAATAAATACACCTATATGAATAATAAGTTAAGTTTTAATTTTGTTGGGAGGTGATAATTGCTGAATTAATACTTTTTATGTATAAAAACCCATCAATTTTTCAAATAAATTACATTCGCTCCAGTATCCTCCAGTGATCTTCTCCAACAATAAAATGTGAGTAAGTGCTTTTAAATTAATTATTATTTGGTTAATTATTATCCAGCTGAGTTGCTTGGTTAATTCCTGCCGGCTGATAATGATTAAATATTATTTAGTTAATTATTATCCAGTTGAGTTGCTTGGTTAATTCCTGCCGGCTGATAATGATTAATTATTATTTAGTTAATTATTATCCAGCTGAGTTGCTTGGTTAATTCCTGCCGGCTGATAATTATTTACGCATATTATTATAAAATGTGATTACTGATTATGTTATCCCACTGAGTAGTGAGTTGCTTGGTTAATTCCCGCCGGCTGCATTATCTATAATCAGCCGTGATGCTAGCAATATATCTATTCGGAAAATCTTGGGAATATATTTGTTTATAATTTAATTTTATTTTAACAGGTCTGATTCGGAGTTTGAAACTTCTTCTGTAGTAGAGTCGGAGTGTGTAGCACCAAAGAAACGCAAACAGGCGGTGGAGAAAAAGCAAAAACAACCGAAGCCCAGCTGCACCAAAAGTGTACAACGAAAAAACACTTCACCCGAGTTTAACACCACAAAGAGGTAGGTTTCATTATGTTCAACTAAGTTTAACATCGTCACATTTTAATTAAAATTGAATAAGGTGTAGTTTACACCTTTAACTTAATTTATATACATAGATAGATCTTTTGACAATACTTGTACGTTTCAATACCTACACGTTTAAATACACGTATAACTTTTTTGTGTTTTGAGCCCAAGTTCCCAGGTCACTTTGAATAGATACTTTTATAATTAACACTTTTTTCTATTTACAGAACGAATAAAACAAATATTTTGAATATTTTGCGGGCTGAAGAAGTCAGTTGCAGTGAACCACGGCGCGACTTAGCTTCCAGTTTCTCAAGTCGTGTTTCAACTGGGACGTCTCGTCGCTCCAAGAAAACGGAAGGAGGGTATGTGGTTGATTTAAAACTCTATAAAACCAACGATTACATATCACACGCCCCTGATGTGCGCTACAGGACAGCGTTGGTGACTGTAAAATTACAGTGCGATGAGTCCTCACTATCTTGGGAGTCACTTCAAGACTTTCTAGGACATGCATATAAAGAATTTCAAGACACTGAACCAGTGCATTATTCGGATAAGATTTTTTTTAAGTAGATTTAATCGTTTATAGATATACCTTATGTATATTATTATAATATACACACATCAAAAAATAGTTTGAGATCACTTACAAAGCTGATATATTTTCAAATTTAACCCAATCAAGAGAAAATGTTTACATACGTTTAATCTGACTATTGTTTCACGTTCTAATTCTAATTTTTAATATTTTTAGAATCTTATCAGAAAAAATCTTCTGTACCACAAATATAAGTATCTAATTTTCAAAGTGATCACAAACTTTTTTAAGTGTGTAGATCTATAATACATAAATTTCTTTAATTTTTATGTTTTAAACTTAGTGTTGTAGGAGCAAATATCTTATTTAATAATGCCTTTTTGTACTGCGTGTAACACATCAGTACCCAGTAAATCATGGGTAGGACATTTGCGAAGTAGTTCACATAGGAAAAGTACTCAAACAATAAAACATAGTGATGGTGTAGAAATCATAAACTCAGCGTTTCGCAGTCGTATATTAACCTATAAAATATTAGCTCGTGATGAACATCAAGGAGCGTCAATTGAATCCTTTTTTTCAAGTATTTTTGACAAATTAAAATCTCTTTTAAATGAATTCCTTGCTAAGCATACTTGTGTTAAGGTAAACTTTGAGTTTTTTGGTACATTTTTAAAATTCAAAGATAATTCACAAGAAGTGAAATCTTTTGGAACCAAAAATAAAATATTATATTCTAACTTCGATTTCGAAAAATTGTATATTGAAACAGTTAATTATTTAAAAACATCTATTGAAGAGTTTGAAGGTCGTGATAGTGGATGGACATTTATAAACAATTTGTATGTTGAGATGAATCTCAATAAATACCAACCACTTGGTGGTTCTAGTTATATCAGTTTACCCAAATTAATTCAGGCTAAAAAAGCATGTTTGAATATTGTGAATAAAGATCACTATTGTTTTTTATGGTGTGTAACAGCGGCTTTATATCCAGCTAAGAAACACCCTAAAAGAACGTCTTCTTATCCTAATTTTCGAGAAATATTTAACTTAAGAGGAATGTCTTTTCCTGTAACCTTTAATGATATAAGAACATTTGAAAAAAACAATCCACATATAAAGTTTATAATTTATGGCTTAAAAAATCTTAAAAACTTTGTAGGTCCTTTGTATAAATCTGAATTCAACCTTAAATACAACGGAAAATTGATACACCTTCTGTTTTTAGAAAATAATAATTCTTCTCATTATTGCTTGATCAAAGACTGTTCCAGACTTTTTAGAAGTCAACTAACATCTCATCACAGCAGATTACATCTTTGCGAATTATGTTTGATATTTTTCAATACCGCTGACGAACTTAACAACCATTTATGTGGAGGTGTAGTAACTGTCCTTCCAAACAGAGGTTCAGTAATTAAGTTTAAAAACTATGAACGGAAACAAACTATGCCTTTTTGTATTTATGCAGATTTTGAATCGATGCTACAAACAAGTACTGAGCCTAATAATTGTTCTAGTAAAAATATGAATATGTTTCACCAACACGTACCGGTTGCTTTTGGTTATTATATTGTATGCTCTGATGAACCTAGCTATAATCGTTACGTGTCATATCGAGGTCCAGACTGTGATAAGCGGTTTGTTGACTATTTAATTAAAGACGTGCAAAAAATTTATGATATAATTAAGTCACCAGCTGCAATGATATTTTCCACGGAGGACAGGTATGACTTTGAAAATGCAACACGTTGTCATATCTGTCAAAACTTTCTTTTTTGGGACAAAGTCCGTGATCATTGTCATCTTACCGGTCGCTATCGTGGAGCTGCACATTCGTTCTGTAATTTGCAATATAAATGCCCTGCATTTGTCCCCATTTTTTTTCATAACTTAGCTGGTTATGATTGTCATTTATTTATTAAAGCCTTGGGTGACGTCCCTGGTGAAATAAAGATAATACCTAAAAATAAAGAAAACTATATCTCATTTACGAAATTTGTATCAGTTTCAAATAATAAGTTCTTTCAAATGCGTTTTCTTGATTCGTTTAAATTTTTGGGAACAAGCTTAAGCAAATTATGTAAAACTTTAAAACCAGAAATGTTTAAAAATTTACAAAATCACTTCCCTGCCCAAGATGAATTCCAATTACTTACTCGCAAAGGAATTTATCCATATGAATACATGGATTCGTGGAAACGGTATGATGAAAAATGTTTGCCTCCAAAGAAATACTTTTATAGCTCCCTCAATGATGAAAATGTTTCTGAAGATGATTACCGGCATGCACATTTAGTTTGGTCAACATTTAGAATTACTAGTTTAGGTGGTTATACGGATCTATACCTACAAACTGATGTGCTTTTATTAGCAGATATTTTTGAAAACTTTAGACAGACTTGTAAACAACATTATCACTTAGATCCAGCTTTTTATTTAACTGCACCCAGTTTATCTTTTGACGCTATGTTATTAAAAACATGTGTTCAATTGGAACTAATTAATGACTTGTCTATGATACGCATGTTACAAAGTGGTATAAGAGGAGGCGTGTGCCTCTGCTCTCACAGGCATGCGAAAGCAAATAACATATACTTACCGGATTACAAATCTTCGGAACCTGATTCCTATGTCTCTTATATAGATTGTAATAATTTGTATGGGTATAGTATGTGTCAATACTTACCATTATCCAACTTCAAATTTCTCACTCCACAGGAAATTAACAATTTAGATATAACGAAAATTGCAATTGATGCAGATTATGGTTATATTTTGGAAGTGGATATAGTATACCCTAAGCATTTGCATAACTTACACAACGATTTACCATTTTGTTCTGAAAAATTTATACCCCCCGGGGGAAAGAGTTCTAAGCTAATCCCTAATTTATACGATAAATTTAAATATGTTATTCATTACGTGCATTTACAAACTTGTATGAAACATGGGTTAATATTGAAGAAGATTCATAGAATAATCAGTTTTCGACAAAGCCCATATTTAAAACAATATATTGATTTAAATACCAAACTGAGACAAAAAAGTTCTTCAACTTTCGAACAAGATTTTTTTAAGCTCTTGAATAATAGTGTATTTGGAAAAACCTTAGAAAATACTGAAAACAGGGTTAATGTCCATTTAGTTTCTCAGTGGCGAGATATCAAAAACATAACTAAAAGAAGAAAATGTGCTCAAAACCTTATTGCTCGTCCAAATTTCCATAGTGCAACGGTTTTCACTAAAAATCTAGTAGCGGTGCAGTTAAATCCTGAACAAATAACTTTGAACAAACCAATATATATTGGCTTTGCTGTTCTAGAATTATCAAAAAGTCATATGTATGATTTTCACTATTCAGTAATGCAACCTTTTTACAAGGATAGGATACGGATGTGTTACACGGATACAGATAGTTTTGTGTATCATATACAAACCCATGATTTCTATGAAGACATAAAAAATAACTTTTTATCTTACTTTGACACTAGCAATTTTTGTAAAAATAATGTGTATTCTTTACCCATACAGAACAAAAAAATACCAGGCTTATTTAAAGATGAAATGGCTGGTAAAATAATAAGCGAATTTGTTGGATTGAGATCGAAGTTATATTGTATCAACACCATTCACAACACAATTAAAAAAGCCAAGGGTATTAAAAAGAATGTTGTACGTGACCTTAACGTTACTGATTATGAAAAAACACTTTATGATGGTAACATTGTTCATAAAACAAATGTTTTATTTAAGTCAATAAAACATGAGCTATTTACATGTGCTGTAACAAAAATTGCATTGTCTGGTGATGATGATAAAAGAGTAATTGCAAAAGATAAGATTTCAACTCGAGCATGGGGTCATACCAATATTTTTAATTTTTAACTAATAAATAAAAATGTTTATTTACTGTTTCCTTTAAGTACATGTTACAATGTTTGGAGAGATCTCCTTTTGCACAATATATGCTTGTATCAGGAAAATCCGCTCTTCTTACAGACCTTTTATAAGCTACGTACCTTTTATAAGTTACCATAAAATGAGCAAATAATATTCACATGTTATGTGCACTAAATACGAAGTTTTGTGAAGTATATCATTTGAGATGCTACATGTAATGTGAAAGTGACGTAACTAGCCCTGTGACATGATGTCTTGGGATCAGACCCGTTATATCGGACTAAGGTCTACTAATAACGGGACTGCTAGCTTATTGGATTTAACTAGAATTAAGTGTGCTGTCCTGTCTTATATAAGTACCTAGACTTAAGAAATTGTAATTATTTTAATAAACTAAACTAAGTAAAACTGTAAAAAATAAAAAAAATAAAAATGTATTATTATAAAGTTTTCAGTTTTTTAATTTAATTTCCTATAGCATTTACAAAACTATCATCATGACGAACAAATTTACGTTTTTTCGCTATGTTAGAATTCTAGAATGGACAAATTCAAAGACATTATTGTCTACCATACTCAGTCAGTACTTAGCGACAACACTATAAGATTCATAGTCCGTATTACTATAGGATACTCTAGATGGTTCTACTAGTATGATAGGTCTTAAAAGAATAGTTAAACCAAACTGCTTACAGACAACGCAATAGGTAAACGTAAGACTGAACTGTTTATGAAATGACTCTATCGCTAACTAACAGAGCATCTTTCAACACAATTACGACGCAGGAGATCGCAGAGAGCTGACGGAACGGTAGTGTATTGAACGGCATTAAAATATGGAACGTTGGCTTAGGTAAATGATTTTACAAAGAGTTATTGGGCATTCTATCCCACCGTGACTGAGGTTATCGAAGATAACAGATGGAACTAAGGTGGGGTAGAACAGAGCATCTTTCAACCCAATTACGACGCAGGGGATCGCAGAGAGCCGACGGAACGGTAGTGTATTGAACGGCATTAAAATATGGAACGTTGGCTTAGGTAAATGATTTTACAAAGAGTTATTGGGCATTCTATCCCACCGTGACTGAGGTTATCGAAGATAACAGATGGAACTAAAGTGGGGTAGAACAGAGCATCTTTCAACGCAATTACGACGCAGGGGATCGCAGAGAGCCGACGGAACGGTAGTGTATTGAACGGCATTAAAATGTGGAACGTTGGCTTAGGTAAATGATTTTACAAAGAGTTATTAGGCATTCTATCCCACCGTGACTGAGGTTATCGAAGATAACAGTAGGAACTAAGGTGGGGTAGAACAGAGCATCTTTCAACGCAATTACGACGCAGGGAATCGCAGAGAGCCGACGGAACGGTAGTGTATTGAGCGGCATTAAAATGTGGAACGTTGGCTTAGGTAAATGATTTTACAAAGAGTTATTGGGCATTCTATCCCACCATGACTGAGGTTAGGTTAGGTTAGGTTACAAAGAGTTATTGGGCATTCTATCCCACCGTGACTGAGGTTATCGAAGATAACCGAAGGAACTAAGGTGGGGTAGAATGCCCAATAACTCACTACTGGCGAGTAGCAGAAGCTTTGAACTGTAAAATTGTATATAACGCCCTCTAGTGGCGAGTTACTGTAAACCACAACTCGTTCAGTAACGTTCGTTTTCTTAAATGTAATCTATTTTCTTTTTCCGTGTTGGAGGATGTTGCAGAATCGTTTCTGAACGAATAACCTTTTGTTTTTACGATTGACAACACTGTCCTTTTTTATGTGTCTTCGAAAATATAAATGTAAAGATGGTGTACGTTCAATTAATAAAAGAATATTATAAAGTTTAAAAGCGTGTAGCTATTAATAAGTGTTTCCAGAACCTATTAAAATAAATTTACAAACACAAAGTGGTTTTTGTACATGGTTCCCGCAGGTGGCCCCCTCCGAGGCCCGTGAAAACACATAGCCTCGGATTTGTGGAGAGCCACCTCGAGTCCCAGCCGCCGTATTCGACCCACGACTTGAGCAGCCCCTGCCGTGGCCTTTAGTGCCGCGCTTTGGTACGTTGCTCCCTGCGCCATAACGAGGGTGTCGTCAGCATAGCAAGTTATGCTGACACCCTCGAGCAACGTTCCGCGCAGCACCCAGTCGTATCCGATGTTCCACAGGAGTGGCCCTAGGACCGACCCCTGCGGAACACCGCACGACACTTCTCGCCGCCCTGGCCCTAGCCAGCTCGGGTAAACTATGGCCCTTTCAGATAGGTATGCCTCGACAATGCGGCGGAGGTAAGGAGGCACTCCGTGATACGCGAGAGCCACCCTAACGCAGCTCCAAGGTAGGGTGTTGAAGGCGTTGGCAATGTCGAGAGACACCGCCACCACCACCCCACCTCGCGAGACTACTTCCTCCGCCAGGCGCCTCACGCGCATGATCGCTTCCACGGTGGAGCGCCCCCGGCGGAAACCGAACTGGTTGTCCGCCAGATCTGGCCCCACGTTCGTGAGATGCTCGACGAGTCGCTCTGCAATAATCCGCTCAAAGAGCTTGCACACCTCGTCGAGCAACACGATCGGCCGGTAACCGGATGGCTGATCCGCCGGCCGCCCCGCCTTCCGGATAAGGACCAGTTTCCCCGTCTTCCACGCAATTGGAAACTGGCCCCTTTCGAGGCATGCGCTAAAGAACGCCACCAGTCGAGGCCCTAGTTCTTCAAGGGCCAGGACCCATGCTCGGCCTGGGATGCCGTCGGGTCCGGGGGCAGTGCTTTTCCGGGCTTTAAGCCGGAGCATTGCTACCCCCAGCTCACTCTCCCTGACTTCGGGCACATCGCTCTCGCTATTATCAGCGTCAGGCGCCTGAGACGGAGCCATTTGCGGAGGAACATGCTCCTCCGCTCTCGATGGGAACAGAGAGCCCAGGATTCCCTCCAGCTGCCTAGGCTGGAGGCTCTGGGTCAGTAGGGGCGCCCTTGGGCGGATTTTGCCCCTGACCGCAAGGTAAGGGCGCCCCCATGGGTTCTGCTCCAGAGACTCCAGCAGCTCTTCGCGGGCCCGCCGTTTGGCTTGTTTTATGGCTTTCTGGAGGGTCCTCTTGGCTCCCTTGTACGCCTCGTATAGCTCCGCCTCTCGGGCTGCCGCATCATCTGGGCGGCTACGCCTCCGGCGAAACCTGGTATACTGGCGGCGAGCGGTCACGCACGTTGCTCGCTGCTGTGCAATCTCCGCAGACCACCAGTACACCTGCTTCTTTGCCGGGCTGGGCTTAACCCTAGGCATCGCCGCATCGCAGATATGCGACATGGCTCTCCTGAACCATTCCGCCTCTGCGTCAACATCGGCAGGCCTGGCCGGTGACGGAATCCAGGCCTGCACAATGGATGCCTCCAGGAGAGCCTCCCGATTCAGGCGCCTGAGCGCCCAACGTGGATCCGGGGGGTTCGCGGTAGTAGGTGGCAGGTTAGGTGGAGGGGAGACGTTGAACCGAATGTACTTATGATCGGAAGCCGTCTCCTCCTCCTCCACCACGCGCCATCCCTGGACGCGGCGGGCGAGAGCAGGGGTCGCAAACGTGACATCCACGACCGAACTGAGCTCCCGCCGCTCCCAGGTGGCGACACTCCCCCGATTGAGGACCTCCAGACCACGGGTGTTGGCCCAGTCCTCTAGAACTCGTCCCTTGTCGTTGGTTTCCCGGGAGCCCCAGGCCAGAGACCAGGCGTTGAAGTCTCCCAGGACCAAGACAGGACGAGGACGGCACGCGGCGAGAACGATGTCCAGTTCAGCGAGCCGTAGCTCAAGCTGATACTGGTCAAGGCTTGGCGAGAAGTAGACGGCCACGACAGCCATGCCCTCGTAGTCCGCCGCGACACAGCCTCGGCCCCTTGCAATGAATGCAAGGCGTGAGGTGTCCGCGGCGGAGCCCCCAAAGACGGTCGCTACGCCGTCCAGGTCCACCGGGCTTCCGGGGTGGACCCAGTACGGTTCAGCGACCACGACCACATTGATAGACCACTCCACGATGCTCTGGTACAGAAGATCCTGAGCACCGATGCAGTGGTTTATGTTCACCTGCAGGATGCGGATTGGTGTGTCCATTATTGGACTTCCATTTCCGCATCCCGCCGCGAATGTGGCCGCTCCTGAGCGGCACCCCCACTACCCGGTGCGGACGAACGGGGCTTTGGCCTCGAGGCGGCACAGGTTCTGCTGTCCGCCCGGTGCTCCGCCGCTTTGCCCTCCGCTGCGCATTTGTAGCAGCGTGGCGGAGCATCACAGGCACTGGCCTTGTGCCCGGGCTGACTGCAGCGGAAGCACCGATCCCCCACGGTGTCTTCCGCTGTGCACTGCACTCCCATATGCCCCACGGCCAGGCACCTAAAGCACCTGGTCTCGCGGGGCCGCAGGAGTTGCACCCGCGCCTTAAGGAAGCCCCCAACAAGGAGGCTCCGTCCGTCCACAATCTTCTGCGCCGCTGCGACGGGGCAGTTGACGACTGCCGTGCCGTGACTGGTGGGGCGGAACCGAATTTCTCCAGCTCTCACCTGATCACGGGGGCAGCCGCCCGCCTCCACGACAGCGGAGATAACTTCCTCCGTCGTGGCCGCATCGTCCAGACCCGAAATGCGCAAACCTGCGCATTTGTTGGGTCTGGTGACGCGGATGGCTTCCGAGTCCAGCGACTCCCTAAGTCTGGCCGCTAGGGCGTCAGCTTTGGGGCCACTGGTGGCGCCGGAGACCTCGAGTAGGCGAGCCCCGGTACGAGTGGTCTGAGTGGTCTTATACCGGATGCTTTGATACACATCACAGATGACATAAGACTAGCCATGGATCGAGGAAATATAACAGTTCTTTCGCTCCTTGATTTTAGCAATGCATTCAACATTGTAGATTTTGACGTCCTGGTGGGTATACTTCGCTATATTAACATATCTCCAACGGCAATTGATTGGTTACAGAGTTACCTGTCTGGTCGTCGACAACGTATACGCATAGAAGAGTCATTCTCTTCATGGTGCAATACAACAGTTGGCGTACCGCAGGGCGGCGTTTTATCTCCACTACTCTTCGCGATTTTTATAAATTCTATCTCCCAGAAATTAGTTTCATCCTACCACTTGTATGCAGATGACTTACAGATATACAGCCAGGCCCCACTTAACCAGCTATCAGAGGCATTAGACACAATGAACCTGGATCTAGCGCATATTAGTGAATGGAGTAAAAATTACGGCCTAAAAATTAGTCCATCAAAGACACAGCTAATTGTTGTCGGTAGTTCAAGAATGATCTCTAATATAGATTGGTCCGTTATGCCGATGATACAGTTTGAAGGTACACTAGTGCCTATATCTGATTGTGTCAAAGATCTAGGGATCTACCTTAACAAAACGTTGTCCTGGAATCGCCAGCTGCAAGAGGTAAGGCGCAAGCTGTTTGCCTCAGGGGGATCACTACGAAGGTTACGAAACTTTCTGCCCACGGCAACAAAGGCTGTGCTAGCACAAGCCCTCCTTCTACCAATTCTCAACTATGCCGATGTCAGCTATCTAAATCTCACAGAAGCACAATTAGATAAACTTGAGCGACTTCAAAATTTCTGTATAAGATTCATATTTGGCCTACGCAAATACGATCATGTTTCAAAATACCGTATAAAACTCAAGTGGCTTCCAATTCGCCTTCGCTGGAATACTCATATTTTAACGTTTCTTTACAATATCCTTTTTAATCCTAAAGCTCCCACTTACCTTAAAGAACGTTTTAGGTTTCTAAATGACACACATTCGAGGTCCCTGCGGTCGTCGGAGAACTTAGTACTGGAAATGCCGGCGCATTCCACAAATTACTTTGGTCGATCCTACACCGTAGAAGCTGTTCGTCTGTGGAATGAGCTGCCAGTTGCTATCAGACGAGCTCAATCTATCACAAGCTTCAAAAAGCTTTTACATGAGCATTTTCTTCACTTATAAATCTATCATAATATAATTATCCAACTACTGAAAGTTTGTTTAGATAATAATAATAAATTGATGATCTGGAGAGTCATATAAATTTCCTGTGTCACTTTGATGCATATTATAAAATATGTATGTATGTATGTATAAGTGTATGTATATATGTTGTAAAGATTTACGTATATGAGTAGGTATATGTGTATATATAATGCGCTTGCGCATGTATGTTTGTTTGTGTATTCATATGTCATTAATTTTTGTCATTTCCAGTTACACCAATTACCACCTGTCCTTACACTTAACTCTAGTCCATCCAAAGGTTACCTGGAAGATATTGCCTATTATGGCGATAAGGCCGCCCTTTGTACAACAACTGTATAAAGTATATTTTACTTGTAAGATTTCATGTAAATGGTGTACAAATAAAGTGTTATTCTATTCTATTCTATTCTATTCTATTTCCTCTAGGGGAATACAATTTCCAGATTCTATGCCTTTGATCTCGCCATGCACTACTAATTTTTTATAGGCGCTTTGAAATTGGAAAGCAGTTGGATTATTTTTGAAACCACCCTTTGACCTAATGGAACTGAAAAAGCACTCTAAATGGTCTTGACTTAATTTATAAAAAGGCAGGAATTTTTCTTAAATCTTTTTATTAAATCAGTATACATCTTTTTCAAACTATTTATGCAGATAATAAGGCCAAAAAATCCCACCCTTCTGTTAGTACTCAATATAGGTTTGTCCATCAATTTCAATCCTTTGAAGTAAATCTCAACTTCGGTTAAATAGTCATAACCTCAGTACCAGTTTTTCACAGATTGGCTTTTTATAACCGTAAGCATTAAGGGTGCGGCTATTAAGAATATCAAACAAATTATTAATTTTCATAATACATTCAACAGTGGCATCTGAATAAAAAAAATCTTGCAATTTCAAAGTGTGATTACAAAACTGTATAGCATTTGCTACAGAATTACTGAAAGTTTGAGCAGCTAATTTAACTTTCATGATCTGTTTCATAAAATTAATATGCTGTGTTCTGAGTCGGTTTGCTAAGTGTAGGCCTTCCCTGTCTTGCAATTCATTCAATTTTTCTATAAATTGCCATGAAATGTCGTCCCCGTTTGCATTTGTAAGTACTTTTTTTGACCGAGAGTATTTTTTACTAGTTTCAACATATGAGCGGGATCTGGAATAATGACTATCTCATGTCCTGTAATTGGGGTGCTGGTTGGGTAACCTCCACGTCGGCTTCTCCGTTTCTTCCCCCTTTGGACCGCGGTCCTGGGGAGCGGAAGCGGGGGGGCTGGTGCACCCTGGACATCGGCTAACAGACTCCTACCTTGGGAGTTCTGTTGGCCGTTGACGAATAACCCGACGGCTGACCTCACGAGGAGGTCGTGGGATGGCGGGCCTGCAAGGCCCGCGGGAAGGGGTCCGTAGGATACCCTTCCATTCCAACAGCCCTTTTGAGGGCTAACTGACTCCATTGCACGAGGGGGTCATGGTATGGCGGGCCTGCAAGGCCCGCGGGGAGGGATCCGTAGGGTTCCTCCCACCTCAACAGCCCTTTTTAGGGCTAGCCGTCGCTCCCGGTACCCCTCTGCTTCAGCAGAGGAGACACGGGAGAGGCGATGGGATCCGTTGGATCCGGGGACGGGTCGGCCTACTGCTCGCGCAGGGGCTGACGGGCATTCGTGCCACCGTCGGCGTTGGGAGAGTTGGCTACTCCCCCGCATCGCGTAACCTCCGAGATATCGACAACGACCTGAGTGCTAGCCACACTCGGGAACGCCGATATCCTGGAGGCCGCGGAGCTTGCCTTAATCGGCCGGCCCACGACAAGAAAAAGTCTGAAAACCTGACAGCGAAGTCGCTTAAAACCTGTGGATACCGGGGGACCTCCACAGTATATACCCCGCTTCCTGGAATGGCCGTCACCCAGGAAGTGTAATCAGTACGGTTCTAATCGTGGGAACAAAATGGAGACACTGAATTTAAATACAAAACCCAAACAAAAACCGAGCGAAACAGTCTGCGTGAAGGCCGCGCAGCACCACGACGCGGAAGTCGCGTCCCAGGCGGTGTCGGAGAATTTCGACACCGCCACTGATAGCAGGGTCAGCAGCCCGGTGGGACTGCAGACCCGGAAAGCTATGTGTCGTAAGAGGTGCGCCAGAAAAAAAGTTCCTCGCCCACCGAAGACGGAGTCGGACCTTGAGCTCACGCTCACCGACTCGACTTCCAGCAGCAGCAGCCATAGTGGCGAAGAGATGCTGCGAACCCCACCCGCCCAAGCTGCTAGCGGTCAGCCGCCGAAAAGCGCGGGGCGGCAAGCGGCCCACCCCTGAGGTGCGCGCCCCGGTCCCGAAGGGTGCCCCAGCGCCGCCGAGTTTCTTCACCTCGGCGGCGCCCTTGCCCGGTGATAGAACGTACCGGGAAGCAAGGGAGGCTCTGCAGGGGTTGCTTGTGGTCAGCGCAGAGCTCCTGGGAATGGAGGAGGACCGGCTCTGTCAGACGGTGAGGCGCCTAGTCGATGAGTTTGACCTGTTGAGGGCGGAACTGGCTGAGGCCCGCGAGGAGCGGTCCCAGCTGGGCGGACGCTGGGTCGAGCTCATCAGGCTGCCGGAGGGGCGCGTCACGCGATCGGCGGCCAAAAAAAGGCGGAACGCCAAAAAGAAGGCAGCCAAAAAGGCCAAGAAGGCCCAGGCTGCTGCGAAAGGAGCGCCAGGAGCGCTGCGCTTCCCCCGCACCACCGCTGTCGTCTTAACGATGACACCGGAGGCTGCGGAGAGGGGCGTGCAGTACACTGCTTTGGTGAAGCAGGCGAGGGGCCTCATTGATGTGAGGGCCTTCGACGTGGCGGGGACCCTCCGGGTGACACACACTCGGACGGGTGCCCGGCTCATCCACGTCCCTGGCGCTTCGAGCGGTCCCAAGGCTGATGCTATAGTGGCTAGGCTGAGGGAGACGCTCGACGCAGCCGACGTCCGGGTTTCCAGGCCCATCAAGTGCGCAGAGCTGCGCATTTCGGACCTGGACGACTCCATCACGGTCGACGAAATCCGGGTCACCGTGGCGGAGGCCGGGGGCTGCCCCCCTGAAGCGGTCAAGGTCGGAGCAATCCGCTACGGCCGTCGCGGACAGGGGGCGGTAGTTGTCGGCTGCCCCATCGCATTGCAGGTGTCACATCAGGGGCCTGCAGTCATCGTCTACCCCGACAGAGCAGACATCAAGACCAGTGAGGACACCAAGCGAGGAGTCCGTAAAGCCTGGTGAGTCACACAGGTCCGCAAAGTGGGCAACTCCGGGGTCGTGGTGAGAACCGCTACGCAGGAGGCTGCGGCCTGCCAAAAAAATTAGTTCCCCCTGGCTTAAGGGTAGCTGAGCCCAAGGCCCGACTGCCGAGGATCGCCCTCAGGTTCTTGCGGGCCGATCACGTCCCGGATGAGCTTATAAAAGAGTTACACCGGGTCAACCTAGTGGAAGATGCCGGTTGGACACTTGAGCGATTCCAGGCGGAATGCAAGTTCGCCGTTAAGAAACAGCTGGGCAGCAAGTACCTTGTGGTACTTGAATGTACCAGGGCAGCCCGAGATGCGCTCATCTCGCTCGGCCGGGTCTACGTGGCTTGGGACGAGGCGGAGGTAACGGACCACATAAGGTCAACGTGCTGCTCCAAGTGCCAGCAATATGGTCACCCCGAAAAATATTGCCGTGCCAAGGAGATGACGTGCGGTAAATGTGAGGAAACCGGGCACAACAACAAGGAGTGCCAGTCGAAGACAATGTGCTGCGCCACCTGCAAACGCTTCAAGCGGAAAGATGCGGCCGGCCATTTGACTGCTGCCCCGAATTGCCCGGCTCGCCAACATGCGGAGGCGTTGGCCGCCAATATGATCCAATATGGATAGGTTTCTCCAGTTAAGGGTTGGTCAGCTGAACCTACAAGGCATGGAGGCGGCCACCACTGAACTGCTAGCCGGTCTTGGCCCGTCTCACAGACTGGACCTGATTCTGGTCCAGGACCAGTATGACCAAAGGGCAGGTATTATACAGTGTGGTCGCAAACCAAAAGCCGGGATTGTAGTCTTAAACAGGACCGCTACTGCAACGCTTCTCGAACACCTTAGTACCGAACACTGCTGTGTGATACATTTGGTTATCGGGACCCTAAGCATGCATATAGTCTCCGCGTACTTCCAGTATAGCGACAATATCAGTATTCACATAGCGCACTTAGACAAGGTCTTACAACAACTGCCGAGAGGCTTGGTCCTCATCGGTTTGGATAGCAACGCTCACTCACCTATGTATTCCAGTACACTGGAAGGGGGCACGATGTAGAGCATAGAAGGAGTGCAATGGAGGGGTTTATTCTCTCCAGGGATCTCATTCTACATAATGCCGCAGGGCAGCCCCCCACTTTCAACGGCCCGGGAGGAAAATCGAATATCGACCTCACACTCTCGTCCAGAGGGGTTAACGTCAGTGGTTGGACTGTGCATGAGGGTGACAGCTTGGCGGATCACCAGCTGATCACCTTTAACGTATCCGGTGACGCCGTGAATGCGGTGCGGGACACGACCGGGATTGTCCTGGATCAGTTCCGAGCGCAAGGGGTAAATTGGACCTCCTTTTGCTCCGCGCTCCACGCAAGGATGAACAGGCTTCATCCCGGTCTGTCTGCCTCGGAGTATAGTGTGCGATACTCGAATACTCTCCTGCAAACTGCTAGGGAGCATCTAGCTTAACGTGCCCGGAATAGCTGCGGAAAATATGAATGGTGGTCCCCATCACTGGACGAACTCCGCCGTAAGGTGAGCCGTGCCCGCAGGGCCTGGCAGCGATCTAAGCGTGACGATTGCCCTCTGCAAGAACAACATCACGCAACCCTGCGTACCCTGCGGGGCGAGTACAAGGCGGCCATGAAATCGGCCGAGGTTGAATTCTTTCGGAAACTAGCTGAATCCAGAAATGAGGACCCATGGGGATTGGCTTACAGGGAGGCCAGTGGCCGTACTACCCCCCCAGAACGTCCTTTACGGCACACGCTTAGTTGAAGGATATACGGCCTCTACGGGGGCCACCATGGAGCAGCTTCTCTCGTCACTCTACCCGGATGATGTGCCCGGTGCTGACACGACTTACCACCGGCAAGTGCGTATTGCAGCTGCAATCGCACCATCCGGTGAGAACATGCCAGCTCCCGAGAGGGATACTGTTGATCGCATTGTGCGGTCTCTTCCTAAGACAGCACCGGGCATGGACGGCCTTACATCGGTCATCATAAAGCGGGCGTGGAAAGCCACCTCGTCCGAAATGCTTATGATGTACCGTAAGTGTATTGAAGAAGGCGTCTTCCCCGACGATTGGAAGGTAGGACGACTCATCGTTCTGCCGAAGGGAAATGACAAGCCCCTTAGTGACCCTAAGGCGTATCGGCCTATTACTCTCCTACCCATCTTGGGTAAGATTCTCGAACGTGTGATAGTTGACTGTGCTCCCTGCCTGCACAAAAATATATCGGAGTCCCAGCACGGATTTACTCGCGGACGTTCTACGGTTACGGCGTTAAGCCAGTTGAACTCGATAGTTGAAAACTCAGTGGCTCCTTACGTGCAGCTGATCTTTCTAGACATATCTGGTGCGTTTGATAATGCGTGGTGGCCCATGATTCTACTTAAGCTCAAACAGGGTGGATCACCACCGAACCTGTATAGGATCATTACCAGTTATTTTAATAACCGCCGAGTTGGCTTCATTGCAGGCACCGTGTCTTCGTGGAAATCAAACACCATGGGATGTCCACAGGGATCGGTTTTCGGCCCGACACTTTGGAACCTCCTCCTCAATGACCTCCTCTTGCTACCTAAGCCCGAAGGAGTGCATTTGATTGCATATGCCGATGATGTGACTGTCGTGATAGAGGCGACGTCCCGCGCTGAGATTGAGCGGCACGCGGATATCACGCTAAGGGCAATATCCGGCTGTGGCACCCGAAATCGACTGGGTTTCTCGCCCGGTAAGTCCTTAGCGTTGACTTATAAAGGTAACTTTAAAAGACCGCCAACCATTCGGATGGACGGCGCCTCTATTACGCACGTTTCACAGGCGAAGGTGCTCGGTATTACTCTGGACGGGGCTAGGTCCTACGGACCGCATGCAGTTTTTATTGGAGAGAAAGCGGCTAATTGTTTCGGGAAAGTTTCCCGGGTGTCCGCATCTAGGTGGGGAGTGAGATTCCCGGCACTACGGGTCCTGTATGCAGGGACCTATGTTGCCACTGTCACCTATGCTGCGGCCGTATGGTACCGACGCTCGTCCAACTTCGTGGTCAGGAGGAACTTGCTGAAGACTCAGCGGCCAGCCTTAATTCTTCTCACGAAGGCCTACAGATCGTGTAGCTCCGCGGCACTCCCAGTGCTCGCGGGGGTTCTACCTGCCGATTTGGAGGTTTTTCGTGCGGGGCGAATTGCGGAGGAGGGACTCCAGCTGGCCCCCAGGGAACGTAGGCAGCTCAAGGCTTTAGTGGGGCGCGAAGTTGTCTCCCTTTGGCAACAACGGTGGGAAACAAGTACCGACGGGCGCGATCTACACAGCTTCTTTGCGGTTACCTATCTTAATCCCGAATTTTAACATTCCGAATATCATAATCCAGAAAACGTTTGGCCAATTTTTCATAATCCCGGTTTTTCAAATTCCGAAGTTTTATTTTCCATATAATCGCAACTCCGAATTTCATTTGCCCATTTATTCATTTGTACGACGTTTAATAATCCAGACGAACGAGTTCCAGACACACGAAATCTAAATGCACAAATCCAGATGACCGTAATCCATATGCACGAAAGCCCAATTTTTAAAACACAAATTTTTGAAATGTAATTAATTGATATCCAGTTAATTGATATCCAGACAAACAATATCCAGATTTCTAAACCTAAAACTAAACCTCATATGGCGTCTACTAACTACAATTGGAGACCTATATACTGAACAAAACACACGTTGCCTTAAAAAATATATGTATGCATGTAAGCAAACAAGCATGCATGCAGGCAAGCTGGCAATCAAACCGGCAAGCATGCAGGCATGCAGGCATGCAGGCAAGCAGGCAAGCATGCAGGCAAGCAGGCAAGCATTAGTGTTGCTCTTCTCCGGCGCTGCGGGAAGGGCAGTCCTTCCGCCCTTGCGTAACAAAGTTCGGGCACCCATGCTCGCTTCCGCAGCTTCTTCTTAATCATTATATTGTTTATTTAATAGAAACTTATTACAAAGAATAACATATTATCATATATATGGTTTTTATGAACTAAACAATTGATGCGTCTACAAGGTCGACGGAGCCCCGCTACGCGGGGCTCCTACTTCTGGGTGGTTTATAAAAAAATAACCACGAAGGCCTAATGCGGGAGCTTCGCTACGCTCCGCTCCCGCATTAGCCTTCTAACCTAACCTATCCGAGTCGGGGTAATCTGAGTCGGGATGTTAAAATTGTAAATGTTACAGTTAAAAATGTGATCTGGAACATTATAAAGGTGGTTTAATATTCTTTAAAAATAATTCTACAGTTTGATAAGTTTGTTAAACAAAAAAATTTGATTAAAAATTGTGTTTTTTGTGAAATATGTTTCATTGTAGGAAATTGTTTTTGAAACAATAATATTCGGAATAAAAATATAAGAACCAAATATTATATGAAGCATTTTCTGTGAAACGAAATTCTATGAAATTTCTTTCTACGAAATAAGGGGCTCCCCTCCCTCCGCGCCTCCGGTTCTTAAATAACACTCTAGTGTAGGGCAGATAGGTACCACGGCGAGTCGGGTCGGGTGTGGTACGCAGTGTTCACGAGCTCGCTTTCCTGATTCATTGATTATACCTGCATACAAAACTGTTTATGCATGACATGGAAAACAATAATTTAAACAAAATTATATTATATTTATAAGTCTTCAGGCTTTCATTATATTAAGTGAAATTATTTATGTCTTAAGTGAACGTTAGATTTTTTATTATTATATCAACCGTTACACACCCTAAATGAATCGTATAAATTTACTGATTTTTACTATACCTGTATATAGTTTAGCTGGAACACGATTTGTATGGGAACCAAATAAAAAGATTATGAAAATTTGGTAATAGTTTATTTGGAAAATGGTACGATAGGAAACAAAAAAAAATATTCTGAGAATCTGGTATAACTATATTTGGATTATGACAATATGGAAAACAAAAAAATACTATTTGAAAATTTGGTTTTAGTGCACCTGGAAATTGATTCATCTGGGAAATGAAAAACGGAATTATAGAAAGTTGTCATTAGTTCTTAAGTTAAATTGTTACTAACATTATGGATCAATGGTCTGAAAATAAATGAATTTTAATTTAATAATTTAATTTAATTACATCTGTCTTTTAAAAGTTCTACCAACCGTTTTCGGGGTTTTAAGATTCGGGTAACAGAAATTCGATATTTCAATAGGTTACCCTTCTTTGCAGATGTTGTCATGAGGCTCAAGTACAGGTGGATCGAACCGGACTATGTCGTCTCTCAGATGATGACTGGACATGGCTGCTTTAGGCAACGCTTACACCAGCTAAGCTTATGCGAAACTGCAGCGTGCCCATGTGAAGAGCACGACCAGGAAAGCCGTGACCACGCACTCTGGGTATGTAAGCTGTACGCCGCAGAAAGGGAAGTTATGCTGGACGCAATACACGCAATCGATCGTTCTGTAGAGGGGCCGCTATGGCACCACGAACTCGTTAGCAGTAGGGATGCCTTTGTGGCATTTAGGACGTTTGCGCATGCTTGGCACTCTATTAGGCGCGCATTTGAATAAGCGGTAGTCTGAATCCATTGGAAAGCGGGACGCGCAGTACCGTTACTGTGCATGTCAACCCCATAAGGGGGGTTTCGCTAACGTAGAAAGCCAGCCCCGAAGGGGGAGAATACGGCTGGGGACGGATCAAGAATTTGTAGGGAGTCAAGAACTGTACCCACGGAGAAGCTTCATAGCAAACCGCAGGGCACTCTCCCGTGATTCGGTCAGTACGCTGTGAGGCGGAATGACCATGGGAGGATGGAGGGAATGCCCCATCGCAGCAGCCCAAAAGGTTGCCGACATGCGGACCCTCGCGGTGGGCGGAGTTGTAGGGGTGCGGGTACGCCTCCTACAGGACCGACCGGCCAGGTGCTTTAGGTGCCTGTCGGTCGGCCACGTGGGAGTGCAGTGCACGGCGGAGGTGACGGTCGGCGACCGTTTCTTCCGCTGTGGCCAACCCGGTCATAGGGCCGGTGGTTGCGAAGCTCCGCCGCACTGTTTTAGGTGTGCGGCGGAGGGGGAGCCGGCCGACCACAGGGTTGGCAGCAAGGCCTGCACCCGCGGGGAGCCGAAGCCGCGAGGCGGGCGTTCCGCCAATAGTTCGGGGCGGGATGCGGAGATGGGTCCATAATGGATCCCCAGCTCCGCATCCTGCAGGCGAACTTGGGCCACGGTGTCGATGCTCAGGCACTTCTGCTCCAGAGCATGGCACAGTGAACGTTAGATTTTTTATTATTATATCAACCGTTACACACCCTAAATGAATCGTATAAATTTACTGATTTTTACTATACCTGTATATAGTTTAGCTGGAACACGATTTGTATGGGAACCAAATAAAAAGATTATGAAAATTTGGTAATAGTTTATTTGGAAAATGGTACGATAGGAAACAAAAAAAAATATTCTGAGAATCTGGTATAACTATATTTGGATTATGACAATATGGAAAACAAAAAAATACTATTTGAAAATTTGGTTTTAGTGCACCTGGAAATTGATTCATCTGGGAAATGAAAAACGGAATTATAGAAAGTTGTCATTAGTTCTTAAGTTAAATTGTTACTAACATTATGGATCAATGGTCTGAAAATAAATGAATTTTAATTTAATAATTTAATTTAATTACATCTGTCTTTTAAAAGTTCTACCAACCGTTTTCGGGGTTTTAAGATTCGGGTAACAGAAATTCGATATTTCAATAGGTTACCCTTCTTTGCAGATGTTGTCATGAGGCTCAAGTACAGGTGGATCGAACCGGACTATGTCGTCTCTCAGATGATGACTGGACATGGCTGCTTTAGGCAACGCTTACACCAGCTAAGCTTATGCGAAACTGCAGCGTGCCCATGTGAAGAGCACGACCAGGAAAGCCGTGACCACGCACTCTGGGTATGTAAGCTGTACGCCGCAGAAAGGGAAGTTATGCTGGACGCAATACACGCAATCGATCGTTCTGTAGAGGGGCCGCTATGGCACCACGAACTCGTTAGCAGTAGGGATGCCTTTGTGGCATTTAGGACGTTTGCGCATGCTTGGCACTCTATTAGGCGCGCATTTGAATAAGCGGTAGTCTGAATCCATTGGAAAGCGGGACGCGCAGTACCGTTACTGTGCATGTCAACCCCATAAGGGGGGTTTCGCTAACGTAGAAAGCCAGCCCCGAAGGGGGAGAATACGGCTGGGGACGGATCAAGAATTTGTAGGGAGTCAAGAACTGTACCCACGGAGAAGCTTCATAGCAAACCGCAGGGCACTCTCCCGTGATTCGGTCAGTACGCTGTGAGGCGGAATGACCATGGGAGGATGGAGGGAATGCCCCATCGCAGCAGCCCAAAAGGTTGCCGACATGCGGACCCTCGCGGTGGGCGGAGTTGTAGGGGTGCGGGTACGCCTCCTACAGGACCGACCGGCCAGGTGCTTTAGGTGCCTGTCGGTCGGCCACGTGGGAGTGCAGTGCACGGCGGAGGTGACGGTCGGCGACCGTTTCTTCCGCTGTGGCCAACCCGGTCATAGGGCCGGTGGTTGCGAAGCTCCGCCGCACTGTTTTAGGTGTGCGGCGGAGGGGGAGCCGGCCGACCACAGGGTTGGCAGCAAGGCCTGCACCCGCGGGGAGCCGAAGCCGCGAGGCGGGCGTTCCGCCAATAGTTCGGGGCGGGATGCGGAGATGGGTCCATAATGGATCCCCAGCTCCGCATCCTGCAGGCGAACTTGGGCCACGGTGTCGATGCTCAGGCACTTCTGCTCCAGAGCATGGCACAGTGGTCCGTACACGTCGCCGCTGTCGCCGAGCCATACACTCACCGACCACTCGGGCCTGCCTGGGTGGTCGACCTGGATAGCTTGGCGGCACTGGTGCATAACGCCGCTGCGGGTGCCCCTCCCCTTGTAGTAATCGCAAAGGAGCATGGCATCGTAGCGGTGCGTGTAGGGGAGATTGCGGTCGTGGCCGTTTATTTCGCGCCGAGATTACACCGACTAATCGGGCATTATCGGCGGTCGCTGGAGCGGCTGACCGACGTCGTCAATGCCTGCACACCTCGCCCGGTTCTCGTGCTCGGGGATTTCAACGCCTGGTCTGTGGCCTGGGGTTCCCGGCGCACGGACGCGCGAGGCAGGGCTCTGGAGAGCTGGGCCGATACCCTCGGTTTAGTTCTCCAGAATCGCGGGGCCGAAGCCACGTTTGTGTCGGGGGAGCGCAGGTCGATCATAGACCTTTCGTTCGCGAGCGCTTCCCTTTCACTTCGCGTGCAGGACTGGCGTGTCGTCGCGGAGGTGGAGACTTTGTCGGACCACCGATATGTTCGGTTGGATGTATCCCCTCTCGCGGGGGATGCGCCGGTTGCAACGGCCCAACGCGAGCCACGCTGGGTGCTGGGGCGACTGAATCGGGAGGACCTCCTGGAAGCCGCCATCGTACAGGCCTGGGCCATTGCGCCGGACAGGCCTGTCGATGTCGACGATGAAGCGGCGTGGTTCCGGGAGGCCATGACACGTGTCTGTGATGCGGGTATGCCTAGGGCTCCAGCCTATAATCCGAGGCGTCGGGTCTACTGGTGGAATGCGGAGATCGTGAGGCTGCGTCAAGCCTGCGTGATCACGCACCGCTGGTGGGCTCGATTCCGTAGGAGGCGTAGCCGTCCCGCAGACTCGGAGCCCCGACTGGCGGAGCTTCACGAGGGATACAGGGAGGCCAGGAATACCCTCCGAGCGGAGATCAAGCGGTCCAAGGCCGCTTGTTACCGGGAGCTCCTGGAGACGCTGGAGCGGGACCCATGGGGGCGGCCTTACCTTATGGTAAGACAAAAGCTGCGGCCCCGGGCCCCTCCGCTGACCCAGGTGCTCGAGCCGGCTCTGCTCGGGGGAGTGGTCGAATCCCTGTTTCCGGCGCGAGCGGAACATGTTCCGCCGCAGATGGCTCCGCCGCCTCGGTCGCCTATGGCGCCCAGTGCGGTGATTGACGACGATGTGCCCGAGGTCACTCGGGTGGAACTAGAGCTGGTGATGCGAAGGCTTGGAGCCAATAAGAACACCGCCCCGGGACCCGACGGCATTCCAGGTCGCGCGTGGGTCCTAGCTCTAGGGGAAGACGGTCTCGAACCCCGACTGAGAGGGTTCCTCAGCGCATGTTTGGAGCGGGGCCAGTTTCCGAAGATGAGGAGGACGGGGAAACTGGTCCTCATCTGCAAGATGGGGCGCCCGGCGGACGAGCCGTCCGGGTACCGGCCTATAGTGCTGCTCGACGAGGTGGGCAAACTCTTTGAGAGAGTCATTGCCAAGCGCCTCGTCGAGCATCTCTCTAGAGTGGGGCCGGACCTGGCGAATACCCAGTTCGGGTTCCGCCGGTGGCGTTCCACTGTGGATGCCATCATGCGTGTGAGGACTCTGGCAGAGGATGCGGTCGCTCGGGGCGAGGTGATGTTGGCGGTGTCCTTGGACATCTCCAACGCGTTTAACACCTTGCCCTGGAGTTGCATCAGAGAGGCGCTCGTGTATCACGATGTGCCTCTCTACCTCCGCCGCATAGTCGGGGCGTACCTGATGGGGAGAGCCGTCGTGCGGTGTTCCACAGGGATCGGTCCTGGGGCCGCTGCTGTGGAACATCGGTTACGACTGGGTGCTTCGCGGTGACTTCGCGTACGGTGCCATCGTCACGTGTTACGCGGACGACACGCTGGTGACAATGGGCGGGGCTACACACCGCGAGGCGACCCTGAGGGCCACGACCGCGGTTGCTCAAGTCGTGGAACGGATCCGGCAGCTGGGTCTCGAGGTGGCTCTGCACAAGTCCGAGGCCATGTTCTTTCATGGCCCTCGGCGCAGGCCAGACCCGGGAGCCAGCCTTACAGTGGGAGGCACTCCCATTGACATCAAGCCCCGGTTGAAATACCTGGGGCTGGTGCTTGACGGTCGATGGGACTTCGGAGAACATTTCCGAAGTCTGCGCCCCAAGTTGGTGGCAACGGCGAATGCCTTGGGCAGGCTGTTGCCCAACTTGGGGGGCCCAGAGGACTCCTGCAGGAGGCTCTACGCGGGTGTCGTGCGGTCCATGGCCCTATATGGGTGCCCCGTATGGGCGGACACCCTGGGGGCCAGATTCCTGCCTCTGCTCCACGCGGCGCAGAGGACGACGGCCTCCAGGACCATCAGGGGGTACCGCACGATATCCTTTGAAGCGGCGAGTCTCCTGGCCGGATCGCCACCGTGGATCCTGGAAGCGAGGACCCTTTCGGTACTCTATCGATTCCGAAAGGAGGCGCGGGGGCGGGGATTCGATCCCGAGCCCGAAGAAATTCGGGCCGAGAAATCTCGGCTCCACAGGGCCATGGTGACCGAGTGGGAGCTACGACTTGAGTAACCACGCGCAGGGCACGCCGTGATTGCGGCGGTAAGACCCATCATGGGGGAGTGGCTAGAGAGGCCACACGGTGGCCTCTCGTACCGTCAGACGCAGGTCATTACCGGAAACGGTAACTTCAGGCGGTACCTGCATCTGATGGGCATAGAGCCAACGCCCGAGTGCCATCACTGCGACGCGAGCGTGGACTCGGGGCTGCACACGCTCACCGAGTGTCCGGCGTTTGAAACGCCGAGGCGGGAACTTATGACGGCCCTGGGGGTGAGAGTGCTCACGCTCTCCACCCTGCTCCCGGCGATGGTCCGCTGCGCAGATGCGTGGGCGGCCAGCGCCTCCTTCTGCGAGCAGGTCATGCTCGTGAAAGAGACAGCAGAGCGGGCGCGGCTCATCGAGCGAGAAAGACAGCTTACCATAAGGTAAGGCGGCTCGGGCGTCGGAGGGCGCAAACCGACCTCCGCCCCCCATGAGCGCGGGCCTGAGAGTGACGGGTGGAGCCGCTCGTCACCCTAGCAGAAGCAGGCCACGGCGGCGGCGCGCATCGTAGGACGATGCGTGCCCCCCCGATACCGGGGGCGAGTCGGGGACCGCGTGGTCCCCCCTCCCGAGGAGGGCCAGACCGAGAGGAATGGCCCTGGGTCAGCCGGGGTGCGAGGGATATGTCAAAAGACAGCCTCACCTCCGGCCTAGCACATCGACCCACAGACGGTGTGCGGTTTAGTCGGTTCGAGTCCGACATAACCTTCCCCTTCGGCTCCGAAGGGGGGGGGGGGTATCCGTGGGGATCTCCCGCACGTAAAAAAAAATATCCTGTAATATTACGAAAAATGGAGTAATATTTTCAGTTGATTCCAAACTGCAACCCAAACTTTTGGCCATCGAAAAATTTGCAGGGCAACCATCAAATGTTAGAGATGATATAACTATGTCACATTCTAATAACAAATTAATACATTGGGTTGCCAAATTAGCCTTTTGCCCCGCGGTGCACCCGTTAATTAAAAAATAACCAACAGGAATTTTCCACCCATCATTGATACAACATGTTACCATAAAGACTAAGGCTTCTCTAGCTTCTGCAACGCTATGGCCATCTAACGCTTCTCCGTAATTAATCAAACCTATGCATTTTTCCCCGTCCCAATGTACATGTTTTCTGATCGCCATCTCGTCCATTGAAACGGCACAGTACAATTGTTTATCCTTTCGTTTAGCAAGTAATTTTTTGTAGTGTGTAGTAATTCAATAGTAAATCCTGGACTGCTATCAAAACATTTGTACCATGTAGTAAGAGTGGATGGATGAGGTAAACAAGTTTTAAACTGTTGCCTAACATATTTATATACACGCGGGCTTATAAAATTAAGGCACAGTGCAAATTGGCGCAAAGCAGGTGAAAACTTTCTTCCACTTCCACTAGAATTCAAAATTTTTGACAGAAAATCTTTGTTATAAGGATCGATGGATTTTAACAACTCTCCATCTTCCTCTGTCACAAAGGACTTTGCTTTTAGTTCTGCAATCACGTTCTCCAAATTTGTAACTTTCTTATTTAGTCGCCGACTTTTTTCTCGAAGAGCCTTTAATTTTCTTAGTCTCTCTGCAGATTGTTCTCGAATCCGCTTCAATTTCTTTCGCATCGTCCGTGGTGTGTAATTTGGTGACTTAGCCTACAAAAGTAACAATAACTAAATCATAAAATACGACTTATATATTTTTGGATTTCATTTACGATCTACTTACAGATTTAGGTTCAGTAACACTGTGACTGAGTTGACTGTCTTCTATTAATTCAATAGGAGATTGTTCTTTCGGCTAAAATTATGAATTATTATCATTAACAAACATTGGTAATATAGTAAGAAATCAGAAGTGCCCGCACTGTCACCCCTAGCTCTTATGTAAAACAGTGAAGCGATTAATTCTGACAAATAGGTACCTCAGTTCAATATAGCTTGGCAAAATAGTGTTTGACGTGGTGGCAGCTGGAACTATTTTTTTCACATCACAACACTAGATATTTGTATGAAAATCATGGATTTGGGCTACCATAAGTCTGAAATAAGGCCCGCATTTCTTCCAGACACTTTTTTGCCAAGCTTTACCTATAATTATCAATCACTATACAGTGATTGATAATTATACGAAATCCGAGACACCTTCCTTGAAATAAGTTAAATAGTTTTCTTAAATAATGTATTCTACTCACACGGCTTCTGAATCATCAATTTTCATATTTTCGTCTATTTGTGGGTTCATGGAGGATGATGTTGTCGGAATAGAAGTTTTAGTAGTTCCTTCTGTATGTGAGCTAACGGAGAAAGATGTTGATGGAAAACAGGTTTCAATCTCCTAAAAAGGTTGATAAAATAAGCTTAATATACTATTATATATGTATATTGTATTCGGGACATAAAAATATAGATAAAATAATCAATTATTTACCAATGATGGCACAGCAGCAATATAGACAAATTGATAGTATTGATAGCATTTGTCGCATTCACACAAGAAAAAGAGGGAGTTATGCATATATCATGTAAAAAAACGAGACAGAAGGATAATGTTTTTTTGTTTCGCGACGCGTGCCAGTTTTTTAAGGTCAACACAGTACTGTGCTAAACAATTTTGCCATTTTTGACAGTTGAGAGTCACTTGATTTCTGGTCAGCGTGTAATTTGCTCTTATTTATATTGTTAATACTTACAAATTATTGTGGACAATTAGTGCATTGTTAATAATTGTTATTATAGAAAAACGCACCATGCGTTGTAGTGTTTTGGGGTGCAAAAGTGATAGTGAAAGAAAAATACCGGACTTGTCCTTTCATTCGTAAGTATGCCACGTTAATGCCAATTATTAACCTTTAAATGTGATAATTGAGTG
Organism: Eilema caniola; assembly: GCA_949126895.1. Lineage (NCBI taxonomy): Eukaryota > Metazoa > Arthropoda > Insecta > Lepidoptera > Erebidae > Eilema > Eilema caniola. Next base: position 1,735,686 of record OX421461.1, on the reverse strand, counting down.
TCTAAATTATCTAGCGTCACGTTAAGTATAAAATTATAGATAGATATTTCAATGATTACAAAATATTAAAATAAATAAATCATAACCTCAACATTTGAATATTGCCAGCTTTTTAATTTTTTATTCTCCCACTATTGCGGTAATGACATTTAATTTTGATAACTTAATACGTGTGGGGAATTAAAGAGTATATTTCGTTTAACTTTTCCGGATAACGACTTAATATGTCGAAAGTGGATAGAAGCAATGGGACGAAAGAATTGGACTCCAAAAAAGTCATCAAGAATTTGTAGCCGGCATTTTGAACAAAATGTATTAGTTAAAAAGAAAAAACTAACTGTTCTTCTTCCGAATGCTGTGCCATCATTGGTAAATAATTGATTATTTTATCTATATTTTTATGTCCCGAATACAATATACATATATAATAGTATATTAAGCTTATTTTATCAACCTTTTTAGGAGATTGAAACCTGTTTTCCATCAACATCTTTCTCCGTTAGCTCACATACAGAAGGAAATACTAAAACTTCTATTCCGACAACATCATCCTCCATGAACCCACAAATAGACAAAAATATGAAAATTGATGATTCAGAAGCCGTGTGAGTAGAATACATTATTTAAGAAAACTATTTAACTTATTTCTAGGAAGGTGTCTCGGATTTCGTATAATTATCAATCACTATACAATTCAATCAAACAGGTTTCAATCTCCTAAAAAGGTTGATAAAATAAGCTTAATATACTATTATATATGTATATTGTATTCGGGACATAAAAATATAGATAAAATAATCAATTATTTACCAATGATGGCACAGCATTCGGAAGAAGAACAGTTAGTTTTTTCTTTTTAACTTTATTTATTTATTTATTTATTTATTCCTCATACTACCATTTTTACAGGTTGCCCCCAATGCAATGGTAGTAGACCACAATAATTACAATATCTATTACATATAATACAATGGTTTTACAATAATTAGACTTTACTCCAATATACTACCCAGTTGATATACACTTGACTATATTAATTTTTGATTTCAACCAATGGGGTATTAGTTGAAATCAAAAATCAATACAATCAAGATAAGAATAACATAATTAATCAATCAAATCAGAATTAACATTACCTGTTTTATGTCAAGTTTCTATTCTATGTCAAGTCACAATGGTCTAAGGTAAAATAAAAAAAGATTACAGTTACCTATACCTATACAATTTAAATAAGTCAAATTCCTATTTATGGCAAGTCAGAATAATCTAAGGTCAAAATAATGGAATTACAATTACAATATAAATAAGTCAAGTTTCCATTAATGTCAAATCACAATATTCTAATTTCAATGTCAAATCAATGAGATTACAATTAAATTAACAATATCATAGTATTGGTATTAGATAATGGCAACAATGTCCAATCAAAATAATAACATTATAACATTATACCACAGAAATAATATTTAACCTATTTACCTACTAAGTTTCAATTACTTAGTATAGTCATGTACACAGTTCGCTCAAAATAAAATAACTGGCCCTTGTAAATTCGCTCAGTGAGCATGAGAACATACACAAATCTAGTTGGTCTGCCATCATGTTAAGCGCACGAAGCGCTCGCATCAGCGGCGCCATCTGCAGCAAATTGGTACGGGCGCGACCCACGTACAACAGCGGGGGGCGGCGTCGCCGCATGACGTACTCCTCTGGTACATACAACCTAATCTCCTGCAGGATAGCCGGGTTATAAATTAATCCGCGAAGCACTTTAATCAAGTAGGTGGCCAAAGCCACCTCCCTTCTAACCTCCAACTTATAGTACTAATACATTTTGTTCAAAATGCCGGCTACAAATTCTTGATGACTTTTTTGGAGTCCAATTCTTTCGTCCCATTGCTTCTATCCACTTTCGACATATTAAGTCGTTATCCGGAAAAGTTAAACGAAATATACTCTTTAATTCCCCACACGTATTAAGTTATCAAAATTAAATGTCATTACCACAATAGTGGGAGAATAAAAAATTAAAAAGCTGGCAATATTCAAATGTTGAGGTTATGATTTATTTATTTTAATATTTTGCAATCATTGAAATATCTATCTATAATGTTATACTTAACGTGACGCTAGATAATTTAGACACTCAATTATCACATTTAAAGGTTAATAATTGGCATTAACGTGGCATACTTACGAATGAAAGGACAAGTCCGGTATTTTTCTTTCACTATCACTTTTGCACCCCAAAACACTACAACGCATGGTGCGTTTTTCTATAATAACAATTATTAACAATGCACTAATTGTCCACAATAATTTGTAAGTATTAACAATATAAATAAGAGCAAATTACACGCTGACCAGAAATCAAGTGACTCTCAACTGTCAAAAATGGCAAAATTGTTTAGCACAGTACTGTGTTGACCTTAAAAAACTGGCACGCGTCGCGAAACAAAAAACATTATCCTTCTGTCTCGTTTTTTTACATGATATATGCATAACTCCCTCTTTTTCTTGTGTGAATGCGACAAATGCTATCAATACTATCAATTTGTCTATTGTTTTCTCTGTCTACGTTCTATACGCTGATTTTCGACGGGTGATGTGTCCATTTTGAACTCATAAATACATTGAAATAAAACATGCCTTTATACATTAAAATCAGTTATATTCTACAGAATATCAATCATGCAAATTAATATAGTGTATAATAATATCGTAGTATGCGCTTGTCTTGAAGAAAAAGCTCTGTTTATTTTTTTTTTTCATAGAATTCTATTTTGATGTATTTTTTATTGCATTTTGGCCATTTTATCTATGGGTCAAACTCGCTAAAATCGACATTTATAAGGTGCATAAACAACCACGCTTTAATTATAAAACTCTGCTATCTCATCCATCCTTGTAATATACACATACTGCTCGTTCCCATGGAATGCAAGTGCACTTTCACAAACTGTTTTTTTTTTCTTTAGACCCCTTTAATTTCTTTCTTTATTCTTTTGTAATTTAAGTCAATGGCTATTTTTGAGTTATCTATGAAAAAAGAACAGCTAATTTATCTCTACCAGATATTGCACAAAATAGCATGGTCTTGTCATGTAACTATTTATGCTTTAAATGTGAGTTTTAAATCTACTTTGTAAATGAGTAAAAATTGTACAAAGTTCATCTCATTGCCTGTGTGTAAACATTTTTATACCATAATCGTAGGGCGATTATCGTATACGATTATCGAACCGAAACGTGCGAGAAACCCGCACCGTCTAAATGACGCCTTAGAGTAATTAGATATGTCATATAGGTTTAAATTATAAAGAATTCGTGCAGTTTCACATTTATTTTTTAAGTGCTAATCTGCGAATTCCTCTCATATCCCTAGGAGGTTCGAAGTCCGCTATAAGCCTGCCATTACTGATAGAAAGCAATTGAAACTTGAAAGAGAGAGAGAGCTCACAGTTTGACCCATAAGTACGAGATTTACTCATTTAAAACTAAGGATAAAGAATTAAATACTGATTTACAGTTTGCAGGCGAAATCTCTCCCAGTTTTTAACCACGTGTGTAACGATATTGCTTCGGACCATGGCAGCCATTGAAATGTTCTGGAACATTAAAAAGGACAATACCGAGAACAGACAAGCCCCATACCCGGGAACTTTTACACGTATGCATGTTATTTGCACTCCATCCTGTTGGACTGTTATTGTTTTTCTCCTAATTTTGAAAATCTTGTTATACCAGTTACTTATTTTACTTTCAGACACACTGATAATTTTTATTTATGACTCGGGCAGCAAAAATTTCCGGCGTTTCGGGAATATCGTTCTTAATTGACGCCAACCTGTGAACTATCCGAATCTGCCAAATTAGTTTTAAAATTTCGAGTTTAGTCTTTGCACAAGATTATGCAATATGACTATGTGTGTACATCGAGACACTATGTCAAGATTATATTATATTGAACTAACTGACATCATCATTACGGGAACAGTACTTCCTGTCTCCGCTGTCGTGATTTTGTCAGGACAATGGGACTCACTAAAAGTTTGCCATGCCCTGCACTTCATCACGACAGCCTCGACATACTGCTACAGCCTCTACTTTATGTTCGTTGCCTCCGAAACTTACTTCAGATTATGTCGAACAATAGAAGAATATGAAGCATTCTTATAGCTGAATGTTGGAATGATGGGAGGCCTGGTGGCAATTTCTGGCTTCCTCATAGCCGGGTTCGGTGTTTACTTAGATTTGGATTACGATTACTGTCAGCGCGTGAACCACGGTAATATATATTTCAGGGGCACGACGTTCGTTATTTTCTAGTGTATGCCATTCCTCGTAACCATGCTTTGTTTAATACTTGCATTAGCTCGTGTTCGCCAGCACGCCCGCAACCACCTACACTATAGACGTTCTCAACTATATGCACGAGATAATTCGACCACCAACCTGAACATGAGAAGCCAGGCAAGGGTGAGAAGGGGATGTTGTCTCAATCTTTGGGCACTGCCTCAGCTACCGTTGGCAACGTGAGCAGTCCGGTGGACGTGGCACTGGAGATACGGTTATTCCTGGAGCAAATGGCCCATATACAGGAAGAACTGAAGTTGCTCCGTCCACTGCGCCAGGACGTACAGGAGCTTCGGGCAACGCTTACCGAGAGCTCCGCACGCATTGACTCATTGGAGGACAGGGTGAGCATGCTAGAAGGGCAGATTGAGAAGGGGACGCACACATCGGAGCACCTGGAAAATGTAGTGGAGGAGCTGAAGTTAGAGCTCAATGAGCGGGATCAGCAATTGTTGGCCAGTGATTTGGAAATAACAAATCTGCCGGAGAGCAATGGTGAGAACCCTGTGCATGTGGTCACTGTGATAGCTGCCAAGATGGGCATTACCTTGGACGAGAGGGACATCGTGTGCGCCGAGAGATTAGGTCCGAGGATGGCACACGGTATTGTCAGTGGGAATATGCCGTCCGGTCGCCTCCGTCCCCTTGTACGGCTGGCGCGCCGATCGGTAAGGGACGACCTGCTGAAGAATGTGCGTGTGCGACGCGGGGCGAATACTGCGGACTACGGCCTCGGAATGACGCCCGGCCCGTTTTACATGAACGAGCGTCTGACTAAACTCAACCGGCATCTACTGTTCAGGGTACGCGAAGCGCGTAAGAGGTTACAGTGGAAATTCGTCTGGACCAGAAATGGGCGGATTCTTGTGAAGCAGGATGAAGGGAAGCCCACGTTCACTATACGAAATGAGGCTGACATGAGGCGGGTTTTTGGCGTGGGATCTGTCTAACCCGTCAGATTTCGCACGATGGATTGGGTAATTTGTTTTTGTTTTTGTTTGTTATAAAAATTTTGAGTGGTGAAGAAAAAGGTATCATGAGCCAAAATTACACATCAGTTGAGGGACACTTTTTAACGACCATAAGATACATTAAATCTATGATGTTAAACACACTATGTCTTTTCACATATTGTAACGGTGTATGTCTATATTACGTACATTTATGCTTGTTATGCCATAATGTAAACAAACTATCAGCGCGTGGTATCGGGCGGAATGTACCAATAGACTCGCAGAGTCGATGTCAGTGTGGAATGTGCGTCAGCAATGAATCATCAGTGACGGCCGAGCTATTCATTCCTTATCTATGCGCTTTATTTTGTGAGGACTATTGTTCGCAACTTTTAATGGTACCTGTTTTATTTTTAATTAATCTTGTTTATAATTTTTACTGATCTGTTTTATGTGAGTGTGATACAATATACAATAATGTGTGCATAGCTTATGGGTACACGTATGAATGTCAGATTATTAATGGCAAATAAATTTTTGAGAATCGGACTGTTTAACCCGGGTTCTCTGGGTTCGAACCATACAGGTATTTTGGCAGCGATAAACCGTCATCAGGTGAACTTATTGGCTTTAAATGAGACGTGGCTAAGGCGGGGAGAAGATGGGTGTGAGGCGTTCGTGCCGGGGTACCGGTTACGACATATACCTCGTCCCGTTGGGATAGCGGATCGCGGAGGGGGTTGGTTTTTATTACAGAAACGGCCTGCAGGTAAAGGTCTGTGTCCACCCTGTGCACTCGACAGTCGAACAGATGTGGGTTAAGTCAAGGTGAATCACAATAAAATCATAGTGGGCACAGGCTACAATCCACCCACTGGTAATGTACAACAGTTTCTGGATGCGTTAACCGATTCCATAGGTTCTTTTTCTGACTATGACTATGTGATTATACTGGGTGACTTTAATATCGACTTGCTTAAGCCTGCAAAGGCAAGAGCCAGTCAATTTAACACGTTTATGCACTGTACGGGGTTGACCCAGTATGGAAAGGACGCGACACATTTTACTGATCACAGTCAGACGCTAATCGATGTTGTCTGTACAAATGCGAGGGTGCGTAGTAAGACCGTGGATTCTGTAGGCAAAGTGAACGGACATGCGTTTATAGAATGTGAACTCTTATTCCGCAAACCAAAAATTCCTCCGAGGGTTATTGCATATAGGCCTATATTGGATATCAATATGGACAAGTTTAACGCAGACGTCAGCTCTTTAAAGTGGAATCGTCTATTGAGCCTTGAGAATGTCGACGATATTGTGTAGGACTAAAACTGGGGTAACCAATTACGAATTCGATCTGCACGCACCAATAAAGAGAAAAATTGTAAAAGACCGTCCAACCCCTTGGCTTACTAGCAATATTAAGTTAATGATCGGCCTTAGAGACGCAGCTCGATCGGCCTTGAACCGAGCTCGAAAATCTAAACTTGAGTCTCATATGATTTATTACAAAGAACTAAAGAAACAAGTAGATCTAGCCGTAAGTAGGGAAAAGAAGTGTTTCTTTAAGCTGCAAATAGACAGTAATATTAAAGACCCTAAAACCTTGTGGAGGAATATAAAAACTAATTTAAGCCCCCATAAGTCTACGGAACTTCCTGCACATCTAAATGACCCTAATATGATTAATAGTCATTTTCTAAAGGTACCTAGAGATACAAACGTCCCTTTATCTACACTAACATTTTATGAATTCAACCGGCTTAGTGAAGCTACCTTTGGACTGAAGCCCGTCGACTCGTCAGCGGTTCTCAAAATTGTGACGGAACTGCGGTCAAACGCAGTGGGGAGCGACGGAATATCGTTGCAAATGATAGCCATGTTACTTCCGGAAACTTTGAGTGTAGTTACTACCATTATAAATAGGTCTATTATAGAAGCGAAATTCCCCACTGGTTGGAAAAATGCTATCATTAAGCCAATTCCTAAGAATAATAATGTTCTTAACACCAAGGATCTGCGCCCAATAAGTATTTTGCCCTGCTTGTCAAAGATACTGGAGAAGGTGGTTGCGTTACAACTTAGAGGTTACTTGGAAACGCGAGGTATATTACCAGATAAACAGTCGGGCTTTAGGAAGGGCCGTGGTACAGTCACAGCTATTTTGGACGTTACTGATAATATATTGGCAGCACAGGACCAGGGAAAAGCTTACTATTCTTGTGTTATTGGACTTTTCGAGGGCATTTGATGGGCTGCACGTTTCTCTCTTACTTTCTAAATTAGCGTACTATGGATTTGACAGTGATACGATTCAGTGGTTTCATTCCTATTGTAACCACTGACCTACTCAGGTGGATACTCACCGGCTCGCTCAGGGGCTGATGCAGAGTACTCTTTCCCAGGGCGCCTTTTTCACAGAGCTAGATGAGTGTGTGCACAGGGAAGCTAGGGCTCCAATAAAAACAGCTGGTCATCGGGTTGTACACACATATATTTAACAGTTTTACAACACAGAACAGTAAAAAAGGATGACAAGTAAGAGGGCAAGTAGACAGATTAGAGTACAGATAGACAGGCAGACACAGTAGACAGAAGTATAAGGCAGAAAGAACACACACAGTAGGCACAGATACAGGCAGATGAACACACAGTTGGCACACGAAATACAGCACAAGCTACTGAGATTTAATAGATAATATATAAATAATTTGCTGGTCCACAGGGACAGTGTACTGGCCTCTGGAATTACTGTGAGGTCACGGGGACACTGCTCACAGTAGACCTCTCCGTGAAGAAGCTCTCGGCAGCCTATGCACCTCGAAGTGTGCCGCAGGTACACTGAAGGAGTGTTGAAATCTTTGGTGGCTCACAAGCTCCAACCATAGGACCCTGTATAAAACAGACCTTTCGTAAGCTGTGACCACACATATGGGCCCGCCATCAGTCCCATCAAACAGAGTTAATAAAGACTTAACAGAGTATCTGGGAGCAAGATTTTCACCAAACAATAATGACTTCAGAAATTGACACAGAGATTTTTACTTAAGCAGAGATGGCTTAATACACTTATAGTGAATGTCCCATCTGGTTCGAGAATCGAAAATAGAAGTTCTGGGAGAATCGGCGCAGGTCTATTTATAGCCGATAGATCGAACATTCGCGAACAATCTTCAAAATTATGCTAATTCATAGTGAGGTTAATTAGTAGCATAAACAACTCATTATCTGCTCATCCCGTAGACAATAACTAGACGAGTTATGACCAGTAATAAAATAATTATGACATGCTTACCGATATATCACAATTGAGGAAATAAATCCCATTTATTTTACTATTTTTTAAATTGTGAATGAAATAATTAATAAACACGACTACAGATTTGATAAATATGCTGTGGGACACTCAGCGCCATCCAACGGTCGAGGGTGAGAACTAGAACAAAAATCGGTCGAAGATTGAGACCTACATTGTTACACAATTATACATAGTTCCTATTAGAATTTGTAGATGGCACTGAAACAAAGAATTGTATACACTACTACGGATGAAAAATACCATGTTACACCATCCCCCCCTTAATAATATTTCCTGCGGACACGATACGCTGGAAATACACAACAAAGAAAACAGAGAATGCTTACTAATAGATATAGACAAACAGCTGGGTATTTCAAACCCAAACTGACAGCTATAATCACAAAACTAAAGAACATTCCTCCCACACACCTAATTATACACTGACTCGCGCAATGGTTAGGTTACATACCTAGAGTCAAATGCCCTACTAAGAAAATGAACGTTCCCTTTACCCACTACAGATACACCAACACTACCAACACCTACAAGGAGTTGTGGAGTATTGAGGTGCGAAATGAGAGAGAAACACTCGGTACGGTGTATGGTGGAACCTACAATGTGACAAATTATAGTCACGTACACACTCAGAGAGAAAACAGTTTTATATACAGATTAAGCATAACATAGCACTGGTTTTATAGACTAGACCAACAGTGCTATGTAGTGGCAACATCGCTGACATTAGGTACTGGAGACGGATCCTCCTTATACTTCAGGATGTCTTTGATGTGGTACTCACCAAGATCCTTACCGTCTAAATCTGACAGCCTATATACCAGAGGGGATTGCTTGGCGGTCACCACACATTTAAGGAACTTAGGGGCTAACTTGGAGGTGAAGTTCTTTACTTTGTTTGACAGGTAGAACGTGCGTTTGTACACGATTTGTCCGACTTTCAGCTCCACATGCCTTTTTCTGAGGTTGTAATACTTTTCATTACGCTGGTGGGCAACGTTCAAGTGTTTCCTCACCTGGTCGTAGATGCGTTGTATTTCTCTCAGTTTGACACCAAAGGTTGATGGATCGTCCACAGCGACAGAAGCCGGGTGGCACGCAATGTCTGACTGCCTGTATAGAACTCCATCTCCAATGAACTCCCTACCATGCAACAGAAAGTATGGGGTGAAGCGAGTTGCTTCGTTAACTGCAGTGTTCAGAGCGCACTGTACTTCAACCAAGAACGAGTCCCATGCTTTGTGTTGTGACTTCACATAGCACGAGATCGCTTGGACAACATTGCGAATAGCTCTTTCCGCCTGATTAGTCTGGGCCTAGCCTAACCTAGGGTTATAGTATACAGGGTGTATTTTTGAAACGGGGCAGTAAGGGCAAGTACCTTAACCGTTGCAGTTACAGCAAAACGTTCTTAGAAGACCTTCCCTAACTTTTTGACATATTTTGAACTGCATTCACAGATTTTGTAAAAAACTTACAGTTGGCAAAAAAAATGCAAAAAGTTCAAAAATTTTTTTTTATGCCAATCGATTCTATTTCATGTGGGGGTCGAAAAATTCTATGAGACCATTTTAGCTTTCAGTACTAGGAAAGACAGAAATCGCCAAAAACGTTTCCCATACATTTCGGCAACAGAAACAAATTTCTACGATGGTCTAACTTTTTGTTATGGCCAGGAAGTGGGTAGAATTGACTGTTAAGTAAATAAAAAGAATTTTTACCCTCAAATTTCGATTTTGATTCGAAAATCTGTGTGTTATTCTTAGTTTCAGCTGAGAAACTTCGTATGAGTTATTAATTAAGGATTTTCGCTAAAATGTCTTCTAATCGTGAAAAAATTGACTTATTAGAAGCGTATTTTGTCAATAATCGAAATGCGGGAGCTGCATTAGTGTGGTACCGCAATAAGTATCCGTTGCGGCATGTGCCAACAAGAAAGGTTATTACAAATCTTTTGAAAAACCTGGAAATGCAGGGTTCTTTCAAAAGAAAGCGGCAGCCTCGTGTGGACATGGACACGGAGATTGCGGTTCTAACTTATGTCGAAGCATATCCAGAGGTATCGTCCAGGCAAGTCGCCCTTGAAGTAGGTGTATCCCACTCCCTTGTGATAAAGATATGGAAGAAATACGGCTACAAGTGCTATCGATATGGGCGCATAGTTCAAGTGTTACATCCGGGTGATGATGTTCGAAGGCTTTCTTTTTGCAGATGGCTAAGAGGAAAAATAAGCAGAGATCATGAATTTTTAAATTACATACTGTGGTCAGACGAAACGAATTTTTCCAGTAACGGTATGTACAACAGAAAAAATCACCACTATTGGTCCAAAGAAAATCCACTAAGAGTTACGGCAAGTCATAATCAGGTCCGCTTCTCATTCAACTGTTGGTGTGGTATAATGTCCAATCGAGTCATAATGGTGGAATTTTATGAAGGGAAACTGAATTCTGCCATGTATAATGAAGTCATTTTACACCATCTTGAAAACGAGATGGACGAATGGCCCCTGTCGGAATTGCGAAAAGTTCATTTTCAACAAGATGGTGCTTCGCCACATAACAGTCACCTTTCACGTTCCAATTTGAGCCGCCTATTCGGTACACAGTGGATAGGTACACATGGTCCAACATAGTGGCCACCTCGTAGCCCTGCACACCACACCACTTGATTTTTTTTATGGGGCTTCGTGAAAAACGAGGTATATAAGACGACGTACGCCAGTGTTCAAGAGCTCAAGGATGCATTAATGACCATTTTACGTAATATTCATCCCAGAACATTATTAGCCGCCATTCGTTCAGTGCAAAAAAGGATAGACTTATGTATTCGTGAAAATGGAAATAATTTTGAGCAATTTATTTCATAAACCAATTTCTTAAATGTTTAAATGATTTTTTTTATTTAAAAAAGTTCAAAATTTTACCTGACCTATGAGTTTCGAGTTGATTTATCATATTTCCGTACGAAATGTATGGGAAAGGTCTTTGGCGATTTCTGTCTTTTCTAGTACTGAAAGCTAAAATGGTCCAATAGAGTTTTTTGATCCCCACATGAAATAGAATCGATTGGCATAAAAAAAAAATTTTGAACTTTTTGCATTTTTTTTGCTAACTGTAAGTTTTTTACAAAATCTGTGAATGCAGTTCAAAATGTCCCAAAAAGTTAGAAAAGGTCTTTTAAGAACGTTTTGCTGTAACTGGAACGGTTAAGGTACTTGCCCTTACTGCCCCGTTTCAAAAATACACCCTGTATATTGGGTACATTATATTTAGTTAATAGATCCTTAAAAGGCTTACTTACGAACTGAGGACCATTATCCATGTAAATAGTTTTACATACTCCATGAACAAGAAATACACTCTTCTCTATGAATCTCGCGACCACAGCGCCTGTGGCAACCCGAATAGGGCACAACATGACGTATTTACTAAAATAGTCGGAGACCACGATCAGGTGCACGTTTCTATTACTTGAAGTAGGAAAGGGACCAAGAAGATCGACAGAGATAGCTTCGAAAGGCTTCGACACCCGCTTCGGGCTACCCATGAGGCCAGGACGAGACGTATTTACGGGTTTGTACTGCTTACAGATTTCACACTTCTCGACATATTGTTTGACGTCCTCGTACATTTTGGGCCAATAATAATTTAGGGCTAACCTTTTATGTGTCTTCCAAACACCACCATGGGCACTAAGTGTGTCATCATGGTACTTAGAGAGCAGGGACAGGCGATCCTCCTGGGGTACCACCAACTTCCAGTCAAAATCTGAAGTCAGAGAATACTTATTCTTAGAAAATCTATATAAAAGGTTGTCACGAATGTCAAAATTCGGCAACTTCCTAGGGCTCTTCCGCACACTGTTCATGGTGTGGATATACCATGGGTCTTTAAAGGAGGCAGCATCGAGAGAATCAATCGTTATACGAGACAGAGCATCAGGTACAACATGATCTTTACCCTTCCGATGTTCTATGTCAAAATCGAATTGACTTAGCCTCATGCTCCAACGCGCTAAACGGCCCGTAGGATTTTTTAGTTTATCGAACCACAGTAAGGAGGAGTGATCCGTGACGACTGTACACTTCTGGCCTTCGACGTACTGTCTGAATTGTTCCAAGGCGAAAATCACGGCCAGAAGTTCCCGCTCAGTTGTGCTGTAGTTCACCTCGTTCTTGTTGAGAGAACGGCTGCAGTAGGCGATAGGATGTTCAACTCCATCGTGAGTTTGTGTCAGCACAGCAGCAACTGAAAATGCGGATGCATCACTGAGAATACGGAACGGCAACTCAAAATTAGGCATCTTCAATATAGGGGCAGAGACCAAAGCTGACTTGAGAAGATTGAAGGACTGTTCAGCTTCAGGAGTCCATTCGAACTTAACATTCTTAGACGTTAGTTTACACAGAGGCTTACTAATCTTAGAGAAATTATTGACGAAACGACGATACCAGCCGGCCATTCCCAGAAACCTCTTAACCTCCTTTGGGTTAGTAGGGGTGGGATAGTTGAGAATGACCTCAACTTTACCCGGGTCAGTCCGAAGGCCGTGTTTGTCCACATAATACCCCAGGTATTTGAGTTCACTCCGACAAAAATGAGATTTTTTCATATTAATGGTTAGGCCAGCATCCTTGAGTCGCTGATAGACTCTATGTAAGAGCTCTACATGCTCCTCAAAGGTACTGGACACACAGACTATGTCGTCCTGAAACGCAAATACCCTATTGTCGAACTCAGGACCAAACAGACGGTCCATTAGGCGCTGCATCGTGGCGGCAGCTCCAACGAGTCCAAAACACATGGTATTGTAATGAAACAGCCCCCTACGGGGAACTGTAAAGGCAGTCTTCTCGGCGGACTGCAGAGAGTCGAACGGAATCTGCCAGTAGGCCGCACTCAGATCTACAGAGGATAAATATTTAGCATTATTCAGATGGTCCAAGATTTGATTAATGTACGGTAAGGGATATGCGTCACTTTTCGACACAGAGTTGAGCTTGCGAGAGTCCAAGCACAACTTGAGTTCGCCGTTCGCCTTCTCCACCATGACCACTGGTGAATTCCATGCGGACTGAGACGGGGACACTACTCCCATCTCTAGCATACGGTCCAACTCGGCTTCCAGGGCTTTCTGTTTGAGAGGAGAGAGCGGGTAGTAACGCTGTTTGATCGGCTTACTGTCACCAGTGTCAATGACATGATGTTCGAGTGTAGTCCGACCTAAACCCACCTTATCCGTGTTCAAAGAGTCAAACTTTTCAATGATCTATAATAATTTTATAATAATTTATAATAATTTAATAATTTATTTATTTCAAAAAATCCTAGTTTATACATTGTTGGGGCTTCCCAGTAAGTAGTCATGGACACTTGTGATGGGAATGCCTCGCTCTTCCCGCGTAACATATTCTCGGATTTATTAAAAGTAATAGCTTAATCTAGACAGATGTGGAGTTAGTATGTGAATATAATTAACTAATTTAAAACTAATTAATATGTGTATTTATTTATGTATTGTTATTGATATTTCTATATATATATCTGTATGTTTATTATATATATGTGTTGGTGAGTGGGTGTGTGCGTATGCGTATGCATGAGTGTGTTAGATTTACATAAATAAAACGATGTGTGTATATATATATATCCACAATATAGGTGTATGTATACTATCTAATACATAGATTAATGTAAAACCATATGTTTGTCTACAATGGCCAAGTGTCTATATGCAAATCGAATATGTAAGTAGATTTGTGTAACACACAACCAATAATTAAGCCATCAAGATGTTGCATAGCAACCACCAATTTGCAGTGCCACAGGAGCACTATAATCCTGTTATATACCCTAGGACCCAAATGTAACTATTGATTGTACTAGGGGGATATAATAAAACAACCATTATGACTATATCGTTCTCTTTTATTCTACTATACTACGTTAGTTCCAAAGGCTATTATAGACAGGAAAGAACTAACAAGAAAACCTGTCCGCCTTCTAACCATGATCTTACAATCACACTGGTATCGAACCAGCTTGTACGATATAACATTATCTTCGAGGCTTGTAGCCAATACACAATAAATCACATCAAGTAATATTATACTTCAGGCTTCGTCCGAAGGGATTAGCAAATAATATTTGTAGTACCGCCTAGTGGATCGCCGGTTTCACACTTTATTTGAGGGTAAAAAATAAAATAAAAATAAAACTCACGTCAACCAGTTGGGCGACCTACCCGCTTGCTTCATTCGCTTTTTAGTGTTCGCCGCGATCACACACTCGCGTCTCTAGTGTTCAGTGTTTATTCCAAGTGCTATTCTACAATGCCTAAGCGAAAACGTGAGGAGGATTACGAGAATCTGTTGCGGAAGTTTAAAAAACTAGAGAGGAAAGTGTTGCGTAGGTGCCGTACGCGGAGTCGTTCCGACTCGGCCGATAGACGTTCCCGCTCGGAGTCTCAAGGTACTAAATTTTGTTACTTATTTATATACAAAGTTTTACAGCGTAATTATCTCCTTACAATTACCCACTTTTAAGAAAAGTGTTGACTAATGAGATAAAATAGGATACATTTCGTACCTATTGGGTTTAATTTCCTTTTGTAAATATCGTTACGATACGGATCTTTAAGGTATGGGTTTATACCTACTCATTTAATAAGTTATTACTGTAATTGGTGCCTGGGTTTGCGTACCTCTCTCTGGAGTTGTACTACCCAATAATAGTTATGCGGACAGTATTCTAGGACTGTTTCTTAACTAAATGGCAGTAATTAATGCGACCTAATCGAAACGTGGTGCATAAATTATAGTAGAGTATGTAATACACAACTTACACACATGGTTACCTAGCCGGGTTTGCGTACTTCTCTTTGGAGCTGTACTACCCGATAAATTAGTCTCACAAACAGTACCTTGGTCTGTTCCATGACTAATGGAGGTATCGGTGGTTTTCAGAACAAGAACGTAATAACGACGTTCCGAATCTGCTTGATGGGGTTATTGGTTCTGAGCCATGTACGGAGACGCTCGTCGACCTTGTCCCGGAGCCCGGCGAAGAGTGCCTCGCGCAGCTTGAGCCCACTGTGACGCTCGTTTCCGTGGTGGCGGCCGCCCCCGCCACCGCCACTGCTGCAGCTAGCGCCGCGGAGCCGGTGACGAATACCGAGGAGCCTGGGTCAGCTGATACGATACTTAACAGCACAATACTCGAAATACTGGGCGAGGATCCTACTATTTCGAATACTTTCGGAGCCGAAATTAATAAAGACTTGGCAGTGAGGTTGGAACACACTGCCACACATGGACTAAGTAAGGAGCAACGTAAGGAGATTACTGAAAAGTACTTATTGCCGAGTAACTGCAAGCTAATTAATGCTCCCGTATTGAATGCCGAAATTAGGGCAGCTATCTCCGATATTAATGCTAAACGTGACAAAAATATTGAAATTAGACGGAAGCAAGTTTCTACTGCCATTTCCTGCTTGAGCCAAGCTATTAATTCGCTAATATCTAAAAATGACAATGATCCAGATTTAATAAGAATGTTGATGGACACAGAACGTATTCTGTGTGACTTGCAGTACCATGATTCGACCATAAGACGGAATTTCATTCTGTCGTCACTTAAGAAGGACATGAAAGACCAACTTCAAAATACGAAGCCGGACCATTTCTTATTCGGCGAAAACCTTTCAGAAACTATTAAAACTGCAAAGGCGATTAATAAGTCGGGTGCAGAGTTAAAAACTCCACTACCTAAGCCACCGATGAAGAAGAAGGCGTCCACTTCGACACCTGGTACGTCTAGAGGTAATTTAAACTGGAAGGGCCCTTATCCGACTCGGAAGCAGCCGACTCGTCCGAAGACGAAGGAGCCCCCTCCGAGGAGAGGTCGGCCATCGAACTCATCGAGACCGTCGCAGCATCAGCCGCCGCCGCGCGACCGCCGCTAGATGTGGTAAAATATGCGGGCAGATTGCCTCTTTTTTATGAACAATGGTCCCTTATAACGAATAATCCAGTTATTCTTTCTTGCATTAAGGGATACGAAATCCCATTCACAAGCCCCGTTAACCAATCATCTATTCCAACAGAGAAACATTATTCAGCCTCAGAAACAGATAACTTCAAGGTAGCTATTCATGACTTATTATGTAATGGAGCTATATCAAAATGCCAACCTACTGAGGGACAATTTTTATCTAGTATATTTCTGGTACCTAAACCAAATGGTAAATACCGTTTCATCCTGAATTTAAAAAACTTAAATAAATTTATTACACCCAATCATTTCAAAATTGAAGATCTACGCACAGTATTAAAATTAATAACAAAGAATTGTTTCATGACAAAAATAGATTTAAAAGATGCTTATTATTTGATAAGTATCCATCCTAATTCAAGAAAATATTTAAGATTTAAATTTGAACAACAACTTTACGAATTTAACGTCCTAGCATTTGGCTTAAGTATTGCTCCATATATATTCACTAAGATAATGAAACCTATTGTTCGATTACTACGCTCGGCTGGCCTAATATCTACTAATTATTTAGATGATTATTGGTTAATGGGGCAATCATACGACAGATGTTTGTACAATACTGTACAAACTAAGAAATTAATTACCTCCCTCGGATTTTTAATTAATGAGAATAAAAGCTTAATGATACCTAATAAGGTATGTACATTTCTAGGTTTCGTTTTAGACTCGGAAAAATTCCAGATCACGTTACCCTCAGAAAAAATAGTTCGCGTCAAATCAGTAATTCAAAAATTTTTAACTATAAAAAGATGTACGATACGTGAATTTGCACAAATGGTCGGATTACTAGTTTCAATTTGCCCGGCTGTTGAATACAGCTGGCTGTATACTAAACTATTCGAACGCGTTAAGTTTTTAAACTTACAACCTGATGTTAACTACAATAAATTTATGAATATACCTAGTGTGTTACTGCCCGATCTGAGATGGTGGTATGACGCAATACAAATACCGTCTTGTAAAATCAAGCACGATATGCATGATCTGGAAATTTTCTCAGATGCCTCAAATACGGGGTGGGGGGCTGCCTGTGGTGAAGAGAGGGCTAGTGGGTTGTGGAGTAGTCAAGAGAAGACTCAACATATTAACTACTTAGAAATACTTGCTGCATTTCTTGGTCTAAAAGTGTTTGCCAAAAATTTAAATAATTGTCAAATTTTACTCCGCATCGACAACACTACAGCCATCTCTTACATTAATAGGATGGGAGGTATTCAGTATCCCCACCTCACTGACATCACTCGTCAGCTATGGCAGTGGTGTGAATGTCGCAAATTGTTTGTAATGGCTTATTACATAAGCTCATCAGATAATAGAACGGCAGATGTCGAGTCAAGGCGGGTGCATCCCGACATAGAATGGGAATTGGCAGATTGGGCATACCAGAAAATTGTCTCAACGTATGGGGAACCTCAAATAGACTTATTTGCCAGTCGACTGAATACTAAATGCACGGATTTTGTCTCCTGGCACAGAGACCCCGACGCGATGACAATTAATGCATTTTCAATTTCCTGGTCCGATATTTACTTTTATGCTTTCCCACCTTTCTCTATAATTTTAAAGACATTGAGAAAGATAATAACCAATAAAGCCAGGGGTGTAGTAGTTGTACCACATTGGCCAACACAGCCTTGGTACCCAGTTTTTAAAAGTCTTTTATTATCTGAGCCGATTGTTTTTAAGGCAAATGAAAACCCAATTTTATGTTCCAATTCTAGCGATCGCAACATACACACCAAGCTTACCCTGGTGGCAGGGAATTTATGCGGACGGCGTGGTTAAGAAGAGGAGTACCCCCGTCAGCAATTAATGTGATGTTGGCGTCTATATCTCAAAGTTCCCATAAACAATATAATGTTTACTTACGGCGCTGGTTCTATTACTGTAATGATAATAATAATTGTGATTTTTATAACGCTTCAATTCCGCAAATAATCTATTTCTTAAATGTCCTCTATGAAGAGGGAGCTCAATACGGGACGCTTAATTCTTGCAGATCCGCGCTCGCCCTACTCATGGGAAATAATTTAGGAGAAGATGACAGAATCAAGAGGTATTTTAAAGGAATATTTCGGTTACGTCCTCCCTTACCCAAGTATGAAATAACATGGAATACTTCAATAGTAATTAATTATATTAGCCAGTTTTACCCCAACGAAACATTGTCCTTTGAAAATCTTTCCAAAAAACTTATCACTCTCATTGCCCTTTTGACTGCACACAGAGTACAGACCCTGTCCAAGATCAATATTAAAAATATAGAATTGTTTCCTTCTAAAGTAACCATCAAAATTCCGGATTTTTTAAAAACAACACGTCAAGGATGTATGCAGCCAATCTTGGTGTTACCGTTTTTTGAGGAACGACCCGAAATATGCCCTGAGAAGACCTTACTTACCTATCTCGAGAGATCAAGCCCGTTACGAAAGAATATTGATTCCCTCTTCATAAGCCTTAGAAAACCTTATAATGCTGTCGGTCCCCAAACCTTAAGTCGGTGGATAAAAGACACCTTGCGCAATAGCGGCATTGATGTGAACATGTTCACCGCGCACAGCACAAGGCACGCTGCTACTTCCGCGGCTCTTCATCTAGGCGTCAGTCTAGATCAAATAAGAAGAGCCGCTGGTTGGAGCGGCTCTTCAAATACATTCTATCGGTTCTATAATAGAACTATAAGTAATGTCAATTATAATGAAAATGATTATTTTGCCAGAACAATTGTTAACAATAATTCAAACGAAAGTTAAGATAAGCTGATTTTTATAGATCTGTATGGAAAATTGAGGAATAAACAAAGTATTTCACATTACTATCTCTAAAAGTCTACAAGTATTATTTGCTAATCCCTTCGGACGAAGCCTGAAGTATAATTAATGATTAAACGAACTTACCTGTACGTGAAGTTCTATCATAATTATGCGAAGGCTTCGTCCGAAGGGATTAGCAACCCTCCCTCCCATATGTTAATCCCTTTATTTTGTGTGAAATACTCCAGATGAGGCTACTCCCTAAACTAAATGAAGCAAGCGGGTAGGTCGCCCAACTCGTTGACGTGAGTTTTATTTTTATTTTATTTTTTACCCTCAAATAAAGTGTGAAACCGGCGATCCACTAGGCGGTACTACAAGTATTATTTGCTAATCCCTTCGGACGAAGCCTTCGCATAATTATGATAGAACTTCACGTACAGGTAAGTTCGTTTAATCATTAATTATAAACATTACACTGTTGAATTGCATCAATACCGTGAGGTAGTTTTACTACACAATAACACACTTTGCATATCATACCCCAGAAGGGTATGGTTCAGCTGCAATACAATAATCGTAATATCTCTATCCACAGATATTACTACGTTATAACAACAATTATCAACTGACAATTATAAATCAAATACAGCTCACATAACAAGTATTATTTTCACGATATTGTCAATAATTCACAGTACAATAATATTACACAATAAACATTAACAGAGTTATATCGTACCTTAAGCTTCGATGTCTCGGGATCAACTGAGTCCCTATGCAATATCGTCTGTCCTTTTTATAGGACTCGCTTTGTCGCAATGCATCGAATAATTTTCACCTACCCAC
Organism: Eilema caniola; assembly: GCA_949126895.1. Taxonomy (NCBI): domain Eukaryota; kingdom Metazoa; phylum Arthropoda; class Insecta; order Lepidoptera; family Erebidae; genus Eilema; species Eilema caniola. The sequence goes on along the minus strand of OX421461.1, from coordinate 1,715,402 downwards.
TTATATTGTAGGTACTAAATAGTTTCATAAATACCAACTAACATGATTATATATATATATACATATATATATACATATATATATACACATAAATATCACGAAACATATACCACAATACATCTCGCTTTGTTTATTACAATCGAACCATATCGTAGTACCGTCATTTCCTGAACATAGAAATTATTATACATAGATTTTAATTAATATCTATCAAGTGCTTGAATAAGTCTTTGTGTGTGTGTGTGTGTGTGTGTGTGTGTGTGTATACGTGCAAATGTGTGTTTACACACATTTGCACGTTGATTACACCCCTTTGTTTAGTAGTCAAGTTGCTGTAATCCTCGAGGCCACCATTAAGGGACACAGACTCGATAGGATTATTGTCACTAAAGCCATCAAGACTAATATTTTGTGAAATTAGTTTATCACCTAACTTAAATTGCTGCCAAAAATCTACACCAAATATCATAGAGGTGGTGATTCCCGGAACAACATAGAATTTGATAACTCGGATAACCGAATTGTACTCAATAGGTAAAGAAATACAACCCAGATATTGCAAATAAGAGCTGTCGGCAGTTGTAATACGAAAGGTAGGGTTGATACTTTCAAGATCAAAACCCAGTTCCAAGAAGATACGGTGCGCTCCCTTTCCTAGTATAGAGCAGGAGGCACCGGAATCCAGAAGGCCTAAGACATTTAAATTTAATACTTTAACAACTAGATACGGTCTAACATCGTTATCCCGTTTAGTAAACAGGAGCCTATCAGAAATAGACTCAGATACAGAGTGATGTATAGAGTTCACAATAGGGCCCTGGCCTACGCGTTTTTTGGCTTACCAGTACATTTTGAGCAGTCTGGTGTCTTGACTCCTTTGAGACCGCACCGGAAACACACCAACTCTCTTGACTGGGTGCAGTTGTATGCCGCGTGCCCGCTCTCGCCACACCGAAAGCATTTGCGTTCGTTGGATGCAGATGGCGTCTCGACTGCAGACACCTGCTTAGTGGGCTTTTGCACGCCTTTGGTCTTGTGCTGGTGTAAATCAGACGAAATCTCAAATTTATCAAGAACAGGCTCACGGAAAGCTTCCGCCCTTGTACGCGCAAGCTCCAGACGCTTACCTAGACGTCTCAGATCATCAATAGAGTTGACATCATGCAAGGCCAATTCCTTCATGTAGTCTGGTCTAATGTTGTGCATGAGAATGTCCAGCTGTTCTTCACTGGGCATTTTACAAGACAACCTTGAGAACATAGCCTGCATTGTACATATGTAGCTAACCAAGGACTCAGAGCGGGATTGGCTACGCTGTCTAATCTCATTTCTGAGACGATAATCATAGTCAGGAATATCGAATGTATCTCTGAGCTCACTAATAAGATCTTAGCTCCGAGACCTTAGGCGCACAGATGGAAAGCTCCGCCGCTGCATCAGTGGAGACTATCGCCTTCACCTTGATGCTACCCCGACGGACAAGTCGGTGTGCCGTCCTCAGCTCACTCCGAAGGCCAGCCACTGTCGCATCTGGTGCCACTGAAATGCCTATGTGAGACAGCTCGTTAGGGAGTTCATCTTTCCTTAGATAGTTGATGTATTTTTGTAACTGTGCCATAATGTACAAGTTACAAGTTGATTACAGTTAAAACAAATAATAGGGTATATGACACAGACTAGGGATCAATCCCAAAGTTTTTTTTTTTGTAGAAATTACAGGTATAAGTTCCACCAAAGTGTGGGATATTTAACAATATTTAACAGAGATTTATATTAACAATAGAAATAAAGGTTTCTATTGTTTAACAGAGTGGATTAAAGTTTAGTTCAAATTAAAGTACAAAATGCAAGGTACCCACACACTATCTAGGTGTTTGTAAGTCCTTAGAAAATCTTACAAAGTTATGATAAGTTATAGATTAAGTAAATGTATGTGTGCACATCCGCAAGAAACACAAAAATGGGCTAGAAGAAGAGCAGAAAAAAGAAAAAAAGAAAAAAAGAAAAAAAGAAAAAAAAGTGGGTATGCCGAAAAAAATCAAAAATCTTACCAAAATCACAGCTGTTTTTTAATTTGGAAATTTAGAATTTTGGGCGTCTTTTCCCACCCCAGGTGTAGGTAGCTGGAAAAAGACAAAAGGATTAATTAGGTGTTCAGCTGCTAACACAACCAATTAACGTCTTGGGAAGTCTCAGACGGATTCCCAGGTTGCTTTCATTAGAGGTAGCCACCTATGTACACACACTAGACTGAGACTACCGCAGAGTAGTACCAGAGTCTTGCCACTACGTTGGGAGCCAATTTGTAACCACTGACCTACTCAGGTGGATACTCACCGGCTCGCTCAGGGGCTGATGCAGAGTACTCTTTCCCAGGGCGCCTTTTTCACAGAGCTATATGAGTGTGTGCACAGGGAAGCTAGGGCTCCAATAAAAACAGCTGGTCATCGGGTTGTACACACATATATTTAACAGTTTTACAACACAGAACAGTAAAAAAGGATGACAAGTAAGAGGGCAAGTAGACAGATTAGAGTACAGATAGACAGGCAGACACAGTAGACAGAAGTATAAGGCAGAAAGAACACACACAGTAGGCACAGATACAGGCAGATGAACAGACAGTTGGCACACGAAGTACAGCACAAGCTACTGAGATTTTATAGATAATATATAAATAATTTGCTGGTCCACAGGGACAGTGTACTGGCCTCTGGAATTACTGTGAGGTCACGGGGACGCTGCTCACAGTAGACCTCTCCGTGAAGAAGCTCTCGGCAGCCTATGCACCTCGAAGTGTGCCGCAGGTACACTGAAGGAGTGTTGAAATCTTTGGTGGCTCACAAGCTCCAACCATAGGACCCTGTATAAAACAGACCTTTCGTAAGCTGTGACCACACATATGGGCCCGCCATCAGTCCCATCAAACAGAGTTAATAAAGACTTACCAGAGTATCTGGGAGCAAGATTTTCACCAAACAATAATGACTTCAGAAATTGACACAGAGATTTTTACTTAAGCAGAGATGGCTTAATACACTTATAGTGAAGGTTCCATCTGGTTCGAGAATCGAAAATAGAAGTTCTGGGAGAATCGGCGCAGGTCTATTTATAGCCGATAGATCGAACATTCGCGAACAATCTTCAAAATTATGCTAATTCATAGTGAGGTTAATTAGTAGCATAAACAACTCATTATCTGCTCATCCCGTAGACAATAACTAGACGAGTTATGACCAGTAATAAAATAATTATGACATGCTTACCGATATATCACAATTGAGGAAATAAATCCCATTTATTTTACTATTTTTTAAATTGTGAATGAAATAATTAATAAACACGACTACAGATTTGATAAATATACTGTGGGACACTCAGCGCCATCCAACGGTCGAGGGTGAGAACTAGAACAAAAATCGGTCGAAGATTGAGACCTACATTGTTACACAATTGTACATAGTTCCTATTAGAATTTGTAGATGGCACTGAAACAAAGAATTGTATACACTACTACGGATGAAAAATACCATGTTACACTATTTAAGTGGTCGGACACAATTTGTAGAAACCCAGAACAGTGACGGGTCTGCGCTGCAGTCTACTGTAGCAGCGGTAAACAGGGGTGTGCCGCAGGGGTCAGTTTTGGGACCCTTGGTGTTCATACTTTACAGTGCAGACATTTTTCAGGTTATAAAACACTGTAAATTTTACATATTCGCAGATGATGTGCAGATTTACTCCTCCTTTAAGGCCTCTGAATTCCAGGAAGGCATAAGGAAGGTGAACGAGGATCTGAACAGCATTTGTGGATGGGCTAGTAAAAATACCCTCGTACTGAATGGTAGTAAGACCAAGTATATGATATTGGGCTCTAGGGATCAAATCACTCGGGTGGGAGGTCTAAAGCCCGTAATCTATGTTAGTAATGTCCAAATTGAGCGTGTACATGAGGCTAGAAACTTAGGCTTATTAATGGACGAGAAACTGAGGTACGAGCGCCATGTTGCGGAATGGGTGAGGAACTGTTTTTATAGGCTGAAGCTGCTGTATCGAATGCGAGGTTATCTTAGTGTCGAACTCCGGGAGAAGTTTTACTTTCCAAGTTCAATTACATGGACGTGGTTTATGGCCCCCGACTACTAGCAAAAACGGCCAATTTAATACAAAGGGTGCAAAATGCGCGCGTTCGTTTTTGTTATAATATACCGCCTAGAAGCCATGTGACGCCGTATCTGAACAATCACAACAAACTAAAAATGAAGTACAGGAGGGAGTTACATCTTGCAACTGTTTGCAACTTTTTGGCATTATCAAGACACGAAAACCTTTTTATCTGTACTCTAAACTGGAATAGCTTTATGTAAACAGTAGGTATTTGATGTACATTTTTTTTTTAATTTATTTATTTTCTAAAATATAATACAATGATTCTTACAATGTGTACACACCCTAAACCACTGGGGGTTTGTCCGGTGCGCCATTAAGCATGCTGGTCAATATTACGCTGCTGCTTAAGGTTATTCAAACAATACAATATAATTATTATTTTATAATTATATATATTATTATAATTATAAACATTTCTAATCAATTTAAACAGCAAGCATACCAAATGATTTGAAATTTCATTCAGATAATAACAAGTAATAGCTAAGTTAAAGCAGCGAGCGGGCCACTGCAGCGGCTAAGCAAAACCGGTTTTGCACGAGGCATCTACAGGCTGCTCAAAAAATGTGCTTTTAATTTACGTTTTAAATTTATGTTGTTGATGCTTTGTGTGAAAGATGGATTTAAACTATTCAATAGACGAGGAATGATATATTTCGTAGTTCTTTCACCATAGGTATTTATTGCACGGACTGTTTCCAATTTATTGTTCATTTTTTTCCTGGTTTGAATATTGTGCGATATCTTATTTTGTAAAGATTTATTAAAGAAATTTTCTTTGAGAAGAGAGAATGTGAACTTGGTATGGACTGGAAGTGCCTTGCAGTATTTATATATTTCATTATCATTATCTTTAAAGATATCTATTTTAGACGACGGGATAATGTTTTTTAAAATTCTAGTTTGGATTTGAAAGATATGGTCAAGGTAAGATTTGAATGTTCTGCCATAGCTCGTGATGCCGTATCCGATAATGGAATCCACAAGGGCATTATACAGCATAAGTTTGACTTTAAAGGGAATTCTATTTTTGATGATGTACAGGTTGGCAAGAAAAGCTTTTAATTTTTCACATATTCGATTAATTTGTGGTAGCCAGTTAAATTTGCTGTCAATAATCATACCAAGATATGTATGCTTGTCAACCATTTCAATAGTAGGGCATTGACAAATACTATTATTTTTATGTAAGCATAAGTCCTCGTGAGCTACCAGTTTTTCACTTTTAGGATACTGTGTTTTGCTGTAAGGAGAACATATATGAATAAGTTTGATTTTTTCGGCATTGAGAACTAGTCCATTGTCATGGCACCATCTATTTATATTGTTTAGGTCTACTTGCATTCTTTTAAATGCTGCAGAAATGTCTTTATCTCCAATGACTAGACAGGTGTCATCCGCGTACTGATAGGAAGTACTATAATTAATAACATTATTCATATCATTAATATATGCAATGAAATGGAGAGGTCCAAGCACTGATCCCTGGGCTGTACCCACGTCAGCTGTAACGCTTTTACTGTACGTTTCATTTATGTTTACACAATAGGATCTGTCCAGCAAATAATTTTCACACCATTTTAGCAGGGGCCCACGTATACCAGTATTACTCAACTTTTTTATTAGTCGGTTGTGATTTAGGGTATCGAAGGCACGGGAAAAATCAATGAATATAGCTAGTACATGTTTTCTAGAATTCAGGGCTGTATTTATGTCATCTGTGAATTGAGACAATAGGGAAGTTGTACTTTTGTTTGCTTGAAATCCAAATTGGTTATGGGATATACTATTATTATCTTTGTAAAAGGAATGTATTTGTTCACTAAAATGTTTTTCGACTACTTTACTAATAGTTGATAAAAGCGTAATGGGTCGATAATTTGTCACCTTATCATGTTTCCCTTTTTTGTATATGGGACGGACACAACCTCGCTTCAATTCATTTGGATACTTTCCTGTTTTCATACAGGCATTGATAAGGTTTGCAATGGCAGTAGATATACTATGGCTTGTCTTTTTTAAGTCAGTTACTTTAATTTTATCTTCACCAGGAGCTTTAAAACTATCTAATTGATTTATGACTTTAGTAATGCTTTTAGGTGTAGCTCTTTTTACTAACATACTAACGTCACTATGATCTAAGTAATCACTCTCTTTAAGAAGCGGCTTGTTACAACGAGGTAATATTTTGTTGACTGAATTTTGAAATTCGTCAGCAAATTTGTTGGCGATTTCTAGAGGAGTGAGGTTCTGGTCACTGAATGCTTTCAGAATAACTTGATCAACTGTTTGAGTGAGTCTACCACATAATGAATTTACGAGTTGCCAAAGTTTTTTTGAGTTAGAATAATTATTCGTTATTGTGGTTTTATAATATTTATTTCTGTGATATTCAATGTTATATTGCAGTCTGAGACATTTGTTAGTTAGATCTGACTTACATAGTTTAAATAATTTGTCTCTGGTTTCGCACATATTTAAAATATTCTGGTTGATCCACGGGTGTTTGTATCTTGGGATGGTATATTCATTTTTAGTGAAAAGGGATTTATTACTTGCGTTGTCGAATTTACATTTAATGAAATTGTATATTTGGTTAGGGCAATTCATTGTTTCTGTAATAGACCAGTCTATATTATTTAGTTCCCTTTGTAGTATTCCTCGCTCATAGCAATATTTTTTTTTCTTTTTAGTAACAGCCTGTACATGCACTCGTACGTCACTGCAGGTGGCAGCGATTAGTGTTATGCGGTGATCCGCTAGAACAGTATCAACGGCTGCCGAGTACGCATCCCATTTAGATAGCCTAGCAAAAATGTGATCAATACAGGATTTTGTAACTTTGTCCGCTCGCATATCAATTCTAGTATAGTCGGATATCCCACAGAGAAACCCGAGCTCCGCGAGCATATTTGTATACAAGTCTCGGTGTACAGAATAAGTTTTGAGATTAATATTTAGATCGCCAAGTATTAACATGTCAGCGGATGCATCGGATCTTCTTATGAGCCTGGACAGTTCAGTAACAAAGATGGTTTTATTCGTGGATGGCGGTCTATAGATTGCACACACAATAACAGGAGTGTTGTTGGCGGTTATTAAAGTGCCGATTAATGCTTCAAATGAGTGTGTTTTGGTTGTGATAGTGGTAAATTTAAGATACTTTTTTACATAAATTATTATTCCCCCGCCTTTTTTATGTTGTCTTAATTGTGTGTGCATTCTATACCCCGGTATTTGGAAAAGATTACACACTTCATTACATATACCTACTTCTGTGACAACAATAATATCGAGTGAAATTGTTGAGGAGTCTATTACGCATAACAATTTAGGAATTTTTTTTATAATGGATCGTATGTTCACATGCATACAACACAAGTGAATATTACTAGCAGGGATATTTTTACTAAACGAGTTAATGGTTACACAATCAGTTCCGAGACATAGATGTGCGGCGTTTCAGGGTGGTTTCAGATACGGAGCGATTAAGATATGGAACAATATTCCTCCGCCTCTTAGAAGGCTTGCCGGCGTACATGGTTTCCGAGCTAAGTACAGAAATATTCTCTATGTTTGTATAAATATATGTATATGTATGTATATATATGTATAAATGTGTATGTGTATATATATATATGTATATACGTGTATATATGTGTGCGTGTGTGTATATTTATATATTATGGATACTCTATATGGACATACAGTACAGTTCATACCATTTTCTTGTGGTGGGGGTATACCGATCAGATGATGCCGATGAAGGAGCCCGGAGACAACACGATACCAAGCTATTCCAAAATCTCTCAATGGCTTCAGAAAATAACACGGTAATAATAGCTGGTGATTTCAATTATCCAACTATCAAATGGCCACTACATATAGATCAACATCTGACTGGCTCAGCGGACCTATTTAAGGATATGTTTTTTGACTGCAATTTATATCAACTAGTTAAAGATCCTACAAGGTTTAGGCTGGGCAACATGCCCTCGCTCTTGGATCTCGTTTTGGTAAATGAGGAAACATTGATAAAAGATATCATTTTCAAACCACCTATAGGTAAGAGTGACCATTGTGTTCTGGAGTTTGGCGTGCAGGTTCAAACACAAAGATCAAACAGTCCACCCAGTCTTCGACGACTGTATCACTGCATCAACTACAATGATTTCAGTGTGGATCTGCTAAATAATCTCGATGCGTTTAACCCCACTGGCAACATTGAACAAATATGGACAAAAACCTTGGCGGCAATTAATAAAACAATTGACAAACATGCCCCACAAAAAATCACGAACTACAAAGCCAATAACAAACCGTGGATTGATAAAGAGGTTCTAGAACTGATAGCTAAGAAAAAACAACTATGGGATCGATACCGTTCCTCGGGGTCTGAAGAGAATTTCAAGGCATACCGCGAAACTAGTAACAGGTGTGTAGCACTGGCAAGGAAGCAGAGAAGTCTGTTTGAGGCGCGCATACTGGACAGCGGCGACAAAGCCTTCTACTCGCACATTCGACGAAGTGCGAGCACCAGCGTTGGCATTCCACAAGCCATGCGAAATTTTAACGGAGGCCTGGTTACCGACCCAAGTGATATAGCGGATGTGCTTGCTGAGGAGTTCCTGAAGGCCTATATAGTTGAAAACGTTCTAGACCAATTACCAAAGGTAACCAAGACCATGCGTGTGGAACACAGTTGAGCGACATGACTTTCACAGTTGAGGATGTGGAAAAGGTAATAAAAGGTTTACATACTCACTCTTCTGCAGGTCCAGATCAGCTGCAGGGCTGTGTTTTTAAAAACTGTGTGAATATACTAGCGCCTCTCTTAACACATTTAATGAATGCATCCTTTGTGGCGGGACAGTTGCCACAGGACTGGAAACATGCCATAGTGACCCCAGTATATAAGAAGGGAGATAAGCAACAGCCTGGTAATTTCCGCCCCATCAGCCTTACCAGTGTTGTAGTGAAGATGATGGAAACAATTATTGGACACAGTTTGACAGCGTTTTTGGGCCGAGAGGGCATTATTTCAACCAAACAACATGGATTTGTTAGAGGAAGGTCAACAGTAACGAATTTGCTGACATGTGTACAGGGCTGGACCAGGGAACTCGACAGCCGCAACCCAGTTGATGTAATTTATCTAGATTTCGAGCGCGCATTTGACATTCCAGGTGCGTGTTGGCGGCTCCCTTTCTAAGCAAAGACCTGTTGCGAGTGGCGTGCCCCAGGGCTCAGTGCTTGCTCCCCACTAGTTTGAAGTCTACATCTCGGACTTAATTGAGGTGATCGAGTGCCAGTCTGCCTTCTTTGCTGATGATGGTAAGTTCTTTGCCAACCCACTTATACAATCTGGACAGCTACAGGAGGATTTGGATCGAATTCAAAACTGGACCAAAGACTGGATTATCAAATTAAATGCTTCGAAATGCAATGTCCTGCATTTGGGAGTAACAATCCTAGATTTACATACAGTCTAGAAGGAAACATCTTGACCTTAGTCAACCTCCAAAAAGATCTGGGAGTGTGTATGACTTCTGATTTGAAGTGGGCAGAACATATCTCCACTATTGTAAAGAAGGCAAACTCATTTATATATGTTGTCCGAAAGTCCTTTCAAACCATTCCTGTGGAAGTTTTTGGGAGAATCTTCAAGTGTTATATTAGGCCACTTTTAGAATATGGCTTTCAGATCTGGAGCCCACACCTGCACAAGGACATAAATTTGCTGGAAAGTGTCCAGAGAAGAGCCACGAAGATACCACCGGCTCTCCGTCGCATGCATGCATGAGGAGAGACTACGTGCACTGAAACTGAGAACTCTCGAGCAAAGGCGACTTCGAGGTGATCTGATAGAAGTGTATAAGATCGTAACTGCACACTACAATCTGCCAGATATCCAGAACATCCTTCTCAGGAGAGACAGCCAACGGCCGTCCCGCGGACACAGCCGTCGATCGATGCGGGCCACAGCTGACACACTGGCCGCCCACCATTTCTTCAGTAATAGAGTGGTCCATAATTGGAACTTGCTGCCAGAGGACGTTGTCTCTGCCACCTCAGTGAACTCATTTAAGAACCAGCTTGATAACTGGCTGCGACTGGAACAATCAGTGCTTAAAAAAATGACGGGCTGTTAAAGAAAAACTATTATATTTTATCACTAGAAGTGAACACATCAGCTTGTAGCTGCCTGTTCATAAATAAATAAATAAATAATTTATTTGTTTTAGGTGTGTGTGGTAATGAAGGGGAATGCGGCAGTTACGGATTAACTGGAGGTGCGAATAATGTTGTGTTGAATTCGTATTAGTTAAGTTTATTTTTGTGTTACTTGTGTCTCTTTGATTTGTTGTTATTCTGCTCATGTGTGTTTGTATTATTCAAGAGAAAAAGCTATCAGCTATCTTGATCTCACTGAGGAGCAACTTGATAAGCCTGAGCGCCTTCAGAATTTCTGTATTAGATTCATATTTGGTCTACGCAAATATGATCACGTATCATAGTTCCGCAACTTGCTCAAGTGGCTCCCAATTCGCCTTCGACGGAATGCTCACATTCTTTCCATGCTTTACAGTATTCTCTTCAATCTCCGTACTCCTACTTACCTAAAAGAACGTTTTGTGTTCCTCAATGACACACATTCAAGATCCTTGAGGTCGTCAGTAACATTGCAATTGTCCACGCCCTCTCATTCTACAACATTTTATGACAAATCTTTCACTATCCAGTCTGTATGGTTGTGGAATGCTCTGCCTGTATCCATCAGACGCGCACAATCCCTGGCCACTTTCAAAAATGTGATAAAAGAACACTATTTGCGTTCTGGATAGTTACTTTGTCATGTGTTTTTGAATGGGTATGGGCTAGCTGTGTGTAAGTATATCTTTTACTTATGAAATATATGTGAATATCTAATAATTATGTATGTATGTTTCTGTAAATGTTATGGATATTGAATTTAAATATGTACTTAGGTATATGTAAAATACAAAGTATATAATATTGTAACGTTGTACGTTACATAAGTACATTATTACATTTATAAATAAGAAAAACAAATATTTACAATACTTAAAACTACTATTATATACACATTTATAACAATAAAACTATAAACTAACGTTAAAATGTTACTTGGATTCATCAGCGTCATCTTAGCGCTCTTACGACACAATGCGATACGCTGTTTTAGCGCACACGGATCGTTCTATTGTTCTACCGCAATACAGGTTTGGTGGATCTAAGCACGGCACTCAGAATCAGCTGTCGAGTTAGAGCGCACGTCACATATTTTATGGTCTCTGATACGTGAGACACCTTCCTTGTCGAAACGTAACCCAAATTTAATTGTGTTCGTCACTAAGCATTCCTCGAATTTAATAATTAGTACATAACTTCTTGAATAAAAAGTTAATGTTAACGCGAGTGTTGTTTTATCCCCGAACTGGGTAAGTGGAATTTTTTTCATTGCAGTAGGGATTACTAGAATAAGTAACTGAGATTTAGATATGTAAATGTTTAGAAGTGCATTATCTTTATCTTGCTTTTTAGTTAACAAACAAGATGAATTCATTTTTTTGCACCATCATTGCAGAATAACGGTATATTCACCGTATTTATTTCTACCCTCATTTTTTGATACATGAACAAGTAATATTTAACTTCACTATAGCATTCTTTTTTGCTTATTGTAATCTCCGTATCTGATTGTGAACATCCACGGCGTCACTGCTACCGGTTGGTACTCTCTTCTCTTGCCGCCGTTCGCCGGGATGATCCTAAATAGTATTACGGCAGTATCTCAAACATTTCTGAACGGCGCGTTCCAGGGTCTAAGGCTCGGGTTACTGAATTGGGTGCTGGATTCCCCCCCTGTCACGTTGATACACCTACGCTACGCTTTGCCACCGCTGGATAGCAGCGACGACCCCATCAACTCCGGGCCGCCGCTGAAGTACAGTCGGCCGCGTAACGGAACGCCCGCTTGCACCACAACCGGAATTATACCCAGGCGAGCGTACCCAACCGATAAAGCACTATTGTCGGGACTGTGTGTGATTACAATTATATTTTAACCTACGACCCGACATTTTAATAGATAATTACAATTTTAATTTTAGGCTGACAATTTATTACAATTTACTATACAATTTTATTATACATTTTTTTTGCACGGATCCTTGTTCTTTATTTAATTACCTTAGATTTAAAGTTAACAACATGACCCGTGACAATATGTATATAAATATATGTCTATATACTTACATATAGTTTAAGCTTATGACTACAGTAATAACTGCCCATAAGTTATTATCGTTTAATTAAATATGTCCATCCAAAGGTTGCCTGGAAGAGATCGCTTGTAGCGATAAGGCCGCCATTTGTACATTTTTCTTATGTTGTCCGTACATGTACTGTATTTCTTTGGTGTACAATAAAGATTTATCTTATCTTATCTTATCTAATGAATTTATTTATGACCTATTCTACACCGATCTATGAGTATGTATATAATTATATATACGGCACAATTTGTGATAAGGGAACTGAAATTATCTTACATAGAAATCAAATGTAATTGAATGCATTATTAATTGTTGCTTCTTCACCTGAACTAAGATTATTATAAATTTGAATTTTAGGATCAGCTCTTCTAGCGGATAATCGAACTGACTATCACTTTATAAATCTTAATATTGATTTACAAGTGAAATAATGTATGATCTCGAGTGGGTGTGTAATGTTCTTTTTATTATTTTCTTCTGTATAAGGAGATTTATTGTTATGTTATTCAATTAATGGTAATACAGCAGGCAACCTGGTTGCATTGGGCTACAGTTGAAAACCAGCGCTGCAGATTGTACCTACCCAATCTGTAGCATTAGCTGAACTGCAGCCTTTTGGACGCACACTCCACACTGACAAATAAAATGTAACAAAGGGTAATTTTACAAGGGTACTTATACACTAGTGCGGCAGACCGTTGGTATGCGGAGAACTGCCACTGGCAGCGGCAGCAGTGTCATCTCCACCGCTCCAGGACGCTGTGCTCGTGGGAGCCCCGTCGCTCGGCACTCTGCAACTCGTGGCTGCAAATACATTAGTAGTTTAATAAATAGTAGCGTATACTTTTGACTTTATTGAAATACGGTACCAAAAGATACTTACCCCTCTGGTATGGCCATACGGTGAGCATTGTGCTTGGCAACGAAGGCTCGGTAGCTGAGCGTTCTGATAGATATATAGGTGCCTATTTGCCTTATATTATATTTATTGTTGTATTGTTTCTATGTATTGTATTGTAACATCACGGCACGGTATTCCTTTTTGGCTGGTTAGCTGTATATTGTTCAGCGTAGTGGGTATGCGGGCGCTTCTCGGCGCGGCCGGGTTCCACCACAGTGATAAATAGGAATAATACTTTTAATAAAATCGTTATAGTAGCACGCGTATGCCTAGCGAGTCGACTCGGACAATACTGTCGATCGCGCGCGTGCTCTGTGGTGATTCACTGTGCCGGGGCGCGGACGGGTTCATTGCGGGAGCCGCGTAACTAGGTACGTAGGTATCCTTTGTTTTGTTTCTTTTTTGTTTTGTTCGGTTAGGTACCTTTTTATACTTTTTTTCTTTGCTTTTTTTTGTTTTCCTTTGTTATTTCTTTTGTTTTTATTTGTTTTTGTTGATGTTTCAGTGTGTTGTGTGTGTAAAATAAACGGTTTTTCTTTTCTTTTAAATATTACTATCGCCTGGTTTGGCCTATGCCGAACAATATTTGCAAATTTTCTCTACAGCGCTTTTAATCGAAACTTTCAACGGGCAGTTGGATACTGATGAGTCTGAGGTTGAAGCGATTATTATCGGCATTCGAATTGACTCTGCAGTGGGTATCGACAACACACCTGCCTCTGTGATTAAGGCTACAAGGCACATTCTTATTCCCCATATTATGCATATTTGCAACCTCTGTCTGAAAACTGGAGTTTTTTCGGATATTTTAAAGAGAGCCCTTATTACCCCGGTTTTCAAAAGTAGGAAGAGAGATAGTATCACAAACTATAGGCTCATATCCGTTCTCACTTCCCTTTCCAAAATTTTAGAAAAAAATCTAAATAAAAGACATTTACATTTAGAATCTAATAATCTTATTGCAAAAACACAGTTTGGCTTTAGACAGGGTAAGTCTACTGAAGACGCTACAGTAGAACTGACTGAAACGGTGGTGAGGCAGCTTGATGGTGGGTCTAAGACTATGGGAATATTTTTGGACCTTTAGCTTTCTAAGGCCTTTGATACTGTGACAATCCCCATCTTACTCTCCAAAATGGAATTTGTCGATATCAGGGGTGTTGTGCTCAATATCTTCAGGAGTTATCTCTCTCACCGGACCCAACATGTCAAAATAGGTAATCTTATAAGTGAGTCATCCAGCCCTGGTTTTGGTGTTCCACAGGGAATTGTGCTGGGACCTACGCTCTTCCTTATCTATATCAATGATCTGTGTAATAAAACTATCTCTAACTGCAAAATAGTTACTTATGCAGATGACACAATATTGTTGGTAAGTAGGAGGAGTTGGGAGCAGACCCGTCTGCACGCTGAAAATGCTTTTAGAGAGGTTATGGTCTTTTTGAGTTCCAATCTACTGACACTCAATGGTACTAAATCAAAGTTTGTATGTTTTTCACAGAGGCAGAACCCAAATCTTGACGCAATCCGCCTTAGAGCTCATTCATGTCACCCCGAATCCCGGACATGCCTTTGTGGCAGCATTGAGCATGCCTCTGAGGTGAAGTATCTTGGTGTCACTTTGGATAGAGCATTGACGTGGCAGACACATATTAATAACTCCATATGTCGTGTAAGAAAGCTGATGCCAATATTTCGGAGACTAAGACACTCTGCTGACCCTGAAACACTTAAAACCGTGTACTATGCCTTGGCGCAGTCAGTAATATCATATGCAATACTAGCGTGGGGCGGATCGGGTCCAACTTGTATGTTGAGGATGCAACGGGCCCAGAGAGCCGTTTTAAAAGTCATATACTTTAAACCTCGACGATTTAGTACTGACACCTTGTATCAAGAGTGTAGTGTCGTAACGGTTAGATAATTATTTATACTGCGAGTTGCAATGAGAAGACATCCAAAAACCTCTACAGCTTTGGCAAGAAGGCAGTATTATATAAGCACTATACAGATACAGAAGCATTGATTTCATAGGTATTAACTGACCAACAAACATACACAAACATACTTCAACATATAAGCAAATACAACACACGTACATACACACACACACACACACACACACACACACACACACACACACACACACACACACACACACACACACACACACACACACACACACACACACACACACACACACACACACACATACACACACACACACACACTTTCACAATTTAATTTTGTTATTCCTAAATGCTTTGCTGATGATTTTTCTTTCTTATCTTTTAATTTACTGAACAAACATTTTTATCTGTTGCCTAGAAATGATTACCTAAGTTATTGTACTACTTTTTGAAGGCGCTGACAGGTGTAACACAGTTTTAGCTAGTACGGCCGTCAACGTTCGACATATCAAACTTAGTTGTAATACAAAAATAAGTACATTTCTTTGTATTAATGTAATGGATATGTAATTTTAATAATTATGATTGAACCAATAAATATTATCTTATCTATCTTATCTTACTTGACAATCTGTTCTATTATTGCTGTTGTGAAAGTATGGTCACGCGCTCGTTCAATAATCGGAATAGGAGGGCTTTGCAATACAGGACGGGTACCCGTGATGTTAGTGTGCATATCATGCACAAGGCAATATGTGCTAGAAGCCCACAGCGGGCTCAACGGGCTCAAAGGGCCCAACGGAGTCATCGGAACCAAAGGGGTCACCGGGCTAATAGCGCGCCAACGACACAGGAAACACAACAATTATGAATTACTAGTTTCGTGTAGAATTTATTCAGAGATTATCAAAGGGTAATTATACTTTAAAGTAATATCAATACGATGACAGGTAGGTATTTTGAAACTTTTACTACTTAATCTAATGATGGAAGCATAGGAAGTTAAATTGGTTTACAATTTTATTTATTAATTTAGTTAATTGGTGCACAATTTTATCTTATAATTTTGTACATATAAAAGAAAGTGATAAGCTTGATGTATACTTTACAACAATTATGTACATGTTGCAGCTGACTGACAGCGCAGAGACTAAGTCACAAGGATTTTCTTTTCTTTTTTTTTCTTTTTTTTTTATACAGACTACGTTTAATTTTGCGATCAAGTTGGTGAAACATTGATGTTTGGTTTGATAGATTAAATAGAAATTAAAGGTACTTTACTTTGTTAACCCGGTAGAGCAGAGAGAAATAAGTTATACTAAGAACTGTTTAACAACAATATAATCAGATTAGATGTACAATATATGATTATTAGGGCGTGGAGTTCAGCATCTCCAGTCGACAAAAGAATTAAATTTTGTGGATTTGAAACAGCCCGCGGTGCGAAGTTGGTGGTCAAGCTTCCCCAAGGCACGTGGTGCAAAAGTCACTACCGTAAAAGCCACAACTCACAACATCGCAACGAAAAGAAAGGGTGCACAGAAACAATTTGACATGAAGGCATTGACACGAGGTCAGTGATCCCACGACCGCATGGGTCAATGTCCTTTTGACAAGCATGTGAAACAACCGAAATAAGCCTTGCAACTATAATGCAAAAGCGTTTAATATAAAATACAATATGATGGACACTGTTCACGTAAAAAACAGCATCCATCTCAGGGTTTTCACCCCGTTACATGCACACACAACGTGGCGTTAAAATATTCCATATATGACACTACATGGACATAATAAAATACGGCACACCATGCTCACGTAAAAAGCATGGTAATTGCCTGGGAGGAGCTTTGCATTAGCTACATGAAAACGACGTGGCACCGAAAATAAATTATTGCCCAATGAGTACAGAAGGTCTCAGGACTAAGCTTTGGTAGGATGCATCGTTTTCATGTCGCTATTGAGCCACCTGAAATAAAAAAGGAGATTAGCACACACTGCGTATAGCTATCAGTAATTCTCACCCAAGCCTTGGCAGAAGAAAGCTGATGTCCAGAGAAAAGGACTCGAATGAGGCTGCAGTGGCTTTTATAGCCTCCCCCAGACATCAGCCAGTGGGCGGGCCTACGTGACCAGCCTCCTGGTGATGATGGATATGGCGAAATTGCCTCTCCGGGGCTACACATTAGCACTAGTTTTACATCACCGGTGAACAGCAGCCATTAAAAGTGTATCAGGCTAATAGTATATCGCACACGGCCAGAGACAATCAAACGGTCAGAGACAAATGAAATGTACTGATAGAATGGCAGATTAAAAATGTAGCTAAAATATAATTTTTAGGTCGATACTAATCGACTAAATGTGTAAATAATAATTCAAACTACAATAGACGACATCGTTACACACCCCCTCCCGTAAGGTAGAGTTTCTGCTAACAGAAACTCGATACTGTGCTCAAGACTTCAGCCAATCTACGCTACACATCCTAACTAACTTACATGCATCATCATTCATACAACTCTTATATTGTGTAGTGGTTACCATCAAGGACTATGGTAAACACTTCCTATCAAACAGAGTTTCCAACATCCTAACCGTTGGAGACTCAACGCAGATCAATTGAAGGTGTTAAGTATTGTAAGATCAGCATAACTGTTCCCAATAGAAGAGAAATTGAGCCAAAAGACTACCAAGTAATTTCAACTATGAGACATGCAATAGGCTTATTTTTTTTTTTACCCTGAGTTTGCAGAACCGCTCAGGAAAACAATGGTGAAACCATCAAAACAACACCCGGATGCTGATTGAATGTCCCAGCACCAAGCAGAAAAAAAATCCCGTGGTCAATGGTTAGTAGCCATTGCCGGAGATAGTCCGTTGGTTGAATCGCCAACGAACACAACAACTATTGTACATTACAATAATCGTGGAAGAACATAAGTCCTTCAATAACCTGGTTACAAACCAATGGTTTGACAGAAGAAAATACATGTTGAAATTACGCAGTAGCGACGGTTAACAGGAATTGTAACAATACAAAGTCAACACGTAATATTATGACAAAAGTTTAAAAAAATTTGAAGTTTGTATTACAACTTGCGCGGTGAATATGTAGGTAAATGACCAATAGTCACTAAGTCCACAATAACACAGAGATATGTGTTGGGATGTAACAACCTAACATTCACATTCACCAAAAACAAATGTTATAACATTATTAAATGATGTGTTATGTTGTAAACAATAACACAACGTTTAAAGTGACAACCGAACTGAATGTCAGTAAGAGTGGAACGTTTCGTTTCACACACTCAATGATCGTTTCGCTCAGAATTGAACTAAACGCGTAAGGTGTCAGATCAGTCAACAACAAGTCGGACGTTTGACACATCTGACATAACGTCACAGACGAAAACAATTGTGTAAACATAACCATGTTTACACATATCAACAATAAAAAAAAAACAAATTGAAAATAACAGGAATTTATTAAAAAGTACGGTATAACCATACACAATATGTATGCAAGGTAGAATAACCCGACCAATTTACAAGGTAAGGAAAAATTCTATTGAAATTGGAATAATTACAATGGACATTATTCCGGGAGTTATTGCATGGGAGTGACCAGTTTGTAACTTTTTATAGGTAAACGGTGCCTCCAGACGACTCAACGCGGCTCTTCGTTGAGAGAGGAGAAAACTTGATTGGGGTGTACCTCAACATACAGTTTACCATTGGGTGAACACAAGAGATATAAATACTCGTGCACACATGCAGTAAACAAAAACAATTACCCACCTCATACAACAACAACAAGATCTTTACAATAGTACAATAGAATTAAAACTTTGGAAGGTTATTCTATTATGGAATTAATCCAGATAAAGTTTTTAACAACAAAATAAATTATCATATTTTAAAGGTTTTATGAATGTTTATTTTTATTTTTTGTTATTGAGAATTTTTATTTATAGTAGTTACTTTAGATATTATTCTTTGTAATTAATAAGTTTAATATCTTTGATGTGCCAATCACCCAAAGATTTACCAGACATATCAACCAGTTCATACACTAAGGGGGATTTCTTTGATAAAATCTTACATTTAATAAATTTGGGAGCCAGTTTTTTGCTAAAATACTTGTCTTTATCACTGAGATAAAAAGTTCTCCTCCAGACTATATCACCAACCTTAAATTCAGCCGGTCTTCTACGGAGGTTGTAAGACTGACAGTTCCTACTGTGGGCAATTGCCAAAGCAGCCTGTACCTTATCAAAAATTGATGACAAATAGCCAAGATTTTCAGCATAACAGTCACGGGGCTCAAAGATAAGGGAGTTATCAAATTTTTCACCATAGGATGAACCATTAGTGATAAGTTCACGACCATAAACTAAAAAGGAAGGTGTAAAACCTGTAACCTCATTAACAGAACTATTAATAGCAAACTGTATCTTAGGGATTAAAACATCCCAAATTCTATGGTCGTTATCAATAAAGGTTGATAATGACTGTATAATAGTGCGGTTGTAGCGCTCTACAGTATTAGACTGAGGACAATAAAGAGGTGTATAATGCAAGTTAGGTATTCTGTATTTAGCTAACAAATTTTTAAGTGTGGCACTAACAAATTGTTTGCCATTATCTAATACTATGGTAGATGGAATACCATGAACTAAAAATACATTTTCCTCAAGAATTCTGGAAATAATCTCAGCTGTGGCTCTCTTTATGGGAAAAAGTAAACAATACTTAGAGAAACAGCATGTGACCACAAAGATATAGGAATTTTGTTTTCTAGTTGTTGGTAAGGGGCCAACTAGATCAACACTGATAACTTGAAAGGGACGGTGGCAAGTTTTGGGTTTACCCATATGACCAAGTGTTGCATGATTCTGGTGCTTATGTGATATGCAAGTATCGCACGAGTTAACAAATTTCGCCACATCTGAGTACATTCCAGGCCAGTAGTAGTTAAGAGCTAGACGCTTATAGGTCTTGAAAATGCCTAAATGACCAGAAGTAGGTTGGGAATGATTATCTGTCAAGATTTGAGAACGACCTTCCATGGGAATTACTTCCTTCCACTCGAAATCTCGTGTCAAAGGATTTAGGCTTTTCTTAAAGCGATACAACTTATTGTCATTGACCTGGTAGTCCATAAAGGAAGCAGGAGATGACTGGCAACCATTAAAAATTTTTAAATACCAACTATCTGAAGTATTAGGTACAAAACTAGTAGACAAATTAGGATCGTTAGTTATTAACGACACGGGAACAGAACGTGAAAGAAAATCAGGAACAACATTATCAGAACCACGACGGTGTTTAATTTCAAAATTAAAACCAGACAACCTCACACCCCAGCGGGCTAGGCGACCATTCCCTCCATCCTCCCATGGTCATTCCTGCCTCACGGCGTACTGACCGAATCACGGGAGAGTGCCCTGCGGTTTGCTATGAAGCTTCTCCGTGGGCACAGTTCTTGACTCCCTACAAATTCTTGATCCGTCCCCAGCCGTATTCTCCCCCTTCGGGGCTGGCTTTCTACGTTAGCGAAACCCCCCTTATGGGGTTGACATGCACAGTAACGGTACTGCGCGTCCCGCTGTCCAATGGATTCTGACTACCGCTTATTCAAATGCGCGCCTAATAGAGTGCCAAGCGTGCGCAAACGTCCTAAATGCCACAAAGGCATCCCTACTGCTAACGAGTTCGTGGTGCCATAGCGGCCCCTCCACAGAACGATCGATTGCGTGTATTGCGTCCAGCATAACTTCCCTTTCTGCGGCGTACAGCTTACATACCCAGAGTGCGTGGTCACGGCTTTCCTGGTCGTGCTCTTCACATGGGCACGCTGCAGTTTCGCATAAGCTTAGCTGGTGTAAGCGTTGCCTAAAGCAGCCATGTCCAGTCATCATCTGAGAGACGACATAGTCCGGTTCGATCCACCTGTACTTGAGCCTCACGACAACATCTGGAAAGAAGCTGTGTAGATCGCGCCCGTCGGTACTTGTTTCCCACCGTTGTTGCCAAAGGGAGACAACTTCGCGCCCCACTAAAGCCTTGAGCTGCCTACGTTCCCTGGGGGCCAGCTGGAGTCCCTCCTCCGCAATTCGCCCCGCACGAAAAACCTCCAAATCGGCAGGTAGAACCCCCGCGAGCACTGGTAGTGCCGCGGAGCTACACGATCTGTAGGCCTTCGTGAGAAGAATTAAGGCTGGCCGCTGAGTCTTCAGCAAGTTCCTCCTGACCACGAAGTTGGACGAGCGTCGGTACCATACGGCCGCAGCATAGGTGACTGTAGCAACATAGGTCCCTGCATACAGGACCCGTAGTGCCGGGAATCTCACTCCCCACCTAGATGCGGACACCCGGGAAACTTTCCCGAAACAATTAGCCGCTTTCTCTCCAATAAAAACTGCATGCGGTCCGTAGGACCTAGCCCCGTCCAGAGTAACACCGAGCACCTTCGCCTGTGAAACGTGCGTAATAGAGGTGCCGTCCATCCGAATGGTTGGCGGTCTCTTAAAGTTACCTTTATACGTCATCGCTAAGGACTTACCGGGCGAGAAACCCAGTCGATTTCGGGCGCCCCAGCCGGATATTGCCCTTAGCGTGATATCCGCGTGCCGCTCAATCTCAGCGCGGGACGTCGCCTCTATCACGACAGTCACATCATCGGCATATGCAATCAAATGCACTCCTTCGGGCTTAGGTAGCAAGAGGAGGTCATTGAGGAGGAGGTTCCAAAGTGTCGGGCCGAGAACCGATCCCTGTGGACATCCCATGGTGTTTGATTTCCATGAAGACACGGTGCCTGCAATGAAGCCAACTCGGCGGTTATTAAAATAACTGGTAATGATCCTATACAGGTTCGGTGGGCTAGGCGACCAGTAGGGTTATTTAAATTCAGGAACCATTTCAGAGCAGCATGATCTGTAAAAATAACAAATTTTTGACCATTTTCTATATAGCATCGCCAGTGTTCAACAGCTGATAAAACTGCGAGAGCCTCGCGCTCGGTGGCACTATAATTTCGCTCTTGAGGATTTAGGGACTTACTCATGTAAGCTATAACTCTCTCTTCACCATTCAAATTCTGTGTCAACACTGCACCAATACCGGTGTTACTAGCATCAGTGTGTATTTGGAAGGGTTTTGAGTAATCTGGGCAAGAGAGTACAGAGGCAGAGACCAAACAACCTTTGAGTTTGACAAAAGCGTCCTGAGCTTCCTGATCCCACAAGAAGGGCGGAGCCTTCTTCCCTTGGGAAGTGAGCTTATT
This sequence comes from Eilema caniola, assembly GCA_949126895.1. Taxonomy (NCBI): domain Eukaryota; kingdom Metazoa; phylum Arthropoda; class Insecta; order Lepidoptera; family Erebidae; genus Eilema; species Eilema caniola. Next base: position 1,692,827 of record OX421461.1, on the reverse strand, counting down.
CAGCGGAGAGGCCAAAGCACTGAAATTAGGAATAAATCTGCGATACCACGAAGCTGCACCTAGGAAACGACGAACTTCTTTCCTGTTAGTAGGTGTGGGATAGTTTTTTATAGCTTCAACTTTCTCGGGATCGGCATGTAAACCCTGTGCATCCACGACGTAGCCTAAATATTTAAGTTTTTCTCTAAAAAATTGACATTTTTTTAAATTAATTGTTAAATTAGCCTCTTTTAATTTTTTTAATATAAGTAATAGGAGAGATATATGATGACTAAAGGAGGATGATACACAGACTATATCATCGACAAAAACAAAAACTCTATTCTTAAATTCTGGACCACAAAACAGTTGATCAACCAGACGTTGCTGCGTTGCCGGGCTTCCTGTAAGACCAAAGGCCATGGTTTTAAAACAAAACGTTCCTCTAGTGGGGACATAAAAAGCGGTCTTACAACGATCTTCTTTTTTAATAGGTATTTGCCAGAAACTTTTGGATAGATCCAGGCTAGATAGGTATCTAGCATCCCTCAAGTTGTCCAGAATTTCTGAAATGTAAGGTAAGTTATAAGCATCCTTCCTAGTGACTGAGTTCAATTTCCTACTGTCTAGACAAAATCTAAGCTCGCCATTTTTCTTGGGAGTCAGCAGAACAGGTGACGACCAAGGACTTTCGGTGGGCTCAACAACATCTTCCTTCAGCATTTCGTCCAACTGTTCGACGAGAACACGTTGTTTTTCAGGAGACATCCTGTAGTAGCGCTGACGAACAGGAGCAGTGTCACCAGTGTCGATAGAGTGCTCTATCAAGGTAGTACGACCTAGGCCACGTTCCTCATAGGAGATATTACGGAACTGAGCGACTATGTTATCTGCTGTAACCTTCTGTTCGGAAGTAAGATGATCATACGACTGTAGATGCTCCGAATGTACTGCATTCAGCTCTCTCAACCGGGAATCAGATTTGTCCAGCAACAAAATAGAATCTAAATGTTTAGGAAAAAGTCCAAAGGATCTCCAAAAATCTATACCAAGAATTAAGGAATTAGTAATCTGAGGCACAATATGAACATTCAAAATTTTTACTTGATCCTGAAAAGAAATATGCAAGGGAATAAAACCCAAAGATTGAATTTTTTCACCACCCGCTGTGACTAAGTTTAAATGTTGATTATTCAGTTGAACTGAAGGTTCCAAGACTTTTTTATGAAAATTATTACCCAATATGGTAACACAAGAGCCAGTATCCAATAAACCAGGTACGGTAGTGCCTGCGATAGATACAGAAACATAAGGAGAATAACCAATGTTAATGTTTCTGCAGACTGTAGAAACTTTGTTAAATTGGGAAAACTTTGTAATAAAAGATAGCCATTTTTCCCAATCTGGCCTATCAAAGTTAGTTCTTCTACAATCTGAGCTATTTAGTTTTTTGTCTTGTTACAAACAGGACACTCAGGTGTACGGTAACCTTTTTTACCACATCTGAAACAGATAACAAAAGTTTTAGTGCATTTACTGAGTTGGTGGGAGTTTGTTCTGCAACGGGGGCAACTGAATTTGTGACCACTGGCTTTTTGATCAACCGCACTAACCTGCACCTCTGCACTGTCATTAGTATCATTGCTATCTGGATTTTCAATGCTATTTGTACTATGAACTGGTTGTTTATTTTCATTAGATTTATTTTGAAATTTATTAAAATTATGGTATTTATTTGGAAAATTAGATTTAGAATTTTGTTGTTTTGAGTTAGAAGACTGCTTATTATAGGCAAATTCAGGGGCTAAGGTATCTGAAGTTTTTCTAGGAGGTTCATGGAATTGTTTTAACCTAGACTGAATACTTTCATAGTTCCTACAGATATTCTGTAGACTAGCAATATCTGTGATGCCAGCAGAAGAAGCGAGAGTACTAGCATAACAGGGACGGATGTTGTGCAAAAGGATTTCCAATTTATCTTCCTCGGCTAAGGATTTATCTAGCCGAGAGAACATGCCATGCATAATGGACAAATATATGGTTATATTTTCGAACTCCCCCTGCGTACGAGATCTTATCTCCGACATTAAGCGGTAGTCATAGTCGGAAATGCTAAAATCCTGCTTGAGCAGTTCAGCTACGTCAGACCAAGTCTGAACTCGCGGCCTTATGCATCGGAACCAATGTAATGCATCGTCCGTGAAAATCTCGTAAGCAAACGAAAGTAATTTATCCTGAGGAATACCACGACTTAGGACAAATTCATCAACCTTCTGGATAAATGCACGAACACAAGTCTTTCCTGAGTATTTTAGCTTGGAAAGCTCGGAATAAACTTTCCTGTCGCAAGCGTCATTGACAGGAGTCTCTGGCACTTGCACTGAAAAAGAATCACTAGATTTGCCCTCTTTCACTTGTAACGCTAACAATTCACCATACTGCAATCTAAGGTTGTCTATATAAGCTCTAATACATTTGTCGATCTCTGGCTGTGTGCGATCGATCCTGTTAAGTCTATGATAGATATGATGAAGTAAAGTCTCCGTACGAGCCAGTAAGTTCCTGTCAAAATCTGACTTTAAGTTTACTAAATTCTGAGAAGACTTCGACAGAGAATCACCAACAGCCTTGAGATCCTCGGCTGGTTCGAGGTGTGAAGTTAAAATGTCTTCAGAAGGAAAACGTTGTGCCAACTCAGCAATCTGTTTTCTGAGTTCACAAACAGGGTCTGACCCAGATCCGCCTCGAACGGCAACCTCATATCCAAGCTCTGCCTTTTGCAATGAGAGGAACTTAATAGCGTAAGAAGGCATAATGGTACTGGTGAGAATCACTAACACACAGTGCACACAAAAATTAATAAATTAATTGACTTACCAGTGGTAAATAAAAAATGAAAATTATTAACAGTAATGAACTGTTCACCTGTTAGGGTTAATTGCCTCTCCGGGGCTACACATTAGCACTAGTTTTACATCACCGGTGAACAGCAGCCATTAAAAGTGTATCAGGCTAATAGTATATCGCACACGGCCAGAGACAATCAAACGGTCAGAGACAAATGAAATGTACTGATAGAATGGCAGATTAAAAATGTAGCTAAAATATAATTTTTAGGTCGATACTAATCGACTAAATGTGTAAATAATAATTCAAACTACAATAGACGATTTGCATCGTTACATTGGAACAATCTCAATCAATCAATCAATTAGCCTACTGCTGGACATAGGCCTCCCCCAATGCGCGCCATTTCGTACGATCCTCCGCCTTCCGCATCCAGTCCGTCCCAGCCACCTTTTTCAGGTCATCGGTCCATCTGGCTAGGGGGCGTCCTACCCTTCGTTTGAATTCTCGCGGTCTCCACTCTAGGACTCGTCTGCTCCAACGGCCATCGGTCCTTCGACAGACGTGGCCAGCCCATTGCCACTTCAGCTTGCTTATTCTGCGAGCTATGTCGGTAACTTTGGTTCTTTGTCGGATCACCTCGTTTCGATTTCTATCCTTCAGAGAAACTCCAAGCATAGCTCGCTCCATAGCCCGCTGCGCGACTTTTAGTTTATGGACTAGCCCTACCGTTAGTGTCCACGTTTCGGCACCGTAAGTCATAACAGGTAGGACGCACTGGTCAAAGCACCTTTGTTTTCAGGCATTGCGGTAGGGGGGAAGAGAAGACTCGACGTAGTTTGCGAAATGCTGCCCAGCCCAGCTGAATCCTTTTGGCTAGTTCTTTCTCGAAGTTGTTTTTATCGAGCTGGATAACCTGGCCCAGGTAAACATATTTTTGGACAACTTCGAGCGTCGCCCCGTCGATGGCAATCGGTCTCGGTGCAACATGTTCGTTGAACATGATCTTGGTTTTATCCAAGTTTACACCGAGGCCGACGCGTCGAGAAGCTCTATCTAGGCTGTGCAGCATCTCGCCCAGTTTTTCCAGCGACTCCGCAACAACGACGATGTCATCGGCGAACCGAAGGTGTGAGATGTACTCTCCGTTAATGTTGATACCCCGCCCAGTCCAATCCAGAGTCTTGAAGACGTCCTCCAATGCATTGGTGAATAGTTTGGGGGATATAACATCCCCCTGCCTAACTCCACGCTGGAGGCTTATCGGTTTCGTCTTCTGGTCTTGGAGCTGGACGGACATTGTGGCAGTGTCATATAGGCATCTCAGCACCTCAATGTATCGCCAATCAACACGACACCGCAGCAGGGCATCCAGAACTGCCCAGGTTTCGATGGAGTCGAAGGCTTTTTCGTAATCCACAAACGCCATACACAGCGGCTGATTGTATTCTTGACTTTTTTCTACAATCTGCCGAACAGTATGGATGTGGTCTACGGTGCTATAGCCTTTTCGAAACCCGGCTTGCTCCGGTGGCTGGAACTCGTCAAGTTTACCCGCGAGGCGATTTATGACGACTCTCGAGAACAACTTGTAGACGTGGCTCAGGAGCGAGATGGGCCTGTAGTTCTTAAGCAAGGTCTTGTCGCCTTTTTTGAAGAACAGTATCACCGCACTCTCACTCCACGCCCTAGGTGTTAGACCCTGTTGGATGACGGAATTAAAAAAACTTGCTAGCTCTTTGAGGATTGGAATCCCGCCTGCTTTCAGGAGCTCAGTAGTAATTCCGTCATCACCAGGACACCTGTTGTTCTTCAGTTGCCTGAGAGCCGTCTCTATCTCGCACTGCTGGACATCGGGTATCTCCTCGGTGTAATGGCGCGTGAACGGGGCTCTGTGGTCTTCTTCATCACTGTGTCCCGTCGGTTTACTCATCCGTGATGCATACAGCTGTCCATACTATTTCTCGATCTCTTCAAGCATCCCGAACTTTGAGGCAATCATTTTGCCATCCACAGTTTTAAGTTTCGTCAGATGGGGCCTCCCAAACTGCTGAGCGAACACTTTCGACCCCCTATTTTGCTCAATCGCCTCCTGGACGGTGCGAGTGTTAAAGCGTCGGAGGTCGCGTCGTATCAGCTTTTTAATTCGTTTGTTTAAGGTCTCTCATCTGACGAAGACGACTGTGAATCTACCTTACCATTAATTAGCTTGTGCAGATACACCATGTCGGCTATGTTACGTCTATTGTGGAGTGTTAACATTTTAAAATGGGTGAGTCTAGCGTCGTATGAAGTTAGATGATTGCAAAGATTGTGTGCATATGACAGGTGGTAAAGATTTTTTTTTTGAAATGTTTCCAATCGGTTGATATGAACTGCATAAGAAGGACTCCAGTTTTGGCAACAGTATTCTAAGAGATACCGGACATAGCAATTGAAGAGTAGAATGGAAATTTCGGGGTCTTTGGAAAACTTCGTTTGCCGAATTACGAATCCGGCCAGTCGTCTACCTTTATTGCTAATCTTGTCCATGTGCTCGTGAAACTCCAATTTGATATCCATCGTTACACCTAAATCGCGGATACTCGAGACCTCCCGGAGAAGAACGCCATCCAAATAGTATTTGGCCGTGGTGGTGTTCTGCCTTCTTGTGAACTTGATGTGGCAGCACTTAGATGAATTTAATATCATACCATTTTCCGTGCACCACCTGACAATAACATCAATATCCGTTTGCAATACTATTACATCATCCTGGCTACGGATAACTCTGTAAAGTTTAAGATCATCGGCAAACATGTGATAGTTGAATATGATATTTCTACACAAGTCGTTTATGAACACAAGGAAGAAAAAGGGTCCCAAGTGGGAGCCCTGTGGGACTCCCGATGGTACGATACTTTGTGCGGATCCAAAGCCCCTCACCATCACAAGCTGCGAACGGTTGCGAAGATAAGATTCGCACCATCTCAACAGCGATCCGCAAATTCCGGCATGATCAAGCTTCTGAAGTAGTAGATCATGGTTGACCACGTCGAACGCCTTCGAGAAATCAGTGTAGATGGCGTGTACCTCTAGCCTATCCTTAAGAGCTTCATTTATGTCACTAACGTATTCAAGAAGGTTCGACACGGTCGACCTCCCCGAAAGAAATCTGTGCTGGTGGTTATCGAACAGCGGTCTCAGATGGTGATGAAGATGGTGTTGGACTAGGGATTCAAAGAGTTTTCCCGGGGCTGGTAAAATTGAAATAGGCCCGTTATTTTGCTATATCAGCCTGAACTCCGTTTTTGTATATAGGCGTAATGTGGGCTAACTTCCACTTTGATGGAAACTGTCCACATAAAAGAGATTTGTTGAACATGTAGTGAAGAGGTGTTACGAGTTGCGCAGAACAATTCCTCAGATAAATGGGAGGTATGGAATCGGGCCCAGGCCCTTTGTTGATATCTATTAGTTGAAGAGCTTTTAAGATTTCAGATTCCGAGAGGTAAATTGTACTGAGAGATCTATTATTACTGATTGGTTCAGTTGGGGTAGTAGTCAGTGGTGATTGATGTCTAGGGTAAATTGATTGAAAATATTCCGAAAAGAGATCGCTGATGTTCTGTCCACCATGAGCTTTCCTGCCGTCAAGACACATCTCGTCAGGTATATCAGTGCTATTAGATCTAAGTGATTTTACAAATGTCCAAAAGAGTTTTGGGTCTTTTTTAATGAGGTATGTTGCTTCTGTTTTGAATTTATTAAGGCATTCCTTCAGTAACTGAGCACACTGAGCGCGGAGTGTCTGGTATGTTAGCAAGTCCCTAGGGTTCGTGCTTTTTCCTTTAGCATCTTAATTAGCGAACGATTAAACCGGATAGGATTAGCACTATTTCCTTTTTGAGTTAATGGAGTGTACTTGGCTATAATTGGGGTGATATTATTGTAAAATATGGCAATGATTTCATCGATACTGTTATTAGAACCGAACTGATTATTCCAATCTATCTCTTGTAACTCTGCATTGATTTTTTCATAATCTGCTTTAAAAAAGTTAAAGCCAAGAGTTTTTTTTACTTTAGGGTTATTTTGTGAGTGGACTTTTAAAGAGATAGCTAATGCGGGGTGATGAATGTTTTCTTTTACTAATGGAGAAGTACTCCTGGAAACTTTGAGAGAGCTACAAGTATTCGTTATGACCAAATCCAAGATGCGTGAATTCGAATTAAGAATAGGGTCCATTTGGTAAAGTCCGTTGAAAGAGATCATGCTGGTTAATAGACTTTCTGTTACGCTTACATTGCGGTTGGGAAGGTAAAACTTTTCGGTTGGGTCCAAATGCCACGACAAATGAGGAAGATTAAAATCACCTGCTATTAACAATATGGAATCTGGGGGTAATTTATGTTGGATAGTATTCGATAGATTTGCTGTCAGGGTGTCCAATCGACTGTCAGTGACCGGTGATGGTAAGTATACAGAGCAGATATATAGAGGGATTACTGAACTGTTACGTTTTAGTTTAATAACAACCCATAAATCTTCATCGGCTGACTCCCAGTGTGGCTTTCTTATTGGAGAATATTTTTTTAATATTGCAATCGCGACTCCACCGCCTTCGTCTTTGTTAGAGCTAGAAGAACTCTGATCGCGCGTAAATACAGTGTATCTGCTATCAAAAATTTCATGATCAAAGACTGTATCGTTAAGCCATGACTCCGTCAAAAGAACAACATCCGCCTCCTGTTTTAGTACGTTGGATAAAATAGTGTGTGTCTTTGTCTTCAGACCTTGGACATTTTGGTAAAATATATTTAAACTATTACTTTTGTGCGGAGAATTCTGTGAAGTGCCCATGCACTGGTGTAGTAAAATTACAGACGGATAAATACAACAATAAAAGAAGAATTACAGAGAGTTTAAAATGTCCTTATTTTTGATAAATAAACTATTAGAGCTAATGTCCTTTTTTATGAAAATACGCCCGTTTCGTACCCACACAAATTGGTATCTCTTCTCTCTTGCAACTCGGCGTGCAGCTGCATGCAGTTCTTTATTTGACAAAGACAAATGTTCAGACACGTAAATTGGCTTTTTATTTCCTGCTATGCCCAAGTGTGATGAGTTAAGTTTGTCGCTTTGATGAGTCTTGTTGAAAGTCTTAACCGCAGCTATAATCCTATCACGAACCAAGGGGCTAGATAGCTTCACCACGATATTCCGTGGCCTATTGGACTCCTGATTTACTTTAGCCACGCGGTGATAGTTAAGTAGCTCGTGTTCCGGTAGTGAACAACCTACAATTGTGGTAAGTTGTCGTACTATGGTGCCTATGTTCTCTGATTTGTGCTCCGGCACGCACTGGACTTCTATGTTACAGTCACGAGATTGCTGTTCAAATTGATCCAATCTGGAGCCTAGGTCGGTCACTTTGGTCTTGAGCGTATTATTTTCGCTTTCCAAATCTCCAATCTTCTTGGCCTTAGCAATCAAGTCGTCCTTTAAGTGTTCGTATTGAGTGGACATATAGTTTAGGCTTTCGGTTAGTTCCTGGATTTTACTACGAGTGACAGAGCTTTCCTTTGTAAGATCGAGTCTAATTTCCTTAAGAAGGCGCGAAAAGGACTCCTCAAGCTTTATGTCGATGTTTTCTTTCAGTTCCTCGTTCGTATCGGTACACAATGATACCGGGCTTGGGGTAAGGAGTTGAGAAGGAGAAGACGAGGTATCTCCTCTTTTGGTAGTAGTTGTGGTTCTGCAATCACAACATTTCCATTTGGCTTTAGAGGCCCGAGATTCCCTCGCAAAATTGTCGACAGACACTCCCTGGCACTGATAATGTAAGGCGGCGTTGCAATTACTGCAAGCTTTTAAGTCGTCGGGTTTGATTGCCTTTTTACACTTTAAGCAGACTGACATATTTGGAATTGCCACTATTACGTAACGTCAATTGAAGTTGACATTTGTCAAATTTTTTGTTTGATGCTGTCAAACGATCTTGATAGTGTCAAAATATTAAGTGACAGCGTTCTTGAGAAATATGTGGGTATAAAATTAAAACTTATCTTTGATGATATCTGCTAAATTGCAGCTGATCTGAGCGCTGATAACAATAGCACGGGTTTCTAGTTCAGTAAACTTCACTAAGCACAAACTTTTAACTCGAAATACGTAGAATTTTATTTTTTATGAAGAAAACAATACAGGGTGTGTATCCACTGTATGGCAGGGTTGCCAGTAATTTGATGATCTTATATCTATATTCTATTCCTCATTCATTCCGTGCCTCTGTATCATACCAATCCTCCTTTTTATTCCTCTCGCACTTCCTTTCTATACCTTCCATACTTGGGATATCAAAAAAAGGGGGGGGGGGATGGTAGTGATTGCGTCTTGTTTTAAATTTCAAAGAAAATATTACAAAAAGGTTCTTAAATGCTATACATAATTCTATTGATATATATCTTTTGTTAATGACACACAGTTTTGGAATTTCTATAGAACGACTAATACTCTATAGTTACAATTTTTGCTTATTTCTATTACATATATCTTCTTTCTATGCCTAGGCTTACATAATAGATACTAATCTCTTCTTATACTCTATTTTTACATCATCCACTAGGTATTCATTTATGAATAGCTACGCGTGATATTTATGTGCTGTTCCTTGTGTTAACAATTTTGACTATTTCCTCCCAGTTTTCGATAAAGTAACCTCTATATTTTTTAGACATTAGTACTGGTAATCTTCAATGAAAACACTTGTACTATTCCACATTATTTACCATGGACATCCTGCGGATAAGCAGACGCATATCGCGGAAAAAAGGCAGCTTCTTGTCACTGAGTTTGACCGGATCCTGAACCACATTTCCCAATGGGGCTCTGAGAACTTGGTCGAGTTCAATGCCAAGAAGACGCAGGCATGTGCGTTTACAGCAAAAGTATCTTCTTTCCTTCCCCTTCCCACTCTTCAGAGCACACCACTGCCACTGCAGGACAACCTCAATATCCTCGGTATGGATGTTCGCTGTAAACTAAATTACAAAAACTACATCGAGAGTATCATCAAAACAGCCTCGCGTAAATTCGGAGTCCTGAACAGAGTGAGACGGTTTTTCACGCCGGAGCAACGGTGTCTTCTATACAAGACACAAATTCGTTCCTGCGTGGAATACTGCTCGCATCTCTGGGATGGATCCGCAAAGTACTTATTAGATGCTCTCGACAGGTTGCAGCGACGTGCGGTCCGCATTATCGCATTATCGGTCCGCATTATCGGAAATCCTGAGGTCACGAGTACTCTCGAGCCTTTGCCTTTGCAGTTGCGTAGAGATGTTGTTCCTTGGCAGTATTTTACCTTCTCTACCATGGTGAATGTTCTGAAGAGCTATTCCAATTAGTCCCACCCTCTCCTTTCCTATACAGGACGACACGGACAGGACTTAGATGTCACCCGCATACGGTGCAGAACATTCCTTCAAGAACCAAGCGGTTCGGTGACTCTTTCCTTTGTCGCACAATTAAGACCTGGAATTCCTTGCCAGCTCACGTGTTTCCCTCTTCCTACAGTCCCGGGTCCTTTAAGCGGGGCGTGAAAAAGCATCTGATGAGGCCGTCAAGCTGAGTGCCACCATTGTTAACATGGCACGTGTGTATAATGGTGGCCCTCTCTCCTGAAACTTTGCCTTCAGCTTACCATCAGGCAAGGTAAAGTCAAATTGACGTGTCCTATATAAAAAAAAATTCTCTCGTACACCTTCCCCAAAACGGGCAGTAGACCAATACGTCTGTACGACTTGGGGACGGTGTTTGATACCCAGCACTGAGAGCCACTCGGTATCACAGAGCAAACGACCAATCAAGATCGAGTACGTCCGCGCCACAGCGCTCGACCAATCAGAATCGAGTGAGTCGATTCCCCGCTCCGACCGTGCCTATAAATACGCCCGTGATTCAAGACTTCGCATCAGTCGCAACTCAGCCGCCGGCGAGGCAATGTCTCCGAAGTCGTCGTCGCCCGGCCCTGCGCCACTGAAGATGTCGACCGCAGTGATCGAAGAAACGTCTGGAACGCAAGTTTCACATAGACCACGGCCAAACAACCCGGAAGCAGTATATTCTACATACAACGCCGGCCGTGAAAGCCTGAAGACTTATAATTAGTATGGCAATCAAAATATGACAAACAATACTTATGGCATTCGTATATTATGGTATCTAAGTTTCGGGCAATCGAAAGTATGTCATATGTCTTTTCGGGCAAACAAAACATTCGGGCAAATGAAATTCGGGAATATGATGATTATGGCATATAATTTTCGGGTAAACAATAGACAACCATCCCAGTTAGCCTTTCGGGTGTTATAGGCGCGAGTGGTACGGCTAATGCTCGTACCTTTCGCTTTGACCAGGTTGAGGTTGAACGCTATGCCGGTGTGGTCTGAGCTCAGCGTGAGGCTTACATTAACCTTCCGGGCCCAGTATCTCGCCCCTTCTGTCCTCAAATCTGTGACCCCACCATTTGCTCTTTGCATTGGAATCGCCCCCAAGAACAACAAGCTGGGAACCTAGACTTCGCCTCACCTCTTTGAGCCGCTCTAAGTAGGGCCCCAGTGGTGCTGGCTTCGGTTCAAAATAAAAGCACACCAGCGTGATCATCCAGGCACTGGTCCGGATCCCCACCACTACGATGTTGTTAGTGGTGAGTTGCGGGTACTGTACAATATCCACGTTCGGATCGAAGACAGCAATAGCCGCCAGTAGGGTATAATTGGGGGTTCTGGATCAATATTCCTCGCTCTGCTCGGAATATTGATCCAGAACCCCCAATTCTCCACATATACAATCTGATCTCAAAACCCCAATTTTCCACACATCAAATCTGATTTCAAATCCCCAATTTTCTACACATAGATTCTGATTTACAAGCTCCAATTTTCCACACATCAAATCTGATTTCAAAACCCCAATTTTCTACACATAGATTCTGATTTTCAGTCGGCGGCTTGGGCGCCGCCGACGTGTCTTCGCCGAAGACCATCGGCCTTCATGACCGGGGTCCTGAGGACGGTGAGTGGGCTGCACACCGTCCTTACAGAAGCAGGCCCATGACGGCAGCGTGACGTGAGAGATCACGCACGACAAGAAGCGGGGTAACACCCGAACCCCCCTCCCCCATAGACACGAGATAACACCCGAACCTCCTAGGTGAGGCCGCAGCCGTAGGTCTGTTGGTAGTCCTGGGACATCCTTCCGAGGGCTTACCCGGGGCTACCAACCGCAGGCTATTAGGCGGTACGTGAGGGTTTTTTAGTCGGTAGGAGTCCGGCATAGCATCCATGAAGGATTTTCCCTCACGTTAAAAAAAAAAAAAACTGATTTTACAAACCCCAATTTTCCGCACAAACAATCTGATCTCAAAAGATCTCAAGAGAGATATAATGAATTTTTATTTGCAATTAGAACTGATTTTAAATATTTCAAAAGTTAGAAGTTGTCCAACTTCTAACTTTTGAAATACACAAGCAGCAAAAGAAAACAATATTTATTTCAATGAAAAAATTTATTATCAATACACCATTTTTTTAAACATAAAACATTTTTTAAAGCACATATTGAGTCATGATAAATACAACTATACAAATCTTCAGAAAATGTATATTACTCATACAAGCTTAATAAATTAGGACAACTTTTATCTTCTAAATTAATCACGTTTTTATAATTTAAAATTCTTTTCAACCATAAGACTTTTTCATGTCCTTTAGTATATATACACTTATCTCTTAAAACATCTAAAATTAAATATGTATAATTTGAATAAGGTATAAATCCTTCCGTGTATAAATCCTTCCGTGTATCCTAAGTGTAATATATTAAGCAAATTTTTTTATGTTTGTGTTTCTAGTGTTCATAGGAACATAAAAAAATAAAAATCTAATGCCTTCAGGTTTTCAGAAAATCAAAGTTCACCACAGTAGACGTTGCGAAATATGTAGAGAACTACTATGTAATTTTAATGTTCACTGTGATGGACGTAGTTAAACTGGGGTACAAAATAAAATAGCGATATTATTTTATGTTGTATTTTTATTTATGTAGAAAATGAGAAAAACGTTATCATATTCATATGTAATACGAATAACTAATACTAAGCGTACTATTCTTTTGTGTGAAAGCTCAAAAAACAGTTACGGGGATTTTGTCCCGTGACGAAACATAAACTCATGTTACATTTTAGACAAAAAACAGTAGTTTTTTTTTGACAATATTTGCACCGTGTCATGTCCTCTTTTGTGCTTGGAAAATGTCCAATATTGTCATAACGTATGGGACTTATAGGCCTGGGCAATTTTATAGATTTTATCGACGAATTTTCACCCTTATTATTATCTATGTTAACCGATCTATCCTTTTTAGTTAAGCTGAGATAAAGATCATGTCGAAATATCTTTAGTGATTTTTTTTTCTGGACATTCGTATTTTTTTTGTATAAAATCCAAGCATTATTTATACATATGTCCAACAATTGACAAAATATACCTATGTACCATCTTCTAGATTTGAAAGGGATTTTATACAATGATATTAACATATCACCCAGGTCTACACCTCCCATATGTTTATTGTACTCTCGAACTATCTGAGGACAATCAACATCTACCTTTCGTTTTGCCACCTTACAGTATCTTTTTTATTTTATGTAGAGGTGTGAGCCCAGTAAATGAACTTATGAGAGTGACAGGCTAATTGTCATTCCAGCGTACGACAGACAACTTTGTTTTGTCACAAACAACCTGTGCATAACTTCCTCTCTTTTTTTTTCGCATTGCTTTTTCGTTTGGCAAAATAGACCCAGCACCTCTAGTTCTATTGTTACGGATTGTGCCTAAGCCAAACACTCCGTATCTTTCTTTTAAAATATAAAACAATTCTGGAGAAGAGAAAAAGTTGTCACAGAATATGGTGGCTGGTTTCCTCTGTATTGACTGACAGAGGGCTAAGACGATTTGTGCTCCAAACCCTAATGACCTTTCCTCAAATACCTATCGGAGTCTTCTAAGGCATTGTCGGCAAAATGAAGGGATCTTCGAATTTGTTGATAACGTTTCAACGACATTAGGTCTGCTATGGGAGCATACCGGAATCTACCGCTCCAATAGTCAAGGTATGAAGGCAATTTAACAATACCCATAAGAATATGGATGGCTAAAAAATCTCGGAGCTCATCTTCTGAAACCTGTATGGACTTTCCAGTTTGCTGTACGGAATAAAGATTTGTTTGTTCTGTTATATCAGTTACTATGTCTTTGGTAAAGAATAAATGAAAATATTCAAGTGCATCGGCATTGAGAGTGGTATCAATTGTGTCTTCGTTATTTTCTTCGATTGTGGCTTGGTGACGAAAGTTGGTGTTTTTTTTCCAATTATACGTGAGAACTAATTTTGGTACCTTTACTCTTTTAGTAACTGGAGCAATTTGTTTTTGTGCTCTTTTCTTCCTTGTAGATGGCGTTACAGGGATTGAGGGTGGAACTATGGATGGAAGAGACGGTATGGAAGATAAAGATGGAATATTATCATAATTGGGCTCTCTGGTTGGTGTAGCGGGGCATATTTCTCTTAAAACTGGACTCAATGGAAATGGGAATCGAGGGAATACGATTCGGGATCTTCATTTTCACTACTCGATGTTGAATTCGAATTGCTTAGAATGTGCATGCGCTCTAAAGATGAGTCTAAAGAAGGTGGCGAAGATGAAAGTAAGCTTGGGGAATGCAGACTTGCCAATTCATTATCGCTATTTTGTTCTGATTTGTCATCATTGTCTGAAGGTGCATGCTGTATAGGCACAAGTGCTAATATTTTTGCCGTACGGCCTTGTAAATTATGCTGTTGGCAACCAGAAACACAAACGTAAGCAAAATGAAACCCATCACCAGAAAAATAGTAAAAAAAGCAAAATAACCTTGAATTTTTAAATTAATGCATATTTGGCACTGTCCACTGGGATGAACGCAACAAATCGTAGTTCATTTATAGTGTATTTGGCAACGTCCATCCCGGTGAACGTTAACTTTGGTGGGATCTACAACTTTCGAATTCACATGAAAGTACGTAATTCACACTCAAAATAATAGAATAGAGTTCAGGTAAGCTAATAAATGCATTCAAACACCCGAAATCATGCAAATGTCAAGAAAATTATATTTATTTACCTTGCGAAGAACAGATGATCTGCAGTTCGCAGACATTTTGCTTTATAAGTGACAGTTAAAGTGTTACCATACACATAAAAAAATAATTATACCATTTGTTTGCGCCGCAAACCAGTTCCACGGGAGGGGGCGCCTCCACACCGAGAGGGGATCACCGTCGCACGCGCGGACGGCCGCGCGGGCACACGAATAGGCAACCGACAACGGGTGTGAACGATCATATCGCTATATTTATTGTGAACCTGTACCTAAAGAACTGTTATGTACGAAATATAAACCTAAATCAACATATCATTCTATGTTTGGACTTTCCCTGAACATAAGTGGCGACCGTGACAGGACTTCAAGGGCTTGCAGAGCATCCAGAGGTCTTCAGTTCATCACCAAAAGGAAGTAAGCCCGTTCCTTTAAAACACTTACATTCCTTCCAAATATTTCCATACACAGTTACAATTTTCAAACTTCTATTTGTTGTTCTAAGTGAATGCTAACCGACTAAAGTGTAGGGTATCTAGCTTATCGCGTATCTTCCTATTGTACTTATAAACGGTAATTCACACTTACGAAACCTATTGCAATAATTTCTATTAGAAATTATTATCTATCAATACAGGCTCGGCGATTCACGTTCGCACCCCATGTTTACATTCATTTTGCAGCCTATTTTCTCAGATTATAGGAATCTATAGTCTGAGCCTATTTTGCTTAAATTCAGCGCCTATTTATTGCTGAACTAGCTTACCCATTTTGCAACTAGCTTGTCTATATTTCTTTCTATTGTTCTCTGCCTATTTTTGTCGTTAAATACATTTTTTTTCAAACAATAACTTATGGTGTAAATAATTAACGCAACTCGTAAAATATTTTATGCCTAAAGTCAAATAATTAGGTCTTTGTTATGGCTATTTAAACAAAATTACCTACCCCATTTAAAATATAAAATTGTGTGTTAAATCTAGAAAATTCTACGAACTTCGGGCGGCACTGCCGACCTTACGTGTCCGTTCTCGGGCCCGCCCGGTGCCCGCGCTGTGTCGGTGCCTACGTCACCGCGCTTTCGCGTGTGGGTTCCCTAGCGCGGCCGGTGTGTTGGCGCGCTCGGCGCCTCTGCCTGCACACGCGCACCGCTTTCTCGTGCGCTGCTCCCGGTTGACGGGTTCGGCAGTGTCTGTATGGTTTGAACTACTGTCTATTGGATTGTTTTTTTTACTATTATTTGTGTTTCTTGTTTTGTTTTGCCCCACTTATTTAGGTATTAAAATGGCTGAAACGGAAGCGACCTCTAAGGTTAAAAGTCCGCTCCCACTATTAAAAATAGATTCAACCGGTAATTCCGGTAAAACTGATGTTAAGGATTATTTAAGGTCATTAATTAAAAAACGTGGGGGATTTCGAAGTCGACTGACTGTTTTGAAAAATTTTATGGCAAATTATAAGGTTTCTTCCATTACCGAATTATCAAATTTGGAGGTGAAAGAAATTTCTTTAAGATTAGATCAATTAAAAGAATTAATGTCTAACTTTGATCGCGTACAGTCAGAGATTGAAGAATATTCTGATAATTTGGATGAACAGATTTCAGAGCGAGACATTACCGAAACTGAATTTTTCACACAAATAGCTTTTGCCCAAGAGTTGGTCGAGTCCTTTTCAGCTAAAAGTAACACCACGCGTGAACTTCACGCCGCTAACGGAGCGGCCTCGGGTTGTTGTCATAGTCATAATAGTGATTCAGTTCGGCTTCCAATTATTAATTTACCCACTTTTGATGGTAGTTATACAAAATGGCTTGAATTTAGGGACACTTTTAAAACCCTTATCCATGACAACGACTCGATTGCGCCCATCAATAAATATCACTATTTGAGAACTTCTTTACAATCGGGTGCCAGTGTCGTAATTAGATCGTTGGAATTTGTCGCGAGGAATTATGAGCTTGCGTGGGACACATTGTGTAATCGATATAATAATAAAAACATCCTAATCAATAATCATTTGAACGCATTGGTTAACTGTAACACTGTACAAAAGGAATCGTTCAAGGCTTTGCGATATTTAATTGATCAGGTGTCTAAAAACTTAAATGCTTTAAATACGTTGGAGGTTTCTACCGAAAATTGGGACCCGCTGGTGATATTCTTGGCGTCAGCCAAGCTAGATTCTAAAACTAGCAGTAAATGGGAAGAATACAAGGGCAGATTGTCTGACCTACCCTCTTTAAATGATTTTAAGAATTTCATAGAAAATAGGGCGAATGTTTTAGAGACTGCTAACTGTCGCAATTCAGAAAATAAGTCTTCCCAAGGTAATAATAGTAACAAAGAAGGCAGGACCACTAAATCCTTTACTACTGTCACAAATGTTAAGGGCAAGCAGCAACACAGAACCTGTCTCGTTTGTGATCAGCCTCATTTAGTGCACCAATGTAACAAGTTTAAAGAGCTGGGTGTTGAGGATAGGTTAGGCGAGGTTTCAAAACACAAGTTGTGTACAAATTGTTTGCGAACTGGACATTCCAATGCCCAGTGTAGATTAAAGGGGTCTTGTCGTTCCTGTAAAGAAAAACACAACACATTATTACACAAAGGTGACACAAATAAAGAACTTACTGAGTGTGGCGAGTTATCTAGTCTTCCTGTTAGTTTAGCTGCGGTCTCCTACGGTCAAGTCCTCCTATGTACTGCAAAAATAGAAGTTAATAATACACAAAATAAAACTACTTGCCTTGCTTGCGCATTGCTAGATACTGGCAGCCAGTCGTCATTCATCACGACGAACCTAAAACAGAAATTGGGCCTATCAACTGAAAATATAGATATAGTAAGCGTATCAGGAATTAATGAAGTAGCTTGTTCTATTACAGAGCGGTGTCAAGTGAACATAAAATCACGCACTAGCTCTTTCGTAACAAAGGTTAGTTGTTTTGTTATTCCAAAGGTGACTGGCAACTTACCTAATGTTCGAGTTGATGTTAAAAAATTAGGCCTACCCGATAATTTAACTTTAGCCGATCCAACGTTTTACAAACCTTCAGAGATAGACATTTTGCTAGGCGCTGATCATTTCTTCGACATTGTGTCGTCTAACAAAATGACACTAGGCCCAAATATGCCTACCTTACTAGAAAGCGTCTTTGGATGGCTAGTAGCTGGTCCAACAGGTCATAGTTCCAATAACAACAACATAAAATGCAATTTTGTGCAAATCCAATCGTCACTTCAAGACATCTATAATTCTATACAAAGGTTTTGGGAGGTAGAAGAGCTACTCTCAGAAAATAGTTCTTCAATAGATGAACAGTTTTGTGAATCGCATTTCGTAACCAATACCCATCGCTTACCAGATGGTCGATTTTCCGTCATGATGCCACTTAAAGAGTCTGCTGAGGAGACTCTAGGTAGTTCATTTCAAATGTCTATGAAACGTTTTTTATCGCTAGAAAAGAAATTAGATAAAATCCTACTTTAAAACAACAATATTCGGAATTTTTGAGGGAATATGAAAACTTAGGTCACTTACGGGAAATTGACAGGCCTCCATTTGGCTGTTACTTACCCCATCACGGCGTAGTTCGAGAAAATCATGAAACTACTAAATTGAGAATAGTTTTCGACGCGTCCGCTAAGACTAGCTCATCAAAATCTTTAAATGACATTCAAGCTGTAGGCCAAGTAATACAAAGTGATTTGTTTTCAATTCTCACTCGCTTTCGTGTTTATCCGTTTGTACTGACTGCAGATATAGAAAAAATGTACCGGCAGATCAGTTTAAACGAATCGCAGCGCCATCTACAACTTATATTGTGGCGAGAGCATGCGCATGAACGTATAAAAATAAAGCAATTGAACACAGTCACCTATGGCATGGCATCGGCTCCTTTTTTGAGTACGAGGTGTCTTGTCCAGCTTGCACTCGAATGTCAAGATCCAATTGTTTCCAATACTATCAAATCGCATTTTTACATTGACGATCTCAATACTAGTAGTTTCACTGAGCAGGAATTAAAACATATTTACACAAATGTAACCAAAGTCTTGGCCTCGGCAGGCTTTCCGTTAAGAAAGTTCAAGACGAACTGCCCACAAATATTTGATGCTTCAAACAGCCCCCTTGAATTCAAACCCAACCCCTCGCCACTTGATTTTTGTACTGAAGCTAACGTGTTAGGTTTGAAATGGGCACCTAAAGAAGACATTCTTCAATTCCCTAGTTCTATTGAGGTTAATCCTAACGTAACTAAAAGAATTATTATTTCTACTACATGCAAATTGTTCGACCCTTTGGGCTTGGTGTCGTGCTGTATCATTCTGCCTAAAATTCTCATGCAAGGCTTATGGAATGCTAAATTGGACTGGGATGATCCAGTTCCACAACCGTATGTAAAGCAATGGTTCAATTTTATAAATAACTTGCATCATATCTCACAACTATCCTTACCTCGACATGTGTTGAGTGACTGCTCCGCAAAGCCGGTAGACTTGCATATCTTTGTCGATGCTTCTCAGAACGCTTACGCTGCTTGTTGTTACGTGCGATCTTCCAATGCAGACAACAGTATTAATGTTACGTTGCTGTGTGCCAAAACGAGAGTAGCACCCATTAAAAGCCTGACGATTCCGCGCCTGGAGCTGTGTGCGGCGTTACTGGGTAGTCAGCTATGCGCAAAGGTTTTAGAAGCAATACCGTGCGGTGTCAGACAAACGTTCTTATGGACCGATTCCACGGTAGTGCTTTGCTGGCTAAAATCACGAAGTAAAACACTACCAGTTTTCGTACGCAATAGAGTAAATAAAATAAACATACTTACTCAGAGCTTTGAATGGAAGCATACTCCTACCAATTTAAATCCAGCTGATTTAGGTTCAAGGGGAGTTGAGCCACAGCATCTACGTTCGTGCTTGTTGTGGTAGGAGGGTCCTTCCTTCTTAAAGGAAGACTCTTCGGATTGGCCTACCCAACCTCATCTCAGTCCTCATGACTTACCTGAAGCTGGAATTAAAGTTCATTTGACGGTTGATGACACTTCTAATAAGCAGACTATAATCACGTTCGAAGATCACTCCCACTACCTGAAATTAAAAAGAACCTATGCATACGTCCTACGTTTTATTAATAATAGCACACCAAACACAGACAAGCTTAGCGGTCCCTTAACAACAGATGAACTAAAATCATCACTGACGCTATTACTTAAGTTCAGTCAGTTAGCAACTTTCTCAAATGACATAGCCTATCTCAAACAAGGTAAACCACTTCACAACAAAAGCAGACTATTACCTTTGAATCCGTTTGTTGATGACAACGGTCTAATTAGGGTAGGAGGTAGGTTAGAACAATCTGCTTTCGACTATAATAAGAAACACCCTATCATACTTGATGCGAAGCATCATCTTACTAAGTTAATGTTACAATATGAACATAATAAACTATGTCATGCTGGTCCCCAGCTCCTACTCTCCTCATTTCGTGAAAATTTTTGGCCCTTAGGAGGCAGAAACTTGGTTCGCGCTATCAGTAAACAGTGCACTATCTGTACCCGTATGAGGGGCGAAACAATACAGCCTATAATGGGTAATTTACCGGATGTTAGGGTAAAAGAGAATTTTCCCTTCAATGCTTGCGGGATCGACTTTGCGGGTCCTTTTATGATCTCTTCAAAAAAGGGTAAAGGAAACCTTGTCACAAAAGCCTATTTATGCATTTTTGTTTGCCTAGCCGTCAAAGCCTTACATCTTGAAGTAGTTAGCGACCTTTCAACCGCGGCGTTCATTATGTGTCTACGCAGGTTCACGTCACGTCGAGGCAAGCCTAACATTATCTATTGCGACAATGGCAAAAACTTTGTAGGCGCAAACAATGAGTTGGGCAAAATGTTACGATCCAGTAGTCAGTCAGTATCAGACTTCGCAGCGAATGAAGGCATAAAGTTCATTTTTAGTCCGGCCTATTCACCCCACTTCGGAGGTATTTGGGAGAGCGGAGTCCGTTCCTCAAAGAACCTTTTAAAACGCGCAGCTGGAAATGCCTATCTTGCCTTTGAGGAGTTGGCTACACTTTTTTCACAAATAGAAGCTATACTCAACTCCCGTCCGCTCACCCCACTTTCATTGCATCCCATGGACTTAAATCCCCTCACACCAGGGCACTTTCTGATTGGTCGACCGTTGATATCACTTCCGTCACCGCCTATCAACACCAAGAGTCCGACGAGATACCAACGCATCCAACAAATCAGGCAGCAATTCTGGGACCGATGGCGCAGGGAGTACATGGCTGAGCTCCAACAGCGAGGCAAATGGAAGAAATCCTGCCCGCCCCTGCAAGTAGGAGACCTGGTCGTCGTGAAGGAGGACAACCTGATGCCGTTGCAATGGAGAATGGGGAGAGTTACCAAACTACATCCGGGACGAGACGGCATATCCAGAGTGGCAGACGTCTACACAGCTAAGGGAACCATCAGACGAGCTGTAAACAAACTTTGTCTTCTGCCAATGTCTGCCAACCAACCTACGACAACTACTGTCAAAAATAAACTAACCTAAGAAGAAGAAGAAGAGAGATGTAGAAGATTCCTTCAACGCCGTGGAGGATGTTTGCGCCGCAAACCAGTTCCACGGGAGGGGGCGCCTCCACACCGAGAGGGGATCACCGTCGCACGCGCGGACGGCCGCGCGGGCACACGAATAGGCAACCGACAACGGGTGTGAACGATCATATCGCTATATTTATTGTGAACCTGTACCTAAAGAACTGTTATGTACGAAATATAAACCTAAATCAACATATCATTCTATGTTTGGACTTTCCCTGAACACCATTAAAATAACCAAAGAGCTATGATATCATAATGAAAAAAAATCTATTATAATTTAAAAATTTCATTAAATCATTTTTTATTTCATACGTTCCTCCCCGTGGACGAAATCAAATTAAGGGTTAAAGCCTTGAACATCTACAATGGCAGTCATGATATTCTACGCACAATGTTGCTCAGAGGTTTGTATTCCACAAGTCGGTCGTTTATAATTAAACAGTATTAAAAAAATTAAAAAAATTAAAATAATCTTTATTCTTCATAAATTTTTACAAATTATTACAGTTCCTGAGGTCTCCTTTTAAGTATCGATGGATATTTGTGCCAGGAGACCTCCCTCCTCCATAATTACAATACGTTATACATTTAACATAAAATGTAAGCAATAAACAGAACAAAGATAAAAGAAAAATAAAAATAAGGTAAGCTATTCAGCGAAGCGCGCGCGTGTGTTGGTGTGTGTGTGCGTGTGTGTTGGTGTGTGTGTGTGTGTGTGTGTGTGTGTGTGTGTGTGTGTGTGTGTGTGTGCGCGCGCGTGTGTGTTGGTGTGTGTGTGTGCGTGTGTGTTGGTGTGTGTGCGCGTGTGTGTTGCTGTGTGTGTGTGTGTGTGTGTGTGTGTGTGTGTGTGTGTGTGAGTGTGAGTGTGTGTGTGTGTGTGTGTGAGTGTGTGTATTGTATGTTAATGTGCGTAGACCAGCCAGCTACAGCCCTACGTAACCGGTACTTGGGATCGGTAGCACCGACCCTTGCCGGTGCAGACCACTGTGCTTTTACACAATACGCAATTGCCTTACAGATTATCACGTTAGTCTCATTTAAGTTTAGGACAGGGGAATCAAGAGAGATTCCAGCTCGTCATAGTTCCTAACTAGAAGCCAGGATTGCAATGTCTTTTTGCATTCTCGTTAAGTCAGGCCATAGATATTTAGGAGCTTATTTATTTGGTTATATATGAAAGACGTCAGCCATGTATATTGCCTTTGAGCGTATGAGGTTGTAACTCCTCTGGCATACGATACCTTATGCTTGCGTCTTCTCTTTAAAATATGAGGGTCATAGGGCAATTTACGATGTACTTTTAGGGTAGCCTTCAAAATAAATAGTTTCCTGATAGTTAGAAGATTACAGGTAGCATATAGGTTTTCGGTAGGGAATCTGTGTGGTTTAAAATACATGACTCTGAGCAGGGATCTTTGGGCTCTCTCAAGGTTAAGAAACAGGGTCTTGCCAGCCCCACCCCATACAGGAATACAATATGTAATGACAGATTGGGCTAAGGATACGTATATTTGAGTTAATAGGGTTTTAGACGTGACGTGTCTTAGGGTCTTAAATAGCCAGATCAGCCTTCTTGTCCGATTCATGACCATTTCAGTATGTGCCTGCCAAGTTAGACGCTGGTCAATCACTACCCCCAAGTATTTCACCTCCGTGACCCTGTTGATAGTGCTACATGTACATTCGGTATTGAGTGGAATGTTACATCTGTGTATTCTGATTTGAAAATCTGGACTAGGTTGGGCAGGTGTATATATAGTGAAAGCGATGTAGTTGGTCTTCACAGTGTTTAGTGAAAGGAGATGAGAGTTCAGCCAAACTGCAACCTTAGCCAAGCCCCTCTCTGCTGACAGGCGAACAGAGTCCCAGGTTTTACCGGTAAAGGTGATAGCAGTATCATCGGCGTACGAAAAAATACGTCCCTGCTCCAATTTCATTTTACAAAGATTGTTTATGTATATCAGGAACAGGGTAGGAGACAGCACACTGCCTTGGGGAGTGCCAAAAGTTATTGAGGCCTCATCGCTTATATGGTCTCCAATTTTCACTCTCTGTGTCCGACCGCTTGCGTAATCTTTTAGGAGGGCCAGTGGAATACCCCTGACTCCTATACTCTCTAACTCACTGACGAGGATGGGAACGGAGACAGTATCGAATGCTTTTTTCAGGTCTAGAAAGACAGTGAGACACTTCAATCCCATCCCTACATTATCTACTATGTGGGAGGTTAAGGCCAAGACCGCGTCTTCTGTGGATATACCCTGCTGAAAGCCAAACTGAGAGCTAGATATGATTTCGAACTTACGTAGATATTTTGTAAGACGTTTATTTATTAACTTCTCAATGATTTTTGAAATAGCAGGCAACACAGAAATTGGTCTGTAGTTGGATACATCGTCTCCGATCCCACCCTTGTAAATGGGCGAAATGAGAGCTTGTTTTAAAGGGGCAGGAAAGACTCCGTGACTAAAGCAGAGATTAACCAGACGGGTAATGATCGGTACGACTATTTCGTAGGCGGTTTTTAAGAACTGGGTGGTTATATTGTCCCATCCCGGTGCGCTACCCAATTTAAGACTCATGATCATATTATAAACTTCCTGTGGATCGGTTTCTAGGAGCACAAAAGAGGAGACCATTATGTTACATTGTTTGTTCTTACTAAGACAGTTTAAAGCATTCTCAGCAATAATATTTTGGGCTAATTTTTGTCCGATATTTGCAAAATAGTTATTTACAAAGTTTACTGCTTCTAAAGGAGATTTATATAAGTCTAGAAGTTCTAAGTTTTTAGTATCTCGGGGTTTCCTATTTGTGATAAAGTTAATAGTTTGCCATAATTTCTTTGAATTATTCCTATTTTTATTTATTAGGTTTTCGTCATGTTTCCTTTTTTGCTTTTTAATTAAATTGTTACAATGGTTCCGATATCTTTTGTAAGTAATTTTAAGTATTTCATTATCTGGGTTTCTACGTAGCTCCCGTTGAATATTATTTCTATTTTTAATACATCTAAGTATACCTGCAGTTATCCAGGGCTGAATAGGCCGTTTACTCTTGGGAATTGTTCTTAGATGCTTTCTGCTGCAGTGTTATCTGGTATTGCTTTTAAACATTCAATTTCTAACCAAACATCTACTGGAACTGTTTTTAAACTATCGTTTTGCCTCGAACAATCTAAGATAAACAGGGGAGCCTTCTCTTTAAAATCCTTTAGATCGAGCAAAGGGTCGACTGGGCAGTTGTAATACGACTGACGAGATTTCGCATACATTTCGAATAATATACTATATTTGTTCTCAGAAAACTTTAAGCCTAGAGGCTCATAGGGATAATAATGCGAATTTAAAAAGAGACTCACGTTTGTTACTTCGCAATGATCGAATAGTGAACTATCTTGCGATTTATCATTTTTTCTATTAGTTTGTAAACAGAAAATTAGGCTTTTTCAGTTGTGATGCAGTTTTAACTGCCCATGAATGCTTAGTGGTTTTAGGTAGTAAGGGATACTCATACAGATCCCAGTTCCTAAATGCCATTTGAATTGGTTTATCTTTTTCTAAATATTTTAAAAGACTTAGTCGTTCTCCTCGATCTGACACTTTTATATGTGGTACTCTCCATTGCACCCCTTCCATATCTATTTTGAAATGTGCTATATCATCAGTAAGTATAACGCTGTTCAAATTAGAATTACTTCTAGTTAATATAAGTTCATGTTTACAATTTATCACAATTTTATTGTAATCCTCCGCAAACCCTAAAATCTTATTTATGGGTATTACTGCACTGAAATGACCATCATTTTGAAATCCACCTAAGTTCCAACCCCATAAGGCGGAAACTTTATTTTCCCCATCACTTAATGAGATATATGATTGTATTGTAGATGTTATTCCGGAATTTTTTATACGATCTATTTAAATACCATCAATTTCGTATCTGATGTCTTGAAACAAGAACATAACAGGGTTATTAGTAAACGTAACAGTTTTCTCAATCCGTTTCCCATCTTTACCGAAGAGTTTTACTACTCCTTCGATGTAAATTGAACTGGCTGATGGTAGCACATATATATCTTGCTGGTGGATGGGAATTCTGATTTCATCGTTTTCTTTGAAGCAGTTGTTGTAAGGATTGTAAAAATGGATTTCATAACTTTCAATCGAAGTATCGAAGTGTGATAAATTATTTACCTGTAGGATATTCATACTTTTAACCCTAGGGCTTTAAGAAAATCTTTATTTGCTTTAGTTAACTTCTTGACTGCTTTCTTACGTCTATTAGTTTTAAAGGTTGTAGAAGAAATAAGTCGTTTTATTTTGACTAGGGTTTTACATTATATAGTATCATTTTATTTTTTTTAAATGAAGGCGCAACTGAGCTTGTTTTATATTATTGATGCTGTGACCAAGCTGATCAACAACTTTAATGAATATAGACGAAATTATATTTTTGTTCACTGGAAAGTAAATGACGTTATGCGGTGTTACTATGTACTGATGACCTGCAGCAGTATTATTTTTTGGTTATTTTTTGGTACTCGCCCTCTATCCAACAAAATCTTTAAAGTGTTGCATACAATCTCTTCATTTTTACTTTTTAAAGGAAAGGTCCAAGCGTATTTCGAAAATGTGTCAATCACGGCAAGAATAAATTTAAAGCTATTATTTTCTTTAGCAATAGATTGCATATCCATTAAATCTTGCCATAGATCGTCTACATCTTTCATTATAACATTTCTTCACGGAAAATTTACCCTAACATTTTTATGAATCTCATTTACTACATCTGCTTTGCTCATGATTTTTTTAATAATTACTTTTTATTTCCGTCTTGGGGTTCAAGTATGTTACTAGCTGATTTGGCGACTAATTTTGTTAATGCTTATGATGCATATGTTATACTGAATTAAATATCTAAATTCGCTGGTATTCATTTCTTAATTATGTCAGCTTCTTTTAATTCTTCAATTATAGATAATATTTCATTATTGTGATTTGTATTACCAGCATCTCTTGAAGCCACTAACAACTTTAATCTCTCTACCAACTCATTGGGATCATCCCAGTATACTAAGTCAATATTGTTTTTATATTTTTTAGTTTTGGTAAGTTTCCTCCAAGTTTAGCTTCAACTTTACTGGTCAATGTTTCAGCAAATAATGGTTTAATTATTTTACGATATTTTATACCTTTATCACCTTGTATTTGTCCTGAGGGACTAAAGTTTCTTTTATGTGCATGCGTGTAATGTAACATATCTATTTAGACTTATAAAGACTATATAGACTCTTCGTTCGAAATTAACGTTAAATCAGGTTTTTTTCGGAGTAGAAATTCTTTTCAACCAGCTGTCCAATTGTAGGTTTTGTCATCGATTTTAACAAAAATATTACTGTCGTTATTCAAATTATTAATTTTAGAAAATGATACCGTTGAATTACCCATCAATAAAATCTTGTTTTTACTTCTAATACCAAATGGTATGTTGATATCGTTATATATACCACAGATATCATTACCCTCTAATGACATTTCTAAATCATCAGTCAACTTCTTTTCAGTAGTTTCATTGGATTAGGCAGAATCCAGTTCTGGATTGAAGCAATCTTTAAACTTTGAAGATGCGCTCGTGTTAATATCACCAGAGTCTTCAGACTGTGCTTCATTTTCAACATTTTTCACTAAGGTTTTAAGACGATCTGTGACAGGTTTCAGCACTTTGTCGAGTGATTAGTTCATTGAGTATTCCTGATTCTTCGTTTGTTTAATTTTATTTTTTATAGAGTTTACCGACTTCATTAATTCTATTTTAATTTTTTTTCCATATTTATATTCTGGCAACTGTGTTCAGCTAAAAAGGAAATAATACTATATTTGTTTTGCATGGTAATTACTTATATTTACACATTTTGAGTCAAAATTAAAAAAAAAATCAAAATTCTGTCTGTACCTTCCATTATTGAAATGACTCTTTGTTAATAAGAAAAAAGTTATATGGGGTGTTCAGTACGGATGTGAAAGGTTAAATAAAAACGATTTATTTGTAAAGTTTCATTCAAACCTCGATAGATGGCGTCAGTATCGAGTTAGGTGGCGATATGGTTTCGTTACAGCTAAGTGTTTATAATCTTAAGTTAGCATATTAGTTTTGAACAATTATATAGATCAAAATACAAGTTGTGTTTTATTGTCTCCAACTTAGTATAAAACAGTTCGATTGTTCCACTTAAAGTGACAGCTGATCTGCCACTTTAACATTGGTTCTACTGAGCCGGCTACGCAAGTATCAGTTTTTGCGAAACAACGGTCTACTAGGGATAGACCACCCGTACTCGCAGTGGATCGCTGTGCATAAAGAGTACGTGGAACGGAGCACTGCGGTGCGAAAGCGGCGTTGCGCAAGTGCGTCGGATTCAACGAACAACGACAAGCAGAACAAACAACCTACTCAAATCAAAGTGACCAGAGGGGCGCCACATGGAGTTGGTTTCATTGATGCAAGGATAAGTGAAGTGCAAAACTGTGAGTACATTTTTAATCAATAAGTAGCAGTGCTTTTAGAAAAAACAACAAGTTAGAAGTCAAGCTAATCAGTGCCTTATTTTCATTGAGTAATTAAAATAGAAGATTTACTAAAATTTGGACTTGTAGAATTTAGTTTAGTTTAAGTTACTTGTAAAAGTGTGCATGGTATTGTTAAGGACTTAGAATAATTTATAGAAAATGGGGGAACCGCGAATCTATGCCGGTTAGCTGTCGATAGTAAACTAAGTTCAAACACTTGTAATATTTTCGAGTCTCAATTGGGACTTAAAGTAGTTTTCGATTGCTTCCTTGCACTATTATATTCGAAGAGCACTTGTAATTTTTTGAGTTGCAGTTGGGACTTAGAATTTTAGTTGGTTGTCTGGATTTTTGTACTGTATCAACAAAGAATAGACCTGTAATCTGTTGTAGTACAAGTAAATAAAATTTAGTGTGTAAATTAGTCTGAAGTGTTGTTCCAAGCCCAATATAAGTATTTGCTTAAAGTATTAGTAGATATCGCTTTTGATCATTGTTGCCTACAATTACTGCAAGACTTTATGTTATTTAGTTTGAGTATTGTTTTTAGAGGGCATTTTAAATTGCTGTGCTTATATGCTTTTTAGAGGCTTGTTACACAAGTTTTAGATGTACGCTGTACTTTGTGTATTAAGCTTAGCACTTATGTGAATTTTAAAATAATAAAATTATACCTTGTTGTTTCTACTGGCTAAACCTGCATACTTTTAACTTATAATGGAGGGATTGATTAATATTTTAAAGAAAATTAAGGATAACATCCAGAAAGGGTTCAATAATTTTAAGAAAAGTCCGAAAGAGCGACTTACCTTCGAATATATTGAAACTAGACTGGAACTTCTAGAACAAAATTGGGCTAAATTTGAACAAACTCATTGTCAAATTCATGAAAAGTATAGTTCCACTGCTGAAGGAACGACTAAAGAGGTAGATGAAATTTATGATTCTACTGAAAATGTTTTTATTGATTACAAAGTTCATTGAAATCTGTATTGAATAAATTACCTCCAAAGTTTCAACCCAATGTAAACCTACGCGCCAAAAGTCAGACTCTTTGGCTCAATTTCCAAAGATGTCACTTCCTACATTCTCAGGCAAGTATACCGAATGGACAACATTCAATGACCTGTTCAACACATTAGTTCATAAAAACGCAGCTTTGGAAGACTGTCAAAAACTCCATTATCTAAAAACGCATCTCACTGGGGAAGCTGAGCAATTACTCAAGCATACCCCAGTTAGCGATTCTAACTATATCCAATGTTGGGAGACGTTAGAAAGGCATTACAACAACAATAAATATTTGGCAAAAAATATCCTTAAGCGTTTATTTGCTTAAAAACGCTTAGTCTCAGAGTCCGGTGCAGGTCTAAAAGAACTGTACAACACTACCAATGAGTGTTTAAATGCGTTGAAGAATTTGTCCGTTAATGTGCCTACAGGGGATATGATTATAATACACATTGTAGCTTCAAAATTAGATTTTGAATCGCAGAAACAGTGGGAGTTGAGTTCGTGCCCCACTAAAGGCAACGAATTGCTAACGCTTGAAGAATTTACATCCTTTCTGGAAAATCGTTATCGTGCATTAGAGTTCATAGAACCCGACAAAACTTCAGGTTATCAAGGCAAGGATTCAGCTAACAGTTCAAAGGCTTTATTGGCTACGGGTTCAAGTCCAATACGTTGCGAATTCTGTAAAGAGTCATCACATAAGCTTTGCTTCTGCCAAAAGTTTGCTAAGCAATCTGTTGAAAATAGACGGGAATTTGCGGCAAAGCATAATATTTGTTTTAATTGTTTAGGTAGTAACCACAGTGCTTATGAATGCAGAAAATCAAAGGTTTGTAAGAAACGTCACCACTCGTTATTACATCCTAGTCCTAGTGAACCCAATAGCAGCGGTAATAATGAGGTTGCCAAGTCGTCTGAGGGAGAAAATAGTAATGCCCCACAGGATGCACCCATAGTATCATGTCTGTCTACAGGAACAGTCCACAAACCTAGGCAGGTTTTATTAGCTACAGCGCTAATAAAGGCCAAGTCTAAATCGGGTCATCAGCAAATAGTCCGAGCCTCGCTCGATCAAGGCTCACGGGCTTGTTTTATTACAGAGGCAACCGTGCAATTATTAGGTCTGAAAAGAATGCTGGTACAAGAAAATATAACAGGATTAGGAAATAGTGGATTGACTTTAGCTAAACACATGGTACATGTTACGCTTCAGTCGCGCGCTGATCCACAATTTAGGTTGTCGCTGTACGCTTATGTATTAAACAAAATAACCTCCTATTTACCCGAACGCAACATCAACCCAAAGAATTTCGACTGGATCAAATCTCAAGGTTTATATCTCGCAGACCCACAGTTCAATATACCAAATAAGATTGATCTTCTTTTGGGGGCAGATATTTACAGCCACATCATACAGGAAGGAATAGTCAAATGTCCTATGGGAACTTCGATTGCACAGAGCACTGCCTTAGGGTGGGTCCTGTCTGGTGCAGTTAATGCTGTAAATAATGTCGAAGGAAGGAACAATATAAGAGTTATGCACGCACAAGTCAATGAATACTTAAACTAATAAACCCAATACTATTACCGGGTAGTACTCACCTTACCAAACTTATTGTTGCGGTTGCCCACAGTAAAACTCTACACGGAGGTACCCAACTTATGCTTAATTATTTAAGAACAGCCTATTGGGTTATCGGTGCCAAAAATCTAGTGAAGCAACACATCCGCAAATGTATTAAATGTATCAGACATAGAGCCAACAGCCAAAATCAATTGATTGGTTCACTTCCAACCGTGCGTTGCACACCAGCTAGACCATTTTTACACAGCGGAGTGGACTACGCTGGCCCCATCAACATACGAACGACGAAAGGCCGCGGACATCATTTAAGAATAAGAATAAGAATAAGAATTGTTTATTCACCAAGAAAATAATTTACATTTGCGTTCACTTAGATCTATAGTAGTTAGTTACAGAGACGATACCTAATAATATTGTTTAATTACAATCACAGAAAAAAGAGAACTGTAGCTATCAACCCCACACTAGGTCAAGCCTGTCTCGTGGAGTTTTTATAAAATATTTCCAACTTCAAAATTAATTGCTATAAAATTACCAATATTAATAAATATATATAAAAATTATAGTGGTGTTATTTCTTAATATTATGAATTCATTATGAATTTATCAATCATATCATAAATCATTATTATATCAATCAATACAAACATCTTGAACTATAAGCATTCAGCTTACGGTACGGCTGATTATTGTACTACAATTATTTTATTATTTTATTTATTTTTAACTTAATTATTAATAAAAACTTGTCTGCATGCAAACGATGGTTACTACAATGTTACGCGCGTGTGTGTGTGTGTGTGTGTGTGTGTGTGTGTGTGTGTGTGTGCGTGTGTGTGTGTGCGCGTGTGTCTGTGTGTGCGTGTGTACGTGTGCGTGTGATGATAGTGTGTGAGTGTATTATGAAAATACCTTCAACAGAGATTCTGAATCGGCATATGATAGTGATAGAAGATATTTTCGAACAATTATTTTGACCTGACTAGTTCTACAGTGCTTAATGTTACATTGTTTTGTGATGCTGTTATATACGCTTCCGAGTTTGAAATCCTGCATGTGCTGTGCAAAATCGGTGTTTACTCGAACTGGCGCGCTTCTATAAACTCTACGCTCAAGAAGTTGAGGATAATCCTGTGATTCCAGTACCATCCTGTGCTGCTTTGAAACCAATTTAAGGATGTACAGTTGCCGAACATTAAGAGTAGTGGTTTCTTTATAAAGAGAGTCGGTGCAGAATCTGAAAGGTTTTCTATACATGACTTTCAAGACCGATCTCTGTGCTCGTTCGAGTAGGAGCATAGTAGTGGAACCGACGCCACCCCATACCGTTATACAGTAGCAGATAATTGATTCACATAGTGCAGTATATACAAGGTGTAAAATATTATTACTGGCTGAGTTACGAAGCAGTTTCATAATGTGAATCAATTTCCTGACACGGCTTGCCACCAGTTCAATATGGGGTTTGAATGAGAGCCTAGGGTCAATCATAACGCCGAGGTACTTGACACTATCCACCCTTTGGATCGATTCGCAGGAGCACTTATTTGGGTTGCACTTACTAGTGTGGATTTTGACGGTGTACGGTTCCTTAGGTTCTGACGCTTTCGTCTTGTAAAAACACACGTAGTTTGTTTTTTTAATGTTCAAAGACAGCAGGTTGCAGTCAAGCCATTGTTTTAACTGCGTCATTGTTTTCTGTGCATTTTCATGCACTGATGCCCAGGATTTACCGTTGAACAGAATGGCCGTATCATCTGCGTAACAAATAGCTTCCACCTCTGGTCCTATGGTATTGTGGATATCATTAATATACATGATAAATAGGGTAGGGCCAAGCACACTTCCTTGCGGTACTCCGAAAGTGGTGGTTGTTGTGGTACTGACATATTCTCCAATTTTCACACATTGTCGTCTGTTTGTTAGATACGTCTCAAACCATTTCAGAGGTATGCCTCTTATTCCAAATACCTCAAGCTTTTTTAAGAGAATCGGAATGGCGACTGTGTCAAATGCCTTCACAAGATCAACAAAAACTCCGAGGCACCTTTCATTGTTATCGAGATGTCTAGTCACACGATTGGTTAATAGGCTTACCGCATCCTCTGTGGATTTACCGAGTTGGAATCCAAACTGCTTGTCAGAGATTAGCTTGTGTGCTACAAGGTAGGATTTGAGACGTTTGTTGACTATTTTTTCTAAGATTTTAAAGAATACTCCTAACAAAGATATGGGTCTATAATTCGCGGGATCTTGTTTCGTTCCATTTTTGTGTATGGCAATCACCTGAGCCTCCTTCCATTTATCAGGAAAGGTCCCAGAGCTAAGGCTAAGATTGATAATATGGGTTAGTGGGATTACAATTTCGCCACGGATTTCCTTTAACAGTCTTGGTGTGAAAGTATCTATACCTGCTGCGCAATCGCTGTTTACTTTACTTATTAAACCGTCCACTTCGTAAACGTCAGAAGGCTGCAAGAAGAAGGAAGTAGCAACCGGTTCACCCAATTTTTGTCTACTGATCACCGACTCCAGGGTTTCAGTCATGTTATCTAGAATTAGTGTAGCTAGATTCGCACCAACCGTCGAAAAATACTCGTTACAGGCGTTAACTGATGCTTGTGGGGTTGATTTATATTGAAGTAAGTCAGTATTAGAGTTTTTGTTTTTGTCATGGTCGGTGATATTTTTTATAGTTTTCCATAGGGTCTTGGTATTATTTTTACTTTCCTCAAGTTTTTTATTGTCATACTGTTGTTTTACTTTACGTAATAGGTTAGTAAAGAAGTTCCTGTAACGGGTATATATAAGTTTTTTAACTTTGTCATTAGGATGTTTACTGGATGCCTGATGCAGTTTGTCTCTGTGGTTCATGCATTTTACGAGTCCCGGGGTAATCCACGGTTTCCATATAAATTTAGAGCGACCGATTTTCTTTTCACTAGTATGTATTCTTAATATACTGTCCAAAGTTGAATGGAATGCATTAGTCGCCTTGTTTACGTCCCCTTCCGAGAGCACTCCGAACCAATCACAGTTTTTCAATTCTGCAATGACCGCTGGGAAATCGACTTTACGAATTGTATGCTGTGAGGGTTTTGATCTCTTTGGAGTGACCGTGTTACATCCCATCATTACCATACGGTGATCAGTGATAGCGACATCGCAGACAATCCCCACGACATCGCGTTGTCTAGCATCAATAAAGATGTGGTCTAGACAACTGTTTAACCTGGTTGGTCCTGAGATAACCTGGGCCAGACCATGTTCAGTCATAAGGTAGGAGTATTCTAACACTTGGCTGTCCGATGTGTCTAATAAGTTTATATTGATATCTCCAGCAATTACGACTGTAGAGCATTTATTCAAAGTATTAAAAATTCTGTCGAGTGAGAAAATAAAATTGTCTATTCGTCTATATGATGGGGAACGGTAGATGGCAATCAAAGTCATGCCCGTAGAAAGACCCACAATGAGACATTCTGCGTCCTGAATATCGGGCTCAGTGACGGTTGGGCTCCAGCAGTCTCTGACGTATACTACAACTCCTCCACATTTGTTAAGGTTATTTTCTGTGGCGTATGAATTATACCCCTGAATTCGCCTTACAACTGGGTTTAATAACAAATGACATTCGGTAAGAATTATGACGTCAAAGATTATGTTTAATCTTTTTAATGCAATGCAAAAAGAATCAAAATTTGGTTGAATACCACGTATGTTAAAAGTCAACACCCTGAAGTTGTAGTTCGAGTTTAAAAAACTATTACACAGTTCCAGTTCGTCGAGTTCGTGACATTCCAGTTTGGTAATACGATCTACTTCATTCGTTAAATAGACTGTCATTGTGGTAAGTCAGTTGTTTCGAATGCGAATACTATTAGGTTGGTTGTCGAGAACTCTGCACAGAGGTTACGAGATAATAGCAGGTCCAACACTTCAAGCGTATACTTCTTGGTTATTTCTAGGCACAAAGCAAGGTATGTAATAATATAACAGAAAATAAAAATATTAGTGTTCGTGAGTGTGTCTAAATAGTGAGATGCGTAGTAAATAGTTTTATGAATGTTGTATATTATGTAGTTTATATCTGAATTTAAGGTGAAATACGTGTAGTTATTGTTTGTGCTGTAAAGATAATGTGTAAAAACTATTTGTGTATTACAGGTTTTGCAAATGGAATTCAGTAGTGTAATGTCACATATGAGATAAATAATCGTGATTTTCCAGTGACATTTAATTGAAGGCTCCCTTACAATGATAGGATTAGTATATTTGCCGTAGTGATACTTGTGTAAGAGAGAAATCTTGATGAGGTGTGTGGAAGCATAATAGGGATAACTCTGATTATGCACTATTACAACAATAACAATACTAAATATTGAACCTGGTTCATTGATTCGAGTGATGATTTTTGTGAAGTAAAAGCGTGATTCGTGTTGATTGACAGTAAAAATACGGTGAACAAAAATAAAGTCAGCATGCAATCGTTGTGTACATACATGTTGTCTAAGGTGCAACTGGGTGGATACATTAGGCTTCATGAAGATCGAATGTCTGGGAAAGACCAACATTATCATTCCGCTGGAGGTCTTCACTGGCAACAGCTTCAGGAAGTCCGATTTTTTCATCAAGGTCCCTCGGTGTTCGGACGGGCAAGGCTGGCATCTTTTCAGCTTTACGTACATATATCGTGCCGTTTCGCACCCAGCAGTAGCGAAAACGATGCGCTGCCGCACGTATTCGAGCTTCACGAAACAACTGTTTATTAGTC
This sequence comes from Eilema caniola, assembly GCA_949126895.1. Lineage (NCBI taxonomy): Eukaryota > Metazoa > Arthropoda > Insecta > Lepidoptera > Erebidae > Eilema > Eilema caniola. The sequence continues at coordinate 1,657,258 of OX421461.1, read as the reverse complement.
CTAGATAAATGTTCATTGATATAAACAATTGAGTCGGTCCCCTTGATAATATCCTCAGACGTTAGCGGGCGTCGGACTTTTGCTGCTGTTAGAATTTGAGTGCGCAATGTACGGCGAGTGAGTCTCAATACTATAGGTCTCGGTTTACCAGTCGTATTAGTGCGACGTCTGCCTGAGCGATAGACCTCATCAATGTCAGTTTCGGTTAGTTGGACCCCAATTTTTCTAGTCGTTAACAGCGTGATTTGGGTGAGATTTTCATTGCTCTCTTCCGGAATACCCATTATTTCAAGTTCAGACTTCATATCAGATTGTTCATAGATATTAAGTTTAGTTTGAAGTTCGGTAATAGATTCCTTCAGAAGTGAAATTTCTTCATCTTTATTAGAGATTTTTTTATTTAGGAGATCGAGCCTTTGGCCGAGTGTGTCAGAGACATATGAAAGTTTGGTGCCAATGTCTATACTTTGTTGCCTAAGGTCACTTATCTGTTGGCTCAGAAGGCGTATTTCAGACAGCAGTATCGATGTTTCGGAGGCCTCTGGTTCACCAACACTCGGGCTTTCTTTTCGCGCACGCTTGGATTGGCGGTTTGCTTTATTCAGGATAACAGGCGAGTTCAAGGATGGCCTCTGCGAGTCAAGTTCAGATTGTACGTTCTTTGCGTTTGAATGTTCCGTGGTAGTTGAATTTGGCGGTGGCGTGCGCTTAACGTTCGGCATAATGTGGTAAACAGATATAGTTTAATTTGCTTTAGATAGACACGAAAAGGCAATAAGTTGGTTTATTGCCGGTCACTATTAGTTTTTTTGCAGGCGTTTCTTCAGTGACAAGTCAAATTTCCAATTAGTTGTGAATGATCATCAATATGCCATACAATGGTCTTATAATTATCAAAAAATTACCGAGAAAGTCCAAAAAGTGATGCCAGTAGGTTTTTGAGGTCACAGGATTGGAACTCGGTATCGTTTCAAAGTGCAAAAGGAAGACTGGTGCTTATACCACTGGACCGGCAAGACAGATATTACACTTGACCAAATAAGTGTTTCGTTCTGTACACGTAGCTAGTATTTGAATAGATTTGTGTACAACTTTATATAGATGTCACTGACCGAATCCACTCACAATTTTGAATAAAAAACGACTTTTTATTTATGTTTTTCTTTGATTGTTCACCAACACTGACGAATTTCAATTTAGTGATTATTTGAACGCACAGGGTTTTGAATTCTGCACAAATTGATATGAAACACTAGTACGCAGATAAACTTTTTACCACTTCGACTGATTAAAATTGCAGAGACAAACTTAAAACGGGCCTCCCTCGCTCGTGGCGTATACTATATGATTCGTATAAAGGATATGTCTGCCTATTTGTATGTATGTGTACCCGTGCCATTCACTTAGAGGTAGTTAGTGACATGAGCACTCAAGCGTTCCTAGCTGCATTTAGACGCTTTGTGTCTCGCCGCGGACACTGTGCAAAGATTGGGAGTGACAATGGAACAACCTTTATTGGGGCAGCCAAGGATTTGCAACAAGTAGCTGCTTGCCAATCCGAAGTAGTAAAATACCTTGAAGTTAATGGTACAGAGTGGCATTTTATTCCCCCGCACGGCCGCAATTTTGGGGGGTTGTGGGAAGCGGGGGTGAAATCCACTAAGTTCCATTTAAAACGTGTTATTGGAGAATCAACACTCACTTACGAGGAGTTAAGTACATTGTTAATTCAAATTGAGGCTTGTTTGAATTCGAGGCCAATTATCGTTATCGATACAACTGATCCCGGTGTTCCGATGCCTTTAACTACGGGTCATTTTTTAATAGGTGAGTCTATAATAAATGTGCCTGATTACACCTTTGAAAATTCAAACGTAAATTGTTTAACGCGGTGGCAATTCGTGCAAAGAATGTTGGAGTCATTCTGGAAGCGTTGGTCCTTAGAGTACTTGACAAATCTCATGCACCGTTATAAGTGGTCTAAACAAGTACCAGAACCTAAGATTGGTGACCTTGTTTTGGTCAAGGAGGGGGGATAAGGTTGCTCAACGTCCGTAGGATTTACCACCTATTCCTAGGCCCACCCTACACGTGTTCCCCGGGTGGTGCTAATTGAGCAACAAACGCCGAACAACGGGCGGCGGTACAATAACCCGACCAGGTCACCACAGGCCAAGGGGCATTAAATACCCCCAAAAAGCGTGGCATATATTATATATTTATGTAACAGTCTATTAATATATCTCTTATCTTATTAATACATCACTTATATCTCTCTTATAATATATATATATATATAAAAACATCTATAAATTTCCTTCTTCCCCGGCAATCCCGGATACTACCTTAAAAAAAATGAGCGCAAATGAAAATGACAAACTACCCCAGGAGGGTACCGGCACCGCCAGAGAATCCCTCCCTGGGCCACTCAGTGGTCCAGGCTGCCCCTCGTATTCTGGGGGGGGGCACATTCGCGCGAACCACAACCACAACAACCAAAACCCCAAGCGTACAGCGACGTCTCGACAGACCCTCCTCGGAGACTATCGAGCACGACCTTGCGCTCACGTCGGGGGAACCAAGCACCCAAGGGGACAAGTCTGCATGGATCACGAAAGCCAAAAGGCGACGAGACCGTCAGAGAAGAAAGAAGGAGGAGGAGAGGGCCAGCCTAACCGCACCCGGAACATCCACGGGGGGGACAACGTCCACACTAAGGAGCGGTGAGGGCAGGTCAAAAGCGACCAAGCTTAAGAGGCAGGGTACAGACCCTGAGGAACGGACGCAGCAACGTCCTCCAAAGCGCGCAAAACCCGATCCGCGGAGTGAGGGATCACGGAGGCCCACAACGGGTCAAAGTGAACTCTCCGTCATTATCCTGCGAGGCGACGGCGCGGGGATGGACGAAGCCACTGCCGCTGAGATCAGGGTAAGGCTACAGTCCATCAAATCTAAGAGGTACCGTTTGACGTTTCATATTTTTCAAACCGAAACAACTTTGTTCATACGTACATTATTCAGTTTCGATAACCTTTTTCATAAAACCATGAATTTAGAAAGATTTCATTATTGTATCTAAAAATGTACAATTCTTAATATCTAAATGTAATTGAAAACTTTCAAACAAAGCAAAATAACACATATTTACACAGTAAATAATTTCTAATAGTTATATTCTTGACCGCATTACAAAGTTACGTAGTTAGGTCACTGCACGTAGTGTTGCGACTCTTCGGATACACTTGTATGCAAAAAAATCGTTTACATATACGAAAAATCGAATGTATTATTTACAAATTACACTTGACAACCAAACAAATATTTTTTCATGTGAATGGGATTTATCTCACATATTACGATTACATAACTAAATAGTTATGTAATCGTAAAATATGAGATAAAACCCATTCACCAAAAATACGTATTTATAAATCAAATATATTTGCTTCTTTAAAAAGTTGTCGAAAGCGATTTGTCGATTTTTGATTTTCGCGCCCAAATAAGTCGGGGTTTCTCGCGCTAACGCTGTCGAAATAGTAAATGGAGTCAGGGATAGTGTTTTTTACATTTATTTTTGTGTATGATAGTATGGGTTTGCATATTACAGAGAAATAAACAAATTTTTAACAAGCACATCCATTGATTTTACAATTACAATTTTTTCTTCTAAGTCTTATTTCTACGTCTAAAACTAATAAAAATAAGGTATGTAGAACCCATTCACAAAAATGTTGTTGCCTGATGTTATAAATTAACGACGTTACTGCGCGACCGCATAATGCACTGAATACACAGATACCCTAAAATAAATTAATTTAATTATTTTTAGGTCAATAGGCAAAATCGCAGGTGTCCAAGTCTCTACAATTTTTTTTTTCTGGCAACACTGCCAACTACAAGCGCACGCGGTCCGCTCGGTCGGTTCGGCGTCAGCAGTTTCTCGCCATCTTGGAAGCTGACTGTGCGCGTACTTGCTTTCTCGTTTGTGTTTTACAATTTGTGACTTGGCTATTACTTTTCTGGACTGATCATTCTTTATCCGTTTACCTTGGCAATATTTATACTGGACTCCGAACTAAGCAAGTGTTTATTAATAATGTCGAAAAGAGGACGTACTTTGAACAGCCAGGCTCGTGAATTGGTGGTGAAATTACACGAGTATTTTGAGCGTGAATCTCAAAATGGTGGACTTCTACTGCCAGTTACACAAGTTCGGGATCGCGTCGGTGAAGCTCTCGGTATTGGTAGCCGCACCGTTGGCAAAATATTAAGTGAAAAATATGGGCCTTCGGGGAGTGACAGTAACGTACTTCACACACCGAAAAAACGAAAAAGAAATAAACCTGTGACAGGCATCGATGAATTCGATAGTCATGCTATTAGAAACCATATATACGGGTATTTTACAAGAGGCGAATTTCCAACATTGGCAAAGTTATGTGCAACTTTAAAAGATGCCGGGCTGTATAAGGGAAGCATAGAGTCGTTGAGAACGGTAATAACAGGAATTGGCTTCAGATACAAAAAAGTTGACAAACGAAAAATTGTTATGGAGCGACATGACATAATTATGCAGCGACTAATATTCCTGCGCGAAGTTAAACAAATTATAAACTGGGATAATGTAATATTTTTGGACGAAACTTGGCTAAATTCCAAACATTCTGTGCCGAAAACATGGACTGATGATTCTGAAGCTTCGTGCTCGAAGGTGCCGATAGGAAAAGGTGGACGCCTCATAATATGCCATGCTGGGTCAGCGTCTACAGGCTTCGTGGAAAACTCTTTATTAGCTTTCCAATCCAAAAGCACTAAAGAGTATCATGAAGGAAATGGACGCAGTAAGGTTCCGAGAGTGGTTCTTAAATTTATTACAGAATATCCCTCCTAACAGCACAATTATAATGGATAATGCCCCATACCACTCTGTGCAAATTGATAAAGCACCTACGTCAGCCAATAAGAAAGCAGATTTGGTGGCATGGCTGCAAAGAAAAGGAGTGGATGCCGACATGTCACTATTAAAAGCTGAATTATTACAGTTAGTGAAATTGCATAAACCACCAAAACCGACATATGTAATTGACCAATTGGCCGAAGAGCACGGGCACAAAGTCATACGACTTCCTCCGTACCATTGCCAATATAATGCCATTGAACTGATTTGGGCCCAAGTTAAAGGTAATATTTTATAATATTATAATAATAACACGAGTACTTCTAACATTTATAATTTAAACAATGGTTTTCGTCTGCTATCAAATAGTTACATTATTGTTTTACAGGTTATGCAGCAAGACACAACACAAAACCACCCTTCAGTGTCAAGAAAATGGAAGGTTTATTAAAGGAAGCATGTGCCCAAGTTACACAGGAAGATTGGAGTAAAGTAGTACAAAAAACAAAGAAAATAATAATGGACGACTTCGAAAGAGACGTACACTTTGATAATGTAATGGACAATCAACTGGTCATTAATTTAAATGACGATGATGACGAAGACGACGATACTAGTACTAGTAGTGAATAAAAAAATATCCTAAACATTTCTTTTATTTAATTATAACAATTGATTTCTTAAAATTCGGATATTATAGTAATCGATCTCTTAAAGTTCGGATATTATAGTAATCGATTTTTTCATCCCATCCCTATAATTCAATTGTCAGAACTGTCAAACGGTACTTCTTAGATTTGACGGACTGTAGTGGATAAGATAGAGGAAGCAGCGATTGACGGGGTCAGCAGCATGGATCTCTCATTCTCGGCGTCGGGACTAGTAGCAGAAGGCTACTTTCTGGTAAGCCCGATAAACGAGGGTTCGAGAACATGGCTGCTGAGCTGCGACCTAGGGGAGCACAATGGGGTCAAGCTAATTGTCAAAAGACTCGACGTCCACAAACTGTCGATATGGCTACCCGGGAGCGTGATGGGGAAACGCCTTGACCCACTAGGCTTAATAAAGCTGCAAAACAAGCACCGGACTGACCTGGAGATACAGGAGTGGACCCTCATCCGCAAAGATGCGATGATGAGGTTGGTGGTAGGAGTTCCAGAAGCAGGCGCCAAAGAAAACGTGTGGCTTAATTACCAAGCCACACAGGTGTACGCCAGAGTAATGGGCAAAGGATCCGGCAATCAAGAAACTGAAAAGCCGTCAGGACAACCTCCACCCAATATGACACCGGGGGAAGAACCTGCCGTAAGCGGCAGCCACGCTCAGCCGGCTACTCCGCAGAGGGGAGCCACTGACGACGGCAGACCGTATCAGCAGCGCCTGAACCCAAGCACAACACAACAGGCACAAAACTCGGAGAAGGTCGTGTCTGAAAGCGGGAAACTGGGTGCCGTGATGGAAACCTCAAAGGAGGACCTGACCGACCTCACACCCCGCCGACAGGCACGCCCGGGACAGACCATCACTATACACCCCCTCCCTACGCTACGTAGCGACGGGACCCCCCCCCCCCCCCCAGAGCGTAGCACGTCTGCAACCGCACTGGTTGGGGGGAACTCCGTACTCGTAGCGAGATGTAGGGAGGGGCAATAAACACAGACACATACACACACTCACCTAGACACTGAACAATGAACACAAACAGGAACACACCACAAAAACTCACACACAAAATAAAAATAGTTCAAGTAAATCTCCATCACTGTCGCGACGCCATGATCGAATTCTGCAGACACGTGGTGGACGAGAAAATAGACATCGCACTACTGCAAGAGCCATACGTTATCAAAGGACGTATATCTGGGCTCGGATCCCTGGGAGGAGAAATCATCTATCACGACTGCGGTGAGTTAACTCCCAGGGCATGTATATACATAAGCGGTAGTGCAAGATCGTTAGGCATTATAAAGGCAGATTGTTACAGTGACCTAGCTAGCGCCACAGCAACGATCCAGTTAAACACAGGCAGCAAAGAGAGGGTGCTTCTAGTCTCCGCATACATACCAAGCGAGGTGGACTACAAACCCCCAACACCAGAAATGGAAGAAATAACAAGAAAATACAACGGTAAGAACATTCCTATTATTCTAGGTTGTGATGCAAACTCCCACCATGTGGTGTGGGGTAGCACGGACTGCAATGACAAAGGTGACTTGCTATTAGATTTTATTAGTTCAACAGGCTTTGATATAATAAACGAAGGTAACACACCAACGTTTGTTACCAAGGCCAGGGAAGAGGTGCTGGACATAACCATCGCATCCGACAGGATAAGCCAGCACATAACAGACTGGACAGTAGATCAAAGGGACTCGAAATCGGACCACAGAAGAATAACCTTCAACCTGGGTGCCAAGATCGAGAAGACCCTAACAAGAAATGCAAGGAAGACCGATTGGGCAACATACGCACAACAAATAGAAAGATGGAGTCCAATCGATCCAAACCTAATGAGAGGCAAAGAAGACATAGAGAGAGAAACCAACCGCCTGGTTGAAGCCCTGAGAGAGGCATACCATAAGGCATGCCCACTGAAAGAAATAAAACCAGGAAAGGGACAACCATGGTGGACAAAAGCACTGGAAAAAAAGAGGAAAAAGACACGGCGAGCCCTCAGGGTAGCCCAAAGGAAGGGCGATGAGGATAGCTGGCTGAAATATAAGACGGAAAGAAATGCCTTCAAAAAGGACTGCAAGAGGGAGAACAGGAATAGCTGGAAGGCCTTCTGCGAAGGGGTAGAAAAGTACCCTGACGCAGCAAGGCTAGCTAAGATGTTCCCTAAGAACAACACCTGCAAACTAGGCAGCATTAAGAACGGGGACGAACTGATCTCGGACCCGGAAAAGATCCTGGAACTAATGCTTAATACACACTTCCCGGAATGCGAAGAATACAAGGCTCATGAGAAGTCCACGAACACGTACCCAACAATGGAGACGGAGGAGGGGACAGTTATCACCAAAGAAAATTTAATGTGGAGTGTCCAATCATTCCAGCCCTATAAAGCCGCTGGAATGGATGAGATCTTTCCAAAAATGATCCAAGTAGCCATAAAATATATAGGCGACGATCTTCTGGAGCTATATAACTGCAGCATCAGAATGAAGTACATACCAACAAGATGGAGGGAAGTAAGAGCGGTGTTCATACCAAAACCAGGAAAGGCCACGTACCAAGAAGCCAAATCCTTCAGATGTATAAGCCTCTCCTCGTTCTTACTAAAAACCCTTGAAAAGATACTAGACAGACTGATTAGAGAACAAGTGGCCACAAGCGGATCACCACTGCACAGAAACCAGCATGCGTACATGGAGGGAAAATCAATTGAGACAGCCCTTCACAACCTGGTTAACAGAGTGCAGAGATCGCTGAGCAATAAAGAATACGCACTGGGATGCTTCTTTGACGTCGAGGGGGCATTCGACAGAGCGACTCCAGACTCAATAGAGGAAACCCTGAATCGGGAAGGAATAAACAAAGACATATCGGGATGGGTGAAAAACATGCTAAGACACCGACTGATACAAGCAGAAATAGCAGGAACAAGATGTACGGTGATAGCAAAAAGAGGTTTTCCGCAAGGAGGATGCCTATCGCCCCTACTATGGTGCCTGCTAATAGATGAACTAGTTGACAAGATCAATAGGAGGCACATCTACACACAGGTGTACTCTGACGACAGTGTGCTCCTAATCACAGGAAAAGTACTCAGTGTCATGTGTAACATCATGAACAGGGGGTTAAAAGAAGCACTAGAATGGTGCAGGGGTAAAGGCTTAAACCTAAACCCTGACAAAACCAAACTGGTCCTATTCACCAACAAGAGAAAAATAGGACAGACTGAACCAATTAGAATAGATAACCAAGACCTTGAAGTGGTGAAGGAGGTCAAATATCTAGGAGTAATACTGGACAGTAAACTGACCTATAAGACACACATAAGCAAAGCATGCTCAAAGGCAAAAATGGCCATGATGCAATGCAAAAGAGCGGTTGGCAGAAGCTGGGGGATGAAACCATCCATAGTGATGTGGATATACAAAGCAATTATATTGCCAAGGATATTACACGGAGCTCTAGTGTGGTGGCACAAAGCCCAAGCAGGAAAAAACAAACAGGAACTGAACAAAGTCCAAAGATTGGCAGCCCTTATGACCACTGGCGCGATGAGGACCACTCCCACAGCCGCACTGGAAATCATACTGGGCTTAAATCCTATAGACCTTGAAATAAAAAGGAAAGCAGCAGAACAATGGTTCAAACTAAGAAGCACTGGTCAGTGGACTGCCAACACATTTGATGAGGGCCATGCCAGAATCAGTCAAGGCTACGAAGAAATATTATCAATGGTCCTATCAAACAACGACCTGATCAAAAAGGAGAGGACCTTTGATAAGAAATATAGAATACACATAGGATCAAGAGAAGACTGGATGATGAATGCAGAAGGCATCATCTGCTACACAGATGGCTCCAGAAAAGAATCTACCAAGCTTTCTGGCTCCGGCATACATATCAGGCGCGAAAACGGAACAGAAATAAATAAAACAATACCTTTAGGCAAATATGCAAGTGTCTTCCAAACGGAAATTTATGCCATAATGGAATGCGCGGAAATGGTGGACAGCCTGAAAGACACAGGCAAAGTAACCATTTACAGCGACAGCCAGGCGGCACTAAGGGCACTAGAAAAAATAGAGACGACATCTGCGCTCGTCAAGGAATGCAAGAAAACCATTGAAGGACTGTCCAGGAAACTCGACGTAACACTCGCCTGGGTGCCCGGACATGAGGGTAACATGGGCAATGAGACGGCGGACGAACTGGCGAGAAAAGGAGCTGATGAAGATCAAGTGGGCCCTGAGCCCAGACTACCCATCGCCCATAAAATAACAAAGGGAGTCATCAGCCGAAGCATAGTGGCCGAAGCCAATCAGAGATGGAAGTCCTCGCCAGTCATGAGACAATCGAAGATCTTCATCAAAAGCGTTGACAAAAAGAAAACAAGCCGACTGTTAAAACTCTCCCGAGGAAACATGAGGCTGGTCGTAGAAGTGATAACGGGACACTGCCGACTAAACAGGCACCTGACACTTATAGGGGTGAAAACTGACCCCAAATGCCCAGAGTGCATGGAGGAGGAGGAAACCAGCCTCCACCTACTGGCCAAATGCCCCATGTACTCAATGATAAGATGGGAAAACATGGGGACGGACACCCTAGAAGAACAAGACCTCGAGGATCTGAAGGTGGAACAGATCGTAAGATTCTACAAAGAGACAGGTAGGTTCAACGGAACGCCGTGATTGCCGGACACTTCTTGGCCTCCAAACAGGAGGAACAGGGGAATTGGGTGAAATGGCCCCCATAAAAGGGCAGATCACCCGTCCGGTCTGCGGCGTCCCCCGCTGGAAGTAAGTAAGTAAGTAAGTAAGTAAGTTTGGTCAAGGAGGATGATTTACCCCCAAGTCGCTGGCTATTTGGTCGTTTAGAACAAAAACATCCCGGTGATGATGATCTTACCCGTGTGGTCACATTGCGCACAAAATCTTCCTTATTAAAAAGACCAACTTCAAAGTTGTGTATATTGCCCATTTCAACTGAATGAATTTTCTTTTTTTAAAATATACACTTATACTATATACCCATTTAGTACGAAATTTTAAATAATTTTATAGTTTTTTTTATGTATAACACTTTTGCGTTTTGTTTTGTACCATTCCATATGTGTGTGTAATTGTAATGCAGGATTATAAGACCATTTCCTCACTGAATGCCCTTGGGGGGCGGTATGTTCAGTACGGATGTGAAAGATCTTCAATGAAAACACTTGTACTATTCCACATTGTTTATTGAATTCCTGACCGGTTTCGCCTTACGGCATTATCAAAGGTTGATACATGTTTTTTGGGTATCAATTAGAGTAGTATATTGACTGTGTGGGTAGACAAAAATAGTGGGATAGCACTTTATAAATTTTCCCAAAATTTAGGGAGAATCACAATATAAGACCATTACTTTTGTAGTAGTGGAATAGTACAAGTGTTTTCATTGAAGATGTGTAGCAAGTTCCACCAAGTGCCATCAATCAACAGTATAAGCGAATGTATAAGGTTAAATAAAAACGATTTATTTGTAAAGTTTCATTCAAACCTCGATAGATGGCGTCAGTATCGAGTTAGGTGGCGATATGGTTTCGTTACAGCTAAGTGTTTATAATCTTAAGTTAGCATATTAGTTTTGAACAATTATATAGATCAAAATACAAGTTGTGTTTTATTGACTCCAACTTAGTATAAAACAGTTCGATTGTTCCACTTAAAGTGACAGCTGATCTGCCACTTTAACATGGGGTACTCCAAACAGATTTACAAATATCTTTGAACTGTTTCCATGGCAGATCGGAGTTGACATGTTCTTCATAGATGTGCTTTAAGTTCACATCATCTTGTTTAAATACTATAAGAAAGTTAGCATTGTCACGTAACAACTGTTTCGGGATTTTTGAGTAGCTTTGCGATAAGTAAAAGCAATCAATTTGCTTATGTCTACCCATACAGAAATAGTTACGAATGTTTGTCTGATTTTCACATACGACATCATCAAATATGAATACAGAATTTGGTAAAGCTTTACTCGGAGATATGACATCTTTATCGTCATTGAACTCGTTGAGTTTTATCTGAGGCACTCTTCATAATACTTTTCTAACAATATTTTGGCTAAAAATTAGTTTTCGAGTAAAGATAAAGATTTTTAAATTTGAGCCCATTTTTATGCATTAACAAACTAATTACAACGTTTGTTTTACCACAATTTGAGGGTCCGCAAATTATACAACGTATCGTATTTGGCAGCAAAACGCTATGTCTAATCTCTTGAGGAGATTCACCAATATTAATATTATTAACGTTTAGTGATATGGGTTGTTTGATCAACTTCATCTTGTTAATTAATTTAATTATTACCTAACGTAGACATATATATGCGGGTACTTATACTTAATTTGGTTCCGATCTTTAGAGGTATCACAGTAGGAATGGCTTTATTCTGATTTTACAAGAAAGGTATCTATCTTTATACAGCCCAAGGTTCCTATGTTTATACCAGCTCATATTTATATAAATGTGAGCTACCTAGTTAATGAATCGAAATTTAACATGTTTGAACTTGTCTATGTTATAATTATTTGAGATCATTATTATATTGAAAATTAGTAACATGAAACCCGACTTAATGCTATATGCATACAACGACTCATTATTAAATCAGTTATTTCGACTATTTCCACGAGGTAGACGTCCGATAAATATAATATTGTGAATGTGAGTATTTTCTTAACCTTAATAATATTTCTTCATTAATTATTTATTATAATTTATGCAATATATGTTTCATTACAGAATCATGGCATCCTCACAATGCTCTGTTTTGAATTTGGAAGACATTAACAGAATTCCAACTGCTGATGAATATCGAAAACAAGCTATTTACATGAAGTTAGTAACTGTTTTTGCTTTCAATTTATACTCAAGTATTATTTACTTAATTGCTCATGTTTGTTTTAAATTTTATATTTTTCAGAACTTGGTAGAATATGATAACCCGATCCCAAATCCTTTCTATTATGGACAAGATAGGGAGTCCTCGTATGCTGAAGTAGCAGCAAAGGCCTGTGAGGTGTAACGATGCAAATCGTCTATTGTAGTTTGAATTATTAACTACACATTTAGTCGATTAGTATCGACTTAAAATTATATTTTAGCTACATTTTTAATCTGCAGTTCTATCAGTACATTTCATTTGTCTCTGACCGTTTGATTTGTCTCTGGCCGTGTGCGGTATACTATTATTCTGATACATTCTTAATGGCTGCCGTTCATTGATGATGTAAAACTAGTGCTAATATGTAGCCCCGGAGAGGCAGTTTCGCCATATCCAACATTACCAGGAGGCTGGTCATGTGGGCCCGCCAACTGGCTGATGTCTGGGGGAGGCTATAAAAGCCGCTGCAGCCTCATTTGAGTCCCTTTCTCTTGACATCAGCTTCCTTCTGCTAAGGCTTGGGTGAGAATTACTGATAGTTTTATGCAGTGTGTGCTAATCTCCTTTTTTATTTCAGGTGGCTCAATAGCGACATGAAAACGATGCATCCTACCAAAGCTTAGTCCTGAGACCTTCTGTACTCATTGGCAATAATTTATTTTCGGTGCCACGTCGTTTTCATGTAGTTAATGCAAAGCTCCTTCCAGGCAATTACCATGCTTTTAACGTGAGCATGGTGTGCTGTATTTTATTTTATCCATATAGTGTCATATATGGAATATTTTAACGCCACGTTGTGTGTGCATGTAACGGGGTGAAAACCCTGAGATGGATGCTGTTTTTTACGTGAACGTTTCTGCAATATAGTTGCAAGGCTTATTTCGGTTTGTGTTTCACATGCTTGTCAAAAGGACATCGACCCATGCGGTCGTGGGATCACTGACCTCGTGTCAATACCTTCAGTCAAATTGTTTCTGTGCACCCTTCCTTTCGTTGCAATGTTGTGAGCTGTGGCTTTTACGGTAATGACTTTTGCACCACATGCCTTGGGAAAGCTTGACCACCTGCCTCCTGCCTACTGCCTGCCACGCCGCACTTGCAGTATGTCAGTCCGACATACTGAAAGGCTTTGCTTGCGTTTTTCAGGTGTGACAGAGCGGGCCACGCGACCATACAGGCGTCAGCGTGGCACGTGCTTGTCCAGACCGGCGGAAGCAAGCTAAGTGTCAACCAACTTCGCACCGCAGGCTGTTCCAGTACCACCAAAATTTTAAATTCTTTTTTCTTTTGACTGGAGGTTGTGTACTCCACGCCGTAATAATAATAATCAATGTAACAAATTGGATTATATTGTTGTTAAACAGCTCTTAGTAAAACTTTCATTTCTCTCTGCTCTGCTCGGGTAATTAATTTAAAGTACCTATACTGCAATTAACCTATCAAATAAACATTAACGTTTCAATGGCGCCCAATAACGGATTCTTTCAGTTAATAATATAATTGGATGAAACGGCCCGTGAGTACTTATTTTATTTTATTTTATTTTTAACATTTCCATTGACTTACCAGGTGTAAAATCTTAGTTCAAGTGTTAGTGAAGTGTTTCAACAAGTGTTTTGTTGTAATGTTAAAGATTTCACATGCTAGCATTTGCTATCATTGTACAACTTGTGTTGTATATTTTAAACATTTAAGTGTTTTATTTCAGCACTTATATTTATATTGCTAGTGCTCATAGCATTAGACCAATAGTTACACTATTGGGATTCACATCTTTTAGGTTATTAACCCTAACGGGTGAACAGTTCATTACTGTTAATAATTTTTATTCTTTATTTACCACTGGTAAGTCAATTAATTTATTAATTTTTGTGTGCACTGTGTGTTAGTGATTCTCACCAGTACCATTATGCCTTCTTACGCTATTAAGTTCCTCTCATTGCAAAAGGTAGAGCTTGGGTATGAGGTTGCAGTTCGAGGCGGATCTGGGTCAGACCCTGTTTGTGAACTCAGAAAACAGATTGCTGAGTTGGCACAACGTTTTCCTTCTGAAGACATTCTAACTTCACACCTCGAACCTGCCGAGGACCTCAAGGCTGTTGGTGATTCTCTGTCGAAATCTTCTCAGAATTTAGTAAATTTAAAGTCAGACTTTGACAGGAACTTACTGGCTCGTACGGAGACTTTACTTCATCATATCTATCATAGGCTTAACAGGATCGATCGCACACAGCCAGAGATCGACAAATTTATTAAAGCTTATATAGACAACTTTAGATTGCAGTACGGTGATTTGTTAGCGTTACAAGTGAAAGAGGGAAAATCTAGTGATTCTTTTTCAGTGCAAGTGCCAGAGACTCCTGTCAATGACGCTTGCGACAGGAAAGTTTATGCCGAGCTTTCCAAGCTAAAATACTCAGGACAGACTTGTGTTCGTGCATTTATCCAGAAGGTTGATGAATTTGTCCTAAGTCGTGGTATTCCTCAGGATAAATTACTTTCGTTTGCTTACGAGATTTTCACGGACGATGCATTACATTGATTCCGATGCATAAGGCCGCGAGTTCAGACTTGGTCTGACGTAGCTGAACTGCTCAAGCAGGATTTTAGCATTTCCGACTATGACTACCGCTTAATGTCGTAGATAAGATCTCGTACGCAGGGGGAGTTCGAAAATATAACCATATATTTGTCCATTATGCATGGCATGTTCTCTCGGCTAGATAAATCCTTAGCCGAGGAGGATAAATTGGAAATCCTTTTGCACAACATCCGTCCCTGTTATGCTAGTACTCTCGCTTCGTCTGCTGGCATCACAGATATTGCTAGTCTACAGAATATCTGTAGGAACTATGAAAGTATTCAGTCTAGGTTAAAACAATTCCATGAACCCCCTAGAAAAACTTCAGATACCTTAGCCCCTGAATTTGCCTATAATAAGCAGTCTTCTAACTCAAAACAACAAAATTCTAAATCTAAGTTCCCAAATAAGTACCATAATTATAATAAATTTCAAAATAAATCTAATTGGCTGCGCCATTATTGTTAATATATTTACACAACTAATTTTTTGTTACGATTTAAAACATGACACTCACACGCATCTTGTCACTAAACGTACCATATACATATGGCAACACTGTTCCCTCCTTTTCCGTTTCCCAACCACCCGCACGCCAGTACCCAATCGAGGCCGCCATCGTACGCAACGAAAATTCGCTATACAATAGTATTAGTGGCCAAATAATTTATTGCGCGATATAGACATTAAATCCAGCCCCATTGAAGTGTCTGTGACCTATTTTATGCTGATAAGTGCTGTGCAGTCGCTACTCAAAACTGGAGGTGACCGGCTTCCCATACGAGGTACGTACTGGCGTCTCCAAGTGTGGTTCCTTCGTCCCCGGATTCCAAGAAATCCTCGCAATCCTCATATATTTATCTCTCCTCTCATTACATTTTACTCATTCATATCATTTACCCACGCATTATCGTATTATTTACGCAATTTATTTATAACCACGCAAACGCACCGCATTACATTCAAACTTTATTTGTTCACATCGCATATATAGTTTGTTATTTCAAAGTCAATTACTCATAATACACTAATACTATACCTATATTTTACCATTAGGACATAGAAATATCTGATTAACATTAATATTTCGCCATTTAACGCAAAATATCTAGGTACCTACATTTTTATTCTCATCGCGCGCCATTTTTTGTGAACTCGTTCCGCCCGTTCGTCGCTTGAATATTATACCTACAGTCCATCAAATCTAAGAGGTACCGTTTGACGTTTCATATTTTTCAAACCGAAACAACTTTGTTCATACGTACATTATTCAGTTTCGATAACCTTTTTCATAAAACCATGAATTTAGAAAGATTTCATTATTGTATCTAAAAATGTACAATTCTTAATATCTAAATGTAATTGAAAACTTTCAAACAAAGCAAAATAACACATATTTACACAGTAAATGATTTCTAATAGTTATATTCTTGACCGCATTACAAAGTTACGTAGTTAGGTCACTGCACGTAGTGTTGCGACTCTTCGGATACACTTGTATGCAAAAAAATCGTTTACATATACGAAAAATCGAATGTATTATTTACAAATTACACTTGACAACCAAACAAATATTTTTTCATGTGAATGGGATTTATCTCACATATTACGATTACATAACTAAATAGTTATGTAATCGTAAAATATGAGATAAAACCCATTCACCAAAAATACGTATTTATAAATCAAATATATTTGCTTCTTTAAAAAGTTGTCGAAAGCGATTTGTCGATTTTTGATTTTCGCGCCCAAATAAGTCGGGGTTTCTCGCGCTAACGCTGTCGAAATAGTAAATGGAGTCAGGGATAGTGTTTTTTACATTTATTTTTGTGTATGATAGTATGGGTTTGCATATTACAGAGAAATAAACAAATTTTTAACAAGCACATCCATTGATTTTACAATTACAATTTTTTCTTCTAAGTCTTATTTCTACGTCTAAAACTAATAAAAATAAGGTATGTAGAACCCATTCACAAAAATGTTGTTGCCTGATGTTATAAATTAACGACGTTACTGCGCGACCGCATAATGCACTGAATACACAGATACCCTAAAATAAATTAATTTAATTATTTTTAGGTCAATAGGCAAAATCGCAGGTGTCCAAGTCTCTACAATTTTTTTTTTCTGGCAACACTGCCAACTACAAGCGCACGCGGTCCGCTCGGTCGGTTCGGCGTCAGCAGTTTCTCGCCATCTTGGAAGCTGACTGTGCGCGTACTTGCTTTCTCGTTTGTGTTTTACAATTTGTGACTTGGCTATTACTTTTCTGGACTGATCATTCTTTATCCGTTTACCTTGGCAATATTTATACTGGACTCCGAACTAAGCAAGTGTTTATTAATAATGTCGAAAAGAGGACGTACTTTGAACAGCCAGGCTCGTGAATTGGTGGTGAAATTACACGAGTATTTTGAGCGTGAATCTCAAAATGGTGGACTTCTACTGCCAGTTACACAAGTTCGGGATCGCGTCGGTGAAGCTCTCGGTATTGGTAGCCGCACCGTTGGCAAAATATTAAGTGAAAAATATGGGCCTTCGGGGAGTGACAGTAACGTACTTCACACACCGAAAAAACGAAAAAGAAATAAACCTGTGACAGGCATCGATGAATTCGATAGTCATGCTATTAGAAACCATATATACGGGTATTTTACAAGAGGCGAATTTCCAACATTGGCAAAGTTATGTGCAACTTTAAAAGATGCCGGGCTGTATAAGGGAAGCATAGAGTCGTTGAGAACGGTAATAACAGGAATTGGCTTCAGATACAAAAAAGTTGACAAACGAAAAATTGTTATGGAGCGACATGACATAATTATGCAGCGACTAACATTCCTGCGCGAAGTTAAACAAATTATAAACTGGGATAATGTAATATTTTTGGACGAAACTTGGCTAAATTCCAACCATTCTGTGCCGAAAACATGGACTGATGATTCTGAAGCTTCGTGCTCGAAGGTGCCGATAGGAAAAGGTGGACGCCTCATAATATGCCATGCTGGGTCAGCGTCTACAGGGTTCGTGGAAAACTCTTTATTAGCTTTCCAATCCAAAAGCACTAAAGAGTATCATGAAGAAATGGACGCAGTAAGGTTCCGAGAGTGGTTCTTAAATTTATTACAGAATATCCCTCCTAACAGCACAATTATAATGGATAATGCCCCATACCACTCTGTGCAAATTGATAAAGCACCTACGTCAGCCAATAAGAAAGCAGATTTGGTGGCATGGCTGCAAAGAAAAGGAGTGGATGCCGACATGTCACTATTAAAAGCTGAATTATTACAGTTAGTGAAATTGCATAAACCACCAAAACCGACATATGTAATTGACCAATTGGCCGAAGAGCACGGGCACAAAGTCATACGACTTCCTCCGTACCATTGCCAATATAATGCCATTGAACTGATTTGGGCCCAAGTTAAAGGTAATATTTTATAATATTATAATAATAACACGAGTACTTCTAACATTTATAATTTAAACAATGGTTTTCGTCTGCTATCAAATAGTTACATTATTGTTTTACAGGTTATGCAGCAAGACACAACACAAAACCACCCTTCAGTGTCAAGAAAATGGAAGGTTTATTAAAGGAAGCATGTGCCCAAGTTACACAGGAAGATTGGAGTAAAGTAGTACAAAAAACAAAGAAAATAATAATGGACGACTTCGAAAGAGACGTACACTTTGATAATGTAATGGACAATCAACTGGTCATTAATTTAAATGACGATGATGACGAAGACGACGATACTAGTACTAGTAGTGAATAAAAAAATATCCTAAACATTTCTTTTATTTAATTATAACAATTGATTTCTTAAAATTCGGATATTATAGTAATCGATCTCTTAAAGTTCGGATATTATAGTAATCGATTTTTTCATCCCATCCCTATAATTCAATTGTCAGAACTGTCAAACGGTACTTCTTAGATTTGACGGACTGTACCTATTATTCGAAGTTATTTACGTATCAACAAAAGTTCTCACATTCTACATTATTGTTTACATACATATATACCACAATGGGAGGTAAGGATGATAAAAGCAGCGAAAGTGCTGCAAGCGACAATGATGTCATGATAAGCTTTCTTGAATATAAACAACAGAACTTGTTTCACATCATTCAAGAAGTGTACAATCTCGGGTTAAAGGCATCCGACGATGTGATGCGTATGCAGTTCCTCGCTAGGGTTCAATCCATTGACAAAACTCGGTCGGATTACATTGAAACCGTCGATAGACTGTGTATCCAGAAGTTAAAACAAAAACCAACGGTACAACCAAGTTTTAGTACTCTCAATACCTTCGATGAATTATATTGTTACATAAAGCAGACGGAAGCTTCCCTGCGACAGGAGCTTGAGCATCAAAAGAAAAATGACAATATTAATGTTCAGTTGCCCCCTCTCAAACTCACAGGTTTCGATGGTACTCCCAGTAAATGGCCATTATTTTATGAAAATTATTGTAGTGTTATACACACAAATACGCGCCTCACTAAAGCCGAAAAGGTACAATATTTAGTTGGTTGTCTCTCAGGCACAGCACTCAATGTTTGTTCTGGAATTTCTGCCATCGCACAAAATTATGATATCATATGGCAAGCTCTTCTAGATAAATACCATGATCTTAGGGTACAAGCATCTGGTTATCTAGAACAGATGTTAAAACAGAAGCCAGGACAATCACCTGAGAACTTCATCGAAAATTTTTGCTCTGCCGAGGCTGCGTTGCAGCGCTTGAAGTTAGATAACTTATCAGATTTCATTATAACTTATATTGCTTTAAATAAGCTAGATAAGTCTATGCTAGATCTCTTCGAACAGTCTCATAGACACATAAGCATTCCAACATTTAAAGATCTCAAGCAGTTCCTCTCTGAACAAAGTAAACTTCAACTTGTACACGCACCTTCCCGCTCACAATTTAATAATAATACTCGTAATCCTAGTAAACCTACATCTCAAGTAAACAAATCTAAAACATTTTGCACTCAGACGGACAGTTCTGACATTGGTTCTCAAACTTGCAAAGTGTTTAATGGTCATGCTCATCCGTTGTTCAAGTGCGACATTTTTTTAAAACAAAATGTTAAGTCCCGTAATTACACGGTACGCCATCATGCCTACTGCGTAAATTGCTTAGGGTTTCATCATGTAAACATGTGCAAATCATCAAAAAGGTGTTCTACATGCAATCGTAAACATCACTCATTATTGCATTACGAAAGCAACAATGATACAAATATATCTCGTTGCCCGCACTCATCTGAGTGCATTAAAGGCACCGCGCCACAGCCTGCAACTGTCGGCAACAATGTCGAGCCGCCCGCGCCCGGCGCCAGCTGTTCGTCGCACTCGCGCTCGCTCGCAGACTCGACGCAGGCGCCGTCTTCCGCTGCGCGCGTAAAGGAAAATAGTAACTTTGCGTTGTCAGTCACCGTGCCAGCGCGTATTTCGAGTAATAATACTACAGTATTGTTACCGACTGCGTCTGTTATTGTTTATAATAAACATAATAAACCGAATCGAATGCGTTTGTTTTTGGACACAGGTTCAATGAGTAACTTCGTTACTAAGGCTTGTTGTGAACGCTTAAATTTAAAGATAATTCACGCGCCTTCTGTTATCACAGGTATAGGCCAACTTAAAAATCAGTCCCTCGGAATTACGCAATTCAAAATGTGTTCTCGGTTCGATTCTCGTTGTGGCTATTCAGTCAGTGCCCGCGTTATAGATACAATAACAGACTTTTTACCTAATGTTGAAATTAATAATACGCATTTAACTCATTTACAAAATTTACCTATGGCTGATGACCATTACTACATGCCGGGTGAAGTGGACTGTTTGATAGGCAGCGAGTTGTTCCCGCTTTTACTCGGATCACACAAAGTGAATTCACCACAATCTTCGGTAGTAGGTATACAAACTACTCTCGGATATGTCGCTATGGGCAAGGTCCAATGTATGTTACCCTCGCGACCCACTAAGGCTCTTCCTCACTGCCAGGACGAGACCGCGTCACTCACACACACTACTCGCTCACTCAACTCTAATAATAAGACTTTCTTTTGTCAAACGCACACTCTCTCACTTGATCAATTAACGCAACGCTTTTGGGAAATAGAAAATGTACCAGATAAAACACACTTTAGTCCAGAGGATCAATTATGTGAAAAAATATTTCAATCTACTTACTCCCGTGATGACACCGGTAGATACACGGTTGCTCTTCCTTTTAAGCACTCACCCACCGAATTGGGACACTCTTACTCAGTAGCTAAACGCCGCTTTTTAAGCTTAGAAAGCAAACTCAATTCATCTGACTTACGCACCGACTATAACGCAATTATTCAAACATACATTGATCAAGGATTTCTTTCTAAAGTTTCAAATAATTTTCAAGACGCGCAAGTTTATTACATGCCGCATCGCGCAGTCTATCGTCCTGAAAAAGAAACCACGAAGACGCGCGTAGTTCTAGATGCTGGAAGTAAAACCACATCAGGTAAATCACTTAATGACCTACTTTACGTAGGCCCAGTTCTACAAAATAATATTTTTCACTTACTCCTTAATCTCCGTATGTTCTCAATCGCGATAACAGCAGACATTGAAAAAATGTATTTTCAAGTAAAACTTACTCAAGATCACCACTCCTATCAACGCATTTTGTTTAGGTTCGATTCCGATTCGGCTATTGATACCTATCAATTTAATCGAGTATGTTTTGGCGTGTCAAGCTCACCTTACCTCGCTATGCGTGTCGTGCGTCAACTTGCCGCCGACAGTCGCGAGTCATATCCACTCGCCGCTTATGAAGCTGAACATCATATGTATGTCGATGACTATGTTAGTTCCGTAGATGATATAACTATAGCTGAAAATACCTACAAAGAAATGGTTGCTATGTTTCAGTCTGGCGGTTTTAATTTAGTTAAATGGATTTCCAATGATAGACAACTATTGTCGCGCATTCCATCCGCCTATAAAAGTTCTCTCGCTGTTAAATTCGATGATGATCCTAACGCAGATACAAAAATCGTAGGTATGCAATGGCAGCCTACCGATGATAATTTTCAGTTCAATATAAATATTGATTGCCTAACAACTTGTACCAAACGCTCGCTTCTTTCGGTAACTGCTCGGTTATTCGACCCGTTAGGTCTCATTAGTCCAGTCATCGCTTATATGAAACTGCTCATTCAAGACTGCTGGAAATTACAGCTCGACTGGGATGATGAGGTCCCTGACAGTATTCTTTCCAAATGGAATCAATTCCATAAGGAGTTGCATCGTTTGTCAGAAATAAAAATTCCACGTCACATCGGAATAACTTCTTCTAATAAAATAACATTGATAGGATTCGCAGATGCCAGCCAACAATGTTATGGAGCTGCCATCTATGTTCGAATTGAAACAGCTGAAAACGCAGCAGCTCACTCTGTGAAATTACTCACTGCTAAATCAAAGGTTTCTAATCCCAATAAAACTCTCGCTCGCTTAGAACTATGCGCTGCTGTTCTACTCGCAAAGTTAATTGACTCGGTACGCTCTGTTTTTATTAAACGCTGTAATATAAATCAAATATATGCATTCTCTGATTCCACGGTAACTCTTACCTGGATCCACTCTCCCGCACATAAGTTTCATACCTTCGTGGCTAATCGCATCGCTCAGATAAATGAATATTTATCTGCTTCTCATTGGTATCACGTTCGTGGTGTAGAAAACCCCGCTGATATCGTATCACGCCCTGTAACTCCAAAGGGATTAATTAATAATCCTCTTTGGTTTCATGGTCCGCAGTGGTTGTCCACTCCTATAAATACATGGCCTGTAAAAATCTTTAAAATTAATCACAATGAAGATTCGGAGTTACAGGAAGCGAAAACCACCTCTCTCCATGCACGTTCAATAGCTACGATGGACTCACCCCATCCTATACATGATCTCGCAGAACGCTGCTCCACATGGACTAAATTTATTCGTTCTCTGGTGTATGTACTCCGCTTCTCGAAATTAATCAAAACGCATAACTCTTTAACTACTGAGGATTTAGAATACGCAGAATATTACGCACTTCGCTATGTACAATCTAAGTACTTTTCCCAGGAAATAAACGCACTCAAGAATAATAAATTATGTCCGACTCAAGCCATTTTAAAACTCAACCCTTTCCTTGATAGATTGGGTCTGCTCAGGGTAGGCGGGAGGCTTACGCATTCTCATTTAGATTTCAATAAAAAACATCCAATATTGTTATCCTCTAAAGGTCGTATAGTTTCACTTTTAGTCGACCATTACCATACTTCTAATTTACACACCGGCCCTGGTTTGGTGTTATCATTAACGCGTCAGAAATATTGGATTCTCTCTGCTAGAAATCTAATTCGTCAGAGAGTACATAAGTGTAACTCATGCTTTAAACTTAAGCCTCGCGCTACGAGTCCACCTATGGGCGATCTCCCCGCCATCAGAGTTTCTCAAGTGAAATCTTTTGTACACACTGCTGTAGATTACGCAGGTCCCTTTTATATAACCCATATACGCCATCGTGGAGTGAAAAGCCATAAGGCTTATATTTGCTTATTTGTTTGTCTCACTACTAAAGCGCTACACTTGGAATTAGTCTCTGATCTGAGTACGGATTTATTTCTCGCTGCCTTCAAACGGTTTATTTCGCGCAGGGGTCCTGTCTCAATCCTCTATAGCGATGGAGGTACAAACTTCATAGGTGCTAAACGCAAGTTAAATGAAATTTACTCTCTTATACAGTCCGCTAATTATAAAAACGATCTGATTCATTACCTCATTCAGTATAAAATTAAATTTCTCCATAGTCCACCTTATGGTCCTCATTTCAATGGTTTGAGTGAGACTAATGTCAGGTCTGTTAAAAGTCATTTGTTCAAAGCTATCGGAACGCAAATACACACTTATGAAGAATTTAACACTGTTTTAGTACAAATTGAATGCCTGTTGAACAGCCGTCCTATTTGTGTTCTTTCGTCGGATCCTTCTGATCCGTCCGCATAGACGCCTAGTCATTTCTTAAATGTAACCCCTTTAAAGTATTTACCCGCAGAAGCTATTGATCTGACTCTTTCAGACAATAGACTCTCCCGATATCAACTCTTGAATAGAATAATTCAAAGTTATTGGAAACGCTGGAGTATGGAGTATCTTACTTCACTCCAGCAACGAGAGAAATGGAACTCACCTTCTAAACCTGTGAGGGTGGGAACAGTAGTCATAATCAAAGATGATAATTCGCATCCCTTGTTTTGGACTCTTGCTGTTGTCACAGAGGTGTTTCCGGGCAAGGATAACATAATCCGCGTAGTCAAAGTTAAGACCCCGTCCGGGGATTATGTACGCCCCGTAACTCGGCTCTGCCCGTTACCAACACAATAATTTCCTCTCATTTAAAAAAACCTTATACCCTTTTCTTAGTTCATAATTTACTGCTTAAATTTAGAATATAATTAATTACCGCAATGTAGAGGAAACCTCTAAACCCCCCGAAGTTGGCTGCGCCATTATTGTTAATATATTTACACAACTAATTTTTTATTACGATTTAAAACATGACACTCACACGCATCTTGTCACTAAACGTACCATATACATATGGCAACACTGTTCCCTCCTTTTCCGTTTCCCAACCACCCGCACGCCAGTACCCAATCGAGGCCGCCATCGTACGCAACGAAAATTCGCTATACAATAGTATTAGTGGCCAAATAATTTATTGCGCGATATAGACATTAAATCCAGCCCCATTGAAGTGTCTGTGACCTATTTTATGCTGATAAGTGCTGTGCAGTCGCTACTCAAAACTGGAGGTGACCGGCTTCCCATACGAGGTACGTACTGGCGTCTCCACTAATGAAAATAAACAACCAGTTCATAGTACAAATAGCATTGAAAATCCAGATAGCAATGATACTAATGACAGTGCAGAGGTGCAGGTTAGTGCGGTTGATCAAAAAGCCAGTGGTCACAAATTCAGTTGTCCCCGTTGCAGAACAAACTCCCACCAACTTAGTAAATGCACTAAAACTTTTGTTATCTGTTTCAGATGTGGTAAAAAAGATTACCGTACACCTGAGTATCCTGTTTGTAACAAGACAAAAAACTAAATAGCTCAGATTGCAGAAGCACTAACTTTGATAGGCCAGATTGGAAAAAATGGCTATCTTTTATTACAAAGTTTTCCCAATTTAACAAAGTTTCTACAGTCTGCAGAAACATTAACATTGGTTACTCTCCTTATGTTTCTGTATCTATCGCAGGCACTACCGTACCTGGTTTATTGGATACTGGCTCTTGTGTTACCATATTGGGTAATAATTTTCATAAAAAAGTCTTGGAACCTTCAGTTCAACTGAATAATCAACATTTAAACTTAGTCCCCGCATGTGGTGAAAAAATTCAATCTTTAGGTTTTATTCCCTTGCATATTTCTTTTCAGGATCAAGTAAAAATTTTTAATGTTCATATTGTACCTCAGATTACTAATTCCTTAATTCTTGGTATAGATTTTTGGAGATCCTTTGGACTTTTTCCTAAACATTTAGATTCTATTTTGTTGCTAGACAAATCTGATTCCCGGTTGAGAGAGCTGAATGCAGCACATTCGGAGCATCTACAGTCGTATGATCATCTTACTTCCGAACAGAAGGTTACAGCAGATAACATAGTCGCTAAGTTCCGTAATATCTCTTATGAGGAACGTGGCCTGGGTCGTACTACCTTGATAGAGCACTCTATCGACACTGGTGACACTGCTCCTGTTCGTCAGCGCTAATACAGGATGTCTCTGGAAAAACAACGTGTTCTCGTCGAACAGTTGGACGAAATGCTGAGGGAAGATGTTGTTGAGCCCACCGTAAGTCCTTGGTCGTCACCTGTTCTGCTGACTCCCAAGAAAAATGGCGAGCTTGGATTTTGTCTAGACAGTAGGAAATTGAACTCAGTCACTAGGAAGGACGCTTATAACTTACCTTACATTTCAGAAATTCTGGACAACTTGAGGGATGCTAGATACCTATCTAGCCTGGATCTATCCAAAAGTTTCTGGCAAATACCTATTAAAAAAGAAGATCGTTGTAAGACTGCTTTTAATGTCCCCACTAGAGGAACGTTTTGCTTTAAAACCATGGCCTTTGGTCTTACAGGAAGCCCGGCAACGCAGCAACGTCTGGTTGATCAACTGTTTTGTGGTCCAGAATTTGAGAATAGAGTTTTTGTTTTTGTCGATGATATAGTCTGTGTATCATCCTCCTTTAGTCATCATATATCTCTCCTATTACTTATATTAAAAAAATAAAAGAGGCTAATTTAACAATTAATTTAAAAAAATGTCAATTTTTTAGAGAAAAACTTAAATATTTAGGCTACGTCGTGGATGCACAGGGTTTACATGCTGATCCCGGGAAAGTTGAAGCTATAAAAAACTACCCCACACCTAGTAACAGGAAAGAAGTTCGTCGTTTCTGTTTGGGCCAAAGGACTAGTGTCCAAACTATTAGTTATAAGTTTCGATGACAGCTGAATGACAGTTAAGTGTCATCCACTGTCAGTTGCGTCACTCACTTGGATATTTTTCGCGGGGTCGAACAAGGTTTCTTTATCTGGGGAGATTATATTTCTTATTTTAATTAGATACTTTAGAATAATTTGAGTAAACGGTGAAATCTATATACCATCCGCGGGGGGAAGTGGATATCTAACAGTTTCGGATAAAAATACGTCTTGGGACGCTAAACAGTCGGCACGTGTCTTGTGTGCGTCAGCAAGTGTTCTTCAGGGAAGACCAGTTGGGGTTGGCTGGAGACCACGCCACCGTACCGCGCAGGGGAGCCGCATCAGGCAAGTCTACACTTGACAAACTCATGACACACAACCAGTTACACATCACACGATACAGTCACGCCTGAGAGGGTTCTACAGGAGCGACAGGAACGTGGTGTGCTTGGACTGTTCGGTAAGTGATAATTTATGTAGGACATTGTTTAGTTGTAAGTAACATTTAAGCGCTGCGGTACTTTGCAGCCAGTCGGAGATAGAAGAGGGCTATTATCTTCGACATTTTCTGGTAGCAGAGCGTGGTTTTTTATATATTCTGGAACCCATAGTGGTCTTCCACTGCATAATATATGTTTATGCAATAATAAAATAAGATTTGCATAAAATAATTTACATTTTTTAAAAGTGGGTACTTGGATGTGCATATTTTATATTGCATATTTTATTGTAAATTTAAGTTTTACTTGTTAATTTTAAGTTTATTATGTATATGCCTACTTGTATTTCATCCTATTGTGTTTGAAATACATTATTGTTTAATTGTAGTACCTTGTGTTAGGTGTAACATTTAACTTCAATTTGTATTCTGTCTTGGAAAAGTAAGTAGGTTCCGTTAGTAAGTAGGTACCGAAGGAATTTTGTTGTATTGTATTCACAATGTCGACTCCTCGCACCAAGTTGTCTGCACAGTTGCGGTGGTTTGCAACCGCGGGAGCCTTGGTGGATAGGCAGGACAGACAGGACGCCCTGCTCCTGAGGGCCACGGAGGTCAAGGAGCGTCTGGAGGTGGTGTTTGACCTTTATGGTCAGTTAAGGGAGTCGTCGACCGATGAGAAGTTGCTACAGGGCATCGAGGCCGATGTCAATCAGTGTTCGGAGTTGGGTGATGCAGTGCAGCAGCGGGCTGAGGAACTCAAACACCAGAGGGCTGGGGGCAGTGGGGGTATACAGGGGCCAAACCAGGGGGTTGTGTCACGGCTCCCAAACATTGAACTGCCCACGTTCAACGGGGACCTCACCCAATGGCCCCACTACATCAATTTATTTGATAGTTTGGTGCACCTGCGTACGGACCTACCAGGGGCATATAAGATGGCCCAGTTGGTATCTTCGCTCCGGGGGGAGCCTAGAGATCTGCTGGCCCACCTTCCAGTCACGGAGGCCTCATATGAGACAGCGAGGGCGCTACTCCACGACCGGTATCAGAACCAGCGTCGGTTGGTGGACGCTCAATTGGGCCGCCTATTTGGTTTGCCACGGGTGGCAAGAGTGGCACAGCTGCGAGGGCAGCTGCTCAACCCTCTCACCGCGGCCGTAAGGGCTTTGGGCAATCTGGGCCTGCCGGTGGACCACTGGTCCTATATGTTGGTCTATTGGACCATTTCCCGCCTGCCGGTAGATGTCCACACCCGGTTCGAAATGCAGGTCGGTGGGAGCCGAGAACTGCCAACCTTCACTGCGTTGCAGGACTTCCTGGAGGCGGAATGCACGAGGGCCGAAGCGCTTGGCACGGGTCCAGCGGCTTCCTCCTCACACCCGTCACCCGCGCGGAACAGCGACGGGAACGCGACGCGTCGGCGTGACCGGGCCAGACTCACGGTAGCCCACGTGTCAGGGTCGGCACGGGGTTGTGCCTACTGTGAGAGTCCTCGACATACCGTGGGGGAATGTCGGGACTTTGCCTCCCGGGACAAGGACGAACGCAGGCGGGCAGCATGGAAGCAGGGTTGGTGCTTCTTTTGCTTGGGGCCCCATTTCTCAACGCACTGCCCACAGCCAGTCCGTTGCCGGGATTGCTCCGGCGACCATCACGAACTGCTGTGCACCGGCCAGGGGCGGACTCAGGGGGGTCCAGGGTCGGATTCGGGCAGGGGGGCCAAGAGTGTTCGGGGTGAACGTGGGGGCACCAGGACTGACCGTGGTCAGGGGGGGGCTACCCGGGGGGGCCAAGCCCAGTCTGACCTCGCGTACCGTGGGGATCGCGGGCACGTGGGGCACGCGCAGAGAGGGGTGCCGCGGGGCACGGGCGGGTGGACGGCGTCGGGGGTTCCGAGTTCGTCACAGCCGCCCTCCCCCCCCTCTAAGGTTTCAACCAGGGGGACTGGTAGTAACCCCTTCGGGGGTTCGGGGGGTCCAGGGGGACCATGTAACGCGCAGCATGGGGACAGTCTGCTGACCCAAGAGTGGGGGCATGGGGGCACGGGCGGGTGTCGCCCGTCGGTGACGGAAGCGCCACCGCAACCTCGGCACTCCGGGTCGGCTCGACTCTCTCCCCCTCTATTGGAGTTTCCTAGAGTGTTGCCCTTCACCCCATCGCCTCGTCTACCGCCGGGGGCAACTTATGAGACGAGGTACGGGAGACATCCGGGTCAGCGCGCGCCATACCAGCAGCAGTGGGACCCGTTGGCCTATACGGACCCTGCTCGCCAGGCCCACCATGGGGATTGGACCCAGGGGGGCCAACGCTAGGACGGGTCGGCCCAACCACCTATTGCCACCAACCCAGAGACAGTGCTGTTGCCCACAGCTTCGGTCTGTGTTTGGGACTGGCAGGGCAACATGATACGCGTCCGCGCACTACTGGACTCGGGAGCCCAGGGCTGCATTATTTCGAGCGGACTTGCGAAACGGTTGGGCCATAACATACAACATTTTCCACACACCCTATATGGGATAGGGAACAACCCGGTGACGGACCGGGTTGGGGCAACAGAGTTCACCTTTGGGAACTCGTCTTCGTGTGGTGCTTCATGGGGCATGAAGACTGTGGCCTTGGTCATGGACCAGGTGATGGGCCATCATCCACTGACCAGGCTGAGCCCTTCGGTAAGGGCTATGACCACGGGCCTAAGGCTGGCGGATCCTGCCTTCGATACCCCAGGTCGGGTGGACATCCTGTTTGGTACGGATGTCCTGGGACAGCTGTTGCTGACAAGGAAACGGGTGCTACAGCCAGGGGGGCTGGTAGCAATCGACACCAAGTTTGGTTTCGCACTCATGGGACCGGTCCTGCCGGTGGAAGGTCCGAAGGAGTGTCAAGGTGTCATGGCGAACTCTGCCTTAGCCAAGGTCATGCAGAAGTTCTGGGAAACCGAAGAACCGCCGATGGCTCGGCGGGAGGACCCGGATGAGAGGGAGTGCGAGTTGTTCTACCAGAACAATACTGGGCGCCTCCGCTCTGGTCGGTTCGTGACGCGGCTGCCTTTTAGGGCTAATCGGCCGCCGTTGGGGAGATCTCACCATGCAGCTGAGACTCGATTGATCTCAATGGAGCGTCGGATGCGACGCGATCCGGTACTTCGACGGAAGTACATTGAGTTCATGCGTGAGTACGAGTCTTTGGGGCACATGTCTGTGTCCGGAGTGGACTGGAGAACGGAAGACCATTGCTTCCTTCCCCACCATGCTGTCCTGAAGACTCCATCGGGAAAAATACGTGTGGTGTTCGATGGATCGGCACCCACGTCGAACGGGGCTTCACTCAACCAATGTCTTCATTCGGGTCCGAAGCTCAATCGGGACATTTCGGATATCCTCACTGGCTTCAGGAGACACCAGGTGGTGTTTGTGGCTGACATCAAGATGATGTTCCGTCAGACAGTGATACACCCGGAGGACAGGAGGTATCAACTGATCTTGTGGCGCGAGAGTCCAGAAGAGCCAGTGAAGGTTTACGAGTTGAACACAAATACCTACGGCTTGAGGTCAAGTCCGTACATCGCAATCCGCACACTACGGGAGTTAGCGGATCGGGAACGTTTACATTTCCCACGGGCAGCAGCGATCCTGGAACAGGATCTTTATGTCGACGACGCCTGCTCTGGGGCAGACAGCGTCGAGGAAGCTCTAGCTCTACGGGATGAGCTCATAGAGCTATTGGGAAGCGGTGGGTATGAGTTGAGGAAGTGGCTTTCCAACTCACCGGAACTGTTGGCGGGGTTACCAGACGAGTTCCAGCAAGACCCACACCTATTTGAGGATTCGGGCAATCCAGATTTACTGTCGGTCTTAGGGGTACAGTACAGACCCGTCCAGGACGTGTTCACCTACCAAGTGGAGTTGGAGACTCCCAAGGTCTGGACCAAACGGACGGTACTATCTACGGTCGCACGGACTTTTGATCCAAACGGATGGATCACACCAGTCATCTTCTCCATGAAGTACCTCATGCAGAAGCTGTGGGCGGCACAGCTGGGCTGGGACGAGCCCATCCAGGGGGATCTGCTGAGGGACTGGCTGGACCTTTTCTCGGCACTGCCCGCGATCAATCGGGTTGCCATGCCTCGGAAGTTGCTTCCTGCAGGGAAATGCAGAGCAACGCTCCATGGGTTTTGCGATGCTTCCGAGAAGGGCTATGCAGCGGCAGTGTACTTGCGTACGGTATCGTCTTCCGGGGAAGTGGACGTGCGGCTAGTGGTAGCCAAAAGCAAGATCGCGCCACTGCGGTCTAAGATGACCATTCCAAAATTGGAGTTGTCGGGAGCAGTCCTCCTAACACGACTGCTGGTCCATACGACTTCGGTTCTGCGTGGGACGATGGATCTCAGCGAGACGGTGTATGCTTGGACTGACAGCCAGATTGTGTTATGCTGGCTTCGGGCGTCAGTTCACACCCTCGAGACCTTCGTGGCGAACCGAGTATCTCAGATACGGGATTCTGAGGTTACTCTCACATGGAGGCATGTACCGGGTGAAATGAATCCGGCGGATTGTGCATCACGGGGATGCAAGGCCCACGAAATCGTGGACCACCCGTTATGGTGGGGACCAAGGTGGTTGACCCGAGGGGCCTCGGAGTGGCCACTCAACCCAGTAGTGGCGACAGCCCAGCTGGAAGACCGGACTTACGTCAACGTCACGATCAGTGAGCCGGAGTTGAACGCGGAGTTCCTCCTGGGTAGGTACAGTTCACTGGACAAACTGATTAACGTGACCGCGTGGATGCGGAGGTTCGCTCAAAATTGTCGAGCTCCCAGGTCACAGCGGACGAGGGCGTCCATACTGTCTCCTGTCGAACGCCAAGGTGCGTTAACCTGCCTGGTTAAGGCAGTACAGACGCAGCATTTCGGGAAGGAAATGTCAACCATGGTGACGGGTCGTGCCAGGCTGAAGGGTGCTCTAGCGCACCTCACCCCCTTCATTGACTGCCAGGGCTTACTGCGAGTCGGGGGACGTCTGCGGAATGCGGACCTGCCGTATGCGGCACGTCATCCGCTTTTACTCCCTAAGGGAGGGCCCTTAGTGGAGCTATTGGTGATGGACCGCCATGTGAAAAATGCGCATGCAGGATGCAACGCGCTGATGGCCACGCTACAGCGTGAGTATTGGATACTGTCTGGGCGACGTATTATTCGGAGCGTCGTGTTTCGATGCCTACCCTGTTACAGGACGAAGGCATCCATGATGCAGCCTCAAATGGGGGATCTGCCTCCCGATCGGGTGATGGAGGCTCGACCATTTATGGGAGTGGGCACGGACTTCGCTGGGCCGTTTATGATTCGGAATTCACGCCTTCGGAATGCGAAGGTGTTCAAGGCGTATCTTTGCGTGTTTGTCTGTCTGTCCACCAAGGCCGTTCATTTTGAGGTAGTCGCTGACCTTACGACGGAAGCATTCATTGCTTGTTTAGACCGGTTTGTTTCCCGGAGGGGCCTTCCGTCTCTGGTCCGGTCCGACAATGGGACCAACTTCGTTGGTGCGGAGCGTCAAATTAAGGAAATTAGGAAATTTCTCGATGTAAATAGGGATGACATCGGAACGGCCTTCTCCCGTCGGGGCATCGAGTGGACCTTCAGTCCCCCGGGATGTCCCCACTGGGGTGGGATTTTCGAGGCTGCAGTCAAGTCTGCTAAGGTACATTTGTTACGCGTGATAGGGCAAACCGTGTTAACATTTGAAGAACTCGTCACTGTATTCTGTAAAATAGAGGCAGTTCTTAATTCACGACCGTTGTGTAAGATTAGTTCAGATCCGAATGACTTGGAAGTGTTGACTCCGGGTCATTTTCTGATAGGGAGGCCACTTAACGCGCTGCCTGAATACCCATTCGCGGGGGTGAAGCTCCATAGGTTGAGCAGGTATCAAATGTTACAACAGATGTCGCAAGATTTTTGGAAGCGATGGTCGCTCGAGTACCTCCATCTGTTGCAGCAGCGCCTTAAGTGGACTGACAAGACTACCCCTCCTCGTGTTGGAGACTTAGTGCTGGTTAAGGATGTTAACCTACCGACACTGCGATGGCGCCGGGGGCGCATCGTTAACTTGTTCCCCGGAAAGGATGGGACCCCGCGGTCCGCGGAAGTCAGAGTTGGGGAGTCAGTTCTAAAGCGAGCGGTAGCAACACTGTCTCGTTTACCAGTGGTCTGAAGGAACAGGTTGGGACCTGTTCGGGCGGGTGACTGTTTGGGCCAAAGGACTAGTGTCCAAACTATTAGTTATAAGTTTCGATGACAGCTGAATGACAGTTAAGTGTCATCCACTGTCAGTTGCGTCACTCACTTGGATATTTTTCGCGGGGTCGAACAAGGTTTCTTTATCTGGGGAGATTATATTTCTTATTTTAATTAGATACTTTAGAATAATTTGAGTAAACGGTGAAATCTATATACCATCCGCGGGGGGAAGTGGATATCTAACAGTTTCGGATAAAAATACGTCTTGGGACGCTAAACAGTCGGCACGTGTCTTGTGTGCGTCAGCAAGTGTTCTTCAGGGAAGACCAGTTGGGGTTGGCTGGAGACCACGCCACCGTACCGCGCAGGGGAGCCGCATCAGGCAAGTCTACACTTGACAAACTCATGACACACAACCAGTTACACATCACACGATACAGTCACGCCTGAGAGGGTTCTACAGGAGCGACAGGAACGTGGTGTGCTTGGACTGTTCGGTAAGTGATAATTTATGTAGGACATTGTTTAGTTGTAAGTAACATTTAAGCGCTGCGGTACTTTGCAGCCAGTCGGAGATAGAAGAGGGCTATTATCTTCGACAGTTTCCTAGGTGCAGCTTCGTGGTATCGCAGATTTATTCCTAATTTCAGTGCTTTGGCCTCTCCGCTGAATAAGCTCACTTCCCAAGGGAAGAAGGCTCCGCCCTTCCTGTGGGATCAGGAAGCTCAGGACGCTTTTGTAAAACTTAAAGGTTGTTTGGTCTCTGCCTCTGTACTCTCTTGCCCAGATTACTCAAAACCCTTCCAAATACACCCTGGTGCTAGTAACACCGGTATTGGTGCAGTGTTGACACAGAATTTGAATGGTGAAGAGAGAGTTATCGCACACATGAGTAAGTCCCTAAATCCCCAAGAGCGAAATTATAGTGCCACCGAGCGCGAGGCTCTCGCAGTATTATCAGCTGTTGAACACTGGCGATGCTATATAGAAAATGGTCAAAAATTTGTTATATTTACAGATCATGCTGCTCTGAAATGGTTCCTGAATTTAAATAACCCTACTGGTCGCCTAGCCCGCTGGGGTGTCAGGTTGTCTGGTTTTAATTTTGAAATTAAACACCGTCGTGGTTCTGATAATGTTGTTCCTGATTTTCTTTCACGTTCTGTTTTACCTATAAAATAACCTATTAAATAAACAGTAACGTTTCAGAGGAAAGCCGAAAAAACAAAGAAAAGGAGCAAACTTTGAAGAAAAGAATAAGTCTAAATCTCTGGAAAAGGCATCATATATCATATCAAAAAGAGACACAGGACGAGTTCGCCATATTGTCAAAATTATAATACACGATTTGGATGCTAGTGACGCCAGTGAAATAAACTGTAGTGACGCCAATAGTGCAAGTGTTAATGTGCAATATTTAGTAAGAAGTGACTATGATGATATTATGCAAGAGACTGAATATTTAGTTGGTAAGATAGTAAAAAAATTAAGCGCTCAAAATTCTTTATAAGCTAGTGTGAGAGATTGTTACATAAGCGATGATTTAAAGTAACAAAGAAATCTAATAAATAAAGTCATTAACACATAAGTGCAAATACGGTATTTAGTGCGTTGTTATGATGGGTTGGATAGGCGTTTTATGCTGAAATACAATATCGCAATAATATATTTATCACCACGCATGTTGCTGCACGTTTGGTAAATAAAAAATTAAATACAAATTATATTGAATTATTTCATAAAAGTATGGCAAAATTAATAATAATAATTGTAGGGACAGAATGCTGACATGCATTTTGTAAGCACTCGATCGTGCGGCCCCGCTGCGACGGGCAGTCGTATACGATACGGGCAGTAGGTAGGACACGCACATTGTAGTAGTGAGTTCGAATCAGTAAATACTTTAACCTGTCTCAAGTGTCTCACTGGCTCCGGCCGATCAGCCTCGTCAAACCTTACCATCAGGTGACCGACATACCCAACAGTGGTGACCCCGCTTGCCTACTGCCCACATACGGCTCACCGCGTGCGTTCGCCGAAAACGCGTGCCGCGCATTCGTACACGTACAAACACGTGTCTGTGACAAGGTTAGTGCGTACATAGGTTTAGTGTATATAACAAGATGAACCCAGCACCGCCGCAGCCACAAGCAGCCCCACAGGGTCTAGCTCCGCAGCAGCTGGACAGGAATTTGGCGGCGATCAGCCTCACACACAGGATCCCCACGTTTTGGCGGGACATGCCACGCAGGTGGTTCGCCCAGTTTGAGGCAGTGATGGGACCGCAGCACCAGGGAGAGAGCGTCAAATATGACCTGGTGGTGGCAAAGCTGGGCAAGGAGGAGCTCAGCCAGGTAGCAGACCTCATAGACGAGCCACCGGAACAGCAGCGCTACACAGTGCTAAGGCAAGGCTGCTGAAGGCGTTCCAAGAAAGCGCGGAGGCCCAGTTCAACAGGCTGGTAAAGGAGCTGGACCTAGGACAGCAGCGACCATCCCAGTTGCTCGCAAAGATGCGCGAGCTGGCACGGAACACGGGGACAACAGGTGATACAGTCAAGAACCTGTGGTTAACCAGGCTACCCGAATGGGTACGGGCCGTGTTGGCAGGAGTCAGCCCGGACACAAAGCTGGACGACCTGGCCGGGATGGCGGACAGGATTATGGACAATCTACAGAGCGGAGAAATAGCCGAAGCAAGACTGACGACCCCCAAAGGAAGTTCTGACCCGGAGCTGCTGACGGAGTTGCGGAACCTATCCCTGGAAGTGAAGACGCTTCGCGGGGAAGTGTGCGAGCTCCGCGGTAGGGAGCAGCAGAGGCGCAGTTACAACCCGAGATGGCCAACCAGCAGGAATCCGTCCAGGTCGAGGTCCCGAGGTCCAAGGCGGACGCCGCAGAGCAGCGACTGGATATGCAGGTACCATTTCCGATTCCGAGAGGCAGCGAGGCAGTGCGAGGAGCCGTGCAACTGGAAGAAACAGGGAAACTAAACCCGGTGCATTCTAGTGCGGTGAGAGAGTGTGCCGAGGTGTGTGACAATCATCGCTTGTGCGTTAGAGACCATAAGAACGGCATGACATTTTTAGTGGACACTGGTGCGAACGTTTCGGTAGTGCCCGCGAAGTTAGGTAATAAGAACAAGAGCGATAAGTACAGGAAGGGCGCATATACATTGTACGCCGCGAACGGCACCGAAATCAAAACATATGGTGTAATGACGCTAGAGTTAAATTTAGGGTTAAGACGTAGTTTTAAATGGCCGTTTGTTATTTGCGACGTCAGTAAACCGATATTAGGTGCTGATTTCCTGAAAACACATAGGTTAGTGGTAGATTTACACAACAAGCGGTTGGTAGACCAAGTGACAACGTTACACGTAATAGGTACCATCAGTAGGCATAATGAACCGTCCATAACAACTATTCAGGCAGATAACCCGTATAGAGAGTTATTGGAGCAGTTTCCGGAGATCACCAAGCCGGTCAACTTCAAGGACTTACCGGAGAGCGACGTCTACCATCACATCGAGACAACAGGACCGCCGGTCTATGCCAGGGCGAGGCCACTCCCGCCAGACAAATATAAACAGGTAAGAGACGAATTCCGTATAATGCAAGATTTGGGAATATGTGAGCCGTCTAGTAGTCAGTGGGCCAGCCCGTTACACGTCGTCCCGAAAAAGGACGGCAAGATACGGCCGTGTGGCGACTATAGACGGCTAAACGCGATCACGAAACCGGACAGATACCCGGTACCCAGGTTACATGACTTCACATACGGTTTAGCTGGTAAGAGGGTGTTCACGACCCTAGATATCAACAGGGCCTATCATTTCATCAGGATAGCCCCCGAGGACGTCGAGAAGACCGCCATTATCACCCAATTCGGTCTGTTCCACTTCCCCCGCATGACCTTCGGACTCCGCTCAGCATCACAGACGTTCCAGAGGTTCATGGACAATAAGGTACTAAAAGGGCTAGAACACATCTCCATTTTACAGGGCAATCGACATGTGCACAGCTCGTTATTCTGTTACATAGATGACATCATTATTGCGTCAGAAAACGACGCAGTGAACAAAGAGCACGTACGTCAGGTATTTCAACGATTCAGCGAAATAGGTATAACAATAAACGTGGCCAAGTGTCGATTCGGTCAAAGTACAGTTGAGTTTCTAGGTCACACAGTAACAAAAGAAGGTATAAGTCCGTTGCCCGACAAAGTAAAAGCGATTGCAGAATACAAGAAACCGGAAACGGTAGAAGGTCTCCGGCGTTTCTTAGGTATGGTAAACTTTTATAGGGCGCATTTACCAAAGGCTGCCAGTCACCACGCGCATCTAAACAAATTCCTACACAACTCCAAGAAAGGGGACAAAACGGTGATTACATGGGACAAGGAATCAGAGGCCGCTTTCGAGCAGTGTAAGGTCAGCTTACAAAGCGCTGCAACACTCGCTCACCCAGCTCCAGAGGTACCAGTGACTCTGATGACGGACGCGTCCAACACGTGTGTAGGCGCCGTTTTGCAACAAAAGATTAAGGGAAAATGGCAACCGTTAGGGTACTTTTCCAAGAAGTTGTCAGATACACAACAGAAATATAGCACGTACGACAGAGAATTGCTTACCATATACATGTCCATAATGCATTTCAGGGGCATGATTGAGGGCAGGCAATTGACAGTGTATACGGACCACAAGCCCCTCATTCATGCGTTCATCATCATCATTTCAGCCGAAAGACGTCCACTGCTGGACAAAGGCCTCCCCCAAGGATTTCCACAGTGACCGGTCCTGCGCCTTCCGCATCCATGCCCTTCCCGCGACCTTCACCAGGTCGTCGGTCCACCGTGTGGGAGGCCTGCCTACACTGCGTCTTCCGGCGCGTGGTCGCCACTCGAGAACTCTCTTGCCCCAACGGCCATCTGTTCTACGAGCTATGTGCCCCGCCCACTGCCACTTAAGTTTGGCGATTCTGTGTGCTATGTCGGTTACTTTAGTTCTCCTGCGGATCTCCTCATTTCTGATTCGATCACGCAGGGAAACTCCGAGCATTGCACGCTCCATCGCCCTTTGGGTGACCTTGAGCCTTCTTATGAGGCCCATAGTAAGGGACCAAGTCTCAGTTCCGTAGGTCATCGCTGGCAACACACACTGATCGTAGACTTTAGTCTTGAGACACTGCGGTATTTTGGACGAGAAGATATTACGAAGCTTCCCGAACGCTGCCCAGCCGAGTTGGATTCGACGATTGACCTCTTTCTCAAAGTTGGACCTGCCTAACTGGACTGTCTGTCCCAGGTAAACATATTCGTCGACAACTTCGAGTGTAGAGTATCCAACCTTTAAAGAAGAAGTGGGTGCGACATGGACATTTGACATAATTTTCGTCTTGTCCATGTTCATTTTGAGGCCCACTTGTTGGGAGGCTCTACTGAGGTCTTCGAGCATTGTGCCTAGGTCTTCCAAGGTCTCAGCCATGACTACGATATCGTCAGCGAATCGAAGGTGAGTGATGTACTCGCCGTTGATATTGATGCCGAGTCTTCTCCAGTCCAGGAGCTTGAAAACATCTTCCAGGCCGGCAGTGAACAGTTTCGGAGATATAACGTCTCCCTGTCTCACCCCTCGCTGCAACTGGATAGGTTTTGAGCTTTGATCCTGGAGGCGGACTGACATGGTGGCGTTTTCGTACAAACACTTCAGCGCTTCGATATATCGATAGTCAATTTGGCACCGTTGGAGAGACTGTAGCACAGCCCAGGTCTCGATCGAATCGAAGGCTTTCTCATAGTCCACAAACGCCAAGCAGAGTGGCTGATT
This sequence comes from Eilema caniola, assembly GCA_949126895.1. NCBI lineage: Eukaryota > Metazoa > Arthropoda > Insecta > Lepidoptera > Erebidae > Eilema > Eilema caniola. Next base: position 1,618,127 of record OX421461.1, on the reverse strand, counting down.
ATACTCCTCAGTCTTCTGTATAATCTGTCGCAGCGTATGTATGTGGTCTATGGTGCTAAAGCCTTTTCGGAAACCGGCTTATTCGGGAGGCTGGAAGTCGTCGAACCTGCGAGCGAGACGATTCGTAATGACTCTCGAAAACAACTTGTAGACATGGCTCAGAAGCGAGATGGGTCTATAATTCTTCAACAAGGTTTTATCACCTTTTTTGAAGAAGAGTACCACCACACTTCTGTGCCATGCCTTAGGCGTTCGTCCCTCGAGTATGACGGAATCAAATAGCTTCTGAAGAGCTTTAAGTATCGGTGTTCCACCAGCTTTTAGAAGCTCAGCCGTGATCCCATCATCACCCGGTGCCTTATTGTTCTTTAGCTGTTTGAGAGCCATTCTAATCTCGTACAGGCTGACGTCCGGGATATCCTCGGTATAGTGTCGGGTCAATCTGGCTCTTGGGTCTTTGGCCAGATTATTAACAGATTGCCGTACACTCGTGTATAATTGTCCGTAGAACTTCTCGACCTCTTCCAACAGCTCCGGCTTCGACGAAATAATTCTGCCATCCTCCGCCTTCAGCTTATTCAGTTGGCTTTGACCAACAGACAGATCCCTTGCGAAAACCTTTGAGCCTTTGTTGCTCTCAATCGCCTCCTTAATACGAGTCGTATTAAATTGGCGTAGGTCGCGAGTCAAGGACTTGGAGATCTGTCTGTTTAAACGCCGATACTGAGTAGCATCTTCAGAGGACTGCAGAACCAAATTTCGTCTTTGTTCCATGAGTTTGTTGGTGAGGTCCGAAATCTTTTTGGTTCCTTTTGAACGGCGGGCTTTGAAGATCTTAGACCCAGTCGTTTGGACAATTTCCACAAATCTGTCATTGTAATTATCCACATTTTCGCAATCTCCCAGGCATTCGAAGCGATTCTGCAACTCGAGCTGAAAGTGCTCAGGGTTCTGGAACTGGATAGGTGCTGGTCGGAGCGTAGACTTCATCAGTCGACATCTTTCGAGCTTTGTTCTAAGATTCAATGTGCCTCTTACCATCCGGTGATCGCTTCCTGTTTTTTACTGAATTGATCACGGAGACATCATTGAATATGTGCCTCTTCGTCGACAAGATGAAATCAATCTCATTTTTTGTGACACCGTTAGGGTGTAGCCATGTCCACTTACGCTGTTCCGGCTTTCTGAAGAAGGAGTTCATCATAAAAAGGCCCTCCTTCTCCATGAAGCCGGCCAGCAGATGGCCACGTGCATTCCTCTTTCCATATCCAAATTGCCCCACTCTCAGCTCGTTGTCGCTTCGTTTGCCCAGTTTCGCGTTAAAGTCCCCCATCACAACGGTATAGTGTGTTCGGGAGCTATGCATGGCTTTAGAGATATCCTCATACATAGTCTCCACCTCGTCGTCGGGGTGTTTCGAGGTCGGTGCGTGTACCTGTATGACCTTCAGCGAATACCGTTTGGTGATTCTGAGTATAAGGTACGCTACCCTCGTCGAAACACTCTCGATCTGGACCACGTTGTTGACAAGGGACCTGTGGACGATAAACCCGACACCACCCTGGGACAGTATGTCGCCCTCCCGGAAATAGAGCAGGTTACCGGATTTGAGGATCATGGTGTCCTGCCCCTCTCTCCGGACTTCACACAATCCTACGATATCCCACCGTAACCTGCTCAATTCTTCCTCGAGTTCAGCGAGCTTCTCGTCGGTTATGTCATGCGTTAACAAAGGTTAATTCCGACAAAGAAACACCTAGACGTATCCGTCAGTTAATGTACATAAGTGAGTATACCAACGACATACAACACGTCAGCGGTAACGACAACGCGGTATCAGATGCCTTATCGCGCATCGAGGCAATAGTTTGCCCGACGGTGGTCGATTACCAAGAATTGGCCACTCAACAGGAAAGGGATACTCAGATTACAAGCTTGCTAAAGAATAACAATAAGTCCCACATACAACTTAGTAAGAGGAAATTGCCTAACAGTAACTCAATTGTATATTGTGAGGTATCAACAGGAAAGATCAGACCCTACATACCTACCAGTTTCAGGAGAACGGTTTTTGACGCGGTACATAGCTTAAGCCACCCTGGCATTAGAACTACATTAAAGATGGTAGCCTCTAGGTATTTCTGGCCGGAAATGAACGGAGACGTAAGAGAGTGGGCTAAAAGCTGCATTCAATGTCAAAAAAGTAAAGTGAATCGTCATGTAATTTCAGGTGCAGGAGAGTTCGGGCCAAGCGAGCGATTCGAGCACATTCACGTCCGAAACAGTAGCGAAAGCGATTTACCTGACATGGATCTGCCGATTTGGCAGTCCTACGCGTCTCACCAGCGATCAGGGTAGACAGTTTGAGAGTGAATTATTCAATAGCTTGCTCAAACTACTGGGGGTACAGAGGGTGAGAACCACGCCCTATCACCCGTGCAGCAACGGGAAAATAGAAAGGCACCACAGGCAGCTGAAGGCAGCACTGACATGCAGGCTGTCAGGTAAAGCATCTTGGGACGATGACTTACCAACGGTTCTCTTCAGAATTCGCGCAGCAATGCGAGTCGAAACAGGGGTTAGCGCAGCAGAAATGGTGCTAGGCCAGGCATTACGTTTGCCTGGCGATTTTTACAGTGACACGAGCAAACCCGCGAATATAGATCACTGATATATATGCTGATAAAATTAGGGAAACCATTCGTAGCATGCAACCACAAACGCGTTCACACACCAACGACAGAAAACTATTCATTTACAAAGATTTAGATACATGTTCACACGTTTTCATTAGGGATGACACCGTAAGGAAGCCACTGACTCCTACTTATGATGGCCCCTACCGCGTCATAAGCAGGCGTGACAAAGTTTTCAGAATACAACTTAGCAATCGGCAAAGCAACATCTCAATTGACAGACTAAAGTCAGCATACATTTTAGAGGAACCACAGGCCACGAACAACAGTGAGGTACCCAGCAGTAACACGAAAAAGGGGGATGAGCTTAGCAATGACATTCCACAGACTGACACAGACACAGATAATGGCGAGCCCGCATTAAAATCCGCATTAAAAACCACGCGCAGTGGGAGAACCGTTCGGCCAACGGTTAGGTTTAACTTGTAGAGTCACGTTTTAGAGTATAAAATAGGTTACGAGGTCGCACACAACAATAGCTTGTACGTGAGCAGATGAGTAAAAGACAGAGTAAGCACTAATATAGTATAAGTATAAAAATATGAAATCAGAAACGCACTAGTTAACACACAGTAGCATTTTTATGGCCATTTTTATAAACATGGGCAATCAGCAGGCCAAGAACGATCAAGTGGTAATTGCATAGACAGGCTCCGACATCTCCGCTCGAGCCGAATTGGAAAGGAAAATCGAAGTAGGCACCCTCATATTCGTAGTTGTGCCATTAATATCAGGCATATGTGTATACATGTGCAGCAAGAAGTGCGGTAAACACATTAAGCGTAAGTTAAGGAGCGATATGTTAGAAGTTGTCAAACAACATAGTGTAAAAGAACCCAGTGTACCAGTGCAAGCACCAATGTCAACCAGTGTCTATTAAAATAGTGTCAAAAAGTTCAGTAGGGCAAACCACGTATGCTATATAAATTTTTATTAATGTGAACATAGCCTTATTATTATGATAAATGTAAACAGAGAGTCCGCGGCCCGTCGCACAGTAACAAGAATGCAAGTAGGAGGCATGATTTGCAGTGATGGATGGAAGGAGTTGCAGGCGCTGTCGTGATGGACGCTGTGGATCCCCCAGGGATGTAATTGATTATAGCAGAGCGGGTCATCACGGCAGCTACCACTAAATCAGGCATGAAAGAGAAATAGGTTTAGATTATATTTAAGTAGTATAAGTACTGCCTACACAAGTAAGTGAAGCGAGCGTGATGTTACCAACAGAGAAACATTGTAACCATAAGCCCCACACCGGACGCGCCTGTGTAAACACGGCGTGGCGCCCGGTGCGCTCGAGTCAGCAGTTTAACCGTAGCAATGTATGTACCACCTATTGTCACTTGCGAAAACAATGTCATGAATGTAATGAAAGGCCGATTTTGATGTAACATGTATAAACGTTTTTCTTTTTTTCTTTATGGAATGTTTTCCATGTTTTTTTTTTAAAGGGGGGAGTACTGTGGGGACAGAATGCTGACATGCATTTTGTAAGCACTCGATCGTGCGGCCCCGCTGCGACGGGCAGTCGTATACGATACGGGCAGTAGGTAGGATACGCGCATTGTAGTAGTGAGTTCGAATCAGTAAATACTTTAACCTGTCTCAAGTGTCTCACTGGCTCCGGCCGATCAGCCCCGTCAAACCTTACCATCAGGTGACCGACATACCCAACACTGTTAACAGCGATTTCGCTGGTCCTATATTTACTGATTTTTATTTACATAGTGACACAAAATATTTCTTAACATTATCCCTGGGCTGCCTAGCTATAGTACACTCACATCCTATTAGCTACCTACCAATTTCTAAGTCTCGTTTAACAGTTAAGTTAGTGTAATATGTCAGTATAATCAGTTTAAGGGATAATCATGTACACCTATCAAATTGATTATTTCTTTTTAAGATTAGGATAGATGTAACTGGATGTAACAAACTGTGTAAGGCGGATTATTATATACCTAGATTATTTAGATATTTAATTATTCTTTGATTACTTTGATTAGTAAAAGGAATCAGAATATGACAATGTTTACTTTTCCTTTTTTTTTGTCATGACATGATATTTACTCTAAACATCTGCAAGTAAATTTGTAATCGTCTTCGGTTGAGACCCGAAGTATAATTAAGAATCAAACAAACTTACCTAGTGAAGTTTGATTCCAATTATGCGAGGGTCTCAACCGAAGACGATTACAATCCCACCCATCCCCATGAGAGCCCCTAGAGACAAAAAAAAGTCAATACTATATATGTATATGCAGCTAGAAGCCATAACTCTAAAATTAATGAATAAAGAGCGAGAACGATAGCGCCTCGTGCTAGTGGTGGGAGCGAGATAGGATATTACGTCATGGTTTTGTTTCTTTATTTTTTTTTAAGCTATGAGTATCTAAAAGTGTGGCAAAGACAGCACATTCTCATGTACTGCTGCAAGTAAATTTGTAATCGTCTTCGGTTGAGACCCTCGCATAATTGGAATCAAACTTCACTGGGGAAGTTAACGAACAGTGACACTTGTCATTATTATAAATGTCAATTTGTTGCAACTAAATTAAATATTAATATTTCAATGTTTATGTGTATAGTTAAGAAAACAATTGATAATAATGTGTTATTAGTTATGTTAATGTGGATTTTTATGTAAATAAAACTGCTCTAAGTACATACCAAGTCGTTTATTGTTTTTTTTTAATACGCATAGTGTCAGAGTGTCGATGCCTTTGCCAAAAATTTATGTGGAATCGAAATTAAAAAAGAGGACTTTGCCGGCCTTAGGCTAGGTTTGGTTTGTATGAAAAGGTTTGTATGAAATTCCATTACCGGCCTCTGGTCCTAGCCACGCCTGAAACGTCATACTTCGCAGCCTATTAAGAGGAACGTAATGTCAATATTTCATTGCATGTTTGAGAAAATGATATTATTTTCAAAAATAGTTCAGTTATTATTCCACAGTTTATGAGATCAGAAATTCTGAATATACTACATGAAGGTCATCAAGGTATTGAAAAGACAAAAAACTTGGCAAGAGGAGTAGTTTATTGGCCTAATATTAACTAGGATATAGAAAATAAAGTTAGACAGTGTGAGTCATGTGCTATTTATTCTGCAAATAAAATAAAACAACCTATGTTATCCCATGCAATACCATTGTTTCCCTGGCAAAAATTGGCTACCGACTTATTTTAATATAAAGGTAAAAAATATTTACTTGTAGTAGATTACTATTCTAATTACCTCGAAATTGCCAATTTAAATAAAGATAGGCGATCATTTAATGTCATAACACATTTAAAGTCTATCTTCGCACGTCACGGCATTCCCATGCAATTAGTTTCAGATGGAGGTCCACCATACAACACAATTGATTTTCAAACATTTTTGTATGAATGGGACATTGAACAAATTGTCTCTAGTCCGCATTTTCCAAAGTCAAACGGCTTAGCTGAGGTCTCCGTAAAAATAGCAAAAAATATTTTAAGAAAAAGTGATGATTCTGGTACTGATCCATACACAGGATTATTACACTATAGGAATACACCTAGGAATAATTTAAGTTCGTCTGCACAGCTTTTAATGTCTAGAACTTTAAGATCCAAAATGCCTAGTCAAATTAAAAACTTGCGACCTAAGATTGTTAAGCATTCTGAACATTATCAAAAGAAACAAACTAGTTTACAAAAATCAAAATTTTATTATGATAAAAATTGTAAAAATTACACTGAATTTCACATAAATGACAAAATTTATTTTAAGAAAAATCCTAGAGATATAATTTGGACTGAAGGAATTATTGTATCAAAACAAAATATTCTAGATCATTTATTGTCAAGGATTGTAATAATACTACTTACCGTAGGAATAGCCAACATATTCGATTGAAATATAAGTCAAATAGTCAAAATTCAAGTCAAAAAAATTTCTCACAAGAGAGTGATAAAAAAGTTCACTTTAAGGAAGCTTTTCCTAGTCAGTAGATAAGTCCAAGTCAGTCATTAAGTTCAAGTCAATCTAATCAAAAACATAATAAGTCAAATAAAACGTCTTATTTTGTAGAAGAGGAGGATGATAGTTGGACATTCTTCTTTACTCAAATATGTGAGTCAAGTCCTGATACAAAGTCAAAGTATCAAAGGCAAAGTCAAGAGTCTAGCAATGACTCAGATTCATTTATGTCGCTTGAATGAAACTATTCTTGTCACACAGAAAAACAAAAGAGTCCTAAGTCAAGTCAGTCTCAAAATGTATGTAAGTCACCCGAATTTGTAAACATGGATGATACCATTGTTTCACCTGAAAGTTTACATGACTACAGTGAATATGAAAATGAGAATCCAATTCCTATATCATTGTCGTCCTCTGATAATTTAGATTATATTTCGTCGCTTCATTCTCGAAATAAAGATCATTTACAAGGTAGTCACTTTAACCTACAAGGTAGCATCGCACGTTATTTTAAAGTTAACTCGATTTCATATAAGTCTTCAGGCTTTCACGGCCGGCGTTGCATGTAGAATATACTGCTTCCGGGCTGATTGGCCGTGGTCTATGTGAAACTTGCGTTCCAGACGTTTCGTCGATCACTGCGGTCGACATCTTCAGTGGCGCAGGGCCGGGCGACGACAACTTCGGAGACCTTGCCTCGCCGGCGGCTGACGTGCGACTGGCGCGATGGCACTTCTTCCTCACTACGCCCCTCGCGGGACGTGGGAATCCTGTTCAGGGCAGAGCCCTCTGAGGAGGATGCTGGCTCAGTGCCTAGACAGGCACCGGTCTTGGGTATCGGGCGAGGCCCTGTGGTTTCTTGAGACGCCGCAAGGGCCGCGGTCTTCGCGCCGCCCGGCGGTCTGCCTGAGCCGGGTGAGATCACTGGTTGCCCAGTGAAGGCCCAGCTCCGGGCGACCAGCGGCGGGCGGCGGCTTACACGCGGTTTTGCGGCGTCTGGGCTGTTTCTCCGGGCGTCAGGTGTTCCAAAATAGTCCGCCTGACGTTCCACAAATCGAGTCTGATGTCCTTCAGGTCATCGAGGGCTCTCCTGTTGATAACTTCGGTTTTCATCAGCTTGTCCTGGAACCAGACAGCCGACGTGAGGTGCTGCTCCCATGAGTAGTGACCGACCAAGTCGTCGAGCCTCATGGTCTCCGTCTGGCACGCCCCGTCTGTGCTCGACACTGATGTATTTACCAGTGGAGCTGTGGGCGGGGCCTGCGTCGAGGGGGCGGGGCTTGGCTCCTCCTCCTCGTTTGGCGGGGCTATCGTCTGGACCCGGGATTGACGTTTCCGCCTTCTCCGGGCTCTTCTGGGCTTCTTCTTCGCCCCTCGGGAGGTAGGCGGGTTCGCTTCCGCCATGAGCGAAGCGTCCGCGGTCCTCTCACCGAGGGGGTTGGCGATCACGGGGACGGGCGCATCATGCGCGACCGTCCTACGGGTGATGGCGGCTGTGCTCGCCTTCTTGTTCCAGGCCTCCCGTTGGAAAACGGGGCACCGGAAGAAGTTGGCGGGGTGAGCGCCCCTGCAGTTGACGCAGGTGGCGGGCTGGTCACGAGGGCGAGGGCAGTCGCCCGCGCGGTGCTCGCCGCCCCACCGCACGCAGGCTTGCGGGCGGTGACAGTTATGGCTTGAATGCCGGAACTATTGGCAGCGATGGCACTGCGCGGGCTTCCTCTTCCCCCTCCAGGCCTCACAGATGATCCCGGGCATGCCGAGGATCTCCTGCACCTGGAAGACGTCTTCATATTGAGGTGTTCTTCGGAGCACCACGAGGTAGATGCAGCCGGGGCGTCCGCTGCGGCCCCGAATAGCGCGAACGTATTCGGGGTCGAATCCCAGCTCACGTAGCTCCGACGCAATCTCCTCGGGGTCGGCGTTCACCGGCAGACCTCTGATCGCCAGCTTGACGCCCAGCTCAGAGAGGCGTGCGTAGGAAAACCAGGAGATGCCCTCCTGGTGCTCGAGCCTGGCGAAGTAATTCTGTAACAGGCGGTACTCCTGGTCGTCGGCTGGGAAGAACCGCAACCCTTTCCCGTACGGGCGGGCGTTTGCGGCGCTCCCCAACCTGGACTTCAACTCCTTGAGGTGACGGGGGAAGTTGGGAAGCTCCTCCACCGTTATCGGCGGGTACTTCTCCCTCTTCTCCCCGTCAAGGCGCTCTGCAGGGTTTGCAGTGGCGGCGGCGGTCTTGGGGCGCTTGGCGGCGTCCTTATTGTCCGAGTCGGGGCTGCGCGGGCGGCGCGATGGTCCCGGTGTCGGCGATGCTGCTGCGGCCTTGGGCGTGCGCATAACGGGCACGTCAGCCGCGGCTGAGGTGGATGGCGCCGGTGAATCGTCCAGCGACGTCTCCAGCTCCGCGCATGGTATGACAGACCACGCGCGGGGGGCTGGGGACTCGCAGGCGTCTACACGCGGCGAGTCGGTGGCGGCAATCTTCCGGATCGGCGTCCGGATGGCCTTTGGATTCGACGCCGTTCCAGACGGCGGAGTCACAAAGGCCGGGCTGCTAGCTGCAGGGGTCGTCGCCGACGGCGTGGCGCGATAGGCGCTCGACCCACCCGGCGGCGCGCGGGAGGGGAGCGGGTGCTTCGCTGCCGACGCCGACGGCGGCGCACTTGCAAGCGCTTGCGACTTCTCCTTGGGGCTGGTCACAGACCCCTTGGAGGGTTGGCCCTGAGAAGGGCCTTTTGGGCGGACCCGGGGGTCCCTAGGGGGACTCCGGGACCGAGGATGCTGATTCTTCGGTGACTTGGACTTGACGTTCTGCGAGCCGCGACCCGAAATGTTGAGGGAAGCAGGTGCGCGCGCGACACGATCCGGCGACTACGGTGGCGTCCTAACACAGACGCAACCGCATGCGCCGGCAGTCAGCGCGCGAAGGAGGGTCCGTGCGGCGAGCTGAGAACGAGTGGGCTTGAAACAAACGACACGTCGATCTCAGGGCTTCCGTGGCTCTCCTCGCGCGATGGCTTGAGTCACGGCTGTATTTATAGGCACGGTCGGAGCGGGGAATCGACTTACTCGATTCTGATTGGCCAAGCGCTGTGGCGCGGACGTTTTCGATTCTGATTGGTTGTTTGCACTGTGATACCGAGTGGGTCTCAGTGCTGGGTACCAATCTTTTTGGAGCTGAAATCCCTCGTTTTTTCGGTTAAAATTGTTGGGATGCTTGAATATTTCGATGGCTTCTCGAAGTATACGTGGAAAAAAATGTGTTGTGGTAGCTAGAACTTTCGTGTTCTGAAATTCGATGGTATGATTCCCATCCTCTTGGGTGCGTTCTGCAACCGCTGACTTGTCGAAGTGGCAGAGGCGGCAATTACGTTCATGTTCCGACAGGCGGGTCTTGATGATGGCGGATTGACTATGACCCTAACACCTCATTCCTGTGAACCTGCATCGCGCTCAGATTGTCATTGTCCTCATATATATGCAGTTGATACAGTGAGGTATTTGGGTGTGGTTTTGGATCGGAGACTCAATTTCAAACAGCAGATTGAAACCCTGACTTGCCGTGTACGCAAGTTAATATATATATTTAAAACACTCCGCTATGTGGCAAACCAAAACATACGTAGGGTTTATTATGCACTTTGCCTTTCCATCATCACATACTGCATCTCTTGCTGGGGTGGAGCTGACGTAACTTTTCTTAAACCACTAGAGGTTGCTCACAGGGCTGTGTTAAAAGTTGCCACTTTCCGACCAATACTTTACCCCACCAACGAGCTATACAAACACTGCAATGTCCTTAACGTAAGACAGCTTTTTATACTACACACAGTTCTTTTACAACACCGCAACACACCATATGTCCAACTGACCAAACGTAGGACAGATAAAATATGTGCCCCACCAAAACCTAACTACGAATTCACAAAAAGGTTTTTCTACTACTTAGGATCTTTTCTCTACAATCAGGTCAGTAAAAGTATTATTATTTTTGGTTTTACAAATCATGAATGTAAGTGCCTGGTACAGAATTATTTAATGAGTAAAACTTTAGAAGAAACAGAGAATATGTTGAACACACTAACCTAAAAAAAAAAATAAACCCACAGAAACAAACACACGCACGCACACACACACACACACACACACACACACACACACACACCACACACACACACACACACCACACACACACACAAGCGCGCGCGTGTCTTTATACAAATAAGAAACGTATTGAGAAACCGTAATGGGTAATCAAGATTAATGTTACATTTAAATTGATGTTGAATATGTTGTTCATTTCATATTATTTTGATGTTTGTCAACCTATGGGGTGCTAACTGTTCATCCTTAACGCAGGCTATTTCATAGCCTAGCTAGGAGAACAGGATCTCACTCCTTTATAGTCAATTATGTACAATTTTTATGAATTATTTAAATTTATATGTTACGCCAAAGTTCACTCAGATGTACTACATTGTCAATTTTTTTTGTTTTGTCAATAAATAAACTTATTGTTATTATTATGCTTCTTTGGGTGGTGCCCACGTATACCGAACCACATGAGCAGGGGATTCTGTAAACTCCAGCTGACGATAGCGGATCACGTGGGTCCTTGACCGAACGGTGAAAATTCCGTAGCTGCGTCGTGGGCTTGAATATCGGCTTAATGTTACAAGCTTCTAGCAGTCTTCCCATACGATCCGTAATGCCACGAATGTATGGCAAGAAAGCCTTCCCTATCGGAGCTGGTTTTTCCTCATCCTGGTTTGTCTGCGAAGCTTTCTTTGGGTGAAGAGCTCTCCGTACCTCATGTGCAGAGAATCCATTAGCTTGGAAGGCCGAGTCCAAGTGGCGTAACTCGTTTTGTAGGTGTTGAGGTTCACAGATGGTCTTAGCTCGGTGGACCAGTGTCTTGATAACTGACATTTTTTGTCTGGGATGGTGGTTGGAGTCCTTGTGTATGTAACGGTCTGTGTGTGTCGGCTTTCGATAGACTCGGTGACCAAGACTGCCATCTTCTTTCTTGGATACTAGGACATCTAGGAATGGTAGCTCCCCGTTCTTCTCAACTTCCATGGTGAATTGGGTGTTCGGATGGATGCTGTTTAGGTGATCCAGGAACTTAGTCAGCTCCGAGTCCCCATGAGTCCAAACCACGAAGGTGTCGTCCACGTAGCAGAACCAGACCTTAGGCTTCTTGGGAGCTCTATCCAGAGCATCTTCCTCAAATGATTCCATGTAAAAGTTCGCGACTACCGGGCTGATGGAGTTTCCCATGGCTAACCCGTCCACTTGCTCATAGAACGTGCCGTTCCACTGGAAGTAGGAAGTCGTCAACACGAACTCGAACAGATCAGCGATGTCCTTGGAGAAGAGTGGTCGGATATGCGACATTGCCTCCCTGACTGGAACTCTCGTGAACAGAGAGACAACGTCGAAGCTGACTAGACGATCGTCCGGATGTAGTTTTAGGTTCTTGAGTTTCTCCACGAAGTGGCGAGAGTCTTTGATGTATGACGAGGATGATCCGACATGTTGTTAAAGCAGTCCGGTGAGATACTTCGAGACTGGATGAGTGGGTGAGCCGATAGTACTCACGATGGGCCGGAGCGGTACTGAAGGCTTATGGATCTTTGGTAACCCATACAACCTAGGTGGAAGAGCTTCAGACTTCTTGATGAAGCTTTGCGTTTCTTCTGGGATAGATGAATCCTTGATCAGGTTGTTTACCTGTCTCAAGATTCTTGCCGTTGGGTCTTTTGGAATCTCCTTGTAGGTAGCTGGGTCGAGAAGATCCTTGATCTTGGTCTCATAATCCTTGGTGTTAAGAACCGCTGTGGCATTGCCCTTATCAGCTTTCAGGATAACAATATCCTTGTTAGCTCTTAGGTACTTTAAGGCCTTCCGTTCTTTCTCTGTGATATTGCTCCTCGGTGGCTTGGCCCGCTGTAGAACTCTAGAGGACTCTTGGCGGACCCTGTCAGCCAGTTCTTGGGGGAGTTTCCGTAGGCTTGCTTCGACGTTTGCGATAATATCTTCCACCGGAACTGATCTTGGGGCAATGGCAAAGTTCTCACCTTTGCTTAAGACTGACATCTCCTCCTCGGATAGCTGGTGGTCTGACAGGTTCACTACTACAAGTCGTTTATCCAGACTTGGACCAGACTCTTGTGCTCTTGGGAGCCTGTTAAACTTCCTCATCTGACGTGTAAACCAGGATGAGGAAAAACCAGCTCCGATAGGGAAGGCTTTCTTGCCATACATTCGTGGCATTACGGATCGTATCGGAAGACTGCTAGAAGCTTGTAACATCAAGCCGATATTCAAGCCCACGACGCAGCTACGGAATTTTCACCGTTCGGTCAAGGACCCACGTGATCCACTATCGTCAGCTGGAGTTTACAGAATCCCCTGCTCATGTGGCTCGGTATACGTGGGCACCACCCAAAGAAGCATCAAGACCCGCCTGTCGGAACATGAACGTAATTGCCGCCTCTGCCACTTCGACAAGTCAGCGGTTGCAGAACACACCCAAGAGGGTGGGAATCATACCATCGAATTTCAGAACACGAAAGTTCTAGCTACCACAACACATTTTTTCCCACGTATACTTCGAGAAGCCATCGAAATATTCAAGCATCCCAACAACTTTAACCGAAAAAACGAGGGATTTCAGCTCCAAAAAGATTGGTACCCAGCACTGAGAGCCACTCGGTATCACAGTGCAAACAACCAATCAGGATCGAGTACGTCCGCGCCACAGCGCTTGGCCAATCAGAATCGAGTGAGTCGATTCCCCGCTCCGACCGTGCCTATAAATACAGCCGTGACTCAAGCCATCGCGCCAGTCGCACGGACCGCCGAGCTAGCGTTACCACTGAGTTCGCGTTCGCCTTGCTTTCGTAACAAGTGTGTGTATAGCGTTAGTTTACTCGAGTCGCACGAACCGCTTACTGCTGCTTGCCAAGTGTCGTTGTCGCCTCGGTGCACGCGGAGACGTCGCTTTTGACGTACCCGTGCGCACCGGGAGCGGGTGGGGCTTGGCTAGTAGCCACCCAGACACCCAGCTCCCGAAGGAACTGAGCGGTTGCGGCTGGCCCGTCCCCCGACGAAGCCAAGCCATGCCGAAAGGCAGTAAAAAACGAAACAGCCCTTCTAAGGGCTCCCCAACGCCATCGACGTCTACTACGCCTTCGACGTCTACCGTACCGGCGGAATATCCCCCGAGCCTCCCATCATACAGGACTCCTAGCCCTCCTTATGTGGGAACTCGGGGAGTTCCAATTCAGCCGCTACACCCCAAAACGCCTGCCCCTACAGGGGACGAGCAGACGTTTGCATATAGTGCCACCGTGCCCGCGCCCGCGCCCCGCGACCTTTCCGCGCATTCCCGCGCGCCGCCCGGGACCCAACGCGACCCTCGCGCCACGTCGGCCCAAGCGTCGGCGCACGCGTCCGCGCACCTCTCCCGCCTCCAAGCGGCCGCCGCGACGAACCCGGCACCCCGCGCGGTGTCTCGCGCGTCGTCAAGTGCCACGTCGAGATCGCCGTCAAACCCAGCCATCCAGAAGCACCAGAAGGGGTCAAAGGAGATGCTGTTCTCGCCAACTCCGTCCCTTCACTCCTTCACGGTCACAGACACTGACTCTATGGCCTCAGCGGAATCCGGCACACCAAAAGGCTCAGGTAGGTCTGGGGTTCACAGGGAGAAGAAGAAGCCCGCGGTGACCCCCATGCCAAGAACCCGGACGCAGGACGCTGTTCACCTTTTTGCCAAGGGCAAGAAACTTTTACAAAAGTCTGCGTCCATGGAAAAACTCTCCACAGAGAAGCCAAAACCTCAGAGGAGACAGAGAAGCCCTGATGAGGTTACCTCGGACTCGGGCACCAAAAGGCTATGTGCGCCTATAGCGCGGCCCACAAGACAACCATCAACCTCAGCAGCAGCAGCCCCTGCGGGCATGGTCACACAGGCAACCGTCGCGCCTGGAGGGACTACGTTCGCACAAGCGGCTGCCCCCAAGCCAGCGGCAGCAAGAGCCGAAACACACCCAGCACCCAAAACGGCATCAATAGACCCAGCACCCCAGAACAGGGAAAAGAAACCCAGGTACCCCCCGCTGATTGTGGAGTACCTACCAAATTGGGCGTTCCACATGCGGGCGCTCAAAGAAAAACTGGGAAGAGCCGCGAATGCCCGCCCCTTTGGCAAGGGAATACGATTTACTCCCAAGGAGGAGGGGGAATATCGTACCGTACAGGCCTACCTCACAGAAATTGAGAAGTCCGAAACCATATCTTGGTTCTCGTACTCGCTCCCTGCGGAACGGAGTCTGAAGGTGGCCATCCGAGGACTTCCGAGTAATGCCACCCCAGAAGAGGTTTCGGAAGAGCTCCTCGCGCTCGGTCATGAGGCCGAATACGTGAGGAACATACAGGCCCGAGCAGAAAGGCCTGGATGTATATTGATGGCCATCATCAAAAGGGGAAAAGACACGACGCCGGGCATATACGAGATTACTGAGATGCTCGGGATACCCGGTGTTCGTGTCGAGGCTTGGCGAGGCAAACGCCGTCCGGCGCAATGCCACAGATGCCAGCTTTTCCGCCACTCTAGCCACCAGTGCCACAGGCCCCAGGCCTGTGTACGTTGCGGGGGTGGGCATGCGGCGAAGGCATGTCCGCGGCCCAGGGAAGAACCTGCCACATGCGCAAACTGCGGGGGAGCACACCCCGCTAATCACATCAACTGCCCGATTTTTAAAAGGGAACTAAGAAATAGGAGGGCCGGCACTGTGGCCAGGACGGGCGACCCACGCCCGGGACCGGCTCCAGTAAATCCACAGCCTCAAGGTGAGAAGAGCCAACCAGCCTCCCTGATGGCTGAAGCGAATGACCCCCTCGTGAGAGGTGGAACAGGGCTGAAAGCCAGAAGAAAGAAGAGAGGAGGTAGGAGGAAGGCTGCAGCGGAGACGGAGAAGCGGGAAGCGACGGTCCCAGCGCTCTCTGCCGCTCAAGCAATAAGTGCCCCCACCAAGGAACCGACAACAGCAACCAGACAGGCAAGGCGGACTCCGGCCGCAACGCCCAGCCCCTCCACGGTCGTGGCAGGGGAAACAATAGTCCAAACCGCCATCAAGATCATCCAAAGCATACTGGATGCTCAAACGGCAGGAAAATCCCCCCAGGAGGTGCAAGCAATTGCCATACGGGGGGTCTTAGAGATTCTGGCACGCCTCAATGGCTAACATGCTAAAAGTCATCCACTGGAATGCCCGCGGCCTCCAAGACAAGGCGGTCAGATTTCGCCAGCTGCTCAACGACTATGGGGTGGACGTGGCGCTAATCAGCGAAACGCACTTGGGACCCGGGTCTCGGATCAACTTCCCTGGTTATATCACCTACAGGAGAGACGAGAGGACGGACCGCTCCTCCTACCGTGGCCTGGCAGTGCTGGTCAAGCGTAGAGTGGTGCATCAACAGCTGCCAATCTTGGAGACAGACTCCATATACACGCTGGGTGTCGAAATGCACATGGGAGGTGCACCAATCCAGCTGTATGCAGTATACAAAGCACCGACAGACAGACTGGAGTTAACCGACGTGCACAAAGTACTGGACTCCCGTTACCCAGTCATACTGGCAGGTGACCTAAACTGCAAACACCCAGCGTGGAACTCCAGCGTGTCGAACACCAACGGGAGGCGACTGCTGGATGACATGGAAGCCCGGGGATATGTCGTACTCGGCCCGGAGGTCCCAACACGCTACCCGGACGTGCGCGACCATATCCCCGACGTGCTGGACATCATAGTCCACAGCGCGAGTCTAAACTGCCAGGTCACGCAACAAGTGCTAGATGAGCACCTGGGGTCTGACCATCAACCCGTGTTGGTCGTAATTTCCGGCCAGCCCACCCGGACAGGCCTACCGGCGCCACGTCCCGCCCCAAACTGGCCCAAGTTTACCGGAGAACTTGAGACCGGTACACCAACCAGGCCCGTAATCACAGCCGCGGATGTAAATACGCTCGCCGCGGAGCTTACGGACAGCATCAGGGACGCCCTGACGGCAGCAAGGAGGACAACTTCCCAACCACCAGCCCGTGCCCAACAGCTGCCAACGCACATCTCCCAATTGATAGCCGACAAGCGGAGACTCAGGAGGGAGTTTCAAAGGACGCGCTGTCCGTCAATTAAGACAGAGCTGAACCGCCTCGCCGCGAAAGTTAAGGCGGAGCTGAGCAACCACAGCTCAGAAAAGTGGGAGGCTTTCGTCGGATCTACAGAGGGCGACTGGCCGGCTGTTCACAAGCTGTGTCGCCGCCTTAAAAACGTGCCTCCACCGGTACGCCCCCTCATGCACGCAGACGGGACACTCAGATACCGCGCCGAGGATCGTGCTGATATACTCGCGTGCCACTTAGAAGGCCAATTCTCGCCGAACCCGACCAACAACGGAGAACATGCCGCATCAGTCGAGAGTCACGTCAGGGACTACCTCGCAGCGCCGATAGCCGCCGAGGACTCCCCCATCTATTTCTCCCCCGGTTTGGTACAACGAGCCATACGCCAGACCAAGGTGAGGAAGGCTCCGGGAGCAGACGGCATTACAAACGCCGCCCTTCGCCACTTGCCTTACCGCACAATAGCAGCCCTAGCAAGACTATTCACAGGGATAATTCGTACGGGAGCCTTCCCGGATATTTGGAAGGAAGGCCGCGTCATGGTCTTGCCCAAGCCGGGGAAGAACATACTTCTACCGGCGAGCTATCGGCCCATCACGCTTCTCTCGACGATGTCGAAGCTCTTCGAGCGTCTCCTGCTGCGGCACATCACGCCGCATATAACACCCAGGCCTGAGCAGTTCGGGTTCCGAGACCAGCACAGCACGAGTCTCCAACTGTCGAGGGTGCTGCACCGGATCACCGCAGCGCGCAACAAGCGCGAACACGCTGTAGCAGCATTCCTCGACATGGAAAAGGCCTTCGACCGCGTGTGGCACGCGGGTCTAATTTATAAACTCTCGACGTCGCCGATGCCCCGAAGAGTAGTGAGAGTGGTTGCCTCATTTCTCCAAGACCGAACGTTCCGAGTGGCGGTGGAGGACGCGACTTCCGCCCCCCACCCCATCACCGCCGGCGTCCCGCAGGGAAGCTGCCTGTCGCCTGTGTTGTACTCACGTTACACGGACGACATCCCCGTCACAGAGGGAGTGATGCTAGCCCTCTACGCCGACGACGCGGCGTATGTCACCGAGAGCATGAACGCGAGACACGCCGCGTCCAAAATCCAGCGGACCCTCGACGCGATTCCCGAGTGGCTAGCCCAATGGCGGCTCTCGGTGAACGTGAGTAAGACACAGGCGATACTAATCTCGCCTGTAATCAACATGCCGCCGCTGCTCAAGCTCCATGGAGAGCCCATAGCCTGGATTCCACAGGCCAAATACCTCGGCGTCACCCTTGATCGGCAGCTCAGTATGAAGCACCACGTCAGGGAGGTGGTGGCGCGCGCGCGGGCGACGCGCCAGTTGCTGCGGCCGGCGCTGTCGTCCCCGATGCTGCAGACGCGTACCAAACTTAACATCTATAAGACTTACATCCGCCCCGTGCTCACGTACGCCGCACCGGCCTGGTACGCGCTGCTGAGCGCGACCCATAAGAAGCTCCTGGAGTCGCAGCAATCGCAGACCCTCAGAACCATAGTCAGCGCCCCGCGCTTCGTTAGGAACGCGACCATCAGCCGGGACCTGCAAATGCAGAGCCTGACTGAATTTATTACCCGCCTCAGCACCAACCTCTATGAGCGTGCCGACGCCTCGGCGTGGGGCCACCTACGTGACCTGGCGCCGTGGCACGCTCGCCCTCCGGACCGTTACCGGCTGCCGCGAGACTCCATGGGCGGCGGCTAAGTACTGCCCGTATCATCACGCTCTCTGTTACAGATTACAGCAACCACCGCCCACCCGGAACGGACCAATGGCGGCGAAGCGGTCGTAGGCGCGCCCGTAGGCGAGCTACACACCGTACGCCCTCCGCTACGCTCACAGCCGCAGGCCACGCCCCCCACCTGTGCGCGTGCGCGCGCTGTGCGGGTGCGAGCGAGACAGCGCGCGCCGTCCTGCTCGCGCGCGCCCGGCGCGGGCGCCGCCCGCGTGTGCGGCCGGCCTGCCGACAACCTCAACGACGCGAGCGCACACTGGCGCTGCGTCAAAAGTCAGCAACTAATCTTGCAACTGTTTTCCATTTGGAAAACAGTCTGTTTACAGATAAGTCCACCGTCTCAGCGTGCCCTCAGCAACCGACAGGTGTCCGTACTCCGTGCGATACGGGCACTCTGAGGAAGCGAGGACAAGCAATCTAGAGAACGGAAACCCACTCAAGATTTGCCAATCATCCCCCCCCCCTCGTCTAGAGGGGGGGGGCGGGGGAGAGTCACCTATCAAGTCGCCGCATCTCGTCGCTGGATGCCCTCAGCTGGGCCTTGGCCGGGTAACCGGTCATCTCACCTGGCTGGGGTAGTCCGCCGGAGCGGCGTGAAGAAGCGTGGCCCTCCCCAACGAAACCGTAGGTTCCAGAAACCGACCCGACGACCCCCTCTTAATTTTAGGAGGGGTGTAGATATTACTGGAAAGGGGCAAGTCGCCCCGGACTAGTTTCCACGTGCCCCTTGGGGGGTGCAGTGAAGATTCGGAACGGCCATCGCGCCAGTCGCACGTCAGCCGCCGGCGAGGGAAGGTCTCCGAAGTTGTCGTCGCTCGGCCCTGCGCCACTGAAGATGTCGACCGCAGTGATCGACGAAACGTCTGGAACGCAAGTTTCACATGGACCACGGCCAATCAGCCCGGAAGCAGTATATTCTACATAACTCGATTTCACTTTTTATTTTCTAATCGATTACCAGTATCGATACCGACACCGCCATCTTAGTTACTCATTACTTTTTCGTGCGAGGTAGCGAGCAGACACTTAAATATTAAATTACCATTAATTTTCAAGTTCGAAACACGCCTAAACGCAATTCAGATGAAAAGTTAGCTTATTATCCTGAAAAAATTAGAAACATTCAAGAAAAAGAAAATAAGAAAACACAGCGTCGGTTACGAGTATTATGGTCGGACTCGTCAGATTCCGAAGAAAATGCAAGTAAGTACTAACTATTGGTATTTGTGGTGATAAAATAAAAGTGTTAATTAGCTTTCAAACACCTTAGAAAATCGATATACAATTTTTACCGGGGGGTTTGCCGCGAGTCAACACGATGGCAATTTTTTTTTTTTCATACCTGCCTACATAATTTTACAATACCTGGGGGTTGGTCGAGAACTAACACAAAGGTACTTGTTTGAGAATAATCACCGGTCGTTGGTCGAGAATCAACACGTACCGGCATTCTATTACTTTCTACACATGCCTGGGGGTTGATCGAGAATCAACACAAAGGCCTAATTCTATAAATAACGCATGCATTATTATAAAAACCTATACTTACCTGTCGATCGAGAATCGACATAAAAGTATTAGTTTCCTATAAACATCCAACCTTAGAACATTCAACGTACGTTTTAAACAATTGCCTATTAAAAACCTACATTGATTAGTCTAAGTACTTCATACAAAGGGGGATTAGGTATGATCGTATGAGTGATATGAATAAATATTTCGATATTTTAAGCAATAAATTTTGCTTGTAGGTATCGGATTTTTACCATGCGACGATGTATCCCCGGCACACATCGAAATGGCAACGAATGACGACCAATCGCAGCATCCGCAGCCAGGTGATGCGGAAATGTCGCCTGAGACTCCAGCTACGGCACCTCCACCCACCGAGGCGCCTGGAGAAGATGACGTGACGACCGCGCCAGACTTAGATCCCGAAATTTTACAAGCTTTAGGAGCTAAAACCGGAGATGATCCTGTATATGGAGGTAAAATTCACGAAAATTTACCTCAGCTGTGGTTGCCATTGCTAAAAAAGGGTATGTCTAAGGAAGATAAAGAAACAATCCTTAAACAGTATTTGATACCCCAAAACTGTACATTGCTACAGGCTCCAAAGCTGAATTTGGAAATTTCGGCGGCACTAACCGACAGCGCCCGTAACAAAGACAAAAAGTTGGTGGTACACCAGCAACAGTTAGGTCAAGGCATTACGGCCATTAATAGAGCAATGGACCTATTGCTAAATAAAGAGTGTGATGGTAAATTAGACGCCATAAAACACCTCAGTAATGCATGCCGTATTTTGTGCGACCTCCATTACGGTAACTCTCAAGTCCGAGTGAAACTAATAACCCCTAGTTTGGACAAATCCTTCATAAATGTGGTCCAAGATTGTCATCGAGATGACACATTATTCGGGGCTAAATTATCAGAAAAAATTAAATCTTCTAAGACGATCGAGAAGCAAGGACTTCAAATAAAAAAGGTGGTAGCTGCCACTCACGCTCACGACAGTACAACGACATCACGTCCAGGCCAGAATCGGGGAAACTGATCGGGACCTCCCCGCTACCCCTCCAACAAGAGCGAGCGGGGAGGGAACAAGAGAGCAGCTTCGGCGCGGAAACCAGCGCTCCAAGCGCACCCACCGCCGCAAACTCGTCAAGCCACCAAGCACCAGCAAGCACGAGCTCAACCGCAGCACTAGCTCAGGTACGGCATGCAGGCCAGGTTCAACTGTATTACAATTGTTGGGAACAAGTTACCGATAACACATTAGTTTTGAAGTGGATCCGTGAAGGTTTAGACATTCCATTTAACGAGAAAGTCGTACAACAGTATGTTCCTCACTCTTCATTTACAATTAATGAGAAGCGTGACATGCATATTGCCATACAAAAACTGATAGACTTAGGCGCTGTATCGACGTGCCTAGATACACCGGAACAATTTGTATCAAAAAATTTCCTAGCTCCTAAGCCCAATGGCGAAAAAAGATTTATATTGAACCTTAAAGGCCTTAACAAGTTCATAAATACTACCCATTTTAAGATGGAAGATCACAGAACTGCTTCAAAACTAATTCCTAAAGACGGAGTTCTAGCCACGATCGATTTAAAAGAATCGTACCTGTCTATACTTATACATCCAGCTCACAGAAAGTACTTGAGGTTCTATTTTGAAGGCAAAACTTATGAATTTACAGCTATGCCCTATGGTTTATCCATAGCACCAAGAGTCTTCAGTAAAATAATGAAAGAAATCATTACATTCTGGCGATCACGTGGCTGGCAGTCCGTCATATATTTAGATGATATATTATGTATAGGCAACGATATTTACGAATGTGAAAGTAATGTACAGGAAACCCTTAATTTACTTGAACGCCTCGGATTTACAATTAATTATAACAAAAGCAACTTGGAACCTCAAAAATTTGCAAGTTTTTGGGTTTTCTGTTCAATACTGAGAACGTTATCATTACCTCTCGAAAAGAAAGACAATATTGCACAATTAGTCGCAAAATTTTCTCATTTGCCTCATTGCACCATAAGAGAATTTTCACAGCTAATTGGTGTTCTTGTAGCGGCCTGCCCAGCAGTGCGATATGGCTGGTTATACACCAAAATCCTGGAATGACAAAAGTATCTTTTCCTGCTGAAGAATGGCGGTTATGAATCCCAAATTCACCTTCCCGAGGTCATATTAGGCGATTTAGTTTGGTGGTCTCAAAATATTTACACAGCTTATTGTCCTCTGAGAACTTTAAGTTATAAAAAAGTCATATACACTGACGCATCTTTAACTGGCTGGGGAGCGTTTTGTGAGGGAAAACGGACTAACGGCAACTGGAAAGCGTATGAGCGTAATCTTTACATTAATTTCTTGGAATTACTAGCTGTTCTTTTTGGATTAAAGAGTTTTGCTCGAGATGACCATGATTGTGCAATATTGTTAAGAGTTGACAATACCACAGCTATCAGTTATGTAAACCGTCAGGGAGGCATACAATATCCACATTTGAATGGGGTAGCAAGAGAAATTTGGCAGTGGTGCGAGGATCGTAAAATTTGGTTATTCGCATCCTACATTAATTCCAGAAACAATAAGGAAGCTGACGAGGAATCGAGGAGAATTAACCCCGATATCGAATGGGAACTCTCACCGTCAGCCTATCAGCAAATTATAGAAAAATTTGACCAGCCGGAAATTGATCTCTTTGCTTCTTGTACCAATGCCAAATCTCAACGCTACATCTCCTGGAAACCGGATCCTGAGGCCATGACAGTGGATGCGTTCACTGTTTATTGGAGTGAATACTACTTCTACACATTCCCTCCTTTTTCTCTCTTATTAAAATGTCCCAGAAAAATAATTGATGATGAGGCAACCGGAATAGTAGTTTTCCCATGCCATCACAGCCGTGGTTCCCTATCATGAAAGAATTAATAAAATCCGAAATTGTGTACTTTTCTCCGAATAAGAGCCTCTTGCGTTCTCTTTTCAGAGAATACCACCCGCTCCACCGACAACTTACCCTGGGTGCCGCGAGGTTCTGCGGACGGCGTTCATAAGGCACGGCTCGCCAGCAGAAGCGTTGGACTTGTTGCTGGCGTCTCTCTCTAATAACACCGTAATGCAGTACGGTACTTCACTTAAGGCATGGTGGTTATTCTGTGCTGACATTTTGATGTTTTTGATAGATCAATTCAATAATAAAAAGGTATCCTATGGAACATTAAATTGTCACCGTTCTGCCCTTTCCTTATTATTAAGTAGTAATAATATTGGGTCAGATGACCTTATTAAAAGGTTATTAAAAGGCGCATTTAAAGTAAAACCAACAATGTCGAGATATAGTTCTACATGGGACCCACAATTAGTTTTGAACCTCGTGTCCACTTGGGTTTCAAATCAAGATATTTCATTATTATTATCTATTATATTATTAAATTTTCTTATTTCTTATTATATTATTAAATTTTCCGAGAAAAGTTGCATCTCAATTTATTAGATTTCGGATTATCGCCGGTAGGGCCTGAAATAAGCCAGAACAAACCAACTCTGCAGGATTCTAGGTTAGGCTGGCTTATTTCAGGCCCTACCGGCGATAATCCGAAATCTAATAAAATGAGATGCAACTTTTCTCGGAAAATTTATGATTCTCTTTCAAGGTTCTGGGAGCTTGAAGAACTCCCAAAGTCCAATAATAATAAATGCTTACTCTCTCCAGAAGAGGAGTTCTGTGAAAGACACTTCATTCAAAATACCACCCGCCTTAAGGATGGTAGGTTTATTGTTAAAATCCCTTTGAGCGAATCGCCGCAGTCCGCGCTGGGCGATTCATACACGATAGCTTTGAGGCGATTTCATAATTTAGAAAGAAAACTCGCTAAAAGTCCTGAAATTAAGGAGGAGTATTCTAATTTCATACGTGAGTATGAGCGACTGGGCCATCTTGCCGAGGTCAGTCGTCTTTCCTTCGGGTAAGTCGTTCGACGACATTCAGCTGGTGGGGCCCGTGGTCCAAGATGACCTGTTTTTCATTCTGCTGCGTTTTAGGCAGAATATGTATGTAGTGACAGGTGACATCGAAAAAATGTACAGGCAAATCAAGGTTGACGAGACACAGCGTAATCTTCAGCTCATACTCTGGAGAGAGAATGAGGATCAGCCACTAAAAGTGTTACAATTAAACACAGTGACTTATGGGTTGGCCTCAGCTGCGTTCTTAAGCACTTAAGCACTAAGATGCTTGTTACAGATTGCGGATGACAGTAAAGACAACCCTACAGTCACCAATGTTATAAAACACGATTTTTATGTCGACGACTTGAACACTGGCTGTAACTCCAAGTGTGAGCTACAAAGCATCATTCAGGGCGTCATTTCCAAGCTCTCAGAAGCATGCTTCCCTTTACGTAAATTTCGTACAAACGTGCCTGAAATTTTCGATCACATTCCAGTCACTAATCAATGTCAAGATTTTTGTAAAGAGTCCACAGTATTGGGCTTGAATTGGTGTCCACAGAGCGACACTCTTAAGTTTTCGTCGAGTGTAGAGGCTAATCCAAAGGTCACAAATGCGTCTGTCAGTGAGTTCGCCTTGAGTGAAGGCATTGAATTTCAATTTAGCGTTGCTTATTCCCCGAACTTTGGCGGGATATGGGAGGCCGGCGTGAAGGCCGCTAAAACAATCCTTAAACGTATTGTAGGAAGTTCTAATTTAACGTTCGAGGAGCTAGCGACACTGTTTTGTCAAATCGAGGCAATCTTGAATTCGCGTCCTCTGACACCGTTGTCAGCGGACCCTTCGGATTTCAAATCGTTGACTCCCGGGCACTTCCTCATCGGTCGTCCGCTATCTTCGCTGCCCACACCTGCCTGCGAGAAGTTACCTCCAACTAGATACCAACACCTGGAGAGGTTAAGGCAGCATTTCTGGAAGCGATGGTCTCTGGAATACATCTCCGAGCTCCAGCAACGAGTAAAATGGCGTCAAAGCAAAGGACGACCAGTCAAGACTGGAGACATGGTCCTGATCAAAGACGAGCAGCTTCCACCCATGAAATGGCTACTTGGACGTGTCGTTCAGCTGTATCCTGGTCCTGGCGGTGTTTGCAGAGTCATCGACGTCAAGACTTCAAAGAGCATTCTTCGTAGAGTGCTTACAAAAGTCTGTGCTCTGCCCATAGATGAATCCCATGAGCTTCTTGAAAGCTAGGTTTTCAAGGGGGGGGGGGGGATATGTTAAGTAGCGGACTGTACCTGCGGACGGACCCCGCGCGCCTGCTATCTGTATCTATACAGCCAGCGGTACCGGCTTGCGGCCCCGCGCGCGACTCACGCCCCGAACCGTGACAGACAGAGCTGAGACGGCGCCGCGCGCGTGCGCACGCGCGCTGTGTTGTAATTCTTTTTATAAATACATGGAATTTCTTTTACAAATACATTAAAACTGCCTTAAGAAGAAAAAAGGAGTTATTACTTCAAACCCCTAAGAAACATTGTGTATGTTTTGCTATCACGTCGGGGTCACCAAGGGTCACTTTGTTTAGCAAAGTAGGGTTATCTTTTTGTTTACATTCATGTGTCATATGTCAAAGCCATTGTCAACGTCACTTGTCAAAAAAGAATAAAATTGTCATTTCTTTTCTTAAAGAAAAAAGGGCATGTTGTATATTAAGCCTAGTAAAATAAATAATTGTCTATGATTAAGTCTATGGTAGCGCCCTCTTCCCAGGACGGTACCGGCGTCAGGCATTATTAAGATGTAACCCGAGTGTGTGTGTCTCTCATAATAAATAATTAGTATTAAAGTCATAAAGTCGTTTCCTTCCATCTCAGCCATCTCACCACGAACCCAAAGCAATCAATCATTTTCATTTTGAATACTTTTTATTTTTATTTTAGGGTAATTGATAACTTGATTGTTACTTCCATGAACATTTTATGTTTGCATTTTAGTTTTTAATGTTCTGGAAGAACATAACTATGGAGTTGTTATGAGCCGCACTGTGAAAAATAAGAATACCGTACTCCTTACTTAATTATGTGAGTAAAAAAACAGAAGTGCAGCAGAAATCGGAGGATTGGAATTCCACATGGGTGGTGCCGCAGGCAAGGTATAAAAATGGCGGTATGAAGGTCGTCGGGTCAGCTTAGTATTATAATAAAAATAAGTTGCTATGCAGGGTGTGTTCGTTTTTAGGACACTAGCCCTTATTTTAGAACTACATTCGCAGATTTTAGCAAAGTCGTACAGTCAGCCAGAAAAGTCCAACGTTCTAAAAGTTCACTAGCACAATCGAACAGTAGTTCTAAACTACAATTTCTTCGATTTCGAAATATCACTTGGTTTTATTTGATTACAGTAAGATGTAGCATCATTTGGCGGTAGTTAAAATATTAATTGATTTTTTTGTTTTTCCATACAAAATGTATGGTAAACGTTTTTGGGCGATTTCTGTTGTTTCTTGTACAGTAGCCTCACTAATC
Source organism: Eilema caniola (assembly GCA_949126895.1). Lineage (NCBI taxonomy): Eukaryota > Metazoa > Arthropoda > Insecta > Lepidoptera > Erebidae > Eilema > Eilema caniola. Next base: position 1,591,538 of record OX421461.1, on the reverse strand, counting down.
CGGACGGGCAAAAAATCGGCCCTTGCCGGATTATTAAGGTGTCCGAATTATAGTCAGCAAAATTAGGTTGAGGTTTATCATATATAAATACATACAAATATGTACATAAAGACATTAAATAAAATACTAATTTATGTGACATAAGACTCTTATTATACATGCGTTTAGTAAAAAAAAGAGTTTATGTTGATGTGAAAAAATCTGTAATACTCTTCTGCTTGAGATTTTCGTTCTTCATTTCGAAAGCGCGGTCTCTCAGTCGACGAAGTAACATAATTTCGTGGCTTTCTAAATTATTATCTTCAGCCCATTTCAAAGCAGTGTTCAAAGCTCCCATAGCTTCTGCAGGTGTTACATGTTTGGAAATGGAGACTTCAACGCATTCATCGCCATCTTGCTCGTCATCTTCACACATAGCCGACTGCACGATCTCCTCGTCAGTTAACACCTCACATCTTTGCAATTCTTCATCGGCGCCACCAGAAGCCCACGCTTGGGCTTCTGCCTCAGTTATTTGTGGATAAGTGCTTCCTCTTAATCTGTTGATCAGCTCGGCCAGGGGAATATCATCCTCTGGTTCGAAGTTTTCATTTGCGTGAAGTTGAGGACACAATTTCTCCCACGATTTCTTTATAAGGGACTCTTTAACCGTCGCCCAACAGTTTGCTAAATTAAAAACTGTGTCCTTTAAAGTTATGCATTTTCATGAATCAGCGAGATTTTCATTACTCAATGGATTGGCGAGACAATCAATTAACAGTGATTTGTGATAATTTTGTTTTATATTTTGTATAACATTCTGATCTATGGGTATATACACGCCGTGGTATTAGGTGGCAGGAACATTGCAAAAATGTTGCCATCTTCAGTTATGAGTTCTTCAGCTGATTTATGACCGGGACAATTATCCAGCAGTAACAATGGCCGTGTTGGTAAGTTCACCGATAAAAGATGGCGTCGGACTGCAGGTACAAATTCCATCTTGAACCATTGAAGGAACAAGTCTTTAGTAATCCAAGCATTTTTCTGTGCTCGATAACATATCGGGAGATTTGTTGATTTAAAAGCACGCGGATTTTTCGCTTTTCCTACAACTAGCAATTGAAGTTTGTGAGTGCCAGCTGCATTAGCACACGGCATGAATGTGATCCTCATCCTCATCATTTTTCTCCCGGAAGCGGACTGCTCATCACTAGAAGCTAAAGTATGATCAGGCAATAATCGCCAGTATAAACCAGACTCATCTGCATTGTAAATCTGTTCTGCTGTTAGGTTTTTCTCTAATAACTTTCTGAAGCTCTTGCTGAAATGGTCCGATAGCAGCTTCATCGCTTGATAGTTTTTCACCGGCCATTTTCAAGCGTCTTATTCCATGGCGTTTTTTAAAGTTATCTAACCATCCCCTACTTGCATTAAAGCTGGTACTCGAGTTAGTGATCTGGCGATGGAAAATACGGGCTTTCTCGCAAATCATATCACCACTTATTGGAACATGTAATCGCCTTTGTTGTAAAAACCATGTGAACAAAGCATCATCTAAAATGGGATTCTCAGGTTTCTTGAGTGTTTTTCGTACACCGGGACCACGTTCTGTGTGGCTCACAAACTTTAAAATCTTGTCTTTGTTGTTCTTTATATCGCCCACAGTTGATCTGCCTATTTCGAACTTCCGAGCAATGCAAGGGTAGCTGTCGCCTTTGTCAATCAACTCTATAATTCGTACTTTATCTTTTAAAGTTAATGTCGAATGTTTACGCCGGGGCGGCGCCATTTTGTGAAACGCGATCACGAGAGCGATAATAACACAGTATGTACGTACGAACAAGCAAATCGACTGATGACTTTTTTTTTTTTTATATATAGGACACGTCAATTTGACTTCACCTCGCCTGATGGTAAGCTGAAGGCAAAGTCTCAGAAAAGTTAAGCGACCGCATGATAAAAAAAAAAAAAAAAAAATTTTGAGCTTAAAAATGAATAAAACTCAAGGTTTATTTTTCTTTATTAATGTATTTACTACACAAAGTGCCTTACATAAACAATTATTAACAGTTTAAATAATAATGTGAACTTAAAAATATAAATCATAAAATCACAGTAATTGGCCATAATATTGCAGCTATTGGCCAAGAGATCACACAGTAATTGGCCACAATGAAAATAAAATATAAATTGAAGTTATCTATACCAAAAAAGAAGTTATACCTACCTATTGCAATATTATTAATTTGGACAATGGTAAATGGTGATGAAGATATTTTTTACACGCCTTCATCATCAGTTTTATCTTCTAAAGGTCCACAATCATCATTAGAGTCATCTTTCAACGAAAAACAGTTATGGCATATAAAATCAGACAGCTCATCATCATCTGGCATATGTTCTAGGTGTTTTTGAGGAATGCAATGACGATGATAATATTTTTTACATATACCTACACACTAGTGACTTATTTTTATCAACCAGACGTCGGCACAAGTCACAAGTAACAAGCACGACATTTGATAAAATCCTTAGTTTACCGTCGTTTTTAATATCAGTCTTAATATTTTCCTCTTTGGCATCTTCCGTTTCACTCTTTAAATCAATATTCTCTTTATTTTTATTAATATTTTTTGATTTTTTTCCTACACCTTTACCTTTTTTGGTTTGCAAAGCATTTTCTCTTTTTCCTCTCTCTTTCTTTTTCTTTCCATTTTTTGATTTTCTTTTTCTTGCTTTTCTGTCTCCTTTTTTTCAATAACTAATCTAAAATTCTCAGAAGTAATCACAAATGGAGTTTTTTCTGTATTTCGAATAGACTTCCTTTTATTTTCTCGGGCATTCTGTAAGTAATCACTAATTGACTTATTGTACGATGCAACAATAAATGCAAGCATCGTACAGTGGCATTGCGCGTAGTCAGCGGTTTACGCCGATCCGCGCTATTTCACCATAGACTCAATTAGTATCATTACGATAATCAATTAGTTCGGGTGTACTCACAATTCTATCATTATCAATCATAGCATATCATTTAAGATTAAGTTGAGACAATATACAGTTGATCTTAGCTTCATCTTTTATTTATCACCTTGGTACGGGAAGCAGAGCTCGTACATTTGGTCCTTCGAAGCTTTACCTAGCGCGCGATTTGGTTGAAAGCAAGAATCGATCGCGTGTGTGGTGTCTATCAGTGACAATCAGGAACGCCAGTGCTGAGCTAACGAGGAAGCAATCATCAGCAGCCTTTAAGCAGGTGTTGTACGAGCAAATCAAGTAAGATCTTTCCAATTACTTTTGTCTTACAATCCTGTAAAAAATGGAGAACTTGTTAGCCAATCAGGAGCAAACTGGTCAAGCCATGGAGCAGCTTACGGCATCGTTTAAGAAGACTACTCGCGACCGTAAAACGGTCGAATATGTAAGGAGAAAGTTAGAAACGTTGGAGATGTATTGGAAAGATTTCCAAAATAATCATTCGCGTTTGTGTGCGTTCGGAAAAACAGATGATACATATTTTAAAGATGATCATTTTCAGCAAGCTTTAGAGTTTTACGAAGGCGCTAAAGCTCAACTCATACAGTATATCCAGAGACCAGTAAGTCCGCAGTAAGACCTGGAAGAAGGCGAGGCGAATACAGCACGTAGCACCAGCAAAAAAGGGTTTACTTCGGCGCCTGGGCTTCCAGAGAAACGGTCACAAGCAACTGACAGTAAGACTGCCGAGATGCTTAAGAAACAAGCCAGTAACTTTAAAGCCTTTTCTTGGACGGTGAATAACATAGATTTGGAAGCGGTAACAGAAAAGTGGGAGTTTGAGGACCTATTGAAGGAAATACAAGGAAGGTGGTCGGTAATCGATTCTCTCCACTGGCAGCTGGATAGTGAAATAGGTGGCGAGAACGAGGAATATGAGAGTACTTTTATGGCCAATGAAAAAATATATCAGTTCATGAAAAAAGCTATAAATAGTAAGCTATGGTCCAGTGCACACCGCGAAAAGTCGACTCCAAAATACCATCATTTAATGGAAATTTTTATAATTGGGTATCTTTCAGAGATCTGTTTATGGAGATAATTCACCTGAATCTCTTGCTATCGAATGCACAAAAGATGCAATTTTTGAAAAGTAAAGTCAATGGTGAAGCGGAGAAGTTGATACAGCATCTCCAAATTAGTTCCGACAACTATCAAGCTTGTTGGGACATTCTAAATCACCGTTATCATAATAAGAGGCTCATTTTTACATCGCATATCAACAGGATTTTGAATCTTGCAGGAATACAGCAGCCGAATGCAAAGCAAATTAAGCGCATCCATGACACGACTAATGAGTGCTTAAACGCGATTAGGAATCTCGGAGTGGACATAAGCACATGGAATCCGTTATTAGTTCATCTCATATCTCAAAAGTTGGATTCGGATACTCATAGTGATTACATGGAGTCTTTAAAGCAGCCGAGAGACCTTCAAACACTCAAAGAATTTTTAGATTTTTTAGAGAATAAATTTACGTCTATGGAGTCCTCAGTAGCACGCAGAAAGCCCGAAAATCTGAGCAAATCGAATGCGGAGGCCCTCGGGGCATCTAGAGGACATCGTCAGCAAAAATCTCATTCATTTAAATCATTTGCTACGAACAAATCATCTGCAGATTCAGGCAAGCAACAGAAAAAGCAAAGTCGAGTTTATACGCCATCAAAAAATTGTGCAATTTGTGGCGACGAACAACACGGCATATATCTTTGTCAACAATTTTTAAATATGCCAGCGGATGTGAAGCGAAAAACAATTTCGAAACACAACTTATGCAAAAATTGCTTACATGACCATAAAGGTAAATCTTGCTATTCACCTAAAAGGTGTCGGGAATGCAACGATCGGCATAATATAATTTTGCACGAGGCCTTCGCGAATGACGTAGTTTCTACTACTACGGAGTCAAAGCACGAACCTAAGCAGACTAGCAGTACATATGTATCTCAACGACAGAGTCAGCAAGAAATGTCAGAAATATTGATAACCACCGCCATGGTCCAGGTACAAGCAGGAGACAGCGGATATAGGGAGATGCGAGCTTTAGTGGATCAGTGTTCACAGATAACCTTAATCACAGAAAATGCCGCACAGCGCTTAAAATTTCCTAGAAAAAGATGTAAGAGTCTAGTAGCAGGCGTTGGAGAGAAGGAGAACAACTGCAAGGGGATAATGACCTTAACCTGCACTTCTCTATATAATCCGAAGTTCATTTTCACGGTGGAGGCGTATATCATGAATAAACTGGTAAAAGATCTACCTAGCTCCACCTTCAAGAAGCAACACTGGCCAAACCTGGAGGGGTTACAATTAGCAGATAGAAACTTCAATATCAGTCGATCGGTGGATATCATATTAGGTTCCGATATATATCCGGAACTAATATTAGATGGCCTACGCAAGGGTAGCAGCCCAACGATGCCCGTCGCTCAGCATACGGCGCTCGGGTGGATAATCTGTGGCAGTACTAAAACCGCGACGTCACCAATGCGTCAATGTTATGTTGTTAACTATATTAACGACATGAAAAGGTTTTGGGAGGTAGAAGACGTTACTGAGGATGTTTCAAAGTCGGCAGAAGATCAGAAGTGCATTGAGTACTTTGAAACAACCACTGTACGTCGGGAAGACGGTCGGTACGAAATCCGTCTGCCATTCAAACCAGATTACAAACAGGAATTAGGGTCATCCACCTCAGCAGCTCTGGCGCAGTTTCGTCAGTTAGAACGTAAATTCAGCAAAAATAATGTTATTGAGCAAGAATATAAACAATTTATCAAAGAATATATTCAATTACGTCATATGAAATTTTCAATGAATCACTTGACATCATCGAATTATTGCTATTTGACCGCTAATAATCAGTTATTGGGGCTAGTTTTCTTGTGCGCAGAACAATTTGGTACAGACATACTACAAACTTTACATAAATACATGATTAGATATAAATCTACTTTATTAAATGTAAAGTTTATTTTTTCTGTGATTGATATCTAGGTATTGAGTTTATCTTGGTATCTAGGTTTCTTTTTATCGAGTTTATCTTGGTATCTACATAGGTATCTTTGAATCGAGTATATTTTGGTATCTAGTTATCTTTGAATCGAGTATATTTATGTATCTAGATATCTTTGAATCGAGTTTATCTTGGTATCTAGGTATCTTTGAATCGAGTATATTTATGTATCTAGATATCTTTGAATTGAGTTTTCTTCGTATCTTTTATTGAGTTCATCTTGGGTATCTAGATATCCTTGTATTGAATTTATCTTGGTATCTAGGTAACATGGAATCTAGGTATCTTTGAATCGAGCTTTCTTGGTATCTAGGTATCTTTGAATCAAGTTTATCTTGGTACCTAGGTATCTTTGAATCGAGTTTTCTTGGTATCTAGGTATTATCTTTGCTGAGGAATGTAAAATTGACTCGTTATATTATTAAAAATAAAAGAGTATGAGCTATGAGTTATTAATTATAATAATGGTATCTAGATATCCTTGTATTGAGTTTGTCTTGGTATCTAAGTATCTTTGAATCGAGTTTATCTTGGTATCTTTGTATTGAGTTTATCTTGATATCTAAGTATCTTTGAATCAAATTTGTCTTGGTATTTAGATATCCTTGTATTGAGTTTATCTTGGTATCTAGGTATCTTTGAATAGAGTTTTCTTGGTATCTAGGTATCTTTGAATCAATTTTATCTTGGCATCTAGGAATTATCTTTGCTGAGGAATGTAAAATTGACACGTTATATTATTAAAAAATAAAAAGAGTTATAAGCTATGAGTGAATCGAGTTTGTCTTGGTATCTAGATATCCTTGTATTGAGTTTATCTTGGTATCTAGGTATCTTGGAATCTAGGTTATTTTGAATCGAGTTTCTTGGTATCTAGGTATCTTTGAATCAAGTTATCTTTGAACCTAGGTATCTTTGAATCAAGTTTATCTTGGTATCTAGGTATGATCTTTGCTGAGGAATGTAAAATTGACACGTTATAATATTAAAAAATAAAAGAGTTATAAGCTACGAGTGAATCGAGTTTGTCTTGGTATCTAGATATCCTTGTATTGAGTTTATCTTGGTATCTAGGTATCTTGGAATCTAGGTAATTTTGAATCGAGTTTCTTGGTATCTAGGTATCTTTGAATCAAGTTATCTTGGTATCTAGGTATCTATATATACTACGAGCGGTGCCTGAACCTATTTAGTACCATAATGACCTATATCTCACTTCATGAGACTGTGCCCACTACCATAGCTTCTAAACGATCCTTGTACCAAAAGTTAACCCTCCAGGCTTACTTGAGAGGCCTGAAGGACCCCTTGGGATCCAGAATACGCTGCATGCGGCCTGAGACCATGGAAAAGGCGCTTGAATATGTACAGGACGAGTTAAACATCCTGTATTTACAGAACCGTAACGAAGGCGGGCCGTCTAATAGGAAAGATTGGGCTCACTTACAATCTAATAAATTTAATCTACCCCTTAATAACTTTATGCCGAAACAACCTCCTTTTAACACGCTTGGTATGCCTAGGCAACCGATGCCACCCTTCTTCAACGTCCCTGGTCCTTCTCGACAGCAGTCGATGCAACCCTTTCCGCAAGGTTGGAATGCGAATAATAACCACAGATTTCAACAACCCCCAGGACTGTCCAGAACCCAGCAAATGATGCGTGCCCATTTAACGAACTATAATCCTAATGGTAATGCGTTTAGATTACCTAACAGGCCGCAACCCCAACAACCCTTCAATGGGCCACGTCCTATGAGTGGCGTAAGCCATTTTGTTGCAAAACCTCTACCGCCTACAGGTCGTGACTGGAGAATGCATGGCAATCCTCCAACTAGTAACAATTTAAAACAAGAGAAATCAATTTTAATGAATTAGGTTATGACTATGACTATGGAAACTATAATTATGCGGACTACGAACAGGAATACAATTATTCGACAGACCAATACCCTACTTACTATGAGACTTTGGATTACACTTACTACGATAATTCTCAAACGTATACTGAACATCCCACGATAGAACCCGTAAATCAGGAGAGTACTAACGTATCAGGTCAGGCTGAAAATTTTCAGCAAAGCCCCCAATCAGACAAACCAAAATAGAATTAAACCTTCACATACAAAGACAACTTGGTTATATCCAGATTAGTAATCCCCCTCTGAAACTGTTAATTGATACAGGTGCTAATCAATCATTTATCAGCCCTGCCGCCGTAACCAAGTATTTTAGTCATTTACCTCTTAATTATGAGCCTTTTGAAGTGACTAACGTTCACGGGACTAGTAGGAATGACCACTTTTTAACCTTACCCTGCTTTCCAGAGTTCAATGAAGCTAAAGACGACATAAAAAGACATAAAGCTTATGTAGACTGTTTCAATCACTGTAAAACATTACTAACTGTTGGGTAATCGACTCCTATTTCCTTTATTCCTAAATTCAAATTAAAATGAGTCCTGGCAACATCGGGCAGAGAGAAAGTGCTGCCGCCTACGGCGAAAAAAGGACTGAACACTTTTTTTTTCGAGCGAGCGCCACACGACGCGCCGCAGACGCATATATTTAAAATTAATAATCAAACTTTCATAAAACTTAACTGCTGTGTACCTAGTGAAGTGATTCGTAGTGGTCACACCCCCGGGGGAGGAAGACGACGAAGACGCCGCGCCAGTGTGAGTACCTACCCTTTCCTTTCCTGTCGATTTCAGGGTGTGTTCAACCACCAAAATATACATTTTATTACACCATTGTGGTTATACAACATTTTTGGTCATTCGAGCCGGAGCACATTCCTTCAGGATAGGTATCAGCAGATATTTAAGTAGGATTTACGGGTAATAATCGGGATGTTCAATGAAACCTCGATAGCCGGTAAGACAAACTGGTTTATTTTGAAATACCTGCATCTAGTACATTATATATAAATATCCCGATACCCTACACCTCCCCCTTTAAATTCTTATATAATATGAAAAATAACCTAGATAGGTATACAGTATAATGAAACTGATAAATAGGTACATACGTAGAATAAAAAAGTATTATAAATACTTAATTAAATTTTTTTTTTTACAAACTAAATGTGCTACATTTAATAACAAATTGCAAACTAGCTAAAATTCCTTTAACACCTGGGGTATTTGCCCTGAAAAGTACATTTACGTTTAGGTCGTTCCTCGCGGTTTAATGATGGTTCCGGATTCGTATTTAGTTCCTTTCCAATATTTAATTTAGACTGACTTGTACTATTCTCTAGAGTATCCACGTTAGATTCTGTACTTGTTTCATTGGTGGAAGGCACATCATTAGAGGTTTCTGGTAACTCCGTATCAGTGATCACCGCATTTGATAACGAATATCGCGAAACCCGTTTGTTAAGTGGTAGCAGCTGATCAATGTGGCGCTTCCACTCACCACCATTGGAAAGTCGTACTTTATAGGAGAGGGGTGCATCCCTTGCGACCACGGTGGCCGGTGCCCACTTGTCAGCGCGTTTACTATAATCCCGAGCCAAGACAAGGTCGCCGCAATCCACATGTCGCTCAGCGCCAGGCCGGGAACGGCCTCCGCGCTCTGCCGATGCTTCTACCGCACGCTCAGTAGATGGCTTGAGAATATCTAGGCGACCACGAAGTCGCCTACCAAACATAGCTACGGCAGGGGCCACACCTGTAGTTGCATGCTCGCAATTTCTATATTGAAATAGAAATTTGGAGATAGCCGCCTGGACGTCTACACCCTCATGCATTGCTTTTTTCATGGCTCGTTTGACTAACTTAACAGCATTCTCCGCGGCACCATTACCCGCTGCCCTATAGGGGCTGGTTATTGTATGGGTGACTAAATTTTTATTCAAATAACCAGCAAATTCAGCTGAGTTGAATGGAGGGCCACCATCACTAACAATGTGTGATGGAATGCCGAAACGAGCAAAAAGTTCACGAAGTTTTAATATAGTCGAGGCAGCGTTAGTATTAGACATACGCTGTACCTCGATCCATTTACTATGCGCATCAACCGTAATTAAATAATAAATATTTTGAAACACTGCGAAGTCGATATTCAATCGTTGCCACGGTCTACTCGGGAAGGCCCAAGGATGCAGCTGGGCGCGCGGCGGCGCGTCGCGCTGCTGTAGGCAAGCGCCACACTCGCGACACAGCGCTTCGATCGCTGCGTCTAGTTGGGGCCAATATACGTAGCTACGGGACAGATTCTTCATTTTTACAACACCTAAGTGGCCCTCATGTAACTCATTAAGAACTCGTTGTCTTAACGACTCCGGTATAACAACCCTATGGTTATATAAGATACATCCTCTATCTATCGAAAGGCACCCCTGCCGATAAAAATACGGTTTTTCATTAATATTAGTTACCGATGCGGGCCAACCCTTAATGACGTAGTCGTAAATATTCTTTAAAATTATATCTTTTTGTGTATTATCCGCTACATCTTGAGCGCTAATTGGAAAATATTCCTCAACATAATTAATGAACGAAACCGCATCCATCCCTGTTCGTTTGCGTTCGTACGGCAATGGCAGACGTGATAAGGCGTCCACATTCCCGTTGTCCTTTGATTTTACAAATTCTATAGTGAAATCATACGCAGCCAGTTTCGTTGCATATCTCAGCAACCGACTTGCGGCCGTTTGTGGCAACCCTAACTTAGGTCCGAATATAAAGGTTAAGGGCTTATGGTCAGTTTTAATTATAAAGTGACGGCCAAAAAGGTATTGATGGTGTTTCATTACGCCACTAATTATGGCCAGCGCTTCTTTATCTAGCTGACTGTACGAGCGCTCGGCTGAATTCAATGTACGCGATGCAAAACAAATAGGCCGTTCGTCACCATTAGGGTAACGGTGAGAGAGCACACTACCAATGCCGTACGAGCTGCTATCCACCGCCAACACCAAAGGTAGTTCAGGGCTATAATTGCTATCTAAAATAGCCGCCTTAACTTGTTGAAAACTTGAATGACAATCATCAGACCACTTCCAAATAGAATTTTTACGCAACAATTTATGTAAAGGATACAACATAGTACTCAAATTAGAAATAAATTTAGCATAATAATTTACCATTCCCAGAAAAGATTTAAGTTGCGTGACGTCACTAGGCTGCGGTGCGTCGACAATCGCCTTAACCTTGTTATGGTCTGGGTGTAACCCATGCTTATCGATAACAAAACCAACATAAGTAATACTGTCTTGCAAAAATACACATTTATTTAATTTAATTCTAAGACCAACCTCACGCAACCGATATAATAGGGCTTTTAAATTAGTGATATGTTCCTTCCGCGTGGGCCCTGTGCATGCGATGTCATCAAAGAAAACAGCCACTCCCTGGAGCCCTTTCACTGTTTCTTCCATGAATTTTTGAAATTTCTCTGGAACGCAGCAGAGACCAAATGGCGTCCTAGTATATAGATAGGTACCTACGTGCGTTGTAATGGCAGTACATGCCTGAGAGTCCTCTTCTAGCATCAGTTGTTGGTAAGCGTTGGTGAGATCGATTTTAGAGAACTGTTCGCCGCCACTTAATGCCGCGAACAGCTCCTCGATTCGCGGCAGAGGGTACGGTTCGCGCATGAGCTTGGGGTTGACCGTAATTTTGTAGTCACCACAAATTCGTATTTCACCATTCTTCTTAATGACAGGTACAATAGGCGTCCCATAATCCGAATAGTCAACCTTGCGAATGGTACCCTCGGCCTCGAGCCGCTGCAGCTCGCGCTCCACTGGTTTACGTAACGCTAGTGGTAACGATCGCGCTTTAATAAACACTGGATTTTTATCCATTAATTTCAGGGACAATTTTTTTATGCATGTTCTCAATCCCGGGGCAAACACAGTCGGAAATTCACGTCGTAAAACATTCACTAAATTGTTATCGCTCATGTTAAATAAAAAATTATCAATGTTTATTTTGCTAATACGTAACTTAGTAAGCCAAGATCTACCCAACAGTGGCGGTCCACCGTTTTCAATGATGAATAATTTCAACTTATCCGCTGTGTGTTCCCCGAGAGTAACATTCACGTAGATATATCCTATCGGTTGTATCACAGTGCCGACATAGGAATATAGGGTAACGTTATTGCTAATAACAGACAAATCTGAAAAATATTTCTTAAAATCGGTTAAACTGATAGTCGACAACTTACTGCCAGTGTCCAGTTCAAAGTTTACCTCTCGACGGTTCACTAGGGCCGTAACCATATACGGTTTGTCATTTTTTCCGCACACGTTCAGGTTGTAGAGGTCGCACTCCGATTCATCACTATCACCATTATCTAGAAAGTTATTCACACGTTTTTGTGTAGAAACCGCCTTACTATTGTCTCGCGTAGCACTTTTACACATCACTTTAATATGGCCCTTTTGGCCACACGCATCACACGAATAGTTTTTAAAACGGCACATCTCCTGCCGATGTCCTCTGCCACACCTCCAACAACTCCGTGCCCCCTCGCCGGCCGATGGCGTCTCGTTAGACGAGCGATTGTCGCCGTCGGAGCGGCCGCGCGGGCGCAGGCGTGCCGGCCGCGCTGTCGCCGCCGTCCCCACTCGGTGCAATGCGCCTGACGCCAGCGACGGTTCGCCCGCCGCGTTCGCAACGCTGGTCTGTGCATGTCGTTCGGCCGCTTCCAGCGCTAACGCCAATTCTACCGCCTTCTTGAATGTAACCGTCGGTTCCGCAAAAATACGCGATCTCATGTCATCGTTCACCAGGCCTGACACGAATTGATCGCGGAGATTATCTTCAAGCGAAGTACTGAAGTTGCACGTTGATGCTAAATGCTTAAGTGCCTGTAAATATTCACTCAAAGATTCTCCAGTATTTTGCCGCCTCTGACGGAATACGTGGCGCTCTGCGATTTCCGAGCGCTTGGGTTCAAGATGGTCGCCGACAATTTTAACAAGGTCACTAAATGTTTTGGTCTCCGGATGGTTAGGGGCACACAAATCACACATCAAATCATATGTCGCTGGCCCCACTAGAGTCACCAAAGTGGCTACACGCAGTTCCGCCTTAATATCATTTAAAGACATAAACTGCTCCACGCGTCTAATGTACGCCAACCACTTTTTACTCGCTAGGTCAAACTGTTCGATCTTCCCGATAGGCATTTTAAATATTTACAGTTAATTACACTATTTACTAATAAAACTGCACAAATTTTCTCGTCGCCAGTAGGATTTACGGGTAATAATCGGGATGTTCAATGAAACCTCGATAGCCGGTAAGACAAACTGGTTTATTTTCAAATACCTGCATCTAGTACATTATATATAAATATCCCGATACCCTACAATTTATAATTTTCGTATACAAATTTGAGTCGTAACCTGCAAGACTTGTAGGTACCTACACATACGACGATACATATTTCACTACAAATATTTATTCAATAGTTCTATTTGTAGCTGTGTAATATCGTTATTTCAAGTTCATATATACGTAGGTAGTCAAATATTTTAATCTATTTCTGCGTTATTTATGTATTGAAATTGACTCAGTTTAGTGAACAGTTTGTTGTAGGGAACCGGTGCATACCTACCTACACACGCCATTTTATCTACAGGCCATTTTTTCCCGATTCAAAATGCCTGATAAATTGACTGATTTAGATATCAAAATAAATACGCTAATTAGCCGTAAACAGCGTTATTTTAGAAGAATTCAACAGCTGTACGATTTGGCTAAAAGTGCTGAACATAATCTCGTTGAGTTGGAGAAATTGCGCGTGAGGGCTAACGACCTTGACACTACTCGGGAGTTGTTTGAAAAGGTGGTCGATGAGATCTCTGTGTTAAAACAAAAGCGTAACCCGGAGTATGTTATTAGTGACCAGGAGATAAATGCCTTGGATGATTTGTATTTCGAAATAAAAAATATTTTTCGTAATCACGAACCAAATCGAATGTTCCCGAAAGGTGACGAAGATGGCGGCAAAACCGCGCGCCCCGCGAAAGCTCGTTTACCTAAAATTGAACTCATTAAATTCGATGGTAAGTTGGACAATTGGGTCACTTTTCGAGATACCTTTACGAATTTGATTCATAATAATGATGAGATAGGCAATACCGAGAAGTTTCATTACTTGTTATCGGTTGTAAGCGGACCTGCGCTTCAAATTGCAAAAAGTTTACATGTGTCAAGTGACAATTATAATATTATTTGGTCGGCGTTGACTGACAGATTCGAAAATAAGCGAGCGTTGGCTACTAATTACTTGGATCAATTGTTTACGTTTAAACCGTTGTCTAGTGAGTCCGTGAGCGGGTTGAACTCCTTTCTAGCAACCTTTCAAGACTGCGTTCAGGCACTTGAGTTATTAGAAATTGAGGACTTATCAGGGTTTATACTATGCTATATCGGCTTACAAAACTTGGACCCGGTTTCTAGGCGTGAATTCGAAAAAACTATCGGTCAAAATGACATACCTACGTTCAAATCATTAATTAATTTTGTAATGCAACATTCGCACATGTTAGGTATGGCTACAAACATCAGATCGAAACCTAGTTCTTATCTTATCTTATCTTATGTTACTGGGGTGCGTGCTTTGGAGCTATCGCGGACACTTCGACCCTATTGGATCCTTTGTGTCAACCCCAACCTGGCCCCTATGTTTCGGGAGGGATAGCCCTCTCTATTAGGGTGGTTATTCCTCTTATTTGTAGATGCCTATAATCTTCTGGTTTTGGATAGCCCATCCCGAGAAGATCCATACGATGTCTTCCTAAGGCGTGGCACTCGCACAGTATGTGTTTCATCGTTTCATCGCCCTCCCCGCAGTGTCTGCATTTTGCGTCGTTCATGATACCAATCTTGCTCAAGGTGTACTTTGTGCAGTAGTGGCCAGTGAACGCTCCTATTATTTTCCGGATTTTGTCCCTGCTGAGATTAATTATTTTATTGCTCAGCCTTCCTAATTCATTACTTATGAATTCTTTCGAATGTGTTAGGCCTGGTCTGGTCTTCCATTCTTTAAGCTGCCTATTCTTGGCCTGTTCTGAAATAGCCCTCTTTAGTGTGGCTTCAGGGAGTCCAACAAATGGTTCTGGACCTATGGGTATTTTTGCAGATCCTTGTCTGGCTAGATGGTCTGCTTTCTCATTCCCTTCTATCCCCTCATGGCTGGGGACCCAGATGAGCCTCAGTTTGTTGGCTCTGCCAACCTTATTTAGGCTGCTTATGCAATTCAGCACTGATCCTGAATTTACCTTTGGAGAGCTTAGCGCTTTAATGGCTGCTTGGCTGTCACTGAGAATATAAATTTCCTTTTCATGGGTATTTCTATTTATAATCTCCTGAGCGCATTCTATTATAGCGTACACCTCCGTTTGGAACACGGAGGCGTATTTGCCTAGACTAACGCTTATATCGCAGTCTTCTGCATGTACCCCTGCTCCTGTGCCATCTAGCGTCTTGGAGCCATCGGTGTACCAGATTTGTCTTTTTCCTTGATTGGTTCTGAGACCTTGTTTCCATTCCTGTCTAGTAGGAATTGTCGCCTTGTAATTTCTATGAAGTACTAGTTTGGGCTGTTGCTGGTCAGACCTCATTTCTAGTAGTTCCCGAACATCAGGTGTTATCCCCATTTTTGTGTAACTTGTCGGTATGCTGGCTATATATCCTGCATCCTTAAGTCTTTTAAGAGCTTTTATTGCCTCCATTTGTACAGTTGAATGTAGCGGTAGCATACTTAGCAGCCGTTCCATCGCTGCTGTCGGTGTTGTTGTAAATGCACCCGTTATAGACATGCAAGCTATCCTTTGGATTTTGCTGAGCTCTTTCTTGCATGTTACAGTCGTGGTTCTTGGCCACCACACTATACTTCCGTATTTGATTATCGGTAGTATCATCATGTTATATATCCAGTACAGAACCTTCGGTTTAAGTCCCCATGTTCTGCCGTACGCCCTGCGACATATGCCGAGGACTCTCATTGATTTCTGTGTGATGAAATCTTGATGTGACCTCCATGTGAGTTGTTTATCCAACATGACTCCGAGGTATTTCACCTCTTCGGCCCACTCTAGTTCTACGCCTTTTACCTGAAGTCTTTTTAAACTTTTTAGGTCCCTTTTGCGTGTGAAATATAGGGCTGATGTTTTGGATGGATTTATCGTTAGATGATTTTCCGTACTCCATCTGTGCGCTATATTCAGACCCTTTTGTAGTAGTTCCGAGACAGTGCCTGGGAATTTACCGTTTACCATTATCACTAAGTCATCAGCGTATCCTATCGTGTAGAATGGTCCTTCATTTAGTCTCGTTATTAGTGAGTTGACTACCAAGCTCCATAGTAGGGGTGAGAGTACGCCCCCTTGGGGACATCCTCTAGTGGTCTTGGCATATATATTCTCACCTGCTAACGTAGAGCAAATTATTCTGCTCTTTAGCATCTGCTCTATCCATTTACAGGTGGTGTTATCCACCCCGTGTTTTATCGCTGCTGTCTGGATTGCTTCGATGGTAGTTTTGTCAAAGGCGCCTTCAGTATCTATGAAGGCTGCAACGCTTATTTCTTTCCATTCCAGTGCCTTACGAGCGCGTTCCACTACTAGGTGCAGCGCTGTTTCCGTTGATTTGCCCTGCTGGTAGGCGCATGGCAGCCTGTGTAATGGGAAACGTTTTAAAGGTCCTTCCCTCACATGCTTGTCTATCAGCTTTTCCACCGTTTTTAGGCAGAAAGATGTTAGGCTGATAGGCCTGTATGATCTTACATCTTCATAGTTTGCTTTGCCAGGTTTGGGTAAATAAACTACGTTTACTCTCCTCCATATCGTCGGTATATGGTTAAAAGCTAAGCATGCTCTGTATAATCTCACAAGATGAGGGATTAGTATGTTCATGCCTTATTGTAATAGTACAGGATAGATACCATCAGGGCCTGGAGATTTATAGGGTTTGAAATCTCCTATGGCCCATTGCAATTTGTTCCCATCAACTATTTTCCCTGCAGTGTTCCATTCTGCCCTATTCGTTTTTGTACCTTCAGTACCATTGATTTTTATTTGATTTTTTGGCACTTCTGCAATTATTTCCGATCCAGGAAAGTGTTCACTCATCATTACATGTAGTGTTTCTTTTCCTGATTCCGTGAGCCTCCCATTTCTGTCTTTTACACTGGTGAGTGGGTTCTCCTTAGCTATTGCCAGGGCTTTAGCCAGTCTCATGCCTTCTGGAAGGGAATTTATTTGGTCACAGTGTGCTCTCCATGACTTCCTCTTATATTTCCGTACGGCCTTGTGATATTCAGTAAGCATTTTGGAGTATTCTCTGAAATCGCCTTGTGCCTTGGCTTTGTTGAAGATTGCCCTTGTCTTGCGACGTAGCATCTCTAATTCTTTGTTCCACCATGGCACCTTTTTAGGTTTTATTTCCTTTTCTGGACAGTTTGTTGTCCATGCTTTTATGACTGATTCTGTTATCTTGTCCGCTTCAAATTCAATGTCGATTATCGAGTTGAGTTTGCATTTTGGATCTCCTAAGTAGACCTTCAGATCCTTTTTATATTGGATCCAGTCTGTGTGTTTGGGGTTTCTTCGCATTTCAACCCCAAACACCTTTGAAGTTTTATACTCAAAACATATGTACCTATGGTCAGATAATGAGATTTCATTAGATACTTGCCAGTTCATGATATCTCTGCTGGCCATGTTTGTGGCTAGAGTGATATCAATAACCTCAGTCCTTATCTGATTGATGAAAGTCGGACTGTTGCCTTTATTTATTATTTGTAAAGGAGAACTTACCAGATATTCCAGTACTTTTTCCCCTCGTTCGTTGATGTCTGAGCTGCCCCAGATCACATGGTGCGCGTTCGCGTCGCATCCGATGATTACTTCCGTGTTATTTCGGATGCCGTGATCCACTAATCCTTCTAGTATACTAGGGATGGGATTTTTTTGTTCGTATGGAAGATAGGCCGATACAAAGATTGTATCTCTGTTGCCAGCCTCTCCTCCACCGTTGATCCTGACTGCCGTCAGATCCCTGAAACAGAAATTATGTAAAACCCATGCATCTATACCATTTTTGATATATATGCATGTTCTTGCATCATTTGTGGTCCTGTGATACCATAAAGTACCACCGGTTCCACCTAAGCCCTTTATTTCTCCTTTATAAATATAAGGCTCCTGGATTAGGGCAATGTCATATTTGTTATCTTTCAGCGCTCTAGCCAGAAGGGCTGTCGCCGCCTTGTTGTGTTGCAGATTGATCTGTACTAACCTTAGGCCATCCATTTTTGGTGTCGTGATTGAACAGTCACTTCCTTAGTGACTGTCGACGGAGCCCGGAGACTGTGCAAGGAGCTGGTCCTCATCTAGGTCAAGATCGTCCATCTCCCTGCACAGTTCTTTGGCGCCTGTTGACGACGCCAATGCAGTAGCGACCGTGGGCCGCTCTTGACTCCTGTTGGTCCCTGATGCCGTCGTCTTTATGCCATCGCGGATGGCCTCTGCTGGCTGCATCTCAGCATCCGCAGATGACGACTCCATCCCCTTAACTCCATCAGCCTTCGCCTCCTGTTCTCCTTTGGAGATCGACTCCTCCAGCAACTTAAAGTGGCTGTAGTCGATCCCCGTTGGGAGGGTGTAGTTGGAGGCCTTTATGACCTCCGCAGAGACCTTATCCACGAGGATGATACGGCGAACGTGGGTGCTCTCGACCAAAGTATCGATCACCCGCCATTCTGCCGTTTTCAGACCCGGGTTGAGCCTCTGCAGAAGCTGGAGTACCAACTGAATGTTGGTTCCAGCGGTGTGTCGCGACTTCCATGCCATTTTGACCGGCTTTGGAAGGTCGTTTGCTGCCACCACCTTAATTTTGTGGGTGCTGACTGACGAACCAGTTAGTCCCTTCAGCCAGCCCACCGATGCCTCGTTCGCGCATACTACGTGCAGTGCGCCCGCCGTCATGTTACCCATGTTTATCAGTGGGAGTGGGTCTGGTGCCGCCAACATCCCACTGAACAACAGATCCTGTAGCGCCGCGTTGTCCTCTGCTTCAAAACGCGCCTCCGGGTATGTTGCCGGGATGATCGCCATCCTGAAGCCTGCAGCAGCGTCCCTGTAGGAACCCTGGATCCTCACCTTTTTGGCGTCTCTCCCGAGTTCCGCTTTTTCGTCACTCACCTCCCTGATACGCTTTGCTGGCGTATCGGTGATGGTTCCTCCTACCACAGCGTGCTGTTTGCGGAGACGCCTAGCCCGGCGTTTCGCTGCTGCACGGCTGCCTTGTTGGAGATTGGGTTGGGTCCCGACTTCCCCGGCGCCGTTCGGGCCCAATTGGGCCCGTTCGACTAGCCGGGTCGGCTGGTTCCCTTCCCCCCGAACCTTACTGCCTCCCGGGTTGGCTTCGGTTCTTCCCTGGAGGGCCGATCCCGAGGATCTCTTGCGAGATACCTCGGTCCAGCCACTCTGGGAGTCTCCTTCGCTGACCACGGTGGCGGCCTTGTTGCTGTTTCCAGCCTTTGGTGCTGTTGCACCTTGAGTGGTATTTTTTGATTGATCCATACCGTACCTTAATAGAATTCGTCGATCCGACTCCTCACCCTCCACGGAGCCCTCAGATGGGGATGCTCTAAAGCACCAAGGCTATCGGACCGATATAGCGCTCCGAGATGAGTTGTCCACGAGACTGACCTGCACGAGAATCCTCCCCCGGTCACCACGGCCACGAGTAAGACCGCGCGCCGCCGCCTGCAGACCCCATCACCCCAGAGAACTCGCCAGTGGCCGTCTGACCGGACACCACAGCCGATTGATTACGAGCGGCTACCTCGTAACCTCCCGTGTAAGAGGAAGTCCAGACCAAAGGGGTGTGTTGCTTCCCAGCAGCCGCAGCTACTTTTCCGCTCAACCACCAGGATTCCTTCATCCCTCCGTACGGGTCCCCGCGCACGGCACAAACACGCGGGAGGTCATTTCTATCCACCATCGGTATTTTACGATGATGAACTCGCAGCAGCGTGACCTCGTCGTTGCTGCAATAGTCGCTTAGTGTTTTTAGTTACGTTTATTTCTGAGGGAATTAAACCAAGAACAGGGCCAGCAACCGCGTGAAGGATAAACACTAAACTTGCCTTAGGAGATCTGCACGACTGTTGCGCTCCTCCCTAAGACCACGCTCCCCCTGCAACCCTGAGGGGGTTGCAGGGGTAGGTCTGCACCTATGCTACCAGGCTGTAAGCAAAAGCTAAAAGCACTGTCATAAAGTAATTGCAAAAGCATAAGCCCATACCCGCCCCAAAACCTAGTTCTAGTAAACCAACGAATAATAATAATTCTATTAAGCCTAATTCGAAACTAATTACGAAAAACGTCAATGTGAAAACATGTTTAACGAGTAATACGAACACTAATGGGTCTGATAGTTCGAAAAAGGTTTGTTTATATTGTAATAAGCCTTCTCACTCAATATATAAATGTTTCAAATATATAGCGTTGACACCGAGTCAACGAATTGATAAAATAAAAGAATTGCAATTGTGTCATAATTGTCTACGTCAAGGTCACGCGTCTAACGAGTGCCCGTCTAAGATAACGTGTACCGTCTGCAAAGACAAACATCATCACACATTGCATTTGGATTTAAATTCGAATTCAACACTCGTTGTCGTAAATAATAATGATACTAGTGTCGAGCAGGCGAAACAGGTGTCTTTAACATGTTCAGCTGGCTCAACAGTAATCTTAGGAACTGCGGTCATTCACGTGTTAGACGGTTTAGGCATATATCAACCAGTGCGTGTGGTGATTGACAGTGGGTCACAGTCTAGCTTTATTACGAATGACTGTGCATAACGTTTAGGGCTTCCACGTTCGAAGTGTAATACTCAGTTGGTCGGCCTAGGCGGTACAGTAGTTCATGATCAAGGCATGGTTTCGTGTAGAATCAAACCAACTATATCAAACGACCCTGTTTTCAATATTAAGGCAGTAGTGATTCCTAAAATCTCAGGAGATATGCCATTGGCAACTTTGTCACAGGAATTAATAAAAGAATATAAAAATTTGGTGTTGGCTGACCCTACTTTTTATCGCTCAAGTCGTATTGATATTTAATGATTAAACGAACTTACCTGTATGTGAAGTTCTATCATAATTATGTTCACGCCGAGTCCGAATAGATTATTCTTGAAAATATATATAACTACATGTAGTATCGCCTAGTTATAACCACTCTTGCACTAAGTTTAGAGAAAATAAATTCTTTTTTTTTTGTGGGTAGACTTGTATTGTTACCTTTGCCTTGCGACATTCGTTCAAGCTCATTTAGTTTAGAGTTCTTCCAGAGTTATAGAAATCATTGATGTATCGCCGAAATATTAGGTAAAATAAATATGGGCAGCATAGGGCGGGTGGGTTTATAATCTATTCGGACTCGGCGTGAACATAATTATGATAGAACTTCACATACAGGTAAGTTCGTTTAATCATTAATTATATTCACGCCGAGTCCTCTAGATTATTCTTGAAAATATATATAACTACATGTAGACTTTGAGAGTCATTTTACATTGGGTATTTCGGGAATATCATCAATAAGAATATAAATCAATAAACGTTTTGTTTATTATTATGTAATTTGTATTTGCCTCTGTAATATTTATAATCACGTAACGAAAAAGTTTTTAGTAATTTTATACGCAGTACTGGACTACTTCACTGACTATATTTAATATAATTATTCTTACAATAATTAGATGTAAAATACAAAATATTGATAATAAGCTTCTTCAATAGTAAAGAAAACATAATGCCTATTCTGTGACGACAGAAATCAAGATTTTAACTAATGATTTAACCGTTTATCATTGATTCTGCCAGAATAGTATCATCATTATCAAGGATGGGTCTATGATAAAACTTGGCAAAAATCGAAGAGTTCTTACTCCAGCCAGCGGTTTTTCTGATTGTGTCCAAATTTACGGCAAGTGAGTGCGCGCACGACGAGGCGGCGTGACTCGTACTATGTGCATTGAACACGCTCGTGTCGACCCCGCATTCACCGAGCGTATGCTTTATCCAGCGGCTAAGTGTCTGTGTACCTACTGGTTTATGGGGTTGTCTAATACCAATAAATAGTCCTTCAGATTTCCTCAAAGATGTAGTGCGTTCTATGTAACATTGTAATGTTGTTGCCGGACAAATTTCAAGCCTGTTTGTAAAGAAGGGCAAGTTAATAATAGGTTGATATGAACCTGGTCTAGAAGTCTATAAAATATCGGGAATTTTAATAACGGTGCGCTGGGAATAAATTTTTATTAATTTTA
Organism: Eilema caniola; assembly: GCA_949126895.1. Taxonomy (NCBI): domain Eukaryota; kingdom Metazoa; phylum Arthropoda; class Insecta; order Lepidoptera; family Erebidae; genus Eilema; species Eilema caniola. The sequence continues at coordinate 1,569,191 of OX421461.1, read as the reverse complement.
TTTTTAAGCTTTATCTTAGAAATAGTTTGAACCCTTTGTGCGGTTGAAAGAGCTAATAAAGTAACTGTTTTATTTGTTAGTTTTTCTAGACTAAGTTCATCGTTAGGATGCCATAAAGATAGCTCGTTTAGGACTAGGTTGGTGTCCCATGTAAAGCTGTATTTAGGTTTTGGTGGCTTTAGTCGATAAACACCCTTGAGGAATCTTTTTAACCTATCATCCTGACTTATACTTGGTCCCAGAATTAATGACAGAGCTGACTTATATGAATTAAGAGAGCCATATTGAAACCCCTTATTAAGGAGCTTCGTTAAAAAATAAATAACAGTTGGTACAGATGCCTCGTAAACATTTGCAGAATTCGTTTAACAAAAACCCACCATTTTTTCAAATATACATTATACTGTTTCATGGAATTTGGCGCTAAAGATATTCCTGCCACCAGGATAATCGAGTCGTGTATCCAACGCGAGCTAGAATGAGATAACAACGCATTGCTTTTAGGTGAAAAAATTACAGTTTTGTTGTGAGAAGAGATCTATACAAAGGGTACCATGGTTGAGTCGGTCAAAAAAGCACGACCATGATGCCTCTGGCTTTATCTGTAATAATCTTTGTCAATGTTTTAAGATAATTGAAATAGGTGGAAATGCGTAAAAATTTAAGTCAGATCATGATTCTGTAAATGAGTCTATCGCAAAAGCCTCTGGATCGCGATGCCACGAAATTTATGTATCACATTTGTGATTAATGCGACTTGCAAAAAGATCTATGTTTGGGACTCCAAAGTAATTTGTGAGAGTATTAAAAGTCCAACCAGATAATTCCCATTCGATATCTGGATGATTTTGACGTGATTCGTAATCTGCAATAGTATTATCACTTGACTTAATATATGAAGCAAGAATAAAGAGATTCTTGGTCTCACACCAGTTCCAGATATCACGAGTTATTTGCGTTAGATGTGGATATTGGATGCCCCCCATTTTATTAATATACGCAACTGCTGTTGAATTGTCAATGCGCAGCAGTATTTGACAATTAAAATATGGATTTGCAAAAAAAAATTTAAAGCTATGAAGGCTGCGAGGAGCTCTAAATAGTTAATATGTTTTCCTTTTTCCACGGTAGATCACTGGCCGCTTGCAGTTAATCCTTCACAGGCAGCCCCCCCACCCCGTCGTTGAGGCGTCAGAGAATATTTCAACATGATAAACGTCAACTCTAATTCGATGGACTGAATGTTCTATTTTATTTAACCACCAATGAAAACAGCTTGGAGTGATGTGGGTAATGTCATAAATTTGTTATAGTCATTACAGTTTATCAAATTGAGATATTTACAGCGTTCCATTTCTTTCGTGTGCAGCCAACCGTATTCTATAGCTGGGCATGAAGATACTAATAACCCTAGCAATTGAGCAAAATCTCTAATTCAACAACGATTTAATTTTGAAAAGATTTGGAGCTGAGTCTTAATCTTCGATTTTTTATCTAATGGTAACCTAACCTGGAACTTGTGTGAATCCAAAATCAAACCCAAAAATTTACATTGTAACGGCCCCTGAACCGTTCGGGTTCGGTACGGTAAAACGTTAAATTCAAACATTTGATCCTCAAAAATAACCCTCAAATACTTTCGAGAGTCTTTGTGTATTTTAATTAAAAATTAAGCGTCCTTGAGATCAATAGATGCCATTTGGCAGTTATATCTTATAATTTTGAATGCAGTTCTTAAATCTCATATTTTAAAATGTTCAGTTCTAATGATTTATTGAGATTTTTAAAATTTGCCGTATGGTTTTGGCACTAAGAAGGTGCTCGATATAAATTGACCCTTACACGGGGAGCACTGCGATATAGCATCTATTCTAATTAGGTCTTTAATAATTTCTAAATAGTGTAACTTTGCGTTGGCTATAAGTTGGCTTTATGAGGCAGTACATGTTGCACAACAGGCGAATCAAATTGTATTCTATACCCTTTAATCCATGATAACACCATCTGATCATCAGTGATAAGAGTCCACCTATGATGGAACTGAAATAAAAGGCCTGCATACTTAACTGAGTCTAGTAGCGGCGGTTGGGATACTGTTGGCCCCGTGATGACTTCTTCGATGAGAGTGCGTGCGGCGGCTGGTGTTGAGTCGCTGGCGTAGCATACCGATCGCGCGCTGCTGCAGGCTCGTGGCTCGTCATCGGCGCAAGCGCCGTCCCCGCAGGTGGCCTGCGCGCCTGGAGAGGAGCCTTGCGGTTTAAAGGTCTCGCATGGGCCTCTTTTAATGTTTTCAACAGTTTGTTATTAGAATCTTTCAGCTCAATGCCAGATTTATTGACGGCTCTGGCCGATTTTAATTTTTCTGCTAAGTTTTTACCGAAAAGATATGTATCAATTTTGGTATTTTTAAGATGCTCTTTCATATCTCTTATTCTTGTGATAGAATCTGCATATTGCGAATCGCATAAAATCTTGTTTACGTCCATCAACTTTTGCAGCATATTATTATCTTTAGTTTTAGCATTTAATTGAAAATTAATTATGTCCGTGAGACCCACAATAGCACTGTACATTTGTTTTTGTTTTATTAAAATGCCTTTATCGCGTTTTACGCGGCTTCAGTGATTACTGCTTTGATTTCTAGATTTAACATAGGGGAATCCATTTCGATGCAATTTGACGGTGGGAGGTACTTTGAAACTAGGTTTTTTCTTGAATGAAATTTTGAAGCATTTACTATGCTAACTTTTCAAATCGATTAAAGATAGGAAAAAGTGAATGCCCAGGTGGGACTCGAACCCACGATCTTTCCCTTACAGGGGGAATGCCTCCCGAAATTTCTGTGTTCAAAACAGGAGTGTTTGGATCGGTATCTTGGACAATAACATTTTGTTCAGAAACCGTACTTGGCCCTGGCAAAGTTTCAATTGATTCATTGGAGTTATGCATGTTATCTTCAGGCCAGTCTAATAACCAGTCATCAGGTCGTAGAGCTGGAGTATCTGAAGATTATCACGTGTATGATAATTTTGATAGCTTATTTAAATGCGTTGAAATAGCCCCAATGACTATTCCGATTGCATAAAATAATTTGTGTTACCACATTGTGGGTAGCTACTTGTTTTGAAATATTTTCTTAGAAAAGACCAATTTTACTTATTTTGATGCGTTGAAACAACCCCAACGATTGTTCCGGTTGCATAAAACAATATATTGAACACGTCGATACGTGTCTATCAACTATAATATCGGCAGAAGTGCCGACGTATTTTAATGCGTTGAAACAGCCCCAGCGACTGCTCCGGTTGCAAACGTTTTAATTACGTAAGTACAAGTTCATTTTATAGAAGTTTAATAATGCGGTGGAACAGCCCTAGCGACTGCTCCGGTTGCATTTTTTTTTTTTTACACTTATCACTCATTATATTACTAAAAAATTCAAAAAGTAAATACCTGCACCCAGATCCTCTTCGGGCATGACGGCCTCATCAGATGATGAAGACAATCAGTCAGTACTGATGCACTAACTCGTCGTTTACTAAGTTTCTTCTCCAATCTTTGTATTTTATTTTTATAACGGTCAATATCTTCTTCATAAGTCGTTTTACGTTTTAACATTTTTTAAATAAACCGTGCGAGAACAGATAACGTGTTGAGTGGTTGAGCACTAGAATGCGAATGAGCTTGAACGAATGTCGCAAGGCAAAGGTAACAATACAAGTCTACCCACAAAAAAAAAAAAAAAATTATTTTCTCTAAACTTAGTGCAAGAGTGGTTATAACTAGGCGATACTACATGTAGTTATATATATTTTCAAGAATAATCTAGAGGACTCGGCGTGAATATAATTTGCTTGGTAGCGACGTGTTTCCATTTGTTTACGATGGTGGTAAATATCATCCGTCACGACAAGGATTACCACTCGCGTTAATTAGTGTATTTGGGTATGTTATAACGGGTCAATTGTCATACAATAATAATTCAGATAAAGTAACTTGTATGTTTTCTGGTAGCTCATCTAAGGTCGATGAGTTGATCAAATCCTTCTGGGAGACGGAAAGTTTAACCTGTGACTTGCCGAAGGACCCGAATGACGCTGTCGTTGAGCAGATGTACCTTAATGATTGCAAGCGTGATAGCACCGGTAGGTATATTGTAAGTTACCCTTTTAAACCCGAGACGTCATTAGGTGATTCTAAGCAAATTGCATTAAAAAGATATGAAAATTTAGAAAGGAAACTGTCTCGTTTACCTGAATTAAGGTGTGAGTATAAAAAGTTTATGAACGATTATGCTTCTCTCGGGCACATGGTCTGTATCGGTAACGTAGCGGAAGTGGAGTCAAAGTATGTCATACCTCATCACTGCGTTCATAAGCCAGACAGTAGTACGACAAAGCTTCGCGTAGTCTTCGACGCATCGTGTCAGACTACAAATAAGGAATCTTTAAATTCTATTTTATATACAGGGCCTAAATTGCAGTCAGATCTTATTGAATTAATAATTCGTTTTCGTTTGCGTGAAATTTGTTTATGTGCAGATATTTCTAAAATGTATCGTTGTATATTAATCGATGAAAACCAACGTAAATTTCAACATATTCTTTGGCGAGATTCAATTAATGAACCGATAAAGGTATTCGAGTTACGCACTGTTACCTACGGTGTCATTAGTAGTCCGTATTTGGCGATCCGTACTTTACAGCAGTTAGCGGCAGATGAGGGTTCTCGTTTCCCGGATGCTGCGCGTGCTCTCCGCGAGGGTTTCTATGTCGATGACTTGATCTGGTCGGTAGATAGTGTAGACGAAGCCTTCCAGATCCAGCATCAGTTGGTTGAGTTATTATAGCTTGGAGGGTTCGAATTGCGTAAATGGTCTAGTAATGATGATCAAGTTTTAAATAGTTTACCTAACGGCCAGCTCGAACCGCCCGTCCAATTTGACGATGGTAAAACGATGGCTATTAAAATTCTTGCTCTCCATTGGCTACCGCAGGAAGACGCATTCGCTTTTCGCACGACTGATACGGATATCAAAGTTACGAAGCGTTCTGTACTATCTGCAATAGCAAAATTGTTTGATCCCTTAGGGTACGTTCAACCTTGTATTTTTCTTGCTAAAAGTTTCATGCAAAAATTATGGTGTGCTAAGTTAGGTTGGGACGATATGTTGCCCAACGCATTGCGCGATGAATGGTACGTATGCCTATTCATCTCAGATTCCATTGTTATCTAAATTAAAACATGATCGTCATGTTTTCATAAAAAATTACACGGCCTTTCAAATCGTAGGATTTTGTGACGCATCCATGCTTGTTATAGCCGCGGTTATATTTATACGCAGTCAGGATGCGCAGGGAAATGTCAAAGTGAGTCTACTGTTGTCAAAATCTAAGGTCGCGCCCTTAAAAACAGTCTCAATCCCTCGCCTTGAACTAATGGCTGCTCATCTATTATCGAAGTCTCTTAACTATGTTATGTCTATTTTATCGAAAGAGGTACTAATTAGTGACGTATTAGCTTTCACTGATAGCTCGGTAGTTTTAACGTGGATTAATACACCGGCATTTAAATTAAAAACGTTTGTTGCCAATCGCGTGGTTAAGATTACGGAGAGTCCCTCAAACGTACAGTGGTATCACGTTAACGGCGCTGACAATCCCGCTGACGTCTGTTCCCGTGGCGCGACGCCTGCGCAATTATTACAAATAGCGGACAGTTGGTTCAGCGGTCCACAGTGGCTGTATGAACCACAGCACACGTGGCCGGTGAGGTCTGTCGGTGAGTTCAATGGTGAACCATTAGAATCAAAACCTATTAAAGAAAATGCATCATTATTATCACAAAATCCCACTTTAAAAACAGACTTTTGTGATGAAATATCGAAAGTATCTAATTTTAACAAGCTACAGCGTATTGTAGCATGGTGTTATAGATTCATTAATAATTCAAGGGCTCGTGACCCTAATAGATTAAAAGGCCCTTTAGTCACGTCAGAATTAAATAATGCACACGATAAAATTATTGCAATTGTTTAATCCCAGTATTTTTCTGACGCCATTGAGTCAATAAAGCGAGGTAGTCCCTGCTCTCAAAGTCTACGCAAATTAGACCCATTCATTGATGACCGCGGTCTCCTCATGGTGGGGGGTAGACTCTCTCAAGCAGATTTACCATTTACGTAGCGGTAGTGAACGCGGGCGCTACGCAGGAGGCGCGGGTTCGATTCCCGCTCAGTGCAAATATTTGTATGCATGAATATGTATATTTGCATTGGTCTGGGTGTTTCTATGTATAATATGTATGTATTTACAAAAAAAAAAGAACATATCTAAGTATGTTTATCCGCATTCTAGATTTCATAACACAAGCTAGTTAAGCTATGCTTACCATGGGTCTAGATAGCGTTGTGTGAAATGTTGTGGAATATTTATTTATTTATTTATTTACTCAACGTCATCCTTTAATTTTGCCTAAAAAATCACATTTCACAAACATTTTGATAGATTATTACCACAAACTGTATTTACATGCTGGCCCTAGAAATTTACAAAATATATTAGCAAAAAAATATTGGATTATCGCCGCTAGATGTATTATTCGATCACGTCTTTCAAAATGCGTTACTTGTTTTAAAAATAGACCCACTATAAATCAACCTAAAATGGCTTCGCTGCCTAAATACCGTTTACAAGACATTTACCCATTTCATACGGTCGGTGTTGATATAGGCGGTCCCTTTTATACAAAAGAGAGTAATAGACGCAATATCAAAATCTTATTTGTGCCTATTTGTCTGTTACTCCACTCGCGCAGTGCACCTTGAAGCTCTCTCGGCTTTAACAAGTGAATGTTTTCTAGCCTCATTTGATCGTTTCACGGCTCGACGTGGTCTTCCGCACACTGTGTGGTCTGATAACGGAAAAAACTTTGTGGCCTCAAAAAAATATCTGAATGAGGTGTTTCACTTTTATAATTCTAACGAAAATAAATTAACTGAGGGGTTAACATTCAGAAAAGTGACTTGGAAACTTAACCCTCCAACGGGTAGTCACTTTGGCGATATATTTGAAGCTGGTATTAAATCAGCAAAGTACCATTTAAAGCGAGTAATGGGTACTCGTGCGTTATCATTCGAAGAGTTAACTACTCTTTTTTCTAATATTGAAGCTATCTTAAATTCTCGCCCTCTGTGCAGTTTGTCTAACGATCCGGGTGAATTTGATGTCCTTACGCCAGGACATTTTTTAGTCGGTCGTCAGTTAGTATCAGCTCCTAGTTACGATCTTTCAGACGTGTCCATCAATCGATTAACCAGGTGGCAATGTATTCAACAAGCTACTACGCATTTTTGGCGTCGTTGGAAACATGAATATTTGCATACTCTACAACAGAGGCAAAAATGGTTTGTAGATACGCCGGAGTTGGCTGTAAATGATTTAGTATTAGTTCACAATGATAATACTCCGTGTCAACAATGGTCTCTAGGACGCATAGAACAAACTCATCCTGGTCCTGATGGTAGAGTTCGTGTTGTCACCATACGGACACAGAATTCTCGGTTTCAACGCCCTGTCACTAAACTGAGTCCTCTTCCAAAAGATCAGGAAAATTAATATTATATATAACTTCAATTTATTCAATTTATATAAACGTGTTTTAATGTTTAGTTTTCTTTATCATATACAGTCCATTTGTTCTCTTTAACCGCATTTATGTGTCGAGTAAATCTAATGTTATGTGTTTAAATTATGTGAGTAGGTAAATTTATATTAAACATTACATTGTCTGATGATACCTATTTTGAAATCAATGTTGATTTCGGTGGGGGGGAAATGTTGGGTAATCGACTCCTATTTCCTTTATTCCTAAATTCAAATTAAAATGAGTCCTGGCAACATCGGGCAGAGAGAAAGTGCTGCCGCCTACGGCGAAAAAAGGACTGAACACTTTTTTTTTCGAGCGAGCGCCACACGACGCGCCGCAGACGCATATATTTAAAATTAATAATCAAACTTTCATAAAACTTAACTGCTGTGTACCTAGTGAAGTGATTCGTAGTGGTCACACCCCCGGGGGAGGAAGACGACGAAGACGCCGCGCCAGTGTGAGTACCTTCCCTTTCCTTTCCTGTCGATTTCAGGGTGTGTTCAACCACCAAAATATACATTTTATTACACCATTGTGGTTATACAACACTAACCTCCTTCAATATCCGGATTTTAGTAGAGAATTCATACTTACCACAGATGCCTCTAACGTAGCTATTGGTGCCGTTCTATCCCAAGGAACAATAGGTTCTGACAAACCCATAGCGTACGCATCCCGTACCTTAAATTCAAGCGAACTCAATTACAGTACGATAGAAAAAGAACTCCTGGCCATTGTATGGGCAACAAAGTACTTTAGACCCTATCTGTTCGGTCGCAAATTTAAAGTTATCACCGACCATAAACCCTTACAATGGATCATGAATCTGAAGGAACCTAATTCTCGACTCACTCGATGGCGCTTGAAATTGAGCGAATATGACTTTTCAGTTATTTATAAGCAAGGAAAATGCAATACCAATGCCGACGCATTATCCCGAATTGAGATCAATAATGAAGAATTTACGTCCATTGCAGTAAACCCTTCTGAAGGAAATCAAACATTAGATGACTCTAGAACTATTACAGCCCAAAGCCTTTCTGACAATTCCGCGACCGCGACAGTACATACAGATAACGAGTCTCCCATACTAGAATTCCCTATTTCAGATGAACCACTTAATAAATTTACGAAACGAATAATCTTGAACGTAGTTGGCGACATTAAAGGACGACCTATAGTCACGAAACCCTTTGACACACATACCCGTATTACAGTCCAGTTGTCAGAATCCAGTTTAGAAGAAGACGTTGTCAAAGCTAATAAAGAATACGTTAACCCTAAAATCAAAACCGGATTGCTTATTAACCCACCTTTGGCTATGTATAATATCATTCCTATCATTCAAAGAACATTTAAAAGCTCCACAATACAATTAGTCCTAACAAAGAAGGAAATAGAAAATGTCCGCGAATATCTAAGGCAACAAGAAATTATTAATAAGTATCACGATGGAAAAACCAACCATCGTGGCATCAATGAAACTTTTCTAGCTCTATCTCACAAATACTATTGGCCCAAGATGCGAGGCAGCATCACTAAATTTATAAACGAGTGTACTGTATGTGGGCAAGCAAAGTACGATCGTAATCCAGTTAAACAGCAATTTAAAATCGTTCCCTCACCAATAAGCCCTTTGAACTTGTACACCTTGACCTTCATACTATTCAAAGCGAGAAGTTTTTGACGATTGTAGACGCCTTTTCTAAATATGCCCAGGCTTACTATTTGAGAGACGGAACAGCAGTTAGTGTGGTACAAGCCTTGCTGAGCTTTTGCACCCATCATGGCATACCCATAACCATAGTTACTGATAACGGGCCGGAGTTTAATAATCAACTCATTGCAGAATTTCTAAGGTTGCACAAGATCCAACATCATAAGGTTGCCCCTCATACACCTAATGAGAATGGAATAGTTGAGAGGTTTCATGCAACTATATTAGAACATCTCAGAATCTTAAAGATTAATAAGAAAAGTGAATCTGTAATTAATCTTATGCCTTACGCCCTTCTTGCTTACAACAATAGTATACACAGCCTTACGAAATGCAGGCCTATAGAATTAATAACAGGACATTTTGATCCCCGCGACGCTTTTGACGTTGACCTTTCAGTCCACTTATTACAGCAATACGTGACTAACCACAAAGACAAGATGACTGAGATTTATAAATTAATACATGATCTAGGTACTGACTCTCGCGAAAATTTAATGACTAACCGGAATAGAACTAGGGAACCTGAAGTTGAGTACAGTCCTGAACAACAAATCTTTATTAGAAACCCCCTTGCTTCCCGTCAAAAATTAGCTCCACGCTTCACTCATGACACTGTAATGGCAGACCTCCCTATTCATATATGTACAAAGAAAAGTCGGGGTCCTGTGGCAAAACATCGGTTAAAAAGAGTCCCTAAAACCAATAACTTGTTACAGAACAATACCGGTACTGCTTCTGCTCCTACAACCAGCAATAACTCAGGAAATACGACTTGAAAGTCTGGATAATGGTCCTGGGATACTCCCCTTTAAACTAGGTCCTGCCCGGATCCTTTCCCATTACCATTCCTTCTTGCAGTACGTAAACCTAGAGGAATTGCAAGCAAAAATAGATTCTATCAACAATCAAATAATTAGCGTTTCACCTGATCTTAATAATAAGACACGCTCCTTGTTTCAACCTCACTTAAACTATCTTAACTCTAAACTTAACAGTGTATCAGACCAACTTCAAACCTTTGAAACGAGTCGAGTAAAACGAGGACTCGTTGATGGACTCGGATCTGTAATTAAAAGTATAACTGGGAATTTGGACTACACAGATGCATTACATTACGACCAGGCTATTAACAGTATTCAAAATAATGAGAATAAATTATTAACTGAATTTAATAATCGCGTCAGTTTAACTAAGGATTTGTCTGAACAGTATTCAAAAATCATAGATAGTATAGTAGATAACCAACGTGACATGGAGAGAATAGTAAATAAGATACAGGAAAGCGGCGCTAATAGAGATAATGATCTTATAAAATATGCCCATTTTGCCCAAATACTGATAATCCTTAGCGATAATATAGATTCAATATCACAAGAATTAATTAAATTACAGAATAATTTGGCATTTATTAGGACATCTACCATGCATCATTCGTTCCTTAATTCCCAGGAGATACGCAATTTAACGGAGAGGTTAAATATGTTATACGGTAGTGATAGATTAGTAGATTTAGATATTAGAGAATATTACGATATAAATAGGTTAGGTTCATACTACGTAGGCAACGAAATAGTTATAGTTTATAAGTTCCCCGTTTTTTCACCCCACACATATGACTTATATAAATTATCTATTGTACCCAACAAAAATCTTGAAATCCTTATCCCATCATCCCCATTCCTAGCTATCCATAAGAAAGATTTCAAGCACATAGAGGCTGAATGCCCGAAGACCAGTAACTGGTTCCTATGTGAAGAAAACCGGAGTCTGCAGAATCAACCCTCTGAAGACTGTATACACGAGCTCATAACCACACAACAGAGGACGCCCATCTGCAACCCTGTCACCATCGCGATGGACCAGCCAGCATACGAAGAACTCGATGACAGACATTATACCATCAGCTTTCCTGTCCCTACAAAAGTACATCTCTCCTGCGGTCAAGATTTCTACAAAGATTATAAAGGCAGTTATCTCGCAATCATCCCACAGGCATGCTACCTGGAAACGGCAGACTTTACTATCTCCAATATTAAGGATCGACTCAAAGGACACGTACTGACGATAAGCGATCTACCCAAGGAGCCTAACTACAATATATCTAAAGCCACTCTGAAATTGAACTCAATAAACTTGGATCATCTTCATGCCACCAATATGAAGATCTCCCATCTTCCAGCAGTTAATCTTGAAGAAGATCACACTATGATGTATCATACCACCATCCCACTGTATGTGGTAATTATTGGAGCCTGTATAACCGTCAGTATTCTACTCTATCGCAAGTATGCTGCAAGATCGGCTTCGAAGAAGGTTCAAGTAAAGGAAATAGCAATACAAGGAATATACACCGTTCCAGAACCAAGACCAAGGGATAACCAACCTCCACCTCAATTTACTACTAAATTAATCGGTGGTGGTTGTTCTTCGGGGGGAGGTGTTACGCATCCCTAATCTATGGATATCGCTGAGTCAACTTCAACCTCAATAAACATTGCACACGGCACTTGGAGACACAAAGTGCAACATCAGCGCACCGCGAACATTGCGCAAGGCGCCTGGCGACACAGAGTGCACCATCAGCGACACGTGCATCGCTTTGACATCATCGGCACCGTTCCCAAGAAACCAGCTAATAATTAAGACTCATATTTGTTTCACACTTCGAAGCATTATCATTGTTCCCACTAGTTATAATTTTATTCTGTAAAATTACTTTCTAATTAAATTTAATTTAATCAAGTTGGTTTTTTTTGGGACCTCCGGCCGCAGCTAACGTAATTAGCTGAGTTTTGTTTCTGTTTTCGCTGTTTTGTGTTATTTGTTGATTTTCTGTTACCTGTTTGTTGATTTTCGGTTTTGCAAAATGCCGAAAAGACAGCGGAAAACTGTTCTCAACAGTGAAGTTCGCGAGTTTGTAGTTCGTTTGCGAGACTATTTTGCTCGTGAACAACAAAATGGCGGACCCTTGTTACCGCTTGACAATGTTCGCGATCGTGTAGCCGATGCTCTAGGAATCGGAAAGGCTACTGTTTCTCGAATAACAAAGGAAAAATTTGGGGAGTCGTCCATGGAGGACAATAAACTATTAACACCAAAGAAGAAATAGAAAAGGTTATGTCATCTTATCTTATCTTATGTTACTGGGGTGCGTGCTTTGGAGCTATCGCGGACACTTCGACCCTATTGGATCCTTTGTGTCAACCCCAACCTGGCCCCTACGTTTCGGGAGGGATAGCCCTCTCTATTAGGGTGGTTATTCCTCTTATTTGTAGATGCCTGTAATCTTCTGATTTTGGATAACCCATCCCGAGAAGATCCATACGATGTCCTAAGGCGTGGCACTCGCACAGTATGTGTTTCATCGTTTCATCGCCCTCCCCGCAGTGTCTGCATTTTGCATCGTTCATGATACCAATCTTGCTCAAGCTGCTACTTTGTGCAGTAGTGGCCAGTGAACGCTCCTATTATTTTCCGGATTTTGTCCCTGCTGAGATTAATTATTTTATTGCTCAGCCTTCCTAATTCATTACTTATGAATTCTTTCGAATGTGTTAGGCCTGGTCTGGTCTTCCATTCTTTAAGCTGCCTATTCTTGGCCTGTTCTGAAATAGCCCTCTTTAGCGTGGCTTCAGGAAGTCCAACAAATGGTTCTGGACCTATGGGTATTTTTGCAGATCCTTGTCTGGCTAGATGGTCTGCTTTCTCATTCCCTTCTATCCCCTCATGGCCGGGGACCCAGATGAGCCTCAGTTTGTTGGCTCTGCCAACCTTATTTAGGCTTCTTATGCAATTCAGCACTGTTCCTGAATTTACCTTTGGAGAGCTTAGCGCTTTAATGGCTGCTTGGCTGTCACTGAGAATATAAATTTCCTTTTCATGGGTATTTCTATTTATAATCTCCTGAGCGCCTTCTATTATAGCGTACACCTCCGTTTGGAACACGGAGGCGTATTTGCCTAGACTAACGCTTATGTCGCAGTCTTCTGCATGTACCCCTGCTCCTGTGCCATCTAGCGTCTTGGAGCCATCGGTGTACCAGATTTGTCTTTTTCCTTGATCGGTTCTGAGACCTTGCTTCCATTCCTGTCTAGTAGGAATTGTCACCTTGTAATTTCTATGAAGTACTAGTTTGGGCTGTTGCTTGTCAGACCTCATTTCTAGTAGTTCCCGAACATCAGGTGTTATCCCCATTTTTGTGTAACTTGTCGGTATGCTGGTTATATATCCTGCATCCTTAAGTCTTTTAAGAGCTTTTATTGCCTCCATTTGTACAGTTGAATGTAGCGGTAGCATACTTAGCAGCCGTTCCATCGCTGCTGTCGGTGTTGTTGTAAATGCACCCATTATAGACATGCAAGCTATCCTTTGGATTTTGCTGAGCTCTTTCGTGCATGTTACAGTCGTGGTTCTTGGCCACCACACTATACTTCCGTATTTGATTATCGGTAGTATCATCATGTTATATATCCAGTACAGAACCTTCGGTTTAAGTCCCCATGTTCTGCCGTACGCCCTGCGACACATGCCGACGACTCTCATTGATTTCTGTGTGATGAAATCTTGATGTGACCTCCATGTGAGTTGTTTATCCAACATGACTCCGAGGTATTTCACCTCTTCGGCCCACTCTAGTTCTACGCCTTCTACCTGAAGTCTTATTAAACTTTTTTAGGTCCCTTTTACGTGTGAAATATAGGGCTGATGTTCTGGATGGATTTATCGTTAGGTGATTTTCCGTACTCCATCTGTGCGCTATATTCAGACCCTTTTGTAGTAGTTCCGAGACAGTGCCTGGGAATTTACCGTTTACCATTATCACTAAGTCATCAGCGTATCCTATCGTGTAGAATGGTCCTTCATTTAGTCTCGTTATTAGTGAGTTGACTACCAAGCTCCATAGTAGGGGTGAGAGTACGCCCCCTTGGGGACATCCTCTAGTGGTCTTGGCATATATATTCTCACCTGCTAACGTAGAGCAAATTATTCTGCTCTTTAGCATCTGCTCTATCCATTTACAGGTGGTGTTATCCACCCCGTGTTTTATCGCTGCTGTCTGGATTGCTTCGATGGTAGTTTTGTCAAAGGCGCCTTCAGTATCTATGAAGGCTGCAACGCTTATTTCTTTGCATTCCAGTGCCTTACGAGCGCGTTCCACTACTAGGTGCAGCGCTGTTTCCGTTGATTTGCCCTGCTGGTAGGCGCATTGCAGCCTGTGTAATGGGAAACGTTTTAAAGGTCCTTCCCTCACATGCTTGTCTATCAGCTTTTCCACCGTTTTTAGGCAGAAAGATGTTAGGCTGATAGGCCTGTATGATCTTACATCTTCATAGTTTGCTTTGCCAGGTTTGGGTAAATAAACTACGTTTACTCTCCTCCATATCGTCGGTATATGGTTAAAAGCTAAGCATGCTCTGTATAATCTCACAAGATGAGGGATTAGTATGTTCATGCCTTATTGTAATAGTACAGGATAGATACCATCAGGGCCTGGAGATTTATAGGGTTTGAAATCTCCTATGGCCCATTGCAATTTGTTCCCATCAACTATTTTCCCTGCAGTGTTCCATTCTGCCCTATTCGTTTTTGTACCTTCAGTACCATTGATTTTTATTTGATTTTTTGGCACTTCTGCAATTATTTCCGATCCAGGAAAGTGTTCACTCATCATTACATGTAGTGTTTCTTTTCCTGATTCCGTGAGCCTCCCATTTCTGTCTTTTACACTGGTGAGTGGGTTCTCCTTAGCTATTGCCAGGGCTTTAGCCAGTCTCATGCCTTCTGGAAGGGAATTTATTTGGTCACAGTGTGCTCTCCATGACTTCCTCTTATATTTCCGTACGGCCTTGTGATATTCAGTAAGCATTTTGGAGTATTCTCTGAAATCGCCTTGTGCCTTGGCTTTGTTGAAGATTGCCCTTGTCTTGCGACGTAGCATCTCTAATTCTTTGTTCCACCATGGCACCTTTTTAGGTTTTATTTCCTTTTCTGGACAGTTTGTTGTCCATGCTTTTATGACTGATTCTGTTATCTTATTATTAAAGTTTTCGGGATATTTACCATGTAATGATTTGTTGAGTTTCCGATATTTCGGCACTGTTGCAAGCGCCATGATCACGGAAGAACTGAAGTACTGGCGGTTGACGGAGAAAAGTTTTAAACGCAGACATATCGGTCTACCCTCTTACGCACTCTTTTGTGACGCGTTACATTGTCAGTACCACTACCACTGGTTTCACTAGAACTGCAAACTCGATCACGACTCACTGTCTTGCAGTTCTAGTGAAACCAGTGGTAGTGGTACTGACAATGTAACGCGTCACAAAAGAGTGCGTAAGAGGGTAGACCGATATGTCTGCGTTTAAAACTTTTCTCCGTCAACCGCCAGTACTTCAGTTCTTCCGTGATCATGGCGCTTGCAACAGTGCCGAAATATCGGAAACTCAACAAATCATTACATGGTAAATATCCCGAAAACTTTAATAATAGTATGAACAACCATGATAGTTTAAAAACCGATATTCTGTTATCTTGTCCGCTTCAAATTCAATGTCGATTATCGAGTTGAGTTTGCATTTTGGATCTCCTAAGTAGATCTTCAGATCCTTTTTATATTGGATCCAGTCTGTGTGTTTGGGGTTTCTTCGCATTTCAACCCGAA
The DNA here is from genome assembly GCA_949126895.1 of Eilema caniola. Lineage (NCBI taxonomy): Eukaryota > Metazoa > Arthropoda > Insecta > Lepidoptera > Erebidae > Eilema > Eilema caniola. The sequence continues at coordinate 1,553,160 of OX421461.1, read as the reverse complement.
ACACCTTTGAAGTTTTATACTCAAAATATATGTACCTATGGTCAGATAATGAAATTTCATTAGATACTTGCCAGTTCATGATATCTCTGCTGGCCATGTTTGTGGCTAGAGTGATGTCAATAACCTCAGTCCTTATCCGATTGACGAAAGTCGGACTGTTGCCTTTATTTATTATTTGTAAAGGAGAACTTACCAGATATTCCAGTACTTTTTCCCCTCGTTCGTTGATGTCTGAGCTGCCCCAGATCACATGGTGCGCGTTCGCGTCGCATCCGATGATTACTTCCGTGTTATTTCGGATGCCGTGATCCACTAATCCTTCTAGTATACTAGGAATGGGATTTTTTTGTTCATATGGAAGATAGGCCGATACAAAGATTGTATCTCTGTTGCCAGCCTCTCCTCCACCGTTGATCCTGACTGCCGTCAGATCCCTGAAACAGAAACTATGTAAAACCCATGCGTCTATACCATTTTTGATATACAGGGTGTATTTTTGAAACGGGGCAGTAAGGGCAAGTACCTTAACCGTTGCAGTTACAGCAAAACGTTCTTAAAAGACCTTCCCTAACTTTTTGGGACATTTTGAACTGCATTCACAGATTTTGTAAAAAACTTACAGTTAGCAAAAAAAATGCAAAAAGTTCAATTTTTTTTTTTATGCCAATCGATTCTATTTCATGTGGGGATCAAAAAACTTTATGGGACCATTTTAGCTTTCAGTACTAGAAAAGACAGAAATCGCCCATACATTTCGTACGGAAATATGATAAATCAACTCGAAACTCATAGGTCAGGTAAAATTTTGAACTATTTTAAATAGAAAAAATCATTTAAACATTTAAGAAATTGGTTTATGAAATAAATTGCTCAAAATGATTTCCATTTTCACGAATACATAAGTCTATCCTTTTTTGCACAGAACGAATGGCGGCTAATAATGTTCTGGGATGAATATTACGTAAAATGGTCATTAATAAGAAAGAAAGAAAGAAAGAAAGAAAAATATTTTATTTGAGACCACACACAATGCATGATGGGTACAAAATATGTTATTAATAAATTTTTTTTTTACTTAACATTGTGCGAGCCCCAAATAGGGCCACATCTCAGCATAAAATTGCTGCGTACAACGCGACGCGAGTATACGCAGCGCTGGTTTTCAGATGTGGCCGCTAGTTGGCGCTGACGCCAGGCACATAATAGTTTGCTGTGATGACAATTTATAACAACAAATATACAAATACAGATAATATTAAGAATAAATACAGAAATAAACATTAAAATCTAAATCCTCATGAGTACTTATATAAGAGAAAACAAAACCAGGTGTATTACAACCACAATCACGATACAAAAACAAGGACGGACGGCGACAACATGAGTTATGTCATGCTGTAGTTAAGTGTAGTTATGTCATGCGCCGGCGCCATGTTGCATCACGCTGTTAGATAACAATCAAACAATTTTATTAAATCACCGCCACATGAGCGCCGCCTTAAACATTGTGAATATTCTATATATGCCACAAGTATGCAATCCCATGTGATCCCGTATACGTGTAGTGTTTTATTGAAGTGATGGCAAAAGAGATCAGACAATTGCACTATTTTAGTACATATACGTGTGTGTGGATTTCGGTGTTCGCGATTTAACCCGTGTGACCCCCGGGTGGAGGCAACGCATATAGCAGGTATATGCCAATGGTGTGAGATGTCACTGCAATCAGTGGCCATGCAACAGCAAACGGTTCCCAACTCCCACCAAGGTTTCCAGCGTGCGTATCAAGGGTGAGTCAAGTCGTTTTGTTGTTTGTTTAGTAGGTGCATACTGTATCTTTTCCTAAATGAGCTTATTGTTTTTAGGGCACGGATTGGTGGTGGGAGATCGTTCCAAATTCGGCTCGCCGCGAGCTTGAAACTGCCTCGATATGCAGTGGTCCTATGGCTTGGAGTTATCAACCGATATGCTGCCGCTCTTGTACCATGTCTGTTGAAGTCTCTCGCCCACGACAGCTTGTCATACAGGTACCTAGGTCGATGTCTTAGTATCACCCCAAATAGCAGAGTAGCAAAGTGCAACTTTCTGCGTTCTGCCATTTTCAAAATATTATTATTGTTTAGATGAGGCGTTACATGTGTCCGTGGTGGGATCCAGAAACAGAAACGTGCGCAGGCATTCTGCACACGCTGGACAAGTCGCTCGGTTCTTCCCAGCAGACAGTTCCCGTACACGCTGTCAGCATAATTGAGCTTGGTAAGTATAAGTGACTCGCATAGCAGTCTCCTTACGTTTATACTCAAGTATGGGCGAATCCTGTACAGTACTTTCAGCCTGTAAAAACAATTTCTGACAGCTTGGAGGATGTGCGTCTCGAATAGTAGTTGTTGGTCAAAGACTACTCCGAGGTTCCGTGCCTCATTTACCCTGGTCACAGGACAGCCATTAATATTGACGTTCAGTGGTTGTTGAGATGTTTTTTCAACTTGCTGCCTTGTGCCCAGGATCATGTACTTGGATTTGTCTGGGTTAATAGACAGACAATTTTTCCATGACCACTCTGAAATGTTCTCTAAATCCTCGTTAATTTTATTTACAGAGCATTGGCTGTCAGATGGCAGGAAAGATAAATACATCTGCAGATCATCAGCATAGAGGTGGAATCTGCAGTGGGTCACTGCAGTGGTGATGTCAGCACTGTACAGGATGAAGAGCAACGGGCCCAGGATCGAGCCCTGGGGCACGCCCCGGGTGACCTGGCGATGGGAAGAGTCTATCATGTACCCTGTTTTAGTATCTTTCACCTGGACATATTGATACCTCTCACTAAGGTAGCTATGGAACCATTTGACCACCTCTGTGCTGCATCCATAGTAAGCAAGCTTGGACATGAGCAGTGAGATATTTAGTCCGTCAAATGCACGGGAAAAATCGAGAAGCGTAAGCACCGTGCCCATGCCCCTGTCCCTCGCCTCCAGCACACCGTCCACCACATCCAACAAGGCTGTTGTTGTGCTGTGTCCTTTCCTGAAGCCAGACTGCAGTAATGGCAGGATGTTGTTGTTCTCAACGTAGGCTGTGAGTTGATTACTGACAACTCTTTCAAGGACTTTCGAGAGGCATGGCAGCAGGCTGATCGGCCGTAGGTCTCGTGGTCCCGAGGGGTTTGGCAGTTTGGGAATAGGCTTTACCTTGGCCGTCTTTCAAGATCCAGGGAAGGTTGCAGTAGTGATGGATGTGTGGATGATGCAAGTTATGACAGGTAGTGTTTGGGGAAGAGTCAGTTTCAGCATGTCCAAGGATATGTCGTCAGCACCCATTGCATTTGATTTAAGAGCTCTGATTATTTTTAGAACATCATCCTCATCCACTGGCCTCATGTGAAAGCTACCATGGCTGCAGCGGTTGAACTCATAATATGTGAGTTGCGATATACTTACACCATCATTCCCTGGCACATTCAAGAAGTGGTCATTTAAACTGTCCGGGCTGCCGCATTGGGTAGACAGCTCATTATCATTTTTGGTGTTAGTCAAGATGTCAGCCTTAAGCTGGCTCCACAGTTTAATTGGGTGCTTTATGTTGCTGTTGATCTGGGTTGCAAAGTATGCCCGCTTCTCACTCTCCATGGCAGCTTTAACTGTGCTTTTGAGGTCCCGGTACAATCTGACATGTGCCTCCTGGCCAGGTGCCTTTGCTCGCCTGTGATACTTGTCTCTCAGTCGCATCATATCCCTGACTGTGCTGGTGATCCATGGGTGGTGGTGATGCGGATGCGTTTAACCACATAGAAATGTGGATCGCCTGTCCTGGAGACCAGGGCAGGTTAGCGAGTAAATATATATATATATAATAAGAGGCTAAACACCACAATGAGAGCACCAAGTCAGGGGAAACGTACTCACCAAATCGGAAACCTCGAACCCCTGGGTTATGGCGGCTGCTGCAGGCGCGTAGGCCGCTTCTCGTCAATCACTACACAAGAGCACTGCTGGTGAAAAGTCTCTGGAGAATCACTTGCTAGTCCTTATATAAACGGCACGTGGGCGCGTCGATCATCCGACGCTGATGAGACGCGATGAAAAGACTAGTCTTCTGACAGTGTGTCAGAACCAGGCATGAAGATATAGTCTATGCGATATTTATGATGAAAACTCGTCTAGAAGAGCCTAGAACGAAGCGTGAGCGCGGACGCAACAATACGTCATTTCGCGAACGAGACGCGACTGACGCGAGCGAGTCTTGCGCGCCGTGAGACAAAGTTGTACCAAAATGGTTACATACGAATCCCAAAGATGGCGCTAAATAGTGATGTGAGCGATGAATAAATAAATTTAATAATACTATAAAACGGCGTAAACATTCTCCCCGGCTTGGAAGTCCGTAGGAGTTTCAAAAATGAAAGAAAGACAGATGCGGATATCTGATAGAATAGAAGTCTATATGGGTGAATATAATTATGGGGAAGATAAATAATATAAAGTACGTAACAACTGTGCTATAAACTAATGCGAAATAAATTAAATAACAAATTATTGCGAAGGTAAAGGACATAACTTTACGACTGGACGCTTAAAAGTTCCAGTAGTAGTACGAACTAAAGCGACTCGAGTGATACCATCTTTACCAGGGAATACTTGTTCAATAATGCCTGTCGGCCAACGTAGCGGCGGTGTATCATCTTGGTGAATGAGTACAAGTGTTCCTAGTTGAATGGGTACATCAGGAGTATTCCATTTTTGTCTCAATTGAAGAGTATGCAAGTAATCTACGTGCCACCTTTTCCAATAACTTTGAACCAAACTATCCAAAAGATTTTTCCTATTAGAGAGGCTTAAAGATTGATCGATATCACGAGCAGGCAAAGATTGTAAAGGTGACGTATTTAAGAAATGAGCGGGTGTTAATATCGTGTGTGGCTGATCAGACAGCAAACACAGTGGACGCGAGTTTAGAAGACATTCAATTTGAGTTAAAACAGTAATTAATTCTTCATAGCACAGCAATTGTTGACCAATACAACGATATAAATGAGTTTTTACGCTTTTAATGTTACTTTCCCAAAGTCCACCCCAGTGGGGCGCGCGAGCAGGAATATATTTCCATTCAATTTAAGTTTGTGCTAATTCAGATTGAAAAGCGTCAGAGGTGTCTTTAGAAGACAGGAAAGTGTATAGTTCATCCAACTGTCGTTTGGCACCAACAAAATTTGTTCCATTATCGGAATACATACATGCGACTGGTCCGCGACGCGAGATAAAGCGTTTGAACGCAGCTAGGAAGGCATCAGATGAGAGATCAGAGACAAGCTCTATATGTACCGCCTTTGTGACTAGGCACACGAACAGACAGATGTACGCCTTCAGTGCGTGTTGGCCTCTGCGTCGAGCGAGAGTAATACGGATGGGACCAGCGTAGTCGACACCCGTGTGTGTGAAGGCTTTGGCTTCTTGTACACGAGCGGGAGGCAAGTCTGCCATCATAGGGGTAGGATGCGAAGGAGCTGTACGAAAACAGAAGTTACATTGACGGATGCGAGTCCTAATGATATTTCTGGCAGAAATGATCCAATAACGTTGGCGTAATAGCGACATAAGCAAATGCGAGCCAGTGCGGCAGTTGGAGCGGTGACAATCGTCAATTATAAGATCAATTAGATGATCGCGGCGGGGAAGTAAGACTGGGTGTCGATTTTCGAAAGGTATATTAGCGTTCTTCAATCGACCACCAACGCGAATTAATCCGTGGTCATCCACAAAAGGATCGAGTTTACGTAACGAGGTAGAAGGTAAGTTTCCTTTATTAATGTTTTTAATTTCGTCATTAAAATATTTTGATTGTAAAGCGCGAAGAATCGCGATCTCTGCGGCTTCAAGTTCCGAAACTTGAACCGAGGGCGAGCGAGGTAATTTCCGAGTGAAGCGTAAAATATAAACGACAATGCGTAGCAATTTTTTCCAGGAGGAGACTCGGACGGCGAGCTCCAGAAGAGGCGACGACGAGGTATCCAGATCGGATATAGTGGTAAGTGTAACCGAATTTTTGGTTTCAGGTATAGAACCTTCAACGCGAGACGGCTCAAACGGCGCGATCGGCCATTCAGCGACGGGACGACGGGTCCAAGGTGGACCTTGCCACCAAAGCGGGTGATTAATTAACTGCGAGGGTAAAATACCACGTGACACAATGTCACTAGGGTTCAATGCCCCATCAATGTGAAAGAAGCGGTCAGGAGACAGAAGTTCCTGAATTTTACAGACGCGGTTAGCAACGAATGTTTGCCACCGGTGCGGCGACGAATGGATCCACGACAGAGCGATGGTGGAATCCGAACATGCGAATATATCGTCAATGGGATAGCGAGCATGAAAGACGTTATGAACTTGGTTAACAAGTTTAGCGAGAAGGAGCGCGGCACATAATTCGAGCCTTGCTAGCGAAATAGTTTTTAGCGGAGCTACTTTAGACTTTGAGCATACCAAATGAATGGATATGTCGCGATTAGGATGTGTTACATGTAAATAAATAACGCAGCCATAAGCTTTCATGCTAGCGTCTCCAAAGGCGAGCAGGTGTACAACACAGCCTGCAGCGATACCTAAGTGACGAGGTATTTGTAAAGTAGATAAAAGCGGTAATTCTTCTTTGAATTGACTGAAGCGATTAGTGATGGACTCTGGGGGCTCCTCATCCCAACCAATTTTGGCGAGCCAAAGTTCTTGTAATAAGAGCTTTGCATAAAGTATGACAGGAGCGACAAATCCCAATACGTCAAACAAGCGAGCGATGGTAGAAAGTATAGCGCGTTTAGTGTTGCCTGCGGATGATGCGGATGTAGAAAACGAAAACATGTCTGTGGTAGGTAACCACTTTAAGCCTAATACCTTCAGCGTGTCACTATCGTCAGTGAATTCAATAGAAGCGCGATGAGACTCGGGCAAATGAGCGAGAAGTTCAGGCGAATTACTTGCCCATTTGACAAGATTAAATCCGCCAGACTTAAATAGAGCAAGTAACTCATCTGCCAAGCAAATGCCCTCCTGGACAGAATGTACAGATGTCGTAAGATCATCCATATACAGTTCTCGAGTGGCGACCTCTGCAGCGAGAGGATAGCGAGCGCGTTCATCGTCAGCTAACTGACGGATTGTACGCATAGCCAAAAATGGACTAGACCGAAGACCGAATGCGACGGAATTAAATTGAAGTATACGGATCGGTTCGATATCATTAAATCGATATAATATTTTTTGATATTTGCGGTCGTCTTCGGTGAGAAATATTCGAAGGTACATTTGCTGTATATCAGCGGTGATAGCAATTTTAAAATAGCGAAAATTTAAAAGAAGCGAGAATAAATCGGCCTGTAGATTTGGACCAGTGTGCAACAAATCGTTAAGCGATGTGCCGGTATCAGTTTTAGCGCTAGCGTCCAAAACGATGCGAGTTTTAGTTGTCGCCTTATCAGGTCGTACAACAGCATGATGCGGAATGAAATATCCACCAGTTAAAGCGGTAGGAGAATAAGGTATTTCGGACATATAACCTTTATCTATATAATCAGCGATGACGTCATTATAAGCTTGACGTAAAGCGGGAAGAGCGTTAAATTTACGTTCGAGCGCTGAGAAGCGGCGCTGAGCGATAATAAAGGAATGACCTAAAGAGTTAGGATCGCCCTTAAAGGGCAGCGACACACTATAGCGACCACAAGACGTTCTTGTTACAGTAGCTGCGAAAAGTTTCTCACAGTCGTGATTTTCGGGACTTAGAATATTTATAGAAGGCACCTCTTCAAGCTCCCAGAACTTAGTTAAATCATAATCTAAATTGTTAATTAAAGGACCTGTTAGGTAGACTGTAAGAACTCACCACGGGTTTCTTCTGCCGCTGCCCGAAGTGAAGTCTTGTCAAAGGGGGCCCCCAATTCTTGACTCCAATGTCTTCAGCCCGTGGGAGCTCAACGGTCCACACTACACCCTTGCACAGTGGAAGCGAATATATAGTGTAATTCCCGGCGTACCGAACACGCGTATACGAATGATCAACTCCCGGAAGTTCGCGACACACAAATCTGACGTGTGCGCGCCCGAAAACCTCTTGTTGACTGATAACCCCAACACACAACCCGGCGAACTCGCGTATGTTAATGGCCAACAGCCCGAAATCCGCGACGTGAAGGATTTGTCGACCACACCCTTAAAAATCCCGGAGCGAAAATGTACGTGCTATCGTTCGCGCGTGTTTCTTAGACACTGCTGCGAGGCGCGCGCCCGGCGTCCGCGCAGAGTGCGCGGGGCGACCCCGCCCCGCGCAAACACACCCGTTCGGGAACATTCCAAGTTTATCGAACATCCACCCGCCCTACTCGGCAGTAGGGTCTCCCTAACCCGAGTACTTATTAACCTACGGGCAGCCGGGATAACGAACCGACTGCCCGCCTGAGGACCGAACCCCCAACCAGGACCTCGGCCAGCCTGGGCGTCCCATCTGCCCCTGGTAACAGGTTAACAATGCGCCCCCTTCGCCAACGCAGTGGCGATAGGTTGGCATCCTTAACCAACACGAGGTCTCCCACCTGGGGAGGGTTTGACCTGTCTGTCCACTTAAGGCGCTGCTGCAGAATGTGCAGATACTCCAATGACCAGCGTCTCCAAAAATCTTGCGCGAACTGCTGCAACATCTGGTACCGCGTGAGTCTATGCAACCTCACGCCCTCATAAGGGTACTCCGGCAACGCGTTAAGCGGACGCCCTACTAGAAAATGTCCCGGCGTCAATGCCTCGAAGTCGTTAGGGTCCGAACTAACGGGACACAACGGACGCGAATTGAGTACCGCCTCAATTTTACAAAATACGGTCGCGAGTTCCTCGAACGACAGCGTGGTCTCACCAATGACGCGTGACAAATGCCGCTTTGCGGAGGCCACTGCAGCCTCAAAAATACCGCCCCAAGAGGGGTAACCCGGAGGACAGAAGGCCCATCTGATACCACGCTGACAAAGACCTGTCCCTATATCCACCTGGTTTACATTTAAGAACTCTACGACCTCCCTGAGATGCCTATCCGCCCCCACGTAGTTCCGACCGTTGTCCGAACGAATCAACGACGGAATCCCCCGACGCGATACAAAGCGGTCGAGACAGGCAAGAAACCCTTCAGTAGTTAAGTCTCCAACCACCTCAAGGTGGACGGCCTTAGTGGACAGGCAAACGAACACACACAAATAGGCCTTCACTAGCCTAGTGTTCCGGGTACGAGAATTTCGTACCATAAATGGGCCGGCAAAGTCCGTGCCCACTCCCGAGAAGGGTCTAACCTCCGTGACCCGATCAGGGGGAAGATCCCCCATCTGAGGTTGCATTGTGGCTGCCTTTATCCTGTAGCACGACATGCACTTAAACACAACGCTACGAATGATGCGACGTCCCGACAAAATCCAGAACTCCCGCTGGAGTGTCGCCATCAAGGCGGTTAACCCTGCATGTGCATTTCGGACGTGCCTGTCCCGTATCAGTAATTCCACGAACGAACCCGATTTAGGCAGTAACAATGGGTGACGTGACCCGTAAGCCAGCCCGGAGTTCCGCAGTCGACCGCCGACCCGGATCAACCCCTCGTTGTCGAGAAAAGGGTTGAGGCGCATGACTGCTCCCTTGAGCTTGGGACGGCCCCTCCTGAGGGTATCCAACACGTCACTAAAGCTCACCGACTGCTCCAGGCGTACCAGGACCTTCAGAGCCTGGTCTCGCTCAGTCGGACATAGAACCGGCGTTAATACTCGGTTGTGCGTTGGCGCACGACAATTTGCGATGAACCTTCTCATCCAAGCCGTGACATTCACAAGCTTGTCAAAGGAGCTGTACCGATTCGCGAGGAATCCCCCCTCCAGCTCCGTAAGCTCTGCCACGCAGACCTGCTCCCTGAGCCCCATATTGACGGGGACCACCGTTGTCCCCGGCCACTGAGCCCGCTTTAGCGTGAGCCAATGCGGTCCCCACCATAAAGAATGGCACACCAGTTCAGGAGCCCGGCAGCCCCGGGACGCTACGTCCGCCGGATTCATCTCCCCTGGTACATGCCGCCACACTAAGGGGGTCTCAGAGTTCTGTATCTGAGAAACCCTATTTGCCACAAACACCTCAAGGGTGTGCACCGACGCCCTCAGCCAGCAAAGTACGATCTGGCTATCAGTCCAGGCGTACACCGCCTCATCAAGGTCCACCGTGGCTCCCAATAACGTGGCGGTGTGATTCAACAACCGTGTCAAGAGCGCCGCCCCAGACAACTCCATCTTTGGAATGCTTAATCGCACTCGGAGAGGGGCCACCTTGCTCTTGGCCATCACGAGTTGTACCCCGACCTTTCCCGACGGGGTCACCGTACGGAGGTACACCGCAGCCGCGTACCCAAGTTCCGATGCGTCGCAGAACCCATGCAGAGACGCCCGGCATTTCCCTGCTGGAAACAGCTTACGAGGCAACATGATCCGATCAACCTCACCCAACGACCGGTGGAACTCCACCCAGTCAGCCTCCAGATCTCCCGGAAGTGGGTCATCCCATCCCAATTGCGCGGCCCACAGCCGCTGCATAAAGCACTTCAGCCTGAAGGTGACCGGTGAAATCCACCCGTTGGGGTCGAAAGTCCTGGCCACTGTGGACAAGATAGTCCGCTTCGTCCACACCCTGGGAACGTCCAAGTCAACCTGATAGGTGAAGGCGTCCTGGACGGGCCTATATTGGACACCCAGAACCGCCAGCATGTTGGGGTTCTCCACATTCTCAAACAGGTGTGGGTCCTGTTGATATTCCCCTGGCAACCCGACTAACAAGTCTGGAGAGTTGGCCAACCATTTCCTCAACTCATAGCCACCCTGGGCTAACAGGCTTATGAGTTCATCCCGGCGGGCGAGCCCCTCCTCGATGCTGTCAGCTCCCGTGCAGATGTCGTCGACATACAAATCCTGCTCCAGGATCGCAGCAGCCCGAGGGAACCGCAGTCGCTCCCGATCCGCCAACTCTCTCAGTGTTCGGATCGCCACATAAGGGCTGGAACGCAGTCCATACGTGTTGGTGTTTAATTCATACACCACCACTGGCCTATCTGGGCCTTCCCGCCAGAGCACCAGTTGGTACCGTCTGTCATCCGGATGGATCACTGTTTGCCGAAACATCATCCGGATGTCGGCCACAAAGACAAACTGGTGCCTCCGGAAACTCGTGAGTACATCTCCCACATCCCGGGTTAGCTTGGGTCCCGAATGTAAGCACTGGTTCAGTGACACCCCGGTGCTAGTAGGCGACGACCCGTCGAAAACCACCCGAATCTTCCCGGTGGGAGTCTTGAGAACAGCATGGTGGGGGAGGAAATAGTGGTCCTCCCGCTCCCAATCCACCTTCGACACCGACATGTGTCCCAGGTCCTCGTACTCCCGCATGAAGCCCACATACTTCTCCCGAAAATTCTTATCCCTGGCCATCCGCCGTTCCATGGATCTCAGCCTGGCCCATGCCGCATCATAGGACCAACCCAAGGCTGGACAATTACCACGGAACGGAAGCCGTGTAATGAATCTACCCGATGGAAGCCGGCCGGTGTTGTGCTTATAGAACAACTCGCACTCCTCGGACTCTGGATCCACACGGCGTGCCATAGGTGGCTCCTCCACTTCCCAGAACTTCTGCATGATATCTGACAGCACAGATCCCACTAACAGCTGGTCACTGTCCTTGGGTACCCCGGCAGGCAAGACTGGACCCAGCACTGCATACCCAAAGACAGTATTGATCGCCAGCAACCCGTGTGGGTCTAACACCCGTCTGTCACGCAGGAGTATCTTCCCGAGAACATCTACCCCAAATAGAAGGTCCACGGGGCGTGGAATATCGAAGTCCGGATCCGCCAGATTCCCAGCGCGGATGCCACGCTCCAGCATTATCCGACGAATGCCCGAGTTGAGCTTGGAGTGAGGGTGATTACCCATCACCTCCGTCATCACCACCGCCCCCGCCGCCAGCATTGGCGACCCCGGCTTCGGTGCCTGGAATCTGAAAACCACCTTCCCTTTCACGCCACTCACCTGTAAACCCCCGACCCCATAGAGTTTGTTCCCGTGGGGCATTATGTCCAAACCCAACCGTCGCGCGAGGTGGTCCGACATAATGCTCCCCTGCGCCCCAGTGTCCAGCAGCGCGCGTGCCAAGACCGCTTCGGCCTTACCCCGGCACTCCCCCCAAGCCACTACCGACACGGTCGGAAGCACCACCGCTTCCGGTCGGAGTGGGACTAGCGGTCGCTGTACCGCTAGCTAGTCCTTGGGTACCCGCAGGCCCCAAGGCCCTCCCGAAAAGTCCCCATCATCGCTCCCCCCTGCCCTAGGCTGGGGTTCAGGGAGGGGCTCGGTAGGCGGCCTCCACTCGCCCGCATACACCCCGCGGCGGCCCGGGTACCGCAGGTACCGCCATTCATAGGGGGTCCCCGGCGGATAGCGCAAGTGTGGAGGCCGTGGGTCCAGTCGCGGTCGCTCCAGCAGCGGCGGCGATAGTGGGCCACCCCAAGTTGGATTCGGACCCCCCTGCCCGGCGCAGGCGTAATACAGGGGTGGGCCTTGCCACCCGCCCGTGGCGGGTCCCCCGGCGGCATTGATGGGTTGGTCACCCTGGGACGCGTGTGAGGACCGCATCAGTCCCACATCGCGCCCCGACCCGCAGCCCGCGATGTCACCGGCTCGCTCGCTCCCCCTGTTGTCGGGTGAGCGGCGGAACTGCCCACGACCTGCGCCGTTGCCCCCACTGATAATGAAGGCCTCAGCGGTCCCAGCCCCACTATCCCTGGGGTGCGCGTCGCCCCTTCCACGGGGTGATCGACGGCCCTGCGACCCCCCCGACCCGTTGCCCCCTGCCCCACCATCCGGACCCCTGGGCCGGCCCTGTCCCGCTCTGTTCATACAGAGGATCGGGTGGTGGTCTCCCTGGCAGTAGGAGCACGGGCGTAAATTATCGCAGCGGTTTGCGAAGTGGGGCCCCATACAATAAAAGCATAGGCGGCGCTGCTGGATTATGCCCCGGCGTCGCCTTACCTCAAGGGCCAGGAACTCCTCGCACCTTGCGAAGGAGTGACCCCCCCCTTTACAGAAGCCGCAGCGATCCCCCCCGCTGGGCTCCACCGAGGTTACCTGGCCGTACCTTGCCCCCCGCTGCGAGTGGCCCTTGCCTCCCCGGGCTTCCCGTTGCGCCGCCACAGCTCCCGCGGGCTGCGCCTGAGCCAGGTTCTCCACCCTGCGGCATTCCTCCTCAAGGTAGGAGGTGAGCCCGTCAATGGTGGGCAAATCCCCCTCACCCCCCCATGAGGACTGCTCAAACCGAAGCTGCATGTCCCCCGGCAGCCGGTTAAACACAAGGTAGAATAATATATACGACCACTCGCAGACGGGCAACCCCAAGTTTGCCAACGCTCGCCTGGCCACCACTAGCGGGTTTAACACGGCGGTCTTGACCTCCGTCACCCGAGTCACCCTGGGTATGGCGAACAGCTTCGCCAGGTGAGCATCCACCAGCCGGCGGGTATTTTGGTACCTGGCGATGAGGATATCCCGGGCAACGGCATAATTACCATCCGTCACCGCCAGGTGTCGTAGGAGCTCCAGAGGCTCCCCCCGCAGCGCTCCCAGTAGCTGGGCCAACTTGTATGAGTCGGGCAGGTCCCCTCGTAGATGGACCAGTGAATCAAATAGGTTCAAGAACCCTGTCCACTGATCCATCTCCCCCGCGAACACGGGAAGTGCTATTGCGGGCAGGCGCGCCACTACCCCCGTGGCACCCCGGACCCCTGTCTTTGCCTCCCCCGGCGTCTGCGACTCCGCCCGTATTTCCGCTTCCCGCTCGAATATGGTGTCAGCTGCCGTTTGCAACTGCTCCATATCCAAGCGGGCCTCCTCCAATAAATTTGGATCCGCCGCCGGCTCCAAGGCAAATAAGCCCTCCAGGCTGTTGCGCGCCCTCTCCAAACGGGCGTCTAACTCCCCGGCCCGTCGTAGAAGGGCCCCCTGCCGGTCCCGACGCTCCACCAGCAACAGCGCTGAGGCAGCCCATCTGAGCTCGGACCCGATGGCTGCCCTCAATTGCCTTGCCGACATCTCCGGAAGGTTTACAAACAACCAAATATACAATACAAACTACACTAGCAACAATATATTGTTGGGTCCAACTTATTTGTAGGTGGCTGTACTACTCAATTTGGGTCCAACTTATGTGTAGGTGACTGTACTTAGTCAACGAACCTTACACAATTATTGTTTACAATATAAACTTAAAATTAAATATAAATTAGCCCGTGATAAAAACAACAATACCCACTTAATTTCTTATAAATAATCTTATGCTAAGTACACAGGTGGATAATAATACGCAATACTCGCGCGACCCGCACCTACCCGCGTATTAACAATTATAAATTGCGACCCGAAAATGCAATTTTGTTCTATGCGCTTGCCTATTATGCAATGCCCGGCGCGTATCTAGAACCCAAATGACCCGTATGACCCGTAGACCTAACCAGCTCTGTCTACCAAAATGTTAGGTAGACTGTAAGAACTCACCACGGGTTTCTTCTGCCGCTGCCCGAAGTGAAGTCTTGTCAAAGGGGGCCCCCAATTCTTGACTCCAATGTCTTCAGCCCGTGGGAGCTCAACGGTCCACACTACACCCTTGCACAGTGGAAGCGAATATATAGTGTAATTCCCGGCGTACCGAACACGCGTATACGAATGATCAACTCCCGGAAGTTCGCGACACACAAATCTGACGTGTGCGCGCCCGAAAACCTCTTGTTGACTGATAACCCCAACACACAACCCGGCGAACTCGCGTATGTTAATGGCCAACAGCCCGAAATCCGCGACGTGAAGGATTTGTCGACCACACCCTTAAAAATCCCGGAGCGAAAATGTACGTGCTATCGTTCGCGCGTGTTTCTTAGACACTGCTGCGAGGCGCGCGCCCGGCGTCCGCGCAGAGTGCGCGGGGCGACCCCGCCCCGCGCAAACACACCCGTTCGGGAACATTCCAAGTTTATCGAACAGGACCGAAGGACCAGACTACACCATCAGAGTTTAAAGCGGGTATCTCCCCCATGATAATGTAGCCAAGAGTAGTCTCGAGAGCGTGCGGTGCGGAGCGAGTGGTGTCCGAATAATCAGCTGACTGCGCGAGCGGCGGTATCACTTTACCTCCGCGTATAATGAAAGCGAACATCTGAACACCGAGAATCGCGTCAATATTCCCAGGCGCGTTCCAACAGTCATCAGCGAGCGGTAAATTATTAAAATGATCCATAATGGATGCAGGTATAGAGCGAGTAGGTAGTTGATCAGTGATATGATCAACCACTAGCAACATCAAATTATATTGAGCGTCAGAAACGCGCGATTGAATCGTTAGCGAAACGTAACCTTTAATAGGCGCGGAGATCGATCCTACAGTTTTCAAGGACGAATTAACGAGCGGTTTAATATTTAATTTTAATTTATTGCAACATGCGAGCGTTATAATATTATTTTGTGAAGCACAATCAATTAAACAGCGTATAGTAAAGCGTTGTCCATTATTAGGAACATATACTTGAGCGGTAGGCAAAATAATTGTTTTATTAAATTTATTACGTGCGAGTTGATTACAAGGATGCAAAGTTATAGAACTAGTACATTCTTGGGCAGCGCGCGAAGAATTCGCGGGCGGCGGCGGCGGCGCAAGCGATGGCTCTGTATGCGTGAGCATGCACACGGACGAGCGCTCGTCGGGTCGTGCGCGATCGGCGGCCGTGGCGGCAGTGACGTTAGCTGCGCGCGCAGCGGTAGCGGTCGGCCGATCCGACGGAAGGCGCCAATTCTGTTGGCTATCGTTAGAATGCGAATCGTGCGGACGGTTATCAAAATGCAATAGCGAATGGTGTTTTTTATGACACTGTTTACAAACATTACGCGAGTTACAATTAAATGTATTATGTTGCGGACTAAAACAATTAATGCATAGTTTGTTATCTTTTATCAAATTATAGCGAGCCTTTACAGGCAATTTTTTAAATGCACCACATTCATATAAATGAACGTGTTGCGAAGTATTACAACAAATACAAGCGGGTTTATTACCGTTATTTTCGGTAATAGCGAATGTATGCGAATCTTTCGATGTCGCAGAGCGGCCAACAGAATTAGACCCTTGCGTTTTCGGAACGTTCTGTCGAGCAACAGTGGTACGTTCGAGAACTTTGATGTGATGACGAATATAGTCAACTAGATCGGTACTAGAGGGGACCTCTTTGTCGCGAACAGATAATTCAAAGTTTTTTACTATTTGAGAATCCAATTTTTTAATAGCGATATGCGTAAAAATAAAATCATTTAAATCGTCAATATTTAACTGTTTTAAAGCGGACCAAGATGAATGAACGCGTTCGATAAAATTATTTAATTGTGCGGGCGTATCAGAGCAAGGTTTTACATCGAGAATGTTATTTAGGTACATAGATCCTAGCGAGCGTTTATCTTGGTATTTAGCGATTAAAGAATTCCAAATCGTGCGATAATTGGATTCGTTGGGAATAATTCCCGCGAAGACATTAAGGGCGTTCCCAGATAGTTTACCTACCAGGTACTGAACGCGTTGAGCGTCAGTCAGCTGTTTATTGTCGTGGACGTTCGTTTTAAAGTTTTGATAAAAGAGTGGCCAGCTTTCTGGCTCACCAGCAAAACCCACTAGGTTTAGCGGGGCTAGGCGACAAGTATTAAAAGAGTCATATGTAGATTTATTACCCGCGGACACATCGTGACGAGGCAGCAAACCTGAGCGTGTATGTTGGACAAACGAATACAAAGATTCAAAGGCTTCCCAATTATTAAAATTAAGTTTATAATCGGGATCCTCTTCTAACAATAAGATGTTATGTTTATCGCAGAGGTCGTTGAATTGGCTATATAAGCCACTTATATTTGAAGAGGCGGCAAGGAACTCCTGCTTACTTCGCGTATCAATGTCGGCAGGCGACAATTTGGTAGCTGTCTTGTATAAAGCGTTCATACGCGCGAATATTGCCTCTTTTTTAGCGACGATAATTTTCAGTTCAGCTTCGGACGCCATTTTGAAAGCGAGCGAACGAAACTTTTGAGAAGCGAAGCGGCGACGTGTGCGTCTACCTACTTACTTATGACCAAAATGAAATTTGGAACAAAAAATTATGTACCTACCTAGCTAAATAGACAGGTATTATTGAACAAATATAACTGCAATGCAAACAATAGATGATAGAATAGGTAGCAATACGTAAATTTAGCGAGAGGAATGCGATAAGTATCGAATACTTGTATAGGTAGGTATGTACCTACCTACTACCTAGCAAATTATAGAAAATACGTAAGTAGCACAGCTATAACGCAAATATATTATAGAAATAGGTACGTATAGACTTACACAATTGGCGAATATGAACGAATAGTTAGATGGGTAACTAATAATAAATTGTAGAAACAATTTGCGATGCGAAGTGAGGTAAGTAGATACCTACCCACTTACCTATATATAAAATAGGTAAAATGCGTACAGAGAATAGCCGTTTTTATAGGATTAGCGAGATTATAGCCTTTATAGGTAAATTATAACTTCGACGATAGCAGAGAGCGTGTAGATAGGTATAGGTATCAAGGAACACCGGCCAAATCCGGTTCGAACTGGACCAAACTTTATGGTGATGCGGATGCGTTTAACCACATAGAAATGTGGATCGCCTGTCCTGGAGACCAGGGCAGGTTAGCGAGTAAATATATATATATATAATAAGAGGCTAAACACCACAATGAGAGCACCAAGTCAGGGGAAACGTACTCACCAAATCGGAAACCTCGAACCCCTAGGTTATGGCGGCTGCTGCAGGCGCGTAGGCCGCTTCTCGTCAATCACTACACAAGAGCACTGCTGGTGAAAAGTCTCTGGAGAATCACTTGCTAGTCCTTATATAAACGGCACGTGGGCGCGTCGATCATCCGACGCTGATGAGACGCGATAAAAAGACTAGTCTTCTGACAGTGTGTCAGAACCAGGCATGAAGATATAGTCTATGCGATATTTATGATGAAAACTCGTCTAGAAGAGCCTAGAACGAAGCGTGAGCGCGGACGCAACAATACGTCATTTCGCGAACGAGACGCGACTGACGCGAGCGAGTCTTGCGCGCCGTGAGACAAAGTTGTACCAAAATGGTTACATACGAATCCCAAAGATGGCGCTAAATAGTGATGTGAGCGATGAATAAATAAATTTAATAATACTATAAAACGGCGTAAACAGGTGGCTTTTATTTTTTATGAGGCTTCTCTTTATTGGAGCATGCAGGTCAAATAAGGAGATGATATGGTGATTGAAAGTTTGCACCATACTGTCTAAGTCGTCCAAGCTCATGATAGACGGCCAGTCGATTGCATCCAGGTCCCGCTCAAATTCATCTGGCAGTATGTCCCGAATGGGCCTATAAGTCACCCACTGGGGTTTGGGCTTCTCTACTCTAAACTCTATCTCTGCAGAGACCATGGCATGGTTGCCCAGTTCTGGGTTGTGCAGCACAACAACATTGCTTGCCCTCGCATCCGTGCAGATCAAATCGATTGCGGTTTCACTGTGGTCGGTAAAGTGGGTGGGCACTGCCACATAGTTGACCAAGCTAGTACTAACCAGGAAGGAGTAGAGTGATTTCCATTTGCATGTTGTCCGATCCAGCTGATCTACGTTAAAGTCACCCATAAGTATCACTTTATCTGCTCTGGGGAAGGAGGAAATAGAGTTTGTCAGCGCATCCAAGAATGTGCTGAGATTATGATGTGGTGGTCTGTATGCTGTGCCAATAAGGACTGACTGGTGATTCCTGGTGAGTCTAAGCCACATTTGTTCCACATTAGGGGAGACTGGATGCGGTTCATCACGGACGCGTATCCCTCGCCGTATATAGAACCCCACCCCTCCCCCTCTGTCTGCTATGTGGGTGGGGCGTGGTGTATTACGCAGTCTATAGTTAGGTACACTTGGTGCGCTGTCCTCCTCCCCTACCCGTATCCACGTCTCGTTTATGGCCATGATATCCACTGCCAGATTCTCCATAGCCACAATAAATTCATCATGACCTGTTCCTAGCGATCCCGCGTTGAACAAGCCGACCCTCAAACGTTTATCCCCCGCATTATGCATATTTATCGTCTATAAGGACTATCGCATTTGATGGGACATCAGACAGTGAACGAATGGATGTTCCTAGTGTCGGCTGGGATATATGGAATCGCAAATGCAGATGCATGGTTGACACATTCATCTGCATGCCATCATCCACCACGAACAAGATCACACGGTAATTACCACTAGCTGCACATACAGAGCAGGAGACAAACAAAAAAACAAACAAAAGAAAAACAAAACAAAAGTAAACAGTATTACAAAATAGGTTGTTCGAACACATCTTACAGGCGATTGAAGTACAGGTAAAGTTCACTGTCATCACATATAGAACAATTCCGATCTCACCACTAACTTCATTTTTTCTGTCAAACAGTGACATCGAGAGAAGCATCATGTCCAAAAACACGAGGCAGGTCCGCTTCAGTCCTGATACAGTGGACTGGTTCGCCTTCAGATTGCCGGGTCAGTATTCTACCTCTGCTCGTCCACACGAATCTCCACCCTCGCTTGCTCGCCGCTTGCCGTGCCTGGTAAAACATTATTTTATTTTGCTTGTTTAGCCTCTCGTTGACATAGAAGCGACGCGCGGGCGCTTGCTGGCCTAGGCCGGCGCTGGTGGCACCGCGCCGCACACGCGCGCTCCGTAGCAGCTCGTCCCTGAGCGCGCGCCGCGCCAGGCGCACCACCAGGCGGCGCGGCCGGACTGCTCCGGTCGGATGCGAGGGCTCTCCTGGTTGGGCCGGTTCTCCCCGCCGGACCGGCGGGCCCACTCTCTCAGCGAAAATGATGTCCCTCGAATCCAGCTGTATCCCCAGTTTCCCGGCTACCGACACGGCGAGGTGTATGGCACTTTCTCCGCTCTCCTATGCAAGGCCCGAGATCTCGACGTCAGATGCCAGTAAGTCCTGATCCCGGTCATTGAGCTCCATCTTCAGCCTTGACACAGATTTTTCAAGGTCTTCGGCGTTCGAATGAGTATTTTCTAGCACTCTGACCCTGTCCTCCAGTCCGCGCACCCGATCTTGGCATGCCGTAACGCTGTTACGGAGATCCCCGACCTCTCGCCTCAGGTCCCTGATCTCCCCAGTCAGCTCGTCCCTCATGGCTCGCAGCTCAGCTCTAAGGAGTCTCAACTCGTTCGCCGTGTTCAGCTCGTGTCGATGCCCGTCGTACTGCACCGCCGGCACGCCCCCATCAGCGCTAGGACTCACCGATGGGCTCCCGTCCTTAGCTGGGGGTGCTTTTGACGCACGACACTTGCACCCTAGAGCGCCGTCCTTCCCCTTCGCCGGCAAAAACTTTCCACACTGCGCGCACTTAGCCATGGTACCGTGGGTAGTACCAATCAGGATTAATAGATGGCGCTAATATCAATTCGACTGTGCGTCTCGATCTGAGTGGGTTCAACGTTTGTTCCGTCCTGCACGGCACAGATGGCGCTGTTACTTGGAGGTGTTTTATAGTCGAATTAGTCCGCTCATCTGATAATCCCCAAATGCAAAACTTTCGTGTTATGTCACTCACACTACTTAATTTAATTAGTTCATGCACTGCTCCCAGGTTACACTTTTTATCTATTCTCTATTTATTTGTTTCAGATTACGGGTAGTTTTAAGTAGTTTTAAGTAGCACTAATATTTCTTTTATTTAGCTTTATAATTATAGTTTGTAATTTCCTGATTATGCCACTGTATGTATATAATAATTAAATTGATATTGATTGTGCACAGTTTTTTATTTGAACGCGTCACTTGATCGCACCACCGCACAGGGACTTCTTGCTTCACAAAATCCAAGTAAAATGCCGTTAATCCACGGGATAACACTTGTGGTGGAAGTTTGCAGCGTCCAGTCCTCTTCTTGGCACTTTATAATTATAACAACTTGTGGTATGTATTTTAATTGAATATTTTACTATGCTCTGCACTGACTATGTATTTACGAGACGGCAGCGCCATCTAGCCTCCCAAATGCATCCTTGAGCTCTTGAACACTGGCGTACGTCGTCTTATACACCTCGATTTTCACGAAGCCCCATAAAAAAAATCAAGTGGTGTTAGATCGGGGCTACGAGGTGGCCACTGTGTTGGACCATGTGTACCTATCCACTGTGTACCGAATAGGCGGCTCAAATTGGAACGTGAAAGGTGACTGTTATGTGGCGGAGCACCATCTTGTTGAAAATGAACTTTTCGCAATTCCGACAGGGGCCATTCGTCCATCTCGTTTTCAAGATGGTGTAAAATGACTTCATTATACATGGCAGAATTCAGTTTCTCTTCATAAAATTCCACCATTATGACTCGATTGGACATTATACCACACCAACAGTTGAATGAGAAGCGAACATGATTATGACTTGCCGTAACTCTTAGTGGATTTTCTTTGGACCAATAGTGGTGATTTTTTCTGTTGTACATACCGTTATTGGAAAAATTCGTTTCGTCTGACCACAGTATGTAATTTAAAAATTCATGATCTCTGCTTATTTTTCCTCTTAGCCATCTGCAAAAAGTAAGCCTTCGAACATCATCACCCGGATGTAACACTTGAACTATGCGCCCATATCGATAGCACTTGTAGCCGTATTTCTTCCATATCTTTATCACAAGGGAGTGGGATACACCTACTTCAAGGGCGACTTGCCTGGACGATACCTCTGGATATGCTTCGACATAAGTTAGAACCGCAATCTCCGTGTCCATGTCCACACGAGGCTGCCGCTTTCTTTTGAAAGAACCCTGCAATTCCAGGTTTTTCAAAAGATTTGTAATAACCTTTCTTGTTGGCACATGCCGCAACGGATACTTATTGCGGTACCACACTAATGCAGCTCCCGCATTTCGATTATTGACAAAATACGCTTCTAATAAGTCAATTTTTTCACGATTAGAAGACATTTTAGCGAAAATCCTTAATTAATAACTCATACGAAGTTTCTCAGCTGAAACTAAGCATAACACACAGATTTTCGAATCAAATTCGAAATTTGAGGGTAAAAATTATTTTTATTTACTTTACAGTCAATTCTACCCACTTCCTGGCCATAACAAAAAGTTAGACCATCGTAGAAATTTGTTTCTGTTGCCGAAATGTCTGGGAAACGTTTTTGGCGATTTCTGTCTTTCCTAGTACTGAAAGCTAAAATGGTCTCATAGAGTTTTTTGATCCCCACATGAAATAGAATCGATTGGCATAAAAAAAAAATTTTTGGACTTTTTGCATTTTTTTTTGCCAACTGTAAGTTTTTTACAAAATCTGTGAATGCAGTTCAAAATATGTCAAAAAGTTAGGGAAGGTCTTCTAAGAACGTTTTGCTGTAACTGCAACGGTTAAGGTACTTGCCCTTACTGCCCCGTTTCAAAAATACACCCTGTATATGCATGTTCTTGCATCATTTGTGGTCCTGTGATACCATAAAGTACCACCAGTTCCACCTAAGCCCTTTATTTCTCCATTATAAATATAAGGCTCCTGAATTAGGGCAATGTCATATTTGTTATCTTTCAGCGCTCTAGCCAGAAGGGCTGTCGCCGCCTTGTTGTGTTGCAGATTAATCTGTACTAACCTTAAGCGCAGGCCAGACAGAAGAGACGTAAGACGAGGACGTGTCGCGGGCAGGGCGGAGACGAGACACGGACGCGACTTTTGAAATTATATAGAAGAGACGGGGCACGGACGCGACGTAGTCGCACAGTCAAGACTCTTTTCGGCATTCAACAGTTTGATTTTGACACGTGTGCGTTCGCGCAGCGGAATGTTGTTGAATTTAAAGATTTTAATTATGCAGATATCTAGTGTATGACGTCGTGTAATTGGGTATGGTAAAAAAAAAATTGTGCATGCAGCCATTGTGGAGAAATTCGCTAAAAATTGATTCCGCTGGGCGAACGTTGTCCTGGCGGAACTTTTTTCTAATCCATGGACTTAGAAGTAAAGAAAAGTGTCCAAAAATTAGTGTGTATTTGTATGTAATTGTGTATGTATGAATAAAATTAGTGCATGCATAAACTTCGGAGAAATTCAAGTTTCCGCTACGCGAACGTTTGGCCATTAGCTAGTTTTCATATAAAGCTCTTATATAGAGAGCTGTAGATTTTTACATAGGTTGTTTTGAATTTGTTTAAATTTGTTTAAAAAACAGATTTAGAAGAAATCGTAGGGTTTAAAAGATAAAAATATAAACGTGAAATACGCTCATTAGGTCTTAGTTCGTGAAGTAGCCACTTTGGGGTCTAGATTTTCACGTTTATATAAACCTTGTAAGTGTCTGCAACATGTTGCCAAGTATCAATGATGGTTCGTTAGTAATTAATGAGTTATAGGACAATTTACCATGAATAGACCACTGTTTGCAAAGCAGTCAAATATCAAGACGTTCTAAAGTAATTGCATAGTAAAATGTATTCCAATAATTAGTGTATTAATTCAACTACTCACATGCAAAATTTCATCTCATTAAATTCAGTAATTAAAGAGAAACAATTAAAATACTGACAAAGCATCGAAAACCTACATAACCCGACCAAGTTCGGATGGCTACAAAAAAGCGACCGTGCCATATTTCTAAGTAACGTTCTTAACCTTCCAGTATAGTATTTATTAATATGATACAGTTGCGTACACAAGCGTTAGGAAAAAATAAAATAATTGCATTTCTAGAATGAAAAAATTTTTTTTAATAATACCGTAATATCTGCGATAAGAATAAATCTTCAATTAACAAGTTCTAATTAAACATCAGCTTCTCACTATCACTCACTCAATATACCTACCATTTAATTATTTTAAGCTTCACTGTTACACTATAACATTAATAACACACTGTCAATATTATTATTACGGAGAATTGGCGATACATAGCAAAACAACAGCGCATACGCACATTGTCCTTGAGTGCAAATTTGTGAATTTGGATAAAACAAAACCAGGTTCAAGTTCAACAGCAAACGAATACGCGCAGGCCGTGGCTTATGTGAGTTATGAAAACATATTGCGCTCTCTTTTCTTCAAGGATGGAAGTACCGTTTCAAGAGGGAAGCCGCCTCTATCGCTCGTTGCGCGCAGCGCGTTGTCTGTTTTTTCACACTAGCATAATATTTTTGATCAATTCCTAACTACAACACTTAGACTATTTAATCAAAGGTCTAGCCTTAAGTGTACCGCTTCGAACAAAAGAATTCTGAATATTTTGGTGGGGTGCGCGGGAACACGCCCACATACAAAAGTCCAGTACAACGGTAATATCATATAAAAAAAGCTATAAAGTAGCTACGTAAATAGTACTTACTGTCATAGTCAAATACATTTCAAAACAAAAAATCATGTGTAGAAAAATAAATGACCTATAAATTATATCAAAACAATTGTGTTATCACCTGTACCAATTAAATACCGGTATTATACTGTAAATTTTAGAATGTTACCTAGATATATTGAACGGCCGCTTTTTTATATCTATCCGAATTTGGTCGGGTTATGTAAGTTTTCGATGCTTTGTAAGTATTTTAATTGTTCCTCTTTAATTAATGAATTTAATGAGATGAAATTTTGCATGCTAGTAGTTGAATTAATACACTAATTATTGGAACACATTTTACTATGCAATTACTTTAGAACGTCTTGATATTTGACTGCTTTGCAAACAGTGGTCTACTCATGGTAAATTGTCCTATAACTCATTAATTACTAACGAACCATCATTGATACTTGGCAACATGTTGCAGACACTTACAAGGTTTGTATAAACGTGAAAATCTAGACCCCAAAGTGGCTACTTCACGAACTAAGACCTAATGAGTGTATTTCACGTTTATATTTTTATCTTTTAAACCCGACGATTTCTTCTAAATCTGTTTTTTGTTGTCTTTTAACTTGTTTTTTAAACAAATTCAAAACAACCTATGTAAAAATCTACAGCTCTCTATATAAGAGCTTAATATGAAAACTATGTATAATGTTCGCGTAGCGGAAACTTAAATTTCTCCGAAGTTTATGCATGCACTAATTTTATTCATACATACACAATTACACACAAATACACACTAATTTTTGGACACATTTCTTTTCTTCTAAGTCCATGGATTAGAAAAAAGTTCCGCCAGGACAACGTTCGCCCAGCGGAATCAATTTTTAGCGAATTTCTCCACAATGGCTGCATGCACAATTTTTTTTTACCATACACAATTACACGACGTCATACACTAAATATCTGCATAATTAAAATCTTTAAATTCAACAACTTTCCGCTGCGCGAACGCACACTTTTGACACGACATGTCTTCTTCTGAAGATGAAGATGTACTAGCACTAGTGCATCTCGCTAATATACAGAGGGTTAGACGTTACTGGTACTGGGTACATCCAGTGTGGCTAACCAATGAAGACAATAGATTAATAAAATAAAATAATAGAATAAAAAAATATTGCAACTCAAAACCACATCAAGACGGTACACGTGACTGACGGCGAGCGAGCGAGAGCGACGAGACCTGCTCACAGGAGCCGCCCCGCCCGGGATGCACGCCACCCCGCGCCCCGTTCTCACCCGTCCTCGCCTCGGCTGCGTCTGCGTCCCGTCTGCGCCCCGTCTCTCCTGTTTGTTTTGTGCAAAAGACGCAGAATAAGTGTTTGCGCCCGCGCCCCGCCTGTTCTGTATGTTTTGCGTCGCGACGCTTCTATACATTTTGTATGAAAGGGACTCGGTAGAGACAATTGTCCGCGTCCCGTCTGCGTCTTACGTCTCTTCTGTCTGGCCTGCGCTTTAGGCCATCCATTTTTTTTTTTTAATGCTAGCGCCTTCGACCCACGTCGAAGCCCTATTCTGTTACAAGTTTTCCCTAGTCTGCTAAAATATTTCACCCTCTCAGGGTGCATACTCTTTATCTATATCTAAATCTATGGATCTTAATCACGCATTCATTCCGTCCTCTAGTACCATACAAGTTCTTGCTTTTATACCTCTCGTACTTTCACGCTGTGCCTTTCATACTTTGGGAATGTAGGAGGAGGGGGGGGGGGGGGGGGAAATATCTACAGCTTTATTAGTTTAATCTATTTCTTTTACAATAATATGTTACTACATTTATACTACTTTAGATAACTTTTACATAAACTTATTTCCTACAAGTTAAGTCTTCTACTCGATATTTTCAAATAAATATCGATGTGAGACTTCCTACACTCTGTTTCTTTGTAAAACTAATTTTATTACTTTGTCCCAGTACTCCAAGAAAAACTGCATATATTCCTTGGACAACAGTAAGGGTAAATTTTTTACATTTATGTTAATGTTCGTTTTCTCTTCCAGCTCGTGTCGATCCCTGGCGTGGATCGGGCAGTGGACGACCAGGTGGACGACCGTCTCGTCGACGCCCGGCTCGCAGGCGCATGATGGGTCCGCCTTACACTTGAAACGGTACAAGTATTCGGAGAACCCACCATGCCCTGTAAGGAGCTGGGTCGTGGTGCCGGCGATCTTCATCTTTCGGACGATCCTATATGCATCCAGAGCGCAAGGGAAGAAAAGCTTGGTACCAGAAGCCGTGTGACCCAGCCTGTACCTTTCGTTCCATTTGTGAAGCGAGGTCTGACGCAGGCCCCGCTTCACGAATGAGACTGGGCACAGGCTGTAGTGTGGCGCTATCTTCGACCGCAGAGCCGCCTCTTTGGCGAGCTGGTCGGCTCGTTCGTTGCCCTCCAACCCTGCGTGGGCCTTGACCCAGAACAAGGATATTTCCTTGCCCTGGGTCAATCCCCGCCTGATGGTCGATCTGGCCTAAACTGCCAGTGGGTGGAGGGCGTGGCGGTTCGTGACCGACATGAGTGCGGCTCTGCTGTCGCTGAAAACGCCGAATGTGGCCGCGCCTCGCTTGAGGGCCTCACTGGCCGCTTTGCATATGGCCAGGAGCTCTGCTTGGTAGATGGTGCAGTACGGGGAGAGAGCAAGTTTGAGGGTCCTGGTTTCGGTGCCGTTATTCCAAATGGATAACGCTGCACCGACACGACCCTCAATCTTGCTCCCATCCGTAAAGATTTGTATCTGCGTCTGCGTTTTGACGCGCTGGTAATGTTCCTCGTCTACCAGACTTACGAACTCCAGGTTCATATGCTCCGCGGGGTGAGGTTCCTCAATAGCGGAAGACATCCGCTCGATCTCCCTATCCTTCAACCATGACTGGGGCACTCCTCTCTTGGCCTCGTATAACGAGGCCACCTCGCGAACTCTGAGGTCCAGAGGGAGTATCCCAGCCAAGATCAACCCCGAGTGTAGGAAGACTGTGCGGTAGCCTTTGCAGAGTTTCTGAGCGAAACCGCGCTGCACCACATTCAGCTGCTTCTGAATACCGAGCTTCTCCACCGCAGGATACCAGCTGCTGGCTGCATATAGCACCGTCGGTTCCACAGCAGCGTTGTAGATGGTCCGGATCACCTCGGGATGTAATCCCCAACTGATCCGGGCCATCCGCGCCAATTTGTGGTAGATGGCGATCGCCTCTCTGCATACATTTGTGACGTGAGTATTGAATGTGAGCTTGTGGTCGATAGTGAGCCCCAGGATTTTGATTTCCTTAGACAGTCCAATGTCTATCCCGCCCATGCTGAGGCGTGGTGCATCGTACTTAAGCCTCCGCGTGATTACCATCGCACAAGTTTTGTGCGGTGCGAATTTCAGCTTCATTCCGATGCCCCACTCCCGCACATGCTCGAGAGAGGCATTGGCCTGTCTCTCAATCTCCAGGGCGCTGACCCCATCGAACACCAGCACCACATCGTCCGCAAATGCCTGTGCGTGAACCGCCCTATCCTTTAACTGGTGAAGAACGGGATCCAGTAAGAGGTTCCACAGCAAGGGTCCGCCAATAGAGCCCTGGACGCATCCCTTCTCCGTAGGGCGTCTGCACTCCTCGCCCGCATACCTAACCCTTACCACCCTGTCGCTAAGGTAACTACTGATGACTCGTCTCAAATTCGCCGGACACTTCTCCTCCGCCAGTCGCACCTTTATGGCCGGCCACCATGCGCTATCGAAGGCGCCCTCTATGTCCAGGGACACCATAAGGACTTTTCTCTTCTCATCGAGCTTAGCCCTTATGTGACCTATAAGGTCATAGAGGGCGTCTTCGGTGCTCCTTTGTGGCATAAAGCCGTACTGGCGGGGGCTAATTGTCGGCAGTAGGTAGAAATTGAGACGAGCCACCAGCATTCTCTCGTACACCTTCCCCAAGACGGGCAATAGACCGATGGGTCTGTACGACTTGGGAACGGTGTACGAGTCCTTTTCCGCCTTCCTCAGTGCAACCACCACGGCTTCCTTCCATATCCTAGGAAAGTAGCCGTGGTGAAGGCACCGATTCAGCAGCTTCAGGAATAGTAAGGGGTCGGCCCTAATGGCGTGGGTGCAGATATCGGCGGTGAAGCCATCCGCCCCCGGAGCTTTCTTGGGATTGAATTTATGGAGGGCATCGAAGAGTTCTGCAACTGTAAAAGGTGGGTCATCATCATGATGACCCCTATCCTCGTCTAACGCCTTAGCCTTTTCTCGTACTCTTCGATGCTCTCCATTGTCCTCGCTATCCTGGTCGGCTGGATAGAACGTTCGGGCCAGTAGTTCAGCCAAACCCTTGGCGTCCAAGTATGAACCATTGACGGTTAGGAGGGTATCCTCCTCCCTCACTGTGGCCCTACCAATCACACGGTATATTCCCTCCCAGAGGCCCTCCCTGTCTTGCTTTCCGCAGAAGTCCTTCCAACTTTCGACCTGTGCCTTTTTTACTTCGCTCTCATACATCTCCTTTCGCTCTAGGTACTGCGCTATCACCCACTCCCTTCGGATCGGCGCAGCGTTCCTGATTCGACGCTTGTAGGTGATCATTGTCCTCCTTAGACTGGCGAGTCTTTCCGACCACCACGGCGCACCGATCAACCCCCCCGGTTTTTTGACTGGGATGCTCTCCTTGCACGCATCCTCGACTGCTCTCGTATAAGCTTCGGCCAAGGCATCAAGTTCGTCAGTTGTCGTCACTTGTTCGTTCGTCAGTTGTCGTCGATGTTCGTCACTTGTTTCGCCTATCGCTATATCCGAGAGCAGCCGAGTCATATTGGCTTTGAAGGCATCCCAGTCGGCCCTTCGGGTGTTATAGGCGCGAGTCGTACGACTGATACTCGTACCCTTCGCCTTTACCAGGTTGAGGTTGAACGTTATGCCGTTGTGGTCTGAGCTCGGCGTGAGGCTTGTGTCGACCTTCCAAGCGTCGATCCAGGCAGTCGCATTGTTGGTGCAGGCCGTAACATCCACATAGCTGCAGTACCTTTGTCCACCTCTCACAGTGTCTAAAGTTGGAATGTCTCCGCTATTCAAGACATGGAGGTCTGCTTCCTCAAGTACTCCTCTCAGCAACTCCCCTCTGTCATCCTCGGCCATCCATTTTTGGTTTTGTGATTGGACAGTCACTTCCTTAGTGACTGTCGACGGAGCCCGGAGACTGTGCAAGGAGCTGGTCCTCATCTAGGTCAAGATCGTCCATCTCCCTGCACAGTTCTTTGGCGCCTGTTGACGACGCCAATGCAGTAGCGACCGTGGGCCGCTCTTGACTCCTGTTGGTCCCTGATGCCGTCGTCTTTATGCCATCGCGGATGGCCTCTGCTGGCTGCATCTCAGCATCCGCAGATGACGACTCCGTCCCCTTGACTCCATCAGCCTTCGCCTCCTGTTCTCCTTTGGAGGTCGACTCCTCCAGCAACTTAAAGTGGCTATAGTCGATCCCCGTTGGGAGGGTGTAGTTGGAGGCCTTTATGACCTCCGCAGAGACCTTATCCACGAGGATGATACGGCGAACGTGGGTGCTCTCGACCAAAGTATCGATCACCCGCCATTCTGCCGTTTTCAGACCCGGGTTGAGCCTTTGCAGAAGCTGGAGTACCAACTGAATGTTGGTTCCAGCGGTGTGTCGCGACTTCCATGCCATTTTGTCCGGCTTTGGAAGGTCGTTTGCTGCCACCACCTTAATTTTGTGGGTGCTGACTGACGAACCAGTTAGTCCCTTCAGCCAGCCCACCGATGCCTCGTTGGCGCATATTACGTGCAGTGCGCCCGCCGTCATGTTACCCATGTTTATCAGTGGGAGTGGGTCTGGTGCCGCCAACATCCCACTGAACAACAGATCCTGTAACGCCGCGTTGTCCTCTGCTTCAAAACGCGCCTCCGGGTATGTTGCCGGGATGATCGCCATCCTGAAGCCTGCAGCAGCGTCCCTGTAGGAACCCTGGATCCTCACCTTTTTGGCGTCTCTCCCGAGTTCCGCTTTTTCGTCACTCACCTCCCTGATACTCTTTGCTGGCGTATCGGTGATGGTTCCGCCTACCACAGCGTGCTGTTTGCGGAGACGCCTAGCCCGGCGTTTCGCTGCTGCACGGCTGCCTTGTTGGAGATTGGGTTGGGTCCCGACTTCCCCGGCGCCGTTCGGGCCCAATTGGGCCCGTTCGACTAGCCTGGTCGGCTGGTTCCCTTCCCCCCGAACCTTACTGCCTCCCGGGTTGGCTCCGGTTCTTCCCTGGAGGGCCGATCCCGAGGATCTCTTGCGAGATATCTCGGTCCAGCCACTCTGGGAGTCTCCTTCGCTGACCACGGTGGCGGCCTTGTTGCTGTTTCCAGCCTTTGGTGCTGTTGCACCTTGAGTGGTATTTTTTGATTGATCCATACCGTACCTTAATAGAATTCGTCGATCCGACTCCTCACCCTCCACGGAGCCCTCAGATGGGGATGCTCTAAAGCACCAAGGCTATCGGACCGATATAGCGCTCCGAGATGAGTTGTCCACGAGACTGACCTGCACGAGAATCCTCCCCCGGTCACCACGGCCATGAGTAAGACCGCGCGCCGCCGCCTGCAGACCCCATCACCCCAGAGAACTCGCCAGTGGCCGTCTGACCGGACACTACAGCCGATTGATTACGAGCGGCTACCTCGTAACCTCCCGTGTAAGAGGAAGTCCAGACCAAAGGGGTGTGTTGCTTCCCAGCAGCCGCAGCTACTGTTCCGCTCAACCACCAGGATTCCTTCATCCCTCCGTACGGGTCCCCGCGCACGGCACAAACACGCGGGAGGTCATTTCTATCCACCATCGGTATTTTACGATGATGAACTCGCAGCAGCGTGACCTCGTCGTTGCTACAATAGTCGCTTAGTGTTTTTAGTTACGTTTATTTCTGAGGGAATTAAACCAAGAACAGGGCCAGCAACCGCGTGAAGGATAAACACTAAACTTGCCTTAGGAGATCTGCACGACTGTTGCGCTCCTCCCTAAGACCACGCTCCCCCTGCAACCCTGAGGGGGTTGCAGGGGTAGGTCTGCACCTATGCTACCAGGCTGTAAGCAAAAGCTAAAAGCACTGTCATAAAGTAATTGCAAAAGCATAAGCCCAAACCCGCCCCTGGTTATGTCATATAACAGAACCTGATGAATTTGATTTAGATGCTATACGCAATCATATTTATGATTACTACCTACGAGGTGAACTACCGTCCTGCCAGAAGTTATTATCTTCATTAAAAGCTGCAGAACTCTTCAAAGGCGGTGCTACTTCTCTTAGAATTGTTTTGAAAAAATGTGGATTCCGCTATAAAAAACGTGACAAGAGAAAAATATTAATGGAGCGTACTGACATAGCTTTACTACGATGCGATTTTCTTCGCAAAATCAAACAAATTGATAACTGGGAGAAGGTAGTATACCTTGATGAGACTTGGCTGAACGCCAATCATACTGTAGGTAAGGCATGGACGGATGACACAGCCAAATCCAGCACAAAAACTCCTGAAGGAAAGGGCCAGCGCTTAATCATTTGCCACGCTGGCACAGCTACAGGTTTTGTGCCGAATTGCCTGTGGGCTTATAAGTCAGTGAAAACAACGGAGTACCACGAGGAAATGAATTTCGAAAACTTTAAGACATGGTTTATAAAACTATTAGAAAATTTGAATGAGCCTCACTATATTTTAATGGACAATGCTTCATATCACTCAGTTCAAATTAACAAACCCCCCAGCAGCAATAACAAAAAAGCTGAAATTATAGAGTGGTTACACGGCAATGGTGTGGAAACTGACAGTCAGATGGTAAAAAAAGAGTTGGTTAGACTGTTGAACTTTCACAAACAACAGACGCACCCATCATATTTTTTTGGATGAATTGGCCAAATCAAATGGACACACGGTAATTCGGTTAATGCCAATATAATGCAATCGAGTTGATATGGGCGCAGATCAAAGGTATCTATATTTTTTATTTATATAATATTATGTATATGCATATATTTCTAAAAATAATTACTAAATGTACAAATATTTTCAGGTCATGCAGCTGGGCATAACACAACTCCGCCATTCACGGCAAATAAAATGATGGTTTTATTGGAAGAAGCTTGCGCTCAAGTGACAGCTGACGATTGGCGAAAAGTGGTCGAAAGAACGAAGAAAATTTGCTTACAAGACTGGGATCGAGATGTACAATACGACAATATCATTGACCAACCGTTAATAATAAACGTCACGGATAGCTGCAGTTCAGACTCAGATTTTGAAGATCCGATTGACCCTGTATCAGATTCAGATTGACATAAATAAAATACAAACTCAAAGCATTTGTTTTATATTTCCAACAAATTATCGATATTTTGTTTATCGATGTGTCCCTTCTTAGTCGATAACAGCTTGACGACGTAACTTTTGCAGCACGTACCATGTACATTTGCATTGAGTTTTTTTCTGTTATTTCCGAACATTACGTAATAATTTCTTAACATTCATTTTTATAATTTACAATTGTACACAATTATGATTTTTTCGTCTTTTTAATGGACCTCTAAAGAATTTGATGTGATAGGACGTCAGTACAATGTTAAGCGCTAACGAACTGTCATAGGGATCATCATTCAGCGTGCGGATTATAGTGCTGCCGCGCAGGCGAGCGAGTAGCGAGGCACTCCTTTTACGCATGATTGCCATAAAACCATCTATGCGTCTTTCGGCAAACATTGCCGACGCGCTGCACCTCCACGGCAGCCCCAACAGTATCCTGAGCGTATTATTATACATAACACGTAGATCGCTGTATGCACGCCCACGATATCTTGCCCACAGACTGCACGTGTAAAACGACTGACGGTAAGCCTTAAATAAAGTAATTTTGACTGGCTCTGTACATCGAGCAAATCTGCGGGCCAACACGTTACAGCGAACAGACAGCGACCTACGTTCTCTGTCGATGTCCAGGTTGTCTTTTAATTCTTCGGTGACCCAATGACCCAGGTACTTAAAACTACTAACCCTTTGAAGGGGAGACCCGTCCATTGTCACTTCTTGTATGTTTTGGTACGCTTCAATACCTGAAGCCTTAAATACCATAAGCTGGCTCTTCTTAACATTGTATCTGAGTCCTTGGGCACCCGCATATACCTCGCACACAGACAGAAGTCGTCTCATGGCACTGATTGAT
Source organism: Eilema caniola (assembly GCA_949126895.1). Classification (NCBI taxonomy): domain Eukaryota; kingdom Metazoa; phylum Arthropoda; class Insecta; order Lepidoptera; family Erebidae; genus Eilema; species Eilema caniola. Next base: position 1,519,451 of record OX421461.1, on the reverse strand, counting down.
GGGCTCAACAACACCATGTCATTTGCATAACTGATATTGTTAACGCATATTCCGTCAATATGTCAACCGACACCGGTGTTATTAAGCCCACCAATCAGCCGGTTAATGTACAAGTTAAAGAGCCGCGGCGAGCTCAAACCCCCCTGCCTCACTCCAAACTCCAGCCGGTACACATCCGAGAGCGACCCCGCCCACTTCACACTGTTGCATTGCTTGCCATACCAATATTTATACAAAGAAATTACCTCGTGTGGTACGGTCGTTTCTTTTTGTAATTTTTGCCATAGGACGGTATAATCTACTAGATCAAATGCCCGTGACAGATCCAGAAAACATGCAAATACAGGCGTCTTTCTGTCAGTATAGTACTGGACAGTCTGCTTGAGACATAGAATAGCACTGTCGGTGGAGAGGCCCGATCTGAACCCGAACTGATTGTCATGTATTTTAATATGCTTAGATAGTATGTTATCAAGCAGACCATCCAGCACCTTGGCTACGACAGTAGCCAGCGATATTGGCCTGTAATTAGACACGTCAGAGGCATCACCAGTTTTATTTTTTACAATTGGCACAACCGTAGTAAACATCAGGTCATCGGGTAAATAAGAATGACTAATACATAGATTGAAAAACATAGCCAACACTCTCGGTAGGTGTACACCTGCGTATTTCAGGTGCTCGATGCTGAGGCCATCGTGGCATGGTGACTTGCCTCTCCTCATACCGGCTATTACAGATCTTACATCTTTTGCGGTGAATCTTACCGCAATATCCCTTGTATCACCGCCCACAGCATCGACCACCCGACTCGACCGCGTAGTGTGTGAGTTCACTTTAAAGTGTTGTTTAAAACAATTGGCTATGTTTGTCGAACCATGTACCCCTGAGACACTCACAGGACGAGACGACTTTGGGCTCAAACTGTTTGTGGCTTTCCAAAAGTCACCAAACTGTTTATCAGCGTGAGATCTTACTAATATATCCATTCGTATTTGTTTTTCATTATCTTGACAATATTTTAATTTACTTTTAAATATATTTCTATATTTACGCATATTATCATACATATATCCTGTCATTGGCTTGTTATGCAAGAGCCATGTTTGATACCACAGCCGCGCATCCCCATGAGCATCGCGTACATATTTGTTCCAGCCTGGTATATATTTTCTTCTATTTAACCTCCTTTCGTTACCGACATAAGTACGTTCAGCACCTTCTGTAACACAATTAATTATATTTTTGTACATCTGGTTTAACACTGCGTAATGATCAATATCAGAACACATTTCATGAGAACAGTTGCTAAACTCTGTAGGAAAATCTATACATCTCAATTTGGAGTGACAGTATTCTGAACATTCATTAATTTTATCTTTACTTCTTTCACCCCATATAACTTTATTGATCACAAAAGGTTCATGTATTAATTTAGGAACTATAAGATTTAAATTACATTCCAACATCATAGGAAGGTGATCAGACGTGTACACATCATACGTCACTGATACATCAATAACTAATAATCTCGCCGCACTACTCACAACACAGTGGTCTAGCCACCGAAGTATCCCATTCACCTCACTTTTGAATGTATGCGTGTCCTGTGTAGCAACTCCATGTCCACACATGACCACATCTGCTCATCACACACCGTTAAAAGTTCACTCGCAAATCTTTCACCGGGGTGCGCGTTAAAGTCACCTATGCGAAAATAGTGAGATCGAATTTACAGAGTGTCAATCTAAAACCACCTACTGGAAGTTTTTGCATCATAGCATATCCATCTAAATTAACACAATCAAGATGAATAAGAAAATTACAAGGCTTTTTGTTATTGTAATCTGGAAGATATTTATTATTTGCCTTCGCATATCTGAGGGAACACTGAGCAAGTCCGCCTCTTATTCCTTTTTCTATCATTTGATACATTTCTACGTCAGAGATAAGATCTAAACTGATTTTCGTATAATAACATAGCGTCCCAACTTAAGGAAGGTGATGACACGTAATAGCAAGGATCTAATCCATAGTGAATCAAACTCATATTTCTAAAATTTTCAAAAACATCACATAGAAGTAACATATCGCATTTTAGGTACAAATCTGTATATTCACCCAAATTTTTTATATCAAAAGTTTTCCAAACGTTTAAAACATGTTCATAGTCTTTATCAGATATAGATTCGGAAGTAAGTTTGTTAAAGAATTGTTTTTGTGATGGTAATTCGGTCTCATCATATCTTTGCCAAGAGTTTATATAATCATAGCAATATATTCCTTTTCTTCGAACAATATCAAATAATTTAGTATCATTAAAAAAATATTTTAAGTTTTTTAAATTTTCCGGTTTTTTTCATAGTTCTAACTAGTTTGTCCAAACTAGAGCTCAAAAAATTAAATGAATCAATAAACTTCAATTGTACAGCATTTGTTGCATTGACTGTTATAAATTTTGTGAAATAAATATATTTGTCTTTGTTTCTCGGTATAAGATGAATTCGACCGCTTATATTTGAAAGTTCTTTTATGAATAAGTAGCCGGATAAGTTGTGAAACACTATTGGTATAAACGTACATTTTTTAGCATTTAAATTGCATGTATTATGAGCAGCTCTTCTATATTGACCCGTAAAATGATCATGGTCCTTTACAATAGTATCATTACATAAAAACTTATTTTTACAAATATGACATCGTATGCTGCTGATGAAACTTAATTGCTCATTTTCAGTTAACGGCAACATATGTTTGCTCTGTAACAATATTTTGTGTAAGCGTTTCACGTCATTAGTTAGAGATTTTACAAATTTCTTAGAACAATCAAGCCCTCTGTAAGACACAAAATCATTTAATTTCGGATTTGCATTACAACAAATATAATAAGCAAAACATGTAGCTTTATGAACTTGTATATTTTCTACATATGCAGATTTATTTTTGTCAGAATATTCACGCAACAAACTTTCAAAATCTCCATATATCACTATAGGAACTCTTTGTGTTCTCTCATAATTTGAAAAACTTAGTTTACTTCCTGGCTCAGGTAAAATGGTTTGTATTCCAGAGCATTCATGATAGTGTAACTTCTCTTCAGTGTCAAAATAAATGAAACATTCATCACATAAAAATATTCTTTTTCTATGTTTGGTTAATTGTTTATGCACAAGTTTTTCAAAACTTTTAATTAAACAAAAATGACTTTTTCCGTTTTTACTAAAATAAAGCAAATCAAGTGTACGCGCGACCGCACTAGCGCACGGTCACGGGTTAAAGTGAAATAAAAATGTCAGTGACAAATGTGAATACGCTTAAGTGCACAAATTGTAACGTTGTAATCTCGGAAGTTCTAGCTTTCATACGTAATAGGCATGACGTTGTGGATAATGAAAGCTTGATCCGAATATGCACATCGGCTTTTTCGGATGAAGACATAGATGAAGCCAAAAAACTTCTGTTTGTATCTACGAAGACTACGCAGAAACTAGTGTCGAGGCGTAAGAATAAAAAACAGAAAGACGTAGAAGATATGAGTAACGTATTTTAAACTATGGATCCGGAACTAATTCCTTTATTCGTGGCGTACGATTTACACAGGTTGCCTCCAATATGTTTTGACCATGTCGATGTGACCAAATTATTGAAGGAGTTGCTGGTCTTAAGGGCTGACATTACGGAGATTAAAGGAAATTATGTTACAAAGGACGAGTTAACTGAAATAAAATTACGAAGTACACAATTAAAAACATCTTCCGATAATTCAAATGTGAAAAATAAAACCGGGGAGTATAACATACAAAATGAGTCACAAGTTTTGTCGCAAAATCAGCTGAATCCCAGCCGTGCGGTGATGAATCAACGGCAGGCGAAAGATGTTGTGTCGGCGTCCCCGGTTGCATACAGCACACTCACTCACGCGCAGAGCGAGGCTGAGCCACACGATCTGTCTGTCTCGCTCACACTGCATATAACTCCGGCCGATGTGTCGATGGCAGACTTTCCTGTGTATGCAAAGTCGTCCCAGTTGCCCAGATATGCCACGTCATAGGGATATAGCCACGTCTCCTGCAGGGCTAACATGCGCGCGTCGTCAAATATCTCGAATCGAGATGAGATATCATCTCGAGTCTTCTCGAGCGAAGTAACGCCGACATATTTTGTCGCGTCAAACTTTTTCAATTGTTGTCTATGGCATACACATTTTTTAAACATTTATCCGATAAAATCGGCCCGATACGGCCATTTGCTCGAAAGCACAGACTAGTTAGGGATGCTAGGTATGAAAAAAGAGAAAAAATAATGCAAACAATTTTCGACCTTATTGACATGACATGCTATCGAATTTTTTTTCTTATATTCGTGATCACCGTCATCAATTAATGCGAAAAGACACGTAACAAAGGAAATGTCATTAAGGTCGAAAATGGCTTGCAGTCGATGTTTTAGTCCAAAATGAACCGAGCACAAAAAATGTTTACACGAGATAACTTCTCGTCGACCAAATGAAAGACGGGAGACAAAACATTTCAATTTAAAAAAGAGAAAAAATAGTGTAAACAATTTTCGACCTTATTGACATGACATGCTATCGAATTTTTTTTCTTATATTCGTGATCAGCGTCATCAATTAACGCGAAAAGACACGTAACAAAGGAAATGTCATTAGGGTCGAAATTGGCTTGCAGTCGCACAAAGGTACTAAATTTTGATCCAAAATGAACCGAGCACAAGAAAAGTTTACACGAGATAACTTCTCGTCGACCAAATGAAGGACGAGAGACAAAACATTTTAAATGTTAAAATTCGAGTAAATAAGGGCACGTATGTTACAATTTGCAGACACTAAGTAGAGATGATTTCTCGAAGTCGAGTTATGTCGACATCTGACAGATCGCCATGAAATTTGCCAAGTTACCAACAGTCGATATCGACATAAAACGGCAAAATGCTTCGAGATAGCTATCTCGTGGCGCGCATGTTAGCCCTTCATGCTACCAACAGTCGACATATCAACATAAAACGGCAAAATGCCTCGAGATAGCTATCTCGTGGCGCGCATGTTAGCCCTGCTGGAGTGCAATTACGTCACACTCTTCATACATATCACGCACCTTAGGAGTGTCTCGAATAATGTTCTTACAGTTATAAGTAGAAAATTTTACATTTCGTCGTGTTCTGTCCATCATGTAATTTGTGTTTCTTTTTGACCCGATAAATTATCACTAGCCTTCTTGAAATGAATAAACCGCCTAAAAGTAATACCTTCTGGCCACAGACTATCATCCAAGAAGAGGTCCATTCTGTGCTTTGGTACAAACACTTTAAAAGCATTGTACGGCCTCTCTTTTTTCATATTTGTTTTCTCTAGCGTAACTACTTCATTTAATTTAGTTTGAATGTATTCGCATATATCACTTTTGGTGGTATCTTTATTTACATGTGATATAAACAAAGGCACTTTTAACTCTGCCGCACGAAATTTTCCTACCTCATTAGATATTGCTTTGCCAGTCTTCCCAGCAAAACGATTGTAAATCGCTTTCCCCTTTTTAACTAAAGTCCATTCATCTCGTTTATTTTCCTTCCAAGTGCCGTTGCTAACAACTTGCGCCATACTTAATGTGTTATTATCCGACCGCATTAAGTCGTGCATCTCGAGCACCGACGGGCTATGCAGTGTGAGCGAGACAGACAGATCGTGTGGCTCAGCCTCGCTCTGCGCGTGAGTGAGTGTGCTGTATGCAACCGGGGACGCCGACACAACATCTTTCGCCTGCCGTTGATTCATCACCGTACGGCTGGGATTCAGCTGATATTGCGACAAAACTTGTGACTCATTTTGTATGTTATACCCCCCGGTTTTATTTTTCACATTTGAATTATCGGAAGATGTTTTTAATTGTGTACTTCGTAATTTTATTTCAGTTAACTCGTCCTTTGTAACATAATTTCCTTTAATCTCCGTAATGTCAGCCCTTAAGACCAGCAACTCCTTCAATAATTTGGTCACATCGACATGGTCAAAACATATTGGAGGCAACCTGTGTAAATCGTACGCCACGAATAAAGGAATTTGTTCCGGATCCATAGTTTTAAATACGTTACTCATATCTTCTACGTCTTTCTGTTTTTTATTCTTACGCCTCGACACTAGTTTCTGCGTAGTCTTCGTAGATACAAACAGAAGTTTTTTGGCTTCATCTGTCTTCATCCGAAAAAGCCGATGTGCATATTCGGATCAAGCTTTCATTATCCACAACGTCTAAGTCAAAGCTAGAACTTCCGAGATTACAACGTTACAATTTGTGCACTTAAGCGTATTCACATTTGTCACTGACATTTTTATTTCACTTTAACCCGTGACCGTGCGCTAGTGCGGTCGCGCGTACACTTGATTTGCTTTATTTTAGTAAAAACGGAAAAAGTCATTTTTGTTTAATTAAAAGTTTTGAAAAACTTGCGCATAAACAATTAACCAAACATAGAAAAAGAATATTTTTATGTGATGAATGTTTCATTTATTTTGACACTGAAGAGAAGTTACACTATCATGAATGCTCTGGAATACAAACCATTTTACCTGAGCCAGGAAGTAAACTAAGTTTTTCAAATTATGAGAGAACACAAAGAGTTCCTATAGTGATATATGGAGATTTTGAAAGTTTGTTGCGTGAATATTCTGACAAAAATAAATCTGCATATGTAGAAAATATACAAGTTCATAAAGCTACATGTTTTGCTTATTATATTTGTTGTAATGCAAATCCGAAATTAAATGATTTTGTGTCTTACAGAGGGCTTGATTGTTCTAAGAAATTTGTAAAATCTCTAACTAATGACGTGAAACGCTTACACAAAATATTGTTACAGAGCAAACATATGTTGCCGTTTACTGAAAATGAGCAATTAAGTTTCATCAGCAGCATACGATGTCATATTTGTAAAAATAAGTTTTTATGTAATGATACTATTGTAAAGGACCATGATCATTTTACGGGTCAATATAGAAGAGCTGCTCATAATACATGCAATTTAAATGCTAAAAAATGTACGTTTATACCAATAGTGTTTCACAACTTATCCGGCTACTTATTCATAAAAGAACTTTCAAATATAAGCGGTCGAATTCATCTTATACCGAGAAACAAAGAGAAATATATTTATTTCACAAAATTTATAACAGTCAATGCAACAAATGCTGTACAATTGAAGTTTATTGATTCATTTAATTTTTTGAGCTAGAGTTTGGACAAACTAGTTAGAACTATGAACCCGGAATATTTAAAAAACTTAAAATATTTTTTTAATGATAATAAATTATTTGATATTGTTCGAAGAAAAGGAATATATTGCTATGATTATATAAACTCGTGGCAAAGATATGATGAGACCGAATTACCATCACAAAAACAATTCTTTAACAAACTTACTTCCGAATCTATATCTGATAAAGACTATGAACATGTTTTAAACGTTTGGAAAACTTTTGATATAAAAATTTGGGTGAATATACAGATTTGTACCTAAAATGCGATATGTTACTTCTATGTGTTGTTTTTGAAAATTTTAGAAATATGAGTTTGATTCACTATGGATTAGATCCTTGCTATTACGTGTCATCACCTTCCTTAAGTTGGGACGCTATGTTGTTATACGAAAATCAGTTTAGATCTTATCTCTGACGTAGAAATGTATCAAATGATAGAAAAAGGAATAAGAGGCGGACTTGCTCAGTGTTCCCTCAGATATGCGAACTCAAATAATAAATATCTTCCAGATTACAATAACAAAAAGCCTTGTAATTTTCTTATTTATCTTGATTGTGTTAATTTATATGGATATACTATGATGCAAAAACTTCCAGTAGGTGGTTTTAGATTTCTGACTGAGGACGACATATTAAATTTTGATATCTTAAGTGTGTCAAATGACTCTGATACAGGATTTATACAAGAAGTAGATCTTTATTACCCTGATTACTTACATGGTGATCATTCAGATTTACCATTTGCACCTGCAAAATTTGTTCCATTCTATAGCCGAAATTATAAACTTATTGCTAATAAACGTCAAATAATGGATGATAAAATATCAATTTTACCTTGGGGTCACTATGATACTATATTTTAAGAGAAACAAATAATTGAATTAAATAACTTTATTAAGCTTTTTATAATTTTAAAGTATGTACATATCTATAATTAAAACAAACTATTTTGTACTTTTACTGTAAATTGTATTATAATTTAATTTTATATAAAGTGTTATATCTTATCTTTTAGCACTTATAAATTTTATTATAATTATAATGATTATGTATTTGAACTTATTGTATTTGGTTTATTTTTAACAGATGGAATAAAATTATATATGTATCATAATAACAATTGTTTCATTTTCAATTCTATACCCTTAACCTAATTTATAACTTTTACAATAACTGTAAGTAACTTAAGGTTTGATTTACCTGTAATGATATTTTTCTAAATGAAAGTTTGATTTAAAGATTGTTAGTAATTAGTAGTTTTTAAATAGCAACATTGTACACACCGGTCGCCATCTTGGGACAGCGTGGTGGGGTTGCTTATCGCGGAGACTGCTGACCGGCAGTCAGGCAGGGAGTTCGTTTCGAGCATCGGTTGTGGACGGTTGTGTTTAATTGTATAAGTGTTCAAAGTTTAAAATAAATATCAGTGATTGAAATATTGTAGTTTCACTTCAATTCAGAAGTGACACAGAACCCTTGAGCCCATAAGGCCCAACGCAAACAGAAGACGACGAGGTGAAGGTAAGATATGGATACGGCACAGATACGGCGCAGACGCGATAACTGCGCAAACAGCGTGGAGACGCTACTGCTAGTTATGTCAGTATAGAGCGTGATATTGATGGGATAAGACATGTATTCCTCTTCAGACGAAGACGAAGATGCACTGGCTTTGCTACAGATTGTTAATTTACAGCGACCAAGAAGGTGTTGGATACATCCAGTGTGGAGAGAAGCAGAAGAACACAGGTTCCATAAGATAATGGCAACTTTATATGTGATATTCATTTATCGTTTTCGCACAGTTTATAAAAGAACTGTATATTGAATTCTATATCGTCACGCATCCTGTATATAGTCTGTATACGGAGCGTGCGTCTTGCGTCTGATCTGTTCGTGACTGAAGGCGGCAAGCGGACGGCGCAGGCACGCCGCTCCCCGCCCCCCGCCACGTCGCCAGGAGAGGCAACACCGGTAAGGCGCAAGCGGCGTCTCGGATTGTATACAGTATGAACTGAGATACGTGGCGTTATATTTTAAACTGTAAAATTTTCATCCATTTTTGTATTTCATTCATGATTTTGATAAAAATACGATGTAATTTAACTAGTTTTTTGTATTTTAAAGGACTTAAACATAAAATATTATTAAGTATTAGTACAGCGGTATTGTCAGCTAACTAACGAAAGATCGAGCAAGGGAGAACCTTGTCCATCCTGTTTCTGTCTCACTTACACAATTTCACTCACTCATAATAATGATACAAAAGGAAGAAGTAGGTACATATTCGAAACAAAAAAAAAACAAAAGGATGGTCAATAAGTATTATTTTCACTAAATATCATCTTGTATAATAATAATCTGAGCCGTACCGTCTCCACGCTGTTTGCGCAGTTATCGCGTCTGCGTCGTATCTGTGCCGTATCCATATCTTACCTTTACCTCGTCGTCTCCTATTTGCGTTGGGCCTAAGGCGTAAAACACACACAAGCGACGTAAGGCAGCAGGCGTGGGACAGATGTAAATCGCGTCTGCACCGCGTCGCTTCAGTATAATTCAAAAACGTCGCCTGCATACATTTTGTATGAAATCGTTTTGAAGCGGCGCACGCCTGCGCCACGCCTGTCCCACGCCTGCTGCCTTACGTCGCTTGTGTGTGTTTTACGCCTAAGGCCCAACGCAAACAGAAGACGACGAGGTGAAGGTAAGATATGGATACGGCACAGATACGGCGCAGACGCGATAACTGCGCAAACAGCGTGGAGACGCTACGGCTCAGATTATTATTATACAAGATGATATTTATTGAAAACTAGCTTTTGCCCGCGGCTCCGCCCGCGTGGATGTCGGTTATCGCGACCAAACATAGCCTATGTCCTTTCTCAAGGTCTAATCTACACCTATAACAAATTTCATCAAGATCGGTTCAGTGGTTTAGGCGTGAAAGCGTAACATACAGACAGACAGACAGACAGACAGACAGACAGACAGACAGACAGACAGACAGAGTTACTTTCGCATTTATAATATTAGTATGGATAATACTTATTGACCATCCTTTTGTTTTTTTTTTTTGTTTCGAATATGTACCTACTTCTTCCTTTTGTATCATTATTATGAGTGAGTGAAATTGTGTAAGTGAGACAGTAACAGGATGGACAAGGTTCTCCCTTGCTCGATCTTTCGTTAGTTAGCTGACAATACCGCTGTACTAATACTTAATAATATTTTATGTTTAAGTCCTTTAAAATACAAAAAAAACTAGTTAAATTACATCGTATTTTCATCAAAATCATGAATGAAATACACAAATGGATGAAAATTTTACAGTTTAAAATATAACGACACGTATCTCAGTTCATACTGTATACAATCCGAGACGCCGCTTGCGCCTTACCGGTGTTGCATCTCCTGGCGACGTGGCGGGGGGCGAGGAGCGGCGTGCCTGCGCCGTCCGCTTGCCGCCTTCAGTCACGAACAGATCAGACGCAAGACGCACGCTCCGTATACAGACTATATACAGGATGCGTGAAGATATAGAATTCAATATACAGTTCTGCGAGCTCATTGAGCAATACCCGAATATCTATTAGTGTAGTCATAGATATTCGGGTATTGCTCAATGAGCTCGCACACTGGATGTATCCAATACCTTCTTGGTCGCTGTAAATTAACAATCTGTAGCAAAGCCAGTGCATCTTCGTCTTCGTCTGAAGAGGAATACATGTCTTATCCCATCAATATCACGCTCTATACTGACATAACTAGCCGTAGCGTCTCCACGCTGTTTGCGCAGTTATCGCGTCTGCGCCGTATCTGTGCCGTATCCATATCTTACCTTCACCTCGTCGTCTTCTGTTTGCGTTGGGCCTTAGAGTGGATATTTTACGACGGTATGTACTTTTATATTTTATAATTTTGTTATATTTCAAATTTCTTTTTGACAGAAGATTCATTTTTGAATTCGGTTTTTCTAAATGTCTGCACGTTTTCTAGATTAACACGTGGTCAAGGCTACTCCTTGATCGTGTTGGTATTTATTGAATGTGTGGGTTATTTGGGAGAACCCCAGACATAATTTTGACTTGTATTTAGACCGTTTTTCTAAATGTCTGCACGTTTTCTAGATCAACACGTGGTCAAGGCTACTCCTTGATCGTGTTGGTATTTATTAAATGTGTGGGTTATTTGGGAGAACCCCAGACACAATTTTGACTTGTATTTAGACCGTTTTTCTAAATGTCTGCACGTTTTCTAGATCAACACGTGGTCAAGGCTACTCCTTGATCGTGTTGGTATTTATTAAATGTGTGGGTTATTTGGGAGAACCCCAGACACAATTTTGACTTGTATTTAGACCGTTTTTCTAAATGTCTGCACGTTTTCTAGATCAACACGTGGTCAAGGCTACTCCTTGATCGTGTTGGTATTTATTGAAGTGTGTGTGGGTAGTCACGCACTCAAAAGTGTGTGTGGGTAGTCACGCAATACACACACTAAAAATTAACTGCTGCTATATATTTTAATTTAAAATTATATATTCCACTATATTTATGTATATCCATATTAACTTTACTTAAAACCAACCTGCACTCGCTGTCTAGTGTTATATACAACTTCCTGTTCGATTTCGGCCTGTGCTTACTTCACTATGGATCTGAAACTCACTAGTGGACTGGAAGATCTGGCGAAGTTATTCAGCTCCCGGATGAAGGAGTATGATGAGAAGCTGCAAAAGATCTCGCCCAAAGCAGCACCCACACCGCCTGACCTCGCATCACTATCACGTGAGTACACGGAGTTTAAGCATTTTGTTTGGCAAGCCCTGACTAAGTTGAAAGCACAAATTGAACTTCTCACGCTTGGGTTAGACAGGCATGAAACTGCTACGAGAAGGAAGGTGTTGCTCTTCCACGGTATTCCTGAGAAGCCAAATGAGCTCCTGCATGAGTCTATTCACAAAATTATGACCACGGATATGAAGCTCTCTGAAGTAGGTTTACAGCATTTAGCTGTGTGCCATAGGCTGGGCGGTGCGCGTGGGAAACCACGTCCAATCCTTGTGAGGTTTCGAGGCATGGAACAACGTAACACTATCTGGGATAATAAAACGTCCCTTAAAGGAACAGCCATCACGGTATCCGAGTTCCTGACTAAAACGCGGCATCGCATATTTACTTCAGCCAGGCAACACTTCGGTATCAAGAATTGTTGGTCAGTGGAAGGCAAAATTGTTATCATAACTCCTGATAAGATCCGACATAAAATCGAGTGTAAATCTGAGCTCGATGCCCTCATTGTGCAATTTCCTCGAGCCGCCGCCGTGACCGACAAGTCTCCGATGCCAGATGCCGCCTCAACATCGAGGAGTACAGCTGCGAAAAACACTACAAAAGTAGCCAAGCCTTCCCGTCGTCGTGAATAGATACTCGTTCCGGTTCGTGTCGTGCAATCGTCAATAGTCGATCTTCCCTGAGCCAAATGAGTCACTACTTATCACAAAATGTCTGAGTACCTGCTTCACATCGCACATTTATAAAAATTCACTTTTTTTTTTAATACCTGCTATGTTATAAAACTTCACTTTCATTGGAATTTGAAATAAATATTCACCTGTTGTCACTTGACAGCATAACAGCTATGTTTGAAGGCTGCGTTTCGTTACTCCTACTTAATAGCACTTGACAGCATAACAGCTATGTTTGAAGGCTGCGTTTCGTTACTCCTACTTAATACAATACGTTCATGAAGAATGCTATGACCTCAGCATAGGTAGGTTCTCATTATTTGTAACCATTTAGTTTTTTGCATTGAGTATGACAATATTATAGATATTTGATTGTTTTTTTTTTTGCTCATTTTGTTTTGTAATCATAGTATTTTACAGCAGCACTCGTAAATGAATGTATAATGTTTTATATTAGTGTAAATTAGTGACGTCATTCGTTGTTTTCACTCAATGCTCTGTTTTTTTTTCTACCCTTTTCTTTTATATAAGCTACTTTTGCCTTGAATTTGTTTTTTTTTTTTTTTCTACCGTCTCAGCTTAGGAGATTTTTTTTTTCCACTACACTAGCGAGTTGGTGGTATCGCAGAGTAAATTTGTATATTATTTTTATTTTATTTTTTGTATTCATATAATTATTTTATTTTATATTTTTACGTATTTTAATATTATATAGTATAACGCATAACTTGAATGACTTCGATAACATAGATAGTAGTTTTTTTTCTTGCTCCTCTGACTCAGACAGTTTTGTTAGCGCAGATGAGGATTCCCCAGCCCTAACTCTGCACAATCAAATCTCTTCCACATTTTCTTACTATCCTAAGAACTTTAACCTAGTTCACATTAATGCTCAGAGTGTTCCTGGTCACCATCCTGACCTTCTGGCGTCTTTTAGCAACTCCTCTCTTGATGCTATTCTTATCTCAGAAACCTTTCTGAAACCCTCTTTACCTTCTACTCACGTTGCGATCCCCGGCTACGTTTTGATACGTAATGATAGAACAGGAAAGGAATGCGGCGGTGTAGGCATATATCTGCGTGCCAACATTTCCTACAAAATTGTTAATACATCGCCCTCTACCTACAGTGAGTCTGCCGAACACCTGTTCTTAGAAATTCGGCTACTTCATACTACTGTTCTACTCGGAGTCTTCTATAGTCCTCATCTTAGCATCGACTACTTCGACAATTTCGATAATCTTCTTCATAATCTCACTCCTTCCTATAATCACGTAGTCATAATGGGTGACTTTAATACCTGTTTATTAAAAGACGATTGTAGGTCTCGCAAACTATTGAGACTTCTATCTTCCTATAACCTTCAAGCCTTACCTCTTTCAGCCACTCACCATATCCCTAATCGTACTCCATCATTGCTTGATCTCGTTATAGTTTCTTGCTCCGACGACGTAAGTACACATGGCCAATTATCTGCTCCTTTCTCCCATCACGATCTATTATACCTGTCCTATCGTATTCGACCTCCTAAACGTAAGGCACAGTACCGTTGCCGTCGCAGTTTTGGAGGTATTAACCTGGAGGCATTGCATAGTGACATCAGTAGCACCGACTGGTCGTTTATCTTAGATTCTGCTGATGTTAATGAAATGGTTAATATTTTTAGTTCGAGGATTATCCAGTTATATGACCAACACGCCCCTTTGAGACGTGTCAAGATTAGGCACAACCCGGCGCCGTGGCTAAATGCTACTATCAAAAACCTCATGGGTCGTAGGGACAAAGCTAAAAGGCGCTACAGGGGCAGTCCATCGGAGCACAACCTGTTCTTATTCAAGACACTGCGCAATCGCTGCAGTCGTATGTGTAGAGATGCAAAAAGACGCCATTTCTATAACTCTCTCAACAGTCGAAACACTTCGGACACTTGGAGATTTCTCAAGTCTGTTGGTATAGGGAAATCGCCTGATTCTGACGTCGGGGATATTGACGTGTGTGATTTAAATAACCATTTCTCGCTGCCACCGACATCCTTGGACGCAGTTATCAAGCAGAGTACTCTGCATGCTCTTTCGGGTGTGCCTAAACCGCATACTTCGCCTTTTAACTTTAACCCAGTATCCGAAATGGAAGTTCATAAAGCTCTCCTGTCTATTTCTTCTTCTGCTGCTGGATCTGACGATATTTGCTCAAGAATGATTATTCCAATTCTTCCTAGTATACTCCCCGTTATAACTCACATATTCAACTACTCTCTATACTCTGGTACCTTTCCTGACTCCTGGAAACCAGCATATATAATTCCATTGCCCAAATCCTCCAATCCTTCCACAGTGTCCGATTTTCGGCCAATTTCCATTCTTCCGTATCTATCGAAAGTTCTTGAGCATATTGTTCATCGACAGTTGACCTTCTTTCTGTCTTCCTCTAACCTGCTCAGCTCTTTCCAATCTGGATTTCGCACTGGACATAGCACAGTTACGGCTCTCATTAAAGTAACTGATGATATTCGCTGGGCTATGGAAAGTAAAGAGCTAACTATATTGATATTGTTAGATTTTAGCAGCGCTTTTAACTCTGTCGATTTTGACGTACTACTTGGTATATTGAAATCTAACAATGTTTCATCAAATGCTATCTCTTGGTTTGATTCCTATCTTCGGGGGCGCTCACAGCGTGTTCATTTAGACCAGGCGTCCTCTGACTGGTGTGGGCTTATTGCGGGCGTACCTCAGGGTGGCGTTCTTTCCCCTCTCTTATTTTCCATCTTCATCAACTCTGTTACGACCCTTATATCCTGCAAATTCCATCTCTATGCCGATGACCTGCAGCTGTACCATCATTTCGCTGTAGCTGATGCCTCATCCGCAATATCTGCCATAAATTGCGACCTGGATAGGATAAGTGTCTGGGCCAAATCATTTGGATTAAGCATCAACCCAGCCAAGTCACAGGCAATGATCATTGGCAGCAATTACATGCGCAGTAAACTTGATCTGAATACGCTGTCCCCTGTTCTTCTGAATGGTACTCCAATACCCTACTCGGATACCGCCAAGAATTTGGGGGTACTCATTGATGCCAACCTGTCCTGGAGCGCCCACATTAACGAAGTCAGCAGAAAGGTTCACTATACCTTTCACTCCCTGAAATGCCTCCAGACCTTTTTACCCTTAAAAACCAAAATTAGCCTTGCTCAAACCCTTATCCAACCCATTATTGACTACGCTGACGCCTGCTATTTAGATGCCACTGAGGAGCTCCTAAATAAACTTGAGAGGTTGCAAAACTTGTGCATTCGCTTCATCTTTAATCGCAGAAAGTACGATCACGTTTCAGATTTTCGCAATGAACTCAAGTGGCTCCCAATCCGCCATCGCAGGAACACTCGAATACTCTGTCTTCTCTTTAATATCCTGTATAATCCTTCAGCGCCGTCTTACCTGAGAGAGCGATTCTCATTTGTTCGCACTCCTGATGCTCCGTGCAGGTTAGGCCTTCGCTATGTGCTTAAATTTCCTTCACACAAAACTAATTTCTACTCTTACTCCTTCTCTGTGCAAGCGGTTAGACTGTGGAACTCCCTTCCATCTGACATCAGAGCCAGCAATACGTTATCTGCCTTCAAAAGTAAAGTCTATAAACACTATCTTTCTTCTATATGATACCTAAACTACTTTGCCTGTATGCATATTTGCTTATTTATTGTGTATTTATGTATAATATTTTTATGTACCTATCTATTTATCTTAAATATTATACTGAAATATATATTTGTGTATTTATATGTATATTTTTTTGTAATTCTATGTATGTGTGTGTAAACTCTGTTCTTTCTCTTTTTCATACACACGTCAGTGTACCTTTTCTTATTCTTCACGATCTCCTCTCGCCGGTCTGCTGGAAGAAATTTCTTAAAGAAATAAGCAGTGCCATTGTACTATACTTTCCACCATCCATAGTTTGTAATAATTTTATTGTGTGTGCATAAATTTTAAAGACAGATGGCGCTGTACGCCACGATAACATAGACTCCGTATAAATATTTAAAATACAATTAATATATTGCAGTAATTACTCTAAAAACAATAAAAAAGTGAATAAATAGGCATAAAGTGACAGTGCAAGTGTTATCCATTCCAACAAATTCATCTAGAGGTAAAACCTAATAGTACAGTATAAAGTGAAGTGAGTTTGAGCAAAACTTAACCAAAACTAGAGGATAAAATAAACACCTTGGAAATGAAGTGTCTATGCAAGTAAACAATCAAAGCACATAATGTAAATCAGAAGTTATGTCTGTTAACAATAATTGTGTGCTATTATAGTGGATCAAAAAGTGCAATTCATTGCTTCCAATAAAGTTGAAATTTTTGCAGTATGACTCATAGTGATGAAATTTTGTAAATTCTTAAAGCACTGCCGTATATAGTACACATAAAATTTATCAACGAAGTTAAAGTAACCGTGGATCAGTGATCCGAGCGATCGGCTGCGAAGACGAAGAATGCCAGATCGATTCCGAACTCGAAACATTCTTTTTGCTTTGTTTGCTGTTGTCTCTGTACAATTGGATTGGCTGTTTTGATTTTTATAAGTTATTATTTTGGTTTTATCAATATTATTGCTAAGTAGAACATAATGGATTCTCAAAATGTTACGTTGAGGAGACATAAGACGGCTATGAATGACACATTAAACTTATCATTGATATCAAGCCATTCCGATTATCTATCGAAGAGTCTACCGGATTTGTCGTCGGGATGCCTAAATAACGAGGAGATCGAAGAACTTAGAAAAATAAATGATACATTACGTGAACAATTGCAAACGGCACACACAGAAATTGAAAACTTAATTATGGAAAATACTTCTTTGAAGAAACTATCTACTGAGCAGGAGAGTATTATAAAAAAACTAAAAACTATTTGTGTAGAACCAATACCTAGTGCTAGAAAGAGCTCACAAAGGAAAATTAGTACTCCATTACAGAGAATACGAAGAGAAAATCTAGACGATAGTAGCCTCGGACTAGGTTTAAAATCTGATCGGAAGTTCATTACGGATAGTTTAACCGCAATCACACAGCAGCCATCTTCAACTGTTGACAACAGGACGACGTGTTACTCCAGTAAAGCAACAGATGGCATTACAGGCACGCAAAATATGCGCCCACGACCAAGGCTTCCTATGAGCTCAACTGATCACCACAAAAAATCAACAGATGGCGCTAAGGTAGCGACTGAACCTCATCGCTTGAATGATCAGAACTCCAACAATCAGCTTCCCAATATACTAATAGTGGGTGGACAGCAGTGTACGGGATTGGCATCGGCGCTCATACATTCAAGACAAAATCGTGGATATGGCCGGTATAACATTACATCCATCACAAAACCGTATGCTAAATCGGAAGAGCTTATACAACCTTGTTGTCAATTGGAAGATGTATGTGACAATTTTTTAATATTATGTATAGGTGAAAATGATGCTAACCCAATCAAATGCATGATTAATTTGACTACCATTTTAAACTATTTTAAGAAAGTCAATGTACTTTTGATGAGGGTCAACAAAAATAGATATTTAAATGAAATAATGTTAAATAATTCTATCAAAAATATTTGTAGAAACTTTGAAAACTGTAAATTTATAGATTTGACAACTGCATATTATCATGCTAAGCATCAATTCTCTACTCACTATTGTAATATAATTAATTCTATAGTTGACACACATTATTATGCAAGAAATTTTCTGACACTTCGAAATATTAGAAGGTCCATATGTACAAATTATCATAACCAATCTGGCATTAAAAAGGGTACAATCCCTTATTATTTTCCTATAGTGAAACCGAAGTTAGTCCGTTCTTGTGATGCCAGTAAAGACCAATTGAATTCAGTTTTTTTTCGTTAATAATGATCAAGTCAATACCGGTGCTGGTAGATTGAATTTGCTGCATCAGAATATAGCGGGCTTATTAAATAAGGAGGATAAGTTGGAAATATGTCTAAATGGACTCGCAACAAATAAAAAGCCAATACACATAATATGTTTAACCGAATCGTTTGTACGGTCAGGTGATGAGTGTAACGTTCACATTAGCAATTTTAAGTTGGCAAGTGCTTTTTGCAGACAGGATAAAGAGCGGGGGGGTGTATGTATCTTGGTCAGAAAGCATTTGGAATGTGAACCTATTAGTATTTGTAATGAGTTGGCTTTAGAAAAATCGTTCGAATGCTGTGGAATTAGAATACCGAAATTGCAATGCATTATTATTTGTATATATAGAATACCCAACTCAGATGCACATATACTTCTCGAAAGAATGGAAACATTGCTTCACAAATTAAACCTTAAATCTAATATAAAAATAATCATAGCAGGTGACACTAACATAGACATACTGAAGCATAGCATTTTTTCTGAAACTTTAATGAATCTGTTGTTAAACTATAATTTGTACCTACACATCAAGGAACCCACGCGCCAAAATAAGACATGTATTGATCACATAATGAGTAACATTCAAAATGCAGAAGGGCAAGTTCATAGACTGTTTCTATCTGATCATGAAACTGGACAAACGTTATCATTTCCAGTCGCAAGTGACCCACAAACACCCACATACTGGTACGCATTAAGGAGAGACTTTAGCAAGGAAAACGTTCAAAAATTTAAAACATATATTTCTTCTTTATCATGGTTAGAGGTATACAATGAACCTAACTGCAACAGTGCATTTGATAAATTTCACGAGATGTTTTCACTTCTATACAATTTGTACTTTCCCATTAATAAAATTAAAATGACAGAAAATAATACAGGTCCTAGGTGGTTAACAAAGGGAATAAAAATATCAGCCATGACTAACAGAAAGTATAGATATCAGTATTATTTAAAAAAAAACGGTAGAAAATAAGAATAAATACGACGAATATAACACGTTATTTAGAAAATGCATAAATATTTAAAAAAAAAAACAACTACAAAAAACACATAAGCAATTCGCAAAATAAATGTAAAGCATCATGGAAAGTTATAAAAAACGACAGCGGTATAACGAGGTATGATATTGAAATGGTTGAATGCAATGGAGAGGAAGTGAGAGATGCAACGCAGATTGCGAATGAATTCAATGATTATTTCCTATCTTTTGTTAACTCAACAGATATAAACAAACCAGACTACTCGCTGATAAATATAACAGACCCAACTATATTTTTACAACCCATAACAGAATTAGAAATAGTCAAAATCATAAAATCACTCAATAATACAAACGCAGTGGGTTATGATGGTATATCTACATTCATTTTGAAACAATGTGATATGGAGCTGGCGGAAGTATTGTGCCATTTGGTCAATCAAACATTTGTACAAGGTGTATTTCCCGAAAAATTAAAGATTTCCACAGTGAGGCCACTTCACAAGAAAGGCAGTAGATTGCAAATGAGTAATTACAGGCCTATTACTCTGATTCCAGTGTTTTCGAAAATTTTTGAGAAAGCCATGTGTGTTCGAATGCGTGAGTTTCTGCAAAAATTCAACATCATAGTCCCAGAACAGAATGGTTTTCAGGTTAATAAATCAACCACATTGGCAGCGTTTAAATTGTTTAAGAATATTACTGAAAATATCGACAGAAAAAGACAAGTATCTGCTGTATTCTTTGATATGAGTCGCGCATTTGATTTCGTAGATCATAAAATATTGATAAACAAATGTGAACGATATGGGCTCCGGGGCAAAGCTCTCGAATGGATAAGTAGCTACCTCCAAAATCGTACACAATGTGTAGAGATAGAGCGGGTTGACAATGAACGATGCTTAAAATCTTTCCGATCGCAGTTTGCACTAAATACATCGGGCGTACCTCAAGGAAGTGTTCTGGGCCCCCTACTCTTTCTTCTCTATATTAACGACATACCTAAAGTTACAAAAAATCATTGTACATTATTCGCAGAGGATATATCAGTCATAGTGGCCGATGAAAGGGGTGAACCACAGCACATTACTAATGTAAATACCACAATAAGTGGCGTAATGAATTGGCTAGGTAAGAACAATCTGACCGCAAACATAGCCAAAACAAAAATTGTACAATTTGAGAACTATAAATCAAATAACAAACCATTAAAGATTACATATGAGGGTACAGATATAGGAACATCCGTCGATACTAAATTCTTGGGTATAACATTAGATAAACATTGTAATTAGCACTTGCATATAAATGGCTTGTGTGCCAAGATAAATCGCTTCGTTTTTGCTTTAAGACGATTACGCAAAACAGTGAATTTAAAAACTGCAATGACTGCTTACCACGGCTATGTACAATCAATTTTAAGGTATGGTTTACTATTATGGGGTAATTCAAATCACATCTCAAAAGTCTTCGTATGTCAGAAAAAATGTATTCGGGCTATGGCGAACATTGGACCACTAGACTCGTGTAGACCAGCCTTTAAAAGTCTGAAGCTGCTGACGTTGACGTCACTATACGTCTTAGAAATTGGCATATTTGTAAAGAAAAATCCAGAGTTGTTCAAAAAGGCCAGTGAAGATAAGCTGTACATGTCTAGAGATAGCACAAAACTTTTGCTGCCTAGCTGTAAAACTTCTCTTCATCAAAATAATTCACATTTTATGACAGCCAAAATTTATAATCACATACCCAGACCCATTAGAGAGTTGACATTCAATAAATTTAAGAAAACACTAACTACCTGGCTGATGGAGAAGTCTTATTATAGTGTCAGGGAGTTTCTTGAGGATAAATGATGATGGTTTGGGTATTAATGACATCGAAGTATAAATCAAATTATGTGTGTAATAGATTGCTAATGTGAGATTATTGCTTGTGTAATTATTGATTATTGATAGTACTGTGTATTCTGACATTACAAAATTATTCTTACATGCATTCTTGACAAAATATTGACATTTTTTTTTTTTATAATGGACATTTTATTTACATTCTAATTATTTTAATCTTACTACAATTATTAAATATGTGACATTTTGAATTCTAATAAATAAATAATTTAACTTTGCATGCAGAGAATCTGCGAAACATGTCGGACATTATTTGATTTTGTAACACCACTGTAAAATACCGTGTTTCGAGCAATAAATGATTTACTTACTTACTTACTTACTATAAATTTTAAATAAATATTGAATGTGTGGGTTATTTGGGAGAACCCGAGACACAACTTTGACTTGTATTTAGACCGTTTTTCTAAATGTCTGCACGTTTTCTAAATCAACACGTGGTCAAGGCTACTCCTTGATCGTGTTGGTATTTATTAAATGTGTGGGTTATTTGGGAGAACCCCAGACACAATTTTGACTTGTATTTAGACCGTTTTTCTAAATGTCTGCACGTTTTCTAAATCAACACGTGGTTAAGGCTACTCCATGATCGCGTTGGTATTTATTAAATGTGTGTAACATTTTGTTTGTAACTTTATATGACAGTATAGACAAACGACTTGATTATTACGACTTGTATAATTATGTATGTTCACTGAGGTTATCTAACCAAAACTACTGAATCTGTGTATGTTTCTGGGCTATATTTATTTTCCTTCCAACTGCCGTTGCTAACAACTTGCGCCATACTTAATGTGTTGTTATCCGACCGCATTAAGTCGTGCATCTCGAGCACCGACGGGCTATGCAGTGTGAGCGAGACAGACAGATCGTGTGGCTCAGGCTCGCTCTGCGCGTGAGTGAGTGTGCTGTATGCAACCGGGGACGCCGACACAACATCTTTCGCCTGCCGTTGATTCATCACCGCACGGCTGGGATTCAGCTGATTTTGCGACAAAACTTGTGACTCATTTTGTATGTTATACCCCCGGTTTTATTTTTCACATTTGAATTATCGGAAGATGTTTTTAATTGTGTACTTCGTAATTTTATTTCAGTTAACTCGTCCTTTGTAACATAATTTCCTTTAATCTCCGTAATGTCAGCCCTTAAGACCAGCAACTCCTTCAATAATTTGGTCACATCGACATGGTCAAAACATATTGGAGGCAACCTGTGTAAATCGTACGCCACGAATAAAGGAATTTGTTCCGGATCCATAGTTTTAAATACGTTACTCATATCTTCTACGTCTTTCTGTTTTTTATTCTTACGCCTCGACACTAGTTTCTGCGTAGTCTTCGTAGATACAAACAGAAGTTTTTTGGCTTCATCTGTCTTCATCCGAAAAAGCCGATGTGCATATTCGGATCAAGCTTTCATTATCCACAACGTCTAAGTCAAAGCTAGAACTTCCGAGATTACAACGTTACAATTTGTGCACTTAAGCGTATTCACATTTGTCACTGACATTTTTATTTCACTTTAACCCGTGACCGTGCGCTAGTGCGGTCGCGCGTACACTTGATTTGCTTTATTTTAGTAAAAACGGAAAAAGTCATTTTTGTTTAATTAAAAGTTTTGAAAAACTTGTGCATAAACAATTAACCAAACATAGAAAAAGAATATTTTTATGTGATGAATGTTTCATTTATTTTGACACTGAAGAGAAGTTACACTATCATGAATGCTCTGGAATACAAACCATTTTACCTGAGCCAGGAAGTAAACTAAGTTTTTCAAATTATGAGAGAACACAAAGAGTTCCTATAGTGATATATGGAGATTTTGAAAGTTTGTTGCGTGAATATTCTGACAAAAATAAATCTGCATATGTAGAAAATATACAAGTTCATAAAGCTACATGTTTTGCTTATTATATTTGTTGTAATGCAAATCCGAAATTAAATGATTTTGTGTCTTACAGAGGGCTTGATTGTTCTAAGAAATTTGTAAAATCTCTAACTAATGACGTGAAACGCTTACACAAAATATTGTTACAGAGCAAACATATGTTGCCGTTAACTGAAAATGAGCAATTAAGTTTCATCAGCAGCATACGATGTCATATTTGTAAAAATAAGTTTTCATGTAATAATACTATTGTAAAGGACCATGATCATTTTACGGGTCAATATAGAAGAGCTGCTCATAATACATGCAATTTAAATGCTAAAAAATGTACGTTTATACCAATAGTGTTTCACAACTTATCCGGCTACTTATTCATAAAAGAACTTTCAAATATAAGCGGTCGAATTCATCTTATACCGAGAAACAAAGAGAAATATATTTATTTCACAAAATTTATAACAGTCAATGCAACAAATGCTGTACAATTGAAGTTTATTGATTCATTTAATTTTTTGAGCTCTAGTTTGGACAAACTAGTTAGAACTATGAACCCGGAAAATTTAAAAAACTTAAAATTTTTTTTAATGATAATAAATTATTTGATATTGTTCGAAGAAAAGGAATATATTGCTATGATTATATAAACTCTTGGCAAAGATATGATGAGACCGAATTACCATCACAAAAACAATTCTTTAACAAACTTACTTCCGAATCTATATCTGATAAAGACTATGAACATGTTTTGAAACGTTTGGAAAACTTTTGATATAAAAAATTTGGGTGAATATACAGATTTGTACCTAAAATGCGATATGTTACTTCTATGTGATGTTTCTTTCTTTTGAACCTGGTAAAGAGTTTCGTTTGTTGCAAGGCGCTTACCGCATAACCAATGGTATGGGATCGGTCATTGTTAGCAGCTTGTCTCCAAAACCTGTTGTAATAGAGGAAAAATCCTTGGTTGCACGATCAGTACCTTTCAGTGAAAGGAAGATCCTTCAGGTCAAACGTATTGCAACGGATATTTCCTCTTGTGCACCATTGCAACGGTCTGAAGTTAAGGCTGGACAAGATTTGAACGAAGCTAACGCTGACAAACTGTAAACATTGTTGCAAGATTATCGCGACTGTTTTGCTACTAAACTCGAAGAAATAGGCTGTGCAAATTCATTTGAAATGAAGATAGATCTTTCAGATGACAAGCCGGTTGTCTACCGACCTTATCGACTGTCATTTGCGGAACGCGAGCAGGTTCGAGAAATTGTTGATGATCTGCTGAAGAACGATATTATACAGGAATTTAGTTCAGATTATGCCAGTCCCATTCTTATGGTTAAGAAGAAAACAGGCGAGTCTAGACTGTGTGTAGACTTGTAACAACAAAACTATCAAAGATCGTTTCCCGCTCCCGCTGATTGAAGATCAGTTGACGAATCTCAGTGGCAACCAGTATTTTACTACGTTGGATCTTGCCTCTGGTTATTACCACATTCCCATGCATCCAGAGAGCCAACATTTGACTGGTTTCGTAACACCTGACGGCCACTATGAATTTAAGAGAATGCCGTTCGGGTTAGCCAACGCTCCAGCAGTTTTTCAAAGAATAATCAATAAAATTCTTGGTAATAAGCGATTTGAATACGCGTTGGCTTACCTGGACGACATTCTCATCCCATCATCAAGCGTGGAGCAGGGTTTTCAACGATTAGAGGAGATTCTGAAACTACTTCGTGATTTCGGTTTAACCTTAAAACTCTGAAAGTGTAGATTTTTTGACACGTCTATTAGTTATCTTGGCTATGAGATCTCTTCGGAGGGGATTAAGCCTGGAGAATCCAAACTTTTGGCCGTCAAAGAATTCCCTACGCCAAGAAACATACATATAGTTAGGCAGTTTCTTGGGTTAACTGGATACTTTCGTAAGTTCATAAGAGGGTATGGAGAAATTGCACGTCCATTGACTGATTTGTTAAGGAAAACCTCTTCTTGGATGTGGACCGACTGTCAAGAAGAAGCTTTTTCGTCTCTAAAGGAGCGCTTACTGACAAGACCGGTATGGGCGTTGTATGATCCCAAACTCGAAACTGAGCTTCATATAGATGCTAGTGCTCTAGGAATTGGCGGAATACTAATGCAGTGGCAGCGCAACCCCCATGTTTTGAAACCTGTAGCATATTTCAGCAGGCAGACCACAACCGATGAAAAACATCTACATTCTTATGAGTTGGAAACATTGGCTTTAGTTTGCTCCTTGAAGAAGTTCAGAGTTTATTTACTTGGGATGCCATTTAAAATCTTTACAGATTGTGCTGCCCTGCGTACGACCTTGTCTAAAAGAGATTTGATTCCGCGGATTGCCAGGTGGTGGCTTCAAATTAGCGAATTTCACTTTGATATCGAATATCGACCAGGAGTTAAAATGGCACACGTAGATGCCTTAAGTCGAAACACCAGACAATCTGCGGAAGGAAGTGAAAACACTGCGTTAGTGTACAAAGTCACTACTGATAACTGGATTCTTACTTTACAAATGGGAGATGCGGAAGTTTCTCGAATTTTTAAAGTACTTAAACCGGAAATAGATGAAGATTGCAAATAAATTAAACAGAATTATGTAGTTAAGGATAACGCGGTGTACAGAAAAGTAGGTGATGGTGACATTCGGCTTGTAGTTCCCCGAAACGCTAGGTGGCAGGTGTGTAAGGCTAACCACGATGATTTAGGGCATCTGGGTTATGCAAAAACTATAGAGAAAATTCAAAGTCAGTTTTGGTTTCCGAAACTTAGACGTTTCGTTAAGAAATATGTCGCGGCATGTATCGATTGCGCATATAACAAGGATACGTCAGCAAAAAAAAGGTTATTTGTACCCTATAGAGAAAGTCAACATACCTTTTCATACGGTGCACATCGACCATCTAGGTCCATTCGTCAAAAGTAGAAGTGGATTTTGTTATATACTGACTATAGTTGATGGATTTACAAAATACCTTTTATACGAGCAGTCCGGGACACGAAAACAAAAAGCACTATCGAAGTTTTAGAAAATATTTTCTATGACTTTGGTACCTGCCAGGATCATTTCTGACCGTGGAACGTCTTTCACATCGACAGCGTTTAAAGCGTTTTGTGATCAATACGGTATCAAGCATGTCCTCAACGCGGTTGGCTGTCCCAGAGCGAACGGTCAAGCCGAGAGATTTAATCAAACAATATTAAATTCTTTATCAGCTCAGAATTCAGGTGGAAACGAACGTGACTGGGACAGGTGCTTGCGTGGGATTCAGTTTGGTATAAACAATACTGTTAATGTTACAACTCAAAAAACGGCTACTGAAGTTTTATTTGGTATTAGAATGCGTGATGAGTTAATGAACAAACTTGATATTTCTACTGGCCCGCAATGCACAGATTTATCTCAGCTTAGAGAGAATGTCAGCACAACTATTAAGAACAAACAGGACAAAGCTAAACAAAAACAACACTAAGCATGCACCGGCTGTGAAATATCAAGTTGGTGACCTAGTAAAATTAAGTAGGACTAATTATTACAATGATGGAAAGAGTTCTAAACTCTTGTCTAAATTCACAGGCCCTTATAAGATTATAGAGGTATTAGGTAACGATCGTTACATAATCAGCGATGTACCGGGTTTTGATAGAAAAGGAAAACATTGCGAAAGTGTCTTGGCAGCGGATCGGCTAAGACCGTGGATTCATATTAAGTCTTTGGGGTTAAATGATAGTGATGAAGATAGTACGAGTAGTTCGGATGAATCTTCCACTTCATAATGTTTTCCTCATATACTCAATAATAATCTTATCTAAAAGCAAAGTAGTAATTCTTATAAATATATATTGTATAATATTTCTTATAATAAAAAATAATATAATAGATTATGCGTAAATTAAACAATAAGCGATAGAAAGAAAAATGATTTGTATTGGAAATACGAGATCTGGTTGGGCTCCGCCAAAACAACCCACGCGGGAAGAGCCGCCCATGCATTTGCTCTGGCGCATGGCCTGACCCAATTGGTACACGAGGTCACTAGGATACCAAAAAGGTCGGACCATGAGCCCTCTCTGCTAGACCTTCTGCTGACGAGTCGCCCGGACCAGTACAGTGTTTCGGTGAGCGCCGCTTTAGGTGAATCCGACCATTGTCTGGTCCGTTCCGAGGTGCCCATTTTAGCGCCCCCACGTCCCGTGCAGGGGAAGCGGCGTCTCTGGCACTACTCGTCAGCGGACTGGGATGGACTGCGTGATTATTTTGCGTCCATCCCGTGGGTTGAACGCTGCTTTGAAGGTAAGAACCCATCTGAGGCCGCAACTGATGTCGCCGGTGAGATCAGTCTGGGCATGGAATATTATATCCCCTACACTGATGTCGCCGGTGTCCGCAGGGCGCGCCCCTGGTTCGGGGGCGAGTGCGCCGAGGCTGTTAATCATAAACAGTCTGCGTACCGCGCTTGGATCAGGGCGCGCGCTACGTGCGATCCCAACGTGGGCCACTTCAAGGCGGCGTACAACAGAGCCACAAAGGCCTGCAAGAGGGCTTATGTCAGAGCGGATGCCCAGCGCATAGCGCGGCTTGGTCAGGAGCTAGTAGAGCATCCCATGGGCAGCCGTGGCTACTGGCGACTGGCCAAAGCCGTGCAAGCCAACTTCTGCCAGCCTTCGCTGCCCCCGCTGCGCAATCCCGATGGATCCCTGGCCCATGAGCCGCAAGAGAAAGCAAATTTGCTGGTTAATCTCTTTGCGGCCAACTCCCGAGTCGATGATTGTGGTATGGAGCCGCCGACACTGCCCGTGAGTGACCATGCAATGCCTGATATTCGTATCAGGCAACGCGATATCCGAGCAGTGTTGCAGTCACTCGATGTCCGGAAAGCCAGTGGTCCGGACGGTATTCCAGTGGTGGTTCTGCAAAAATGTGCAGCGGAATTGTCTCCAATGCTTGCGCGGCTGTACCGGCTGTCCTACAGCTCTGGTACAGTGCCTTCGGCTTGGAAAGAGGCGAATGTACAGCCGATCCCCAAGAAGGGGGATCGCTCAGACCCAAACAACTATCGACCCATAGCCGTCACCTCAGTGCTGTGCAAGGTGTTCGAACACATTATTAACAAACAGCTCATGCGTCACCTTGAAGATCACTCCCTAATTAATGACCGGCAATATGGCTTCAGGCCGAAACGGTCAGCGGGTGATCTTCTGGCGTATGTTAACCATATTTGGGGTGAGGCTATGGACAAGCACGGCGAGTCATTGGCAATTAGCCTTGACATCACCAAAGCTTTCGATAGAGTTTGGCACAAGTCGCTTCTTTCCAAGTTACCAGCCTTTGGTCTGCCTCCTAGACTGTGCGACTGGGTTGCCGGCTTCTTGCAGGAGCGCCGTATTCGCGTCCTTTGTGATGGACGAGCCTCGGAGTTCTTGCAGGTAAATGCCGGCGTACCGCAGGGATCTGTCCTATCGCCAACTCTCTTTCTTCTGCATATCAATGACATGCTGTCGACCGGCAGCATTCATTGCTATGCGGATGATAGCACCCTACACGGGAGTTATCATGGACGTCCTGCGGATAAGCAGACACATATTGCGGAAAAAAGGCAGCTTCTTGTCACTGAGCTTTACCGGATCCTGAATCACATTTCCCAATGGGGCTCTGAGAACTTGGTCGAGTTCAATGCCAAGAAGACGCAGGCATGTGCGTTTACAGCAAAGGTATCTTCTTTCCTTCCCCTTCCCACTCTTCAGAGCACGCCACTGCCACTGCAGGACAACCTCAATATCCTCGGTATGGATGTTCGCTGCAAACTGAACAACAAAAACTACATCGAGAGTATCATTAAAGCAGCCTCGCGTAAACTCGGGTCCTGAACAGAGTGAGACGGTTTTTCACGCCGGAGAAACGGTGTCTTCTTTACAAGACACAAATTCGTTCCTGCGTGGAGTACTGCTCACATCTCTGGGATGGATCCGCAAAGTACTTATTAGATGCTCTCGACAGGTTGCAGCGACGTGCGGTCCGCATTATCGGAAATCCTGAGGTCACGAGTACCCTCGAGTCTCTGCAGATGCGTAGAGATGTTGCTTCCTTGGCAGTTTTTTACCGTCTCTACCATGGTGAATGTTCTGAAGAGCTATTCCAATTAGTCCCACCCACCCCTTCCTATACAGGACGACACGTGCAGGACTTAGATGTCACCCCTATACGGTGCAGAACATTCCTTCAAGAACCAAGCGGTTCGGTGACTCTTTCCTTTGTCGCACCATTAAGACCTGGAATTCCTTGCCAGCTCACGTGTTTCCCTCTTCCTACAGTCCCGGGTCCTTTAAGCGGGGCGTGAAAAAGCATCTGATGAGGCCGTCAAGCTGAGTGCCACCATTGTTAACATGGCACGTGTATATAATGGTGGCCCTCTTTCTTGAGACTTTACCTTCAGCTTACCATCAGGCGAGGTAAAGTCAAATTGACGTGTCCTATTTATATAAAAAAAAAAAAAAATGGTCAATTATGTGCATAATATTAAGGCACGTAAATAAAATGGTAAAATAATTCTAACGTGTAAATACGACATGGCTTTTATTTCCCTTGTTCATAATTTATAATATTATATAATTGAAATTAAACAACAGGTTGTTGATTTGCCGAACTATAATTTAAATATATATATATATATACAGGGTGTATTTTTGAAACGGGGCAGTAAGGGCAAGTACCTTAACCGTTGCAGTTACAGCAAAACGTTCTTAGAAGACCTTCCCTAACTTTTTGACATATTTTGAACTGCATTCACAGATTTTGTAAAAAACTTACAGTTGGCAAAAAAAAAATGCAAAAAGTCCAAAAATTTTTTTTTATGCCAATCGATTCTATTTCATGTGGGGATCAAAAATCAAAAAACTCTATGAGACCATTTTAGCTTTCAGTACTAGGAAAGACAGAAATCGCCAAAAACGTTTCCCATACATTTCGGCAACAGAAACAAATTTCTACGATGGTCTAACTTTTTGTTATGGCCAGGAAGTGGGTAGAATTGACTGTAAAGTAAATAAAAAGAATTTTTACCCTCAAATTTCGAATTTGATTCGAAAATCTGTGTGTTATTCTTAGTTTCAGCTGAGAAACTTCGTATGAGTTATTAATTAAGGATTTTCGCTAAAATGTCTTCTAATCGTGAAAAAATTGACTTATTAGAAGCATATTTTGTCAATAATCGAAATGCGGGAGCTGCATTAGTGTGGTACCGCAATAAGTATCCGTTGCGGCATGTGCCAACAAGAAAGGTTATTACAAATCTTTTGAAAAACCTGGAATTGCAGGGTTCTTTCAAAAGAAAGTGGCAGCCTCGTGTGGACATGGACACGGAGATTGCGGTTCTAACTTATGTCGAAGCATATCCAGAGGTATCGTCCAGGCAAGTCGCCCTTGAAGTAGGTGTATCCCACTCCCTTGTGATAAAGATATGGAAGAAATACGGCTACAAGTGCTATCGATATGGGCGCATAGTTCAAGTGTTACATCCGGGTGATGATGTTCGAAGGCTTACTTTTTGCAGATGGCTAAGAGGAAAAATAAGCAGAGATCATGAATTTTTAAATTACATACTGTGGTCAGACGAAACGAATTTTTCCAATAACGGTATGTACAACAGAAAAAATCACCACTATTGGTCCAAAGAAAATCCACTAAGAGTTACGGCAAGTCATAATCAGGTTCGCTTCTCATTCAACTGTTGGTGTGGTATAATGTCCAATCGAGTCATAATGGTGGAATTTTATGAAGGGAAACTGAATTCTGCCATGTATAATGAAGTCATTTTACACCATCTTGAAAACGAGATGGACGAATGGCCCCTGTCGGAATTGCGAAAAGTTCATTTTCAACAAGATGGTGCTCCGCCACATAACAGTCACCTTTCACGTTCCAATTTGAGCCGCCTATTCGGTACACAGTGGATAGGTACACATGGTCCAACACAGTGGCCACCTCGTAGCCCCGATCTAACACCACTTGATTTTTTTTTTATGGGGCTTCGTGAAAAACGAGGTGTATAAGACGACGTACGCCAGTGTTCAAGAGCTCAAGGATGCATTAATGACCATTTTACGTAATATTCATCCCAGAACATTATTAGCCGCCATTCGTTCAGTGCAAAAAAGGATAGACTTATGTATTCGTGAAAATGGAAATCATTTTGAGCAATTTATTTTATAAACCAATTTCTTAAATGTTTAAATGATTTTTTTATTTAAAAAAGTTCAAAATTTTACCTGACCTATGAGTTTCGAGTTGATTTATCATATTTCCGTACGAAATGTATGGGAAAGGTCTTTGGCGATTTCTGTCTTTTCTAGTACTGAAAGCTAAAATGGTCCCATAGAGTTTTTTAATCCCCACATGAAATAGAATCGATTGGCATAAAAAAAAAATTTTGAACTTTTTGCATTTTTTTTGCTAACTGTAAGTTTTTTACAAAATCTGTGAATGCAGTTCAAAATGTCCCAAAAAGTTAGGGAAGGTCTTTTAAGAACGTTTTGCTGTAACTGCAACGGTTAAGGTACTTGCCCTTACTGCCCCGTTTCAAAAATACACCTGTATATATATATATATATATATATATATATATAATTCAAAAATTTGGAAAATTAGAGATAATTTAGTTTGACAAAATGTAATGATATTTTTCTGTATAGTTATTTAAATATACAAGATCTAATAATATTCTAGTTATTTAAGAATTTGATTTTGGATTTTTGTACGTCGGGAGCCGTACATTAGTCGGATGGCCGAATGTAATGATATTTTTCTAAATGAAAGTTTGATTTAAAGATTGTTAGTAATTAGTAGTTTTTAAATAGCAACACTGTACACGCCGGTCGCCATCTTGGGACAGCGTGGTGGGGTTGCTTATCGCGGAGACTGCTGACCGGCAGTCAGGCAGGGAGTTCGTTTCGAGCATCGGTTGTGGACGGTGGTGTTTAATTGTATAAGTGTTCAAAGTTTAAAATAAATATCAGTGATTGAAATATTGTAGTTTCACTTCATACCTAACTTCTTAACTATTTTACCGATTAAATGTTCTTTTTCGTTCATTACATCATCATAATCACTTGTCACTAAGTACTGCACGTTCACACTTGCATTGTCAGAGTCAAGGGTGTTTTCTACAGTATTACAAACATCCAAATCATGGATGCTAATTTTTATTACGCGGCGTACATGTTGTAGCTCTTTGCACACGACAAAAGATTTATTTTTAAAAGATTTTTTATTTGTCCTTTTTAATTTTAAATCCTTCGCTTTTTGCCGTTGAGCCTCTGCGCATGACTTGGCAGCTACTTCAGCGTACCAAGTATCTCTATCTTGTGCATAATAAAATGGATTAGTTATAGGATTGTCATCTCCGATCAAATTCTGTAAAAAAAAGAAAAGAACAGTTTATTGCAGAAAACATTACTTATTTCATATATTGGGGGCACCCAAAGATATATATATATTTCACTCATTTCGCGTAACGTTGTCCCGTCTTGAACATTATTAGATAGTGAAAATGTGCTGTGATCGACGACATCCAAGACAGGGCTATAAGATGGTGAGCACGACATATTTCTGGAAACAAAAAAATATATTATGAATACCCGAATATTATTAATAACCTATTTATTATTCGATTAAGATAGGAAAAAGTGAATGCCCAGGTGGGACTCGAACCCACGATCTTTCCCTTACAGGGGGAATGCTCTGACCACTGAGCCACCGGGCCACACCCGAAGCTATCCAAATTCTCCTATACTACTGTCTTAGGGCGACGGTGGGAGGCATTTACCGACATTCATACGAAATATCGGAAACAATGAATGATGTTGCAATCATTTTTAAACATTGTTTTTTGATGACTCCGCCCAAATAATTGAATGAAATTTTGAAGCATTTACTATGCTAACTTTTCAAATCGATTAAGATAGGAAAAAGTGAATGCCCAGGTGGGACTCGAACCCACGATCTTTCCCTTACAGGGGGAATGCTCTGACCACTGAGCCACCGGGCCACACCCGAAGCTATCCAAATTCTCCTATACAACATCATTCATTGTTTCCGATATTTCGTATGAATGTCGGTAGATGCCTCCCACCGTCGCCCTAAGACGGTAGTATAGGAGAATTTGGATAGCTTCGGGTGTGGCCCGGTGGCTCAGTGGTCAGAGCATTCCCCCTGTAAGGGAAAGATCGTGGGTTCGAGTCCCACCTGGGCATTCACTTTTTCCTATCTTAATCGATTTGAAAAGTTAGCATAGTAAATGCTTCAAAATTTCATTCAATTATTTGGGCGGAGTCATCAAAAAACAATGTTTAAAAATGATTGCAACATCATTCATTGTTTCCGATATTTCGTATGAATGTCGGTAGATGCCTCCCACCGTCGCCCTAAGACGGTAGTATAGGAGAATTTGGATAGCTTCGGGTGTGGCCCGGTGGCTCAGTGGTCAGAGCATTCCCCCTGTAAGGGAAAGATCGTGGGTTCGAGTCCCACCTGGGCATTCACTTTTTCCTATCTTAATCGATTTGAAAAGTTAGCATAGTAAATGCTTCAAAATTTCATTCAACTATTTATTATTTATCGTAAAACTTACCTCATATAAGTATTTCAAACTGTCTGTAAAATATTGCTCAGTAATAATATTGAAAAGTGAAACGACTTGCTTCTATAACAGACGAAAGTGAATTGACGGATCGCTATTTTCAATACACAAACATATTAACAATTGTAAGATGAGAATAGTATCTCAAATTAAATTCAGCGATACAAGTTTAAACATGTTGGATGACAATTTTGCCATATAAATGTTAGCTAATCCCATATTATTATAATAACTATATAGGGGAGGAACTATTATAAAATAAGTAATAGACAAAATGAAGTTGATCGAACAACCCATATCTCTTAAGGTTAATAATATAGATTTCTATGAAACTCCTCACCAAATAAAACACAGTGCTTTACTGCCTAATTCAATACGTTGTATAATATGCGGTCCTTCAAATTGTGGCAAAACCAATGCCATGATTAGTTTGCTGTTACATGAAAATGGTTTAAAATTAAAAAAATATTTATCTTTACTGTAAAACTTCTTATCAAGCAAAATATCGTTTCTTAGGTGAAGTACTGAGACGCGTAAAACAGATTAATTTCTATAAGTATGATGATGATAAGCAGGTGATATCTCCAACTGAAGCTTTAACAAAATCTGTGTTTATTTTTGATGATGTTGCATGTGAAAATCAAACAATTATACGGAACTTTTTTTGTATGGGTAGGCATAAACAAAAGTAGTGTATAATTGGGCTATCTGGATCAGACGAGATCCAGATACCCCAATTATACTTCTTGAAAACTGATTTTGAGTTTTAGAAAACTGCTTTTTTGTTTTCTCAATAACTTGATCTATTCAAAGTAGTTTTGGAGAACTGATTTTTGTTTTCTCTATAACATGATCATTCAAACTTTTTTGTCTCGATCATTCACAAATACTTCTAGAGAAGTGGTAATATAACTGTTTTTTTTTCTCTATAATATGATCATTCAAACATTTTTGTTTTCGATCATTCACAAATACTTCTAGAGAAGTGGTAATCTTCCTTTTTTGAGAACTATTTTAAATGTTTTTTAATAATTGAGTTACGATACGAAAAAATATTTACTTCTCGAAAGGTCCAGTTCCAGATATGCCAATAATTATACTTCTTGAGAACTGATTTTTGAGATATAGAAAACTGCTTTTTTGTTTTCTCAATAACTTGATCTATTCAAATTAGTTTTGTAGAACTAGTTTTTGTTTTCTGTATAAAAATATATGATCATTCAAACATTTTTGTTTCGATCATTCACGAATATTTCTAGAGAAGTGGTACTATTGCTTTTTGAGAACTGATTTTTGAGTTATAGAGAACTGTTTTTTTTGTTTTCTTTTTAAGAACTGACTTTAGTTTCTTTATAACGATACAGTTCACAATTCTATTAAATCAATAAAATTGTTGGAGATTCTGATTATTTTTGCCCATAACATGAGACCTTCAAAGTGTATTTTAAAGCCTCTATTTTTTTTATGTGGCGAGGTATTAATATAGCACTATACTGCTCATGATTTATCATTTTCACAATATGAAGTCCGCATGTTCTTTTCTCTATTATAACAATCTGCACTCGATCTCCAATATTCAACGTCATTATAATTATTGGATATTTCGGAGCGATTTTCTCCGGTAAATATGCGTGTGTGGTAATGGTGCTAAAATCACGTCAATCTGCTACTCTAGCCTGACGTGAACGAAGAATTAACAAACACGCTTCGACATTCATATAGTAATAGTAGGTAATTATTATTATTAAGGATGACGAACGTAGGTAAACATAGAATGAATTACATAGAAATGTAAACGATTTAAAGTAAAATAATAAATTCATCCATAAAACATGTTTGCTTTTTGAGATCATCACGTCTATATTTCCCAGTTTCTTAATGATGCTTTTCTAAAACTTAAGTAAATTAATAATGGTAAAGTTTATTCAAACGTTTACTAGTGCATAATGCACAATGCAGAAATTCTTCTTTATAATTTATTAAGGTTGATAAGAACTTATCATGTTGAGAATTATATTTTTTCATGGTTATTATAAGAATATACATATATTATATATTAACCACAATTTAGACTGGGAACCTTTTAAATAAAACAAAATTTACATACAAATAAATTAATATTTATTTTTATAAATTATTTTGAATTTTTTGAATTAATTCATTGGTTGATTTATATATATCATCAAATAACACATGTTTTACAACGTGTTGCGCACACAACTCCGCGTTGCATTTGCAGATGCTGTCTTCACGGTCGATGAAATCTTTTGCATCGTATATTTCGATGCAAACAATCTTGGACCCCAGGCTTGGCTTTTTTATAAAGGTATATGACGTTAGGTTATGGTCTTCAGAATGCGGTCTTTTTCTATTCGGTTGATTGTCATTTCTCGCTAAACGTGCTGCTTCCGTAGGAATAAAGTTGAACAACGGTTCATCTGAATCCTGTAAAATAACGCCACAATTACACACAATATTTTAACAGTGAGTTATAATACTTATAATACATCACAATATATAATAATTTTATTTTACATACATAAAATCACGCCTTTATCCCCGGAGGGTTTGGCAGAGGTGAATTAATTTTATTTTAGTTAATTTAATATCAAATACACATAAACACAATATATTTATCTTAGACGACTTATGTGGTGTAGCGGTAGAGTATTCGACTGCTAAGTCTGGGTGGTGAACTGGGTGTTTCGATGTATAATAAATACGTATTTACACAAAATGTATCTAAGTATGTTTATCCGCATTCTAGAACCCATAAAACAAGCTAGTTAAGCCTTCATGTAAGCTATGCTTACATGAGGTCTAGATAGCACTGTGTAGAATACGCTAAATGAAATATGAACACAATAATTATATTTTTTAAGTAATTTAAAAATATCATTATTAAAAAACACTTACCGAAATCATAATTGAATTGAACACTATTTACAGGCCTTACACGCTCCGAATATTATAATAGAATAACTTAAATTTTATTACAATTTCTTGTCATAAGTGTCATAAGGTTCATTTTGAAACATATTTTTAATAGTTGTTTCTCATTATTGCATATGATTCCATAAAAGGATATACTCGCTCCTTTTTTAGACTCTGTTTATATATTTGCTAGCGACGGAGAGGCGTCGGATGCAATATGAGCTAGCCTATGTTTACAAAATCGTCTACTAATAAATCAATACAGGCCGTCCAAATGTTTGCCCATAGTAATATATTCAAATGAACGTATGTTTTTAACATTTAATGTGAAGTAAAGCCAGGTTTCAATAATAGTATATAGAATTGTGTATTATTTGCTGCGTTGACAATATTTTTTTAGAGACAACTTTTGACGCACAATTGTACCTATGCAACGTATAACACACGTATTCCAGACTTTCATAGAGTTAGTAGGATATATTGTTTTATTTGTGGTGCTTGGCAGTCCACGCAAGTCATCAAGAAGTATCCAGTATTTGAGTGAAACAACTAATTGATAACTTCATTTATTCATTATGTAAGTATTTTTGTCATCTTATTTACTCGTGTGGTTTTTGTGAGGGGTGTGTAGGATCATTTGAGTATGCCGACGTAGAGGCGTATAGTATGCCTCTACCTACCTCGTCGGCGTGAGTGTATTATAGTGTTTGCAATATTAAAACAAACTGTTATTATAACATCTATCAATTTAAAGTAGTATCAGGTCCCTTTCACAGCCCGGTTCACTAACCGTTAGACCAACAGGTCATATAAATAACACTAAACAACATAATACCAGATACATTTTAATGTATGTATTTCCTTCTTTACAGGCCGAAACATGTGGAAGATATTTACCCCACCGACGAGACCTCATCTGCTGAGGAACTGGAAAAGAAGCCAGTCGCTAAAAAAGGAATAAAGAAGAGACCTCATCGGTCAGCACCGTCATGCATCGGGGTGCGCTCAGGCGGGTCGCGCTCAGCCGGTGGCGGCGCACGCTCCGACGCCAAGCGGGCTAAGGCCGAAAACAAGAGCACCGCAGCAGATCTCTTTGGCTCAGATAGTGAAGACGATGTCTCAGCACCCTCCGCTAACGGTAAAAATGTGCCGCCTTTGGTATCGTACGTGATGAGACGTGTTACGAATGGCTATTCGCGACGAGCTAATCCACTGAAATCGGGGGCACATTTCATCGAGTTAAAGATTTATAAGTGTGATGAAATAGAAAATGTATCCCCGATGAATAGATGGCGCCATGCAATAGTCACTGTAAAAAATAAAAGCGATATTGATGCAGAAAGTTGGATTCACATGTTGTAACCACTGAACTAGTCAGGTGGGTACTCACCGGCTCACTCAGGGGCTGATGCAGAGGACTCTTTCCCAGGGCGCCTTTTCTACAGAGCTATTGAGTGTGTGCACAGAGAAGCTAGGGCTCCAATAAAAACAACTGGTCAACAGGTTATACACACATATATTTAGAAGTAAAAATTACAGAGTAACACACAGAGAAATATAATAACAGAGTAGGTAGATACAGGAGACAGAAGTATATGTATAGATAAGTAGGTAGACAGGAATGCACAGAATACAGAAGATATGTACAGACAAGTAGGTAGACAGACAGGCACAGAATACAGAAGAATGAGGCAGATAGGACACACACAGTAGGCACGAGTGTTATTGCACTAGCTACACATTGATAGGCACGTGAATTCTAGCACAAACTACTAAGCGTACCAAGTTTACAGATGGTTGGCACTACAGCTACACATTTACTGCTACACGATGGTAGTGTACTGGCCTTTGGCTTCGCTGGTGGTAGCGCAGACTGTCGCGGTAGACCTCTCGCCGTGTAGCCGCTCTCGGCAGCAAATGTACCACAAGGTACGCAGCAGAGTGAAATGAGGCGGTCTCAACCTCAAGGACTCTCTAGCACGAACTAAGGACCCTGTGTAAAACAGACCACACATAAGCCGTTAATACACACCCAGGCCTGCCATCAGACCTACTAAATAGAGTTACAAAAAAAACTTACCAGAATATCTGGGGACGAGATTTTCACCAAACTAAATTGTTACAAGCAATTGACAAATTACAAGATTAATGCCACAGAGATTTGGTAAGACTAACAAAGGTCACTAGTTGCCACGAAGAATTAACAGAAGTGCTGGTGAAAATCTGGGCAGGTATATTTATAGCCCGTTCATCGAATCTTCGTGAACAATCTTCAAAATTCTGCTAATCATGATGTATTTCATTATACCACAAACAACTCATTAGCTGTCAGTCGCCAAAGACAACTTGACGACCCATTACCAACAATTATTATAATTATGACTTGTTTACTGGTAAATCATAATTCCTGAGAAAATAAATCCCATTCAATTTATTATTGTTAAATTGTAAAAATAAAATAATAAATGAGTGCAATAAAAATAGAATATATGCTGTAGGACACCAGCGCCATCCACCGGTCGAGCGTGAGAACTAGGACACACCTAATCGAAGATTACAAGTTTCACCGCCAAACAATTATACCTAGTTCCCATGAGACACTCTAGGTGGCTCTGGAACAAAGAAATCAATTACAAGACCATCAGAGAAAATTATCACGTTACAATGTTGAATTATTTGAGCGCAGTTAAAAATGAATTTAAAGACTGTCCGTCTATGACTATTAATTCTTATAATCAATAGATATATATTTATATTGATTATGCATTTTATATACTTTAATTGTCAGTATTTACCGCCTGTTTTCATTCCCTACGTTATATGAGTAGTGAGTTATTAGTAAATAAATACTTATCTACCTGTATGTAATTTTAAGAAACTATCATTTTTCTTGTAACTTTGTATACTCTTAACATTTAAATTTAATATCGATAAAATGATGATTGCAAGACGTGTTTCAGTTATATAATAAATAGGTATTCTTATATTTCTACTTTTTTTCATTGTTCACAGTTACTCTACGTCGTCGTGACGATGAATCCGATAAATTAAATTTTATATTATGTGAGAAATGCAATTTGAGAATACAGAAAAGAAAATACAAAAATCATACAAGATCTAATTTACATAAGTCGAACTGTCTATTGAGTACTGAGTTTGAGAATATTAAAATAATTGCTACTGCATTTAAGAATCGAATAGTGACATACAGACTAAGTGCTGTACAGGAAGTTGAGCACCTTACTCCAGAGACGTTCCTGTACTATCATCAGAATGATATAAATAGAATTATTGAACTATCCTTAGCAAAACATCAATGTATCAAAGTTAATTTCGAGTTATTTGCCTATTTCATTCTACCCAAGTCGGATGAACAACAACTTAAATCGTTTAATACTAAATATGAAATTTTATGCTTTAATACAGATAAATAAACTCAATAATTATTACAGTAATAAATATTATAGTAGAAAAAATGATTGCATTTGAACATTGTGAGTCAGGTTGGTCATTTTATAAAGTAAGTCATTTAGAAATCAATATTAATAAATATTCACCTATGAGAGGAGGCAGTTATTTAGAATTACCTTCGGTTATAAAAAATACTAAAAGTTGCATAAACATTCGAAACAATGATAAATACTGTTTGTTGTGGAGCATTGTAGCGTCGCTGTATCCTGCTAAAAGTAATGTGTGTAGAACAGCTTCGTATCCTCATTTTTCAAAAGTTCTCAAGACCGAAGGGATGACATTCCCACCCACTACTAAAGATTTAAAACTTTTAGAAAAACAAAATCTTCAATTAAGTGTGAATGTTTACGGGCTTGATAAAAAATGTCATGTTACTGGCCCTTTATATTTGACTAGGTTAAAGAAAGTGAATCATATAAATTTATTGTACATAGAAAAACAACAAAAGGGTCATTACTGTCTGATTAAAGATCTCCCGCGTCTAGTAAGACGTCAAATCACTAAACATAATGGAAAACTAGAGTTTTGTGATTCATGTTTACAGTTCTTTGCAAGCGAATCTCGATATATTTCACATAAATGTTCTGAAATATTAGCAGTGCTACCAGGCGAAAATAGTAAATTAAAGTTTAAGCATTATGAAAGAAAATTAAAGATCAATTTTATAATATATGCCGATTTCGAAAGCATATTGTTACATTGTGATAATAGATTAAGTAATAATACAATTAACGTAAAATTGCATCAACCGTCGAGTTTCGGATACTACATTTGCTGTTCTCATGATTTCAGCTTGAATAAATATGTTTCGCATAGAGGTGCTGATTGTATAAAAATATTTATTAAAAGCTTAATTAGAGATGTGAA
Organism: Eilema caniola; assembly: GCA_949126895.1. Classification (NCBI taxonomy): domain Eukaryota; kingdom Metazoa; phylum Arthropoda; class Insecta; order Lepidoptera; family Erebidae; genus Eilema; species Eilema caniola. The sequence continues at coordinate 1,478,056 of OX421461.1, read as the reverse complement.
AGGAATCTATAGAATATTATCAAATAAAAAGTCTTTATCTAAATTAACTGAAACTCAAAAACAGGACTATGAGAACGCCAATATATGTCATATCTGTGAACAGCCTTTATTGGGGGATAAAGTCCTCGATCACGATCATATAACTGGCGAGTATCGTGGCGCGGCGCACAGCTACTGTAATTTAACATACAAGGTATGTTCATTCATTCCAGTTGTTTTCCACAATTCATCTGGATATGATAGTCATCTTTTCATAAAGGAATTAAGTAATTATGAAGGTATTATCCGAGTTATACCTAAATCTAAGGAAAAGTATATGTCGATAACGAAAGACATTCATTACAAAAAACGTAATCGACCTATACAAATTAAATTTATAGACTCTTTTCAGTTTTTAAGTTGTAGTTTAGACATGTTATCAAAAACTCTAACTAAAGAAGAAAATGTACATCTTGGCAGCGAATTCAAAAATTATGATCAATTTATGTTACTAAAAGAAAAGGGTGTATTTCCGTACGATTATATTGAATCGTGGGCTAAATATGACGATAAAGAGCTTCCACCTAAATATACATTTTTTTATAGCTTGTCATCAGAGCATATAACCGATGCCGAGTACCAACGTGCACAAACAATTTGGAATACTTTCGGAATTGATTCTCTTGGAAGATATAATGATTTATATTTAAAGAGTGATGTGTTATTACTTTGTGATATATTTGAAAAATTTAGACTAATGTGCTTGAAATATTACAAACTAGACCCAACGCATTATGTATCTGCACCGGGTTTAAGTTGGGATGCTATGCTTTTATATACAGGAGTTCAATTAGATTTAGTTACTGATTTGGAAATATATGAATTGTTAGAAAATGGAATACGTGGTGGTTTAGCTCAATGTTCACTTCGATATGCCAAGGCTAATAACAAATATCTGCCGGATTATGATATTACGGAACCATCTTCTTTTTTAATATACCTTGATGCTAATAATTTGTATGGATATGCTATGACCAAAAAGATGCCTATGTCAAACTTTTATTTACTAAACGAAGAAGAAATATTGAAATTTAACGTATTAAATATTGCAGATGACGCAGATTATGGTTATATTTTAGAAGTCGATTTAGATTATCCACACCACTTACATGATCTTCACAGTGACTTACCTTTTGCGCCCGAAAAAATAATACCTCCAGGTGGAAAATCTTACAAATTAATAGCAAATCTATACAATAAAATCAAATATGTTATTCACTACACAAATTTGAAACAGTGCTTAAAACATGGATTGATTTTAAAAAAGATTCATCGTATATTGGCTTTTCGTCAAGATTCCTTCCTAAAAAAATACATTGATTTGAATACTCAGTTACGACAGACTTGTACTTCAACATTCGAAAGAGACTTTTTTAAGTTACTTAATAATGCTATTTTTGGAAAAACGATTGAAAACAGACGCAAACAGACAGATGTAAGATTAGTATCACAATGGGCAGACACAAAAAATTTAACAAATAAATATGTAGGTGCTGAAAAGTTAATATCAAAACCAAACTTAAACAGCATCTATATTTTAGATGACAATTTTGTAGTTATTCGGTTGAATCAAGAAAAAGTAATCTTAGATAGGCCAATATATATCGGTTTTACTGTTTTAGAATATGCAAAACAACATTTGTACCATTTTCACTATAATTTTATTAAAAAGAAGTATGAAAATCAGACAATGCTTTGCTACACGGATACCGATAGCCTACTTTATTATATAAATACCAGCCATTTTTATGATGAAATTATTCAGAACAGCTCACAGTTTGATACTAGCAATTTTTCTGAAGATAACCCCTTTGGTATACTTAAAATGAAGGCAACGATTCCTGGTTTATTTAAAGATGAATTAGGAGGTGACGTGATTTCCGAATTTGTTGGTCTTAGAGCAAAATTATACTATGTAATCAGTGTTAAAACAGATATAAAGAAAGCAAAAGGCATAACAAAACATGTAACCAAAAATTTATCTCTAACTAATTATAAGAAAGCATTGTTAAATAACAAGATATATAAGCGTAAAATGAAGATTATAAAATCAATTAAACATGTTTTGTATACACAAGAAATTACTAAAGTAGCTTTGAATAGAAATGATGACAAAAGACAGATTTTACCAAACCAAATTTATACTTTACCATGGGGACACTGTAAAACTATGAACTGAATACCTATTTTATGACTATTATATTTGTATAACTACTTACTTTTAATTATTTTTGGCGTGTTTTCTTAAGTATTTGATTTAAATATTTATAATTTTATCATTACGAATAAAAAACATTTTACTTAATGTACCATTTCATATTTTGTTTCATTTTTTATTCACACAAATCTCACCCTAATATTCACTCCACTTGTATATTTTATTATGTACGAGTATATATATGAGTAAGTAAGTTGGAAATTAAATCAATAGACAAGATGAAGTTGATTAAACAACCCATATCACTAAACGTTAACAATATAAATTTTGGAGAACCTGCTCAGCTAATCCGGCATAGTACTTTATTGCCTAATACAATTCGCTGTGTAATAAGCGGTCCTTCAAACTGTGGCAAAACAAACGTGATGATCAGTTTACTGCTGCATGAAAATGGATTAAAATTTCAGAATTTATATGTTTACTCAAAAACAACTTTTCAATCAAAGTATCGTTTTTTAAACGAGGTGTTAAAAAGAGTACCTGGAATAAAATTTTATGTGTTTGATGACAATAGAGATGTAGTATCTCCGAGCAACGCTTTAGAAAATTCTGTTTTCATTTTTGACGACGTTGCGTGTGAAAATCAAATAAATATCCGCAACTTTTTTTCAATGGGTAGACATAAGCAAATCGATTGCTTCTACCTATCACAGACTTATTCAAAAGTGCCAAAACAATTATTACGTGACAATGTTAATTTTTTAATAATATTTAAGCAAGATGACATGAATTTAAAACACATTTATGATGAACATGTCAGCTCTGATTTATCATGGAACCAGTTCAAGGATATTTGTAAAATCGTTTGGGAAAAACCTTATAACTTTTTAACTATTAGCAAAGATTTTCCGAAAAATAAGGGAAGATACAGACAGAATTTTGATGATTATTTTAATTTTGAATAATGTTTCTCGTTTATAAAGAAATAACATAGTAAATCAAGTTTAGTGCTATTTTATTCTTTGTTGTATTCAGTTGTTTTATACAAAATGGGTAGTAATATTAAAATGGATAGTAATATTAAAATGCAGCTAATGAAGTCAGTTGACACCATAAAAAATAAAATCAAACAAATGAAGAATAATGAATATGAACTGAACTTATCATATGATAAGATTCTAAAGCCGGTTTCAGAACCTTTGCAATATATAGCAAGTTTTAAAAAACAATTAAATAATCATAACATGGAAAATGCATCTAAAAATCCTGAAGAAAACGAGTCGAATGAAATTAGTTTTTCTTCTAAGTGTGATGAACGTGATGATTTTTACGACGCTGATATAAATATTATGAGCACTCCTAGAAAGGAAGTAAAAACTAGATTAGAAATATCACTAGATGGTGAAGATGTCTATGGTATACATGACGGTCTAAATGTACCATTCGGAATAAGGAGCGAAAACAAAACTTTAATGATGGGCAACTTCGAAGTATCATTTTCTAAAATTGATAGCTCGAATGACGATAGTGTATTTTTAATTAAAATCGGAGATAAAACTTATGATTTAACTCCAGGTCTAAAGGAACTTTTACTTCGTAAGAAACCTGATTTAAAATCAATTACAAATGAAGATAAACTTGTTTATAAGAATATATTACATTTAACAAATGCGCATAAGAGAGATTATAACCCGAATGGTCAAATAAGAGGTGATAAAGGAACTAAGTATCGAGAAATAATTAAACCATTGTTTTCTGACCTATCAACTGAAAAAAATCAAATAAAATTTGGAGGCACTTTACGTAACTTACAAAAACTTAAAAAATATAAGTCCACTTCGGATTTAGTGTATTGGGATGACCCCAATGAATTAGTTGATTGGTTGAAATTGTTAATAGCTTCAAGAGATGCTGGTAATACAAATCACGACAATGAAATTTTATCAATAATTGAAGAATTGAAAGAAGCTAATATAATTAAGGAATGAATACTCGCGCTGCAGAGATTTGATTTCAGTATTATAGGGTATAGACATATATTATTTATATTTTTCATTTCATTTTAATAATTAGTATAAAATTATATTAAAGAATATTAAAAATAATAATAATGAGCAAAGCTGATGTTGTAAATGAAATCCATAAAAATGCAAGGATTAACTTTCCTCGCAGAAAAGTTATTATGAAAGATATAGATGACTTGTGGCAAGCAGATTTAGTTGACATGCAATTAATTTTTAAGCAAAATAAGAACTATAGATTTATCCTTGTTATCATTGACACATTTTCTAAATATGCTTGGGCCTTTCCCTTAAAAAGTAAAACTAAAGACGATATATGTATCAGTTTTAAAATTTTATTAGACAAAGGTCGAGTACCTTTAAATCTACAAACTGATAATGGAACAGAATTTTATAATAATCAATTTAAAAAACTGATGGAGTTTTATCATATTAATCATTATTCTACTTACTCAGCAAAAAAAGCTACTATTGTTGAACGTTTTATTAGAACACTGAAATCAAAATTATATAAAGAATTTAGCTTAAATGGTAATTATAACTGGATAGGTGGTACACTCAATAATGTTATTGATAAATACAATCATACCTACCATAGGACAATCAATGAAATACCTGCAAATGTGGATGATTTTACTAAGGAAGAAATATTAAAAAGATATCACAATTCAGTAAATCACGTAAGAGTAAACAAAAAGTTAAAGCTGGGTGATTATGTACGAATCAGTAAGTATAAAGGAACATTCGAAAAAGGATATAATCCCAACTGGTCCACAGAAATATTTAAAATTCGAAAGATACAAAACACAATTCCTATTACCTACTTAATTGAAGATACGATCCGAGGTCAGCCTATCTTAGGTGCATTTTATGCACAAGAGCTTCAAAAAACAAAACATCCTAATGTATATTTAATCGAGAAAGTTCTTAAAAAGAAAGGAAATAAGGTTTTAGTTAAATGGTTAGGTTTGTGCTCTGCTGAAAATAGCTGGATTGATAAATCGAACTTAATATTATCATGAATTCATATAAATACTTATTTATTGAGTGTTTAATACTTGATTAATCAGTCTTAGGATGGGTATTGGGCAGAGTAGTCTTCTCAATTGTCTTATAAATAATTTACCGTTTGAATTACACTTACCGGGTTACAATTATTGCGGCCCAGGTACAAAATTAATTAAAAGACTTAGACGAGGTGATAAAGGTATAAACAAATTAGACGAATATTGTAGAGATCACGACATTGCATATCACACCTCGTCAAATTTAAAAGATCGACATAAAGCAGATTTAGTGCTACTAAAAATGGCGAAAAAGCGTACAGTTGCGTCTGATGCGAATGTTGGTGAGAAGTTTGCAGCACATTTAGTAAACAAAGCTATGTTAGCAAAAGTTAAAACGGGTTCCGGCTTGAAAAATTACAATAAGAAGACTTTAAAAAACGTAACAACTGGGAATGGTTTTAAGAATAAATTTAAAAATGTTATCACTAAAACAAAAAAACATATACGAAAATTAAAACCTAAATGTAAGGCAATGGCGATTAAATTAGCGATGGCTGCTGCTAGAGACTTCGCTGAAAATTCATCTGGTGAACTTCCTCGTGTTATTCCTGTACCAAAAACCGGTGGCGTATTACCCTTAATTCCTATATTCGCGGGATTGTCGGCTATGGGAGCTTTAGCAGGTGGTGCAGCTGGTATAGCTAAAACCGTAAATGAATTTAAGACGGCTAAAAAACATTTTACGGAACTGAAAAGACATAATGAAAAAATGGAGGCTTTATGCATTGGAAAAGGACTGCATCTTAAACCTTATAAACGAGGACTTGGCATTTTCTTATCAAAAGAAAAAAACTGAAATGTCGGCTGCCCAAGCGAGCCTTAACTAACCTGGATATTTTGGAATACGCAAATAATATTCCCTATTTTAGAGGCGTCTTTATGAGAGATGAACTCCCCAATAGACCTTTTACAAAAGAATGTGGAGTTATAAACTTAGATAGTTCTAAAAATCCAGGTTTTCACTGGGTAGCCTATGCAAAATACAGCGATTACGTAGAGTATTTTGATAGTTACGGTAACCTTGAACCTCCAAAAGAACTTATAAAATATTTGGGTACTAAAATTCATTATAATGTTGATAATATACAAGGAGATAATCTTTATAATTGTGGACATCTTTATTTACGCTTTTTGAAAACATTTTGGTGTGATCAAGGAATAAAATGAACACTACCTTGCAGAAGTATTCAGTTTGAAAGCATGTCTATAACAGTCACCATCTCCGGAAATAAATCAGATTGGATTCATACTTTCAGCCACCTCTTTGTTTGTCTGAACAATACGAGTGCGGTTTACTATACTTTGCTGTAAAATTAAACAATATTCATGAAACTACGATACCACTCTTGATCAGAATCGAATGTGATCTTGTACATGGCTCGTATTCCAACGGTTTACCAACTCATATTCTTCATGAATTTCTATACAACTCTGTTAAAGATCATAATTGTATAGAAATACCACGAAACGTAATTTATTTTCCAGTGAATAAAAATATTATTTCTTGTATATCTATTAAGATTCTCGATCAATTTGGACGCGAAATTAACGTCAAAGACTAACATATTCAACTGCGTGTTCATTTAAGAAAAATAAAATGATAGCATTTTATAAAAAACCTGTGCTGAATACAAGACATCATACTTCTTCTACAACGTCGAAGGTGCAAAGACGTAAACTAAAAAAATATAACAAGTTAACTAAATCAAATAAAGATTTTCTTCGAACACTTGGTTTCAAAATATGAATAATATACTACAGATAACTGAACTACCACACTTCGATACTTCGATTGAAAGTTATGAAATCCATTCATACAATCCCTACAGCAACAGCTTTAGAGAAAATGATGAAATTAGAATTCCTATACACCAACAAGATATATATGTGTTACCATCAGCCAGTTCGATCTACATTGAAGGTCAAGTGAAGCTCATCTGTAAAGAAGGGAAACCGATCATGAAAACTGTAACGTTTACTAATAATTATGTGCTGTCTTTGTTTCAAGACATCAGATATGAAGTAAATGGTATTGAAATTGATCGTATTAAAAATTCAGGAATAACGTCAACGATCAAATCATATATTTCATTAAATGAAGGTGAAAATAAAGTCGCTGCTTTATGGGGTTGGGACTTAGATGGATTTAAAAGTGATGGTCACTTTAATGCTGTCATACCATTAAACAAAATTCTAGGTTTTGCGGAAGATTATAAAAAAAATATGATTAATTGTAAACATGAACTAATATTGAATAGAAGTAACTCTAATTTAAATAGCGTAATACTTCCGAGTGATGTTGTAGTTATTCAAATAGATATACAAAGAGTACAATGGAGGGTGCCTCATATAAAAGTATCAGACCGAGAGCGATTGAGTCTTTTGAAACATTTGGAAAGAGACAAACCTATTCAAATAGCCTTTAGAAATTGGGATTTGTATGAATACCCTTTGCTTCCTAAAACCACAAAGCATTCTTGGGCAATAAAGACTGCATCACAACTGGAAAAGCCCAGATATGTAATATTCTGCTTACAAACTAATAGAAAAAGTAATAAATCAGAAGACAGTTCGCTCTTTGATCATTGCGAAGTAACAAATTTAACACTATTTTTAAACTCGCAGTATTATCCTTATGAACCTCTTGGACTAAAATTTTCTGAGGACAAGTATAGTATATTATATGAAATGTATGTCAAATTTCGTCAGTCGTATTACAACTGCCCAGCAGATCCCTTGCTCGATCTAAAAAAAATTAAGGAAAAGGCTCCTCTTTTTATCTTAGATTGTTCACGGCAAAACGATAGTATTAAAACCGGACCTGTAGATGTACGACTAGAGTTTGAATGTTCAACATTAATACCAGATAAAACAACTGCTTATTGTTTAATTATAAACGACCGACTTGTGGAATATAAACCTTTAAGTAACATTGTGCGCAGGCTGTCATGATTGCCTTCGTAGATGTGCAGGGTTTTAAAACAGAAGCAAATGAATTTATAGTCAAAGAAATCGCTGTAATATGTGATAAAAAAATACAAGTGTTCCTAATAAAGCCACCATTCCCATTTTACGGTTTGTCGAAACAAGAAAGACGCCAAGTATGCTGGATTGAGCGTAATAGAAAAATATATTGGGGAGAAGGAAATGTGCCTTATTCAAATCATCAGAACTTGTTTGAAGATATTTTAAGAGATAAATGTATTTACACCAAAGGTATTGAAAAAGTCTTATGGTTACAAAATATGTTGAATAATTATAATATAAATAATCTAGAGGTATATGGTTGCCCTAATTTGTTAAGCTTGTATAAAAAATATGAACATTCTCATGACCTGTACAGTTGTATTTATCATGATTCAATCTGTGCTCTAAAAAATGTTTTTTGTATGAATAAATGGTGTTTAGAGAATTAATTTTTTATTAAATAGGTTGTTGTTTTATTGTTAGTTATTCACTACCTACACCCATATAGTAACTCTGGTATAACAGAAAATAACATCTGATGTAGATGTGTAAATTTGTTCTGTGATAATGATAATTCAGCAAGCCTCATACATTCCATTATTCAATCATTAAGAACAACAGACAGTTCTCATAAAGTAAGCATTGGTTCACCAGAAGTATCACTTTTTGAAATGCATTTTTTCGTATCGTTGAATGATCACTTTGAATAGATCAAGTTATTGAGAAAAGAAAAAAATCAGTTCTCTATAACTCCAAATCAGTTCTCAAGAAGTATAATTATTGTCTAGGACTGGACCTTTTCGAGAAGTAAATATTTTTTCGAATCACCGAATGATCATGTTATAGAGAAAACAAAAACCAAAGTTTTTCAAAATGCTTTGAATAGATCAAGTTATTGAGAAAACAAAAAAAGCAGTTGTCTATAACTCAAAAATGAGTTCTCAAGAAGTATAATTGTTGTCAGTCTATCTGTAACTGGACTTTTTCGAGAAGTAAATATTTTTTCGTATTGTAACTCAATTTTTATAAAACAGTTCTCAAAAAAGCAAGATTATCACTTCTCTAGAAGTATTTGTGAATGATCGAAACAAAAAAATTTGAATGATCATGTTATAGAGAAAAGAAAAACAGTTATATTACCACTTCTCTAGAAGTATTTGTGAATGATCGAGACAAAAAAGTTTGAATGATCATGTTATAGAGAAAACAAAAATCAGTTCTCCAAAACTACTTTGAATAGATCAAGTTATTGAGAAAACAAAAAAGCAGTTTTCTAAAACTCAAAATCAGTTTTCAAGAAGTATAATTGGGGTATCTGGATCTCGTCTGATCCAGATAGCCCAATTATACACTACTTACAAATCGACTGTTTCTATTTATCTCAAACCTATTCTAAAATTCCAAAACAATTATTACGCGATAATGTAAATTTTCTTATGATATTTAAACAAGATGAAGTCAATTTAAAACATATTTATGAAGAACATGTAAAGACTGATCTAGAATGGAAACAATTTAAAAACATTTGTAAAATTATTTGGAATAAACCTTTTAGTTTTTTACTTATCAACAAAGAATCTTCATTGAATAATGGACGGTATAGACAGAATTTTGATACTTTTTTAACTTTTGACTAACATTTATAAATATAAGTAAATAATATGCGAAACTAACTTAGTATATAACCTTCTCTAGACGAGGACTGTTGTTCTTTAGGCAAATCAACATGGAGAAAAATATTAAAATAGAATTAATGAAGTCTGTAGACTCTATAAAAAATAAAATAAAACTAATGAAGGCTGAGGAACAATCGATGAATTTATCACTCCATAAAATACTTAAACCTGTCTCGGATCCTCTTAAAGTTTTAGTTGATTCAAATATGTCAATGCAGAAGTTAAAAAATGTTGAAAATGGGTCATTTGCTAATTCTGAAGATGTTATATCGCTCGATGTTGATACTAGCTCATCTCCAAGGCCAGAAGAATATGTAGATGATTTAAAAACGCCCTTAGAGGGTGAAGATGTCTGCGGTATGTTTGATTATATTAATATACCCTTCGGGATTAGAAGTGACAATAAAAATTTGTTGATGGGTAATAAAACAGTAATATTTCCAAAAATTAATAACATGAATAATGATAGCTTAAATTTGATTAAAATCGGTGACAGATCTTACAATTTAATATCGGGTTTAAAAGCACTTTTATTCCAAAAGAAACCCGATTTAAAATTAATATCAAATGAAGATACGCTCATCAATGAAGATACAAATGCACATAAAATAAATTATTGTCAAGAAGGGCAAATAAAAGGGGATAAGGGCATTAAATACCGTGAAACCGCCTACCACGGATTGGTAGCATCCGTCCTGCGTTATGGCATTATTTTCTGGGGCAATTCTACCGACAAGGAAATTATATTTAAAGCTCAAAAGCGCTGTATTAGGTCTATTTTTAATCTTAAAAAGACAGATAGTTGCAGAGAATATTTTGTGACGTATAATATTCTTACACTCCCGTCATTATATATATATGAAACTGCCATATTTGTGAAAGCTAATCCAGAGATGTTTAACCGAGTGGCGGATGGTTCTACACGCAGTCAAAGGGATAGCAGTAGACTAAGGATACAAAGTTCTAGAACGACGCTCATGAACAAGAGCATGTTCTGCCTAGCCCCTAAGATTTTTAACAAATTACCTAGACCCATTAAGAATTTGCCTATGAATCCCTTTAAAAAGACTAACCTTTAAAAATACTATGTCGTAAGAGTTACTACAACATAATGGATTTCCTTAATGATAATTTTTTAAAACACTGTTATGCATGACATTCTTGGCTAATTTTTACTTTTTGATTTAAATTTGAATATTGACATGAACTATTTGATTTCCTATTTATGCTATTGACTAGGTTTAATGTTTTTGTAATTTGCTATTTAATTCTCATAATTGTGACATAACATAACTTTTAATATAAAATAATTTTTCAATGATCAATAATATAATTTTTGTACGCCTGTCTGGGCAAAACATGTTGGCACAATAACAAACGATAATTATATTGAAATAACATCCATGTAATCCATGTAACCCGTGTTTATGAAAATAAATGAATCTGAATTTGATGAAACGTCTGAAAATGAGACTGCCCCTAAACTTGGAGTACCAATACTAAAGCAATATAAAAACAATACTGATTTAGTATATTGGGATGATCCCAATAAATTAGTTGAGAGATCAAAATTATTATTAGCTTCAAGTGATGCTGGCAATACGAATCATGATAATGAAATATTATCTATTATTGAAGAATAAAAAGAAGCAAATATAATTAAGGAATAAATACTTATAACAGCATAAATTTAATTCAGTACGATATGTTTATTCATAATAAGCATTTACTAAATTAATCGCGAAGTCAGGCAAGTAATTAGCAAAACATGAGCAAAACAGACATAGTTAACGAAATTCATAAATATGCTAGGAAAACTTTTCCACGACGAAATGTTATCATGAAAGATATAGATGATCTGTGGCAAGCAGATTTAATTGATATGCAATCTATATCTAGCGATAATAAAGGTTTTAGATTTATTCTAGCTGCTATTGATACATTTTCAAAATATGCTTGGACCTTTCCATTGAAAAGTAAAAACAAAGATATTGTTTGTAACAGTTTTAAGATGTTGTTGAACAGAGGGCGCGTACCTAAAAACTTGCAAACTGATAATGGAACAGAGTTCTATAATGATAAATTCAAAAACCTTATGCAGTCTTACAATATTAATCATTATTCATCATTCTCATCAAAAAAGGCTTCGATAGTAGAAAGATTCATTAGAACATTTAAATCTAAATTATACAAAGAATTCAGTTTGAGAGGTAATTATAACTGGATAAATAACACCATCAATGATGTGATTTTTAAATATAATCACAGCTACCATCGAACGATTGATGAAATCCCTGCAAATGTGAATAATATGAATAAAAAACGTATAAATGAAAGATATGTCAGTTTGAAAAAAAACGTTAGTATGAAAAATAAATTTAAAGTGGGTGATTATGTTCGTATTAGTACGTATAAAGGAACATTTGAAAAAGGATACACTCCAAACTGGTCAACCGAAATATTTAAAATTCGAAAAAGGCAGAATACTTCTCCTATTACCTACTTTTTTTTTTTTTTTTTTTTTTTTTTTTTTTTTTTTTTTTTTTTAACGTGAGGGAAAATCCTTCATGGATGCTATGCCGGACTCCTACCGACTAAAAAACCCTCACGTACCGCCTAATAGCCTGCGGTTGGTAGCCCCGGGTAAGCCCTCGGAAGGATGTCCCAGGACTACCAACAGACCTACGGCTGCGGCCTCACCTAGGAGGTTCGGGTGTTATCCCGCGTCTATGTGGGGGGGTTCGGGTGTCACCCCGCTTCTTGGGGGAGGAGGGGCGTGCGTGATCTCTCACGTCACGCTGCCGTCATGGGCCTGCTTCTGTAAGGACGGTGAGCAGCCCACTCACCGTCCTCAGGACCCCGGTCATGGAGGCCGATGGTCTTCGGCGAAGACACGTCGGCGGCGCCCAAGCCGCCGACTGCGGAACTCGGGTGGGAGAGTTCTCTCCCGCTCCCGCCCCGCCGCCTCTTTCGCGAGCATGACCTGTTCACAGAAAGAGACGGCGCAGTCCCACTTACTCCCGCTGGAGACCATGGCTCGCACCATGGTCTCGAGCGAGAGAGTGTCCACGTCCAGACCCACCACGAGGACCTGGCGCTGTTCCGCCCACGCTGTGCACTCCACCAGCGTGTGGAGCGATGTGTCGTCGCTGCGGTCCTCGCAGTGCTGACACTCGGCCGTGGTTTCCCGGTGTCTTCGCCACAGATATCTACCGAAGCTACCATGCCCGGTAAGTATCTGTGACAACCGGTAGGAGAGAGCACCATGTCTTCTCTCCAGCCACTCTTCCATGACCGGTCTGACGGCCGCGATTGTGGCGAATCCCCCCTTTGGTTGCTCAAGTCGCACCTTCCATGCCTCCACGGTTTCCTGGTGGAGTTGGGACCGCTGGGCCTCGATTTCTCGAGACGCAGGCCTTTGGCCCCGCTCCAGCGCCTCCTTGCGCCATTTAAATAGAGACGCAAGGGCTCTCGCTTCCAGGTCCCATGGAGGGGTCCCGGCTAGGAGACATGCCGTTTCACCTGAGATCGTGCGGTATCCCCTTATCACCCTGATGGCCATCGCCCTCTGCGGGCTCAGCAATCTAGCCACATTGGTGGCCGTCAGGGTTTCCGCCCATACGGGGGCCCCGTATAGGGCCATACTTCGCACGATCCCCAGGTACAGTCTCCTGTAGGGAGCGTTGGGTCCCCTGATGTTGGGCATCAGCCGCGCGAGTGCGGCTGATGTTCCCCTCAGTTTTGGGACCAAACTTCGGAAGTGATGTCCGAAGTTCCACCGGCCATCGAGTACGAGTCCCAGATACTTCATCGAGGGCTCGATGCCGATGCTGACGCCCCCTACCTGTAGCCTGGATCCCGCAGGTGGCCCCATCCGAGGTCCGTGGAAGCACAGAGCCTCGGATTTGTGAAGGGCGACCTCGAGACCCAGCCGCCGTATCCGACCCACGACTTGAGCAACCCCTGCCGTGGCCTTTAGTGCTGCATCTCGGTGCGTTGCTCCCCGCGCCGTAACGAGGGTGTCGTCGGCGTAACACGTTACGCCGACCCCTCTGAGCAACGGAGCGCGCAGCACCCAATCGTAACCGATGTTCCACAGGAGCGGTCCTAATACCGATCCCTGTGGAACACCGCACGATACATCTCGCCGACCCGGCCCTAGCCAGCTCGGGTAAGTAATGGCCCTCTCGGAGAGATAGGCCCCGACAATTCGACGGAGGTAGGGAGGCACTCCATGGTAGATGAGCGCCTCCCTAACGCAGCTCCAGGGCAAGGTGTTGAAGGCGTTGGCGATGTCAAGAGACACCGCCACCACCACCTCACCCTGTGAGATTGCTTCCTCCGTCAGGTCTCTAATGCGCATGATCACCTATTACCTACTTAATTGAAGATGCAATTAGAGGCCAGCCAATATTGGGAGCATTTTATGAGCAAGAGCTTCAAAAGACAAAATATCCGAATATATATCTAGTTGAAAGAGTTCTTAAAAAGCAAAAAAATAAAGTTTTTGTAAAATGGCTAGGCCTATCTTCTGCTGAAAATAGCTGGATTGATAAGTCTAATGTGTTGTAAAACTATTATTCTACGCTGATCTTAAAACCTTGGTTTATTAAAGTATATTTATTAAATGTTCAGCGTTTGATGATTCAGTCTTAATATGTGTATTGGAGAGAATAGTCTTCTCAATTGGTTTATAAATAATTTGCCAATTGAACTGCATTTACCGGGCTACAATTATTGCGGTCCTGGAACAAAATTGATAAAACGACTTGAGCGTGGTGATAAAAGTATAAATAAATTAGACGAATATTGTAAAGAACACGATATTGCCTATCACAATTCATCTAAATTGAAGGATCGACATAAAGCTGATTTGATTTTGTATAAAATGGCAAAAAAGCGTGCATATGCTTCTGATTCAAGCGTAGGAGAAAAAATCGCAGCACATCTAGATAGCAATGTCATGTCGAAGAAAATTAAAACTGGCTCTGGTCTTAAAGCTGCAAAACGAAAATCTCGAACAAAAAAATCGAATAGATTAAAAAATATCATTACTAATACGAAAAATCGTTTGAAGAAAATAAAACCAAAATGTAAGAAAGATGCAATAGAAGTAGCTATGGCTGCTGCAAGAGAATTAACTGGTGATTCATCCATTAAATTGCCTCGTATAATTCCAATACCAAAAAGCGGTGGAGTTTTACCATTGATTCCTATTTTTGCTGGATTATCGGCAGCAGGAGCATTAGCAGGCGGTGCAAGTGCTATTGTTAAAACTATAAATGAAATTAAAATGGCTAAAAAGCTGTATGATGAATCAAAGAGACACAATAAAAAAATGGAAGCTCTTAGCATCGGAAAGGGACTACATCTTAAGCCGCATAAAAATGGGCTCGCTATTTTTGTCTCAAAAAAAAAACTAGAGAATCGGCTACCTAAACGAGCTTTAACTAACCTCGACATTTTGAAGTACGGAAATTATATATTATTCCCTTTTTTAGAGGAGTCTTCATGAGAGATGAGCTCCCTAAACGTCCTTTTCTAAAAGAATGTGGAGTTATTAATTTAGATACTTCAAAAAATCCTGGTACTCATTGGGTAGCCTATGCAAAGTGTAATGATAATATTGAATACTTTGACAGTTATGGAGATCTTAAGCCTCCAAAAGAATTTATAAAGTACTTGGGTTCCAACGCCCGCTATAACTATGAAAACATACAAGGGAATCATCCTTTTAATTGCGGGCATCTTTGTCTAAACTTTTTGAAAAAAAATTGGTATAGTCGAGGAATAAAATAAAAAAGTATTTCCAGAAGTGTTCAGTATGAAAGTACGTCTACAACAGTGACGATCTCTGGTAGTAAATCTGAATTAGTCCTATTTTCAGCCACCTCTGACTTTTTCTGGAAGATATGAATGTGGTTTGTTATACTTCTCAGTGTTGAACTGTAAGGATAATTTACCATTTAATACTGAAACTCCAACTGTAGTAAGAATTAAATGCGATTTCATATACGGTTCTTACTCTAACGGATTGCAAACTCATATTATTCACGAATTTGTAACAAACAGAGTTGTCAGCAATCAGTATATTGAAAGACCACGCAACGTTATTTACTTTCCAATAAACAAGAATATAGTTATCTCTATATCTGTTAAGATTGCGGATCAGTTTGGTCACTCAATTAACATTAAAGAAGGTGACATTCAAGTACGTTTTCACTTAAGAGAAATAAAATGATTTCATTTAATAAAATCGCTCCTGTGAAAATAAAACGACTTATTCCATTTGCAACCACTAAAGTACACAGACGTAAGAAAAAGGTATTAAAGTTGAATAAAACCAATAAAGATTTTCTTAAAGCAATTGGTTTTAAAATATGAATATACTACAGATTAATGACTTACCCCACTTTGATACTTCCATCGAAAGTTATGAAGTCCATTCCTATAATCCCTATAATAACAGCTTTAAAGAAAATGATGAAAACAGAATTCCTATACATCAGCAAGATATAAACGTGCTACCATCAGCCAGCTCAATTTACATCGAAGGTTCTGCTAAGCTCTTTGGGAAAGATGAAAAACAGATTGCAAAAAATGTATCATTTACTAATAATCCTACTATTTTCCTTTCCCAAGATATCAGATACGAAATAAACGGAATCGAAATAGAACGAATAAAAAATTCCGGAATAATATCGACTATTAAGTCTTTTTTTTTTTTTTTAACGTGTGGAAACCCCCACGGGCTTCACCCCATCGGTGCCGACGATAGGGGGGGGGGGGTGTCGGAATCGGACCGACTAAAACCACACGGTGTCCTTCCCCAGTGTCCATTGCCGGGCACCCCGGGTAAGCCCTCGAAAGGATAACCCCAGGGTTGCCGGCGGACATTGGCCGCCACCGCGGTCTCGCCTGGTGGGGTCGGGTTATATCCCGCGTCGGTGAGTTGGCAAGCGTGTGTAGGACACACACGACACGCCTCCGCCACTGCCTGCTTCTGTAAGGACAGCGAGTCGGCCATCTGCCGTCCTCAGGCCCCGATCATGGAGGTCGGTAGTCCCGGGCGTAGACGAGTCTGCGGCGTCCACGCCGCAGACTGCGGAACTCAGGGGGCAGGGTTCTCTCCCGCTCCCTCTCCACCGCCTCTTTCGCGCGCATTACCTGCTCGCAGAAAGCGGCGGCGGCGTGCCATTTGCTCTCGTCGGAAACCACGGCCCTCACCATGGTCTCCAAAGAAAGAACGTCCACGCCCAGGACCGCAACGAGATCCCGGCGTTGACTCGCCCACGCAGGGCACCCCACCAACGTGTGGAGCGCCGTGTCTTCGCCAGGATCCTCGCAGTGCTGGCACTGCGGTGTTGTCTCCCGGTGGATGCGCCATAGATACTTACCGAAGCACCCGTGCCCGGTAAGTATCTGGCACATCCGGTAGGAGAGGTCATTTAAACGACTATTAAGTCTTACGTTTCTTTAAATGAAGCCGAAAGTAAAGTTGCAGCCGTGTGGGGCTGGGATCTAGATGGGTTTAAAAATGGCGGAAATTTCAGTGCAGTTATACCACTAAATAAGATTTTGGAGTTCGCAGAAGATTACAATAAAATTATAATAAATTGTAAACATGAACATGGCAGGGGACAGACCCTGAAGAAAGGACGCAGCAGCGGCCACCAAAACGGGCAAAGCCCGACCCGCGGAGTGAGGGACCACGGAGGCCTACAACGGGCCAAAATGACCTCTCTCTCCGTAATTATTCTGCGGGAAGATGGCTCGGAGATGGATAAAGCCACGGCTGCGGAGATCAGAATAAGGCTCGTGGATAAGATCGAGGAAGCAGCCATCAGTGGAGTGAGTAGTCTCGACCTCTCGTTCTCGGCGTCGGGATTGGTAGCCGAAGGCTACTTCCTAGTGAGCCCGATTAATGAGGGGGCGATGAGATGGCTGCTGAGCTGCGACCTCGGCGAATTCAATGGGGTCCAGCTTACACCAAAAAGGCTCGATGCACATAAGATGTCCATCTGGCTGCCCGGAAACGTGGTGGGGAAACGCCTAGACCCATTGGGCCTAATCAAACTTCAAAATGGGCACCGGGCAGACCTAAAAATAGACGAGTGGACCCTCATCCGGAAGGAGACAATGCCACTGGGGATGCGACTAGTGGTAGGGGTCCCCGAAAAGAACACGTGTGGCTCAACTATCAAGCCACACAGGTGTATGCCCGAGTTATGGGAAAAGGACCCAATAACAAAGCTCCTGAAGAGCCCCCAGGTCTACCTACACACAACATAACACCGGAGGGGGAGCCTGCTGAAAGCGGCAGTAACGTTCAGCTGGACACTCCGCAGAGGAGGACCACTGACGAAGGCAGACCGTACCAGCAGTGTCCGAACCCAAGCACCACACAACAAGCGCCAAACACAGAGAGGGCAAAACCTGAAGGCGGGAAACGGGGTGTCGCACCGGAACCCTCAAAGGAGGACTCGACAGACAGTCTCACACCCCGCCGACAGATACGCCCGGGACAGACTGTCACAATTCACCCCCTCCCTGCGCTGCGCAGAGACGGGATCCCCCCGCAGAGCGTTGCATTATTGCAACCGCACTGGCTGGGGGGCAACCCGCCCTCGTAGCAAGATGTAGGAAGGGACAATAGACACACACAAAACACACAGTCACAAAACACTAACATATGAACACGAACAGCAACACACCACAAAAACACACACACAAAATAAAAATAGTTCAAGTAAATCTCCACGACTGCCGCGACGCTATGATCGAATTCTGCAGACATGTGGTGGATGAGAAAATAGACATTGCACTCCTGCAAGAGCCATACGTTGTCAAAGGACGTATCTCTGGGCTCGGATCCCTGGGAGGAGAAATCATCTACCACGAAAGCGGTGAGTTAACTCCCAGGGCATGTATATACATCAGCAGTAGTGCAAGATCGTTAGGCATAATAAAGGCAGATTGTTACAGTGACCTAGCTAGCGCCACAGCAACAATCCAGTTAAACATAGGCAGCAAAGAGAGGGTGCTTCTAGTCTCCGCATACATACCAAGCGAAGTGGACTACAAACCCCCGACACCAGAAATGGAAGAAATAACAAGAAAATATAACGGTAAGAACATGCCTATTATTCTAGGTTGCGATGCTAACTCCCACCATGTGGTGTGGGGTAGCACGGACTGCAATGACAAAGGTGATTTACTATTAGATTTTATCAGTTCAACAGGCTTTGATATACTAAACGAAGGCAATACACCAACGTTCGTTACCAAGGCCAGAGAAGAAGTGCTGGACATAACCATCGCATCAGACAGGATAAGCCAGCATATAACAGACTGGACAGTAGACCAAAGGGACTCGAAATCGGACCACAGACGAATAACCTTCAACCTGGGTGCCAAGATCGAGAAGACACTAACAAGAAATGCAAGGAAAACTGATTGGGCAACATACGTACAACAAATCGAAAGATGGAGCCCAATCGATGCAAGCCTACTGAGGGACAAAGAGGATATAGAGAGAGAAACCAACCGCCTGGTCGAAGCCCTGAGAGAGGCATACCACAAGGCATGCCCACTGAAGGAGATAAAACCAGGAAAGGGACAACCATGGTGGACAAAAGCACTGGAAAAAAAGAGAAAAGGACAAGGCGAGCCCTCAGGATAGCCCAAAGGAAGGGCGATGAGGACAGCTGGCTGAAATACAAGATGGAAGGAAATGCATTCAAAAAGGACTGCAAAAGGGAGAACAGGAATAGCTGGAAAGCCTTCTGCGAAGGGGTAGAGAAATACCCTGATGCAGCAAGGCTAGCGAAGATGTTCCCCAAAAATATCACCTGCAAACTAGGCAGTATTAAGAACGGGGACGAACTGATCTCTGACCCGGAAAGGATCCTGGAACTGATGCTCAACACACATTTCCCGGAATGCGAAGAATACAAGGATCATACGAGGTCCACCGATACGTACCCAACAATGGAGACGGAGGAGGGAACGGTTATTACCAAAGAGCATTTAATGTGGAGTGTCCAATCATTCCAGCCGTATAAAGCTGCTGGACTGGACGAAATCTTCCCAAAAATGATACAAGCAGCCATAAAATATATAGGCGACGATCTTCTGGCGCTATATAACTGTAGCATCAGACTGAAGTACATACCAAAAAGATCGAGGGAAGTAAGGGCGGTTTTCATACCGAAACCAGGAAAGGCCACATACCAGGAAGCCAAATCCTTCAGATGTATAAGCCTTTCCTCGTTCTTACTAAAGACCCTGGAAAAGATACTAGATAGACTGATAAGAGAACAAGTGGCCATGAGCGGATCTCCACTGCATAGAAACCAGCATGCGTACATGGAGGCAAAGTCGATTGAGATAGCCCTACACAATCTGGTCAACAGAGTGCAGAGATCGCTGAGCAACAAAGAATACGCACTGGGATGCTTCTTTGACGTCGAGGGTGCATTCGACAGAGCGACTCCAGATTCAATAGAGGAGACCCTGAACCGGGAAGGAATAAACAAAGACATATCAGGATGGGTGAAAAACATGCTGAGACACCGACTGATACAAGCAGAGATAGCAGAAACAAGACGTACGGTGATAGCGAAAAGAGGTTTTCCGCAAGGAGGTTGTCTATCACCACTACTATGGTACCTGCTAATAGATGAATTAGTTGACAAGATTAATAGGAGACACATATATACACAGGTGTACTCTGATGACGGTGTGCTCCTAATCACAGAAAAAGTCCTCAGTGTTATGTGCAACATCATGAACAGGGGACTGAAAGAAGCACTAGAATGGTGCAGGAATAAAGGCCTAAACCTAAACCCTGACAAAACCAAACTAGTCCTATTCACCAACAAGAGAAAAATAGGACAGACTGAACCAATTAGAATAGATAACCAGGACCTTGAAGTGGTGAAGGAGGTCAAATATCTAGGAGTAACACTGGACAGCAAACTGACCTATAAGACACATATAAGCCAAGCATGCTCAAAGGCGAAAATGGCCATGATGCAATGCAAAAGAGCGGTAGGCAGAAGCTGGGGGATGAAACCATCCATAGTGATGTGGATAAACAAAGCAATAATACTGCCAAGGATATTACACGGAGCTCTAGTGTGGTGGTATAAAGCCCAAGCAGGGAAAAACAAACAAGAACTGAACAAAGTCCAAAGATTGGCAGCTCTAATGACCACCGGCGCGATGAGGACCACTCCAACAGCTGCGCTGGAAATCATACTGGGCCTGAATCCAATAGACCTAGAAATAAAAAGGAAAGCGACAGAACAATGGTTCAAGCTGAGAAGCACTGGTCAATGGACTGCAAACATATTCGATGAGGGCCACGCCAGGATCAGTCAAGGCTACGAAGAAAGATTATCAATGATCCTGTCGAACAACGACCTGATCAGGAAGGAGAGGACTTTTGATAAGAAATATAGAATACATATAGGAACAAGAGAGGACTGGATGATGAATGCAGAAGGCATCATCTGCTACACGGATGGCTTTAGAAAAGAATCTAAAAAGCTTTCTGGCTCCGGGGTACACATTAAGTGCGAAAACGGAACAGAAATAAACAAAAAGATATCTTTAGGCAAATACGCAAGTGTCTTCCAATCAGAAATTTATGCCATAATGGAATGCGCGGAAATGGTGAACTGCCTGAAAGACATAGGAAAGGTAACCATCTATAGCGATAGCCAGGTGGCATTGAGGGCACTGGGAAAACCAGAGACGACATCAGCGCTCGTCAAAGAATGTAAGAAAACTATGGAAAGATTGTCAAGGAAACTCGACGTAACACTTGCCTGGGTGCCCGGACATGATGGCAATACAGGCAACGAGACGGCGGACGAACTGGCAAGACAGGGAGCTGATGAAAATCAAGTGGGGCCCGAGCCTTGACTACCGATTGCCCACAAAATAACAAAGGGAGTCATCAGCCGAAGCGTAGTGGCGGAAGCTAACCGGAGATGGAAGTCCTCGCCAGTCATGAGACAGTCGAAGATCTTCATTAAGAGCATGGACACAAAGAAAACGGGCCGACTGTTAAAACTCTCCCGAGGAAACATGAGGCTGGTCGTAGAAGTGATAACGGGACACTGTCGACTAAACAGGCACCTGACACTTATAGGGGTGAAAACTGACCCCAAATGCCCAGAGTGCATGGAGGAAGAGGAAACCAGCCTCCACCTGCTGGCCAAATGCCCCATGTAATCAATGTTAAGATGGGAAACCATGGGAACGGACACCCTAGAAGAACAAGACCTCGAGGATCTGAAGGTGGAACAGATCGTAAGATTCTGCAAAGAGACAGGTAGGTTCGACGAAACGCCGTGATTGCCGGACACTCCTTAACCTCCGAATAGGAGGAACAGGGGAAATGGGTGAAATGGCCCCCACAAAAGGGCAGATCACCCGTCCGGTCTACGGCGTCCCCCGCTGGAAGTAAGTAAGTAAGTAAGTAAGTAAACATGAACTTATTTTAAATAGAGGTAATTCGAACAAAAACAGTGATATACTTAGTTGCAAAGCATGGTCAGTTAAAACTGCCTCACAAATGGAAAAGCCGAGATATGTAATTTTCTGCTTACAATCTAATAGAAAAAAATATAAATTGAAAGATAGCTCACTTTTTGATCATTGTGATGTAACTAACGTGACCCTATTCTTGAATTCACAATATTATCCATATGAACCTTTATACTTAAAGTTTTCTGAGGACAAATACAGTATATTATATGAAATGTATGCAAAATTTCGCCAGTCGTATTACAACTGTCCAATAGACCCGTTGCTCAATCTACAGGACTTCAAAGATAAGGCTCCTTTATTTTTTTTGGATTGTTCAAGGCAAAACGACAGTTTAAAAACTGGCCCAGTAGATGTCCGGCTAGAGATTGAATGTTCGCAAGCAATACCAGATAATACTGCTGCATATTGTTTAATTATAAACGATCGGCTTATGAATACAAACCTCTGAGCAACATAGTACGCAGGTTATCATGAATGCCATTGTTGACGTTCAAGGTTTCAAAACAGAACCTGATGAGTTTATATTAAAAGAAATTGCTATATGGTGTAACAAAAAAAGACAAGTGTTTTTAATTAAAGCACCATTTCCATTTTATGATTTGACAAAATCAGAAAGACGACAAGTCAGTTGGATTGAGCGTAATAGAAAAATATGCTGGGGTGAAGGATTTATACCTTATTCAAATTGTTAAGCGCCATCTATCCCGCTAGTACGGAACTACGAGAGGCGTCTACAGATCGTTGTTCGTCGGGACAAGCAAATGTATCGCAAGCGCAGGAGTGTCGGCGAATTACGCAAGAGGGCGCGCAACCACACGATAAAAGGACCGCATTAGCTTCAAAAAGCACCTTTCATCTTTTTCCTGAGCTACGACTGGGCTGCTTACCTCGTAACATTTTAACTGTATTCAATTTATATTAATTATTTAATAAATTCCTACTTGTTAAAGTTGAAATATCAAATTTCATTGAAGTTCACCTTTAAATCACATTTTATTCTTTTCCAAAATTACAACGGGCAAACATTTGGACCTTCAGCGCCGGATTATTTAAATTTTTTGCAAGAAACCATAAGTAGCGGGTAGCAGAACAGTCGTAGCAAATCCTCTTTTCCTTCCTTTATTCCCGCCCTACTCGCCCACATTTCTTCTATTTGTACTAAAACCGTTTGTTTCTTCTAGAAAGCTACGCGGCGGTGCGCATAATTCACCAAGTGGCTGCAGGACATACGTGAGTACCTCTGCTTTCTTATTAAGTGCTAAAATGAGTGAAAGTTTTAAAGAATTAGTGAAAAAACGCGGTTCAGTCAAGGGTTCCCTGACCTTACTAGTCAAATACGTAGATTCCTTAGACGGGGCTTTATTGTCCGCAAGACAATTTGCTGAGTTAAAGTTACGAAAACAACAGGCGTTATGCAGTCTGTTATCTAATTTTAATAGCTTTCAAGATAACATTGAAATAGCTCCGGAATCGGATATAGCAGAGCAATTAAGAGAACGCGAATCCTTTGAAAATAGTTATTATAGTGTTATGGCCTCTATCGACTGTCTATTACAAGGCGATAATTCGAATAATCATAAATGCAAGGGTAGTAAATTACTGGTTAAGTTACCCACTATATCGCTGCCCTCGTTCGATGGTTCATATGACAATTGGTTGGAGTTCCGAGATACTTATTTGTCCATGATTCATAATTCGGAAGAGCTCGATAATATTCAAAAATATCATTACTTAAGATCGGCTCTCACGGGCAATGCCATGCAGGTCATCAAATCACTCGAATTTTCAGCCGATAACTATATATCAGCCGATAGCTTGGGATCTGCTTGAAGCTAGATACAATAATAAAAAATTACTAATTCATAATTATATTAAGTCCATATTTTCTATACAACCTTTGTCTAGGGAATCGCCCGCTTGCATAAGAAAACTTATAGATACCGTCCTTAAAAATTTACGCGCTTTAAAGAGTTTAGGCGAGCCAGTGGATACTTGGGATACCTTATTAATTTATTTAGTTGTATCTAAGTTCGATGCTTCTATGGAAAAAGACTGGGAGCAATTTAAATCAAATTCTCTAAAAAATAAGGAGGTAGCTTTGAAACTAGACGAGCTTATTTCATTTTTAAGAAATAAAGCGGATATGTTGGAAATGATTAAAGCAAATCATTCCTCAAGCTTCAATAGCAAAAATTTGTCCCAAGATATTCACAAAAAACAAACGTCTAAAGTTCAAGGTCTTGTGTCTACGCAAACTAATCAGAATACCGCTAAAAATTCTAAACGGATTCGTGTATGTTCTATGTGTGCAGGTAATCATCCGGTTTATTCGTGCACTCATTCTCGGGGGAGCCTGTAACCCCTAGAGAACGCGTCCCCAGGTGGCGGATCGGGGAAAGCTCGTTGGCATTGGAAACAATGCCAATGGGTAAGAGGGAAATAAAATACCTCTCGCGGACCAACAGGCAATCCCTCCAGAGGGCCACTTGGTGGTAAACTGAGAAAGGGCCTGTGGAGGGCAATGGCGTCAGGCAGGACGTCATGCAGGGGATGGCGGCGGAAGAACCCAACAGTCAACGGTGGCATCCCATTACCCTCGTGCTAACTGGGGCTTGGCGTCTGGTGGCAGCCGGCCGTAAAACCATAAGCCAACTTTTTTACTTCTGGTCATGAAAAGCACAAATAATAAAAGAAGTGTAACTACTAGGGCGTCCCCCTCAAGCGACGATCCAAATCAAGGGAATGCGGCAAATGCTAGGGCGTACCCCCGAAGCGACGGCAATGTCACTAAAGCCCCTGCACAAGTACCAAAAATGCGGATCGCGAGTTGGAATGTGGGCTCAATGACAGGACGAGGCGCCGAGCTGAGCGAAGTATTACATCGCAGACGCATCAACATATGTTGCATTCAAGAAACGAAATGGAAGGGGGATAAGTCGCGAAACATCGAGCATAACTACAAACTCATATACCACGGGACACGACCACAAAATGGAGTGGGAATTGTGGTAGATCAGGACCTTCAAGATCGCATAGTGGAAGTGAACAGAATAAGCGAGCGACTAATGTCAATTAAGCTCGCCCTTGACGACCAACCGTGCATGAATATCATATGCGCCTATGCACCACAGACTGGCTGCTCAAATGCAGAGAAAGAAACATTTTGGAACGAGATTAACGATCTGCTACAATTCATCCCGGCGGCGGAGGCTAAATACATAGGCGGTGACCTAAACGGCCACGTTGGAAGCACAACATCCACGTACCAAAGAATACACGGCAACTGGGGATATGGCAATATAAACCCGGAAGGCGAGAGCATCTTGGAATTTGCTTCAACCCACGATCTTGCAATCGTCAACACGTTCTTCTGTAAACGCACCGAGCACCTGATTACATACAAAAGCGGCGGGGCATGTACACAAATAGACTACATCCTAACAGATCGACACCGGCTGAAGACTTTCAGGGACTGTAAAGTAATACCCGGAGAACCGCTCACATCACAACATCGTATCTTGGTCGCTGAATTTACAATGCCTAAATCGATAAAGGTGAAAAGAGAGAAGATCACGCGGATACGCTGGCACAAACTCGAACGTGAAGAGGGGCAAAAGCTGTGTGAAGACATCGCAGAGTACCTTGACTCACAACAAGAGGACACTGCTAATAATATGTGGAGAGACTTCCAAACATTTTGCCATCTGAAAGCAAAACAGTACCTTGGCGTATCAAATGGCGCCATTTGCGGCGACAAAGACATAAAATGGTGGCAAGAAGACGTCAGAGAAGCATTGAGCACCAAGAAAACTCTCTTTAAGCAATGGCAAACAACAACAGATGATGCCGATCGCACAGCCTACAGGGGCGCAAAGAAGATTGCAAAACAAACCGTGGCGCAAGCGAAAGCCATGTCAGACGATGATTTTTACGCCAAACTGGAAACTGCCACGAAAGACAAAGAAATCTTCAAAATAGCAAAGCAGCGTCACAGGAACAGCAAGGATACAAAGACCATCAAGTACATCAAAAATGATCAAGGCCAACTGCTCACAGCGGACAAAGACATAAATAAGCAATGGTTAGAGTATTACTCTGCACTTCTAAATGAAACCTTTCCAAGTGAAAAACTCCGCGATATTCCTGCTACTAAAGGCCCGATACCATGCATATCCCCCGCAGAGGTTCACGCAGCAATTAAGGCTATGGCAAACAACAAAGCCCGTGGACCTGATGATATACCTGCTGAACTGTGGAAGAAACTGGGAGACACCGGTGTAATGTTCCTGAGTAAACTTTTCAACAGGATTCTGACTGACGGAATTCCCGATGATTGGAGAAGGAGTTTCCTGCTACCATTTTATAAGAACAAGGGTCACATCAGACTATGTGGAAACTACAGAGCCATAAAGCTAATATCACACACCTTCAAAATATGGGAAAGAGTCATCAACAGCAGATTACGGCAACTCAGCGAGGTGTCTGAAAATCAATGCGGTTTCGACCCTGGAGGTCGACAACTGATGCCATACATTCAATCAGAATTCTGTTGGAGAAACACAGAGACAGTCAAACCGACCTACACATGGTATTTATCGACTTGGAAAAAGCATTCGACCGTGTTCCAAGAGAACTTATCTGGCAAGCCCTAAGAGCACAAAAAGTCCCAGAGCACTACATACTTCTGGCGAAAGACATGTATCACGCTGTTAAAACTAAAGTGCGAAGCCCAGCTGGAACAAGCGATGAGTTCGATGTGATGGTCGGAGTGCATCAAGGTTCAGCATTGAGCCCCCTGCTCTTTATCCTCGTAATGCAATACCTTACGGCGGAACTACAGCGCCCCCCACCATGGGATATCCTTTATGCTGACGACATTGTCCTAGTCAGCGAAGACCCCAACAATCTACAGCAAATGGTGGAAGAATGGAGAGGAGCACTCGAGAGAGCAGGTTTGCGAGTTAGCAGAGAGAAGACCGAGTATCTGCACTGCAATTTCAGTGGCACCAACATCAGCAACACTATCCATCTGCAGGGCACCCCACTAAAGGAAGTCGACCACTTTAAATACCTTGGCTCAATCATCTGCAATGATGGGACTATAGATGCCGATGTAACCCACCGTGTAAACACCGGGTGGATGAAATGGAGGGAGCTATCTGGGGTATTATGCGATAAAAGAATGCCCGTCCGCACTAAAGGCAGGATTTACAAAGCAGCAGTTCGCCCGGCCATGACATACGGCGCCGAATGCTGGCCATTGAAAAAGCAGCAGGAGCAGAAACTTCACGTCGCAGAAATGAGAATGCTAAGATGGGCTGGTGGGGTAACAATGCTGGACCACGTTCAAAATATCCATATTCGGGGCAGTTTTAAAGTAACGCCTATACCAGAAAAGATCTTTGAGAGCCGCTTAAGATGGTACGGTCATGTCATGAGGCGACCATCCGACCACATGACGAGAAAAGTGCTCGATATTGGTACGCAGCCCAGAAGACGCGGTAGACCCCGTCTAACATGGATGTCCGTTATTGACAAGGCCCTGAAAAGGACACAATTAACACCCCAGACGACCCAGGACAGACCGTCCTGGCGAAGATTGACCAGAAGAGCCGACCCCAAATAAATGGGACTAAGGCCAGGCAGAAGAGAAGAAGATCAGTTCATTAATTTACCTTGCGACGAAAAGTTGGCCTTTATTAAAAGCAAGAGTTTATGTAGGAATTGTTTACGTGAGGGACACACTATCGATAGTTGTTTCTGTGGGCCATGTCGGGTATGTAATAAAAAACACAATAGCTTGATTCACGAGGCGTTTAGGAATGGAGAAATCTCGGTATTTACGGGTTTCTCTAACGCGCAGTCCACCCCCTCGAGTAATGAATCTTCTACTGTTCTACATTCCAACACTAATAATCAAATTAGTAATAAATCAGATAAATCATCAAACACTCTCGTACCCGTGTTATTGTCTACTGCGCTGGTAGAAATAATCGGTGCCGACACTCAAGTTCATATTGCCCGTGTAATACTGGACAGTGTAAGCCAACACTGCATCATGTCCAGTTCTTTACGCAATAAGTTAAACGCCAAGGTTATACAGTCCACTTTTCAAATCACAGGAATAGGACAATCAATCACACAGTCAAATCATTCCTGTGAAATTACTATTCGTTCCTTAAATAGCGAATATAATACGCGCATTAATTGCTTGGTTATGCAAAACATAACTTCAAGCATACCCTCTTCATATATACATACGCATAATCTTAACATTCCTAATGATATTAAGCTTGCCGATCCTACGTTCAATTCTCCATCGCAGGTAGATATTTTAATCGGTGCGAACTATTTTTGGGATTTGTTAAATGAGGGTAGGATTCACCTAGCTAGTGGACCTTATCTACAGAATACAAAGCTAGGGTGGATAATCTCAAGTCCTGTAAACACGAATTTGCGCATCAATCAAGTTCAGTGTCATGTGGGTACCTCTCAAAATCTCGAATTAAACGCGCAGTTCAAAAGATTCTGGGAAATCGAAGAGATTTCGCCACCTAAATCGCATTATACAAACGATGATCGTGTATGTGGACAACTTTTTATAGATACTACTAGAAGAGAACATGCAGGTCGATTTTCAGTTCGTATTCCATTCAAAGAATCGCCAGAAACACTTGGTGATAGTTATGAAGTCGCAAAAACACGTTTTTTATCACTAGAGCGTAAACTCGCACGTCAACCTACTTATAAATATATAAAGACGTGAGTGGATGAAGGGCGTAACTAACATTTTTGAGATTTTTGATTTTTTGCATTAAATGGCGGTTATAGGTGTATATAAACTATATTAGACCAAAAAACCCCGCAATTTAAGCTCAGTTTCAAAAATACCAGAAGATGAAGGACATAACTGCAACAAAAATGGCAAAAGTGTCATGGAAGAAGGAGGTATGTGACTTAACACCTTCTTCCATTTGAAATTGGTCAATTAAATGTATTTCTTCCATGGAAGAAGGGGTTATGTGCAGGAAAATGCACTGCCACGATGCTTTATTTGCTGCTCTTCTATGTATTCTACTAGACTGGCTGTATATAACAAAAATGTAGTAATTATTCTGAAAAATCACTACTTGACTAACAACAAAAAGCAAATTTTTGTTACCGTTATACATGACAGTACAAAAAGGCGCACTATGTTGTACAGATTAATGTCAAAATATATTAGCTCATTATGTCGTTTTATACCAGATGGAATCTTTTAATCTAAGACTATTATACAAACTCTATGGACGCCACAAGTGTGACAAAACGGCGTCATACATACATACCATGACGTGCACACATTGTCAGTTTAAAGAACAATATAGACATTAGCTAACTCAAGCAAAACCGATTTTCCAGACCGTTTTTGTGACGAATTTTCTTACGTAGCTGTGTCTATACAATATATGGTTTCAGCTTTTAATGCCCTCCTTGAAACCGAATAGCCATTAGGCAACATTGTTACGTACCATGTTGTGCGAAATTCTCGCACAACGAAGACGCGCAGCAGTGGAAAAATTTTGTTAAGTCCACAAATGATCAATCGTTGAAGATATGTCATGTTGCGCATCAGCAGCCAACATCGCGCATGTGTTACCGAACTTCACGCATTGCATGTCAAATATAAAAGAATCCAATCTGATTTCGCTCTGACTCCGTACCGACTTCATTCAGACTCCACCCCGACTCCCTCCAACTCCATCTACAAACCGACTCCACTCCGACTCTAAGCCGACTCCACTCCGATTCACAACCGACTCCTCTGCAACTCTAAACCAACTTCACTCCAACTCCGAACCGACTCCGAACCGAATCCACTGTGAGTCCTTCCCAATTCCACTCGAACTCCCTCCAACTCCAAATCGACTCTAAACCGACTCCGCTTCAGGTCCAAGGCGACTCCATTTTGACTCCAAACCAACTTCAATCCACCTCCCTCCTACTCTACTCCGACTCCTTCCAACTTCACTCCCACTCAAACACCAAACTGATTCCAACTCTCAACCGACTCGACTCCACCTCCCTCCTACTCCATTCCAACTCCAACTCCAAACAGACTCAAAATGGACACCATTCCGGCTCTAATCCGAGTCCACACAGGTTCCAAATCGACTTCGCACCAACTCTAAACCGACTCCCACCGCTTCGAAATTCAGACTTCACACCGACTTCATACCAACTCCAAACCGGCTTTAATCCAACTCCGAACCGACTCCTAACCGAATTCACTTCGATTCCCTTCCTACTCCAAACCGACTCCACTCGGGCTCTAAACTCCACTCCAACCCCATTCCAACTCCATTCTACTCCACTCTACTACCTGCAACTCCGAACCGACTCCAAACCAATTCCACTCCAAATTGAAATCGACTCCGCTCGGAAACCCTCCGAGTTGCTCCTTAACTTAACTGACTAATTAAACCACTTGGGTGTCGTGTGACATAATACTGTACTGTGCTGTGTGTATGTTGTAGTATGTACAAAAAAAAAGACTGTTGAAGTACTCACCAAGGAAAGGATGTCTGTTTCTGTTAAACCTGGTATTAAACGTTCTGTCGAACAGCATCAGAGACTCCGCGGTTGCTCATTTATGCTGTTTGTATCGCACTGGTGGATTGGACAGAGGTAGTTTGATGACAGTGATGAAAGGTGGCGCTTGCTCCCCGCCCGAAGTTAAATGTGGCGACGACCGAGTATATGGCGTACTTCATGCTGTATGGGTCAAGCTGCGTAAGGTAACAAGTAGCATTTGTGACCCCAATAACCTGTCCGCTTACACGGCTGCGAAGCATGGCCTTTTCTAGGGCAACACAAGCAGGACTTGTTACGAAGATGAATATGCTGCGGTGGATGGATTGGGTACACCTAAGCATAGCGTGAGGAAGTCACGCATCCGGGGCAGCCTTGTCATGTTGGCTTGGCTACGTTTAGCCATACCACCTGCACCGAGCCCCGGTAAGAGGGTAGACCCAAAAAGTGCTGACTTCACGTTTAGGAGGATGATATGCGGGCCAATAGTCTCACACCATAGGTGCCCAAGACCGTGAAAAGTTGAAATGTAAAAGCTGGAAAGCGGATCACGGACTCCGGGGTGAAAGCCTCGGATGCGACCGGGACTAATGTAAAGATGATGATGAATGACTGTCTTGACTGTTCATAAGTGTAAAAAGTTTGTAGTGTTACCGGTATTCAACTCTGAGATGGTGATGATATGGTAAAAAGGTTTAGCAGTAGACATTAAAGATGGAAGAAAATAAAGTACCAACTAACTAGTTTATTTCTGAAAGAACGTAAGCTAATGTTTAAAAAACATATAAAATCTGGAAACCTGAATATCAATATTGATAACATAACCTCGTTGCCTAAGATTAAGTTGATAAATTTGCAATATATGCATGTTTTTATATTATTTAATGGTACATACTCCCTTCTTCCAATCTTAATATTCGTAATTTCTATTACATTGTCAATGGAAGAAGAATGTATATGCACAGTTTTTCAAATAAATAAATTTCCATCCACTTATTTGTATGTTTATGCATCTCCGATAATAAATATGGACAATTACTTTAATTTGACCCCATAATATTACGACACAAATTATAAGAAAAGATAATAATTGCAAATGAAATGTTCAAACTTTGAAGCCGATTATCTCGATATTTAGAAATTGTTAGTTACGTCCTTCATCCACTCTCCTCTTCATATGTACAACGAGTTTTTGCAAGAATACTTAGGCCTGGGGCATATGACGCGCATTGACGGATTTAATTCACCCTATTATTTTTTGCCTCACCATGGTGTGTTTCGTGAACAGAGCACTACCACGAAGTTAAGAGTTGTATTCAATGCAAGTCAAAAAACATCGAATGGTAAATAAAATAAAATAAATAAATAAATAAATGTTTATTGCAAAGCTTCAGAACAGTACAACTCTAAGGTATTTCGATTATATACATTGTACTCACAGAATATTAGTATTAAATGCCCTCCCATGAATGCCCATGGAGGTCAGTAAGGCAAAAGCGCCAATGGTGGACACTGTAAGGACAAACCAAAACTGCACTATGTCCAATAAGTAAATGATCAAGCAAACCAGATAGTTACTTTTCTTACAAAAAATGTTTTTTTTCCAAAGTGTTGACCATTGGGTCAGTGTCGAACATTAGGTCCTTCGCCCTATAAGAAAACAAATAAAAATAAACAAAGTACAGCCACACACGCCAAACCGCCACTATACGACAAGGTCAGCGAAGACCTCACAATAACAAGGAGCAGCGGGCACGGTTTTTAAGTCGCTGCAAATAACACCATGTATTTTGGTCTCCGGACACGGTCAATAATATTGAGTCAATTCTGTTAAAAATATTAATTTCAGTAGCTTCCGTGTATATAATATATGTACACATTTATTGACGTCAAGTTATTGATGGTTTTATATGACCGTGGCCGGAGCCCACACAAATTATTATCTGTGTCTCAATCGTAGTAACTATTTATTAATCTGTGGTCTCAATACACATATTTTACTTTTTACTCTATGACTGGCCTGACGTGGCGCCATGTGCAGTCAAAAGTATGAAGGGGTTATACATTGTTAAACCTTATACATTAAAAATATGCGAGAAAATTTCTGTTCGTCGAGCTTGCAATAGGCCGACATTCAGCAAAACTATGATAGCGATGTCATTGCACATCATAGTAACTGATTTTCAATATCCGCCTAAAGAGGACACACCCAGCGGCGCGGGACAGCATGTAAGTCACTCATAGATTAAAATTAATAACAACAAAAACAATTTATACTACAAGATATTCGTCAATCAGATATGTCATGTGCTTATGATTGCCAAATTAAACCGAAATATTTCACGTTCAGGTCAAGAGTCATGCTCATTCACGGACCCATACATCACAAATATACCTACCTCGACAATAAAAACAAAAAACAAACACAATATCAGACCAGGGCTACCGTTCAACCTTGCAGATATCAGGCACAATCATCTCTTCAGGGTAAGTATTAACACAAGTACATTTTTGACCTAGTTTTAAACTTTTTATCCGACTGTTAAGAAGGGCCATGTTTTTCGCGCGTATCTTGCATGTGCAAATGTTTGTAATACTCTCTATTACCTCAAATGAAAGATATTTATTGCCCAAACGTTCTTGGGCACACAAAATATGAACAAAAGCTAAAAGTTTGTATCTTGACGCCAATATGTATGTGGTAAAAATTTAAATACAAAAATGAAAAGAACATCACTCAAATTTATCGAGTGGGGTATCAAAATGAAGGGAGTTATAAGATGATTACAAAGGTAA
Source organism: Eilema caniola (assembly GCA_949126895.1). Taxonomy (NCBI): domain Eukaryota; kingdom Metazoa; phylum Arthropoda; class Insecta; order Lepidoptera; family Erebidae; genus Eilema; species Eilema caniola. The sequence continues at coordinate 1,444,200 of OX421461.1, read as the reverse complement.
CAAGCAGGCATACAAGTATATCCTCCCAGGGCCATCTCTCTCACTGTGTACTCCTCTGTTCAGATAACAAGAGGTTCTTGTATTTAATTTTAAAACGACATTCAAATGACCGGTCCGCCCTTGCAAAATGACTTAATTGGAATACTTTTACGTTTCCGGCAGTATAAATACGTAGCTTGTGCGGACATAGAGAAAATGTTTAGGCAAATACTAATTCACGACGATCAACGGAATTTACAACTAATTTTGTGGCGTAAAAATCCGTCGGAACCTCTCGGTGTGTACCGTCTGAATACTGTTACGTACGGGACGGCGTCCGCGCCTTATCTAAGTATTCGTTGTGTGCGTCAGCTTGGACTAGACTGTAATAATCCCGAAATATCGAAAATCATCTTAGAGGATTTCTATGTAGACGATTTGATCACTGGTCATGACAATAAATCTCACTTAAAAACTATATGTAAACAAGTAAAAACTGTTTGCAATTCTGGTTGTTTACCATTGCGAAAATGGGTCTTTAATACGCCAGATTTAGATTCAAATACATTTCAAAGTGGTGAATCCAGGCAGATGATGTTCGATGAAAACAGTACTAGTAAAACGTTAGGCTTAGGTTGGTACTGTAGTGATGAATTTCATTTTACCTCAAACGTAAATAGTAACGCATGCAAAATTACTAAACGCTTAATTCTATCAGCTGTGTCACAAATATACGACCCATTAGGTCTGATTACTCCTATTGTTATGGTAGTCAAGATTTTGCTACAGCAGTTATGGCTTTGTAAATTAAACTGGGACGATTTGGTACCGGAAAATGTATCAAATCGTTGGTTACAGTTCTATAATTCATTGTCTAGATTAAAAGATATCCGTATTCCCCGTTGGGTCATTGGTAATGATTCCGTACGTTTCGAGTTGCACATCTTTACAGACGCGAGTCAGCTGTCTTATGGGGCCTGTGCCTTCATACGTACTTTCAATAGTTACGGTGACATCACAGTTAGACTTTTATGTTCGAAAGGACGAGTCGCGCCCATTAAAGCAATCACTATTCCGCGACTCGAGCTATGTGCAGCATTGATTGGTGCGAGATTATATGGAAAGATCATAAATTCATTGCGTTCAAAGTTTGACGATGTAATATTTTGGTCAGATTCGACTATCGTGTTAAGTTGGTTGAAAATGTCACCTTATTTACTTAAAACGTTTGTGCAAAACCGTGTAGTAGAAATTAATGATCTAACAAACAATGCGCGTTGGTATCACGTGAACGGCAAATGCAACCCGGCTGATTTATTATCACGTGGTATGACGCTAGAAGATATCAGTGATAGCAAACTGTGGTGGAACGGACCTGCATTTTTATCAGAGAATGTAGTAGAGTGGACACAAAATAATCTAGACATTCTTCAAACTAGTACATTGCCGGAATTGAGGCCGAATCGAACTGTAAGTGTGTTTTGTACCAGTAGTGACTATAGGATGATAGACATCAATAGATTCTCATCATACATTAGACTTCAACGTGCTTGTGCTTATATATTTCGCTTTATTTACAACGCACGAGCTAAAATTAGATCACTGGAACGTAACTCGGGCCCTTTGTCAGCAGCCGAGTTACATAACTCTTTATTGTATCTACCAAAATTATCACAAATTCAAGCATTTCCTGATGAGTACAATGCTTTATTGAATAAGCAGACCTTCAAAGGTTCACGTAACTTGTCCTCTTTAAATTTATTTTTAGATAAAAATAATATTATTAGAGTGGGCGGAAGAATTGGTAATTCAGAATTTGCATATGACAAGAAATATCCCAAACTATTGTGTAGCCAAACATATTTTACAATTCTTCTATTTCGGCATACTCATGCTATGATACTCCACGCTGGCCCTCAGCTCCTGTTAGCGCAGTTTTTTTTTTTTTTTTTTTAGTCTAGCGCCTTCGACCCACGTCGAAGCCCTATGCTCTCACAAATGTTCCCTAGTCTAAATATCGCTTTTCACCCACTCGGGGTGCACACATTGACAATTAACATCTAGAAAAGGGTAGTCTCGCTTTCATTCCGTCCCCTAGTACCATACAATTTCTCGCATTTATCCTTCTCGTACTTACACGCTATACCTTCCATACTTTGGGATTGCGGGGAGGGGGGGAGGGGGGATTTTATACTATTTTTTATTTATTTCTTATAACTTACTTACTTACTATACAATACTTACGATATTACATACATTTCCTATGGTTACATAAGGTGGTCTTCCACTGGGTACTTATAATTAAGTACCCAGGCGAGATCCTACGTGCTGTTCCTTTTTTTAACGATTTTTATTACCTTCTCCCAATACTCTAGGAAATACTCTCTGTAGTCTTTAGTCATGAGTATCGATAAATTGTTCTCATTTATATCGAGGTCTATTTTTTGTTGCAGGTCGTGTCGATCCCTAGCGTGGATCGGGCAGTGGACGACTAAATGGACGACCGTCTCGTCGACGCCCGGCTCGCAGGCGCATGATGGGTCCGCCTTACACTTGAAACGGTTCAAGTATTCGGAGAACCCACCATGCCCTGTAAGGAGCTGGGTCGTGGTGCCGGCGATCTTCATCTTTCGGACGATCCTATATGCATCCAGAGCGCAAGGGAAGAAAAGCTTGGTAACAGAAGCCGTGTGCCCCAGCCTGTACCTTTCGTTCCATTTGTGAAGCGAGGTCTGACGCAGGCCCCGCTTCACGAATGAGACTGGGCACAGGCTGTAGTGTGGCGCTATCTTCGACCGCAGAGTCGCCTCTTTGGCGAGCTGGTCGGCTCGTTCGTTGCCCTCCAACCCTGCGTGGGCCTTGACCCAGAACAAGGATATTTCCTTGCCCTGGGTCATTCCCCGCCTGATGGTCGACCTGGCCTCAACTACCAGTGGGTGGAGGGCGTGGCGGTTCGTGACCGACATGAGTGCGGCTCTGCTGTCGCTGAAAACGCCGAATGTGGCCGCTCCTCGCTTGAGGGCCTCACTGGCCGCTTTGCATATGGCCAAGAGCTCTGCTTGGTAGACGGTGCAGTACGGGGAGAGAGCAAGTTTGAGGGTCCTGGTTTCGGTGCCGTTATTCCATATGGATAACGCTGCACCGACACGACCCTCAATCTTGCTCCCATCCGTAAAGATTTGTATTTGCGTCTGCGTTTTGACGCGCTGGTAATGTTCCTCGTCTACCAGACTTACGAACTCCAGGTTCATATGCTCCGCGGGGTGAGGCTTCTCAATAGCGGAAGACATCCGCTCGATCTCCCTATCCTTCAACCATGACTGGGGCACTCTGAGGTCCAGAGGGAGCATCCCAGCCAAGATCAACCCCGAGTGTAGGGAGACCGTGCGGTAGCCTTTGCAGAGCTTCTGAGCGAAGCCGCGCTGCACCACATTCAGCTGCTTCTGAATACCGAGCTTCTCCACCGCAGGACACCAGCTACTGGCTGCATATAGCACCGTCGGTTCCACAGCAGCGTTGTAGATGGTCCGGATCACCTCGGGATGTAATCCCCAGCTGATCCGGGCCATCCGCGCCAATTTGTGGTAGATGCCGATCGCCTTTCTGCATACATTTGTGACGTGTGTGTTAAATGTGAGCTTGTGGTCGATAGTGAGCCCCAGGATTTTGATTTCCTTAGACAGTCCAATGTCTATCCCGCCCATGCTGAGGCGTGGTGCATCGTACTTAAGCCTCCGCGTGATTACCATCGCACAAGTTTTGTGCGGTGCGAATTTCAGCTTCATTCCGATGCCCCACTCCCGCACATGCTCGAGAGAGGCATTGGCCTGTCTCTCAATCTCCAGGGCGCTGTCCCCATCAAACACCAGCACCACATCGTCCGCGAATGCCTGTGCGTGAACCGCCCTATCCTTCAACTGATGTAAGACGGGATCCAGTAAGAGGTTCCACAGTAAGGGTCCGCCAATGGAGCCCTGGACGCATCCCTTCTCCGTAGAGCGTCTGCACTCCTCGCCCGCATACCTAACCCCTACCACCCTGTCGCTAAGGTAACTACTGATGACTCGTCTCAAATTCGCCGGACACTTCTCCTCCAGTCTCACCTTTATGGCCGGCCACCATGCGCTATCGAAGGCGCCCTCTATGTCCAGGGACACCATAAGGACTATTCTCTTCTCATCGAGCTTAGCCCTTATGTGACCCATAAGGTCATAGAGGGCGTCTTCGGTGCTTCTTTGTGGCATAAAGCCGTACTGGCGGGGGCTAATTGTCGGCAGTAGGTAGAAATTGAGACGAGCCACCAGCATTCTCTCGTACACCTTCCCCAAGACGGGCAATAGACCGATGGGTCTGTACGACTTGGGAACGGTGTACGAGTCCTTTTCCGCCTTCCTCAGTGCAACCACCACGGCTTCCTTCCATATCTTGGGAAAGTAGCCGTGGTGAAGGCACCGATTCAGCAACTTCAGGAATAGTAAGGGGTCGGCCCTAATGGCGTGGGTGCAGATATCGGCGGTGAAGCCATCCGCCCCCGGAGCTTTCTTGGGATTGAATTTATGGAGGGCATCGAAGAGTTCCGCAACTGTAAAAGGTGGGTCATCATCATGATGACCCCTATCCTCGTCTAACGCCTTAGCCTTTTCTCGTACTCTTCGATGCTCTCCATTGTCCTCGCTATCCTGGTCGGCTGGATAGAACGTTCGGGCCAGTAGTTCAGCCGAACCCTTGGCGTCCAGGTATGAACCATTGACGGTTAGGAGGGTATCCTTCTCCCTCACTGTGGCCCTACCAATCACACGGTAAATTCCCTCCCAGAGGCCCTCCCTGTCTTGCTTTCCGCAGAAGTCCTTCCAACTTTCGACCTGTGCCTTTTTTACCTCGCTCTCATACATCTCCTTTCGCTCTAGGTACTGCGCTATCACCCACTCCCTTCGGATCGGCGCAGCGTTCCTGATTCGACGCTTGTAGGTGATCATTGTCCTCCTTAGACTGGCGAGTCTTTCCGACCACCACGGCGCACCGATCAACCCCCCCGGTTTTTTGACTGGGATGCTCTCCTTGCACGCATCCTCGACTGCTCTCGTGTAAGCTTCGGCCAAGGCATCAAGTTCGTCGTTGTGCCTTGTTACGCCTATCGCTATATCCGAGAGCAGCCGAGTCATATTGGCTTTGAAGGCATCCCAGTTGGCCCTTCGGGTGTTATAGGCGCGAGTCGTACGACTGATACTCGTACCCTTCGCCTTTACCAGGTTGAGGTTGAACGTTATGCCGTTGTGGTCTGAGCTCGGCGTGAGGCTTGTGTCGACCTTCCAAGCGTCGATCCAGGCAGTCGCATTGTTAGTACAGGCCGTTACATCCACATAGCTGCAGTACCTTTGTCCACCTCTCACAGTGTCGAAAGTTGGAATGTCTCCGCTATTCAAGACATGCAGGTCCGCTTCCTCTAGTACTCCTCTCAGCATCTCCCCTCTGTCATCCTCAGACCAGTGGCCCCACCAGGTGCTATGCGCATTAGAGTCCCCCCCAAAAACAACAAGCTGGGAACCTAGACTTCTCCTCACCTCTTTGAGCCGCTCTAAGTAGGGCCCCAGTGGTGCTGGCTCCGGTTCGAAGTATAAGGATACCAGCGTGATCTTCCAGGCACTGGTCCGGATCCCCACCACTACGATGTTGTCGGTGGTGAGTTGCGGGTACTGTACCACATCCAGAGTCGGATCGAAGACGGCAATAGCCGCCTTCACAGTCCCTCCTCCTTGCCCAGTGTTCTGGAAGACCCTTACGCCCTGGTATGCCTTCATCCTCGCCGAGTTGCCTACGTAGGGCTCTTGTACGAGAGCGACCGTGGCTTTCCGCCTCGAGGCTTCGAGTATGAAGTCGTCGGTTGCCAGCTTCCTCCTTTGGAGGTTAGCCTGCAGCACTCTGTAGTGGGCCACGTTCCCCGGGACGACATTAGCAGCGGTACTGAACCGTGGACCTCGCTATGTTGTCCCATCTCTGTCTCACCGGGCACAGATCGCTGAGCAGCGCGGGGCACAGTGCCCCGCGCTGCTCAGCTTCCCCCTCTGGCAGTTAATACAAGTCGGCTCTGCACCGACAATGTAGTCGGGGCACTCGGCTCTCATGTGGAGCCCCCCACAGTGACTACATTGCGGATCGCTGCCGGTGCAGGACTTCCTTGTATGCCCGTACCCTAGGCATAGGGAGCACTGCACTATCGGTGATTGATCCTCCACCCTTAAAGGCTGGAGGTCAACGTGCAGTCTCCCTATGTCCAAGGCACGGTTATAAACCACCGGGGAGACCCTGAGCACCACGTGGCAAACGTGAGGGTTCCTCGCCGTCTTGCGATAGTGTACGGACATCCTCGCCTGCTCTGGGGCCAAGTCACGGAACACATCACGGTTCCGTGACTTTATGGCCTTCAGCAGGTCATCGTCCTTGTGACTTCGGAGGACGCCGTACATGATGAGGAGCGGGTCCTTGTTTTTTATCTCCTCAACGGCGAGGTTAGCCACTCTGTCTGTCAGTCGCTTCTGTGCCCTTTTCCTTTCATCCTCTGTCTTATAGCCTACTATAACCCTTCTATCCTTCGCCTTTCTTACTTTCTCTACCATAACCCATCCTTCGTCTTCGTTCGCAACTTTCCGCAGTCTTTCCATCACTTGCTCACCAGTCTCCTTTTCATCCTTCGATGTGACTACTATGGAGTGCAGCGCCGCCCGCTCGGGGAGTTGCGCTCTCGAGCGGCCCGACGCTACACCCGCATACGTCGTCACTTCCTTTCTTTCCCTCTCTTTCTCCCTTTCATCCTGTTTCTCTATTCTCTCTTTTATTTCGCACATCATCCTTCCATTCTCTCTGATCAATCTTTCATTCTCCTCTATTTTTCTGATTAACACATCATTCATACTATTACCGTGTGTGCACGGGGCAGAGGCTGGAGCGACGGGGGCCGGTAACCTCGGTGCTCCAGCACTCTGTCCCGCTTGGCTCTTACTTTTTCCCGTGTCGGACCCGAATGCCTTGATGTAACCCTCCAAAGCGGTAACGGTATCTTCTATTTTGTGTTTGATCTCTGACTTGAGATTGCGAGATATCCCTACCTGCTCTCTGATTACGCGACAGCACCCTAACGCTTTCTCGAAGCGCGCTTTCGAGGACTGTTCGGATAGCATAGGTGAGGGGGGCTGATGGTCTGCCCCCTTTTTCGAGGTTTGCGAAGACGCCCCGGCCTTGGCCTGGATCTTCTCAATGCTCCTCCGAACAGTCCCCGACTTGCGCTTCCCTACTCCTACCTCGGGGCTGCTGTCTAGAACAAATGTCGAGTCTCTCTCGCTTTGGCGGGGTTGGTCCTTAACAATTGGTGAGCGTTGTAAAGGCATTATCGGGGAGGCGCGCGTTGAAATTTAAAATTAATAAAATAATATAAAATTATTTAAAGTCACAATAAATGTCAGTCAGTCGGTATAAAGTAAAATTCTAATTTTGTCAAAACTAAAATGTAAAAATGTAAAAATAAATAAAAGTGTATAAGATTGTAAAAATGTAAATATAGAATATAAAAACTATTCAGTCCTAAATAAATATTAAGAATAGCGGCTGGTCACGCACAAGCTCGTCGCACGATGCGGCGATGATGCACGATCTGGTCAGGCCCAGAAGTCAGTGTGCCTAAGTGTGTGTGTTCGTGGATAGTGTTGAGTGTTGTACAGTGTTTGTGTCCCAGTGGGTGTGTGTACTGTGTGTTACCTGAAGCGTGAATATGTGTTTTGTGTGTGTGGAGTTGCTTGAGTGTGTGTATGCAGGTGGCACGCGGGCACGCGACGGTCGTCCCAACAGCAACTAGAGTATTGGGAAAAAGTGAGTGTAAACAGCTATGCTACTACACTTGTAGCTGTTGAAATGCGTCACAGTTATCCTAACACGAAGAACTTACAAATTAAAAATAGGAGTATACAACAGCTTAATAAAATTGTACGTATAGGTTCGTGCGTCCTTAAACTACACGTGAAAGCTATATACGTCGCTTAAAACTACTTAAGTAATAAATCTGTACGAATTGATTCGTACGTCACTTATAACTAACACGCGGCGATCCGGTATCCACCGGTATCGGGCGACCCCGCGTGACCCCTCCAACCGAGTCGATATGCCTAAGGCCAAAAATCAGGGTGGGCGGGCGGTGCTGGCGTTTCTTGAAAACTGATTTTCCAGAAAAACTACGGACACCAGGCGGTCGAGTGAGGTACCTATAGAAAGGCCTCGTCGGTGGCCACACGGTGGTGTGAAGAGTTGGATAGGCCTCCTTGTAAAAATTTGGAAAAAACGCCCAAAAACGTAAAATGTAATGTGAAATTTTGAAGAAAATTGTGTTTATTAGGCGAACTGTACCACCTAGAGGATCGGGAACGGTACCTACGGACAAAGGACGTCCCAGTGGACACGTTCCCAGCACCAGATGTACAGGTTTCTATGAATGGATGACCAGAAACGAGCAGGTAAGTTTTGATAAGTAGGTACTGAGTTGAACCGTCACTCCCTCGGGAACCCCTCGAAGGATTGGTGTTCAGACGGTGCGGCGATGAAGCTGCCGTATCCCCTGAACTGCCCAAGGCGTCAGAAGCCCCCTGCACCTACTTGAATGAACAGGAATTAAAATTTAAATGAAATCTAGTGAAATGTTAGCGCAGATTAGGGAGATGTGGTGGCCTCTTGGTGGCCGAAATTTAGCTAAGAAAATAGTTCACCAATGTGTAGTTTGTTGTCGTATGAAGGCTAAGACAGTGCAGCCTATAATGGGTGATTTACCGAGTGAGCGTTTGCAAGCAAACTATCCCTATTTTCATTGTGGCGTAGATTACGCTGGACCAGTTTATATTCTAAATAAAAAGGGTCGAGGTTCTAGGTTAGAAAAGGGTTACATCTGTTTATTTGTTTGTTTTTCAACGAGAGCTGTCCATTTGGAGCTTGTTACTTCCTTGTCAACTGAAAGTTATATTCTAGCTTTGAAACGATTTATATCGCGTAAAGGAAAACTTATCAAAATATTTTCGGATCATGGTAGAAACTTCGTAGGAGCGGCTAAGGTGTTTACAAGCGTTTTGACGGGAGGTTCTCAGGGAATTATTGATTACGCATCAAATAATCATATTGAATTTAAATTTATTCCCCCTTACGCACCTCATTTTGGCGGCTTATGGGAAGCAGGGGTAAAGTCCTGCAAGCACCACCTTACGCGCGTTGTAGGGAATGCTAATTTAACCTACGAGGAGTTCAGCACGGTTTTGGTACAAATAGAAGCCGTCCTGAACTCCCGTCCGATGTATCCCATGTCCCCAGATCCTGACGAATTCACGCCGCTCACGCCGGGCCATTTCCTTATTGGCCGGCCCTTGACAGCTCCTGTAGGCGAAGACACCTCCATGAAGCCCCCGCTCTCACTCTCACGATACCAGAGAGTCGAGCAACTGAGGCAACACTTCTGGAAGCGCTGGACCTCCGAGTACGTGTCAGAGCTACAGAGACGCCTCAAGTGGAAGACGTCTAGCGGGATCCTGATTCCAAACACGCTGGTGCTGATAAAGGACGACAACCTGCCCCCTCTCAAATGGCGCTTGGGCAGGATTATCCAACTTATCCCAGGCAAGGATGGTGTGGCCAGAGTCGCTACTATCCGCACGGCGCCCGGCGACATCCAGAGAGCATTTTCCAAGATGTGTCCCCTGCCAATTCCACCAGCCAGCGAAGATGAAGAATAAACTAACATTGAGAGCTAAGAGCTCTCAAAGGGGCCGAATATGTTAAGCGCCATCTATCCCGCTAGTACGAAACTACGAGAGGCGTCTACAGATCGTTGTTCGTCAGGACAAGCAAATGCATCGCAAGCGCAGGAGTGTCGGCGAATTACGCAAGAGGGCGCGCAACCACACGATAAAAGGACCGCATTAGCTTCAAAAAGCACCTTTCATCTTTTTCCTGAGCTACGACTGGGCTGCTTACCTCGTAACATTTTAACTGTATTCAATTTATATTAATTATTTAATAAATTCCTACTTGTTAAAGTTGAAATAACAAATTTCATTGAAGTTCACCTTTAGATCACATTTTATTCTTTTCCAAAATTACAACGGGCAAACACAAATTATCAATATTTAATTTTAGATATTTTACGAGATAAATGTGTTAACACTAAAGGTTTAGAAAAAGTGTCATGGTTGAAACGTATTTTAAATAATGATAATGTAATTAATTTTTTAATGATATGAGATAATGTTTTAATTTATTGCGTTAGTCGTCGAATGATAGGACTGAGTACTACCCCATAGCAGGCCTTTCAACCCTGAAAAATAAATTATTCCATCATAAAAAGTAATGTTCTCATAATAACATACATAATCTTGGATTTATATTAATAAATAAAATAAAATATGACTTTGAATATTGGAGATCGAGTCCAGATAATTATAGTTGAGACAAGAAGCCCCAATAATTTTTTGCGTGATGCTGAAGCCCCAATAATCTTTTGCGTGATGCAGAAGCCCCAATAATCTTTTGCGTGATGCAGAAGCCCCAATAACTACCTACTACCCGGAGTCGACAAAAACTTTAGGTCTTGGCTGGGATCCTCAAGGAGATAAGTTCATTTTTAAATCCACCCTGCCACCCTCACCGCTGAAGAGTAATACCAAGAGGGCACTGCTGTCTGATATTTCAAAACTATTTGATCCTCTGGGATGATTGACACCACTTAGCACTAGCATGAAAATACTATTCCAGACCGTTTGGTTGGCTAACTTACAATGGGATGATGAGTTATCTCCAGAAATACAAAGGAAGTGGGCAGCCTATCGTCAGGAATTGCAACACATTGACTCATTTGAAATCAGAAGGTGGTTAGGTATCGAGAACAATCGACGAGGTGGGCAAACTCTTCGAAAGAGTTATTGCCAAGCGCCTCGTCGAGCATCTCTCTAGAGTGGGGCCGGACCTGGCGAACACCCAGTTTGGGTTCCGCCGGTGGCGTTCCACTGTGGATGCCATCATGCGCGTGAGGACTCTGGCGGGGGATGCGGTTGCTCGGGGCGAGGTGATGTTGGCGGTGTCCTTGGACATCTCGGGATATGTCGCATGACTTTCCCACCTGGCACCTGGTAGGTGTAAAACAGTTTACACACAAGAGCAAAGTTAAAATATTAATTTAATTATATATCCTAGAAATATTCTATATTTTTTCAACACAATAAGTGGCAAATAGCGTATACAATCACTACTTACGTTTGCAACGTTAATGTAATAGGGCTTCAAAATACACCACCTGCCAGCACACACTAGACTATGTCTCAACTGAGCACTATTGAGGCCGCGCAGAAATCCTTGGAGGAGTGCTTCACCAAGAGGATGGAAGAGTTGGAGGCGCAGCTGCAAAGTGGCAGTACGGCGAAAGACACTGTGGCGAAGGTAGCTGAGGAGTTCAGAACATTCAGGGAGCTGATGTATGGCATGCTGGGATTACTTCGCAGGCAGATCTCGGAGTGTTCGAGGGCCATTGACACCATGGAGACAAGGCACCGGCGTAAAGCTATGCTATTTATTTATTTATTTATTTAAACTTTTTGCACAAATACAAAATGATTGTACAAAGGCGGACTTAATGCCATGGGCATTTTCTACCAGTCAACCTTAGGGTGATGCAGAGATATTCATTGTAAAGGTAGGTGTACGAAGTGTTACGGTGATAGTGTAACCTATTGTGGTACAAAAATTAATTTTGTGGTGACAATTAATAATACTTTCTTAAAATGTATAAATATAAGAATGAATCCATATAATACACACATAGATACATCATAAACTACATACATACACAAACCGATATATTTACACAAAAATACATACATATATAGGTATACATATACACAAAGATACATGTATAATTATATATACATAGACACACTTACATATATACATAGACACACCTACATATATACATAGACACACATACATATTCACGTATACATATCGAATACATACAAGCTGAGAAATTTTACGGATATGATATCAGACAACTGATTTGATCGCCACTTCTACAACCACCCGTAGGCAGCTATGGGCTGTTGTAGAGCCGGCGTACTCTAGTTTTGAATGTGAAACGGTTTGTGGACATCCTGACTTCCAGAGGAAGCGCATTCCATAGCAGAATAGATTGTACTAAGAAAGAAGAGTGTACAAGGCTAGACGTGTGAGTGGGACAGTGAAGGAGTAAGTTATTAGAAGAGCGTAAGTTTTTATTATAGTTAGAGCCGAGTAAGTGGAGCTGAGACTTTAGATAAGCTGGGGCGTTGGGAGAATTTAATATTGTGTATATCAAAGTGACAGCTCTCAGACTGCGTCGCCGTCGTATGGGCAACCAGCCCAGCTCTGACCGATAGACCGAAACGTGGTCATACTTCCTAAGATTGTAGACGAATCGAATGCAATTGTTGAGAAGTCGGTCAAGTTTATTGAGCAGATCTGCATTCAGGTCGAAATAGCACACATCACCATAGTCAAGGATAGGAAAGATTAAAGTCTGCATAAGCATTGTCTTGGTTTTAGGTGGCAGAAAATTTTTAAGGCGGTAAAGGGCCCTCAGTGTTCCAGTCACTCTCTGGCAGACGTTAGTGACCTGAACCTGCCAACTCAAGGTTGAGTCCAGGTGTAAGCCCAGGTTCTTAACACTATGTGTGACCGGAAAAACATTCCCATCAAAGATAATCGCCGACATGTTCACGTCCTTCAACCTTTTCATCATATAGCTACTACCTACTATAATACTCTGGCATTTGTTAGGGTTGACGGCCAGTCCAAATCTGTCACACCAGCTACGTATAAAGGCTATACAGCTGCAGGTCATCGGCATACAAGTGATACGTACATTGAAGATCGGAGGTAATGAAGTTTATAAATATGGAGAAAAGAAGGGGAGAAAGTATACCGCCTTGAGGGACCCCTGAGTCAAGATTGCACCAACTCGATGACTTCTCATCAGCACAAACTGACTGCTGGCGCCCCTGAAGATATGAAAAGAACCAATCCAGGTCATCAGATGAGATTTTAATATGGGCAAGGATTGACAGAAGAATATCGTGGTTCACACAGTTGAAGGCGTTGGAAAAATCTATTAGGACCATCACAGTAGCCTTAGACTTTTCCATACCATTCCTGATGTCCCCCGTTACCTTTAGGAGTGCAGAAGTAGTGCTGTGTCCTGGTCTGAATCCTGATTGTAGAGGACTTAAAATGTCATTGCGATGTATAAAATTAGCCAACTGTCTATGCACACATGCTTCTAACACCTTGGATAGAAAGGGAAGAATCGAGATCGGACGAAAGTGGTTAGGAAGTGAGGGATTAGAAATTTTGGGAAGAGGGTGGACAAAGGCTTTGCGCCACAATGCAGGAAATTGACCAGAATCTAGGGAAAAGTTGATGATATGTGATATGGCCGGAAGGAGATGGTCCAGGATAGAGGTAATCATTCGACGACTAATATTGTCGCAGCCCACTGCCTTAGATTTGATGGCTAAGATATTTTTTTTGATCTCATCCGACGTCACTGGAGAAAACTGAAAGGGTGTATAACTAGGACTGGTAAGTCCGGCTATGAAGTCTACCGTTCGACATTTAGTTATGCCATCAATTGCAAGAGAGGTGGAGAAATGTAGATTAATGGTATCTAACTCAATTGTCTTAGGAAGCTCCAAATGCCTAGGTTTACCAATACCCAATGTCCCAAGAAACTTCCAGATATCAGCTGGTGATGAGCAAGTTATGTTATCAAAGATGTGTCGGCGTTTAGCGTTTCGTATCACCTGGTTACACCGATTTCTGACAGTCTTGTAAGAGTCCCAATTGATGTCCGAGCGATTTTTTTAAATTTAAGAAATGCCCGATCTCTTCGTTTCATTGCAGTTCGGACTTCGTTTGTAAGCCATGGTGCCGGGGGATGTTTTAGCTTCACCCTCCTAGCAGGGGCATGTATATCAAAGAGGGTATTTACGGTTTTATTGAAGAACAGAACTTTGTCATCAACCGTGGTAGCCTCTGCTAAAGGAGCCCAGTTGATCTCCTCTACATCAGCACGCAATTTTGTTACAGTCCATGCGACCGAAACAACGCCTATGCAGCACTTTTGGTTTGAGTTTAGGAGGTTTAAGAGTATAAGAAACATAGATTAGATCATGATGTGAAAAGGCCGGCGCCAAAAACTGACCGTGTAAATGGACAAGACTAGGGGAAGAAGTAAGAATCAAGTCGAGCCAGGTATCTTCCACATCCCTATTGTGGTGCGTGGCCTTAAGTGGCAAAACGTGAAGACTGGCTGACTCGATTATGTGAAGAAGTTTGTTAGCCCTTGAAGAGTCCACTGCGAGAAGATTAGTGTTAAAGTCACCCATGATGATGTGATGCTCGTAATCAGACCCCAAAGATTCTAAAACCAATTCGAAATCGGTGAAATAATCGACCGTGGGAGGACTGTAGACAACGCCAAGGATCACCTTAACACCCCTGACCCATACCTCAAGGAAAAGGTATTCAGCACTAGCTGAGTATTGTGAAGGAGATGAAGCAACCATTTTATAAGGCAGATCACTACGGAGATATATGGCTACACCACCCCTCTCCTTACCTGACCTATCGTTCCTTATTAAAACGAATCCAGGGAGGGGGTAGTATGCCGAGAGAAGATTAGGCTTTAAGAAACTTTCAGAAATCAAGACTGCATGGACGTGAGAGTCAGCAAAGGTAGCTACAAGGTCACTGTAATGTCCGGGCACACTTTGTGCATTTATATGACAAACATTAAATGACCTGCCCATATTTTGTTCGAAACAATTCCGAATCTCATCACCAAGTGTGGTCGCACTATTTGGAGCTGAACAGTAACTGATATTATCAGACAGTGTATCTGTATCACACGCAGAATGAAAGGAATCGTTGTCAGACGAGTCACTGACACTCATAATGATTAAAATAATATAAAATAATATATAAACAAACAATAATATTTAAAAAAAAAAATGATATTAAATAATATTTATAAAAAAATGTACCAGTACAGTAAACACGCTGAGCTGTTGTAGGTCTCAGTCTCTGCACCACCCGCCAGCAAACAGTCACAATTACTGCACAAAAATAAAATCTTCTTATAACACACTGTAACAAAAATGAAAATACACAATGCAAATAAATATCGTAAACGAAACAATGCATTAGAGCAAAATTCCCTTGTGCCAGACACAGTAGTTAATTTCATTGAATGTCAAAGATGTCAATTGGTTGTCAAAGTGTCATATTCAATAATATTTTTATTTTCACAGTAGGTAAACAGCAAAATATATTTAAATATGTAAAACTAACGCCCTATATGTGAAAAAATTAATAAACAAACTAATAAGACCTGTATAGGGCACAAGAAAACATTTAAAGTCTTAGGGAGTATGCGAACAAGGATCCCGAATTGAAAACAAACAAAAAAATATGAAAACACTAGTCCCTGGAACTTGATGCCGGTTTGGGATGCCTCTCAATCACACGTTGAAGTTCTTCAGCAGTGGTGAGCTTGCAGCGCTGTCCATCCTGCGTTTTCACCACTATAACGCCATCCTGTGTCCAACAGCAACGCATCCCGAAGTGCGAGCGGGCCTTGATGAACACTGCCTGTCGGATCTTGGTTAAGAACTCCTTGACAGATATAGAGGACCCTTTCAGCCGTGTCTTCGCGTTCCAGATTGCGCTCTTAATACCCAGGGTGCTAAACCTTACTAGAATGGGACGGTTGTGACCTGTTCTAAGGGCTCCAAGACGATGGCATGTTTTTATGGAGGTTGTTGTGATCTCCTTTAGGCCCATCTTATTGTGTAAAATCCCCAATATGGTAGTGGTGCAGTTCTCATTATCAGCGTCTGGAACTCCTGAGAATATGATGGCTTTGCGGCGCTGCCAAGTATCGATGGAGTCTGTTGCCATGATACATTCAGAGATTTGTTTCCGGAGCAGCCCAAGAATGCTAAATATGAGTTCTCTAAATGTGCGGAACTCATCAGCTACCTTTGCCACTGTGTCCTTTGCCGTGCCTCCAACTTGTAACTGAGCTTGAAGTTCATCCATCTTCTTGAAAAAACTCTCTTCAAGACTCCTCTGCACAAATTTAATTTCCTCAAGCTGTGACATATCCTGTGTTTCCAATAAAAAGTGATAATAGATCTTGCAAATTGTGTGAAGCTGGCAGGTGGTGTTTAATTTAAGTTATATGTCACATATAGTGCCACAAATGTAAGTTATAGTTTATTAGTACTTATTAATAATAAATATGTAAAAAGCAACAATAAATTCAAGTTTTAACTATTTTTTTATGTATGGAGCAAATTTTAGACACTTGTGGGGGAGCCATCCTAGACATCGT
This sequence comes from Eilema caniola, assembly GCA_949126895.1. Classification (NCBI taxonomy): domain Eukaryota; kingdom Metazoa; phylum Arthropoda; class Insecta; order Lepidoptera; family Erebidae; genus Eilema; species Eilema caniola. Next base: position 1,427,777 of record OX421461.1, on the reverse strand, counting down.
CCGGAGTAAGCTTGGCCTCAAGGACTTTACACCATCAGCAATCTCAACGTGTCACAGGCTTGGAGCGGTTAGTGGGAAACATCAACGGCCAGTCCTGGTGCGCTTCTCCAGTTTAGAAATGAGGTCAGCCGTATGGAGAGCCAAAACAGGATTAAAAGGCTCGCCTATCACCATCAGAGAATTCCTGACTCGGGCCAGGCAGGCAGTGCTCACTGGGGCACGGCTGCACTTTGGTACTCGGGCTTGCTGGACGCAGGACGGCGTGATTGTGATCAGGACGCCAGATAACAAGAGGCATAAAATCACGGCCGCTGAAGAATTGCAGTCTCTAGCTAAGTCGTACCCTAAGCCCCTCGGTGTTGCTTCATCCAACGGAAATAAGAAATAAAAGTGTAACTAGTCATCAATTATGTTCTTCACGTAATCCGTCGAACTAGCACTCAGGTATGCAACTTAGTTATTATTACCTCACTTGTACACTATATAATACCTCACATTGTATTACTTTTCTCTTCTTTACTACTACTACCTTCTATTTTCATCATAAAATACAACTTTCGCTTACAGTTCAAACTTATATTTTAAAACATACAAAATTACAATGTTTACGTACACCTTTGACAATCCGCCGTCAAAAATGTCAAGTCAATGTGACAGTGACAAGTGACAATGAAGTGTTGTTTCGACGGGTTGCGTTCCAGAGCACGTTATTACCAACATTTTCATTCTGTTGTATTATGGCCTACAGTACTTTGTTATTGTTCTCTTTTTTGTTTATTGACTTGTGTTGTTAGCTGGCGGGTGGTGCAGAGATACAACGCTGCATTAATTTTCGTACCAACCTAGCATATATATTTGTAAAATTATTTACTTATTATTATTTATTAATATTTTTTATTATTTGTATATGGTTACGCCAGTTATTAAATTATTATTTTTCGACGTAGTGGACTGTAATGCGGTAATCGCACGGGCAAAACAGACGGGAATAGGAGTAAAAGGAATGCACTGACCTGGCTGATATTAGACCGGTAGGTAGGTACACCAACCTCAGCTCCAATCCCGACTTGATACTTTTACGCCGTGCACGGCGTAACCTTCCTTTTCTTGCGGGATGCGGGTTGTTCCTTACACGTCCGAGGGTCCAATCACGATTGTAAGGGTGCGGGAGCGCTCCTTGCGCGCGCGGTGACGGTTTCTTTTCAAACTGTTTAATTTCTTCGCCGCTGCAGTCGCGTGGCGTGGTGATCGCGGTCGTTCCTTTTCTCATTTCGAGTGCATAAAGGAACGTAGGTATATGCGGTATGCGGATTTGATTATGGGATTGGGATTAATACATGGAATGTATGTGCCCTTAATTTAATTTATTTTAATTGTAATCCAATTTTCAATATAACTGGCGCCACCATCTCACCCCCTCTTAATGGGTCACCATTAAAGAAACCTTCATAATAATGGTGAGTGAATATACGTATATATAATGTGTGTTGCAATGTATAAGCGGGAAATATAAGTTCACACATAAAACCAATAATATGCCACAACCAAAGCGGTTCGCGGTATAAGTAATAACTAAACTATTTAAAACTAGCGAAAAGTATTATTTATTTATTTATTGTTTAGGAAGAGGGCACAGACGAGCGACCGGGCGGAGGTAGGTGCCTTTGACGGTTTTGACCGTGCAGACGCGCGTCACACCGTCCTTTGAAGGATGGACTTTCTCTACGACTGCCAAGGGCCAGGCCAAAGGTGGCACGTTATCGTTCATTACTATCACGACCGTTCCTGGCTCTATAGAGGTGGAAGAGACATTCCACTTCTGCCTAACTTGTAAACCATGCAGGTATTCCAACCTCCAACGGTTCCAAAACGACTGGACTAAATTATCCAATAGAGAGTGCCTACGAAGCAAACTGACTTGGTCAGATTCGACTTCAGGCGCGGGTAACGAGCTTAAGGGAGCTGTATGTAAAAAATGAGCAGGTGTCAGGGCCGAAGGCTCCGCGGGGTCGGAGCTCAGTACTGTCAGCGGGCGCGAATTGAGCAAACACTCTATCTGAGTGAGAACAGTACAGAGTTCCTCGTATGATAAAAGCTGTTGTCCCATCACACGAAACAGATGCGTTTTAACTACTTTCACCTGACTTTCCCAAGCTCCGCCGAAGTGGGGCGAATTCGGACATATGAAATTCCACGCTATGCGGTTTTCTGCGTACTCGACTTCCAACTTCGGCCGGTAAACTTCATCGAGAAATTAATACAGGTCACGAAGATAGGAATGCGCTCCCTTATAATTAGTAGCGTTATCAGAGTGCATAACTTGAACAGGTCCTCTTCGAGAGAGGAACCTCTTCAGTGCGGCAAGAAAGCAGGGAGTACTGAGGTCCGTTGCTACCTCTATATGTACCGCCCGGGTTGTGAGGCACGTAAATATACATAAATATGCCTTTTCACTACGGACGCCACGGCGGCGTACCGGGGTGTAGGAGATAGGACCTGCGTAGTCGCAGCCCGTATGTGTGAATGCCTTAACAACTTGACGCGTACGATAATCAGGTAGGTCTGCCATTAATGGGTATGTCGGACGTGGTTTCATGCGGAAGCAAGTATTGCACATGTGGACGCGTTGTCTCACAATGCGGCGGGCAGACAAGATCCAGAATCTTTGACGCAAGAGCGACATTAGCACTTCTGGTCCGGCGTGTAGATTTTTTACGTGGTAATAGTCTACGATCATATTTACTATATGATCGCTGCGCGGTAAGATAGCTGGATGCTTATGAGTAAAGTCCAGCGCAGAATTAACAAGGCGGCCTCCTACGAGAATCAGACCGTTCCCAATAAAAGGTCTTAAGCGGTTGAACGCTTGCGAACAAGGGTCATTATTTTTTATATTGCGGTATTCAACAGCAAAGTGTCGACTTTGCAGGGCGCGTACAATTTTATTTTCTGCAGAATTAATTTCATCAGCAGACACTGTATGAGTGTTGCAGCTTAGAGGATCAACAGTCGCTGTACTAGCACTGCGGCGGCGCATCAGGTTAACAAACCTAAAAATGTAGGCAACGATGCGAAGTAACTTAACCCATGAAGATAAGCGGATGGCAAGGTCATACAGAACGCTATACTTTGAAGGTAAACACACTGTATGCGTTAGAACCTTCTGCTCGGGTACATCAACAACCTGGCCATCCAGACCTTTGAGCGGCCATTCAGACGTATCTAACGATGCCCACGGTGGCCCATGAAGCCACAGTGGATGCGTAACTAGTTTCCGTGGCGTGATGCCACGCGACAGGACGTCAGCAGGATTTTCAGTGCCCGCGACGTGATAAAAGTTGTCAGCCGGGATATTTTCCGTGGCTTGAACAACGCGGTTGGCGACAAACGTTTGCCACCTATGCGGTGAGCTCTTCAGCCAATACAACGCCACTTTCGAATCAGTGAACGCGTATATATTGATCGAGCCATAATTTGAATAACTGTCAAGCACAGTGCGAAGTAGCTTAGCCATTAGGACTGCACCACAGAGCTCCAGGCGAGCGATCGTGAGCGGCTTCGTAGGGTTAACCCTAGACTTGGCGCAGACAAGCTGAATACTGTTGCCTGCCGCGGTGCTTACATGGACGTATATTACCGAGCCGTAGGCTAGTTCACTAGCGTCGGAAAATCCCAATAGGGTAATTTTACACTCCTTAAATACACCCACGTGACGCGGTATACGTAAGCTATTAAGCTCTGGTAGTTCGAGGCAAAACTGCCTCCAGCGGCTAACTACATGTGTTGGGGGCTCATCATCCCATTGAAGATTGAGCTGCCATAAATCTTTAATTATTAATTTAGCATAGACGACTGTAGGGGCAACGAAGCCCATGACATCCCAGAGGCGGGCGACAGTGGACAAGATGGAACGCTTGGTGCATTTCGCATCTGCGGCAGGCGTTGAAATTTTAAAATAGAAATAATCATCATTAGTATTCCAATTTAGACCTAATATTTTATGTTGTGCAGACTTGTCAAATTCAACTTCACCGGGAACCTTATGTGAGTCGGGAATGATTTCTAAAACATCCTGACTGTTACTGTTCCACTTGACAAGGTCCCACTGTGCCCTTTTAAACAAATTAATTAATTGATGTGACACGGAGATAGCCTCACGTTCACACGGAACAGAGAAAGCCAGATCATCCATGTATAAGGATGTAAGCGCAATGCTACCAGCGAGCGGGTATTGCTTGCCGTCATCTTCCACAAGCTGTTTTACCGTACGCAATGCGTGGTATGGTGATGATGCCAATCCAAAACAAACCCTATTAAAGCAGAATAATTGCAAGGGATCTGCGGGACGGAAACGATATAAGAAGCATTGGTAACGGCGATCGGTCTCGCGCATTACGATCTGCAAGAACTGTTGACGGCAATCTGCGGTCATGGCGACGGCGTGCATACGAAAGTTCAAAATAATTTTAAATAAATCGCCCTGTAAATTCGGCCCTGAATGCAGTAAATCGTTGAGCGAACGATTACTGCCAGTGGTAGGCGTGCTAGCATCGAGTACCATACGCAACCGGGTTGACGTTTTGTCTTCCCGTATGACACCAAAGTGGGGAATAACATAAATCGGTGTGGGATCATGAGAACTAAATTGAGGCGCGGGAGCGATGTAATCTTTCGCTATATAATCTCTTATGACCTCGTCATAAGCTGACCTCAACTTAGGTGACGCTTCCAGCTTTCTTTCGAGACATAGGAAACGCCTACGAGCGATCTCGAAAGAATCGCCTAGGGTGTACACATCTCCCTTGAAGGGAAGAGCTACGACGTATCTCCCGCTAGCGGGATCGCGTGTTGTTGTTTCCTTATAAAATAATTCGCATTCAACATCTGCGGGGTGTTGAATGGGCGGTGCGGAGGGTAACTGTTCAAGTTCCCAAAATGACTTGACTAGTGAGTCAATAGTGACAGGATCTTGAACGACACAGCATGCCAAGACCTGATTACAAGCTGGGGGTGCTGTAGGTACTGAACCCATTAGCACGTAGCCCAATAAAGTACGGAAGGCGAAAGGTGCCATCGATAGGTCCCCGGGAGCATGTACTATCTCCGGGAGGAACAAGTGCGGGTACACGGAAGCACCCACCAACGCGTCAATGTGGTTAGGTTCTACTACGGTCTCGTCGGCTAACTGCAAATGCGATAGGTACGAGCAGATGGACCGGTCTATTACAGCAGTAGGTAATAAGTCAGTTATATGATCAACAACTAGCGGCGAGAATTCAAATTTAATGTTGTTGTCAAACCGGGAATAAAACGTTAAATTAATCGACTTAGTGTTTATTATTTTTTGATTGCCACCGAATCCTTTCACGATAATACGATCAGCTGTTTGAAGCTGAATACCTAAACGGGTGCAACACTCCTGTGTTTTTTTTTTTTTTTTTTTTTTACGTGCGGGAAATCCCCACGGATACCCGCCCCTCCGGAGCCGGAGGGGTGGGTTATGTCGGACTCGAACCGACTAAACCGCACGCCGTCTGTGGGTCGTGGTGCTAGGCCGAAGGTGAGGTTGTCTTGCGACATATCCCTCGCACCCCGGCTGACCCAGGGCCATCCCTTTCGGTCTGGCCCTCCTCGGGAGGTGGGGACCACGCCGTCCCCGACTCAACCCCGGTGTGGGGAGGCGCGCATCGTCCTACGATGCGCGCCGCCGCCGTGGCCTGCTTCTGCTAGGGTGACGGGTGGCTCCACCCGTCACCCGCAGGCCCGCGCTCATGGGGGGGACACTCCTGTGTTATAAAATTACATTGGGATCCGCTGTCTAAAAGAATCCGGATAACTTGTGGTTTATTATTAATATCGTAAACAATTACTTGGGCGGTCGGCAATAAAACCGTGGAGTTTACATTCTGCACTACTGCAGGTGACATGCGGGTCGAGCTATAACAGCTATTAGTACACAACGCTACGTTCGCTGCCTGCGCGCTCGGCTGTTCATTAGAACGAGGCGGTGCAGGCGAGATATGCGCGGGTGGCGCGTGCGCCGCACTGACGACATTAGCGCGCTTCGACGCGGGTTCGACGCTTGTTGTCCCTTGCGAGTCTGACAAACGCGGCGGTGAATTTTCACGTTTAAAATGTAGCATTGTATGATGATTTGATTTACAAACACGACAAGAGGATTTTGATGTACAGTTACTAACTTTATGACTTAAGCTAAGACAATTAATACATGCCCTGCTGTCCTTTATATACTTGAATCTATCCTGGGGCGATATATCATTAAAGGACATTTAAACAAGTGTTGATGTTTTACATTTGTACATAAACATTTGTCAGAATTGTTGCTGACTGTACTTAAATAATTTTGATATGTCGGTGCGGTATTATTATTACGGCGATTACTACAGTCCGTCAAATCTAAGAAGTACCGTTTGACAGTTCTGACAATTGAATTATAGGGATGGGATGAAAAAATCGATTACTATAATATCCGAACTTTAAGAGATCGATTACTATAATATCCGAATTTTAAGAAATCAATTGTTATAATTAAATAAAAGAAATGTTTAGGATATTTTTTTATTCACTACTAGTACTAGTATCGTCGTCTTCGTCATCATCGTCATTTAAATTAATGACCAGTTGATTGTCCATTACATTATCAAAGTGTACGTCTCTTTCGAAGTCGTCCATTATTATTTTCTTTGTTTTTTGTACTACTTTACTCCAATCTTCCTGTGTAACTTGGGCACATGCTTCCTTTAATAAACCTTCCATTTTCTTGACACTGAAGGGTGGTTTTGTGTTGTGTCTTGCTGCATAACCTGTAAAACAATAATGTAACTATTTGATAGCAGACGAAAACCATTGTTTAAATTATAAATGTTAGAAGTACTCGTGTTATTATTATAATATTATAAAATATTACCTTTAACTTGGGCCCAAATCAGTTCAATGGCATTATATTGGCAATGGTACGGAGGAAGTCGTATGACTTTGTGCCCGTGCTCTTCGGCCAATTGGTCAATTACATATGTCGGTTTTGGTGGTTTATGCAATTTCACTAACTGTAATAATTCAGCTTTTAATAGTGACATGTCGGCATCCACTCCTTTTCTTTGCAGCCATGCCACCAAATCTGCTTTCTTATTGGCTGACGTAGGTGCTTTATCAATTTGCACAGAGTGGTATGGGGCATTATCCATTATAATTGTGCTGTTAGGAGGGATATTCTGTAATAAATTTAAGAACCACTCTCGGAACCTTACTGCGTCCATTTCTTCATGATACTCTTTAGTGCTTTTGGATTGGAAAGCTAATAAAGAGTTTTCCACGAAGCCTGTAGACGCTGACCCAGCATGGCATATTATGAGGCGTCCACCTTTTCCTATCGGCACCTTCGAGCACGAAGCTTCAGAATCATCAGTCCATGTTTTCGGCACAGAATGGTTGGAATTTAGCCAAGTTTCGTCCAAAAATATTACATTATCCCAGTTTATAATTTGTTTAACTTCGCGCAGGAATGTTAGTCGCTGCATAATTATGTCATGTCGCTCCATAACAATTTTTCGTTTGTCAACTTTTTTGTATCTGAAGCCAATTTCTGTTATTACCGTTCTCAACGACTCTATGCTTCCCTTATACAGCCCGGCATCTTTTAAAGTTGCACATAACTTTGCCAATGTTGGAAATTCGCCTCTTGTAAAATACCCGTATATATGGTTTCTAATAGCATGACTATCGAATTCATCGATGCCTGTCACAGGTTTATTTCTTTTTCGTTTTTTCGGTGTGTGAAGTACGTTACTGTCACTCCCCGAAGGCCCATATTTTTCACTTAATATTTTGCCAACGGTGCGGCTACCAATACCGAGAGCTTCACCGACGCGATCCCGAACTTGTGTAACTGGCAGTAGAAGTCCACCATTTTGAGATTCACGCTCAAAATACTCGTGTAATTTCACCACCAATTCACGAGCCTGGCTGTTCAAAGTACGTCCTCTTTTCGACATTATTAATAAACACTTGCTTAGTTCGGAGTCCAGTATAAATATTGCCAAGGTAAACGGATAAAGAATGATCAGTCCAGAAAAGTAATAGCCAAGTCACAAATTGTAAAACACAAACGAGAAAGCAAGTACGCGCACAATCAGCTTCCAAGATGGCGAGAGACTGCTGACGCCGAACCGACCGAGCGGACCGCGTGCGCTTGTAGTTGGCAGTGTTGCCAGAAAAAAAAAATTGTAGAGACTTGGACACCTGCGATTTTGCCTATTGACCTAAAAATAATTAAATTAATTTATTTTAGGGTATCTGTGTATTCAGTGCATTATGCGGTCGCGCAGTAACGTCGTTAATTTATAACATCAGGCAACAACATTTTTGTGAATGGGTTCTACATACCTTATTTTTATTAGTTTTAGACGTAGAAATAAGACTTAGAAGAAAAAATTGTAATTGTAAAATCAATGGATGTGCTTGTTAAAAATTTGTTTATTTCTCTGTAATATGCAAACCCATACTATCATACACAAAAATAAATGTAAAAAACACTATCCCTGACTCCATTTACCATTTCGACAGCGTTAGCGCGAGAAACCCCGACTTATTTGGGCGCGAAAATCAAAAATCGACAAATCGCTTTCGACAACTTTTTAAAGAAGCAAATATATTTGATTTATAAATACGTATTTTTGGTGAATGGGTTTTATCTCATATTTTACGATTACATAACTATTTAGTTATGTAATCGTAATATGTGAGATAAATCCCATTCACATGAAAAAATATTTGTTTGGTTGTCAAGTGTAATTTGTAAATAATACATTCGATTTTTCGTATATGTAAACGATTTTTTTGCATACAAGTGTATCCGAAGAGTCGCAACACTACGTGCAGTGACCTAACTACGTAACTTTGTAATGCGGTCAAGAATATAACTATTAGAAATTATTTACTGTGTAAATATGTGTTATTTTGCTTTGTTTGAAAGTTTTCAATTACATTTAGATATTAAGAATTGTACATTTTTAGATACAATAATGAAATCTTTCTAAATTCATGGTTTTATGAAAAAGGTTATCGAAACTGAATAATGTACGTATGAACAAAGTTGTTTCGGTTTGAAAAATATGAAACGTCAAACGGTACCTCTTAGATTTGATGGACTTTATTACCAGTCCGTCGCGAACTAGTTGAGGATTCGGTATCATTACGCTGCGAGCGTTCCAATACCTTAGCGCGTTTCTGAACGAATTCGACTAGTCTGTCAAAGGTAGGCATATCAGAACCACACTTGGTCTCAAAAGCGCGAACAGTATCTGGATCTAGCTTTTTACACGCTATATGTACTAAAATCAAATCCTTAAGATTATCTAACTTCAAGTTATGTAAGGCGCGTGCGGCACTAATAAACTTTTCTGTAAATAAATCAAAATTGGATGCGGTACCAGTTTGAAAGGACTTAAAATCAAACATTTGATCTAAATAGGTAGAAACGAGCATTCGTTTGTCATCGTATTTATCAGTTAGGGCTTTTAAAATTAGATTATAGTTTTCAGCGCGCGGCGATATACCGGCGATTACGATCTGAGCCTTTTCTGACAGTCTGCCTAATAGGTAATAAAGTCTTTCCGCGTTAGACAGCAAAGGATTATCGTGAACAGTTGTTTTAAAACTGTCATAAAACAATGGCCATGAACGTATGTCACCTGAAAAGGTAGGTAGCTCCATAGGTGCCAATTTTGGTCTAGACCTATGTATGACATTCGCATCGCTAGGACTGGAGACGCTCGAGTGCACTGAATATTGAGTTTGCACTCTCTTAATTCTACTAAACAAAGATTCAAATGCAACCAGACTGCTATAATCCGGTTTCGCTTTGGGCGTAGATAATAATAAGCAAGAGTTATATTTCTTTAATATTTGTTTGAACTCATCACGTAATTCATCAACATTAGCGGCTGCGTCGAGGAAACCTTCCCTACTAGCGGTGTCCGTCTGAGCATTTTTGGTCAAATCGTAAATCTTTTGTATAACCTCAAATAACGCTTCGCGTTCAGCCTGTAGCATAATTAGTTCCAAATCTAACCGGTTCTGTGAAGCAGAAACTTCGGGAGTTTCCTTCACGATAGTCTCCTTATTAGAAGCCATATTGATACAAAATACTATCAGGGTATAATAAGCAAACAACCAAACAAATATTAAATATGTATGTGTGTCTGCCTACCCCAATGAGAATGAGTCGTGAGTATGTATATAAGATCACGAGAAAATAATGCGGTAAAGTTAGATAGGTCAATACAACTACTAACGGCGGGTGATACGCGTGATTTAAGATTTGAAACTCGGTTTTTAAATAAAAAAATATTTATTAATTTCGACAGAGTGACAACTTAGTTAAATACAAAATGGTAATTAATTGATTACAAAAATTATGGTCTTATATACTAACAATAATGCTAAGCTAAGCGCCTCGTGTTGTGGCGCGTGTCCCAGATTTGGATGTGCTGACAAAGCGAATGTCTGTTGTTTGGGGTTCCTTAACTCCTCCCTCCCCAAGAGAGAAATTATCTGGATGAGAATTGGAGTTCAGATAATTTCGGCAAATACAATATTTTTTAACTTTAACAATTATAAAGGTTGTAACGGCTATGATTAATATTATATATAAACAGATGGTCCAAATGCTTGTTTGAAGAGTCACTATTTGGTCTACTATTGGGTAGTCACTGTCACTGGCTTTAGCACTTTGTAGCACTTCTTTTACATCACTAAAATCTACGTTTCTTAGATCCAGCTTCCTTGGCTTGACTTCAATGCTGTTCCTCAGCTCTGGCATCTGGATGAGAGGTAGTTGTAGTCTCACCTCAGTGGTGTTTGTGGCCGCGTTGATCAGCATGTCTCCCATAAACGTTTCACAGTGAGGTATAGGTGTTGCAATATATGTTCCCTGGATACTGTATTTACGCACCTCGCTGTTGCAGGTTTCACTAATAATGGCCTTATCTTCTGAATAGATCACCAAATCGTAGTCCGATATTTTTTGAATCTTCGTGGTTTCAATTTCGATGTGGTTTTGTAGACACTGGCTATAGTTGCTTTTCATCAGCATTATTTCCTCGATACACGTTCCCATGGGGTATTGCACCAAATTGTTTTCCCTACATAGATACTGGTTGCTCTCGATCTCTTCACAGGGTGTTGCCACGGGAATGTACTTCAATCGATTCACCAATAGGTAGGGGTATTTTGGGATGATAGTAAAAGTGTACGAAGTATTATGGATTGGGATGGGGATTATCTTATAATAAATATATGTCTCGTTACCTATTAAGGGAACTTCTAAAACAAAAACTAACTTTAGGTTACTATCTAAATAGGATTTTACTATGATATTACGTTCTAACTTTGTCAGATTAGAAAGACTAACTGGGTATATAGTTTTTGCATGTTTATTTATTACTAATAGGATGTTGTACAATTCTGTTGTATTCATAATAGATGGGTGTAACACCTGTAGTTTGCTGAATGCAATTGCTGTTTCTATTTCTTGTATATTTTCGTAACAGCTTCGAAAGTTACTTAGTATTTGGTACATAGAGTTCATAACGCTTAACAACTTGTTAAATTTTAACTCATTTTGAGCGAGTGTTCTCATCTCTGTGGTTTGTAATCCTATTTCTTTATTATTAGAGTTAATTATTTCAGAATTGTTAACTAATTTTTCAAAAGCTTTCTGAAATGATGAAACTTTACGTTCGATTAAATGTTCTCTATTTTGTAAGATAAATATCTCTCTATTATATTTAATTGCATCTTCCTCGTCTAAATTACCGGAGATAGCTTTGACAAGTGATCCTAGGGGACTGAATAAAGCACGTTTGTTGTATTTATCTCGAATATTGTTATCTATTTGTAATCCTATTGATCCTAAATCTATAGACTTAAATATCGTCCAATAGCTACTCTTCTTCACTGCTGCTCCCATCTTCAGTGGTGCTATCCCTGGGTTCTGATTTAGGTTTTGAAGGACCAGGTTGATCACTGATGGCACCAGTAGTAGAAGTACTAGGCATGACCTGTGGGGGACGTTTAATATTTTTTAATGCTACTCTGGTCGGCCTATTCTTAAGCTTAACGGGTATTATATTCCGTTCAACATTACCAATGACATGGGCTTTCTCATAGCGTGGGACCTCTTTCGCTTTCCTAATCCTAGTATTTTTCATAAATATCTCGTCTCCGTTATTAATTGTTAGTGGTTCCTCTCCTCCTTTCTTGTTTCTAACCTTAGTTTTATCTGATACAATTTTTTCTGAAATATATTCGTAAAGTGTTTTCAATCGCTTTCTATGATCTAATAGCAGCTTTTGTAGTAAGTTTTTCTCCCTATTGATATCAAAGACGTTTCCTGCCTCCGTTTGACCGAATACTATTTCGAAGGGTGTAAAGTCTGTTGCAGAATGTATAGTGTTATTATAAGCCATTATGGCATAGGTCATGAAGAAGCTGCATCTAAATCACTTTTATCATATTTAGCTAACCTATATATCTCTATAATAGTAGAGTGGAACCTCTCAACTATTGCCATGGAATTGGGATTATTTGGTGTCCCCACATGTAACTCGATTTTATAATAAATTCAACATTTCTTTGATAAGTGCGTTGTTGAATTCTGTTCCTGAATCACAGCTAATTTTCTTGGGTAAACCGTACCTACTGAAGTATTCAATTAATGCTTTAACTATTTCGGGGGTGCTTCTATTAGGAATGTAAATTGCTTGTCCTAATTTGCTAAATGCATCTACTATAGTTAAATAATAATGACCTTCTATATATAAAACATCCATGAAAGCTTCCTGAAATGGAGCGTTCTGGCTTTGTGTAAGTTGAATCTGGGGTTTAATGGGTTTCCTATCGTACTTCATTTTTTGACATGGTTCGCAGCTGTTTATGATTGCTGAAACCGTTTCTTTCATATTATGCCACCAATAGTGTCTCTTAAGTTTAGTAAGAGTTTCTTTAATCCCTCTATGACACGTCTTACCCTCATGATATTTTAAAACTACATCTCTCTGATCTACTTCTGAGTCTGTTAAGTTTACTATTCGTTCAGTACACTCGATTATTTTGATCGAGCCCTTTTTAAATAGTTTAATCACTACGCTTGAAAAAGTTTTCCTAAACAATGGATTTTCAAAGTAAATGAAATACTTATTTTTAGGGTCAATGTATTCCTTTAAAAATTCTTTTACAATGCTTTCATTATTTACAGGTAAATGAACTTCTAGAATCTTCTGTTTTTTATTTGACACATCTTTAACTGCTAACTTATCTTTAAGCCAAGAAAATACTAATATTTGTCTAGATTTTGAGTCTATGGCTTCATTCAAGATGGGTATCCCATCGTGTTCTCTATTAGAAACTGAATTGGCCGTATTCCCGTCATCCGAGTCTGAGATTTCTATCGTCTCAATCGCGGGTTCGCTCAAAGAAAGGTCCTGTTCCAATTCCTCTACGATTCTTTGGATACGCTTTTTCCTATCACCTACGTTCACAAATATCGAGTCTAAGTCATCGTCAATCGCGTTTATCTTAACTCTCGATAAGGCATCTGCGTTTGTATTTTGGGGTCCCTTTTTATACTGGACCTGAAAATCATACTCTTCTAGCCTTAGTCGCCAACGAGTTAGCTTACTATTGGGCTCCTTAAGTGAATATAACCATGCTAAAGGTCTATGATCAGTAAAAATGGTGAACTTATTACCATAGAGATATGGTCTAAAATGTTTGACAGCCCAGATTATAGCTAGAAGTTCTTTTTCTATGGTGCTATATCTAGTTTCTGTATCACTTAGGGTTCTACTAGCGTAAGCGATCGGTTTGTCTGCGCCTAGCGGGCCCTGTGACAATACAGCCCCAATTGCATAGTTTGATGCATCAGTGGTAAGAATAAAAGGTTTACTGAAATCAGGGTACTGTAATAGGGGAGCATTAGTTAGTAATTTCTTACATGACTCGAAACAATTTCTATACTCGTCATCAATAACTATTTTTCGGCCCTTCTTTAAACATTGTGTCAAGGGTCTAGTTATTTTAGCAAAGTCTTTTATGAATTTTCTGTAATATCCTATGAGACCTAGAAAGCTCTTTATTTGAGTTACCGTCTCAGGAATAGGGTACTTTAAAATGGTATCTATTTTATCGTTGTTTGGTTTAAGACCTTCGCTCGTTATTGTGTGTCCAAGATAGAGGACTTCTTTCCTAAGAAAATGCGACTTGTCGAGTTGTACCTTAAGGTTTGTTTCTCGGAATCGATCGAAAACAATTTTTAGTTTTTCAACGTGTTCCGGTAGACTTTTAGAGAATATAATGACGTCATCAAGGTATACCAGGCAATGCAAGCCCTGTAACCCTCGTAGGACGTTGTCCATAGCTCTCTGAAATGTGGCTGGGGCCGTCTTGAGCCCAAACGGGAGGCGATTGAAGCGGTAGTGACCTGATAATGTACTAAACGCTGTCTTGTCCCTATCCTCCTCAGCTACTTCTATCTGATGGTAGCCACTGGCGAGGTCAAGGGTGGTAAAATAGGTACTCTTCCCTAACATATCGAATAAGTCGTTTATGTTGGGTAGAGGATACTTATCATCAACCGTTATTTCGTTAAGACGCCTATAATCTACCACCATCCTCCATTTTTGCTGTCCCGATGCGTCAGCTTTTTTTGGAACTAGATGCACAGGGGCACTCCAGGGAGAGTGAGATTCCTGAATGATATTGTCCCTTAGCATTTTCTCTACTTGATTCCTAATTTCAGCACTTTGTGCGGGAGGCAACCTGTATGACTTAACGTTAATAGGGTCCTCGTTTTTTGTACGAATCCGGTGTTTCACCTGGTTCGTAAAGGATAACGGAATACCCTCACAATAGAATATATCCCGATATTCTCTACAAATAGCTTCTATGGCTTTTCGTTCCTCTGGATTCATATGATCTAACTTAATTTTATTTAAATTTTCTATAAGTAAATGGTCCAAGTCCCGGTTATCTTCCGTGAAGTTAACGGTGTTTAACGGGCTGGAATAAGGTTCTACTTTAAAAGGTGCCATTAAATCGGTTACCATTAAATCGGCAACTTCATTCGTGTAATTTTGAATTACAGTTGACGCAAAACCCTTGATGCATTGAACTAAGGCGGAGGGCATTCGAATCCCTTCCTTGAATTGCTTGAACTCCAATATTGCTTCCCCATCCAGTTGGTTAACTGGGAGTTTTACTTTTGTTTCGCTCCGGGGTGGTAAATGGTATACTTCCCTTGTAGGCGGTGAGTAAATAATAGGTATATTGGTGTTTTTCAGATGCAAAACCTGGCTATCCATATTGATTTTGGCCTGTAATTGTTTTAGTAGATTACTACCAATAAGGCCGTCATACCTCTCGTCTACGCTATACACATAAAACTTATGATTTCTAAATATTTTCGGTAACGGAATGACTGCCGTTTCACTATGACAGCTCGAAGCGTGAGTGCTAACAACTTCGAACGGTTCGTGTTGTACGTAGTTCCTATAGTACCTATTTGCAATATTAGGGCTTATAAAAGACCTACAACTACCTGAAAATAGAACACTCCTCAAGTGTTGTAACCTACGACAAAAATCTAGATAACTTTCGTTCCTATTAATCTTACAACTTTCTAATTCTAAGGCTAAACATTCCTCCGTACGCGGATCTCCAAAATGTTCACTTAATAAAGCCTTCAACTGGCTCCAAGTGGTTATGGAGTCCCTTTCTCCCACCAAATTGGCTGCTTCGCCACCTAATCTACTCGTTAAAATATGGAATAGGTATTCATTCTGTAATAATTCCCCCTGATATCGGGTAATAATATATTCACATTTTTTGAGATCCAATGGTAAGGTTCTGGGTTCTCCTGTAAATACGGGGATACCCTTGATTACCTCCTGTGGAATTCTATTTAGAGGGTCCATTGTATCTGAGTATATTTATAAATCAAGTTAAAAAGAAAAAATAAATTGAAATAGCTTATTCAACTAGCACTAGGATATTAGAATCTATGTGGATACTATCTAAGCGTTTTCTAATCCCAATAGTACACGAAACACAGACTTAATAAAAGATAAGGAACACAGATTGGAGAACTGAAAGGAAGGTGAAAAGATTTACTCACAATTCCGCAGCGTTTTCCATCGTCCCTGAATTACCGGTTGTCAGCTGGCCCTCTGCCTGGTACCGGAGTTGGTTCTTAAAAAATTTCTTTGTTCGGCGATATCTGCTAAACCGTAGAAACGGACGTCGGACTCCCGTAGATTTTATACGTATGGCAGACTACAGATATCCTACCGGCTGCGCCATTTAAGATTTGAAACTCGGTTTTTAAATAAAAAAATATTTATTAATTTCGACAGAGTGACAACTTAGTTAAATACAAAATGGTAATTAATTGATTACAAAAATTATGGTCTTATATACTAACAATAATGCTAAGCTAAGCGCCTCGTGTTGTGGCGCGTGTCCCAGATTTGGATGTGCTGACAAAGCGAATGTCTGTTGTTTGGGGTTCCTTAACTCGTGACTATTATACACGGTCGGGTTATACCGTGCAGACCTACCGGCGCCTATCTTATTGTATAAAGTAGGTAGTTTCAACGAGTATGCAAAATTTTCAATAAATTTGGTAATATATCAAAATACTATGACATAAATACTTCAATAATCATATAATAATGTAGAAATACACGTAACTGGGTGTTACGGGCGGTAATACGAATATTTCACGTAAATTCAAATAGATGACGTATGTCGATCAGCGCGGAAAATAATGAATTTACAATAAAATATCGTTAAATATATACTGATTAGGCCTATTTGAGGATCCTAATAGGGCGGTTTGAATATTTAAAGCAAGATTACTATAGAAATATATGAAAGTATGTAATATATGAAGGATTTATTCAATGTGGGTATCTCGGAGGCCAATAAAATCGGGCTCGCAGGATCACATAAGATGGTTACGCCAGTTATTAAATTATTATTTTTCGACGTAGTGGACTGTAATGCGGTAATCGCACGGGCAAAACAGACGGGAATAGGAGTAAAAGGAATGCACTGACCTGGCTGATATTAGACCGGTAGGTAGGTACACCAACCTCAGCTCCAATCCCGACTTGATACTTTCCTTTTCTTGCGGGATGCGGGTTGTTCCTTACACGTCCGAGGGTCCAATCACGATTGTAAGGGTGCGGGAGCGCTCCTTGCGCGCGCGGTGACGGTTTCTTTTCAAACTGTTTAATAGAAAGAAAGAAGAAAGAAAAAGCATTTATTTAAGAAACGCACAATGTACAAAAATTTCAAACAAGAATTATAGGTTATTAACGTTCTAATACAGGCTTAATTATTATAAATGTACATCGTGCGAACCTAAATGGGCTACCATCTCAGCATGAATGCCTCGTAAACCAACAATAGGGTATACAAAGCGCTGGTTTTCAGATGGCGCCACTAGTCGCTCCGCCGTCACGCAAACAGACCGAACTGCCGCAGTTAACAAACAAACAAAAATATAAAAATATCAAACCACGAACACACAAATAAATCGAGAGGTGAACATCAAAAATAAATACAAAAAACAAAAAGTAGAAGATTAATTAACAAAAAAAAGAAGTCATAACATAATTTAAAACACAGTCATCATAGTCTGTGGTAAACTAATTACTTACTCCCGCGCCGTGCTATGACATAACCTCAACATAACATCCTGACACTCTGACATCACCGTTGTCATCGCATTAAAAATTATATCAAGTTGCGTAATAGCATCAAGATGGCCGACAAAGAACCAACTGAACCAATCCACGAACACCATGTATTTACTTTCCATAAACGGCATAAACTATTCAAGGTGGTTATGTAAGACTATAATAGTGACGAGTGCTTACATTTGTGTACAATTGTAATGTGTATTTGAAAACAGTATGCATAGTGGAGGGATTTATAGTGTATATAATGTGTATAGTGTAAATAGTGTAGTGTATATAGTGTGTGTGTTTATCTGGCAAGAACAAGAAAAATATAGGCTGCACACTACAAAGCACCATCAGCACCGAGGCGGACCACAGCCGCCGCCTCCACTGGTAGTAGCGAACGGCCAGGGTTCACCGACCGTCATCCAATTTCACTTGGGAAATGGGTTTCAATTCCGGTGAGTATTCCCAAGGTTAGTGTAACCCTGCGTCTGCGTCGCCATCAGATGCAACCGGTACTTATATCTAAATGAGCTAATTGTTTTTACAGAGCGTATTGGCGGTGGCAGGTCGTTCCATATTCGACTGGCAGCGAATTTGAAACTGCCCCGGTATGCAGAGGTTCTGTGCTTCGGAGTCAACATAAGGTAGGACGATGCCCTTGTGCCGTGCTTATTGTGTTCTCTGGACCAGGATAGTCTATCATAAAGATACCTGGGTACGCGTTTTTGCAC
The DNA here is from genome assembly GCA_949126895.1 of Eilema caniola. Lineage (NCBI taxonomy): Eukaryota > Metazoa > Arthropoda > Insecta > Lepidoptera > Erebidae > Eilema > Eilema caniola. Next base: position 1,409,278 of record OX421461.1, on the reverse strand, counting down.
TACACCAAAAAGTAGTGTAGCGAAATGTAACTCCCGACGCTGAGACATTTTCATTATGTCTCCCTGATTCAGAAAAGGCGTTACATGTGCGCGTGGTGGGATTGAGAAACAAAACCTTGCACAGGCGTTCTGCACTCGCTGAATCAGTCGCTCTGTTCTCCGCAGTAGACAGTTCCCATACACAGCGTCAGCATAGTTGAGTTTTGAAAGTACAAGTGACTCACATAGTAGTTTTCTAATGTTTACACTGATGTATGGACGGATTCTGTATAGCACCTTTAACCTGTAGAAACAGTTCCTGACGGCTTGCACAATGTGTGTCTCAAACAGCAACTGCTGGTCAAGAACTACTCCCAGGCTCCGTGCCTCCCTCACCTGTTCCACTGGACAGCCGTCAATGTTAATATCTAAATGATACTGGCATGTATTCTCTATTTGTTGCCTTGTGCCCATGACCATGAATTTGGACTTGCCTGGGTTTAAAACCAGGCAGTTTCTCTTTGACCACTCATTTATGCCATTCAAGTCCTCATTAATTTTCTTTATGGATTCCAGGCAATTGGAAGGAGGAAATGAGAGATACAGTTGAAGATCATCAGCGTAGAGGTGGAACCTAGTGTTGGCGATTGTGCTGGTGATATCTGCACTGTAGAGGATGAAGAGTAATGGGCCCAGGATCGAGCCCTGCGGAACGCCCCTTGTGACCTGGCGATGAGGGGAATCCATCATGTACCCTGTGTTGCTGTCCCTCACCTGAACAAATTGATATCTCTGGCTCAGATAGCTATGGAACCACGCAACTACCTCTGTGCTGCATCCATAGTACGCGAGTTTTGAGAGTAGCAGGGAGACATTGATACTGTCGAAGGCACGGGAGAAATCAAGGAGTGTGAGCACCGTACTCATACCCTGGTCCCGGGCCTGCAGCACATTGTCCACCACGTCTAACAGGGCAGTAGTTGTGCTGTGCCCTTTTCTAAAGCCGGACTGCATTAATGGGAGTATATTGGAGTTTTCCAGGTAGGCTGTCAGTTGGTTACTAACAACCCTCTCCAGGATCTTAGATATGCATGGCAGCAGACTGATAGGCCGGAGGTCCTTCGGGCTAGTAGGATTTGGCAGCTTGGGTATTGGTTTCACCTTGGCAGTCTTCCAAGCACTAGGAAAGGTTGATGTGGTGATAGATGTGTTTATGATGTATGTTATTACAGTGAGGGTATGAGGAAGAGTCATCCTCAACATATCCAGGGAGATTTCATCCACACCCATTGCATTGGACTCGAGATTTCTAATAATTTTACCAACATCATCTTCATCTATTGTCCCCAACTGAAAGCTACCATGGCTAAAGCGACTGAACTCAAAGAATGTGAGATCAGATATGCTCACTCCGTCTCCACCTGGCACGTCCAAAAAATGCTGGTTTAGTTTATCTGGGCTGCCCCATGTGTTTGGCAGATCATACTGTTTGTTCGGGTTAGTTAATATACTAGACTTGAGGTGGCCCCACATTCTCCTTGGCTGATTGATGTTGCTATTTATATATGTCCCAAAAAATGCATGCTTTTCACGTTCTATAGCGGCTCTTACTGTGATTTTGAGGTCATGGTATAGGTCAACATGTGCTTCCAGATTTGTTGCTTTCGCCCTTTTGTGGTATTTATCTCTAACCCGTATCATGTCCCTGATTGTGCTGGTAATCCAAGGGTGGCTCTTATTTTTAATAAGGGTTCTCTTAATTGGGGCATGTAGATCAAACAGAGACATGACACAGTGGTTAAAAGCCTGTACCATAGAGTCTACATGATCCAAGCCCATGATTGTTTGCCATTGTATAGCCATAAGGTCTTGGTCAAATTTCTCCATTACTATGTCATGTAAAGGCCTGTGAGTGACCCACTCTGGACGGGGCTTCTCCACCCTGAAGTCAAACTCAGCTGTTACAATGGCATGCCTCCCCAGTTCAGGAATGTGCAACACTGATAAGCCGTGTGCCCTAGCATCAGTACAGATCAAATCGATCGCTGTCTCACTGTGATCTGTAAAGTGGGTGGCTTCTGTTACTAGGTTGACCAGACTGGTGCTAGCAAGGAATGAGTCTAATAATTTCCAAATGTATGTCGTTTTGTCCATCTGATCAACATTAATATCTCCCAAGAGAATAATTTTGTCTGCCCTGGAGAAGGAGGTGATGGAGGCGGTTAGTGCATCTATTAAGAGGTTGATGTTTTGATGTGGTGGTCTGTACGCAGTGCCGATTATTATTGATTGCGAATTTCTCTTAATTCTCAGCCACATCTGTTCGACGTTAGCATCAGGTGGGTATGGTTCATTACGGGCATGTATCCCGTGTCGTACGTAGAAACCCACACCCCCTCCCCTGCCAGCTATATGAGCGGGGCGTGGAGTGTTACGTAGCCTGTAATTGGGCACCGCCGGCGCTCGGCCCTCCTCGCCCTCATGTAACCAGGTTTCATTTATCGCCAAAATATCCACTGCCAGGTTCCCCACAGCCACAATGAACTCCTCCTGGCGGGTTCCAAGCGATCCTGCGTTGAACAAGCCGACCTTCAAACGCTTATCTTTCCTGCTATGCATGTTTATGTGTGAATGATGTGATCAAAATAATTTTCAGCCAGGATTTATGTGTGCAATGGTTCAGCCGTAACAAACACCAGGAATAATTTTGCGACAATAAGGAAGAATTGTACAGCACCACATTACCACTTATTCCAGCAATATAGTAATGACAAAAGAAGTGGTACAAATATGTAACATAAATATTAGTGATCATTAAACAACTAATGGATTTTTTAAGCAATTGATGGGTCTCAAATATCAGAATTTTTATAATTATACAGGGAATTTTCAATGCTGGGATGATGATATTTAATTTTACCAATAGACTAGTGCTATTAACCAATTTTACTACAATAATGTAACAGTTAATCGTCAGGAGCGGAAAGAGCATCGGGCCCAAAAACACGCCGCAGGTCCGCTTCCGTCCGGATACAGTGGATCGGCTTACCGTCAGCTTGCCGGGCCAGAATTCTACCCTGATTCGTCCACGTATACTTCCAACTGTACTTGCTCGCAGCTTGACGTGTCTGGTAAAACAGTATCTTGTTGTGTCTGTTCAGCCTCTCGTTAACGAAGAAACGGCGCGCAGGCGCGCCCTGCCCGAGGCCAGCGCTGGTGGCACCGCGCCGCACGCGCGCGCCCTTCAGCAGCTCGTCCCGGAGCGCGCGCCGCGCCAAGCGCACCACCAGGCGGCGCGGGCGGCCCGCCTCACCCGGCTCTCCCGCCTTGGCCGGCTCTCCCCGCCTGGGTGGTGGGCCCACTCTTTCTGCGAACACGACGTCCCTTGCCTCCAGCTGTACTCCCAGCTTCCTCGCCACCGCTTCGACGAGGTGCAAGGTGCTCTCACCGCTCTCCTCGGGCAGGTTGGAGATCTCGACGTCGGATGCCAGCAGCTCCTGATGTCTATCATTGAGCTCCATTTTGAGCGCGGACACTGTTTTTTCCAGGTCCTCGGTGTTTGATTGGCTGCTTTCAAGTTCGCTCACCCTGTTCTCCAGGCTTTGCATCCGATCTTCACAAGCCGCTATATTATTTCTGATATCTCCAACCTCCCGGCGTAGGTCCCTAATCTCCTTAGTTAATTCGTCCCTCATCTCACGCAGCTCAGTTCTAAACAGCCTTACTTCCTCAGCAATATCCAGCCCGCGGGACGTAACCCCTGCACTGGGCAACAACACTTTTTGCGATGCTCCTGTTCCAGCCCCGCCTATATGGGCAGCGGCAGGACTCACCAGTGGGCTCTTATTCTTATTCTGCGAGTCTTTCATGGTACTGCATTTACATTCAAAAGCGCCATCTTTCCCTTTCATATACTTTCCACAATGGTTGCACTTAGCCATGTCACTAGTCGATGTTTACAAGAATCAACAGATGGCGTTGAGTGATTTGGGCAACTGTTCAATGAGTTCTCATTTCGAGTGCATAAAGGAACGTAGGTATATGCGGTATGCGGATTTGATTATGGGATTGGGATTAATACATGGAATGTATGTGCCCTTAATTTAATTTATTTTAATTGTAATCCAATTTTCAATATAACTGGCGCCACCAGTATACTTATTATATATTATATTTATTACATAAATGTTGACCATAGATGATGAGTCTTATAGTTCTGCCAATGATTTTTCTGATATATCCAGTGATACCAGCTACAGCTCCATACCTGAAACTCTAGGTGATCGTCTGCGACAAACTTTTGAACATAACTCAAATAATCTTCTCAATGTGTGTCATATAAATGCACAGAGCGTACCTAGTCACTATAGTGAGCTGATGGCAGCTTTTGCCAACTCCAACACCCATGCCATCCTGATCTCAGAGAGTATGCTCAAACCTGAGTTACTATCCACTTCCTACTGTCTTCCTGGTTTCATTCTTATTCGCAATGACCGTATTAATAAAAGAGGAGGCGGTGTTGCCATCTACCTCCGTAGTTTTCTACCTTTTAAAATTCTAGCCTCCTCGTGTCCAGACTACAGTGCCGATGCTGAATTTTTGTTTCTGGAAGTTTGTGTCAGTGGAAACAAACTGGTCCTCGGAGTTGTTTACTGTCCTCCTTCTACTAACTAATTCTCCAGTCTGGAAACAGTCTTGGACTCTTTAGGGTCACCTTACATGCATCACATCATCATTGGTGATATTAACACAAATCTACTTAATTCCCAGTCATTAGAAGCCCGTAAACTTCGTCACATTGTTGAGTCAGCCAGCCTCCTTTTTTTACTCCTACAAGCTACTCATCACAACACCCTTGTCGAGGATACCTGGCTTGGCCTTATACTAACCTCATCCGCTGCCCACGTTTATGGCCACGGCCAAATTCCTGCACCGGGCTTTTCGCACCACGACCTTATTTATATCTCCTACAATATAAAACCTCCCAAACCTCGACCTAAGGTTGTGTTTATGCGAAGTTTTGGACGCATGGACATAGAAAAGCTACACCAGGATGCTTCATTGTTGAACTGGGATGCATTAGATACTGCAACCACCGTTGATGAGAAAGTTAAGATGTTCAACGATGCTGTGCTCAATCTCTACGATGTTCATGCTCCTGTCCGTAGGGTAAAGCTGAAACGTCCACCGGCACCTTGGATGACTTCGGAGGTTCGAGGGGTAATGGGTCGTAGGGATCGCGCTTTTCAGAAATTCCGAAAAAATCGCACTGACGAGAACTGGAACCGCTTTAAGGCAGCAAGGAATCGCTGCAACCAGATGATACGCAACGCTAAACGCCGACATATCCACGATAACATTAATGCATCCTCACCTGGCAATATATGGAGATTTCTTGGTACTCTGGGTATTGGCAAACAGCGAGCGGACTATCATTTGACAGTCGGTTTGGATGAATTGAATCGACACTTCTCCTCCACTACTCCTTTAGATCACCAAACCAAATGTCATACATTAAATTACGTCGCTGGCCTTATTAGTCCTGATATAGATACTTTTACGTTTTCTCCAGTTGCAACCGAAGACATCAAAAATATAACCCTGTCGATTAAATCGAACGCACTTGGCTGTGATAAAATAAGCCGTCGTATGATAGTGACAATAATCGAACACCTGCTTCCGGCTATCTCTCATATAATTAATTACTGTCTCTTCTCTAGAACGTTCCCCACTCCTTGGCGTAAAGCCTACGTGATTCCTTTACCTAAATTACCCAATCCTACACTTCCCAACCACTTCCGTCCCATTTCTATTATCCCTTTTATGTCTAAAGTGCTCGAGGCCTGTGTGCATAAACAGCTCTCGTCGTTTATTCATAGGAACAGACTGTTGAGCCCGCTACAGTCAGGCTTTAGACCGGGTCATAGCACCACTACTGCCCTTCTAAAGGTTACTGGCGATATAAGGACTGGCATGGAGGCTACTAAGGTAACAGTGCTTGTCTTGGTGGACTTTTCCAATGCCTTTAATACAGTCAATCACGAAATCTTGCTAGCTGTACTTTCCTATCTCAAGATCTCAGCAGATGCACTGGAATTTTTCTCAAATTTTCTTCAGGGGCGCCAGCAATGTATTCGCATTGATGAGTCCACATCGTGCTGGTCCGATCTCGACTCTGGTGTCCCTCAAGGCGGTATTCTCTCTCCCTTATTATTCTCTATTTTTATTAATCTTGCTACCTACAATCTTCGATGTGCGTATCATCTGTATGCAGACGACCTGCAGCTATACGCGCAAGCACCTGCTGATGACATTTCTCGAGCCATACGTGAGGTGAATGGGGATCTGGAAGCTTTAGCAAACTGGTCCACTAAATTTGGTTTAAACGTCAACCCATCAAAGTGCCAGGCCATCATAGTGGGCAGCGGTAGGTTAGTGAATGGACTAAACACTGTGACTCTGCCACCAGTTACCTACAACGGAACAACAATTCCTTTCAGTTCTTCAGTGAAGGACCTAGGACTCTACCTAGATTCCAACCTTGACTGGCGTGTGCAGGTCACGAAAATGAGCCAAAAAATTACAGGTAGGCTTAGAGTTCTGTACCGTCTAAAGAACTTCCTGCCAACAAGAACAAAAGTTACGCTGGCCCAAAGTTTAATTCTTGATAGAACCAAACCTATCCTACTTCAATATGCGCCTACCTCGTACTAGCTCTGCATCACCCAATGGTAGACTGGTAGAGAATCAATCAGAAGAAAATCAGAATCAAAGAGTCCGCCAATGTACATCGTGCATAAAGTATAAATAAATAAATAAATAAACCTCACCTTCGGCCTAGCACTTCGACCCAGAGACGGCGTGCGGTTTAGTCGGTTCGAGTCCGACATAACCTACCCCTCCGGCTCCGGAGGGGTGGGTATCCGTGGGGATTTCCCGCACGTAAAAAAAAAAGAAAAAAAAAAAGGTATCGAGAAGAATGACCACATAGAACTGCACGGGTTTTGTGACGCTTCACAAAAGGCATATTCAGGAGTGATCTACTGTCGAATCCGCAGAAAAACAAAATCTATGATTTCGTTAGTCGCCTCAAAGGCAAGGGTCGCTCCCGTGAACAAAGTCCTATCGATACCTAGACTAGAGTTATTAGGTGCCGAATTATAATCAAAACTAATGAGTAAGGTACACTCATTAGTTTTGATAATAATTCGGCACCTAATAACTCTAGTCTAGGTATCATAGATTTTGTTTGTGTGTTTAAATCATAGATTTTGTTTGTGTTTTTCGAGCTATCCTACCGAAATATACGGTTGGTCGGATTCGACAGCTGTGCTCGGTTGGTTACAGGGAGATCTAGCTCGTTGGAAGCCATTTATCGCCAATAGAGTGGCGAAAATCAGGGACGTTATGCCTTCGGTATGTTGGAACTACGTTAAAACAGCCGAAAATCCCGCCGATTGCGCAAGCCGAGGCTTATCGGTAACACAACTTAAAGAACATAACCTATGGTGGGAGGGGCCGTTCGGGGAGCGCCCCGCCCCTGAGGAGAGGGAGGCCGTTCGGCGGGAGGCGAGGGATGCCATCGTTCATCACTGGACGGTGGACCTCGCTGCCGCAAATTTCGGCCGCTGGACGCTGGACGCGCTCAGGCCTGTCCTGAAGGACTGGCTCGAGCGACCACGCGGTTTCCTCTCTTTCCGGCTGGTGCAGGTGCTGTCCGGACACGGCTGTTTCGGCTCGTACCTGCACCGGATCGGGAGAGAGAGGGGGGCCGTCGTGCCACGACGGTGGCGCGGCGGAGGACACGGCGCAGCACACCCTAGAGGTTTGCGCATCGTGGTCCGAGCGGCGCCGCGGTCTTGTCGCGGTGGTCGGCCCGGACCTTTCGCTCCTCAGCTTGGTAAAGGCCATGCTGGGGAACGAGGAGGCGTGGGCAGCGGTCGCCTCCTTCTGTGAAGACGTAATGTCACAGAAGGAGGCGGCGGAGCGCGCGCGGGAGGACGATCCCCTCGCGCCGCAGCTCCGCCGACGAAGGAGGGGCAGGAGAGGGCGGGCACGCGGCCGGCCTCCCACCCCCCGGTGATGAGCAGCGGGTGACAGGCGCGGGGGCGCCCTCACCCGCATTGCCCATCACCCCGCCATACGAGGATGACTGGGCACTCACGGCCATCCTCGAGCCCCTCCCCGCGCTCGGGAGGGGCGTGAAGGGCCCGTCGTAATTAGGCGGGCAATCGCCGGAGGGGGACTGGACGTAAAGGCTCTGCCAGTTTCCCAGACCCCTCCAAGAAAGGCGATGCAAGAGTGCCGCTGGGTCGTTTAGTGGGGTCCCACGCACGCTCAGGTTGTGGAATGAACTTCCTGCCGTGGTTTTCCCAAGCGACTACAATATGGGGTTCTTCAAGAAGGGTATTAGAAGGTATCTACAGGGTCGGTAGCACGATTGTGACGCCCCTGGTGTTGCAAACGTCCATAGGCCACGGTAACCACTTCCCATCAGGTGGGCCGTGTGCTTGTCTGCCACCTAAGTGGCATAAAAAAAACCGGGAATCTGTTCCCGGGGAGTCCCACATATCCCTCTTGTCCCCCGACGGGAGGGAATGCGTAACGCGAAACTAGATGAAACCATATATGTGACCAATCTGGAAATCAAACCATCAATCAAACAAGCAAATACTATCATAAGAAGCAAAGCAGAATCAGAAGTTATGATGAATATCATTGATCATTTAATAAATAAACATAGCTCCATTAATAAAATTGTTCGAATATTTGCATGGATATTACGTATGCCTAACTACAAGAAACGAGTTCATCAACCTCACCTCACGTTGCAAGAATTGCGACATGCAAAAATGCTCATTATCAGAAGTACACAATTGAAAAATTTCGCTGACGACTTTAAAGCACTACGAAATGTCACAAGCTTGCCGTCCAGGAGCGTACTCCTAAATTTAAATCCTGTAATCGATGAACAGGGATTATTGCGTGTCGGAGGAAGGCTTCAAAAGGCTAACATCAACTCTGACATGAAGCATCCCTTTATTATCCCGCATGAGAGTCGGCTTACTACCTTACTGTTGCAAGAAGCACACGAACGAAAATTTCATGGGGGAGCGCGACTCACACTGTCTAATCTCCGACAGAAGTATTGGGTCATAGGGGGTTATAGAGCAACCAAGAAGTTTATACATCGCTGTGTCACCTGCAGAAAGCAAAATCCTCAACTCTAGTGTCAAACCATGGGAGATTTACCGTCCGATAGAATTAACCCGGAAAAAGCATTCTATCACACGGGCGTCGACTATACTGGATACGTTGACGTTAAGGCAAACAAAGGACGGGGTATAAAAACTACCAAAGGGTACATTGCAGTGTTTGTTTGTATGGTGACCAAAGCAGTACATATAGAGCTAGTGTCTGAGCTGTCCAGTGCGGCCTTTTTGGCAGCGCTTAGAAGAATGGCAGCCTGTCGAGGCACACCGAGACACATCTATAGTGATAATGGGACAAACTTTGTCGGCGCAAATAGGCTTTTACAAGACCAGCACAATCACTTACAACAGATAATTAATAACAATTTTTTAACTGAGATATCAGACATGGGAATCGAGTGGCACTTCTACGCCCCGTCTTGGCCGAACGCCGGAGGTCTATGGGAAAGAGTTGTCCGAAGCTTGAAACATCACCTAAAACGGGTCATAGGAGAACAGAAGTTGACCAATGAAGAATATGCCACCTTTTATCTCAAGTAGAAGCTTGTTTAAATTCAAGGCCGCTTTGTGCTCTCACAGAGGACCCAGAGGATATGGATTTTTTAACTCCCTCACACTTCTTGACAGCAAAGCCAGGATCGACATTAATTGAAACAGCTTCCAACGCTAGAACAAGATGGCATCTCATAGCAAAATTATTTGAAGATCTATGGAAGAGGTAGGAGACGGAGTATTTAACGCAATTGTCCGTCAGACCTAAGTGGTTGAAATCCCGAGAAAACATAAGACGGGGTGATTCAGTTACCATTCATGAGGAAAACCTTCCAGCCGGCAAATGGTTGATGGGAAGGGTGATAGACCTTAATGCAGGACACGATGGATATGTCAGAGTCGTGTCTTTAAAAACGCAAAACGGCATTATAAAGAGGCCAGTAATCAAATTATCAATTTTACCCGTGTACCCTGACCGGGATCATGGTGGCAGCATCAATAACCAGGCGGGGAATGATGGCATGCGGAGGAACAATTGCCAGCCGAGATCCTTTACGTCAATGGCCGTCGCGCTGATGCTTTTCCTATCCCTGCTAACAACTATGCACGCGGCATATAACGTGACGTCATTGCCCGGAAATATGTCAGTATACTTCGATACTATTTCAAACATGCAGGTTATCCGGGATAAATGGACCCTGGTGGTATATTACGACATGTCGCCTTACTGGGAAGGGACTACGGTAGTGATGAAATCATTAAATCACTCAGAAAAAATATGTACAAGACTAAGAGATAAGCTTCAATGCACTACGATACTGCTACAACTACGCCACGAGTATCAAGAGTTACAACATTACAACAAGTTGTTGCTGGATCAGCATTTTGAGGCGCCCGCAAGACATCGTCGTGGCCTTATCAATGGAATCGGATACGTGGCTAACAGTCTTTTCGGCGTATTGGACGAGCATTTCGCGGAGCAATATAGAAAGGACATTGAGCTGATAAGACAGAACGAACATCACTTGACAAGCATGTTAAGAAATCAAACATCTGTCGTTGAAGCCGAATACAACCTGTTAAAAAGGACAGAAAACATCATGTCTATCCAGCATAAAACGATAAATAAACACCTTAACGCATTGGACGAAGCAATCAATTACGTCCAGGAAAATATGATAAGTATCAGTGAGGTGCAAGACTTTACGCTATCAGCCATGACTACGAGCAACCTTAAGCAAAACTTGAAACAGATTCAGGATACATTGCTGGATACTGTGACCGATATTTACCATGGAAAGTTCAATACTTATCTGCTAACCCCTGCCCAACTACGTAATGAATTGCAAGTCATTTCGAGTCAGCTAACTAAGGATATTAAACTACCCATAGAAAACATTCAAACAGATCTGAGATACATTTACAACCTACTGACGATTAAAGGGCGAGTATTGCGAGATTATTTCATCTTCGAAATCACATTTCCGCTCACTAGTAGGGAAACTTACAATCTCTACAAAACTTTCCCGATTCCGCATCAGATCGCCAACAATAACATGATTACGGTCCACCCAATTAACGAATATGTGGCAGTTAATCTGGGAAAAGACAGTTTCTTGAGCTTATCTGCAACTGAACTGCGAGCGTGTTTATACAATGAGTACAGTTATTTATGCCATATAACCACGTCGATTCGCTATCTGTCAGTAAATGAAAGATTTTGCAAGCCGAAGGCGGAAGGATGCACCGTAAACGTGTCTACGTGCAACCACGTGTGGCATGAATTAAATGAGCTATCAAAATATTTTTATTTTTGTTGCAACACGTGCGCATTACGTATAATATGTAACGATCGAGTTACATCGAAACAGCTGTCTGGAGCGGGCATTATACATCTCGGATCGAATTGCATTATCAAAGGTGAGGACTTTGCACTGTATGCACGATTAAGGCCAGTGCATACCTTAGCCTTGAATCCGGAAATAGTTACTCCGAACATAGCAGATTTAAATAAAACAGGGTGTCCACTTTCTGGAAAGTCAGGGAAAGTCAACCACGCTGTCCCCGACTCAACCCCGGTGTGGCGAGTGCCGCCGTGGCTGCTTCTGCTAGGGTGACGGGCGGCTCCACCCGTCACTCTCAGGCCCGTGCTCATGGGGGGCGGAGGTCGGTCTACGCCCGAGCCACCTTCGAGCGCGTGCATCGATGTCAGCGAGTCTTTCTCGCTCATCGCGCCGCACCCGCTCTGCTGTCTCCTTGCCGAGCATTGGCGGGCGTTGGCTCTATGCCCATCAAATGCAGATACTTCCCGAAGCTACCGTGCCCGGTGATGATCTGCGTCTGACGGTACGAGAGGCTACCGTGTGGCCTCTCCAGCCACTCCCCCATGATGGGTCTTACTGCCGCAATCACGGCATGCCCTGCGCGTGGTTGCCCAAGTCGTCGCTCCCACTCGGCCACCATGTCCCGGTGGAGCCGGGATTTCTCGGCCCGAATATCCTCGGGCTCGGGATTAAATCCCCGCTCCCGCGCCTCCTTTCCGAACTGATATAGTGCCGAAAGGGTCCTCGCTTCCAGGATTCACGGTGGCGATCCGGCCAGGAGACTTACCGCTTCAAAGGATATCGTGCGGTATCCCCTGATGGCCCTGGAGGCCATCGTGCTCTACGCCGTAAGGAGCAGCGGCAGGAATCTGACCTCCAGGGTGTCGGCCCACACGGGGCACCCGTATAGGGCCATGGACCGCATGACACCCGCGTAAAGTCTCCTGCAGGAGACCTCTGGGCCCTTCAAGTTGGTCAACAACAGACCCAAGGCATTCGCCGTGGTCACCAACTTGGGGCGCAGACTTCGGAAATGCTGTCCGAAGTCCCATCGACCGTCAAGCACGACCCCCAGGTATTTCAACCAGAGCTTGATGTCGATGGGAGTGCCTCCCACTGTAAGGCTGGCTCCCGGGCCTGGCCTGCGCCGAGGGCCATGAAAGAACATGGCCTCGGACTTGTGCAGAGCCACCTCGAGACCCAGCCGCCGGATCCGTTCCACGACTTGAGCAACCGCGGTCGTGGCCCTCAGGGTCGCCTCGCGGTGCGTAGCCCCGCTCACCGTCACCAGCGTGTCATCCGCGAAGCACCACGTCCACAGAAGCGGCCCCAGGACCGATCCCTGCGGAACACCGCACGAGATCTCACGCCTACCGACTCCCGTCAAACTTGGGTAGATGACGGCTCTCTCCGTCAGGTACGCCCCGACTATGCGGTGGAGGTAGAGAGGCACATCGTGGTACACGAGTGCCTCCCTGATGCAACTCCAGGGCAAAGGTGTTAAATGCGTTGGAGATGTCCAAGGACACCGCCAACATCACCTCGCCCCGGGCGACCGCATCCCCCGCCAGAGTCCTCATCTCGTCCGCCGGGCGTCCCTTCTTGCGGATGAGGACCAGTTTCTCCGTCCTCCACATCTTCGGAAACTGGCCCCGCTCCAAACATGCGCTGAGGAACCCTCTCAGTGGGGGTTCGAGGCCGTCTTCCCCTAGAGCGTGTGGGTTCTAGACCCACACGCGGCCTGGAATGCCGTCGGGTCCTGGGGCGGTGTTTTTCTTGGCCCTCAGCCTTCGCACCGCCAGCTCTAGTTCTACCCAAGTGACCTCGGGCACGTCGTCATCAATCACCACACTGGGCGCCGTAGACGACCGAGGCGGCGGAGTCTTCTACGGCGGAACATGTTCCGCTTGCGCCGGGAACATTGATTCCTCCACTCCTCCGAGCAGAGCCGGCTCGAGCACCTGGGTCAGCGGAGGGGCCCGGGGGAGCACCTTTTCTCTTACCATAAGGTAAGGCCGCCCCCTATGGGTCCTGCTCCTGCGTTTCCAGGAGCTCCCGGTAACAAGCGGCCTTTGACCGCTTGATCTCCGAGAAAAGTGCAGCCCAATATTTCCTTCTTTGCAAAGAAAAATATCACAAAGCCCGATGATACCACAATAACATCAACAAATGAAAAAATAAACAGCGTAGAAGTGACCGTAACAACTCAAGACTTCGGTTAAATAAAATCCCTCTACGTAGGCCCCTTTCAGACAATTTTGGACCCATGTCCCCACGCAAGCCTACAAAAAGGACTGCGACAGTCCCGTGAATTTGTAAATCAGATACAAAATAATAATAATAATACCCATATCACAGATTATACACAGAAATATATGTTCTGCAATATAGTTATCTGCAAAAAAGATTTCATTATGGATATAATGGCTTTCTATTTTGATGGCTGGTCAGGAAAATTTGCTGAAATGGTCAGGGAAAGTCAGGGAAAAGTCAGGGATTTTTTTAAGCATTATGAGTGGACACCCTGTAACATGATAAACATACCCTTAGAGAAATACATTGAACCCAGAGATGACCAGATTAATCAAACGCTGGAGGATCTTGGTAATCGCTGAAAATCGGCGGCCACTGATCCATCTTATGATATACTGTCCACACACGACATTCATCAATATTATATATATGTAACCATTTACGTGCTGATAGGAGCGATGGTGTTAGCAACTGCGGTGTTCCTGAGGCGGAGGAAGCGAGCCAGTGGAAGAGTCAGTTGTGCTTAGACTGCAGTGCAAAGTGTAGTGTTTTCGCGTCGTCAACATACGGCTGACCGTCAGCTTAGTGAAGTGTCGGTAGACTCGACAGGGCAAAGTGGAGTGGTTTCGCGTCGTCCAAACATAGCTGACCGTCAGCTTAGTGAAGTGCCGGTAGAATCGATACGAACGAACAGTATTAAGTTAAGAGACCAAGCATCTTCTCCTATACCTAGGAAGTCTATTTTTCAAAAGGACATTCCAGAGATTCATAGTTTCTTTGGCCTGGGAGGATGTTCGGAACCGAAGCATATTCCAAGCTAGAAACACTAAGTTATAATATAAGCACAGAATACAACTTATTGTTTATCACCTTGTCTCACATCATTCACATCCATTTAGCATCATTAGCCACCTCTTCGCGAGGTGGGAGCATGTACGATGCAACAATAAATGCAAGCATCGTACAGTGGCATTGCGCGTAGTCAGCGGTTTACGCCGATCTGCGTTATTTCACCATTAGACTCAATTAGTATCATTACGATAATCAATTAGTTCGGGTGTACTCACAATTCTATCATTATCAATCATAGCATATCATTTAAGATTAAGTTGAGACAATATACAGTTGATCTTAGCTTCATCTTTTATTTATCACCTTGGTACGGGAAGCAGAGCTCGTACACTTATTAAGATGAGAAGTTTCTGTCATTGTGGTTACAGAGGAAGAAGTGGAAGGTTGGCACAAATCTATAGGAATTTTAGTAGGAGTCATAGTAATTTTAACTGTTGTTACACTGTTTTCACTCATAAGATTTACATTTGTTGTTTTATTATATTAGATTTTATTAGATTATATTAGATTGTGGTATTTCGATATTAGCTGACTCTTTCTGTGAAATATCACCATGAAAAAAACTCCAAAGTTTAAATAGTGTAGGGGAGGAATTAGTTTGCTTAAAACCTTCAGATTTCAGTCTTTTCATCTTGTCTATCATTTCAACCCCTACAATATTTTCAAACTCTTTTAGAGACATAACTTTGTTTCCGTCATTGTCTTCTGTTGGTCTATCTGTCTCTTCAACACTTCTAGGTGCACCTAAACATTTGGAGTAATCTATTGCATTTTCATCAAAGGGACACAAGCCACATGCCCGAAATCCATTTATTATTGTTTCAGATTTTAATTCGTCAACAATGGTTTTTAAAATATTTGCAATGTTGAGCTTTGTTACCACCTCTCCGAAGTTTTCTGATTGAAATTTACGAACTGCTTTTCGGTACATTTTTTTATTGGTCCAAATACGGAAACATCTGCTGGCTGAGTGATTCGAGTGGTGTTGGGGTAAAGAGCTATTAATTCAACTCCTAGTTCTTTACACGTCAAGCTAAGTTGTAAAGTGATGTGGCTTTTATGGCCATCAATAAACAGAATAATCGGTTTTTTGATGTTATTTTCAGCAAGATATGGAGCAAATATTTCAGTAATAAACTGGTTAAAGACATCTGCCGTCATCCACCCCGTATCACTACGTCCGATACCCCATTTAGGTGGAACAGATGTTGCAATTTTTTCAGGTAGTCGTTTGTAAGGAAAAACTATTAAGGGAGGACAAGTCCTGCCATTGGCAGAAAATGTAAATAATACTGTAACATTTTCTTTAGAGTTTCCTTGTTCCACTGCATAGACATTTTTATCTCCTTTAGCAGCCAGCACGCGACCAGTAGAAGGACAGAGCTGAAATCCTGTTTCGTCAGCATTAAATACACATGTTGGATCCTGAATTACGTCTAACAGGTTTTCTCCAGTCAAATAGCTTCTTATTTCAAGAAACCATTTTTTTTATCTTTTTCAGTTACGCAGGCACTGGCTTTAGTAACCCCCCCACTGGTTCTAGGTACTAAACTTGGGTGACGTTTTAAAAAAGCTTTGAGCCATCCCTGACCAGGCCTGTTGTTAACAACTCGTGGATTTTCAGTCAAAAACTTTTGTACTGTATCTAAAACGTCGTCCGACTTCCTGGGAAACACTTTACGGGCCATATTAATTAACCACTGTGCGATTATTGTTTCTTCCTCGTTTGTCAAATACGGTGTTGGCCCAAATTGAGATTTTGAAGTAGGGTTTTTTATTTTAAATTGTAACGTCGCTCTGAGTATGTTGTATTTTTTGGCGACTGCTCTCAAAGACATTGCTTTAGTATTAATTTTTTCTAAAGCCTCGTCAAGGGCCTCTTTCGTATATTCAGGTATTTTTGGCATTTTGTTTTCTTGTGTACCTGTTATGGATAAACAAATAAAAATTTTAAGAAAATTTATCCAAAATAAATAAAAAAGAACATAGTAATTGGCCAACTTTTTCTATAGACCGGCTTTGAGAATGATACAGTTATTGGCCTAGGCTATTAACTGCTCATACTGATTTAAAAATTGCAAGAAATGTACGGAATAGGTACAAAATCTAAAAGAAGGCGTTATCTTTAATAAAAACACTACTTTAACTTTTCTTAATAAACACAGTTATTGGCGTAGGAGGCCAATTACTATAAGTTATTCAAATAATTGTAACAGCTATTCGTCACCACAAAATTTTAAGGTTATGAAGAAAAGAGGTTATATTAGACCTTTGTTATGTTTATAACGGATAAAAAGGCTATATTTTATAAGGTTTAAATAACGGAATAAATACATACACATTTCAAAATATCTCACAGACAAATAAATGCAGTCTCAACATTTTTTTAACTCGCTTACCTGATTTTGTTCTTGTAGCAAAACATCACACATCGGAAAAGAGCCAAATGACGTAGCGGATTTTTTTCGAAACTTTTTGACAGAGAATAAGAGTGTTACCATTAATAATCTTTTAAATCTAATATTTGTAAAGAATGTAACTAGTTTTATGGCAACAAAGTGGAAATGGCTAATAACTGTCAAGGGGCCAATACTATACTGTCTCCCCTATAAACAATATGTAGCTCACTATTTCGTGGAGGGAACTATTGCTACTCAAAACTTTGCGACGATAATATTGAGCATAATTAATCCCTCCACGAAATTGGGTTTTCACAGTTGTCACCA
Source organism: Eilema caniola (assembly GCA_949126895.1). NCBI lineage: Eukaryota > Metazoa > Arthropoda > Insecta > Lepidoptera > Erebidae > Eilema > Eilema caniola. The sequence continues at coordinate 1,391,941 of OX421461.1, read as the reverse complement.
CAGTCTGTGACCAAGGTTCAACAAATATAGGGGCCTTAAATATACTTAAAAAAATGTATGCTGGAACTGCATATCGTCAGCTGGAGTTTACAGAATCCCCTGCTCATGTGGCTCGGTATACGTGGGCACCACCCAAAGAAGCATCAAGACCCGCCTGTCGGAACATGAACGTAATTGCCGCCTCTGCCACTTCGACAAGTCAGCGGTTGCAGAACACACCCAAGAGGATGGGAATCATACCATCGAATTTCAGAACACGAAAGTTCTAGCTACCACAACACATTTTTTCCCACGTATACTTCAAGCCATCGAAATATTCAAGCTTCCCAACAACTTTAACCGAAAAAACGAGGGATTTCAGCTCCAAAAAAAAAGATTGGTACCCAGCACTGAGAGCCACTCGGTATCACAGTGCAAACAACCAATCAGGATCGAGTACGTCCGCGCCACAGCGCTTGGCCAATCAGAATCGAGTGAGTCGATTTCCCGCTCCGACCGTGCCTATAAATACAGCCGTGATTCAAGGCATCGCGCCAGTCGCACGTCAGCGGCCGGCGAGGCAAGGTCTCCGAAGTTGTCGTCGCCCGGCCCTGCGCCACTGAAGATGTCGACCGCAGTGATCGATGAAACGTCTGGAACGCAAGTTTCACATGGACCACGGCCAATCAGCCCGGAAGCAGTATATTCTACATGCAACGCCGGCCGTGAAAGCCTGAAGACTTATAGATAATTTTTTCATTTGCAATGGGAATTTTTTTTTTACTATTTATGATGTACCACATTTATTTAAAGCCATAAGGAATAATTTTTATAACGGAGGCACAGTAAAATACAGTGTTAAAACTGGCAAATGGTCCCACTTAGTGGCTGCTGAACAACAGAACAGATTTTTTTCCGAAATAAATGCGGTTATAGTTAATCCCTCATTTAAAAATAAAATGAGAGTTAAATATGCAGCTCATGCTCTTAGTAATACTATGTCGGCGATTCTAAAAATGATGGCCTGGAAAGCAGATTCCACAGAGAAGGATGAATTTAATGAAACTGCTTTTGTGATTGAAGAATTAGATAAATTATTTGATTGTACCAATGGCCCAGCATCGCCGAAAGATACTAAGAAGGGAATTCGGGAAAATGTTTCCAATAGAAATAATCATGTAGAGTCTTGGAATTATTATTTACGAAAATTAGAAAATACCGAATTCCTAACAAATAATTCATTAAAATTAAAAAATGCACGGTGTTTAAAGGGCTACGCCATAACTTTAAAATCCATAAAAGATGTTTGGTATTTCTTAAAGGAAATGGGGTTTGAATATTTAAATCTAAGGCAATTGAACCAAGACTCTCTTGAAAATTTATTTGGAATCATTAGACAACACAGTGTAACCAACAGAAACCCCACAATTACACATTTCACTGCTGCACTTAAAGCAAGCATGGTTTCTGGTTTAAGGGCTCCTCATAGCAAATCGGCTAATTGTGAAATGGACAATAATAAAGTGTTATTAGAGTACAAAGATTTGCTAAAAGATCCACAAATACCAGAAATCATAGCTGAAGTGCCTGATATTATAGAAGTGGATGATGAAATTGGTTACCCAGTGTTGTCAATTCCCAAAGAACCTGAGCATGTGGAACAATATTTGGAAGATTTAGATTCATTTGAAAATCAACCGATTGTGTATGTAAGTGGATATTTAGCGGCAAAGCTATTAACAAAAAATGATTGTGAAGACTGCAAAAAATGTTTATCTGTCCAAAATCCTGAGAATAATGAAATTTATATCTATTTAGCCTTAAAAGAATGGTGGTCGGACAAAAACTCATTAACATATCCTTCTAAAAATTTATGCATTACTGTACAAAGTGCCTTAAAATATTATGAGTTTCTGTCCGACCAACTTTATAAAGAGAATATTGGGCAGATAACTTTTTTGCAGTTAAGCAGTACGTGCTGTTTCAAATGGTTTAGCTGCCAACAACATTATAAAGAAATTGAAGGAAAATTATTTCGCAATATCAGTATTCTTTTCATAAGGAAATCATGTGAAATAATAAATAAAACCTTATAAAATGAACATAAAACTTTTAAAAATTAGGCTTAGGTTAGGTAGATTAGGCTTTAATTAGGTTTAAGACTAAACTGTTCTTTATTTATTTTTAATTTGGGACAATGGCTTAGGAAAGAAGTGAAAGTGTATTGATTTACATACAAGCTTAAAAAAAGAATCGAAAGAGTATTCGCTTTGCAGAAAAAGAAAAAAATGTAGCTTGTCAACTTAAAACGTTCACGGCGGTTACTTTGAGAACAGCAGATTTTTCAATCGGATTTGACTCGGAGCAAATCATAGAAAAAAATCTTTTCACTAAAGCCTTTATGGGTTTATTTTATTTAAGGGTCAATTTGATTGGTGACGAATAGAAATATTTATTTTAGTATATGTACTGTATTGAAGTTTAATTCTTATAATTTCTGGTGTAGTGCGTTTTCTTATACTTTCGCACCATTTGTTCTGGTAAAGGGGTGATTTTGATATTGAAAGCCGCATGCAATGGGGCGACTATGATTTCTATCAATTTTGACCCGTTGAATTTTTAAAAGTAACCCCAATAACTTAAACGATAATAACGTCTATGATGTTGCAAAAAAATAAAAAAATGTGAAATTCAGAACACAATTACAATAATCCATGAAATGTATATACTAGTTCAAATAGAAAATTATAGTACATTATGACATAAGTGTGTAAAGTTGGTGATTGCCGCTGAGGCACTATTGAGATCCGCGCTGTCAGGTGAGGGTCTTAAGAGAGCCGAGAACGGTAATCATCAATACACAAGTGTACGAAACGATGTGTTCCAACACTCTTGTGAATAAAATAATACTAAAATAGATATTTACCTTTGCAGTTAAAAGTTACTTATTCCAGAAAAACAAAATTTATTTATGTAGAATATACTGATTCCGGGCTGATTGGCCGTGGTCGATGTGAAACTTGCGTTCCAGACGTTTCGTCGATCACTGCGGTCGACATCTTCAGTGGCGCAGGGCCGGGCGACGACAACTTCGGAGACCTTGCCTCGCCGGCGGCTGACGTGCGACTGGCGCGATGCCTTGAATCACGGCTGTATTTATAGGCACGGTCGGAGCGGGGAATCGACTCACTCAATTCTGATTGGTCGAGCGCTGTGGCGCGGACGTACTCGATCCTGATTGGTTGTTTGCACTGTGATACCGAATGGCTCTCAGTGCTGGGTACCAATCTTTTTGGAGCTGAAATCCCTCGTTCGGTTGAAGTTGTTGGGATGCTTGAATATTTCGATGGCTTCTCGAAGTATACGTGGGAAAAAATCTGTTGTGGTAGCTAGAACTTTTGTGTTCTGAAATTCGATGGTATGATTCCCATCCTCTTGGGTGTGTTCTGCAACCGCTGACTTATCGAAGTGGCAGAGGCGGCAATTACGTTCATGTTCCGACAGGCGGGTCTTGATGCTTCTTTGGGTGGTGCCCACGTATACCGAGCCACATGAGCAGGGGATTCTGTAAACTCCAGCTGACGATAGTGGATCACGTGGGTCCTTGACCGAACGATGAAAATTCCGTAGCTGCGTCGTGGGTTTGATGATCGGCTTGATGTTATAAGCTTCTAGCAGTCTTCCGATACGATCCGTAATGCCACGAAGGTATGGCAAGAAAGCCTTCCCTATCGGAGCAGGTTTTTCCTCATCCTGGTTTGTCAGCGAAGCTTTCTTCGGGTGAAGAGCCCTCCGTATCTCATGTGCAGAGAATCCATTAGCTTGGAAGGCCGAGTCCAAGTGGCGTAACTCGTTTTGTAGGTGTTGAGGTTCACAGATGGTCTTAGCTCGGTGGACCAGTGTCTTGATAACTGACATTTTTTGTCTGGGATGGTGGTTGGAGTCCTTGTGTAGGTAACGGTCTGTGTGTGTCGGCTTTCGATAGACTCGGTCACCAAGACTGCCATCTTCTTTTTTGGATACTAGGACATCTAGGAATGGTAGCTCCCCGTTCTTCTCAACTTCCATGGTGAATTGGATGTTCGGATGGATGAAAGCCCACTGCACCACTGAAGATGTCGACCGCAGTGATTGACGAAACGTCTGGAACGCAAGTTTCACATCGACCACGGCCAATCAGCCCGGAAGCAGTATTTTCTACATGCAACGCCAGCCGTGAAAGCCTGAAGTCTTATAAAATTTATTTAGTTAATTGAGTAAAAATTTTGCTATTATTAAACACATACAAGTTATCTATTTAAATACGAAGGTGCATTAAATGAGGAAGTAAACAAATTTACTTACTTACTTACTTCCAGCGGGGGACGCCGTAGACCGGACGGGTGATCTGCCCTTTTGTGGGGGCCATTTCACCCATTTCCCCTGTTCCTCCTGTTCGGAGGTTAAGGAGTGTCCGGCAATCACGGCGTTACATCGAACCTACCTGTCTCTTAAAGCAAGCCTTAAACAGCCACACTATAAACTCGGGACTAATACTGGAGTGCCATCTTAAATTAAACCAAATAGGCAACACCAACAATATAATCCTGCAATGGATCAAGGGCCACAGCGGCTCGCACGGCAATGACGCAGCGGACGAGCTTGCTAGGAGAGGATCTGACATGGTCGCAATGGGACCTGAGCCCATAATACCGATCCCCTTTGCATACCTACGAACCATCGTAAACAAACGAACGATAGATCAACACAACAGATACTGGACAAACCTGGAAGGATGCAGGCAGGCCAGGGAAGCAATCCCTGTGCTTGAACATAGACTTACCCGGCGTGTTCGACAACTGTCAAAACAACAACTACGCATTGCTACAGCTGCGATCACGGGGCACGGCTCCTTCAATAAACACCTTTTTATTTTAGGAATCACCGACAGCCCTCTCTGCAGAGCCTGCATGAGAGAGGAGGAAACAGCGGCACATGTGCTCCTACACTGTCCTGCAACCGCCACATACAGGGCTAAGTACTTCAATAATACAGGTACGCTCCGGGAGATCACCAGCAGTGTGAAGAGCCTGCTGGCGTTCTTCAATGAGTTGGGGTGGATCGAGTGAAATGCCCACCCTCACGCAAAAACCGCGCCATGACGTGGAGTTGCGGATACCAGCCCGTGTTACCATACCATACCATACCATACCTGTCTCTTTGCAGAATCTTACGATCTGTTCCACCTTCAGATCCTCGAGGTCTTGTTCTTCTAGGGTGTCCGTTCCCATGGTTTCCCATGGTTTCCCATCTTAACATTGAGTACATGGGGCGTTTGGCCAGCAGGTGGAGGCTGGTTTCCTCTTCCTCCATGCACTCTGGGCATTTGGGGTCAGTTTTCACCCCTATAAGTGTCAGGTGCCTGTTTAGTCGACAGTGTCCCGTTATCACTTCTACGACCAGCCTCATGTTTCCTCGGGAGAGTTTTAACAGTCGGCCCGTTTTCTTTGTGTCCATGCTCTTAATGAAGATCTTCGACTGTCTCATGACTGGCGAGGACTTCCATCTCCGGTTAGCTTCCGCCACTATGCTTCGGCTGATGACTCCCTTTGTTATTTTGTGGGCAATCGGTAGTCGAGGCTCGGGCCCCACTTGATTTTCATCAGCTCCCTTTCTTGCCAGTTCGTCCGCCGTCTCGTTGCCTGTATTGCCCTCATGTCCGGGCACCCAGGCAAGTGTTACGTCGAGTTTCCTTGACAATCTTTCCATAGTTTTCTTACATTCTTTGATGAGCGCTGATGTCGTCTCTGGTTTTCCTAGTGCCCTCAATGCCGCCTGGCTATCGCTATAGATGGTTACCTTTCCTATGTCTTTCAGGCAGTTCACCATTTCCGCGCATTCCATTATGGCATAAATTTCCGATTGGAAGACACTTGCGTATTTGCCTAAAGATATCGTTTTGTTTATTTCTGTTCCGTTTTCGCACTTAATGTGTACCCCGGAGCCAGAAAGCTTTTTAGATTCTTTTCTAGAGCCATCCGTGTAGCAGATGATGCCTTCTGCATTCATCATCCAGTCCTCTCTTGTTCCTATATGTATTCTATATTTCTTATCAAAAGTCCTCTCCTTCCTGATCAGGTCGTTGTTCGACAGGACCATTGATAATCTTTCTTCGTAGCCTTGACTGATCCTGGCGTGGCCCTCATCGAATGTGTTTGCAGTCCATTGACCAGTGCTTCTCAGCTTGAACCATTGTTCTGTCGCTTTCCTTTTTATTTCAAGGTCTATTGGATTCAGGCCCAGTATGATTTCCAGCGCGGCTGTTGGAGTGGTCCTCATCGCGCCGGTGGTCATTAGAGCTGCCAATCTTTGGGGTTTGTTCAGTTCTTGTTTGTTTTTCCCTGCTTGGGCTTTATGCCACCACACTAGTGCTCCGTGTAATATCCTTGGCAGTATTATTGCTTTGTATATCCACATCACTATGGATGGTTTCATCCCCCAGCTTCTGCCTACCGCTCTTTTGCATTGCATCATGGCCATTTTCGCCTTTGAGCATGCTTGGCTTATGTGTGTCTTATAGGTCAGTTTGCTGTCCAGTGTTACTCCTAGATATTTGACCTCCTTCACCACTTCAAGGTCCTGGTTATCTATTCTAATTGGTTCAGTCTGTCCTATTTTTCTCTTGTTGGTGAATAGGACTAGTTTGATTTTGTCAGGGTTTAGGTTTAGGCCTTTATTCCTGCACCATTCTAGTGCTTCTTTCAGTCCCCTGTTCATGATGTTGCACATAACACTGAGGACTTTTCCTGTGATTAGGAGCACACCGTCATCAGAGTACACCTGTGTATATATGTCTCCTATTAATCTTGTCAACTAATTCATCTATTAGCAGGCACCATAGTAGTGGTGATAGACAACCTCCTTGCGGAAAACCTCTTTTCGCTATCACAGTACGTCTTGTTCCTGCTATATCTGCTTGTATCAGTCGGTGTAGTAAACAAAACAACTCAACCAATAAAATTAAAAAAAAAACTATAACTCACTTGTATTTTATAGCCTTTAAAAGTCAGAGTTTGATGACATTGAATTGAAAGTTTATCATGTCATAATATGCGGTATGCCTCGTTAATACACTATATATTGCGAAATATTTTTTCTTCAAATAATTAAAGAATCCCCTTGCAACGCATTACTAACGTGTAAGTACTTTCGGCTATATTTATTTTTTGTAGAATTCTATTAATTATTTATACATATACATACAGGTACATTACCAAGGGCTATTGTTGGATGCAAATATACATAACATGAGTGGTTTGGCAGCTACATCGCAAAATACAGCATAATGATAGGGTTATGGATGGAACAAACGGATGATCTTCACAGATGGATCAAAAACGGACAAAGGCACGGGAGCCGGCGTCTTCTCGGAAGACCTCAACATCACCGTCTCGAAACCGCTGGGGACCCACAACACAGTATTACAAGCAGAATGCATGGGTATAACCCTTGCGGCTTCATCAGTAATGGCCAGGAGAGTGGAAGGCCACTCTAAACGTATATTGTCGGACAGCATGGCCGTGCTGCAAGCCTTAAACAGTCACACTAAACTCGGGACTAATACTGGAGTGCCATCTTAATTTAAACCAAATAGGCAACACCAACAACATAATCCTGCAATGGATCAAGGGCCACAGCGGCTCGCGCGGCAATGACGCAGCGGACGAGCTTGCTAGGAGAGGATCTAACATGGTCGCAATGGGACCTGAGCCCATAATACCGATCCCCTTTGCATACCTACGAATCATCGTTAACAAACGAACGATAGATCAACACAACAGATACTGGACAAACCTGGAAGGATGCAGGCCAGGGAAGCAATCCCTGTGCTTGAACATAGACTGACCCGGCGTGTTCGACTACTGTCAAAACAACAACTACGCATGGCTACAGCTGCCATCACGGGGTACGGCTCCTTTAATAAACACCTTTTTATTTTAGGAATCACCGACAGCCCTCTCTGCAGAGCCTGCATGAGAGAGGAGGAAACAGCGGCACATGTGCTCCTACACTGTCCTGCAACCGCCACATACAGGGCTAAGTACTTCAATAATAAAGGTACGCTCCGGGAGATCACCAGCAGTGTGAAGAGCATGCTGGCGTTCTTCAATGAGTTGGGGTGGATCGAGTGAAATGCCCACCCTCACGCAAAAACCGCGCCATGACGTGGAGTTGTGGATACCAGCCCGTGTTATCATACCATACCATAGGGTGATGGACTCATAGTCACATGAGGGGTCACAATAGTGTGAATAACAGCACTTTTTTATTTATTTTTTGTTTTATTTTTTGAATTTTTCACTTTTCATAGCACCGTTATTATTGTCACACTATAAAAGTCTCGATAATAATAATTTTACTTGAATTCAATCATTTTACTCTTTGTTCACAACATTCTGTTGATGAAGTGTTGTGAACAAAGAGTAAAATGATGCGAAATAAATACAAAAATAAGTATAATTAATTAAACAATGAAAATTTAAAGCATTTAGCGTGCTACCTCCTGCGATCTTTCCCTTACAGGGGGAATGCTCTGACCTCTGAGGCACCGGACCCCACCCGAAAGAATTCAAATTTTTCCTTCATATCCGTCTTTGAGGCGACAGTAAGAAATGAATAATGCCAATTAAACGGTCTAAAAAAGTTGATTTTTTCGAGAGCGTTCCCCTTACACCCAATTCGGGTTTTTAATAAAATATAAATAATAATTTATTTTATTTTATTTATTTAGTATTTTTATTAGGTTTTAATGGATACAAATTGTGATATTCGCAATTTTTACTGCAATATAAATATAAATATATAAGTACCTATAGCAATATTAGCGGTGTGTGTGACAAACAAGAAAAGATATTCCTATTATTACCCTTTTGTGACAAACAGTCCGAAGTGAGAGATAGCTTTGTAACTAAGTAGCAAATGATTTTAATAATGTGCAAAGTATCTGCAAAACAAAATATAAGGCAGAGGGCCTTGCAAAATATCCCGTGCAAAAACAACTTCAATAAACTTACTTCGCACACTCTGTGCTAACTTACATTTCAAACTATGTAACATTTATATTTAGTCACCCCCATAGGCTAATATATCATTATGCATAATGCCCCACTCCATCGGGCAAAGTGCTTAATTACTATCTATACTTGACAATTGAGCAATTTGATAATTAAACTAAATTTGACGCGGTGCTGGGAGAGAAGGGTTACGTATCGATTCGCCTACGGTCATTTAAACTGCGGCGACTCAACTACTTTTGATTAACCTACGTTTATAAAGCGTTTTGAACGACTCGTGCACTGGTTCATTTACCTACGTTTGGCTGAGCCCTGTTTGGTTGCACTATTGAACGACTCAAGTAATGGTTGTTTAAGATGTTTATTATTTCAACTAATGGGTTACTCACATAGATTCATGGCTATAAAAGCAAAGTTCTTGTCAAAGTTTTTTCGTGGTTTTATCTTTATAGCGACCCATACATTTACCGTAGGTGAATCGACATGAACCGTAAAATTCGTTCAATCAACCGTAGAATAAAGAATTTACAGTTAAATAAACCGAAAGGAGTTATGAAGATGTACATTTATAACACATTTATTATTCTGCCCAAAAGCTCAATTTGACTATTTGAATAATTACTATCAAATTGCCCTCTCATATTGGGCATTATTCATAATGACTTGATATTAAGTTTATTAAAAAGACACATCATGATTGTTTAGTACCCAGTTTAGTTAAGTTCCCAACCTAACAGAGTATAGAAGACTTAGCTGTTTAACAAATTCATTGTTTTTCTATATTTTCAATAATTTAGCCTAGTGGTATGGGTAATGGACTGCTGAGACGAGGTCTCAGGTTCGATCCCAGGTTTTCCATGGCACACACCAATGACTTTTCGATGCCTTTCGAAGTTATGTGTGTATTTATCGCAGGTTTATAAGTGCCCAGTTAATGGCAATAGGCTCGCCACCTATTACATTGGGACCTAAACATAAACCGGCGAAATGTGGGTGCTAGCACCTCTGCCTACCCCTTCGGGGATAAAGGCGTGAGTTTATGTTATGTTATTTCATTTTTCAACTATCAAAATATGATTTATATAACTAATTGGGACGTCAGAATTTTTACCTTAAAAGGTTTTATTGATGCTTTGCTCATAAACTAATTCAACCTCATTTTCGAATAACCCTCTGCAATATATATACGTTAATAAAATGTAATATATATACGTTAAAAATATGTAGTATACCCGAAGGACTTTCTGGGCCTTCGGCTTCGAAAGCGTTCCCCTTACACCCGATAAACAGAGTTTCAAAGGCACCAGAGGGTGGACCTGCTTATATATCCTCGAAAAAAGGAGAAAGCAATATATCTCTATTTTTTATGGTTACCTATCTTAATCCCGAATTTTACTATTCCGAATATCATAATCCAGAAAACGTTTGGCCAATTTTTCATAATCCCGGTTTTTCAAATTCCGAAGTTTTATTTGCCATATAATCACAACTCCGAATTTCATTTGCCCATTTATTCATTTGTACGACTTTTTATAATCCAGTCGAACGAGTTCCAGACACACGAAATCTAAATGCACAAAATCCAGATGACCGTAATCCATATGCACGAAAGCCCAATTTTTAAAAAACAAATTTTTAAAATGCAATTAATTGATATTCAGTTAATTGATATCCAGACAAACAATATCCAGATTTTTAAACTTAAAACTAAACCTCATATGGCGTCTACTAACTACAACTGGAGACCTATTGAACAAAACACACGTTGCCTTAAAAAATATATGTATGCATGTAAGCAAACAAGCATGCATGCAGGCAAGCTGGCATTCAAACCGGCAAGCATGCAGGCATGCAGGCATGCAGGCATGCAGGCATGCATGCATGCAGGCAAGCAGGTAAGCATGCAGGCAAGCAGGCAAGCATGCAGGCAAGCAGGCAAGCAGGCAAGTAGGCAAGCAGGCAAGCAGGCAAGCATGCAGGCAAGCAGGCAAGCATACATGCAAGCATGCAGGCAAGCAGGCAAGCATTGGTGTTGCTCTTCTCCGGCGCTGCGGGAAGTGTAGTCCTTCCGCCCTTGCGTAACAAAGTTCGGGCACCCATGCTCGCTTCCGCAGCTTCGGCTTGCTGGTCGCCTTCGGCGACCAGCCTCAGCCGCTCCAGCTCGCCCGGGCGCCCGAGCTTCGTTACTGCGGGCAAGGACTGCCCTCCCTCCGCGCCTCCGGTTCTTAAATAACACTCTAGTGTAGGGCAGACAAGTACCACGGCGAGTCGGGTCGGGCGTGGTACGCAGTGTTCACGAGCTCGCTTTCCTGATTCATTGGTTATAACTGCATACAAAACTGGTCATGCATGACATGGAAAACAATAATTTAAACAAAATTATATTAAGTGAAATTATTTATGTCTTAAGTGAACGTTAAATTTTTTGTTATTATATCAACCGTTACACTCCCTAAATGAATCGTATAAATTTACTGATTTTTACTACACCTGTATATAGTTTAGCTGGAACACGATTTGTATGGGAACCAAATAAAAAGATTATGAAAATTTGGTAATAGTTTATTTGGAAAATGGTACGATGGGAAACAAAAAGAAATATTCTGAGAATCTGGTATAACTATATTTGGATTATGACAATATGGGAAACAAAAAATACTATTTGAAAATTTGGTTTTAGTGTACCTGGAAATTGATTCATCTGGGAAATGTAAAACGGAATTATAGAAAGTTGTCATTCATTACATCTGTCTTTTAAAAGTTCTACCAACCGTTTTCGGTGTTTTAAGATTCGGGTAACAGAAATTCGATATTTCAATAGGTTACCATTTTTTATACATTATTATAACTTTTTTGAAACCCTTTGATATTCGATACCCTTTATGATATTTTCAATTACCAAGCCCACAATATTTCCAATATTTTTGTTTTTTTTTTTTTCTGTATTAACAACCTAAGAAGCACGGCTATCCATCACGACCTTTTAAAATCACAGAATGCCTGTAGTTATTTTGACTAAAACAAGTCAAAATATTTATTTTTTGTAAGATTTTCATAGATTCTTACTTTCGATCCATTTTATCTCATCTTGAAGAAACATCTTTTAAAGCAATGCACGTATCATTTTTAAGTAAGCGAATCGAAGCGAACAGAATTGTGAAGCTATTCGATTCGACTCGACATGGACCAGACTCTTGTGCTGACCTGGGAAAGCGAGCAGGCTACTACACGTCAGATGAGGAAGTTTAACAGGCTCCCAAGAGCACAAGAGTCTGGTCCATGTCTGGATAAACGACTTGTAGTAGTGAACCTGTCAGACCACCAACTATCCGAGGAGGAATGTGACGGTTAAGTCAAACGTCAAACACGGTAAACATCGGCTCTGTATAAATAATACAATAAAAATAGTCAAAGGAGTTTATTTCAGTCATAAGTGCGCTTAAGCTATATAGTACAACCGAACAATATAGTGTAAAAGTAAAAAGATAATGCAAAACAATATAATTGTGGTGTAAAAGTGTAAAAAAAAAAAAAAAAAATAATAACTTATCATTTAAGTGTATAAAGACTTGTTCTGTGAGGAAATGCAGTTTTAGTTGAAGAGGAGTGTATTGACATAAATTACAGTGAGGTTGTGCAGTAGTGGCGGGATACAGTAATTACATAAATATAATTCCAAATCTTTTCAAAGCTGCAAACAATATTGAATTCATAAGGCAAACGGTAAAACAGTACCCACAGTTAAGATTTGTTATTATTTTCAAGAGATTCAGAATCTGCCAGCGCCATCTACATAGGGTCGCACGAACTGCTTGATCTCTGAGAGCGATGACCAAGTGCGGAGGTTGCGGTCGTTTTCTTGCACCGACAGATGGCGCTAAATGCGTCAAGTGTCATGGGTATTACCATAAGCCTTGCGTAAGCATTCCAGCAGATGATGTCGTTCCTTCGGACTGGTTTTGCCCAGAATGCAAACGCAAAAGTATAAGGAAAAAGAAAGGCGACGACACACCTGTACGAGGAGCGCAGTTGGAGGCCAGGCGAGACAAGGGGCAGGGGCAGTCGACGTCGGGCGGCTCCATGGCGACTACCGCGATAGGTCGGGATTCTGGTGCTGAGGTTTCAGATGAGGCACAAAGAAGTGGAGAGTTTCATCTGATCATGGAAGAGATTAAGGCGTTGCGTTCAGATTTCAGAACCTTCAGGAGGCATATAGAAGTTGAGGTGGCAGCTATAAAGGACTCAGTACAATCCTGTAACTCCAGAATTGATAGTCTCGAAACCAGACTGCTGGCGGTGGAGCAGACGGGAGCGACTCCGGGATCCGTGGGTGTTGAGACTGCTGAGCGCGTTGTTGAGGGTCTTCGACGGGAACTCAATGAGAGGGACCAGGAGCTCCTGGCAAATGACATCGAAGTGTCCAATATTCCGGAGCTTGACGGTGAAAACCCTACTCATCTAGCAATGACCATTGGAACTAAGCTGGGTGTCGTGGTGGAGGAGCGTGACATCGTAAGCGCGGAGCGGGTCGGGCGACGTCAGCTGATCGCCACTGATCCGCGCGGAGCCGCCGAGCGCCGCCCTCGAGTCCTTGTGGTGCGCCTGGCGCGCCGCGACCTGCGGGACGAGATGTTGAGGGGGGCGCGTGTGCGCCGCGGCGCGACGACGCGGGACCTCGGCCTGGACGGCAGCTCCAGGCGCTTCTATGTAAATGAACGCCTGACTAAAACAAATCGGCAGTTGTTTAGACAGTCCAGGGAAGCTGCGGGTGCGACAGGGTGGAAATTCGTCTGGACGAAAAGAGGGCAAATTCTTGCCTGCAGGAAGCCGGGGGAACCGACACGTCGCGTCCGGACCGAGGCGGATCTGACTACCATTTTTGGGGTCAGCGGATCGGGGTCCGTCTCGACAGTCCGGGGAGACTCCGGGAGTGGCTGGACGGCAGGTCGTCTCGACGAATCAAACGTAAATTTTCGTCTACAGGAGGCCAGTGGATGCGACCCGCCGCGACCGAACTGAAGCATACCTGCCCACATTTTAGTAGTATTAGTAAATTGCATGACACTTTTATACTTATTTTTATACTATATGTACAAGAGATATTACAGAGAGCACAAACTATACACTATGCACTGAAAGGTAATGTTCCTTATTGTTCACGAGAAAAATATACTAGAAACTACACACTAAAAATTAATATACATCATGGTCATTATTATTTACAGAATATACACAATATGAACTATACACACAGAATTAGAATTAAAAGCTATTATTTACAAAATATACACGAAACAAGCTGCTCACAGAGATCTGATAGGCATTTGGCCCCTTGTTGCATCATATCTCTAAGTCATTTCATTGCAGGCTGTAAATTAGTAATAATTGTCCCTTACAGTAATGATCAGAAATAGATACTTGAAATTTGGACTATTTAACGCGGGTTCACTCTCAACTAAGCAGGAGGAATTCAGAATGGCTATGCTGCACCATTCTGTGGACATAATGGCAATAAACGAGACCTGGCTGAAGACGGGCCAGGACGCCGGGGCTCCTCTGGTACAGGGTTACAAGCTCCGGCACATACCAAGGCCTATGAACATAAAAAAGGGACGGGGAGGGGGCGTAGCCTTTTACGTGAAATCTGGAATCACTGCCAGAACCAGGGTGCACCCTATAAATCCCAATGTTGAGCAAATGTGGATTACTATTAGCATCATGGGCAAAACGTTGCTTGTGGGCACGGCCTATCGCCCTCCCTGGCTCAACCTGGATGAGTTCCTGGGTAGTGTAACCGATAGTGTCACTGCTCTGGCTCCATATGACCACTTGATGCTCCTGGGGGACTTCAATGTGGATATGCAGGAAGTGGGCGAGAGCGATGTGAGGAGACTAACGGATTTTCTCAATTGCTTCAGTTTATACCAGGTGGTTCACAAGCCGACACATTTCACGGACGGATCGGCTACTCTCATAGACCTCATTTGCACAGATGTAAGGACGCGCAGTGTCATTGTGGATCGCATTGAGGAGTTGGGTCGCCATTCGTTTGTGGTCTGTGATACCACAATGAAAAGATCTAAGCCAATACCTAGAATAGTCACTTACAGACCTCTGAGGGATGTTCTGATGGACCATTTTGAACGGGATAGGCATAGTCTCCGATGGATGATGGCAGGTGGGGGGCAGGATGTGAATGCCATGCTACTGTCCTTCAATTCTTACATGTTGCATCTGTTCGACCTTCATGCACCTGTAAGAACAAAGACCTTTAAAGCACCGCCTACTCCTTGGATCACTGATAATATCCGTCTACTGTTCCGTCTTCGTGATAGGGCTAGGGTAAGATACCGCAATACTGGATTGGACCAACACCACAAGTATTACGTGGACCTGAAACACCTAGCTGAGAAGTCCTTGCATGCTGAAAAGTCAGCTTACTTTGGCGCTAACATCAACTCACAGGTCGGTGAACCAAAACGTCTATGGAAATCTCTAAAGGCCGACATCATACCGAACCACAGGGAGAAGCTGCTGCCGGTTCACTTCGACGACGCTGATGCAATCAACAGGGCCTTTTTGAATGTGCCAGGGGAGTCAATGGTGGCAATCTCTCAGCTGACATTCTTCGAATTTAATAGGTGTACTACAAGTGAATTTAAAATCAGGCCGGTCAGTGATGAAGTGGTGCGCAGAATGATTATCGGCATTAAAACGAATGCCCAGGGGGTTGATGGGATAGGGCGGGAAATGCTCTCCATGGTGCTCCCGACAGCTCTGCAGACCGTGACTGAGATTATCAACACGTCAATTAGATCTCATAGGTTCCCCAACCTGTGGCGTTGTGCAATTGTTCGCCCGATAGAAAAGGTGAGCAACCCACAAAATTATAAGGACTTGAGGCCCATAAGCATTCTGCCCTGCTTATCCAAGGTCCTAGAGAGAGTAGTACATACACAACTGACAGAGTACCTGGAGATCAATGGCCTTCTGCCTGATTTGCAGTCGGGATTCCGCAGGGGGCGCGGCACGGCGACTGCTCTGGCGGATGTAGTTGGCAATATTCTTGAGGCGAGGGATGAGGGGGAAGGAACTATCCTGGTGCTCCTGGACTTCTCCCGTGCGTTTGACACTATAAATAGCACACTCCTTCTATCCAAGCTGTCGTACTATGGATTGGCCAGGGAAACGGTGGAATGGTTTCAGAGTTACCTGGAGAACAGGACGCAATATGTGGAGATACAGAGAGAGGATGGTACCCGAATTGTCTCCCCCCCCCGCCTGGTGCCTAGGGGTGTGCCACAGGGGTCCCTTTTGGGTCCTCTCTTATTCACCCTATACAGTGCTGATATTGTAGACTCAATCCGAAACTGCAAATACCACATGTATGCAGATGATATACAGATCTACAGGTCCTTCAAGCCTGCAGAGGCACCTACTGCGATAGCAGCCATTAATGATGACCTGGGCAGAATAGAATCTTGGGCTGAGCATAATTCTCTCATATTGAACCCAACTAAATCGAAATTCATGGTGTTGGGCTCAAAGAAGCAAGTCAAAGCCATAGTCGACATGGACCCAACTATTACCGTTGGCGGTGTATGTATCGAGAGAGTGGAAGCAGCAACCAACCTTGGATTAGTGATGGACCCAGAATTGCGTTTTGATGCACACATCAACAGGGTGGTGGGGGGCTGTTTCTACAGGCTCAAGATTTTATACAACGTACGGCAGTTCCTGAGTGAACCCCTGCGGAAGCTCCTGGTTGGTAGCCTTGTGCTGTCGAAACTTAATTACTGTGATACTGTCTATGGCCCGTGCCTGCTTGGGCGGACAGAGAGCTTGATCCAACGGGTTCAAAATGCTTGTGCTCGCTTCTGTGTGGACATACCTAGGCGAAGCCATGTAACTCCCTATCTAAATAAACTAAAGATGCTTAAGATGGCAGCCAGGAGAAGGTTGCACCTGGCCAGTTTGGTGTTTGGGGTGGTGACCACACAGAGGCCAGCTTACCTCTTTGAGAAGCTCAGCTGGAGGTACGAAAAGCAGCGATATAGCAAGAGGTCGCAAGTTCCCCCTTTGTCGCTGCCACGGTACAGGACGGCTGCCTTCCGGGGCTGTTTCAGGCATGCTGCTGCGCAGTGTTGGAATGTCCTCTTGCCGCCGGCCCGTTGCCTGAATACAAAACACACATTTAAACGCCATCTCAAAAACATGTATATGGCAGAGCAGTCTAAGTCAAATTAGAGTGGCCGCACAGGAGACTGCACTGCACTTCCATGTCATATAGTAGCTCATAGTCTGATCCGGCTGGGTACTCAAACATATCACATGCATTTACTCATTAGTTTATCTTATTGTCACTTGGTTATTGTTCGGTATTTGCTGTGCCTTGTATTGCTGACAGTAAACATTCCCTATTTTAAACAATTTGATATACTTATAACTGTAAATGTAACACAACTAGCTTCACATTTCAGTTTAATTTATTTTAACACTCAAGTCACTGTTTTTCACACAATAAATGTATCTTATGCCCTACTATCTAGGTTATCTGAACTAAATAACTGTAAATGTAACTCAACAAACTTCACATTCATTTTTATTTAATTTAATGCTCAAGTCACTGTTTTTACACACATGTACATTATGTACTACTAATTAGGTCATCTGTAAGTCTAAATACCTTGAACCCTGTGGGGAAGTGTGATGTGCCGGCATAGGTCTTCTGTCGCAAGTGTAGGCGCACCTTTTTTGACCCATTTATATGTACCTATGCCCGGCGTGAGATGTGCCCCGTGACTCATTTCAATCTGTAATCATTGGTTTAAATCAAATGTTAGTCGGAACACAGGTTCCAGTCGCAGTACAACTTAGGGTAGATCTTGCTTTGTAATAATTTAGCATAATATTTAAGACTTATGTTTGAGCTCACCTTGCCGCGGCGGCGTCGGTATGTGGATGGCGTCCAAGCGCTGCGTGCGAGACGCCCGTTTTGTGGTGTTCGGTTGTGAGTCCGTACTGTACTTGGGGCGGGAAATAAATATAAATTGCACGGAGGGATCACTTCTGCACTTTATCCTGGGTTTATGTTATGATTATAATATGTTCACAATCAATTTTGAAGGCTTGCTTGAACATGGCGTCATTTTCGATCGGACGCGGGAAGAGACGGGCTTGGCTTTCTCTTTTTTTTTTTTTATTTTATTTTGTTGTGAAGAATGTTTTTGGCTTGGTTACAAGACCTTTTGTAATTAACTGTGTTGCCAATATGGCGGGCACAGATAAGATAAATGAAAAAGTTGTCTTTTTATTTTTATACTGTATGTGTTTTTTTTGTCGATAGTATTTTAGTAATTTTAATTTAGTCGTTCTTTTTTATGGTGTGGTTTACTTCTATTGTTATTTTACGTGTTTGGCTTGTGTAACATACCTAATTGACCTTTGTAAATTATACTCGTGGCCGTCTCTGAAAATCAGCGCTGTACCGCCTGCACCACAAAGTGGACAGCATTAAGCTGAGAGGCGGCCATTTATTCAGCACAGTTGTGCGGGAGTTATGTTAATTTATTATTCTGCTGTTGTTGCCAAATTATTGCTCAGCTGTGCTTAATAATAAATATTTCTTTCTTTCTTTCTTTCTTTCTTTCAAAGGTGAGAACTTTGCCATTGCCCCGAGATCAGTTCCGGTGGAAGATATTATCGCAAACGTCGAAGCAAGCCTACGGAAACTCCCCCAAGAACTGGCTGAGAGGGTCCGCCAAGAGTCCTCTAGAGTTCTACAGCGAGCCAAGCCACCGAGGAGCAATATCACAGAGAAAGAACGGAAAGCCTTAAAGTACCTAAGAGCTAACAAGGATATTGTTATCCTGAAAGCTAATAAGGGCAATGCCACAGCGGTTCTTAACACCAAGGATTATGAGACCACGATCAAGGATCTTCTCGACCCAGCTACCTACAAGGAGATTCCAAAAGACCCAACGGCAAGAATCTTGAGATAGGTAAACAACCTGATCAAGGGTTCATCTATCCCAGAAGAAACGCAAAGCTTCATCAAGAAGTCTGAAGCTCTTCCACCTAGGTTGTATGGGTTACCAAAGATCCATAAGCCTTCAGTACCGCTCCGGCCCATCGTGAGTACTATCGGCTCACCCACTCATCCAGTCTCGAAGTATCTCACCGGACTGCTTCAACAACATGTCGGATCATCCTCGTCATACATCAAAGACTCTCGCCACTTCGTGGAGAAACTCAAGAACCTAAAACTACATCCGGACGATCGTCTAGTCAGCTTCGACGTTGTCTCTCTGTTCACGAGAGTTCCGGTCAGGGAAGCAATGTCGCGTATCCGACCACTCTTCTCCAAGGACATCGCTGATCTGTTCGAGTTCGTGTTGACGACTTCCTACTTCCAGTGGAACGGCACGTTCTATGAGCAAGTGGACGGGTTAGCCATGGGAAACCCCATCAGCCCGGTAGTCGCGAACTTTTACATGGAATCCTTTGAGGAAGATGCTCTGGATAGAGCTCCCAAGAAGCCTAAGGTCTGGTTCCGCTACGTGGACGATACCTTCGTGGTTTGGACTCATGGGGACTCGGAGCTGACTAAGTTCCTGGATCACCTAAACAGCATCCATCCAAACATCCAATTCACCATGGAAGTTGAGAAGAACGGGGAGCTACCATTCCTAGATGTCCTAGTATCCAAGAAAGAAGATGGCAGTCTTAGTCACCGAGTCTATCGAAAGCTGACACACACAGACCGTTACCTACACAAGGACTCCAACCACCATCCCAGACAAAAAATGTCAGTTATCAAGACACTGGTCCACCGAGCTAAGACCATCTGTGAACCTCAACACCTACAAAACGAGTTACGCCACTTGGACTCGGCCTTCCAAGCTAATGGATTCTCTGCACATGAGATACGGAGAGCTCTTCACCCAAAGAAAGCTTCACAGACAAACCAGGATGAGGAAAAACCTGCTCCGATAGGGAAGGCTTTCTTGCCATACATTCGTGGCATTACGGATCGTATCGGAAGACTGCTAGAAGCTTATAACATCAAGCCGATCATCAAACCCACGACGCAGCTACGGAATTTTCATCGTTCGGTCAAGGACCCACGTGATCCACTATCGTCAGCTGGAGTTTACAGAATCCCCTGCTCATGTGTCTCGGTATACGTGGGCACCACCCAAAGAAGCATCAAGACCCGCCTGTCGGAACATGAACGTAATTGCCGCCTCTGCCACTTCGACAAGTCAGCGGTTGCAGAACACACCCAAGAGGATGGGAATCATACCATCGAATTTCAGAACACGAAAATTCTAGCTACCACAACACATTTTTTCCCACGTATACTTCGAGAAGCCATCGAAATATTCAAGCATCCCAAAAACTTTAACCGAAAAAACGAGTGATTTCAGCTCCAAAAAGATTGGTACCCAGCACTGAGAGCCACTCGGTATCACAGTGCAAACAACCAATCAGGATCGAGTACGTCCGCGCCACAGCGCTTGGCCAATCAGAATCGAGTGAGTCGATTCCCTGCTCCGACCGTGCCTATAAATACAGCCGTGATTCAAGGCATCGCGCCAGTCGCACGTCAGCCGCCGGCGAGGCAAGGTCTCCGAAGTTGTCGTCGCCCGGCCCTGCGCCACTGAAGATGTCGACCGCAGTGATCGACGAAACGCCTGGAACGCAAGTTTCACATGGACCACGGCCAATCAGCCCGGAAGCAGTATATTCTACACTTAAAATTGATTGGTAATTTTTCTTGCAGTAAAGAACAATGTCGTTTTAGTTCTTCTTTATTTTGATTATTTTTTATATTTAACAAGACCCAAGAGCCAGATTGACCCGACACTATACCGAGGATATCCCGGACGTCAGCCTGTACGAGATCAGAATGGCTCTTAAACAGCTAAAGAACAATAAGGCACCGGGTGATGATGGGATCACGGCTGAGCTTCTGAAAGCTGGTGGAACACCGGTACTTAAAGCTCTTCAGAAGCTATTTGATTCCGTCATACTCGAGGGACGAACGCCTAAGGCATGGCACAGCAGTGGGGTGGTACTCTTCTTCAAAAAAGGTGATAAAACCTTGTTGAAGAATTATAGACCCATCTCGCTTCTGAGCCATGTCTATAAGTTGTTTTCGAGAGTCATTACGAATCGTCTCGCTCGCAGGTTCGACGACTTCCAGCCTCCCGAACAAGCCGGTTTCCGAAAAGGCTTTAGCACCATAGACCACATACATACGCTGCGACAGATTATACAGAAGACTGAGGAGTATAATCAGCCACTCTGCATGGCTATTGGCGTAGACCTGGGCTGTGCTACAGTCTCTCCAACGGTGCCAAATTGACTATCGATATATCGAAGCGCTGAAGTGTTTGTACGAAAACGCCACCATGTCAGTCCGCCTCCAGGACCAAAGCTCAAAACCTATCCAGTTGCAGCGAGGGGTGAGACAGGGAGACGTTATATCTCCGAAACTGTTCACCGCCGGCCTGGAAGATATTTTCAAGCTCCTGGACTGGAGAAGACTCGGCATCAATATCAACGGCGAGTACATCACTCACCTTCGATTCGCTGACGATATCGTAGTCATAGCTGAAACCTTGGAAGACCTAGGCACTATGCTCGATGGCCTCAGTAGAGCCTCCCAACAAGTGGGCCTCAAAATGAACATGGACAAGACGAAAATTATGGCAAATGTCCATGTCGCACCCACTTCTTCTTTAAAGGTTGGAGACTCTACACTCGAAGTTGTCGACGAATATGTTTATCTGGGACAGACAGTCCAGTTAGGCAGGTCCAACTTTGAGAAAGAGGTCAATCGTCGAATCCAGCTCGGCTGGGCAGCGTTCGGGAAGCTTCGTAATATCTTCTCGTCCAAAATACCGCAGTATCTCAAGACTAAAGTCTACGACCAGTGTGTGTTGCCAGCGATGACCTACGGAACTGAGACTTGGTCCCTTACTATGGGCCTCATAAGAAGGCTCAAGGTCACCCAAAGGGCGATGGAGCGTGCTATGCTCAGAGTTTCCCTGCGTGATCGAATCAGAAATGAGGAGATCCGCAGGAGAACTAAAGTAACCGACATAGCACACAAAATCGCCAAACTTAAGTGGCAGTGGGCGGGGCACATAGCTCGTAGAACAGATGGCCGTTGGGGCAAGAGAGTTCTCGAGTGGCGACCACGCGCCGGAAGACGCAGTGTAGGCAGGCCTCCCACACGGTGGACCGGTGACCTGGTGAAGGTCGCGGGAAGGGCATGGATGCGGAAGGCGCAGGACCGGTCCTTGTGGAAATCCTTGGGGGAGGCCTTTGTCCAGCAGTGGACGTCTTTCGGCTAGAATGATGATGATGATTTAACAAGAAATTCCATGTGTTAGAAAAGCTTTGCATTTGTTGAAATCTTTCCTTTATAGATAAAATAAATAATAATAAATATTCCACAACATTTCACACAACGCTATCTAGACCCATGGTAAGCATAGCTTAACTAGCTTGTGTTATGGAATCTAGAATGCGGATAAACATACTTAGATACGTTTTTTTTTTGTAAATACATACATATTATACATAGAAACACCCAGACCAATGCAAATATACATATTCATGCATACAAATATTTGCACTGAGCGGGGATCGAACCCGCGCCTCCTGCATGGCGGCCGCGTTCACTACCGCCACGCCACGGAGGCTGTCTAAGATATAAGAACGGTGTCCAAAAGAGTATTAAAAAAGTCGGCTTCAAACTTTTTTTTTGGATCACTTATTGGTCCATCAGTAGCCTCTTCACCCGGTCTACGTTTGATGCGTCTTAGTCGCGTTTGTGGTTTGAAAAGTGGCTGCGTATCAAGTTCGGATGCTAATTCAGTTGCTGCTACAAGAGCTTGTTTGAAACCTGTTTGTCTATATGTTTTCAAATAAGAGTAACATCTGCCAAGCATTTTAGTAAACTCGACAAAATTTATGTTAGGTGACTGGCTGGCTTTGCTCACAACGTTTATTTGAAAAAGAACATCATACCATGTTATAAAAGAAACAATAAAGCTAAAATCTTTTATTTGCCCTGCCAATGTGTTCGCTTCGTGTGACGTTGCAGCATCGCTTTGTTTGGTAAGATCAGCTGAGGAAATCAAAGCATCATGCATTTCACATAATTGGTAACGAACCGCTTTGACGCTTTCAATACGAGCTTCCAGCACTTAATTGTTTAGAATCTAAAGAAATATTGTCAGTTACTTTGCTTGGGGTGCTGGTTGGGTAACCTCCACGTCGGCTTCTCCGTTTCTTCCCCCTTTGGACCGCGGTCCTGGGGAGCGGAAGCGGGGGGGCTGGTGCACCCTGGACAACGGCTAACAGACTCCTACCATGGGAGTTCTGTTGGCCGTTGACAAATAACCCGACGGCTGACCTCACGAGGAGGTCGTGGGATGGCGGGCCTGCAAGGCCCGCGGGAAGGGGTCCGTCGGATACCCTTCCATTCCAACAGCCCTTTTAAGGGCTAGCTGACCCCATTGCACGAGGGGGTCGTGGTATGGCGGGCCTGCAAGGCCCGCGGGGAGGGATCCGTAGGGTTCCTCCCACCTCAACAGCCCTTTTTAGGGCTAGCCGCCGCTCCCGGTACCCCTCTGCTTCAGCAGAGGAGACAGGGGAGAGGCGATGGGATCTGTAGGATCCGGGGACGGGTCGGCCTACTGCTCGCGCAGGGGCTGACGGGCATTCGTGCCTCCGTCGGCGTTGGGAGAGTTGGCTACTCCCCCGCATCGCGTAACCTCCGAGATATCGACAACGACCTGAGTGCTAGCCACACTCGGGAACGCCGATAACCCGGAGGCCGTGGGGCTTGCCTTAATTGGCCGGCCTGCGACAAGGAAAAGTCTGAAAACCCGACAGCGAAGTAGCTTAAGACCTGTGGATACCTGGGGACCTCCACAGTATGTACCCCGCTTCCTGGAATGGCCGTCACCCAGGAAGTGTAATTAGAGCGGTTCTACTCGTGGGACATCATGGAAGAATCAATTAACAACCAAACCCCCCCCCCCCCCCCCAACCAAGCGAAACAGTCTGCGCGGAGGTCGCGCAGCACAACGACGCGGAAGTCGCGTCCCAGGTGGTGTCGGAGAACTTCGACACCGCCACTGACAGCCGGGACAGCCGAGACCGAAGCCCGGTGGGTCTACGGACCCGTAGGTCTAAATGGCGGCCGAGGACCGTCAGAAAAAAAAAAGTCCTCACCCAAAAGAAGACGGGGTCGGATTTTGAGCCCACGCTCTCCGACTCGTCCTCCACCAGCAGCACTCACAGCAGCAACGAGATACTGCGCCCACCCCCGCCCAAACTGGTGGCGGTTAGCCGCCAAAAGGCGCGGGGTGGGGAGGAAGGTGCCCCTCAGGCCCGTCCATCACGGGCCTCTGCCCCGGAGGATGTGGTGGCGCCGCCGAGTTCCTCCACCTCGGCGGCGCCCTTGGCCTGTACCGGCGACAGCACCTCCATAGAGGTGATGGAGGCCCTTAAAGGCCTGGCCAAGGCCCAGACCGGGGCTATGAAGCCGGAGGAGGACCGGCTCATGCGGGTGACGTTGCGCCTCGTCGAGCACCATAACCTGCTCAGGGCGGAGCTGGCCAGCGCGCAGCGCGAGCGCGCTGAGCTCAGCAGGCAGCAGGCAGCAGTGCTCGAGGAGACTGGGCTGAGTACCGCAAGGAGATGGCCAACATGGCGGCTGAAATCGCAGCGCTCCAGGAGGCCATCGCTGCGAAAACTCAGCTGCCTGACGAGCGAGTTAAGGAACGTCAAGCAACAAGTACGACATTCCTTTACTTATAATATTAAAACAAGCAAACCCGAAGCATAACGCAATATCATGCGACCCAGTTACTGTTCCGCATCATCAACTCATCAGCAGAATTGCGCCGTCAGCTAAATGCAACGCAACAACGGACGCAGCGACCTCAATGCCCCAATTTTGGCAGTGCGTCGACCTCAATTGCAGCACGAGGCCTGAGCTAGCACTTCAAGAGAGCAAGCACGAGGCGCAGCATCAGCATTAACAAACAGCCACCGTTCGACCCAGATAATGAAGCTTATAAAGAGATCTCGAGGCAGTTCACGCAATTCAGAATACACAATCAGTCAGTTCAGACAGCCGGACGTAGTGTAGACATAATGTAGTAAATAGCTAGTTGTTAGAAGTTAGTTGGCAGTTGCCAGTTAGCAGCTGTCAATAGTCAGTAGTTAGGATGTAGTTCTAAAATCGAACTCATCCGCGTAGTTTAGTACGGTGCAATGTAGCTCTCACATCGACTACATTCACCCTTAGGTTAGTTAGACTTAAATAAACAAGTGAGTTCATTACTGTGTTTATATCACCATCAAACTGTTACGCTGTCACCTGCAATAAAGTTATATATAATTAAATAACAACACATCACCAGTGGCGTTAACTTAATTGGCGCAGCCGGTAGGATCTTTGCAGTCGGAGTCTTACAACGTATCAAATTCTACGAGAAGCATCTGACGTCCGTTTCTACGGTTCAGCAAGGATCACCGAACAAACAAATTTATTAAGGAATCACTGGTAGTGGCAGCAGCGAAACAGTAAGACAGGGACGATGGAAAACGCTGCGGAATTGTGAGTAAGACTTTTCACCTTCCTTTCGGCTCTCCAATCTATTCCCTATCTTTTAATAAATCTGTGTTTCGTGTACTATCGGGATTAGAAAACGCTCAGATAGTATCCACGTAGACTCTTATATATTAGGCGAATAAGCTATTTCTATTATTTCGTGTAATATCGAGATTAAGAACGCTTAGATAATATACACATCATTATAAACTAGGCAAATAAGCCATTTCTATTATTTCGTGTAATATCGAGATTAAAAACGCTCATATAATATACACACTCTTATAAACTAGGCGAATAAGCCATTTCTATTATTTTGTGTAATACCGAGATTAAAAACGCTCAGATAGTATACACATTCTTATAAACTAGGCGAATAAGCCATTTCTATTATTTCGTGTAATATCGAGATTAAAAACGCTCAGATAGTATACACATTCTTATAAACTAGGCGAATAAGCCATTTCTATTATTTCGTGTAATATCGAGATTAAAAACGCTCAGATAGTATACACATTCTTATGAACTAGGCGAATTAGCCATTCTATTATTTCGTGTAATATCGAGATTAAAAACGCTCAGATAGCATACACATAGATTCTTATGTACTAGTGCTAGGCGAATAAGCTAATCTAGTAGGAGAATGGGACTCCATAATTACTTGGGGCCAGTTGAAGGCCTTGCTAAGTGAACATTTCGGAGATCCACGTACAGAAGAGCGTTTAGCCTTAGAATTAGAAAGCTGTAGGATTAATGGGTAACGAAACATATATTTATTCCCATCCCAATCCATAATACTTCATACACCTTTACTATTATCCCAAAATACCCTTACCTATTGGTGAATCGATTAAAGTACATCCCAGTAGCAACACCATGTGAAGAGAGCAAGAGCAGCATAGATTTTAGTGACGCAAAGAAATAGCCAAGCAGTAATTCACGAGAGATGAAGATAATCGACGTTAAGGTATTCGAGGCAGTGCGCGGCGCGGTAGGTTTCCTCAAAATCGTTAACCTGCTGACTCCGATAGTCGCTGTCCATATTCCCATACCTCGACGGATCTACACGAAGCCACAGCAGAGACTATCCAGACAACGAAGATGCAATCCTCAATATCTACTAGCTTCATTA
Source organism: Eilema caniola (assembly GCA_949126895.1). Classification (NCBI taxonomy): domain Eukaryota; kingdom Metazoa; phylum Arthropoda; class Insecta; order Lepidoptera; family Erebidae; genus Eilema; species Eilema caniola. The sequence goes on along the minus strand of OX421461.1, from coordinate 1,365,135 downwards.
CTGATGAGCAAACTCAAGTCTGCAAAACACGAAGTGCAATGAACCCGCAAAAAAAAATTACTATATTTATTAGGACAATAAATGCAGTCAAAGCAAATTTGAACGAGTCGCGGAGTGCGTGAGTCGCCCAGGCATTATGCTGAAATTAAAAAACACATAATTATATTATTACACAAGGATACCTATACCTATTTCCAGTATCCTAACCTAATGGCGAATGGATTAACATACATACCTATAGTAAACCCGTGTACAGAAATTGCAAGATCTGACAAAACCTTGTATGGAATAAGTCATGTTGATGAAAAATAATTACAGCAGATGTATACGAAGCCACATCAAGATCGGAAGGACCAAAGTGCAGAGAATAACTGACAGCCAATGGTTGGCTTATCCCAAGTACAACTTAGTCATCACCGAAAACTACGACAACGAGATAAGAAAGGCCAATATCCTCGGAACACATATGGTAACCTCAAATCAACATTGTGAGAACCAAACCGGAAAAATTTGTGGTCCCCACTAAGAACTAGACCTTTACCAGTCTTCAACTTCCATTGATCCAGACGCCAGAGCTTCAAAACGACATCCAAACAAGAACTCAAAAGGTGGACCTCAGAGACGTAGATTAGTGATGTTAAAGGAGTCTCAGAAGTATGAAAAATAGCGACAATAGTGATACAAAAACAACCCAAGCCCTGACAGCAAAAAAATAAGCATTTGGACCATCGATTATACATACTAATTATAACCGTAACAACCTACATAAATTTAAAGTAAAAATTTATTTTGGTTGCCGAAATTATCTGAATTCCAATTCTTCTCACTAAGATAATTTCTCTCTTGGGGAGGGAGGAGTTAAGGAACGTCAAGCAACAAGTACGACATTCCTTTACTTATAATATTAAAACAAGCAAACCCGAAGCATAACGCAATATCATGCGACCCAGTTACTGTTCCGCATCATCAACTCATCAGCAGAATTGCGCCGTCAGCTAAATGCAACGCAACAACGGACGCAGCGACCTCAATGCCCCAATTTTGGCAGTGCGTCGACCTCAATTGCAGCACGAGGCCTGAGCTAGCACTTCAAGAGAGCAAGCACGAGGCGCAGCATCAGCATTAACAAACAGCCACCGTTCGACCCAGATAATGAAGCTTATAAAGAGATCTCGAGGCAGTTCACGCAATTCAGAATACACAATCAGTCAGTTCAGACAGCCGGACGTAGTGTAGACATAATGTAGTAAATAGCTAGTTGTTAGAAGTTAGTTGGCAGTTGCCAGTTAGCAGCTGTCAATAGTCAGTAGTTAGGATGTAGTTCTAAAATCGAACTCATCCGCGTAGTTTAGTACGGTGCAATGTAGCTCTCACATCGACTACATTCACCCTTAGGTTAGTTAGACTTAAATAAACAAGTGAGTTCATTACTGTGTTTATATCACCATCAAACTGTTACGCTGTCACCTGCAATAAAGTTATATATAATTAAATAACAACACATCACCAGTGGCGTGACGCCGCCGCCATCTCTGGCGCCGCGGTCGCCGCCGTCGCCGCCGTCGCCGCCGGTGCGGTCGAGGTCACCGGTGCGGCCGAGACTGCCGCCTCGGGCGCGGCCGGTGTCGCTGGCGCCACCGCCGCCGCCTGTACCGGCGCGTTTACCGACCCCGCCGCCGTTGCCGCCGCGTTTGCCGGCCCCGCCGCGCCTACCGGCCCCACCGCCGCCGGCGCAGCCGAGGCCCACCAATCCGGTGGAGGCCTGCATGGCGACTATGGCCGCCATGGAAAAGCGGCAGGCGGCGCACGAGGAGTGGACGCGGAGTTGTCTGGAGGCCATTATGGACTCCATCCGTCGTCCGCCTCTGGCGCCGCCGAGTGGGGGATACGCCGGAGCAGTAAAGCGGGGCCCCAACCGTACGGTGACGGCGGGGACCTCGCAGGAGTCGGCCCGTAGCGTGCCCACTGCGCCTGCCGCTCCGGCCACTACCGCCGCGTCAGCCGGGAGCGCCCAAGCCAAGGGCAAGGGGAAGGGGAAGGGGAAGGGCAAGGGGAAGACGTCCCCAGTCCCAGCCCCGGCCCCGGCCCCGGCTTCGGTCCCGACTGCCTCCACGAGCTCCGCACCGGCAGGGGGCTGGGAGGTGGTCGGCGAGGCCAGAAAAAGCCGAAACGCCCGTAAAAAGGCAGCCAAAAGGGCCAAGAAGGCCCAAGCTGCTGTGAAGGGTGCGCCAGGAAAGCTGCGCGTCCCCCGTACCACCGCTGTCGTCTTAACGATGACACCGGAGGCGACGGCGAGGGGCGTGCAGTACGTGGACCTGGTGAAACAGGCGAGGGGCCTCATTGATATGAGGGCCCTCGATGTGGCGGGGACTCTCCGAGTGACACACACTCGGACGGGTGCCCGTCTCATCCACGTCCCTGGCGCCTCCAGTGGTCCCAAGGCCGATGCCATTGCGGCTAGGCTGAGGGACACGCTGGATGCGGCCGACGTCCGGGTGTCCAGGCCCACCAAGTGCGCAGAATTGCGCATTTCGGACCTGGACGACTCCATCACGGCCGAAGAGATTCGGGTCACCGTGGCGGAGGCCGGGGGTTGCCCCCTGGAGGCGGTTAAGGTCGGAGCGATCCGCTACGGCCGTCGCGGACAGGGGGCAACAGTTGTCGACTGCCCCATTGCGCATTCCTACTGCGCGTTCGACTGCCTAGCGGCCGGATGTGTTTGTGTGCGCTCCGTGGAAAAAATTTCCATCAGTGGGTTTTTCTGCGATTTTCGCAAATTTTATTTCACGAACGTAACGGTGAGGTCACGGGGCATCTAGGGAACTAGTTGTCTCCTGAAAATCCCGGTGATTCTCCCGTATTTCAGTGATTCAAGTTGTGGTGTGATAGCGGACACGTGTGGTTTTTAATCTTAGTTATATTGTGTGTTTCTGTGCTCATCTGGGACTGAGCACCCCAGATAAGGATTAATTATAGCGCAGTAAGTAATATTTCAGAGTTTTGTACAGTGATTGTCGTGAAATTCAGCGTGTTGTGTGCATGCGGTTAACCTCACTTTGAGGTTAGCACGCGGCCATATTTTTTCCATCTGACGTTTACGTCAGTGGAACAGACAGCTGACAAGCGACAGCTCACTACTGTGTTTGGAGCTAGGGCGTTTGAGAGGACACCTAGCTCCTAATAGTTTTAATTATATTTTAGTTTTTCTTTAATTATTGTGTATGTAACAATTACATACTGCGTGTGTCGGCCCGTGTGTGTAGGTTTGACAGCTGTCGACTGCCTGACTTTGGCGGGTGGCAGCTGTCAGGTTGACATTGACATTGGCACACACGTCAAGTTGGTACGTGACGTTTATTTGATAGTTGACAGCTGTCAGCTTCAAGTGACGTTTGACGGCCACTTGCGTTTTGTTGTTGCTTATAGCAATTTGTAAATATCTAAGTGTTTCCTTTAATTTATTAGTTTAGTTGCGTTTAGTTGCTGCATCCAGCAACTTGAGAATATTTAAGTTACTTGTTTTATTATCTTTTATTTTTATTATTTTTTATTTTTTATTTTTAAATTACCGATTTAAGTCTCGGTACGTGGGGCCGCTCGCGCATCTGCCATGGCAGATGCTGATGAGGACCTCCGCCGTCAGCAGGCACTGCTTGCTGACGAGCTGGCCCGCAGAAGGGAGGAGTTGATATGCCTGCAGGAGCTCGTTGGTGAGTCCTCGGCAGGGTCCCCAACACCATTTGCCCCGAGGACGTCTTTGGCCCGCACCCCGCCTGGGGGATTTTCGGCTATGCCGTCAAATGTTTCCACCACTCTGACGACGCCGGCGGAAGCCGCCGCATCTGGTTCAGAGCAAGGTGGAAAGAGACTTTTAAGCTCTCCGGAGGAGGTCCAAGAGGCCATTCGACGGAGAGTGACAGTTAAGAAGTCGGCCCCACCTATCGGCGGTATACTCAATGCTACGCCGGCCCCCCAACGACCTAGCGCGGAAGCCCCGGTGTCAGGCGCCCCCCCCTTTGCTCTTCCGCGACGCAAGGAGGAAATCATTGAGGCAGTGCACACGGCCGTGAGGAGAATCTCCACGGTCGTAAATGCCCCCAATAAGCTCAATATTGGGGATAAGAGCACAATTGCAGGATACGGTCAGGACATAATTGCCCTGGTTGCTCAGCTTACGGTGCGACTGGCCGAAGCGGAACGGGAAGCCAGCGAAGCCAAATTGGCGGCCCTTACGGCGTCCCGGGTAGGACCAACCATTACCCCACAGGGGGCAGGCGTGCCGGTACCTGTGGGGCCGTCCTATGCGGGTGCCCTAAAGAGGCCGACCGGCTACCCGCCATTGCAGGTGTCACATCAGGGGCCTGCAGTCATCTTCTACCCCGACAGAGCTGACATCAAAACCAGTGAGGACACCAAGCGTATCCTCCAGGAGTCCGTAAAGCCTGGTGACTCGGGTATCCGAGTCACACAGGTCCGCAAAGTGGGCAACTCCGGGGTCGTGGTGAGAACCGCTACGCAGGAGGCTGCAGGCCTGCTCAAGAAATCTGTTCCCCCTGGTTTAAGGGTAGCTGAGCCCAAGGCCCGACTGCCGAGGATCGCCCTCAGGTTCTTGCGTGCCGATCCCGTCCCGGATGAGCTTATAAAAGAGTTACACCGGGTCAACCTAGCGGAAGATGCCGGTTGGACACTTGAGCGATTCCAGGCGGAATGCAAGTTCGCCGTTAAGAAACAACTGGGCAGCAAGTACCTCGTGGTACTTGAATGTACCAGGGCAGCCCGAGATGCGCTCATCTCGCTCGGCCGGGTCTACGTGGGTTGGGACGAGGCGGAGGTAACGGACCACATAAGATCAACGTGCTGCTCCAAGTGCCAGCAATATGGTCACCCCGAAAAATATTGCCGTGCCAAGGAGATGACGTGCGGTAAATGTGGGGAAACCGGGCACAACAACAAGGAGTGCCAGTCAAAGACAATGTGCTGCGCCACCTGCAAACGCTTTAAGCGGAAAGATGCGGCCGGCCATTTGACTGCTGCCCCGAATTGCCCGGCTCGCCAACATGCGGAGGCGTTGGCCGCCAATATGATCCAATATGGATAGGTCTCTCCGGTTAAGGGTTGGTCAGCTGAACCTACAAGGCATGGAGGCGGCCACCACTGAACTGCTAGCCAGTCTTGGCCCGTCTCACAGACTGGACCTGATTCTGGTCCAGGACCAGTATGACCAAAGGGCAGGTATTATACAGTGTGGTCGCAAACCAAAAGCCGGGATTGTAGTCTTAAATAGGACCGCTACTGCAACGCTTCTCGAACACCTTAGTACCGAACACTGCTGTGTGATACATTTGGTTATCGGGACCCTAAGCATGCATATAGTCTCCGCGTACTTCCAGTATAGCGACAATATCAGTATCCACATAGCGCACCTAGACAAGGTCTTACAACAACTGCCGAGAGGCCCGGTCCTCATCGGTTTGGATAGCAACGCTCACTCACCTATGTGGTTCTGCGAACGTCGCCAGTACACTGGAAGGGGGCACGATGTAGAGCATAGAAGGAGTGAAATGGAGGGGTTTATTCTCTCCAGGGATCTCATTCTACATAATGCCGCAGGGCAGCCCCCCACTTTCAACGGCCCGGGAGGGAAATCGAATATTGACCTCACACTTTCGTCCAGAGGGGTTAACGTTAGTGGTTGGACTGTGCATGAGGGTGATAGCTTGGCGGATCACCAGCTGATCACCTTTAACGTATTCGGTGACGCCGTGAATGCGGTGCGAGACACGACCGGGATTGTCCTGGATCAGTTCCGAGCGCATGGGGTAAATTGGACCTCCTTTTGCTCCGCGCTCCACGCAAGGATGAACAGGCTTCATCCCGGTCTGTCTGCCTCGGAGTATAGTGTGCGATACTCGAATGCTCTCCTGCAAACTGCTAGGGAGCATCTAGCTCAACGTGCCCGGAATAGCTGCGGAAAATATGAATGGTGGTCCCCATCACTGGACGAACTCCGCCGTAAGGTGAGCCGTGCCCGCAGGGCCTGGCAGCGATCTAAGCGTGACAATTGCCCTCTGCAAGAACAACATCACGCAACCCTGCGTACCCTGCGGGGCGAGTACAAGGCGGCCATGAAAACGGCCGAGGTTGAATTCTTTCGGAAACTAGCTGAATCCGGAAATGAGGACCCATGGGGATTGGCTTACAGGGAGGCCAGTGGCCTTGCTAAGCCCCCCCAGAACGTCCTTTACGGCACACGCTTAGTTGAAGGATATACGACCTCTACGGGGGCCACCATGGAGCAGCTTCTCTCGTCGCTCTACCCGGATGATGTGCCCGGTGCTGACACGACTTACCACCGGCAAGTGCGTATTGCAGCTGCAATCGCACCATCCGGTGAGAACATGCCAGCTCCCGAGAGGGATACTGTTGATCGCATTGTGCGGTCTCTTCCTAAGACAGCACCGGGCATGGACGGCCTTACATCGGTCATCATAAAGTGGGCGTGGAAAGCCACCTCGTCCGAAATGCTTATGATGTACCGTAAGTGTATTGAAGAAGGCGTCTTCCCCGACGATTGGAAGGTAGGACGACTCATCGTTCTGCCAAAGGGAAATGACAAGCCCCTTAGTGACCCTAAGGCGTATCGGCCTATTACTCTCCTACCCATCTTGGGTAAGATTCTCGAACGTGTGATAGTTGCCTGTGCTCCCTGCCTGCACAAAAATATATCGGAGTCCCAGCACGGATTTACTCGCGGACGTTCTACGGTTACGGCGTTAAGCCAGTTGAACTCGATAGTCGAAAACTCAGTGGCTCCTTACGTGCAGCTGATCTTTCTGGACATATCTGGTGCGTTTGATAATGCGTGGTGGCCTATGATTCTACTTAAGCTCAAACAGGGTGGATCACCACCGAACCTGTATAGGATCATTACCAGTTATTTTAATAACCGCCGAGTTGGCTTCATTGCAGGCACCGTGTCTTCATGGAAATCAAACACCATGGGATGTCCACAGGGATCGGTTCTCGGCCCGACACTTTGGAACCTCCTCCTCAATGACCTCCTCTTGCTACCTAAGCCCGAAGGAGTGCATTTGATTGCATATGCCGATGATGTGACTGTCGTGATAGAGGCGACGTCCCGCGCTGAGATTGAGCGGCACGCGGATATCACGCTAAGGGCAATATCCGGCTGGGGCGCCCGAAATCGACTGGGTTTCTCGCCCGGTAAGTCCTTAGCGTTGACTTATAAAGGTAACTTTAAAAGACCGCCAACCATTCGGATGGGCGGCGCCTCTATTACGCACGTTTCACAGGCGAAGGTGCTCGGTGTTACTCTGGACGGGGCTAGGTCCTACGGACCGCATGCAGTTTTTATTGGAGAGAAAGCGGCTAATTGTTTCGGGAAAGTTTCCCGGGTGTCCGCATCTAGGTGGGGAGTGAGATTCCCGGCACTACGGGTCCTGTATGCAGGGACCTATGTTGCTACAGTCACCTATGCTGCGGCCGTATGGTACCGACGCTCGTCCAACTTCGTGGTCAGGAGGAACTTGCTGAAGACTCAGCGGCCAGCCTTAATTCTTCTAACGAAGGCCTACAGATCGTGTAGCTCCGCGGCACTCCCAGTGCTCGCGGGGGTTCTACCTGCCGATTTGGAGGTTTTTCGTGCGGGGCGAATTGCGGAGGAGGGACTCCAGCTGGCCCTCAGGGAACGTAGGCAGCTCAAGGCTTTAGTGGGGCGCGAAGTTGTCTCCCTTTGGCAACAACGGTGGGAAACAAGTACCGACGGGCGCGATCTACACAGCTTCTTTCCAGATGTTGTCGTGAGGCTCAAGTACAGGTGGATCGAACCGGACTATGTCGTCTCTCAGATGATGACTGGACATGGCTGCTTTAGGCAACGCTTACACCAGCTAAGCTTATGCGAAACTGCAGCGTGCCCATGTGAAGAGCACGACCAGGAAAGCCGTGACCACGCACTCTGGGTATGTAAGCTGTACGCCGCAGAAAGGGAAGTTATGCTGGACGCAATACACGCAATCGATCGTTCTGTGGAGGGGCCGCTATGGCACCACGAACTCGTTAGCAGTAGGGATGCCTTTGTGGCATTTAGGACGTTTGCGCACGCTTGGCACTCTATTAGGCGCGCATTTGAATAAGCGGTAGTCAGAATCCATTGGACAGCGGGACGCGCAGTACCGTTACTGTGCATGTCAACCCCATAAGGGGGGTTTCGCTAACGTAGAAAGCCAGCCCCGAAGGGGGAGAATACGGCTGGGGACGGATCAAGAATTTGTAGGGAGTCAAGAACTGTGCCCACGGAGAAGCTTCATAGCAAACCGCAGGGCACTCTCCCGTGATTCGGTCAGTACGCCGTGAGGCAGGAATGACCATGGGAGGATGGAGGGAATGCCCCATTGCGCACGGTACTGCGCGTTCGACTGCCTAGCGGCCGGATGTGTTTGTGTGCGCTCCGTGGAAAAAATTTCCATCAGTGGGTTTTTCTGCGATTTTCGCAAATTTTATTTCACGAACGTAACGGTGAGGTCACGGGGCATCTAGGGAACTAGTTGTCTCCTGAAAATCCCGGTGATTCTCCCGTATTTCAGTGATTCAAGTTGTGGTGTGATAGCGGACACGTGTGGTTTTTAATCTTAGTTATATTGTGTGTTTCTGTGCTCATCTGGGACTGAGCACCCCAGATAAGGATTAATTATAGCGCAGTAAGTAATATTTCAGAGTTTTGTACAGTGATTGTCGTGAAATTCAGCGTGTTGTGTGCATGCGGTTAACCTCACTTTGAGGTTAGCACGCGGCCATATTTTTTCCATCTGACGTTTACGTCAGTGGAACAGACAGCTGACAAGCGACAGCTCACTACTGTGTTTGGAGCTAGGGCGTTTGAGAGGACACCTAGCTCCTAATAGTTTTAATTATATTTTAGTTTTTCTTTAATTATTGTGTATGTAACAATTACATACTGCGTGTGTCGGCCCGTGTGTGTAGGTTTGGCAGCTGTCGACTGCCTGACTTTGGCGGGTGGCAGCTGTCAGGTTGACATAGACATTGGCACACACGTCAAGTTGGTACGTGACGTTTATTTGATAGTTGACAGCTGTCAGCTTCAAGTGACGTTTGACGGCCACTTGCGTTTTGTTGTTGCTTATAGCAATTTGTAAATATTTAAGTGTTTCCTTTAATTTATTAGTTTAGTTGCGTTTAGTTGCTGCATCCAGCAACTTGAGAATATTTAAGTTATTTGTTTTATTATCTTTTATTTTTATTATTTTTTATTTTTAAATTACCGATTTAAGTCTCGGTACGTGGGGCCGCTCGCGCATCTGCCATGGCAGATGCTGATGAGGACCTCCGCCGTCAGCAGGCACTGCTTGCTGACGAGCTGGCCCGCAGAAGGGAGGAGCTGATATGCCTGCAGGAGCTCGTTGGTGAGTCCTCGGCAGGGTCCCTAACACCATTTGCCCCGAGGACGTCTTTGGCCCGCACCCCGCCTGGGGGATTTTCGGCTATGCCGTCAAATGTTTCCACCACTCTGACGACGCCGGCGGAAGCCGCCACATCTGGTTCAGAGCAAGGTGGAAAGAGACTGTTAAGCTCTCCGGAGGAGGTCCAAGAGGCCATTCGACGGAGAGTGACAGTTAAGAAGTCGGCCCCACCTATCGGCGGTATACTCAATGCTACGCCGGCCCCCCAACGACCTAGCGCGGAAGCCCCGGTGTCAGGCGCCCCCCCCTTCGCTCTTCCGCGACGCAAGGAGGAAATCATTGAGGCAGTGCACACGGCCGTGAGGAGAATCTCCACGGTCGTAAATGCCCCCAATAAGCTCAATATTGGGGATAAGAGCACAATTGCAGGATACGGTCAGGACATAATTGCCCTGGTTGCTCAGCTTACGGTGCGACTGGCCGAAGCGGAACGGGAAGCCAGCGAAGCCAAACTGGCGGCCCTTACGGCGTCCCGGGTAGGACCAACCATTACCCCACAGGGGGCAGGCGTGCCGGTACCTGTGGGGCCGTCCTATGCGGGTGCCCTAAAGAGGCCGACCGGCAACCCGCCATTGCAGGTGTCACATCAGGGGCCTGCAGTCATCTTCTACCCCGACAGAGCAGACATCAAGACCAGTGAGGACACCAAGCGTATCCTCCAGGAGTCCGTAAAGCCTGGTGACTCGGGTATCCGAGTCACACAGGTCCGCAAAGTGGGCAACTCCGGGGTCGTGGTGAGAACCGCTACGCAGGAGGCTGCAGGCCTGCTCAAGAAATCTGTTCCCCCTGGTTTAAGGGTAGCTGAGCCCAAGGCCCGACTGCCGAGGATCGCCCTCAGGTTCTTGCGTGCCGATCCCGTCCCGGATGAGCTTATAAAAGAGTTACACCGGGTCAACCTAGCGGAAGATGCCGGTTGGACACTTGAGCGATTCCAGGCGGAATGCAAGTTCGCCGTTAAGAAACAACTGGGCAGCAAGTACCTCGTGGTACTTGAATGTACCAGGGCAGCCCGAGATGCGCTCATCTCGCTCGGCCGGGTCTACGTGGGTTGGGACGAGGCGGAGGTAACGGACCACATAAGATCAACGTGCTGCTCCAAGTGCCAGCAATATGGTCACCCCGAAAAATATTGCCGTGCCAAGGAGATGACGTGCGGTAAATGTGGGGAAACCGGGCACAACAACAAGGAGTGCCAGTCGAAGACAATGTGCTGCGCCACCTGCAAACGCTTTAAGCGGAAAGATGCGGCCGGCCATTTGACTGCTGCCCCGAATTGCCCGGCTCGCCAACATGCGGAGGCGTTGGCCGCCAATATGATCCAATATGGATAGGTCTCTCCGGTTAAGGGTTGGTCAGCTGAACCTACAAGGCATGGAGGCGGCCACCACTGAACTGCTAGCCAGTCTTGGCCCGTCTCACAGACTGGACCTGATTCTGGTCCAGGACCAGTATGACCAAAGGGCAGGTATTATACAGTGTGGTCGCAAACCAAAAGCCGGGATTGTAGTCTTAAATAGGACCGCTACTGCAACGCTTCTCGAACACCTTAGTACCGAACACTGCTGTGTGATACATTTGGTTATCGGGACCCTAAGCATGCATATAGTCTCCGCGTACTTCCAGTATAGCGACAATATCAGTATCCACATAGCGCACCTAGACAAGGTCTTACAACAACTGCCGAGAGGCCCGGTCCTCATCGGTTTGGATAGCAACGCTCACTCAACTATGTGGTTCTGCGAACGTCGCCAGTACACTGGAAGGGGGCACGATGTAGAGCATAGAAGGAGTGAAATGGAGGGGTTTATTCTCTCCAGGGATCTCATTCTACATAATGCCGCAGGGCAGCCCCCCACTTTCAACGGCCCGGGAGGGAAATCGAATATTGACCTCACACTTTCGTCCAGAGGGGTTAACGTTAGTGGTTGGACTGTGCATGAGGGTGATAGCTTGGCGGATCACCAGCTGATCACCTTTAACGTATCCGGTGACGCCGTGAATGCGGTGCGAGACACGACCGGGATTGTCCTGGATCAGTTCCGAGCGCATGGGGTAAATTGGACCTCCTTTTGCTCCGCGCTCCACGCAAGGATGAACAGGCTTCATCCCGGTCTGTCTGCCTTGGAGTATAGTGTGCGATACTCGAATGCTCTCCTGCAATCTGCTAGGGAGCATCTAGCTCAACGTGCCCGGAATAGCTGCGGAAAATATGAATGGTGGTCCCCATCACTGGACGAACTCCGCCGTAAGGTGAGCCGTGCCCGCAGGGCCTGGCAGCGATCTAAGCGTGACAATTGCCCTCTGCAAGAACAACATCACGCAACCCTGCGTACCCTGCGGGGCGAGTACAAGGCGGCCATGAAAACGGCCGAGGTTGAATTCTTTCGGAAACTAGCTGAATCCGGAAATGAGGACCCATGGGGATTGGCTTACAGGGAGGCCAGTGGCCGTGCTAAGCCCCCCCAGAACGTCCTTTACGGCACACGCTTAGTTGAAGGATTTACGACCTCTACGGGGGCCACCATGGAGCAGCTTCTCTCGTCGCTCTACCCGGATGATGTGCCCGGTGCTGACACGACTTACCACCGGCAAGTGCGTATTGCAGCTGCAATCGCACCATCCGGTGAGAACATGCCAGCTCCCGAGAGGGATACTGTTGATCGCATTGTGCGGTCTCTTCCTAAGACAGCACCGGGCATGGACGGCCTTACATCGGTCATCATAAAGTGGGCGTGGAAAGCCACCTCGTCCGAAATGCTTATGATGTACCGTAAGTGTATTGAAGAAGGCGTCTTCCCCGACGATTGGAAGGTAGGACGACTCATCGTTCTGCCAAAGGGAAATGACAAGCCCCTTAGTGACCCTAAGGCGTATCGGCCTATTACTCTCCTACCCATCTTGGGTAAGATTCTCGAACGTGTGATAGTTGCCTGTGCTCCCTGCCTGCACAAAAATATATCGGAGTCCCAGCACGGATTTACTCGCGGACGTTCTACGGTTACGGCGTTAAGCCAGTTGAACTCGATAGTCGAAAACTCAGTGGCTCCTTACGTGCAGCTGATCTTTCTGGACATATCTGGTGCGTTTGATAATGCGTGGTGGCCTATGATTCTACTTAAGCTCAAACAGGGTGGATCACCACCGAACCTGTATAGGATCATTACCAGTTATTTTAATAACCGCCGAGTTGGCTTCATTGCAGGCACCGTGTCTTCATGGAAATCAAACACCATGGGATGTCCACAGGGATCGGTTCTCGGCCCGACACTTTGGAACCTCCTCCTCAATGACCTCCTCTTGCTACCTAAGCCCGAAGGAGTGCATTTGATTGCATATGCCGATGATGTGACTGTCGTGATAGAGGCGACGTCCCGCGCTGAGATTGAGCGGCACGCGGATATCACGCTAAGGGCAATATCCGGCTGGGGCACCCGAAATCGACTGGGTTTCTCGCCCGGTAAGTCCTTAGCGTTGACTTATAAAGGTAACTTTAAAAGACCGCCAACCATTCGGATGGGCGGCGCCTCTATTACGCACGTTTCACAGGCGAAGGTGCTCGGTGTTACTCTGGACGGGGCTAGGTCCTACGGACCGCATGCAGTTTTTATTGGAGAGAAAGCGGCTAATTGCTTCGGGAAAGTTTCCCGGGTGTCCGCATCTAGGTGGGGAGTGAGATTCCCGGCACTACGGGTCCTGTATGCAGGGACCTATGTTGCTACAGTCACCTATGCTGCGGCCGTATGGTACCGACGCTCGTCCAACTTCGTGGTCAGGAGGAACTTGCTGAAGACTCAGCGGCCAGCCTTAATTCTTCTAACGAAGGCCTACAGATCGTGTAGCTCCGCGGCACTCCCAGTGCTCGCGGGGGTTCTACCTGCCGATTTGGAGGTTTTTCGTGCGGGGCGAATTGCGGAGGAGGGACTCCAGCTGGCCCCCAGGGAACGTAGGCAGCTCAAGGCTTTAGTGGGGCGCGAAGTTGTCTCCCTTTGGCAACAACGGTGGGAAACAAGTACCGACGGGCGCGATCTACACAGCTTCTTTCCAGATGTTGTCGTGAGGCTCAAGTACAGGTGGATCGAACCGGACTATGTCGTCTCTCAGATGATGACTGGACATGGCTGCTTTAGGCAACGCTTACACCAGCTAAGCTTATGCGAAACTGCAGCGTGCCCATGTGAAGAGCACGACCAGGAAAGCCGTGACCACGCACTCTGGGTATGTAAGCTGTACGCCGCAGAAAGGGAAGTTATGCTGGACGCAATACACGCAATCGATCGTTCTGTGGAGGGGCCGCTATGGCACCACGAACTCGTTAGCAGTAGGGATGCCTTTGTGGCATTTAGGACGTTTGCGCACGCTTGGCACTCTATTAGGCGCGCATTTGAATAAGCGGTAGTCAGAATCCATTGGACAGCGGGACGCGCAGTACCGTTACTGTGCATGTCAACCCCATAAGGGGGGTTTCGCTAACGTAGAAAGCCAGCCCTGAAGGGGGAGAATACGGCTGGGGACGGATCAAGAATTTGTAGGGAGTCAAGAACTGTGCCCACGGAGAAGCTTCATAGCAAACCGCAGGGCACTCTCCCGTGATTCGGTCAGTACGCCGTGAGGCAGGAATGACCATGGGAGGATGGAGGGAATGCCCCATTGCGCACCTAGACAAGGTCTTACAACAACTGCCGAGAGGCCCGGTCCTCATCGGTTTGGATAGCAACGCTCACTCACCTATGTGGTTCTGCGAACGTCGCCAGTACACTGGAAGGGGGCACGATGTAGAGCATAGAAGGAGTGAAATGGAGGGGTTTATTCTCTCCAGGGATCTCATTCTACATAATGCCGCAGGGCAGCCCCCCACTTTCAACGGCCCGGGAGGGAAATCGAATATTGACCTCACACTTTCGTCCAGAGGGGTTAACGTTAGTGGTTGGACTGTGCATGAGGGTGATAGCTTGGCGGATCACCAGCTGATCACCTTTAACGTATCCGGTGACGCCGTGAATGCGCTGCGAGACACGACCGGGATTGTCCTGGATCAGTTCCGAGCGCATGGGGTAAATTGGACCTCCTTTTGCTCCGCGCTCCACGCAAGGATGAACAGGCTTCATCCCGGTCTGTCTGCCTCGGAGTATAGTGTGCGATACTCGAATGCTCTCCTGCAAACTGCTAGGGAGCATCTAGCTCAACGTGCCCGGAATAGCTGCGGAAAATATGAATGGTGGTCCCCATCACTGGACGAACTCCGCCGTAAGGTGAGCCGTGCCCGCAGGGCCTGGCAGCGATCTAAGCGTGACAATTGCCCTCTGCAAGAACAACATCACGCAACCCTGCGTACCCTGCGGGGCGAGTACAAGGCGGCCATGAAAACGGCCGAGGTTGAATTCTTTCGGAAACTAGCTGAATCCGGAAATGAGGACCCATGGGGATTGGCTTACAGGGAGGCCAGTGGCCTTGCTAAGCCCCCCCAGAACGTCCTTTACGGCACACGCTTAGTTGAAGGATATACGACCTCTACGGGGGCCACCATGGAGCAGCTTCTCTCGTCGCTCTACCCGGATGATGTGCCTGGTGCTGACACGACTTACCACCGGCAAGTGCGTATTGCAGCTGCAATCGCACCATCCGGTGAGAACATGCCAGCTCCCGAGAGGGATACTGTTGATCGCATTGTGCGGTCTCTTCCTAAGACAGCACCGGGCATGGACGGCCTTACATCGGTCATCATAAAGTGGGCGTGGAAAGCCACCTCGTCCGAAATGCTTATGATGTACCGTAAGTGTATTGGAGAAGGCGTCTTCCCCGACGATTGGAAGGTAGGACGACTCATCGTTCTGCCAAAGGGAAATGACAAGCCCCTTAGTGACCCTAAGGCGTATCGGCCTATTACTCTCCTACCCATCTTGGGTAAGATTCTCGAACGTGTGATAGTTGCCTGTGCTCCCTGCCTGCACAAAAATATATCGGAGTCCCAGCACGGATTTACTCGCGGACGTTCTACGGTTACGGCGTTAAGCCAGTTGAACTCGATAGTCGAAAACTCAGTGGCTCCTTACGTGCAGCTGATCTCTCTGGACATATCTGGTGCGTTTGATAATGCGTGGTGGCCTATGATTCTACTTAAGCTCAAACAGGGTGGATCACCACCGAACCTGTATAGGATCATTACCAGTTATTTTAATAACCGCCGAGTTGGCTTCATTGCAGGCACCGTGTCTTCATGGAAATCAAACACCATGGGATGTCCACAGGGATCGGTTCTCGGCCCGACACTTTGGAACCTCCTCCTCAATGACCTCCTCTTGCTACCTAAGCCCGAAGGAGTGCATTTGATTGCATATGCCGATGATGTGACTGTCGTGATAGAGGCGACGTCCCGCGCTGAGATTGAGCGGCACGCGGATATCACGCTAAGGGCAATATCCGGCTGGGGCGCCCGAAATCGACTGGGTTTCTGGCCCGGTAAGTCCTTAGCGTTGACTTATAAAGGTAACTTTAAAAGACCGCCAACCATTCGGATGGGCGGCGCCTCTATTACGCACGTTTCACAGGCGAAGGTGCTCGGTGTTACTCTGGACGGGGCTAGGTCCTAAATAAATAAAATAAATAAATAAATGTTTATTGCAAATCTTCAGAACAGTACAACTCTAAGGTATTTCGATTATATGTGTACATTGCACTCACAGAATATTAGTATTAAATGCACTCCCATGAATGCCCATGGAGGTCAGTAAGGCAAAAGCGCCAATGGTGGACACTGTAAGGACAAACCAAAACTGCACTACAAAATTACACATATTCCCTAAAGAATGGTCATTGCATCCTATTTTACCTGTTAAAGCAAAATTTTGACATGAAATTTTGGAGATAAAATCTGTTAAAAACGAACACATTACTTCTATAAAATACAATTATTGTTCATACACATGGTCGGCACCACCAATAATCGGCAATCGCTTGAAACTAATAGAAAATCTAGCCTTAAAATACGGCAATGGTCTACGTAGGTCAACAAGTTACATATTTAAAAAATATCCATATTAAAAATAGTGCCAATCATTATTAACAAATAAAAACTCACAGCTTTCAAAAATCACTAGATACCATTACCAAAAATCTTAAGAAAGATACTGGGGCCAATTTAATATTTAATCACGACCATGCTGCGAAATTTGAACATGTATTATTGTATGTCCCATAAGTAAATAATCAAGCAAACCAGATAGTTACTTTTCTTACAAAAAATGTTTTTTTTTTCCAAAGTGTTGACCATTGGGTCAGTGTCGAACATTGGGTCCTTCGCCGTATAAGAAAACAAATAAAAATAAACTAAGTACAGCCACACACGCCAACAACCGCCACTATACGACAAAGTCAGCGAAGACCTCACAATAACAAGGAGCAGCGGGCACGGTTTTTAAGTCGCTGCAAATAACACCACATATTTTGGTCTCCGGACACGGTCAATAATATTGAGTCAATCCTGTTAAAAATATTAATTTCAGTAGCTTCCGTGTATATATGTACACATTTATTGACGTCAAGTTATTGGTTTTGTATGACGTGGCCGGAGCCCACACAAATTATTATCTGTGTCTCAATCGTAGTAACTATTTATTAAATCTGTGGTCTCAATACACATATTTTACTTTTTACTCTATGACTGGCCTGACGTGGCGCCATGTGCAGTCAAAAGTATGAAGGGGTTATACATTGTTATACCTTATACATTAAAAATATGCGAGAAAATTTCTGTTCGTCGAGCTTGCAATGGGCCGACATTTAGCAAAACTATGATAGCGATGTCATTGCACATCATAGTAACTGATTTTCAATATCCGCCTCAACAGGACACACCCAGCGGCGCGGGACAGCATGTAAGTCTCTCATAGATTAAAATTGATAACAACAAAAACAATTTATACTAAGTACAAGATATTCGTCAATCAGATATGTCATGTGCCTATGATTGCCAAATTAAACCGAAATATTTCACGTTCAGGTCAAGAGTCATGCTCATTCACGGACCCATACATCATAAATATACCTACCTCGACAATAAAAACAAAAACAAACACAATATCAGACCAGGGCTACCGTTCAAGCTTGCAGATATCAGGCACAATCATCTCTTCAGGGTAAGTATTAACACAAGTACATTTTTGACCTAGTTTTAAACTTTTTATCCGACTGTTAAGAAGGGCCATGTTTTTCGCGCGTATCTTGCATGTGCAAATGTTTGTAATACTCCCTATTACCTCAAATGAAAGATATTTATTGCCCAAACGTTCTTGGGCACACAAAATATGAACAAAAGCTAAAATTTGGTATCCTGACGCCAATAAGTATGTGGTAAAAATAAAAATACAAAATAAAATAAAAAAATGAAAAGAACATCACTCAAATTTATCGAGTGGAGTATCAAAAAGAAGGGAGTTATAAGATGATTACAAATGTAACAAGCAGGTATACAAGTCTATCCTCCCAGTGCCATCTCTCTCACTGTGTACTCCTCTGTTCAGATAACAAGAGGTTCTTGTATTTAATTTTGAAAGTGTGTTTTGATTTTAGATCCCTAAGTGGCGGTGGCAGGTCATTCCAAATCTTCATAGCTGCATATTTAAGACACCCTCGAAACGATGCAGTCTTATGTTTTGGCACTGATAAAATGCCTGTGGTTGATCTTATGGGATGACTGAAATGACCCTGCCTAAAAGTTAATTTTTCATAAAGGTAGGCCGGTTTTTTACTTTTTAATACACCAAAAAGCAGACTGGCCAGATGAGCCTTTCTCCGAGCCTCCATTTTCAACATATTATTGTTATTTAAAAACGGCGTGACATGCCCCCGCCTAGGAATACTGAAACAAAATCTAGCACAGGCATTTTGCATCCTCTGAATCAGTTTTTTTGTTCTAGCCAATAAGCAGGGACCATACACCACATCACAGTATGTAAATTTAGACAGTATGAGACTGTCCACAAGTTGTCTCCTGATTGCCACACTAGTGTGATCACGAATATTATATAGAATCTTCAGTCTATAGAAGCAGTTCTTCACTGTCTTATCAATGTGTGCCTCAAACCTTAACTCTGGATCCATAATTAGGCCAAGATTACTCGCCTCTTCAACTCTCAGAATTTTTTGCCCACTTAAAATCAAAGTAGGGTCATGTGAAAGAATTGACTCTATTTGCTTTGAACTACCCAATATCATGAACTTAGATTTAATAGGATTTAAAACCAATGAATGATCTCTTGACCACTCAACCACTCTCTGTATGTCCTCATTCATCCTAGACACAGCCAACAGTGTATCACAGGGTTCAAAAGAATAATATAATTGAGTATCATCAGCATACATGTGATACCTGCAATGCTGAAAGGAATCTACTATATCAGCTGTGTACAGAATAAACAAAAGGGGACCCAAAATAGATCCTTGCGGTACTCCCTTAGTCACCGGTAGCGGAGGCGAAGCCAGCACCGATCCGTCATCCTTGCGCAGTTCCACATATTGCCATCTGTTTGTGAGGTAACTGGCAAACCACCTCACTGCTCCCGGTTTGAAACCATAATAAGCCAATTTCGATAGTAACAGTGAAGTATCTAAAACATCAAAAGCCCTTGAGTAGTCTAAGAGAACCAATGCAGTACCCTTCCCATGGTCTCTGGCCTCCAGTATGTTCCCCACTACATCACTTAGTGCAGTGGCTGTACCCCGTCCCTTACGAAAACCCGATTGCTTGTCAGGGAGAATGCCATGTTCTTCCAGAAATGACATCACTTGGATGTATACAACCCTTTCTAGCACTTTAGACAAGCATGGCATAATACTAATAGGGCGGAGGTCTTTGGTGGAACTTGGGTTGCTTGTTTTGGGTATAGGTTTTATTAGGGAGCACTTCCACAGCTCCGGAAATGTACTGGTAGCTATGGAAGTGTTGACTACCCTAGTTATAAGATCTAATGATTCTGGCAATGTTAGTTTCATCATTTGAGCACTGATGTGGTCAATACCCTGTGCATTAGTCTTAATACCATTTACAATTGTTAAAATAGTTTCCTGGGTCACCGGTTTAAGTTCAAATGAAACTGAAGCATCATTATATCTGTGGAATTCATAATAGCTAAGCTTTGAAAGTGTAACTGGACAACATACCGGCAAATCCAAGAAAGCCCTATTTATGCAATGTGGATCACAAAAATGATCAGGAAGGCTGGAATTTTTTTGGGAAGGTAGTATGTCTTTTTTTAAATTTTGCCACAGAATTTGAGGGTTACCTATGTTATCATTAATATGTTTAGAGAAGTAAGCTGACTTCTCATTACGTAGAGCCACTACTGCTTGATGTTTAAGATCCAAGTAGTATCTTTTTTTGTACTCTAATTGGGATTTCTGATATGAAACTCTCGCCCTGTCGCGCAGTTTAAACAACAACATCACATTATCTGTAATCCAGGGGGTTTTCCTAGTTCTAAAGATTTTTTTCTTCTCCGGTGCATGAATATTAAATAGGTGCAGAACCCATTGAGAAAATCCCTCAACCATATGATCAACTGTCTCTTGAGTCGATAACATGCGCCAAGGGACCCATCCCAAATCGCTTGTAAAGAGATCCATCACTATGCCATCCAATGACCTATATAAAACCATTCTAGGTTGCTCCTTAATTCTTTTAAGGGTTGATTGGCATGTCACTATAGCATGATGACCCAGCTCTGGTACATAGGTAACTATAACATTTTGAATATTCATGTCAGAACATACAATATCTATAATACTGCTCTTCCCACTCACAAAATGTGTTGGTTCGTTTACTACTTGGTGCATGCTAGTGTAGTGCAAGAATTGTACTAACTTTTTAGTGGCCGACTCTTCCGGCTTACACATATGCACATTCAGATCACCCAAGAGGACTATGTGGTCATAGGGTGCGAGTGCACAGATGCTTGCCGTTAAACTATCCAACACCACATCAATACTCTGCCAAGGGGGTCTATAGGCTGTGCCAACCAAAATTTTTTTACCTATAGAATTGAAGCACATCCAGGATTCCTCCACTTGAGGATTTATAGGATGTCCCGCTGTCCTAACACTAAATCCATTCCTGACATAAAACCCAACCCCACCCCCCCTGCCCTTTTTAATAGTTTTTGGTCTGGGCGTGTGTCTCAACCTATAACCGGGGACTGATGGAGCCTTGCCCTCCCCGTCAAGATTTAGCCATGTCTCGTTAACGGCCATAATGTCAACAGAATGATGGTTCATAGCTATTCGAAATTCATCATGTTTGTTACCCAAAGAACCTGCATTAAATAAACCAAACTTTATACTTTTCTTATGCATCATTTATATTGTTTGGTATTGTATATATAAAATTTAAAATATAAATGTAAATAATAGTCACACAATTTAACATAAACCCATACTGTATATATGTCTGTAGAGAAATTGTATATCCTTAACATTTCCCCTATCTGCCAATTGCCCATTATAGATATTGACACAAAAATTAAATGTAATTTATATGTATTCAACATTACTTTATCATTATAAATAATTTTAACAAACAACATAGTAAATAAAATGTGAGCTTTATGAATACAGTCACCCATAAACTCAGAACTCAGTTGAAAACAAAGCTGTATTGTGTATAATAGTAAAGGATCACTCACAAAGAACAGCAACACCACAATAGCAAGCAGGAGACAACACTGGCAATCACACACAATCATACTCACAAAATTTCCAAGATCACAGACAAAAGGAATCACCCAAGTTACCATACTGAATTTGTTACCTCTGAAAACCAATTCTGAAAACATTTGGTATTTTAATTCAAAGTTTGACGGATGATCGTACCCGACAGCCGCAGACCCGCCCATCAAACAAATACACCTTGGTTTCACTTTGAAGATCCATAATGTCAGGTAAGTCATGACATTGAAATCTATATTTTTATTAACCATTTTTTCAATAGTGTGATGTTTTAACTTAAGACCCAAATAAGCCCAACACATTATATTCACAATTAAATAAGTGTATACAATTGTAAACATATATATCATCATGTAAATGATAGTATCGGTACACTTACTAAATATTTGACCTATCACACAACAACATAGGGCCAGTATCATCTTAACATTGATATCTTTACTGTAGTATTTTGGTTCCAGATTATAGCAAGATAGACATATCATGTCCATAAAAACAGCACTGTAAATAGTTTTAAGCAAATCTAACATATACATATCAATAATATAAAGTTTAAGCACCTGACATAACTCAAGCAAAAATATATGTGATTCAATACCTACGGACCTACGGACCGCATGCAGTTTTTATTGGAGAGAAAGCGGCTAATTGTTTCGGGAAAGTTTCCCGGGTGTCCGCATCTAGGTGGGGAGTGAGATTCCCGGCACTACGGGTCCTGTATGCAGGGACCTATGTTGCTACAGTCACCTATGCTGCGGCCGTATGGTACCGACGCTCGTCCAACTTCGTGGTCAGGAGGAACTTGCTGAAGACTCAGCGGCCAGCCTTAATTCTTCTAACGAAGGCCTACAGATCGTGTAGCTCCGCGGCACTCCCAGTGCTCGCGGGGGTTCTACCTGCCGATTTGGAGGTTTTTCGTGCGGGGCGAATTGCGGAGGAGGGACTCCAGCTTGCCCCCAGGGAACGTAGGCAGCTCAAGGCTTTAGTGGGGCGCGAAGTTGTCTCCCTTTGGCAACAACGGTGGGAAACAAGTACCGACGGGCGCGATCTACACAGCTTCTTTCCAGATGTTGTCGTGAGGCTCAAGTACAGGTGGATCGAACCGGACTATGTCGTCTCTCAGATGATGACTGGACATGGCTGCTTTAGGCAACGCTTACACCAGCTAAGCTTATGCGAAACTGCAGCGTGCCCATGTGAAGAGCACGACCAGGAAAGCCGTGACCACGCACTCTGGGTATGTATGTAAGCTGTACGCCGCAGAAAGGGAAGTTATGCTGGACGCAATACACGCAATCGATCGTTCTGTGGAGGGGCCGCTATGGCACCACGAACTCGTTAGCAGTAGGGATGCCTTTGTGGCATTTAGGACGTTTGCGCACGCTTGGCACTCTATTAGGCGCGCATTTGAATAAGCGGTAGTCAGAATCCATTGGACAGCGGGACGCGCAGTACCGTTACTGTGCATGTCAACCCCATAAGGGGGGTTTCGCTAACGTAGAAAGCCAGCCCCGAAGGGGGAGAATACGGCTGGGGACGGATCAAGAATTTGTAGGGAGTCAAGAACTGTGCCCACGGAGAAGCTTCATAGCAAACCGCAGGGCACTCTCCCGTGATTCGGTCAGTACGCCGTGAGGCAGGAATGACCATGGGAGGATGGAGGGAATGCCCCATTGCGCGATTTGCGCGATTCGTCGTCGGTATTCGTGCCGAGCAGACGTGTTTTTCGGTGTGCGCTGCGCGAAGCCATACCCTGCGCCGTCTGGCATTACGCGACCTATTTAAGGTGTCGAAAGTGTTTCGGGCAGTGATCGGTCCCTCCTTTTCTAACCCGGGAGTACGGCCGTAAAGTGCGGCGGCCATATTGGCCGTTGAGCGAGTCGAAGAGAGCATTCTCAAACTGGTCGGTTGTTGGGATTCGGACCCTCTCGTTTCTTCCTGGACGTAAGCCCATAAGAGGCCGCGGCCATCTTGGCCCGCGAGCGAGACAGAGTGTTATCAGTGATAGTGACACTAGGCAGCTGTCAGACGTACTGGCAGCTGTCACTCACAAGTGACGTGTGCGCGTGCGACAGAGACGCTAGCGACAGTTGACGCTTGGTGGCAGTGACAGTGATAGTGACACTTGACAGCTGTCACCTTTGACAGCTGTCACATCCCCTTGGTGACAGTGACACTCCCTCTCGCGACAGTGACGTTTCGAAGTGTTGCCACTCTGATCTGTTTTTATCAGTTTGTCATTTTGTGCATCGGTGATGGTGACCGCTTACCCTGAGTGACACTCGGGTGAGTGACGTGTCGGGGGCTCGGACTTGGTGAGTTTGCCTTGGAGCACTGCACCGTTGAACGCCGCCTACAAACTTTCGTTCGCGTGTGTCTTCGTTGTTGTTCGTGTTCGTGAATCTACTTACGTATATCGCGGTGAGAAATTTATCCCACCGCCAAAAATCTGCCAAATTTTTCACGTTACACTTTTGGTGTGGAAACGTTGGGTGTGACGCGTGGGCCACCCCCAACCAGGACACTACCCCCCCGTCCCACTCCAACCCCCTATATTTTGGGGAGACCTGTTTCTTTTTGTTTTTGTATATTTTCGTGGCCTAGCAGCGGTTGAGGAGGCTCCACGCCTTCCTGATTGTTCGCCCCTCCCTGGCACGCTATGAGCCAGCAGGAGGAACTCCTGAGGCGCATGTTGGAGGAGCAGATGGCGCGCAAAGAAGCGGAGCTACAGGAGATGCAGAGCCAGCTGGATGCGGGCTTCAACCCCCGGGCATCCCTACAGCGAACGCCCCCCTCATCGTTCAGCACGCCAATTACTAGCCCCCCTCCCCCCCTGGACCAGCTACCACCGTCCGCGTCGGGCAAGCGACCCCTAACATCGCCACAAGAAACCCAGGACGCCATTAGGCGAAGGCTCCTGGGAGTTAGAAAGCAGCCCCCCTCGGCTACTCCCCCCATTGCAGGGATTTTATCTTCGGCGTCTCCCCTGGGGCTTGCAATCGGGACACCGGACGCCCTAGGCGATTTGCCGACTACCGAGGACCACCACAGTACAGGATTGGGACCACTAGACCCGCTCATGATGTCATCGCCCTTGGAGCTGCAGGCGGCCGCGGCCGAACACACCAGGGGCATCATGGAAGCGGTGCGCTCGAAGACCAGCAAGCTGAACAAGGAGGAGCTCACAGTGATCGGAGGAAGCATGGAGCGTGTTGCCTCAATCGTGGCCCAGCTGGCACTGCGACTGGCAGCCGCGGAGGCTAAGGTGGCGCTCCTGGAACTGGAGCGTAGACCGGTCACGCGATCCGACAACGCGGGCGGCACGGCTCCCACGTATGGTATAGCACCGGCATCTTATGCCAGTATGCTGAAACTCCCAAGGGGAAAGCCCCCCATTGAGCTTGCCCAGAAGGGGCCCAGCGTCCTATTTTACCCGGTTTCCGAAAACGTCACTACCTCGGAGGAGACAAAACGGGAGCTAATCAAGGCCATCGCCCCGGGAGAGGTGGGCATCAAGATTCAAGGGGTGAGAAGAGTGGGGAACGCGGGCGTGGCAGTGCAGACCGCAAGTCCAGAGGCGGCCCAGAGACTGAAGGCGGCAGCACCATCATCATTGAGAGCGGCGGACCCGAAATCAAGGCGGCCACTAGTGGCCATTCGAAATTTACGGATGGACTATGAGACGGAACAGGTCCTGAACGATCTGTTCCTTATAAACCTAAAGGATAGTCCTGAATGGACGAGAGAGAAGGTGAAGGAGGAGGCTAGAGTGGCCTTCAAGAAGGGACGGCGAGACAGCGGACGCACCACCATCGTGCTGGAATGCTCCCCCAAAATGAGGGATACTCTGGTGGGTATGGCGAGGGTGTACATAGGGTGGGACGAGGCGGAAGTCTGCGACTATATAAGAGTCACTTGCTGCAACAAGTGCCAGCAGTACGGGCACCCTGAAAAGCACTGCAGAGCAAGCGGGCTTACATGCGGCAGATGCGGGGATCAGGGGCACAAAGCCAGCGAATGCCAAGCCGCGAAGGAGAGCTGCGCTACTTGCAAGCGGTTCAAGCGCCCGGAGGCCGGCGGGCACCGTACGGCCGCCCTCGATTGCCCCGCCCGTATATTCGCCGAGAAGCAGGAGGCCAACAGGGTGCAATGGCAGTAAAGGGAGGACATGGAGTCAGTGGGCTCAGAGTGGGGCAGCTGAACCTGGATGGAGGAGAGGCCGCCACGTTGGAGCTGCCTGCTACGGCAAAGGAGATGGGTCTGGACCTCATTCTCGTCCAGGATCCATACACGGCGGCTGACTCCACCCTAGCAAGAGCGGCCAGAGGGCCCCAACTTATCACTGCCGATTACGAGAGGCCGAAGAGCGGGATCTTGTGCCTCAGACGAGATCTGACTATTACCGTGCTTCACCATCTGAGCACCAGCCACTGCACGGTGTGCCACATACACCCGGACACTTACGTCGTGAGCGCCTACTTCCAGTACTCGCATGACATAGCAGCACACCTGGAGCACCTCAACCTGGTACTGGAAGCCCTCCGAGGTCATCGAGTGCTGGTGGGGGCGGATGTCAACGCACACTCGCCCATGTGGCACTGCGACGCGAGTAAGTACGCAGGAAGAGGCCGGGACGAGACCTACAGGAGGCAGCAAATGGAGGACTTTATTAACGGCAGAGGCCTCCTCATTGCCAACGAGCCGGGACAGCCGTCAACCTTCCGGCGCGATGAAAAAGAAAGTAACATCGACCTGACGATGACTTGCGGCGGAGTCAAAGTCGACAATTGGCGGGTGCATGCAGAAAAGAGCTGCAGCGATCACCGCCTCATCACCTTCCGGTTGCGGGACACGGGGTGTCCTGTTGCGGCTGCGGGGCCGCTGGGGTCACCTCTGAGGTTTCGAGAGAGCGGTATGAATTGGAAACGGTTCCGGGCCCTCATCCACGTGCGAGTGGGCAATATTAACTGGAGAAAATCGGCAAACGAGGTAAGTAAGGCTTTTACGGATATGATTGTGCGAACGGCGACCGAATGTCTTGGTATAGGCAATGATAGAGGGAGAGAGTCTGGATATGAATGGTGGTCTCCCGAGTTGGAAGACATGCGCAAAAGGACGAATAAAGAAAGGAAAGTATGGCAGAAGAGGAAAAAGAGAGGTTGGGGGTACAGCGAGGAGGGTGAGAGAGTTGCGAAAGGGAACTATTATGCATGCCGCAACAAGTATAAGGCTATGATGGGGAGGGCGCAGACCGAGTTCTTCCGGGGACTGGCGGAATCGGGCAACGCAGACCCTTGGGGTTTGGCATACCGGGCGGCCACCGGCCGTACCAGGCACCCGCCCAACGTGCTAAATGGCACCAAGTTCGCGGAAGGATACGCCGGGGACGCGCACGCCGCCATGAACACATTGATAAAGGCCCTATGCCCGGACGATGATGTGGCACTGGATACAGCCTACCATAAACAGGTCCGAGTCCTGGCGGCCTGCGCGCCATCGGGTCGGGACGCGCTCCCTCCTACGCGAGATGAATTGGAGAAGATAGTCCGGGACTTACCCAACACAGCTCCGGGTTCGGATGGGATCACAGCCCGCATCGTCAAACATGTGTGGCTCGCAGCTGGCTCCGAGCTAACGCGCTTATTTGGTCTCTGCGTTGAACAGGGTACCTTTCCTGATACGTGGAAGGACGGGAGGCTAACTGTCCTACCGAAAGGGAGTGACAGGCCGCTGACCGATCCCAAAGCGTATCGACCCGTCACGCTCCTCTCGGTCCTGGGTAAAATCCTCGAACGGGTCATGCTCAAATGCGCTCCCACCATCTCGCGCAATATATCACAACAGCAGCACGGGTTCTCTCGGGGTCGATCGACTTTGACGGCGCTGCGAGCCCTTCAGGATGCAGTCGCTTCCAGTACCTACAAATACGTCCAGGCAGTGTTCTTGGACATCGCCGGTGCGTTCGACAACGCGTGGTGGCCCATGATCTTGCTAAAGGCAAAGAACAGCGGATGCCCGCCTAATGTCTACAGGATGTTGGTGGCCTACTTCGTTAATCGCCGAGTGGGCCTATTTGCCGGCAGGGAGATTGTGTGGAAGCCCTCAACCATGGGATGCCCGCAGGGCTCAGTGTTGGGTCCCTCTCTGTGGAACCTCCTCATGGACGACCTGTTTCGCTTGCCATACCCAGACGGAGTACAACTCGTCGCGTACGCTGATGACGTAACCATCGTCATCGAGTCTAATTCGCGGGCCGGCATAGAGGCCTCGGCCACATGCGCCATGGCACTTATTTCGGCATGGGGAAAACGCAATCGGCTCGGCTTCTCCCCCCACAAGTCATACACTATGACGATGAGGGGGAAGCTGCCTGGTCGACCCCCCACCATAAGGCTCGATGGCGTGGCAGTCAGGGGAGTACAGTCGACTAAGGTGCTGGGTGTGGTGATCGACGCGGGCCAACTCTTTCTTGAGCACGCCAGGTCCAGTGGGGAGCGGGCTGCAGCAGCGTACGGGAAAATGACGCGCGTCTCCGCCGCAACCTGGGGTATCCGATACAGGGCATTAAAGCTCCTGTCATCACGCCAGAGGGCGTTGTTAAGTAAACACGGACTCCTGTCACAGTTGCTTTTAAAAAACTCGTAAAAATATAAAATTGAAGTGTTAATATCTTGTTATGCCAAAAAAGTGAATATTGAGAAGAGAAGTTTGTGCTCAAATGTTATTTCTACTGCGAGTACTCCGGAAAACATGATAATTACATTGATAGAAAATAAACTACAAGAGTAAGAAACACATTTTGTTTTAAAGATTGTATGTGAAATTGTGCCTTTGCAGCCCTAATAAACTAACTCACACTGTTTGTGCATGAATCTACCTCGTAAACAAATAGCAAATGATAAGGTAAACATAGTGACTAAGCAGAATCATAGAAAAAAAACAGCGCACCAAGTGGCGAATAGATGACATTTACTCAATTTAAACTTGGATGACAGTTATTATTTATGTTTGTGTTATGACAAGAATAGGTGGCAGCAGTTTCTATAGCTTTTGACCTGAAGATTAATAGCGACATCTGCCTGCGGGTAGAAACACATACGATTCACTCAAAAAGTTATTGTAACACAGTAGTGACATCTGTTGACAAGTGGCTGAAAAAGTTCATCAAAGCATTGCGCAAGCGCTTGATTTAACACAGTAACACTAGCACAAACGCATAGAGGGCGTTAACCATAATATTTTCAATAAATAAATTCAGATGGATCGTAACAACATTACAATTCGCAAACAAAATATTAAATCTACATCACTAGAAGACATTAACATGAGTATCTCACTGCGCTCATCATGCTCTGACGAGCTACTCGGAAAGAGTTTGATCGACCTTTCAACCCATGGTTTCTCTCTGTGTAGAGATGAAATGAGGAAGGAACTAAATAACATGAAATGTACGTTATCTAGCACACAGAATGAGTTGGAAAATGTCATCCTAGAAAATAATGAACTGAAAAAACACTTAGCACAACTATCTCAAGAAATTGATGTACTAAAACAGATATGCAACAGTCCTATGTCTTCTTTTCGTAAAAATCTATCTTCAGCGAGAAGAATGAGTATCAAACGTCGACTTACGGATACTTTTACGGAAAATCCTCTTACGTCAGAAAAAATGGGACTGACTCAAACGCCAGAGGTTCAACCTATGTTAAGCTGCAATGTAGA
Organism: Eilema caniola; assembly: GCA_949126895.1. Lineage (NCBI taxonomy): Eukaryota > Metazoa > Arthropoda > Insecta > Lepidoptera > Erebidae > Eilema > Eilema caniola. Next base: position 1,336,198 of record OX421461.1, on the reverse strand, counting down.
CAAAGAATCAGCAGCACGACCTAGTACAAGCCCTAAACCAGTTAGCATTCTGGGTACCTGTGATACATTGATCACACAGGCTAGAACAACAAAAGGTAGTCACAAAATAAAAAGGAAGGTTTTGGTTATTGCTGATCAACAGGGCAGAGGAATGCGTGCGAAACTACAAACACTACTAGGTCCAGACTACGAAGTGGTCTCCTTCTGGAAGCCCGGGGCATCTACGAGTAAATTGTTAGCTGGTAACAGAAAGGACATAACTAGCCTAACTAAGAGAGACTACTTACTGTTACTGACAGGCACGAATGACAAGAACCCCCGAGAGCTGCAATGCTCATTAGATTTTTGGCTTACAACTGTGACCAACACTAACATAATTATGTGTGATGTTCCCCATAATAAGCATCTCAATGAACATAAACTAAACTATGAATTGAAGTATATCTGTAAAAACTATGAGCACGTGACATTTGTTAATTTAAATTCTTTGCCGTATAATCATTATGAATTTAGCGATTATTTAAGTAGAACTCTGCTTAAAGAAATTCTACATTTATCTTATAAAAGTTCCTTTATCTCATATAGGAAAAAATTAGTTACTAATGTCAGCGTTAGTACACAAACTGATGTAATGATTCCGTGTCCACCTTGTGAACATATAGAAAAAAGTAACGAAAATATGTCCTCTACACAAAATAATCTTTTTCGTTGATAATGCATTTGTTGAGCTATCTTCATACAATAGGTTAAATATGGAAACAGTTAATATTTTTCATCAAAACCTATGTGGCATAAGTAACAAATTAAATGAATTAGAAGTTTATATTGATAATCTCCAGTATAAAATTCATTACTTGTGTATAAGTGAACACTTTTTAAATTCAGAACAAGTCACATTACTAAGTTTAACTCATTACAAAGTAGTATCTAGTTGTGTAAGGGTAAACAAGGGGAGAGGGGGTACGATTATCTTGGCCCACAATGATACAGAATGTGTGGAATTACCATTGGTAACTAAATTGTATAGTAGGGACAGTTTTGAAATATGTGGCGTCAAAGATGCTTTGACTGGACTTACGATATGCTGTTGTTATCGGACTCCATATGATTCAAACTTAATTGTATTTATAGACAAGCTTGAAAGATTATTGGAGCACTCTTTCAGTGGGAAATGCTGTGTGGTTGGCGATTTTAACATTGATCCTCACTCAGATTGTCAAAAGGGTGTAAACTTCTTGAATTTAATGACATGTTATAATTTTAGGCCCCTAGTTAATTCAATTACTTTCATTCGGGGTGATCGTGAATCGTGTATAGACAATGTATTGACAAATGTTCATGAGGACTGCATTCAAAACTGTGACGTTGATCATAATGGACTCGGTGACGGCCATGCAGGATTATTGTGCAGCATGACATTAGACAGTAATAAATTAAATAAATATAATAATTTTGTGACATTTACTAAAAAAAGAATTTTTAATTTTAAGAATAAAAGTATTTTTAGAGAAAGGTTGGCAAATCAGGACTGGAATAGCATGGGGATCAATACGTTCATAAAACATTTTGACATGACCTTCAAACAGACTTTTAAGAAATATAAACGTCAAGTTCGTCTCGAGCCTTTAGCAGGTCTCCGCTGGGTCTCCAAAGGTATTACGGTTTCTAGTAAGATGAAACGATTTCTAGTAGTAGGAAAAAGTAATAGTAATGACTTGAGTATAATCAACTATAGACAAAGGTATATTAGAATATATAATAGGGTCATAAAAAGTGCCAAACGGCTATCAATTCAGAGTCAGATTGCTAGATACAAAAATGTCTCCAGAAGCATTTGGAAAATAGTAAATCGATACAGAAACAAGGGTCATAAAGTGAAAGAAAAAATTGATTTAAAAGTCAATAATAAAATGATAGCAAACCCTGCTGAGGTTGTAGATATTTTTGCTAGTGAATTTGCTGAAAACTTCAGCCAGGCTCATAGTTATTCACACCTGGCAATTAATTTCTTAGAAGCTCACACAAATAAAATTGACAACGAAATTAAATGGGACCCCGTCACGCCTGGTGAAGTGTTCAGGACTATAAATACGATGAAGCATAAATCATCATGTGGATATGATGATATACCTATTACAATAATTAAGGAAAATAGTGACATACTAGCGGAACCTCTCTGTAATCTTTTCAATAAGTGTTTTGACGAAGGTATATTTCCCGAACAATATAAAATCGCGAAGGTAATTCCCGTACACAAAAAAGGCTCTAAAACAGATCCGGCCATGTATAGGCCTATCTCACTTTTGCCAACATTATCTAAAGTTTTAGAGAAACTGATGAAAACAAGACTCGTTCGACATCTAAATTCAAATAATGTATTGCATAAGAGGCAGTATGGTTATAAAAAGTATGTTGGTACTCAAGACGCCATAGACACCCTAATAAATGATATCGCTTGTCGATTGAACGACAAGAAAAAAGTTGCAGGTCTTTTTCTAGACCTTAGTGCCGCTTTTGATACCATAAACCACGAATTGTTATTAAAAAAGTTGGAACATTACGGTATAAGAGGAAAGGCTAGAAATATTTTTGAATCCTATCTAGAGAATAGGAAGATGTTCGTAGAAATAAAAGCTATGAACACTCTTGATCAAGACTCTCAGGGGTACGACAAGTGGGAAAAGCCATATAGATCCAAAATGGTGCAATTCAAAACAGGTGTTCCCCAAGGCTCTATACTAGGTCCTATTCTATTCGTAACGTTTATAAATGATCTCATAAATTATGTGTCTCAGACAGCATCTGGCGAAGTAAAACTGGTTGTGTTCGCTGATGACACAAACGCAGTTATATCTGCTGACGACCTGAATGTACTCAGTTCAACAGTAAATGGGGCTCTAAACATATTCTATAATTGGTTTTCGGCAAACAGTCTTAAGTTGAACTCTAATAAAACTCAAGTTGTTCTATTTAAATCAACAGCTCAAAACAAAAGTTCTCTAGATTGCATTTTACAAGGTGTAAAAGTTAGTTCGGTGACTGAGGTGAAGTTTCTTGGAGTGTATGTTGATGAGTTTCTAAATTGGAAAGCAGAGCTTAGCCAACTAGAAAAATCTATAAGTTCGGCTTGCTATGTCTTGAGAAGTCTGCGAAATGTTGTTAGTTTGGATCATTTAAAAATGATCCATCATGCATTAGTTGAATCTAAACTTAGATATAGTATTCTTTGCTGGGGAGGAAGCTATGACTACAATATAGAGCGGGCTTTCATTCTTCAGAAGAGAGCTATACGTACAATAGTCTGTATAAGACAAGATGAGTCGTGCAGAGAGTACTTTCAAGGGCTTAGTATATTAACAGTTCCCAGTCTGTATATTTTGGTACTCATGACTAATTTTGCAAAGCACATTCATGATTACGAATCGAAAGATGAAAGGAGGTTCAGGGAAAGCTCGCGCAGGAAGGACTTCCAGACCATAGTTCACCCTCACCTTAACATAGTCAAGCATAGAACAATTTACAACTCTATAAAAATATTCAACAAGTTGCCCTTGGATTTGAAGAGTCTAATTTATAAAAAAGAGTTCGAAAAGGAATTAAAAGCGTATCTATTGAGGGGGTGCTATTATTCAGTGAACGACTTGTAATTAAATTGTTATTAAATTGTTATTAGTTTTATTATTGTTTTGACATTTTGATATTATATGATAAGATTTGACATAATCATGTATCTATTAAGTTGGTTTTTAGAAATTTGTTATTATTGACTTGTTAATGTCATCACATTTTATTGCAGGGTCTCTAGTTCTTGTTTTATTTAATTTGACTTTTTGCTGACATTCTTAAATGGATTTGACATGTTACACTATTAATTTATAAAATTTGTTTTAATTTCACTATGTAACATATTATCATGTCAAAATTGCTGACTTTCATTGGTTTAACATTGACTTTTCATTTATTTATTCATTTAAAATTAATATAATTGGTGCATGGGAAAGTGTATAATTTGCATGTAATACTACTGTTACTATTATCCCTTTGTTATTATTATCGCTATATTTTGTAAAAATGTTCAAACACAATGTAAAAATTGTTCATGAATAAATAATACTGAATACTGAATACTGTACCGGGGTACCTATGCTGCGATTATCACCTATGCGGCGGGTTGTTGGTGGAGGCGTACGTCCGTAGGCGTGGTGAGAAACGCGTTGCTTCGGGCGCAACGGCCGGCTCTAACTCTTATGACGAAGGCTTACCGCTCGGTGAGCACTGCGGCCCTGCCAGTGTTGGCGGGAGTACTACCAGCCGACCTCGAGGTTGCGCGTGCTGGTAGGATTGATGATATCCGGCACCTGGGACGGGACGAATTCAGGAACGGGAGAAGGCAAATTTCGGAGGAGACTGTTGCCTCCTGGCAACAGAAATGGGAAGGTGAGGATAAGGGTAGGGAACTCTTCCGATTTTTCCCGGACGTGTCGGCTCGACTCAAGGCCACTTGGATCGAGCCGGACTATCAGGTATCCCAAATTTTGACTGGCCATGGAAGTTTTAGAAAGAGATTGTACGACATGAAGCTGTGTGAGGTTAGCTTATGCTATTGCGGAGAGAATGAGGAATGCAGAGACCACGTTCTGTGGGAATGCCCCCTGTATGCCGGGATTAGATGTAAGATGATGGACGAGATCACCCGCGAGTCGGGGGGGCCCGTATATTACTGCGACCTCGTAAGCTCGGAGATGAACTTTCGGCGGTTCCGTGACTTTGCGCACGCCTGGAACAAATTAAGAACCAAGGTCGAAATTGATGAGCGGACCAGGACTGACGACGAAGGCATAACGTGTGTCGTCGGCCGCAGTAGCGGCGTAACGCTATATAGTAGTGCCGCCCCAGAAGGGGGAGAAGGCGCGGGACAAAATTAGAAAATTTGTAGGGAGTCAAGCGTTGCGCGCCGGAAAGAGCAGTCGCAAGTACGGCGCGCATCTCCCGTGATTCGGTCCATATAGCCAAGATGGCTGGAGGGACCATGGGTGGCTGGAGGGATTGCCCCATTGCGCGTTCGACTGCCTAGCGGCCGGATGTGTTTGTGTGCGCTCCGTAGAAAAAATTTCCATCAGTGGGTTTTTCTGCGATTTTCGCAAATTTTATTTCACGAACGTAACGGTGAGGTCACGGGGCATCTAGGGAACTAGTTGTCTCCTGAAAATCCCGGTGATTCTCCCGTATTTCAGTGATTCAAGTTGTGGTGTGATAGCGGACACGTGTGGTTTTTAATCTTAGTTATATTGTGTGTTTCTGTGCTCATCTGGGACTGAGCACCCCAGATAAGGATTAATTATAGCGCAGTAAGTAATATTTCAGAGTTTTGTACAGTGATTGTCGTGAAATTCAGCGTGTTGTGTGCATGCGGTTAACCTCACTTTGAGGTTAGCACGCGGCCATATTTTTTCCATCTGACGTTTACGTCAGTGGAACAGACAGCTGACAAGCGACAGCTCACTACTGTGTTTGGAGCTAGGGCGTTTGAGAGGACACCTAGCTCCTAATAGTTTTAATTATATTTTAGTTTTTCTTTAATTATTGTGTATGTAACAATTACATACTGCGTGTGTCGGCCCGTGTGTGTAGGTTTGACAGCTGTCGACTGCCTGACTTTGGCGGGTGGCAGCTGTCAGGTTGACATTGACATTGGCACACACGTCAAGTTGGTACGTGACGTTTATTTGATAGTTGACAGCTGTCAGCTTCAAGTGACGTTTGACGGCCACTTGCGTTTTGTTGTTGCTTATAGCAATTTGTAAATATTTAAGTGTTTCCTTTAATTTATTAGTTTAGTTGCGTTTAGTTGCTGCATCCAGCAACTTGAGAATATTTAAGTTATTTGTTTTATTATCTCTTATTTTTATTATTTTTTATTTTTAAATTACCGATTTAAGTCTCGGTACGTGGGGCCGCTCGCGCATCTGCCATGGCAGATGCTGATGAGGACCTCCGCCGTCAGCAGGCACTGCTTGCTGACGAGCTGGCCCGCAGAAGGGAGGAGCTGATATGCCTTGATATGCCTGCAGGAGCTCGTTGGTGAGTCCTCGGCAGGGTCCCCAACACCATTTGCCCCGAGGACGTCTTTGGCCCGCACCCCGCCTGGGGGATTTTCGGCTATGCCGTCAAATGTTTCCACCACTCTGACGACGCCGGCGGAAGCCGCCACATCTGGTTCAGAGCAAGGTGGAAAGAGACTCTTAAGCTCTCCGGAGTCTCTCGGTCCAAGAGGCCATTCGACGGAGAGTGACAGTTAAGAAGTCGGCCCCACCTATCGGCGGTATACTCAATGCTACGCCGGCCCCCCAACGACCTAGCGCGGAAGCCCCGGTGTCTGGCGCCCCCCCCCTTTGCTCTTCCGCGACGCAAGGAGGAAATCATTGAGGCAGTGCACACGGCCGTGAGGAGAATCTCCACGGTCGTAAATGCCCCCAATAAGCTCAATATTGGGGATAAGAGCACAATTGCAGGATACGGTCAGGACATAATTGCCCTGGTTGCTCAGCTTACGGTGCGACTGGCCGAAGCGGAACGGGAAGCCAGCGAAGCCAAACTGGCGGCCCTTATGGCGTCCCGGGTAGGACCAACCATTACCCCACAGGGGGCAGGCGTGCCGGTACCTGTGGGGCCGTCCTATGCGGGTGCCCTAAAGAGGCCGACCGGCAACCCGCCATTGCAGGTGTCACATCAGGGGCCTGCAGTCATCTTCTACCCCGACAGAGCAGACATCAAGACCAGTGAGGACACCAAGCGTATCCTCCAGGAGTCCGTAAAGCCTGGTGACTCGGGTATCCGAGTCACACAGGTCCGCAAAGTGGGCAACTCCGGGGTCGTGGTGAGAACCGCTACGCAGGAGGCTGCAGGCCTGCTCAAGAAATCTGTTCCCCCTGGTTTAAGGGTAGCTGAGCCCAAGGCCCGACTGCCGAGGATCGCCCTCAGGTTCTTGCGTGCCGATCCCGTCCCGGATGAGCTTATAAAAGAGTTACACCGGGTCAACCTAGCGGAAGATGCCGGTTGGACACTTGAGCGATTCCAGGCGGAATGCAAGTTCGCCGTTAAGAAACAACTGGGCAGCAAGTACCTCGTGGTACTTGAATGTACCAGGGCAGCCCGAGATGCGCTCATCTCGCTCGGCCGGGTCTACGTGGGTTGGGACGAGGCGGAGGTAACGGACCACATAAGATCAACGTGCTGCTCCAAGTGCCAGCAATATGGTCACCCCGAAAAATATTGCCGTGCCAAGGAGATGACGTGCGGTAAATGTGGGGAAACCGGGCACAACAACAAGGAGTGCCAGTCGAAGACAATGTGCTGCGCCACCTGCAAACGCTTTAAGCGGAAAGATGCGGCCGGCCATTTGACTGCTGCCCCGAATTGCCCGGCTCGCCAACATGCGGAGGCGTTGGCCGCCAATATGATCCAATATGGATAGGTTTCTCCGGTTAAGGGTTGGTCAGCTGAACCTACAAGGCATGGAGGCGGCCACCACTGAACTGCTAGCCAGTCTTGGCCAGTCTCACAGACTGGACCTGATTCTGGTCCAGGACCAGTATGACCAAAGGGCAGGTATTATACAGTGTGGTCGCAAGCCAAAAGCCGGGATTGTAGTCTTAAATAGGACCGCTACTGCAACGCTTCTCGAACACCTTAGTACCGAACACTGCTGTGTGATACATTTGGTTATCGGGACCCTAAGCATGCATATAGTCTCCGCGTACTTCCAGTATAGCGACAATATCAGTATCCACATAGCGCACCTAGACAAGGTCTTACAACAACTGCCGAGAGGCCCGGTCCTCATCGGTTTGGATAGCAACGCTCACTCACCTATGTGGTTCTGCGAACGTCGCCAGTACACTGGAAGGGGGCACGATGTAGAGCATAGAAGGAGTGAAATGGAGGGGTTTATTCTCTCCAGGGATCTCATTCTACATAATGCCGCAGGGCAGCCCCCCACTTTCAACGGCCCGGGAGGGAAATCGAATATTGACCTCACACTTTCGTCCAGAGGGGTTAACGTTAGTGGTTGGACTGTGCATGAGGGTGATAGCTTGGCGGATCACCAGCTGATCACCTTTAACGTATCCGGTGACGCCGTGAATGCGGTGCGAGACACGACCGGGATTGTCCTGGATCAGTTCCGAGCGCATGGGGTAAATTGGACCTCCTTTTGCTCCGCGCTCCACGCAAGGATGAACAGGCTTCATCCCGGTCTGTCTGCCTCGGAGTATAGTGTGCGATACTCGAATGCTCTCCTGCAAACTGCTAGGGAGCATCTAGCTCAACGTGCCCGGAATAGCTGCGGAAAATATGAATGGTGGTCCCCATCACTGGACGAACTCCGCCGTAAGGTGAGCCGTGCCCGCAGGGCCTGGCAGCGATCTAAGCGTGACAATTGCCCTCTGCAAGAACAACATCACGCAACCCTGCGTACCCTGCGGGGCGAGTACAAGGCGGCCATGAAAACGGCCGAGGTTGAATTCTTTCGGAAACTAGCTGAATCCGGAAATGAGGACCCATGGGGATTGGCTTACAGGGAGGCCAGTGGCCGTGCTAAGCCCCCCCAGAACGTCCTTTACGGCACATGCTTAGTTGAAGGATATACGACCTCTACGGGGGCCACCATGGAGCAGCTTCTCTCGTCGCTCTACCCGGATGATGTGCCCGGTGCTGACACGACTTACCACCGGCAAGTGCGTATTGCAGCTGCAATCGCACCATCCGGTGAGAACATGCCAGCTCCCGAGAGGGATACTGTTGATCGCATTGTGCGGTCTCTTCCTAAGACAGCACCGGGCATGGACGGCCTTACATCGGTCATCATAAAGTGGGCGTGGAAAGCCACCTCGTCCGAAATGCTTATGATGTACCGTAAGTGTATTGAAGAAGGCGTCTTCCCCGACGATTGGAAGGTAGGACGACTCATCGTTCTGCCAAAGGGAATTGACAAGCCCCTTAGTGACCCTAAGGCGTATCGGCTTATTACTCTCCTACCCATCTTGGGTAAGATTCTCGAACGTGTGATAGTTGCCTGTGCTCCCTGCCTGCACAAAAATATATCGGAGTCCCAGCACGGATTTACTCGCGGACGTTCTACGGTTACGGCGTTAAGCCAGTTGAACTCGATAGTCGAAAACTCAGTGGCTCCTTACGTGCAGCTGATCTTTCTGGACATATCTGGTGCGTTTGATAATGCGTGGTGGCCTATGATTCTACTTAAGCTCAAACAGGGTGGATCACCACCGAACCTGTATAGGATCATTACCAGTTATTTTAATAACCGCCGAGTTGGCTTCATTGCAGGCACCGTGTCTTCATGGAAATCAAACACCATGGGATGTCCACAGGGATCGGTTCTCGGCCCGACACTTTGGAACCTCCTCCTCAATGACCTCCTCTTGCTACCTAAGCCCGAAGGAGTGCTTTGATTGCATATGCCGATGATGTGACTGTCGTGATAGAGGCGACGTCCCGCGCTGAGATTGAGCGGCACGCGGATATCACGCTAAGGGCAATATCCGGCTGGGGCGCCCGAAATCGACTGGGTTTCTGGCCCGGTAAGTCCTTAGCGTTGACTTATAAAGGTAACTTTAAAAGACCGCCAACCATTCGGATGGGCGGCGCCTCTATTACGCACGTTTCACAGGCGAAGGTGCTCGGTGTTACTCTGGACGGGGCTAGATCCTACGGACCGCATGCAGTTTTTATTGGAGAGAAAGCGGCTAATTGTTTCGGGAAAGTTTCCCGGGTGTCCGCATCTAGGTGGGGAGTGAGATTCCCGGCACTACGGGTCCTGTATGCAGGGACCTATGTTGCTACAGTCACCTATGCTGCGGCCGTATGGTACCGACGCTCGTCCAACTTCGTGGTCAGGAGGAACTTGCTGAAGACTCAGCGGCCAGCCTTAATTCTTCTAACGAAGGCCTACAGATCGTGTAGCTCCGCGGCACTCCCAGTGCTCGCGGGGGTTCTACCTGCCGATTTGGAGGTTTTTCGTGCGGGGCGAATTGCGGAGGAGGGACTCCAGCTGGCCCCCAGGGAACGTAGGCAGCTCAAGGCTTTAGTGGGGCGCGAAGTTGTCTCCCTTTGGCAACAACGGTGGGAAACAAGTACCGACGGGCGCGATCTACACAGCTTCTTTCCAGGTGTTGTCGTGAGGCTCAAGTACAGGTGGATCGAACCGGACTATGTCGTCTCTCAGATGATGACTGGACATGGCTGCTTTAGGCAACGCTTACACCAGCTAAGCTTATGCGAAACTGCAGCGTGCCCATGTGAAGAGCACGACCAGGAAAGCCGTGACCACGCACTCTGGGTATGTAAGCTGTACGCCGCAGAAAGGGAAGTTATGCTGGACGCAATACACGCAATCGATCGTTCTGTGGAGGGGCCGCTATGGCACCACGAACTCGTTAGCAGTAGGGATGCCTTTGTGGCATTTAGGACGTTTGCGCACACTTGGCACTCTATTAGGCGCGCATTTGAATAAGCGGTAGTCAGAATCCATTGGACAGCGGGACGCGCAGTACCGTTACTGTGCATGTCAACCCCATAAGGGGGGTTTCGCTAACGTAGAAAGCCAGCCCCGAAGGGGGAGAATACGGCTGGGGACGGATCAAGAATTTGTAGGGAGTCAAGAACTGTGCCCACGGAGAAGCTTCACAGCAAACCGCAGGGCACTCTCCCGTGATTCGGTCAGTACGCCGTGAGGCAGGAATGACCATGGGAGGATGGAGGGAATGCCCCATTGCGCGTTCGACTGCCTAGCGGCCGGATGTGTTTGTGTGCGCTCCGTGAAAAAAATTCCAATTAGTGGGTTTTCCTACGTTTTCCTGGAATTTTATTTCACGAACGGAACGGTGAGGTCACGGGGCATCTAGGAAACTAGTTGTCTCCTGAAAATCCCTGTGATTCTCCCGTATTTCAGTGTTTTTAAAAGTGTGGTGTGATAGCGGACACGTGTAGTGTAATCTTTGTTAATTTGTGTGTTTCTGCGCTCATCTGGGACTGAGCACCCCAGAAAAGGACTAAATATAGCGCAGTAAGTAATATTTCAGGATTTTAATCAGTGATTGTCGTGAAATTCAGCGTGTTGTGTGCATGCGGTTAACCTCACTTTGAGGTTAGCACGCGGCCACATTTTTTCCATCTGACGTTTACGTCAGTGGAACAGACAGCTGTCAAGCGACAGCTCACTACTGTGTTTGGAGCTAGGGCGTTTGAGAGGACACCTAGCTCCTAATAGTTTTAAATATATTTTAGTTTTATTCTTTAATTATTGTGTTTGTAACATTATATACTGCGTGTGTTCGGCCTGTGTGTGTTGGTTTGACAGCTGTCGACTGCCTGACTTTGGCAGGTGGCAGCTGTCAGGTTGACGTTGTCGTTGACACACACGTCAAGTTGGTGACGGGACGCTCGTTTGATAGCTGACAGCTGTCAGCTTCAAGTGACGTTTGACGGCCACTTGCGTTTTGTTGTTGCTTATAGCAATTTGTAAATATTTAAGTGTTTCCTTTTAATTTATTAATTTAGTTGCGTTTAGTTGCTGCATCCAGCAACTAAACGCTATATTTAAGTTATTCGTTTTATTATCTTTTATTTTTATTAATTACCGATTTAAGTCTCGGTACGTGGGGCCGCTCGCGCATCTGCCATGGCGGATGCTGATGAGGACCTCCGTCGTCAGCAGGCTCTGCTTGCCGACGAACTGGCCCGCCGAAAAGAGGAGCTTCAATGCCTCGAGGAGTTGGTGGGAGAGTCCACTACAGGTACACCGACTCCCTTTGCCCCGAGGACGTCTTTGGCCCGCACCCCGCCAGGGGGTTTTTCCGCTATGCCGTCCAATGTCTCCACCACTCTGGCGACGCCGGTGGAAGCCGCTACGTCTGGCCCAGAGCATGGTGGTAAGAGACTGTTAAGCTCTCCGGAGGAGGTCCAAGAGGCCATCCGCCGGCGAGTAACAGTTAAAAAGTCGGCCCCCCCTATCGGCGGCATACTTAATGCCACCCCGGCCCCCCAACGGCCTAGTTCGGAAGCCCCGGTGACAGGCGCCACTCCCTTTGCTCTCCCGCGGCGTAAGGAGGAGATAATAGAAGCGGTGCACACGGCCGTACGAAGGATATCCACGGTGGTGAATGCCCCTAACAAATTAAACATAGGGGACAAAAGCACCATCGCGGGTTACGGGCAGGATATAATTGCCTTGGTTGCCCAACTGACGGTTCGACTGGCTGAAGCTGAGCGTGAAGCCAGCGAAGCCAAGCTAGCGGCCCTCACGGCGTCCCGGGTAGGACCAACTATTACCCCACAGGGGGCAGGCGTGCCGGTACCTGTGGGGCCGTCCTATGCGGGTGCCCTAAAGCGGCCGACCAGCAACCCGCCATTGCAGGTGTCGCACCAGGGGCCTGCAGTCATCTTCTACCCCGACAGAGCAGACATCAAGACCAGTGAGGACACCAAGCGTATCCTCCAGGAGTCCGTAAAGCCTGGTGACTCGGGTATCCGAGTCACACAGGTCCGCAAAGTGGGCAACTCCGGGGTCGTGGTGAGAACCGCTACGCAGGAGGCTGCAGGCCTGCTCAAGAAATCAGTTCCCCCTGGTTTAAGGGTAGCTGAGCCCAAGGCCCGACTGCCGAGGATCGCCCTCAGGTTCTTGCGTGCCGATCCCGTCCCGGATGAGCTTATAAAAGAGTTACACCGGGTCAACCTAGCGGAAGATGCCGGTTGGACACTTGAGCGATTCCAGGCGGAATGCAAGTTCGCCGTGAAGAAACAACTGGGCAGCAAGTACCTTGTGGTACTTGAATGTACCAGGGCAGCCCGAGATGCGCTCATCTCGCTCGGCCGGGTCTACGTGGGTTGGGACGAGGCGGAGGTAACGGACCACATAAGGTCAACGTGCTGCTCCAAGTGCCAGCAATATGGTCACCCCGAAAAATATTGCCGTGCCAAGGAGATGACGTGCGGTAAATGTGGGGAAACCGGGCACAACAACAAGGAGTGCCAGTCGAAGACAATGTGCTGCGCCACCTGCAAACGCTTCAAGCGGAAAGATGCGGCCGGCCATTTGACTGCTGCCCCGAATTGCCCGGCTCGCCAACATGCGGAGGCATTGGCCGCCAATATGATCCAATATGGATAGGTTTCTCCGGTTAAGGGTTGGTCAGCTGAACCTACAAGGCATGGAGGCGGCCACCACTGAACTGCTAGCCAGTCTTGGCCCGTCTCACAGACTGGACCTGATTCTGGTCCAGGACCAGTATGACCAAAGGGCAGGTATTATACAGTGTGGTCGCAAGCCAAAAGCCGGGATTGTAGTCTTAAACAGGACCGCTACTGCAACGCTTCTCGAACACCTTAGTACCGAACACTGTTGTGTGATACATTTGGTTATCGGGACCCTAAGCATGCATATAGTTTCCGCGTACTTCCAGTATAGCGACAATATCAGTATCCACATAGCGCACTTAGACAAAGTCTTATAACAACTGCCGAGAGGCCCGGTCCTCATCGGTTTGGACAGCAACGCTCACTCACCTATGTGGTTCTGCGAACGTCGCCAGTACACTGGAAGGGGGCACGATGTAGAGCATAGAAGGAGTGAAATGGAGGGGTTTATTCTCTCCAGGGATCTCATTCTACATAATGCCGCAGGGCAGCCCCCCACTTTCAACGGCCCGGGAGGGAAATCGAATATTGACCTCACACTCTCGTCCAGAGGGGTTAACGTTAGTGGTTGGACTGTGCATGAGGGTGATAGCTTGGCGGATCACCAGCTGATCACCTTTAACGTATCCGGTGACGCCGTGAATGCGGTGCGAGACACGACCGGGATTGTCCTGGATCAGTTCCGAGCGCATGGGGTAAATTGGACCTCCTTTTGCTCCGCGCTCCACGCAAGGATGAACAGGCTTCATCCCGGTCTGTCTGCCTCGGAGTATAGTGTGCGATACTCCAATACTCTCCTGCAAACTGCTAGGGAGCATCTAGCTCAACGTGCCCGGAATAGCTGCGGAAAATATGAATGGTGGTCCCCATCACTGAACGAACTCCGCCGTAAGGTGAGCCGTGCCCGCAGGGCCTGGCAGCGATCTAAGCGTGACAATTGCCCTCTGCAAGAACAACATCACGCAACCCTGCGTACCCTGCGGGGCGAGTACAAGGCGGCCATGAAATCGGCCGAGGTTGAATTCTTTCGGAAACTAGCTGAATCCGGCAATGAGGACCCATGGGGATTGGCTTACAGGGAGGCCAGTGGCCGAGCTAAGCCCCCCGAGAACGTCCTCTACGGCACACGCTTAGTTGAAGGATATACGGCCTCTACGGGGGCCACCATGGAGCAGCTTCTCTCGTCACTCTACCCGGATGATGTGCCCGGTGCTGACACGACTTACCACCGGCAAGTGCGTATTGCAGCTGCAATCGCACCATCCGGTGAGAACATGCCAGCTCCCGAGAGGGATACTGTTGATCGCATTGTGCGGTCTCTTCCTAAGACAGCACCGGGCATGGACGGCCTCACATCGGTCATCATAAAGTGGGCGTGGAAAGCCACCTCGTCCGAAATGCTTATGATGTACCGTAAGTGTATTGAAGAAGGCGTCTTCCCCGACGACTGGAAGGTAGGACGACTCATCGTTCTGCCGAAGGGAAATGACAAGCCCCTTAGTGACCCTAAGGCGTATCGGCCTATTACTCTCCTACCCATCTTGGGTAAGATTCTCGAACGTGTGATAGTTGCCTGTGCTCCCTGCCTGCACAAAAATATATCGGAGTCCCAGCACGGATTTACTCGCGGACGTTCTACGGTTACGGCGTTAAGCCAGTTGAACTCGATAGTTGAAAACTCAGTGGCTCCTTACGTGCAGCTGATCTTTCTGGACATATCTGGTGCGTTTGATAATGCGTGGTGGCCCATGATTCTACTTAAGCTCAAACAGGGTGGATCACCACCGAACCTGTATAGGATCATTACCAGTTATTTTAATAACCGCCGAGTTGGCTTCATTGCAGGCACCGTGTCTTCATGGAAATCAAACACCATAGGATGTCCACAGGGATCGGTTCTCGGCCCGACACTTTGGAACCTCCTCCTCAATGACCTCCTCTTGCTACCTAAGCCCGAAGGAGTGCATTTGATTGCATATGCCGATGATGTGACTGTCGTGATAGAGGCGACGTCCCGCGCTGAGATTGAGCGGCACGCGGATATCACGCTAAGGGCAATATCCGGCTGGGGCGCCCGAAATCGACTGGGTTTCTCGCCCGGTAAGTCCTTAGCGATGACGTATAAAGGTAACTTTAAGAGACCGCCAACCATTCGGATGGACGGCACCTCTATTACGCACGTTTCACAGGCGAAGGTGCTCGGTGTTACTCTGGACGGGGCTTGGTCCTACGGACCGCATGCAGTTTTTATTGGAGAGAAAGCGGCTAATTGTTTCGGGAAAGTTTCCCGGGTGTCCGCATCTAGGTGGGGAGTGAGATTCCCGGCACTACGGGTCCTGTATGCAGGGACCTATGTTGCTACAGTCACCTATGCTGCGGCCGTATGGTACCGACGCTCGTCCAACTTCGTGGTCAGGAGGAACTTGCTGAAGACTCAGCGGCCAGCCTTAATTCTTCTCACGAAGGCCTACAGATCGTGTAGCTCCGCGGCACTCCCAGTGCTCGCGGGGGTTCTACCTGCCGATTTGGAGGTTTTTCGTGCGGGGCGAATTGCGGAGGAGGGACTCCAGGTGGCCCCCAGGGAACGTAGGCAGCTCAAGGCTTTAGTGGGGCGCGAAGTTGTCTCCCTTTGGCAACAACGGTGGGAAACAAGTACCGACGGGCGCGATCTACACAGCTTCTTTCCAGATGTTGTCGTGAGGCTCAAGTACAGGTGGATCGAACCGGACTATGTCGTCTCTCAGATGATGACTGGACATGGCTGCTTTAGGCAACGCTTACACCAGCTAAGCTTATCCGAAACTGCAGCGTGCCCATGTGAAGAGCACGACCAGGAAAGCCGTGACCACGCACTCTGGGTATGTAAGCTGTACGCCGCAGAAAGGGAAGTTATGCTGGACGCAATACACGCAATCGATCGTTCTGTAGAGGGGCCGCTATGGCACCATGAACTCGTTAGCAGTAGGGATGCCTTTGTGGCATTTAGGACGTTTGCGCACGCTTGGCACTCTATTAGGCGCGCATTTGAATAAGCGGTAGTCAGAATCCATTGGACAGCGGGACGCGCAGTACCGTTACTGTGCATGTCAACCCCATAAGGGGGGTTTCGCTAACGTAGAAAGCCAGCCCCGAAGGGGGAGAATACGGCTGGGGACGGATCAAGAATTTGTAGGGAGTCAAGAACTGTGCCCACGGAGAAGCTTCATAGCAAACCGCAGGGCACTCTCCCGTGATTCGGTCAGTACGCCGTGAGGCAGGAATGACCATGGGAGGATGGAGGGAATGCCCCATCGCAGCAGCCCAAAAGGCTGCCGACCGGCGGATACTCGCGGTAGGCGGCGTTGTAGGAGTCCGGGTACGGCTCCTGCAGGCTCGGCCGGACAGGTGCTTCAGGTGCCTGTCGGCCGGCCACGTGGGTGTGCAGTGCAAGGCGGAGGTGACGGTCGGCGACCGTTGCTTCCGCTGCAGCCAACCCGGTCACAGAGCCGGCAATTGCGAAGCTCCGCCGCACTGTTTCAGGTGTGCGGCGGAGGGCAAGCCGGCCGACCATAGGGTTGGCAGTAAGACCTGCACCCGCGGGGAGCCGCTGCCGCGAGGCGGGCGTTCCGCAACCAGTTCGAGGCGGGATGCGGAGATGGTTCCATAATGGATCCCCAGCTCCGCATCCTGCAGGCGAACGTGGGCCACGGTGTCGATGCTCAGGCCCTTCTGCTCCAGAGCATGGCACAGTGGTCCATACACGTCGCCGCTGTCGCCGATCCATACACTCACCGGCCTCTCGGGCCCGCCTGGGTGGTCGACCTGGATGGGTCGGCGGCACTGGTGCATATAACGCCGCTGCGGGTGCCCCTCCCCTTGTAGTGATCGCAAGGGAGCATGGCATCGTAGCGGCGCGTGTCGGGGAGATTGCGGTCGTGGCCGTTTATCTCACGCCGGGGTCACACCGACTCATTGGGCAGTATCGGCGGTCGCTGGAGCGGCTGACCGACGTCGTCAATGCCTGTACGCCTCGTCCGGTTCTTGTGCTCGGGGACTTCAACGCCTGGTCTCAGGCTTAGGGTTCCCGGCGCACGAACGCGCGGGGCAGGGCTCTGGAGAGCTGGGCCGATTCTCTCGGCTTAGTTCTCCAGAATCGCGGGGCCGAAGCCACGTATGTGGGCACTTTTGTGGCGGGGGAGCGCAGGTCGATCATAGACCTTTCGTTCGCGAGCGCTTCCCTGTCACCCCGCGTGCGGGACTGGCGTGTCGCCGTGGAGGTGGAGACATTATCGGATCACCGATACGTTCGGTTCGATGTCTCCCCTCCTGCGGGTGATGCGCCGGTCATATCGGCCCAACGCGAGCCGCACTGGGTGTTGGGGCGACTGAATCGGGAGGACCTCCTGGAGGCCGCCATCGTACAGGCCTGGGCCATTGCGCTGGACAGGCCTGTCAACATAGACGATGAAGCGGCCTGGTTCCGGGAGGCCATGACACGGGTCTGCGATGCGGGTATGCCTAGGGCTCCAGCCTATAATCCGAGGCGTCGGGTCTACTGGTGGAATGCGGAGATCGCGAGGCTGCGTCAAGCCTGCGTGATCACGCACCGCCGGTGGGCTCGACTCCGTAGGAGGCGTAGCCGTCCCGCAGATTCGGAGCCCCGACTGGCGGAGCTTCACGAGGGATACAGGGAGGCCCGGAATGCCCTCCGAGCGGAGATCAAGCGGTCTAAGGCCGCTTGTTACCGGGAGCTCCTGGAGACGCTGGAGCGGGACCCATGGAGGCGGCCTTACCTTATGGTAAGAGAAAAGCTGCGCCCCCGGGCCCCTACGCTGACCCAGGTGCTCGAACCGGCTCTGCTCGGAGGAGTGGTGGAATCCCTGTTCCCGGCGCGAGCGGAACATGTTCCGCCGCAGATGGCTCCGCCGCCTCGGTCGCCTACGGCGCCCAGTGCGGTGATTGACGACGACGTGCCCGAGGTCACTTGGGTAGAACTAGAGCTGGCGGTGGAAGGCTGAGAGCCAAGAAAAACACCGCCCCGGGACCCGACGGCATTCTAGGCCGCGCGTGGGTCCTAGCTCTAGGGGAAGACGGTCTCGAACCCCGACTGAGAGGGTTCCTCAGCGCATGTTTGGAGCGGGGCCAGTTTCCGAAGATGTGGAGGACGGGGAAACTGGTCCTCATCCGCAAGAAGGGACGCCCGGCGGACGAGCCGTCCGGGTACCGGCCCATAGTGCTGCTCGACGAGGTGGGCAAACTCTTCGAAAGAGTAATTGCCAAGCGCCTCGTCGAGCATCTCTCTAGAGTGGGGCCGGACCTGGCGAATACCCAGTTTGGGTTCCGCCGGTGGCGTTCCACTGTGGATGCCATCATGCGTGTGAGGACTCTGGCGGAGGATGCGGTTGCCCGGGGCGAGGTGATGTTGGCGGTGTCCTTGGACATTTCCAACGCCTTCAACACCTTGCCCTGGAGTTGCATCAGGGAGGCACTCGTGTACCACGGTGTGCCTCTCTACCTCCGCCGCATAGTCGGGGCTTACCTGACGGAGAGAGCCGTCGTCTACCCGAGTTCGACCGGAGTCGGTAGGCGTGAGATGTCGTGCGGTGTTCCATAGGGATCGGTCCTGGGGCCGTTACTGTGGAACATCGGTTACGACTGGGTGCTTCGCGGTGACTTCGCGTACGGTGCCACCGTCACGTGTTATGCGGACGACACGCTGGTGACGGTGAGCGGGGCTACGCACCGCGAGGCAACCCTGAGGGCCACGACCGCGGTTGGCCAAGTCGTCGAGCGGATCCGGCGGCTGGGTCTCGAGGTGGCTCTGCACAAGTCCGAGGCCATGTTCTTTCATGGTCCTCGGCGCAGGCCAGGCCCGGGAGCTAGCCTTACAGTGGGAGGCACTCCCATCGACATCAAGCCCCAGCTGAAATACCTGGGGCTCGTGCTTGACGGTCGATGGGACTTCGGACAACATCTCCGAAGCCTGCGCCCCAAGTTGGTCACCACGGCGAATGCCCTGAGTCGGCTGTTGCCCAACTTGAAGGGCCCAGGGGCCTCCTGCAGGAGACTCTACGCGGGTATCGTGCGGTCCATGGCCCTATATGGGTGCCCCGTGTGGGCGCACACCCTGGGGGCCAGATTCCTGCCTCTGCTCCGTACGGCGCAGAGGACGATGGCCTCCAGGGCCACCAGGGGATACCGCACGATATCCTTCGAAGCGGCGAGTCTCCTGGCCGGATCGCCACCGTGGATCCTGGAAGCGAGGCTCCTTTCGGAACTGGTATAGTACCAGTTCCGAAAGGAGGCGCGGGAGCGGGGATTCGATCCCGAGCCTGAGGACATTCGGGCCGAGAAATCCCGGCTCCACCAGGTCATGGTGGCCGAGTGGGAGCGACGACTTGGGCAACCACGCGCAGGGCACGCCGTGATTGCGGCGGTAAGACCCATCATGGGGGAGTGGCTAGAGAGGCCACACGGCAGCCTCTCGTACCGTCAGACGCAGATGATAGCCGGGCACGGTTACTTCGGGCGGTATCTGCATCTGATGGGTATTGAGCCAACGCCCGAGTGCCATCACTGCGACGCGAGCATGGACTCGGGGCTGCACACGCTCACCGAGTGTCCGGCGTTTGAGACGCCGAGGCGGGAGCTTGTGCAGGCCCTGGGGGTGAGAGTGCTCACGCTCTCCACCCTGCTCGCGGCGATGGTCCGCTGCGCGGATGCGTGGGCGGCCAGCGCCTCTTTCTGCGAGCAGGTCATGCTCGCGAAGGAGACAGCAGAGCGGGCGCGGCGCGGTGAGCGAGAAAGACTCGCTGACATCGCTGCTCGCGCCTGAAGGCGGCTCGGGCGTCGGAGGGCGCTTACAGACCTCCGCCCCCCATGAGCGCGGGCCTGAGGGTGACTAGCAGAAGCAGGCCACGGCGGCGGCGCGCATCGTAGGGCGATGCGCGCCTCCCCACACCGGGGTTGAGTCGGGGACGGCGTGGTCCCCACCTCCCGAGGAGGGCCAGACCGAAAGGGATGGCCCTGGGTCAGCCGGGGTGCGAGGGATATGTCGCAAGACAACCTCACCTTCGGCCTAGCACCACGACTCACAGACGGCGTGCGGTTTAGTCGGTTCGAGTCCGACATAACCCACCCCTCCGGCTCCGGAGGGGCGGGTATCCGTGGGGATTTCCCGCACGTAAAAAAAAAAAAAAGTTACTTTGCTTTCGGATTCTGATGTAAAACCGATGGTATCGGGTTCAATATTTGAAGTACTTGCATTAGAAATTTCTTTGAAGTATTTATTAATATTCATATATTTTTTAGTTTGCTCAAAAACTTTGTCTTTTTCAGCTTTTCTTTTACGATTTTCTGAACCAGAAAGCTTTTTTTTAATTATTTCTTTATTTTCTGCCATAATTCAAGTTTGTGAACTGCTCTATTTCACGATCACAAAAGGTATTTAACATCTATAACAAATTAAAAAAAAACTGTAAGTAAATGTACTTAATTAGAAATAAAAATCTTTTTGTCAAAAAAAGCAAACGTCTTCAAAAACTAAAAAATAACTTTAATTTCGGAAGTCGTTGACTCTTGTTCTGTTAGTTACATTTTGCATTACCACCAACTTACGAAATTAAATAAATTTTTATTTATTTTTTAGTTTTTGAAGGCGGTTGGTTTTTTCATAAAAGGTTTTTTAGTTTTCGGTTTTTGTGTCTATTTTTTATCATCAAAATCTATTCTGAAACGGTAACACTAACACTTACACTAAAAGTCACAGGAAAAGCACAATTTGGCGGAGTCCAGCTGATGATGAAGACAATAGATGACCTATTAGTAACCTTTTGAAGAATTATGTGATGAAAAGATAGTTTCAGATGCTCCATTCATCGGTACCTATTCCCTTATGGCCTAATTCTACTGGTGGAAATCGAAAACTGAGCAATATGCTGTACTCTCGAGGTGCAATATTCTGTTCATCACTCCGAAGATCCTCATCTGATCTTCACCAAATTTTTATGGGACCCCTGTGTAGTGTCAAACAAAACAATAAATTCGCAAATCGGCCCAGGTGTGTTCGAGTAATCGGGAAACATAGTACATAAAAATGAATGTAAACAAATTTAAGACTTGTTAGACTTGTTGACTTGTTAGAACTGGACCAAATTGAAATGGGACCACACGGGAAGCTCCAGCTTTTAAATAAAAAGAATCATCAAAATCATATAGCAGCTTCATTAATTGGTCAGGAAATGCACGAGCTGGCAGGTGAGGTTGGCTTAGACCCCAAGATGTTGGTGAGGCTTCTTGCACTTTACGTATTATAGCAATTGATCACAAATGAATAATGAAAGACTAGCGTGGCGGGTTTAGAATATAAAACTCCAGAGAATATAAAAGGCCAGCTTAGTAACCGTAGGTAAAAAAAATCCAATTGCAAGAGCAGTGAACACACCCAGTCGAAAGTTCTGAGGTAACAAAGTTTTAAAAAATACTGTCGAATTGAGAATATCCTCCTTTTTTGAAGTCGGTTAAAAAAAGGATAAGTATGAATTAAAAATTAAAAGATAATTAACAAATTAAAAGATAAAAAAAATTCGGACTCACCAAAAAATCAAGAATCACAGAAGATCACGTCACGGCCACGACACTCGCTTCAGTCACTTAGGTGTTATTTCTTTATACACTTTAAAGGTATTATTTATCACCACTACGTACTAAAGTCTGAACCATGCCAGCTCACATTTAGAAATAATGTAATGAAACCATTGCATTACAAAGTAGTGTTGCCGATCCATAGTCGACTATCGATGATTAATCGATAGTCTATCGACAGCCAACCAATCGTAAGACTATCGATTGGCCGATCGATAGTATCGATATAATCGATAGTATCGAAACTATCGATAGCACGGAACAAGGTAATACTATCGAATGAGTGAAATACTATGGATACTATCGATAGTATTGTAGTTCCTCAATACCAAACTATCGATAATATCGATAGTATCGATACTGTTGATTTTATTTGCAACGATAGTATCGATAGTATCTATACTATCGATTGTTTTAGACTATCGATAGTTTAAGAATTTACAATAGTATTATTTACAATTTTCAAATATAATAGTCAATCACAATCAACCATGAGGATATAGGAATAAATAATATCAAACAGTTTTCCTTGCGTGATAATAATAGCTTTGCATTACATTTATAAAATTATTAGACATTGCCTTATTTATTATTTAATACATACGTGTTGCTTTTATTATCCGTTTGCACTTTTTGTCTGAAATTGGCAACACAGTTCATTTGTCATACTTAGTTAACGAGGGTAATATAAAAAACAAGTAAGAATATTATTCTTTGGGTTTATTGGTCAGTCAGTTTAACAGTGTTCGTTTGTTGAATGTGTATTCTGTGCTAATTATAACTTATCTCGTATTAAAACAATGGAAGGCCCATCTAAATTAGCAAAAAAGCAAAAGTCATCAATGTGGACATACTTTGATAAAAGTGAAAATGGAAGCCAAATTATATGTAAAATATGCAAGCGTGAATATAAGTATTGTAATTATACATCGAATATGAAGGATCACCTCCATCGAAAGCATCCTGAAATCTTACTAAATATGTCGGTTTCTCAGAACGAAGAAAGCGAAGTGGAAAATTTGGAAAGAGCTACTACAGTAAAATACAGCCATAATTCGTCCAGAAAAAAAAATGTTAGATGAATTATTTGTAAAAATGGTTGCAGTAGATATGGAGCCTCTTCGCTTATCTGAACACGAAGGCTTAAAAGAATTTGTCGCAGTTTTAGACGAATTGCCGGGAAGATCAACAGTGACTTCCAAACTTTCAAAGTTATATATGAAAATGAAAATTCAATTATTAAAAATTGTTGAAGATACTCGCTATGTAGCGATTACTGCGGACACCTGGACTTCCATAAGCAATTAAGGCATTCTTGCTTTGACTTGCCATTTTATTAAAGAAAACCAGCTGATATCTGCTTTGCTGGCTGCAAAAGTTCTCGAGGGGCATCATAACGCTGACAATTTAGCTTCCGTGAGTTTTTTCATTCATATAACAATACTTCGTTTTTTCTTACTTGACTAATTTGGTAAACAATCTTGGCAGTAGGTACTTTTATTTGAAATAATTACGATAAAATACATGTAACTAATTTTGTACATTTTTATTATTTTAAATATGTTATTTGTTAAAAGGTTAAACATTATCTTAAATTTCACCGTTGGCAGCCCTATTTCTTTCACTCTAGCCATATTTTCCTATTTCCGAGTACGTTAAATAACGGCTGTTCGCGATGAACAAAAGAAAGAATTTTTGGTGGAACAAACTTATTTATTCCGAAAAATAGGTGGTCGGTACAATTTATTTGTGTGCAGTCTGTAGGTCGACTGTGTGAAAGTCGTTGCAATAGTGTTGTGTTGGGTAGGTGTGTATGACGAGTAAGTGACGTATGTGTGTAAGGTGCAATATGATTGGTGGGTGGAGTATGGCTCGATATAATAAAATATCATGTGGTATCTTGTCGACCTTAGGGAACATCGGCGTCGACATCCTCCCGGCCGTTGAAAGAAGCTGAAGCTTTCAACTTGACTCCTCTGGATCCGGTGATGCGGGCAGGGGGCATAGGCGATTGAGGGCTCTCCTTACCGTCCCTTGGGATGTACATATATCCGCAACTCGGGGGATACCGTCAGAGCCCGGAAATAACTTTGTTATGCGGCCTAACCGCCAGTGTAGTGGCGGCAAGTTGTCCTCATTGATCAGTACAAGGTCATTGAGCTTCAATTCCTTCTTCTTAGTGCGCCACTTAGAGCGCTGCTGCAATTCCGTGACATATTCTTTGACCCAGCGCTGCCAGAAATGTTGCTTGACTTGCTCCAGGCGCTGAAATCGGTCGAGATGATTGGTATTACTGTCCACGACGTTAGGCGATGGTAGCGATGTCAATGGCCTGCCAATCAAGAAGTGAGCCGGGGTGAGGGGTTGAAGGTCATTTGGTGAGGGACTGAGAGGACAAAGGGGTCGGCTATTGAGGATAGCTTCAACTTGTGCAAACAATGACGACAACTCTTCAAAAGTCAGATGTGCATTTCCTAAAATGCGTTTTATATGGAATTTAGCCGATTTAATTCCAGCCTCAGCCAGTCCATTGAAGTGAGGAGCGTACGCGGGTGAAAATTTAAATTCTATGCCGCGACGAGCTGCATAATCACAAATGGAGTCGCGTTGTGACTGTAGGAAGGTTGTTATTTCTTTAGCAGAGGCAACAAAGTTACGTCCGTTATCACAATAGATAAATTTAGGCATACCTCGTCTAGAAATAAACCTTTTTAATGTTAGTATAAAGGCATCCTTGGATAGTTCGCTAACCGCCTCAAGGTGGATACACTTATACCGAAAACAAATAAAAATACATAAGTAACATTTGGTTATTTTACAACCCCTACCTTTACGATCTGTGATTAAGAATGGCCCGGCAAAGTCAGTAGCAACAGTAGCAAAAGGAAAGCCAATTTCCACGCGATCATTAGGTAGGTTACCCATTATATTAGATAACGTCTGACCCCCAAATCTGCGACATGTGAAGCAATTGCGGACGATGTTCCTAGCCAATTGACGGCCACCGATTGGCCAGTAGCGATCCCTAAGGGAAGCAAGTAGCTGCTGGGGTCCAGCATGTAGAAGATGCTCATGTTCAGTCTGAAATATCATTTTAGTTAATGGGTGTTCTGACTTTAATAAAATAGGGTGTTTTTTATCATAAGGGTAGCTCGAATCAGGAATGCGACCTCCAACGCGCAGTAGTCCTTCTGAGTCAATAAAGGGGTTTAGAGACGTCAGAGCTGACTTCACCGGTAGAGTCTTTTTATTTTGAAGTCGGCTAAGCTCATCAGAAAAACATTCACTTTGAGCAATTCTAGCAAGAACTCTAAGTGATTTAGAAAGTTCTTCGGCTTGTAGAGGACCTGTAACTTTATTAGTGTTACGAGAATTATGTATGAACCTATACACGTTAGCGTAAATTCTTTGGTAGGCGTTTAATTTAGAAAATTTGGTAAAGTTGATTAGCGGTGCTGAAGGCACAACCTCCGCCGCAAAAACGGAGGCCGTTTTTAGTTCAGGTAACTCAGAAGAATTGGATACGATTTTCGAAGGCCATGAAAATTCTGACTCTAAAAGAAATTGAGGTCCATGCCACCATAGGGTTGGTTGCATAGAGGACATGTCCTGCAAATCTATACCTCGTGAAGCGAGGTCTGCGGGATTTAGGGCTGTGGGTACATGACGCCAAGATGTCGAGTCTGAAAGTTCATTGATAGCTGCAATGCGATTGGCTACAAACGTTTTTGTTTTATTTGGCGTAGAAATCCAACCTAAAACTACGCGCGAATCCGTCCAATAAATGTGACGATTAATAGGGTGGCGTAAAGCCTTTGTTACAGCTGAGCTTAATTGTGCACCTAGAACGGCGGCGCATAACTCCAGACGTGGAATTGTAGTAGCTTTGAGAGGGGCTACGCGTGCTTTAGCACATAAAAGATGGACTTCAATGGCCCCCCTTGCATCAATAGATCTTAGATAGATACAAGTCCCATAAGCCAGCTGAGAAGCATCACAAAAACAATGCATTTCAATAAATACATGGTTATCAATTAAACTTAGTCTAGGTATTAAAAAAACTTAGTCTAAGAACATGATAAAATTTTCTGAACTTAAAAGTTCAGAAAATTTTATCATGTTCTTAGAAAATGATTCCCATAATTTACAAATGTTACTAGGTACTGGTTCGTCCCAGCCTAGTTTGAGAATCCATAGCTGCTGTAGAGTAATTTTTTGTTTAATTGTGTATAGTGATAGTAGGCCTAGTGGGTCAAAGATTTTACTGATAGAGGACAGAACAGACCTTTTGGTAATAATTGTAGGTATAGGTAATTGAAATGGGAAATGTAGCTCGTCCGAAGTGGGACACCAACCAATACCCAAAGTACTAGAGGCATTGCTGATGATTAAATTACTTTCATCGGAGTTACTAGTGTCTAAAAAAAGGTCAGGCAAATTAGATCTATATTTTCGTAGATGAAAACAGCCTTCAGCTAACTTATGAGACACTGAACGTTGAATATATTTTAATTCTTGTGGGGAATCACTTCCTGTCAAAATGTCATCACAATATGTATCACTTTGAATTATGGTTTTAATTTTAGGGTCTATGCATTCCTCACCTAGCTGCCAAATGCACCTGGTGGTAAGAAAACTTGCAGAAGAAAACCCATAGGTTACAGTATTGAGACGCAGAGTGCGTAGAGGCTCATTTTCATTGTCGCGCCACAATATTAATTGTAGATCGCGATCTGTCTCTCTCATGGACACTTGGCGGAACATTTTCTCTACGTCCCCGGTTACTATATATTTGTGAAGTCTGAATCTTAAAAGAATATTGAATAAAAAATCTTGTATAGTAGGGCCAACCATTTGCAGATCATTAATTGATATACCAGAGGTAGTGCGAGCCGACGCGTCAAAAACAACGCGCAGCTTAGTAGACTCGCTCTTTTCTTTGATAACAGGATGATGAGGTAAGAAGTAGGAACATATAGGGTTTTGCAGAGGTGCTTCAGACAAATGCCCGAGAGCGGCATATTCGTGAATGAATTCGGTATAGGCTGCCTTTAGATCGGGTTGTCTTTTGAAGCGGGACTCTAAGTTCAAAAATCTCTTCTTAGCTGACTGATATGAGTCACCTAAGCACTCTCTATCGTCACGAAGAGGTAGACCCACACAAAAGCGACCATTGTCTGATCGTGTAGTAGTGGTAAGAAAATGTCTTTCACAGAGCCTTTCTTCTCTTGTGAGGGGTGTTGCTTGGGGGAAGCTTTCCAGTTGCCAAAATTGGGCTACCTGACGCTCGAGGGTTGGAAAATCATGATCTTCCTGTAGGTGAGCATGACAGGAGCGTATGGCCTTTTTAGGTAATTTAGGGTGTGATTGCATTAGAACAGATCCTCCAACAAGCCATCCAAGTTTAGAGCTGCGTAGAATTGGCCCCTTATTACTCAGGGAATGCTGTTGGGAACCAATGAGGTCCCAAAATAGATCAGCACCAATCAGCATGTCGATAGGGGATGACTCATAGAAGCGAGGATCTGCTAGAGTGAAATTAGTTAAATCTAGGCTAGCAACATCAAATGATGGCGTAGGTATATTTTCTGAAATTTTAGGTAATATTAAGCAAAACATTGTAACATTAAATAGATTGTCACTAGACTGTAAACGTACAGTACACCGCTTTGTGTTTAATTTAAGTTGATTATTGCCGATTGTAAATATGTCGACATTGGATGGTTCTATCGGTAGATTGAGTTGTTGCTGTAGTGACTCTGTAATAAAGGAACACTGGCTTCCACTATCAAGTAGAGCGCGAACTTTAGCGGTTACATTGGTACTAGGGTTGGTCACTAGAACACTGGCTGTACACAACAGGACCTGAGACGATTGAGAAAGAGCGGACATAACAATGGGAGACTGATTTGTTTCAAGTTGATGGGTAGCATGCAATAAGCTATTGTGACGAGCCTTACAAGAACGGCAGCGCCCTGGCAGAGTAC
Source organism: Eilema caniola (assembly GCA_949126895.1). Taxonomy (NCBI): domain Eukaryota; kingdom Metazoa; phylum Arthropoda; class Insecta; order Lepidoptera; family Erebidae; genus Eilema; species Eilema caniola. The sequence goes on along the minus strand of OX421461.1, from coordinate 1,308,377 downwards.
ATTTGTCAGCTTCATGACCAGGCCTCAAGCAGTTGACACATAAACGTAACGACGTCACTGTTACCTTCCTGTCCTCAGGAGATTTAGCCTTGAAAATAGGGCATTCAAATAGGCGGTGGTTTTCCTTACAAACAAGGCATTCAAACTTACGTTCAGAGTTGCTATTAGACGTAGACATGAAAGTCTTATTATGCGTTTTGTTTGAACTACTACTACTAGGGACAACATGCTTGCTATTATTATTTGGCCTTTCTTGTTTACTACGGCTCACGGTCTCTAAAACATCCGCACGATTTTTCAAAAACATAAAAAAATCATCAAGTGTGGGTATCTCAGACAGAAGGTTCTTCTGCTCTTCCCATTTAAATAGAGTACTGTTGTCTAACTTTGCTGTGACCATGTATATTATTAGAACATCCCACTTATCAGTTGGCAAACCCAGTGTGCCGAGAGCCCGTAAGTTTTTAGTAACGTGATCTATAATAAAACGGAGTGACTTATCGGTCTCTCGTACACTTTCAAATGTAAATAAAGATTTCAAATGGTTATTAATTAGTTGACGCTTATTGTCATAACGTTCGCATAACAGCTTCCAGGCTTTAATATAGTTTTTATCGGTTACTTCCAGGTTACTAATAACGCGGGAAGCTTCACCTTCTAAATATGAAATCAGATAATGGAACTTGTAAATATTTTTTATTTTATTGTTACTGTGAATTAAAGAATTAAAAGTTTCCTTAAACTCAAGCCATTTGTAGTATGTACCATTAAAATTAGATATTTTAATAACGGGTAATTTAAACCCCATAAAGCCCTGACCATCACCACAACAAGAAACATGTTCAGTTGCATTTGAATAACTAGACTCGTTATGACTGGATGAAGAATTTTTCGCTAATATGGTTCTGGCAAGGGAAATATAGTGATCAAAATCCGATTCCATAATTTCGCATAGTGCTAACTCGTTCCCCGCAGAGGGTAACGACTCCAATTGTGCCTGCAACTCGTCGAATTGCTTATATAAACACTCAGTCCTAGACAATTTCATCTCAGTCTTCTGTACATCTAAGTCAGACAGACTATCTTGGCCTTGAATTTGGTCCATGTAGTTTTTAAAAGTTGATAAACGACGTTTTATGTTGCTACGACTGGTGCTAAGATCCTTGAGAATGGGATCCTTTAAAGACACACTACTAGCGGCTTTTACTTCTTCTTTATCAGACGCCATTTTATGAAATTATCTAGTCTATAAGTTTAAAGTTAGTTAATTAAATCTATTGCAAGTGAAATAAAAATAACAATACGGTACGCTCCTCGCTCGCAATGTTGTTATCGTTCGATGAACCGGTTTCAACCAGCTGATCGGGCGTACGGCTGCCGGCCGCAAGGGTCTCAGGTAGTCGCGTAGACAAAGGATGACGTCACGCGATGGCACCTCGGACTGCACCGTTGCACTAGAAATGAGTTACAACCGTAGCTCAATATTTGATGTAAACAACAGTTATTAGTGAGCAGAAGAGTGCTTTTACCGATTAAGATAAATTCAAATGTGTTTTAACTATAAGGGACAGGCAGAAGTGATGATTAAGAATTAATTAAGTGTTTTATAAGTTATTAAGTGTTTTAGAGGAATCAGACAGTATAAAGATAGCTTACAGCGAAGTTAAGTTGTGATTCTGATATATAGTGATAGCTGTATAACTTTATGTAAGTAGGTAGGTAGTGCGAAGATGATTTGCAAAAAGGGATGAAGCTTGCTAAAAGCTCTAATGGCAATTAAACTGTAAGTAAAATGTAACCTTTTAACTGCTACTTATTTAATCAAGCTAAAATAAGCTGTTTTAGGCACTTGAGATATATAATTAGGGTACGATAGTTTGCACAGACTTTAACACTAGTGGACGTGATCGTCACTATTTGCACAAATCGAAGAGAATTGAGAAGGAAATAATAGGAACGAGCTCACAGTTAGACAGACAGGCAGGCGTTGATGAGACGGAGAAGTCTTGTAGTTCCGGCTGCTAGGTGCTGCCAGCTGTAGTAGGCGTAAAGCTCGTAGATATGTAGTTTGGCCGTCGTAGCGGATTACTGACGGATGATCTTGATGCACGTTGAGCAGTGTAGACTTCAGGTTTGCTGCTGGTAGTAGCCCAGGCAATCCAGGCGCTGCGTAGGCGTGGCTTTGATCGTTCGTGTCTTCCTCCGCTGACTAGGACTTAGAACCCGATTGATATACAGGTCCTGTCACGGTCGCCACTTTTTGTTCGCGATGAACAAAAGAAAGAATTTTTGGTGGAACAAACTTATTTATTCCGAAAAATAGGTGGTCGGTACAATTTATTTGTGTGCAGTCTGTAGGTCGAATGTGTGAAAGTCGTTGCAATAGTGTTGTGTTGGGTAGGTGTGTATGACGAGTAAGTGACGTATGTGTGTAAGGTGCAATATGATTGGTGGGTGGAGTATGGCTCGATATAATAAAATATCATGTGGTATCTTGTCGACCTTAGGGAACATCGGCGTCGACAACGGCTACCTCTAAACCACCGCGAGGTATAGAAGCTGACACTAACTTCTTGCTGTAGGGTCGTGTAGTATTTCAGGAAATAATGATTTGAATGAATATTTTGAAAAGCATTAATATGATAACTATTCAAATCAAATTAGATATGAAAAAGTCGTCGATTCAGGCGGGATTCGAACCCGCGATCTTTCCCTTACAGGAGGAACGCCTTAATAATGATTTTAAAAAAAAATATGAATTTTTTTTTGGGTGTCAGTATTTCACTCTACCTTTAAATATTATTACCTTAAAAGTTACGTTGTATATAATAATTAATAATAATAATTACGTATTTGCATTTGGTCAAATCATCACATCTTTTTTCAGGTTATTTCATCGATTTTAGAAGAATGGAACTGTCGCAATAAAGTAGTGGTAATTGTAACGGATAATGCATCCGTAATGATAAAAGTAGCAGATAATTTGAAAATACGCCATGTTCCTTGTTTTGCACATAATTTAAATTTAATCATCAAAGATGTAGTTCAAAATCTTGAAGAACTGAAAGCTTTACTTGATAAATGTAAAGCTATCGTTACCTATTTTAGACACAGTACATTATCCTCCGACAAACTAAAGATAATTCAACGAGACCTGAATAAAAAGGAATTGAAATTAATACAGCATGTTGATACCAGGTGGAACAGCTCGTTACATATGCTGAGTCGGATAAAGGAAGTGCGGGACCAATTAACGCTGGCTCTTAATCAAAATCCAAATGCACCACCGAACCTAACTGCAGATGAATACACTTACTTAGGCGAAATCGAAAACATATATGAGCCCATTGAATCTGCAACAGAAGCCATATCCGGTGAAGTATATACTACATTATCGTTGATAATTCCACTAGTAAAAGGAATCTTACTACATTTTGCTAAGCTGGAAAAGGAACCAATTTCAAATTTTGCTAAAGTTGTCCTAGAAAATATAAAAATATCAGTAGCCACTAAATTAAAGCCGTATGAAAAGCGATCTCCTCTCCTATATATCAACGCTATTAAATCCACATTAAAAAAAAATGGGATTTAGAACTGACTCTGATGTCGACCGGGCAATTCAATTTGTGCAAAAAGAATATGCATCGTATTTGGCATCATTGGATAAAACATCATCCCCACCATGCGCAGATGGGAACGATGAACTAGAAAGTTCATCAGAGGAAATAGTAGTGCCGAACAAAAAATCAAAACATACCAATTTGCTTTCATATCTTCAACCTCAAAGTCAAACGAGCAACACAAATCCCACTGCTGACGCAATTGTTGACATAAGGTAATATGTTGAAAAACCCATCATACCTAGGTCTTGTTATCCCATAGAGTATTGGTCATTCAGTCAAAGTAATTTGAAGCATATTGCATTAAAATTACTATGTGTACATGGAAGCTCAACGCCAGCAGAAAGAGTATTTTCGAAGGCTGGTCAAGTTGACATTGAACGTCGTAATCGTTTATCAGGTGACCATTTAAACGAACTACTTTTTATAAATCAAAACAACAATATTCTCAAAAAGTAATTACATTTATTCAGTAAACACGACATTGATTCAAATATATTTTTAATTATGACAATTTATCTGTTCTACAATATTATGCTTTATGATTCACTTTAATTTTGAAAATTATGTGTAAATCGAAATGATAGATTAGTGATTGAAACTGTTCAATTAATCCGTTTGAAATTTTTCTATTACTTTTAAAATTTCAGCCAATACTTTAATTTTTTTTGATGGCGGTAGTTTTTTTATTTCTTCAGCTACGATATTAGCGAAATGATAGTGAACAGTTGATTTGTTATTAACATTTTTTGTTTCATCAGGCATAGTTTGTACGCTAATATCCACGTTTTTTTCTTCCAATTCATCCTCAGTTTCGCTGCTGTCAAAGTCCACCTGAGCATTGTGTGTACATTTTTCGGTGCATTGATGCAATTCGATTTTTTTGGTTCTAGAATATCCAGTACCAGTTGTACATTTAGTAGATATACCCGTTAAATTGGTTTTATCTGTACAAGAGTCAAACAACATTTCAGATTCATCAGTTTGACTTTCAGGAATCATTGTTATTGATTTACCTAGAAAAATAAAGACAAATACATAAAAATCGTTTCCACTTATTCTTTTAACAACTCCTTCTAGTGACTAAGCATTTATTTTTCCAGGCAATATTACATTATATTTGCGTTATGTTTGTTACTGCAGTATGGATATTTATGGAATTTGTACCTGTTTCATGCAACCTATTTAATTTTTCATTACTTACGGATCTACCATTTTAGAACTAGAACTTGTCAAAATCAACAACTATGAGGTCAATAATCGACCATTATGACACTATATTAGCAAAATCGGGGCCCGGTCGATTATGACTTATATAATGGAACTTCAATACGTACAGTGAAACATTGTCACACTTATGTAACATTTCAAAACGCTGCTTCTTTTTTCTTTAAATAGTAACAATAAGCACAGCTCGATAGAAATATTAATAAAAAAGTACATATCGGCCTATAATGGTACTCAGCTACATTACTATTTAAACATACCTAATACTATTGCATATTGTTGAACTATCGATAGTCCAAAACAATCGATACTATCGACATTATCGATAGTATCGATACTATCGTCACAAATAAAATCGACAGTATGGATACTATCGATATTATCGATAGTTTGGTATTGAGGAACTACAATACTATCGATAGTATCGATAGTATTTCACTCATTCGATAGTATTGCCTTGTTCTGTGCTATCGATAGTATCGATAATATCGACACTATCGATAGGCTTATCGATAGGGTATATGATTTGCGATTTAAACTATTGATTGTTTTAATATCGATAGTTCGGCAACACTATTACAAAGTAGGTAAAAACTTCAGATAAATATTAATTGGGATTTCCCCGCAAATAAAATTGCACAATCGCTCAATGCGCTCTACTTACGGGGACTTACCCGACCACAGAGTACATTTTTATACAGGTAGATAGTTAGATACCCGACTACAAAATGTAAACAGATTTTTAAACAAGACTAAATGGGCGCACTAATGGTACATATTAAAAAGTTCATATTGATCACTCTAATATTTTCGGTAAACGTCTTACTTGAAAAGGTGGTGTTTTGCGTTTTTGGAATTGTACGCAGTTGGTATTTAACGTATCTGTTCCAATTTATTCGCATAAAACCATAAAATCATGAGTTGGTGTTTCGCGTATTCATGCGTCAAAAGGATTGCGAGACGTGGTCCAGTAAAATAGACATTTGCCTAGACATCAATTCCAAAGAAACTGAAAATTTACATGAACATTAGGGATTCAATTATAGAAAAACTGTAGCCTCTATCGATTCCATAAGAATGTGTGTAAATAAGTTATGAATGGTCAAAGGTCACAAAGCTTTATATCGTCATTTTTAGGATTCTGTACGTCAAAAAGAAAATAAAAAACCCATTAGTATCATTACTTGTTATCTACCTGCATATGCAATTATCTTTAATGTGTAAAAACCCCTTTTCGTAAGCACCTGTGGTTTTCAAGTTTAATATTTTCTCTAAGGAAAGTTAGGGGAAGTTCTTACACTTGTAAGAGAATCTAAGTTAACTTTCCGTTAACTTAACTTGGATTCTCTTACACTTGTAAGAGAATCTAAGTTAACTTTCCGTTAACTTAACTTGGATTCTCTTACACTTGTAAGAGAATCTAAGTTAACTTACCGTTAACTTCCCCTAACTTTCCGTTGACTGAGAATCATGAAATTTGGCAAGAAGCGATATTATCTTATAGCAGAAGCTTCAAAACAAACAAATGTTATATCCCAAGGTGTGCATATTCACCTTTTTTTAGATCATCAGTCCTATTCCATCGTAAATGGCATGTTATGTATCTAAATTTACACAAGAGCTTAAAAACTTTGACAAAATTAAAAAAAAAATTTAGAATTTTGTTTAGATTTTTTTTAGAACTTAACGAATATTTATATCTCATGAATGGGGATTTGTAGAAAATTGCATGATCTTACATATTAATTACTTAGTCTTACATATTTTGTACGTTAAAAGTTGTCAATATTAAAAATGCAAAAACCGATTAGGATCTTAAATATTTTTGCGCATGTGGGATCGATGAGAATTTAATTATAATGGAATCCCAAACGTTTATGTTAAATTTAACCATATTTGGGATTAATGTAAGCATTCTCCTATTTTTCGGGCTAATTTGACTGAACTGACGATATAGCGTGAATTATTCATTATTAAACGCTATGAAATATACCTAGTTATAAAAGTTAGTCAATATAGCATCTTAATAAGCATTTAAAAAATATATTCCTCCAAATGTTGTTCACGATCCAAAAAAAATCTGTTCGTTTTTTAACCTATTTTGTTTGTCTTCATGTTTTATTTGCGTTATTTTTACAGAATTTGTGTCCATATTGACTCGCATATTTTTCTTCTTAAACTCCGTTTATTATGATTTGAGTTCATAATCATCACTCTTCATATATTTTCTCTCATGATTTTGATTGATTTATTGATTAGGAGTTTTGCTAGTTAGGACTACAAAAAATATGAAGAGTGATCATTAAAAATATTTTAATCGATACGTTTTGAAGTTGTTTGCTATCCGTTATTTTTTATGTTTCTACATTTTTATGACGTTCTGAATACTTCTGACTCAAGTAGCAAGAATCTATAGACTGTTTTTTAAATTAAGTATATAGTAAAAATTCATAATATTTAGACGTTTTTATTAGGATTTTTTTGAGATTAAACACCAACATAAAGCAAACCCTCCAAAATTAAGATTAAAACGTTTTGATTGGCTCTTTATTTTTCTATGAACGTTCTGAATACTTCATAATCAACTAGCAAGAACATAATATACAGGGTGTATTTTTGAAACGGGGCAGTAAGGGCAAGTACCTTAACCGTTGCAGTTACAGCAAAACGTTCTTAGAAGAGATTCCCTAACTTTTTGACATATTTTGAACTGCATACACAGATTTTGTAAAAAACTTACAGTTGGCAAAAAAAAATACAAAAAGTCCAAAAATTTTTTTTTATGCCAATCGATTCTATTTCATGTGGGGATCAAAAAACTCTATGAGACCATTTTAGCTTTCAGTACTAGGAAAGACAGAAATCGCCAAAAACGTTTCCCATACATTTCGGCAACAGAAACAAATTTCTACGATGGTCTAACTTTTTGTTATGGCCAGGAAGTGGGTAGAATTGACTGTAAAGTAAATAAAAAGAATTTTTACCCTCAAATTTCGAATTTGATTCGAAAATCTGTGTGTTATTCTTAGTTTCAGCTGAGAAACTTCGTATGAGTTATTAATTAAGGATTTTCGCTAAAATGTCTTCTAATCGTGAAAAAATTGACTTATTAGAAGCGTATTTTGTCAATAATCGAAATGCGGGAGCTGCATTAGTGTGGTACCGCAATAAGTATCCGTTGCGGCATGTGCCAACAAGAAAGGTTATTACAAATCTTTTGAAAAACCTGGAATTGCAGGGTTCTTTCAAAAGAAAGCGGCAGCCTCGTGTGGACATGGACACGGAGATTGCGGTTCTAACTTATGTCGAAGCATATCCAGAGGTATCGTCCAGGCAAGTCGCCCTTGAAGTAGGTGTATCCCACTCCCTTGTGATAGAGATACGGAAGAAATAGGGCTACAAGTGCTATCGATATGGGCGCATAGTTCAAGTGTTACATCCGGGTGATGATGTTCGAAGGCTTACTTTTTGCAGATGGCTAAGAGGAAAAATAAGCAGAGATCATGAATTTTTAAATTACATACTGTGGTCAGACGAAACGAATTTTTCCAATAACGGTATGTACAACAGAAAAAATCACCACTATTGGTCCAAAGAAAATCCACTAAGAGTTACGGCAAGTCATAATCAGCCGCCATTCGTTCAGTGCAAAAAAGGATAGACTTATGTATTCGTGAAAATGGAAATCATTTTGAGCAATTTATTTCATAAACCAATTTCTTAAATGTTTAAATGATTTTTTTTTATTTAAAAAAGTTCAAAATTTTACCTGACCTATAAGTTTCGAGTTGATTTATCATATTTCCGTACGAAATGTATGGGAAAGGTCTTTGGCGATTTCTGTCTTTTCTAGTACTGAAAGCTAAAATGGTCCCATAGAGTTTTTTGATCCCCACATGAAATAGAATCGATTGGCATAAAAAAAAAAAATTTGAACTTTTTGCATTTTTTTTTGCCAACTGTAAGTTTTTTACAAAATCTGTGAATGCAGTTCAAAATATGTCAAAAAGTTAGGGAAGGTCTTCTAAGAACGTTTTGCTGTAACTGCAACGGTTAAGGTACTTGCCCTTACTGCCCCGTTTCAAAAATACACCCTGTATATACTAATATTTTAAATGAAATATGATTAAAAATTTCATTGTTATGATTAGAAAGATATATAGTAAAACTCCATGATATTAAGTAGACGTTTTTTTAGGATTTCTTGAGATAAAAACCTCAACACAAATCAAATCCTCTGAAATTAAAAAAGCGAAACGTTTTGATTGGCACTTTAACTTTAATATATCTAGTAATATAATGATTCCAGCGTCTATTTTTTTTGCTTTATTTTATTTATGTAGGAAATTTTATTTATTCGCTGATAAATTCTCTAATTCAATTGTCATCGTTATAATTAAGGTTAAAATTTCCCTTATTCATTTACAAACATACAGATTACATTTTTAAATATATCCTAAAAAATACTAAATATATTTAAAAATATAAAAAAGAAATATGAAAATTATTAATAATTAAAGATTAAAATTATTATTAAGAATTGCTTTAAAAAAAAGAAGTTTCGCAAACTGTGCTGGGTTGAGAGGATTCTGGTGATGTTAAATTTTCTATTTTTTCGGCTTCTATATTTCAGTTAATATAGGCTATACCTATATTAACTTTTGAAAGTTGTAAATTCGACCAAGGATCTTAAATTTTGTGTTCGAGTTGATCTGTAAGTTGGCAAGTGCTACGATTAGCATCTGTTTAAAAACTACTCATTGAGACCCATTTTGATGAGCCCAAGCACGCTGTATCTGCTCTAAGTTGCTGAGGATTAGGGTCTCTCGCAAGCTCACATCCTGATTTACATGTCATAAAAAATCCCACCAATCTAACTGTACCTACACCAAGTATCAAATGAATCGGATTAGTTGAAGTAAGATCCATACGTCTCTAATTAAGCAAATCTTCATAATTTACATTAAAGAATCATCGTGATCACGTCAGCTTCAAAGTAAAGAAAACAACATTACAAATGTTAAAACCGGTACCCGTAATAATTTTAAGGAATCCTAGAAACAACGTCTTTAATTGTTTTAGATGCGATTAGGCCGGTAAAGATAGCGTAAAAATGAGAAAAATGGGGAATAGTAACAGCATGAGTCCTGTTGGTAATATGGCCAAAACAACGTGAAAAAATAAAATTAAACTCGTTTTTAATAGGGGTGAATTTTCAAGATGAATAAGTGTTAAGCGATTTGCAGCAAAACTAAGGGTCCTATCTAATAAAGTCAAACACAACAGTTGCAGGTAATGATTAGGTCTACAACTTTTGTATGAACCGTCTCTCACGTTGCCTTACAGTTTTCGAGCTAAATTGGAAATTTTGGCTTTCGTGAAGAAAAATATTTCCAAGGAAAATTTTTCCCGAAACGGCAATAAGCTGAAAATATTAAATTTGAAAAGTTACAGTAAAATATTATGAAAATTATTCGTTATTTATAGTGAAAATCCTTATTATCCTTTTGAGATATAAGGAACCAAATCCCTCACTCTATTTGTGTCTTAGCATCAAAATAAAACGTAAATATATATTCATTAAAAAGGAATGTGATCGTGTTTGAAACGTGAAAAGGTAAATTTCACGAAATTTTGTCAAAAAGAATTTTTGTGGCAGATAAGAACAAACAACCAACAATTTTATTTTATAATTTTACTCGAAAACTGTGAGGTAAAGAAAAACGGTTCATACAAAAGTTGTAGACCGAATTGTATTACTTTTTTTTTTTTTTTTTTTTTTTACGTGCGGGAAATCCCCACGGATACCCACCGCTCCGGAGCCGGAGGGGTAGGTTATGTCGGACTCGAACCGACTAAACCGCACGCCGTCTCTGGGTCGTAGTGCTAGGCCGAAGGTGAGGTTGTCATGCGACATATCCCTCGCACCCCGGCTGACCCAGGGCCATCCCTCTCGGTCTGGCCCTCCTCGGGAAGGGGGGGACCACGCGGTCCCCGACACAACCCCGGTGTGGGGAGGCGCGCATCGTCCTACGATGCGCGCCGCCGCCGTGGCCTGCTTCTGCTAGGATGACGGGCGGCTCCACCCGTCACCCTCAGGCCCGCGCTCATGGGGGGCGGAGGTCAGTTTGCGCCCTCCGACGCCCGAGCCGCCTTCGGGCGCGTGCAGCGATGTCAGTGAGCCTCTCTCGCTCATCGCGCCGCGCCCGCTCTGCTGTCTCCTTCGCGAGCATGACCTGCTCGCAGAAGGAGGCGCTGGCCGCCCACGCATCCGCGCAGCGGACCATCGCCGCGAGCAGGGTGGAGAGCGTGAGCGCTCTCACCCCCAGGGCCGCCACAAGCTCCCGCCTCGGCGTCTCAAACGCCGGGCACTCGGTGAGCGTGTGCAGCCCCGAGTCCACGCTCGCGTCGCAGTGATGGCACTCGGGCGTTGGCTCTATACCCATCAGATGCAGATACCGCCCGAAGCTACCGTGCCCGGTGATAATCTGCGTCTGACGGTACGAGAGGCTACCGTGTTGCCTCTCTAGCCACTCCCCCATGATGGGCCTTACCGCCGCAATGACGGCGTGCCCTGCGCGTGGTTGCTCAAGTCGTCGCTCCCACTCGGCCACCATGACCTGGTGGAGCCGGGATTTCTCGGCCCGAATATCCTCGGGCTCGGGATCGAATCCCCGCTCCCGCGCCTCCTTTCGGAACTTATATAGTGCCGAAAGGGCCCTCGCTTCCAGGATCCACGGTGGCGATCCGGCCAGGAGACTCGCCGCTTCGAAGGATATCGTGCGGTATCCCCTGATGGCCCTGGAGGCCATCGTGCTCTGCGCCGTACGGAGCAGAGGCAGGAATCTGGCCTCCAGGGTGTCCGCCCACACGGGGCACCCGTATAGGGCCATGGACCGTACGACACCCGCGTAGAGTCTCCTGCAGGAGGACTCTGGGCCCTTCAAGTTGGGCAACAACCGGCCCAAGGCATTCGCCGTGAGCACCAACTTGGGGCGCAGACTTCGGAAATGCTGTCCGAAGTCCCATCGACCATCAAGCACGAGCCCCAGGTATTTCAACCGGGGCTTGATGTCGATGGGAGTACCTCCCACTGTTAGGCTGGCTCCCGGGCCTGGCCTGCGCCGAGGGCCATGAAAGAACATGGCCTCGGACTTGTGCAGAGCCACCTCGAGACCCAGCCGCCGGATCCTGTCGACGACCTGAGCAACCGCGGTCGTGGCCCTCAGGGTCGCTTCGCGGTGAGTAGCCCCGCTCACCGTCACTAGCGTGTCATCCGCGTAACACGTGACGGTGGCCCCGTACGCGAAGTCACCGCGAAGCACCCAGTCGTAACCGATGTTCCACAGGAGCGGCCCCAGGACCGACCCCTGTGGAACACCGCACGACATCTCATGCCTACCGACTCCCGTCGAACTTGGGTAGATGACGGCTCTCTCCGTCAGGTACGCCCCGACTATGCGGCGGAGGTAGAGAGGCACGTCGTGGTACACGAGTGCCTCCCTGATGCAACTCCAGGGCAAGGTGTTGAAGGCGTTGGAGATGTCCAAGGACACCGCCAACATCACCTCGCCCCGGGCAACCGCATCCCCCGCCAGAGTCCCCACGCGCATGATGGCATCCACAGTGGAACGCCACCGGCGGAACCCAAACTGAGTGTTCGCCAGGTCCGGCCCCACTCTAGAGAGATGCTCGACGAGGCGCTTGGCAATAACTCTTTCAAAGAGTTTGCCCACCTCGTCGAGCAGCACTATGGGCCGGTACCCGGACGGCTCGTCCGCCGGGCGTCCCTGCTTGCGGATGAGGACCAGTTTCCCCGTCCTCCACATCTTCGGAAACTGGCCCCGCTCCAAACATGCGCTGAGGAACCCTCTCAGTCGGGGTTCGAGGCCGTCCTCCCCTAGAGCTAGGACCCACGCGCGGCCTGGAATGCCGTCGGGTCCCGGGGCGGTGCTTTTCTTGGCCCTCAGCCTTCGCACCGCCAGCTCTAGTTCCACCCAAGTGACCTCGGGCACGTCGTCGTCAATCACCGCACCGGGCGCCGTAGGCGACCGAGGCGGCGGAGCCATCTGCGGCGGAACATGTTCCGCTCGCGCCGGGAACAGGGATTCCACCACTCCTCCGAGCAGAGCCGGTTCGAGCACCTGGGTCAGCGGAGGGGCCCGGGGGCGCAGCTTTTCTCTTACCATAAGGTAAGGCCGCCCCCATGGGTCCCGCTCCAGCGTCTCCAGGAGCTCCCGGTAACAAGCGGCCTTGGACCGCTTGATCTCCGCTCGGAGGGCATTCCGGGCCTCCCTGTATCCCTCATGAAGCTCCGCCAATCGGGGCTCCGAGTCTGCGGGACGAGTACGCCTCCTACGGAATCGGGCCCACCGGCGATGCGTGATCACGCAGGCCATACGCAGCCTCGCGATCTCCGCATTCCACCAGTAGACCCGACGCCTCGGATTATAGGCTGGAGCCCTAGGCATACTCGCATCGCAGACCCGTGTCATGGCCTCCCGGAACCACGCCGCTTCATCGTCGACATCGACAGGCCTGTCCGGCGCAATGGCCCAGGCCTGTACGATGGCGGCCTCCAGGAGGTCCTCCCGATTCAATCGCCCCAACACCCAGCGCGGCTCGCGTTGGGCCGAAATGACTGGCGCATCGCTCGGGGGAGGGGAGACATCAAACCGAACGTATCGGTGATCCGACAGTGTCTCCACCTCCGCGGCGACACGCCAGCCCCGCACGCGGAGTGACAGGGAAGCGCTCGCGAACGAAAGATCTACGATCGAACTGCGCTCCCCCGCCACAAACGTGGCCATATACGTGGCTTCGGCCCCGCGATTCTGGAGAACTAAGCCGAGAGAATCGGCCCAGCCCTCCAGAGCCCTGCCCCGCGCGTTTGTGCGCCGGGAACCCCAGGCCTGAGACCAGGCGTTGAAGTCCCCGAGCACAAGAACCGAACGAGGCGTACAGGCATTGACGACGTCGGTCAGCCGCTCCAGCGACCGCCGATACTGCCCTATGAGTCGGTGTGATCTCGGCGTGAAATAAACGGCCACGACCGCAATCTCCCCCACCCGCGCCGCTACGATGCCATGCTCCCTTGCGATCACGACAAGGGGAGGGGCACCCGCAGCGGCGTTATGCACCAGTGCCGCCGATCCATCCAGGTCGACCACCCAGGCGGGCCCGAGGGGCCGGTGAGTGTATGGATCGGCGACAGCGGCGACATCGATGGACCACTGTGCCATGCTCTTTGTATTACTGTTGAACTTCTCAATATCATTACCATTTATTCTATATATTTTTCATTACCTACCATTTTTTGTATCTACATACGTAGGAACAGGTTGAAACTTATCAAATAAATGTAGAATCTATTGTCATGTAGTATTACGTGCATGTATTGTATAAATTTATTGCCACTTATTGTATCTACATGTTGAAACAGGTTGAAACTTTTCAAAAATCTATTGTCATCCAGTTTCCGTGCATGTATTGTATAAAATCTCAGAAATGTAATTATCTTATCAGAATGTGAACTTTGGTTTTGTTTGTAACTTTTTTTATAAAATAAAGAGATAAAAATATTTGTTCAGAATTTTTTATTCGCTTTCCTATAGCATTTGAAAGGAATAATCGATTTGGCCGACAAATAATCGGTTTGAATCGATAAAATAACCTATTTAATCGATAGTTGATTAGGCGATTATTGTAGAAAATTTCCTTAGCTCGTCTCTACCTGGCGTCGGCAAATCCCCTGAACGAATGAATGGTCAAATCCAGTCAGCTGAACTCGGTCCTTCGTACTGCCTAGATCAGCCATTTTAGGTACTGTTTTGCAAGAAGTTCACAAATTACGTCAATATCTCATATCAAATCAAATTAATTTCATAATCTTTTACTTGTACAGTATTTTACAATGGTTCTTAATCTATCATGCGTTGCTACATTGTGCATGAGTAGGTATCTCAAGTATGTGCATATTATATATTCGTGCAGTTATCTTACATATATCTTTTCTTAGAGAGAGAGAGATAGTTGTGCCTTATTGAACTAGGTAATCCTAGGCGTCAAGTGCAGATTCATAATAAATTTAAAATACTATTACAGAAATTACAACTATTTACTAAGAACAATGCTAAAGTGACCCACTACTGCTAACCAAAGTTAAGTCTTGTTAACTGCGCAATTTATCACTACTTATTTTAAGATAGACATTAACTCCGCTGTGTCATCGTAGCACAACCTTTGGAGAGCAATCTTTACAATTACAACATAAAATTTACAAAATTCATGCTTTTTATAGCATTTATCCTTTTGTACGAAAAAGTAAAATTTGCCTAAGCATTGTTGTTCTATCGCAATTCACACCTTTTGTTAGTAATTTCGGTGCAATGCGGAAGTGTTGCATGTTGCTTTAGTATTGTGCTTAAAATAAATTGCTGGTAGACTGTTAGTACTTCGCATTATTTGTATAGAAGGTGGGTGGGGACATAAGAAAGAATGGCAAGTTGCTAAGTACCTTGAGGATCACTTTCTGAGCTTGCCCGATGGGTAGTCTTACCTAGTCCTCCCCATGTTGTTATGCAATATGTCAATATTGACTGACAAAGGGTGTAGACTTGTTTAATCAAATTTTGGTGCACTGATATATCTTATTCTTTCCAAAACAAATTTGAACTTGCATGGTTGCTTAATTAGTGTTTTACTATATTCTTTAAATGAAAGGGTTTTATCTATTTTAACAGATAAAGTATCGCTAGCTTAGTGGTTAAGGAGGCGGCGGTATTGAGAGGTCCCCGGTTCGAATCCTGGCCATTACACTACCGATGTGAACCTACTCCTAGCCATTTAGCCTAGTTGGAGGGGTTAAAGGGAATATTAGTAATTTCGATTTCTTATGTTCTTTAATAAAAAAATATTATATAAAACAGCACAGCACAGCATCAGATATAAACCTATTAGCTCGAAATCCAAACTGTGTTTGATAAAAGCGAATTATCTTCCACATATTTCAACAACCTTGGTTTTTTCCGCTATATTAGGAGCGACTTGAATTCTCTGAATTCTCTAGCGGCCAGCAATTGAGTTGGTTGGGTCGCCTATATAGATGTCCATCTTGACCTAATAACTATTGACGGCAGAGGCTGCTCTTTAACATGCTTTCCAAGACATGGAATTTTGTTTTCATTGACTCTTTACGAAATTTTAGAACATGAAGTGTGGCGTCACAAATATAATAAACACTTTTACTACAAGTTTGTTTCCATTAGAACAATTTTCTAATTATTTTAAGCAGAAGGTGAATACACTTTGACAGCCTCCGTGGCGTGGCGGTAGTGAACGCGGCCGCTACGCAGGAGGCGCGGGTTCGATCCCCGCTCAGTGCAAATATTTCTATGCATGAATATGGGTATTTGCATTGGTCTGGGTGTTTCTGTGTATAATATGTATGCATTTCCAAAAAAAAATGTATCTAAGTATGTTCATCCGCATTCTAGATTTCATAATACAAGCTAGTTAAGCTATGCTTACCATGGATCTAGATAGCGTTGTGTGAAATGTTGTGGAATATTTATTTTTATTTTTAGTTATTTTACACTATATGCCGAACAAAAAACATCTTTGATCCTTTCTACGATGGGCTAAATCAATAAAAACAAGTGTTGCACTGTATGCAGAAAGAGAAGTGTGCCCAAGTTCCCTGATGATAATAAACGATGAGCATATTTTTAACTGACTTTCAAAATGGAGGAGGTTCTCAATTCGATTGGTAAGTAATTTATTTATTTAGCTTTTATTTCGTTTAACCTGTCCCGATACTTGCTATCAAATCTTACAAATAAAATTTGACCCACTTCCCATTTGCTGATTGAACTGAAATTTTACAAAAATGTGTAAATCGTGTGACAATGCCATATTAAGATGATATGGTGCTGATCTCATGATGAAGCTGGAAGGTGACTAGAGGAACTTCACAATGAAACAACACAACTTTAGGTTTAGACTCATTTCAATCATTTTGACAAGTAATTTGTCTTCCAATGTTAACCAGGGTCTGATGATGGAGCTGATAATAGTTACAATTACGATAGTTTTTCTTGCTAGGGGTACTGATGTCCAATATTCAGGTCTGTAACATTTTGAAACTGAAAAAGTCAATGCATTTATCAATTTAGGCAGGTAAGTTCGTTACCCTGCATCTATTTTTTTATGGGACTCTCGGTACACTGACTCACATTTTGATGTAGTAAGAGTCGGATTTTATAATCTATTTTGTTTCTTTATTTTATAATATATTTTTGTTTATTTTATCAATATATTTATTGTTAATATTTAATTTGTATTTTTTTTATTATAAGAGCATTTGTCCTATTATTTAGGTAATTCTGGGTGCAGAAGGCCTCACCAACATTCTTGCCAAACCACCCACACTTGTAAGTTGGTGCATCTGCTAACCAATGAAAGACGCTATGGTGCAAGCTAACCTCCTAGCGTTAAGAGATCAACATTTTCTTCATTTCCAAGCTTTCACTTCGCAATCTTACTACTTACTTAATGTTATAAATGCGAAAGTAATTCTGATGAAATTTAGTACAGAGGTGGATTAGAGTGCGACAATTGCTTATATTATATCGCGAAAAAGAGGGTAGAAGGGGGAATACGGCTATGGGATGAAAGTTTTTCATTTTAAAAGATGTCCTGATGAAATTTGGTACAGAGATAGATTAGAGCTTGGGAACCAAGGTGGTGTGGTGGGTGGAACGGATATGGCTACCTCTTATTGCGACAAAGGGGTTAAAGGGGGGAGGGTGAGTAGGTAATGAAAGATAGTATGAAAGTTTGTTATTTTGAAATATCCTTAGGAAATTTGGTACAGAGATGGATTAGTGCTAGTGAACGGACATAGGCTACCTTTTATCACAAAATGGACGTAGATTGGGGGGTAAATAGGGCTATGGAATGTAAAATTGTCAATTTTAAAGATATCCTGATAAAATTTGGTACAGATGCAGATTAGAGCTTGGGAACGGACATAGGCTACCTTTTATCGTTTTATCGTGAAAAAGGAGGGTTTAAGGAGGAAATAGGGGATGAAAGTAGAATTAAAGTTTATTCTTTTTAAATATCCTTAGGAAATTTGGTACTGAGATGGATTAGAGCTAGGAAACGGACATGTGGGTAGAGGCCCTGGGAATGTAAGTTTGTCAATTTTAAAAATATCCTGAAATTTGGTACAGAGGTTGATCAAAGAGTCAAGTAGAGAAGTCAGTAGAGAGTCGAGTATAGAGGCGAGTGGAGAGGCGAATAGAAAGTCGAGTAGAGTTGAGTAGAGATACGAATTTAATGCTCAAAAGCTTTGGCTCAACACTAAGGGATAACCGAGATCCACGCAGGCGGAGCTGCGGGCAACAGTTAGTATTATATATATTTTTCGATATTTCGATATTTATCGTAAAGCGACAGCCACCTGACTTCCACAACTAAAAGGCGATATCGAATCATTGCAGTTAGATAAGTAGTTGAACTTTTTAGGGCTCCAACTACCCGTAACGACTGCCATAGATGTTCGTATGGTACGGACGGGACGGACGGCTAATCGTGCTCTCCGAGACACGACCACATTAATGCTAATTTCTCTGTTAGCTTGTATTGTTTTTAATAAATAAATAAAATAAAAAAATACCCATATTCATGCACACAAATTGTAACATAATATTTCTCGTTCTTAGTGGCAAATCGATTTTATGTGTTTCAGTGCCATCTATCGTATCCCTTAGGAACTATAAACGATAGTGACCGATGAATTGATTGAACTTATCGACCGAGGGGTGGCGCTAGTTATCCCATAGTTTTGAATCAGTATGTTTAAATATGTTTTGAATTAAAATATAATAAAATAATAGTTATTATTTTATTATATTTTACTTAATAAGCTATATCTTTAAGCATTTTATAATAATAATAAATGTTTAGTACGTAGTTGTTGCTTATGCGTTTTCTATTTTCTGTCTATGGTTGTCATCAGCTAAATGAGATTGTCGTTGGTCTAATGAACTTCATCATGATCAGCGTAATTTGAAGATTGTTCGCGAAGCTTCTGAATTTTGGCTATAAATAGACCTGCACCGACCTTCAGAGAAAAACTTCTAATCTGTCTCAGCCCGACACGTAACGTTACTCTGTGTCTTAGTAAATCTCTGTTTTTCGAAAACTCAAAAGTGGTCTTCTGCCTGTCACATTGCAATAAGTGATAGATTGCTCCTAGATAATCTGGTAAGTTTTTATTTCTCTCGTTAAGAGGACCCGATCTGGGCCTGTAGTGGTGTTCACAACTCATTTGTTGTCTGTTTCACTTATTGACCTAAGTTGGAGCTTTGAGAGCCCTCAGAGATCGCCACGATTTCGTGCAACAACCTCCATCTCACAAGCAAGTGCGCTGCAAACAATAGCTGGGTGTACAGCGAGAGATTCGCCGCTAGCAGCTGTGGGGTAGAAGGTTTTCTGCAAGCGTCCCCTTGACTGCACAGCCTAACTCAAAGGCCAGTACACCACCTACTGGTACCTATCCCGGTGTAGCTGCAGCTGTGCTGTGCTTACAGCAGAATCTGTGTATGTAGACTGTACCGTATTTCGTGTGCCTACTGTGTGTGTTCTTCTGCCTATATTTCTGTCTCCTGTGCCTGCCTATCTACATTCTTATGTGTATGCCTTAGCTCTGTGTATCTGTCTGTCTACTTATTTTCTTATTTGTATATCTGCTCTGTGTTCTATTCTTTCTAAATATATGTGTGTATACTGTGTGTAACCCGTTGTTTTCATTGGAGCCCTAACTTCCCTGTGCACACTCATCTAGCTCTCTGGAAAGGCGCCCTGGGAAAGAGTACTCTGTCAGCCTCTGAGCAAGCCGGTGAGTATCCATCTGACTAGTTCAGTGGTTACAAAATATTTGCACTGTGCTGGGGTCGAACCCGTGCCTCCTGCGTAGCCGGCGTCTTTACTACCGCCAAGCCACAGAGATCAATTTATTTATTTATTAGATTCACCAACAGTTATATACAATAATAAAATTTAATTATGAATTACACTTGTTTGATGCTTATAACTAATTGCATAATTAATTACAGGTGAATACAGCATGCATCACTAATTGACAGTTATATTTCAATATGAAGATTAAACACAATAAACAATAAAATGTTAACAGTTTTATAAACTATAACTGATTAACTGAAATTAAATAATTATTTGTGAATTAATCAATAGAGGAATTAAATGGCTATAGTTACAACAATAATATGCACATAAATAACAATAAAATTTCAAATAAAAATCTAATAATTGGTGTAAATGAAAATATAAAGGATTAATTTAATCAATGTGTTCTGGCGAGTAACAAAAATTAAGAAAGGAACGCATTCTCAAGCTCCATATCAGTCTATTATCTTATCTATTATATTATCAAGAACGAGTTTACGAAATTCGTGTGGCTTCGTGTTCAATATATCTAACGAGCTCGTACAGTATTTGTTGACGGCCCTGCACAGCCTGGGAATCGGTGAATTATAACCCAAAACGGTGCTTCGAATCGGGGGGATCATAAGTGCCAATGCTCTGCGGGGCATTCGGCTTGGAGCGTTAAACCTTAAGCATCCCAGAAGCGCGGGACAGTCCAATTGGTAGCGCAAAAGTTTATATACAAAGCTCAGATCTAACAGCGATCTTCTCTTTTCCAGTGATGGAATGTGGAAATGTGTTAGACTTTCAATATATTGTTTGCGCTTTTTTGCGACTCTAGCAGAAAATGCCAGGTGCCATAAGAATCGCTTCTGAATTCTTTCCAGCCTCAGGATGTAAGTTGCATAATGCGGTCTCCAAACAGTAGGACAGCATTCCAGTATACTGCGCACCAGGGTGTTATATAGTAAAATTTTTGTTTGCGGCTTACGGAATATTTTGCCATTTCTTATAACAAACCCTAACATTTTAGATGCTCTCTTCACCACACACACTATTCACTTCTTGTATGTGATTACCTGCGATAGTATACCTTGAAGCAATCACGTTACGTTTGCGGGTGAATTTGATATGAAAACACTTTTCGGTGTTAAGACGCATTTGGTTAATTCCGCAGCACTGATTTATATGTTCTATATCTTGCTGTAGGAGAGCTACGTCATCAAAATTGTTAATTATGCATGAGATTTTTAGGTCATCAGCGTACATGTATGGCCTAGAATGCTGAAGGCAACTTGGTAGATCATTAATAAAAATATTAAAAAGTATAGGTCCAAGGTGTGAACCCTGGGGTACACCAGAAGAGGCAGGAAATAAGTCTGACCTAAAGCCATTGACCACAACATAAAAAGAGCGATTCATTAGGTAAGAATGAATCCAATTCATAACACTGCCAGAAAATCCGTAAGCTGATAATTTCCTTACTAGCACAGCATGTGAAACTTTATCAAATGCTTTGCTGAAGTCCGTATAAATGACGTCTGTCTGATGACGATGGTCGATTGCTTCCGCCAAGTCCTCCACAAATGTAACTAAGTTGGTGGTAGTGGACCTCGCCCTGACAAACCCGTGTTGATGGGGCGACAGATATCGGGCAAAGTATTTTTGGATGTAAGGGCAAACTATGGCCTCTAACACCTTTGCTACTGTGGAAATTATTGAAATTGGACGATAGTTGTTCACGTCATCTTCATTGCCCAATTTATGAATGGGAACGACCTTCGCAAATTTCCATTCCTGTGGGAAAACGCCAGTGGAGATCGAGTTCTCAAAGATGAGATGCAGTGGTACCGTCAAAACGGATGCGCAATTTCTGTAGAAGAGTGGCGGAATTCCGTGCGGCCCAGCACCCTTTGATACATCCAAACAATTCAACTTTTCCCTTATCAAGGCTTGGTCTACATCGAGAGAACCAAAACAAGAGCTATATTGATCAATAATCCTTAATTCATCGGACAATTCATAACTCCTATTAGAGGTCGCATCATTGTAGACTCTAGAGAATAGAGACGCAAATAAATTACAAATTTCCTCACCATCAGAACTAACAGAAACTCCATCAGTCATAGTGCTGGGATAAAAACTGGTTTCGTCTCTTTTGGCCTTCATAAAAGACCAAAAGCATTTAAAGTTGCGAGTTTTTTTTTAATTCCACATCTGCAAAATACTGATTACATCTGTCTTCTGCAGCCTTTGCGCACCTTTTACTTAATATTTGAAATTCTACTTTATCTAACGGGTTATGGTACTTTTTCAAATGGGAATGTAACCTATACTTTTCTTTCAACATGGAAATTAAGTTTTTGTTGAACCATGGCGGGTATTTACGTTTACCAGATTTTTTAGAAGGTACGTGCTTGTCAATTATTTTCTTAAGTAAGGTATAAAAGTGATTAACCATATCATTGAAATCTGAAAAGTGTGTCAATTCAATGTCCCAATCAAACTCTGCCAGGGCTCCCCTGATCGCTTCGTAATTAGCCTTGTGATAGTTCAGCCTTCGATTAGTAGAGTTACTTCCAAGCTCCTTACTGTCTACAATAGCGATGTCAATGTGCAGAGGGGGATGCAAGGGGTCAACTTTTGAAAATGCATTACTGGCCGCCGCCACTTTACAGGAAGGTAAATCTGAAAGCACGAGATCTAGCATTCTCTGCATAACGTTTGGCACTGTATTGAGTTGCGTAAGCCTTGCTGTATGCAAAAAATCTAAAAAGGTCTGACCCAATTTAACCTGGTTTGCTGAAGGCTCACTCCAATCAATAAACTTGAGATTAAAATCGCCCATAATGCAAAAATGACCAAAACGGTCAAGTAGTGCGTTACAGCTTTGTATAAAATGCTCCAGAATTAATCTAGTGATAGGAGACGGGAGATAGACTCCGCAGACCGCCAACTGCCGCACAGATCTGGAATGGGGAATGTTTATTAACACCCAGAGGTCCTCACAATTACTCTCCCAACTGCTCATACGCTTACTCGATAGATGTTTAGAAACAGCAATTATCACTCCACCACCCTCCTTCTCGCTATGAAAACCTGTGGACTCCCTGTCACGTCTGTATACTATATAGCGATCGTCAAAAAGTTCATTGCTAAAGACTGTACAATTTAGCCAAGACTCAGTTATTACAATAATATCGTAATTGCTAGTGACTAAGTTCCGGTAAAACAAATGTGTCTTAGTTTTCAAGCCACGACTATTTTGGTAATAAATTTTTAAATGTTTGAATTTTTTAATCTCTTGTTTAAGAACTCATGCTCATAAGTATACATAGAGAAAGTAATTAAAAACATAAGACAAAACTCTACTTTAAATTGTCTAATACATTCCTATCCCTAACAATAATATACTTATCCTGCTCACTCTTTCGTACAAAATACGACCGCTCCTGACCCACACGAACTTATAACTCTTTTCCTTTGCTACTTGTCTTGCTGCTGCGTGTAACGATTTGTTGACAGGCGATAGATGTTCAGTAACGTAAACTGGTAGCTTGGCACCTTTGCATCCCACATGTGAACTGTTGAGTTTGTCCGTAGGGTTGCTTCTATTATACTTGAAAGTCGCCGCCAGAAACAGATCGCGCTTATTTATGCTGTTGAACTCAACAACAATGGACCGCGGACGCGTGTTTTCGGTGCTTAGTTTAGCAGCCCTCGTTATCCGAATGATATTTTCGTCCTTTACTTCACATGAGCCTTCCCCAGCTCTTTCACGATGGTTATGAGGTTTTCTGCCTTCCTTTCGGGGACACATTGTATCTCGATATTTCTGCACCGAGCATTTTGCTCCAACTGATTGACGCGTGATTTTAAATCGGTGATAGTAGATTGCACTAGAGTGCCTTGTTCCTGCAACTGCTTTATATGATTCTGGCTTCTTTTATGCTCCTTAACAATGTCCTCGAACTGCTCATTTATAAATTGCATGGATTGCCTTACTTCTTGCAGCTCGTCCTTCAATTGCCGAAGCTCAATATCTAAAATCGATTGCATTTTTACCCCAAACTGCTTTAAACTGCCGCCAAGTGTATTTTCAAAACATCATCCATAACCACTCTGGCGTCCTCACGTGTAATCGGATAGTCATCGCTGCCAGGAGGAGATGACAGCGCTTGCCTTTTGGTGGGACGTAAAGATATTTGCTCGGTTGTCGAACGAATTGTTATATTATCACTCGAATGTGGCGGCTTGTTGTTATTAACCGATTTGCCATCAGGCGCAGAGCCGCTTTGACTTTTAGAAGACATAGTGCTGTTGGTCAGTTAGTCCAAATAACCTCGCGCAGGTGGCGCTGTTGTGCTCTTAGTTTTGTGACGAGTTTAGTTTTATAATATATCACATTAACTTTTGTGACTTGAAGACAATTATAGAAATAAATGTATTAAATCACAAAAACTGAATCTTAGGCCGACGCAGGTTCGAACCCACTTGCACTTGAAGTTATTATCGAGTAAAACAGTGAGTTAATGCCCCCAGACCAGCACCTCTTGACAAGATAAGATGAAATTAGCAACCACTGTCGTATTAATTTATAACGAGTTGTATAACAGTTTGTGTACTTATAGCGTCTATTGTTTTAACTGCACAAACGCAAGGTAGTTTGAATAAAAATGATATTTTTTGAATTTAATATTGTCAATAGATCGCAAACACTTTCACTTTTCAATTTTATTCTTACTTAGTTGCAAGTGTCTTAAAAATACGCGTATTTTGGTGTATAGCACTGTAAAAATATGTTACTTTTTACCACTTTTTTCATTTATTTTACACAGGACCTAATTAACACGGACTTTCTATAGCTGAACACCGACATTAATCAACATTATCTAAAAGCATCAACAAAATAATAAAACATTAAGTATGAAAATTAAGGAATGAATCAACTTATGCTTGCATTTCATTATTTTTTTAAATCCTTTATATGTTGTTTCCAATCGTAAGACACCTCAAAAATGAGACTAATTCGTATCAATAAATGGATTTAAATTTATCATAGATAATGTATAAACGTACAGTTTATAATATAAGCATACTAAATATTTCATTTTGCCATGATTTCAGGATGTCAGATTTGGATACAAGGCGCTGGCCTGGTAGATCTTATACATGTACGTGCTTTAAGAACAGTCAAAGACCTGATGATCCTCACACAAGATTTTCATTATTTAGATTCATAAGTCATCGCCATATCGTCCGATTCCAAATAAAGAAAGGTAAATACGTATATTATTAACTTTTGTGAGCAGTGTATAAGTTTTACAATAAAAAAAAAAGTCTTAAGACAAGCCCCATATCTCCACCGCAGACGGTGAGTCCATTGTTGTTATTGAATTAGTGAACTATTTGCTTAACCTGAGGCCTTATTTCAGTCGTATCCAAACCTTGCACTTTGAAACACAGGGTCTACTCTCCTGCTTTTCCGTTTATTTGTTAATTTTTACTTTTATAGGAGTGACTACCACCTGACCTCCCAACCACGAGAAGAAAGTCTGCTCCAGTACCCTGTCTGTTAATTAGCGACTACTGGCATGCAGGCGAGGCTGAGTTAGGCCGCGAAGATCTGTGTGGGACGACGTAAACTCTAATTTAGTGAATCCAATATTTTAGTGTTTAGACAAGGAAAACCACCAAAGAAAGTACTGTACCTACCCTAAAATTTTAAAATACACTTCAACCATGACTAGTAATTTCATATCAAGAGGTACTTTTAAATTAATCATAGACGAAATAAAAAAAAGGGAGCCCCTTATTTCGTAGAAAGAAATTTCATAGAATTTCGTTTCACAGAAAATGTATAATATTTGGTTCTTATATTTTTATTTCGAATATTATTGTTTCAAAAACAATTTACTACAATGAAACATATTTCACAGAAACACAATTGAACGATATTTTAATCACATTTTTTTGTTTAACAAACTTATCAAACTGTAGAATTATTTTCTAAAGAATATTAAACCACCTTTATAATGTTCCAAATCACATTTATTTTTAACTGTAACATTTACAATATAGTTAACACCCCGACTCGGATAGGTTAGGTTAGAAGGCTAATGCGGGAGCGGAGCGTAGCGAAGCTCCCGCATTAGGCCTTCGTGGTTATTTTTTTATAAACCACCCAGAAGTAGGAGCCCCGCGTAGCGGGGCTCCGTCGACCTTGTAGACGCATCAATTGCTTAATTTATAAAAAAATTGTCCCATTTAAATGAGGGTATGCATTTTATGAATGAAACGTTTAGGAACTGTCACTTTGATAATATGTTATTCTTTGCAATAAGTTTTCTAAAATAAACAATATAATGGTTAAGAATATTTGATTTGATATTCTATGAAATGATTATTCTAATATTTAACTTTATATGAAACAAAATTCAATGATTTAAAATTCTTTAAAGTAAGTATTCTGTATATTGATTATTCTATGAAACGAAATTTTGCGAAACATTTACTGTAATACGAAATTATATTAAACAATCGTCTATAAAACAACGCACACCCATAAAAAATGTATATTCGAAGAAATTTTGTTCAGTAATATCAAAAAAAGAATAGCACAGACTCTATAAAAGAAATAAAAAAGTTAAAACGCTTATTTGCTCACTTAGAATTACCTAAATTATTTCAGAACTTATATACACATGATAATGTAAGCATGTAAGCACAAAAAACTCGTTGGTAATGTAATAAATAAAGATTACGTGACAATCGTGCTATTTATTTATTTTTGTCCTATCTAGCGGTATAGTGCATTATATCTCTCACTTTTACAATTACTGCAGAATTTGAGAATCAATCTAGATTAGAATATTTATAGTTTTTTCAATCATGCTCAATAATGTGTTTTGTGTATGTTTTATTTTTGATAGGTTAATTTTAATACAAAAATTATAAAACGTTTGCCAAAACAGTGTCGCCTCTTAGTTATAACTCCTAAACTAAAAAACCGCCTGCTTGCTTTTTGAAGTTACGAGTGTAACTATTTTTCGTTCCTGATTGTGTATCTGTTTAAGAATTATATTATGTTATCTGTGCTATTAGCATACTAAATAATTTCATTTTGCTATTATTTCAGGATGTCATATTTGGATACAAGGCGCTGGTCTGGTAGATCTTTTACGTGTACGTGCTTTATCGACATTTGAAGAGCTGCTGATCCTCAGATAGATGTTCATAATTTACATTCATAAGTCATCGCCATCTTGTCAGCTCCAAAACGGCAATTCCGTTTGAGAGCTAACAGAAATTTTTCGTCAATCTTGATCTACAAAATGTTTTATCATTTTAAGCAATCTGAGAAACAATATTACTTAAGCTATCTATTTAGTTTAGTATTAGTGTTAGAGTGCTTACATAGAGAAACAAGTTACCGATATAGGCTACCTGCACTGGTTAGAGAGGAGTATGTAAATATGATTGTGTAGTTTTTATATTTCTTCATAAAACTATGTCTTACTTACTTACTTACTTACTGCCAGCAGGGGACGCCGTTTCCGGACGGGTGATCTGCCCTTCGGTGTGGGCCATTTCACCCATTTCCCCTATTTATCCTGTAACGGATAGGGGTGCCCGGCAATCACGGCGTTTCGTCAAACCTACCTGTTTCCTTGCAAAAACTTACAATCTGTTCCACCCTCAGATTGGGAATGTCTTCGAGATCTAGTTCATCCGTTCCCATGATTTCCCATCTTTTCAGCGCGTACATGGGACATTCGGCCAGCAGGTGGATGCTGGTTTCCTCGGCATCCATGCACTCCGGGCATTTGGAATCGGTCTTCACTCCTATTAGTGTCAGGTGCCTGTTCAGTCGGCAGTGACCCGTTATCACTTCTACGACAAGCCTCATGTTTTTCCTGGATAGTTTCATCAGTTGGCTTGTTCTTTTTGTGTCTAAGCTTTTTATGAACACCTTCGACTGTCTCATGACAGGCGATGTTTTCCATCTTCGATTGGTTTCTGCCACTATGCTCCTGCTGATGACTCCCTTGGTGATTTTGTGGGCTATTGGCAGCCTGGGTTCAGGGCCCACTTGGTTTTTATCAGCTCCTTTCCTGGCCAACTCATCGGCTACCTCGTTGCCCATATTGCCTTCGTGTCCGGGCAATCGTCACGTCGGTTGCTCTAGCCAAACTTTTCAACGCCTTTTTGCACTCCTTTACTATTGCCGAGGTGGTCTCTATCTTGCCTAGGGCTTTCAGCGCCGCTTGGCTATCACTGTAGAGTGTGACCTTTTCGGCATTCAGGTCTTTTGTTATTTCCGCGCACTCCTTGATGGCAAAGATTTCTGCTTGGAATACACTTGCATACTTGCCCAATGTTGTTGAGCTGTTTATCTCTGTTCCGTCCTCGCATTTAATGTGCACTCCGGAGCCAGAGAGCTTCGTTGTGGCCTTTCTGGAGCCGTCTGTGTAACAGACAATGCCATCTGTGTCTATCTTCCAGTCGTCTCTCTGTCCTATATGTACTCTGTATTTCTTGTCAAAGGTTCTCTCTTTCTTGATTAGGTCATTGTTTGAGAGAATCATTGACAGTTTGTCTTCATAGCCCTGACTAATCTTGGCATGGCCTTCATCGAACGAGTTTGCTGTCCAGAGGCCAATGCTTCTTAGTTTGAACCATTGTTCAGCTGCTTTCTTTTTTGCCTCTAGGTCTAGTGGGTTTAGTCCTAGTATTATCTCTAGCGCGGCAGTGGGTGTTGTTCTCATTGCACCCGTGGTCATTAGTGCTGCCATTCTTTGGGCCTTGTCTAGTTCTTTTTTATTGCTCCCAATGTTGGCTCTGTGCCACCATACCAGGGCTCCATGCATGATTCTGGGCATAATTATGGCCTTGTATATCCACAGTACTATGGCCGGTTTTATTCCCCAGGTTCTTCCTACAGCTCTTTTGCACTGCATCATAGCCATTTTGGCCTTCGAGCATGCGTTGCTTATGTGAGTCTGGAATGTCAGTTTGCTGTCCAGTGTCACACCCAGGTATTTGACCTCTTTTACCTTTTCGAGATCGTGACCGTCAAGTCTTACTGGTTCAGCTCGTCCTAGTTTTCTTTTCCTCGTGAAGAGTACTAGTTTTGTTTTGTCCGGGTTTAGGTCCAGGCCTTTACTCCTGCACCATTCTAGTGCTTTGTTGATCCCCTTGTTCATGATATTACATATGACACTGAGGACCTTTCCTGTTATCAGAAGCACACCATCATCAGAGTATACCTGTGTGTATATATGCATTCTGTTTATCTTGTTTACTAATTCGTCTATTAGCAGGCACCATAGTAGGGGTGATAGGCATCCTCCTTGGGGGAAGCCTCTCCTTGCTGTTACTATGCGTGTTTTTCCCGCTAACTCAGCCTGTATCAGTCGTTGGTTCAGCATGTTTCTTATCCAACCTGATATATCTTTGTTTATGCCTTCGCGGTTTAGTGTCTCCTCAATTGAGACTGGGGTCGCCTTGTCAAAGGCTCCCTCTACGTCGAAGAAGCATCCTAGTGCATATTCTGTGTTGCTTATCGATCTCTGTATCCTGTTGACCAAGTTATGCAGGACGGTCTCGGTGGACTTGCCTTCCGTGTACGCATGTTGGTTCTGGTGGAGCGGAGATCCGCTTGCGGCGACTTGTTCTCTTATTAGTCTATCCAATATCTTCTCTAGGGTTTTGAGTAGAAATGAGGATAGGCTTATGCATCTAAAGGCTTTGGCCTCTTGATACGTCTCTTTATCCGGCATTATCCAGTTGGCTGGCTTCTTTTTCTATATCTATGATATCTTTTATCGACTTGCGGTCTGCTGGATTCCACTTCTTCATATGCTGTTCAAATGTGGTCCAGTCAGTTTTCCTCGCGTTTCTTGTCATGGTTTTCTCGATTTCGGTTCCCACACTGAAGATTATCCGTCTGTGATCCGACTTCGAGTCTCTTTCGTCCACTTTCCATTCTGAGATGTGTTGGCTGATCCTGTCGGTGGCGATCGTGATATCCAGCACCTCTTTCCGGTTTTTCGTAACGAATGTCGGAGTGTTACCCTCGTTCAGTACGTCAAAACCTGCTGAACTAAAGAAATCTAAGAGTAATTCACCTTTTTTATTGCAGTTGGTGCTGCCCCACACTACGTGGTGGGCGTTGGCGTCGCAACCTAGAATAATGGGAATATTCTTACCGTGGTATTTCCTTGTAATTTCTTCCAGTTCTGGCGATGGTGGTTTATAGTCTTCTTCGCTTGGTAGGTAAGCGGAGACTATGAGCACCCTTACTTTGTCACCTGTGTTGAACTGCATTGTTGCTGTGGCGCTAGCTAGGTCACTGTAACAATTCAAATTCATTTATTGACAATACATAGTACAGGGAAAATTGTAACAGGGGCATATATTTATGAAAAGCTATGCTAACGTATTTCACATCGATGTAACGTTGACACATGTACTAATGTTGGACATTGTATCACATGTGCCAGCGCCTTCCATTACTGAGCTAGAATAGTAGGTAACATTGCTCAACAAAACTGAGATTACAATCCAGGCTTTTAAGTACAATATATTAGCTTTATAACTGTATTCTCCTTTTGTGACTACATTTTTCATTGAATAGAATTAAATTAAATTATAATAACATTTAATAAGATGTTATCATTATATCAGACTAGGTCAATCGACTTTTATAATATGTACTATAAAGAGTGCAAGTGTGTGTGTATGTGTGTGTGAATGTGTGTGTGTGTGTGTGTGTGTGTGTGTGTGTGTGTGTGTGTGTGTGTGTGTGTGTGTGTGTGTGTGTGTGTGTGTGTGTGTGTGTGTGTAAGCTATATCAAACATTTTAATAAGTTTTCTGTTTCTTGGTAATTTAATGATAACAACCAGCGTCTCAGAACGGTTTTGCATTGCTGCCGAGACATGTAGTGGATGTACACTTCTTTATTAATGCGGTTATATAAACGACAGCTGTTCACATAGAAGCTTCTACTAGCTAGTGCCGTTCTGTGTGGAACTAAGTCACAGATCCGGTCCCTTCTGCGCTTTCCCCTACATGTAAATGGTACCAAGGCATGCTTACGTAGTACTGTCTGGAGCACATAGAGCTGCCTCACCGTTAGGACAGAACTTTCCTGATATACGACACAGGTTGGACATCTGCGACGCTTTCGTAAAAGGACTTTCAATACAGCTCTCTGAGCTCTTTCTACCTTCATCATATAGGTAGGGCCAGCACCGCCCCACACAGGAATACAATAGGTCAATGCTGACCTCACAAGTGCATGGTACACAAGTTTCCGGACGTCTAGGGTTCCAGCAGATCTAAGTTTTGCCATAATGTACATGAACTTCCTGGTGCGTGAGGCTAATGCATCTATGTGCTTGTCCCATCGTAGGTGAGCATCTAATTGTACTCCAAGGTATTTTATATAAGGAGTGTTCATTAAAGGAATGCATCTACAACTATAGGCATTATCACAAAAATGAGCTTTCAATTGGAGACCTGTCTTCGGCTGTGACACAGAGTTGGGAGAAAGAGTCATATACTTTGACTTATCGACGTTTAACGTAAGTAGATGCGTATCCAGCCACGATATAACTGTAGACAGAGCAATTTCTGCATGACTATAGACAAGCTCCCAGTTCCTTGCATTAATAACTAATGCAGTGTCATCTGCATAGGTGATGATTTTGCAGTTTGTTAGAGATAGTTGACACAGATCATTAATATATATTAGGAATAGGGTCGGGCCCAGCACACTTCCTTGAGGAACACCGTAAGTAAGTGATTCTTCGTCACTAATCTGGTTTCCTATTTTGACACATTGAGTTCGTTCACGAAGATAACTTCGGAAGATATCCAAGACGGTGCCCCTTATACCGATACATACCAACTTGTCCAAAAGAATGGAAACAGACACCGTATCAAAGGCCCTCGAGAGGTCCAAGAAGATAGCCATAGTTTTAAATTTATTATCAATAGATCTAGCTACGGTATCCACGAGGTTTATGACAGCATCCTCTGTAGATTTACCTTTAATAAAGCCGTACTGATTATTCGAAAGAATGCCAAATGTTTCTAAATAGTTGACTAATCTACTGTTAATGCACTTCTCGAAAACCTTAGACAGGGTCGTTAGGACAGAAATAGGCCGATAATTAGCAATATCGTCCTTGCTTCCACTCTTATAGATCGGATGAATTATGGCTCGCTTGAACACCATAGGGAAAGTACCCGACGAAAGGGAGAGGTTGAATATATATATTAGTGGTGGAATTAGGCAATGACGTGCCAATTTTAGTATAGATGGGGAGATGCCATCCCATCCCACAGCACATTTATCTCGCAGATTCATTATTATTAGTTCCAGTTCAGCCTCACTAGTATCCAGAAGAGCCATTGAGTGGCCACTATTATTTTTGGGAGGGATATTAAAATCAGGAGCGCTTTTTTTATTGTTGGCTCTCATTTGAACGCGAGTAGCTAGAGATTTCCCAATACCAGCGAAGTATTTATTCACCGCATTTACTGATTCTTTTTGGTCTGCATGTAAATTTAATAGCTGGTCTGCCGGTGTGTTACGTGAGGAGATATCAGTGATAGTTTTAATGGCATCCCAAGTTGCTCTCACGCTACCCTTAGCATTATCTAATAAAGTTTGATCATAGTTATTTTTTAGTTTTTTCAAAAGGTTATTACAGAAGTTGCGATATCTTTTATAGGTTGTTTTTAATATATAGTTATTGGGCTCTTTTCTAGATTTTACATGAAGCGTGTCTCGGTTTTTAATGCATCTCAAAAGTCCTGAAGTTATCCACGGCTTAATAGCCTTTTTCTTATGTGAAATTCTTACTTGTGTGGTCTTTTTCTGAATTATATTTGATATCGTGGATATAAAGCATTCAGCTGCCTCATTGGGATTTCGAATGTCATAAATGAAGGAGAAATCGAATTCCTCCAATGAATTTATAACCGCGGGCAGGTCAGTCCGTTGGGTATAGCTACTGGGCTTGACTGGTTTTTTTCCCAAGTCCAGACTCAATAAACAGGGCAAATGATCAGTTATATGGGTGTTTAGTACAAGTGTAGTAGCTGGTTTGCAAGTTTTCAGGAGAACATGGTCCAAGCACCTTGCCTCACGGGTCGGGAATGAATGAGTAGGAAGAAGTCCGTGACAGGAACAAATATTTAAATATTCTTGTGATTCATTATCGAGCTGATCCGCTATATTTATGTTAATATCACCAATGATGACTATGGTTTTGAACTTTTGAAGGGAACTCAGCGAATTATCAAGGCTACTTAAGAAGTCTCTGCAATTACTACTCGGCGGCCGATATATAGCGATGATAGCAGTATCATCGCTAGTACAGACGAGACAACTTCCAGCCAAAAACTGCGGCTCATATACGGAATGAGTTAGTTCCGTCCTAATATAAATACAAACACCATCATTTTGGTTTGAGTATCCCGACATGTAACTGGAAAAACCAGCCAGCACTGGTGCATTTATAACTTTGCTCACCCAACTTTCAGACAACACAATGAGGTCAAAGTCAACACCCAAATCCGCCAAAGTCACCATTAAATCGTTAAAATGGGCGTTAACACTACAAATGTTCATATGAAATAGGTTCAGGTTATTCTGTTTCTTTTCTATGTATTGTGAGCACTGGTCAGGAGCGCACAAAAATGACTTCGACGCACTCAGTGCCTCTAACTCATCAAATATTGGGACTAAATTATCCACAGTGGAATATTGGTTTTACTGTACCCTCGTGTGCGCTTGAGGGTTGCAAACTCCCTCATGTACATAAAATTGTTAGCGTACATAATGTAGATTATGGCTGTTATTATTACTGTATGTAAGTTTGTGTAGAATGTGTGTATGGGTGATTTGACATTCAAGAAAGTCAACTGACCAGACATGCAATAAATATAAGGCATTGATAAAAAATATGGGCAAATTATAAGCCCAAACATACCAAGATAATAAATCCCAAAAATATAAAGACATAACAAAAACAATACAAGAAATAGTCATGCTTGCAAATTCAACGTTGTGAGATCTGCTTCAGTATTTATTCGCAGTGCTGGAGCTCCTTCCTTCTTACGCAGGTAGATTTTATTACTTGCTGACCAACAGAACGCATAATCATTCATTTTAGCGAATTTCCTGGCAGCGTAGAATATACGTCTTGCCCTAAATGTTAAAGTTAAATCTGCCTTTATTAGTCCTAATGATCTTACCCTGCTGCTGGCGTATATGCATGCTCTGGGTGTTGACTCACCATTTTCGTGGTATATGATTTCACCTCCCAGGGAGCTCAGCCCGGAGATACGTCCTTTGACGACGTATGGCTCTTGCAGTAGGGCCATGTTTATCTTCTCATCTACCACGTGTCTGCAGAATTCAATCATTGCATCGCGGCAGTGGTGGAGATTAACTTGAACTATTCTTATTTTTTGTGTGTGTGTTTTTGGTGGGTTGCTGTTAGTGTGCATGTGTGTGTGTGTTGTGTGTGTCTGAAGGTGTGTGTTACTGCTCCCTCCTTAGACTGCATTACGCAGGAGGGCTCTTCTCCATCCAAGGCGGTTGCAGTATTGCAACGCTTGGAGGAGGAGCCCGATCACTGCGCTTTGCAGGGAGGGGGTGTGCCTTGACGTCTGGGCGTGGTTGTTGGCGGGACGCCATAGACCCAGACGGTACCTCCTTCGAGGGACCCGGCCGGGGGTCTGTCCCCCCACCTTCAACCAACGCCACCTGTGTGTGCGGCGCCTGTTGTGTGCTGTTTGGGTTGGGGCGCTTTAGGTGCGGTGTACTTGTTTCAGCTGTGCCCACCTTCGGGGCAGCGGGCTGATCGGTACTGCCGCTTGGCTCCGAACCCGTTGCTTTTTTGTTGTGGACAGGGCATATGCACCTGTCCGGTGCTTGTATTGTCTGGGGAGGCTTACCTAGCACGCGGACGTAGACGACCGTGGCCTGGTACATAAGCCATGTGTCTTGTGCAGCTATCTTGGGAACTCCCACCACAAGTCGGACTCCCAAAGGTAGGGGTTTAGGTTGTCATTTGTATAATCAATTGGGGAATTCAGTCATTACCCATTCATTTCCGGGGGCCTCCTACTCTCAAATAATTAAGAGAGCACTATATAGTACACACTGTCCACAATCAACACTTGTAATCCTTATTGGAAGAAGAGGCAATGCAAACATAAATAATTTTATTAATTTTTACAATGACTTAACAAAGTTAAAAGTTAAACAGATAATATTGTGTGCATTACCTTACAGTAAATCTTTCACAGCTAGTGAAAACAGCATTAGGTATAATATAAATAGAAAATTACATACCTTAACTACATATTGTAGGACCATAGATTTATTTGACTGTAATTATGTATTACAAAGTACTTTTATTTTGACAAAAGATAGTTTTTCACTATCAAAATCTTTGCAACGTCAGGTTGCAATCTTACTAGGTAACTTTTTAAGTATAATAGTCAAAGAACTGCCTAGTAACATTGCTTCTTTTGAAGAAAATAATAATGACATAGTGGATATGGTTATCCAAAAAAACTTAATTCTTTGACAACAGATAAAAAATCTAGCAACTTTTTTCATATAATGTCCGAATGTAGCGGACATGGGCATGCGGCTTTTGAGACAGTTGAGTCTCCTGCATGTAATTTATATTGTAAAAATAAATTATTAAACCTGGTGCATCAAAATGTCGAAGGATTGATAAATGGTAAAGATTTGGAATTGGAGTTGCACATGACCATGAATAATATTGACATCTTCTGTGTAACCAAACATTGGTTGAAAGACCATCAAGTCATGTTCAACTTCAAAAATCACCAGGTGGCTAGCTCTTTCAGTAGACAAAATTTCAAACGTGGAGGCACCCTAATTATTATTAATAAGAATATTAAATTTAAAGAGCGTAAAGATTTAGTCAGCCTCTCTATTGAACGAGTTATTGAGATAGCTAGTATTGAGTTTGAACGGTTCATTGTATTAAGCGTGTACAGTCCCCCAGACGCGCCCTATGCAAAATTTGAAGAAAGGATGGAAGAAGCGCTTTTTAAATGCCGTTACTCCCAAAAGGCGATAATAGTTTGTGGAGACTTCAACGTAAATATTTTAGATAACACCCTAGTGCCAGTAGAGAAGAATAAATTGTTAAATCTATTCAAGTCCTTTAATCTTATTAATATGTTTTCGGAACCTACTCGAAAAACTGCAACTAGTGCCACATGTATTGATAATATTTTCACGGATATTAAACCAATCAACAAATATATTGTGGATGCTGTACACTCGGATCACCGTGGCCAATTAATAACTTGTGAAAGAAATAATTGTAAAATTAGTAAAAACGAAATTAAAATTGTACCAATTAACCAATACCGTTTAGACGCTTTCAAGGAAACTATTGTAAACAAACTACCTGACTTGCCCTCGTACAATAATGTAGAAGAGTCTTACGCAGACCTAATCAACCTGATCAATAATGAGTTTGGGAGATTTTTTACCTCAAAAACATTATCGATTGGTGGCCGTCCAGTTTTCAGTGATTGGGCAACATCGGGGATTTATAAGAGCAGGAGGAGATTGTATGATCTATATTCTGAAAAATCGTACAATTTCAACCCTGTTTTCCAGGATTATGTTAAAAATTACTCAAAAATATTTAAGCGAGCCTGTTCCTTCGCGAAGTCAAACTTCATTAAAAATAAAATTTCTAATTCTGTAAATAAAATTAAGACTACTTGGAATATTATAAATTCCGAATGTGGGAAATCTCCATCAAATGTAAGAGATTTTCATTTAAAAATAGAAGGTCGCCATGTCACGGAGGATCTGGAAGTTGCGACAGAGTTTGAACATTTCTTTTCAAATATACCGTTAATAACGACTAAAACTCTTCAGTCGTCTTCCACTTCCGCTGTGTCAGTGCTTAAGTGCTTGCTTAATTTCCTGATTTAATGAAACATAGCAAAGTCATACCTTTGTTCAAGGCTGGCAGTGCTACAGACCCTTCTAATTTCCGACCCGTTTCTGTGTTGCCGACCTTGAGTAAAGTATTTGAGAAATTAATCCTAGGACAGTTGATGACCCATTTTGGTGAAAACAAATTATTTCATGATAAACAGTTTGGGTTTACTAGGGGACGTTCGACTGCTGATGCTGGTATAGAATTGTTAAATTGTATTTACGAGGCCTGGGAGGATAAGCATGATGCATTGGGTGTATTCTGTGATCTATCCAAGGCTTTCGATTGCGTCCACCATGATACATTAATCAGGAAATTAGAACATTATGGAATAAGGAACAAGGCTCTCGAGCTTCTGACTTCATATTTGAACAATAGAATTCAGAGGGTCGATGTTAATGGTACACGTTCAGTGGGATCTCTGATTTCGATGGGTGTTCCACAGGGTTCGATACTTGGACCATTTTTATTCTTAATATATATTAATGACCTCCCCTACTACGTAAGGGTTAAAACTAGTATTATTTTATTTGCTGACGATACTTCGTTAATATTTAAAATTAAAAGGCAACAAAATAATTATGACGAAGTGAATGGTGTTATCACAAGAGTGGTCCATTGGTTTAATACTAATAATCTTTGCCTTAATGGGAACAAAACTAAATGTATAAAATTCACATTACCTAATGTTACACAGGTTGAAACCAATGTACAACTCAATGGACAAGTGTTGAACCTTCTGGAATCAACAGTGTTCTTAGGTTTAAGTATTGACGCCAAATTGCAGTGGCGATCGCATATTGAAAAAATATCCAGTAGATTAAGTTCGGCTTCTTACGCTGTAAAAAAGATTAGGACATTAACAGACGTGGATACGGCTAGAATAGTTTATTTCAGTTATTTTCATAGTATTTTAAGCTACGGAATTCTCCTTTGGGGTAATTCCGCGGATTTAAACACAATATTCATTTTACAAAAGCGGGCTGTGAGAGCTATTTATAATTTGGGCCCAAGAGTTTCCCTTCGAGAAAAGTTTAAAGAAATCGACATTCTAACCGTAGTGTCACAATACATCTTCGAGAACCTGATGTATGTAAGGAAAAATATCTCTAAATTTTCAAGAGTTTGTGACAGGCATAATATAAACACAAGACATAAAAACAATCTTGTAGCTTGTGATAGTAGACTCCATAAAATTAGTAATTCTTTCCGGGGCAACTGTATACGCTTTTTCAACAAGCTCCCTAATGAAATTAGAGATTTACCTGTAAATAAATTTAAAAATGTAATTAAGACTAAACTGTGCCAGAAAGGCTATTATAAAATCCAAGAATATTTAGATGATAAACAAGCTTGGAAATGAGCTGTTCGCTCAACTATGCTACTCAAGCAAACTATTGTATTTAGACTAAGTAGACTAAGCAAATGTTTGTAAATAGACCAAAAAAAAAAAATGCCCGCTGAGTTTCTTGCCGGAGTCTTCTCAGGTCGGGGCCGCGTTTCGAACCGGTGGTCCATTTGCTAAACTAGTCTAGATTTTTTTTTAAACTTGACGTTTTGTAAGTACCGTTTTAATGGTCTATAAAAAAAAATAAAAAAAAAGTACTTCCTTGCGGATGAGGTTCCACTCTGATATCTTAAGGTCTTCTTCCCGGTCTCCGTTCTGGATCTTTATCAGATCCAGGGGCTCAATACGGATGCCACCTGCGTTGCCGGGGAGCCATATGGCCACCTTGTGGAGATCCAGCTTCTTTGGCCTGAGAGACACGCCGTCGAGCTTTCCGAAGTCGCACCCCAGGAGCCACGTCATCGCCTCCTCGGTTCTGGGACTTACCAGGAAATATCCCTCCGCCACCAGGCCCGAGGCGACGAACTGCAGACTCCGGCCGCTAACTCCGCTCAGTGCAGCAATCTCAATCAGGTCTACTAACCTTGTTCTAATTACCGCAGCAGTGGCATCGTCTACTGTCGCCCCATCTCCCCGCTCGATGATGACCGAGAGCTCACCTTGACCCGCAGTGGGCTTCGGTGGTCCCTCGATCTTCGGTCGCTTTGTGGGACGACGCTGCGCTTACTCCTCCGGGTCGGTACCCTGTCTTTTAATCTTGTCGGCCCTCTTACCTGACTCACCCGCGGTCGTCGCTCCCGAACTGGTCGACGCGCCGAGTTGAATCTGGCCGGGGGGCCCCGCTGAGGTCTTCTTACGGCGGGTCCTTTCCGTCTATATTTGACGGTGGTCCACTCACCTGCTTCTGTTGTGTTCTCCCCTATGCTCATGTTGGTGAGGCCGTCCCCTAGAGTATCCGATACGG
The DNA here is from genome assembly GCA_949126895.1 of Eilema caniola. Classification (NCBI taxonomy): domain Eukaryota; kingdom Metazoa; phylum Arthropoda; class Insecta; order Lepidoptera; family Erebidae; genus Eilema; species Eilema caniola. Next base: position 1,269,244 of record OX421461.1, on the reverse strand, counting down.
ATCTCCCGGTTCTTACCTCTGGGCATGGGTCCTTTTTGGTCTTTTCGGTGTTTCGCGCTGATGTGTCCCCCCCAGAATACGTGGGACAGCTTGCACCACTACGTGGTGCAAGGAGGGATTCTCCGGCATTGCCGGTACCCTCCTGGGGTATTTCTTCTTTTCCATGAGCGCTCATAATTGGTTTGACCGGGATTGCCGGTTTGAGATGGAGGTGGGTGGTGGAGTGGGAAGTAGATGGGATTAATGGACTGGGCGTGGTGGGAGTGGGGCAGTGGAAAGAGGGGGGGGCTTCGACCGAGGTTTCAGTTACGTCTGTTTCTTAGGGAACCAGACCAAAAAGCAGGCGGTACCATGTGCAGGATTACCTCTGGTCTTGCCATAGGAGTTCTTCACGACTGTTGCCCTCCTCCCATGACCTTACTATCCTCAACACTGGAGAGATGCTGAGAATAAGGCTTCGCCAGTCTGAGCGCAAGGTCCCCAGGCTGGCTCCACCCCACCCAAACTATGTCTTGTAGATTTCTTTATTTGTTGAAATCCATACTATACGTTATACTCAGTATTATAAAGCTGAAGAGTTTATTTAAATGTGCTTATTTCAGGAAATACTGAAGCGAATTGAAAATGTATTATCACGCTGCTGCTCAAGGGAGCATAGCAGTACGTAGTTTGAATTTTAATAAATATATCAGTTACTTACCCTCCTCGGCTTCGCCCTCATATTACTCTTTTGAGCTCACTCACTGCTCCGCTCCCATGAGTAGTAGCGTGATGATATATAGCCTGAAACCTTTGTCGATAAACGGACTATTGAAGGTTGCCTGAAAGAAATCGCTTCCAGCGATAAAGCCGCCCATTGTACATTAAATTGTATATATGCTACCCCCTTGTCCTGATGTAAATCTAAGGGTGTGCATTAAAGAATTATCTATGTATCTATCTATGCAACAGAAAAAGAAATTTTCAATTCGAACCAGTAGTTCCTGAGATTACCGCGTTCAAACGAATAAACAAACTTTTCAGCTTTATTACATTAACATGGATCCTTTTACAATAAAGGAACACGATTGAAATTGTTTTACTGACCTGTTATCGAGAGATACTAACTGTTCTTCTCTTTTTAAATTTATAATAATCTTCCAAAAGTAGTAAACTCATCGTCAGACGACTAATGGACAGGTTTACATGTTACTATATGTAAGTTAAACCTGTACCGACCGCTTCGATATTACTCGTACCGGTCTGTTTCTCTATATAAGTAACCTTACGACATGTACCTATGAAATGAAATGCATTTCTTCATAGGAGACACGATTAGGATAAGATGTTTCATTTCTTTTTTAAGCTTTAATTGCAGGATATCTCACCTTCATTAGGCAGACAAATTTTGTATATTAATAGTATTATTATTTAAATGCCTACTATACGTACTTAATTAAGATTGAATTGATATTGATATCTTTATCCTATTGGCAAAACGTGGATGTTTATACAACTCTGCCTACCCCTTCGGGGATTCACAGGCGTGAATATATGTATGTGTGTATGATATTATTAATAATTGTAAACAAATTTCAACGAAATAGGGATAATTTATCGATGTTCACAGAACTGCAATTCAGTAGGGTGCCCTGAGCTGGCCTGTCAGTGGGAAGAACAAAGGTTATTCCTACTTTGTCTTCTACACTGACGGCACATAATCTCTGTATTTACAGGTTCGGCAGAACGAGTGTGACTCCCCTGGTGTTGCACACGTCTATAGGCCACGATAACCACTTTCCATCAGGTGGGCCGTGTGTTTGTCTGCCACCTCAGTGGTATAAAAATACATATACTCTATACCTATGTTATATAAATCATTTTGACAAGCATAATATATTTAAAAATGAAGCATTGTCAATCCATGTACATTATATTAATAATAGAATTTCGTTTTAATATTAAAGAGTGTAATTTACACTCAAAAAAACTTTCAAATTATAATAGCATTCATTTATTAACCATAATTCAACTTGAATTGAATTTGAGGCAGTTTACTGATAACCCGGTATGTGGTTGTAAATCTTAATTATCATAATTATGAGTTTCCTGGTGAAAACTAGTGCTGCACAGCATATGGTTAGCTCAATCATGCAACTTAACTGGGTCCTCCCTTCTCTATTTCCTATTCGAAAATCTGAGCCTAAGCTAGAACTTATGTTTGTTCTTATTTATAGTATAAATTTAAATCTAAAAAGTCCAACTTCGGGACAGGGAACTGAGATACCTGGACTTGTCCATGATAGCTACAGCTACGGATACATATCCAAAAGTCAAATTCCATCCTGTTTGTTGATTGTTTCACATTTTTATAGGAAAATATTGCATGCTGGTTACCTACGTACTTCTAAATATCATGTTATAGAATATTTCATTACCACTTTTTGTACCTGCATATGTTGAAACAGGTTGAAACTTATTGAATAACGCCATCGGCGTCCAGACTTTTGTACCAGAAATGATGCGGGTCAAATGACTATGATCTTTTTCTCCGTGGATAAGATTCAAAATGGTTTGTAATATTTTATCTTAAAAAGCCGGTGCCAGCCGGTGCCAGCCGCTGCTCTTTCAGTGGGGATTGACCCTAAATGGAATATCTATTGTCACCTAGATTTATGTGCATTATCATGTATTGTATAATATTTCAATTGCAATCATCTCCTCAGAATGTAAAGTTGTGTGTAAGAATTTTAGATAAATAAAGAGATAATATTTATTCGGAATGTTTTTTATTCGTTTCCCATAATTAATGATTAAACGAACTTACCTGTACGTGAAGTTCTATCATAATTATACGAGATGTTTCGCCCGAAGAGATTAGCGGTATTATAATTATTCGTAATTTTATTTACTTGTAGTATCGCGTTATTGACTTCCACTATATCACTAAAGTTGAGAAAAAGGTGTCGCCACAAGCGACACCAAACTCAATTAAATTAATTACTTCCGTTTCCTGTCACCTATCACTATCACCCGCACTTGCGAGATCTCAACAGCTTCGTCTTCATTACGTTGAGAAATTTATATTTCCGTAACGTCTGGGACTACTTAGGGAGGGCAGGTGTCTCCCGCTAATCTCTTCGGGCGAAACATCTCGTATAATTATGATAGAACTTCACGTACAGGTAAGTTCGTATAATCATTAATTATACTCCATGTTTCGCCCTCGAGATTAGCGGTATTATAATTATTCGTAATTTTATTTACTTGTAGATATTGAGAGCACGTGGAGGAAATATCGATAACTCTTAAAATAATAAACATATTCATTTAAGTATTACTTTTATTAATAACCGTATTCAAATAGGTATCAAAAACAAACAGAATCGAATATTAGGTAACAACATCAAAACTAAACCACTTATTGGATCCAAGTCACAATATTATTATATTTATAATCAGACTATTGTCTAGGTATGTAACCGGATATACGCAATCAAACGTATACCTATTCGCAATCAACGAGAGCAGATCGTTCGCGCCAGAGTTGTACTATCTTCCGAATTGAAGACTGGCCTATTGTAAAATTTCGCAAAGGTGGAAGAGTTGCCACTCCATCCAGCCGTTTGTCTTATTATATCTCAGCTGACTCCTAGACTAGGAGCTTTGGATGTTGCAGCGTGACGAGTATTATGCGAGGAAAAGAGAGACGTCAATTCCACTCTCCTGTAACATGGCCTTAACCCATCTACTGAGCGTCTGCGAAGAAACCGGGTTGTAAGGCATGCGAGCACTGATAAACAAGTTGTCAGATTTTCTTAAATTTCTTGTTTTATCTAAATATTACAAGTGTCTTTGCAGGACAAATGCCAGGCCGGTCTTCAAAGAAAGGCAGGTGTAAAATTGGTTGTTTGTTACCAACTCTAGATGTTTTAATCAAATCGCAAATTTTTATTATAATTTGGTTATTTAGAGTCACTATTTGGTCAGTCTTAATTTTAGAAAGTCTTTGTAATCTATGAGCCGTCACAAATGCTATCAATGTTACACATTTTTTCGATAGTCGTTCAAAGGTTAGAGTTTCATTGGGATATAATGAGTCTAAAAAGTTCAGGACTTCACTGACATCTCAGGTAGTGTTATAACGGGGTAGCGGAGGTCGTAACCTATAGACACCCTTACAAAACCTAGATATCCTATCGTCGTCTGATATGTTTCCTACGATTAAGGAAAGTGCGGAGCGATGGGAATTTATCGTACTGTATTGACCACCATCATTAAAAATATCAGTTAGAAATTCCAAAATTATTGAAATGGACGGCTCGTACATGTCCACCTTATTTTCAATGCAAAATAAATACCATGTTTTTTGAAGCAAACGTCATATTGCCTAAATTTATTATCCGAAAAGGAAGCCATCATGATGTCTACTGCTGGAGGAGGGACTAGACGTTTAAGCAACGCCTTCCTGACAAAACCCCGGCCACCAGGGTAGTGCTGGCTCGTATGTTTCTGTTGCTGGAATCAGGAATAAAAACATCCTCAGAATTCAGTTCCACAAGGTCAGACGAGAGCAGTCTCATTAAAAGTGGGTACCATGGCTGAGAGGGCCAGCGAGGAATAACCATGACACCCTTGGCTTTGTCGGATATTATTTTCCGCAAAGATTTCAATATTACAGCCACAGGCTGAAAAGCATAAAACAATTGATTAGACCAATCCAAAGTAAAGGCTTCAATAGCATAAGCCTCTGGATCCCTATACCATGATACGAATATATTGCATTGTTTATACGGTTGGCAAACAAATTATCTCCGGGGTTAATAAAAGTTTTAATTTTTTTTTTTGAAGCAGCTATTAGAAAGTTCCCATTTTACCTCAGGATGGGTTCGTCTAGATTCTCTGTCTGCAGTGAAATTATCCTGCGATCTTATGTATGAACCAGAAACCCAGTCGTTGAGGCGTCAGAATATACTTCTAAAATAAAGTTAGCATCTCGGATTCTATTACAAGACCAATCAATGGCCCCTAACCACCATTTTATGTCTGGTAATAAATAAGACGGTAATGACATGTACTTGTCATAGTTGTCATTGTTTATCAAGTTTAAGAACTTACAACGTTCGAATTCTTTGGTGTAAAGCAGCCCGTATTCTATTGCGGGACATGCGGGATACTAATAAACCTATTAATTGTGCAAATTGTCTTATCTTGCAAAGTTTAAGTTTTTTAATCTTAACTAGCTCGTCTTTAATACGAGCTCTTTTGTCTGCAGGTAAAGTTAAGTGCCACCTATGGGTATCTACAATATACCCTAAGTACTTGCAAGATTGAGACGGTATCAAAATGCTCTTTTCATAATTGATAATGAATCCTAATGATTCTAGTAATTTTCGAGTAATCTTTATATTTTGCAGGCATTCCTGATAGGTATATCCAGTTAGAAAGAGATCATCTAAATAAATTGATGACAGGTAGCCACAAGCTCGTAACAATTTAACGACCGGTTTCATAAGTTTAGTGAATATAAACGGAGATGTACAAAGACCAAATGGAACAACATTGAACTCGTACAGTTTACCATCAAGGAAAAATCTTAAACATTTCCGAGAATTTGGATGGATTTTATTTAAAAAGTATGCATCTTTTAAGTCTAAGGAGGCTACATAGCAATCTTTAGATCTTAACTTTAGAGCAGTTCGAATGTCTTCTAACTTAAAATGTTGTGTATTTATGAATTTATTTAATCCCTTTAAATTTAAAATAAATCTCGTCTTCCCATTTGACTTAGGTACAGTAAATACTCGTGACACATATTGGTCAGGGCTAGATTCACATTCAGAAACGGCCCTAATAAACCTTAAGCTATGAACAGCTACAGCTACGTTTTTTCCTTCAAAAACCGAAAAAAAAAACTGATTTAGGTAAGCAGGGCTGATTAACCGGGCAATCAAACTTGATTCGGTAGCCCTTTATCCATGACAAAATGGATTGATCCTTAGTTATGCGGGACCATTGATTATAAAATAAGTACAAGTCTGCCTGCATGATGTACCTTGTCTACTGGCGGCGGGTCTGCTTGGACCGCTGTGTGTAACTCTGCGACGAGGTTGACTGCTACCTCGCGTTCTGCTGTGCAGGCGGCTGGTAACGTTGCTGCGGGGCCATCGTTTGCTTGCGGGCCGATGTCCTCGCGTGCCAGTTTAAATTGTTCTTGTTTGAAGAGTCTTTATTCTGGTTTAAGTATTTCGGCTTCTTAGCTTCAATTCGAATAAAGATTTTGAAACCACCTTGGCCGTTTTAAGGGTTTCGGCGAAGTTGTCTCCAAACCGAAATTTGTCAATTTTGGTTAGTGCCAACTGATCTTTATGATCCTTCTTGACGTTGTTAAGCACCAAATGGCATCTCGTTTCAGACTCAGAATGTTGGACGTCACAAAACAGCCGACCTATTTCCATCAAGCTTTTTATTAGGTCACCATCTTTATCTGCTTTACTTAGCTGGTCAGAAATTATTTTCGCCAAAAATATAATACCGGCTGCTATTTGCCTTTGCCTGGCCTCCATAGCCTTGTCCCTTTTGAACTCGTATTCAGGAAAGGCAGCCTTCATTTCCGTATTAAGCTGCGGTGCAGCTATGTTTGTGCAATTGCCAGGGACTAAATGTTTCTTTATGAGTTCTTTACGAACTTCTCTGTCCAGACGGGATATTGTGAAGTGCGCGAATCTGGATGCCACTTCCTTGTTGATATCCGGACCGTAGTCCTGAGAGGCTGAAGGATCATCGCCTAGGATCTCAATGATGTCTGCCGAGGTAGTAGCTTCCTCAAAACGGCTGAGGTTTGGTACTTCAACCGGAGTGTCCGGTATGATTATTGTAGGTGTGATCTCCTACTGTGGTGACGCAAGCGGTTCTGTGACCACCACAGTATATTTACGACCGAGTTTGATGCATCTTCGTAAATTGTAATAATAAAAAGCAACACTGCATTCTTCCGCTCTAGATTATTGTGAATCAGAGGGTAGCATTGTATAAAACCACAAATTCCTATGAATTTTTAGATTTTTCCAACATTAAGGGTAAAACTGATATAAATCAGCCTTAAGGCCAAACCTAGGTCCCTAGGACTAGGATTCGGGTAAAACCTGTCATCTGAGATCAGATGCAACAAATGCAACCATATGACCACCCTAGGTAGTCTTAGTGCACTGTGTTAGACCCTAGGTCTAAGTTTCGGATCGACCCTAGGTCATCCTGGTACAACGAATGCTAGCCATTTGGTGTAGACGGACCCTCGGTCGTCCTGGCGCATCGATTTAAACCCTAGGTCTAAGTTTCGGATCAGCCCTGGGCCATCCTTTGTAATTTTCACTTTTTCACAGAATTATAAAAAATTAGGGTACTTACTTGTGACATTCTCAGCAGGAATTGGTGAGGGATCTCTCGAAGAGCCCGAAGATGATCCTGATGAAGATAGACTTGATGGGCTCGATCGAGAAAGAACACTTTCGCGACGCGATCTTATAACATGTTTTTCTAATTTTCGAATTTTACTAATCAAATAGTTAAAATCTTTATCATGGCGGCGCTTCGGCATGATTTATTTTATTTTCTTTGTGCGAAGTAGTGAACCGAAGTGGATGAGCACTAAAACACGAATGAAGACGAAACTGTTGAGACATCGCAAGTGCGGGTGACAGTGATAGGTGACAGGAAACGGAAATAATTAATTTAATTGAGTTTGGTGTCGCTTGTGGCGACACCTTTTTCTCAACTTTAGTGATATAGTGGAAGTCAATAACGCGATACTACAAGTAAATAAAATTACGATTAATTATAATACCGCTAATCTCGAGGGCGAAACATGGAGTATAATATTTGAAAGGCATCAATTGAATAATCGATTTGACCGCCAAATTATCGATTTAGTTGGAATCGATAAAATAGTTAATTTAATTAATAGTTGATTAGGCGATTATTTTAGAGCATTCCCTTAGCCCGTCTCTACCCGGCGGAATGGAATCCGATAAACGAATGAATAGTCAATTCCAGTCAGCTGAACTAGCTTGTTCGTAGAGCCTTCTCTTAAACTATTATATACAGGCACGAGACACTTCCCTATAAATAGATGCGCTGTCAATAGTGTCATTTTCATTCCGCCATCGCTATGAAGTTAGCAGATAAACCTTCATGGCTATCGCTACATTCCATTTCGTTCTCATTGACTCACTAAATCCAAATAGTAAGATAGTTTTACATTTTCACTATACTAATTTGCTCAAAAACATATTTGTATTTTTTTTCTAATTGGTTAATTTGCTGCAGGGCGCCGAGTTTATATGCTGATTGGGCACAACTCGGCGCCCACAAGTAATTTACCAATCAAAATCATCTACCGAGCTGGTAGTGCAATGTCAAGGTCAGGTTGTCAAAATGGCCAAATCTGTCAGTTTTATTTCAAATTATCTCCATGTTTTCTTTTTACCGGTGCTTTTGTGTTACATTATAATAAATAATTCTTGTTTGGTCCATTCCAATGGAATGGAATCATATTACAAGTGAATTACCAAATGCTTTGTTGTGTTTGTACAGGCAGGTAAACAAATTGTCTTATAAATACACTAAAATTAGATCAGCCATGTTAGGTACTGTTTTACAAGAAGTTCACAAATTACGTCAATATCTCAAATCAAATCAAATTAATTTCATACATTTTACTTGTACAGTATTTTACACTGGTTCTTAATCTATCATGCGTTGCTATATTGTGCATGAGTAGGTATCTCAAGTATGTGTATATTATATTTTTGTGCAGTTGTCTTACATATATCTTTACTTAGAGATATTAAATAAGTTGTGCCTTATTGAACTAGGTAATTCTAGGCGTCAAGTGCAGATTCATAATAAATTTAAAATACTATTACAGAAATTACAACTATTTACTAAGAATAATGCTAAAGTGACCCACTACTGCTAACCAAAGTTAAGTCTTGTTAACTGCGCAATTTATCACTATTTATTTTAAAATAGACATTAACTCCGCTGTGTCATCGTAGCACAACCTTTGGAGAGCAATCTTTACAATTGAAGAGGTGAGTGGATGAAGGACGCAACTAACAATTTCTAAATATCGAGATAATCGGCTTCAAAGTTTGAACATTTCATTTGCAATTATTATCTTTTCTTATAATTTATGTCGTAATATTATGGGGTCAAATTATAGTAATTGTCTATATTTATTATCGGAGATGCATAAACATACAAATAAGTGGATGGAAATTTATTTATTTGAAAAACTGTGCATATACATTCTTCTTCCATTGACAATGTAATAGAAATTACGAATATTAAGATTGGAAGAAGGGAGTATGTAACATTAAATAATATAAAAACATGCATATATTGCAAATTTATCAACTTAATCTTAGGCAACGAGGTTATGTTATCAATATTGATATTCAGGTTTCCAGATTTTATATGTTTTTTAAACATTAGCTTACGTTCTCTCAGAAATAAACTAGTAAGTTGGTACTTTATTTTCTTCCATCTTTAATGTCTACTGCTAAACCTTTTTACCATATCATCACCATCTCAGAGTTGAATACCGGTAACACTACAAACTTTTTACACTTATGAACAGTCAAGACAGTCATTCATCATCATCTTTACATTAGTCCCGGTCGCATCCGAGGCTTTCACTCCGGAGTCCGTGATCCGCATTCCAGCTACACGACTTGAGAAACTGGAAGCTAAGTCGCGCCGTGGTTCACTGCAACTGACTTCTTCAGCCCGCAAAATATTCAAAATATTTGTTTTATTCGTTCTGTAAATAGAAAAAAGTGTTAATTATTAAAGTATCTATTCAAAGTGACCTGGGAACTTGGGCTCAAAACACAAAAAAGTTATGGTATTTATTTAAACGTGTAGGTATTGAAACGTACAAGTATTGTCAACTACTACTACTACTACCTACCGCGCGTGTGTGCATCTCCGCGTTAATTTGATCCTAATAAATTAGAAATGTCGTCCAAAGTCATCGAAAATAGTGTTCGTGAACTTACCAAAGTTGTGCTCGATCTACAGAGCAAAATATCGTCACTGCAACAGATTGTTTTGAACCAAAATATGTTAATAAATAAGTTAATTGGTGATAGTGGTGATGTAAGTGCGACAAAAAAAATAGACAATAATACCTCAGAGGAGGGTAGTAAAGACCAGCAGCGGCGCCAACAACCAACCGACCCTTTCCGTGTCTACTCGAAGGGGTCGAGGAGCCAAAGTTGCAACCTCTCCTTCCAACTTATTCGTGAAGCCGACCGATACTGCCCGAGTACCTACGAGTCACAGCGCGCCCACCCCCACCGCACAGTTGCAGTTTGAATTCCCCACGACCGCAGCTGAGGTTTCGGTGGCAGCAATGACTCATGCGCATCTAGATAACGACGGCGTGAGAAACAATATTGTCACTGATAATGAGTGTTGTGAAGTTACTCATCGTCGCTCCCGAACCCAGCGCTCGCCACCCGCTAATGTAACCCGTGGTACAGCTACCCCGGGTTCTAGCGCTTGTTTATTATCTGCTGCTGAACGTAAAAGTTATTTGCATTTGTATTATGTTCAAGCCGGAACTACGGCTGAACAAGTATCAGCACATATGCTTGGTATTTGTCCCAGCGATAACTGTTTTGTTGAAACCTTAAAACCGCGAGGTGATTACGCGTCTTTTAAACTGACTGTACCTACTAGGCATGTTGAAAAATATATGTTATCTGAGTATTGGCCTGAAGATGTTCACATTAAGCGTTGGCGTAATGGGTTTCGAAAGATACAACATGCCGACCCGAAAACTTAAGTACAAAATATATTCCGTAATGTATCAAAATGTAAGAGGACTTCGGACTAAGACTGATTTGTGCAAAACCTCTGTAATGGCAGGGGGTGCTGATATATATGCGTTAACAGAGACATTTTTGATATCTGATATTAGCGATGCTGAGTACTTCCCTCTTGGTTATACCATACTGCGTCAGGACCGTGCCAACGACGCAGGATGGGGGGGAGTATTGCTAGCTGTTCGTGATGAGTATCAAGTCCGGCAGATTCTCGATGTAGACGGTTATTCTGATAATATTGAAGTTGTAATAGGTTTAATCAATTTTAAGTTTAAGAAAGTGATATGTTGCGTTGTTTACATTCCACCAAACTCGAGTGATACAAAATATTCAGATACCTTCTTTGTGTTAGAAAATGTAATAACTAAATATCCGAAGTTGGAAACATTAGTATTAGGTGATTTTAACTTGAACTCTTGCAGCCAGAATGCCCTCATGAAATATGACCATTTGTGTACGTATTGTAATTTTAAACAATTCAACACGATTTATAATAAATTCGGAGTTATGTTGGATTTGGTATTGAGCAATCTGGGCAGTGAGAAGCTTGAAGTGAGTGGTGATGTCGAGCCCTTAGTTAAACCTGATGTGCTTCACCCACCCCTCGCCGTAACCATGTGGATTGCCCGCTCCGCTCAGTCTCGGAGTGAAGCCGTGTGTGCGCGGTCTCTGTATCTTGACTGTGATCAGCAGCTACCACGTGAGTGGAACTTTCGTAATGCCGATTTCCATATGTTGTATTCCACCTTAGCATCTGTAGATTGGGATGAGATATACTCAGCTACTAATGTAGATGTAGCTGTCAATATTTTATACGATTTGTTAGGTAACGTCTTTGACAGTTGCGTCCCTTTTAAAAAATACAAGGCTACATTCAATTCACGTTACCATTATCCGGTTTGGTTTACCCCAGAAATTATTCGTAACATAAAGAATAAGTACTTTCATTTAAAAAGATTTAAAATGTATCATACTGAATTCAATAAAGAAATGTATAAGTTTTATAGACTACGCGTAAAAGTACTTATAGACATGGCCTACAGTAACTATATAAAACAAACGGAAGCGAACATTAAAAACAATCCAAAACTTTTTTGGAAATTTGTAAAAGATCTGCAGTCTGTGAACCAGTGTGTTAAGGAATATGAATACAACGGAAAAACCGTAGTTGGTTCAGAGGCAGCTAACGCGTTTGCACACTACTTTAAATCTGTTTTCTTAACAAACGATCCCGTATTATCAGCTGTAGATGCAGAGAGGGAAGCTTCAACCACTCTGTGTTCCTCCCGGATTGCGGTGGATGGGGTTACCCCTCGAGACTTATTTCTTGCAGTCAAAAAGTTAAAAGCGCATTCATCACCAGGGCCTGACAGCGTGCCATCGTTTATTGTTAAAGACTGTTATGAGATATTTAAACTGCCACTATTGTTCATATTCAATCTTGCACTTAAAACCTGTACTTATCCAGCTGAGTGGAAAATTTCAGGGGTCACACCTATTCTTAAGAGCGGTCCCAGGTCTAATGTGGAGAACTATAGACCTATAGCTGTCCTGTCAGCATTCGGTAAAGTATTCGAATCAATATTAAATTGTTATATTACTCAACAAATTAATTCACAACTCTCCGTCTACCAACACGGGTTTAGAACTGGTAGATCTACCACTACAAATCTTATTAACTTTGTGGACTATACTGCCCTAAAAATGGACCAAAATATACAAGTAGACGCGGTATATTTCGACTATAAAAAAGCTTTTGACCGTGTCCAAAATGCTATCCTACTAAAAAAATTCTCAGCCATGGGTTTTACACCAAATTTTTTTGCCAGCTATTTTTCAAATCGTTTACAATATGTACAATTATCAACATTCCGTTCTGACCCATATGTAGTCACTTCTGGTGTGAGCCAGGGCAGCATCCTAGGGCCCACCCAGTTCCTAATTATGATTAATGATTTGCCGAATGTTGTTAGTTCGTCTAAGTGTCTTATGTTTGCCGATGACTTGAAGCTATTCTTGGGAATTGAGAATATCACTGACTGTGAGGCAATGCAGACGGATATGGAGAACATTGTAGCTTGGAATGTAATCAATCAACTTGAGTTCAATATCTCCAAATGTAAAACGTTAACTTTCACTCGTTGTCTGTCTCCAATTGTTTACCCTTACAGCATCGATGGCCTCCCGCTAGAGCGCGCCACTCATATTCGTGACCTGGGTGTGACTATGGATGCCAAACTAACTTTTAATGAGCATATTATGAAACTGTGTAGTCATACTTACAAAAGTCTTGGTTTTGTTATGAGGCAGTCGAGACGATTTCAAGATAGACAGGCGATTTTGAGTTTATACTACGCTTTTGTACGTAGTAAGTTGGAGTTTAACTCGATTATTTGGGACCCGCATGAAACCAAATATGTCGTAATGGTAGAAAAAGTTCAGAAAAAGTTTGCTCGATACTTATACCTTAAAATGTATGGATATTATCCGTACTTATATCCGTCCCTTTTTATAGTTGGTATGGTAGGGATCAATACTTTGGAACTCAGACGTCAATGTGCTGTAATGATTCACTACTACTTGGTTCTCAACAACAAAATTGATAACCCATGTACTCTCGAACGCTGCTCACTACTCACAGTAGATAGAACCCGGCCACGCCTCGCGCATGGCCCGCGTCGTCTATTCGCGGTGCCTTTAGTGCGTACACTGGCCGCAGAATCTGCACCTACTAGACGGGCTTTAAGTCTTCTCAATGCCCTGATTGCTACTCAGCCTAAGGTTGATGTGAACTTTATGTCCTTGAGCATATTTGTTGATAGTTGTGTGAAATATTTGAGTGATAATTTATCAATACCAATTAGACATAAGGTACTGAAATGTAAATGGCTTGTTGTGTGCCTTGGCTTTGCTGTAAGCACATCAAGCAACTGTTTGAATAAATAAATAAATAAATAAATAAATAAATAAATAAATAAATAAATAAATAAATAAATAAATAAATAAATTAATTAATAAATAAATAAATTTCAACTTTACACGGTCTTGGGCACCTATGGTGTGAGACTATTGGCCCGCATATCATCCTCCTAAACGTAAAGTCAGCACTTTTTGGGTCTACCCTCTTACCGGGGCTCGGTGCAGGTGGTATGGCTAAACGTAGCCAAGCCAACATAACAAGGCTGGGGGTGCTGGTCGGGTAACCTCCTCGTGGGCTTCTTCGTTTCTTCTCCCTCTGGACCGTGGTCCTGGGGAGCGGAAGCGAGGGGGCTGGTGCACCCTGGACTGCGGCTAATAGACTCCGACTCCAAGGAGCAGGAGCTCTGCTAGTCGTTGACCAATAACCCGGCAAGCCCTTTTGAGGGCTAGTTGACCCCATTGCACGAGGGGGTCGTGGGATGGCGGGCCTGCAAGGCCCGCGAGGAGGAGTCTGAAGCGTCGCTCCCGGTGCCCCTCTGTTCTCAGAGGAGACAGGGGAGAGACATTGGGATCTCTAGGGTCCAGGGACGGGTCGGCCCACTGCTCGCGCGGGGGTTGACAGGCATTCGTGCCACCGTCGGAGTTGGGGGGGTTGGCTGCCCTCCCGCGTCACGTAGCCTCCGGGTGATCTTCAACGACCCAAGTGCTAGCCACACTCGGGAAGTCGTGATCTCGGAGAACGTGGGGCTTGCCTTAATTGGCCGGCCCACGACAAGGAAAAGTCTTTAAAACCCGACAGCGAAGTCGCTTAAAACCTGTGGATACCGGGGGACCTCCACAGTATGTACCCCGCTCCCCGGAATGAACGTCACCCGGGGAGTGTAATAATTTCGTTTCTACTCGTGGGATAAGTCCAAGAAATGTCACAAAAACAAAAAAAACAAGATGAAGAGGAGCAAAATAAGGAGATGGAGATCGAGACGGAGATCGCGAGGTCTCTCGGCTCTCTCACCGAGGTGAGGGTGGTGCTGGATCGCTTAGATCCAACCACCATTCCGAGCACAAGCCCTGGGAGTTCGCGGTCGTCTTCCCCTGGAAGACTAGGGCGGAAGCGGATCTCAGAGGCGCAGATAGTGGCGGCAACCAAGAAGTCCCGTGGTCGCCCAACCGCAACGGGCGAATGCTTCGGCTTGGAGCAGGCCAAGGCCGAGTTAAGCGAGGCGTTGAAGCGGGAGCTCGTGCTCCGAAGGGAGAAGCGGTTGGCCGATGACCTGCAGCGGCAACAGCAGGGGGCTGTCTCCTCAAAGGAGACCCATAGCCCACAGCCGGAGCCCAGACAGCGGCCCCAAGCGGAGGAGACACCGGCGGCCCCAGAGTCCCTCAGTGCGGAGCAGCTCACAGCCGGCATCGATAAGGCGGTGGGGATGGTGCAAACCATCGCCACAAAGAGCTCCAACCTGAAGGGACAATACGTGCGGGACCTGAGGCTTGCGTGCTCCACCATTGTGGAGCACGTGCGCGTGCTTCGGTCCCGCACGGAGTCCGAGGAAGTGGCCAAACTCCAGGCCGAGCTGACCGCCGTGCGGGCTGAAATGCGGGCCTGGCAGCAGCAAGCGCAGTCTGCGCCGCCCCCGATGAGCCGCGACGAGATCGGGTTTATGATCGACGCGCGGCTCGCCGGGATTGCGGACAGGCTGTTGCCCGAGGCACGCATCCGCCCACCTCTGGAGGCGGACAAGCGGGCCGCGGCTCGGCCGTCTAAGCAACTCACCACCGAGCTCCCGCCTCTTCCTCCTTCGCCTCCCTCCGTCTCTCCCCACCTGCCGGGTGGGTTGAATGAGACAGGGCCCTGCCTTACCGGGCTGGGGGAGAAGAAGAAAAGGAAAAAGGTGAAGAAGAAGACGGCCGCAGCCAAAGAGGCCGAAGCTGCCCGCCAGATTCGGGAGTCGCTTCCTTCGAGGTCTTCATCAGCGCCCTCGTCGGCCCCCGCCACTTGGAGTCAGGTGGCGGCGCGGCCAAAAGTGGTAAAGCCAGCACCAGCCCGACCAGCGGCTGTCCCAACCGCTGTAGTTCTGACAGCTACTGGAAAGCGTAAACGTGGTGCCCGGAAGCCCCGCAAGTTGCGCGCCCCGCAAACAGCAGCGATCACCATCACGCTGCTGCCGGGCGCGCAGGAGAAGGGCATCACCTACGGGGACGTCTTATCCAAGGCCGAAGGGGTCATTGACCTGAAGGCCTTGGGGATAGACGGCCTCCGGATGCGCCCTGCGTCAACGGGTGCTCGAATTTTGGAGGTGGCAGGCGAGGACCGATCCCAGAAGGCTGACGTCCTCGCTGCCAAGTTAAGGGAGGTGTTGCAGGAGGCTCGTGTCGCTAGGCCAGAGAGGTGTGTGGAGCTGCGTATCTCTGGCTTGAGCGACACGGCCACTAAACAAGCGGTGGCGGCATCACTGGCAGCTGAGGGGGGCTGCTCTGCCGAGGCCATAAAGGTGGGCGACATCCATCGCCCACCTGGCCGCCAGGGCACCGCCTGGCTGCGGTGCCCTATCGAAGCGGCCAGAAAGCTTGTGGATGGCCGTCGTGTACTCGTCGGGTGGTCAGTGGTCAGGCTGACCACACTGGAGCCGAGACCGGCGCGGTGCTTCCGCTGTCTGGAGCCGGGGCACTTCGGGGTAAATTGCACTGCGGGAGTTGACCGCGGTGCACTCTGCTTCCGATGCGGGCAGGCGGGCCATAAGTCGGCCGCCTGCTCCGCCGAGCCCAGGTGCCCCGTCTGTGCGGCGGAGGGGGTGGCGTCCGGTCACAGGCTCGGATCCGGCGAGTGCAGGGCCGCCTTCCGTAAGAAGGCAGCCCCTAGAAAAGGTGGAGCTGCAGGCACAACAGCCAACGCCCAGCAGCAAAATGAGGAGGAGGAGATGGACACCGCCCAACAATAATGGCTCACCATATCTCCATCCTGCAGGCCAACGTCAACCACTGCGTCACGGCTCAGGACCTTCTGGCCCAATCGATGGCGCAGTGGCAGACGACAGTGGCAATAGTCGCCGACCCGTACCACGTTCGCGACAGCCCAAATTGGGCTGGCGACCTGTGCGGCTTGGTGGCTATCGTCGCCCAGCGATCTGCCCCACCCTTCAACAGAGTGCGGAGGGGCCGCGAGTGCGTACTCGTCGTGCTGGGCGGCGCTGCAGTGATTGGGGTGTACTGTCCCCCTAGCAGAAGTCTCGCCCAATTTGAGCAGTTGCTCTTGGAGGTCGGGGCTCTGCTGGCGGAAGTGCGCCCCACCCCGGCTGTGGTGGCCGGGGATTTCAACGCTCACTCTCGGGCGTGGGGATCTCCGGCGACCGATGCTCGGGGGGAACTGATGGTTGAGTGGGCGGTGTCCCAAGGCTTGGTGCTGCTGAACCAAGGGGCGGTTCACACCTGTGTGCGGGCCCAGGGCAGCTCGATCGTCGATCTGTCGTTCGCCAGTTCTGCCCTGGCCCGACGAGTTAACAACTGGCGGGTCGTCGAGGGGGTGCAGACCGCGTCGGACCATCGGTACATCCGGTTCGACGTCGTCCCTGCCACCTCGACGGCTCGTGTGGAGCTGGACCGCCCTATGGCGGGGGAGGGTCCGCGGTGGCGACTCGGAACCCTGGACCGGGAGCTGGCCCAAGAGGCGGCTGTCGTCGAGCGATGGGCTGCTGTTGAGAGCGGCCTAGACGTGGACGCGAGATGCGAGCAGCTCGCAGGAGCGCTGACTCGCGTCTGCGACGCGGTGATGCAGAGGGCGAGGCCTATCCCGCCCCGAAAGCGGGTGTACTGGTGGCGTCCCCACCTAGCCGGGCTGCGTACCGCAAGCTACGCCGCCCAGAGGCAGTACACCCGCAGTCGAAGGCGGGCCGTAAGAGACCTCGCCCGAGAAGAGCAGCTGCATGCCGCGTACAGGGCCGCCCGTGAGGCCCTCAGCTCGGCGATAAAAGCCGCCAAGGAGGAATCCTGGAGGGAGTGGCTCGAGAGCCTCGACCGAGACCCGTGGGGGCGCCCGTACAAGACCGTGAGTCAGAAACTCCGGCCTTGGGCGCCCCCCCTCACCAGAACTCTCGAGTCCAACCTCCTGGACCGAGTGGTCAGCTCCCTCTTCCCTGCGAGGGGAGAGTGGGTCCCACCGCGGATTGCAGCACCAGGCCGGGTGCCGGCAGACGAAGAGGCAATACCTCCCGTGTCCGAGGCCGAGTTAGGGGTTGCGATCCTGGCACTCAAGTCCAGGAACCGTGCCCCGGGCCCGGACGGCATTCCTGGGAAGGTTATTGCCACAGTCATGCCGGTACTAGAGGGAGCGACGCTGTCCCTCATGTCGGAGTGTTTGGCGTCGGGGAGAGTCCCGCGACGATGGAAGACCGGCAAGCTCGTGCTTCTTAAGAAGCACGGGCGCCCAGCCGACTCGCCGTCGGCCTACCGCCCCATCGTTCTGCTCGACGAGATGTGCAAGTTGTTTGAGCGGGTGATTGCTGCGCGTCTCGTCGGTCACCTTGGGGGGGCGGGGCCCAATTTAAGTGATGGCCAGTTCGGCTTCCGTCGCGGGAGGTCAACTCTCGACGCCATATCCCGGCTGCGGGACAGGGTCGACGAAGCGGTCGCCGGGGGTGAGGTGTTGTTGGCTGTATCGCTGGATATAGCCAACGCCTTCAACACCCTCCCCTGGGAGACCATTGCGGAGGCGCTGAGGTATCACAATGTGCCGTGGTACCTCAGGCGTGTCCTTGCGGACTACTTCGTGGACCGGGTCATCATCTACCCGGCCCAAAACGGAGTGGTCCGCCGAAATATGCGGTGTGGCGTTCCACAGGGGTCGGTCCTAGGGCCACTCCTGTGGAACATAGGTTATGACTGGGTCCTGCGCGGTGCTTATCTTCGGGGAGTCGGTGTACTTTGTTACGCCGACGACACCCTGGTTACCGCGCGGGCCCCCACGTTCCGCGATGCCGGCGTTCTCGCCACGGCGGGTGTCGCGCATGTCGTGCGCCGCATTGGGGCGCTCGGGTTGAGGGTGGCCCTCGAAAAGTCCGAGGCCCTGTTCTTCCATGGGCCTCGGCGGACGCCGCCTCGAGACCAAACTATAGTGGTGGGTGGCACCTCCATCGCTGTCGGGAGCAGCTTGAAGTATCTCGGGCTCACTCTCGACAGTCGGTGGAGGTTCGCAGAGCATTTCCGGCAGCTGGCACCGAAGTTGCTAGCATTTGCTGGAATGCTCTCGCGTTTGCTGCCCAACAGCGGAGGACCGGGGTCTGCCTGCCGCCGTCTCTACGACGGAGTGGTGCGCTCCAAGGCGCTCTACGGGGCGCCCATCTGGGCGGAAGCCCTCTGCCCAGCCAATGTTGCGCTGCTGCGGCGACCGCAGCGCGCCATCGCGCAGAGGGCGGCACGAGCGTACCACACCGTCTCTTATGAGGCGGCGTGTTTGATTGCGGGCAGTATCCCCTGGGATCTCGAGGCCAGCGTCCTGAAGAGGGTCTATGAGGAGGGCGCCCTGATGCGGCGCGTTGCGGGTGATAGGCCTGCTCCGGAAGAGATCGATCGCTGGAGACAGGAGGCGCGCGACGATCTCTTCCGGAAGTGGGCCGAAAGGTTGGCTACCACACGTAGCAGTGCGCTGCTCGTGGGGGCCGTTCGGCCCGTCTTACGGGAATGGGTGGAGAGGGGTCATGGGGCCCCAACATACCACCTCACTCAACTTCTCACAGGTCATGGCTGCTTTGCCAAGTACCTGTGGGAGGTGGTGGGCGTGGAATCGGAGCCCCGGTGCCGAAACTGCGCCAGCGGCGACCCCGACACGGCACACCACACATTGGCCGTGTGTGAGGCGTGGGACGGACAACGGACGGCCCTCACGAGCACAATAGGTGCTGACCTCTCGCTGTCGGCCGTAGTTCCAGCTATGGCCGGCAGCGAACAGTGTTGGGCCGCCGTCGCCTCGTTTGCCAACGAGGTGATGGCGGCAAAGAGAGAGGCGCTGCGGGAACGAGAGCGAGCTGGGCTCACTCTCCCGCCCCGCAGGCCGCCGGCGAGGGGACGCCGGCGAGCACAATTCGACCGCGTCCCCGAATGAGAGTGGCCACGGGTGGCGGGTCGGGGGACCCGCTGCCCTTATGCTGATGTGGCGGAATGCGCCCCTCCGTGTTCCTGGGGCGCATTCTTAAGATGAGGACAGGCCCCACCATCTCGGCCCGATAGCCGGGATGGTGGGGTCTCGAGAGGAGGGCCCGTTAAATAGGGCGGGCGTCCCTAGCCGAGTAGCGGTGAGCATTCTATCCCGCGGCTCGGATTGGGCGAAGGAGGAACACCGTGGTGGTTTAGTGGGTAGTCTGGCCTCGGCCAGGAGTCCCACACAAAGCGAGCCCCCTGCCCCCGCGGGGGGTGAGCGAAGTGCGTAAATGCATTCCACCACGTAAAAAAAAAAAAAAAAAAAAAAAAACATAACAAGGCTGCCCCGGATGCGTGACTTCCTCACGCTATGCTTAGGTGTACCCAATCCATCCACCGCAGCAACACAAGCAGCTCCTGCTTGTGTTGCCCTAGAAAAGGCCATGCTTCGCAGCCGTGTAAGCGGACAGGTTCTTGGGGTCACAAATGCTACTTGTTACCTTACGCAGCTTGACCCATACAGCATGAAGTACGCCATATACTCGGTCATCGCCACATTTAACTTCGGGCGGGGAGCAAGCGCCACCTTTCATCACTGTCATCAAACTACCTCTGTCCAATCCACCAGTGCGATACAAACAGCATAAATGAGCAACCGCGGAGTCTCTGATGCTGTTCGACAGAACGTTTAATACCAGGTTTAACAGAAACAGACATCCTTTTCTTGGTGAGTACTTCAACAGTCTTTTTTTTTGTACATACTACAACATACACACAGTACAGTACAGTATTATGTCACACGACACCCAAGTGGTTTAATTAGCCAGTTAAGTTAAGGAGCAACTCGGAGGGTTTCCAAGCGGAGTCGATTTCAATTTGGAGTGGAATTGGTTTGGAGTCGGTTCGGAGTTGCAGGTAGTAGAGTGGAGTAGAATGGAGTTGGAATGGGGTTGGAGTGGAGTTTAGAGCCCGAGTGGAGTCGGTTTGGAGTAGGAAGGGAATCGAAGTGAATTCGGTTAGGAGTCGGTTCGGAGTTGGATTAAAGCCGGTTTGGAGTTGGTATGAAGTCGGTGTGAAGTCTGAATTTCGAAGCGGTGGGAGTCGGTTTAGAGTTGGTGCGAAGTCGATTTGGAACCTGTGTGGACTCGGATTAGAGCCGGAATGGTGTCCATTTTGAGTCTGTTTGGAGTTGGAGTTGGAATGGAGTAGGAGGGAGGTGGAGTCGAGTCGGTTGAGAGTTGGAATCAGTTTGGTATTTGAGTGGGAGTGAAGTTGGAAGGAGTCGGAGTAGAGTAGGAGGGAGGTGGATTGAAGTTGGTTTGGAGTCAAAATGGAGTCGCCTTGGACCTGAAGCGGAGTCGGTTTAGAGTCGATTTGGAGTTGGAGGGAGTTCGAGTGGAATTGGGAAGGACTCACAGTGGATTCGGTTCGGAGTCGGTTCGGAGTTGGAGTGAAGTTGGTTTAGAGTTGCAGAGGAGTCGGTTGTGAATCGGAGTGAAGTCGGCTTAGAGTCGGAGTGGAGTCGGTTTATAGATGGAGTTGGAGGGAGTCGGGGTGGAGTCTGAATGAAGTCGGTACGGAGTCAGAGCGAAATCAGATTGGATTCTTTTATATTTGACATGCAATGCGTGAAGTTCGGTAACACATGCGCGATGTTGGCTGCTGATGCGCAACATGACATATCTTCAACGATTGATCATTTGTGGACTTAACAAAATTTTTCCACTGCTGCGCGTCTTCGTTGTGCGAGAATTTCGCACAACATGGCACGTAACAATGTTGCCTAATGGCTATTCGGTTTCAAGGAGGGCATTAAAAGCTGAAACCATATATTGTATAGACACAGCTACGTAAGAAAATTCGTCAGAAAAACGGTCTGGAAAATCGGTTTTGCTTGAGTTAGCTAATGTCTATATTGTTCTTTAAACTGACAATGTGTGCACGTCATTGCATGTATGTATGACGCCGTTTTGTCACACTTGTGGCGTCCATAGAGTTTGTATAATAGTCTTAGATTAAAAGATTCCATCTGGTATAAAAACGACATAATGAGCTAATATATTTTGACATTAATCTGTACAACATAGTGCGCCTTTTTGTACTGTCATGTATAACGGTAACAAAAAGTTGCTTTGTTGTTAGTCAAGTAGTGATTTTTCAGAATAATTACTACGTTTTTGTTATATACAGCCAGTCTAGTAGAATACATAGAAGAGCAGCAAATAAAGCATTTTCCTGCACATATCCCTTCTTCCATGGAAGAAATACGTTTAATTGACCAATTTTAAATGGAAGAAGGTGTTAAGTCACATACCTCCTTCTTCCATGACACTTTTGCCATTTTTGTTGCAGTTATGTCCTTCATCTTCTGGTATTTTTGAAACTGAGCTTAAATTGCGGGGTTTTTTGGTCTAATATAGTTTATATACACCTATAACCGCCATTTAATGCAAAAAATCAAAAATCTCAAAAATGTTAGTTACGCCCTTCATCCACTCACGTCTTTAATTACAACACATAAAATTTACAATATACATGCTTTTTATAGCAGTTATCCTTTTGTACGAAAAAGTAAAATTTGCCTGTGTATTGGTGTTGTAATGGACTAAAGTTGGTGAGTGGAAGTAGTTCGCAATTAGATGGGTAGATGGAGCTAAAATTAAAAATTAAAAAAAATGTGTGTTGTACTTAAAAGGGATGTTAGATGGCGCAGCGGTTGAGCCATTTCCCTTATTGTAAATAAATTAAATTCTATGTTTATGTTTTATTGGTAGCGAAATAACGTAAGATTATCCGTTAAAAAATTGAAATAAGATTTAACATCAACTGCTACTGATTCTGCGGTTGATGTAACCAGGAATCTCTATTGGCTGCATGTTCTGTGTTATTGCACTAGTCGCGGATTCTAAATATTAGTATACGAATAATTAACTGGAAAATTAGTTAGACATTATCTATGATTATTCTTATTCCAATCATATGAATTAAGGAGTTTTTATATAAAAGGAGCAAATTCCCTGAGGCGGCTTGCCGGAACTAGCACACGATTGGACGAAGGATGATGTGTAGTTCTAGAAACGGCAAGGTTAGTTAAGAGAAGGGAGACCTCAGCTTTAAAAAATGGGTTTTCTGGAGGCGGACTTCACTCTTTATCCATTATTCATTCGATTCAGATAGTTAAAAGGGGTACGGCTCGGCGGACTGTCTTTTTAAGTTATATGTATATTTCTATCGTTGTAAAGAAATAGTGTTAAATTGATTTTTGTGATTTATATGAAATTGTTGCCTGTGTTGTGTAATGAACAAGTTATTAGCTATCTTTGCTTGACGCGAACAGTTTAGAGGTTTTCCAATGTACCGCCGAGAATTTTATAATTCTATACAAATTATAAATTGTTGAAATTAATTATAAATCTTGATTTTGTGTGTGTTTGGGGCGTGTTACGTGCAAGGGTGCGCGATTAAGATTTAATTATTCTTTGAATGTTTCTATCTTATTTGTTACGACTAGGGCGTGGGGTAGGCCAGTTCTCGTGTCGAATATTGGGTTGGGTCGTGTTCGGAGTAGGACCTAGGGCCTTTACGAAAATGAAGACACCTTACATTGGGCAGGGGTAGTACGCGTGAATGCATGCGTATTATTACTGTCTTGTGCTGTTGAGTCTGGCAGTGCATTCGTAAAGTCATTGCTGTCGTTTTATCATCTTTTATTATGTTAGAAGTTGAGGGTAGCACTGCGGTGATTTGAGCTAGTTTTCCCGTAGGAAACCCATGGCGATGTGCCTGGTTATGGAGGGATACCTAACGGTGGCAACGACTCCATATTCATCTGAACTAGCTAGGGGCCGATAACCTTTGAGGCGGGCGGCATTCCAATTTTACCTGTGGAAACGGGATCGGATAAGCTTCCTGAATGTGGGTGACTGTTTGTTCTGTGATGGGTAGGTACCGTCGAAGTGGAACCGTCCAATTGGGCCTGGATCAGAACTTACGGAGCTCGCAGTTCAGTCTTATATATCTATTTATATATACACTAACTATTATCTCGTTAGGGTTTCATTTCACATCCCTGAGCTTCGGCTCGTGGACTGGAGCAAGCACACAGTTATGAGGATAGGCCAAGTCAAGCCTAACTAGCTTGCACCCGTAGCAGAGCAGGAGTGTTGATGGAATACCATCAATGCATGGTAGGCTCACGACACACCACACGTTTAAATGTAAATGAGGTGACGTTACACCTAGTTTTGGTTGAACAGAAGTTCTAAGTCGGGGGTAGAGTAGGTACTCACACAATGGGAATAGGTTAGGAAGTGTATTAGCAAGGACTAGTATTGTAACGGTTCTGAGCTAATCAGACCTTTGCTTTGTGATGTAACATATCATTCCTTGGTGATGCTTGTGATTGATTTAGTTAAGGTTTTTCGTGCGTTAATGCCGTGGTGAAATCGTGATTTGAGTAAATTGTACACGAGCTATCGCGTTGTATAGCTTAGTAGGCGTTCGATGTATTCGGATTAGACCTATAAGCGAGCCGTCGTTGGACCGCGTTGCTAATGTTGTTGGCAGAGGGTATATTAACGTTCTACTTGCCTAGCAATTGACTTAGTATGGTCTCAATGAAACTTGGATTGGTGACATAACATATTTTAAATTCACCGTAAAATACGAGTCAGCTATCCCACTCTCTAAAGGCGCGGAAGTTCCATTTGGAACTACGTGCTTACAAAAGGATAGAGGGGGGATATTTAAAGTTGGAAGTATCCCACTGCACACGGCGATTGGCGGAGCCTGTGCCAACGGGGAAACAAAAACTAACAAATTCAAAGTATATGCCTATGGGAAACAGTAAATTTGGAATAAGCGGCTTGCAACACTAAGTCGACAATGTAAAAGTTAGGTCATTAAAGTTATTCGAGTTGTTTGCCACAGTAGTAGTAATTAGGGCTGTGCTAGGATCTAGTACGGTTGAAAGTTGTTCGTGAAAAATTAATTGTGAGAGATTTATTCGTCGAGAAATTATTATACCTTATCATAAAGCAGTTAGAGTAAGTGGGGGGTAGAATTAAGTAATTGCATAGTAATGTTTATTATATAAATATCAGCATTCCTAGAACCCTATAGGATCCGGGATATACGGGCTCATCTAGGGTCTCCTCTGACCATTATACGATCATTGGCCAAAGTAGAATTAACAATATAGACGATTTAATTAGTGTGGTGGAATACTACGGGTATGACCTCCGCTTTATTACATTTTGGTCCCGCGTGACCAGGATATTACAACTTGGTGACGTGATCCAGGATTGGGACAGTGCAATTTTGTGCCGCTGACCAGGATTACTATGGTTATGGCAGTGCATATTACAATTTGGGGCCGTAAGCCAGGATTACACGTTACAATTTGATGACGTGGACCAAGACTACACACTACAAGTTGATGCCTGGTGGCCAGGACGACACCACAATTTGGTGACGGTAACCAGGATGGTAACATTTTGTCTGCCCGGGGATAGGTTGGTAGGTCAGGCGCCAGTACGATTTGGAGCCGAGACCTGAGATCAGAGCCTGGGACAATTTCGTTGCAGTGATCGGGATAGACACTATATTCTGACCATCGGTCGTTGGCATTGTGTTTGTTTGTTGTGGGTTAGTTGAGGGTAGGAGTACGGTATGTTGCATACCGTACAATTTGTTGCTGTATTATAGGTAAGGGTCTCTAGGAAATTATACTGGGGTGAATTTAGTGTAAAATGAAAAATGGTGAGAATAATAAACAATGGTGGGTCGTAAAGTCTGGGTTAGGATGTTATCAGTCGAATTGTTGGGGGGGTCGATATTAAGTATCTTATAGACTTGAGTAGGTCGAACTCGGGAGAAACATTTATTGAATTGAAATACCTACACATATCGTTGGAGTGCAACTGTTAACATTATAATGTATTATTTGTTAACTTATCGTGTATTTATAGTTCCGGTTATGAGCCGTGAGTCTTAGCTGAAAGTGGTGTTCAAATTTATAAGTTAAAAGGGAGTTTATAGTGATTGTATTGACGAATCGTTACGTGTAGTGTTCTTTGAGTGTTCGATCAGTGATAAATATAGTATGAATAAGCCGAGCAGGAAAAGGCGGGCGCCTGCCCGTTATGGGGAAAACAGGACAAGTGAGCAAGGGACGACTAGTCCTGTAAGGCAAACTACGATGCCCAATGAACCCGTACCTACCACATCTAGGCGTGTGAGACGGACAATTGAAGCTAGAAGGAGACCGGAGGGGAGAAATGTGAATGTGAACACTTCTTTAGCTAACCTTCGGTATAGGAAGTTGAATCGTACTATAGAAGATTTAGCTGCGAAATTGGAGACGTTAAGGGCTGAGATGAGTGAGACAAGAGCTTCTCCAGTAGACAGAAGCGGAAGTAGTCGCGAATGGGGGGCAGTGCCCACAGAAGCGTTGTCTGTGGTTAGGGAACAGGCTAATCCGGAATTGAATCAACAACTACATACAGACTCTCCTAGATTAAGGGAAAATGGGGAACCCTCGATCACCGTAGAGTGTGTCAACTCGGAGTTACCTAGGAACATAAACTACCATGTGAGAAATGTAACGTTCGAGAAGCCCAAGTTCGGAGACAAAGTCGATGTGCATCCGGTGACGTTTTTGGAAGACCTAACAACATATTTGGGAAAGGTCGGTCGGGACGGCAATCAATTAGACTTGATACAAGAATGTCTAGTGGGTGAAGCCAGAGAATGGGCAAGAGTTTACAAATGTCGTTGGAGCGTGTTGCGAGACTTCAAGGCGGACTTTTTGGCTACCTTCTGGGGAGAAAGCGAACAAAACGAATTACGCCGGTCTATAGTGCATGGAGTTTGGAATAAAGCGGAGTCGCCTACTATGTTAGGCCATTTCCTAAGATTGACCGGGAAGGCTCAGATGCTAACTTATAAGTTTTCCGAGAAACAACTGATTGGGGACATAATTAGGCAGTTTCCGAAGTATGTGCAACAGGGATGGTATACGTCCAAGCTAAATAACATCATTGAAACAGCGGAGTTTTTGAGAGGGATGGACGATATATCTCGGCAAGAGGCTGTATCAACTCCAACCTCTGGCGGCGAGAAGAGGATACCGGAGAAAAGGGCTAAGGATTCTCGTCAGGACTATCGCAGTTGGCCTAAGCCAAGCAAAACTCGGCCGTCCGGTGAGCAGGTGGCAGCGGTAGTGCAGAGTGATACATCGGCGTTAGCGTCACCCGCAGGTTTAAACTAGTAGGGTCTGGAAGTTCTGTTCCCGATCTAGCCTCAGTCACAGGGAACGCAGCGTTAGATATGATGATCAAAATGGGTTGGAATCCAGGGCTAGCAGTAGGTAAGGTAGGAAAAGGTATTAGGGCGCCACTAGTGGTCAAAATGACTACTCGTGGTATACGTGAGGAATTGGGTTTTGGAACAGTAGAACCAAAGAGTCTCTTTATCGATAGACAAATAGTTGATGTGATTAAATTAAAATTGAACAGAAACTCTTGAGACAAGGCGATCCTGTGTCGATAGAGGCGGTATTTGATGAAAGGTCTATAGAAGGCGATGAGGGAACCTTTAGTTCGTAAGTAATAGTGCATATTTTTGATCATGAGGTCATAGGATTAGTGTGTTTGAGTTTAGGCGTTACTCTGCGCGAAAGACTTCGGAGAGGCGACTTATTGGTTGATAAAAAATGAAATTCAATATTTTTTCAGTGTGAACGTGTAATGTCTCTTTGTTCAGAAAGTATAGTGGTTACATTAATCGTGGAGAGGGGTAGGAGGGAACATATATAGTGACGTACAGTGACGAATGCATATTAGCGATCACATATTGGCTGCGACGTGTGTGACGCGACATGACGACATAATTATGTAGTGCAGAAGGTTCGCTCCCAGAGGGCGCTACTGGTATCGTCTCGGTCTCGAACATGCCCCCGGCCTTGAAAGATCTGGCTTTCAAGATGAGTCCTGAGCAGCAGCATCAGCAGTCGTGTCATCTGGCTGAGACACCAAGGGACAGAGCTTGGTGTACGCGCGTCTGACGATGCCAGCCTCAGTCTGGATGTCTGCGACTCTCGCTACTCCGTCTCTTCCACGTATGGTCTTGATTATGCGTCCTAAATGCCATTTTAATGGAGGGAGATTGTCATCCTTGATGAGCACTAGCGTGTTTGGCTGCAGGTTTTCACAGTTGACCCTCCATTTGGACCGCGTCTGTAATTCGCACACATATTCCTTGGCCCAGCGCTCCCAGAAATGCTGCCTGATCTGCTCCACGATCTGGTACCGGTTGAGTCGATGGGTAGGCGTGAGCTGTAGGTCTTCGGTAGCGGGCGACGTCAAGCTACGGCCGATAAGGAAATGTCCAGGACTCAAAGGAAGGTAATCGTGGGGATCAGACGACATTGGGGATAAAGGCCGTGAATTTAGAACGGCTTCAATTTGCGTCAATACCGTGCTAAATTCCTCAAATGTGAGATTAGCGTTTCCCACCACGCGGCGTAACTGAAACTTACATGACTTTACTCCAGCTTCCCAGAGAGAACCAAAATGCGGAGCATAAGGAGGAGTAAATCTAAATTTAATGCGGTGACTCGTAGCGTAATCTATAATATCGGAACTACACTGTGTCAGAAACTTGGCGAAATCATGCATTAGACCCACAAAGTTACGGCCGTTGTCAGAAAAGATCTCAGCAGGCTTTCCACGACGAGCTATAAAGCGCTGCAGAGCGAGCAAGTAAGCGCCAGAAGTGAGATCGCTCACGAGTTCGAGATGGATGGCGCGTGTAACGAAACAAATGAATAAACAGATGTATGCCTTAATTTTTTGAGCGCCCCTACCTTTACGGTTCAAAATGTAAACTGGTCCGGCATAGTCTACGCCACAGGTAGAAAACGGAAAACCTGGCGTGATTCTCTCCTCAGGTAGATTGCCCATCAGTGGAGATAAGGTTTTCCCTCTTAATCGCTTGCAAACAACACAATCATAATACACCTTTTTCGCGAGATTCCTGCCACCTATTGGCCACCAAGTATCGTGCAATTCGAAAAGAAGTGCTTGGGGTGAGGCGTGTAATAGCTTAATATGCTCGTGTCGAAACAACAATAGCGCGAAATGATGTTTACTATTGATAACAATCGGGTGCTTCTTGTCGAACAAGAAGCATTGCGAGTAAGCTATGCGGCCGCCTACGCGCATGACGCGATTGTCATCGACAAATAAACTTAATTTGCTTAAATTATGTTTTGGTTTAAGTGCCTGTTTATTAATCATCAGCGTGTACTCACCTGGAAAAGATTCCAGCTGAGCCAGCCTTGTTAACAACGTAGTTGATTCTCTCAGTTCATCGACGCTGATACTGCCCGTGCGTTTAATATTTTTATTGCGCGTATTATGAATAAATCTTAAAACATAAGCAGCGGCGCGTATCATTCGCGAGAACTGGGAGAATCGTTCAAATGGGAACAACGGTGGTTCCGTTTTAGCGGTTAGCGTGAAATTTGATGGGTATTGAGCCAACGCCCGAGTGCCATCACTGCGACGCGAGCGTGGACTCGGGGCTGCACACGCTCACCGAGTGTCCGGCGTTTGAGACGCCGAGGCGGGAGCTTGTGCAGGCCCTGGGGGTGAGAGTGCTCACGCTCTCCACCCTGCTCGCGGCGATGGTCCGCTGCGCGGATGCGTGGGCGGCCAGCGCCTCTTTCTGCGAGCAGGTCATGCTCGCGAAGGAGACAGCAGAGCGGGCGCGGCGCGGTGAGCGAGAAAGACTCGCTGACATCGCTGCTCGCGCCCGAAGGCGGCTCGGGCGTCGGAGGGCGCTTACAGACCTCCGCCCCCCATGAGCGCGGGCCTGAGGGTGACGGGTGGAGCCACCCGTCACCCTAGCAGAAGCAGGCCACGGCGGCGGCGCGCATCGTAGGACGATGCGCGCCTCCCCACACCGGGGTTGAGTCGGGGACGGCGTGGTCCCCACCTCCCGAGGAGGGCCAGACCGAAAGGGATGGCCCTGGGTCAGCCGGGGTGCGAGGGATATGTCGCAAGACAACCTCACCTTCGGCCTAGCACCACGACCCACAGACGGCGTGCGGTTTAGTCGGTTCGAGTCCGACATAACCCACCCCTCCGGCTCCGGAGGGGCGGGTATCCGTGGGGATTTCCCGCACGTAAAAAAAAAAAAAAAAAAAAAAAAAAGCGTGAAATTGATATTAGGTTTAACTTCAGGCAAAATATCGTGCGCGTCCTCAGGACTCGGAACCTGAGATATATTTGTGCAACTGAAGTTAGTATCCTGTAAGAAACCGGGCCCCGACCACCAGAGACTAGAACTAGCCAGGTCCTCCAGGTCGACACCACGCGAGACTAAGTCGGCTGGATTTTCCTTGCCGCTAACGTGTCGCCAAGGAAGCCCTTTAGTCAAGTCATGGATCTCGGTAACTCGGTTCTGAACAAAAGTCTTTAATAAGTTGGGTGGCATGCGTAACCATCCCAATACAATCGTAGAATCCGACCAAAATACAATGTCGTCGAATTCGCAATTAACACTATTTTTAACCTTATCAAATAACTTAGCACCTAAAAGTGCACCGCATAGTTCCAAGCGCGGAATACTTAACGGTTTCAAAGGTGAAACCTTCCCCTTAGAACATAACAAGCGCGATGACACTTCCATATCAACATTAATAGTGCGAATGTAAATACAAGTACCGTAAGCAACCTGTGACGCATCCGTAAATATATGCAATTCTATGCGCGTATAGTTACTACTGCCCATTACGTAACGTGGCACACGGATTGTACTTAAGGCTACTGATAAGGATTTAACAAAACCACGCCAGGCGCGCGTGACGTCAGAAGGGACCTCGTCATCCCAGTCTAGTTTAAGCAGCCATAGACGCTGCAATAAAACCTTTGCCTGCATTATAGTCGGACTCAATAACCCAATCGGATCATATATTTGTGACACGTGAGATAAAATGCTGCGTTTAGTGACCTTATCACAGTTATTGATAAAATCATATTGCGAATTAAAATAAAAGTGATCGTAGTAATTGTTCCATCCTATGCCTAATGTTTTCGAATTGCAATCTTTATCGAAAGTCACCTGTGTTTGTGCATCGCCTAGTGGAGTCAAATTTGAATCTAACGCCGCGTCATCAAAGTTGAATATCCACTTGCGAAGCGGGAAGCAGCCTAACTGTAATGTTCGTGCGGTTTCATTACATAATCTCAATAGCTCGTGTGTATCATGCGATCCGGTGATCATGTCGTCGACGTAAAAATCTTCGTTAATTATTCTTTTAACGTCGGGATCGGTGCATTCTGTGGCTAACTGTTTTAGACAACGAACACTTAGGTATGGCGCTGACGAGGTTCCGTAACTAACACGGTTTAGACGATATATACCTATCGGTTGATCGGGACTGTCGCGCCATAGGATCAGCTGAAGGTCGCGCTGCTGTTCAGCTATGAGCACCTGGCGATACATCTTGGCGATGTCAGCGCAGGCTACATGACGGTGCTGCCTAAAACGCAGAAGAATGGACAGAAGGTCACCTTGGATCGCGGGGCCCACCATCTGAAGGTCATTGAGTGAAGTGCCGGAGGAAGACGCGGCGCTGCCGTCGAACACCACGCGAAGCTTCGTGGTGGTGCTGTGCTCGCGAAATACACCGTGGTGGGGCAATATAAAATGTGGTGAGTCAAGATGGAACTTTACTCATATGTCCTAGATCCTCATATTCGTGAATAAAGTCCGAGTATAAATTTCTATAAGGTTCTGAGCGCTGTAATCGTTTTTCCAGCGCCAAGAACCGTCGTTCAGCCTGGGGATAGGTTTCACCTAACACCTCGGGCGACTGCTTGAGTGGCATGCTGACACAGAACCTTCCGTCGCTGTCGCGTGTAGTGGTGCGAACGAAGTGTTCCTCGCAAGCCTTCTCCTCGTCAGTCAGCGCGTCTCGAGCCGTAGGCAGCTCCTCGATCTCCCAGAACCGACGTAATAGTGAATCTGTTGTGTGCGTAAAATTACACTGGATGGGGTCTTCAATGCGTGCGTTTGAATTGATAGGACCCGAAACTATCCAGCCTAATCGAGTGTTTAGCAAGTAAGGCCCGTTATGTAACCTTATCTTACCCTGCGTAAGTAGATCCCAAAACTTATCGGCACCTATTAAGATATCGATGTTTTCAAAATCTAAAAATTGCGGATCTGCCAATTGTATGTTGTCTGGAATACAGAACGATGCGCGATTGTTACATACAATTGGCATTGTAGCCGTAATCTTTGGCAAAACCAAACAATGTAGATTTGTTGTGTAGGTATTAATGCGCGATTTAATTTGTATATCACAGGTCTGCGTGCACTGTGTCACAGAATTACCTACACCGCGAATTTCGTGAGTGGACTGTATTAATTGCGAGCCTAAAAGATCGGATAGGGCTTTAGTTGCAAAACATCGTTGACTACCATTGTCTAGCAAACAGCGCGCGATATGATAATTTTTATTTTTATCTTTTACCTCGACAAGGACAGTTGACAACAAAACAGGCTTAATTGACTCATGTGTGCGTTGCATTGGAATTTGTTGCGAATGTGCATTGATCGACATGGCTGAGGTAAATGCCACGGGGCCTGAGGCGTCAGCGGGAGCGGGGGAGATACCGTTATTAGTGCCCGGCGGATGGATAATAGAATTATGTTTCTTATTGCACTTACGGCACGGCCCGTACACGCATGATTCAACGGAATGACCCGCGCGCAAACAATTCTCGCATAAATTATTATTTTTTACGAATTTTAGTTTCGAGTCGTAATTTATCTCAAGAAACTTGACACAGGAATAAAGTGGATGATTTGAGTGGCACATAGAACACGCGATTTTCGATTTGTGATGTGATTTCTGTGGCTTGCTGTTAGTGGAAACATTACAGTGCACTCTGCTATTGTTATTTGCGTTCGAAGCGGAATGTTTTTTGTGAACGTCGTGTTTATCGCGTGTGCTTGTACTTTGTGACGCCTGTAGCATCTCCAACATATCAGCCCGGCTTTTTAGAAATTGCAACAAATCATCCAGTTTAATCCTCATTTTAGTGTCGTGACAAGTGAGGCTGGTCTTAAACTGCTCCCACTCGCGTTCAGTTGTTTTGTCAAGCTTCGAAACCAAGATATAAATAATTAACGTATCCCAGGATGAAACCTGTTCACCTAGGATGGCTAACGCGCGTAAGCTTTTTAGTGTAGTGTCAATCAGCTGTCTTATAGATACGTGCGATTCTTTAGTTAAAGTTTGAGTACAAAATAGTGCCTTAACATGATTGTGTATTAATAATCTATGGTTGTCGTAACGATTAAGAAGGAGCTCCCATGCCACTGTGTAGTTACTTGTTGTTAGTTCAAGCGCGTCTATAACTAACAACGCACTACCCAACAATGAAGACTTTAGGTAGTGGAACTTTTGAATTTCACTGAGATCCTTCGCGTTGTGAACTAGAGATAGATAAGTATCCCTAAATGCGAGCCAGTTTTCATATGAACCATCAAATGTAGGTAGCGATATAGTAGGTAGTCTAATATTACTTAACGTGTTGTGCGAACTTGAGGAGCTTTTAGCATTTTCAATCTTTGTAAAGTCAAGTAGGGACTCGGCCTGAGCCAGTGCATCTTCAAACTGATCTCGCTGTGACAGCTGATCTTCGAGACTTGATTCCGGTACGAGCATTTCTATTTGAGTTTGAAGATCGTTAAATTCGGTGTATAGACTCCTAGCTCCTTGCACGCGTAGCTTTAAATCGACTTAACACGAAGAAGACAATGCGTTTATGTCTTCGCTGTAACTTTGCAGGTGACTAACGAACCTTGTGAGTCTAGCTTTGACGACGCCGCGTTTTTTTATGAGTATGCGATACTGTTCACTCGCGTCATCACTGCCAGATTTACTTGGAGATTTACCGCGCGGTTGTGATTTAGTCTCAACACCTGTATCTAATGACATTTTGGTTATGGAAAGCTGGAGTACTTACGTGTGGACTTTGAACCCTGATGCAATTCTACCCGTGCTAGCGACGTCAATGGTAGGTAGCGGTCACACTGGGGTAACTTATCACGGATTGCACACTGAAATTGTTATAAGCACGGTATTAAGCAAATGAAGACAAAGGGTTAGGGTTATAGGATGACTAGACGTCCGTACCGAGATATGCGCGTATAAAATCGTGTTGGTTGTCCAGTTCTCGTCCTGTAGCCTTTTCTCTCCGAAACTGCGTGTCCTTGGGTATCTTGAAACTGCATACGCGCCTTTCAACCAGAAGAAATGCCGACGTGCTCTGTCTATTCTCCGAAGTAGGTACTAGAAAAATCCCTAGGTGCTGCTTCTCAGAAGTAGTAGATAGACGTTCGGTGATGAAGGACCAATTTGTTTGAGTTTAGGCGTTACTCTGCGCGAAAGACTTCGGAGAGGCAACTTATTGGTTGATAAAAAATGAAATTCAATATTTTTTCAGTGTGAACGTGTAATGTCTCTTTGTTCAGAGAGTATAGTGGTTACATTAATCGTGGAGAGGGGTAGGAGGGAACATATATAGTGTCGTACAGTGACGAATGCATATTAGCGATCACATATTGGCTGCGACGTGTGTGACGCGACATGACGACATAATTATGTAGTGCAGAAGGTTCGCTCCCAGAGGGCGCTACTGGTATCGTCTCGGTCTCGAACAAGTGGATACTGGTTGTGATATAACCAGCATCTCAGAGGAATTCTGGGATGTACTGAGGTCGGATAGGAGTCGCGAAATTCCGTGGATGCCGATTAGACCCTTTAAAATTAAGACAGCTGTGGGTCATAGGAGCGGAGAGATTAAGAAAATAGTTTTATTGCCTTTAAAGTTAGGGGAGTGTGTACAAAATATGGGGTTTGTAGTAGTTCCAGGTCTAGTTAATTCGTTGATTTTAGGATTTGATTGGTTAAAGGGGAATGAAGTAACTATCAACACGGGAAAAATAG
This sequence comes from Eilema caniola, assembly GCA_949126895.1. Taxonomy (NCBI): domain Eukaryota; kingdom Metazoa; phylum Arthropoda; class Insecta; order Lepidoptera; family Erebidae; genus Eilema; species Eilema caniola. The sequence continues at coordinate 1,234,300 of OX421461.1, read as the reverse complement.
ATAGAGATTTAGTTCTGGATCAGGTGGGGCAAAGAGAGGTAATACCGTTTTTAGAGCAAGTAAAGGGATCCGACCTAAGGGAGAGTGAGGAAATAATATCAGCCATGGATAGTTGTAGCGAGTTTAATGATCTAGATTGGACAAGTCTAGAGACCGGAGTTGCTATAGAGACAGAACAGAGGAATAGCTTGCTAAAATTGTTACATAAATATAAGGGAGTGTTCACTTCGCGTTTAGGGAGAGCGAACTGCTATCAGCACGAGATAGTGATGTGTTCGGATGTACCTATTGTTAAGAAAAAATATCCGGTGCCATATGCTTATAGGGGGAGAGTAGAAGAAAAGCTAATGGAAATGGAAGATTTGGGGATAGTTAGTCGATCTGCAACTCCTTATTGTAGTCCATTGACTTTCACGATTAAGCGAGATGATTCGATTAGAGTGTTATTAGATGCTAGAGAGATAAATAAATATATGGTGGCAGAAACGGAAAAACCACCACTACAGATTGATGTCATGAATTTCTTCCATGGGGCTAACTATATAAGTGTGGTAGATTTTAATAATGCTTATTTTCAAATACCTATTACGCAGAATAGTAAAAAATATACGGGGTTCACCTTCAATGGGAAGTCCTACGTTTATAACGTGTTGCCCCAAGGGTTGAAAACGTCCGTGGGAAGTTTTAGGAGGGCCATGGATATAATATTAGGACATGAGATCAGGGAATTTTGTGTTAATTATTTGGATGACCTAGCGATAATAATGACAGGGTCATTCACACAACATTTGGAACATTTGGACATAGTCTTAGGTAAATTGCAAAAGGCAGGTTTAACGTGTAATTTAAAGAAATGTGAGTTTTGTTGTAAGGAGGTGAGGATGTTGGGTTACATCATCTCTACTCAGGGATTACACACTGACCCAGATAAGGTTAAAGCTATACAAGAGTTTCCGATACCTAGAAGGATAAAGCATGTGAGGGCATTTTTGGGGTTATGTAATTTTTATAGGAAGTTCATACCTAACTTTAATATTCAAGCGCAACCATTATATAATTTGTTGAAGAAGGGTAAAGACTGGGGTTGGGGTCAACTCGAACAAAGGGCGTTCGAACAAATTAAAGCTTTGTTCTTAGAAACTATCCAACTGCATCATCCGGATTTTACTAAACCTTTCTATTTGCAAACAGATTGTTCTAAGGTGGGATTAGCGGGGGTTTTATATCAGGTAGGCGATGATGATCAGCAGAGGGTGCTGGGGTTTTATAGTAAGGCATTAAGGGGGGCTCAATTAAATTGGACAGTCACTGAACAGGAGTTCTATTCAGTAATCTGTTGTTTAGAGAAATTCGAATCGTATCTGAGGGGAGCTAGGGTAGTTATTAGGACGGATCATAAGGCCTTGGCATTTGTCAAGACGTGGAGGTTATATAACGCTAAGGTAACTCGGTGGATTAACTATTTAGAGAATTTTCAGTATGAAATACAACATATTAAAGGGAGAGATAATGTGGTCGCGGACGTATTGTCGCGCTATCCTCCTAAAGGGGAACTTTTGCAGGAAGAAAAGGTTAGGTTACCGAGCATCCTATATATGGAAGCGCAACGAAATAAAGAATTACTGAACCAATTAAAACTACTACCTAAATTGCAAAGGGCTGATGTAGAGATAAGTAGGTTAATTAATCAGATAAGTACGGCCAGCACAAGAGGAGAGTTAGCGGGTTTGGCGAGTAGGTGCAGTTTGGTTAATGACGTTTTGTATATAGATAAGGGGGGTGAAAAGGGACAAGTCATTTTCTTACCAAATGTCCTTAGGGAGGAATTTGTAGTATGTGACTTAGTACATAAGCACTTTACGAAATATGTGATGCAATGCCTTATAATCAAAAGTGCAACTTAGCACTTCCCATGTCGAGTACTTGTATAACTTGTGTGTGGCTCACTCAATAAATGGACACGATGAAGTAAACATATACCTTTTATTTTTACGTTTCCTGACATCCACAACTACAATATTACATGGCGACCCTGCCATTGGAGCCAGAATTATAGAAGAAAGAAGTGCTTGAAGAAAAGAAAACCCACCATACCATGGGAAAAGCGGCGTCGAAAGATCAAGTTGTCATCGCACAGAACGCAAATGGAGCTGCTTCTGCTACAACAACACAATACCACGAGCGATTCGAGTTCTTGGAGATGCTGCATTTTGGCCATCGCTATTGCCTACTACATTGTCAAGAAATGCAATAGGCAGTTCAGTCAAAGAATACAACGTGAGCTGAACAGAAACAACATAGCTGCCATCTCACGCGCGGACCTTACTACCGGTACCAGTGCAGTCTAGAAGGTTATTCAAGAGGAGTCCAGGGTATAGCCCGGCCCAAACAGCAAGACAGCAGTCACCCATCCATCACTCCGTGCCAGCGAGCATAGCGTGTTTCCACTCGCCCGAACTGCCATGTGAAGCCTCCCACGTGCATACCTATCGCGTCATGGTCAGCGATATATTAAAAGTATGTAAAACTATTACTTTATAAGAACTTTTTATTATTATTTTGTCATTTTGTTTAGATGAATACGAAGTGTTGGGGACGACAGAAACAGGATAGATGGCCAAGAGGTATATGGTGGCCTAATATTTTGTACCGCTGGCGCTTCTGTCGTGCGGCGAGTGGACTGTATGTAGATCTTGATGCTGGCGGGTGGACGAAGGTGCCGATGGGAGCGTGGATTCTGAAATGCTTGCGGCTTGATGAATGATGATCTACAGAAGGGTACTTCAATTCCAAGGGTCTTTCCAGTGAAACAGCGATTTCTTACTTCTTGTTTATTAGAGGTTTTTTCTCTAAGGCTGCTGGTTCCGGACTGAATTCGGGACGATCGAACCTTCACTGCACCCCCCAAGGGGCGCGTGGGAAACTAGTCCGGGGCGACTTGCCCCTTTTTAGTGATAGCAAACTCCCCTCCTAAAATTAAGAGGGGGTCGTCGGATCGGTTTCAGGAACCTTCGGTTTCATTGGGGAGGGCCACCCTTCTTCACGCCGCTCCGGCGGACTACCCCAGCCAGGTGAGATGACCGGTTACCCGGCCAAGGCCCAGCTGAGGGCATCCAGCGACGAGATGCGGCGACTTGCTAGGTGACCCTCCCCCGCCCCCCCCCCTCTTGCGAGGGGGGGGGGGAGATTGTTGGTAATCTTGTCTGGGTTCCTTTTCTCTGTTTGCTTGCCCTCGCTCCCTCAGAGTGCCCGTATCGCACGGAGTACGGACACCTGCCAGTTGCTGAGGGCACGCTGAGACGGTGGACGTATCTGAGAACAAGCTGTTTTCCAAGTGGAAAACAGCTGCTAGATTTATTTTAACGGCTGGCTGTGACGCAAGCGCCTGTGTGCGCTCGCGCCGATGAGGTTGGCGGCAGGCCGGCTGCACACGCGGGCGGCGCCCGCGCCGGGCGCGCGCGAGCAGTACGGCGCGCGCTGTCTCGCTCGCACCCGTGCAGCGCGCGCGCGCGCACACGTGGGGGCGTGGCCTGCGGCTGTGAGCGTAGTAGAGGGCGTGCGGTGTGTAGCTCGCCTACGGGCGCGCCTACGACCGCTACGCCGCCATTAGTCCGTACCGGGTGGGCGGTGACTGTTTTCTTTCTGTAAAGAGATGGCGTAATGATACAGGCAGCGCTTAGCCGCCGCCGATGGAGTCTCGCGGCAGCCGGTAACGGTCCGGAGGTCGAGCGTGCCACGGCGCCAGGTCACGTAGGTGGCCCCACGCAGAGGCGTCGGCGCGCTCGAAGAGATTGGCGCTGAGGCGGGTAATAAATTCGGCCAGGCTCTGCATTTGCAGGTCCCGGCTGATGGTCGCGTTCCTAACGAAGCGCGGGGCGCTAACTATGACCCTGAGGGTCTGCGATTCCTGCGACTCCAGCTGTTTCTTATGGGTCGCGCTCAGCAACGCGTACCAGGCTGGTGCGGCGTACGTGAGCACGGGGCGGATGTACGTTTTGTAGATATTAAGTTTGGTACGCGTCTGCAGCATCGGGGACGACAGCGCCGGCCGCAGCAACTGGCGCGCCACCCGCGCGCGCGCTACCACCTCCCTGACGTGGTGCTTCATACAGAGCAGCCGATCGAGGGTGACGCCGAGGTACTTGGCCTGTGGGACCCATGCGATTGGTTCTCCCTGGAGCTTGAGCAACGGTGGCATATTGATCACCGGCGAGATTAGTATCGCCTGTGTCTTACTCACGTTCACCGAGAGCCGCCATTTGGCTAGCCACTCGGGAATCGCATCGAGCGTCTGCTGGATTTTGGACGCGGCGTGTCTCGCGTTCATGCTCTCAGTGACATACGCCGCGTCGTCGGCGTAGAGGGCTAGCAACACTCCCTCTGTGACGGGGATGTCGTCCGTGTAACGTGAGTACAACACAGGCGACAGGCAGCTTCCCTGCGGGACGCCGGCGGTGATGGGGTGGGGCGCGGAGGTCGCGTCCTCCACCGCTACCCGGAACGTCCGGTCCTGGAGGAATGAGGCAACCACTCTCACTACTCTTCGGGGCATCGGGGAAGTCGTCAGTTTATAAATTAGACCCGCGTGCCACACGCGGTCGAAGGCCTTTTCCATGTCGAGGAATGCTGCTACAGCGTGTTCGCGCTTGTTGCGCGCTGCGGTGATCCGGTGCAGCACCCTCGACAGTTGGAGACTCGTGCTGTGCTTCGACATCGTCGAGAGAAGCGTAATGGGTCGATAGCTCGCCGGTAGAAGGATGTTCTTCCCCGGCTTGGGCAAGACTATGACGCGGCCCTCCTTCCATATGTCCGGAAAGACTCCCGTACGGACTATACCCGTAAACAGTCTTGCTAGGGCTGCTGTTGTTCGGTAAGGCAGGTGACGAAGGGCGGCGTTTGTGATGCCGTCCGCTCCGGGAGCCTTCCTTACTTTGGTCTGGCGTATGGCTCGTTGCACCATACCGGGAGAGAAGTAGATGGGAGCGTCCTCGGTAGCTATCGGCGCTGCGAAGTACTCCCTGACGTATCTCTCAACTGCTGCGGCATGTTCTTCGTTGTCAGTCGGGTTCGGCGAGAATTGGCCTTCTAAGTGGCACGCGAGTATGTCAGCGCGGTCCTCGGCGCGGTATCGGAGTGTCCCGTCTGCGTGCTTGAGGGGGCGTACCGGTGGAGGCGTATTTTTGAGGCGGCGGCACAGCTTGTGGATAGCCGGCCAATCACCCTCCGTGGATCCAACGTAAGCCTCCCACTTTTCTGAGCTGTGGTTGCTCAGCTCCGCCTTTACTTTCGCGGCGAGGCGGTTTAGGTCTGCCTTGATTGATGGACAGCGCGTTCTCTGAAATTCTCTCCTGAGTCGCCGCTTGTCGGCTATCAATTTGGAGAGGTGCGTTGGTAGCTGTTGGGCACGGGCTGGTGGTTGGCGAGTTTCCCTACTTGCTGCCGTCAGGGCGTCTTTAATGGTGTCCGTCAATTCCGTGGCGAGCGTGTTTACGTCCGCGGCGGTTATTACGGGTCTGGTCGGTGTACCGGTCTCAAGCTCTCCAGTGAACTTGGGCCAGTTTGGGGCGGGACGTGGCGCCGGTTGGTATGTTCGCGTGGGCTGGCCGGAAATTTCGACCAGCACGGGTTGATGATCGGACCCCAGGTGCTCATCTAGCACTTGTTGGGTGATCTGGCAGTTCAGGCTCGCGCTGTGGACTATAATGTCCAGCACGTCGGGGATATGGTCGCGGACGTCCGGGTAACGTGTAGGGACCTCCGGGCCGAGCACGAGGTATCCCCGGGCTTCCATGTCGTCCAGCAGCCGCCTCCCGTTGGGGTTCGATACGCTGGAATTCCACGCTGGGTGCTTGCAATTTAGATCACCTGCCAGTATGACTGGGTAGCGGGAGTCTAGTACGTTGTGCACGTCAGTTAGGTCCAGCCTGTCCGTCGGTGCTTTATAAACTGCGTACAGCTGGATCGGTGCACCTCCCATGTGCATTTCGACACCCAGCGTGTATATAGAGTTCGTCTCAGTAATTGGCAGCTGTTGATGGACCACTCTGCGCTTGACGAGAACTGCCAGACCACGGTAGGAGGAGCGGTCCGACCTCTCGTCTCTCCTGTATACGATATACCCAGGGAAGTTGATCCGGGACCCGGGGCCCAGGTGTGTTTCGCTGATTAGCGCCACGTCCACCCCGAAGTCCTTAAGCAGCTGGCGAAATCTTACCGCCTTGTCTTGGAGGCCGCGGGTATTCCAGTGGATAATTTTAACTAAATTAGCCATTGAGACGTGCTAGGATCTCTAGGACCCCCCGTATGGCAATTGCTTGCACTTCCTGGGGGGATTTTCCGGCCGTTTGAGCATCCAGAATGCTCTGGATGATTTTAATTGCCGTTTGGACAATTGTCTCTCCTACTACGGCCGTGGTGGGAGTGGGCGTTGCGGCCGGAGTCCGTCTTGCCTTACCGGTCGTTGTGGTCAACTCCATAATGGGGGCGTTTGTTGCCTGAGCGGCAGAGAGCGCTGGGACCGTCGCTTCCCGCTTCTCCGTCTCCGTTGAAGCCTTCCTCCTACCTCCTCTCTTCTTTCTTCTGGCCTTCTGCCCTGTTCCACCTCTCGCGAGGGGTTCGTTCGCCTCGGCCATCAGGGAGGCTGGCTGAATCTTTTCGCCTTGAGGCTGTGCGTGCACTGGCGCCGGTCCCGGGCGTGAATCGCCCGTCCTGGCCACAGTGCCGGCCTTCCTATTTCTTAACTCCCTTTTAAAAATTGGGCAGTTGATGTGGTTTGCGGGGTGTGCCCCCCCGCAGTTTGCACATGTGGCAGGTTCCTCTCTGGGCCGCGGACATGCCTTCGCCGCATGTCCACCCCCGCATCGCACGCAGGCCTGAGGCCTGTGGCACTGGTGACTGGAGTGGCGGAACAGCTGGCATCTGTGGCATTGCGCCGGACGGCGCTTGCCTCGCCAAGCCTCGACACGAACACCGGGTATCCCGAGCATCTCAGTGATCTCGTATATTCCCGGTGTCGTATCCTTGCCTCTTTTAATGATGGCCATCAGTATACATCCAGGCCTTTCTGCTCGGGCCTGGATGTTCCTCACGTATTCGGTTTCGTGGCCGAGCGCGAGGAGCTCTTCCGAAACCTCTTCTGGGGTGGCATAGTTAGTTAGTTAGTTAGTTAGTTTGTCTGGGCGGTTCCGCACTTAGCCTCTTGATTGGGCCATTGTGCGTACCATCTTACCTCTCATTCCAACCAACCCAGATCCTCCCAAAAAGCCAGCAGCCTTTTCAGGTTTCCACATGCTTCCCGGAGTGACGCTGGTGACTGGAGGAATTTCGCCCGTTGTGCGGCCACGCTCGTGCACTCTGTAAGCACATGCTGTGGCGTTTCTTCTGCCCCCATGCAGCCTCTGCATAGGGGGCTGTCCGTCACACCTATTGTAAACAGATGCTTGTTTAGGGGACAGTGACCGGTCAAGATGCCTGTGACCTTGCGGATTTGGTCCCTTTTTAGCCTAATAAGGTTTCAGCTAAACGTTTTTGATGCTACCGGAACTGCATTCTTCGTTTGCCTGCATCCTTCAGTGTTTGTCCATTCTGTTTGATGGGTTTCTTCTGTACTTTTTCGTAGCCAAGTTTTGACCTGTGCTTGAGGTATGGGTAGTATTGGTTCCGGTCCATATACTGTCGACCCTGATCCTCTCTTGGCCAATTCATCGGCTGCGTCGTTGCCGAGGGAGTTGCTGTGTCCCTTGATCCATTGCAGCGTGACCCTGTTCGTGTTTGCAATGGATTGGAGTGTGTTATGACATTCCAATATGAGGACAGAGGTTATGGTGTTGCTTTGGAGAGCTTGGAGTACGGATGCACTGTCTGAGATAATCTTTATATCTAAATCTCTGACATCTCTGGCGGCAATCGTCTCTGCTGCTCTCGTTATGCCAATACATTCGGCTTGAAATATTGTGCTTAGTTTGTCCAAGGTGGTTGTTATTTTGATATTTAAGTCATTCGAGAAGACGCCTGCTCCGGTGCCATGCGTGGTTTTGGAGCCGTCTGTATATATCCTAACTTCTTTGACGCCAGAGCTATCTATTTTTTCTTCCGAAAGTTGGATATGATACTTCCTTTCGAAGACGTGGTGACATGGTATTCTGTCTATGGGAGCCTCGAGAAGTGGTATCTTCTTTAGGATTCCCTGTAGAATTTTTGAGTGCTTTGTTCCATTATTCTCTTTCCAGAGCCCATTATTTTTCAGTCTTAAGGCTGTTGCTTTGGCCTCCTCCTGTATGATGAGATGCAGCGGTTTTAGGTTTAGGAGGTGCTCTAGTGCGACTGATGGGGTGGTTCTCATGCATCCAGTGGCTGCTGTACTCGCTAGGCGTTGTAAACTCTGGAGCTTTTCTTTCACAGTGATCAGTTCTGTTCTGGGCCACCATACAACTGATCCATAGGTTAGAGAAGGTCTGATAATTGCCGTATACAGCCAAAGTGTTATCTTTGTGTTAAGACCCCAGTTCTTACCAACGAGTCTTCTGCATTGCCAGAAAGTTATACAGGCCTTTTTTATCTTAGCATTTATATGGCTAGCCCAATTCAACTTGTTGTCAAGTATGATGCCCAGATATTTAACTTGAGTTGTTAGAGCCAGTTTGGTGTTAAATAGTTTTGGTAGTTGTAGTTCTGGTAGCTTTCTTTTGTTGGTGAAAAGGATAAGTTCTGTTTTTTTCGGGTTTACTGATAGTCGGTGTTCTTCGCACCATTGTTCCACAATCTGAAGGGCTGAGCGCATGATTTTGCATAGCACGTTCTCAGCCGTTCCGCTTATCAGTATTGCAAGATCATCCGCGTACCCGATGGTGGTGTATCCTCTCTCATTTAGTCTCTTTAGGAGGCTGTCTACTACTATATTCCATAAGAGTGGTGATAGGACGCCTCCCTGGGGGCACCCTTTGACTACTTTTGCTCTTGTGGTAGTGCTCATCACTATCTGGACCGCTCTTTTGCTTATTAGCTGAGTGATCCAGTCCCTTATAGTTGATTCTACTCTACGCCTTCGCAGGGCTTCGTTAATGCTGCTGTGTGCCGTTTTGTCGAAAGCCCCTTCTATGTCTATGAAAGTAGCTAGTGTTGAGGCTTTATTTGTGATAGCCGATTCTATCTTATGCACTACCATGTGCAGTGCAGACTCTGTTGATCTACCTTTCCTGTATGCATGTTGCTGAGGATGAAGTGGGTTGTCTTTTAGTGTTCCATCCCTTAGGTATCGATCTACTAGTCTCTCCAGCGTTTTGAGGAGGAATGATGTGAGACTAATGGGCCTGAATGATTTGGGATGTGTGTAGTCCTCCTTACCTGGTTTTGGTAGGAAGACTATTTTTGCTTCTCTCCATACTCTGGGTATATATTTGAAAGCAATGCAGGCCCTGTAGATTGGAAGTAGATATTTTGCTATCTTTGTCAGTTGCCATTGTAGTAGAGCTGGGAATATTCCATCCAGCCCTGCAGACTTGAAAGGTTTGAAGCTTTTTATAGCCCATTCTATTTTGTCTGCAGTTACTACCTTGTTTGCGATTTCCCATTCTTGGGTTGTTGGTACACTGTAGTGTTCCGGTGGCCAGTCGATTGAGTTGGTGAATGGTGTTACCTGACAACCAGGAAAGTGGGTTTCCAGCAGTACTGCGCTGGTTTCACTGTCCGTTTTGGTGTAAGTGCCGTCCTCTCTCTTAATTGAGCCCATGAGGTTGAGTTCCCCCTTGGCCAGGACTTTCCTTACTCTTGCGGCTTGGTTTGTCGAATTTATGCTACTACAGAAACTCTGCCATGCCTCAGTTCTTCGATACCTGATGCGTTTCTTGTAATGCTTTTGTGCGTTTTTGTATTTGTCCCAGTCCTCAGGGATTCTGGTGTTTTTTGCTCGGTTGTAGAGCTTTCTCAAACCTCCACGTAGTCGTTCGAGTTCTGGCCCCCACCAGGAGCTCTTTTCTGGACCTTTGGGTGTTACGAATGGACATGCTGGCTCATAACTTTCCAGTAGAGCTGCAGTGAAAAACTGTACATTGTGTTCAATGTTATCCGTACTAAGTGTTGCGTCGGGTAGTTGTGAATCACTTAGTCTTTTGTTTAGTGCGTTGGTGTACCGTGTTATATCTGTTTTACGGGGGTTACGATATGGGACAGGGTCTGCTAGTTTACATTGTATTTGAAAGCAAATTCGGCGATGGTCTGCAAAGGATGGGTCCTTTGACACGTGCCAACCCTTAATAAGGTTGGCTGCCGAGTGTGTTGCTAGCGTGATATCAATGATGGTTTGACACCATGACGTTACGAAAGTAGGTTCCGTGCCTACATTCATGATGTTTAGGTTGGTTTGGAATAAGTATTCAGTTAGTAACTCACCTCTCTTGTTCGCGTCCTTACTTCCCCACAGAGGATGGTGAGCATTGCAGTCTGTGCCGATGATTAAGTCCCAGGTGTGAGCCTCGCAGTGTTGTACCAGGTCGGCTAGCTCCTTTGGAGGTGGTTCACCTTCGCCCGGCATATACACTGAAGCTAGTACTAGGGTGGTTGGATTATCTGAATGGATTTTCACAGCAGTGAGATCTCTAGAACAGAATTGGTTAAGCAGAGTGGTGTTTATAGCGTTAGGTGCAAAGATGCAGGTTCTCGGTTTTTCAACCGTCGTATCTCGTATTAACTTACCGCCTATGTTGTTTAGACCGCAGATTACGTTCTTATTGATCCAGGGCTCCTGGATTAGGGCTACGGTCTTTTTATTTACCTCCAGCACTCTGCGTAGAGTGGCCGTTGCTGCTTGTTTGTGCTGGAGGTTTGTCTGGATGACGTTTATGGGATCAGGGGCTGGTGTGGACGTCATCGTCATCGTTGACGTGTCCTCCCTCTTGCAGCGGCGAGCTAGACTCCATCTCGCTCTTGCTCTTTCGAGGAGCCTCTGTTGGCTCTTGAGCTGGAGTCCCTGCCGCTGTTCCTTCCCCGGCCGGTGCTTCTTCTTGGGAGAAGAAGCGAATGTACCCACTTCCCGACATGTGAGCAACTCGGCGGTCCCTGGTGGTTATAACATCTTTCTGGTCTTCGGGAATTCCCAGAATTAGGTGTACCACCTTCTCTTTAGAGTTCGGGTCGGTGGTTTGGTCATCCACTGTCATGTCGTAACACTGCCAGGTATCCACTTTGTACCACGGATTTTGGGCACAAAGCACTCTGCGCAATGTTACGGCTTCGGTAATGCGAGTGTGGAGAAGAAGCCCGGCTTTCAGCCGCTTCTTCAGGTCACACTGCTTGACTACGGCCAAGGTGGTTTCCGGTATCGGGGACGTAATGCTTCTTACAGCTTTTTCAAGCCAGGTAAGAGCATTCACGTCTTCACACCACATCGCCAGCACCCCTTCCAATAGGAAGGGTCTTCCGCGGAAAGATGGAGCTTGCGCACCCGATACTGTTGACGACAACACCGACTGTAGGATGCTGTCGTCAATAGCCTCCCTCAGCTGGTCTGCCTGGGGTTTGGTAAGGTCCCTCGGCGGAACGGTAGTGACCGCTACTCGCAGATGCGACTGACTGGCATCCGCGTAGCTTACCGTCCGCTTGGTTCGCGGGTCAGTTTTCGCGCGTTTGGCTTCCCCTCTGGGGGACCGGGTATCGTCCAGACGAGCGCGCTTCGAAGAAACACGCTCGTTCTGGACGGGCCCCGCCCCCTTTTGTTCCTTTTCAGGAAAATTGGGAGCCATCGCAGCGTTCCGTTGACCCCGAGCACCCCTGGGTTTCCTCTTGTTCTGCTTGCTCGGTGGTGGTGGAGGGGCTGCGGCTACTGCCGTCCCCTTTGAGGTGGATGGTGTGGGTTCGCGCTGCGTCTCCGCTGCTGCGGCACCCAACCCTGTCGTCTTTTTTGTAGGTTGCAAGGCCTCCCTTCTCGCGCGCCTGTTGGGGCGACTGCGTTCCGTTCGGCCGAGCCCTTTTTTGGTAGCGGCCGCTGTCGGCTGAGCATCCCTTTTGCAAGGGCGCTTGTGACCGACAACGGTCCATTGTACGACACTCGTGGTGTTCGTTGCAGGTATAGCCTCCGAGAGGCTGGACAGGTCCAGGCTTGAGCCCGGTCCTGAACACAGGTTGCCCCCCCCAGAATACGAGGGGCAGACTGAGCGAGGCTCAGTGAGGGATTCTCCGCAAGCGGTACCCTCCTGGGGTAGTGAATTTTTGTCCTGTGCGTTCATTTTTGTTTGGGGCAGAGGTTTACTCACACTTCCTGCCCTAGGTGAGTGTGGTACAGCTTTCTGGGGGAATTTAGTGCCCCACGGCAATGTCTGCCGGGATGTGGTTTTAGGCCGCCACGGTTCGGCACATTATATTATAAATACATAATGATAGATACATATATAAGTTGTTTAAAGATAAATAAATAGACAATTACATAGATAGAAAAAGCCACGCTTTTAGAGGGTATTTAGCGTTTAGCGCCCCTTGGCCTGTGGTGGCCTGGTCGGGTTAGTTAACCGCCGCCCGTTGTTCGGCGTTGTTGCTCCATTAGCACCACCCGGGGGACACGTGTAGGGTGGGCCTAGGAATAGGTGGTAAGTCCTACGGACGTTGAGCAACCTGGCCCCCCTGGGGTGGCATTACTCGGAAGTCCTCGGATGGCCACCTTCAGACTCCGTTCCGCTGGGAGGGAGTACGAGAACCAGGATATATTTTCGGTCTTCTCGACTTCCGTTAGGTAGGCCTGAATAATTCGATATTCCCCCTCCTCCTTGGGGGTGAATCTTATTCCCTTGCCAAAGGGGCGGGCATTTGCGGCTCTTCCCAGCTTCTCCTTGAGGGCCCGCATATGGAACGCCCAATTTGGCAGGTACTCTACAATTAGCGGAGGGTATCTAAGTTTCTTCTCCCGGTTTTGGGGTGCCGGATCTTTTGGTGCCTCTTTGGAAGCTGGCGGTGTTTCGGCTCTTGGTGCCGCTGGCTTGGAGGCAGCCGTTTGTGCGAACGTGGTCCCCCCAGGCGCGACGGTTGCCTGTCTGACCATGCCCGCGGGGGCTGCTGCTGCTGTTGTCGTTTTCGACGGTTGAGTAGTGGGCCGCGCTATAGGCGCACATAGCTTTTTGGTGCCCGAGTCCGAGGTAACCTCATCAGGGCTTCTTTGCCTTCTTTGAGGTTTGGGCTTCACTGCGGTGAGTTTTTCCATAGATGCGGACTTTTGCAGGAGCTTCTTACCCTTGGCAAAAAGGTGGATAGCATCCTGCGTCCGGGTTCTTGGCATGGGGATCATCACGGGCTTCTTCTCTCTGTGGACCCCAGACCTACCTGAACCTTTTGGTGGGCCGGATTCCGCTGAGGCCATGGAGTCGGTGTCAGTGACCGTGAAGGAGTGAATAGACGGAGTCGGCGAGTACAGCGTCTCCTTTGACCCCTTCTGGTGCCTCTGGTTCACGCTTGGGTTTGGAGTGGGCGATCTTGAAGTGGCACTTGACGACGCGCGGGACACCGCGCGGGGTGTCGGCTTCGTCGCGGCGGCTGCTTGGAGGCGCGAGAGGTGCGCGGACGCGTGCGCCGACGCTTGGGCCGACGTGGCACGAGGATCGCGTTGGTTCCCGGGCGGCGCGCGGGAAAGCGCGGACAGGTCGCGGGGCGCGGGCGCGGGTACGGTGGCACTATGTGCGAGCGTCTGCTCGCCCCCCGTGGGGGCAGGCGTTTTGGAGTGCAACGGTAGGATTGGAACTCCCCGAGTTCCCACATAAGGAGGGCTAGGAGTCCTGTATGATGGGAGACTCGGGGGATATTCCGCCGGTACGGTAGACGTCGAAGCGGTGGACGTCGATGGCGTTGGGGAGCCCTTAGAAGGGCTGTTTCTTTTGTTTTTGCCTTTCGGCATGGTTTGGCTTCGTCCGGGGACGGGCCAGCCGCGACCGCTCAGTTCCTACGGGAGCTGGGTATCTGGGTGGCTACCAGCCAAGCCCCACCCGCTCCCGGTGCGCACGGGTACGTCAAAGCGACGTCTCCGCGAGCACCGAGGCGACAACGACACTTGGCGAGTAACAGTGGGCGGTCCGTGCGGCTCGAATAAAACTAGCACTACACACTCGGGTTACGTAATGGACGCGAACTCAGTGGTCACGCTAGCTCGACGGTCCGTAGCGTTCCTGAATTCGGGAGGAAAAATGACCGGCTTATATAGGGTACTCTGACCAATCAGAGCCCTTTGGATTCTACCTAAAAACTGCTTTAGCCAATCAGCGGCTTTGTTTACATTGCCTATTTTATTTTTCCTCACGGATTCTATATTTTACAATTTTATCTTATAGATAATACCTTATATTTACTTAATAACATAAATTTAACAATAAAAATATTAGTTTAGACCTTAAAAACTATAAAAATAGCTATCGGCTCTCGTTACGGTAAAGTTCTACAGTAGCTAAGCTTCGTGGCGCGTTCTGCGTAGGTGGCGCCGCCAAGCGGAAATGATTGGAGACTCATTTGGGACTTTTTATTCACTTAAATCTAATTACAAAACTTATTACATAACCTTATGAACTATTTACAAATTACAAGTCTTGGCGTCGTCGCTAATACGAAGAATGTCTGTTCTTATTGTTATTATGTTATTATGGGTATAACAGAAGAGCTTCTTAAACTACAGAACGCTTTAGATTATATAAAAACCTATTTACTTAAATTAGGCCCCGAAAGAAGGCACAAAGATATAGGTTCAAAAAAATTGGAAGAAGCCCAAGATTTATATTCTAAGTTGGATAATATTTCGTCTCTGTTGAATTTACAAATTGAACGCGATGAAATAGGTTCTAATGATTTAATTGTCATTTATACAATAATAAGTAATATTCACAGTTTATATGACAAAATTTTATCATTTTTTGCACCCAAAATGAGTACCGAAAAAGAATTTGATTTAAAAACAGCTATTTCATTATTACCGGTAATGACGGGACAGGAGACGGTAACTAAAAATCTAATTAATAGTATTGAGTTATATAGCAAAATGATTACAGGCACATCTAACACTCTATTAATAGAATTTGTGCTTAAAACTAGACTTTCGCCCAGTGCACAACTTCGTATGAAGTCTAGTTACGACTCAATCGCTAATCTTTTAGCTGATATGCGAAAATTTCTTCTTCAAAAACAGTCTGCAGTCGCTCTACAGTGGAGATTACATCAATGAAAACAAGGTAATCGATCAATCCAGGATTTCGGGAACGAGCTAGAAAAATTGTTTGTTAATTTAACATTAGCCCAGTCTGACGACAATCCTACTGCATACGACGTTTTGAAGCCACTAAATGATAAAATAGCTATTAAACGTTTTTCTGACGGATTATGTGATCCCAGATTAAGCACAATTGTAGCTTCTCGACAGTTTATTTCCTTACCGGAAGCGATTAGGACTGCTATGGATGAACAGTCCCTTTCTTCAACGTTTGAAGTGATGAACGTCAGGCGTCCTAATACTTCATTTCGCGGCCACCCCCGTGGAAAAAACCACCGTGGTAATGGTAATAATAATTCGCGATCGCGTGGGTTTCAGGGGCACGAGCAAAATAATCGTAATACGCGATTTTCTTCGGGTCCCCCTCGTACATATTATAACACCTCGCGTCAACAGTTTAATTCACCCCGCGGAGGATATTTACCCCGAAACGGAAATAGACCCACTACCTCGTCACCCAATATACGATCTAATAGGCCCGCTGCGCCTATTCGGCACACGGTACACGAAGTGGAGCCGGTAAATAATAATAATGTACGACGCCACTCTACTAATCAAAATACTAACAATGAGTCAGGAAACGATTTTTTTCGTTAATTCGAACGATTTTATTTTTAATATTAGTACTTGTAGTACAGTAACATTTCTTGTAGGTAACGAAATAATTAACCTTTTACTTGATAGTGGAGCCAGTCTTTGCGTATTGAAATATGAATGGCTTAGTAATTATCCCCAATTAATACAGCAATTATGCTATGATAGAATAACTATAAAAGGTGTTAGTGGTAGTTTAGTATCAGAAGGATACATATACTTGAATCTAGTTAGTAATAAAGAAGTATTTAGTGAAAAATTTTACGTTTTTAAGAATTTGTCGTGCACGGCCCACGGTATTTTAGGTGATAATTTTTTAAAACATTACGAAGCTATAATTAGTTATAAAGATAGTAGATTATTACTTTATAAGAATAATATACACGTTTCCATTGAAATAAACGGTGACGCTAGGTATAGACATTCGATTCCGCCGCGATGCGAAGTAATCAGATTCATTCCCACGTCTTCGAGCGGCGATTGCGTCATTTTATCAAAGGAAATGCAACCAGGTGTTTTTGTTGCTGGGTTAATTGTGAAACCAAATAATGAGCGCATTCCTTTAAGAATATTAAATACTAATGATTACGAAGTAGAGTGTGATTTTCAAGACTTTAATGTTTATGATGTCACTTGCTTCGATATATGTAAACTTTCAGTGGAACCGAATAGTGTCAATCGAGTAAAAACTTTATTTGAGCTATTAAACTTATCTAATTAAATCGTGAAGAAAAACGAAGTATCGAACACATATGTGCAAAGTACGCAGATGTTTTCCATCTTCCAGGCGACAAGTTGACAACTACAAATATAATGACTCATGCAATATCCTTGAAAGATAATGTTTTGCCAAGTTATATTAAGCCATATCGAATACCTCATTCCTTAAAGAAAGAAGTACAAAAACAAATCGATGAGATGTTAAAAAACGACATAATAGAGGAAACTATATCTGAGTGGTCTAGTCCAGTCTTATTAGTTCCGAAGAAGGCTGATTCATCTAACGAAAAAAAGTGGAGATTAGTAATCGATTATAGACAGCTCAATAACAAAATTAAAGACGATAAATTCCCTCTACCAAATATTACCGAAATATTAGACTCGCTCTCAGGATGTATCTATTTTTCTAAATTAGATCTGTCTCAAAGTTTTTACCAGTTGAAATTAGAAGAAAATTCTCGAAAATATACAGCTTTCCGTTTAGATAAAATGTACCAACTTCAGTTAGATCCGGAGTCACGCAAGTATACAGCTTTTACAACTGATAAAATGTACCAAATGAAGCGGTCTCCTATGGGTTTAAAAACATCTTCTGTGTTTTCCCGATTAATGACCATAGCTATGTCAGGTATTAATTATAAACAAGCTTTTGTTTATTTAGACGATTGCATAGTAGTAGGGCATTCTATGGAAAATCATAATAAAAATCTTATAAGCGTCTTAGAAAGATTACGTCAAGTCAACTTAAAATTAAATCCGCTTAAATGTGAATTTTTACGTACTGATATAATTTATTTAGGCCATAAAATAACTTCGAATGGCATACTTCCTGACGACAGTAAAATTGAAACGTTGCAAAAGTATCCCGTACCGTCCAATTCGGATGCCGTCAGACGATATTTAGCCTTTGCTAATTATTATAGGCGTTTTATACCTAATTTTTCTCAAATAGCGTATCCATTAAATATGTTATGCAAAAAGAATGCAATATTTGAGTGGACATCAGAATGTGAACAATCGTTTCTGAGATTAAAATCTAGTTTAATGTCACCACCCTTATTGCAGTACCCAGATTTTTCAGAAAGTAATACCTTTGAATTGCGAACAGATGCGAGTAAAACAGGTTTAGGAGCAGTTTTGTCGAACAAAAACGGTCATGTGATAGCTTACGCAAGTCGTAACTTATCGCCCGCGGAAGGTAGATATCCGATTATTGACCTAGAGTTACTAGCTATTGTATGGGCTGTAAGGCATTTCAGACCATATCTGTACGGCAGAACGTTTAAAATCTTTACAGATCATAAACCACTAGTTTATTTGTTTAGTCTTAAAGATCCATCTAGCAGACTAACTAAATTTAGGCTGTACCTTGAGGAATACGATTTTGAGATTGTGTACATCCCGGGTCGAAATAATGCAGCTGCAGACGCATTAAGTCGACTTCCGATGAACATCACATCTAATGATTTAAAATCAATCGAAAATCAAGTAGTTCAAGTATTAACTAGAGCTCAAACAAAAAAGTTACAACAGTCTACGAGTTGTAACAGTGATTTAAACATGAGTGATTCTTCTATTTGTAGCAGGCCTGATCAACCTGAGACAGTAGAGATTCTAAAAAGACCCAATGATGTTATAGAATTAATTTTCACTAACGATAAACCTATTCAGAATGTTATTTATCATTCGTCTGATAAAGGATATTTTACGTATGTGCCTACACTTGGGTCGCAAGTCCCAGGCACTGTCCCGAGTTCCCAACTCAGCAACGCGATGGACCCGGCACCCGCACGGAGAATCCATGGATTGCTAAGAATATCGTCTCATATACCTGAATTCTCGATCGTTATCTACCCCACAGGATTTAGCGAGAGATTTAGGATTGTAACGGACTGCAGTCGTTAAGTGGAAGTAGTTCACAATTAGATGGGTAGATGGAGCTAAAATTCAAAATTCAAAAAAATGGGTGTGGTATTTAAGAGGGTTGTTAGATGGCGCTGCGATTGAGCCATTTCCTTTATTGTAAATAAATTAAATTCCATGTTTGTCTTATTGGTAGCGAAATAACGTAAGATTATCCGTAAAAAAAATTGAAATAAGATTTAACATCAACTGCTACTGATCCTGCGGTTGATGTAACCAGGAATCTCTATTGGCTGCATGTTCTGTGATATTGCACTAGTCGCGAATTCTAAATATTAGTATACGAATAATTAACTGGAAAATTAGTTAGACATTATCTTGGATTATTCTTATTCCAATCATATGAATTAAGGAGTTTTTATAAAAAAGGAGCAAATTCGCTGAGGCGGCTTGCCGGAAATAGCTCACGATTGGATGAAGGATGATGTGTAGTTCTAGAAACGGCGAGGTTAGTTTAGAGAAGGGAGACCTCGCCTTTAAAAGATGGGTTTTCTGGAGGCGCGGGGACTTTTTTTCGTCATTCATTCGATCCAGATAGCTAAAAGGGGTACGGCTCGGCGGACTGTCTTTGTAAGTTATATATTTCTATCGTTGTAAAGAAATAGTGTTAAATTCCTTTTGTGAATTATATGAAATTGTTGCCGGTGTTGTGTAATAAACGAATTACTAGCTATCTTCGTTTAACGCGAACAGTTTAGAGTTTTTCCAATGTACCGCCGAGAGTTTTATAATTCTGTAAAAATTATAAATTGTCGAAATTTATTGTAAACCTTGGGGTGTGGGGTAGTTCTCGCGTCGAATATTGGGATGGGTCGCGATCGGAGCAGGACCTGGGGCCTTTGCGAAAATGAAG
This sequence comes from Eilema caniola, assembly GCA_949126895.1. NCBI lineage: Eukaryota > Metazoa > Arthropoda > Insecta > Lepidoptera > Erebidae > Eilema > Eilema caniola. Next base: position 1,214,984 of record OX421461.1, on the reverse strand, counting down.
ACACCTTACATTGGGCAGGGATAGTACGTGTAAATGTATGCGTATTATTACTGTCTTGTGCTGTTGAGTCTGGCAGTGCATTCGTAAAGTCCTTACGGTCGTTTTATCATCTTTATTATGTTGAAATTGTTGAAATTAATTGTAAATCTTGATTTTGTGTGTGGTTGGGCGTGATACGTACAAGGGTGCGCGATTAAGATTTGTTACGACTAGGGCGTGGGGTAGGCTAGTTCTCGCGTCGAATATTGGGATGGGTCGCGATCGGAGCAGGACTTAGGGCCTTTACGAAAATGAAGACACCTTACATTGGGCAGGGATAGTACGTGTAAATGTATGCGTATTATTACTGTCTTGTGCTGTTGAGTCTGGCAGTGCATTCGTAAAGTCATTGCTGTCGTTTTATCATCTTTTGTTATGTTAGTAGTTGAGGGTAGCACTGCGGTGTTTTAGCTAGTTCTCCCGTAGGAAACCCATGGCGATGTGCCTGGTTATGGAGGGATACCTAACGGTGGCAACAACTCCATATTTATCTGAATAGCTAGGGGCCGGTAACCTTTGAAGCGGGCGGCATTCCGATTTTACCTGTGGAAACGGGATCGGAAAAGCTTCCTGAATGTGGGTGACTGTTTGTTCTGTGATGGGTAGGTACCGTCGAAGTGGAACCGTCCAATTGGGCCTGGATCAGAACTTACAGAGCGCGCAGTTCAGTCTTATATATCTATTTATATATACACTAACTATTATCTCGTTAGGGTTTCAGTTCACATCCCTGAGCTTCGGCTCGTGGACTGGAGCAAGCACACAGTTATGAGGATAGGCCAGTCAAGCCTAACTAGCTTGCACCCATAGCAGAGCAGGAGTGTTGATGGAATACCATCAGTACATGATAGGCTCACAACACACCACACGTTTAAATGTAAATAAGGTGACGTTACACCTAGTTTGGTTGAACAGAAGTTCTAAGTTGGGGGTAGAGTAGGCACTCACACAATGGGAATAGGTTAGGAAGTGTATTAGTAAGGACTAGTATTGTAACGGTTCTGAGCTAATCGGGCCTTTGCTTGGTGATGTGACATATCATTCCTTGGTGATGCTTGTGATTGATTTAGTTAAGGTTTTTCGTGCGTTAATGCCGTGGTGAAATCGTGATTTGAGTAAATTGTATACGAGCTATCGTGTTGTATATTTTAGTAGGCGTTCGTTGTATTCGGATTAGACCTATAAGCGAGCCGTCGTTGGACCGCGTTGCTAATGTTCTTCTTGCCTAGCAACTGACTTAGTATGGTCTCAATGAAACTCAGATTGGTGGCATAACATATTTTAAATCCACCCACATCATAATTAATCAAATTCGTAATGGAAATTATTCCGAAATGAGAAGTTTGTTTGACTGATCTACCAATTGACTTTGAATAAAATACTATGCTATAAATAATACTTATTACTCGGAGCGTCGTAGCCGAGGAATCATTTTGGCGAGGTACATCTAGCTCACCTTAGCAGAGCGCTTTCCTAATTTGGAACTTGTATCGAACCTTAATTGATTTGGGCAATTGACCCTAGATATGGCTGTCTTCTACACCAGGGACACTATATCGATCTCGTTTATGCACGTGACAAGTATGAGTCAGTTCTGACATGTTAAAGATCCTATTTTGGACACAGAATCTCATTTGATGGATTGGTCATCAGACCGCGCTACGACATGAAACTATTCATTGAATCTGTACTAGTCATACTATGTTTTGACAATATTGTGAAAGAAATAATCTTATTTTGAATTAGAATTAATTGGCAACGCCTTTCTAATTCAAGTCTAATTAGACGTATACATTTGTCTGGATTCAGATATTGGGGGAGGGAAAATGCGAGTCGGCTATCCTACTCTCTAAAGGCGCGTAAGTTCCATTTGGGGCTACGTGCTTACAAAAGGATAGAGGGGGGATATTTAAAGTTGGTAGTATCCCACTGCACACGGCGATTGGTGGAGCCTGTGCCAACGGGGAAACAAAAACTAACAAATTCAAAGTATATGCCTATGGGGAGCAAAAGTTGTTCGGGTTGTTTGCCACAGTAGTAGTGATTAGGGCAGTGTTAGGCTTGCAACACTAAGTCGACAATGTAAAAGGTTAGATCAATAAAGTTATTCGGATTGTTTGCCACAGTAGTAGTAATTAGGGCAGTGTTAGGCTTGCAACACTAAGTCGACAATGTAAAAGGTTAGATCAATAAAGTTATTCGGATTGTTTGCCACAGTAGTAGTGATTAGGGCAGTGTTAGGCTTGCAACACTAAGTCGACAATGTAAAAAGTTAGATCAATAAAGTTATTCGGGTTGTTTGCCACAGTAGTAGTAATTAGGGCAGTGTTAGGATCTAGTACGGTTGTAGGTTGCTTGTGAGAAAATTATTTGTGAGAGACTCATTCATTGAGAAATTGTTGTACCTTAACATAAATCAGTTAAAGTAAGTGGGGGTAGAATTAAGAAATTGTATAGTAATGTTTCATTATATAAATACCAGCATTCCTAGAACTCTATAGGATCCGGGATATGCGGGCTCATCTAGGGTCTCCTCTGACCATTATACGATCATTGGCCAAAGTAGAATTAACAATATAGACGATTTATTTAGTGTGGTGAAATGCCGCGGGTATGACCACCGCTTTATTACGTATTGGTGCTGTGACGCAGGATCACGGTACAATTTGCTGCCGCTCACCAGGATTACTATGGTTAAGGCAGTGTTTATTACAATTTGGTCCCGCGTGACCAGGACATTACATCTTGGTGACGTGATCTAGGACCGGAGGCCATTACAATTTGGTGCCGTGACCAGGATTACACGTTAAAATTTGATGACGTGGATCAAGACTACACACTACAAGTTAATGCCTGGTGGCCAGGACGACACCACAATTTGGTGTCGGTAACCAGGATGGTAACATTTTGTCTGCCCGGGGATAGGTTGGAAGGTCAGGCGCCAGTACGATTTGGAGCCGAGACCTGAGATCAGAGTCTGGGACAATTTCGTTGCAGTGTTCGGGATAGACACTATATTCTGACCATCGGTCGTTGGCATTGTGTTTGTTTGTTGTGGGTTAGTTGAGGGTAGGAGTACGGTATGTTGCATACCGTACAATTTGTTGCTGTATTATAGGTAAGGGTCTCTAGGAAATTATGCTGGGGTGAATTTAGTGTAAAATGAAAAATGGTGAGAATAATAAACAATGGGGGGTCGTAAAGTCTGGGTTAGGATGTTATCAGTCGAATTGTTGGGGGGTCGATATTAAGTATCTTATAGACTTGAGTAGGTCGAACTCGGGAGAAACATTTATTGAATTGAAATACCTACACATATCGTTGGAGTGCAACATTGTATGACAGTGAGGCATCCCAACCAACAGTTAACACTATAATGTATTATTTGTTAACTTATCGTGTATATATAGTTCCGGTTATGAGCCGTGAGTCTTAGCTGAAAGTGGTGTTCAAATTTATAAGCTAAAAGGGAGTTTATAGTGATTGTATTGACGAATCGTTACGTGTAGTGTTCTTTGAGTGTTCGATCAGTGATAAATATAGTATGGATAAGCCGAGCAGGAAAAGGCGGGCGCCTGCCCGTTATGGGGAAAACAGGACAAGTGAGCAAGGGACGACTAGTCCTGTAAGGCAAACTACGACGCCCAATGAACCTGTACCTACCACATCTAGGCGTGTGAGACGGACAATTGAAGCTAGAAGGAGACCGGAGGGGAGAAGTGTGAATGTGAACACTTCTTTAGCAAACCTTCGGTATAGGAAGTTGAATCGTACTATAGAAGATTTAGCTGCAAAATTGGAGACGTTAAGGGCTGAGATGAGTGAGACAAGAGCTTCTCCAGCAGACAGAAGCGGAAGTAGTCGCGAATGGGGGGCAGTGCCCACAGAAGCGTTGTCTGTGGTTAGGGAACAGGCTAATCCGGAATTGAATCAACAACTATATACAGACTCTCCTAGATTAAGGGAAAATGGGGAACCCTCGATCTCCGTGGAGTGTGTCAACTCGGAGTTACCTAGAAACATAAACTACCATGTGAGAAATGTAACGTTCGAGAAGCCCAAGTTCGGAGACAAAGTCGATGTGCATCCGGTGACGTTTTTGGAAGACCTAACAACATATTTGGGAAAGGTCGGTCGGGACGGCAATCAATTAGACTTGATACAAGAATGTCTAGTGGGTGAAGCCAGAGAATGGGCAAGAGTTTACAAATGTCGTTGGAGCGTATTGCAAGACTTCAAGGCGGACTTTTTGGCTACCTTCTGGGGAGAAAGCGAACAGAACGAATTACGCCGGTCTATAGTGCATGGAGTTTGGAATAAAGCGGAGTCGCCTACTATGTTAGGCCATTTCCTAAGATTGACCGGGAAGGCTCAGATGCTAACTTATAAGTTTTCCGAGAAACAACTGATTGGGGACATAATTAGGCAGTTTCCGAAGTATGTGCAACAGGGATGGTATACGTCCAAGCTGAATAACATCATTGAAACAGCGGAGTTTTTGAGAGGGATGGACGATATAGCTCGGCAAGAGGCTGTATCAACTCCAACCTCTGGCGGCGAGAAGAGGATACCGGAGAAAAGGGCTAAGGATTCTCGTCAGGACTATCGCAGTTGGCCTAAGCCAAGCAAAACTCGACCGTCTGGTGAGCAGGTGGCAACGGTAGTGCAGAGTGATACATCGGCGTTAGCGTCACCCGCAGGTTTAAACTAGTAGAGGCTGGAAGTTCTGTTCCCGATCTAGCCTCAGTCACAGGGAGCGCAGCGTTAGATATGATGATCAAAATGGGTTGGAATCCAGGGCTAGCTTTAGGTAAGGTAGGAAACGGTATTAGGGCGCCGCTAGTGGCGAAGATGACTACTCGTGGTATACGTGAGGGATTGGGTTTTGGAACAGTAGAACCAAAGAGTCTCTTTATCGATAAACAAATAGTTGATGTGATTAAATTAAATATTGAACAGAAACTTTTGAGACAAGGCGATCCTGTGTCGATAGAGGCGGTATTTGATGAAAGGTCTACAGAACGCGATGAGGGAACCTTTAGTTCAGAAGTAATAGTGCATATTTTTGATCATGAGGTTATAGGATTAGTGGATACTGGTTGTGATATAACCAGCATCTCAGAGGAATTCTGGGATGTACTGAGGTCGGATAGGAGTCGCGAAATACCGTGGATGCCGATTAGACCCTTTAAAATTAAGACAGCTGTGGGTCATAGGAGCGGAGAGATTAAGAAAATAGTTCTATTGCCTTTAAAGCTAGGAGAGTGTGTACAAAATATGGGGTTTGTAGTAGTTCCAGGCCTAGTTAATTCGTTGATTTTAGGATTTGATTGGTTAAAGGGGAATGAAGTAACTATCAACACGGGAAAAATAGATAGAGGTTTAGTTCTGGATCAGGCAGGGCAAAGAGAGGTAATACCGTTTTTAGAGCAAGTAAAGGGATCCGACCTAAGGGAGAGTGAGGAATTAGTATCAGCCATGGATAGTTGTAGCGAGTTTAATGATCTAGTCTGGACAAGTCTAGAGACCGGAGTTGCTATAGAGACAGAACAGAGGAATAGCTTGCTAAAATTGTTACATAAATATAAGGGTGTGTTCACTTCGCGTTTAGGGAGAGCGAACTGCTATCAGCACGAGATAGTGATGTGTTCAGATGTACCTATTGTTAAGAAAAATTATCCGGTGCCATATGCTTATAGGGGGAGAGTAGAAGAAAAGCTAAGGGAAATGGAAGATTTGGGGATAGTTAGTCGATCTGCAACTCCTTATTGTAGTCCATTGACTTTTACGATTAAGCGAGATGATTCGATTAGAGTGTTATTAGACGCTAGAGAGATAAATAAATATATGGTGGCAGAAACGGAGAAACCACCACTACAGATTGATGTCATGAATTCCTTCCATGGGGCTAACTATATAAGTGTAGTAGATTTGAATAATGCTTATTTCCAAATACCTATTACGCAGAATAGTAAAAAATATACGGGGTTCACCTTCAATGGGAAGTCCTACGTTTATAATGTGTTGCCCCAAGGGTTGAAAACGTCCGTGGGAAGTTTTAGTAGGGCCATGGATATAATATTAGGACATGAGGTCAGGGAATTTTGTGTTAATTATTTAGATGACCTAGCGATAATAACGACAGGGTCATTCACACAACATTTGGAACATTTGGACATAGTCTTAGGTAAATTGCAAAAGGCAGGTTTAACGTGTAATTTAAAGAAATGTGAGTTTTGTTGTAAGGAAGTGAGGATGTTGGGTTACATCATCTCTACTCAGGGATTACACACTGACCCAGATAAGGTTAAAGCTATACAAGAGTTTCCGATACCTAGAAGGATAAAGCATGTGAGGGCATTTTTGGGGTTATGTAATTTTTATAGGAAGTTTATACCTAACTTTAATATTCAAGCGCAACCATTATATAATTTGTTGAAGAAGGGTAAAGGCTGGGGTTGGGGTCAACTCGAACAAAGGGCGTTCGAACAAATTAAAGCTTTGTTCTTAGAAACTATCCAATTGCATCATCCGGATTTTACTAAACCTTTCTATTTGCAAACGGATTGTTCTAAGGTGGGATTAGCAGGGGTTTTATATCAGGTAGGCGATGATGATCAGCAGAGGGTGCTGGGGTTTTATAGTAAGGCATTAAGGGGGGCTCAATTAAATTGGACAGTGACTGAACAGGAGTTCTATTCAGTAATCTGTTGTTTAGAGAAATTCGAAACGTATCTGAGGGGAGCTAGGGTAGTTATTAGGACGGATCATAAGGCTTTGGCATTTGTCAAGACGTGGAGGTTATATAACGCTAAGGTAACTCGGTGGATTAACTATTTAGAGAATTTTCAGTATGAAATACAACATATTAAAGGGAGAGATAATGTGGTCGCGGACGTATTGTCGCGCTATCCTCCTAAAGGGGAACTTTTGCAGGAAGAAAAGGTTAGGTCACCGAGCATCCTATATATGGAAGCGCAACGAAATAAAGAATTACTGAACCAATTAAAACTACTACCTGAATTACAAAGGGCTGATGTAGAGATAAGTAGGTTAATTAATCAGATAAGTACGGCCAGCACAAGAGGAGAGTTAGCGGGTTTGGCGAGTAGGTGTAGATTGATTAATGACGTTTTGTATATAGATAAGGGGGGTGAAAGGGGACAAGTCATTTTCTTACCAAATGTCCTTAGGGAAGGATTAGTTAGGCAAGTACATCTCGAAATGGGTCATCAGGGAGGTTACAAGGTGATAAAGTATATAAGGGATCGGTTTTATTGGAAAGGATTATCTAAGAGTGTGAAACGTTTAGTGAGGACTTGTGACGTATGTCAGTTAACAAAGCATTCTAATTCAAACAAAGTAGGCCCATGCTGTTCAATAATTACAAGAGATATTGGCGATTTAGTGATGGTAGATATATACGGGCCTCTCCCTACGGGTAAATTTGGAATGAATTATATACTCGTTCTACAGGATTCGTTTAGTAAGTTTGTCAAATTTTTTGAGCTTAAGAAGGCAACGGCGGTGGCAGTGTTTAATAAGGCAAAGAGGTTTTTCGACATAATAAAGCCGAAGGCGATAATGTCGGATAATGGGACCCAGTTCACTAGTCGAGTGTGGAAAGAGGGCATGGAAACGTTGGGGGTTAGAGTGGTATACACTACGGTTAGGAACCCACGACCAAATACAGTAGAGCGAGTCAACAGGGAGTTAGGGCGTTTGTTTAGGACATATAATAGCACGAATCACAAAGGATGGGTAAAGACTCTTCCCAAGTTGGAGGAGCTGTATAATAACACTTATCATGAAAGCACAGGATTTACCCCTTGTGAGATAATGTACGGAACTTCGACGAGGTTGTCGTTTGACGAGATTATAGGTAGGAGTAATGGAGAGCTAGACGTACAGAAAGTCAGGGAGATAGCGCGTAAGAATCTACAAGAGGCTGGGGAAAAACGGAAGGCGAAGTTTAATGGTAGATATCGGTTGATTGAATATCAGGTCGGCGATTTAGTAAAAATTAGGAAATTAAATAAATCTAGCGCGAAATTAAAGGTAACCAAGAAGTTTGAGGCGTTGTATGAAGGTCCATACGTAGTGGCGGGAAATCCTTACCAAAATGTGTACATTTTGTTAGACCCCCAAACTAATGAGGTTCGGGGGAAGTTCAATACTATACATCTGTCTAGATATTATACGCAGTAGGCTGGGGCTGGATCGGGAAGAGAAGAGAAGGTTCGTGAACTTAAGCTTGAATTGTTGATTAGATTTTGCAATTACTTTACTTAGTATGTAAGAATTTGTAGATTTAAGTAATGTAGTTAGTTAAGTAGAACTAGTAAGTAGGATTGATTTAAAAATATATTCAATTAATAATTTAGATCTGTTCTGAGGATAAATATATATAAAAAAAAAAAAAAAAAAAAAAAAATGTGATCAATAAATTTGGTGGATAGGGTGAAGCCCATCTGATAGTATGAGCAGTAGTCCATCATGTGAATGAGTTGATCATAGTAATTTTCACTTAGTTTCACATTAGTCACTTTCACCCTAAATTGTTAACGAAATATATTCTCATCCCGTCAGATGGTGGGGAGCAGGGTGGCTTTACCAAAAAAAAAAAAAAAAAAAAAAAAAAAAAAAAAAAAAAAAAATTACTTAAATATTACAAAAGGAAAAAATTGTAGTAAGGTTCGTTATAGTTCGACTTTAAGACTTAATCAAAATTTATCAATTTGCCACGCGTGGTGTGCAATAGAGGGGGATACTGAAATCTGCTTTTCCTTGCAAAAGCTGGAGCATTCCTGAAATTACGAAACAATAACCATGCGTTTGTATCGGGTGCTGATTGGTTGGTAGTCTGAATGACCATGGAAGTTGGTTATGTTAGAGCGAAAGGAATATTCACGTTAAGGAATGGTCATGGAAAGGTTGTATGTTGAATGAGTACTTGTTTAAATTCAGTGTGAAGGGCCTTCCCAACCAGCACTATGGGGAGTAGAATCGCGAGGCTTGGTTATAGTCTAGTCATTCTGCATGCACCTCAATCGGAATTATGAAGGATTGCTAAGAGTTAGGATAATAGACGGGCTCGAGATTGATGAATCCGAGGTCTAAGCATACCGTTAAGGTACCTTCACACTTCCTCAACTATACAGTTAGGTTATAACGAGCTACACTGTACATGCGCCATTTTCGGGGCAAATGCTTTTGGGTTTCGAGCCAAGTGGGGTGGACCGTTTGCACCTACTATGTTTGACGGCTGTTAAGGGGTGACTTTATTATTGGGGGATGGGGTAATTGGTTGTGGAAGAACGTAAGATAGGTTCGCTCCACAAACTTTTACTCTGAGTCGCTAGGACTGAGCTTGCCTCACAACCAGGCTTTCCTTGCTTTAGACTGTCATGTCCTGGTTCGAGGAGATAGTTTGTGTTGCGGGACTACTATCAAGCTTGGTATCGGGACTGAGAAGTGGTTTGTCTTGATATGGTTAAACTGCACAGACACTTAATGTGTGGGATGACTGGATTCTAGCTAAGGGGGAAATATACAAAAAAAAAAGGGGGCCTGTAGGTAAAGAAGTATCTTCACCTCGATTTGCAGCCCGTGTGAGGTTTAAATCAGGTTGTCTTTTATTGTTCTGTATTAAAATTAGTAGAATCTTTATTCCGGTCATAAAAAAAAAAAAAAAAAAAAAAAAAAAAAAAGAGAGAATGTACCTTCATAAAGATTCGGGGGTCGGGATGTAACGGACTGCAGTCGTTAAGTGGAAGTAGTTCACAATTAGATGGGTAGATGGAGCTAAAATTCAAAATTCAAAAAAATGGGTGTGGTATTTAAGAGGGTTGTTAGATGGCGCTGCGATTGAGCCATTTCCTTTATTGTAAATAAATTAAATTCCATGTTTGTCTTATTGGTAGCGAAATAACGTAAGATTATCCGTAAAAAAAATTGAAATAAGATTTAACATCAACTGCTACTGATCCTGCGGTTGATGTAACCAGGAATCTCTATTGGCTGCATGTTCTGTGATATTGCACTAGTCGCGAATTCTAAATATTAGTATACGAATAATTAACTGGAAAATTAGTTAGACATTATCTTGGATTATTCTTATTCCAATCATATGAATTAAGGAGTTTTTATAAAAAAGGAGCAAATTCGCTGAGGCGGCTTGCCGGAAATAGCTCACGATTGGATGAAGGATGATGTGTAGTTCTAGAAACGGCGAGGTTAGTTTAGAGAAGGGAGACCTCGCCTTTAAAAGATGGGTTTTCTGGAGGCGCGGGGACTTTTTTTCGTCATTCATTCGATCCAGATAGCTAAAAGGGGTACGGCTCGGCGGACTGTCTTTGTAAGTTATATATTTCTATCGTTGTAAAGAAATAGTGTTAAATTCCTTTTGTGAATTATATGAAATTGTTGCCGGTGTTGTGTAATAAACGAATTACTAGCTATCTTCGTTTAACGCGAACAGTTTAGAGTTTTTCCAATGTACCGCCGAGAGTTTTATAATTCTGTAAAAATTATAAATTGTCGAAATTTATTGTAAACCTTGGGGTGTGGGGTAGTTCTCGCGTCGAATATTGGGATGGGTCGCGATCGGAGCAGGACCTGGGGCCTTTGCGAAAATGAAGACACCTTACATTGGGCAGGGATAGTACGTGTAAATGTATGCGTATTATTACTGTCTTGTGCTGTTGAGTCTGGCAGTGCATTCGTAAAGTCCTTACGGTCGTTTTATCATCTTTATTATGTTGAAATTGTTGAAATTAATTGTAAATCTTGATTTTGTGTGTGGTTGGGCGTGATACGTACAAGGGTGCGCGATTAAGATTTGTTACGACTAGGGCGTGGGGTAGGCTAGTTCTCGCGTCGAATATTGGGATGGGTCGCGATCGGAGCAGGACTTAGGGCCTTTACGAAAATGAAGACACCTTACATTGGGCAGGGATAGTACGTGTAAATGTATGCGTATTATTACTGTCTTGTGCTGTTGAGTCTGGCAGTGCATTCGTAAAGTCATTGCTGTCGTTTTATCATCTTTTGTTATGTTAGTAGTTGAGGGTAGCACTGCGGTGTTTTAGCTAGTTCTCCCGTAGGAAACCCATGGCGATGTGCCTGGTTATGGAGGGATACCTAACGGTGGCAACAACTCCATATTTATCTGAATAGCTAGGGGCCGGTAACCTTTGAAGCGGGCGGCATTCCGATTTTACCTGTGGAAACGGGATCGGAAAAGCTTCCTGAATGTGGGTGACTGTTTGTTCTGTGATGGGTAGGTACCGTCGAAGTGGAACCGTCCAATTGGGCCTGGATCAGAACTTACAGAGCGCGCAGTTCAGTCTTATATATCTATTTATATATACACTAACTATTATCTCGTTAGGGTTTCAGTTCACATCCCTGAGCTTCGGCTCGTGGACTGGAGCAAGCACACAGTTATGAGGATAGGCCAGTCAAGCCTAACTAGCTTGCACCCATAGCAGAGCAGGAGTGTTGATGGAATACCATCAGTACATGATAGGCTCACAACACACCACACGTTTAAATGTAAATAAGGTGACGTTACACCTAGTTTGGTTGAACAGAAGTTCTAAGTTGGGGGTAGAGTAGGCACTCACACAATGGGAATAGGTTAGGAAGTGTATTAGTAAGGACTAGTATTGTAACGGTTCTGAGCTAATCGGGCCTTTGCTTGGTGATGTGACATATCATTCCTTGGTGATGCTTGTGATTGATTTAGTTAAGGTTTTTCGTGCGTTAATGCCGTGGTGAAATCGTGATTTGAGTAAATTGTATACGAGCTATCGTGTTGTATATTTTAGTAGGCGTTCGTTGTATTCGGATTAGACCTATAAGCGAGCCGTCGTTGGACCGCGTTGCTAATGTTCTTCTTGCCTAGCAACTGACTTAGTATGGTCTCAATGAAACTCAGATTGGTGGCATAACATATTTTAAATCCACCCACATCATAATTAATCAAATTCGTAATGGAAATTATTCCGAAATGAGAAGTTTGTTTGACTGATCTACCAATTGACTTTGAATAAAATACTATGCTATAAATAATACTTATTACTCGGAGCGTCGTAGCCGAGGAATCATTTTGGCGAGGTACATCTAGCTCACCTTAGCAGAGCGCTTTCCTAATTTGGAACTTGTATCGAACCTTAATTGATTTGGGCAATTGACCCTAGATATGGCTGTCTTCTACACCAGGGACACTATATCGATCTCGTTTATGCACGTGACAAGTATGAGTCAGTTCTGACATGTTAAAGATCCTATTTTGGACACAGAATCTCATTTGATGGATTGGTCATCAGACCGCGCTACGACATGAAACTATTCATTGAATCTGTACTAGTCATACTATGTTTTGACAATATTGTGAAAGAAATAATCTTATTTTGAATTAGAATTAATTGGCAACGCCTTTCTAATTCAAGTCTAATTAGACGTATACATTTGTCTGGATTCAGATATTGGGGGAGGGAAAATGCGAGTCGGCTATCCTACTCTCTAAAGGCGCGTAAGTTCCATTTGGGGCTACGTGCTTACAAAAGGATAGAGGGGGGATATTTAAAGTTGGTAGTATCCCACTGCACACGGCGATTGGTGGAGCCTGTGCCAACGGGGAAACAAAAACTAACAAATTCAAAGTATATGCCTATGGGGAGCAAAAGTTGTTCGGGTTGTTTGCCACAGTAGTAGTGATTAGGGCAGTGTTAGGCTTGCAACACTAAGTCGACAATGTAAAAGGTTAGATCAATAAAGTTATTCGGATTGTTTGCCACAGTAGTAGTAATTAGGGCAGTGTTAGGCTTGCAACACTAAGTCGACAATGTAAAAGGTTAGATCAATAAAGTTATTCGGATTGTTTGCCACAGTAGTAGTGATTAGGGCAGTGTTAGGCTTGCAACACTAAGTCGACAATGTAAAAAGTTAGATCAATAAAGTTATTCGGGTTGTTTGCCACAGTAGTAGTAATTAGGGCAGTGTTAGGATCTAGTACGGTTGTAGGTTGCTTGTGAGAAAATTATTTGTGAGAGACTCATTCATTGAGAAATTGTTGTACCTTAACATAAATCAGTTAAAGTAAGTGGGGGTAGAATTAAGAAATTGTATAGTAATGTTTCATTATATAAATACCAGCATTCCTAGAACTCTATAGGATCCGGGATATGCGGGCTCATCTAGGGTCTCCTCTGACCATTATACGATCATTGGCCAAAGTAGAATTAACAATATAGACGATTTATTTAGTGTGGTGAAATGCCGCGGGTATGACCACCGCTTTATTACGTATTGGTGCTGTGACGCAGGATCACGGTACAATTTGCTGCCGCTCACCAGGATTACTATGGTTAAGGCAGTGTTTATTACAATTTGGTCCCGCGTGACCAGGACATTACATCTTGGTGACGTGATCTAGGACCGGAGGCCATTACAGGATCATTGTGTGAAAAACAACACATTAATGAAATATTAATTGTAAAAAATAGGCAAAATGCCACAAATATTAAATTACTTGCAAGTTATATGAAAAGATTACGTCAAAAGGTACCTATAATCTTAATTACGAAAGACGTTATACGAATATATGGAAAAGACGAAAAAAAGATCATACTAAATGATTTTCATTTATTGCCCACTAGCGGACATGCAGGGGTAAATAGAATGATAAATAATTTAAAAAAATATTATTACTGGCCAGGCATGACGAATGATGTAGTGGAATATGTAAAAAAATGTTCTCACTGTCAATTTAATAAATTTTCTAATCGTTTTGTGAGAGAACCGATGGTAATAACCAGCACTGCAAGCTCAGCTTTTGAACGAATAGCGTTAGATACAATGGGTCCATTGCCAGCCGATTGCCACAATAATAGATACGTTTTAACCTTGCAATGTGATTTATCAAAATTTGTAGAAGTATATCCATTACAAAATAAAGAGTCTGAAACGATAGCACGAACCTTCGTATCTAATTTTATTTTGAGATATGGCGTACCCAAAGAAATAATAACTGATAAAGGTACCGAGTTCATGTCTAGTATTATGGAAAACATATGCAAAATATTAAAAATCGAAAAACTTAGTTCAACCGCGTACCACCATGAAACTATGGGTTCATTAGAAAATAGTCATAAAACATTAGGGTCATACCTGCGTATCCAATGTGATAGAAATACTATTGATTGGAGCGATTGGCTACCTTTCTGGGCATTTTCTTATAACGCTACAGTACATACAGAAACGAAATATACACCATTTGAGTTAGTTTTCGGCAAGTATTGTACATTGCCTCCCGAGTTTGGAAACTCAATTGAACCATTGTATAATTATAACGACTATCCTAAGGAAATGAAATATCGCCTTCAGCGAGCTCAGTACGATGCTAAGCAAAATTTGTTAAATAGTAAGTTAAGAAGAAAATTATTATATGATAGCAAAACTAACTCCTTAACTTACAAGACAGGTGACCTTATTTTAATAAAAAATCAAACCGGAGACAAACTTCAAAACATTTATATTGGTCCCTTTCAAGTTATTGAGGAAGTTTCACCTAATGTTAAGATTTTAAAGGATAATAAGGAATATCTTATTCATAAAAATAACACGAAAATGTATTTCGATTAAATATAGCTTAACCTTGTAATAGTATGTAAGTTTTTAATAATAATGTACCTTTTTTTTCTCTTTTCCTTTGGAAGGGAAGGGATAACCCAATCTTTTTAAGGGGAGTTGTAGTATAAGATAAGATAAGATAAGATAAATCTTTATTGTACACCAATGAATTAAAGTACATGTACGGACAACATTATGAAAAAATGTACAAATGGCGGCCTTATCGCTACAAGCGATCTCTTCCAGGCAACCTTTGCATGGACATGTTTTAATTATTTTAACAATAATAACTTACGGGCAGTTATTAATGTAGTCACAAACTTAAAAATATATACACATACACACATATATACATATATAATCCAATAGTAATTTACATAAACCTAAGTACATACTTACATTCAATTTTTATAATTTTTTACATAAATATACACATACATATGTTACTTATAAACAAATATTCAATATACACACAGCAAGTGCATACCTACACAATGCTACATGGCAAGGTCACAAGGAACTCAGATAATGTTCCTTTACCAGTTTTTTGAAAGTGGCCAAGGATTGTGCGCGTCTAATGGTTACAGGTAAGGCATTCCACAACCTTACAGCCTGGACAGTGAAGGACTTGTCATAAAAAGTTGTGGAATGGGAGGGTGTGGACAATTGCAATGTTACTGACGACCTCAAGGACTTCGAATGTGTGTCATTAAGGAACACGAAACGTTCTTTTAAATAAGTAGGCGTACGGGGATTGAAGAGAATACTGTAAAGCATGGAAAGAATATGAGCATTCCGTCGAAGACGAATTGGGAGCCACTTGAGCAAGTTGCGAAACTGTGACACGTGATCATATTTGCGAAGACCAAATATGAATCTAATACAGAAATTTTGAAGGCGCTCAAGCTTATCAAGTTGCTCCTCGGTGAGATTAAGATAGCTGACATCAGCATAGTCAAGTAGTGGAAGAAGAAGTGATTCAGCAAGTGCAAGTTTAGTGGCTGTTGGTAGGAAGTTACGCAGTCTACGCATGGAACCCGCTGACGCAAACAACTTGCGGCTAACTTCTCGTATTTGTGGGTCCCAGGATAGTGTCTTATCTATCCGTATACCAAGATTTTTTACCTCTCTACTTATGTGTATGTGACTTAGTACATAAGCACTTTACGAAATATGTGATGCAATGCCTTATAATCAAAAGTGCAACTTAGCACTTCCCATGTCGAGTACTTGTATAACTTGTGTGTGGCTCACTCAATAAATGGACACGATGAAGTAAACATATACCTTTTATTTTTACGTTTCCTGACCTCGACATGGGTCATCAGGGAGGTTACAAGGTTTAAAGTATATAAGGGATCGGTTTCATTGGAAAGGATTAACTAAGAGTGTGAAACGTTTAGTGAGGACTTGTGACGTATGTCAGTTAACAAAGCATTCTAATTCAAACAAAGTAGGCCCATGCTGTTCAATAATTACAAGAGATATTGGCGATTTAGTGATGGTAGATATATACGGGCCTCTCCCTACGGGTAAATTTGGAATGAATTATATACTTGTTTTGCAGGATTCGTTTAGTAAATTTGTCAAATTTTTTGAGCTTAAGAAGGCAACGGCGGTGGCTGTGTTTAATAAGGCAAAGAGGTTCTTCGACATAATAAAGCCGAAGGCGATAATTTCGGATAATGGGACCCAGTTCACTAGTCGAGTGTGGAAAGAGGGCATGGAAACGTTGGGGGTTAGAGTGGTATACACTACGGTTAGGAACCCACGACCAAATACAGTGGAGAGAGTCAACAGGGAGTTAGGGCGTTTGTTTAGAACGTATAATAGCACGAATCACAAAGGATGGGTAAAGACTCTTCCCAAGTTGGAGGAGCTATATAATAACACTTATCATGAAAGCACAGGATTTACCCCTTGTGAGATAATGTACGGAACTTCTACGAGGTTGTCGTTTGACGAAATTATAGGTAGGAATAATGGAGAGCTAGACGTACAGAAAGTCAGGGAGATGGCGCGTAAGAATCTACAAGAGGCTGGGGAGAAACGTAAGGCAAAGTTTAATGGTAGATATCGGTTGACTGAATATCAGATTGGCGATTTAGTAAAAATTAGGAAGTTAAATAAATCTAGCGCGAAATTAAAAGTAACCAAGAAGTTTGAGGCGTTGTATGAAGGTCCATACGTAGTGGCGGGAAATCCTTACCAAAATGTGTCCATTTTGTTAGACCCCCAAACTAATGAGGTTCGGGGGAAGTTCAATACGATACATCTGTCTCGATATTATACGCAGTAGGCTGGGGCTGGATCGAGAAGAGAAGAGAAGGTTCATGAACTTGAGCTTGAATTGTTGATTAGATTTTGCAATTACTTTACTTAGTATGTAGGAATTTGTAGATTTAAGTAATATAGTTAGTTAAGTAGAACTAGTAAGTAGGATTGATTTAAAATTATATTCAATTAATGATTTAGATCTGTTTTGAGGATATCTATATATAAAAAAAAAAAAATGTGATCAATGATTTGGTGGATAGGGTGAAGCCCATCTGATAGTATGAGCGGTAGTCCATCATGTGAATGAGTTGATCATAGTAACTTTCACTTAGTTTCACATTAGTCACTTTCACCCTAAATTGTTAACGAAATATATTCTCATCCCGTCAGATGGTGGGGAGCAGGGTGGCTTTACCAAAAAAAAAATTTAATTAAATATTACAAAAAGAAAAAAAAATGTAGTAAGGTTCGTTATAGTCGACCTTAAGACTTAGTCAAAATTTATCAATTTGCCACGCGTGGTGTGCAGTAGAGGGGGATACTGAAATCCGCTTTTCTTTGTAAAAGCTGGAGCATTCCTAAAATTACGAAACAATAACCATGCGTTTGTATCGGGTGCTGATTGGTTGGTAGTCTGAATGACCATGGAAGTTGGTTATGTTAGAGCGAAAGGAATATTCACGTTAAGGAATGGTCAGGAAAGGTTGTATGTCGAATGAGTACTTGTTTAAATTCAGTGTGAAGGGCCTTCCCAACCAGCACTATGGGGAGTAGAATCGCGAGGCTTGGTTATAGTCTAGTCATTCTGCATGCACCTCAATCGGATTTATGAAGGATTGCTAAGAGTTAGGATAATAGACGGGCTCGAGATTGATGAATCCGAGGTCTAAGCATACCGTTAAGGTACCTTCACATTTCCTCAACTATACAGTTAGGTTATAACGAGCTACACTGTACATGCGCCATTTTCGGGGCGAATGCTTTTGGGTTTCGAGCCAAGTGGGGGTGGACCGTCTGCACTTACTATGTTTGACGGCTGTTAAGGGATGACTTTATTATTGAGGGATGGGGTAATTGGTTGTGGAAGAACGTAAGATAGGTTCGCTCCACAAACCTTTACTCTGAGTCGCTAGGACTGAGCTTGCCTCACAACCAGGCTTTCCTTGCTTTAGACTGTCATGTCCTGGTTCGAAGGGATAGTTTGTGTTGCGGGACTACTATCAAGCTTGGTATCGGGACTAAGAAGTAGTTTGCCTTGATATGGTTAAACTACACAGACACTTAATGTGTGGGATAACTGGATTCTAACTAAGCGGAAAATATACAAAAAAAAGGGGCCTGTGGGTAAAGAAGTATCTTCACCTCGATTTGCAGCCCGTGTGAGTTTTAAATCAGGTTGTCTTTTATTGTTCTGTATTATAATTAGTAGAATCTTTACTCCGGTCATTAAAAAAATAAAAAAATAAATAAGAATGTACCTTCATAAAGATTCGGGGGTCGGGATGTAACGGACTAAAGTTGGTGAGTGGAAGTAGTTCGCAATTAGATGGGTAGATGGAGCTAAAATTAAAAATTAAAAAAAAATGTGTGTTGTACTTAAAAGGGATGTTAGATGGCGTAGCGGTTGAGCCATTTCCCTTATTGTAAATAAATTAAATTCCATGTTTATGTTTTATTGGTAGCGAAATAACGTAAGATTATCCGTTAAAAAATTGAAATAAGATTTAACATCAACTGCTACTGATTCTGCGGTTGATGTAACCAGGAATCTCTATTGGCTGCATGTTCTGTGTTATTGCACTAGTCGCGGATTCTAAATATTAGTATACGAATAATTAACTGGAAAATTAGTTAGACATTATCTTGGATTATTCTTATTCCAATCATATGAATTAAGGAGTTTTTATATAAAAGGAGCAAATTCCCTGAGGCGGCTTGCCGGAACTAGCACACGATTGGACGAAGGATGATGTGTAGTTCTAGAAACGGCAAGGTTAGTTAAGAGAAGGGAGACCTCAGCTTTAAAAAATGGGTTTTCTGGAGGCGGACTTCACTCTTTATCCATTATTCATTCGATTCAGATAGTTAACAAGGGGTACGGCTCGGCGGACTGTCTTTTTAAGTTATATGTATATTTCTATCGTTGTAAAGAAATAGTGTTAAATTGATTTTTGTGATTTATATGAAATTGTTGCCTGTGTTGTGTAATGAACAAGTTATTAGCTATCTTTGCTTGACGCGAACAGTTTAGAGGTTTTCCAATGTACCGCCGAGAATTTTATAATTCTGTACAAATTATAAATTGTTGAAATTAATTATAAATCTTGATTTTGTGTGTGTTTGGGGCGTGTTACGTACAAGGGTGCGCGATTAAGATTTAATTATTCTTTGACTGTTTCTATCTTATTTGTTACGAGTAGGGTGTTATTGGGAATTCAACTCCACTATGTTCGCTCCGGGCGCTCTCGCGCGCCCTACGCTCACTCCGTGGAGTTGAATTGCCCAATAACACCCATTCGTTCATTCTTGCATTCATTCATGTCAAGATTGTAAATCAGTAATCGGTGGAAGCACCACATCAATCAACATAATGCTAAACTGCACATAATGCTTAAATCACATTCCTAAACCACTCCGGCTGCATGTCGCAGGTTGCCTTGATATGATCAAACCACCGGAAGGTTTCCTACGCTGTGACGGTTGCATTTGGGGATCCATGTAAAGATTCAACCCACCTTTCACATTCCTAAACCACTCCGGCTGCATGTCGCAGGTTGTCTTTGCAAGATCAATCCACCGGTAGCTTTCCTACACTGTGACGGCTGCTTTTGGGGACCCATGGTAAGATTCAACCCACCGTTCACATTTCTAAATCACTCCGGCTGCATGTCGCTGGTTGCCTTATTAAGATCAAACCACCGGTAGCTTTCCTACACTGTGACGGCTGCATTTGGGGACCCATGGTAAGATTCAACCCACCGTTCACATTCCTAAAACACTCCGGCTGCATGTCGCAGGTTGTCTTTGTAAGATCAAACTACCGGTAGCTTTCCTACACTGTGACGGCTGCTTTTGGGGACCCATGGTAAGATTCAACCCACCGTTCACATTCCTAAACCACTCCGGCTGCATGTTGCTGGTTGCCTTATTAAGATCAAACCACCGGTAGCTTTCCTACACTGTGACGGCTGCATTTGGGGACCCATGGTAAGATTCAACCCACCGTTCACATTCCTAAACCACTCCGGCTGCATGTCGCTGGTTGCCTTATTAAGATCAAACCACCGGTAGCTTTCCTACACTGTGACGGCTGCATTTGGGGACCCATGGTAAGATTCAACCCACCGTTCACATTCCTAAACCACTCCGGCTGCATGTCGCTGGTTGCCTTATTAAGATCAAACCACCGGTAGCTTTCCTACACTGTGACGGCTGCATTTGGGGACCCATGGTAAGATTCAACCCATCGTTCACATTCCTAAACCACTCCGGCTGCATGTCGCTGGTTGCCTTTGTAAGATCAAACCACCGGTAGCTTTCCTACACTGTGACGGCTGCTTTTGGGGACCCATGGTAAGATTCAACCCACCGTTCACATTTCTAAATCACTCCGGCTGCATGTCGCTGGTTGCCTTATTAAGATCAAACCACCGGTAGCTTTCCTACACTGTGACGGCTGCATTTGGGGACACATGGTAAGATTCAACCCACCGTTCACATTTCTAAATCACTCCGGCTGCATGTCGCTGGTTGCCTTATTAAGAACAAACCACCGGTAGCTTTCCTACACTGTGACGGCTGCATTTGGGGACCCATGGTAAGATTCAACCCACCGTTCACATTCCTAAAACACTACGGCTGCATGTCGCAGGTTGTCTTTGTAAGATCAAACCACCGGTAGCTTTCCTACACTGTGACGGCTGCTTTTGGGGACCCATGGTAAGATTCAACCCACCGTTCACATTCCTAAACCACTCCGGCTGCATGTTGCTGGTTGCCTTATTAAGATCAAACCACCGGTAGCTTTCCTACACTGTGACGGCTGCATTTGGGGACCCATGGTAAGATTCAACCCACCGTTCACATTCCTAAACCACTCCGGCTGCATGTCGCTGGTTGCCTTATTAAGATCAAACCACCGGTAGCTTTCCTACACTGTGACGGCTGCATTTGGGGACCCATGGTAAGATTCAACCCACCGTTCACATTTCTAAATCACTCCGGCTGCATGTCGCTGGTTGCCTTATTAAGATCAAACCACCGGTAGCTTTCCTACACTGTGACGGCTGCATTTGGGGACTGTAGCGTAACGGCGATGACGTTCATACTTGTTACGCTGACAATAAGAGTGTTATGAAAAATTTATAAAATTACCTGGATAAGCGAAGCCAGCAGATACATTGGACCTTTTAGGTTAAGGGCCGTATTTGTCTGGTTATTTGGATATTACTTGGTTACTGTTGCAATGGATTCGGAAAAGAAAGCACTTTTATACTTACAACACTGTTTAATTGTAAATAGTTACAACATTGTTTAATAATAATTGTTAAATAACCTAAGAATGCAGGCTGAACACAATAATAACATATGTTCTTAAGATTATGTCTTATTATATTAACAGATCACCACCCCATGGTGTCGTAAAAAGATGAGACGGTGACTCAAAATGCACTACCAATAGTCGCCCTCGACTGTGGTAGCAAATCTGAATATCAACCGACTGTCTGTTATAAAAAATTACAATATGAGGTTTGTGCTACAGTGCCTCGCCAACATCACCAAATGCTCTTCTTACAAGTAGGTGGTTATACTTAGCAGGAGTTCACGCTAGCCTTCTGACCAGCATTGAAACTTTATTTAAGGTATCAATTGGCGCGTTGCTCAATAGGAGTACAACTGCCGCGTCTTTCGTGAAAGGTATGCAAAAGTAAATAATAATTGACCGATCGGTTACAATCGGTTACCGTATTAGCAAATCAGGTCCGTTATTCGTTGCGGAGGGTCGGTGCTGAGGTCGCCATGCGAGGCTCAGCCTAGGCGTCAGGATCGCCTATAGCCTGGCCGTTGTCCGGTAGAACCAACAAAAAACCCGCTGTGCAAACAATAGAAATACGATCTCATTAGAACACTATATTTGCACAACGTATCAACACTCGCGATTCACGAAAATTATTCATAAAATCATAAATACCTTTTATCGCGGGTCTTGTTATAATATTTGTAAGCACCCGGCGGCACCTCCAGTTTGCAAAACGACCAGAAATGATTCTCCTTCATCATCAGTACTTTCTCACGCTCTGAATGTCAAAAAGCGGTCAGTCGGTATGTCGCAAGTACGTGATTTCCGCCTAATTATTGAATCGTCGCTATCGTCTTATTCGTTTCGCAAAATTCAACGTTCTAGAATATTCCAAGGACATTTGTTTTGTCAAACAAATAGAAACGCGTATTTAGAAGCGACCATCCTACATTTTGTTTTCCTATACTTAACCAGAATTAAGAATATCTTTATTGGCTAAATATTACGTAATGTTTTGGAATAAGTTTTTTTATCCATATATTGTATATTGAAACCTACTTATTGCGTGTAGCGTGACGTCGAGTAGACCATAGCTCAACGCTACCCAAATCATAGATTCTAAACTATTGCTTAGTTGAAACCAAACATAATTATTCAATCCAAACGGATCGGTAAAATATGCTTTTTTATATATATCCTAAAGTAATATAATTACTAACCAAAATTTATATTTAAAAGTAACCATGCATTAAAATAGATTATTCATAAGTTGGCTATCATTTTGTTAATCTGTGGCAGATCGCTGACCGATTGACATGTCAGATGCCAACAGCTGTATAAACAGTTTATTAACCAAACCTATAATTATTGTAATTGTGTAATTATGATTTAATATGTAAGTAAATCTAGTGTGTGAACAATCTAACATGAAGCGTAGAATTCCAAAAACAAGGTGAGCGTAAGTAGCACTCGCTACAGTCCCTGTTCGGGCGCCATTTATTGTAGCGTAACGGCGATGACGTTCATACTTGTTACGCTGACAATAAGAGTGTTATGAAAAATTTATAAAATTACCTGGATAAGCGAAGCCAGCAGATACATTGGACCTTTTAGGTTAAGGGCCGTATTTGTCTGGTTATTTGGATATTACTTGGTTACTGTTGCAATGGATTCGGAAAAGAAAGCACTTTTATACTTACAACACTGTTTAATTGTAAATAGTTACAACATTGTTTAATAATAATTGTTAAATAACCTAAGAATGCAGGCTGAACACAATAATAACATATGTTCTTAAGATTATGTCTTATTATATTAACAGATCACCACCCCATGGTGTCGTAAAAAGATGAGACGGTGACTCAAAATGCACTACCAATAGTCGCCCTCGACTGTGGTAGCAAATCTGAATATCAACCGACTGTCTGTTATAAAAAATTACAATATGAGGTTTGTGCTACAGTGCCTCGCCAACATCACCAAATGCTCTTCTTACAAGTAGGTGGTTATACTTAGCAGGAGTTCACGCTAGCCTTCTGACCAGCATTGAAACTTTATTTAAGGTATCAATTGGCGCGTTGCTCAATAGGAGTACAACTGCCGCGTCTTTCGTGAAAGGTATGCAAAAGTAAATAATAATTGACCGATCGGTTACAATCGGTTACCGTATTAGCAAATCAGGTCCGTTATTCGTTGCGGAGGGTCGGTGCTGAGGTCGCCATGCGAGGCTCAGCCTAGGCGTCAGGATCGCCTATAGCCTGGCCGTTGTCCGGTAGAACCAACAAAAAACCCGCTGTGCAAACAATAGAAATACGATCTCATTAGAACACTATATTTGCACAACGTATCAACACTCGCGATTCACGAAAATTATTCATAAAATCATAAATACCTTTTATCGCGGGTCTTGTTATAATATTTGTAAGCACCCGGCGGCACCTCCAGTTTGCAAAACGACCAGAAATGATTCTCCTTCATCATCAGTACTTTCTCACGCTCTGAATGTCAAAAAGCGGTCAGTCGGTATGTCGCAAGTACGTGATTTCCGCCTAATTATTGAATCGTCGCTATCGTCTTATTCGTTTCGCAAAATTCAACGTTCTAGAATATTCCAAGGACATTTGTTTTGTCAAACAAATAGAAACGCGTATTTAGAAGCGACCATCCTACATTTTGTTTTCCTATACTTAACCAGAATTAAGAATATCTTTATTGGCTAAATATTACGTAATGTTTTGGAATAAGTTTTTTTATCCATATATTGTATATTGAAACCTACTTATTGCGTGTAGCGTGACGTCGAGTAGACCATAGCTCAACGCTACCCAAATCATAGATTCTAAACTATTGCTTAGTTGAAACCAAACATAATTATTCAATCCAAACGGATCGGTAAAATATGCTTTTTTATATATATCCTAAAGTAATATAATTACTAACCAAAATTTATATTTAAAAGTAACCATGCATTAAAATAGATTATTCATAAGTTGGCTATCATTTTGTTAATCTGTGGCAGATCGCTGACCGATTGACATGTCAGATGCCAACAGCTGTATAAACAGTTTATTAACCAAACCTATAATTATTGTAATTGTGTAATTATGATTTAATATGTAAGTAAATCTAGTGTGTGAACAATCTAACATGAAGCGTAGAATTCCAAAAACAAGGTGAGCGTAAGTAGCACTCGCTACAGGACCCATGGTAAGATTCAACCCACCGTTCACATTCCTAAACCACTCCGGCTGCATGTCGCTGGTTGCCTTTGTAAGATCAAACCACCGGTAGCTTTCCTACACTGTGACGGCTGCATTTGGGGACCCATGGTAAGATTCAACCCACCGTTCACATTCCTAAACCACTCCGGCTGCATGTCGCTGGTTGCCTTTGTAAGATCAAACCACCGGTAGCTTTCCTACACTGTGACGGCTGCATTTGGGGACCCATGGAAAGATTCAACCCACCGTTCACATTCCTAAAATGAGTCAGTTGCATAAACTCTGTAAGACTACTAAAATATGAAGCTTACTAAGTCCCTGTTACCTTGCACAATACGCATTACCTTGTAGTACCTCAGCTCAAACATACTAACATACAATGTCATGATAGTTACTTTTAGTATGCTTGTATGATTGACCTTACATTTT
The DNA here is from genome assembly GCA_949126895.1 of Eilema caniola. Lineage (NCBI taxonomy): Eukaryota > Metazoa > Arthropoda > Insecta > Lepidoptera > Erebidae > Eilema > Eilema caniola. Next base: position 1,189,862 of record OX421461.1, on the reverse strand, counting down.
GAAGGGGTAGGAATCTATTACCTCAGCCGAAACATATTATTGCAATAGTTGCTTATAATATGTTTAAGCTTACATTATTAGGGATAGAAATAGGGTTTTTAATTTAATAGCTTACAACCAAGAGCTTCACATTAACAATAAGTAAATGAAATGCTGTCTTTGTAGTGCCTCAGCTCAAACATACTAACATACAATGTCATGATAGTTACTTTTAGTATGGTTGTATGTTTGGCCTTCCTAAATCTAGTACCTCAGCCGAAACATATTATTACAATAATTGCTTATAGAATGTTTAAGCTTACATTAATAGGGATTTTAATTTAATAGCTGACAACCAAGAGCTTTACATTAACACAAGTAAATGTAATGCTGTCTCCGCTAGCGTATATTGATCTCTTGTTGCGGTTCCATTCACCCGATCTGGAAATGGGAAAAGAAAATCTTAATTATTATTTACAGTACTGTTCGCCTGCAACCAGTATAAAAGTACTTGTTATTCTTTAAAAACTCCTTTCTGTACTTATAAATATATTTAAATTATATAGTTAAATAAAATGTCATTGAATATTGGAGATCGAGTGATGATAACTATAATAGAGAAAAGAATATGTGGATTGCATATTGTGAAAATTATAAACCATGAAAAGTATAGTGCTATTTTAATACCTCACCATAGAAATTTTGGTAAATTCTTCAAATTTTACTTTGAAGGGCTAATGTTATGGGCTCGTGTAATCAGAATCTCCAACAATTTAGTTGATTTAATAGAAATGTAACCAATTTGAATTTTTCAATTATTATGTGTGCAAGCAGTCTGTAATTCTTGTACAAATGTATAAAAAAGTTTTAGAGTTAATATTAAAATTGTGTTCACATCTAGATACGTTGGATTTAAATAAATTCCTTTATGAAATAAAAATTCTTTTATTTTCTTGTACACAAGATACCTAAACCGTGGGGCACTGCTAGTGATTAATAAACAAATATTTTATTTTAAATAATTATTTCTGACCACTATAATTGTGAAATATGATTGGCACGATATTGTACTTATAGGTTTTATAAAACACAATTATGTAAGATAAAAATTCTGGCAGCAAGGTTGCAACAACATCAATTTTAATGCAACTTATTCAATTAATTAAGAGATATACAAAAATACTTACAATTTGTGATGAACTTCTTTAGTCTGGTTAAGTTTTCAAGTTCCAATTTTTTTATTAATTACAGTCTGTAAGAAGCATAATTGAAATTAGAATCTTATCTGTGTAAAATTATGTGAAAATACTTGGTTAAAATAATTTAATTATTATTTAATTACAAGTTAATACTAACTGAATATATGTCGTCAATTGAGCTTATTAAACTTCCATTGGAAATAATTTGAATATTTAATACTATATAATAAATACAAGTAAAATAGAGAAAAAAATTCAAGGCAAATAATAAATGAATAACTTATTAAGAAAATCTACCTTTCAACTGACATCAAAAGAAACGTTTTATATTTGTGTAATCTAATTATCTCTAAATCAGGTAGGTACTTACATTGTATGGCCTCTTTTTTATTCATTTAATACACTGGTAGCACGTCACGTTGACTTCAGCTTCCTGAGAACAGTTACATGATACGCGACGCGATAGAGTCTTACACCCACATAACCAGTCTTTGTTTTAACAATATGCTAACGCTGCATTAAACGTATTATGATATCACAAGTAAGGCACTTGTTTCACCGCTCACGATGACCGTGACGCGAGAAGCGAGTAGATATATAGTTCTGATAGTGTTGTTGCTAGATGATTACTCAATGAGACACATAAAATGTAATGATCGCTGGTTGATCTCTTAGGAAGTGATCTGACTGCGTGTCTGAGCGAGTATCACTCAGATAGTATTCTTTTTAATAGCTCTGGTTGCTACGAAAACTATTGGAGAGTGAATTCGTGAGGGCAGTGTGTACCTTTAGCGTTCAGTTATTAGAATAATGTATATCTTTTGTTGACACGAGATCTACATATTTTTTACGTTTTTTGACCGAGAAATAGTAAAAAATTGATCGCTTTCTTGTCAGTTGTGGGACCAGTGCCTTACTTATCATCATCATCCGAGCGTTAATTCTGGATGCACCCAAAGTTTTCACTTCCAGCGATCCGCTTCCATATATTCCTTTGGATATTTTGACCAGACCAAACAAACCTGTAATGATTTTCGTGTTTTTAATTATAATACTACTATAATCTAAGTCTGTGACTATTCGATATCAACTTTATAAAATTGATAATTGATATCTATTCAAATAAAAAACTGAATCACAAATGTGTTGCTAAACACAATACTCGAGAAAGGATGGATTGATTTAAATGTTTTGTTGTGTTCGGAATTTCATGACAAGGTGTCTAAGTGTCTATGATATATTTTTTTTTAGAAAATCCAAAAATAAGTATATAAAATGTATATGAGGAAAAGCCATAGGGTTTGGCTAGTTGTAAAATAAAATCGAATATGCTCTTTTTTGTTCCCATAGCTAGTTCGAGTGAAATACGCACACACACATGCATAGACATGGTAAAATGCAATCGGCGTTTCTTGCTACAGCGGTAGCTATAAAGTTACAAAGAATTATAAAGGCATACCGCTACTGCGTAAGGTATACGATGAAAATAGGCTTAAAACACTATTTGCATCGATCAAATTTTATATTTCTATCCTTCCATGTCTTAAGGTATAAGGTTCAAAATATATATGAGGGTGTCATTCCCATATTTACTAAACTATAAATCCAAATCAATCATATTATACTAGTACTTCCAACCGTATTCGCTTGTTTAATATTTTTATTTTAAAGACATTACATATAAATATTAGAAATGAATTATTGAGTCTTTATTTATGAAAAGTGTAATAATATTATAAATGTGTTTAATTGTTAGTTTGTTTTTAACTCAATTCTATAACAATGGGTTCACCGATTCTACAGACAGGGGTTTAATAAAGAGGCGTTGCCATTAGCTAGTAGGCATTAGATAAAACGTTATTATATGGTTTAATACGCTAAAAAGATGAACGTTCATAACATGATTATCAACATCTGAGCATAATTCCCTTAGTGGCTTTTGCAGCAATACTCATCATCATCATCCGAGCGTTAATTCCCATTGCATCCAAAGCTTTCACTTTGGAGCCGAGGGTACGCTTGATTTTTGATGTGGCTGGTTTTTTCGGCTATGTTTAGGAGCGACTGCCGTCTGACTGCACAGCCTACTATCGGATGTTAAACAGCCCTATCCCTTAGTCGCCTTCTAGATGGAGTGGCCCAATTCTACTCTGCCGGGAACCACGCGGCGGTTTTTGCGGCAATACTATCAAATACTATCATGTACCATGGTATCATTATTATCATATAAGCATAAATTCCATAGTTGTTTTACGACACCCATGATAAAAAAGGGGGTGGATAAGTGGTGTGACCTCCATTCTTCTCCACCAGGACCGTGCAACAAATTTTTCGTAATCGTTTTGTTGTAGAATAAATAAATAAATAAAATTATAAAGCTATCACGCTTGACCACATTTAATAATTTTTTGATGACCAAGGATTTTACCTGCATAAAATGGCTTGCAAACAAAGAAATGACATTATTCGAGTGCGATTTTTAGCGGTCTACATTATAAATAAATAAGTGAATAATAAATTAATTATAATCAATTAATTAATTATTAATTAAACGACCTTAAAGGAACTGAAAATGTTAGTGAGTATGAAATTAATATTTTTTTAATAATAATATTTTTTTTTCTGTGTGTCTTGTGTGCATTAGGATGGGATATGTTTTAAATTAATTTTAATTGAACAGGTCTGACTCGGAATTTGAACGCTCTACCTTGGAAGTCGTGCCTGTACTACCAAAGAAGAAATCGAAACGATCTTCGGGTGGCGCCAATAAACGGAAGGCCGTTGCTGAAAATCAACGGGTTGACGGTTCGTCTCCGCTAGAGTTTGTTCGCAGTGCATCGAGCAGTACAACACAGAGGTATGTACTATAATAATCAACTACATTTAACACTATCAGATGTTTATTATCGTAAGATTATGAACCTTTAATTTCGATAATTTATGACTAGCGTTTCTTAGCCCTATCCCATATACAGATAGGTTCAGATTTTTTCACGATACTCGTTGTACGTGCTACTCATTTTGAATACATCTTAGTTGGTGATACCATACACTGTTTAATAAGATTATGTGAACCCATTTTGCTAAATAAATTATTGATTGATTAATTGAAGCCTCAATCCACAAACTTTTTATTTTTCTATGATAATAAATATTAAATACCTATATATTTATTTTTGCAGAAGGAAGAAACCGGTGACGGGATTACATAATATATTGCGAGCTGAAGAAGCCAGCTGTAATGAACCAAAGCGTCGTGGCAGTGCTTTAACGTCAAGCTTCGCTAGCAGGGTTTCCACCGGAACATCACGTCGCTCGACGCAAACCAACGGAGATTATTTTGTGGACCTCAAAGTCTACAAAACAAACGACTACGCATCTCATGCCCCAGATGTTCGATTCAAAACAGCGTTGGTAACCGTTAAATTGCAGTGCGACGAGGCATCCTCATCGTGGCGAGCACTGCAAGACTTCTTAGGCGAAGCATTTACTGAGTTTGAGGAATCCGAGCCCGTTCATTATAGTGATAAAATTTTTATAAAGTAACTGTAAACTTTCCTTTTTTTAATATAAAATAGACTTTTTTTTTTTTTTAATTTTTAACCTTAGGTTGATATTTTTCATATAGCTAGTGTTATACCATAGTCATTAGTAATGCCTTTTTGTGCTACGTGTAACATATCTGTACATAGTAAATCATGGGTAGGACATTTGCGAAGTAATTCACATAGAAAAAGTAGCCATACATTAAAACATAGCGATGGTGTAGAAATCGTGAGCTCTGCATTTCGCAATCGTATAATAACTTATAAAATTTTACCTTTTGATCAGCTTCAGTTAGCTTCTGTAGATTCTTTTTTTAACGCTATTCATGATAAGTTAAAATCCCTTTTAAAGGAATGTCTTATTAAACATACATGTCTTAAAGTAAATTTCGAGCTATTTGGTATGTTTTTAAAGTTCAATGATAATTCTCAAGAAGTTAAATCATTTGACACCAAAAATAAAACATTATATCTTAACTTTGATTTCGACAAATTATATTTTGAAACACTTAGCTATTTAAAAACAAGTATTGAAGAATTTGAAGGCCGTGACAGTGGATGGACATTCTTAACCAATCTGTACGTTGAGGTCAATCTAAACAAATATCAGCCACTTGGCGGTTCTAGTTTTATCAGTTTACCTAAATCAATTCAAGCTAAAAGAGCTTGTTTAAATATTTTGAATAGGGATCAATATTGTTTTTTATGGTGTGTAACAGCGGCTCTATATCCAGCTAAGAAACACCCTGAAAGAATATCATCTTATCCTGATTGCCGCGAATTATTTGATTTGGGGGGAATGTCTTTTCCTGTAACCTTTCGTGACATTAATACGTTTGAAAAGAACAACCCCAATATAAAGTTTATAATTTATGGTTTGAAAAATTTTAAAACCATTGTAGGTCCCTTGTATAAATCTGAAATTGACAAAAAATACATTGGAAAAGTTATACACTTACTGTTTCTTGAAAAGAATAATTCTTCTCATTATTGTTTGATCAAAGACACTTCTAGACTTTTTAGAAGCCAAGTAACTTCCCATCATGGCAAACTGTACTTTTGTGATTTATGTCTGTTATTTTTTAGTACGTCTGAAGAAGTTAATACCCATTTATGTGGAGGTGTCGTAACTGTGCTCCCGAATAAAAGTTCGGTAATTAAATTTAAGAACTATGATCGTAAACAAAATATGCCGTTTTGTATTTATGCAGATTTTGAGTCGATGTTACAGGTCAAAACTGAGACCAACTATTCTAGTAGAAACACCAATACGTTGCACCAACATATACCGGTTGCCTTTGGCTATTATATTGTCGTGATGATCCTAGCTACAATCGTTACGTATCATATCGAGGACCAGACTGCGATAAATGGTTTGTAGATTCGATAATGAAAGATGTAAGAAAAATATATGAAATAATTAGTTTAACGGTTCCTATGATATTCTCCGCTGAGAATAAATCTGATTTTGATAAAGCCAAACGTTGCCACATTTGTGGAAACTTTATTTTTTCAGACAAAGTACGTGACCACTGTCATCTTACTGGACGTTATCGCGGTGCCGCGCATCCTTTTTGTAATTTGCAGTATAAGCGCCCTTCATTTGTACCAATATTTTTTCACAACCTTGCTGGTTATGATTGTCATTTATTTATAAAAGCCTTGGGTGACGTCCCTGGTGACATAAAGATAATACCGAAAACTAAAGAAAATTACATATCATTTACCAAACTAGTACCCGTTTCCAATGGTAATTTTTTCCAACTTCGTTTTGTTGATTCCTTTAAGTTTTTGGGAACAAGCTTAAACAAATTATCTGAAACTTTAAAACCCGAAATGTTTAAGCACTTACAAAATCACTTCCGTGTCGAAAAGAATTTCAGTTACTCACTCGCAAAGGCATTTATCCCTACGAATATATGGACTCGTGGGGAAGGTATGATGAAAAATCACTACCTCCCAAAAAATGCTTTTATTCTTCCTTAAATGATGAAGATATCTCCGAAGATGATTATAAGCATGCGTGTTTAATTTGGTCTACATTTAAAATAGCTGATTTGGGTAGCTATACGGATTTATATCTAAAAACAGATGTGCTTTTATTATCTGATATTTTTGAAAATTTTAGACAGACTTGTAAGCAACACTATCAGTTAGATCCGGCTTTCTATCTAACTGCGCCTAGTCTTTCTTTCGATGCAATGTTACTAAAAACAGGTATTCAATTGGAACTGATTGATGACTTGTCTATGGTGCGTATGCTACAAAGTGGTATTAGAGGTGGGGTCTGCCTGTGTTCTCACAGACATGCTCAAGCAAATAACATTTACTTACCGAACTACAAATCTTCGGAGCCTGATTCTTACGTCTCTTATATTGATTGTAATAATCTATATGGATATAGCATGTGTCAATACTTACCATTTTCTAATTTCAAGTTCTTGGATCAACACGAAATCAGCAAATTAAATATAGTCGAAGTACCAATTGATGCAGAGTACGGGTTCATATTAGAAGTAGATATAGTATATCCCAAGCATTTGCACAACTTACACAATGATTTACCATTTTGTCCTGAAAAATTTATTCCTCCTGGGAGCAAAACTCAAAAACTAGTTCCGAATTTATACGATAAATTTAAGTATGTTATACATTACATTCACTTACAAACTTGTTTGAAACATGGATTAGTTTTGAAAAAAATTCATCGAGTAATCACTTTTCGTCAAAGCCCATATTTAAAAGAATACATCGATTTAAATACTAAGCTGAGACAAAAAAGTACTTCAGCCTTCGACCAGGATTTTTTCAAGCTCTTAAATAACAGTGTGTTTGGAAAAACCTTAGAAAATAATGAGAAGAGGGTTAATGTTCATTTAGTTACTCAGTGGTTTGATAAAAAAAATGTAACAAAGAAAAGAAAATGTGCACAAAACCTTATCGCACGTCCAAATTTCCATAGTGCAACGGTTTTTAGCGAAAATCTAGTAGCGATACAATTAAATCCTGAACAAATAATTTTGGATAAACCAATATACATTGGCTTTACTGTACTAGAATTGTCAAAAAGTCACATGTACGACTTTCACTACTCTGTCATGCTACCTTTTTATAAAAATCGTGTACAGATGTGTTATACGGACACAGACAGTTTTGTGTATTATATACGAACCCATGATTTTTACGATGACATAAAAAACCATTTTTTGACTTATTTTGACACCAGTAATTTTTGTAAAACTAATCAATATACTTTGCCTATACAAAATAAAAAAGTTCCAGGCGTATTTAAGGATGAAATGGCAGGTAAAATTATAAGTGAATTTGTAGGCCTTCGTTCAAAGCTATATTTTATTAAAACAGTTGATAGCACTATAAAAAAAGCAAAGGGGATTAAAAAAAATATTGTACGCGATTTTAATGTTACCGATTACCAAAATACACTGTACAAAGGTAATATTATTCGTAAGACAAATATTTTATTCAAATCCATAAAACACGAGTTATTTACATGTGCTGTAAAAAAATTGCGCTTTCTGGCGATGATGATAAGAGAGTCATATCTCAAGATAAGGTTTCAACTCTAGCATGGGGACACACAAGTATTTTTAACTTTTAACTTTACTTTAGTACCTGTAGTTTTAAAAATTAAAATAGGAAGCTAAAGTTTGCCACAGCAACTGTTTGATCTATTGTTAACTAAAAATTTTCAGAAATTTAAAAAGTACTAAAAGTACATGTCTCAATCATGTTAATATATTGAAAACCTTGTTAATATGTAATATGCTGCAAACCCGAAAATAATATATTTAAGAAATAAGTTATGTACCTACTTTATGTGTGTACCTACTCTAAATGTATTTTAGAAATAAGATGTAATTATAAATAAAACATACTTAAAAAATAATTTTATTTTAATTAATATCCTACACTTGTACCATAAATGGGAAAATGTCTGAGTTTTATTTCGCTTGTCTGTCTTTGTGACGCACGTGACGTAATAAAATGAAACGTAATAATGTAACAAGTTTCAACTTGAATGAATAATCTGAGACTATTCTGAGGCATTTGTTATTATTTTCATGTCTCAACCTGTTCAATAGTATCAACTTTCAGACATATGGACAATGTAATTGCGCTTTTATTTGGAATTATTACTTTCATGTCTCAACCTGTTCAATAGTATCAACTTTCAAACATTGACAATGTAATAGCGCTTTAATTCAAAGTTTATTACTTCATTATTCATTAGACAGCCGTGAGGTTTGGAACAGGCAACAGTACATTATACGAACCACTTTAAACTTTATTAATTTGCGTACACATCTATATACAACATGGTAAGATCTTGATTTCTGATGTCTTTTGTAATCTTTTGTGTGATAAAACTTAACTTGTGGTAACTAAACTTTATTTTTGTTTCAGAATACAAACGAAAGTATCCTCCCAATGATAGATATAGAAGAGAGAAACGGAATGCTAAATGGCTTATATTCTCCTGAATCTCTCCCGGATGCGCAAGATCCATACGCATTTGACAATGACAACGTTAGATCGTGGATAATATCGCCACTACATGAAGTTGCTGTAAATAAAACGGAAGCCAAGAGGAATTTATCCAAGCGCAAAAAGCCGATTGTGAGTAAAATCGTTAAGAAACGTAATCAAATTCAGCCCTCATATATAATCAACAGGGAACTGGCTAAAGGACGACGTTTGATAAAAATAGTGATAAAAGACCTGAGTGAATCAAGGGAGAGTGAAGATGAAGACAAGGAGATTATTAACGCACAATATATAGTAAAAGATACAGTTGATAAGATATCCGACCAGGCAGAAAAATTAATTCACAACATATCTAAAAAATTGTGTGGTTATTCCTTTCATAATATTTATTAATTATAGTTCTTGATTTAATTTATGTTTTATTTTTTAAGATTTACTGTCACCAATATTGTGTATTAGTAAAAAAATATAACTGTAAATAAAATATAATATAATAAATTTTATTATTAATTGATCGTAGAGGTTTTTGTAGAAAAATAAAAATCTGTATAAGTTTGTATTCAGTTTTATTAATCCCAATTTATATAATTATCCTTATACCATTTTTTTATACAAATAACATTTGCTAAAGCACAATACTTTTTATGATAAACACATTTCAAATTCATATTTTGGCTATACATATTAATCAAGGACATTAAATTACAACAACCCATATCTTCTATGTTAATAGGATTACAGTTAGAACATAATTCTTTCAATCACTTTATTTTTTCTTTTCCTTTTAGTAAAATAGTTTTATTTTCTAGATATGGTACAATAATACGTTTGAATTCTCTATGGTCTATGTAGCCTTCACTCCAATATAGACCTCGATTTCGTTCTATCCATTTCGTTTGCTTTTTTTCTTCTTGTGATAAATAATTAAATGAATATGGCGGTTTAATCAGAAAAGTTTGAGTGTAATAATCTGTAGCTAAAGCCAGCTCTTTTATGATGAAATTATTATTTCTGTCTTTAAAACCTTGTACATCAACTATAATGATATCCTGATTCATGATATTTTCCTAACAATATTGCTTAGTGGTTTATATTCCACGATACAGTCGTTGAGAATAAGACAGTAACCCGAGGTCTGATCAGGTATTTCTTGCTCACTTTCAATTTCAACACGCACATCAACGACAGGACCAGTTTTTATATTATCAGTCTGTCTAGAGCAATCAATTACAAATAGGGGAGCAATGTCCTTAAATTCTTTAGGAGACATGAATGGTTCTGGTCGACGTCCATAGTAAGACTGTTGAAATTTAGCATATTGCTCATATAATAAAGCTATATTGTTGTTAGAAAAGCTTGCATTTAAGTTTTCATAAGGGTAATATGTAGAGTTGAGATAGACTTTAACGTCACGTAAGTTGCAATGATCAAATCGAGACATATCAGCACTTGAATTATGTTTTCTATTTGTTTGTAAACCTATAATTACATATCTGGGTTTTTCAATCTGAGATGAAGTTTTAACAGACCACGTGTGTTTTGTAGTTTTAGGTAATAGAGGGTATTCATACAGATCCCAATTTCTAAACGCTAATTGTAAAGATCTATCTTTATCCAAAACTTTTAGAAAATGAAGCTTTGTTTTTATCTGAAACTTTTATATGGGGAACACGCCATATAATTTTTTTTATTATTATATCTTCTACAACTTCGCCGGTACTTAGTTTCAAGGAATTGAGGTTTGTATTGTTCCGTAACAGGATTAGCTCATGTTTGCAGTTTACCTTTTTGTAATCTTCAGCAAACCCAAAAATAGTGTTGAGAGGGATAGATGCTGAAAAATTGCCTCCAGCTATATTTTTGACGCCTTCAATATCCCAACCCCAAGCCTTAGAACTTTTTGCATCACTTTCATTCATACTTAATAATGATTTCATGGTTGTAGTGATCCCAGCATTTTTAATTTTATCTATCTCTATTCCATTCAGTTCATATCGAATATCTTGAAAGAAGTAGAGTAAAAAATTATTTGTAAATTGAATGGATGTGGCTTTAGTTCCATCTCCTTTTTTTACAATCACTGTTCCTTCCAAATATAAAGTACTTGCTGATGGCAATACGTATAAATCTTGTTGATTAATTGGTATCCGAATCTCATCATTTCTGTTAAAAGTAGTTACGTATGGTTTATACGAATGAAATTCAATTCCATCTATAGTGCTGTCGTTCGTAGGTGTTGATAATATATCTAACATATTCATTTTAGTAATCCAATATATTGCAAAAAATATTTATTTTTTTGCGATAGTTTTCGTCTATTTTAATTAATGGTCTCTTGGAGACAGCTCGATATATACTAACATTTTTAGTTTTGGGCGTTTCGTATTTATTTATTTTATCGTAGAGAATCATTTCTTTTTTAGATGTAAGTACAATTGTACTTCCTCACCTCGTAAATTTACTAGATTATTGTTTATGTCTAACAAACGAATATTAACGCTATTGAGACTATTTTGATTGATTGGAAAATAAATTATGTTCTTCGGAACTTCTACAATCCGATAACCAGGCGGCACATTTGGTGCAAATTCATAAATAATATGACTAGGTTTACCGTTGATAAACGATCCTGTGACTATATCACATTCGATTCTCACCACGGTTGTTGCTAAAATGTTAACTGGAAGCTGAGATACGTGTTTTATATTGGCTTCAAGAACTTGTTCTCCGAAACCAAATAATACCCCCAGAGAATTACTATTTTCGAAATGAATATCTTTTGTGCAAAAGATAGATATTTTCAACGTGTTATTGTTACAATCCAATTTAAAAGATGCACCTTTAATGTTATTTTTAATATAATCATTTACATCTTGAAGTTCATAAGCACCTTCAGGTAATTCAATAACTTCATTTTGACCATAGTAAAACTTATTATTTTTACTATCAATATTTGGAATAGAATTAAACGTAGAAAAATAAATAAGTGCACATTCATATTCTCCTTCAAGTTGAAGCGCAGGCGAATAATATGTGGATAGCATAGATGTGTTACCAGTTATAGACAAGGTAAAAGACATTGTACTAATGACAAAAATTAAACAATGCAATATTATAAATAGTATTTATTCCAGAAACATTTCAAGTATTGTAAACATAAATGACCACAGTTCACTGAATTAAACTGTTGATATCTATTATAATTATAAAATATATCTCTAGTCTTCAGATAACGTACTAATTCAATAGGGGGTTTCAAATCCCCAAAACTATCAAAATATTCACAATATTTTTTTACTTTTACATATGCTACCCAATGTGCGCCGTTATTAGCAGAATTATCTAAATTAATAATACCGCATTCAATGCGTTTCACATATCTCGGCAGTTGATCTTTCATGAAAACTCCTCGAAAATATGGAATATTCCTTGCATTGTTTACGATGTCAATGTTGGTTAAAGCACGGTTGGGTAGATGGGTAGCTAGTTTTTTGATGGTGATATAAATAATCCGTTACCTTTTTTATATGGCTTAATGTATAAACCCCTACCTAATGCAATAGATTCCATCGTTTTATTGTGTCGTTCAGATTCCCGTAATCCTTGTTGAGCTGTTTTATAGTCATTAACCGTTTTTGTAATACCTGCAGCACCTCCAGCTAACGCTCCTAAGGCGGATAACCCAGCAAATATAGGAATTAGTGGCAAAATACCTCCAGTTTTCGGTAGAGGAATAACACGAGGAATCCGAATTTTACGATTGCATGGAAAAAAATTCCTAGCAGCTAAATAAGCTTGTTTTATTGTTGATTTATTGTTTCTTGACTTACTCTTTTTTATTTTTGATCGAATTTTAGAAACAAGTGTTTTAAATGTTTTGACACCAGCTCCTGACTTCAGTTTGGCTTTCATTACTTTGCTTACTAGCCAAGAAGCCATCTTTTCCCCCTTTCCTGCTGATTTAGATTTCAAACGACGTTTAGCCATAGTTAGCAAAAGTTCATCTGCTTTGTGGCGTTTATTTAAATCTGTATAATTTGAATACGCAATATCGTGATGTTTACAAGCTTCATCTAGGGCGTTTATTCCTTTATCACCACGTAATAATCGTTCGCGTAGTCTTGTTCCTGGACCACAGTAGTTATAACCAGGTAAATGTGCTTCGAAAGGCAAATTATTAATTATACGATTGACAAGTCCTCCTCCATGCATTCCTTTCTATATAATGACTAACGAGATGAAAGTACAAAACATATATATTTATTTTAATTATACAATTTTATTTTTGTCTATCCAACTATTTTCACTTTCACTAAAACCTAACCATTTAACATAGAGCTTATAACCCTTTCTTTTTAAAACTTTTTCAATTAAATATACGTCAGAATGTTTTGTTTTCTGAAGTTCTTGTTCATAAAATGAACCCAAAATTGGTTGCTTTCGTTGATCTTCTATTTGGTAAGTAATAGGTTTGGTGTCATTTATTTTTATAATTTTAAATATTTCAGTTGACCAATTAGGAGTGTATCCTTTTTCAAATTGACCTTTATATTTGCTAATTCGAACGTGATGACCTACATCAAATTTGTGGTTTTTAATTAAAAATCGTTTTTCATAAGACTGTACAATGTTTTTTAAAACATTTAATGTATTTTTAGAACAAACATCTTTTGGTTTATGTTTTGTAATCCGATGCACAGTATTATTGTAACAATGAACAATGTTATACAAAGGTTCACCAATCCATTTATAATTGCCAACGAAACTAAAATGTTTATACAGTTTGTTTTTAAGGGTTCTGATAACTCTTTCTACAATGGACGCTTTTTTAACAGAATATGTGGAGTAATGATTTATCTTCATTGAACACATTAACTTATGGAATTCATCATTATAAAATTCTTTACCTAAATCTGTTTGCATATTCCTAGGTCGTCGTCTTAATTTTGCAAGAAAACGATGAAAAGACGTCGTTATTTCAGATTTTGATTTCGATTTTACTGGTATTGTCCAAACATACTTTGAGAACGTATCTATGATAACTAGAATGTATTTAAAACTATTATTATCTTTTGCAAGACTTTGCATATCAATTAAATCAGCCTGCCATAAATCATCTATACCCTTTAATGTTACACAGCGGCGTGGAAAATTTCTTCTTGCCGCTCTATGAAGTTCGTCAACAACCTGCCGTTTACTCATTATTCCTTCACAGTTTTTGATAAAACGATCTTGTTTACTTCTGTTTTAGTATAATATTGTTCCAAATGTTTCTTTAATATTGACATAATATTTAATCTAAATTCATATAATTTAGTTTCAAAATGTTGTTTTGTACAAAGTTCATCAATCAGAGTGTCAACGTATTGCTTGTTTGCTGCATCATCAGCATCTGTAGGATATTTAATACCCTTCAATCTTGCTGAATTTAAATTAAAATCGCCATTTTCAGACTTCATTAGTACTTTTTTTATATCCACAGTGTTGCCATTATTACTGAAGAGTTTATCAACATACTCTTTATTCACTACTTCATCTGGTGTTGTAGGGGATTTCACACCTCTTAATCTTACTGACTGCAAATCAAAATCTCCGTTTTCTGATTTCACTAATGCTTCGCTAGGATCAAAGTATATTTCCGGTCTACGTAAACGTTTGTGAATGTGGTGTCCAAATTTATCAACATTCATTTCTATAAGAACCTTTCTGCAGAAAGTATAAAGTGAGACTAATAAAATTTGCATTAAGGAAGATACTTATATTGAATAGAAATATAATATTAATTTATTTTTTAACTACATCAACATAATAAGATTATTCTGCTATATAACGTTGGTTACTTCATGATTGTTAATGATACCACTTTCTCTTAACTCTTCAATTATGGATATTATTTCGTTATTTACTCCAGTATTACCTGCGTCTCTTGATGCCCATAGTAACTTTAATCGTTCAACTAGTTCATTGGGGTCATCCCAATATATGTAATCAGTATCTCTTTTTAGCTTTTTCACTATAAAAGGTATACCTGATCCATGAACATTTAAATTTTCGGACCTGCAACTTCCATCATTTTTAAAGAGTGGTTTCATTATTTGTGTATATTTTAAACCTTTATTACTTTTGATAGGTTTAGAGGGATCAAAATCACGTCGATGAGCGTTTGTGTCTGTCAACATAGTTTTATAATTCCTTTTATCATCTTCAGTTACTGTCGTTATATCAGGTATTTTTTTCATCAGTAATTCCATTAAGCCAATTGTTTTGATATATGTACGTCCAGCTACAATGATACTATTGTCATAAAAAGTTACTTGTGAGGATCCCATAAAAAGCTTTCCTCTTTCATTTCTTATACCAAAAGGTATATTTTCAGTGGATACTACTGTTTTTGTTCTAGAAGTATGAGGACTTTCATCAACTGGAATTTCAAAAGATGTTGTGCTTATATTGGCTCTATTATTTTCATTAGATTCTAAATCACTTGTACTATCATTGCTAACATTTTCTTCCTGGTAAGCATTAATTAAATCAGCATGTGAATCGTTGGGACTCGGTTTCATTTTTTCTATTAATTCTTGAGGTGTATCAGCAAATTTATGTTTCTTTATTCGTTTAACTTGTCTTGGGGTACTTATTTCATATTTCTCATTTATTTTAGAATCTTTATTTGTTATTTCATTCAAAGGTCCAGTTATTGGTTTCAGTAAAGATTCAATGAACATATTATTTGTGGACTCATTGTCTCGCATCAATTTAATTTTTTTTCTGACTGATTCAGCTGATTTAATTATTTGTTTTTTCAGGTCTTGCTCTTTATCCATGTTTAAACCTTCTCAAGTAAGGTTGGAGCTTATAATAAATTTATATAACTAAGTGTCCATATTTATGTAGTTTATTGATCTAAAACTACAAATGTATCAAATTTCATTCTATAGCGTCCATTATTTTTGTCACAATCTTTATTTATAACTATGTAACTAAAAGGTTTATGCCATATATTTGAACACATATCTTGAAATTGAAACCAACTCATATCCGTATTAACATGTTCATCATAAACGTGCCGCAAATTGACGATATCTTGCTTGAATAAAATAATAACATTAGCATTATCACGTATTAATTGCTTTGGAATCTTGCTGTAAGTTTGATTTATAAAAACAATCAATATCTTTATGTCTACCCATGGCGAAGTAATCTCTTATATTATTCTGATTTTCACAAGAAACATCATCGAATATTATAATAGAATTTGTATTGGCTTCTTGAGAATTGAGAACTTCGTCATTATCACGATATTTTGTAAAACATACTTCAGGTACTTTTTGAAACACCTTTTCTAAAAATACATACTTTGGTTGATAAAGAGTTTTAGAATACAAGTACACATTTCGAAATCTTAATCCATTTTGATGCAAAAGTAGACCCACCATTAATTTCGTTTTACCACAGTTAGAAGGTCCCGAAATTATACAACGAATTGTATTTGGTAAGAGCTTTCCATGACGAGAAATCGTTCTTACGGAATTTGCACAAATTTCGTCTAACTGCAATGAACATGGTTGTTTTACAAATTTCATGATGTGTCTTGCTATGGGTTGATATAGATTACTGGTTAATTAAGTAATGAAATGATTTCATGAAACATTGAACTTTTATAACATTATGTTGATTGGTGCTTCCACCGATTACTGATTTACAATCTTGAAATGAATGAATACAAGAATGAACGAATGGGTGTTATTGGGCAATTCAACTCCACGGAGTGAGCGTAGGGCGCGCGAGAGCGCCCGGAGCGAACATAGTGGAGTTGAATTCCCAATAACACCCTACTGTTACGACTAGGGCGTGGGGTAGGCCAGTTCTCGCGTCGAATATTGGGTTGGGTCGTGTTCGGAGTAGGACCTAGGGCCTTTACGAAAATGAAGACACCTTACATTGGGCAGGGGTAGTACGCGTGAATGCATGCGTATTATTACTGTCTTGTGCTGTTGAGTCTGGCAGTGCATTCGTAAAGTCATTGCTGTCGTTTTATCATCTTTTATTATGTTAGAAGTTGAGGGTAGCACTGCGGTGATTTTAGCTAGTTTTCCCGTAGGAAACCCATGGCGATGTGCCTGGTTATGGAGGGATACCTAACGGTGGCAACGACTCCATATTCATCTGAACTAGCTAGGGGCCGATAACCTTTGAAGCGGGCGGCATTCCAATTTTACCTGTGGAAACGGGATCGGATAAGCTTCCTGAATGTGGGTGACTGTTTGTTCTGTGATGGGTAGGTACCGTCGAAGTGGAACCGTCCAATTGGGCCTGGATCAGAACTTACGGAGCTCGCAGTTCAGTCTTATATATCTATTTATATATACACTAACTATTATCTCGTTAGGGTTTCAGTTCACATCCCTGAGCTTCGGCTCGTGGACTGGATCAAGCACACAGTTATGAGGATAGGCCAAGTCAAGCCTAACTAGCTTGCACCCGTAGCAGAGCAGGAGTGTTGATGGAATACCATCAATGCATGGTAGGCTCACGACACACCACACGTTTAAATGTAAATGAGGTGACGTTACACCTAGTTTTGGTTGAACAGAAGTTCTAAGTCGGGGGTAGAGTAGGTACTCACACAATGGGAATAGGTTAGGAAGTGTATTAGCAAGGACTAGTATTGTAACGGTTCTGAGCTAATCGGACCTTTGTTTGGTGATGTAACATATCATTCCTTGGTGATGCTTGTGATTGATTTAGTTAAGGTTTTTCGTGCGTTAATGCCGTGGTGAAATCGTGATTTGAGTAAATTGTACACGAGCTATCGCGTTGTATAGCTTAGTAGGCGTTCGATGTATTCGGATTAGACCTATAAGCGAGCCGTCGTTGGACCGCGTTGCTAATGTTGTTGGCAGAGGGTATATTAACGTTCTACTTGACTAGCAATTGACTTAGTATGGTCTCAATGAAACTTGGATTGGTGACATAACATATTTTAAATTCACCCACATTATAATTAATCAAATTCGTAATGGAAATTATTCCGAAATGAGAAGTTTGACTGATCTACCAATTGACTTTGAATAAAGTACTATGCTATTAATAATACTTATTACTCGGAGCGTCGTAGCCGAGGAATCATTTTGGCGAGGTACATCTAGCTCACGTTAGCAGAGCGCTTTCCTAATTTGGAACTTGTATCGAACCTTAATTGATTTGGGCAATTAACCCTAGATATGGCTGTCTTCTACACCAGGGACACTATATCGATCTCGATTATGCACGTGACAAGTATGAGTCAGTTCTGACATGTTAAAGATCCTATTTTAGACACAGAATCTCATTTGATGGATTGGTCATCAGACCGCGCTACGACATGAAACTATTCATTGAATCTGTACTAGTCATATTATGTTTTGACAATATTGAGAAAGAAATAATCTTTGGCAATGCCCTTTCTAATTCAAGTCTAATTAGACGTATACATTTGTCTGGATTCAGATATTGGGGAGGGAAAATACGAGTCAGCTATCCCACTCTCTAAAGGCGCGGAAGTTCCATTTGGAACTACGTGCTTACAAAAGGATAGAGGGGGGATATTTGAGGCGCTGAGAGCATAAGTGGATCAACCTCAAAACAATAAATCTGAGATAGAGGGGTCTAATGAATTTAACATTTAAACAAAGTTAAATAGCAAGAATTTTAGTAGGAAGGTTTATATTTTTGTTGTTGCATTTTGATGGCGTTATGGAACAGTTTCAAAGGGTTATTTCATATTTTCATATAAGTTATTATTTATATTTATTTTGTGGGTTAGACCACTTTTGCTTTTATCTATTTAGTAGGTTGACCAGCTTTAAAATGTGAATGTTATTGAGAAATTTTGTAAATAAAACTATATTTACTTAATAAAAAACATTTATTATGTGTGTTTCATGTGTATTTTGTCGATGTATGTATGTATGTGTATGTTGTGTATGTATGTGTAGTGTGTGTGTTTTATGTATCCAGTGAAAATAAAAACAAATATCAAACTTATAATCTAATCTTCTTCTTCCTCTTCTAACACTGGAAGTAAATCTGGCCCATTATTGGTTTTAAGATTTTTGTAGAAATCATGATAATTTGGAGGTATGTAGTGTAAGAGACTGATCAAATCTTTCTTTTTTAAATCAGTTATTGTATTACCAGATGGATACAGAAGGTCAAGGTGAGAAACAACACCTGCATTTCGCTTATGGACGTCTAGCACATAAAAGTTCTCAGGAATATCGTAGTTTGAATACGAATAACTGATTTTGTCGGGTTTATTTTTTGCAAATTTCAGATATAGTATTTTAAGCCATTCTACTTTCGTGTTATCTTGAGAAACTTTTCTGTGTGTAATATTTTTCTCCAGCAATTTAGTGGAGAAAAATAAATTGGATGTCATTTCAATTATTTGAAATGGGTGTCTTTTTCTGGCACTTTTTATGACATCCTGCCAGTGGCTAGGAACATGCACTCTATCTGTAAAATATTTCTTTTCTTTTTCGATTAAACCAAAATCCTGATCACATGGGAGGTAAGAGTGGCCACTGACAAGGAATTTATGGTGTATTTCTGTTATAGTAAAATCTGGAGATGATACTATGTAGTTACACAATACTGCCATTTTGATATTCCTATTTTGCCCACCACATTGATCTGAATACATTATAAGGCTTTCTGTTCTTACATTAGTCTTGATGTAGTGCAATAGACAAGAGCCCACTTCTTGCGGCCCTCGAGATGCAACAGTTTCATCCCATAGGTACATGTATGCGTCGTCAGTTCCTACATTATGAATACCCATGCAATATGTCCATAATTGGCGTTTATAATAACAAACGCCGGTACTCAAAACAGGAGTAGGAAGAGTTTTCATTAAGTCAAATGTTATGCAGGTGACATTTGAATCAGACTTTGCTAATAATGTGTCTTCCTGCAAACCTTTGCGTGCCGAATCGGCTTTACGTTGGTGTAATTCTCTCTCAGTTTCCAACCGTTTTTTAAATTCCTCATCACTGGCTGCTGCTATTTTAACATTAAAGTCTAAGATCCCAAGCGGTGCGATCGCACCGCGAGTCTATTGTTTACCTATTGTGTCTATTATTTACTCACTTGACAGGTTAAATCCGTCACATTTTTTACAAGAGTCGGTTACAAGTGGGTGGAAACTAAGATTGAATTTTTCGTTGAAAATTTTACGAAACATGGACTCTGACAGTGGTTGTTCTATAGATTCTTTGTATAGATTAAACATTATTCTTAAATTCAAATTTGGAGAAAGGTACTTTCTTTCAGTTTTTTTACGTGAGTAGTGGGACTGTTAAGCAGGAAACTTTGCAATAAACTCCATTACTTCATTGATTTTCTCAGTTGGTGTTTTGTTAGCTGGGGGAAACTTGCCTCTCTTATCTTTAGGGGGCATCGACAGATTACCTTTGCTCTTCAAAACCCTATCCACTCTTCCATTAGATACTTGAAGTGTTTTTAGGTAAAATAATTTGCATACTCGTTTCTCTACGCCTGCATCATTTATTAGATGGTAAAGCCGTGTGTTTGTACGCTTCTGTGATTCACCAGCATAGCTTCTGTTTTTAGGCACTACTTTAATTGAAGAAAACAGGAATGCTGATTGTAAATCAAAACTTCCTAGTGCATAAAACTCTTTAAAAATTTTTACTTGTTGCTCCAAGTTAATGACCTCATGGCATTTTAAAGGGCAAGGACAAGGACCTGGTGTCATTTGCTTCTGTGCTACCAAAATTCCTTTTTGACTTTTGTATTCTTCGCCCTTTGCTCTTTTAATTTTTCTCTCATTTCTTGCCCATTTTTCTTCATTCCTCAATCTCTTTCGAGTTTTTGTATTTTCATTTTCTGGTCTGTTTCTTTCTGGAGTAACATCTCGAAATTGCCCAGTCGTTTCGTCTAAAGTCTGATCTTGTAGCAACTGTATTGGCTCTGGCTGTTCTAGCTCAGGTTGTTCCGGGTCTGACTGTTCTAGCTCTGACTGTTCCGCTTTTGACTGTTCAAGATCACGCTGTCCTAACTCTTGCTGTGGATTTAACAAAGAACGGCTCATGGGAAAATTGATGCGACTACCGTCACTAGGCAAATATTCTGATCCAGAATCGCAATAAGGATTGTCTGATGTGTCACTCAAATCATTTAGAAGACAATCTGAAAAGAAAACACCTGCTTATCTTCTGTTACTATCAGGTATTTATAAGCCTTTCTGCACTGTGCTAGTGACCCCAAAGCAAAAAAATCGTAACTATTAAATCAAATCAAAGATAGGTATATGGTTACGTAGTGTATTAGAAAACTCAATAAAATACTATTGTTCACGCATGAACATGACTTATAGCAAATTCCTATATTCTGACGTCAATGGACACTACGTGATATCCAAATAATAAACTAAGATGCTCTTATCATCACGTAGTGAAAGTGACGGACGAGGAAAAGGACTGCTGAAGTTGCATGTACACCAATAGCACACTAAGACGTAGTTATAGTTGTGTACATATGATTAAATTAGTATTTAAGATATAGTGAAAGTAAGAATAAACCAGTCATCAAGTTGAGCCCGACTTTGACTCATTACCTATCCAACCTCTCACTGTGGCCAAGACACCCTTAGCCGTCAGTACCTGATCGGTCTTGTGAGCCTGCTTGACCGGCAGTGAGAAAACCTTACCACCTGCACCCCAATTCCTGTCTCTGTCCGTCTGGTGTCTTAGGTCGCCTGGCATCAGATATCCTGTACCTATTATATATACGTATTTTTTAAATACTTATAGTAGGGCTAGGGTAGTAGGGCTAAGGGAGTAGGGACGCGTAGGGGTACCAACGACGCACCGTAGTGACGTACACGAGCGGAGGTCTGTGTCACCGAACACCACCGAGTACCACGCCGTGACGAACTATAGGTTAGGGTTGCGAACACAACTTGGTCTGCCAACGAGCCCCCGAGAACCAAGCGTGTATTGCACCATAGGGTAGCAGTTAGGAGGACGTTAGGATTACAGTAGTATAGGGTGACGGGATTAGGATTAGTTAGGATACTTTTGCCTTAGGAGTACCGTAAGTACTCCTTCGTTAGGATAGACTAGGATAGAATATTAGGTTAGCCACACTTTCCTGAACAGTCGAGGTAAGTGCTGTTATCTCCCTGTTCAGTTTGGTCCTTCGAGTTTGTAGTTAGCTCCCTGTTCAGTTTGGTCCTTCGAGTTACACTACAACTACACTAGGTGGATACAGTTTGGTCCTTCGAGTTTGTAGTTAGCTCCCTGTTCAGTTTGGTCCTTCGAGTTACACTACAACTACACTAGGTGAATACAGTTGTGCGAGGGATATGCCGCAAGGCAACCTCACCTTCGGCCTAGCACCACGACCCACAGACGGCGTGCGGTTTAGTCGGTTCGAGTCCGACATAACCTTCCCCTCCGGCTCCGGAGGGGCGGGTATCCGTGGGGATTTCCCGCACGTAAAAAAAAAAAAAAAAAAAAAAAAAAGGTGAATACAGTTATCCTTCGAGTTTGTAGTTATACCAGGTGGATACAGTTATCCTTCGAGTTAGTAGTTATACCAGGTGGATACAGTTAGGGAGGCACGTCTCAACATGGACATCCAGCAAATTAACTCGCTTATCAAAAGTCAAGAAGAATATAACAAGACAATAAACCAACTATTTACAAATATTAAAAAAGACTCGACAGCGAGGAAAACAGAAGAATATATAAGGAATAGAAGAGACCAATTAACAGAAGCTTTCACGAAAGCTTCGGAAAACCATGCAAAATTAGAAGATCAGGAAGCCTTAAAGAAACATACTTATGTGGAATCTGACTACTTTGGAGCCATCAAAAGAAACTATACTAGCGCAATACGACATCTGGAAGAATGCGAAGAGAGGATTAAGTCTACTCAACAGCTGCGGGGATTAGAGGAGATACAACCCGAAACAATCCGGAACAACTCAGCAAAAATGAACCTGCAGTTATATCGCATCAAACAGATGCAGTTTAGCCTAAACAAGGCCAAATTGGCGATATCAAGTAATAAACCAACTTCTCATTTTAAAATGCTTATAGCGACGTTACAAACACAGTGCGATAAAATAGAGGAAACTCACTTCAGTATTATAGAAGAGGGAAGTACATTGGAGCATGAATACTTCCAGGAACAAACTTTCGAAACACTGAAATTGGAGTATGATATCATACTAGATCAATTATATGATAAGATACAGACGAGCAAGAGTGGACACGGCTCATCGTTAAAATTACCAGAAATAACCATTCCGACCTTCTCCGGGAGATATGAGTCATGGAGTTCGTTTTATGACTTATTTTCGAAGGTTATTCATGAAAGTGAGTCATTGACAGCCACAGAAAAAATGCAGTATCTAAAAACGCATACCAGAGGGGAGGCATATAAATTGATCAAACATCTAACCATCGGCGAAGCAAACTATTCAACTGCCTGGACACTGTTAATAAATCGCTACAAAAATGAAAGGATTATCATTACCAAACATATAGACAACATCATGAATCTACAAAAAATAAAAGTAGGAACTGCAAGCAATTTGAAAAGTTTACATGACACGATGAACGAGAACTTGGAAGCACTAAAAAACCAAAAGATTGATATATCCTCATGGTGCCCTTTGTTAACACGCATGTTAAGCCGAACTTGGGATTCGGAAACAGATGAGAAGTATGAAGAACAATTACAAGAGCCAAACCAACCTCAATCATTCTCCTCAATGATGTTTTTCCTCGAAAAACGGTTTAAGTGTCTTGAAAACAGCGAAGATAATATCAAACCACGTCCGGAAGCAGGGCAAACCGCAAGTAAACAAAAAGCAAAGAATGTAAGTAGCACGTGCTGGTTATGTAATGATGATAAACACACAATATACGAATGTAAACAATTTATTGCGTTGTCAGCACATCAACGTCATAGCGAGGTGAATAAACATAGAATATGTAAACAATGCTTAAAGCATGAATCATCATATCCGTGTTATAGTACGGCGAAGTGTCGAGAATGCGGAAAGCATAACCATCATACATGGCTACATAGGTCGCAAACAAGCGACAAACCAACATACAAATACTACAAGAGTGATAATTATAAAGGTTCAACGAATACAGCAGAGAACCCAAGTACGAGTAAAACCAAGGCAAATATGTCTACCACAGAAGAATCGGAGACACAGAAAACGACATTGTTAGCAACAGCTCTGGTGCAAGCTCACGCCATGGATGGCACACCATACTTGCTAAGAGTGCTCTGTGATCAAGGTTCAGAGGCCTCTTTCTGTACCGAGGAAGTAGCCCAATTACTGTCCTACCCTCGCAGCAAAGTTAAAACCGAGATACTTGGTATTGCTGACGAGACACCGAAGACGTCGAACTATTGTATCAACGTCGAACTTGAACCAAGGTTCCCGAGCGAGTTTAAGTTACCCATAAAACTTATAATCTTGCCGAAACTTACCGGTTCACTACCAAACAAAGATGTACCACAGGTACAAACAAGCTGCTTAGTAAATAAACTAATTGCAGACCCTACATATTACCAACGAGGTCCAATAAATATAATTTTGGGCGCTCAGGAATATAGTAGAATACTACTACAAGGGTTGGATAAGAATGCAAACGGAATTATTGCTCAAAACACGGAGTTTGGGTGGATATTATCCGGAATATGTTGCAATCCAATCACTAACAGTTTAAAGATTGTTAGTATGACGACAACGACGGGTGAAATAGAACAAGTAACAAAATTCTGGGAATTAGAAGGGATTCCTGAAAAATATAATCTATCCAAGGAAGATATATTATGTGAAACGTTCTATCACCAAACTACAATACGAAACGAGGATGGAACCTACACCGTGAGGATTCCCTTCAAAAATCCCGACATAGAGTATGGGAATACACGCCAAATAGCAGTTGCTAGACTATTACAATTAGAACGAAAATTCGAGAAAAATAGTGTGCTGAAAAACCAGTATAAAGAATTTCTCAATGAGTACCAAGAAATGGGTCATATGAGAAAAGTACCAAAATCTGAGTATTGCCAAGGCAAATACTACATTCCACACCAACCGGTGATAAAAGAAGACTCACTGACTACCAAACTACGGGTGGTATTCGATGCGTCAAGCAAAGTCAACGCCCACATTAGCTTAAATGCTAATATGTTTACAGGCCCAAGGTTACAACAAGACCTGGCCTCGATATTATTACGATGGCGTAAACACGAAGTAGTGTTTATGGCAGACGTCGAAAAAATGTATAGGTTCATTAAAATTAATGAACAGGACTACCCATACCAAAGAATATTATGGAGAGAGTCACCTAAACATCCCATCGACGAATACGAGTTGACAACCGTTGCGTACGGGACTGCAGCCGCACCGTACTTAGCGATCAAGACATTACAACAATTGGCATTAAGTGAATCGAAGGATTACCCGAGAGCGAGTCAAATAGTACTGCAAGATTGCTATGTCGACGACATGTTGTCAGGGGCAAGAGATATTGAGTCAGCAAGGTCATTACAAAACGAATTAATCCGCATGGTCAAGACTGGTGGATTTAATCTACGAAAACGGTCATCCAATCGCGCTGAAGTATTGGAAAATATACCAAATGAACGTCAGAATGACAGCATGTTAAAAATACCTCTAGATGAAACCAGAAAATCACTAGGGATATTATGGTCACCAGCAAAAGATAGGTTTTCATTTGAAATTATAATAAATAGAAACCAAAATCCAACGAGGCGGTTTATCCTGTCGGAAGTGTCAAAATTGTTTGACCCACTAGGGTGGTTAGCACCAGTCATAATTAATATGAAACTGATCATCCAGGAACTGTGGACTAATTGCAGCGGATGGGATGAACCTGTAGATGATACTATCAAAAGAAGATGGGGAGAACTACAAGATCAGCTAAAAATGCTAGAAAGTATCTCTATTCCTAGATGGTGTAGATATACGTCGGAGTCACAGATTGAACTTCATGGATTCAGTGACAGTTCCGAGAAAGCCTACGGGGCAGTTATATATTGTCGAGTGCGCAACAATAACAGCTGTTGTTATGATATTACGCTGTTACAAGCAAAATCTAAGGTAGCGCCAAGAAAACAAAAAACTACGCTACCTAAATTAGAGCTGTGTGCAGCACTCCTCCTTGCCAAGTTGATGAGCAAGATTAAAAATGACTTGAAGGTCCCAATTATACACACGTATTGCTGGACAGATTCAATGATCACCCTAGGGTGGATCACAGGGGAAGCAGGTCGATGGAAAACGTTCGTAGCCAACAGAGTTTCGGAAATACAAAGATTACTACCGAAAGCCAAGTGGAATTACGTTAATACTTCGGAGAACCCCGCAGACGTAATCACAAGGGGTATAGCTCCGAATAAACTACAAGAATTGAAAATATGGTGGGAGGGCCCAGAATGGCTGAAGACGTCTACACTACCAATCACAAAAAATATTCCAAAGAATTGTGAAGAAATGAAACGCAGTAATCACGTAACCATAACGCCATGTGTATCTATATTTCATAGATTCTCAAGCTTTAACAGAATGATACGAGTGTTATCATATTGCTATAGAATTATACATCGGCAGAGAAATAAGGGTCCATTAAGCTGTGAGGAAATTAAGGAAACTAAATATCGAGTCCTACAACTTATTCAAAAGGAGGAATTTTCGGAACAGTATAAAGCGATCAATAATGGGATAGCGCTAAAGAAGGGCAGTAGACTGTCATGTTTAGACCCATTTATTGATGCGCAGGGATTGTTACGAGTCGGAGGAAGGCTTCAAAATTCAAGACTTCCGTATGATCAAAAACATCCTATTTTGTTACCCCACAATCACCAAGCAACGTTAAGCATAATACATGATGCACACCTGACGACATTACACGGGGGTAACAGTTTAACATTATCGTATATAAGACAACAATATTGGATTCCTGGAGGGAAACGTATAGTGAAAAATTACATAAGAAGATGTGTGAAATGCATACGATATAGATCATCGACGAATGGACAGAAGATGGGAGTCCTGCCGGAAGCCAGAGTAACAGAATCGTTTCCGTTTACTCATACAGGAATCGACTATGCAGGGCCCATACAAGTAAGAGCAATGAAGGGTCGAGGTCATAAATCATATAAAGGATACATTGCAGTCTTTGTATGCCTATCAACAAAAGCTATACACTTAGAATTAGTGGGAGATTTGTCCACTGAGAGCTTTATAGCCGCATTAAGGAGAGTTACAGCACGGAGAGGTCCCGTGTCACACATATACAGTGACAACGGTACGAACTTTGTCGGAGCAGCAAAATTTTTACAGCAAGAAGTATTAGAGATAACCAAGTCGAAGGAGTTTCTAAACAGAACAACAGCCATAGGGATACAATGGCACTTTATTCCGCCAGCATCGCCACATTTCGGTGGTATTTGGGAAGCTGGAGTAAAATCAATGAAACATCACTTACGCCGAGTAATCGGGGATCAGACATTAACTTATGAAGAATTATCTACATTCTTGCATCAAATTGAAGCATGTCTGAATTCAAGACCGTTATGCGCGCTAAGTGAGGATATAAATGATAACTTAGTGTTAACCCCGAGTCATTTTCTAATTGGAAGAGAAGCAGTAGGAATACCTGATCCACTATCTAACTTAAATACAGATATTTTAAATAGATGGAAAAATATTCAAAAAATGAAAAGGGATTTTTGGAAAACATGGACGCACGAATATTTACACCAACAAAGATATAAATGGAAATCTAATCAAGAAAACCTGTCAATCGGCACCCTGGTTCTTATAAAAGATGAAAATATTAGTCCAAGCAAGTGGCCAGTTGCGAGAGTCAAGGAAATACACCCAGGCAAAGATGGGTTAGTGAGAGTAGTCACTCTAATAAAACCGTCAGGCGCCACCCAGAAACGATCCATACATACGCTTATTCCGCTACCAGATGAGGCGGGTGTAGAGAAGCACTGCAGTAATAGCACTGTTCATGCAAACGTCAGTGCCAGGTCAAATAGCAGTAGAAATCAGAGGTGTACAACGTCCAAATGGTTTATATATTTACTAGTATTTATACAGCTATTTACTAGTCTACACGCAACATTAACTTACTCGGTGAAAAGTTTGTCACCCGGATTTTATGTGGAGCAACTAGGGATTGCAAACATAGACCGAGGCATGTTTAGAATAGAAATTGTATACGAACGGAACCGCCTCAGCCAAGAACACGCTGAAATAAAATCAACAATTGCTAGATTTAAACAAATGTGTGACAATGCGGCCGTCGTGACGACCGAAACGCATTGCGAACAGTTCTATCAGCACTTACTAGAACAAGAAGCAAAATTTGAACGAATAAAAGAATGCCTAACAGAAATCAATACAACAAGAAAAAAAATGGGCTTACTAGGGCAATTTATGACATCAGTGTTTGGGGTAAATGACGAAGTTTATCAAGATATAGACTCGTTGAATAAAAACCAGCAGAAATTAATTGAAGCGGCCAATCATCAAACGAAGTTTATGATATCGGCTATGTCGCAAATAAACAGCACCGAAGCAAGGATAAGTAACAAGTTAGAAAACTTTCATACGAAATTATCTCAAGTGATTGAAAAGATAAATAGCTATGATCACTGGTATGTGACAACCAACCACAATAGCATAAAAATCCAAATCATGCAGACATATCAGCTAGCGAATAACTATATTGAAGAAATATTAAACCACTACAACGGATTACTAGAAATATATTTGGCCAAAGCAAACGTGTATAGTGTACTATCACAAAAAAAATGTCAGTGATTTAGTATCGTCAGCCAACAGAAAAATGCCATCAAACTTGAGGATATTGCAGCAGCAATTGTTAGAAACCAGAATAGCGGAAAATAATACGCACATACAAGTACACGCCTATTTCCCTATTCAAGACGTAACACGATATACTTTGATTCACATAACAACGGTTCCGAAGAAAAATGAGGACAAGTCATTTCAAAGCATAGAGGTGCAAAAGGCTTATATAGCACTGGATTACAACAATGAACAATATTTTGAGCTGGACCGAGACGAATTTAGCAGTTGCATTCAACGACGGGAGCATCTTATATGTTTTCCGAGGGTCGTGAAGAACATGCAAGTCCACGAGAATTGCATTGTTGAACAGCTTCTCAGGAATCAAACTAGTATGAAGTGTCCGTCAAACAAATTCGTAATACCAAATACCATCATATGGAAACAGCTATGTATGCAAAATTCATGGCTATTCATAGCAAAAGATCATATTACCGTATCCATCATTTGTGATGGTCAACGGGAGGAGATAGTCCTTCAAGATGTCGGGGTCATCAGAATAGCCGACAACTGTTTAATTAAATCGGCTAACAGCAGACTGACTGCCAAGCGTGCACTATCAGTGCAGGTAGTCTCGTCATACACCAAACCACTGGACTTCAACATCAGCACCTACATACCCACTACGAGGAGGAAACTAAACAAGTCAGCTGAAGACGTGATAGACAGTACAAGTGATTTCTATCAACATTTAATCAACAAAGAAGTCAACTTAGAAACCAGTCTATCAAATAATGTGTGGTATCAAATTCAGTCACATACCTACTTAGTAAGTATAGTATCATCGATAAGTATGTTGGTGATAATTATCATGCTAATTGTTTTTGGACCCAAGATCGCGAGCTGCCTCAGCACAACGTGCCAGCGTAATAAGTATCGCCCCAAGGTATCCAGGAGAGAGCGGCCGCAGCACGCAGAGCAACCCACCGCCAATCAACCTCCACCACACACTATATGGGATGCTGTCTACAGCCAGCCGAACCGAATACCGAAGCCAGCAAGACAACATTCGGATGACAACCAAGTTCCAGCCAAGGAGGACGCCATTGAGCTCTACGAACTGAAGGCGCCTACCTCTGGGAGTGGCCAGAATGTTCACGCATGAACATGACTTATAGCAAATTCCTATATTCTGACGTCAATGGACACTACGTGATATCCAAATAATAAACTAAGATGCTCTTATCATCACGTAGTGAAAGTGACGGACGAGGAAAAGGACTGCTGAAGTTGCATGTACACCAATAGCACACTAAGACGTAGTTATAGTTGTGTACATATGATTAAATTAGTATTTAAGATATAGTGAAAGTAAGAATAAACCAGTCATCAAGTTGAGCCCGACTTTGACTCATTACCTATCCAACCTCTCACTGTGGCCAAGACACCCTTAGCCGTCAGTACCTGATCGGTCTTGTGAGCCTGCTTGACCGGCAGTGAGAAAACCTTACCACCTGCACCCCAATTCCTGTCTCTGTCCGTCTGGTGTCTTAGGTCGCCTGGCATCAGATATCCTGTACCTATTATATATACGTATTTTTTAAATACTTATAGTAGGGCTAGGGTAGTAGGGCTAAGGGAGTAGGGACGCGTAGGGGTACCAACGACGCACCGTAGTGACGTACACGAGCGGAGGTCTGTGTCACCGAACACCACCGAGTACCACGCCGTGACGAACTATAGGTTAGGGTTGCGAACACAACTTGGTCTGCCAACGAGCCCCCGAGAACCAAGCGTGTATTGCACCATAGGGTAGCAGTTAGGAGGACGTTAGGATTACAGTAGTATAGGGTGACGGGATTAGGATTAGTTAGGATACTTTTGCCTTAGGAGTACCGTAAGTACTCCTTCGTTAGGATAGACTAGGATAGAATATTAGGTTAGCCACACTTTCCTGAACAGTCGAGGTAAGTGCTGTTATCTCCCTGTTCAACTATTATATTATATTATAACACATTATCAACTTTGCTCCTCCATTGGCACGCAAATACCAAGTACCTACCTAACATTAAACAAAAACATAATAATTAATTGTAATAGCATGTTACCTTTTAAGCGTTCAGCATACTTATCATTGAGATTCATTGTTAATCAATAATATGAATTATTATTTAAACGTTGTTTATGTAATAGTCTCAAACATTAAAAGAAACTGTGAAAAATAAACAAAAATAAAATAACACTTTTGAGGTTATACCACTGCTTTGGCGCGCTTACCACTAAACTAACTTTATAGAAAAGTGGGCTAACCCTCTTGGCCCATTTTTCTTTTGCACAGATTAATAATTTTCAATGGTGCATAAATAGTTTGTAGCAGCGCCATCTCTTAGAATAAGTGTGAAGGTTGGTTGATCCACTTTGCTCTTGAAGTAGATGCAATTTCGAACCTTTTATGCAAGTAATCTAAATTATCATTTTTTGTGGGTTGGCCCACTTATGTTCTGAACGCCTCATTTAAAGTTGGAAGTATCCCACTGCACACGGCGATTGGCGGAGCCTGTGCCTACGGGGAAACAAAAACTAACGCGGCTTGCAACACTAAGTCGACAATGTAAAAGTTAGGTCATTAAAGTTATTCGAGTTGTTTGCCACAGTAGTAGTAATTAGGACAGTGCTAGGATCTAGTACGGTTGAAAGTTGTGCGTGAAAAATTAATTGTGAGAGATTTATTCGTCGAGAAATTATTATACCTTATCATAAAGCAGTTAGAGTAAGTGGGGGGTAGAATTAAGTAATTGCATAGTAATGTTTATTATATAAATATCAGCATTCCTAGAACCCTATAGGATCCGGGATATATGGGCTCATCTAGGGTCTCCTCTGACCATTATACGATCATTGGCCAAAGTAGAATCAACAATATAGACGATTTAATTAGTGTGGTGGAATACTACGGGTATGACCTCCGCTTTATTACATTTTGGTCCCGCGTGACCAGGATATTACAACTTGGTGACGTGATCCAGGATTGGGACAGTACAATTTTGTGCCGCTGACCAGGATTACTATGGTTATGGCAGTGCATATTACAGTGTTCTATCGCAATTCACACCTTTTGTTAGTAATTTCGGTGCAATGCGGAAGTGTTGCATGTTGCTTTAGTATTGTGCTTAATATAAATAGCTGGTAGACTGTTAGTACTTCGCATAATTTGTATAGAAGGTCGGTGGGACATAAGAAAGAATGGCAAGTAAGTACCTTGAGGATCACTCTCTGAGCTTGCCCGATGGGTAGTCTTACCTAGTCCTCCTCACGATGTTATGCAATATGTCAATATTGACTAACAAAGGGTGTAGACTTGTTTAATCAAATTTTGGTTCACTGTGTAATATTTTATGTTGTTTCCTCTGATGAAAACCAAATGCCATGCAAAAATATAGGATTTTATGTCTGTAACGGGTTGAACCCAAATAAAAAATTAAGTTATTACCAGATTAATATTTTATTTTCTATGTAATTCGGGCGCCACCTGGGGGAATTCCAGGAAATACAATTCAGATAACTCTTAGGCAAAACTATGGCTTTTAATCGCAAGGCCGGGAGTGGCCAATCCACTTAGGCTTAAATTATCCCACGTGCGATGCTTAAAACACGTGGTCAAGTATCAAAATATAGATAATAACTAGGGAATCTAACACTGCTCACTTGCATCCAGGTCAATTAGTACAAATTAAGATTAAATTAACATTTTAAGGTTAGGTTATATAATGGCGCGCGACACCGGGGCCGCGTACATAGTCCCTCGGCCGTAGAAAAACAGCTAGGAAGCGCCGAGTAGGCAAAAAACATAGTAAACAACTCAAAAACTCGAAAACAAATCGATAACAAATCGGGTTTCTATGGCGCACCCTGGAAACAATACGCTCAGTTTAATAAAAAATACTCTGACCAGAAGGGTGTCTTTTTCTACAGAAATATGCGATTCTACTTACCGAAACGCCTAAGTTTAACAATCTGAAGAACATCGCCTTTCAGGATCAACAAAATAATCTATAACAATACCAATATCCAATTAGCCTCGTGAGGTTAAACACGCGGTCGAAAACGAAAATGTATTGATGCGAATCAAACTCACCAAATAACAAAAACAATGAGGTTTAGGGTTCATCCATATCGTCGCTGTCCCATCACGAGCAAATTTCCCTTAGGAAATAATTAAATAAGACCCGGAACAATTTATTCGTGTCCGTCCAACATGGCGACCGGTAGGAAAAGCCAAGAGTCTCCTGACAGCTCACCTATCATATGTCAAAATCTCAAACGTCAAGCCATGTCAAACGAGAAATCTCCGAACAAAACAAACCATAGAGGCTAAACTAATCAGTGGCAAAGTGTTATCAACAATATAAAAACATGTAATGTTAAGAATACATTACAACTGATATATCTTATTCTTTCAAAAATAAATTTGAACTTGCATGGTTGCTATATAGTGTTTTACTATGTTCTTTAAATGAAAGGGTTTTATCTATTTTAACACCTAAAGTATCGCTAGCTTAGTGGTTAAGGAAGCGACCTTACTATTGAGAGGTCCCGGGTTCGAATCCTGGCCATTACACTACCGATGTGAACCTACTTCTAGCAATTTAGCCTAGTTGGAGGGGTTAAAGAGAATATTAGTAATTTCGATTTCTAATATTCTTGGATAAAAAAATATTATATAAAACAGCGCAGCACAGCATCAGACATAGACCTATTAGCTCAAAATCCAAACTGTGTTTGATAAAAGTGAATTATCTTCAACAACCTTGGTTTTTTCCGCTATATTAGGAACGACTTGAATTCCCTGAATTCTCTAGTGGCCAGCAATTGGTTGGGTCGCTTATATATCTTGACCTAATAACTATTGACGACAGAGGCTGCTCTTTAACATGCTTTCCAAGCCATGGGATTTTATTTTAATTGATTCTTTACGAAATTTTATTTTATTTAAATAGGTTATTAAATTCGGATAGAAACAATATAATAAATCAACAGTTGGATCTGAGCCGCTCACCTCTGTTGCAATGAATAGTGACATCTACATATCTAATTATTTATTTATTAAGGACAGCCATTGGTTAAGTACAACAAAACACTTACATTTACATATATACACTTGGGAACATGTTGGTTGCTCAACCTTTTAAGGCAGCCACTGCATGCTCGATTTGTTGGTCGATAACAATACTAACATCGGTATCTTTTAAAACCGTTAGTTCAACCTTTTTAAAGAACCAAGAGAGTAAGTCTACTGATGAAAAAAAAAAAAAAAAAAACAGAAAGGATAAAGACATGCGTTACTTAATTAATCAATTTGTCACACTGAGTCAATATATCGTAATGTCAATTTCCAATATATCATGTCAATTATAATAATACTTATGTTAAAGTAGTCCATAAATTTACCATTATTAAACATAAAATTACAATTATAGAGAAATCGATTTGATTAATTAATTGTTAATCGATTTGACTGACATTTTATATATTATAATTCATGTTATGTAGTACCATTAAGCATATTTCCATTTGACATCTTTAATTTGACAATTCCTCTAATTTAATTCAATTATAATTTTGACATTTAATCATCTGACATTTAACTTTAACACAACTAGAGTTGTACCTATAATGTATTTATTAATTTTTAAACAAAATAACTTTTAAGGAATTTCAAACATTAT
The DNA here is from genome assembly GCA_949126895.1 of Eilema caniola. Classification (NCBI taxonomy): domain Eukaryota; kingdom Metazoa; phylum Arthropoda; class Insecta; order Lepidoptera; family Erebidae; genus Eilema; species Eilema caniola. Next base: position 1,155,022 of record OX421461.1, on the reverse strand, counting down.
TTTCCCCAAATGTTGGGAAAAAATTGAACCTGGTATACACATTTTCAAAACTACCCACATATAAAAAATGTAGTATTTAGAAATATAATTGTTTAAAACCATTGTATTTAGGAAACCTTTGATAATGCCGTGAGGTGAAACCGGTCAGGTTTAAAATAAAAACAAAATAAAGTGTGGAAAAGTACAAGTGATATAATTATTCAATATGTCTAGTAGATTCCACCAAGTGCCATCAATCTCCATGTCCTTTTGAGACGGGACAGTCTATATTGGAATATACGCCTGCCCTAAGTATTTAGAATATGTCTATTAATAAAAATAAAGCCGAGAATTCTCTTGCAGCGCAGTTTTGGAGCTATGGATCGCGACAAGCTTCGTGAGGATGTTCTCAACATTGACTGGACCCCTCTTTTAGCAACCCAATGTACTGACACTAAAGTAGAACTACTTACAAAAAACCTGATTAATCTTTATAATGTCCATGCACCAGCCCGAGCTGTCAAAATAAAATATTTACCCTCTCCTTGGCTTACCGATGACATAAAACAAATTATGTCTAAAAAAGCTGCTGCTAAATGTAGGTACAAGTGCCGGCCCACTCAATCTAACTTAGATAAATATGTAGCAATTAGGAATCTCTGCAACAAGATGTGTAGGAAAGCACAACGCCAGCATATTCATACCTCTGTGGAAAATGAGGAACCAGCTAAGGTTTGGAAGTTCCTGGGAACACTAGGAGTTGGAAAATCTCGCCATGACTCAATTCCTAAAGATTTAAATCTTGATTCACTTAATCATCACTTCTCATCTTCGTCCAATATTGATGGGACAACTAAAACAAACACACTTAACTATCTTTCATCGCTTCCAACTCCTCAATATCCAACTTTTGTCTTTGATCAATTTACGGTTTGTGGTGTTAAGCAGAGCATTACGTCAATAACGTCCAACGCAGTAGGCAGTGACTGTGTCAGTCGGAATATGATACTTCCTATCCTCGACGAAATCCTACCCATCTTGTGTTATATATTCAATCACTCCATTTCCTGTGGCAATTTCCCATCTGCGTGGAAAGAAGCGCAAATTACTCCTCTGCCAAAAAAATCCAAGACCTCCACATTCTCTGATTACCGACCTATTTCCATATTACCATTCCTCTCCAAAGTCTTTGAGCGCCTAATCCATACCCAACTTAGCTCCTTTCTTACTAAAAACACCATACTAAATCCATTTCAGTCCGGCTTCCGACCTGGGCACAGCACTGTTTCTGCTTTGGTACACATCACAGATGACATAAGACTAGCCATGGATCGAGGAAATATAACAGTTCTTTCGCTCCTTGATTTTAGCAATGCATTCAACACTGTAGATTTCGACGTCCTGGTGGGCATACTTCGCTCTATTAACATATCTCCAACGGCAATTGATTGGTTTCAGAGTTACCTGTCTGGTCGTCGACAACGTATACGCATAGAAGAGTCATTCTCTTCATGGTGCAATACAACAGTTGGCGTACCGCAGGGCGGCGTTTTATCTCCACTACTCTTCGCGATTTTTATCAATTCTATCTCCCAAAAACTAGTTTCATCCTACCACTTGTATGCAGATGACTTACAGATATATAGCCAGGCCCCACTTAACCAGCTATCAGAGGCATTAGACACAATTTACCTGGATCTAGCGCATATTAGTGAATGGAGTAAAAATTACGGCCTAAAGATTAATCCATCAAAGACTCAGCTAATTGTTGTCGGTAGTTCTAGAATGATCTCTAATATAGATTGGTCCGTTATGCCGTTAATACAATTTGAAGGTACACTAGTGCCTGTATCTGATTGTGTCAAATATCTAGGGATCTACCTTGACAAGACGTTGTCCTGGAATCGCCAGCTGCAAGAGGTAAGCCGCAAGCTGTTTGCCTCAGGGGGATCACTACGAAGGTTACGAAACTTTCTGCCCACGGCAACAAAGGCGGCGCTAGCACAAGCCCTCCTTCTACCAATTCTCGACTATGCCGATGTCAGCTATTTAAATCTCACAGAAGCACAATTAGATAAACTTGAGCGACTTCAAAATTTTTGTATAAGATTCATATTTGGCTTACGCAAATACGATCATGTTTCAGAATACCGTTTAAAACTGAAGTGGCTTCCAATTCGCCTTCGCCGGAATACTCATATTTTAACGTTTCTTTACAATATTCTTTTTAATCCCAAAGCTCCCACTTACCTTAAAGAACGTTTTAGGTTTCTACATGACACACATTCGAGGTCCTTGCGGTCGTCGGAGAACTTAGTACTGAAAATGCCGACGCATTCCACAAATTACTTTGATCGATCCTACACCGTAGAAGCGGTTCGTCTGTGGAATGAGCTGCCAGTTGCTATCAGACGAGCACAATCTATCACAAGTTTTAAAAAGCTTTTACATGAGCACTTTCTGTCACGTTAGTAATATATAATCATCCAACTACTGAAAGTTTTTTTTATTTTTTTTTTTTATTTTTTTTATTTTTTTTTTTTATAAACAGGACACGTCAATTTGACTTTACCTCGCCTGATGGTAAGCTGAAGGTAAAGTCTCAAGAAAGAGGGCCACCATTATATGCACGTGCCATGTTAATAATGGTGGCACTCAGCTTGACGGCCTCATCAGATGCTTTTTCACGCCCCGCTTAAAGGACCCGGGACTGTAGGAAGAGGGAAACACGTGAGCTGGCAAGGAATTCCAGGTCTTAATGGTGCGACAAAGGAAAGAGTCACCGAACCGCTTGGTTCTTGAAGGAATGTTCTGCACCGTATAGGGGTGACATCTAAGTCCTGCACGTGTCGTCCTGTATAGGAAGGGGGAAGGTGGGACTAATTGGAATAGCTCTTCAGAACATTCACCATGGTAGAGACGGTAAAAAACTGCCAAGGAAGCAACATCTCTACGCATCTGCAGAGACTCGAGGGTACTCGTGACCTCAGGATTTCCGATAATGCGGACCGCACGTCGCTGCAACCTGTCGAGAGCATCTAATAAGTACTTTGCGGATCCATCCCAGAGATGTGAGCAGTACTCCACGCAGGAACGAATTTGTGTCTTGTAAAGAAGACACCGTTGCTCCGGCGTGAAAAACCGTCTCACTCTGTTCAGGACTCCGAGTTTACGCGAGGCTGCTTTGATGATACTCTCGATGTAGTTTTTGTTGTTCAGTTTGCAGCGAACATCCATACCGAGGATATTGAGGTTGTCCTGCAGTGGCAGTGGCGTGCTCTGAAGAGTGGGAAGGGGAAGGAAAGAAGATACCTTTGCTGTGAACGCACATGCCTGCGTCTTCTTGGCATTGAACTCGACCAAGTTCTCAGAGCCCCATTGGGAAATGTGATTCAGGATCCGGTCAAGCTCAGTGACAAGAAGCTGCCTTTTTTCCGCAATATGCGTCTGCTTATCCGCAGGACGTCCATGATAACTCCCGAGTAGGGTGCTATCATCCGCATAGCAATGAATGCTGCCGGTCGACAGCATGTCATTGATATGCAGAAGAAAGAGAGTTGGCGATAGGACAGATCCCTGCGGTACGCCGGCATTTACCTGCAAGAACTCCGAGGCTCGTCCATCACAAAGGACGCGAATACGGCGCTCCTGCAAGAAGCCGGCAACCCAGTCGCACAATCTAGGAGGCAGACCAAAGGCTGGTAACTTGGAAAGAAGCGACTTGTGCCAAACTCTATCGAAAGCTTTGGCGATGTCAAGGCTAATTGCCAATGACTCGCCGTGCTTGTCCATAGCCTCACCCCAAATATGGTTAACATACGCCAGAAGATCACCCGCTGACCGTTTCGGCCTGAAGCCATATTGCCGGTCATTAATTAGGGAGTGATCTTCAAGGTGACGCATGAGCTGTTTGTTAATAATGTGCTCGAACACCTTGCACAGCACTGAGGTGACGGCTATGGGTCGATAGTTGTTTGGGTCTGAGCGATCCCCCTTCTTGGGGATCGGCTGTACATTCGCCTCTTTCCAAGCCGAAGGCACTGTACCAGAGCTGTAGGACAGCCGGTACAGCCGCGCAAGCATTGGAGACAACTCCGCTGCACATTTTTGCAGAACCACCGCTGGAATACCGTCCGGACCACTGGCTTTCCGGACATCGAGTGACTGCAACACTGCTCGGATATCGCGTTGCCTGATACGAATATCAGGCATTGCATGGTCACTGACGGGCAGTGTCGGTGGCTCCATACCACAATCATCGACTCGGGAGTTGGCCGCAAAGAGATTAACCAGCAAATTTGCTTTCTCTTGCGGCTCATGGGCCAGGGATCCATCGGGGGCAGCGAAGGCTGGCAGAAGTTGGCTTGCACGGCTTTGGCCAGTCGCCAGTAGCCACGGCTGCCCGTGGGATGCTCTACTAGCTCCTGACCAAGCCGCGCTACGCGCTGGGCATCCGCTCTGACATAAGCCCTCTTGCAGGCCTTTGTGGCTCTGTTGTACGCCGCCTTGAAGTGGCCCACGTTGGGATCGCACGTAGCGCGCGCCCTGATCCAAGCGCGGTACGCAGACTGTTTATGATTAACAGCCTCCGCGCACTCGCGCCCGAACCAGGGGCGCGCCCTGCGGACACCGGCGACATCAGTGTAGGGGATATAATATTCCATACCCAGACTGATCTCACCGGCGACAGCAGTTGCGGCCTCAGATGGGTTCTTACCTTCAAAGCAGCGTTCAACCCACGGGATGGACGCAAAATAATCACGCAGTCCATCCCAGTCCGCTGACGAGTAGTGCCAGAGACGCCGCTTCCCCTGCACGGGACGTGGGGGCGCTAAAATGGGCACCTCGGAACGGACCAGACAATGGTCGGATTCACTTAAAGCGGCGCTCACCGAAACACTGTACTGGTCCGGGCGACTCGTCAGCAGAAGGTCTAGCAGAGAGGGCTCATGGTCCGACCTTTTTGGTATCCTAGTGACCTCGTGTACCAATTGGGTCAGGCCATGCGCCAGAGCAAATGCATGGGCGGCTCTTCCCGCGTGGGTTGTTTTGGCGGAGCCCAACCAGATCTCGTGGTGGGCGTTAAAATCCCCCAAAAACACCAGTTCAGCGTTCGGAAACCGCTCCTGCGCATCATCTGCCACCTGACTCAGGTATTCAAAGAGTCGAGTTGTCTCGGCATCTCCTGTATGGGAGCGGTAGAGGCACACATAGATCTGACTCGTAGAGCCATGGTCTATGTGTACCCAAAGGGTGGAAAAGGATGGGTCCTCTAGGCAGCGCAAACGGCGACAACAAACATCCGCCCTAACAAACACGCACACCCCGGCTTTTGCGCGGAAATTCTCCTCAAGGACATAGCCGGGGTAGAGTAAGTAGGTCGTGTCATCAGGGCGGCGTATTTGTGTCTCCGTAAGAAACAGCATTGCTGGTTTCGCCGTCTCCAGGTGTTGGTGGACGGCGTTGAGGTTTGTATGGAGCCCACAGATGTTCGTGGACTCCACCTCAAATAGCGAGCTCGAGGGAGAGTTTCTTGCCGCTGTGTAGACCAATCTGTTACTATGCGCTGCCATGAGAATGAAGAGGAGGGAAGGCGTGAAAAAAGAGGCGATTGTTGTCGCAGCACAGCGTGACAAAGCGTGGGATATTGGTTTTATCTATGAATGTGAGGTATGGCGAGAGCCGACGCGCCGAACGGAAGGGCCCCCGTACCCCCCCGAGTATGGTCGCCGGGCTCCCTCGTCCGGTCACCAACCGGCACGACGAGCCATATCGGGATTATGCGCGACCTGGTGGGGCAGCCTCCCAGGGTGGTTAGTCCCGGTTGGGCCCCTGTACTATGCCGCGGGCGGCCAGCGGCACCACCGTTTCTACAGGTCTCCCTGTTCGGCGCGTCACCCCGCGCCACCCCCCACTAGACTACGCCAAGACCCACCGGTCCCACTCGTGCTGCGACCTCAATCCCCCCTGCCCGGCTATGCACTTGCTGACCCCTGAACGCAATCCAACCGAGATTGGATTACTATGGAGGATTTTTCGCAAAAGTGCACGGTGGTACTCACCCGGTCGAAATTTTGTCACTATGATGTATATTATAAAATATGTATGTATGTATGTATGTATGTATGTATGTATGTATGTATGAGTGTATGTATGTATGTTGTATAGATGTATATATGTACGTATATGATTAGGTATATGTGTATATATATGTTTGTTTGTGTATTCATATATCATTTTTTGTCATTTCCAGTCACACCAACTACCACCTGTACTTACACCTAATTCTAGTCCATCCAAAGGTTGCCTGGAAGATATTGCCTATTATGGCGATAAGGCCGCCCTTTGTACAACAATTGTATTAAGTGTATCTCACTCGTAAGATTTAATGTAAATGGTGTACAAATAAAGTATTATTCTATTCTATTCTATTACTATTTCATTAATATACAATGTTATTAACAGATAAGTTTAAAAGCTCACATTTAGGAGCACAAAGACACGACAAGCTGGGATTGTTTTACAAACATCTGGTGGCCAGTCTGACGTAATATTTTGTTCATGGTTCATAATGGAAAAAAAAGCTATTGACTTTAAAACTATTCAAAGAACTAAAGAAATGAAATGAAAAAAGGGTCTCCACAATAGAGCGAAGTTAAGTTGTTAAAGCAATTAAGCATTCCTTGGGAAAGAATCTGATGTTCCATCTCTTGCACATGGTATTTAAAATATTCAGATATTATAATATTTCTAAAATTATCTTGCTTGAACGAATGCAAATATGAAACGATGATATTCATATTATTGGAATATATTATTTATGATGACTAAGTAGGTGGACTTAATGTAAATGCCATAATTAGGCACCATACAATTGTAGATTTATGCGAGTTTGATCCATGGATAAAAATGGCCAAAAATGCAATTAAAAAATACATAAAATAGAATTCTATCAAAAAAAAATACTCAGAGCTCCGCCGAGATAAGAGCATAGTACTATAATATTTATGTAATTATAATATAATTAAAATGCATGACCAGCTGTTTAAATTGGTTGAATTGAGTATATACTGTTGGTATATTATTAACATTATTATACGGTATCAATTTGCATGGTTTGATATTCTGTAGAATGGAATTAATTACATTGCACGAAGGCATGTTATCATTTGAATATAATTATAAGCTGCAAGATAACAAAGACATTGTCCGTTACATTGTGCACAAAGGATTCAGCGAGTTCCCGGCGCAGTCGCTTACCTTAAAGCGGGCGCGGCGAAGGGCGGTAGACCCTGCGTCTCGATAAAAAGTGATTTCCTGGCGTTCGCGTCTCAGTTGGGTTTGGGACACCGCTTTGGCACATGGACTGATTACATTGACTTTTATTTAAACTCTGCTGTTTTAAGCAAGTGTAAATAGTGACGAAGTGAGATAAGACTTTGTGCCGAGTCGTGTCTGGACGCAACGCGCTTCTGAATTGATATTTAGAAGTTCCTAATTACTTTATCATACCTTCCTATCAACACCTATATACCCTTGATTTGTTGTCATTTGGAAAGTTCTTATAGGTAGATTATTGACTGTAAGTCTAGGAGTTGAGACTGGCTTCCGAAGACAAATCGAATACCTTAATCCCAATCACCTAGGACTCCGTGATCTAGTTGTAGGAAAGTCTAAAAACTAGAACACATCCCTATTCCACGTAGCTAGTTTCAAGTTTGTTTTCCTTTACACAATTCGCAATACACACACATTTAAAATCTTACACATCCATATTCGCCTTGGTAAGGGTTTGTGGTTGAGGTTTCACACTAGGTGTCTAGCTAGAATGCAGGTATAGACGTTCTATTGCGATAGAACCTAGGAATTCTTACGAGAATTATAGTGGTAATTTATACATTACGTTTGGCGAAAAGTTAATTTGTGCGTTTATTTTGTGTTCATATAATAATTGAAATTGGGGTAATTATACGTTATATTAACGTATTATATTTTGGTATAAACTAATAAGCAGATTATTGTGCGTTTACAGTCGGGTTTTATTCAAAATTATGGTGACAAGTGTAAACTATAATTATAATTTGATTGAAGCTAGTATATTAACTAAATACCTAAATCATATACATTGATTAACTTTACTTTACTTTTACAAAGTCAGTACATTGATTAAACAAAAGGTTTTATTTACTGAGATCATTAAATTCAGCACACAGTTGCTAATGAGAGACTAATTGACATCTCCAACATAATAATAATAATAATAATAATAATAATAATAATAATAATAATAATAATAATAATAATAATAATAATAATAATAATAATAATAATAATAATAATAATAATAATAATAATAATAATAATAATAATAATAATAATAATAATAATAATAATAATAATAATAATAATAATAATAATAATAATAATAATAATAATAATAATAATAATAATAATAATAATAATAATAATAATAATAATAATAATAATAATAATAATAATAATAATAATAATAATAATAATAATAATAATAATAATAATAATAATAATAATAATAATAATAATAATAATAATAATAATAATAATAATAATAATAATAATAATAATAATAATAATAATAATAATAATAATAATAATAATAATAATAATAATAATAATAATAATAATAATAATAATAATAATAATAATAATAATAATAATAATAATAATAATAATAATAATAATAATAATAATAATAATAATAATAATAATAATAATAATAATAATAATAATAATAATAATAATAATAATAATAATAATAATAATAATAATAATAATAATAATAATAATAATAATAATAATAATAATAATAATAATAATAATAATAATAATAATAATAATAATAATAATAATAATAATAATAATAATAATAATAATAATAATAATAATAATAATAATAATAATAATAATAATAATAATAATAATAATAATAATAATAATAATAATAATAATAATAATAATAATAATAATAATAATAATAATAATAATAATAATAATAATAATAATAATAATAATAATAATAATAATAATAATAATAATAATAATAATAATAATAATAATAATAATAATAATAATAATAATAATAATAATAATAATAATAATAATAATAATAATAATAATAATAATAATAATAATAATAATAATAATAATAATAATAATAATAATAATAATAATAATAATAATAATAATAATAATAATAATAATAATAATAATAATAATAATAATAATAATAATAATAATAATAATAATAATAATAATAATAATAATAATAATAATAATAATAATAATAATAATAATAATAATAATAATAATAATAATAATAATAATAATAATAATAATAATAATAATAATAATAAGCCCCCCAACACAACCATACGTCCGAGTCGAACATCAGACTCACGTGGGGTGGCGGATACGCGATAGCATAATTACTGGCGCGGCTAACATGGCTCTGGAAACCCATTCAAAATGGAGACAAGGTCAAGACGTAAACGATTAGGACCGCTGCCCGGGGGCGATCGCCGGGGCACACCTGGAGCTGACGCTGGGTGTCTCAGCATGCGAACCGTCAGCGGTGAGGAGTTGAACAGGCGGGCTCTCACCGACAAAGATACTACAGCCGAAACAAGTGACGATGGCCCCAGTCTGACCCACAGCACAAACACACCAGTCGAACCGTATAGCCCTAGCACCATATCATACACACCATCTAGGCTATCATCACCATCGTTACCATCATCACCCCCCAATAACATATTTCATACAGATCCACCCAACCCAGCCTTGACTGTTGCGCAGGAGGTGAATACCTTTTTGCCTGCGTCCACCAAGGCTGGAAAACCAAGAAAACGCATGAGCTGGAGCAAGGAAGTAAATTTATTCATCATGCGTACATATTACCTCATCACGAAATTAGAGACAGACATGACTACATACAGAAAACAACTACATGAACATTTCTCACAAAGATACCCATCAGTTGAAGTCAGCGAACAACGTGTTTCCGATCAAAGACGTATAATAATCCGAAACAAACTTCTAACCCAAGATACTTTAGATCAGGTAAAAGAAGAAGTACGAGTATTACTGCAAGAGAACCCAAGTAACACTATCACACAATTACAAAATACAGCCGAAAATAATTTACAAGAACCATCACAATTAAACACACAATTACACATACAAACGCAATCATACGATTACCCCTATCCAACGCAAACAAACACACAAACATCACATATACTCACACAAACATCACATATATCCACACAAACTGAATTACTGTCTTTGATGATAGAAAATGATATAGAAACGTTAACTGTAGCAAACCGGAATCCCTTAACACAAGCGCACCTACAGAAAATACAGGATAAGTTTAACTCAACGCTACTTCTCTATTCTGGGATGGACCCAGCATCTCGACCAAAACTACCTAAACTTCGGTACAGCCCTGATCTTTTCCGTCTGGTTAATCTTTTTAATGAAGATATACTACAACAGTTCATATCTATTGACACACAACTAACAGACATACACACAATTATATATTGCACAGCGGTTGTTATATCTGAAGAACTCAATTTTAAAATAACCGAATACACAAGAAACACCACACGGAGACACACCACTAAACCACCATGGCAGCAAAGACTAGAAAACGATATTGAGAAGCTTAGAGCCGATTGTGGTCGACTTACACAATACATTAATAATAATAGGTCTAATAAGGTAGTTAAGAGAGTTGAAGCTATATTTAAAACAAATAATACTCACACTAGACACGAAAACAGCAACAAAAAACCTGAAGAGTTTTTAGATACAATCAAACAAAAACTAGCACTTAAAGTCCATAGACTCAGAAGATATAAAAAGGCCCAACAACGTAAAAACGATAATAAAATATTTGCTACAAATGAAAAAATGTTCTACAGAAATATACAAAAACCGGAATCTGACACACCAGTAGAAAACCAAACTGACATACCTACAAAAGAAAATTTGGAAACATTTTGGGCTAATATATGGGAAGAACAAGCACATCATAATGATAAAGCAACTTGGATACAAGAAGAAACTACAAAATGGACATCAATAGAAGAAATGGAATTTATAGAATTGACAGAACAGGATATTACTAATATAACAGCTAGATTACACAATTGGAAGTCACCTGGTTTAGATAAAATACACAATTTTTGGTATAAGAAGTTAACTTCATTACATAAATCCATAGCGAAAAATTTGACAGATATCATATTAGGAAAACAGGATATACCTGAATTCATTGCAACAGGAATAACATACATGATACCCAAAACTAAATATGCATCACAACCTTCCCAATATAGACCAATTACATGCCTGCCTACCATTTATAAAATTTTAACATCAGCAATCACAGATAAAATTAACTCACACATTAGCACCCATAATATAATAGCCGAGGAGCAGAAGGGGTGTAGGCGGGGCCACATGGGATGCAAGGAACAACTAATCATAGATTCTACAATACATAAACATGCCACCACAAAAAATAGGAATTTACATTGCACATATATAGATTATCAAAAAGCATTCGACAGCATCCCACATTCTTGGTTAATGCAAGTTTTAGAAATATACAAAATTAATCCACTAATTATAGATTTCTTGCGCAATATAATGTCACGCTGGAGAACTACATTACAACTAAACAATGGACCTAGCACTCTTATAACCCGTCAGATACAAATTAGAAAAGGTATATATCAAGGTGATTCCTTGAGTCCTCTGTGGTTCTGTCTCGCCCTAAACCCCCTATCTCACTTATTACACCGATGTCAAGCTGGTTATAGTGTTAAACTTAAAGTTGAGGAAACTCTTATCTCACATCTTATATATATGGATGATATTAAATTATATGCGAAAACAGAAAAACAAATGAAAAATCTTTTAGATACTACGACAGAGTTTAGTAATGATATAAACATGCAATTTGGGCTAGACAAATGTAAGACAGTACACATTATAAAAGGCAAAGTAAAACCGGGTAATTACGTAGTCAACGAAACTGATACAATAGCAGCAATGGAACCGACAGACTTATATAAATATTTAGGATACCAGCAACTTAAAGGGCTTGACCATACCATGATTAAAAACACATTAAAAACCGAGTATCAAAGAAGAATTTCTGTAATATGTAAAACACAATTATCTGGAAAGCACTTAATTAAGGCTCTAAATACTTTTGCAATACCAATATTAACATACTCATTTGGAATAATAAAATGGTCTAAAACTGACATAGCAAACATAGAGAGAACCACACGCACAACACTCACAAAACACAATAATCTTCATCCAAAATCTGCAACTGAAAGACTCACCATCAAAAGACAGAACGGCGGAAGAGGTTTAATTGACATCCAAAACCTTTGGCAGAAACAAATAACCAGGCTGAAAACATTTTTCTACTCCAAATCCGACACTAGCAACATTCATAAAGCTATTGTATTAAATGACCTTAACTTCACACCACTTAACTTATGTGATCCCGAAAACTCACACTCACAAAACACTAACAATATTGACCCACAGAAGCAAAAAACAATAGACTGGAAATCGAAAGTACTTCACGGACGACACCCTCATGACTTAGAACAACCCCATGTTAACACACTAGCCTCTAACAAATGGCTTAAAGTAGGAAATTTGTTCCCGGAAACTGAAGGATTCATGATAGCCATACAAGATCAAATTATCAACACCAAAAACTATAGGAAATATATTATTAAAGAGCCAACTATGACAAACGACAAATGCCGCAGATGCCATACTCAGTCTGAGACCATACAACACATAACTGGAGCATGCACAACACTCACACAAACAGACTACACTCATAGACATAACCAAGTTGCAAACATCATTCACCAGAAACTGGCACTTAAACACTCACTCATACAGGACACCAAGACCCCTTACTATAAATATACACCACAAACAATACTAGAAAATAACACACACAAAATTTACTATGACCGAGCTATACTAACAGATAGGACTATCCACTATAATAGACCAGATGTAGTTCTTCAGGACAAGATTAGAAAAGTCACCTACTTAATAGATATTGCAGTCCCCAACACGCATAATTTACAAAAAACAATAAGTGAAAAAATAAGCAAGTATGCCGAATTAAAAGAAGAAGTTTTAAGAATCTGGCGACAAGAAAATGTGTATGTAGTCCCGATAGTTCTCTCGACAACCGGTGTCATCCCGAACCATCTTCTCCACAGTTTAAAATTAATAGGCTTATCAGAATTTTTATACATCAATTTACAGAAAGCTGTCATACTAAATACATGTAGAATTGTGAGAAAGTTCATGCAATTAGATGAAGACACCACATAATACACACCACAATCTGCGTTTACTTGGTTTAGGCCCGTAAATGCAGTTAAAACCAGCCAAACAGCTGAGAAAAAAAAGACAAAAATAATAATAATAATAATAATAATAATAATAATAATAATAATAATAATAATAATAATAATAATAATAATAATAATAATAATAATAATAATAATAATAATAATAATAATAATAATAATAATAATAATAATAATAATAATAATAATAATAATAATAATAATAATAATAATAATAATAATAATAATAATAATAATAATAATAATAATAATAATAATAATAATAATAATAATAATAATAATAATAATAATAATAATAATAATAATAATAATAATAATAATAATAATAATAATAATAATAATAATAATAATAATAATAATAATAATAATAATAATAATAATAATAATAATAATAATAATAATAATAATAATAATAATAATAATAATAATAATAATAATAATAATAATAATAATAATAATAATAATAATAATAATAATAATAATAATAATAATAATAATAATAATAATAATAATAATAATAATAATAATAATAATAATAATAATAATAATAATAATAATAATAATAATAATAATAATAATAATAATAATAATAATAATAATAATAATAATAATAATAATAATAATAATAATAATAATAATAATAATAATAATAATAATAATAATAATAATAATAATAATAATAATAATAATAATAATAATAATAATAATAATAATAATAATAATAATAATAATAATAATAATAATAATAATAATAATAATAATAATAATAATAATAATAATAATAATAATAATAATAATAATAATAATAATAATAATAATAATAATAATAATAATAATAATAATAATAATAATAATAATAATAATAATAATAATAATAATAATAATAATAATAATAATAATAATAATAATAATAATAATAATAATAATAATAATAATAATAATAATAATAATAATAATAATAATAATAATAATAATAATAATAATAATAATAATAATAATAATAGGCATAGGCATTTTCAGTTTCAGATTCATTTACACCCATTTTTACCCACTTGATTAATCTATCTTTTGTTCATGGTTGTTTTCCTGATGTTCTCAAGATGTCAATTATAAAACCAATTTTTAAGAAAGGAAATCGAGAAAGGGTAGAAAATTATAGACCCATAACTCTCGTCCCAGTCTTTTCTAAAATATTCGAGTTGGCTTTTCATAAACGCATTACCAGCTTCATAAATAAAAACAATATTTTGAAAAGAGAACAGTATGGGTTTCAGAGGGGAAAGTCTACGACCCTAGCTTGCTTTGATCTTGTCAAAAATATCGTAGATAGCCTAGATGCAGGTAGTTTAGTTACAGTGGTCTTTTTTGATATGACTAGGGCCTTCGACTTTGTCTCACATTCATTATTGTTGTCTAAGCTCGAAAACTATGGTATTCGAGGACCCGCACTAAATTGGGTACGCAACTACCTTAATAATAGAAAGCAATCTGTTGAAATTACGAATATTAATGCAGACAGTGAACTACAGGCTTTCCGTTCAAATTATTTAATTAATAATTTTGGCGTTCCTCAGGGCAGCGTATTGGGTCCGCTGTTGTTCCTATTATATATAAATGACCTTCCAGATGTAACGATGTGTCCTTGTACTTTATTTGCTGACGATATTTCTATAATCTTGACATGTAAAAATAAAATTGACATAAATGAATATATTGTGGACATAAATAATTCAATAAAATCAATTATAGAGTGGCTCAATTTCAATAATCTTCAAGTAAATTTATCAAAAACAAATTTTATACAATTTAGTACATACGGAAGCACTAATAAAGAAATTCAAATAGCCTATAAGGATACTGAAATCAATGAAGTTGAAGAAACCATGTTCCTGGGATTTGTCTTAGATAAGCATCTAAATTGGAAGACACACATTTGTAGAGTATGTTGCAAGTTAAACAAATTTGTCTATGTGCTTTACAAATTACGTAAGACTTCTACTCACGAAACGGTACTGACTGCATACCATGGTTTTGTGTCTTCGGTGCTAAATTATGGTCTGATTCTATGGGGTAACTCAACAGATATAGATAGAGCATTCTTAGCACAAAAAAGTGTATTAGAGCCATTGCTGGAATACCACCATGGGAATCATGTAAGCCCCTGTTTGGTAAATTCAAAATTCTCACATTGCCATCAATGTACATTTTGGAGGCAGCCAAGTTCGTTAGAATGAATCCTGAAATTTTTAAAACTGCACATGACATTTATCCCAGGAGTACCAGGAATCGTGATAGAATAGTATTATCAAAGGTCCCTAGGACCTGCATGTATTTAAAAAACTGTTATGCCATGTGTGGACGGATTTATAATAAAATACCTAAACAATTTAAAACACTGCCTGTAAATAAATTTTGTAGACAGCTAAAGGTATGGCTGATTGATAAGAGTTACTACTCAGTGACAGAATTAATTAAATAATGACATAGATATCCCGCCTTAAATAATTTTCCTATAATTCATCATCATATTAATTTTATTTAATTATTTAAAAATTAATTAATTATTATATAACTTGACTATGACTTTGTAAGTCAATATATTGAAGGTGGTTATTCTATTTTTCTAACAATTATTGTTTTATTATTAATAAAAATAAATTATAAAAAATTGTATCGATTCCGCTAATCTTATCTATTGTTAATATGGCGTAATAACAGACAGTCTTATATTATACCTGCTTGTAATTTAATAAAATTAAATTTAATTAGATATAAGTTAAATTTTTGCATGCCACTGTGAGGGCTAAATAGGATTGGTCATTATAATGATAATATAACACCACTATATGTACCCTATTTATTGCAAATAAATATTTGAATTTGAATTTGAATTTGAATTCACTGACGATCTCAGGGTCCTTGAATGAGAATCACAAAGGAAAGTGAAGCGTTCTTTTAAGTAGACAGGAGTAAGAGGATGAAAAAGGATGTTATAGAGAAGTAAAAGAATATGAACATTTCGGCGAAGGCGTATAGGTAACCACTTGAGTTTTTCACGATATTCGGAGATGTGGTCATATTTACGAAGTCCAAATATGAACCGGATACTGAGATTCTGGAGTCTCTCAAGTTTATTTAGTTGGTCTTCGGTGAGATCTGGATAGCTGGCATCAGCATAATCAAGAATGGGAAGAAAAAGAGATTGAGCTAGCGCAGTTTTCGTAGTAATGGGTAATAAAGTAAGGTAAGTAAAAGCTACGGAGCCTACGCAGGGATCCCGCTGTGGCATACATTCTGCGGCTGACCTCCTGAAGTTGAGGGCCCCAAGAAAGACTACTGTCAATATAAATGCCTAGATTTTTGACTTTGTCACTATACTGCACATTGGTACCATCACAGGAGATTAGAGGGAGAAGCGACCAGTCTATTCTTGAGATAGCGTAAGGGCTGCCAATGACTATAGCTTGAGTCTTACTTGGGTTCACCCTCAGACCAAATGATTTACTCCAATCGCATATTTTAATCATGTCTTCGTTGATAGTGTTGACGGCATCCCTCAGTTTATCCTGGGTGGCCCTGGTGTAAATTTGCAGATCATCTGCGTAAAGGTGGTAGGAAGAAGTAAGATGATTAGTGATTGAGTTTATGAAAACTGCGAAAAGTAGAGGAGATAACACGCCACCCTGTGGTACACCAGCAGACGTTGAGCACCATGCGGAAACAGTGTCTTCGATGCAGATACGCTGCCGGCGACCAAATATGTAACTCAGAAACCAGTCAATTACTGCTGGAGATATGCCTAGAGAGCGCAATATGCCGAGTAAAACGTCAAAATCAACGTTATTAAAGGCGTTAGTGAAGTCCAAGAGGGCCAAAACTGTTAGCTCGCCATTTTCCATACCTGCTCTGATGACTTCCGTAATATGAACCAGGGTTGTCGTAGTGCTGTGGCCAGGACGAAAACCTGACTGGAAAGGATTTAGGAGAGAATTTTTAGACAGAAAATCAGTTAGCTGAGAGTGAACCAGTCGTTCGAGCACTTTAGAGAGAAAGGATAGGATAGATATAGGTCGATATTCAGAAAAGGAGGAAGGGTTACTGTTCTTAGGGATAGGTGTTATTTGGGCATCTTTCCATGTACTTGGAAAGGTACTGCTTGAAATCGAGAAGTTGAAGATGTGACAGATAATAGGGAGGATTTCGTCAATAATGGGTAGAATCATATTACGGCCGACAGAGTCAGCTCCCACAGCGTTGGACGTGATCGACATTATGCCTCTCCTAACATCACAACTAGTAAATTGAGTGAAGAAAAATGGAGAGCAGTCGGGAGTAGCAAGGGATGAAAGATAATTCATTGTTTTAGCTTTGGTAGCAGTGTCGAAAGTAGACGGAGCAGAAAAGTGTTGATTGAGAGAATTAATATCTATGTTATTAGAAATACCATTTTTCCGAGACTTACCGACTCCCAATGACCTCAAGAACTTCCAGACATGAGCTGGGTCCCCGTTTTCAACGAAGCTGTGGATATGCTGGCGTTGAGCATTCCTACACACCTTAGTACAGTGATTACGAATGGCTACATACTTGCACCGATTCACTTCTGTGGGGCGACTTCGGTATCTGGACTTGGCTGCAGCCTTTTTGGAAAGTAATGTTTTTATGTCGTCTGTCAGCCAAGGCGATGGTAGGTGTTTAACCTTGATTTTGTGCAGAGGTGCATGCAAGTCGTACAATTTGGTCAAGTGCGATGTGAGGAGTTCTACCTTCTGGTTCACGCAATTGAAGTCAAGGAGTGTTCCCCAATCAATAGCTACGGCATCCCTGCGCAGAGCACAAAGGTCCATCTTACGAAAACTACGTAACAAGAGGATTTTTGGTTTAGGTTTAGGTGGACGAAGTTTGTAAGACAAATATAGCAAGTCATGGTACGAGAACTGGGTTGCAGTGCATTTCCCATGTTTCGCAACACGGTCAAGAGAAGAAACAATTATTAGGTCAAGTAATGTGGAGTTACAGTGTGGATAATGGTGAGTAGCATCAGAGGGAAGAATAGTTAAATTGTTAGATTGGATGACGGAGTTCAAGGTGGAGGAACGAGAGTCGTTCTTTAAGAGACAGGTGTTAAAGTCACCCATGATTATGGCTTGACTGTACGAGGGAACTAGGTTTTCTAATATAAGCTCGAAGGAAGAGAAATAGTTAATTTGCGAAGAGGGACAATAGAAAACACCTAGAAGAATTTTTGAATGAAGGAGTTCAATTTCCAGAAACAGATGTTCCCCAGAGTCAGGTGGTTGAGGAGATGTGCTAATGACGGTGTAGGGGATCTGAGTACGAAGATAGATAGCAACACTGCCACCCTCACCAACTGCACGGTCATTTCTGATCAGGTTGAAACCAGGTAAGGAAAATGAGGCAGTGGCGTGGTGTGGATGCAACCACGACTCAGAGATAAGAATTGCGTGTAGATTTGTACAGTCAAACGCTGCCAGCATATCCGGAAAATGAGCCGAGATGCTTTGTGCATTTATATGCACCACGTTGAAATTTAAGGGAACGTCAGTGAATTGAGATTCCAGGATTTCTGCAAGTGTAGGTGTTGATGGGATACTGTGGAAATTTGCATCACTACTAATTAGAGAACAGAAATCATCACTGTCACTATCACTATCTGAGAATAACATGCGTCTATAAGTACGTATATTATTAAAAAATTACTAGAGGAATTCAAATATGTAATGTTATATCTAAATGAAATATACAATATAAATAAATAAATATTTGGCTAAAGCGTTACTAATTATCTCCATCTGCCGGTGACATGTGGAAAACAACAACACAATGAAGATTACAAATAACAACAAAGAAAGTAAGCAGCAAATTAAAAAAAACAAGAAAAAAACAGAAACAGAACAAACATACAAAGCTAGTAACAGCATAAGATAAGATAAGATAAGATAAGATAAGATAAATCTTTATTGTACACTAAAGAAATACAGTACATGTACGGACAACATAAGAAAATGTACAAATGGCGGCCTTATCGCTACAAGCGATCTCTTCCAGGCAACCTTTGGATGGACATATTTGATTAAACGATAATAACTTATGGGTAGTTATTACTGTAGTCATAAGCTAAAACTATATATAAGTATATAGAAATATATATATATACATATTATATACTTTGTATTTTACATATACCTAAGTACATATTTAAATTCAATATCCATAACATTTACATAAACATACATACATAATTATTAGATATACACATATATTTCATAAGTACAAGATATACCTACACACAGCGAGCAAAGTAACTATCCAGAACGCAAATAGTGTTCTTTTATCATTTTTTTGAAAGTGGCCAGGGATTGTGCGCGTCTGATGGATACAGGCAGAGCATTCCACAATCGTACAGACTGGACAGTGAAAGATTTGTCATAAAATGTTGTGGAATGAGAGGGCGTGGACAATTGCAATGTTACTGACGACCTCAAGGATCTTGAATGTGTGTCATTGAGGAACACAAAACGTTCTTTTAGGTAAGTAGGAGTACGGGGATTGAAGAGAATACTGTAAAGCATGGAAAGAATGTGAGCATTCCGTCGAAGGCGAATTGGGAGCCACTTGAGCAAGTTGCGGAAATGGGATACGTGATCATATTTGCGTAGACCAAATATGAATCTAATACAGAAATTCTGAAGGCGCTCAAGCTTATCAAGTTGCTCCTCAGTGAGATCAAGGTAGCTGACATCAGCGTAGTCAAGTAGTGGAAGAAGAAGAGATTCTGCAAGTGCAATTTTAGTGGCAGTAGGTAGGAAGTTTCGCAGTCTACGCATGGAACCTGCCGATGCAAACAACTTGCGACTGACTTCCCGTACTTGAGGGCCCCAGGATAGTGTCTTATCTATTCGTATACCTAGGTTTTTTACCTCGCTACTTATTTGAATAGTAACACCGTTAAATATTACGTCTGGCAATTGTGACCAATCTATTCGGCTTATCATTCAGGAGCTGCCCACAATAATAACTTGAGTCTTAGAAGGGTTCACTTTAAGCCCATATTGCTTACTCCACTCACATACTTGAGTCAGATCAGCATTAATAGAAGAGATAGCTGCTGGCAATTCGTGTAATGGGGCTTGTGTGTATATTTGAAGATCATCTGCGTAAAGGTGGTAGGAAGAACGTAAAAACTTAGAGATGGAATTTATAAATATAGAGAAAAGTAAAGGAGATAGCACGCCACCCTGTGGCACACCGGCAGTTGTACTACACCAAGAAGAGAACGAATCTTCAACACGTACACGCTGTCGGCGCCCAAACAGGTAACTATGAAACCAATCAATAACTGTTAGAGATATGTTAATAGAGCGCAGAATGCCGAGCAGGATATGGAAATCCACAGTATTGAACGCGTTACTGAAATCAAGAAGGGAGAGTACTGTGAGATTTCCGTTCTCCATACCAAACCTTATGTCATCGGTGACTTTAATCAGTGCGCTTACTGTGCTGTGCCCGGGTCGAAAACCTGATTGGAGAGGATTTAGAAGGCTATTCTGTGTGAGGTATTTGCTAAGCTGTGTATGTACGAGCCTTTCTAGGATCTTTGAGAAAAAAGGTATTATGGAAATAGGGCGATATTCGGAGGGGGATGAGGGATTGGATTTTTTAGGTAATGGGATAATTTGTGCCTGCTTCCAAGCATCAGGAAATATGCTCTTATTGAGTGACTGATTTAAAACATGACAAATTATGGGAAGAATTTGATCAAGGATGGGAAGGACCATGTTTCGACTTATGCAGTCATTTCCAACAGCACTGGAGTTTATCGACATTATACACTCTTTAACGCCACAATCAGATACTTGATCAAAAACGAACGGGGAGAAATCAGGTGTTGGAAGCGATGAAAGATATTGCAAGGTATTATTTTTGTTGGTCCGATCACACATAGACGAGGCTGAGAAGTGTTGATTTAGCATGTTGATATCAATTTTATTAGGAATGTTATCTTGTCGTGACTTTCCAACTCCCAGTGTTCTAAGAAATTTCCAAATTTTTGTTGGGTCTCCGTTCTCGACCGAGCTATGGATATGTTGGCGTTGTGCTTTCCTACACATCTTACCGCAGAGATTTCGTATTGCTACATATTTTTCACGATTACTAGGAGTAGGCCGTGTTTTATACCTAGTCTTGGCTGCCGATTTTTTTGATAATATTGCCTTAATATCGGCAGTTAGCCATGGTGCAGGCAAGTGCTTTACTTTTATAGCGCGGACTGGCGCATGTTTATCATATAGCTCGATTAATTTATTACTGAGGATGCTTACTTTCTCTTCAACTGACTCCGTAGCTATAAGCGAACTCCAGTCTATATTATCAGCATCCTCACGAAGCTCATTGATGTTCATGCCACTAAAATTGCGCATCATAAGAATTTTAGGTTTTAGTTTAGGAGGGCGAAGTTTATAGGAGAGAAAGATTAAGTCGTGGTAAGAAAATTGATCGGCTGAGCACTGGCCGTGCTTAGCGACTAAATTAGTGGAAGAAACAAGCATAAGATCAAGAAGAGATGGATTACGATCAGGAACGTGATGAGTAGAATTAGAAGGTAGAACAGACAAATTACAAGACTGGATAGTGTTGAGGAAAGTTGAAGAGCGGGAGTCATGTTTCAGCAAACAAGTATTGAAGTCTCCCATTAAAAAGAGGACAAAGGCGTTCTAACAGTTTTTCGAAAGAAGGGAAGAAGTTGATTTTAGACGAGGGGCAATAATATACACCAAGTAATAGTTTGATGTGAGCGAGTTCCACTTCTAAAAAGAGGTGCTCACCAGCGTTAGATAGTGGTGGTTGAGGTGATAAGTCCACAATCCGATGAGGAATGCTATGGCGCAAATATATAGCAACCCCACCACAAGCCGTGCCTGTGCGATCATTTCTAAATAAATGAAAGCCGGGGAGAGAGTAAGAGTTGGTAGAAAGGCAGGGTTTTAGAAATGACTCGGACACGAGAACGGCGTGGATATTTTTAGAATCAAAGCTAGCCAGCATATCCGGGAAATGGGCCGGAATACTCTGTGCATTTATATGGACTACATTAAAATTCTTGAGTACGTCAGCAAATTGGGTCTGCATAGTTTCAGCCAATGAAGGCATACGTGTAAGGCTAATATCAAGACTATCGGCCGACATAAAGCTTAAGTCTGCGCTGCTATCATTTATGCTCATCGTTATAAAGAATAAATAAGAAGCGAAAATAGATAAAAGTTATCCAATACCTATACAATAATAATAATATATAAATAAATGTTATGATTCCTAAATTTTGATGAATGTTTATAGTGTTTTTGTTTTGTTATTTAGTATATGTCCATCTGCCAGTTACGCGTTACCTTGTAGTTTATATATTCACCAAGATGTAATAAATACAATACAATACAACATGAACAAATTAAAAGAATTACATATACATCACATACACCACCAATGCATCGTCCTAAAAACTATAATGCAATATATTATATTGTACGATACACACAAACAGCCAGTTGACAATCCTATTTACTAAAGTTAAGTGTATCGAGAATATCAGTATCGTATCAAAAATATTTATAGTTATACGGAACGTAACCATTGAAAGACATTAGTTAACTTGTCAAACTGACATTTCCCGAACGAACAATATTATAATACAAGTTTGAGGTAAAGTTATGTAAATAAGAAAATTATCAAAAGGAACGGAAGGTATACATACATGTTTGAAAATTTTATGAGAAGATGAGGTAGAATTAAAATGAAATGAACGATGCTATAGTGATGCCAATCAACAACAATACCAAACGTTCGAAACAACAATACATGCAATATTATTCTACTTTTTCGCGATCCGTCTTGGCTTGGTTGTGGTTTTATCAACTGGAGTGGCCTTTTGTGTATTTGGAACAAGCAGGTTTAGTTCACTTAAGGAAGCTACCCGGTGCCGCGTACCGTCTACGCCAAGAACATAGACGTGGCCCTCCCGCGTCCAACACTTGGAGATGCCAAAACGCTCGCGAGCTGCCATGAAGACTTCGTGTCTCGTCCTAGTTATGAACTCAGATAGTGTTATGCCGGTACCCTTAAGTTTGGATTTGGAGAACCAGATTTTATCCCGCACAGCCATCTGTTGCAGTTTGACTAAGATGGGTCTGGGCTTGCCATCCGATCCATTCAATGCATGACGACCCATTCTGTGACATCGTTTGATGTCATCAGTCGTGAAATCACCAAGCACAAGATGCCCCCCAATAGCACTCACCACACTTTGCGCAGTCACCTCATCCTTCTGTTCCGGTACACCATGAATCAGCAACATTTTACGTCGGCTCCTTTGCTCGAGGTTGTCCACTTGGCGCGCCAGAAGGTTCATTTGATGACGAAAAGCAGACAATGTGCTGACAACAAATGCCTTGAAAGCCGTGTAGTCTGAAGCAAGACCTGTCAGACTCGGAGTGCTAGTGCCCGGGTTTTTCACACTCTTGCTCAGCTCAGCCTCAAAATGTGCCATCCGCTCCTCTAACCCAGCCATGATTGTAGAAAAGGACTCTGTCATTGCATCCATGTTGACTGTTTTCTGTGCTTTAGTGTGAATAAATATGTTCCACTATGGATTTATTTGTATGGAGATAACACGTTTCTGGTTAGTACTTCAAGTTGACATTGAGTTTCTAATAGATTTATTTGATTTAATCAGTTCAAAGTATTTTTAATTATTTAAAAATAGCGAGAGCTTAAAACAGCTGTTATAGTTGTAGAACTCATCCTATTTTAATATGACGCTGTCAGTCCAGGTAAACACCACCTACTTATAATGTTGTTTAAACTATGTGACAAAAAGCTGTCCAACCCACGCATCCGACAGTACACCCGTGCAGTGCACAGATCCCGACATGCTGCATATATTAATAATCAAATATATGAGACTGGAACGAGCCGTCGATATCTGCACATCGTTGACATCTACGGTTGACAATATGTCATGAATAGCTGTTAATGTCAGTGTCTGCCAAGTACCAATTCAATGAATGTCAGTTGAACGAACTTGAAATAATGTTATTTTTTCATCAAAGTAAACAGTGTCCGCCATCTCTAATAAACATAATAATATTAGTGCTAAATACCTTCATGCTTTCGGAAATTAACTAGACAGTATTTATATCAATTGAAGGTATTTTGTGTAAACATTGGATTTTACCTGGACTGAGACTTAGTACAATTCGACATGCAACCTCACTTTTTGGACGTCACAGCTCGTCGTAGTTTTGAGGCGGCTGCTCTCGGGGCGGTGGCGGGGCTTGGCTGCGACGACTGCAGTGGGATATCCGGAATCTTGTTTAATTCTGCGAGTGATGACACGCGATGCCTCACGTCGCCAGAACCGAGCATATATACGCTGCCGTCTTTGGTCCAACTCCTAGACAAGCCAAAGCGTTCACGAGCCGCAACGAACACATCGTGTCTGGATTTTATTAGGAATTCCGACATAGTGTATCCCGAACCCTTCAACTTTGATTTATTAAACCAAAGTTTGTCACGCATGTCATGATTCTGCAGTTTAAAGAGCAGGGGTCTGGGCTTCTTGGGGGTTGTTACTTGACCCATCCTCTGGCAGCGCTGTATGTAGTCAGCTGGAAAATCTGCCATACCAAGCTGCCGCTTAACTATGTTTGCCACTACTAATGTGGGGTCTTCATCCTTTGTTTCTTCAACACCATGAAGTAACAGGATTTTGCGGCGTCTCTGTATCTCGATACCATCCACAGTACGAGCCAAGGCATCCATCTGCTGCTGCAGCATTTTAAGGGCCTGTGTGACGAAGGCTCTGAACTCTGAGAATTCAGCTGCCAGACTGGATATTGAAGTTGGCTCACTTGATGCTTTTAGTTTGGCCTCAAATTCCTCCATCCTCCCATGTATGCTGCTGCTCATCATGTCCATTGTAGCTTGCATGGTGTTCATGTTTGAAGCTTAGAACTGTTCGGTGAAGTGTTGTGATTGAGTGAAGAGATAGTGTGAAGAATATTATTGCACCCGGCAGGTAGACAATTTATCTACTATTTATAAGCATAAATTGAATTTAGAATATAATATATATAATTAATAATTGAAAATTTAAATAGAGCAATAATTTTTACAACTTGTTCACTACCCGTTTTTTTTTTAATTTTAAAATTTTAAATTAACAAATACTAGATCTCACTCATTACATCATATCATAGCCAAAGCTATACTCATTGAAACATCTGTAGGTATATTCACCTAGCTCATTGGTCATTTGGACCAGTATTTGAGCCCAAGTTTGTAATGTGTAGTGACATTGGTATTTCTGCTGAAGCAGCGGGCGAGGACTGCCCTCCCTTCGCGCCTCCGGTTCTTAAATAACACTCTAGTGTAGGGCAGACAAGTACCACGGTGAGTCGGGTCGGGCGTGGTACGCAGTGTTCACGAGCTCGCATTCCTGATTCATTGATTATACCTGCATACAAAACTGTTCATGCATGACATGGAAAACTATAATTTATTTATTTTATGGAAATTAATGTAATTTATGGAAAACGAGAGAATACCATTTTAGTCATCTAGCAACATAAATCTGTTTGTTTATTAAAATTATCTAGAAAAAAGAGGTAGCTACATCTCATTGTATTAAGTGTTATGTCTTAAGTAAATGTTAGATTTTTGGTATTATATCAACCGTTACACACCCTAAATGAATCGTATAAATTTATTGATTTTTACTATACCTGTATGTAGTTTAGCTGGAACACGATGTGTATGGGAACCAAATAAAAAGATTATGAAAATTTGGCAATAGTTTATTTGGAAAATGGTACGATGGGAAAAAAATTCTGAGAATCTGGTATAACTATATTTGGATTATGACAATATGGGAAACAAAAAATACTATTTGAAAATTTGGTTTTAGTGCACCTGGAAATTGATTCATCTGGGAAATGAAAAACGGAATTATGGAAAGTTGTCATTCATTACATCTGTCTTTTAAAAGTTCTACCAACCGTTTTCGGGGTTTTAAGATTCGGGTAGCAAAAATTCGACATTTCAATAGGTTACCAGTCGTACGGCATGTTACGGGTTACGTACAGTAAGGATGATGCAATCGTACGGCATGTTACGGGTTACGTTCAGAAAGGATGATGCAGTCGTCTGGCATGTTACGGGTTACGTACAATAAGGACTATGCAGTCGTACGATATAGTGTCGGTTACTTTCGGTAAGGATACTGCAGCCGTACAACATGTGGGTTACATACACTAAGGACGATGCAATCGTACGCAGTTGTGAAGCCCACATACCGTTAAGATAAAAAATGTTATACCAAGAATGATGAGGCTTGGTGGTATTGTACAGAAATGCGAGGCCGTGAGGCCTACGTCATGAGAATGATGTGGTTTCACAACTTTTCTTTAAATATGATACGGAAATTAAGTATGTTTCTTACGACCATATCATATTTACAGAATGTAGACAACGCATCAATGTGTTGTGATAACACATCATTCTCACATGACGTAGGCCTCACAGTCTGGCATTTATGTACAGTACTACCAGGCAGCATCGTTCTCAGTACAACATTATTCAATCTTGACGGCACGTAGGCTTCATCAATGCGTACGATTACATCGTCCTTAGTGTACATAATCCACAACATGTATGACTGCAGTATCCTTACCGAACATAGCCAACACCATATCTTACGACACCATTAGTACATATTACATAACATTGTTTAATTTGATTCTATCCTTACTACACATGCCAGGCAAAAACTGCATCATCCCAACCTTGGGTTAGGAATTTTAGAAATTCAAAGTCTCGTTTAGGTAGGTGAATGACGGCCGTTTATTAACAAACTTTTTTAAATAATCAATACTACGAAAACATCAAATATTATATTCTTCTCTTAAATATAATCTTCTCTTTTAATCTTGTTTGTAAACCTCACATTTAAAATTGTTTCAACCTGTAACAAAAATAAAAGTTGTGATAATAGAGATTGTATACAGGATGGACAATCATTAGCAGAAATATTTATTTAGGATATCCTATTAATAGACATATTATTATTATGCACTTTGTTTATGAAAACCTAAAATTCTGCAATTAGTAAACTTCTTGATGCTTTCTAAGGGCTCTGGTATTCTATCCTCTTCATGTATTGAACTACCAGCATCAGCATTTTTCATTTGACTTAAACTATTGCAAACTAACGAACCATTACCCTGTACTTCATAAGCAATTATTTGGCTTTCACCAATACAATTTTATTAATATCTTCAGACTCAAATATTTCTTGCAAGGCACTGTCGTTTATTAACTGAAACAGATAGACAAAAATTATAACAGTGTAATAACCAGGGCCAGACATAGAATCAAACAGTTGATCACTTGTCCTAAGTCAGCATACATTGCAAGTTTGAATCTGAATAATAGTGCAATGTAAGCCTTGTACCTGGTCATATTTGAAGCTGTACGGTGCCAGCTTTTGAAATATAATATCGTAATTTAAACCAATGTGAAATCTTACATACAAATAATATCACCACTCACAACATGCCTCGGAGAGCAGTTTAACCGGCCAGTTCTGGTAAAGGTCTTCGCATATTACATCCACTCAACACCCAGTCCATTCCAACGCGACTCAAGGTATACACTTTTCAATTTCCTCACCAAAGGAAAATCATTTGTTTAACCATATTGAAGAATGCTTCTAACTACTTTAAATAAGTTCACTCTCAATAGTGGAATAATAAAATGGGCTGGTATGATGGTCAGAACTTAGCGGTTTAGGAAAAATAAAAAAAAAGACTAACCGACTCTTTGAGCAATTTCCATTGTTTGAGTGCTGCTTTTGTTTTCATGCGATGGCCGACTATAGGTATCAATTGTTGTAGTCCTTCATCATCAAGTACTTTTAAAGCATCATCATCAATGCAATTATCTGCAAAATATAAAAAATTATAAGTAGAGCAGATGATTACAGAACCGAGGTGCATTACATTTCAAGGTCGGTGTAAATTTCAGAGGTTTTTTATAGCGTATGACATTATTAGGCCGTGTGACTCCCCAGAGGAGTAGAATAGGACCACCCTCTTTCTTACCGAGATGTCGTAAAAGGCGACTAAGGTAAATATGCATGCAAGTTCACCAGCATACAGAGTAGGAAAATTATGTAATTATATCAAAACCCTTACTAACCGGTTTGCCATGAGTGGTGAGTACTGAGTATGGGTGGATTTCCCCTCACGTAGTTGAGGGAGGCTCGTGCCTTGGCAGTGGGGACGTATATTTAACAGTAAACACCTGCAGATATTGTTCCTTTAACGACGTTTCTTCAAGAATTTTTATTAATTCACCTGCCTGGTTCGTACATTTTTATTTTGTCTTTGTCACTCCAAAAGTACTTACAATGTACATTGTATTCAGATATTACAATAAAATGTAGTAACGGTGGTGGTATTTCAATGTTTATTAGTATTTTCAATGTAATTGCAAATAAATCTGCAAACAAACACAAAACAGAGCACAAAACGCCACCACGCACCCCGCGTTTAGTACCGAATCTTACATAGTATATTACTTACTCTGTGGTACCGAATACAGAATGTTTTTTTTTCATTGCCAGTGTGACTATTTCAAGAATAGCGAATCTGGCCGACACTGACAAAAAAATTGCCAAACCTGTATACCAAAAATGAGAAATATGTAAAATATGCTATCGGGAGCGAAACAAAAATTGATTTTAGGTCGATAAATGTCTCGTATCGAGGAAAAGTCAGAAGTACAATTCAATTCGAGGATCACAACTACAATTCGATGTACACTACGTAGTTAATTGGCCATATATTATAAAACCTATTTAAATGACCAATTACCTACGCAATGTACATCGAATTTTACTTTTAATTGGTAAATTGTAGTTTTATGGGCCCCTGGGTAGTTATTGTAAAGTCCGATCTACATTCGCGCCACGAAAGCCCGACCGCGAATAGCAGAAACTCGAATTTTTTATTATGAATATTTAGCCGTAAAGGGTCTTACAAATAAAGGCATGTCATAATAATGTGATGTGTATTTAAAAAACTTTTAATTACATCATATACCTATAACTTTTTACTATAATATTAAATTGATTTTAAAGACGTTTTTAAAATATTTATAGAAATATCGCCCGTGGACATTTCAATTACGAAGAAGGTTATCTTTCGGCTTTTTCCTTACTTATACACATTTAATTATTTTTTATTACTTATTTCACTTTTTACTTAAGTATATTACTATATTATTATAAATGCGAAAGTGACTCTGTCTGTCTGTCTGTTGGGCTCTTATGCCTAAACAATGAACCGATTTCGATGAAATTTGGTACAAAGATAAAATTAGAGCTCGGGAAAGGACATAGAAAACTTTTCATGCTACTACTGGGCACAATATAACCTGTAGTCTACGCGGGCGGAGCCGTGGGCGGAAAGCTAATAAATACTAAAACCAAAGTCTGTAACTTCGCAGTGGAAAAAATAACAGTCTCCCAAAGAGATAATTAAAAAAAATGGTCTGAATATAAGTATAAAGTTTGTATATGCTATTTTTTAAATCGCCTAAACCTACTGAACTGACAATAAAATTTATAGGTGGCAAATTTGCTTAAACGGCAAAAAACTGCCAAAATTGGTAACACTGTTTCCCGCCTTTCCTGGCTTGAAAACGGTCTATATTATAACTACCGATGTCATGTCATTACAATGCATGGCTCTCCTTTTATCAGTAAGTCGAGGCGTTGCAATGTATAGTTTACATTACAGTCTAGTGTCGGACACATTATACGGTTGTAACACCATTAATAAAAAGAAATGTATGGTAGAAATTTGATGACACAAATCTGTCACAAATTTCGACCGGGTTGGTACCACCGTGCACTATGCGAAAAACCCTCCATAGTAGTCCAATCTCGGTTGGATTGCGTTCAGGGGTCAGCAAGTGCATAGCCGGGCAGGGGGGATTGTGGTCGCAGCACTAGCGGGACCGGTGGGTATTGGCGTAGTCTAGTGGGGGGTGGCACGGGGCGACGCGCCGAACAGGGAGACCTGTAGAAACGGTGGTGCCGCTGGCCGCCCGCGGCATAGTACAGGGGCCCAACCGGGACTAACCACCCTGGGAGGCTGCCCCACCAGGTCGCGCATAATCCCGATATGGCTCGTCGTGCCGGTTGGTGACCGGAGGGAGCCCTGCGACCATACTCGGGGGGGTACGGGGGCCCTTCCGTTCGGCGTGTCGGCTCTCGCCGTTCCTCACATTCATAGACAAAACCAATCACCCGCGATTTGTCACGCGGTGCTGCGACGATAGTTCCCTTTTTTCACGCCTTCCCTTACCTCCTCCTTATGGCAGCGCAAAATAGAATACTGGGCTACACAGCGGCAAGACACTCTTCCACGGGCTCGCTATTTGAGGTGGAGTCCACGAACATCTGTGGGCTCCATACAAACCTCAACGCCATCCACCAACACCTGGAGACGGCAAAACCAGCACTGCTATTTCTTACGGTGACACAAATACGCCGCCCTGACGACACGACCTACTTACTCTACCCCGGCTATGTCCTCGAGGAGAATTTCCGTGCAAAAGCCGGGGTGTGCGTGTTTGTTAGGGCGGATGTTTGTTGTCGCCGTTTGCGGTGCCTAGAGGACCCATCCTTCTCCACCCTTTAGGTACACATAGACCATGGTTCTACGAGTCAGATCTATGTGTGCCTCTACCGCTCCCATACAGGAGATGCCGAGACAACTCGACTCTTCGAATACCTGAGTCAGGCGGCAGATGATGCGCAGGAGCGGTTTCCGAACGCTGAGCTGGTGTTTTTGGGGGATTTTAACGCCCACCATGAGATCTGGTTGGGTTCCTCTAAAACAACCCATGCGGGAAGAGCCGCCCATGCATTTGCTCTGGCGCATGGCCTGACCCAACTGGTACACGAATTTACTAGAATACCAAAAAGGTCGGACCATGAGCCCTCTCTGCTGGACCTTCTGCTGACGAGTCGCCCGGACCAGTACAGTGTCTCGGTGAGTGCCGCTTTAGGCGGATCCGACCATAGTCTGGTCCGTTCCAAGGTGCCCATTAAGGCGCCACCACGACCCGTACAGGGGAAACGGCGTCTCTGGCACTACTCGTCAGCGGACTGGGATGGACTGCGTGATTATTTTGCATCCATCCCGTGGATTGAACGCTGCTTTGAAGGTAAGAACCCATCTGAGGGCGCAACTGCTGTCGCCGGTGAGATCAGTCTGGGCATGGAATATTATATCCCCTACACTGATGTCGCCGGTGCCCGCAGAGCCCGCCCCTGGTTCGGGCGCGAGTGCACGGAGGCTGTTAATCATAAACAGTCCGCGTACCGCGCTTGGGTGAGGGCGCGCGCTACGTGCGATCCTAACGTGGGCCACTTCAAGGCGGCGTACAATAGAGCCACAAAGGTCTGCAAGAGGGCTTATATCAGAGCGGATGCCCAGCGCATAGCGCAGCTTGGTCAGGAACTAGTAGCGCATCCCACGGGCAGCCGTGGCTACTGGCGACTGGCCAAAGCCGTGCAAGCCAACTTCTGCTAGCCTTCGCTGCCGCCGCTGCGCAACCCCGATGGTCTTAAAAAGATATCTAACAGTAAAGAAGCCGAATCTTAAGTTAAAATTATCAGTAATTCTGTGTGTGCATCGGGGAACTTATACTTCTAACGTTAAAAAGTATGGGTTCATTGGTGGTGTACATTATAATATCGTTTGTATTACCTTGGCATTTGTCGCTACTGCGATGATGCCGACTCAGTGCTCTTCTTTTTTATCTGTTGTGTACTCCAATTTAAATTCCAGTGTGACAATAGTCTATTGTTACTTCTTATATCCTGCTACTAGGTTAAGTCTATGTCATATTACAATACTTAATGTGCAACCCCCTATATTCTCTATAAACAATACAAGTAACAAAATCACATCTATACAACACCCCAAATACTCTAATCAATTAATACACTTAATAAAAACAAACTCAATATCATGCCATTTTATGGTAATCACATTAACGTCACTACATTACTTAAGATCAAGTGAAGGAGCGGAATTGATCGAACGGACATGTTACTGTTTGGCAATTTTTAGAATTCATGATTTTATACCCCCTTCCATTATCAACAAATATTGCTATGTGATTAATTTACCCTTTTCGTGCAATCTGGAATTAATTTATAGATGTTTTATAATTGTACCTCGAACCTCACGCTCAATTAAACCCTCACGCATAACTCTCACTCTGTCTCTTATTTTCAGTTCGCATATACATCTAAACACACACACAGGCTTGCAAATACACACTACACTCAAGCAATATCCTCAAAAAACCTCAATCATACCAAACGTGTATTACATTCATACTGCATACTCAGCCATAACTATACACTGTATGACAATAATATGTGCTGCTTCTCATGGGGTTGGTAAGTGTTATGTTTTATCACTACCTGCGTTGATGTTGGTCACCCTCAGTTATACCATTTTTCCTAACATTCGCGGCCATAAATGATATTATTTCCGACCTCGACGCCGTATCCATCTGTGAGTCATGCTTGTGTGGTCCTGAGGAATGTGCTGCATATATACAACCAATGCGCCCCTATCCCACAATTTTATCATTAAATATTCGGAGTATTGGCGCAAACTTCTCGGGTCTCCTGACACTATTACAAAGAATTAAAATAGAATGTGATATAGTAGTGCTGACAGAGTGTCGACTATCTCAAAACCCGATAATTCCTCTTCTAGACGGCTTTAATTCGTATAAAACATTGGTAACCCATAACCAAAACGACGGTGTCGTGGTTTACACAAAATCTACCATGACTAATGTATGCGTAAAAGAGCCAGATTTATCTGAAGCAAGTGGTCTTATATTGTCGGTGGGACCAGATCTAGCTTTAATTGGTATCTACCGGCCTAGTCAATTTAAGAGTCCCTCAAATTTTATACACTCTCTAGACCCGGTCCTCAGCGAATTGAAATCCTTTAAGAATGTCGTACTTACTGGTGACATTAACATCGACATCTGCGAAGATTTTCAAGAGTCTAGTACCCTTGATTATTTGGAGCTTCTTGCTCATCACGGCCTTAGCCCAGGTCATACTTTTAAGACACATGACATGTTGACATGCCTTGATCACGCGAACATAAGGACTGTATTCCCTACCAAGGTTCTAGTCTTGGATTCCACTGTCACAGACCATTTGCAATAATTATAGCGATACCCAAAGCGGGTAGCTCTTTCATATCTAAAATAAATGAAGAAAAATTGGCTAGCGACTTGTGTTCCATTAGTTTTGACCCTGTTTATTCTGCAACTGATCCCAATACGGCAACCCAATTCCTTATTGAATCTGTGCGTCTAGCAATAAAGAATAACACTACGGTTGTCACTTTATCGAGACGACGAAGACCTATCAAACCCTGGATCACCTCTGGTTTGATCAGGTGTATGCGCCATAGGAATAATCTTTACAGGCAACTAATGAAAGATCGAGCCAATATGATCTTACAAACCTCTTATAAAAGGTATCGCAATTACTGCACTGCACTTCTCAAGAGAAGTAAAAGAGCCTATGAAAGGATGGAACTTGAAAAGGCCGGTAAAAATTCAAAGCAAGTCTGGAAAGTGGTAAAATCTATCACCAACACTACTAAATCGTCGAGTCTTGCTAATTCCCTCTTAGACACAAGCATCAGTAGTCAATGTGCCGTTGATAATATCAACTCCTATTTCATTAACATTGGAAAGCGGCTAGCCGAAAAACAGAAAGCATACCTGCCCTCAAGCTCCCTGACAGTCGGTGGTACAGCCGACTTTGTGAATTCTTTTGCACTCCTTGAAACCGACGAGGAAGAGGTAGAACGCTTAATAATGTCCCTTAAAAACAGCTCCGCAACGGGATGGGACGGTATATCCTCCTCATTTCTGAAAAGACACAAATCAATACTTATTCCCCCACTCACCTCCATCTGCAATCTTTGCTTAACTACCGGCGTATTCCCCGACCTTTTCAAGAAGGCGCTCCTACACCCTATTTATAAAACTGGGGATCGAAGCCGTGTTGAGAATTACAGACCTATCTCGGTATTGCCTACCATGTCTAAGGTGCTAGAGAAAATTCTAAATTCTAGGCTTGTAACCTACTTAGAAAAGCAAAATCTATTGTCAGACAACCAATTTGGGTTTAGAGCTAACCTCTCCACTGCTGATGCTGTACACAGCCTTACAGATTATATAGTTACAAGTCTGGACAGAAAACAAAAATGCGCTGCTCTTTTCCTTGATCTTGCTAAGGCTTTTGACACGGTTTCTACCCCCATTTTACTATCAAAGCTGGAAAAAATGGGCATAAGAGGAACCCAGCTATCTCTGTTCCGAAGCTATCTTACAAATAGAACTCAGTGTGTTAAATTGGGACCACATATGAGTACTGAGATGTCGGTGGAGTATGGCGTGCCCCAGGGCAGTATCTTGGGCCCTAGTCTGTTCCTGATCTTCATTAATGATTTATGTAATATCAGTCTGACAAATGGAAAACTGTTCTCGTACGCAGACGATACAGCGCTTGTATTCACTTCAAGCACATGGGTTGATACATTTCGCCTTGCCCAAGAAGGTTTTGACACAGTCAGATTTTGGCTTCATGCTAATCTACTGACTCTTAATATCAGTAAAACCAAAGTAGTTGCTTTTAGTATGCGCAATCGCCCCGCACTTATGGACAACACCTTACAAGTAACTGTGGAGGGATACTCTGACCTAATCAATCCGGGCTCGCCAGCAAGTACTCATGTGTGTATTGAGAAGGTTTCATCTATAAAATACCTTGGAGTTGTAATCGATAGTAATCTTACTTTCAAGGAACACATCGTCCAACTATCCAAAAGAGTTCGTAAACTGATCTACATCTTCAAGCAATTGCGCTACTCAGCAGACGCGGAGATTATGAAGATGGTGTATCTAGCACTCTGCCAGTCTATTCTGGCATATTGCGTTGACACGTGGGGAGGAGCCGCGCAAACTCACATTATGTTAGCTGAACGTGCGCAAAGGGCTATCCTCAAAGTCTCCCACTTCAAACCCCGTCTCTTTCCAACCACGGAACTCTATAAATTCTGTCAAGTACTCACGGTAAGACAATTGTTTGTTCTCTCCGTAATAGCCAGACAACACTCCCTAACACCGTACAATAGAGAATCCTCTCGACGTAATCACTTGGTTGCTAGATCTGCACGTCGTTTATCCGTAGTTTTTTTGCATTTCTTGGACCCTATCTCTATAACCGATTACACCATATCCTAACGCTAAACGTCCTCAATCACTACAACTGTAAGCAGATGGTTCAAGCATGGCTACTTCAGCAAAATTACATAACAGAAGAACTGCTTGAAGTGCCTTCCTAGCGCAGTTATTTCTTTACTCGTCCCCACCACACACATACACACACACACACACACACACACACACACACGCACACGCACACGCACACACACGCCTCTTACCCTAAATTCACCAACTTTTTGTTTCTCTTATTTTATAATGCAGCAATGTATAAGTTATAAGTTTTGAATTGTATCAAATCGTGGGTACCTGGTGACCTGTAATTCAGGTTCTTATTACCTACCACAGGCACCAGCGATCCACAACCCAATGTGCTTACAGCAATCCTTCTGTTCATGTTTTGTTTTATTGGTTTGTGGTGAGAAATAAACGATTTATTTATTTATTTATTTATTATCCCTGGCCCATGAGTCGCAAGAGAAAGCAAATTTGCTGGCTAATCTCTTTGCGGCCAACTCCCGAATCGATGATTGTGGCATGCAGCCACCGACACTACCGATCAGTGACCATGCAATGCCTGATATTCGTATCAGGCAACGCGATGTCCGTGCAGTGCTGCAGTCACTCGATGTCCGGAAAGCCAGTGGTCCGGACGGTATTCCGGCATTGGTTCTACAAAAATGTGCAGCGGAGTTGTCTCCAATGCTTGCGCGGCTGTACCAGCTGTCCTACAGCTCGGGTACAGTGCCTTCGGCTTGGAAGGAGGCGAATGTACAGCCGATCCCCAAGAAAGGGGATCGCTCAGACCCGACTAACTATCGACCCATAGCCATCACCTCAGTGCTGTGCAAGGTGTTCGAGCACATAATTAACAAACAGCTCATGCGTCACCTTGAAGATCACTCCCTAATTATTGACCGGCAATATGGCTTCAGGCCGAAACGGTCAACGGGTGATCTTCTGGCGTATGTTACCCATCTTTGGGGTGAGGCTATGGACAAGCACGGCGAGTCACTGGCAATTGGTCTTGACATCGCCAAAGCTTTCGATAGAGTCTGGCACAAATCGCTTCTTTCCAAGCTACCAGCCTTCGGTCTGCCCCCTAGACTATGCAACTGGGTAGCTAGCTTCTTGCAGGATCGCCGTATTCGCGTCCTTTGTGATGGACGCGCCTCGGAGTTCTTGCAGGTAAATGCTGGTGTGCCGCAGGGGTCCGTCCTGTCCCCTACTCTCTTTCTTCTGCATATCAATGACATGCTGTCTACCGGCAGCATTGATTGCTATGCAAATGATAGCACCTTGCACGGGAGTTATCATGGACGTCCTGCGGATAAGCAGTCGGATATCGCAGATAAAAGGCAGCTTCTTGTCACTGAGCTTGACCGGGTCCTGAACAACATTTCCCAATGGGGCTCTGAGAACCTGGTCGAGTTCAATGCCAAGAAGACACAGGCATGTGCGTTTACAGCAAAGGTATCTTCTTTTCTTCCCCTTCCCACTCTTCAGAGCACTCCGCTGCCACTGCAGGACAACCTGACTATCCTCGGTATGGATGTTCGCTGCAAACTTAATAACAAAAACTACATCGAGAGTATCATCAAAACAGCCTCGCGTAAACTCGGAGTCTTGAACAGAGTGAGACGGTTTTTCACGCCGGAGCAGCGGTGTCTTCTATACAAGACCCAAATTCGGTCCTGCGTGGAATACTGCTCGCATCTCTGGGATGGCTCCGCAAAGTACTTATTAGATGCTCTCGACAGGTTGCAGCGACGTGCGGTCCGCATTATTGGGAATCTCGAGGTCACAAGCACCCTTGAGCCTTTGCAGATGCGTAGAGATGTTGCATCCTTGGCAGTATTTTACCGTCTCTACCATGGTGAATGTTCTGATGAGCTCTTCCAACTGGTCCCGCCCTCTCCTTTCCTACATAGGACAACACGAGCAGGGCTTAGATGTCACCCGTATACGGTGCAGAATAATCCTACAAGAACCAAGCGGTTTGGTGACTCCTTTCTTTGTCGCACCATTAAGACCTGGAACTTCTTGCCAGCTCACGTGTTTCCTTCTTCCTACAGTCCCGGGTCCTTTAAGCGGGGCGTGAAAAAGCATCTGTTGAGGCCGTCAAGCTGAGTGCCACCATTGTTAACATGGTACGTGTTTGTAATGGTGACCCTCTTTTCTGAGACTTTGCCTTCAGCTTACCATCAGGCGAGGTGAAGTCAAATTGACGTGTCCTACTTAAAAAAAAAAAAAAAATTGGTCGGTATCCTTACCAATGTTCCGACCACATTTTACATAATGTCACACCTTTTTATGTCGCAGATACATTAAAATCGAGATGCGAGCTACTTATAATGGTAACGGGTAACTTACAAGGTAGCAGAAGCATTATCTGGTTGCAGATTACCTACAATGATATTTACGGTCTAGCTTCGAGTTACGTATAATGCATCGTACACATAATACTGTACCAGCAGCATTATTTAGTTGTGGACTACGTATAATTGATCAGTATCTTTACACAATTTTCCGACGACATTTTACGTAATGTCACACTTTTTTATGTCGCTGTTACATTAAAATTGAGATGCGAGCTACCTATAATGTAACGGGTAATTTACAAGGTAGCAGTAGCATTGTCTGGTTGTACGGTATTTTTATTGAATTGGCACACATACACAATTGTTAAACGACATTTTACGCATGTATCAGTGGTATACTGTACCACTGCCACTGAGGGTGACGGGTGGAGCCGCTCGTCACCCTAGCAGAATACCGGGGGTGAGTCGGGGACCGCGTGGTCCCCCCTCCCGAGGAGGGCCAGACCGAGAGGAATGGCCCTGGGTCAGCCAGGGTGCGAGGGAAATGTCATGAGACAACCTCACCTTCGGCCTAGCACATCGACCCACAGACGGGCGTGCGGTTTAGTCAGTTCGAGTCCGACAAAACCTCCCCCTTCGGCTCCGCAGGGGGGGGGGGGGTTATCCGTGGGGATTTCCAGCAAGTAAAAAAAACTGTACCAATGACATTAATTATCTGTATTTTACATACTTATAAGGATCTGCTGGTATTGTAATGATTTTTAATGTGTCCTTGTCCAAACCAGACTGTAGTGAGTTACGGAACATAATGATTTGACAACATGAGTAATGAGGCTTACTATGCTAACGTACTTGACAGCATGCTTACGTACTTGACAGCGAATACATTACAGATCATGTTGTGGTATAAAACGCTTGAGAAGTATGCTACATTATTACGTAATACTCAACAAAAATAAGGAAGCTGCTTCCTAATTTTAGTTTAAGTTGCTTATACATTAACGTAATGTACGAACAGGCTCAAAATTTTTCTCCGTGCAGTACTTACACGCCTTTCCGCGCCCTCTTATTCCGCGAGACAAGTCCGGGCTCTTGGAAGACTGCGTTCGTACATCCTGTGCCTAAGAAAGGCGACAGGACCGACCCGTCCAATTACAGGCCTATTGCTATAACCTCCCTACTTTCAAAGGTTATGGAGCACATTATTAATACGCAGCTCTTGAGATACCTGGAGGGAAACGATCTACTGAGCGACCGACAGTACGGCTTTCGTCACCGTCGCTCTGTCTACTTGTGTATCTCACAAACCGATGGGCGCAAGCCGTCGAGAGTCGGGGGGAGGCACTAGCGATCAGGTCTCGATATAGCGAAGGCCCTTGATCGGGTCTGGCACAGAGGTCTTCTTACGAAGTTGCCATACTATTGACTCCCTGAGGGACTATGCGAACCCCTTCCCACGGTAACCACTTCCCATTAGGTGGGCCGTGTGCTTGTCTGCCATCTAAGTGGCATAAAAAAAAAATCCAAGTCTTTGTCGATGGCAGTTGCTCGGACCGCATGGACATAAACGCTGGTGTCCCACAAGGCTCTGTGCTGTCGCCGACCCTGTTTCTGCTGCACATCAATGATATGCTATCTGATGACTCCATTCATTGTTATGCGGACGACAGTACCGGGGACACGTGTTACACGGGCCGTGCAAATGTCTCTCAGTCCAAGTTGAAGGAGAATCGAGAAGAACTTGTGTCCGAAATCGAGACTACTCTCTTAGGAGTATCCGATTGGGGTCGAATAAACCTAGTCCA
This sequence comes from Eilema caniola, assembly GCA_949126895.1. Classification (NCBI taxonomy): domain Eukaryota; kingdom Metazoa; phylum Arthropoda; class Insecta; order Lepidoptera; family Erebidae; genus Eilema; species Eilema caniola. Next base: position 1,115,029 of record OX421461.1, on the reverse strand, counting down.
ATTCAACCCCACTAAGACACAAGTATGTGTATTCACCGCTAAGAAAACCCCATTTATTGTAGCGCCGCAATTGCTGGGTACATCGCTTATCATTTCCTCGAGTATCGGGATCCTAGGCGTCGACATCTCAAGCGACGTCCAGTACCGCAGCCATTTGGAGGACAAGGCCAGGCTGGCATCTAAGAAACTTGGAATGCTTAACAAAGCGAAGCAGTACTTCACAGCGGGGCAACGACTCCTTCTTTATAAGGCACAAGTTCGGCCCCATATGGAGTACTGCTGTCACCTTTTTACCGGAGCACCTGCATACCAGCTTGACCCCTTCGAATTGATACAAAGACAGGTAGAGGCTCGTCGACAATCCCATACTCGCAGGCGCTGTGAAACCTCTCAGCCTCAGGAGGGACTTTGCCTCACTGTGTGTGTTCTACCGCCTATACAATGGTTTGTGCTCAGATGAATTGTTTGACATGATGCCGACAGCTACTTTCTATCACCGCACCACTCGCCATAGACAGGGAGTTCATCCTCATAAATTGCGACCAGAAATGGTGCGAACCGTGCGGTACAAAAGGAACTTCATCCCACGCACGCTCAAGCTGTGTAACGACTCCCTGCTGTGGTTTTCCCAAACGGCTAAAATATGGGGTTCTTCAAGAAAAGGTTTCTTCAGGGTCGGCAGCGCGAGTGCGTCGCCCCTGGTGTTGCACACGTCCATTACCTCCATTGAGATACAAAACCAACTTCGCGACTTCCACGGAGTATCTGTGAGCGCTCGAACTGTTCGGAGAAGGTTCAAAGAACGCGATATGGTACCACACAAACCAGCTAATGGCTCCAAACTAACGCGAGCCCATCGAACAGCGCATCTTCTTTTCGCACGCCCTCATTTAAATTGGACTCAGCAGCATTGGAGACGTGTACTCTTTTCTGATGTTTGATGAGTTGTGTTACATGGCAATGATGGAAGGAAGATGGTCTACCGACGTAAGGGAGAGCGTTTTGCAAAATGCTGCTTTCAAGAGAGGGTTGCTTATGGCGGTGGCTCATGGATTGTCTGGGGCGGTATATCCGCGAGCGGCAAAACTCAACTTAAGGTTGTTACGGGACCACGGCTGTCAACATGAAATGCTGAAAGGTATATTCGTGAGTGCTTAGAACCTCACGTGATGCCATACGTGTACCATGTGGGCCAAAATTTCCGTTTTATGCATGATAATGCAAGAGCCCATACGGCCGCATCTTCAGGGAATATCTTCGGGATAGGAACATCACAGTTATGGACTGGCCAGCCAGAAGCCCAGACATGAACCCGATTGAGCACATGTGGGACGATCTAAAAAGACGTGTTAGGGCTCGTCAGCCAGTTGCCTAGACGATGCCGGAGTTGAAAACTGCCATAGAAGAGGAATTTGAGATGATCCTTCAAAATTTCATAGAACGGTTGATAAACTCTATGCCTTATTGTATTAGAGCGTAGTAGATGCCCATGGAGGCAACACGCGTTATTAAATTAAACCATTATTTGATAAAACATGTTTTTTATTCAAAATCAACTGCCTTCATCAAGGCGCATACCCGACTCGTTAGGCTTAGCTCCATGTCGTGTGGTAATGTGTATTCAAACTTAAAACAATACGATCGAATGTTTTGTTTGTTGCTTAAGTTTGATACCATTTCTGTGGATTTTAAATAAAATAATTTTATATTAACACCTATTTTACTGAAAAATCCTTCATTTTATCGCAAATGTGTCTTTCTTTTCTAATTTTCTAATAGTTTTAATTTATATTGGTTTCCACTATAATATAACTTCATTAAATATGAACTTAAACCAAGCGTAAACATTATTATAACGTATTTCAAGACATTATAATGTTTAAAAAAAGTCATTTCTGCAGGAAAACCGTTTGTGATTTGTAACAAAAAGTCACTTTTGGTACCCTTCCCTCAGTTCCTGGCTTTTTTCTCAGAAACCCCTTCGTGTATATCCTTTTAAATAGTAATCAATTATCCATGATTATCTAATCAATTTAATACCGTGAGAATTGTTTCAAATACTGTAAAATAGAACAGAGTTATGTAAAAAATACGTAAAAAAATATTAAATTTTGCTCTTCCTGTAAAGTTAGGTTTCATGCAGAAGTGACCCTTTGTTCCCAAACGTGCGATATATTAAAAATTACTAAAATGGCTCTTTCGAGGAAGCTCGCCAGACGGCTAATAAGCGGAAACAAGAATCTCCGCATACTCGTCAACAGAGGCTTAAAAACATGAGAGAGATAATGAGAAATCATTGCTCTCAGCTCTCTGCAGACGAGAAACGGAGACTTCCACAGCAAACTTCTCAGAGTGAATCCTTGAAAATGCAGCGCAGCAGTTTGGGACAAAAGAAAACAATGCGTACTAGGCATCGTTTGCTAGTTGCTAGATCCCGAAATGAAGAATCTCCGACTAGCCATGTGATGAGGTTATCGCAGATGCGAGAGTACGCATCCTCAATGCGCGCACTTGAATCACCGTCTACGCGTGACAAAAGATTGATTCAGATAAGAGATCACGCATCAAGTATGCGTGACCTCGAATCACCTTCTGCGCGGGAGAAAGGGTTGACTCAAATGCGAGAATACTCTGCACTATCACGTCAAAATAAGACTCCTTCTTCAAGAAAAGAAAGGCTTGAAGCATCGCAACGAGATTATCGTTGCCGAAGGCAGCTTATTTTTGACGACACGAATTTTGAAAACCTTATACATCAAGTCCCCGATTGTATTTGCTACTCTTGCGAAAAAAAGTCGCTTAAGACAGTTTGATTGCTTGGCAATCAGCGTTTTAGATCCTCGAAAACCTATCCACGAGCCGCACGATAAGAACTCTATAGAAGAGTTAAATCGCCTCAGAAATCTACCAAATATTCATTTGATAGAGCATGCCAGTGCTACCCAGCGCTAGTTACCGTACGCTTGAATAAACTCACACACAAGCAGCGAGCGAGGGCATTCTTGCAAACCTGTGGAGCATAGGTTCGCAAGAGTCAATGACGTCATCGTCTTTATCTACTCCACCCACACATCTCTCACAGAGTCACTAAAATGTAGAAAATAAAAATAAATAATTAAAAAAATTAAAAAACGTGACTGCACAATTTACAAAGAACTAAAAAGTAAAAAACAATAACAAAACAGATAAATAAAAATTTCATTGGGGGACAGTTCTCTGGAACTTTGTTAATCTCTGTTTGTCCCCCGACTGCAATGAAATTTTTATTTATCTGTTTTGTTATTGTTTTTTACTTTTTAGTTCTTTGTAAATTGGGCAGTCGTGTTTTTTAATTTTTTTAATTTTTTTTTTTTAATATCTTTGATCCTTTCTACGATGGGCTAAATCAATAATAACAAGTGTTGCACTGTATGCAGAAAGAGAAGTGTGCCCAAGTTCCCTGATGATAATAAATGATGAGCATATTTTTAACTGACTTTCAAAATGGAGGAGGTTCTCAATTCGATTGGTATGTAATTTATTTATTACAAGCTTTTATTTCGTTTAACCTGTCCCGATGTTTGCTATCAAATCTTACAAATTAAATTTGACCCACTTCCCATTTGCTGATTGAACTGAAATTTAGCAAAAATGTGTAAATCGTGTGACAATGCCATATTATGATGATATGGTGCTGATCTCATGATGAAGCTGGAAGGTGGCTAGAGGAACTTCACAATGAAACAACACAATTTTAGGTTTAGGCTCATTTCAATCATCTTGACAAGTAATTTGTCTTCCAATGTTAACCAGGGCCTGATGATGGAGCTGATAATAGTTACAATTACGATAGTTCTTGCTAGGGGTACTGATGTCCAATATTCATGTCTGTAACATTTTGAAACTGAGAAAGTCAATGCATTTATCAATTTAGGCAGGTAATTTCGTTACCCTGGATCTATTTTTTTATGGAACTTTCGGTATACCGACTCACATTTTAATGTAGTAAGAGTCGGATTTTATAATCTATTTTGTTTCTTTATTTTATAATATTTTTTTATCAATATATTTATTGTTAATATTTAATTTGTATTTTTTTTTATTATAAAAGCTTTTGTCCTTTTACTAGGTAATTCTGAGTGCAAAAGGCCTTACCAACATTCTTGCTAAACCACCCACACTTGTAAGTTGGTGTATCTGCTGACCAATGAAAGACGCTATGGTGCAAGCTTACCTCCTAGAGTTAAGAGATCAACATTTACTTCATTTCCAAGCTTTCACTTCGGAATCTGGTGTCCGCTTTATTATCCATACTTACTTAATGTTATAAATGCGAAAGTAAATTTGATGAAATTTAGTACAGAGGTGGATTAGAGTGCGACAATTGCTTATGAAATGAAATGAAAAATTGTTTATTTATACCTAACAATTTTTTTTTTCAAAAACGGAGGGAGTATTGTAGGGACACATTGTAGTCAACTAATAAAGCGCGCACTCAGCGCTATTGTGACGTAGTAAGGAGTAACTATGTAATCATGTGTGTGTACCTATATAAACCACAAATTGTATTCTTTAAATACACAGTCTTATATCAGTCTTTGAGATGTTTTATTCAATCTGATACCCATCCTTATATGGGGGGACCGTGATCATGGGCACGTTTAGTATCCCAGGTAGCAAACTGACGTCAATGACGCATGAGCAACGTCATTCAAAGGTCCTTATTAGGTCAGTCATATATTTGTCGAGAGCGGACGTTATAGAGACGTCAGATTAAGGTCTAACTATATTCGTCGTAAAATAGACGTTTTCATGACGTCAATATTTGGTCAGCGTGTAGACGTACCACATTCGTAGCACAATTAACGTTTAACTTCATTTAACGTCAAATAAGAGTCAATATCAAGACGTACCATATTCTTGACAAAGAGGACGTTCGACTGACATCTGTTTAGGGTCAATTTAAGGACGTACTATTATCGTCGCAAAGCGGACGTTTAACTGACGTCGACGTAGGGTCAATATCAGGAGGTACCATTAGCGTGACAAAGAGGACGTTTTAGTAACGTCAATTTAGGGTCAATATCAGGACGTACCATATTCGTGACAAAGAGGACGTTTTACTGTCGTCTATTGGGAGTCAATATCAGGACGTACTATATTGGTGGCTAAGAGGACGATTAGCCGACGTTAATATTGGGCCAGCATCTGGGACGTACCATTTTTATCGCACATTCTACGTTTTACTGATGTCTATTTAAGGTGAATATCAGGACATGCCATATTCGTAACAAAGAGGATGATTAGCTGACGTCAATATTGGGTCAGCATCTGGGATGTACCATTTTCGTCGCGCATTCTACGTTTTACTGACATATATTTAGGGTCAATATCAGGACGTACCGTATGCGTGACAAAGAGGACGTTCGACTGACGTCTGTTTGGGGTAAATTTAAGGACGTACCATTATCATCGCAAAGCGGACGTTTAACTGACGTCGACTTACGATCAATATCAGGAGGTACCATATGCGTGAAAAAGAGGACGTTATAGTAACGTCAATTTAGGAACGAAATAATCCTCGATAAATTAATTAAAAACCTTACATACTTGCATAAGAAAGCGCTTTCACTTAAATATAAACAGGTCTATACCCATAAATTACTAGAAAACCTAAAAAAGTCTATGGTATTTAAAGTAACACCGTTTAACCAGTACAAATATTTATACTATGTCGCTGAATGGCTGAAAGAATTAAATTTTCAAAATATCCTGGCGGCGTGAAATGAATGTTTGTAGAAATAAATTGTGCTTTTATATAAAGCGCATAATCTATTCTTTACTTTAGTCATACATATCTTGGCGGAAAAGTGTGAAGTTTTGAACTTGAAATCTATACAGTTTTATAGTTGTTACAAGTTTCCAATTTATAAAATGCGTTTCGTTTCTTGATATCAATTTGTCAATCTTGTGTTGTAAAATATTTATTAGTAAAATAAAACATTTTCGCCTTTTTAGGTAACTCCAACCCTCGTTGATATAAAGTAATTTATTACAGGCTTTTTAATTCAAAACATTTAAACAAGCTTAAAAATGTGTTTTTAAAAATATTAGAAGTTGGAACAGAACGAATTTCTGACATTTTGATAGAAGTGTCTATAGTTTTCCACTTTTCCCTCCTTTATCGTTGCGTCCTCCGTGGGTGTGCTGTGCTGTTAGGTTAGTTTTTCTAAATTAATCATAAAGTTTTTGATAATGTACTCGGTGATTCAATTTAGTGCAAAAGACGGCGGGACGGTATCTTTAGTAAACAATAGGTGGTTTACGCCAAGGCGGTGTGAGGTGTTTTGGCCACCAGTTAAATGGAGCAAAGCGTTTGACCGGGTTCTGGCTGAAGCGAAGACACCAGACCACAAATGGAAACTATACAGCGTTGAAAGAGTTTTTTGTGAGACTGGTATGTATAAATTAATTTATTTTTTTGCTAACCACTTGGATTTTCCTATGGGTAACCTACCTAACGAAACTAAGGTGAGGTGCCGGTGAAAGTTTTCTAATTGTTTTCTGTGACTAGTTTACTTTTTCCAAGTATAATATAAATACGTATACATATAGGTACGAGTTCTTGTTGGTTTTGAGTAAAAAATAAAAATAGATATGTCGTAGTAATGACATTGTCTCAAGTAGGTACGTAGGTAGGTCATGCTAGCGAAAGAGGCGGCGGGGCGGGAGCGGGGGAGAACACTCCCACCCGAGTTTCGCAGTCGGCGGCTTGGGCGCCGCCGACGTGTCTTCGCCGAAGACCATCGGCCTCCGTGACCGGGGTCCTGAGGACGGTGAGTGGGCTGCTCACCGTCCTTACAGAAGCAGGCCCATGACGGCAGCGTGACGTGAGAGATCACGCACGCCCCCTCCCCCAAGAAGCCGGCCGACACCCGAAACCCCCCCCAATAGACGCGGGATAACACCCGAACCTCCTAGGCGAGGCCGCAGCCGCAGGCCATTAGGCGGTACGTGAGGGTTTTTAGTCGGTAGGAGTCCGGCATAGCATCCATGAAGGATTTTCCCTCACGTTAAAAAATAAAAAATAAAAAAAAAGGTACGCATATTTATTAATGAACTTTTAAATTAGGTATTCATCTAGTGGTCCTGGGTTAAAACTTATGGGCTTCTCAGATACTTCTGGTTCATACGTTAAGGGTTATGCAATCTATTTTCTAGACAATTTCTTTTAATTTGGTTTAGTGATACACATACTAAGAGACAGTAAGATAGAGTTGCTTTCACACTTACGCTACGTTTACATAGTTAGCAAGTTCCATAGAAATGAACCTTAATCTCTTGCACTAGACTACTACCTAAGAAGGATAATTTTTGAAACTGCTTGGACAGATGTGAGTTGCTGCTATGGTGTGCTAACCCCCTGGGATAAGATATATGCATGCATTGTTTAGATTTACTAAGGGAAGGCATAAATTACAATATAATACATATGTACTCGTATGACACAAAGGCACAGGTTTTGTCATGATTTGTTGACAATAAGTCACAGCACCGGTACAGTCAACTAATTTGGTTAGTAGTAATTTTGAACCTTTTCACTATAAATTTCACAATAACTTAATTTATACATTACTTTTAGCAGGTATGCCGGCATGTCATCGTGTTACAACAGTATTCATTGTGAAAAGGTTCAAAGTGGTCTACTAATCAAATTGTTTGACAATACAATTTCAGCTTGTTCCTAGTAACGTAATTCCATCCTACATATTTACTAATAACCTTGTTTTAATTGACCGAGGGATGTATTGTGTTGTGTTCATTTATTATTTTTGCATGTCGTGTGTACTTTTTTTATTTCATTTGCATGTAAAGATGATATAGAGAAAGCTAAAAACAAACTTAAACTGGTTGAGGATACATCAGATTTACAGACTGAAGCAGAAACAGAACCAAGTCTCAAACGGAAAAGAGTAAAGAAGATATGTTTCTAGTAGCGAGGAAGAAAATGACACTCACTTAAGGCCACCACCATTAAAGAAAAAGACCTTTAATAAAGTACAATCATGTCAAGCTGCTGGCAGTGTATGGGCTGAAGCATATTATGGAGGTGAGTTTTATAGTCGACAGTCGTTATGAAGTATATCCGGCACATTGCACAACTATGAAGTTTCTGAATATTTAAAATGTGAACAATTGGAAAAAATGCAATAGGTACTTATTGCATGTATCAGAATCAGAATAGTAAGCGTAGCATTTTTTTCTTAATATTCAGTTCAGCAACTTAATTGGTGTTCAAAGCGGCGGGATTTACTTCATAACAGCCATTATTTTTAGTTCAGTTACACATTTGGCGCATTGTCATATTCAAAGAATTTTCAGCCAGTTCAATGGCCCTGTTTGAATTTTTTAATGTTTTTTTGTCCCATGGTTCCCATGCAAATATACGAAGAATCAAAATAGTAGTAAATTATTACAAGCTTTTATTGAACTTGAGCCATAGGTAGGCACAGTTAATCCAAAAGTTAATTCTGGTAATCAGTTAATCTGTCAATCATGTTAGCTTCAGTCAATTTGTTTTTTTTTTTATGGAAGTTACAGTTAACCATACAAAACTTACTACTTCTGGAGCGTACATGATGATGATGGTTGTGTTGTTATGATTGTGTTGTGGTGGTGGTGGTGGTAGTGATGATAATTATGATTGTGACGGTGATGGTGATGATGGCCAATGTCATGGTCATCTCATTTCATATGTCATGTCATGTGTCATGTCATGTTTTGTCTTATCATGTGTTGTCATGTTATGTGATGTGTCATGAACCATTTTAACTAGTTTTTTTAAAATGTAATTGTACATGTATATATGAAACATTTACATTATATATAAAACAAAGTCGTGTTAGTTACACTATTTATAACTCAAGAACAGCTGTACCGATTTGGCTGAAAATTGGTGAGGATGTAGCTTAGAACCAGGAGAGGGACATAGGATACATTTTTCATCCCATTGAACCCTCTTTTGGGGTTAAAATGGGGATGATAGTTTGTATGTAACTTTAGGCGGCCGCTAGTAGGTAATAAGTATGAAATTGCAAAGTAATCTCAAAAATAATATGTTATATTTTGTGATAGAAACCCCTTGAATACCAGAAAGTGAGTAATAAATACATAATAGAATATTATTCTTACCTTAACTGCTGAAATGTATAATATAGTAATTTTTGTGAAACCTTTTAATTATAATGCATGTTTTTACTAAGTCTGACCTGCACAGTATGAAATCTTAACTCACCAGGCCGGGTTAAGTTTGCATCTAGTATTTCCTCCTGCAAAATACATTGTTCGAGTATTTTTTGTAGGTTGCGTTTATCGCAACAGCTGGCTTTGTGTACACACATGTACAAATATGTATGTATAATAAATATGCAATGTCAATTATTTTAATATTTTTTCTTACCAACAGATAAACCAGAATCAAATGCTCATGACACATTGCAAGAAGATGATGACAGTATCCCTTTGTTGACTGACAGTATACTGCAAGGTAAACTGTTTAAATACTATTTTTATATATATTGAAACACACTTTACCAGTTCCACACAATTATATTTAATTTTGTCATAGATAACAAGAAAAGGAGGACGGCCTTTTATACGACACACTCACTAATATTTTTATTTCACATTTCACAACATTTCACACAACGCTATCTAGACCCATGGTAAGCATAGCTTAACTAGCTTGTGTTATGGAATCTAGAATGCGGATAAACATACTTAGATACGTTTTTTTTTTTTTTGTAAATACATACATACTATACATAGAAACACCCAGACCAATGCAAATATACATATTCATGCATACAAATATTTGCACTGAGCGGGGATCGAACCCGCGCCTCCTGCGTAGCGGCCGCGTTCACTACCGCCACGCCACGGAGGCTGTACTAAAAAACCTTATATGCAATAATAAAAGTAAAACTAAAGCAAGAGAAAAAAGTGGAGTGTACAGCCTTACATGTGATAGTTGCAACAAGATCTACATAGGACAAACAGGAAGACGTTTTGACTACAGAATTAAAGAACACATAAGAAGCTGGAAAGGAAGTAAATCCAATTCTACGTTTGCAGATCACTTGATAAGCGAGAACCATCAATTTGACCCCAAGCATAATGTCAAGATAGTACACACGTGTGGTAAAGGTAGGAAACTGGATGCATTGGAGGCACTGGAAGTAAATAAACTAAAGCACAGGCAACCTAATGGTATATTGAATGAACAAAAAGATTTATCTCCCTCACCATTATTGAATTATTTTGTACAATTTTAACCAATTCACCTTAATTTTGACATATTTAACTAATTTTCGACATTTAATTTAATATTTTGACATCTAATCTCATATTTAAATGGTATATTGAATGAACAAAAAGATTTATCTCCCTTACCATTATTGAATTATTTTGTACAATTTGACCAATTCACCTTAATTTTGACATATTTAACTAAGTTTCGACATTTAATTTAATATTTTGACATCTAATCTCATATTTAAAAATTGTGTTATTCAAATCATTCAAATTTATTAAAACGTAAGCATATAATTTCAAGTAGTCACTAAGGCACACCCAGTGCCTTTTTCTTTATATCTTTGGTCACTTCAATTGAACAAGAGCATGAAGTTTTAATAAGTACCCTCATTCAAAATAAATATGTTTACCTGAAGATGAGTTAATCGAAACATGTCGTATTCAAAAAAAATCAAATATTAGCATTATACAGTGACAAAATTAAATATAATTGTGTGGAACTGGTAAAGTGTGTTTCAATATATATAAAAATAGTAAAATGAAGTTCCATCAAGAAGTTTCAACAAATTCAATCAACTACATAAAAACGGCAAGTACAGCTGAATTATTGTTGATACATAGAATGCTGAAATTAAAACTAAGAAAGAAAACACAGCATATCTGGTTTAATGCTCAATGCAAGAAATGGAATTTAATCCCAAATTATATAAAGATAAAGGTAGGAGGTGTGCCAAATAGACCAAGTTTTCAAAACATTTTAGCTAAATTTAGATTGACATGGCTAAATTATGAAATTCATTGTTTATATAAAGAAAGAGAAATGTTGGCATTCATTTAAAAGTTTCATACATGGAATTGGCTAAAAGACTTTACCCACAGGAGTTAGATGTTTTTCTGAACGATGTTCAAGACTATGTTGCAGATATTTTATACGATATGAATATTAAACATGAAATGAAACTCGAAAGACTATATTATCAACAATACACATACTCATTTCAAAAGCAAACTGTGTTTTACCCCAGAATTGTCAATAATAGCAACATATCATTTGGAGACAAAGAGACCAACATGCTATGTAAAGGCCTTAAACATTGCCCAAACCTCCCGTTAAAAAGTAAAGATTTTGATAACTTAGCAGCTGATCTGGAAGTAGCAACAAAACAGGATAATGTTTCTAAGCACATATGTTCAGTTGAGTTAGGTAAAAAGACAACCCAGAAATGTACACGCACGAACCAAGATGTACAACTGCTACAAAGCATACAGCAAAAAGTTATTGAAAACGATCTGATAATAACGAAAGCAGACAAAGGAAATACTGTTGTCGTAACTACCAAAGATGAATATAATCATAAAATCAAAGAATTTTTAAAGGCAGACCAATTCGAAATATTAAAGAAGGACCCTACTGATAAGTATCAGAAGGAGGTAAAAGATATTATCTCATCTTGCGAAAGTATAATTACAGGACCAAAATCATATTACTTATCGGAAATGAATCCTAGACCACCTAGACTACATGGTTATTACAAATTGCATAAAGTAGATGTTCCTATCAGACCAGTGGTATCCTATACAGGTGCTCCAGCATACAAACTCGCTAAAGAAGCGAATAAAATTTACAATACGGAATTACAGTTTCTCCCACAACATACAATTAAAAACAGCAAAAACTTAGTTGATAACATCATTAATGTGCCAGTAGCACCAAGTGACATTTTGGTCTCATTTGATGTGAAGAACTTGTTTCCCAGTATACCTGTCCGAGAATGTCTAGACATAATCAGCGAGAACCTCTGTACCTCAAACATAGAACCACAAAAAATCATAGATATACAGGCAGTGTTTGAGACTTGCCTTCGCCAGAATTATTTCGAGTTCAATGGTGTATTTTACCAACAAAATGATGGTTTGGCAATGGGAAGCCCTCTGTCACCCTTGTGTGCGGATTTATACATGGACAACTTAGAAAAACGAATATTAAGAAGCCAATTCAAAACAAGTATAGGATATTGGCATAGGTACGTGGATGATGTAATATGTCTGTGGAAGGGAGATGAAACAACACTAGATGAATTTTTAGTCTTTATTGACAGTTTGAATAGTAATATACAGTTTACCATGGAGGTAGGAGGAAAATCGCTAAACTTTCTAGATGTGACAGTTGATATAACCACAAATAAACATAAATTCAAAATATACAGGAAAGACACATACAGTGACAATACCATACATGCTTCGTCCCGTCATCCAGAAACACACAAACATGCAGCATTTCATGCATTCATTCAACGACTACTGAACATCCCAATGGATCAATGTGATTTCGAGAAGGAGCTTAAAACAGTTATAGAAATAACAGTCAATAACGGTTACACTGAAAAATTAATACACAATATATTGAGGAAAAAACAAAAGAAAACTGTCACTAAACAAGTATATGCAGAACAACAGAAAGACAAAGAACCAATCACATGGGTTAAAGTTCCCTATATAGGTGCCAAATCCGAAAAAATCCGCAGAATCATAGATAACAAGAAAAGGAGGACGGCCTTTTATACGACACACTCACTAAAAAACCTTATATGCAATAATAAAAGTAAAACTAAAGCAAGAGAAAAAAGTGGAGTGTACAGCCTTACATGTGATAGTTGCAACAAGATCTACATAGGACAAACAGGAAGACGTTTTGACTACAGAATTAAAGAACACATAAGAAGCTGGAAAGGAAGTAAATCCAATTCTACGTTTGCAGATCACTTGATAAGCGAGAACCATCAATTTGACCCCAAGCATAATGTCAAGATATTACACACGTGTGGTAAAGGTAGGAAACTGGATGCATTGGAGGCACTGGAAGTAAATAAACTAAAGCACAGGCAACCTAATGGTATATTGAATGAACAAAAAGATTTATCTCCCTCACCATTATTGAATTATTTTGTACAATTTTAACCAATTCACCTTAATTTTGACATATTTAACTAATTTTCGACATTTAATTTAATATTTTGACATCTAATCTCATATTTAAATGGTATATTGAATGAACAAAAAGATTAATCTCCCTTACCATTATTGAATTATTTTGTACAATTTGACCAATTCACCTTAATTTTGACATATTTAACTAAGTTTCGACATTTAATTTAATATTTTGACATCTAATCTCATATTTAAAAATTGTGTTATTCAAATCATTCAAATTTATTAAAACGTAAGCATATAATTTCAAGTAGTCACTAAGGCACACCCAGTGCCTTTTTCTTTATATCTTTGGTCACTTCAATTGAACAAGAGCATGAAGTTTTAATAAGTACCCTCATTCAAAATAAATATGTTTACCTGAAGATGAGTTAATCGAAACATGTCGTATTCAAAAAAATCAAATATTAGCAATTCAAGACAAAGTTTTATCATTGCTAGCAATGATCAAGACACAAAATGACCAATTACTGGGCTTATTAAGAGAAAGTAAACTGAGAGTAGCTTTAAAACCACAATTTCAATTTCCCATGAAAACATTCGAAGAACTAGATGCCATTGAAACATTATTAAAAAATCCTGAGAATTACGAAAATTTGGTAAGTTGTAGTAACACTTTATTTTTAACAGACTTTTAAAAAAGGTGGAGGTTACAATGTTTCCCTATTTTTTTGTGTAATGAAAGTGATGGTATCTTTACGCCAATTGTGGACCGATTCTCTAAGTTATTTTTTTATTTGAAAGAGTACTCCTGAGGGAAAATAATGACGATGATTTTTACGGGAAACGGTCGCAGAAAAAACCATTCTGCCAGCTTCTTATTCGAAACTGTATTGTAGGTAAGTACTTATTAGGCCACATTCTTATTTCATACAAGCTGGCTGGTTTCGCCAGCGTGGTCAAAGGGAATTAACGTCATAATTGATCTTCCCATGGGAAGATGTTTTATCGCGGTAAAAAGTAGCCGGTCACTCTCCAGCCTCCAAACACAAAAATCATACCATAACATCGCTTCCTTGCGACGACGTGAAAAAAGAACTAACAAACATACTTTCGCATTTATATATGTTACGTATGAAATTGGCGTTTTGTACGGGAGGAATAAAAAGTCTATTTTTTTTTGTAAAATTTATTTAATTAATCAAAGTATGCACCGTTGTTATCTATGCACTTTTGCCATCTTATGGGTAGTTCATTGATCCCTTTACTATAAAAACCATGGGGGCGAGAAGAAAGCATCTAAATAGATGTGCAGTTTGTGGAGCCCAGCCAACGGACCTATTATTCTTCACATCTTTGCCATTAATATTACACACAACTATGTCAACTGAGAAGATTCCATATAAAACAAAGGCAGTGGTTGGCCAGCGTCAGTTATATAGATTATATAGATAGAATCATCGCATTTCGTTGATAACTTGTCTAGCAACGAAACTCTTTCCTACCCGTATGAATTAGAGCTGGTTCCTAACGGAAGCTCGTACAAGTGTTTTAAAAAAATTATTTTTAATAATTTTGTTTTATGTGTCGAATTATATCGCAAAGCTGATTGCTATTGCTTCACTAAAAATAGAAAAGTTTTTCAAATTAGCAATATCTTAAGGGATAAATCGAAAAACTTGTTTTTTACGGATGTGAGTTTTTACGTTATGAAGCTCTGTATGAATACCCAATGAGCTCGGTGACTATTGATATTTTTAAAGTAAAGGAGTTATCTCCTTTCAAGATTATACCAGTCAATGATTTACTGACAAAATGTTTTGTAATTGATAATGAAAGTGATGGTAGTTTTGTAAGTATTCCAATCTTGTATGCTTACTCAAATCAATAAAGAAAAATGTTATTTCAACTAACTTCAATAGTCGCTTTCAGTCCTTAAGTCTTTAGTCAGCGAATTATAGGGGATTCTGGTGGACCGTGCGCTATTTTAGAGCTCGCGCAGACGGAGAGCGGTTGGGAGCTTCGAGTTTCGCCTTCTAATGTAGCAAATCTAGTGGATTAGAACGCGGAACTCCGAATTCCCGACCGCTCTCGTGTCTGGAAGAGCTCTTATATGTAGACTCATTTTGTGACGTATTATTATATGCGCAATTGCTTTTGGTAACTAGCGTTCAACCTCTTATTTTGTCAACCGACTACAAAAAGGAGGAGGTTCTTCATTCGGTTGTATTTTTTTCTTTTTTTATGTTTGATACCTCTGTTGGATCGACCTTCGCCATTTATGAACCGATTCGGAAAATTCTTGGTGTAGATCTGATAGCGAGAACCACGAGGAATTGACGGAACTCTTTAAATATCATAAGAACATCTATGGCGATTTCGAGGTTTTTTAACTCGTTCAGTTTTACTTCGAAACGCCATTTCTTCTCATAGTCGATATTTTTTGTGAAATTGTGATTATTTCATTGAAGCGTGACTGGTTTTTAATAAAAGCAAAAGCTTTATGATTAATTTAGAGAAACTAACCTGAAACAGCACAGCACACTCACGGAGGACGCAACGATAAAGGAGGGAACACTATAGACCCTTCTATCAAAATGTCAGAAATTCGTTCCGTACCAACTTCTAAGCTCGTACAAATGTTTAATTTTTTTTAATAATTTTGTTTTATTTGTCGAATCATATTGCAAAGCTGATTGCTATTGCTTCACTAAAAAAGTTTTTTTATTTAAATTAGCAATATCTTAAGGGATAAATCGAAAAACTGGTTTTTTTTACGGATGTGAGTTTTTACGTTATGAAGCACTGTATGAATAGCCAATGAGCTCAGTGACTATTGACATTTTTAAAATAAAGGGGTTAAGTCTTTAGTCAGCGAATTATAGGGGATTCTGGTGGACCGTGCGCTATTTTAGAGCTCGTGCAGACAGAGAGCGGTCGGGAGCTCCGAGTTTCGCCTTCTAATGTAGCGAGTCTAGTGGACTCTGTACATTAGAACGCGGAACTTAGAATTCCCGACCGCTCTTGTGTCTGGGAGAGCTTTTATATGTATACTGATTTTGTGACGTATTATTATATGCCCGATTGCTTTTGGTTACTACAGTTCAACCTCTTTATTTTGTCAACCGACTTCAAAAAGGAGGCGGTTCTTTATTCGGTTGTATTTTTGTTCTTTTATTTTTTTTTGTTTGATACCCCTGTTTGATCGATTCATAAATGGCGAAGGTCTGACCTTCGCCATTTATGAACCGATTTGGAAAATTCTTGGTGTAGATCTGATTACGAGAACCACGAGGAATTGATGGAACTCCTTAAATCATTATCATAAGAACATCTATGGCGATTTCGAGGTTTTTTAACTCGTTCAGTTTTACTCGAAAACGCCATTTCTTCTCATAGTCGATATTTTTTTGTGAAATTGTGATTATTTCATTGAAGGCGTGACTGGCTTTCAATAAAAACTTTTTAAATTTTTCTGTTTTTCATTTTATACGAAGCATACAACCAGTTCTGATGACATTCTCTCCTTGAATGGCTTGTCGTGAGGTACAGCCTGCTTAATACAGGATGTCTCTGACCATTTTGGGTTTTAAATGCAAGGTTTAGTTCTGCTCGTAACTGGACAACATTTGTTAATCAACTTTTAAAAATAACTCATCTTAAATAATAACTTGTAAAATAATGTTTATTCAAAGATGCATGTGTGGCTAAATATTTGAAATTTTGTTTTTAAAAGTTGTAGAACAAAATATTGTTTGGAGAGCACAATTAAACCTTGCATAAGTCCCATAGTCAAAGACACCCTGTATATCAGGGGCCATGGGACGCCGCAAGTCCACAAGTGACGTCACAATAACGTACTTATTTGGGTAGGTAGGTACGTTTACAGTACGTCATTATATGACGGCAATGTAGGTTTTGACGGACGTTATTATGACGTTACAATAACGTACTTATTTGGGTAGGTAGGTACGTTTACAGTACGTCATTATATGACGGCAATGTAGGTTTTGACGGACGTTATTATGACGTAACAATAACGTACTTATTTGGGTAGGTAGGTACGTTTACAGTACGTCATTATATGACGGCAATGTAGGTTTTGACGGGACGTTATTATGACGTTACAATAACGTACTTATTTAGGTACTACGTACGTTTACAGTACGTCATTATTTGACGGCAATGATGGCTTTGACGGACGTTATTATGACGTTACAATAACGTACTTATTTAGGTACTACGTACGTTTACAGTAAGTATTTTTAGGACGACAATTGGTTTTGACAGACCTTATTTGGACGTTCACGGTACGACCAGGTCGTAGGTACTTTGTACGTCTTAAACAGACGTACTATTTTCGTTCCTTTGGGACGTCCTGAGGCTATGACAAATCGAGGTACTTTTCGGAACCACCCGACGTCATAAAAAGACGTCAGTTACGTCGCGACATGACTGTATTAGAACGTCATTATGACGACGATTTGCTATCTGGGATATACTTTGCTTGGGACGAATACAGTTGCATTGTGTCGATTAAATTCAATCATGTGTCAATCCAAGGTTAACAACGAAGAGAAGATCGTAAACCAGATTAGTGGCGGCCAAAATTCGGCGAATTTAGAGGACTTCAAGTTTCATGTGTCGACTATAAGTATTGTGGCTATGATGATATGATATCTCGTATATAAGCTGTACAAGAAATGTCATCAATCGTGGATGAGGGAACAGCTGTCAAGACACATATTTAGGCGTTCCTTGGATCGAGTCAGGAGGTATCGTGGTGGAACTGGTGGATCACCTGCGTGCGAAGAGTGTCGCACTCGTATTAACGACAAGGATCCCCTTTAGGACGACTCGGCATATGCCATAAGTGATTGTGATTGTGGTATAGTAATGCGCGAAAGTAAAAAGTGCAACGTTTTTGTATCTCGTTATTAAATGTGCTGTCGTAATCGTTATAGATGCACTTCATATGGAGCTTACCAAAAATTGTGTAATGGACCGTAATGTATAAGGACTTGTTACATTTATATGATGAATGCCGATGATCTGGTGAGTCAATGTAACTTACTTTTAGAAAAAATAGAATTGTCAAAGTTTCAGTTTAACGTTGAAGAAAGTCATGAATTTGATGAATTAAACAAAAAGTTTTTTGATCTCTATGACAATATTTTACATTTATGCAGTAGCCCGTGTTCAGAAGGAGATAAATCAACTCAATTAAGTATGGCTAAATTTGATTTAAAAATAGCCTTGAGCTTATTACCAATTCTAAGTGATGATGGGGCAAATACTAGGCAGCTTATTGATGGGGTAGAATATTACCAATCGGAACTTGACCAAGACAGTCAATCAAAATTAATAAATTTCGTTTTGAAAAGCCGACTTTCGCAGTCTGCTAAACTAAAATTAGAAACTCAGTACGATTCTGTTAATAGTTTGATCAAGGCAATGAAAAACTGTCTGTTACCTAAAAAATCAGCCACAGCTCTTCAACATAAACTGATGAATTTTAAACAAAAAGATTTTTCTATAAATGACTACGGCAAGCAAATTGCAGATTTATTTGTGGACCTGACGATTGCTCAATCTGAAGGCAATGAGACAAATTACAATATTTTAAAACCTTTGAACGAAAAACAGGCAATTAAAAGTTTTGCAGACGGATTGAGAAATCGGCGGCTAGGTACAATAATAGTGGCAAGAAATTTGTCAACTTTGAGTGATGCAGTACAGGCTGCAATAGACGAGGAAATTTCAATGCCTTCAACTTCGGGAGAAGTATTATTCATGCACCGTAGTAGTAATAATAATGCTTCTAAATATTATAGGAATTATAGAGGACAATATACAGTTCGCAATAGAGGTGAGACTCACTCCTCAGGACGGGGGCAGGCGCAATACCGGGATGATCGCTTCCCGCAGGAAAGTCGAGGCGGATGGAGAGGCCGTAGCCGTGGAACAACATACCCATTTCGTGGATCTAGAGGTAGGATATATTTTAATCAGGCCGAAAATACAGCTGAACCGCAGGAAGTAGGTACATATTTTGACAGACTTGCAAGAAAATCAGAATGAAGTTCCCGACACTCCGGATAAGTTTTTTCGTGAATAGCACGATTATGATGTCATGCAGTAGCACATATCATATTACATTACGCTCTGGCTGTAATAATTACTCGTACACCTGGCTGATTGATACCGGTGCATCTGTGTCAGCCGTCAAATATAAACATGTTCTCGAATTAAACATACCAATCCAAAATGGGAATCTTACCGTAAGTGGCATCGGGGGCAAAGTTCGCTCGATAGGCTTGTGTACCTTAAATTGAAAGTAGGGGATCATGTTCTAAATCACAAATTTTTCGTATTTGAAACATTACCTTGTACAACCAGTGGCATACCGGGGCAAGATTTTTTGAACAGGTACAAATCGGTAATTCATTTTGGAACTAGCTCCACAATGACAATATTAAAATTGAGTTACTGATATCTAGACAGGATGATTCATTCATTATACCGGCTAGGTCAGAAAGTATACACTATATTAATACAGATGCAAAGGAGAAATGTTTAGTTTGTTCTTCAGAATTACAAGAGGGGATTTATATAGCGAATACCTTAATTAGCCCTACGAATGGGAAAATACCCGTTTTAATCTTGAATACTACTGAAACCGAATTAAGATTACGAGATATCCAGCCAAACATTCAGGTGGCAAATAATTATGATATCTGTACATTCCACAAGACTATAAATAATTCATCGCGTGTTAAGAATTTGATCGGTTTATTAAAATTAAAGCATTTGAATATTGAGGAACAAGACAGTATTAAGGAAATATGTGCCAAATATAATGATTTATTTTATCTTGAAGGAGACCGCTTAACTACCACTAAAATATATAAACATTCAATAACTTTGAAACCTAATTCCATGCCATTGTATAGCAAGCCGTATAGGCTGCCACATTTCCAAAAAAAGGAAATACAGCAGCAAATAGATAATATGCTTAAGCAAGGAATTATTGAACCTTGTAACAGCGAATGGTCGAGCCCCGTTCTCTTAGTACCTAAAAAGCCTAGCGCAGATGGGGTGAAAAAATGGCGCCTGGTAATCGATTATCGTAAATTAAATGAATCTATAGAAAACGATAAATTCCCTCTTCCAAATATTCATGAAATTTTGGATTCATTATCGGGTTGCGTCTATTTTACTCATTTAGACTTAAACCAAGGTTCTTACAATGTTGACCTTGAGCCAGAGAGTAGGAAGCTCACTGCCTTTTGTTCAGGTCAGTTCCAGATGACTAGAATGCCCATGGGTCTTAAGACAAGCCCTAATTCATTTGCTCGAATGATGACGATGGCAATGGTCTTAATTATGAAAAATGTTTATGTTATCAAGATGATTTGATAATAATGAGACGAGGCCTCCTTGATCATAACAAAAATTTAATTGAGATTTTTGAAAGATTACGTAAAGTTAATTTAAAATTAAACCCATCCAAGTGTGATTTTCTTAAAAAAGAAATACTTTATTTGGGGCACGTGGTAACAGAGCACGGCGTCTTGCCCGATCCTGATAAAATATGCACAATAAAAAATTAGCCAACTCCTAAAAATACCGATGACGTAAAGCGGTTCGTGGCTATAGCGAACTACTACCGCAAATTTATACCAAATTTTGCCGAAATTGCATATCATTTGAATTTACTATGCAGGAAAAATATAAAATTCATTTGGAATAAAGATACACAAAAATCATTTGAAATGCTTAAAAAATGTATGATTACACCTCCGGTTTTACAATATCCCGACTTATCAATTAAAAATCAATTTGTTGTACAAACCGATGCATCAGGTTACTATATATATGCTATAGGCGCTATTTTATCTAATGCCGACGGGCGGCCGGTCGCGTATGCCTTAACAAAGCTGAAAAAAAATTATCCTACCATAGAAAAGGAATTATTAGCCATAGTATGGGCTGTGAAACATTTTAGACCTTATTTGTATGGCCGTACCTTTAAAATTGTCACAGACCATAAACCATTAGTATATTTATTTAGTCTAAAAGACCCGTCAAGTAGATTACTCAAATTTAGGTTATTGTTAGAGGAGTACGATTATATAATTGAATATGTTAAAGGTCACGAGAACGCGGCGGCAGACGCCTTATCTCGTATCGTATCTTCAGAGGATTTAAAAGAAATACAGAAAAGTATATGTGTAATGACAAGAGCTCAGAAAAAGAAATGTGAAAAAGATGTGTCGCGCATTAATGACTCGATAGAAAACTATTGTGAACGACCAAAAGTCGTGGAGACATGCTTAAAATCAAAAAATTCCGTAGAGTTACAATTTATAGATAACAAATGTCTAAATAGATTACAAAACTCGAACAAAATAAGTTCGGAAAGTGACACATTCTCGTATAATAGTGAGAAAATGATTTTATATAAAAACCAATCGGCTCGATCGCAACTGACGCCAGTCGTATTTGTGAGAGCGATGTCTATGTTTTGTAATAATAATAATATAAATGAAATATATTTTGTTAAAAACGAAAACAATAAAATATTTATCGAGAAGTTAACAAATGAGATTAAACGATATACTACATGGACAGGTCCCCGGCTATGCATATTTAAGGACATAGAGCGCATTGATAATTTGGATGATAGAAAGGTTATACTGAATGATTTCCATTTATTACCATCAAGCGGTCACGCAGGCATTAGAAGAATGTTTAATAATGTAAAAAAATATTATTTTTGGCCAGGTCTAGAGAAGGACATCACTAAATTTGTTAAAAAATGTAAGAAATGTCAAACGCAAAAGTATACGGTATCAGTAAGAGAACCTATGGTAATTACTTCTACTGCACGCACAGCACTCGAAAATTTTTTTTAGATATAGTAGGATTATACTATATATTATAGCAATTTTTCATACATTTTAACACTTCAATGTGAGCTTTCGAAATATGTATGTGCGTTCCCACTTCGAAATAAAACAGCACCTGAGGTAACACGCGTTTTCGTCAACAACTTCATTCTACTGCACGGCATTCCACGAGAAATTGGATCAGACAGGGGTGCCGAATTTATGTCCGAAATATTCAAGGAGGTATGTAAAATTCTCAATATTTCTAACTTAAATTCGGCAGCATACCACCACCAAAGTATCGGAGCTCTCGAAAACTCCCACAAAACCTTAGGAGCATATTTGAGGATATATACAGAGAATAGACCCGAGTCTTGGAGCTCTTGGTTACCATTTTGGGCTTTCGCATACAATACTACTGTACATTCATCGACAAAATTCACATCGTTTTAGCTTGTGTATGGCAAGCCATGCAACTTGCCAAGTAATCTTATAAAAACGGTAGAACCACTTTATAATGATGACAATTACCCCCTTGAGCTCAAATACCGACTTCAAGTTACACAAACAGCAACGTAAAAGCAGATATGACATGCATATTAATCCCGTAAAATACAAAACAAATGATCAAATATTAGTAAAAAACGAAACTGGTAATAAGCTTACAAATCTCTACTCCGGTCCTTATACAGGAATTCGTGATTTGTCTCCTAATGTCGAGGTCACTATTAAAGGTAAACCTGATATAATTCATAAAAACAGAACGAAATTGTACTACTCTTAGTTATAGCCTCAGTGGCATTTTTTAATTGTTTACATTACGCTAAGAGTAGGTACCTATTATTGTTTGTAATAACAAGACAGCTGATATCTAGATACAATTGTTACTGTGCTTAAAATTATAAGTTTAATGTTAATGTATAACATTATGCATATTATATGTAATGTTTTATTAGTATGTATATTTTTTGTAATTCTATGTATGTGTGTGTAAACTCTATTCTTTCTCTTTTTCATACACACTTCAGTGTACCTTTTCTTATTCTTCACGATCTCCTCTCGCCGGTCTGCTGGAAGAAATTTCTTAAAGAAATAAGCAGTGCCATTGTACTATACTTTCCACCATCCATATATTGTAATAATTTTATCAATCAATCAATTAGCCCACTGCGGTCCACTGCTGGACATAGGCCTCCCCCAATGTGCGCCATTTCGTACGATCCTCCGCCTTCCGCATCCAGTCCGTCCCAGCCACCTTTTTCAGGTCATCGGTCCATCTGGCTAGGGGGCGTCCTACCCTTCGTTTGCCTTCTCGCGGTCTCCACTCTAGGACTCGTCTGCTCCAACGGCCATCGGTCCTTCGACAGACGTGGCCAGCCCATTGCCACTTCAGCTTGCTTATTCTGCGAGCTATGTCGGTAACTTTGGTTCTTTGTCGGATCACCTCGTTTCGAATTCTATCCTTCAGAGAAACTCCAAGCATAGCTCGCTCCATAGCCCGCTGCGCGACTTTTAGTTTATGGACTAGCCCTACCGTTAGTGTCCACGTTTCGGCACCGTAAGTCATAACAGGTAGGACGCACTGGTCAAAGACCTTTGTTTTCAGGCATTGCGGTAGGGGGGAAGAGAAGACTCGACGTAGTTTGCGAAATGCTGCCCAGCCCAGCTGAATCCTTCTGGCTAGTTCTTTCTCGAAGTTGTTTTTACCGAGCTGGATAACCTGGCCCAGGTATACATATTTTTGGACAACTTCGAGCGTCGCCCCTTCGATGGCAATCGGTCTCGGTGCAACATGTTCGTTGAACATGATCTTGGTTTTATCCAGGTTTACACCGAGGCCGACGCGTCGAGAAGCTCTATCTAGGCTGTGCAGCATCTCGCCCAGTTTTTCCAGCGACTCCGCAACAACGACGATGTCATCGGCGAACCGAAGGTGTGAGATGTACTCTCCGTTAATGTTGATACCCCGTCCAGTCCAATCCAGAGTCTTGAAGACGTCCTCCAATGCATTGGTGAATAGTTTGGGGGATATAACATCCCCCTGCCTAACTCCACGCTGGAGGCTTATCGGTTTCGTCTTCTGGTCTTGGAGCTGGACGGACATTGTGGCAGTGTCATATAGGCATCTCAGCACCTCAATGTATCGCCAATCAACACGACACCGCTGCAGGGCATCCAGAACTGCCCAGGTTTCGATGGAGTCGAAGGCTTTTTCGTAGTCCACAAACGCCATACACAGCGGCTGATTGTATTCTTGACTTTTTTCTACAATCTGCCGAACAGTATGGATGTGGTCCACGGTGCTATAGCCTTTTCGAAACCCGGCTTGCTCCGGTGGCTGGAACTCGTCAAGTTTACCCGCGAGGCGATTTGTGACGACTCTCGAGAACAACTTGTAGACGTGGCTCAGGAGCGAGATGGGCCTGTAGTTCTTCAGCAAGGTCTTGTCGCCTTTTTTGAAGAACAGTATCACCGCACTCTCGCTCCACGCCCTAGGTGTTAGACCCTGTTGGATGACGGAATTAAAAAGACTTGCTAGCTCTTTGAGGATTGGAATCCCGCCTGCTTTCAGGAGCTCAGTAGTAATTCCGTCATCACCAGGACACCTGTTGTTCTTCAGTTGCCTGAGAGCCGTCTCTATCTCGCACTGCTCGACATCGGGTATCTCCTCGGTGTAATGGCACGTGAGCGGGGCTCTGTGGTCTTCTTCATCACTGTGTCCCGTCGGTTTACTCATCCGTGATGCATACAGCTGTCCATAGTATTTCTCGATCTCTTCAAGCATCCCGAACTTTGAGGCAATAATTTTGCCATCCACAGTTTTAAGTTTCGTCAGATGGGGCCTCCCAAACTGCTGAGCGAACACTTTCGACCCCCTATTTTGCTCAATCGTCTCCTGGACGGTGCGAGTGTTAAAGCGTCGGAGGTCGCGTCGTATCAGCTTTTTAATTCGTTTGTTTAAGGCCCTCTCATCTGACGAAGACGACTGTGTGGATGGTTGTTCACGCCTCTTTCTCATTAGTTCGAGAGTCTCAGGAGAGATTTTGGACTCTTGCTGTTTGCGTTTTCCGGGAAACAACTTTCGAGACACTTCTTGTAATGTTTTGACCACTGTGTCGGTTCTCTCGTCAATGCCGCTGGTGGTTTCCAGACTTGCGAAGCGATTTTGAAGTTCCAGCTGGAACTTTTCGGACCCTAGAGCTACTTGGAGCGGCGTAGGTCGGAGAGTAGACCGTACCATTCGGAGTCTTTCAGCTCTAATGTTGATATTTAGAGAGCCTCGGATAAGTCTGTGATCGCTTCCGGTATTAAACCTGTTGATCACAGAGACGTCTCTAAATATGTGCCTACTGTCCGTTATGAAAAAGTCTATCTCGTTCCTTATCACAGAGTCCCGGCGTTGCCAAGTCCACTTCCTGTGGGGTTTCTTCTTAAAGAAGCTATTCATTAAGAAGAGCCCCTGTGATTCGAGGAAGTTGACTAGCATTTGCCCTCTGTGATTTCTGCGCCCCACCCCATAAGGTCCGATTCTCGTTTCGCCACGTTCCTGTACTCCCACTTTGGCATTGAAGTCCCCCATAACAACGTTGTAAGTGGCCTTGGCGGTGTGATTTATTGCCTTGGCAATATCTTCATAAACAGCCTCGGCGGTTTCGTCGGCGTAGCGCGAGGTGGGCGCATATACCTGTATCACTTTCAGCGAATGACTGTTCGTGATTTTTAGGATCAGGTATGCTACCCGGTTCGACACACTGCCGACTTCGACAACGCTGCCAATGAGGTCCTTTTTTACCAGAAAACCGACACCTCCCTGGGAGAGCAGATCACCTTCTCTGAAGTAGAACAGGTCGCCTGACTCAAGGGTTATCGTGTCCTCCCCCTGTCTTCGGATCTCGGACAACCCCAATATGTGCCAGTTTATGCGACCTAGTTCTACCTCGAGTTCTGCGAGGTGATGGTCCAGCCTTAGTGTACTACAATTGTAAGCTGCCAGTAGTAGTTTTTTACGGTAGCCTCCCGTAACCCGGAGATTCTTAGCACCCCCCGCCCCGCCGTTACCCGAACCGCTACCATGGCTGGGAATAGCGGGACCACCGGGAACTGGGGGCCTTTTGTTGTGGCGTCTTTCCATTTAAGGGGGGTTTTAGCCTACTCTTGCCACGCTGGCCAGACGGGTTGGCAAAGGGTTTTATTTCAAGTTTTCCTTCTCTCACAGCGATCTCGTCTGTGTATTCTTCCGATTTGTCGCCTCTTACGACACCCTCGGATGATGGGGTGGCAACATTTGTATTCTTTCTCCGTCACCTATTGTGTGTGCATAAATTTTTAAATAAATAAATAAATAAATACATTTTTTTTTTGTTTACCTTGGGAGATGTGACGTCTTAAGGAGTAACTATGTAATCATGTGTGTGTACCTATATAAACCACAAATTGCATTCTTTAAATACACAGTCTTATATCAGTCTTTGAGATGTTTTATTCAATCTGATACCCATCCTTATATGACGTATGACTATGTACCTAGAGCGGCTGCGCCGCGGTTAAGTAGCGTCGTGAATAAACGCGCTTATACTGATCACACGTCTCAGACTTGTTATTAATGCACCCCTGCCCTTCTGATTAAGGTTACTCCGAAAAGGAACTATAAACCTTACAATAATCAAGACCTTGAAGTGGTGAAGGAGGTCAAATATCTAGGAGTAATACTGGACAGTAAACTGACCTATAAGACACACATAAGCCAAGCATGCTCAAAGGCAAAAATGGCCATGATGCAATGCAAAAGAGCGGTAGGCAGAAGCTGGGGGATGAAACCATCCATAGTGATGTGGATATACAAAGCAATTATATTGCCAAGGATATTACACGGAGCTCTAGTGTGGAGGCACAAAGCCCAAGCTGGAAAAAACAAACAGGAATTGAACAAAGTCCAAAGACTGGCAGCTCTTATGACCACTGGCGCGATGAGGACCACTCCCACAGCGGCACTGGAAATCATACTGGGCCTAAACCCTATAGACCTTGAAATAAAAAGGAAAGCAACAGAACAATGTTTCAAACTGAGAAGCACTGGTCGGTGGACTGCCAACACATTTGATGAGGGCCATGCCAGAATCAGTCAAGGCTACGAAGAAAGACTATCAATGGTCTTGTCAAACAACGACCTGATTAGGAAGGAGAGGACTTTTGATAAGAAATATAGAATACACATAGGATCAAGAGAAGACTGGATGATGAATGCAGAAGGCATCATCTGCTACTCAGATGGCTCTAGAAAAGAATCTACCAAGCTTTCTGGCTCCGGCGTACATATCAGGCGCGAATTTATACCATAATGGAATGCGCGGAAATCGTGGACTGCCTGAAAGACACAGGCAAGGTAACCATTTACAGCGACAGCCAGGCGGCACTAAGGGCACTAGAAAAAACAGAGACGACATCTGCGCTCGTCAAGGAATGCAAGAAAACCATTGAAAAACTGTCCAGGAAACTCGACGTAACACTCGCCTGGGTGCCCGGACATGAGGGCAACATGGGCAATGAGACGGCGGACGAACTGGCGAGAAAAGGAGCTGATGAAGATCAAGTGGGCCCTGAGCCCAGACTACCCATCGCCCATAAAATAACAAAGGGAGTCATCAGCCGAAGCATAGTGGCCGAAGCCAATCGGAGATGGAAGTCCTCGCCAGTCATGACTTCATGAGACAGTCGAAGATCTTCATCAAAAGCATAGACAAAAAGAAAACAAGCCGACTGTTAAAACTCTCCCGAGGAAACATGAGGCTGGTCGTAGAAGTCATAACGGGACACTGCCGACTAAATAGGCACCTGACACTTATAGGGGTGAAAACTGACCCCAAATGCCCAGAGTGCATGGAGGAGGAGGAAACCAGCCTCCACCTGCTGGCTAAATGCTCCACGTACTCAGTGATAAGATGGGAAAACATGGGGACGGACATCCTAGAAGAACAAGACCTCCAGGATCTGAAGGTGGAACAGATCGTAAGATTCTGCAAAGAGACAGGTAGGTTCGACAGAACGCCGTTATTGCCGGACACTTCTTGGCCTCCAAACAGGAGGAATAGGGGAATTGGGTGAAATTGCCCCCATAAAAGGGCAGATCACCCGTCCGGTCTGCGGCGTCCCCCGCTGGAAGTAAGTAACTTGAAACCTATTTTCATTTATTAATTAAGTTTTCGGGATATTTACCATGTAATGATTTATCGAGTTTCCGATATTTCGGCACTGTTGCAAGCGCCATGATCACGGAAGAACTGAAGTACTGGCGGTTGATAGAGAAAAGTTTTAAGCGCAGACATATCGGTCTACCCTCTTACGCACTCTTTTGTGACGCGTTACATTGTCAGTACCACTACCACTGGTTTCACTAGAACTGCAAACTCGATCACGACTCACTACACTCACAGTATCCACTCGCGATTTTAATTCGGCTGGTTCACGGTTTTTGCATAGGCGGACCACTGGATACCAGACGTTCGGCAGTTGAAACCCTTCCTCACGATTGAAATTTTTATACTTTTTAATTTCAATCGCCTCTCTAACCAATCTTGGTATATAGTGGCGTTCTGTCGCAAGCATCTGAGGGTTATGTAACTCAATCCAGTGGTTTGTACCGGACTCCAGTAAATGTTGAGCGATTGCTGATTTTTGCGGTTCGTTATTTTTGACTGCCCTGATATGTTCTTTAATGCGGCACGTGACGGTTCTTTTGGTTTGTCCTATATAAGAAGAGCCGCAGCTACAGTCAATTTTATATACACCCGGCCTGTCAAGTGGAGAGCTATCTTTAGGCGACCGTAAATATTGAGATAGCTTTTTGAATGGAGTAAAGATAGTTTTTATAGAGACCTTCTTCAGGATGTTGGCGACCTTATCTGTTACTCCTTTCATATATGGTAAGAAGGCTGGATGTCTCTCCACCCTGTAGTCCATGGGTTTGACGGTGCGTCTAGGTGGTCTGATCCGTCCATTGTACCCGTTTTTCTGTAGAACGCCGCTTATGTGTTTTAATTCATCCTCTAAATGTTCCTCATCACATAAGCTATATGCGCGGTCAGTAAGCGACGTCACGACTGAGTTCAACTGGTTAGGATGATGATGAGAGTTTGCGTGTAGGTAGCGGTCTGTGTGAGTAGGTTTCCTGTAAGAAAGAAAGAAAGAAAGAAAAATATTTTATTTAAGTACGACACACGATACATAGAATGCCTTATAACTATTCTTATAACTATTCTATGTGCGTACCCAAATATGGTCGCCACCTCAGCATAATGCTCCCCATGCCAAAAAGCATGCGCAGCGCTGGTTTTCAGGTGGCGCCAAGCCGGGTGACGTCACCTACACAAAAACCGTTCGCAACCAAATATAAAACTGAGAATCAAATTAAACAAACAAACAAAAATCAAAAACAAATAAGTATGGCAATACATAACTTACGAAATAGTACAGAGTCCAAAAACTCTGTGCTTTGTGGTATTGTCCGTGGCGTGCGGCCGCGCAGACAAACGATGCGATAGCTTGACAGCTAACCAATAAATGTCAAAAACGGGAATCGGAATTACATCACCATTCGATTTTACATAATTTAAAATGACGGCAATTACATAAAATAAAGCTGGATGACATTATCAGTACCATTGATGCATTTGTTCTTGCTTTTGTGAATGACAAATTGTGTATTGTGTGCTCCTGTGGTTGTCAGTGTTTCTGTAATATTATGCGTTCAATGTATTCATGATGTACTTATTCTATGGACGTGCGACAAGATGTCAGGAGCTGCCGGTGTCGAGATAGAATATAGTAGCCACGGTAAAGGAAAACGTGGCGCAATAGGTGTATACTACTATGACGGCAGCCAAATCGTCGCAGCATCACTTGGAAGCAAATGTTCTGTCAGGGTTCAAGCGTGCATTCGCGGTGTGAGTTAGCCATTTTGTTGTTTAAACAATAGATATGTGTGATATTTTTTTCTAAACGAATTTATGGTTTTTAGAGCACGGATTGGTGGTGGCAGATCATTCCATATGCGGCTTGCGGCGAACCTGAAGCTACCCCGGTATGCGGCCGTCCTATGGTTCGGCGTTAACATGAGGTAGGCTGATGCCCTAGTGCAGTGCCTATTGCAGTCCCTCGACCAGGACAGCCTGTCATACAGGTACTCTGGTCTATGTCTCAGCACTACACCAAACAATAGGGTGGCAAGATGCAACTCTCTTCTCTCTGCCATTTTCAACATGTTGCCACTGTTCAGAAAGGGTGTTACATGCGAGCGTGATGGGATCCCAAAACAAAACCGTGCACAGGCATTCTGCACTCGCTGGATCAGTCTCTCAGTCCTCCCCAGTAGGCAGTTCCCATACACAGTGTCAGCATAGTTGAGTTTGGAGAGTATAAGTGACTCACATAGTAGTGTTCTAATGCTCACACTGATGTATGGGCGAATCCTGTACAACACCTTCAACCTATAGAAGCAGTTTCGGACAGCTTGTAGTATATGTGTCTCGAACAGCATTTGCTGATCCAAAACCACTCCCAGATTACGTGCCTCCTTGACTTGTCGAACTGTACAACCGTCAATGTTAACATTTAGTTGATGCTGACATGTATTTTCAACCTGGTGCCTAGTGCCCATGACCATGAACTTAGACTTATCTGGGTTCAGAACCAAACAGTTGCGCTGTGACCAATCTGCAATGTTTTTTAAGTCATTATTAATTTTACTTATAGAATCAAGGCACTTGGATGGAGGAAAGGACAGATATAGTTGGAGGTCATCAGCAGAGGTGGAACCCACAGTTACCGATTGCGCTGGTGATATCAGCACTGTAGAGGATGAAGAGCAACGGCCCGAGGATTGAGCCCTGTGGAACGCCCCTAGTGACCTGGCGATGAGCAGAATCCATCATGCAACCAGTTTTGTCATCCTTCACCTGGACAAACTGATATCTCTTGCTGAGGTAACTATGAAACCACTTGGGTGGTCAAGTGGTTTCATAGTTACCCTACCTACTATGCTGCATCCATAATAAGCAAGCTTCGACAGAAGCAGAGAGACATTTATGCTATCGAAAGCTCGGGAAAAATCAAGAAGGGTGAGCACTGTGCTCATGCCCTGATCCCGGGCCTCCAACACACTGTCTAATACGTCTAGCAGGGCTGTTGAAGTGCTGTAACCCCTTCTGAAACCAGATTGCCTTCCTGGAAGCATATTAGAATTTTCAAGATGTATTGTTAGTTGATTACTAACAACTGTTTCGAGGATCTTAGACAAGCAGGGTAGCAGACTGATCGGTCGGAGGTCCTTAGGGCTAGAGGGGTTTGATTGTTTAGGTATAGGCCTTACCTTAGCGGTCTTCCAAGAACTAGGAAAGGTTGAAGTCATGATGGATGTATTTATGATATGTGCTATGACAGTGAGGGTCTGGGGAAGAGTCATCCTCAACATATCCAGTGAGATATCATCAGCACCCATTGCATTAGATTTCAGATTTCTAATGATTTTTTCAACCTCATCTTCATCCACT
The DNA here is from genome assembly GCA_949126895.1 of Eilema caniola. NCBI lineage: Eukaryota > Metazoa > Arthropoda > Insecta > Lepidoptera > Erebidae > Eilema > Eilema caniola. The sequence continues at coordinate 1,083,372 of OX421461.1, read as the reverse complement.
GGTTTCAGCTGAAAGGTACTGAAGCGGTTGAATTCAAAGAATGTGAGATCAGATATACTCACCGTGTCACTGCCTGGTATGTCCAGAAAGTGCTGATTTAATTTATCTGGACTGCCCCATATGGCAGGCAGTTGATAATTTTTTTTATTGTCTATTAATATACTAGACTTGAGCTGATTCCATAGTTGCTTTGGGTGCTTAATATTACAATTTATATGAGTTTTAAAGTAAGCGTGTTTCTCATTTTCTATGGCAGCTCTCACTGTGCACTTGAGGTCATGATACAGCTTGATGTGTGCAGCCTGGCCAGTTGCTTTTGCTCTTTTGTGATATCTGTCCCTAATATGCATCATATCCCTGACTGTGCTAGTGATTCAGGGGTGGCTCTTATTTTTTATTAAGGTTCTTTTGACCGGAGCATGCAAATCAAATAGTGAGATGACATAGGAATTAAAAGTATGGACCATGCAGTCTACGTGGTCCAAGTCCATGATAGACTGCCAGCAGACTGCATTAAGGTCTTGTTCAAATCTATCCAGCAATATATCCTGTATTGGCCTGTAGATGACCCACTCGGGTCTAGGCTTCTCCACCTTGAAATCTATCTCTGCCGAGACAATGGCGTGCCGCCCAAGGTCAGGATTATGCAGCACTGTGACATTGTGTGCCCCAGCATCCGTGCAGATTAGGTCGATTAGCGTCGCACTGTGATCAGTGAAGTGAGTGGGTTCAGTCACATAGTTGACTAAGCTAGTGCTAACCAGGAAGGAGTCAAACAGCCTTGATTCGTATTTTGTTTTGTCCAAGAAATCAGCATTAAAATCACCTAGGAGGATAATTTTATCAGCGCTAGAGAAGGAGGAGATGGAGTCCGTCAATGCATCTATGAGTGTGTTTACATTGAGGTGGGGTGGCCTGTATGCAGTGCCCACCATGATGGACTGTGAGTTTCTGCTAAGCCTCAGCCACATCTGTTCTACATTGGCAGAAGCTGGGTGTGGTTCGTTGCGAGCATGTATACCATGGCGTATAAAAAAACCAAGTCCCCCCCCCCCCCCCTTCTTTACGTATGTGAGTGGGGCGCGGCCTGTGACGCAGCCTGTAGTTAGGCACTGTGGGCGCGCGGCTCCATGCGCCCTCCTCACCCTCTTTCATCCGTGTTTCGTTTATCGCCATAATATCTACCCCGAGGTTCCCCATAGCAACAATAAACTCATCATGGCCGGTACCGAGCGAACCCGCATTGAACAGACCAACCTTCAAACGTTTCTCCCCCTTGTTATGCATGTTTATGTCCTGTATTACATGATATATCATTTGATAATTGTGTGATTACTATTATTAATATAAGTTCTTGTATAGTACATAAAAAGCAGCAAGGTACCAACACAATTACCTCCCTGTAGTATCTAGACTGCCAGTGTAACCTTGTATGACCACTCAATAAGCTGAAATAGTATGTAATATAATATATACAATAAGTAATAATAATATAAAGGTAATAATATATGATGCAGACAGTGTGATGTAAATGTAGAAAATAAGAACCATTGCAACAATGAACAACCTTTGTGATACTTGTACCTCTGCTGCCCGCATGCACTAATAACTTTACTAAGTCAGCACATCCCAAAACAAAATCACTGTACATAGCTACATACATATAAGCTCTGTGAAAATTATAGTCTGTCTGGGCTTCAACTTTCTCACTATAAATGCAAAAACACACAACCATGTAAATACTGTAAATGCTTTTGTCATTTACCCTCACAGATCTTTTTTTCCTACCACTAATGTTCATATTTATATGTATACAAGTTTTATAAATATTATAATTAATTCTCTTAATGAGCTTACCTATCCTAATACATGTTGAAATAAGATGCCAGCAAGTAGTTATATGTACATAATTGTTATAAATCTTGTGGATTACTTTAGCCATATGTTTACTTTTCCCAGTACAAATGCAAGCATACAAAAACACCCTAGTGCAGAAAAAACAAAATAGGCGCACAATAACTATAAAGAATGGCAGAGTTGAACTAATCCTTAACTCTTTTGACAGCATCACTTCCAAAAACCCGTTCAAGATCAGCTTCTGATCGAATAGTGTGGGTGGGGCTGCCATCAGCCTCCCTAGTGAGTATTCTACCCCGCTTCGTCCACGTGAACTTCCAGCCTAAGTGAGTAGCAATTTGTCGGATGAAATAGAACAGCTGCTTGTTTGTCCTGGTCAGCCTTTCGTTCAAGTAGAACCTTCTGGGGGGCGTATCAAAGCCAGGTAAGTCAGCTGATGTGACACCTCGCCTTACCCGAGCATTCCGCAGTAGCTCATCACGCAGTCCGCGTCTCGCCAACCGTACCACAATGCGCCTGGCCTTCCCCGCCCCCGCACCGCCGGACTCCGCAGAACGCTCCACCCTAGGGCCCACACGCTCGGCATACACTATATTGTTTCTCTCAAGTGTTACACCTATTTTTTTCGCTAATAGTTCCACAGTTTGGATGACATTTTCTCCTGCACAGTCGGGCAGATTCGAAATCTCAATATCAGACAGCAGCAGGTCCTTTTCCCTGTCGTTGAGTTCGAGTTTTAATTTATTAGCTCACGCGGTGGTCGGTGCTGATCTTGACGACTCTCAACCAGTACTAGGCGATTTTCCAGCGAATCGACCCTCTTCCTACACGAAGCCACAGACTGTCGAAGATCGGCCACCTCCAGCCTGAACTCCCTCAGTTCCGTCTTTAGGTCATCCCTCATGGACCGGATCTCCGTCCTTAATAGCTCCATTTCGTATCCGATGTCGAACGGAACTGAAGAGCTGGTACCAGGGTGTCCGGCCCGCTCTCCGACTGGGCCCCCTGAGCCGCTGGCAGACACAGAAGACTCATTCCGATTGGGAGGTGTATCCACATCATCATCGCCTTTCGTATGGGTGGTTAGGGTGTTGTCTTTATTGGGTTTCCCCCTACTTATACATTTACAGCCCACTGGGCCCCCCTTCGTGGAGACAAATTTCCCACACGACGCACATTTGCCAGCCATAATGTAAATAGTGTTTTATTTTTCCTTTTCCTTCTCCCTATTAAACTTTTAACTGTGTTACTTCCACCGAATCACAGATGGCGTTGGCGACAATATTAATGATTAAAAGTTTTTTTTTCAGTCCGGATCAGCTATAACTGAGTGTCACACAGAGTTATGATTATTATGCACCGGCCCACACACAGAGAAACAGAAACAACAAAAAGTACCAAATTTTATCACTAATAGTGCACTATTTATGCAGTATAGGGTAGTTCACTATACAACACTATATTGGTACACCACTTAATTTTCGATGCATTTAAGTCCCGGCGTCAAACTGGCACTAGATAACACTATCAGTCCTTTATCATAGGTTTTCATTGAATATTCTATTAGATTTATTTGAAATTATGATAAGCAATTATTTTTAATTACGATATAAACAGAGATTGCGAACTGTCCATGTCAAGCGACATCTACCGACCTGGCTAAGAGAACCGTCTTTTCGAACACCGATCTTTACGTCCAGGAATGCAAGGGTTCTTTCTCTTTCTATTTCATACGTGAAACTTATGTTACCATGGATGCTGTTTAAATAAGCCATGTAATGTTGTACCACATCCTCAAATACCACATACAGAAAATGTCATCAACATACCGTTTCCAGACTTTGATGTGGGGGGTGTTGGTGATGGCTAGGTTTTCAAAATGTTCCATCCACATATTGGCTACCACTGGAGCTACCGGACTGCCCATTGCCACTCCATCTATCTGTAGGTAGTACTCGTTTCTGTATACGAAGTAGTTCGTCGTCAAACAATGTTGCACAAGGATGGCATGTTCCATCGGAATTTTGTGTTCCGTAATTTTTCGTCTTATGACCTCCATACTGTCGGCTGTTGTGAAGAGTGATTCTACGTCAAAACTGACCATCACTTCTTTTTTGTCCAAGTTGATTTGTTCCAAGATTTGTACGAAATGTCTTGAGTCCTTCACATATGATGTTGTTTTCCCTACTAGTGGCTGCAAGATGCTCGCTACGTGTTTAGCTAGTTCATATGTTGGTGAGTCAATTTGACTTACAATTGGCCGCAAAGGTACATTTGGCTTGTGAACTTTTGGCAGACCATATAATTTGGGAAGTTGAAGGTTTCGAGGTCTCAGAAGATGCATGGCTGTTTCTTCACCGATTGCATGTTTATGTTCCCTGACTAGTTTTTCAGTGCTTCGGTTAGTTCTAGCGGTTGGGTTATATTTCACTTTTTTATAAGTTTTTTCATCACTCAGTAGTTGCTGAATTTTCTCGTCGTATTCTGTGACGTTTATAACTACTGTTGCGTTCCCTTTATCTGCCCTTAAGACTAACACCTTATCATCGTTTCGCAGGTCTTGTGATACACCACGCTCCTCAGCAGACATATTCGACTGTGGAAGTTTTGCCCGGCGTAGAATGTGTGCAACTTCTTGCCTTAATACTTCCGACTCTTCTACTGGAATTTTATTCCGTCGTACAACTTCTTCAATCATCTTCAATCATGGCGCTTGCAACAGTGCCGAAATATCGGAAACTCGATAAATCATTACATGGTAAAAATCCCGAAAACTTAATTAATAGTATAAACAACCATGATAGTTTAAATACCGATATTTTCATTTAATTTTACTGTACTTTGAAACATTTGTTCATAGAGTTCCTGTTCGCTTGTTTTTTCATTGAATATTTCAGGTACCTTTTCATTTGCCCAAAACTGCGACAATGTTTCGCTGATAGATTGAGAGTTAGAGATAGATAATGCTTTTTCACATTTGAGCACGACCCTGTTGCAGACGGGTTTAAATAAAGAATTGGGTAGGTTACCTGCCACTATGCTGCCAAAGGCAGTACCTATGGCATAAAGCTTCGGCTGAGATGTATCGCTGGCTATTGTATACCCACTTGGAGGCTGTGTTGTCAGCTCCAGCGGTATAGTCTGGCTTGCGGGCAGCAGCGACTGAAAGAATACATCAGAACCAATCAGCATGTTTATTTCACCTGGTTCATAAAATCTCTCATCAGCCAAGTTTATGTCTGTGGGTATAATGAGATTGGCAATGTCAATTTTAATTTGTGGCAAACGGCATGAAATGGTATCTATAATATCGTGGGTATAATGGCAGAACTAAATAACTCAATATTTCAAGTTTCGAGATAATCGCGATTTACTGTTTTTTTGGCACTTTTTTGACATCATTAACAAATGGAGAACAATTTTACCGTCGGCAATTTTATATGTAATAAGCATGTTTGCTGTCGATTCAATGCTTAATCAAACTAATTTCTTTCATGAACCAAAAAAAAAAAAAAAATCAAAAATCAAGTTATCCAATTTTGCCGGTTTCGTATCATAATATCTAAAGTTACTTCAACTATATTCAAGATAACTACGGTTGATTCACATATGGTCATAACGCATATTGGACGACTCGACTACTGGTTCATACACATAATTTCGAATAAACTAAAATTATTTGAACTAACGGACGATTAGTATAATGTTCATTTAAGATATTGGACATGTTGACTATGTTTGAAATACCTAACGGTCGATTCGCCTACGGTTTATTGATACTACTACTTTGTGACAGAAATAATCATTTTGTTATTAAATTATTAATAAAACGTCATTATCGTTAACACCCCGACTCAGATTACCCCGACTCGGATAGGTTAGGTTAGAAGGCTAATGCGGGAGCGGATGTAACCACTGACCTAGTCAGGTGGGTACTCACCGGCTCGCTCAAGGGCTGATGCAGAGAACTCTTTCCCAGGGCGCCTTTTTCACAGAGCTAGAGAGGTGCGTGCACAGGGTAGCTAGGGCTCCAATGAAAACAGCTGGTTATCAGGATTGTACACACATATATTTGATAATATTGCGTTACACACAGAAATATATAGTTGTAAAGTAGGTAGACAAATAGAAGTACAGTATTATTCTATAAATATGTGAGAATGTAGATAGGCAGACACAGCAGGCAGAAGTATGAAGTATCTAGATAGATAAGTAAGTAGACAGACAGGCACAGAATACAGAAGTATGGGCAGACGAACACACACAGTAGGCAGAAGTATGGCCAAACGGACACACACAGTAGGCACGTGAATTCTAGGATACACTACTAAACATTTACAGGTTTTACAGTTGGTACTACACGGCTATGGCTACACAGATAATAGGCACAAAGCGGCAGTGTACTGGCCTTGGGTGATAGCTGGATGGCCTCAGGGATGTTCGGAGTAGACCTCTCGCCGATGTATGCAGCTCACAGCAGCCGTTGTACCACGAAGCCCGCCGTAGATATATATCAGAGAAGGGCGAATTCAGAGGGGCACACGAGCTCAGACCAGCGACCCTGTATAAAACAGACCACTCTTAAGCCGTGAATATACATACAGGCCCGTAATGTGTCCCAATAAACAGAGGAATACGACTTACCAGAATATCTGGGAACGAGGTTTTCACCAAACAATTTTATTACGAGAAATAGACACAGATTTTATTTACTCAGAGACAGCTACGAAGATTGAAATAGAAGTTCGCTTGAGGATCGGCGCAGGCCTATTTATACCCGAATCCATCGAATATTCGTGAACAAACCTCAAAATTCTGCTGGTCACGACCTAACTCATTAGCGGCCAATAGACAAGCAAACTAATCAGCCGCTGACGGCCACAGACACGACTAGACCAAATATGACAAACATTTATTATAATTATGACTTGTTCACGAATATGTCACAATTTCTGAGAAAGTAAGTCCCATTTATTTATTATTGTTAAATTGTAAATAAAATGATAAATGAGTGCAATTAAAAAAATGGATATATGCTGTAGGACACCAGCGCCATCCGCCGGTCGAGTGTGAGAACTAGAACACACCTAATCGAAGATTAGAAGTTTCACTGCCAAACAATTATGCCTAGTTCCCGTGAGACACTCTAGGTGGCTCTGGAACAAAGAAATTTATGTACTGCTAAGAATGAAAATTAACTTGTTACACGGAGCGTAGCGAAGCTCCCGCATTAGGCCTTCGTGGTTATTTTTTTATAAACCACCCAGAAGTAGGAGCCCCGCGTAGCGGGGCTCCGTCGACCTTGACAGACAAGACTACATGAAGTCGGTTTTGCAACAACGTAAATTTCTGTGACAAAGTAGTAGTATCAATAAACCGTAGGCGAATCGACTATTAGGTATTTCATACATAGTTCAATCAACCTTAGCACAATTAATTGTAGTTGAATAAACCGTAGGTGAATCGTCCGTTATTTGTTTCGACCAGTAGTTATTACAAAAATATGTGAAACGATCTTTAGGTGTTTTAAACAGTAGTTTTTTTGACCGTAGTTGTCTTGAAAATAGTTAAAATAACTGTAGTTATTATAATACGTAACCAATTTTGCCACACCAAGATGTTGCAAACATACCGTAGTTAGCTAATTCTTTATGGTAGTTATTCAGTTTTCTCACACATAAGATGGATGTGAATACATGAAATTGGGTCAACAAGTTCACTTGTCGAGTTCTGAACCTAATGAAATATTTAAACATGAAAGTTAGGCATTCTTAGTGAAAGTTAATTTGTTTAATTTTATCACCTGATTATTGATCTCACATGAAATAAAAAACCTGGGTTGGAAGAAGAAACATCGTTTATTTAAAAAAAATAAACGTAAAAGTACAAAAATCAAAATCAACATAATTAGGTATGGCAATCTAATAAAATCAAATAAATTACTTATTATAATCTTCTACTATTAAAACATAATTGTAATTTTAAACACAAAAAACGACCATGGTTGATCAAATCAACTTTTTGTAGGTAATAAACTATTATAAATCTTCTATAATCAACTAAACGCAACACCAGGGGCGGACGTATGCAACACTAGGGGCGTCACAATCGTGCTACCGACCATGTAGATACCTTCTAATACCCTTCTTGAAGAACCCCATATTGTAGTCGCTTGGGAAAACCACGGCAGGAAGTTCATTCCACAACCTGAGCGTGCGTGGGATGAAGTTCCTTTCAAAACGCACGGTGCGCACCATTTCCGGTCGCAGTGTGAGAGGATGAATTCCCTGCCTATGGCGAGTGGTGCGATGATAGAATGCAGTGGTGGGCATCATGTCAAACAATTCATCTGAGCACAAACCATTGTATAGGCGATAGAACACACACAGCGAGGCAAAGTCCCTTCAGAGGCTGAGAGGTTCCACATCGCCTGTGAGTATGGGATTGTCGACGAGCCTCAACGCCCGTCTCTGCAATGAGTCGAAGGGGCCAAGCTGGTATGCAGGCGCTCCTGCAAAAAGGTGACAGCAGTACTCCATGTGGGGCCGAATTTGTGCCTTATAAAGCAGATGTCGACACCTAGGATCCCAATACTCGAAGAGATGGAAAGTGGTGTGCCCAGGAATTGCGGCGCTACAATAAATGGGGTTTTCTTAGCGGTGAATACACATACTTGTGTCTTAGTGGGGTTAAATTGGGGTGTGCGTTGTTTTATAGACAATTGTTTAATATAATTTCGTATTACAGAAAATGTTTCGCATAATTTCGTTTCATAGAATAATCAATATACAGAATACTTACTTTAAAGAATTTTAAATCACTGAATTTTGTTTCATTTAAAGTTAAACATTAGAATAATCATTTCATAGAATATCAAATCAAATATTCTTAATCATTATATTGTTTATTTATTAGAAAACTTATACAAAGAATAACATATTATCAAAGTGACAGTTTCTAAACGTTTCAATTCATAAAATGCATACCCTCATTTAAATGGGACAATTTTTTTATAAACTAAACAATTGATGCGTCTACAAGGTCGACGGAGCCCCGCTGCGCGGGGCTCCTACTTCTGGGTGGTTTATAAAAAAATAACCACGAAGGCCTAATGCGGGAACTTCGCTACGCTCCGCTCCCGCATTAGCCTTCTAACCTAACCTATCCGAGTCGGGGTAATCTGAGTCGGGGTGTTAACTATATTGTAAATGTTACAGTTAAAAATAAATGTGATTTGGAATATTATAAAGGTGGTTTAATATTCTTTAAAAAATAATTCTACAGTTTGATAAGTTTGTTAAACAAAAAAATGTGATTAAAAATTCGTTCAATTGTGTTTCTGTGAAATATGTTTCATTGTAGTATATTGTTTTTGAAACAATAATATTCGAAATATAAATATAAGAACCAAATATTATATGAAACATTTTCTGTGAAACGAAAATCTATGAAATTTCTTTCTACGAAATAAGGGGCTCCCGTTAAATTGGACTAGGTTAAGTCGACCCCAATCGGATACTCCCGAGAGAGTAGTCTCGATTTTAGACACAAGTTGTTCGCGTCTCTTCTCCACATCGAATTGAGGGATATTTGCACGACCCGTGTAACACGTATCCCCGGTACTGTCGTCCGCATAGCAATGAATAGATCCATCAAACAGCATGTCATTGATATGCAGCAGAAACAGCGTCGGGGACAACACGGAGCCTTGTGGGACACCAGCGTTTATGTCCATGCGGTCCGAGCAGCTGCCATCGACAACGGCTTGGATACTTCTGTTGGACAAAAAGCTGGCAATCCATTCGCAAAATCCCTCGGGGAGTCCGTAGCGTGGCAACTTCGAAAGAAGACCTCTGTGCCAGACCCGGTCAAAGGCCTTTGCTATATCGAGGCTGACCGCTAGTGCCTCGCACCGACTCTCGATAGCTTACGCCCATCGGTTTGTGAGATACACAAGAAGGTCACTAGTGGAGCGACGGTGGCGAAAGCCATACTGTCGGTCACTCAGAAGGTCGTTTACCTCAAGGTATCCCAGGAGCTGTGCGTTAATCACACGCGCCATTACCTTCGAGAGAAGGGAGGTTATAGCAATAGGCCTGTAATTGGACGGGTCTGTCCTGTCGCCTTTCTTAGGCACAGGATGCACGAATGCAGTCTTCCACGAGGCTGGGACTTGTCTCGCGGATTAAGAGAGCGCGAAAAGCCGTGTAAGTACTGGGCACAATTCGGGGGCACAGTGCCTGAGCACCATCGCCAGTATACCGTCCGGCCCACTCGACTTCCGAACATCCAGGGACTTGAATTCCCGCCGAACCACCCGTTGTGTGATTTTAATTTCAGACATGAAAGTACCACAGTTGGGGACAATAGGTGGCTCGGCATTTCCGTCGTTCATCGTCGACTTTGACGCAAAGCGATTACCTAAAGATCGACTTTCTCCTTAGCGCCATGAGCTAGGCTACCGTCGGGTTTTTGCAGCGGCGGAAGGTAGGAATGGCAGAAGTTTCCCTCGGCAGCTTTGGCGAGCGACCAAAATGCTCGACTACCGGATGGGTTACAAGTAATCCGCTCGCCAATTCCACCGATGAACTCAAACTTCGCCCTGGCAGTAGCTTATTTACTGGATCTCGAGGCGGCATTCAATTTCCGCTTCACTTCAGCTATGTTAGGATCCTTATTTGCAAGTGCCGTGGTCCAAGCCTTATATGCAGATTGCTTGCGGTCTCTAGCTTCTCTGCAAGGCCTATTAAACCACGGAAGGTTGCTCGCTCCTGTTGCGATCCAACGGTTGGGAATAAAGCATTCCATGCCTGATAGGATCGTTTCAGCGACTGCTGTTGCACAGGAGCTTGGATCCTTTGAAGTCAAGCAAAGCCGCCTCCACGGGTACGACGAGAAGAATTCTCGCAGTCTGTCCCAGTCTGCCGACTTGTAGTGCCAGACATGCCGCCACTGAGGTGGCCGCGGTGGTTCTGGCCGCGCGAGAGTCACTTGCGCCCGGATGACCCTGTGGTCCGAACTACCGAGAGGTGCTTCCACAGTTACGGAGTACTCATCCGGGCGCGTAATAATATAAAGACTCCAATAAAGACTCTCTATGGGTCCCGACATCTGGTTTTCTGGTGATGGAATGCACCAGTTGCGAGAACCCATAGGTCAGGGCCTGTGAGACCCCAGCCACTTCACGTGGTAAGCATTGAAGTCACCCAAGAATACTAAGTCCGCGGCACGGTACTGCTCAATTACTCTGTCCGCCGACCGCTGCAGGTGCTCAAACAGTTGAGCCGTGCCCAGGTCACCGCTGTGAGACCTGTAGACGCACGCATAGATACGGGTGTGGCCACCGTAATCCATACGTACCCATAGTGTGGACTGGATGCACTAAAATGTGCTCAATCATGTCGGCACGCGTTCACCCTCTCCCAGACCCCACACTCCACCTTACCGATAGCTCTCATTGATGTTTACGTTATTTTGCGCCAATTTGTACAACTGAGTTGTACGATAACTTTGCTTATGTGCGAATACTATAAATAGAAATATTCAATAATTTCACCTATTGACATTTTTTGATTAGAATCTCTTATAAATGTATATTTTCTCGAAGGAGAAATACATAAAAATATTTATTTAAAAACGAAAGAATGCTCATAACTGCCTGAATTAAATAACTCAAATTGTTTAGTTTTCCTTCAACATGCCTGCTTTCATTAGAATATTTTCGTTCGTGGAAGAACTAAACAACTCAATTTAGCTAATTCATTTCATACTCAAGTCATCAGAAGTCACAGTTATTCATTTATTTATAGAGTTAGTCATTTTTTCTAATAATATTTAGTGTTCAATTAAACATATCTATTTCTTCAATTGAAACACGAAAACGGATTTATTTTTGGATTGGATTGAGATATAGGAATGTTTGTTAGACCAATGGATGCGGCACATTTTAGGGTTCTCGAAAATGGTGAAAGGTCAATTTGGCCAAAATCGGAGTTATTTAATTCTGCCATTATACCGACGATATGACAAGTGATAGTTGTTTGAAATGATGATTTCAAGGAATATATCTGCAAAGAAATACATGCTTTTACATTGCTTTTGCTATTGCCTATGCCTATGATGTTAACATTGATCTTTTTGAACTTCAAACCCATCAGTTCTATGACTTTTGAGCTGACAAAGAATATTTGTGAACCTGTGTCCAACAGCACTTTAATGTGGTACTCAGTCCCGTCTAGACCTATAAGCTCGATTCTGGCTGTGAGCGGCAGCACATTGTTGTCTGCATTTCCTGCCAGTGTGACCGCAGGTTGTGATGATGATGCAACGCCTGGGTGAAGCAGCGTGTTGTGCCCTTCCTTGCACACCCCACACCCAAACACACCTCACACATTTTATTTTCTGCAATAAACTTCAATCTATCACTTGTTGGTAGCATCTGAAATTTCTTACATTGAAATAATTTATGGTTTTTATACTTACAGTAACTGCAGGCTGTCTCTGTCACTGCATGCGCTGTTACCTTTTTGCTGTTGCCTTCAGAACCCTTGGGGGTCTGCTGATATTGATGAGAGCCCTGCCCCTCTAGACAAGTGGCAATTCGCTAGCAAGCGTTTGATAGAATAGAATGACAAATGTATAGGATTTGGCGTATTTGACATGCGTTAACGACTGTCATTTACGTCAGCGGTTTTTTTAAATAGATAGAGTGATTCAAAATCCCATACATTCGTCATTCTATTCCACCAAACGCCGGTTAGCGAATTGCCACTTGTCTAGAGGGGCAGCTCTGTGTTCTCCATGGCGACCGCTCGCTTCTCTAAGAATTTTAGTAAATCATTGAGTCTAGGCTCCTCATTGAGGTTCCGCTCAAGCTGATATGCTCTAGCAGTGTAACTATCTCACTTACGAGATAAGATACATAATATATTGCATCCCATTGTTCAACTTTAGGCTCATGATTTTATATAGCGGCTAACTGTTGATTGACATCAGATAAAAATGTTCTTAAACTGTCTGCTGATGACTTAGTTATGGGTTTAAGATCTAATATGCTGGTAATATGCTCTGATTTTACTCTATACCTATTTTTGTAACGACTATCTAACAGGTGTAGGGCTTCTTCATAACTGTTAGTTGTGATGGGAAGATTTTTAATTAAATCTAGCGGCTCATTTATAAGAAATGGTCTCGAATAATATAATTTTTGCACAGAGTCAAGACCCCTATCGTTATGAATCATGGAGGTAAACAAATTTTTAAAAGGCATATATTCAGTAAACTTACCATCAAAGGTTCTGATCGATATAGAAGGCAATTTTTTGGTAGACGTGGTTGATGTACTCGCTGTGGCATAGCCTCACGTTTTAAATTTATTTCCTTGTCAAAAATGCTTAGAATTTGTAAATATTCATCCTCCATTGACACGAAGTCTTCTGTGTCATTGGGATTGAGGTACAAAATTATCTTGCAAATCTCCTCGTATTGTTTATATTTTTCTACGAGGTATTCACGTTTACGAATTGAAAGCTCTAACGAAGTACTTTTTATTTCTTCTAATGTAAAAGCTTTTAGTTTTTTTACGTGCGGGAAATCCCCACGGATACCCACCCCTCCGGAGCCGGAGGGGTAGGTTATGTCGGACTCGAACCGACTAAACCGCACGCCGTCTGTGGGTCGATGTGCTAGGCCGGAGGTGAGGTTGTCTTTTGACATATCCCTCGCACCCCGGCTGACCCAGGGCCATTCCTCTCGGTCTGGCCCTCCTCGGGAGGGGGGACCACGCGGTCCCCGACTCGCTCCCGGTATGGGGGGGGGCGCGCATCGCCCTACGATGCGCGCCGCCGCCGTGGCCTGCTTCTGCTAGGGTGACGAGCGGCTCCACCCGTCACCCTCAGGCCCGCGCTCATGGGGGGCGGAGGTCGGTTTGCGCCCTCCGACGCCCGAACCGCCTTCGGCCAGCGATGTCCGCGAGTCTTTCTCGCTCGCTGCGCCGCGCCCGCTCTGCTGTCTCCTTCACGAGCATGACCTGCTCGCAGAAGGAGGCGCTGGCCGCCCACGCATCCGCGCAGCGGACCATCGCCGCGAGCAGGGTGGAGAGCGTGAGCACTATCACCCCCAGGGCCGTCACAAGCTCCCGCCTCGGCGCTTCAAACGCCGGACACTCGGTGAGCGTGTGCAGCCCCGAGTCCACGCTCGCGTCGCAGTGATGGCACTCGGGCGTTGGCTCTATGCCCATCAGATGCAGGTACCGCCCGAAGTTACCGTGTCCGGTAATGACCTGCGTCTGACGGTACGAGAGGCCACCGTGTGGCCTCTCTAGCCACTCCCCCATGATGGGTTCGCCGACGCCGCAATCACGGCGTGCCCTGCGCGTGGTTGCTCAAGTCGTAGCTCCCACTCGGTCACCATGGCCCTGTGGAGCCGGGACTTCTCGGCCCGAATTTCTTCGGGCTCGGGATCGAGTCCCCGCTCCCGCGCCTCCTTTCGGAACCGATAGAGTGCCGAAAGGGTCCTCGCTTCCAGGATCCACGGTGGCGATCCGGCCAGAAGACTCGCCGCTTCAAAGGATATCGTGCGGTACCCCCTGGAGGCCGTCGTCCTCTGCGCCGCGCGGAGCAGAGGCAGGAATCTGGCCCCCAGGGTGTCCGCCCATACGGGCACCCATACAGGGCCATGGACCGCACGACACCCGCGTAGAGTCTCCTGCAGGAGTCCTCTGGGCCCCTCAAGTTGGGCAACAGCCTGCCCAAGGCATTCGCCGTTGCCACCAACTTGGGGCGCAGACTTCGGAAATGTTCTCCGAAGTCCCATCGACCGTCAAGCCATACATTTAGAACTTGTAGGAGATCTTACCTCTGAAGCTTTCATCGCTGCATTTCGTCGATTTGTTGCACGAAGAGGACGATGTTCACACATCTACAGCGATCAAGGTCGCAATTTTATTGGAGCAAACAGGGATTTGGTGGAGGCATGGAAGGCTGCGCAGCTTGAGTTTAAAGGTGAAGTTTCCCAGATATTAGCATTGGATGGCACACAGTGGCACTTCATTCCTCCCTACAGCCAGAACTTCGGTGGACTTTGGGAAGCTGGTGTGAAGTCGGTAAAGTCGCACTTGAAAAAGACCCTTAACACCAATTTAACCTTCGAAGAAATGACGACAGTACTCTGTCAGATCGAATCCCTCCTCAACTCAAGACCTTTGACGCCAATGGATGATACAGATGCAAGTAATTTGAGCCCATTAACACCTGCTCATTTTTTAATTGGCGAACAATCTATTGAAGTACCTACCCCAGACCTAACAAAGTTAAATCTTAATCATTTGACAAGATGGCAATTTTCACAAAATTTAGTTCAAACGTTTTGGAAGATTTGGCAATCGGAATACTTAACACGCTTGCAACAGCGTTGTAACGGACTGTAACGCCGTTTCGAGGTTCTTATAAAACAAAAAAAATAAATAAATAATATAATTCAATGTCGTAAAACGCCATCTAGTGATTAAGTAAGAAATTTCTACAAGTAAATAGAATATCTCATGGTTTTTTATAAAACGAAAATAATTCAATGTCGTAAAACGCCATCTAGTTGATTAAGTAAGGAATTTTTTATACGTAAATAAAATAATGAATAAATGTACACTATGGTATGTAGTTAAAGAAAAATTGATTCATAAAGAAATTATTCTGTTAAATTGCAAAGGGCAAGTAAATATGTTTTATGAACAAATAAATTTAAAACATAGTTTAATATAGACAGTATAGACGGGACTATGATTGAAAGAATTTAAAAATAGTCTATGGATATTTACACAAGAATAATATTATAATAGTTTTGATGTATTGTTCATAATAAAATTAATAAAGAAAAATAATAAAGAAAAGAATAAACAGATAAAGTTAAAACTTATTAATTATTTACAAACAACAATAATTATAATATTTAATGCAATAAAGTACTGTTGAAAAGAGATCATAAATACTATTTATTATCTGTGTGCTCCAGAATCATACAAGTGCGGGAAGTGGCTGTGATTGGCTACTATTATTTAAAGGTCAAATGATTATTGAATAATTTTCTATATCTATTATTGAGTATAAAATGGATGTTTATCAAACATGAAATTAATCTAATATTATTGTGAAAATATTGACAGTTAGAATCAATGAGTGTAAGTATGTAAATAGCTTATAAATATTTTAAAAAAAGCCATTGGTTCTCGGAAGATTTAAGTTAGTTCATAATTATAACGCAGGCGCCATAAAAAACCTAGCGCTGTTGTCAATTATTCATGAATTGTGACTTTTGGCGGGAAAATCGAATCTTCTGATTGGCTGTGGGGGTGTTGGAGACCTTGAAGCAAGGTCTACGAGGGAATTCAAGGACACTTTTCTTTGAGCTGGCTTCGGGGTTGGTCGATTCGCGAAAGGTATTCTGTATAGTGTACTTTGGCGGGAATTTTGAGAATTTTACATTTAAAGTCGTGAAGATTTTTTTCTTTGGTTGTGGAAAATTTGAGTTTAATTAGTAAATTCTTAGTGTTTTAATTAGTAAGAAGAGGAATTAGGTAGCTCGCCTTTATTGAAGTTTATAATTCGCGAAATGAACATTTTATCGTATGAGCCAGACAAGACACCTTTATCTCTGGGATTAAGAATTGAATCTCGTATTCAATTCAGAATATCAGCTGTACTGTGAGTCTGCGGTACAGGGCCACACATGAGATAAAATGTTTATATAGGGATTCTTTGTGGGGCTTTGGTAGGGCTAGGGACGGTTGAGGCCATAGGTATTAGCTAGGTTCCCCCGCTTAGGAAGTCAATCGATGTGATTGCCATGAGTTGCTGCTACCTTACGGTGATAACGAAGCTCTTGTCCTCTGTTCAGCTAGGCATGCTGAGGATAGTCTGAAGCGCTCAGCACACGGATTTTGCCTGAAAGGGATCCGTGAGCTTCCAGGATGGTTCGTGACTGGGGGGGTTAGGCGGTTGTCACTCTCCAGAGCGGGTCAGTCCTGTCTATCTTTATATATGTATATATACACATTTATATGTCCTTGTCCTGTGAGAGAACACATGCTTGGCTTCGGCCGTGGTCTCTTGCTCGTAGGGTGTACTAGGTTTTAGTCCAAAGTCAGGCTTACTACCTGCGCCCTAATCAGTTAGATTAACTTTACCCATCACACGTTTAACGTAATCAAACATTTTGCTAATACACGGTTAGTTTAGTCAGATAGGGAATTAGGTACACACAATTTGTAGTCATATGAATAGTTTTAGGCAGGTAAAGTCACGTACATAAAAGGGGTTTTCTAGGTTAATATTTGCATTAATCATAATTATCTGATTAGGAAGTTAGGTAGGTAATTGGTTCAATTACATTGCAGTACGTAAGAGGTTTGAGTACGGCCGCCATCTTGTGATTGTAGGTCGAAAGGTTCCCGCCAATTGAGCAATTTGAGTTTGTGTTAAATCCTATTTTGAGGTAGGGTTGAAATAAACGCTGCAACACAATGATAGCAACTAATAAGCTATGAAAGATACTAATTTTTATATCATATTTGATTTTATGTTGTTGGTTACGTCGTAATATGACGGAAATTCACTTTTACATTGTGATAGGCCGTAGCAACCGCAACTATACAATAAGTTCAACTACTAGACTAAATACGTGTTATATCAGTTTGATTATTAGGCTTCACAGTGATAAAGTTGTATAATAATAATTCAAGCTAAGATTATGGTGAAAATAACACTACAAGCGAATGCTGCAACACCACGACAAGTGATTTAATAGTGAAGTGAGTGATTGTGTGTGAAACAGAGACAGTGAACTGGTGTATTCATTACAGAATTCAGATATTGTTAAAGGTAAATACACAGTGATTGATCTGTCCTAAACATCTTTGATATAATATTTGCTATTTACATATAGATCCTTGCTGGTTCATTATTGAACAATAACACAACGGTATATTGTACATTCACACTAGTGAAACCTTTCTGGCTACAGAATTATGTGCAAGACCACCGAAGTCTGAAGGATCGGAAGTATCTAACGGACTAGCTACAGAGGTAGTTATTTTACCATTGTTCTTTGTGTACGAGCAAGATCTTACACATAAGATTACCATGGCTACAAACACACAAATAATGATGTTTGGACATTTTAATCATTGTCTGTAAAAACAGTTATGTGTACTGTACTGAATGCATATGGTCGCTCGATCGCTATTTTATAGTAACCTTACCATCCGCTAGGGTGAAACAAAAGCTAAAGTTGAACTGAATTATTGTAGTTTGACTATGAGATCAGTGAGATCGTATAATCTTTGATGTGTCTTTACAGACAATACTATTCTGAAGTGAATTGGCTATTAATATTTACTTAATATTATGTAAAGACTGTGTTAAAGAATTAATTCGGTACAAACTAGCCTTATCGCTAATAACTAAAGTAAATGTTTTATTGCAATTACTCTTTGCATTTATTCGTCTCTAAAGGGACATTTGAACGGTAATACTGTGTTATTATTACAGTACATCCATACTGAAAACAAAACAAAAGAAAAATGACAATAGAAAATGCACGAGCCTTAGGCAAGGTTACGTTATCCTGAATACAGGATTGGGGATTTGTATACCGGATGCCTCGGTACAGTAGGCAGGAGACTTTAAAATTGTCTTCTAAATACCTACTTAGGCATAGGAAGGACTATGACTATAAAAAAAATAGTGGAAGAGTCCTACTGTGCGTGGCGTTGCGTGGGGCCACCACCTTTGGGCGGGAATACACTATATTACAGAAATAATAAAGGTTTATAGAAGCTTCGACGATGAGTTGAACTTAATTATAAATTATCACCGATTTAGTAATTGTTTGTATTTTTTTGAGTAACAGGACCTCTGTTGATATCCTCGAAAACAATTATAATTTGAAGTATTGAATGATTGACAGTTAGTTTTGTTGATTCTAATTTTACATGTAGTACAAGCGTAATGTGGTAGGTGTCTCTGTGCTAAGTTGTTGAACGAAGGGGGTAGTGTATTATCAAACTTCGAACGTCATTATAAATGCTAGTTGTCAAAAGGTTGTCCGGTCTTATTCCACTAAGTAAAATAAGTGAATTTGTATGTTATATTATGAGTTTTAGTATGATAAATTAAAGTGATGAACTGTGGATTGACTACGGAGTAAGGTCGGAATAGCGACAAATCTGTTAGACGTATGTTGAAGTAAATATGAGTTACAACCATATGAGTATGTGAATTTCAGGTTGGGGAACTAAGGACTGGAATATACATGAATTCTATTGTAGTTAAAATATGATAAGGAATAGATCTTTCACAACCCATTTTTCTATAGAATTGCGGATTACTATGTATCACGATAAGCGTTCTAAAAGGCCACTAGACGATTGTACGGTTGGGAATTGTAGGTTTGAATACGATAGGTGTACGGGGATAGCTTTATACATTATGATTCGGGTGTGTCGTGACTTAGGATCAGTACAACTTGGTGCTCGGTGACCAGGATAACACCATAATTTAGTGCCTGGTAAACAGGATGACACTACATTTTGTGTCGGTAACCAGGATGTTAACGTTTGTTTGTCCCGGGAAGGTCAATATCACGGTGCTACTTGGTACTGTGCGACCAAGACTAGCTAGGGATGCACGGGAGTAGGTATAATACTAATATCTTGAAACCAGGATCCAGTAGGGTCTGGTATTAAATAAGTAAATGCATTTATATTAAGCGGAGAATATGGAGTGGAATAGAATGGTAGTATTTTGGTCACAAGATGGTATTAATAATTTAGTATCATTAATTAGAATATATTAGGTATCGGTACAATCACTCTGTGAATTATAATATAATTGAGATGTAAACAAAAAATATCATTGACCAGAAAATATTATTATTGGTTATATTAAATAAAAACAAGAATTATATGTAGTTGTAGTTAGATTGATGAATTGATTTCTTTACAGTTTAGGTATTTATATAAAAAAAAATATAACAAAAATGGATTTAAAGAGTTATTATGAGTTGGAAATAAGAGGGAGAAATATTGCTATTAAAGCAAAAATATATTGGTATAAGGTTAGGAAAAAAGGAGGGTCTTATGGGGTGGTTTGTAAGAGGAAAGTAAGTAAGTATTGAGTGAAATTATTTGGGGTTAATATAAGTTAATGAGTTCCTTAAGGTACGGTATGGTTATGCTATACCGTACAATTTGTTGCCGTGAATATATATAGGTAAGAGGGAAATGGGTTGTGTTAATATATTAGAGGGGGTTACATAGTAATAATTAAAATTAAAAATATTAGAAAATGGGGGGTCGAGATAGTAATTAAACTAAGATGAAGTATAACATTAATAATTGGGGGGTCGTCTTTAGAATTTATGATAGATAAGGGAGTAAATGGGGGGGAACAGGAGTGTAGTATAATAGTGAATAAATTTATACAATATACAAAGTTTAATGCAATTGTGAATTAATTTTTAGAACTAAAGGTCGGTTTTTATTAAAAAAGAAAGGGGTGTAATGTATGTCAGTTAACTAAACATAATAATAATAATAAAGTGGGTCCATGTTGCCCCATTGTGTCTAAAGATATAGGAGATTTAGTGATGGTAGATCTATATGGACCTTTACCTGTGGGGAAGTTTGGAATGAGATACATATTAGTTTTACAGGATTCCTTTAATAAATTTGTGAAGTTTTATGATTTGAGGAAGGCAACAGCCAGAGCGGTAATTAGCAAGGTGAAAAAATATTTAGAAATAATAAAACCTAAGGCAATTATGTCAGATAATGGAACGCAATTCACTGGTCGAGTATGGAAGGAAGGGATGGAATTGTTAGGCATTGAAGTAATTTATACCACAGTTAGAAATCCCAGACCTAATACTGTCCACCATTGCGGCGGTGAGACCGATCATGAAGGAGTGGTTGGAGAGGCACCACGGTGACCTCTCCTACCGGATGTGCCAGATACTTACCGGGCACGGGTGCTTCGGTAAGTATCTATGGCGCATCCACCGGGAGACAACACCGCAGTGCCAGCACTGCGAGGATCCTGGCGAAGACACGGCGCTCCACACGTTGGTGGGGTGCCCTGCGTGGGCGAGTCAACGCCAGGATCTCGTTGCGGTCCTGGGCGTGGACGTTCTTTCTTTGGAGACCATGGTGAGGGCCGTGGTTTCCGACGGGAGCAAATGGCACGCCGCCGCCGCTTTCTGCGAGCAGGTAATGCGCGCGAAAGAGGCGGCGGAGAGGGAGCGGGAGAGAACCCTGCCCCCTGAGTTCCGCAGTCTGCGGCGTGGACGCCGCCGACTCGTCTACGCCCGGGACTACCGACCTCCATGATCGGGGCCTGAGGACGGCAGATGGCCGACTCGCCGTCCTTACAGAAGCAGGCCGTGGCGGAGGCGTGTCGTGTGTGTCCTCTACACACGCTTGCCAACTCACCGACGCGGGATATAACCCGACCCCACCAGGCGAGGCCGCGGTGGCGGCCAATGTCCGCCGGCAACCCTGGGGTTATCCTTTCGAGGGCTTACCCGGGGTGCCCGGCAATGGACACTGGGGAAGGACACCGTGTGGTTTTAGTCGGTCCGATTCCGACACGCCCACCCCATCGTCGGCACCGATGGGGTGAAGCCCGTGGGGGTTTCCACACGTTAAAAAAAAATAAAAAAGACCTAATACTGTAGAGAGAGTAAATAGAGAATTGAGAAGATTGTTTAGGACTTAAAATAGTAGTAATCACAGGGGATGGGTTAATACATTGCCAAAATTAGAAAACTTGTATAATAATACATATCATGAAAGTACTGGCTATACTCCTTGTGAAATTCTATATGGGATTAGCACTGAACTATCATTTAACCAAGCTATAGGGAAGGATAGTGATAGGTTAGATATAGTGGAAATTAGGAATTCAGTGAGGGAGAATCTGAAATCAGCTTCGGAAAAAAGGAAGCTGGGATTCAATAAAAGGAATAGGTTGATAGAGTATCAAGTGGGAGATTTTGACAAAATAAGGAAATTAAATAAATCTAATGCTGAGTTAAAAATTACTAAGAAATTTGAAAATTTATATGAAGGGCCTTTTGTCATAGCGGGGAGTCCCTGTAAGAATGTTTATATTTTGGTCAATCCATTAACAGACGAAGTGAAAGGAAAGTTTAATACTATACATTTATCAAGGTATTATAAAGAACCATGATAGGAATTGCTACACAATGGGTTGATTCCTAGGAGTCATAAAGGATGATAGTGGGGAATGTTATTAAGGCTAGGTTAAGACTGGATTGGGGAACAATGGGAATGGCTAACTGTATCTGTCGAAATTAAATTGAACCGTATTTGTGTTATAACTTCTGAGTTAGGAATTGGTGATTTGAGTCACACCAAAGTAAATTGGTGATTGGTAGAAAGGCTAACTATATGTATTTAGTGAAGTTATTGGAAGTTTTTTTTTTCTCTTTTCTTTCTCCAGAAAAGGAGCAATTTGTTACGATAATTTTACGTTTGTAAGTAACTAATGTGTTGTTAACAGAAAGTTATATTATTTATTTTGATTAAAGGTTGAAAATTTTCTTTAAAATTAAAGAAAGTAATAAAATTGAAAATTGTAAGATTTAATTAACACTTAAAAAGGGGAGGAAATGTTTAACAATTGTTAAACATGATTGATAATTAATGAGGTAGAGTAAAATTAATATTGTAAAGTAAAAATTCAAAATAAAATGAATAAAAATGAATTAAACTAAGAATTGTAAAATTTTGAATTAATGTTAAAATTGTTGGAATTGTAATTTTGTTGTACTAATAAATGATAATAAAAGGAGGAAAGGGGTGAAGCCCATCTGAGGACGTGAAGGAGAATGTGGAAGTTTAAGAATTTCTTATGTTCTGTATACATGTAGTCAAATATTAAAAAGGTTAGATTTATGTTTATATATATCTTGTTCATTTCGTCAGATGGTGGGGCGTAGAGGTGGCTCCACCCAAATAAAATAATAATAAATAAGTAGAGTTGAATAAAAAAAAAGAAATAAAGGAAACATATATAATAATAAAATAAATGAATAATATGTTTACGTATAATATCAATATTAAAGGTGTTCAACATATAAAAGTGAATCAGTGCAGCGGAACCATAATTTAGTTCCACTTGGCTCGCTAGATGGCGTTTACACAAATTTTTAAATCACGGTATGGTTTCGTTCACACTGTTGGTATAAGAACTAAGGTATTATTCGATATTAGTGTCGGGCTCATAACTCTGATAGCTTGCGATAAACATTGTGGTGCCCTCTGTGGGAATATACGTGTTTGTAACAATAGCCGTCTATCATTTACCTCGCACACGATCCCGTACCGTATTCATGGTCCTTACGAGTCGGATCTGTTGGATCGTGTGAAGCGAGTATTTTTGTAGTCTTCGCGGTGAGACGGCTATAAACCGTCGTTGTTAGGCAACTGAGCAGTGGGTCGCTGTTCAGAGCAAATCCTTCCAGCAAAGGCTGAAGGAGGACCGGATCAAGCTACATCCTGGTTGGCGGTTTGGCGGAGTGTAGCTGAGAGCGGATATCCGGAGGAACAACGCACGGGAGGCGCTAAGCAGAGTCAGAGTTGGAGTTTCGGTCGGTCACCCAGCAGGTGGCGCCACTGGAGGTGAATTCTTCGAATTGTGTGGCTAAGTGTTGTCAGTGCGGAAATAAAACTGTGAGTACATTTACATTATAATTCAGAAGAGCAAGTTAGCATAGCATCATAAATTCAACGTTCAGGAACTTTCAAACAGTTTAACTTTAATCTAGTAAGTTAAAAACTTAGCATTATTTCTGTGTTCTTTGTGTGGTGTTGGGACTTGTAGTATTTTAAGTGAAACTCTGTTGAGACGGGGAACCTATGCCCGATTTTGTACCCATCCAAATAACGCAAAAACACTTAGAATATTTCTGGTCCAAGTTGGTATACTTTATGATTAAACTTAGCATAAAATTGTTTGTAGTTTGATCTTGTGATAAAAGATTATAGTTTGTTTCTCGTAAGTTTCACTAAAACTGTTAAGTATGGAGTCGTTGGAGAACCTACAGGAAGACCTTGCAAATAAAATAGAAAAGGCATTAAGTAATTTTAAAAAGTCTTCGAAGGAACGGTTAACAGCTTCATATATGGAAACCAGGTTAGAAAACTTGGAAGCACAGTGGACGTCATTTTATAATAATCACAACAAAATAGTACAGAGTGTCAAAAAGACTGACTTCCAAGTTTCCAACTATAATAAGAATAGTATTTATGATACAGTTGAAGAACGATACTTAGATTTTAAAACTCTGTTAAAGGAAAGGTTGCTGGACATAAAGGGTACGTCAACTCAGTCTGAAGTAAAAGACGGCTCCTGTAGTCAGATAGTTGCTAAGGTAAAATTGCCAGAATTGAAAATGGCTCCATTTTCGGGAAAGTACTCCGAATGGAGCACCTTTAGGGATTTGTTTATGGGGGTAGTGCATGACAATAAAAATATAGACGACTCACAAAAGTTTTATTACTTAAAGGGACATTTGACCGGAGAAGCCGAACAATTAGTAAGACATATAAAGGTCACATCAGACAATTACAAAATTGCTTGGGATATGTTGAATCAAACGTATAACAATAAACGGTTCTTGGCAGTTAACATATTAAAACGTTTGTTACACCAAAAAAGTATTGTACATGAATCTGCGTTTGAAATCAAGTTATTGTTGAATACAACAACGGAATGTTTAGATGCACTTAAGAATTTAGGTGTAGACATTGCTTCTTGGGATATTTTTATTGTTTATGTGATTAGTCAAAAATTGGATAAAGAGACTCGGAAGAATTGGGAGTTAAAGATATCAGAAGAGGGTGGTGATGAGTTGCCTACTAAATCGCAATTCTTTGCGTATCTTAACAGTCGCTTCCGAGGGCTCGAAAATTTAGAAGACTCGCCTGGTGAGCGTAGGAAAGTAAAAATATCCAAAGAAACGCAATCTTTACATGTTGTTAAAAATAAGCAGGATGTAACTTGTATATATTGTTCCAAAGATCACAAATTAAAGACTTGTACTAAATTTGGTAAGCAGTCTAACGATCAACGACGTGAGTTCGTACGGGAAAAGGGTTTGTGTTTTATATGTCTGAATGGTAATCACGCTGCTAGGTTCTGTAAATCTCCGTCCAGATGCCAGATGTGTAAACGTCGTCATCATACATTGTTACACCCCGCGGATGTTTCCGGAGTAATTGATGATTCCACTAGTGCCACACAGGTGGCAGCCTCCTCATCGAGGCAGGCGGATGGCAACGATACGGTTGTCCAAGCCGAGGGATCAAGCCAGCCATTGGTCTCGCATCTTTCGACAAGGGACTGTAGAAATACAGTATTATTAGCGACGGCCTTGGTAAAGGCTCAGTCGAAAGATGGGAGCTATCAGGTCATTAGAGCACTGTTAGACCAAGGGTCGCAGGGATCTTTCGTAACCGAGGCCATGGTTCAGCATTTGGGTCTTAGGAAACGTACAACGAAAAACACCGTGTTAGGTGTAGGGGGAGACAAAGGTGTTACTTCTAAGTACACAGTCGCAATGAATTTGAGGTCACGCAAGGATTCGAACTTGCAAATAAAAATTACTGCTTTTGTGCTGAAGTCAGTCACAGCTCTTCTCCCAGTTGCGAGAGTAACTAGGGTAGAATGGGCAGACTTGACTGAGGATCACCTAGCTGACCCGGGGTACTACAGGCCTAACAAAATAGACATTTTGTTAGGTGCTGAGGTTTACAGCCAAGTCATCCAAGCAGGCATTAGGAAGCACTCGAATGGAACGCTGTTGGCCCAGGATTCAGCCCTGGGATGGATATTGTCAGGCATATCCGAGGTGGATAATACATCCAATAATCTTTATTCTCACATCTCAGTAATGCATTCTGCGGTTCAGACAGATGAACTCCTAAAACGGTTTTGGGAGTTAGAAAATGAACCGTCAGAAACCCAGAAGATACTTTCTGAGGAGGAGGAAAGATGTGAAAATTTATTCGCTCGAACCACGAAACGAGATGAGAGTGGCAGGTACGTGGTGCGGTTGCCATTTCGTGAGGATAGCCAGGTTGAACAGCACGGTGAGTCCAGGTCTATCGCTGTAAAAAGATTAGTGGGATTGGAATCTAAATTAAGTAAAAATATTCAATTAAAAAGTGAGTATGCCTCAGTCATACAAGAATATTTAGATTTAAATCACATGCAAAAGGTACCAAAAGATGATTTCAATAATAAAACAGCCATATACTTACCTCATCATACTGTCATCCGGGAAGATAAGGTTACGACCAAAGTGCGTGTCGTATTTGATGCGTCCTGTAAAGGTTCCAACGGGATGTCATTAAATGACCATTTAATGGTAGGGCCAACGTTGCAGGCCGACTTACGTCATATTGTTATGCGTTGGCGAAAACATCCAATATGTCTAGTTGCTGACATAGAGAAAATGTATCGCCAGGTCTTAGTAGACAGGAAAGATTCAATGTTTCAACGAATCGTCTGGAGGGATAGCCCTGAAAAAGAAATTGAAGATTATGAGCTGATAACAGTAACCTTCGGAACTGCCTCAGCACCATACTCAGCAGTACATGCTCTGCATCAGGTGGCTTACGACGAGTGTCAGAGTGAGCCAGAAATATCGAAAATCATTTTGAACGATTTTTACATAGATGACTTCATGTCTGGAGCTGAAAATATTGAACAAGGGTTAACTATTTGCAAAAAGATTAATACAGTCCTATCGAAAGGTGGGTTTAAATTGCAGAAATGGGTTAGCAACAGTAAGGAGTTAATGGACAGAATAAAGGATGGGGAAAGGAAGGGTAAGGACGAACTTTTAAATATAGAAATGGATAATGTTACAAAAATTTTGGGACTTACCTGGAATTCCAATGATGACTTCTTTCAGTATAAGGTTAAACTGCCGCCGCTGACTGAACCTGTAACGAAAAGGAAAATTATTTCTGATATTGCACGTTTATTTGACCCTTTGGGATGGTTGGCACCAACCATAATTTTAGCAAAGGTGTTCATTCAAAGGTTATGGTTGGCAGGCTTAGCATGGGATCAAGAAATTCCAAGCAACTTAGTTAACGAATGGGTTACTTACCGTGCCGATTTGATTTCTTTGTTGAACGTGAAGATACCACGCTGGGTAAACATTTGTTCCACTAATATAAAAACCGAATTGCACGGGTTCTCAGATGCCTCAAAGGTATGCTGCGGTTATTTATCTTCGGATAATAGACGATGGAGGTAATGTCCATGTTGTTTTGGTAACATCTAAAACCAAGGTGGCTCCTATTAAACAGGTGTCTATCCCAAGATTGGAACTATGCGGTGCAGTACTTGTAACCAAACTGATTGCTGAAGTAGGTAGGGTTATGGATGTACCAAAGGTGGACTGGCACACGTGGACGGATAGTGAAGTGGTTTTGGCCTGGCTTAGTAGCCATCCCAGCCGCTGGAAAACCTTTGTCGCCAATCGGGTTTCCCATATTTTAACCCTCTTGGACACACGTCACTTGTCTCATGTACCGTCCAAACAGAATCCAGCTGACTGTGCGTCTCGTGGTGTTTCACCTGCCGAACTTCAATCAACTTCTATTTGGTGGGATGGTCCACAATTCTTGCGGCAGCAAGTGATTGAATATAAAAGAGCTAACACCAAGAGCACGGATTTGGAAGAAGTTGGGGTGCACACAGTCATGATTGATCATGGATTTTGGAATCGGTTTTCGTCTTTGTCTAGGTTGGTTCGAGTGATAGCCTACTGTCGAAGATTTATTAATCTTCTCAGGAAGGGATCAGCTAGACATTGTACACGGTATCTAGTCAAGCAAGAACTAGATGATGCTTTACACGTTTGTGTTAAAGGATGCCAAGAGGAAGCGTTTGTCGAGGAACTTAAGGTACTAAGGGGAAACAAGGTTTTAGAAAACAAAAACAGTAACCTAAAGTCATTGAATCTATTTCTAGATTCTAATGGAATTATCAGAGCCGGAGGCAGATTGGAGATGTCACAGCTTAGTTACGATCGTGTTCATCCCATTCTGATTCCGAAAGAATCCTTTCTGACTAACCTTTTGGTCGCGAATTCACATGATAAAACTCTGCACGGTGGTCCACAATTGATGGTCACCTATTTACGCTCGAAGTATTGGGTTGTAGGGGTCAAGTTATTGGCTAAAAAATATGTGAGGAGTTGTGTCAAATGCATACGCTATGCAGCTTCGACTAGAACCCAGCTAATGGGGCAATTACCGGCTGCGCGGGTAACGCCAAATAAGCCATTCTTATGTAGTGGCGTAGATTATGCTGGCCCCATAAATATAAGAGTGTCGAAAGGTCGTGGCAATAAATCGTTTAAAGGCTATATAGCATTGTTCATATGGTATGTCCACTCGGGCGGTGCACTTAGAAGTAGTGAGTGATTTAAGTACTAAGGGATTTTTGGCAGCCTTTAAGCGGTTCGTAGCAAGGCGAGGTCGGGTGGCTGAGTTGTATAGTGACAACGGCACCAATTTCGTAGGCGCGGCACGAGAGCTTCTTTATTTGTATAACGAGGAGAGATCTGGTCTTAATGAGCAGCTAGCTGAATATCTCTCAAATAATGGCACTCAGTGGAGCTTTATTCCTCCTCATACGCCCAATTTCGGGGGACTTTGGGAGGCAGGGATAAAGTCGACCAAATTCCACCTTAAGAGAGTAATTGGAAACTCTACGCTTACATTTGAGGAAATGGCTACCTTGTTGTCACAGATTGAGGCGTGTCTTAACTCTAGACCATTGTCCTATGTGGAAGATCACGATAAGTTGACGATCTTAACCCCGGGTCATTTTCTGGTCGGAGAGCCACTCGTGATAGTTCCAGATTCAAATTATGAAAAATGTAATATGCTTACCTTACCGAGATGGCAACTTCACCAGAGAATGATGCAGGATTTCTGGAGGAGGTGGTCGCAAGACTACCTAAATCAGTTTTTACAGCGGCATAAATGGGCTTATCGAACCCCGGAACCATTCGTTGGCGATGTGGTGCTCGTGAAAGAGGACGATTTGCCACCTGGCAGATGGTTGTTAGGCAGAATTGTTCAGAAGCATCCGGGTCCCGATGAAATCACTCGGGTTGTTACACTGCGTACGCAAAATTCTCTGATAAAGCGACCTACCTCTAAACTTTGTATGTTACCGGTCGCTCAGTGAAATGTAATTTTTTATTATATTTTATATTGCGTAAAATTACTTCATTGTTGTGTATTTTAAGTTTAAACTAATGTTTTCTTAAGGTTGAGATTTGATTGTTGTAATGTAGTTGTGAGAATAATATGGAACACTCTCGCCAACGACATGGTTAGTGTTCGAACTTTTGATGCGATATTTGCATGGTGGGCGGTAGTTAAGAACATTTTCATGATGTCCTTGGTGGGCAGTATGTTCAACATATAAAAGTGAATCAGTGCAGCGGAACCATAATTTAGTTCCACTTGGCTCGCTAGATGGCGTTTACACAAATTTTTTAATCACGGTATGGTTTCGTTCACACTGTTGGTATAAGAACTAAGGTATTATTCGATATTAGTGTCGGGCTCATAACTCTGATAGCTTGCGATAAACATTGTGGTGCCCTCTGTGGGAATATACGTGTTTGTAACAATAGCCGTCTATCATTTACCTCGCTCACGATCCCGTACCGTATTCAAAAGGAGACAAAAAAAAGGGGTGGAAGGAAGACAAATAATGAGAACTCTTTTACTTTATTAGTACTGGTCGGTTGGTAGTGAGCACAACCGCGGAAGTCGGTTCTGAAAGTGTGTATGATGAATTTCTTCGTTATATGAGATGTATATGTTAGCGAATTGCATGAGTTGATGGAATGGGGTTGTTAAAATCAGAATGGAGGGCCATCTCGATTAGTACTATAATTAAAGTGTTAAAATTATTATACCAGTTTGGTTCAATTATCTATGCACACTACAATAGATTTTGTGAAGGTTATGCAAGGTGTTAGGTTAAGGAAGGACTAGAAGTCTAAGCATGCCGTTAATGGGCCTTCACAGGGTCTCAACTATACACGTTAGGAACAATTAAGAAAGCACACTCTACATGCTTGTTTGAAAAATGGGATGTGTGTCCTTGGGTCTACTTCGAGTGGAGTGAAGGCTATTGGCCCCTTTATTTTTGTTTGTCCACAAGGTTTGGCTAATTTTGGGGAATGGAGTAGGCGGATCGTGGGCGACGTAGATGTATCATGCTACAAGGTCCCCTATGATCTTCTACTCTATGCGACAGCGCTGAGATGATTCACAACCATTTTTTCCCGCTGAATTGGTCTGGCTGGCAGGGAATAACGTGGTGCCGTAGTTTTCGCCTTAAAACTAGAATGTGGGAGCAAGCGATATCGTGTCCCAATTTTGAAACACACACACACATATATAGAAATTGGACCTAAATTGGATTTAACCAATCTAACAATATGTATACTACCAAAATAAATTTCAATTTCATGCAGATCTTTTAGACTAGAGTTATAGCTAGGTGAGTGAATCTTTACTTCGGACACAAAGGGGGAATGGTTGTGCCTGCGTAAATGATTCAAGGGGTCGGATGTAACGGACTGTAACGCCGTTTCGAGGTTCTTATAAAACAAAAAAAAATAAATAAATAATATAATTCAATGTCGTAAAACGCCATCTAGTGATTAAGTAAGAAATTTCTACAAGTAAATAGAATATCTCATGGTTTTTTATAAAACGAAAATAATTCAATGTCGTAAAACGCCATCTAGTTGATTAAGTAAGGAATTTTTTATACGTAAATAAAATAATGAATAAATGTACACTATGGTATGTGGTTAAAGAAAAATTGATTCATAAAGAAATTATTCTGTTAAATTGCAAAGGGCAAGTAAATATGTTTTATGAACAAATAAATTTAAAACATAGTTTAATATAGACAGTATAGACGGGACTATGATTGAAAGAATTTAAAAATAGTCTATGGATATTTACACAAGAATAATATTATAATAGTTTTGATGTATTGTTCATAATAAAATTAATAAAGAAAAATAATAAAGAAAAGAATAAACAGATAAAGTTAAAACTTATTAATTATTTACAAAGAACAATAATTATAATATTTAATACAATAAAGTACTGTTGAAAAGAGATCATAAATACTATTTATTATCTGTGTGCTCCAGAATCATACAAGTGCGGGAAGTGGCTGTGATTGGCTACTATGAGACGATATTCTTAGCAATCCATGGATTCTCCGTGCGGGTGCCGGGTCCATCGCGTTGCTGAGTTGGGAACTCGGGACAGTGCCTGGGACTTGCGACCCAAGTGTAGGTTTAGAAGGGGCCCCTTTTGTTGATGTACATCAACACTCACCTTCACTACCCAAGTTCCCCTCCCTGCCTAACCAAATTTGATACGAACCTACTAGTGCCGCTTTAGACATTCGTCCTAGTAATGAGCTTATTGTAGCTCTCGATAGGCCTAGATCTTTAAGTAGGTTATAGAGAGATTTAGCTGGTATACCTCTAGCTCCCACTTCTACTGCATACAAATTAACCACGTAACCGTTTTTGATTAATTCGTTTGTGAGATCGTAGTATTTATTTTTCTTAAGTGTGTGGTCCTTCGGTATGTTTGTTTCCCACGGTACAGTAAGTTCCACAAGGACCACATATTTAGTCGTTTTCGAATAGAGAAATATGTCCGGTCTAGATGACGAAACCCCAACATCCTCCGGAATTTTATAGTGCTTTTCATACGTGTCGATTAGGAGAGTCCAATCTGGGGCAGTATCTAAGATTGAATAAGGTTTGTTCCTGGATTTTATGGATGAACCTTCAGACACAAAGTTGATATGACGTCTGTTAGTAGTCAATCCTTTTTGGGCTCTAGCTACTGCCAGACTCATTGCTTCGCGTATGATGAAAAGCACCTTATCGTGGCGGCGTGAGTATTGGCCTCTATCGAGAAGCACCCTACATCCTACTAATATGTGCCTAGCCGTCCCTATTGCCTCACCACACGTATAACATTGTTTTTCTGTGGCCTTCCCCCACCTTACCAGATTACTCTGGTCTGGAAGGGTCATCTGAAAGGCGTTAAGATAGAATTTTAACAGGGCCGGCGACCACTCATAGATCAAGGTGCGCCACTTTAAAGCCATCGGTATGCAGAACTCTCCCATTGTCAACCATTCGTTTTGGATTTCCAAATTCATCGCGTGCACTCGATATTTATCATTTTCGTCTTGCTTCAGAAAGGACCTAAGTATATCCTGGTCCCTTTTTGGCTCTCGTACTCCCAACCCCACTTTGTTCGACTGGGCTCCTATCATAAATCGTTTATGGAATATAAGTCTAGATTCAAGCTCGGACAAGTTATTATCTTTCGGGAGTGCCCTGACTGTGTCATCTTGGGATTTACCTAAGATGTGGGCTTTGGTAACTCTAAGGTGTTTATAGAGCTCCGATGGTTTCTTTAATTTCATCCCAAAATTATTCTGATCCCTAAATAAAGCAGAGGGATCAGCAGAGTGCGCTAGTCCAAGCCAGGCCAAATGATTATTGAATAATTTTCTATATCTATTATTGAGTATAAAATGGATGTTTATCAAACATGAAATTAATCTAATATTATTGTGAAAATATTGACAGTTAGAATCAATGAGTGTAAGTATGTAAATAGCTTATAAATATTTTAAAAAAAGCCATTGGTTCTCGGAAGATTTAAGTTAGTTCATAATTATAACGCAGGCGCCATAAAAAACCTAGCGCTGTTGTCAATTATTCATGAATTGTGACTTTTGGCGGGAAAATCGAATCTTCTGATTGGCTGTGGGGGTGTTGGAGACCTTGAAGCAAGGTCTACGAGGGAATTCAAGGACACTTTTCTTTGAGCTGGCTTCGGGGTTGGTCGATTCGCGAAAGGTATTCTGTATAGTGTACTTTGGCGGGAATTTTGAGAATTTTACATTTAAAGTCGTGAAGATTTTTTTCTTTGGTTGTGGAAAATTTGAGTTTAATTAGTAAATTCTTAGTGTTTTGATTAGTAAGAAGAGGAATTAGGTAGCTCGCCTTTATTGAAGTTTATAATTCGCGAAATGAACATTTTATCGTATGAGCCAGACAAGACACCTTTATCTCTGGGATTAAGAATTGAATCTCGTATTCAATTCAGAATATCAGCTGTACTGTGAGTCTGCGGTACAGGGCCACACATGAGATAAAATGTTTATATAGGGATTCTTTGTGGGGCTTTGGTGGATTTTGCCTGAAAGGGATCCGTGAGCTTCCAGGATGGTTCGTGACTGGGGGGGTTAGGCGGTTGTCACTCTCCAGAGCGGGTCAGTCCTGTCTATCTTTATATATGTATATATACACATTTATATGTCCTTGTCCTGTGAGAGAACACATCCTTGGCTTCGGCCGTGGTCTCTTGCTCGTAGGGTGTACTAGGTTTTAGTCCAAAGTCAGGCTTACTACCTGCGCCCTAATCAGTTAGATTAACTTTACACATCACACGTTTAACGTAATCAAACATTTTGCTAATACACGGTTAGTTTAGTCAGATAGGGAATTAGGTACACACAATTTGTAGTCATATGAATAGTTTTAGGCAGGTAAAGTCACGTACATAAAAGGGGTTTTCTAGGTTAATATTTGCATTAATCATAATTATCTGATTAGGAAGTTAGGTAGGTAATTGGTTCAATTACATTGCAGTACGTAAGAGGTTTGAGTACGGCCGCCATCTTGTGATTGTAGGTCGTAAGGTTCCCGCCAATTGAGCAATTTGAGTTTGTGTTAAATCCTATTTTGAGGTAGGGTTGAAATAAACGCTGCAACACAATGATAGCAACTAATAAGCTATGAAAGATACTAATTTTTATATCATATTGGATTTTATGTTGTTGGTTACGTCGTAATATGACGGAAATTCACTTTTACATTGTGATAGGCCGTAGCAACCGCAACTATACAATAAGTTCAACTACTAGACTAAATACGTGTTATATCAGTTTGATTATTAGGCTTCACAGTGATAAAGTTGTATAATAATAATTCAAGCTAAGATTATGGTGAAAATAACACTACAAGCGAATGCTGCAACACCACGACAAGTGATTTAATAGTGAAGTGAGTGATTGTGTGTGAAACAGAGACAGTGAACTGGTGTATTCATTACAGAATTCAGATATTGTTAAAGGTAAATACACAGTGATTGATCTGTCCTAAACATCTTTGATATAATATTTGCTATTTACATATAGATCCTTGCTGGTTCATTATTGAACAATAACACAGCGGTATATTGTACATTCACACTAGTGAAACCTTTCTGGCTACAGAATTATGTGCAAGACCACCGAAGTCTGAAGGATCGGAAGTATCTAACGGACTAGCTACAGAGGTAGTTATTTTACCATTGTTCTTTGTGTACGAGCAAGATCTTACACATAAGATTACCATGGCTACAAACACACAAATAATGATGTTTGGACATTTTAATCATTGTCTGTAAAAACAGTTGTTATGTGTACTGTACTGAATGCATATGGTCGCTCGATCGCTATTTTATAGTAACCTTACCATCCGCTAGGGTGAAACAAAAGCTAAAGTTGAACTGAATTATTGTAGTTTGACTATGTGATCAGTGAGATCGTATAATCTTTGATGTGTCTTTACAGACAATACTATTCTGAAGTGAATTGGCTATTAATATTTACTTAATATTATGTAAAGACTGTGTTAAAGAATTAATTCGGTACAAACTAGCCTTATCGCTAATAACTAAAGTAAATGTTTTATTGCAATTACTCTTTGCATTTATTCGTCTCTAAAGGGACATTTGAACGGTAATACTGTGTTATTATTACAGTACATCCATACTGAAAACAAAACAAAAGAAAAATGACAATAGAATATGCACGAGCCTTAGGCAAGGTTACGTTATCCTGAATACAGGATTGGGGATTTGTATACCGGATGCCTCGGTACAGTAGGCAGGAGACTTTATAATTGTCTTCTAAATACCTACTTAGGCATAGGAAGGACTATGACTATAAAAAAAATAGTGGAAGAGTCCTACTGTGCGTGGCGTTGCGTGGGGCCACCACCTTTGGGGGGGAATTCACTATATTACAGAAATAATAAAGGTTTATAGAAGCTTCGACGATGAGTTGAACTTAATTATAAATTATCACCGATTTAGTAATTGTTTGTATTTTTTTTGAGTAACAGGACCTCTGTTGGTATCCTCGAAAACAATTATAATTTGAAGTATTGAATGATTGACAGTTAGTTTTGTTGATTCTAATTTTACATGTAGTACAAGCGTAATGTGGTAGGTGTCTCTGTGCTAAGTTGTTGAACGAAGGGGGTAGTGTATTATCAAACTTCGAACGTCATTATAAATGCTAGTTGTCAAAAGGTTGTCCGGTCTTATTCCACTAAGTAAAATAAGTGAATTTGTATGTTATATTATGAGTTTTAGTATGATAAATTAAAGTGATGAACTGTGGATTGACTACGGAGTAAGGTCGGAATAGCGACAAATCTGTTAGACGTATGTTGAAGTAAATATGAGTTACAACCATATGAGTATGTGAATTTCAGGTTGGGGAACTAAGGACTGGAATATACATGAATTCTATTGTAGTTAAAATATGATAAGGAATAGATCTTTCACAACCCATTTTTCTATAGAATTGCGGATTACTATGTATCACGATAAGCGTTCTAAAAGGCCACTAGACGATTGTACGGTTGGGAATTGTAGGTTTGAATACGATAGGTGTACGGGGATAGCTTTATACATTATGATTCGGGTGTGTCGTGACTTAGGATCAGTACAACTTGGTGCTCGGTGACCAGGATAACACCATAATTTAGTGCCTGGTAAACAGGATGACACTACATTTTGTGTCGGTAACCAGGATGTTAACGTTTGTTTGTCCCGGGAAGGTCAATATCACGGTGCTACTTGGTACTGTGCGACCAAGACTAGCTAGGGATGCACGGGAGTAGGTATAATACTAATATCTTGAAACCAGGATCCAG
Organism: Eilema caniola; assembly: GCA_949126895.1. NCBI lineage: Eukaryota > Metazoa > Arthropoda > Insecta > Lepidoptera > Erebidae > Eilema > Eilema caniola. The sequence continues at coordinate 1,047,351 of OX421461.1, read as the reverse complement.
TAGGGTCTGGTATTAAATAAGTAAATGCATTTATATTAAGCGGAGAATATGGAGTGGAATAGAATGGTAGTATTTTGGTCACAAGATGGTATTAATAATTTAGTATCATTAATTAGAATATATTAGGTATCGGTACAATCACTCTGTGAATTATAATATAATTGAGATGTAAACAAAAAATATCATTGACCAGAAAATATTATTATTGGTTATATTAAATAAAAACAAGAATTATATGTAGTTGTAGTTAGATTGATGAATTGATTTCTTTACAGTTTAGGTATTTATATAAAAAAAAAATATAACAAAAATGGATTTAAAGAGTTATTATGAGTTGGAAATAAGAGGGAGAAATATTGCTATTAAAGCAAAAATATATTGGTATAAGGTTAGGAAAAAAGGAGGGTCTTATGGGGTGGTTTGTAAGAGGAAAGTAAGTAAGTATTGAGTGAAATTATTTGGGGTTAATATAAGTTAATGAGTTCCTTAAGGTACGGTATGGTTATGCTATACCGTACAATTTGTTGCCGTGAATATATATAGGTAAGAGGGAAATGGGTTGTGTTAATATATTAGAGGGGGTTACATAGTAATAATTAAAATTAAAAATATTAGAAAATGGGGGGTCGAGATAGTAATTAAACTAAGATGAAGTATAACATTAATAATTGGGGGGTCGTCTTTAGAATTTATGATAGATAAGGGAGTAAATGGGGGGGAACAGGAGTGTAGTATATTAGTGAATAAATTTATACAATATACAAAGTTTAATGCAATTGTGAATTAATTTTTAGAACTAAAGGTCGGTTTTTATTAAAAAAGAAAGGGCTGTAATGTATGTCAGTTAACTAAACATAATAATAATAATAAAGTGGGTCCATGTTGCCCCATTGTGTCTAAAGATATAGGAGATTTAGTGATGGTAGATCTATATGGACCTTTACCTGTGGGGAAGTTTGGAATGAGATACATATTAGTTTTACAGGATTCCTTTAATAAATTTGTGAAGTTTTATGATTTGAGGAAGGCAACAGCCAGAGCGGTAATTAGCAAGGTGAAAAAATATTTAGAAATAATAAAACCTAAGGCAATTATGTCAAATAAATCGAACGCAATTCACTGGTCGAGTATGGAAGGAAGGGATGGAATTGTTATGCATTAAAGTAATTTATACCACAGTTAGAAATCCCAGACCTAATACTGTAGAGAGAGTGAATAGAGAATTGGGAAGATTGTTTAGGACTTATAGAAAAGAAAAGAAAGAAAATACGTTTATTAGACACACACATAAAAATAAAAATACAGAAGAACACCCACACAAATAATATAAAAAACATTCATAACAATATACATACACGGCCGCATACAGTCACAGTTGGCTGCGCACCGCCATGACTCATACATAACTTTACAACAACCTACACTTACAAAACAGGTGTGTCTTTTACATAAATGTCGGTCGGTGTGGAGAGTGTGTCTAAATGGCCACAGTTCAGCTAAATGCTACAGATTGGGTACAATCTGCAGCGCTGGTTTTCAACCGTAGCCCAGCCCAGTCAGGTAACTTGCTGTACCTACATTGATCAATTTATTTTATCCTATATCACTCACGTAGGCATATACACACAAGAATTACATAGACATATAAACCCACAAGTTCAGATCATGTTGGGTGTATCATACATCAGTCACATCTAAATAGCACATCCACACAATTTCTAGATATTTTTATACTATAATTAAGATATTTATTACTTATAATTACTTATTTATTTATCAGTAGTTTTCTAATTTACCTACCTTACAATTTTTTATGTCTATATGTGTGAAATTATTTCTTTTATAAGTACATATTTAGCAATATTTAGCAATGGTTTCTCAGTTTTACGGTTATAATAGTAGTAATCACAGGGGATGGGTTAATACATTGTCAAAATTAGAAAACTTGTATAATAATACATATCATGAAAGTACTGGCTATACTCCTTGTGAAATTCTATATGGGATTAGCACTGAACTATCATTTAACCAAGCTATAGGGAAGGATAGTGATAGGTTAGATATAGTGGAAATTAGGAATTCAGTGAGGGAGAATCTGAAATCAGCTTCGGAAAAAAGGAAGCTGGGATTCAATAAAAGGAATAGGTTGATAGAGTATCAAGTGGGAGATTTTGTCAAAATAAGGAAATTAAATAAATCTAATGCTGAGTTAAAAATTACTAAGAAATTTGAAAATTTATATGAAGGGCCTTTTGTCATAGCGGGGAGTCCCTGTAAGAATGTTTATATTTTGGTCAATCCATTAACAGACGAAGTGAAAGGAAAGTTTAATACTATACATTTATCAAGGTATTATAAAGAACCATGATAGGAATTGCTACACAATGGGTTGATTCCTAGGAGTCATAAAGGATGATAGTGGGGAATGTTATTAAGGCTAGGTTAAGACTGGATTGGGGAACAATGGGAATGGCTAACTGTATCTGTCGAAATTAAATTGAACCGTATTTGTGTTATAACTTCTGAGTTAGGAATTGGTGATTCGAAGTCACACCAAAGTAAATTGGTGATTGGTTGAAAGGCTAACTATATGTATTTAGTGAAGTTATTGGAAGTTTTTTTTTTTCTCTTTTCTTTCTCCAGAAAAGGAGCAATTTGTTACGATAATTTTACGTTTGTAAGTAACTAATGTGTTGTTAACAGAAAGTTATATTATTTATTTTGATTAAAGGTTGAAAATTTTCTTTAAAATTAAAGAAAGTAATAAAATTGAAAATTGTAAGATTTAATTAACACTTAAAAAGGGGAGGAAATGTTTAACAATTGTTAAACATGATTGATAATTAATGAGGTAGAGTAAAATTAATATTGTAAAGTAAAAATTCAAAATAAAATGAATAAAAATGAATTAAACTAAGAATTGTAAAATTTTGAATTAATGTTAAAATTGTTGGAATTGTAATTTTGTTGTACTAATAAATGATAATAAAAGGAGGAAAGGGGTGAAGCCCATCTGAGGACGTGAAGGAGAATGTGGAAGTTTAAGAATTTCTTAAGTTCTGTATACATGTAGTCAAATATTAAAAAGGTTAGATATGTTTATATATATTGTAGCGGACCGCGAGACGCGATGTCAGCACATTCCTTTCCAGGTGGCGACGGAGCCCGCACTCTCTGTAAAGCCAGTTCATACTCGTAGCTTGCCACAGTCGGCCACGTATAAACTCGCTCCACTTATAGATATTCCATGTTAATATCAAGTGTTCTAGATTAACTAGATTACAGTTCTATTGTAAGAAATAGGTTGTGATCAGTAATAAACATTTATAGTGTACATAATCTTTCATTGAAGTGCTCCCACATAACTGCATAGGCATAGCCTTTAAAGTGGTGACCCCGAACACGCGTGTGGGAGTTTGTAGGTTATATAACCTTGCGATATCGAACTTTTGTGAACTTATAGAACTCTGGTGAACATTATTGTGACAAAATGGCAAATAACGAAGTTAGTGCGGCTGCAGTAAAATCAGAAGAGCAGGTGATCACGAGCATAGCGGTTACGACGCGCATTCCAGACTTCTGGTGCGACGAACCCGAGCTGTGGTTCATTCAAGCCGAAGCAGTACTGAGCCCTCAAAAAGCATCTGACGAATCAAGGTACCAGATAATTGTATCTAAATTAGGCAAAGATGTCCTGACGCAGGTCACGGACATTCTCAGAGATCCCCCGCAGACAGACAAGTACTCTACGCTAAAAAAGCGATTGTGCGACATCTACGCGAGGACCAAGGAACAACAGGTACATAGACTCATGAACGAAATGGAATTAGGAGACCAGAGGCCATCACAATTACTTAAAAAAATGAGTGACCTTGCACAAGGCAAGATAGAAGAGGAAACCCTACGCATACTATGGCTCAACCACTTGCCAAGCACTGTGAGAGGGATTCTGGCAGCCACGGAGACGAAGGACCTTAGTACCTTAGGCAGTATAGCGGACAAGGTCATAGAATCCGTAGCCCATCGAGAAACAGGCAGCAAAATAGATGCAGCTGCAGGAGGCGAACCAGCAAACTTGATAGCAGAAATCAAGAACCTGACAGAGAGGATAAGAGGATTGGAAAGCAGGCAGCCCAGACCTAGATTCGCCAGCAGAGGAAGAGGCAGATTCGGAGGATTCGGATCAAGATCACCGAGGCGCAGCCCATCTCGCAAGCGAACTCCAGCAGACCATGACTGGTTATGTGACTACCACTTCCGGTTCCGGCATCGGGCGAAGAAATGCGTGAAACCATGCAATTGGAATAAGAAGAAGCCGGAAAACTAACAGCGGTGCATGAAATGGGCGAAGCATGCAGGCCGCAAGTAAATCATCGCCTTAGCATCATGGACCAGCACACAGTTACCTCTTATCTTGTAGACAGTGGCGCAAACATATCGGTCTATCCGCGTAATCTAGTGAGCGATAAGCACATATCAAAGCATAGTGAAAATTGTGAATACAACTTGTTCGCGGCGAACGGTACTAAAATTAAGACCTATGGACAGTTAACAAAAGAATTAGACTTAAAATTAAGACGAAATTTTAAGTGGATATTTGTCATAGCTGACGTAAAACAACCAATATTAGGCGCAGATTTTTTAATGAAACACAAATTGTTAATAGACCTTAGTGACCGAGATTAATCGATACCGAAACAAACATAATGGCGATCGGGTCATTCTCCGATTCTGACCAACCCACAATCAAAACCATATCCGACGATCAACCCTTCATAAAAATTTTATCTAAATATCCAAACATAACGAAACCGTTCTCCGTCAAAGGCCCCCCTAAACACAGCGTGCGCCATCACATAGAAACTACGGGTGCACCGGTGCATGCTCGTGCACGCCCGTTGCCACCAGATAGATATAAGAAAGTTAAAAGTGAGTTTCAGCTTATGATGGACCTAGGAATATCTAGACCCAGTACAAGTGCGTGGGCCAGTCCATTACATGTAGTACCCAAAAAAGATGGTAACATTAGGCCCTGCGGGGATTATAGGAAGCTAAATGCGATAACCAAACCAGATAGGTACCCAGTACCACTATTACAGGACTTTACATATCTCTTAGCAGGTAAGAAATTTTTTTCAAGCCTCGACATCAACAGGGCCTACAACTGTATACCAGTACATGAGGACGACATCGAGAAGACAGCAGTAATCACATCAATGGGTCTGTATGAGTTCACAGCCATGCCGTACGGTCTAAAAGGGGCCAGCCAAACGTTCCAGAGGTTCATGGACCACAGCGTCCTGCAAGGGCTGGACTTCTTATTCTGTTTTGCAGACGACATCATCGTGGCCAGCGCCGACGTAGAGTCCCACAAGCATCACCTAGAGGAAGTCTTTAAGCGTTTTAACGAATTCGGCATCACCATCAACATATCCAAGTGTTGTCTGGGCCGACAAAGACTAAAATTCCTAGGCTACGAAGTATCAGCAGAGGGCATAAAACCTCTGCATGACAAAGTGGAGGCCATAAAAAACTACCCAAGGCCCAAAACAGTTGAGGACCTGCGTAGGTATCTGGGCATGTTAAATTTCTACAGGGCACACATCCCAAAAGCAGCACAAGGACAGGCCGAAATGAATAAGTTCCTCCACAAATCAAAGCGTAAGGATAAAACAATCATACAATGGACAGAAGCAGCGATACAAGAATTCGAAGAAAGCAAGGTTAGCCTACAGAACGCGACATTGCTAGCGCACCCAGTACCAGATTCCCCGTTAGCCTTGATGACTGACGCATCAGACAGCAGCGTGGGAGCGGTCTTACAACAACGGGTAAGTAACAAATGGCAACCTTTAGGCTTTTTCTCCAAGCGCCTGACTGAAGCGCAAAGAAAGTATAATACCTACGATAGGGAACTCCTGGGGATATATCTAGCAATCATTCACTTCAGGAAACTCGTCGAGGGCCGAGAATTCGTGGTCTATACCGACCACAAACCGCTAGAGTATCTATTTAGCAAAGTAGGTAGTGAAAAAGAAACCCCCAGGAGAACAAGACAAATCATGTTCATCAGTGAATTCACGAACAAAATAGTACATGTTCAAGGTAAGGACAATATCGTGGCGGATACGCTATCGCGTATTGAAACAATAACATGCCCCACGGGCATTAATTTATCAGAACTCGCCCAGGCACAGGAAACAGATAAGGAGCTCTCAGAATTCTTAGCCAACCAAAACAAAAGAAGCTTGTGCTCTAAAAAAGTAAAACTAAACGGTACCGGGCCCGAGAACAATATCCTCTGTGAGACCTCAAACGACAAGGCACGCCCGTACCTACCCGTAGAATTCCGCAAGGCAGCATTTGAATCAATACACAACCTCAGCCATCCGGGTATTAGAACATCTAGGCGCATGGTTACAGATAGGTTCTTCTGGGCAGGTATGAACAAAGACGTTGGTAGGTGGGCACGCTCATGTGTCAGGTGCCAAAAAGCTAAAGTCCACCGGCACACGACATCGGCACTTGGGGAATTTCCCGAGTGCGATCGCTTTGAGCACATCCATATCGACATAGTAGGGCCCCTGCCCAGCTCAAAGGAGGGCCACAGATTTTTGCTAACCATGATAGACAGGGCCACCGCCTGGCCAGAATGCATTCCAATGACAGACATCTCAGCTAAATCAGTAGCCCAGGCAGTTTTTGAACACTGGATCACACGTTTCGGCAGTCCCTTAAGGCTAACGAGTGACCAGGGTAGACAGTTCGAAAGCGAAATATTTAGTAACCTCATGAAATTTTTAGGCATAGAAAAGATTCGCACAACAGCCTACCACCCACAAGCAAATGGTGCGTGCGAAAGAATGCATAGATCATTAAAGGCCGCATTAAGAGCTAAATTGGACAACGAAAATTGGTTAAGGGAATTACCAACAGTATTATTGGGATTGCGAGCAGCACCGAGGTGCGACACTAACGTAAGCGCAGCGCAGCTAGTTTACGGCTCCACTATTAGATTACCCGGGGAATTCTATGATAACACAGACAGAAAATTTTATGACTCACAGGAGTACGTACAAAACCTAAAAGAAGTAATTAGTAAATTAAAGCCAAAGCCCACCTCTCAAAGATCATCTATACCCATCTTTGTACATCCCGAACTAAAAAAATGTAGTCATGTATTTATTAGAAGAGAAGTAAAAAAACAATCACTACAACCCCCTTACGAAGGCCCGTATAAGGTAATAACGCGAACGGATAAAAACCTCACCATCCAATTACCAGATAGAATTAGCAACGTATCCATTGACAGAGTAAAACCAGCATTTTTAATCAATACGGATAGTCAGGATAGTAGCAAAACAATCAGCCCGAAATCAAATAGGTCTAACGAGTCAGAATCGGAGAAAGAAACCGAAAAAAATACCACTCAGAAAAGCATTTTAATTAAGGAATCCGCTTATGAAAACGCTAACACTCGCACCTCGCGCAGCGGTCGTGCCATCAGGCGGCCGGTAAGGTTTAACCTATAACAGTGCACTAATGTATTTCAACATAGCGTTACGTAATAACAAAATGTAATTGGACTGTGGAATTGCTTAATCTGCGGATATGTTATTTCAAAAGCCACCCATTCGCGTTCCATCACGGTTGACACATAGATGTATATAATCATGGGGAAAAATCAAAGTAAAGAACAGGTCATAATTGCCCAAGAAGGAGCGAACAGCTCAGACATTCAGTATCAAATATCAAAATTCAATGTAGTTCTGATTGTAATACTAGCAGTAACGAGTGCATTCATAGCCTATTTCGTTTTCAAGAAATGTAATAAAAGAACAAAAAAATTGGATAAGCAAACAGATGTCGGAAGCAGCAGTAATTAATGCTGATCGAGCCCCAGACAGGCCCAGAACAATTCCACTCTCCAAAGTAGTCGTCACCTAGAACATACATGTAAGTCAAAAGCCACAGGAATGCTAGCGCGAAGTATGATGAGTAGTGATGAATGGAAGAAGTTGCAGGCGCTGTCGTGATGGACGCTGAGGACCCCAAGGGATGTAATTAAATATAGCAGAGCGGGTCATCACGGCAGCTACCATTAAAATAGGCATGAGTGTGAATAAATTAAGTAGATATAAGTTTTTTTAAGGTCTCTGCTGACCCATATGTGGGCAGGCGTAATAGTATAACATGTATTAAATGTTACAACAGGACGCAGTGTTGCGACACCGGACGCGCTATGTAAACACAGGTGCGGCGTCCGATTGCGCGCAAGTCAGCAAAAATCGCATGAAGACCGTAGGCGATGTATAGTTTAAGAACTTTATAATGATCCGTTTTGTATGAAACTCTTGTTAAGTATAGATAAATTTCTTTTTTCATCTCAAAATTTTATGTAAAATTTTTCAAAATAAGGGGGGAATACTGTAGCAGACCGCGAGACGCGATGTCAGCACATTCCTTTCCAGGCGGCGACGGAGCCCGCACTCTCTGTAAAGCCAGTTCATACTCGTAGCTTGCCACAGTCGGCCACGTATAAACTCGCTCCACTTATAGATATTCCATGTTAATATCAAGTGTTCTAGATTAACTAGATTACAGTTCTATTGTAAGAAATAGGTTGTGATCAGTAATAAACATTTATAGTGTACATAATCTTTCATTGAAGTGCTCCCACATAACTGCATAGGCATAGCCTCTAAATATATCTTGTTCATTTCGTCAGATGGTGGGGCGTAGAGGTGGCTCCACCCAAATAAAACAATAATAACTAAGTAGAGTTGAATAAAAAAAAAAGAAATAAAGGAAACATATATAATCATAAAATAAATGAATAATATGTTTACGTATAATATCAATATTAAAGGAGACAAAAAAAAAGGGGTGGAAGGAAGACAAATAATGAGAACTCTTTTACTTTATTAGTACTGGTCGGTTGGTAGTGAGCACAACCGCAGAAGTCGGTTCTGAAAGTGTGTATGATGAATTTCTTCGTTATATGAGATGTATATGTTAGCGAATTGCATGAGTTGATGGAATGGGGTTGTTAAAATCAGAATGGAGGGCCATCCCGATTAGTACTATAATTAAAGTGTCAAAATTATTATACCAGTTTGGTTCAATTATCTATGCACACTACAATAGATTTTGTGAAGGTTATGCAAGGTGTTAGGTTAAGGAAGGACTAGAAGTCTAAGCATGCCGTTAATGGGCCTTCACAGGGTCTCAACTATACACGTTAGGAACAATTAAGAAAGCATACTCTACACGCTTGTTTGAAAAATGGGATGTGTGTCCTTGGGTCTACTTCGAGTGGAGTGAAGGCTATTGGCCCCTTTATTTTTGTTTGTCCACAAGGTTTGGCTAATTTTGGGGAATGGAGTAGGCGGATCGTGGGCGACGTAGATGGATCATGCTACAAGGTCCCCTATGATCTTCTACTCTATGCGACAGCGCTGAGATGATTCACAACCATTTTTTCCCGCTGAATTGGTCTGGCTGGCAGGGAATAACGTGGTGCCGTAGTTTTCGCCTTAAAACTAGAATGTGGGAGCAAGCGATATCGTGTCCCAATTTTGAAACACACACACACATATATAGAAATTGGACCTAAATTGGATTTAACCAATCTAACAATATGTATACTACCAAAATAAATTTTAATTTCATGCAGATCTTTTAGACTAGAATTATAGCTAGGTTAGTGAATCTTTACTTCGGACACAAAGGGGGAATGGTTGTGCCTGCGTAAATGATTCAGGGGGTCGGATGTAACGGACTGTAACGCCGTTTCGAGGTTCTTATAAAACAAAAAAAATAAATAAATAATATAATTCAATGTCGTAAAACGCCATCTAGTGATTAAGTAAGAAATTTCTACAAGTAAATAGAATATCTCATGGTTTTTTATAAAACGAAAATAATTCAATGTCGTAAAACGCCATCTAGTTGATTAAGTAAGGAATTTTTTATACGTAAATAAAATAATGAATAAATGTACACTATGGTATGTGGTTAAAGAAAAATTGATTCATAAAGAAATTATTCTGTTAAATTGCAAAGGGCAAGTAAATATGTTTTATGAACAAATAAATTTAAAACATAGTTTAATATAGACAGTATAGACGGGACTATGATTGAAAGAATTTAAAAATAGTCTATGGATATTTACACAAGAATAATATTATAATAGTTTTGATGTATTGTTCATAATAAAATTAATAAAGAAAAATAATAAAGAAAAGAATAAACAGATAAAGTTAAAACTTATTAATTATTTACAAAGAACAATAATTATAATATTTAATGCAATAAAGTACTGTTGAAAAGAGATCATAAATACTATTTATTATCTGTGTGCTCCAGAATCATACAAGTGCGGGAAGTGGCTGTGATTGGCTACTATTATTTAAAGGTCAAATGATTATTGAATAATTTTCTATATCTATTATTGAGTATAAAATGGATGTTTATCAAACATGAAATTAATCTAATATTATTGTGAAAATATTGACAGTTAGAATCAATGAGTGTAAGTATGTAAATAGCTTATAAATATTTTAAAAAAAGCCATTGGTTCTCGGAAGATTTAAGTTAGTTCATAATTATAACGCAGGCGCCATAAAAAACCTAGCGCTGTTGTCAATTATTCATGAATTGTGACTTTTGGCGGGAAAATCGAATCTTCTGATTGGCTGTGGGGGTGTTGGAGACCTTGAAGCAAGGTCTACGAGGGAATTCAAGGACACTTTTCTTTGAGCTGGCTTCGGGGTTGGTCGATTCGCGAAAGGTATTCTGTATAGTGTACTTTGGCGGGAATTTTGAGAATTTTACATTTAAAGTCGTGAAGATTTTTTTCTTTGGTTGTGGAAAATTTGAGTTTAATTAGTAAATTCTTAGTGTTTTAATTAGTAAGAAGAGGAATTAGGTAGCTCGCCTTTATTGAAGTTTATAATTCGCGAAATGAACATTTTATCGTATGAGCCAGACAAGACACCTTTATCTCTGGGATTAAGAATTGAATCTCGTATTCAATTCAGAATATCAGCTGTACTGTGAGTCTGCGGTACAGGGCCACACATGAGATAAAATGTTTATATAGGGATTCTTTGTGGGGCTTTGGTAGGGCTAGGGACGGTTGAGGCCATAGGTATTAGCTAGGTTCCCCCGCTTAGGAAGTCAATCGATGTGATTGCCATGAGTTGCTACCTTACGGTGATAACGAAGCTCTTGTCCTCTGTTGAGCTAGGCATGCTGAGGATAGTCTGAAGCGCTCAGCACACGGATTTTGCCTGAAAGGGATCCGTAAGCTTCCAGGATGGTTCGTGACTGGGGGGGTTAGGCGGTTGTCACTCTCCAGAGCGGGTCAGTCCTGTCTATCTTTATATATGTATATATACACATTTATATGTCCTTGTCCTGTGAGAGAACACATCCTTGGCTTCGGCCGTGGTCTCTTGCTCGTAGGGTGTAAGATAAGATAAGATAAGATATTCTTTATTGTACACCATAAAAGTATTACATGGTAAAAAGTATTACATGTATTAAATATAATGCACAATGGGCGGCCTTATCGCTAACAGCGATTTCTTCCAGGCAACCTTTGGATGGATAGAAGCAAAAGAGATGACAGGGTAGCGCACAATTATTTTTTTCCTTTTTTAAAGTAAAAGGAACAAGTAAATAAGTTAGATATATAAGCATCTTATATATCAGTCAAGTTTGAAATATATACATATACTACACAGTGTGTCAATACAATGTACATAAAATACATAATAATACATAATATTTACAATACATACTACTAAGTATCAAATTATATACTATAGAACATTTTAAATACACGAAATTACAGATCATAGCTGGTCAGGGGAAGATAGATAATGTTCTTTTAACATTTTTTTAAAAGACTCTAAAGATTGTGCTCGTTTTATATGTAATGGCAGTGCATTCCACAGGCGAACTGCCTGTATAGTGAAAGATTTATCGTAGAAGCTAGTAAAGTGCAGCGGCATTGCTAGCCTCAAATTCTCCGATGATCTCAGAAATCTCGTATGTGTGTCACCAAGGAACTTGAACCGTTCTTTGAGATAATGGGGAGTACAAGGATTAAACAGTACGTTGTATAATAAAGAAAGTATATGAGTATTCCGACGAAGGCGAATTGGGAGCCACTTGAGTTTGTTACGGAATTCGGACACATGATCATATTTGCGTAAGCCAAATATAAATCTTATACAAAAATTCTGAAGACGCTCAAGCTTGTCAAGTTGCTCCTCAGTAAGATCAAGATAGCTGACGTCGGCGTAGTCAAGGATTGGGAGCAACAGAGTCTGCGCAAGCGCAACTTTGGTAGCAATCGGAAGTAATCCTCGCAATCTACGCAAAGACCCTGCCGCTGCAAACAACTTGCGGTTGACTTCCTGTATCTGATGATCCCAGGACAAGGTGTTATCCATGTAAATACCCAGGTTCTTTACATGATCACTTATTTCGACAACAGCACCATTGAAGATTATTTGGGGATATAGCGTAAAGTCAATGCGTGACATAATCCAGGGGCTTCCAATAACAATGACCTGCGTCTTATCTGGATTTACCTGTAGTCCGTAGTTAAGGCTCCATTCACATACACGTTCCAGATCCATATTTATGGTACTAAATGCTTCTGTCAGCTGACTTAAAGGCGCTTGGGTGTATAATTGAAGATCATCTGCATAAAGGTGGTAGGATGAAACTAATTGTTTTGAGATTGAGTTTATAAAAACAGCGAAAAGTAATGGGGATAGAACGCCACCCTGCGGCACACCGACTGTTATATCGCTCCATGAGGAGAAGGAATCCTCTATGCGCGTACGTTGCCGGCGGCCAGACAGGTAACTGTGAAACCAATCAATCACCGTTGGAGATATGTTAATTGAGCGCAGTATGCCTAGTAGGATTTCAAAATCCACTGTGTTAAAAGCATTGCTGAAATCTAGCAGTGTAAGTACTGTTAGGTTTCCTTTTTCCATGCCTAATCTTATGTCATCCGTAACATTTACCAGGGCTGTAACCGTACTATGACCAGGGCGAAAACCAGATTGATAGGAATTTAGTAGCGAGTTTCTGACGAGGAAACTATTAAGCTGTGTGTGGACAAGGCGCTCGAGAACTTTGGAAAGGAAAGGTAATATAGATATCGGTCGATACTGGGAAAAAGAAGAAGGATTTTGTTTTTTTGGCAAAGGAATAATTTGTGCTTCTTTCCATGCAGATGGGAAGACGCCATTAGAAATAGAGAAGTTGAAGATATGGGTTAGAATAGGAAGAATCTGGTCCAGAATTGGTACGATCATGTTACGGCTAACACAGTCATATCCGACGGCACTTGATGTTATAGACATTATGCTCTTCTTAACACCACAATCAGTAAATCGATCAAAGACGAAAGGAGAAAAGTTAGGAGCTGGAAGTGATGAAAGACGGTTAAGCGTATTCACTTTAGCAGTCCCTCCGAAATCGGACGAAGAAGAGAAATGCTGATTTAGTGCCTCGATGTCAACGTTTTGAGTAGTATTTTTAGACTTTCCAACTCCCATGGTTCTCAGAAATTTCCATACTTTAGATGGTTCACCACCCTCGATGGAGACATGGATATATTGGCGTTGTGTGTCCCTACACACCTTATTGCAATGATTTCGTATAGCGACATATCTTTCCAAATTGGCGGTAGTGGGTCGGTACTTGTATTTACATTTTGCTGCAGCTTTTTTGGCAATTAAGGCCTTGATGGCATCAGTAAGCCAAGGAGCTGGTGGATGTTTTATTTTGATTGCGCGCACCGGTGCGTGCTTATCAAAAAGTTTGACCAAGTTTTTAGTAAAAATATTAACTTTGTCATCAACAGACTCCGATACAAGTAATGGACCCCAGTCAATATCGTCAGCGTCCCCACAAAGCCCCTCAACATTCACGCCACGAAAATTGCGCTGCATAAAAATTCTCGCCTTGGCCCTTGGAGGTTGAACTTCATAAGAAAGTAATAGAAGGTCGTGATAGGAGAACATGTCAGCATTACATTGGCCATGCTTAGCGACATGTTGCAAGGACGATACTAGTATCAGATCGATAAGGGTTGGAATACAGTTGGGATAGTGATGTGTAGCATTTGAGGGAAGGATAGATAGGTTGCAAGATCGAGCTGTACGCTGAAAAGAAGAAGTACGAGAATCATTTTTTAATAGGCAGGTGTTGAAATCTCCCATAACAATTGTGTGACTGTAGTTAGGTGTTAAGTTTTCTAAGATGCGTTCAAAAGACGAGAAAAATTGTATACCTGATGAGGGACAGTAATACACACCCAACAGAATCTTGTTATGATACAGGCCCACTTCTAGAAACATATGCTCGCCGCCATTCACGGGTGGTGGTTGTGGTGATACATCGATGATACGAAAAGGAATTTGCGTGCGCAGATAAACTGCAACGCCACCACCAACACGACCATCATCGCGATCATTTCTAATTAAGTGGAATCCTGGAAGAGAGTAGGCGGCACTTGGGTGACTTGGTCGTAGCCAAGACTCAGAAACAAGAATTGCATGGATATTCCTGCAGTCGAAACACGCCAGCATATCAGTGAAATGGGCGGGAATACTCTGAGCATTGAAGTGGACTACATTAAAATTTCTGGGAACATCAGAGAACTGAGAATGCAGTGTATCAGCAAGTGAAGGACCGCTCACAAAAGTGTCATTTAGGCTAGAAGTGGATTGAAAACTTTCACTATCACTACCATGATCACTACTACTACTATGATCAGTATCTGTCACTTCTGCCATTAATGTTTTGCTAGAAGTTTGAAATAATAAATATAATATATAAATAACAAGTGCCACGTACCAAATCAAGAGTTCTATCCACCCGCCAGTTGAGTGTTAGAGTAATTCATATGTATATTACCACCGGCGTCGAGCCATAACTTAAAAGATAAAAAAATACAAAACACATAAGTAAACAAATTTCAACCCAGAAAAACCCATGAAATAGAAAAACAGCAGATAAAATAATAATAATCGGAAATGTCCAGTTAAAATAATTTCACAGGAATATTTTATGCCAAATATCATACAGTTATGGATAAAAGAATGGAACGTATCTTGTTTTGACGTTTTGACAGATAGTTTGAACAACAAATAATTTCTTAGGTTAGATTATGTAATTTATGATGTAGTATGTTTTAAATGTAAGTTTACATTAAAAAGTGATGATACCTACATTATTATCAGTTGCGAAGAGGGTGAAAGCAAAAAAGAGAAAGAAAATAATAAATAGTTTAAGTTATTACCCGCATACAGCGACACTGAGAAAAACAAAAACAAGATACGAGTTACTTCTTTGTCACAGCAGCACGTCTGGATTTTGTACTAGTAGAAGTTGTTGTACTACTAGCACTCTTCGGGGCATCAGGCTGCTTTTCGGTCACATCCTTAATTCTGTTGAGTTCATGTATTGAAGCTATACGTTGGCGCTTGTCGTTGGGACCGATAATATGAACATAACCCTCACGTGTCCAGCACTTGCCCACTCCGAATCTCTCACGCGCGGCCAGGAAAGCCTCATGACGCGGCTTTGTGAGGAACTCAGAGAGAGTCAAACCAGTGCTTTTCAATTTTGTTTTGGAGAACCAGATCTTGTCCCGGACCGCTACTTTCTCAAACTTAACAAGAATGGGCCTTGGTTTGTTGGCAGCTGACGGCCTGCCCATTCTGTGACATCGCCTTACATCAGGAGCAGTGAAATTGTCTATCTTAAGTTTGTGCCTTACTATGTCAGTGATCACAGATACGGTTACTTCCGACTCCACCTCTGCAACTCCATGCAAGAGGAGAATCTTGCGGCGTCCACGCATTTCTATGCCATCAACTTGATTGGAGAGCTTGTCCACTTGATGCTGCAGCAGATTTAGGGCCCTCACTGTGAATGTTTTGAACACTCCAAAGTCCGCCACAATACTTGCTGTGTTATCCACTCCCGTCGCACCAGTGACTTTATGCAACCTAGTCTCAAAATTAGTAAGACCTTCCTGGAACATTTTCCTCAGGTCACACAGGGACTCTTGCATGTGCTCCATATTTTTCGTGATGTTGCAGTCAATGTGGCTTTATTGTTGGAGATAACACTCACACTGGTAGGTGCAATATATTACTTGCTAATTGTGTACATATAATATGTAATAGGACTTGTATATATTTTTAATTTAAGTTTTATTTGAGATCTAAATAAAAGTCAGCTGTTTGTCAAAACTACCCACAGCTTCTTGGGGTGTACTAGGTTTTAGTCCAAAGTCAGGCTTACTACCTGCGCCCTAATCAGTTAGATTAACTTTACACATCACACGTTTAACGTAATCAAACATTTTGCAAATACACGGTTAGTTTAGTCAGATAGGGAATTAGGTACACACAATTTGTAGTCATATGAATAGTTTTAGGCAGGTAAAGTCACGTACATAAAAGGGGTTTTCTAGGTTAATATTTGCATTAATCATAATTATCTGATTAGGAAGTTAGGTAGGTAATTGGTTCAATTACATTGCAGTACGTAAGAGGTTTAAGTACGGCCGCCATCTTGTGATTGTAGGTCGAAAGGTTCCCGCCAATTGAGCAATTTGAGTTTGTGTTAAATCCTATTTTGAGGTAGGGTTGAAATAAACGCTGCAACACAATGATAGCAACTAATAAGCTATGAAAGATACTAATTTTTATATCATATTGGATTTTATGTTGTTGGTTACGTCGTAATATGACGGAAATTCACTTTTACATTGTGATAGGCCGTAGCAACCGCAACTATACAATAAGTTCAACTACTAGACTAAATACGTGTTATATCAGTTTGATTATTAGGCTTCACAGTGATAAAGTTGTATAATAATAATTCAAGCTAAGATTATGGTGAAAATAACACTACAAGCGAATGCTGCAACACCACGACAAGTGATTTAATAGTGAAGTGAGTGATTGTGTGTGAAACAGAGACAGTGAACTGGTGTATTCATTACAGAATTCAGATATTGTTAAAGGTAAATACACAGTGATTGATCTGTCCTAAACATCTTTGATATAATATTTGCTATTTACATATAGACCCTTGCTGGTTCATTATTGAACAATAACACAGCGGTATATTGTACATTCACACTAGTGAAACCTTTCTGGCTACAGAATTATGTGCAAGACCACCGAAGTCTGAAGGATCGGAAGTATCTAACGGACTAGCTACAGAGGTAGTTATTTTACCATTGTTCTTTGTGTACGAGCAAGATCTTACACATAAGATTACCATGGCTACAAACACACAAATAATGATGTTTGGACATTTTAATCATTGTCTGTAAAAACAGTTGTTATGTGTACTGTACTGAATGCATATGGTCGCTCGATCGCTATTTTATAGTAACCTTACCATCCGCTAGGGTGAAACAAAAGCTAAAGTTGAACTGAATTATTGTAGTTTGACTATGTGATCAGTGAGATCGTATAATCTTTGATGTGTCTTTACAGACAATACTATTCTGAAGTGAATTGGCTATTAATATTTACTTAATATTATGTAAAGACTGTGTTGAAGAATTAATTCGGTACAAACTAGCCTTAAACTAACTTTTAAACTCTCGCGTCCCTATAAAAGAATGCTTGAACGTCGTAAAAGATCTATTGAGTGACAACGAACTACCGTTTAACTATGTTGATCTACTTGAGCACTGTCTAGATGGTAACTACTTCCTTTTCCAAGGTCAACATTACCTACAGATAGATGGTGTCGCAATGGGAAGTCCTGTAGCCCCTGTACTTGCCAACATCTGGATGGAACATTTTGAAGAAAAGGCCCTGAGTCTTGGCCCGAAGACCATCAGACTGTGGAAGCGATATGTAGATGACATTTTCAGTATTGTCAAGGGAAGTCAACAGGAAGTGGATCAATATATACAACACCTTAATTCAATTCATCCCAAGATAAGGTTCACGTATGAGATGGAGAAAGATAGGTCGTTGTCATTCTTAGACGTAAAAGTAGCCGTGAGATCAGATGGGTCCTTGTCACACTGTATGTACCGGAAGCCTACACATACGGACAGATACCTACACGCCACGTCTCATCACCATCCCCGACACCTACAATCCGTTGTGACCTCACTCAGGAATAGAGCGTATGATCTCTGTGACCCTGAACATCTGGAGCGAGAGCTGGATCATGTTCAGGAGGTACTCAAGAACAACGGATATGAAGTGAACGGACGACGGAAGCAACAGCCAGGGAGGCGTAGACGTCCAGAGGTGAGCAGACAGCCAGCCTATATGCCCTATGTCAAGGGAGTAACGGACAAAGTCGGCTCAGTGTTAAAAACATACTCCATCCCGACAGTTTACACCCCAGGCATAAGGGTAAACAACATCGTGGGCACACCGAAGGATGTCTTACCGTTACAGTGTCCAGGTGTCTATAAGATAGATTGCAGCTGTGGTAGTTCCTATATAGGCCAAACGAAGCGGACTATTGCTGAACGGGTCAAAGAACACATCGCAGCTGTAAAGAATCGCCAGACGAGCAAATCGGCGATTGCAGAGCACCTGCTAGAAGCAGGCACCAATCACTGGATTGAATTTCACCATACGCAAGTCCTCTCCAAGGAACGTCACTTTTACTCAAGAGCTGTACGTGAAGCGATTGAAATCAAAAAACATAAAAATTTCAATCGGGAAGATGGTTTTAAATTATCTGCAACATGGAATCCAGTGATGAAAAACATGCAACCTCGCTTTTCTACGCAGTCGGATAGACACCGGACAGTTTGCTTACGTAATAGGGACACTGTGAGTGTGGTATGTGACGGTACATGGCGACAAGAAAATATTGAAAATGTGCGGGTAGATGAAGAACCTACTACCTCACGGATTCGAAGACGGCGGGCGTCCACTGCTGAGCCAGTCAGCCTGTGACCACGGCCGGTGTAACCTGGTCGAAACGTCAGGCAATCAAAGGTATGTAAGTACCTATACCATGATCGCGTTAATTCCCGTTTCGTTAATTATACAAACTAGCCTTATCGCTAATAACTAAAGTAAATGTTTTATTGCAATTACTCTTTGCATTTATTCGTCTCTAAAGGGACATTTGAACGGTAATACTGTGTTATTATTACAGTACATCCATACTGAAAACAAAACAAAAGAAAAATGACAATAGAATATGCACGAGCCTTAGGCAAGGTTACGTTATCCTGAATACAGGATTGGGGATTTGTATACCGGATGCCTCGGTACAGTAGGCAGGAGACTTTATAATTGTCTTCTAAATACCTACTTAGGCATAGGAAGGACTATGACTATAAAAAAAATAGTGGAAGAGTCCTACTGTGCGTGGCGTTGCGTGGGGCCACCACCTTTGGGGGGGAATTCACTATATTACAGAAATAATAAAGGTTTATAGAAGCTTCGACGATGAGTTGAACTTAATTATAAATTATCACCGATTTAGTAATTGTTTGTATTTTTTTTGAGTAACAGGACCTCTGTTGGTATCCTCGAAAACAATTATAATTTGAAGTATTGAATGATTGACAGTTAGTTTTGTTGATTCTAATTTTACATGTAGTACAAGCGTAATGTGGTAGGTGTCTCTGTGCTAAGTTGTTGAACGAAGGGGGTAGTGTATTATCAAACTTCGAACGTCATTATAAATGCTAGTTGTCAAAAGGTTGTCCGGTCTTATTCCACTAAGTAAAATAAGTGAATTTGTATGTTATATTATGAGTTTTAGTATGATAAATTAAAGTGATGAACTGTGGATTGACTACGGAGTAAGGTCGGAATAGCGACAAATCTGTTAGACGTATGTTGAAGTAAATATGAGTTACAACCATATGAGTATGTGAATTTCAGGTTGGGGAACTAAGGACTGGAATATACATGAATTCTATTGTAGTTAAAATATGATAAGGAATAGATCTTTCACAACCCATTTTTCTATAGAATTGCGGATTACTATGTATCACGATAAGCGTTCTAAAAGGCCACTAGACGATTGTACGGTTGGGAATTGTAGGTTTGAATACGATAGGTGTACGGGGATAGCTTTATACATTATGATTCGGGTGTGTCGTGACTTAGAATCAGTACAGCGTCCTAAGTGGTTAAGAAAGCAGCCTGATTTCAATATAAACGATATAGTCCTGATCAAACACGATGTTCTACCTCCAGGAAAATGGTTGATGGGCCGTATTATGGACAAACACCCTGGGCCTGACGGATCTACTCGTGTACAAAAGTCTGGTGATAGTATTACTAAGAGGTGTGTTAGTAAACTGTGTCCTTTGATGAATGTTAAAGATGACGAGACCGGTACTTAAATATGTTTGCTAGAACTAAAAATGTGCATGGCATGCTTAAACGAAAATAAGTTTAGTACTGTAAATGTCATATTAATAAACCATTAATTGATTTGGCCAAGATATGTCATATTTTGATTAATTGTGTTTAACACTTAACAGTTTGTATATGTGAGTTAGTAATCTGAGACTAGTAAATAATTAGAAATGTATAAAAACTCAAGATACATTGTTTGTAGAATAATTTACTTGTTTGGTTCGAAGTATTATTGTAAAACGATTCGTTAACATTATTTCCTTTTAGGCAAATTTCTTATATTGTGGTTCACAATCTGTTGTACTCTGGTATTTGTGTAGGGTTGTCATAATGTTAAATACTTACTTTACTTTGTAATTTCATTTGAGATAGTTTACAAACTTGGGTGATCAAGGCAATGGCCTTTTGGTGGGTGGTGTATGTTAGGTTAAAATTGAATGTATAAAGGTCATAACAAATCAATGTAATTTAGTAGTCCGCAATACAAAGCCAATGGAACATCACGTGCGTTTCAATTTACTCTGCCATACGATTATCAACCCTAAAATAAGCTATCGAAGGAACAGTGGCCTATGTCCGTTCCCAACCTCCAAACTATCTCTGTACCAAATTTCATCAGGGAATCTTCTAAAACGATAAGTTTTATCCCAAGGCCCTGGTCCTCCCCCCTTCTTCCCCCCTTTTCGCGTTAAAAGGTAGCCTATGTCCGTTCCCAAGCTCTAAACTATCTTGTAACCACTGATTTACTCAGGTGGGTACTCACCGGCTCGCTCAGGGGCTGATGCAGAGAACTCTTTCCCAGGGCGCCTTTTCTACAGAGCTATTGAGTGTGTGCACAGAGAAGCTAGGGCTCCAATAAAAACAACTGGTCATCAGGTTGTACACACATATATTCGATTAAGTAACCAGAATACAGGGTAACACACAGAGAAATATAGTAACAGAGTAGGTAGACACAGGAGACAGAAGTATATGTATAGATAAGTAGGTAGACAGGAATGCACAGAATACAGAAGATATGTACAGACAAGTAGGTAGACAGACAGGCACAGAATACAGAAGAATGAGGCAGAGAGGACACACACAGTAGGCACGAGTGTTATAGCACTAGCTACACATTTATAGGCACGTGAATTCTAGCACAAACTACTAAGCGTACTAAGTTTACGGGTGGTTGGCACTACAGCTACACATTTACTGGTACACGATGGTAGTGTACTGGCCTTTGGCTTCGCTGGTGGTAGCGCGGACGGTCGCGGTAGACCTCTCGCCGTGTAGCAGCTCTCGGCAGCAAATGTACCACAAGGTACGCAGCAGAGTAAGATGAGGCGGTCTCAACCTCAAGGACTCACTAGCACGAACTAAGGACCCTGTGTAAAACAGACCACACATAAGCCGTTACAAAAAAACTTACCAGAATATCTGGGGACGAGATTTTCACCAAACTAAATTGTTACAAGCAATTGACAAATTACAAGATTTATACCACAGAGATTTGGTAAGACTAAAAAAGGTCACTAGTTGCTGTTGTATTATCTGTGTCTGTAGTCTATGATAATTGTCCATAGACGTAAGGTATCCGTCTAGGATATCGGTTAGAGATAATTCAGATGTGATTCGCAATACAAGATATAAATCAGCACATTGTCGTTTCATTAAATACGTCCTAGAAGATCACCTGAGATCCTGATAGTCAAGACGCCCACTCGACCATCAATCTACAATAAAACAAGAAAAATGAAAACATGGTGTCAGAAGATGAAATGGCAGAAAATAAGGTACCGAACATTATTATTTCTAGTTTGAAACCGTTGAACCTAAGCAATGGCAAAAATCAAACCGATAATTGGAAATTGTTCAAACAAAAATTTGAAATTTATGCGGATGCGCACGGATTGGAACGATTGCCGGAACAAAAACAGGTTGCTATTTTTCTCAACATAATAGGAGACCAAGGCTTAGACATTTTCAACTCTTTCAATATAGATCGAAAAAATATCAAAATCGCAGAGATAATCCAAAAGTTTGACGAGAAATTCAATCCCTGCAAGAACATTACTGTTGAACGTTACAATTTTTTCACGAGATATCAGAATAGTGATGAGTCATTGGACGAATATGTAACCATATTGAATAACTTAGCAGGTAGTTGTAAATTTGAAGAACTGAAAAACTCGTTAATAAAAGACATGTTTATAATTGGGTTATCGAATACTGACATTAAGGAAAAATTATTACAAAAAGAAGAATTAGTAACAATAAATGATGCGTTGATAATAGCCAAGAAATATTGAACTTTCACAAGAACGATCGAAAAAATTGACAAGTCAAGGTCAAAGTCAAAAGGAGTTACATGTTCAAAGAATAACGAAATCAAATAAAATTATTCAATTTAGAAGTCGAAGCCTTACACCAAGAAGACAGTCAAGTTCAAGAGAAGGAGATGAATCTACAAAAAATTATAGAGAAACTAATAATAGTCTTAATTTCAGAAATTTTCAGGGAAAAGAATGTCAAAAATGTGGACAGCGTCATAGGTATAAGTGTCCGGCACTAGGAAAAACAAAACAGTCTGCAAAAAACCAAATCATTTTGCAAAATATTGTTTTTTCAATACCAAGAAAAATGAAAACATGCAAGGAAGGAAAAGGGTGAGCCTTGTAAATTCTTTCAATAGTGCTGATTTTGTAGTTAATTCAGTAAGTCAAAATAATAAAAATATTAATGTACCCGAGTCTAATTGGAAAATAAATGTAAATTGTTGTGGGTATGTAGTCAAATTTAAAATTGATACAGGTGCTGATATAAATGTGTTAACAAAACAAACTTTAGATCATATACAAAGAATGTCAAATAGAAATATTTACATTTCTAGAACAAAAAATAGAATCTTTACCTTTTCAGGACAATTGATACAGGTTGTGGGTTGTTGTATGATTGATTGTGTTCTCGACAACAATAAAAGACACAAAATTCTATTCTATGTGGTGAATTGTGACAGTGACAATATATTAGGGGCAAAAACAAGCGAAAAATTGGGCATAGTAAAACGTATTTTCAAATTATCAAGGGATGATTCATCAGCCGTAACAGTGGATACAGGTACTGAAATGTATGTTTCAGATACACTATCTAGAGCTCCTATCAAAGATTCTCAAATAGAAAAATTTAATTCAACTGAACTTGATTCTAACTTAGAACTCCATGTAAATCTTTTAACTTCAAACTTAGCTATTACCAAGGAAAAATTAGTCAAAATTGAATCATATACAAATGCTGATCAATCATTACAAAAATTAAGTCAGTACTTCAAAGATGGACGGCCAAATTGTAAGCAACATTGTGACCATTTAGTACTACCCTATTGGAATATTCGAGATGAAATACATGTAATAAATAACATTGTCTTTAAAAATCAATCAGACATTATACCAAAGTCTATGAGAACAGAAATTTTAGAAATATTACATGAAGGTCACCAGGGCATGGAAAAAACTAAAAATCTTGCCCGTGGATTAGTTTATTGGCCCAATATAAACCATGATATTGAAGTAAAAGTGAGAAATTGTGAAGGTTGTATGACTTTTAGTTCTAATAAAACTAAAGAACCACTCATTTCTCATGAATCACCTAGCGTACCATGGCAAAAGGTTGCAGTAGATTTATTTGACTATAAAGGTAAAAAATACTTATTAATTGTTGATTATTATTCAAATTTTATTGAAATTGCTTTGTTACATAATTATTCTAGAAGTTTAAATGTCATATCACATATAAAATCTATTTTTGCTCGACATGGTGTTCCTTTACAATTGGTGAGTGATGGTGGACCCCCATTCAATTCATCAGAGTTTAAATTGTTTTTGAAAGAATGGGATGTAGAACATATAATTTCAAATCCTCACTATCCTCGTTCAAACGGGTTGGCAGAGATTTCTGTAAAAATAATAAAAAAACATATTTAAAAAATGTGATTATGCAAACACAGATCCATACATGGGTTTACTACAATATAGGACAACTCCAAGAGGAAATTTGAAGTCTCCCTCGGAACTACTTATGTCTAGAAAACTAAGAACTAGGTTACCAACTCAACTTAATAGTTTAAAGCCGAAAGTTGTCTAATTTGCAGACCATTCAAAAAACAAGTCAGGGATAATTCAAAAAAGAAAGTTGTATTATGATAAAAATGCTGTAAGTTCACAGGAATTTATTCCTAATGATGTAGTCTTTTTCAAGCAAAATCCTAAAGATAGGATATGGACAAAGGGTATAATTGTATCAAAAACTGAATTCCCTAGGTCTTATTTTGTTAAAAATCAAAATGGTACAGTATACAGGCGAAACACACAACACATAAAGTTATTCAAGTCATGTTTGTCAGAGTTAGAGTCTCAGAAGGGTCACTCAGTCAGAATAAATCCTCATAATGGTTACAGTCACACTATAAATGAAGGAATGTCTAAAGCACAGTCATATAACAGTCTAAACTTGAATCCTAATTGTCACAAAATGTCTAATAGTTATGAAACAAATCAGTCAAGAAATTTTGTCAAAAAGTCTCATTATTTGGAGGATGATGATGATAATAGTATAATAACATACTCATATTGTAGTGGTAATAAAAGTCAGAATGAACATGTACATGATTCAAACGATTCATTTGTAAGTTTGTCAAGTCAGTCAGATTATACTATTCAGTTAAATCAGTCAGATTTAAGTGTACTAGACAATATTCAGTCACCAGAATTTGTAGAAATAAATAATGAAGAAGAATATTTGTCAGAAAATGATGTTACTTTGCATGAACCGAGTAGCAGTTCAAGTAATAGTCAAACAGGCTGTGATGATAATAGTAACTTACCAGATATTCATGAAATGAGCTTTAGCAGCAATACTCCTGAAATTAGATATAGCAGTCGTGGGAGATTGTTAAAGAAAACAAAAAAGTTTGATTTATAATGTAAGTTTATTATTGTTTAATCATTAAAATAAATAAATGTTTTGTGTCATAATTATAGAAATTGATTAGCCTAGAACATGCAACACTGACATTCACACAATTTGGTTTGTAATAATAAGAAATTATACTCCAATTTAATTAGTCTATAAAAAATTTATAATGTCGTATGTTTTGAAAAACAAACATAACCTAAAAACTAAATGTCACGAAATAATTTCACTGTCAGTATGTCAAAAAGGGGCATGTTGTATTATCTGTGTCTGTAGTCTATGATAATTGTCCATAGACGTAAGGCATCCGTCTAGGATATCGGTTAGAGATTAAGAATTCAGATGTGATTCGCAATACAAGATATAAGTCAGCACATTGTCGTTTCATTAAATACGTCCTAGAAGATCACCTGAGATCCTGATAGTCAAGACGCCCACTCGACCATCAATCTACAATAAAACAAGAATAAAACAGTTGCCACGAAGAATCAACAGAAGTCCTGGTGAAAATCGGGCAGGTATATTTATAGCCCGTTCATCGAATCTTCGTGAACAATCTTCAAAATTCTGCTAATCATGATGTATTTCATTATACCATAAACAAACTCATTAGCTGTCAGTCGCCAAAGACAACTTGACGACCCATTATCAACAATTATTATAATTATGACTTGTTTACTGGTAAATCATAATTCCTGAGAAAATAAATCCCATTCAATTTATTATTGTTAAATTGTAAAAATAAAATAATAAATGAGTGCAATAAAAAATGGAATATATGCTGTAGGACACCAGCGCCATCCACCGGTCGAGCGTGAGAACTAGGACACACCTAATCGAAGATTACAAGTTTCACCGCCAAACAATTATACCTAGTTCCCATGAGACACTCTAGGTGGCTCTGGAACAAAGAAATCAATTACAAGACCAACAGAGAAAAATATCACGTTACAATCTCTGTACCAAATTTCATCAAAAAATCTTCAAAAATGACAAACTTTCATACCAAGGCCCTAGTCCTCCCCCCTTCTACCCCCCTTTTCGCGATAAAAGGTAGCCTATATCTGTTCCCAAGCTCTAAACTATCTCTGTACCAAATTTCATCAGGAAATATTCAAAAATGACAAACTTTCATCCCAAGGCCCTAGTCCCCCCTCTTCTACCCCCCTTTTCGCGATAGAAAGTAGCCTATGTCCGTTCTCAAGCTCTAATCTACCAATAATAATAATATATAATAATAATAAAGCCTTTTATTCGGACAAAATATACAGTTATGTTTGTTATACCACTGCACTGTTATACACGTATTTTACTAAATTAAATATATTCGAATATTTGATACTTCTTTATTTTCTGTAAGTCCGTTTGCCAGTTGGCAAAGGCCTCCTCCAACCTACTCCATTCTGATCGCTCTCTGGCTACTCTACTCCATGTTATTCCTGCAACCTGCCTGATATCGTCCTCCCATCTTTTCTGTTGTTTCCCTCTTTTCCTTTTACCTTCTCTTGGATACCAACGCGTAATTATTTTGCTCCATTTATCCTTCCCTCTGGCCATGTGTCCCGCCCACTTCCATTTCAGCGTTTTTATTTTTAGGGCTACGTCCTGTACCTTGGTCTTTTTCCTAATATTGATGTTTCTTATTCTGTCCCTCCTCTTTACTCCTATCATGCTTCTCTCCATTGCTCGTTGGCAAATAAGAAGTCTATCGGTGCTGTTTTTTGTCAAGGCCCATGTTTGGCTTCCATATATTAAGATTGGTAGAATGCATACATTGAATAATTTACTCTTAGTTGCTATGTGAAGGGTTTTGTCTTTCATTACTTCACTTAGGCTCCAATACCTTTTCCAACTGTTTGCTATTCTTCTCTGGATTTCTTTGTTTATGTTATCTTTAGGTGATATCAGCTGTCCGAGGTAAATATACTCTTCAACATAGCTAATTTGCAACTCACCTATATTTATGTTGTTCTTATTTCCATTCGTCATTACTTTTGTTTTTTCGGGATTTAATTTTAGTCCTACCTTTTCACTTTCCGATGCTAGTTCGTTTAACATCCTCTTTAGATCTTCCGACGTTTTTGCGAATAGCACAATGTCGTCGGCAAATCTTAAGTGTGTTAGTGAGCGGCCATCTATATTTAAACCCAGATTTTCCCACTCAAGGTTTCTAAATATCATTTCCAAAACAGCAGAGAAAAGTTTTGGAGAGAGAGGATCTCCTTGCCTTACTCCTTTTTGTATCCTAAACGAAGGTCCTTTCTTTTCTAGTTGAATGCATGCCGAGCTGTTTTTATATATATTTCTAATCAATCTTATATATTTTTGTTCTATCCCTTGCTCTCTTAACGCCTCCCAGATGCTTGTGTGTATTAATGAGTCGAATGCTTTGCTATAGTCGACAAAAGCTAGATAATAATTGAGTTGGTATTCCGTATATTTTTCAATAATTTGCCTAACAGCATGGATATGATCAAGTACTGAATAGTCTTTCCTAAAACCTGCCTGTTCTATTGGCTGTTGGTCGTCGAGTTGTCCTTCCATTCGCTTAAGTAAGATCTTTGCGAATATTTTGTACAGGTTGGACATCAAACTTATTGGCCGATAGTTTCCAATATCATGTTGATCACCTTTTTTGTACAAAAGAATAATATTAGATTCAGTCCATTGCTGGGGTATCGTTTCTGTGTTGATGATATCATTAAAGATTTCTTTTAGAATAGGTGTTATTGTATGTTTTGCTTGCTTCAGTAATTCGTTACTTATGCCGTCGGGTCCTGGAGCTTTATTGTCTCTTTGGGTTTCTATAGCAAATTCTATTTCCTCCTGGATGATGCTGGGTACGGATGAGATTTCCAACAACTTTATTTCATTTTCCACTATGGTACTTTCATATAGTTTTTTGTAGTAGGATGTAGCTATTTCTAATATTCCTTGTCTTCTATTTTCTTTAAAGTTATTACTATCTTTCATCTGTATGATCCAGTCCTTTTTGTTATTTAACTCCTTATATGCTTTTTTAATTCCTCCTGTCTGTAAAATGTGTCTCTCTATTGTTTTCATTCTTTTCCGAGTTCTATCTTTTCTTATACTTTCTTTTATTTCTTTGCTGAGTTTTGCTATTTGCTTTCTATTATCGTTAGTGTTTTTTCCATTAATTAGGCCAGATCTTTGGTTAAGAAGGTTAATGGTTTTGGTAGTCATCCATTCGTTGATTAGGTCTTTTTTATTAGTCCCTTGTTGAATAGCTGTTTTGATTGTTCCCTCTAACCAATTGTATTTCTCTTGTACCTCCTTGTTTTTTGTCTCTTTATTGTAATCTACAAGTTTTGTCGTTAAAGAATTTGCTATTTGGGCTGTTTTGTATTTGGTAGGATTTGTGATTATCGTATTATTTCTTGGTCTTGGAATTTTTGGCGGGTTGGTCATCAGTTCTGCTCGAATAATTCGATGGTTGGTATTGAAGTTGAAATAGCTTATGACTTTCATGTTTGAAAAATATCTGCTTTTATTAGTCATTATAAAGTCTATTTCATTTTTTGTTTTCTCATCTGGCGATAACCAGGTCCACATCTTACTTGCTTTTTTCTTGAACACTGTGTTTAAAATTCTCAAACCATTCTCCTGTGCAAAGTTTACAACCCTTTCGCCGTTTTCACTTCTGGCCTTTTTTCTATATATATATGGCCCAAGAACTGTGTCTTCTTCTGGTTGTCGGTCTCCAATTTGACCATTGAAGTCTCCCATCACGACAAGGTTTTTCTGAGCATGGTCCTGGATTGTTTTATTTAGCTCTCGATAGAATGAGTCTGTTAATCTGGTATCTGATTGTTCCGTTGGTGAGTAAATTTGAATAATGGACCATGAGTCTCTGTACCCCGGCAGCTTAAGATTCATCACTGCTATGCGCTCTGATATTCCTATGAAGCTTTCCACATAACTCGCGAGGTATTTTTTCATAATAAAACCCACTCCATACTGACCTGGGGTCGTTCCTATATGATATAGGAGGAAGTCTGGGTAAGAGATTATTCTTTCTCCCATTCGTCTTACTTCACTCAGTCCGACGATGTCCCATTTGATCTGTTTTAACGCATGTGTTAATTCTGTTAGGTTCTCATCGTTTTTAAGCGTAAGTACATTGAGAGCTGCAACATAGATTTTTGATCTTCTGTAACTATTTTTACAATTATTTTCACAATTGTTTTCGCAATTGTTGTTTTTCAGTGTTGTTGGAGGGTTGTGGTCGTTGACCCCCACGAGGACCAGTCGGCTTGGGGGAGATTGTGTTGTTTCTTTTGTTTGGTTTTCGTAATTTGGTTGGATTTTCCGTTTGCCGGTTAATGATTGCTATTGTTTTTTATGTGTGGGAATATCAGTGAGAGAGTTCGATCGGATCCTCAACAAATCGAAGGCATTTGTCCTGTTAGTTTTAATAGAACTTGTCATTTGTTGCTTCTTAGGTTTAGTGGTTGACGTTGATATTGGTGAAGTAGATAGTTCTCTTTTTCTTTTGTCGGTGTTGGGTCCTTTAACTACTAGCTTATCATAGTTAAGAAAAGCAATATTTCCCTTTTTCTTTTCCTCCAGTAGCTGTGGTATCAAAGCCTTTCTTTTTTCTAAGACCTCCTTAGAATAGTCTTCAGATATATATATTTCCTTTAAACATTTTTTATTTTTTATAATTTGGTCTTTTTTCCACCCATTTGTAAATGATAGTAGCACAGGTCTGTGTTTCTGCCCAACTTTATTTTTTCCTATACGGTATAGTCTGTTCACTTCATTTTCTTCTACGGACAAATTCAAGTCTCGTTTAAAGATCTCCTTGACGGTTTGAAATAGTTCCAATATTGTTTTTTCTCTCTCTACTAAACCATAAATAACTATATTGTTACTTTTTTTCTCTTTTTTCAGATATTCAATCTCATTCTCCAGGTTACAAATTTTTTGTTTTAATTTTTTATTTTCTTCCATCATAGGAGTTAACTTTTCCTCCATTTGATCCATTATATTCTTCGTTAGAGATTCTTTTAGATCATTTGTCTGTTTCTCCATTTCTATCTTCATTCTATCAAACAATAATTGAAATTGTTCATCCATGTTGTCGGATGAAGTTATGTGAAATGAAACGTAAATGCCACTTGGTAGGAAATATTTGTTTGGTAGTTTTTTTTTTTTTTGTGACGGCAACACTTGTTTGTTCAGATATTGTTTATTTTCCCGGCTGTCAAGTCAAGTGACTTATTAGAAAGAGAATAAATATTAATTTTATTCTAACCTCAATTGTAGATGTATATTTAAGCTTCAGTTTTAATGAGTTGATCTTGAGAATATCCAGGGATCGTTCCTTCTGTGTTTTCTGATGTTATTTTTCTTATACGAAGCACTACAGTTTCTAAAATGTAACTTGTAACTATTTTTAGTATTTATTTTATTGACGACAAATATGCGAGACTTGTTGACACTTCGAAGACCGGAAACGGAAAAAAGTAATCTACCTCTGTACCAAATTTCATTAAGATATCTTCAGAAATGACAAACTTTCATAAAAACTTTCATCCCCTATTTCCCCCCCTTAAACCCTCTTTCTCGTGAAAAAAGATAGCCTATGTCCGTTCTCAAGCTCTAATATACCTCTGTACCAAATTTCATCAAGATCGGTTCAGTGGTTTAGGCGTGAAAGCGTAACATACAGACAGACAGACAAACAGACAGAGTTACTTTCGCATTTATAATATTAGTATGGATTTGAACAGGAAAGGGCCCTGGGGTTCTAGACAAACTGCATTCGTTACGGGGCGAATCCATCGCTACATTCGCCATCGCTCCGATGATAACGATGTTCGATTCGCAGACAATGTTAGTCACTTTTTGCATTCTTTAACTCGACTCGAATGGTCGTTTCGACACCATTTTAGTCTATGATTTTCGAATTAATGTGGATGAGTCCTAATTCTTATTCCATCGTCACTGTCAAGAGTGTCAAAACTTTGTTTTGAACTTTTGACGCGGACGGACCAAACAAATGTTAAAAACTTTGTGGAATCTTATTAAGAGCTTTAAATGTAAGATTTAAGTAAGTATTATTTAAGTTAGTAAGTGTTATTCTTCTAATATTACAAATGTGAAAGTTTATGAAGATGTTATACCTAAATAAACGTATCCCACAGGAAGAATTAACCTGTCTTCAATTTTCAGTCAGTTTTTACTCTTTTGGAATTTATGGAAAGGCGCAATAGTTTAAGCAGTGAAATATAGCGGCATTACTTTAAATAATATCAGTTATAATGGGCCGAAAGGAAGTAAGAAACAATGACCTTGGTGGTTTACAATAACATATTCAATTTCATAGAACTCTTATTATTCATATTCCAGCCACGGTGATTTATCGAGACCTCAGCCTGGTCTTCAAGGCCATATAAGGGTAGACAACCTATGGCAGGAGTCAGCCCTTATCCTTAATTCTATTCATGGTGGTGTCAATACGACAAGACAAATGGAAAAAGGTATTTACCATACTGAAACTACAGCCCATAGAACAGGTTTTGATGATACATCCTCTCCTGTTTAATAAGTACCTAGATTAATAATATAATTAGGTGAATAAAAGATGTTGTGACTTATTTATTAATGATTTTAACAATAATCACAATTTCATATAAAATGTTCATTATATACTTAGTTGCATAATTTGTTTATTTTAAGGTGTTTGCTGACTGGAAATCCAAGACCAACAAAGACACAAACTATGTCAGCATGGCAGTTGCACTGATGGTGGTCCTGATAACGGTGAAATCGGATAACTCATGGGTGCCTTAGCAATGGAGGGCCCCCTAATATAAAGGAACAGCGATTTAATGTGAGTTGATGTGTAACTTTTTGATTGAAGTAGGTTACTGTAGGTGTAATGATTATAATGATAGAAGATTAGAAGTTCAGTAAAATGATTTTTCAATTAAACTAAAAATTAAAAAAATGAAATTACTATATTATACAAACAATAAAAAAGTGTGCAGTTTGTCTCTGTCACCTAAGTGGTATAATCTGTTTTAAGTACTAAAACATACATAACCTACATATAATTTTATGATTCTTAGTTTCTATCAATCTTCAAAAATTCATTAGTCAGATAAATATAATTCACATGAAAATTATAATTGCTCAATAAAGATAAATTATTACGGATATGACAGGAACTTAACAGTAATTACTTTACATAATATTATTTTATAGTATAGGTATTTATTTATCTTTACATTCTTCCAGAGACCATCAGCTGCATCATCAAACTTTAACAAGCAAGATATTGTTGTTGCATATGGTATGTACTTATCACCTATTCATCAAATAAAGATACTTCTTGTAATATACTATACTTAACGGGAGTGACATTTTAAATTTTCTCACATAAACCTTTATCTTCTGGAGAAATGATTATTCTATATGAAAATCTAACATACATACATATAATCACGCCTTACCCCCGAAGGGTTAGGCAGAGGTGAATTGACACCTACATTTCACCAATCAGTGTACTTGGTCCCATGTAATATGGACTTTTTTTAATAGAACTATGGTGGCAGACAAGCACACGGCCCACCTGATGGACAGTGGTTACCGTGGCCCATGAATGTGTGCAACCAGCAGCATGGAGGTGAGCCAATTGCCATATTCCGGGCACTATTGTTGACCATCTAAGCCTTATTATGTTATATGTGTAACGTAATGTTAACATAGTCAGTCATTCCCTCTTTCCCATTAAAGTAGGTAGATACATCTATCCATTATGAAATAGTATTCGTTTTGTAGAGTGATAACAAAAACCTATATTGCTATTTATTTTTGCAGACTTAGTAACAATACAGTCGCAGCCTCAGACACCACCAGCACCACCAACACTACTGCCATCAGCGTCATACGTCAGCGTCAGCGTCTCCACCAGTCAACAACTACCATTAGTAATTCCGACGTGAAGATCACCACGACCGAACACGCCTCCCATTCTT
The DNA here is from genome assembly GCA_949126895.1 of Eilema caniola. Lineage (NCBI taxonomy): Eukaryota > Metazoa > Arthropoda > Insecta > Lepidoptera > Erebidae > Eilema > Eilema caniola. The sequence goes on along the minus strand of OX421461.1, from coordinate 1,013,978 downwards.
CCTCCTCCAGCTGGACAAGAAACGGTACGGGCGACTTTGTGGCCGTTGAGCAAAGGATACAATTGAGGGAGAGGCCAGCTAAATGAAGCTCGTAGGATAGAGGTGGATGTGCAGCGCAATAATATACTAAGCCGATTTGCAGATATTGCTGAAGGCTTCCTTCAGCAATATTTGACAAGTAGGGACCACACATAACAGCAATTTTTTTTCTATAAAATCAAAAATATGCTCGCACCTATTTCCTTCTGGAGTAGAAACAGATAACAGCCCGTTATCTGCTTCTATCCTTACCCACTTCACAAGCTTCAACTATTGTCATTAAACCTTTCATGCAAGTACTGAGGTATGGCATAATTTATTGGGGAAACTCCACTGATATAGACTTTGTATTTAAGGCTCAGAAACGGTGTATAAGAGCTATGTTTGGGCTGCAGACGACTGAAAGCTGTAGGCCACTATTTGCAAAGCATAAAATTTTGACTCTTACAAGCTTGTATATCTATGAAGTAACACTTTTCGTTAGGCAAAATCCCAACTTATATGAGTTAGCATCACAAAAAAGTAACAGATCGCAGCGAGATATGTATCGATTGTGCATACGTAAGACCAATACAGCTTTAATGCACAAAAGCGTATTCCATATGGCGTCTGTGCTATACAATAAACTGCCTAAAGAAATAAAAGTACAAAATATAAATTTATTTAAAAATAAGCTGAAAATTTTTCTAGCAGATAAATGTTACTACAATATAAAAGATTATCTAAATGACCGTCTAATGTAATTACAATATCATCCATTTATTTCTTCTGACATATTAATTTTTAACCATTATTATTGACAATGTATTTATTTGACTATGACATAACACAATTTGTATCCCACTCTTAGAAATTTTGCATGCCTATTCTAAGGTCGGAACACTTGAAACCAATTTATATTGATAACATCATTGTAACAGTGTTTTCTGCAAAATAATAAATGATTTGATTTGATTTGATTTGAAGCCCGCCGGTTGCTTCAGACTCCCTTTCTTTAGTTCATTTTCTTACCACTCCGGTGGCAGTCAAGCACCCGACCCATATTTTAGTTGTATATTCTTTCTTTTCTTGTTGCGTATTACTGAATTACCACTAAGGTGGCAGACAAGCGCACGGTTTTCTTGCTCCTTGTTTGTTGTGTATTCTTTGTTCTAACTGGTTGTGTAAACTGAAAAACTTGTTGCTTAATACTTAGTAATTTGTTAATAAACAATGTTACAAGGAATTGTACAGAAGTTACTTTGTAATAAATAGAATAAATAGTATTAATAATTATGTGAAATATTGTAATACTGCAAAAGCCTTGTATAATAGCTGAATCCACAGAAATCACTGATTTTCTATTAGTGTGTCCATTGTTATTTCGTTTTCTTGTTGTTTGTTTGTTGTGAATTCTTTGTGTAAACTGACCAACTTGTTGCGTATTTGTTTTATCTGCTAATTTATGAATGTAAAAATCAATCTAAAATATATTATAAGTTATATAACTTAATAAGAGTAAATATCAGTGTGATTTAGTCAAATAAAAACTACTCTGATTTAGTCTAATCAAAACTGTAAGTCATATGTAATATTTTTACATTATGTAATATTTAAAATAAACAGAAGCCTTTATATTTCACTTTCAATCGTTTTCTTTTATTTCTTAACATAGTACAATAATGGTATTTGCATGCAAGCTTTATCCTGCTGGCCTGCTGAGGATTATCATGCAGTACCCTGTTTTTACAGGCATCTCCAAAGTGCCTTCAGCAAGCCAAAGCACCGGCCTATAACGTTATGAGCCTGCACATGGCGCGATGTATGTATTGCAGTGTGAGACCCAGGCACAGCATCTTGAAGTCATAAGCCATGGCAATTGTGGACGCCCGGAATTATCTGGAACAACCACATAACTTTGTATTTATATATTGAATACTTACTTAATGTGTATATAACCCCATTACATGGGCACGAATACAATGATTGGTGAAATGTGGGTGTCAATTCACCTCTACCTAACCCTCCGGGGATAAAGGCGTGATTATATGTATGTACATCCTTGTACTATTAAGGTAATGGTCTTGAGCCCAATGAGTTTAAAAACGGGTATTGTCTTATCTTACCCAGTAACCACACTCATTCTCTACTTTGATGGAGACTGCCTGCATGGCTTGACTTTGCTTCTGGACCATATATAGGAGTCATGTGTGGCACCACCAAACTAAGAATGAACATTCAGGATTTCACAGTTATAGTTGTAAATCTGTAAAAAATATATTATTTATTTGCAGGACAATATTCACTTGAATACTATTATGAAATCTTCAACATATTTTATTTGTGTTCATTGCAAGAGAATCATAAATAATGTGTCGTTCATCATACGATAATCCTTTATCATAATATATTTATTATTTTAGAACTTAAACATACTAAATCTTAAGTTACATATATAAATGATTTGTAAATTAAAAAAGGATCTACTCGCAATTGATTCGCTATTCTTGGCTATTACCTAATCTTATTTGTATGAAAAAATAGCAATTCTACACTAGTATCTCTGAATCCCCAGTCACCAAATGTGTTTATCACAACATGGTGATAAGCCGGAGTCAATGTAGGGACTAGTCTAATACTTACTATCAAAATTCTCAGACTGCAGCATTATGCTGTGTGCGTTCGCGCAGCGGAATGTTGTTGAATTTAAAGATTTTAATTATGATTGATATATTATAATTGTGTATGGTAAAAAAAAAATTGTGCATGCAGCCATTGTGGAGAAATTCGCTAAAAATTGATTCCGCTGGGCGAACGTTGTCCTGGCGGAACCTTTTTCTAATCCATGGACTTAGAAGAAAAGAAATGTATCCAAAAATTCGTGTGTATTTGTGTGTAATTGTGTATGTATGAATAAAATTAGTGCATGCATAAACTTCGGAGAAATTCAAGTTTCTGCTACGCGAACGTTTGGCCATTAGCTAGTTTTCATATAAAGCTCTTATATAGAGAGCTGTAGAATTTTACATAGGTTGTTTTGAATTTGTTTAAATTTGTTTACAAAACAGATTTAGAAGAAATCGTAGGGTTTAAAAGATAAAAATATAAACGTGAAATACGCTCATTAGGTCTTAGTTCGTAAAGTAGCCACTTTGGGGTCTAGATTTTCACGTTTATACAAACCTTGTAAGTGTCTGCAACATGTTGCCAAGTATCAATGATGGTTCGTTAGTAATTAATGAGTTATAGGACAATTTACCATGAGTAGACCACTGTTTGCAAAGCAGTCAAATATCAAGACGTTCTAAAGTAATTGCATAGTAAAATGTATTCCAATAATTAGTGTTTTAATTCAACTACTCACATGCAAAATTTCATCTCATTAAATTCAGTAATTAAAGAGAAACAATTAAAATACTGACAAAGCATCGAAAACCTACATAACCCGACCAAGTTCGGATGGCTACAAAAAAGCGACCGTGCCATATTTTTAAGTAACGTTCTTAACCTTCCAGTATAGTATTTATTAATATGGTACAGTTCCGTACACAAGCGTTAGGAAAAAATAAAACAATTGCATTTCTAGAATGAAAAATATTTTTTTAATAATACCGCCCCTATCTGCGATACGAATAAATCTTCAATTAACAAGTTCTAATTAAACATCAGCTTCTTACTATCACTCACTCAATATACCTACCACATAATTATTTTAAACTTCACTGTTACACTATAACATTAATAACACACTGTCAATATTATTATTACGGAGAATTGGCGATACATAGCAAAACAACAGCGCATACGCACATTGTCCTTGAGTGCAAATTTGTGAATGGGTATAAAACAAAACCAGGTTCAAGTTCAACAGCAAACGAATACGCGCAGGCCGTGGCTTATGTGAGTTATGAAAACATATTGCGCTCTCTTTTCTTCAAGGATGGAAGTACCGTTTCAAGAAGGAAGCCGCTTCTATCGCTCGTTGCGCGCAGCGCGTTGTCTGTTTTTTCACACTAGCATAATATTTTTGATCAATTCCTAACTACAATACTTAGACTATTTAATCAAAGGACTAGCCTTAAGTGTACCGCTTCGAACAAAATAATTCTGAATATTTTGGTGGGGTGCGCGGGAACACGCCCACATACATAAGTCCAGTACAACGGTAATATCATATAAAAAAGCTATAAAGTAGCTACGTAAATAGTACTTACTGTCATAGTCAAATACATTTAAAAAATCATGTGTAGAAAAATAAATGACCAGTAAATTATATCAAAACAATTGTGTTATCACCTGTACCAATTAAATACCGGTATTATACTGTAAATTTTAGAATGTTACCTAGATATATTGAACGGCCGCTTTTTTATATCTATCCGAATTTTTGTAAGTTTTCGATGCTTTGTAAGTATTTTAATTGTTCCTCTTTAATTAATGAATTTAATGAGATGAAATTTTGCATGCAAGTAGTTGAATTAATACACTAATTATTGGAACACATTCTACTATGCAATTACTTTAGAACGTCTTGATATTTGACTGCTTTGTAAACAGTGGTCTACTCATGGTAAATTCTCCTATAACTAATAAATAAATAAAAATTCGTTTATTTCCTCGCCACAAGCAGAATAGAATACTGATACATTGTTCGATTAGTAAATTGTTACTTTATACAATAAAAATTCTGTCTGTGGCTCGCTGGTGCCTGTGGTAGGTAACAAAGACCTGTATAACAGGTCACCAGGTTCACACTGTGCAGATGACTTACTACTTCAATATCAGAATATTAGCATGTTAAGAAACTAGCCGGCGAGGTAAACTTGAAAAATAGATAATTTAGTGTGAGTTTTATGTAAAAGTGTTCTTGTATGTAAGAGTATGAGATGTATATTGTATGTGTATATGAAGTATGAGTGTTTGTATGTATCTGTGAGTGTGTATTGCGAGTGCGTGTGTTTGTGGGAAGTATGTGTTTGTGTTTCCGTGACGATTATAGCGTTAGCCCTGTGACGAGGTCTTGGGTTCGAAGGTCACTGTGTAGATGCCGTGACCTTCACTAACTTAAGTTTTATGAGGGTACCAGTATTAGGCCCTCTACTGAGTCATATGACTGTTTAAGCAACCAGTTTTGGAGATTTAATTTGCAGTTGTACAAATTTAGGGTATGGAGATCCAATTCCTGTTGAAATTTATTATAAAGGTAGGGCCCAAGGAATACAAAAAATCTACGAATGAACGAGGTCCTTATCTGCGTAGATGAGGCAACAAGTCGATTGCGTCTTTGCGATTCCCTATCGAAGTGTGTTAAGGTGTGTTGCTTAAGAACAGTAGCCAGAACGAACAACTGTCTGACAGACAGAACCTGACAATGTTCGTAGAGCTGAGTAGTGGGAAAAAGGCGAGGTTTGAAACAGCAGACTTTGAGGATTAACCTTTGTGCTCGTTCAACCATCATCATACGTGTTCTACCGGCGCCTCCCCAAGATGTTATACAGTAATTCAGAATGGACTGACACAGTGCAAGGTATACCATCTTCATGACATCTGAATCCGCTGAGTGCCGCAGTAATTTAAATATGTGGGTGAGTTTGCGGACTCTTTTGGAGAGATGAATAATATGTTCATCGAACGATAATTTGTTATCAATTATGACGCCAAGGTATTTTATAGAGGCAACTTTCTCTATAAGTATTGGATTGCCAGTGCCTAGGAGGTTGTTAGCGCAAAGAGGTTGCGCTTTTATTTGTAGCATGTCACTCATTACAAGGGAAGAACTTCTAATACCAAACGTAAGATACTTGGTTTTATTGTTATTAAGCGTGAGTAAGTTGTCATTTAGCCATTTCCCAACTATATTAAAGCCCTCCTGAGCGAGACGGAATACATCGTCCCAGGTATTCGAAGCGAACACAAGAGCCGCGTCATCAGCATATGAGAAAATTTTCCCCTTCGCAAGGTTAAGGTTGCACATGTCATTTATGTATATCAAGAATAAACTCGGGCCGAGGATACTGCCCTGAGGCACGCCATAGGTAACTGGCATCTCAGAGCTAAAATAGGATCCTATTTGCACATATTGGGTTCTATTTTGTAGGTAACTTTGGAACAGAGACAATTGCGTCCCCCTTACCCCTAGACCCTCCAGCTTAGAAACAAGGACAGAGACTGAAACCGAGTCGAAGGCTTTCGCGAGATCGAGGAATAGCGCGATGCATTTTTGTTTTTTGTCTATGTTAGCGACAGTATGATTCACCAAATTGTGTACAGCATCAGAAGTGGAAAGGTATTTTCTGAAGCCGTATTGGTTAGGAGATAGCAAGTTGTTAGTTTCCAGATAAGTGACGAGTCTCGAATTCAAAAGCTTTTCTAGCACTTACGACATAGCAGATAGAACTGAGATAGGTCTATAGTTATTAACCTGACTTCGATCGCCGGCCTTAAAAATGGGGTGGACAATTGCTTTTTTAAATAGGTCTGGGAAAATACCTGTTCTCATACTGAGATTGCAGATGTATGTTAGTGGAGGGACCATTATGGCTTTGTGTTTTTTTAAAAAACCAGATGAGATGCCATCCCATCCAGTCGTAGAGCCACTTTTTAGAGACATTATGGTACGTTCTATCTCCTGTTCATCAGTTTCAAGCAGCATCAATGAATTTCTGATGCGATTTGAGCATCTGTGGGGATCGGTTGAGGTTTTGTGGATGTTTTCAGCTAGCAACTTTCCTGTATTTGCAAAGAATGAGTTTATTTTATTAAGAGCGTGGTTACGGTTCGCGTCAGAGTCCAGGAGAGGTGAGGACGACGTATGCGTTTTTCTTGTGTAAGTGACTGATTGTATAACTTTCCACAATTGTTTACAGTTTTTACCAGCCTTTTGGAATTCCAGCTTTTCATATTCCTTCTTGAGCTTTCGAGTTAGACTGGTACAATAATTCCGATATCGTTTATAGGAGATCTGAAGTGTATCATTTGATGGATTTTTCTTTGCCAGTTTATACAGATTATCCCGATGGCGCATACACCTGAGTAGTCCAGGAGTTATCCAGCCCTTAATTGGTCTGAAACGACGAGACAGAGCTATTTTCTTAGTGTTGCCACTTATGATTGAGATAATAGGTTCTATAAAGAGTTTGGCTGCTAGGTTGGGGTCTTCCGCGGTATAGACAGAATCAAAGTTTACACTATATAGGTCGCGGGTAAGCCTTTCGTCGTCTATCTTAGATATATAGGAGCGTTTTATTTTGGGAATATTTATCTGAAAGGCCACCATAACTGCGAAGTGATCTGTAACTGTCGCCTCCAGTACCAGTACTTTAGTTAAAAGATTCGCTGATTTTAAATTGGCGTGGTCAAGGCAGTTTGAGAGATGGGTTGGGAAAGTATGCCCTGGGAAAAGGCCGTGGTGCGCCAGGAGATCAAGATAGTCCAATGACTTGGGGACCTGACAGTCTTGATTGATATTTATATCACCCACTAGAGCAATATTTTTATATGATTTCAGTTCGCCGAGTAACCGATCCAAAGAGTTGGTGAAATTCGTCGGGTCCTCGAAACACCAAGGCCGATATATAGCAATTATGGCTAATTCTGTCCCGATAGTTATTGTGAGGCAATTTGCATCGGATATTATGTTTGGCTCGTTTATATGTACATTGTTTAGAGTCGACTTAACATACACTACGACTCCATCGTTTTGGTTGTACGTAGTTAGTGTTTCCCTGTGAATATATCCATCCAACTCAGGAATGACGGGGTCGTAGGATAGCCAGCATTCCGATAGTACAATAATATCACACTGAAGTTTTATTCGTTGCAATAAAGAAAGAAAGCCCAAGAAATTAGCGCCTATGCTTCGTATATTTTGTGCAAGAATTGTTGTGTTGGTCGTGTTTGTGACTAAAGCGTTACATTTCTCCGGCTCACAAGAATAAGCATCATATAGGGAAAAGGTGTCCAGGTCGGACAGAATATTATTTATGGCCGCGAAAAGATGGCGAAGAGCAACAACCAGAGAGATGAGCAAACGTTTGACCTACTAAACATAATTATGACAATCTTTTGGCGTTTGCACGCTACGTCAAGAGGGACTTTCAGTTCAACTGGTGATCCGTAAGCGGCGATTCTACCTTGAACCTTTGTGAAGATGAGAGGACGTTGTGGTGTAGTATTGTTCTGACAATCGTGTATAATGTGGATTTTATGAGTTTTGGGGAGGTATGTGTATGTATATGTTGTGTGGTGAGTAAAATTTCCGTAAATTTGATTAAAGAAAACAAACATAATTTGGAGATATCTACGCGTACATAGTATTTTTAAGAAATGGCCGGCCAAGAAGATAGAATGGATAGCTGTGAGACACTGGCTGAATAGTCATATTTTCTTCAGAATGTTGGCCAGACAGTCTTCCGTCTTGACAGTGTAAGTTTCTTTGCATTCCGGGCTCTTGCGCAGCAGAATCTTGCCGTTCGTAATCCAGCAGAATTTGAACCCGTTCTTTTTGGCAAAGTCTCGCGACTGCAGGAATAGTTTCTTTGTTGAGCCGGGAAGGTGTTCGTCGACGTATATTGACTTTTTCTCTTCGCATATACCTATTAATTGCGTATTTAATTTGTCGTCTAATTTTCGGCTTTTGTTAAAACTGCGAGCTGCTGACAGGTAGTTGGTTTTAGTACGCACAGTAGAAAACTCAACCACAATTGTTTTGTTTGTTCCAGGTTTGCTTGGCACCCGGTATATGTCTCGTATTTCTGAAGCTGGGACTGCAAAGTCGATGGCCATTCCGATCTGAGACACCACTTTCATCATCTCCGCGACTGATTCATTGTCCTTATTAGGAACATTTCTAATTTCGATAGCAGATGATCTTGAACTCAGTTTGACATCGTTAAGCTGCCTCTCGAGCCTCCCGATAGTTTTAGCGTTTTCATTTCTGGTTTTTTCAAGGTCCAAGATCTGGAGCTTCAGGTCCTCATAATGTGTATAAATATACTCTAGCGATTTCTCTATGTCTGAGTTTGTTTTTTGAATTTGGAGTACTTTTTCCTTGAACTCATTAATTACTAACGAAACATCATTGATACTTGGCAACATGTTGCAGACACTTACAAGGTTTGTATAAACGTGAAAATCTAGACCCCAAAGTGGCTACTTCACGAACTAAGACCTAATGAGCGTATTTTACGTTTATATTTTTATCTTTTAAACCCTACGATTACTTCTAAATCTGTTTTTTAAACAAATTTAAACAAATTCAAAACAACCTATGTAAAATCTACAGCTCTCTATATAAGAGCTTTATATGAAAACTAGCTAATGGCCAAACGTTCGCGTAGCGGAAACTTGAATTTCTCCGAAGTTTATGCATGCACTAATTTTATTCATACATACACAATTACACACAAATATACACTAATTTTTGGACACATTTCTTTTCTTCTAAGTCCATGGATTAGAAAAAAGTTCCGCCAGGACAACGTTCGCCCAGCGGAATCAGTTTTTAGCGAATTTCTCCACAATGGCTGCATGCACAATTTTTTTTTACCATACACAATTACACGACGTCATACACTAAATATCTGCATAATTAAAATCTTTAAATTCAACAACAGTTCCGCTGCGCGAACGCACACCATTATGCTCTATATGACCATTGCAAATAGAATGAATGTATTGATTTATGATAATACATAATAACAAAATGCTAGAAAAAAAGTTGTTCTCTGCAGGTTTTATCTAGGTGATATTTTAGAGACGTGACATAACCAAGTTAAAATAAGCTTTACTTCATCCCACCTATTTTTTCAATGATAAATTTACTATCTATTGCTTAGGTAGGTAGGTACTTACTTAACATTTAATGAGTGAAATCCTTTTCTATTGAAGTATAGGTGCTCATCATTGCCCAGCTTAATGATGGTAACATGTGTGCATGTGGGCAAATTGTATATCCTTTGGAATCTGTAAGGTAAGAACATACACATTACAATATAAATCCTACATATATCTGTATATTCTCAATTCTTAGGAAAATATAATAATATAATCGTTGACATCATAAAAATAATTCCACTTACTCTTCTTTGATATCTGTGCCTGTTCTTTTGTGGAGTTTGAGTGAAAACTATAATTTTTTCCATGATGGAGTTGTGGTACAAGCAGGTGGCAAAAGCACTAAGGGCACATAGCACCTGAAATAAGCATAATAGGTAAATTCAAAGCAAAACAAGAATCTTAACAAGTGTTATTATTCTACTCCATACTGTCTTACCTTTATTTCCAAAGTTATCTCCCACGACCCTTTGAATGCAGTGGAAGCTCTTACTTCCACACAAAGATTTTATATGTTGACCTATTAAGACTGAATAATAAATAAAGTTTCCTGCATCTCATCGACATTTTCCAACTCTCGCCGGGAAATGTAAAGTCTTTGGCGTCTCTGCCTAACAGTTTTATTACGCGCTGCCCACAGTAAGCTCGGCTTTTGCTTTTTGTATTTATGTTGTAGTAAATTTTGAAATTTCAATCAAAGAAGATTTGTATTGTAACCTCAATAAAATGACAGTTTCGCGTATCTCGACACTCACACAAACTTACTACTATATACACACATTGATATTTTATTCGGTAGCGACAGGGGTCCGGCATTCGCTCCGGCTGCGAACACGAAATTCGAAATGGAGCTATAGCACCTGTCAAAATGGGCGCGTTGGCTACGAATTCCTATACACGTAATCTTTCGTTAATGTTGGTTCGATTGATGGAATCGCGCGAATGAAGATATAGAGCCCCTGGGCCTTTAGACAAAGTTTCATTCCATTGGCTATTTCATCAGTCGAAAGATATAAAATGTATGGAACTGACATTACCTGTCGATGTGTCACGTGATCCACGGATAACGAACACACAGATGGTAGACAATGTTTCATTCGCGCGATTCCATCAATCGAACCAACATTAACGAAAGATTACTTGTATAGGAATGCGTAGCCAACGCGCCCGTTTTGACAGGTGCTATAGCTCCATTTCGAATTTCGTGTTCGCAGCCGGAGCGAATGCCGGACCCCTGTCGCTACCGAAAAAAATGTCAATGTGTGCATATAGTAGTAAGTTTGTGTGAGTGTCGAGATACGCGAAACTGTCATTTTATTGAGGTTACAATACAAATCTTCTTTGATTGAAATTTCAAAATTTACTACAACATAAATACAAAAAGCAAAAGCCGAGCTTACTGTGGGCAGCGCGTAATAAAACTGTTAGGCAGAGACGCCAAAGACTTTACATTTCCCGGCGAGAGTTGGAAAATGTCGATGAGATGCAGGAAACTTTATTTATTATTCAGTCTTAATAGGTCAACATATAAAATCTTTGTGTGGAAGTAAGAGCTTCCACTGCATTCAAAGGGTCGTGGGAGATAACTTTGGAAATAAAGGTAAGACAGTATGGAGTAGAATAATAACACTTGTTAAGATTCTTGATTTGCTTTGAATTTACCTATTATGCTTATTTTAGGTGCTATGTGCCCTTAGTGCTTTTGCCACCTGCTTGTACCACAACTCCATCATGGAAAAAAATATAGTTTTCACTCAAACTCCACAAAAGAACAGGCACAGATATCAAAGAAGAGTAAGTGGAATTATTTTTATGATGTCAACGATTATAGTATTATATTTTCCTAAGAATTGAGAATATACAGATATATGTAGGATTTATATTGTAATGTGTATGTTCTTACCTTACAGATTCCAAAGGATATACAATTTGCCCACATGCATACATGTTACCATCATTAAGCTGGGTAATGATGAGCACCTATACTTCAATAGAAAAGGATTTCACTCATTAAATGTTAAGTAAGTACCTACCTACCTAAGCAATAGATAGTAAATTTATCATTGAAAAAATAGGTGGGATGAAGTAATGCTTATTTTAACTTGGTTATGTCACGTCTCTAAAATATCACCTAGATAAAACCTGCAGAGAACAACTTTTTCCTAGCATTTTGTTATTATGTATTATCATAAATCAATACATTCATTCGTGCTCTATATGACCATTGCAGATAGAACTGCAATGGTCATATAGAGCATTATGCTGCAGTCTGAGAATTTTGATAGTAAGTATTAGACAAGTCCCTACATTGACTCCGGCTTATCACCATGTTGTGATAAACACATTTGGTGACTGGGGATTCAGAGATACTAGTGTAGAATTGCTATTTTTTTCATACAAATAAGATTAGGTAATAGCCAAGAATAGCGAATCAATTGAGAGTTGATGCTTTTTTAATTTAAAAATCATTTATATATGTAACTTAAGATTTAGTATGTTTAAGTTCTAAAATAATAAATATATTATGATAAAGGATTATCGTTATGATGAACAACACATTATTTATGATTCTCTTGCAATGAACACAAATAAAATATGCTGAAGATTTCATAATAGTATTCAAGTGAATATTGTCCTGGAGTGCAATTCTCTAACTTTCTCGCAACGTTGCGCGCATCGATGCTTACATCCACGCCGGATCAACCAATGACAATTGATATTAAGGGCGAGCTCAAGGATGTAACGAATCACAAACTCTTTCATCGTTGTGCCTTGGTTGTGCCTAGGATTAACCAATCACATTCTCTATAAAGGATGACGTAGTTTGAATAATGGGTTGGCAACTGTCAAAGTGACGCTTGCATAATTATAATAAGTAGTTTGTTCCTAAAACATTGCGTTTTTCTACGGTTGAATTCAGAAAATAATTCTAAACAGTTACAATGACGCGCTGTATTGTCTCTAATGCAGCAAATACCGAAGAATAAAAAAATATGAAAGCTTTGCTTGAAAGCCATCCGTCGTGAAAAATTGATTATTACAAAAAGTACGAGGTTATTTGGTAAACACTGTTGAAAGTGATTATGAAATAATAAGTAAATACACAGGTAGGCTGCTTATGAATAAATCTTTACAATAATTCCTTTTCCACAAAAGGGTGGCAGAGGTGTATTGTCCCATGTAATAGGGGACGACATTTCGTACCTGCCTATTTAAAATGTTAAAAATCACTTGTTCTAGGAGTTAACATCAATATAAGTTCTTCAAGAAAGGTGCTATACCGTCTGTTTTTCCGTGGAATACACAAGCAATTTCCGGGAATGCAAAGGCTAGAGAAGAAAGATTGACATACTGCAACCTGAAGAAAAGACTGTGTTTTGAGGTGCCCTCAAGTACACAATGTTGTGAGGATATATTGCCATTAGAAGGAGATAATGGTGTGTCTCAAGACCTAGTGATAGAATGTAGTTCTTGAATCTATTCGGCCAAACCACAGCACTTGTGGGACACAAACATCTTATATATTAAGATTGTTCTCAACAGAGCTATTACTTGCAGATGATGAGACAGTGCATTTTAATACTGGATTAGAGACAGGGTAAATTTCATCTAATTTTCAGTACTGTTACGGTTCTACCCTTGGAGTAGAGTCATTTCCTTGACTGTACAGGATCAGTATCTTACGCTATTAAGCTTAGAAGAGATACAACTGATTATGAATTAGGTAAAATGTTTGGTGTAAGTAAAGCTGAAGTGTCAAATATTATAGTGATGTGGATAAATTTTATTGGCGATATCTGGAGCTTAATAAACATTTGGCCTAGCTGCAGTTTAGTGAATTTTTAAATGCCTGATAGTTTTAAAAAATATTATCCCTCAACAAGGCTGATACTAGATGGAACTGAAATAGAAATTCAAAAGCCTAGCTAGCCCAATGACCAAAGAGCCACTTTTAGTAGTTATAAGCATAAGAATACCTTAAAATTTGTAGTAGGTGCCTCACCCAGTGGTTAAATGATGATAAATGATTAATACTTGGATAACTAACTATTAATTGTATATGCATGTATCTTCATTTATATACCTATGTATGCATTATCATTTCTGTACTGTTAGGGATATTGTAAATAAAACTAACATGAATCCCTATGCCTGTTTCATTTGATTTCTAATTTCTCACATTTTTCAAAGAAAGCTTCTTTAAAGATGGAAAAAATGAATCTAATTTTTGTATCTAAATTTTCTTTTACAATATAAATTACTTTAAAATCCCTGTATGTATATATATAATTAGCTTACAGTATGTGCAGTATGTTCAGTATGTTATTTGAAAGTAATTCGGGGCTAGTTTTTTTTAGTGAGATTGTACCATTATTGTTTTCTAAATAGGGAACAGTAGAAGTATTAATTTCCTGGTATCGGCTTGCAAAGGGACACTTTATTTCTATTATGATCTCTTGTCCCAGTAACCCATCAGGAGAAGCAGCAAGATATGGTTTTTCTAAACTTATAAAAATACCACTTGGCTCTATGAGTCCATATTCAGCAGCATATTTGGTTAGAGCGATTGGTTCATTCAGTATGCCATGGCTTGTTGCTTTTGTCAGAAATGGCTTTCTGTCTAATATTTCCTTTGCATACTTACACATTGTGCTTGGTCGAAGGTGACAAATAGTATGAAAATTATTTGCAGTAAGCCTTACTTGGCGGTATGTATGCCATTCAAGACAATCATTGAGCTCAGCCGCAGTTGATACTATATTGGAGTATATAAGAATATATTGGAGTGTGAAGTGCTTGTTTTTAGTCAGTTCAGTTGTCATATGTATTTTCATACCCAAGCTGTCTTCCATCTCTTGACTGGTTAAACTTGTAGTAGTTATATATAGAGGTTTTGCAATAAATACTATAATCCTGTACTAAATATCAAAATTTACTCTACTTTGTACCAAAGATCATCAAAATCCGCTCAGTAGTTGTGGTGTGGAAGCACAACAGACAGTTCTGTGAGTATCAATCAGGTGTTAGCTTCTAGGGGATTAAATAAAATTAAAATCTGCAAGAATCTTTTATTGTCAACATCAAAATCTTATCCATATATAGGTATCTAAAACACTCTACATACTGTTCTAAACATGATACTGGCATTCCTTACAGAGTTCCAGCAATCAGGTTGATTAAAGAACTCATGGGGTATGTTTCACATTTCCTGAAAAGTGATCACAAAATTATCTTCTAAACATAGATATAATGACAGCCTCCGTGGCATAGCGGTAGTGAACGCGACTGCTACGCAGGTGGTGCGGGTTCGATCCCCGCTCAGTGTGAATATTTGTATGCTTGAATATGGGTATTTGCTTTGGTCTGGCCGTGCCTTGGAGAGCATGTTAAGTCATCAGTCCTGGTTGTCATACAAACATCTATGGCAGTCGTTAAGGGTAGTGGAGCCCTCAGAAATCCAACAACTGGTCTAGCTGCAATGCTTCGATATCGCCTTTGGGTTGTGAAGGTCAGATGACAGTCGATTCACGGAAAATATCGAAGTTTAGCCAAATCTGCAGTTAGACTGGTAGAAAGCGGACCCCAGACTCCAAGTTGAAAAGCTTCGGATGCGACTGGGATTACAGCTCCGACCCAGCCTCAGATGCGTGGCTCATGTCACCCATAGTACCGAGTATCAGTGAAATGTAGGTGTTACTTCACCTGCCCTTAATCCTCCTGGGATACAGGCAAGATTATGTATATTATTATAAATGTGAAAGTTTGTGAAGATTTTAGTTATTCCATAACATTCTAATGGCATAACGAATCTAGCTAATTGGTCAATTAGGTAATCTGTGGTTTGGTACAGGAATAGCTTATAGTCTGGAATAACACATAATGGTACTTTCCATCTTGGGAACATGTTTCTATGGGTAGCAGAAACAGAGAATGTAAAAAATATGTTTGTCCTGGTGGAGAAGAATAGGGCCACTCCATTTCTTCCCAGGAATTGTAGAGGGCGACTAGGCTATTCTCCATTCAACAGTAACCATAGGGTCCACGGCAAAGTGTCTGCTTGATGGCTATAGGCTGGCACCTTATTTCATGGGACCAACAATCATAGTGAAATTTGGGTGAATACTATGTATGTAAGAAAAAGAAAAAAATATACTTTCACAAATTTGTCTCTTTATACCAATACTATCTTTCAAATTAAGTATATTCATATACCATTATAACAATCTGCATCACTATCAAATGCACTAATGTAGGTACCTTTTGTTCTATACAATCATTACTTTAAATTTTACTTTCATCTCGTCGTTTAACTCAATTTAAGTACAAGTGTATTCATTTCTCTCGCTTATTGAGATTTATCCCTATCGTCAATTCTTTTGGCTTCCTTTAACAACTCAAGCATCACAATTATCCGTGCAGCTATAATTTAACAAAAAAATACAAAACTATAGCAAGTAAAACTATAAAAAATATTTTTTCGCTAAGTGATACGGTTGCCCGCGTAATTTAGATTTTTTCACACTTGCCGGGTTGTAACCGTTGTGACGTCACCTATTCAACGTTGTATCTCCGATGCAACCAATCACAAACGCTATAGCATTTGACCTTGGTGACGTCACGGCATGTCATGTCACTAAGGTGGGCTGAAGTAAATTTTATTGTCAAAAACAGCTATGACATAAACAGGTTGCTACGGATGTTATCGATATAACTAGTCAGCAGATTAAGTATGACTTGGTTGCTTTTAAAATTATCATATTTTTAGT
The DNA here is from genome assembly GCA_949126895.1 of Eilema caniola. Lineage (NCBI taxonomy): Eukaryota > Metazoa > Arthropoda > Insecta > Lepidoptera > Erebidae > Eilema > Eilema caniola. Next base: position 997,359 of record OX421461.1, on the reverse strand, counting down.
TTTAAGTGTAACGTGATATTTTTCTCTGTTGGTCTTGTAATTGATTTCTTTGTTCCAGAGCCACCTAGAGTGTCTCATGGGAACTAGGTATAATTGTTTGGCGGTGAAACTTGTAATCTTCGATTAGGTGTGTCCTAGTTCTCACGCTCGACCGGTGGATGGCGCTGGTGTCCTACAGCATATATTCTATTTTTTATTGCACTCATTTATTATTTTATTTTTACAATTTAACAATAATAAATTGAATGGGATTTATTTTCTCAGGAATTATGATTTACCAGTAAACAAGTCATAATTACAATAATTGTTGGTAATGGGTCGTCAAGTTGTCTTTGGCGACTGACAGCTAATGAGTTTGTTTATGGTATAATGAAATACATCATGATTAGCAGAATTTTAAAGATTGTTCACGAAGATTCGATGAACGGGCTATAAATATACCTGCCCGATTTTCACCAGGACTTCTGTTGATTCTTCGTGGCAACTAGTGACCTTTTTTAGTCTTACCAAATCTCTGTGGTATAAATCTTGTAATTTGTCAATTGCTTGTAACAATTTAGTTTGGTGAAAATCTCGCCCCCAGGGAAAGAGTTCTCTGCATCAGCCCCTGAGCGAGCCGGTGAGTACCCACCTGAGTAAATCAGTGGTTACAAATTGGCTCCCAACGTAGTGGCAAATTCACCAACCGTCACCTCGTGGCATTAGGTCGTGCATTAACGCTGCAGTGAATAATAAAAACAAAGCTAATTCTCAGAAACGGAGCCCCGACCGATTCGGCTGGGGCGCCGAGCGCGCGCAATGGATAGTCGATCTTGTACCATAGAAAATAGAGTTGAATTTGGAGAATCCAGTGTCGAAAGTAATATTTTAAATAATACGGAGTACAATAATAATATAGAATGCAGTGAACAAACACAAACAAATATGGAGATACAGGAAAGCAGATTAAATAAGAGAACTAGGGAGGAGAATTCACCGGATGAATGGAACACAGTCAACAAAAGGAAGGTGAGCCATAGGTATAACCAAGAACAGGAACGGCAAGACAATACTCAAGTGGCAGTTACACATAGTACAGCCTTACCTAAACAGTTCGCGCTCGCTCGATTGTTTACTCAAAACAATATAAAAGGCATTCAACGCATTAAGTATGTGCACCAATGCAAAATGCTAATTACGTTTGAGAGCGTTTCCGATACTGAGGACTTTATCCAGTGCAAAGCGTTCACTGATTTAGGATGGAGATGTCAAAAAACCGCAGAGGTCGGAATTTCTTACGGAGTTATCAAAAACGTGGAGTTAGATCTTTCTGATGAGGATATTCTAAAATGTTTATCAAGTGATTACGCCATTGTATCAGCTAAAAGACTCAACAAGCGGAATCATAATAATGAGTCGCCCACCCCAAGTATCAATTGGATCAAAAGTGAATCGATCCGCCTCGGCTTTAGAAACTCGTCACTTCCTGGGTACGTCTACATTGAGCATATAAGGGTCAAAGTGGAACCATACATATTTCCGGTGACGCAATGCTCTCGTTGCTGGAAATTTGGCCATACGTGGAGAATGTGTCCATCCAAAAAAGTGGTATGTCCCAAATGTACAAAAAATCACGCGAATTGCGACTCCATCTCCTTCAGATGCGTGAACTGCACCGGCAATCATATGGCTTTACAAAAGACTTGCCCTGTTTTTAAAAAAGAAAGGCGCATCAGGGAGATAATGGCCGAGTTCAATTGTATATACAGGAAAGCTTTACTAGTGTACGTTCCCCCCAGCCCGACCAACACACATAACCCTACAATATTTGAGGTAAATACCACCGCACAACAGCCACTATCGCAACGTCATACAAATCCAATCAACCCGGAGAATAGTGAACGCCTGCTGTCTCAATTATTTACTTCACTGCCGGTACCCACCCCTAGCATTCAAGCTAACACAACTCAGGGACGCAGGAAGAAGAAGAAACCACAGGTGCCCACACCATTGCCCCCGCCCCCACCTTCCATGGCCCCTGAAGGTATAGAATATGACGAAAACAAAGATGATACGTGGTCAGGCTGCTCGGAAGAAAGCCCTCAGGTAGAAAAGGACCCTCGGAGTAAGAATACATCAGATAATAACCTTAGCTTTATTCGTCTATTTATAAAATTAAAAAACATTATGTTCAGTAATTTATCTTTAGAGCGTAAAATAAAACAAGGAATATCAATGTGCATAGACTGGATCTTGTCAAAAATAATGAGTAGTAAGTCTAGCAGCTCTTTGTTTGATTGTCTGGTAGATTATGGATAATGATTTTGTCAACGTAAATATAGTAATAATTCAATGGAATTGTCAAAGTATAAGGCCGAAACTCTTATCTCTCGAGAACCTTCTACTACAAGAAAAAGTACATATCGCAGTCCTAAGCGAAACTTGGCTGAACCCAGAAAATCTCTTACGAATAAATAGATATAATATATATAGATCCGATAGACAGGGATATGGGGGTGTTGCCATATTAACACATGACTCAATCAGATGTTCCCCGTGTTTAACTCGTAGCACTAACCCGGGCATTGAGTTAATACATGTGAAGATTCATAACTGCTCCCGTATAGAAAATATAATCTCTATGTATTGTCCATCTTCAATACGTACAACACAAAATGACTGGGATTACCTATTTTCGCTCTCCGACAGAAAGACACTTATTTTAGGTGACTTTAACGCTCACCTCCCCAATTGGTCAAGCCGTTCCGAGCAGAGGGGTCAACAGATATATGACTGTATGCTAGATCATAACTTTATTTACTTAAATGATGGTAGCCACACCCGCATAAAAGTTGTTAATGGGATATTACAACAAACCTCTCCAGATATATCTTTTGTCTCCTCTGACTTGGCTACCTTATTCACGTGGCAGGCCACAAAGGAAAATTTGGGTAGTGATCATGTAATACTAAAACTGTCGACCAATTTACAGTTACCAAAAAATTTAAGACCCAAACGAGATTTCAAAAACAGTGATTGGCAAGCATATTCCACACACATAGAAACCTCATTATTCTCAGAATCCATTCCCTCTCAATTTCAAAATTTTTATGATCTATTCGAAAATATTATACAAGAAGCAGCCAACTTACACATCCCGGTTAAAAAAATCCCGCAACATATCACGAACAAATTTACCCCTAAACCTTACTGGAACGCGGAACTCTCTAAAGCCGTGGCTGAGCGCCGCCTTGCCCTCAGTAACCTTCGCCGATGTCCCTCTCCCGGTAACTTAGCTACGCTACGAAATAAAATAAGTGATGCACAACGCGCCATACGCCGGGCTCGGTGTCAATCCTTTCAGAATTTCTGCACGTCCGTGGATGAAACCACGTCCTCGATAGTTCTGTGGCGGAAAATGAGATGGATAAAAGGACATTATACATTAAGACAACACATAGGTAGGGAGAAAGTAGAGAAACTTTTAAAAGATATTACCCCAGATTTTGTATGCCCACCACAGCCCATTATTCGATCAAAGAACAACCATTTGGAATCACCTATCTCTTTACAGGAGCTAGAGAATTCTATTAAAAATATTGATACGGCACCAGGCAGCGATAATATTTCCTTCTCGATGATAGCACATCTCCGGCCTATTGGTAAATCAGTTCTATTGACATTTTACAACCAATGTCTCTGCCATAGTTTTGTACCTTTGCAGTGGCGTAGCGTAAAGATTATACCTATACTTAAACCGGGTCGAGATATTAATTCAGTTAATGCGCTACGTCCAATATCACTAATATCATGTATTTGTAAAATCTTACATTCAATTTTAAATAAAAGATTGGAATGGTATTTCGAAAAAAGCCAGATGTTTCCAGATAATATGGTAGGTTTTCGTAAATCTAGATCCTGCTTAGATAATCTTACACGGCTCGTTTCTCATATTCAGACAGGTTTTTCAAAGAAATTAATTACAGCTGCCTGCTTCATCGACATAGATAATGCATATAATAATGTAGATGTGTCATGTTTAATAAAAATACTGGATAAGTTTGGGGTAGGTGCTCAGATGTCTGTATCTCTGGACCTATTTAAAAAATAGGCGACTACAGGCGGAGATCGATGATGTAAATATAGCTAGGTACACCGGCCGTGGTTTAGCTCAAGGAGACCCACTGTCCCCACTACTTTTTAATATTGCAACCCTGGAAATGTGTGAAAAACTTCAAAACGTTGAAATCTCGCAATATGCAGATGACTTCGTCTTATACAAATCAGATCTAAAGTTGACCGATGCAGTGACGGAACTAGAACTTGCTTGCGGTACTTTAAATTCATTGTTGACAAATTTAGGTTTAGAAATCTCCCCAAATAAAAGTAAATTTTGTGTATTTAGGAAAGGGTACCAGAGGACCACTTCCGTAATTAAAATTAACGATGTGTCGCTTCCTGCCGTCAGTCACGTAAAGTATCTAGGGTTGTGGTTAGATACCGCACTAAGATGGCGAAAGCACATCAATGAGACTGTCTTAAAGGTATCCAAGTTAATGAACATCTTAAAGGTACTTGGCGGACGGGGATGGGGCCTTCACCAAAAACACATTAGACGTCTTTACATATCTCTTATTCGAAGCAGAATAGATTATGCTAGTTTCCTGTATGACAATAGTTGTGTAACGAATCTTAACAAACTGAATAAAATTCAAAACCAAGCGTTGCGGGTGATAGGCGGTTTTATACGTAGTACTCCGATACACGCCATGGAGAACGAACTACACTTACCTCCCTTGCAAGTCCGTCGGCAATACCTAGCTAGCAAATTTTATCTGAAATCTAAAACTTTTAGTGATAATAAAACCATTACTACAGTTCGAGAGCTATCTGAGGAGGTTCGCGCTCCCTACTGGACTAACAAAAGACCTCCTATACTTACCGCCATTCACCAAGCACTGGATTCAGTGACACTGCATTCCTGCAAACAACTGGAGATGTATTCATTACGGACATGGGTTAGTGGTATAGGTTTATCGCAAGTTATTTGTGACTCAATCCCTTCAGTGGATAGGGCGAAGCATCTGTATGATGGTCTCGAACTGCGTACGAAATGTGTTAATTTTGTGCAACGACAGTACAACAGATACCATAAAATTTACACAGACGGGTCCAAAGATGGACAAATCGGTGGCGCTGCGTTTCTGGATCCTTTTCATAACTGTAGCGTTAAATTGAGAATCGACTCTAATATATCCATTATGCATATTGAGTTAATCGCTATAGCAGAAGCCCTATCATACGCTAAATCAATAAACTATGATAGATTCGTAATTCTGACTGACTCTAAAAGTTCGTTGCAACACCTGGCTCGATGTACCTCGCTCGGGCGAGGTAATCCGATCGCCTATCAAATATTGGAGTCCATTCAAAATTTTCAGACAAGGGCACAAAAGATTGTACTCCAGTGGATACCTTCACATATAGGTATGGAAGGGAATGATATTGCTGACCAGCTAGCAAGGGAAGCCTGTTCAGATGGCATTCCAATGAGTGTTACTCCTCTATACTCTGATCATCTTAGACGGGTAAAGGAACAGTGTAGGAAATGCTGGCAGGAATATTTTGACGAGAGGTCGAGGGAGAAAGGTATCTGGTACCGTACAATACAGCCGCTAATATCGAAAAATCCATGGATCGAAAAGATAGGATTAAGTAGAAGACCATTAGTGTCGGCACTCAGATTGAGAACAGGTCATATAGCCTCAAAAAAGTTCGCGTATTTAATGGGCAAAGTTTCCTCTCCTAACTGCGAGGACTGCGGTGTGGTCGAAGACGTGGTACACGTTCTCTGGGAATGTGTACGAAACAGAGCGTACAGAGAGATGCATTTTGGTGTCGCGAGAGATTTGAGTATCGGTCTTTGCAATAGTTTTTTAGCCAACCCTGCGTCGGTTGAGGCACACAGTCTCTATGCCCTAGCAGATCTATGTTTAGAATAGATACATTGTTGGTTGGCTAAGATATGTATTATTATTATGTATATATTATGTACCTTCACGGGGCGATGTGGTCGTCAAGCGACAAAGCCCCTTTGATAAAAAAAAAAAAAAAAAAACGTAGTGGCAAGACTCTGGTACTACTCTGCGGTAGTCTCAGTCTAGTGTGTGTGCATAGGTGGCTACCTCTGATGAAAACAACCTGGGAATCCGTCTGAAACTTCCCAAGACGTTAATTGGTTGTGTTAGCAGCTGAACACGTAATTAATCTTCTTGTCTTTTTCCAGCTACCTACACCTGGGGTGGGAAAAGACACCCAAAATTCCAAATTTCAAAATTAAAAAACAGCTGTGATTTTGGTAAGATTTTTTGATTTTATTCGGCATACCCACTTTTTCTTTTTAGTGTTTTTCCCTTTTTTCTCCTCTTTTTCTAGCCTGTTTCTAGTCTTTCTTGCAGATGTGCACATATATATTTGGACTGTAATATAACTTTTTCTGTGTAATAAAACTTAATAAGATTTTCTGTGTAACTACAAACTTTATAGAAAGTGTGTAGGTACCTTGCATTTTGAATATTAACTGGAGCTTTGTTCTCATAAATGATAGAAACTTTTAATTCTATTAGTCAGCCTGTATTTATATTAAATTATACCAATCAATTTAAAACTTTAATTAAATATCATGCACCTTGTTGATATCTACTTATGAACCTCTGTTTTACATCTTGTATTTGAACCTTGTCTGTTTGACCTACATTGCCAGTTGTGTAACAGACTTTGCATTTGAGTCTAGACTTTAACTTTAGTGTCTTAATAATAGAAACCAGTAACTCTATTATAAATATAAATCATATAATTTAATTTGAAACCATTGTTAGATATCATTCACTTTGGTGGAACTTACTTGTTATTTCTGTTTAATACTTTGTGATTGAACCCTGTCTGTGTCATCTACATTGTTACTTATTTAATTGTCGTAATTAAACTTTTACATCATGGCACAGATGCAAAAATATATTAACTATCTGAGAAAAGATGAACTCTCTAACGAGCTGGCTCACATAGGCATTTCAGTGGCATCTGATGTGACGGTGGCTGGCCTTCGGAGTGAGCTGAGGACGGCACACCGACTTGTCCGTCGGGGTAGCATCAAGGTGAAGGCGGTAGTCCCCACTGATGCAGCGGCGGAGCTTTCCATCTGTACGCCTAAGGTCTCGGAACTAAGTGAGGCCCTCCAGTCAGGTGACTTTGTTTCTGATAAAAATTGTCGCATAAGAGTAGCCTTCAGGGCGAACTATCTGCTAACTAGGCTGGCTCGTTGTGGTCTAGATTGTCCTGAACTGGCCGAACTTCGTGATAGGCTTGTGAAGATCGTCGCTGTGGCTGAACCCAGCACTGATTCTGAATCTGACGGGTCAGATGAAGGTGATGATGATTCGGGTCGTGACCGGGTAGAGTACACTTCACCTGCAGTGAGAGAGGACCGCTCGGTACGAGCTAGTTCTAGTAAATTTGGTTCCACGTCTGACAATATAGTGTATAGGGAACGTCCCGTTAATTTATGCTCTTTTAACTTAAAATATGATGGTTCTTCTTGTGTGCTCGTGTTTTTAGAGAGATTAGAAGAACTTAGATGTGCACGGGAGGTCACTAAGTCTAAACTCCTTCTGGCTTTCTCTGACCTGTTGGACGGACCAGCTTTGTCTTGGTTCCGTACCAATAGATCTAACTTCATCTCATATGAGGACCTTATTAGTGAGCTTAGAGATACATTCGATATTCCTGACTATGATTATCGTCTCAGAAATGAGATTAGACAGCGTAGCCAATCCCGCTCTGAGTCCTTGGTTAGCTATATATGTACAATGCAGGCTATGTTCTCAAGGTTGTCTTATAAAATGCCCAGTGAAGAACAGCTGGACATTCTCATGCACAACATCAGACCAGACTACATGAAGGAATTGGCCTTGCATGATGTTAACTCTATTGATGATCTGAGACGTCTAGGTAAGCGTCTGGAGCTTGCGCGTACAAGGGTGGACGCTTTCCGTGAGCCCGTTCTGGATAAATTTGAGATCTCGTCTGATTTACACCAGCACAAGACCAAAGGCGTGCAAAAGCCCACTAAGCAGGTGTCTGCAGTTGAGACGCCATCTACCTCCAACGAACGCAAATGCTTTCGGTGTGGCGAAGGCGGGCACGCTGCATACAGCTGCACCCAGTCAAGGGAGTTGGTGTACTTCCGGTGCGGTCTCAAAGGAGTCAAGACACCAGACTGCTCAAAATGTACTGGTAAGCCAAAAAACTCGTAGGCCAGGGCCTTATTGTGAACTCTATACATCACTCTGTATCTGAGTCTATTTCTGATAGGGTTCTGTTTACTAAACGGGATAACGATGTTAGACCGTATCTAGTTGTTAAAGTATTAAATTTAAATGTCTTAGGCCTTCTGGATTCCGGTGCCTCTTGCTCTATACTAGGAAAGGGAGCGCACCGTATCTTCTTGGAACTGGGTTTTGATCTTGAAAGTATCAACCCTGCTTTTCGTATTACAACTGCCGACAGCTCATATTTGCAATGTCTGGGTTGTATTTCCTTACCTATTGGGTACAATTCGGTTATCCGAGTTATCAAATTCTATGTTGTCCCGGGAATCACCACCTCCATGATATTTGGAGTGGATTTTTGGCAGCAATTTAAGTTAGGTGATAAACTAATTTCACAAAATATTAGTCTTGATGGTTTTAGTGACAATAATCCTATCGAGTCTGTGTCTCTTAACAGTGGCCTCGAGGATTACAGCAACCTGACTACTAAACAAAGGGGTGTAATCAACGAGATCATTGAAAAGTTTGACTCTTTGAACACGGATAAGGTGGGCTTAGGTCGGACTACACTCGAACATCATGTCATTGACACTGGTGACAGTAAGCCGATTAAACAGCGTTACTACCCGCTCTCTCCTCTCAAACAGAAAGCCCTGGAAGCCGAGTTGGACCGAATGCTAGAGATGGGAGTAGTGTCCCCGTCTCAGTCCGCATGGAATTCACCAGTGGTCATGGTGGAGAAGGCGAACGGCGAACTCAGGTTGTGCTTGGACTCTCGCAAGCTCAACTCTGTGTCGAAAAGTGACGCATATCCCTTACCGTACATTAATCAAATCTTGGACCATCTGAATAATGCTAAATATTTATCCTCTGTAGATCTGAGTGTGGCCTACTGGCAGATTCCGTTCGACTCTCTGCAGTCCGCCGAGAAAACTGCCTTTACAGTTCCCCGGAGGGGGCTGTTTCATTACAATACCATGTGTTTTGGACTCGTTGGAGCTGCCGCCACGATGCAGCGCCTAATGGACCGTCTGTTTGGTCCTGAGTTCGACAATAGGGTATTTGCGTTTCAGGACGACATAGTCTGTGTGTCCAGTACCTTTGAGGAGCATGTAGAGCTCTTACATAGAGTCTATCAGCGACTCAAGGATGCTGGCCTAACTATTAACATGAAAAAGTCTCATTTTTGTCGGAGTGAACTCAAATACCTGGGGTATTATGTAGACAAACACGGCCTTCGGACTAACCCGGGTAAAGTTGAGGTTATTCTCAACTATCCCACCCCTACTAACCCAAAGGAGGTTAAGAGGTTTCTGGGAATGGCCGGTTGGTATCGTCGTTTTGTCAATAATTTCTCTAAGATTAGTAAACCTCTGTGTAAGCTAACGTCTAAGAATGTTAAGTTTGAATGGACTCCTGAAGCTGAACAGTCCTTCAATCTTCTCAAGTCAGCTTTGGTCACTGCCCCTATATTGAAGATGCCTAATTTTGAGTTGCCTTTCCGTATTCTCAGTGATGCATCCGCATTTTCAGTTGCTGCTGTGCTGACTCAAACTCACGATGGAGTTGAACACCCTATCGCCTACTGCAGCCGTTCTCTCAACAAGAACGAGGTGAACTACAGCACAACTGAGCGGGAACTTCTGGCCGTGATTTTCGCCTTGGAACAATTCAGACAGTACGTCGAAGGCCAGAGGTGTACAGTCGTCACGGATCACTCCTCCTTACTTTGGTTCCATAAGCTAAAAAACCCTACAGGCTGTTTAGCGCGTTGGAGCATGAGGCTAAGTCAAATCGATTTTGACATTGAACATCGGAAGGGTAAGGATCACGTTGTACCTGATGCTCTGTCTCGTATAACGATTAATTCGCTAGATGCTGCCTCCTCTAAAGACCCTTGGTATGTCCACACCATGAACAGTGTGCGGAAGAACCCTAGGAAGTTGCCAAATTTTGACATTCGTTACAACCTTTTATATAGATTTTCTAAGAATAAATATTCTCTGACTTCAGATTTTGACTGGAAGTTGGTGGTACCCCAAGAGGATCGCCTGTCCCTGCTCTCTAAGTACCATGATGACACACTTAGTGCTCATGGTGGTGTTTGGAAGACTCACAAAAGGTTAGCCCTAAATTATTATTGGCCCAAAATGTACGAGGACGTCAAACAATATGTCGAGAAGTGTGAAATCTGTAAGCAGTACAAACCCGTAAACACGTCTCGTCCTGGCCTCATGGGTAGCCCGAAGCGGGTGTCGAAGCCTTTCGAAGCTATCTCTGTCGATCTACTTGGTCCCTTTCCTACTTCAAGCAATAGAAACGTGCACCTGATCGTGGTATCCGACTATTTTAGTAAATACGTCATGTTGTGCCCTATTCGGGTTGCCACAGGCGCTGTGGTCGCGAGATTCATAGAGAAGAGTGTATTTCTTGTGCATGGAGTATGTAAAACTATTTACATGGATAATGGTCCTCAGTTTGTAAGTAGCCTTTTAAAGATTTATTAACTAAATATAATGTACCCAATATATATTATAACCCTAGGTATCATGCCCAGACTAATCAGGCGGAAAGAGCTATTCGCAATGTTGTCCAAGCGATCTCATGCTATGTGAAGTCACAACACAAAGCATGGGACTCGTTCTTGGTTGAAGTACAGTGCGCTCTGAACACCGCAGTGAACGAAGCAACTCGTTTTACTCCTTACTTTCTGGTGCATGGTAGGGAGTTCATTGGAGATGGAGTTCTATACAGGCAGTCAGACATTGCGTGCCACCCGGCTTCTGTCGCTGTGGACGATCCATCAGCCTTTGGTGTCAAACTGAGAGAAATACAACGTATCTACGACCAGGTGAGGAAACACTAGAACGTTGCCCACCAGCGTAATGAAAAGTATTACAACCTCAGAAAAAGGCATGTGGAGCTGAAAGTAGGACAAATCGTGTACACACGCACGTTCTACCTGTCAAACAAAGCAAAGAACTTCACTTCCAAGTTAGCCCCTAAGTTCCTTAAATGTGTGGTAACCGCCAATCAATCCCCTCTGGTATATCGGCTGTCAGATTTAGACGGTAAGGATCTTGGTGAGTACCATATCAAAGACATCCTGAAGTATAAGGAGGAGCCGTCTCCAGTACCTAATGTGAGCAATGTTGTCACTACATAGCACTGTTTATCTAGTCTATAAAACCAGCGCTATGTTATGCTTAATCTGTACAAAATCTGTTTTCTCTCTGAGTATCTATGTGACTATAATTATTCGCATTAGGGGTTCCACCATACACCATACCGAGTGTTTATCCCCCATTTCGCCTCTCAATTCTCCACAGCTCCTTGTAGTTGTTGGTAGTGTTGGTGTATCTGCAGCGAATAAAGGGAACATTCATTTTCTCTGTAGGACATTTGACTCTAGCTATGTAACCTAACCATTGCGCAAGTCAGTGTATAATTAGGTGTGTGGGAGGAATGTTCTTTAGTTTTGTAATTATAGCTGTCAGTTTGGGTTTGAAGTACCCAGCTGTGTGTCTATATCTATTGTAAGCATTTTCTGTTTTTTGTTGTGTATTTCCAGCGTATCGTGTCCGCAGGAAATACTATTAAGGGGGGGATGGTGTAACGTGATATTTTCTCTGTTGGTCTTGTAATTGATTTCTTTGTTCCAGAGCCACCTAGAGTGTCTCATGGGAACTAGGTATAATTGTTTGGCGGTGAAACTTGTAATCTTCGATTAGGTGTGTCCTAGTTCTCACGCTCGACCGGTGGATGGCGCTGGTGTCCTACAGCATATATTCTATTTTTTATTGCACTCATTTATTATTTTATTTTTACAATTTAACAATAATAAATTGAATGGGATTTATTTTCTCAGGAATTATGATTTACCAGTAAACAAGTCATAATTATAATAATTGTTGGTAATGGGTCGTCAAGTTGTCTTTGGCGACTGACAGCTAATGAGTTTGTTTATGGTATAATGAAATACATCATGATTGGCAGAATTTTGAAGATTGTTCACGAAGATTCGATGAACGGGCTATAAATATACCTGCCCGATTTTCACCAGGACTTCTGTTGATTCTTCGTGGCAACTAGTGACCTTTTTTAGTCTTACCAAATCTCTGTGGTATAAATCTTGTAATTTGTCAATTGCTTGTAACAATTTAGTTTGGTGAAAATCTCGTCCCCAGATATTCTGGTAAGTTTTTTTGTAACTCCGTTTAGTGGGACTGATGGCGGGCCTGTATGTGTATTAACGGCTTATGTGTGGTCTGTTTTACACAGGGTCCTTAGTTCGTGCTAGTGAGTCCTTGAGGTTGAGAACGCCTCATCTTACTCTGCTGCGTACCTTGTGGTACATTTGCTGCCGAGAGCTGCTACACGGCGAGAGGTCTACCGCGACCGTCCGCGCTACCACCAGCGAAGCCAAAGGCCAGTACACTACCATCGTGTACCAGTAAATGTGTAGCTGTAGTGCCAACCATCCGTAAACTTAGTACGCTTAGTAGTTTGTGCTAGAATTCACGTGCCTATAAATGTGTAGCTAGTGCTATAACACTCGTGCCTACTGTGTGTGTCCTCTCTGCCTCATTCTTCTGTATTCTGTGCCTGTCTGTCTACCTACTTGTCTGTACATATCTTCTGTATTCTGTACATTCCTGTCTACCTACTTATCTATACATATACTTCTGTCTCCTGTGTCTACCTACTCTGTTACTATATTTCTCTGTGTGTTACCCTGTATTCTGGTTACTTAATCGAATATATGTGTGTACAACCTGATGACCAGTTGTTTTTATTGGAGCCCTAGCTTCTCTGTGTACACACTCATATAGCTCTGTAGAAAAGGCGCCCTGGGAAAGAGTTCTCTGCATCAGCCCCTGAGCGAGCCGGTGAGTACCCACCTGAGTAAATCAGTGGTTACATAAGTTCTTAAAAGATTATAGTTTAACTAAGAATTATTACTATCAAGTAACTTATTTAATTTAACAATTGGCGTAACTTCAAAGGTTGAATGATTGGTATCTATGCGTTATGCACACGTTAAAACAAAACGTCAGAAATAAGCAAAACGAACAATAAACATATAACCTTAAAATCGTCTTGTCCGGTGATATGTAATAACTGTATTAACAATATTTTGGTTATTCTGCTGCAGAAACCGTCAATATTAAGAAGAATTTGAAGTGTTTTACGACAGAAGCAAAGCAGAAGAAACAATTCTAACGATGGGAATGAATGAACAATATTCAATATCCGAATTGTTTTTTGGAAAAGAAAAATACTAAATCTATGGTTTTTATTGTTGTCATGGGATGTTACAAAACAAAGTAAATGAATTTGAGATCTATTATAACAGCCACAATAAGGAAATACACTTCACAATATGTACATTACACTTATTTAAATAAAAATATAAGAACAACCTGCAGGTTCAGGCGTCAAAGAATTCCTCCCCATCAACGTCACCTGGAAGGGTGGCCAGAAGCCTGGCATTACAAATCAAATAAATCATTGTCATAAAAATCTAAGTACAAATAAGTATTGAATGTTTTCATTATTCTTTAACATTATTTGAGTAACATGTAATTAATTTATATTTTTATTTTACAGCACCACGAAATTGTCCAATAAATAATAACCAAGAGTTTATTTGGCGTCAAGTGAAGTGCTTTTGAAGTTCAGTGTCTATCATTCAGATTGTTTTTAGTCGTGTGCGTTCGCCCAGCGGAATGTTGTTGAATTTAAAGATTTTAATTATGAAGATATTTAGTGTATGACGTCGTGTAATTGTGTATGGTAAAAAAAAATTTGTGCATGCAGCCATTGTGGAGAAATTCACTAAAAACTGATTCCGCTGGGCGAACGTTGTCCTGGCGGAACTTTTTTCTTATCCATGGACTTAGAAGAAAAGAAATGTGTCCAAAAATTAGTGTGTATTTGTGTGTAATTGTGTATGTATGAATAAAATTAGTGCATGCATAAACTTCGGAGAAATTCAAGTTTCCGCTACGCGAACGTTTGGCCATTAGCTAGTTTTCATATAAAGCTCTTATATAGAGAGCTGTAGATTTTTACATAGGTTGTTTTGAATTTGTTTAAATTTGTTTAAAAACCAGATTTAGAAGAAATCGTAGGGTTTAAAAGATAAAAATATAAACGTGAAATACGCTCATTAGGTCTTAGTTCGTGAAGTAGCCACTTTGGGGTCTAGATTTTCACGTTTATACAAACCTTTTAAGTGTCTGCAACATGTTGCCAAGTATCGATGATGGTTCGTTAGTAATTAATGAGTTATAGGACAATTTACCATGAGTAGACCACTGTTTGCAAAGCAGTCAAATATCAAGACGTTCTAAAGTAATTGCATAGTAAAATGTGTTCCAATAATTAGTGTATTAATTCAACTACTTGCATGCAAAATTTCATCTCATTAAATTCATTAATTAAAGAGGAACAATTAAAATACTTACAAAGCATCGAAAACTTACATAACCCGACCAAATTCGGATAGATATAAAAAAGCGGCCGTTCAATATATCTAGGTAACATTCTAAAATTTACAGTATAATACCGGTATTTAATTGGTACAGGTGATAACACAATTGTTTTGATATAATTTACTGGTCATTTATTTTTCTACACATGATTTTTTAAATGTATTTGACTATGACAGTAAGTACTATTTACGTAGCTACTTTATAGCTTTTTTATATGATATTACCGTTGTACTGGACTTATGTATGTGGGCGTGTTCCCGCGCACCCCACCAAAATATTCAGAATTATTTTGTTCGAAGCGGTACACTTAAGGCTAGTCCTTTGATTAAATAGTCTAAGTATTGTAGTTAGGAATTGATCAAAAATATTATGCTAGTGTGAAAAAACAGACAACGCGCTGCGCGCAACGAGCGATAGAGTCGGCTTCCTTCTTGAAACGGTACTTCCATCCTTGAAGAAAAGGGAGCGCAATATGTTTTCATAACTCACATAAGCCACGGCCTGCGCGTATTCGTTTGCTGTAGAACTTGAACCTGGTTTTGTTTTATCCCCATTCACAAATTTGCACTCAAGGACAATGTGCGTATGCGCTGTTGTTTTGCTATGTATCGCCAATTCTCCGTAATAATAATATTGACAGTGTGTTATTAATGTTATAGTGTAACAATGAAGCTTAAAATAATTATGTGGTAGGTATATTGAGTGAGTGATAGTGAGAAGCTGATGTTTAATTAGAACTTGTTAATTGAAGATTCATTCTTATCGCGGATAGGGGCGGTATTATTAAAAAAATATTTTTCATTCTAGAAATGCAATTGTTTTATTTTTTCCTAACGCTTGTGTACGCAACTGTACCATATTAATAAATACTATACTGGAAGTTTAAGAACGTTACTTAGAAATATGGCACGGTCGCTTTTTTGTAGCCATCCGAACTTGGTCGGGTTATGTAGGTTTTCGATGCTTTGTCAGTATTTTAATTGTTTCTCTTTAATTACTGAATTTAATGAGATGAAATTTTGCATGTGAGTAGTTGAATTAATACACTAATTATTGGAATACATTTTACTATGCAATTACTTTAGAACGTCTTGATATTTGACTGCTTTGCAAACAGTGGTCTATTCATGGTAAATTGTCCTATAACACATGTTGCAGACACTTACAAGGTTTGTATAAACGTGAAAATCTAGACCCCAAAGTGGCTACTTCACGAACTAAGACCTAATGAGCGTATTTCACGTTTATATTTTTATCTTTTAAACCCTACGATTTCTTCTAAATCTTTTTTTTTAAACACATTTAAACAAATTCAAAACAACCTATGTCAAAATCTACAGCTCTCTATATAAGAGCTTTATATGAAAACTAGCTAATGGCCAAACGTTCACGTAGCGGAAACTTGAATTTCTCCGAAGTTTATGCATGCACTAATTTTATTCATACATACACAATTACACACAAATACACACTAATATTTGGACACATTTCGTTTCTTCTAAGTCCATGGATTAGAAAAAAGTTCCGCCATGACAACGTTCGCCCAGCGGAATCAGTTTTTAGCGAATTTCTCCACAATGGCTGCATGCACAATTTTTTTTTACCATACACAATTACACGACGTCATACACTAAATATCTGCATAATTAAAATCTTTAAATTCAACAACATTCCGCTGCGCGAACGCACACTTTTTAGTCAGTTCAGTTGTCATATGTATATTCTTACCCAACCTCTTGACTGGCAAAACAGTTACGTGGGAGGTTTTGCAATAAATAAATAAATTTACTTTACTCTGTACCAAATATCATCATAATCTGCTCAATAGTTGTGGTGTGGAAGCATAACAGACAGTTCTGTGACTATCAATCAGGTGTTAGCTTATAGGGAATTAAATAAAAATTAAAATGTGCAAAAATCTTTTATTGTCAACATCAAAAATCGAATCCTTAAAGGCATCTAAACCACTCTGCACACTGTACCAAATATGATACTGGCATTCCTTATAACAAAGGAGTTCCAGCAACCAGGTTGATTCAAAAACTCTTAGGTATGCATCGCAGGGCACGCCGTCATTGCGGCGGTAAGGCCCATCATGGGGGAGTGGCTAGAGAGGCCACACGGGAGCCTCTCGTACCGTCAGACGCAGATGATAACCGGGCACGGTTACTTCGGGCGGTATCTGCATCTGATGGGTATTGAGCCAACGCCCGAGTGCCATCACTGCGACGCGAGCGTGGACTCGGGGCTGCACACGCTCACCGAGTGTCCGGCGTTTGAGACGCCGAGGCGGGAGCTTGTGCAGGCCCTGGGGGTGAGAGTGCTCACGCTCTCCACCCTGCTCGCGGCGATGGTCCGCTGCGCGGATGCGTGGGCGGCCAGCGCCTCTTTCTGCGAGCAGGTCATGCTCGCGAAGGAGACAGCAGAGCGGGCGCGGCGCGGTGAGCGAGAAAGGCTCGCTGACATCGCTGCTCGCGCCCGAAGGCGGCTCGGGCGTCGGAGGGCGCTTACAGACCTCCGCCCCCCATGAGCGCGGGCCTGAGGGTGACGGGTGGAGCCACCCGTCACCCTAGCAGAAGCAGGCCACGGCGGCGGCGCGCATCGTAGGACGATGCGCGCCTCCCCACACCGGGGTTGAGTCGGGGACGGCGTGGTCCCCACCTCCCGAGGAGGGCCAGACCGAAAGGGATGGCCCTGGGTCAGCCGGGGTGCGAGGGATATGTCGCAAGACAACCTCACCTTCGGCCTAGCACCACGACCCACAGACGGCGTGCGGTTTAGTCGGTTCGAGTCCGACATAACCTACCCCTCCGGCTCCGGGGGGGCGGGTATCCGTGGGGATTTCCCGCACGTAAAAAAAAAAAAAAAAAAGGTATGCATCGCATTTCCTGAAAAGTGATCACAAAATTATCTTCTAATCATAATATGTTAATATATTTTGTCCTTTAAATACATAAATGGTATTCTTTTTATTATAATTAATTTGCACACAATTAGATTTCTCATTAAGTGAACAATGTCGGTAGGTGCTTTGAGAATTACAATGTAATCAATAATTTATTTATATTAATGTTTATTGTAATAAATCAATATTGTGCATACTATTGTTTGTTTTGTATTGTTTTCTTAAATCCTATTATACTTATTACCTACTAATATTATATACATACAAGGCAACTAAGGGATAGGGCTAATTAAAATGAGATAGATATATACAGCTCCGACCCAGCCTCAGATGCATGACTCGAGTCAGTCATAGTACCGGGAATATGGTAATAGGCTCACCCCCTATTAATTACAATGATCAGTGAAATGTAGGTGTTAGTTCACCTGTCCTTAATCCTCCGGGGATACAGGCAAGATTATGTATATATATATTAGTGTGAAAGTTTGTGAAGATGTTTATCATTCAATAACATTCTAATGGCAGAAAGAATCTAGCTATTTGATCAATTAGGTAATCTGTGGTTTGGTACAGGAATAGCTTACTGGAATAACACATTATGGCACTTTCTATCTTGGGAATATGTTCCTATGGGTAGTGGGAACAGAATGTAAAAAATATGTTGGTCCCGGTGAAGAAGAATAGGGCCACTCTATTTCTTCGCAGGAACTGTAGAAGGCGACTAAGGGAGAAGGCTGTTCTCCATTCAACAGTAATCATAGGGCCCATGACAGAGTGTCTGCTTGATAGCTACAGGTTTGCATCTTATTTTAAGGGACCAACAATCATAGTGAAATTTGGGTGAATACTATGTATGTTTGTAATATAATTTATTTCTTTAAACCAATACTATCGTAAAGTTAAGTATATTTATTCACCAATACGGATAAAAGTATCTAAATGATCTTATATCACTGTGTTGGATTATAAAATACAAAACTACCATGTATAGTAGGTACCTACCGTTCTTGTTCATAATGCCAATCTGCATCACTTTCACATGCACTAAAATGTGCCTTTTGTCCTGTATAATCATTATTTTAAACTTTACTTTCGTAACTATACAGGGTGTATTTTTGAAACGGGGCAGTAAGGGCAAGTACATTAACCGTTGCAGTTACAGCAAAACGTTCTTAGAAGACCTTCCCTAACTTTTTGACATATTTTGAACTGCATTCACAGATTTTGTAAAAAACTTACAGTTGGCAAAAAAAATGCAAAAAGTCCAAAAATTTTTTTTTATGCCAATCGATTCTATTTCATGTGGGGATCAAAAAACTCTATGAGACCATTTTAGCTTTCAGTACTAGGAAAGACAGAAATCGCCAAAAACGTTTCCCATACATTTCGGCAACAGAAACAAATTTCTACGATGGTCTAACTTTTTGTTATGGCCAGGAAGTGGGTAGAATTGACTGTAAAGTAAATAAAAAGAATTTTTACCCTAAAATTTCGAATTAGATTCGAAAATCTGTGTGTTATTCTTAGTTTCAGCTGAGAAACTTCGTATGAGTTATTAATTAAGGATTTTCGCTAAAATGTCTTCTAATCGTGAAAAAGTTGACTTATTAGAAGCGTATTTTGTCAATAATCGAAATGCGGGAGCTGCATTAGTGTGGTACCGCAATAAGTATCCGTTGCGGCATGTGCCAACAAGAAAGGTTATTACAAATCTTTCGAAAAACCTGGAATTGCAGGGTTCTTTCAAAAGAAAGCGGCAGCCTCGTGTGGACATGGACACGGAGATTGCGGTTCTAACTTATGTCGAAGCATATCCAGAGGTATCGTCCAGGCAAGTCGCCCTTGAAGTAGGTGTATCCCACTCCCTTGTGATAAAGATATGGAAGAAATACAGCTACAAGTGCTATCGATATGGGCGCATAGTAAAAGTGTTACATCCGGGTGATGATGTTCGAAGGCTTACTTTTTGCAGATGGCTAAGAGGAAAAATAAGCAGAGATCATGAATTTTTAAATTACATACTGTGGTCAGACGAAACGAATTTTTCCAATAACGGTATGTACAACAGAAAAAATCACCACTATTGGTCCAAAGAAAATCCACTAAGAGTTACGGCAAGTCATAATCAGGTTCGCTTCTCATTCCACTGTTGGTGTGGTATAATGTCCAATCGAGTCATAATGGTGGAATTTTATGAAGGGAAACTGAATTCTGCCATGTATAATGAAGTCATTTTACACCATCTTGAAAACGAGATGGACGAATGGCCCCTGTCGGAATTGCGAAAAGTTCATTTTCAACAAGATGGTGCTCCGCCACATAACAGTCACCTTTCACGTTCCAATTTGAGCCGCCTATTCGGTACACAGTGGATAGGTACACATGGTCCAACACAGTGGCCACCTCGTAGCCCCGATCTAACACCACTTGATTTTTTTTTATGGGGCTTCGTGAAAAACGAGGTGTATAAGACGACGTACGCCAGTGTTCAAGAGCTCAAGGATGCATTAATGACCATTTTACGTAATATTCATCCCAGAACATTATTAGCCGCCATTCGTTCAGAGCAAAAAAGGATAGACTTATGTATTCGTGAAAATGGAAATCATTTTGAGCAATTTATTTCATAAACCAATTACTTAAATGTTTAAATGATTTTTTTATTTAAAAAAGTTCAAAATTTTACCTGACCTATGAGTTTCGAGTTGATTTATCATATTTCCGTACGAAATGTATGGGAAAGGTCTTTGGCGATTTCTGTATTTTCTAGTACTGAAAGCTAAAATGGTCCCATAGAGTTTTTTGATCCCCACATGAAATAGAATCGATTGGTATAAAAAAAAAAATTGAACTTTTTGCATTTTTTTTGCTAACTGTAAGTTTTTTTACAAAATCTGTGAATGCAGTTCAAAATGTCCCAAAAAGATAGGGAAGGTCTTTTAAGAACGTTTTGCTGTAACTGCAACGGTTAAGGTACTTGCCCTTACTGCCCCGTTTCAAAAATACACCCTGTATGTAAATTTGCATTAGATTAGTATTCATTTTTCGTCGCTTCTCGAGATTTCTCCCAATCATCACTTATACAAATGCAACTTTAACTACATACTTAACTTTTACCCTTTGTCTATGTAAATGTTGAAAGCTTTTTATTTATTTTATATAAATTGAGGACTACTATACTTATTAATCTAGGAGGTTAAACGTGTCTGACATGCTTTGTTTCAATTGGCTTACAACGACGAAACATCGTCGACTGCAACTACGAAAATCAACCAATCACAATCATTTTCAAGGTTGAGCTTAAGTTGACACCAATCACAGTAGGATGTCGTTGTCGAGTAGTTCCTACATCGTACGGCACATCTTAGAGCCTATGGCGCTAGTGTTAGAGAATACCAAATTCAAGCAAATCGCCGAGACAACGTTGCCGCATCGATGTGGCGTCGATGTTGAAGTTAGAGAATTGCACTGCTGCAAATTTTTTTTTTTTTTTTTTACAGATTTATAACTATAACTGTGAAATCCTGAATATTCATTCTTAGTTTGGTGGTGCCACACATGACTCCTATATATGGTCTAGAAGCAAAGTCAAGCCATGCAGGCAGTCTCCATCAAAGTAGAGAATGAGTGTGGTTACTGGGTAAGATAAGACAATACCCGTTTTTAAACTCATTGGGCTCAAGACCATTACCTTAATAGTACAAGGATGTACATACATATAATCACGCCTTTATCCCCGGAGGGTGAGGCAGAGGTGAATTGACACCCACATTTCACCAATCATTGTATTCGGGCCCATGTAATAGAGTTATATACACATTAAGTAAGTATTCAATATATATATACAAAGTTATGTGGTTGTTTCAGGTAATTCCGGACGTCCACAATTGCCATGGCTCATGACTTCAACATGGTGTGCCTGGGTCTCACACTGCAATACATACATCGCGCCATGTGCAGGCTCATAACGTTATAGGCCGGTGCTTTGGCTTGCTGAAGGCACTTTGGAGATGCCTGTAAAAACAGGGTACTGCATGATAATCCTCAGCAGGCCAGCAGGATAACGCTTGCATGCAAATACCAATATTGTACTATGTTAAGAAATAAAAGAAAACGATTGAAAGTGAAATATAAAGGCTTCTGTTTATTTTAAATATTACATATTACATATATACATTAGACTAAATCAGAGTAGTTTTTATTTGACTAAATCACACTGATATTTACTCTTATTAAGTTATATAACTTATAATATATTTTAGATTGATTTTTACATTCATAAATTAGCAGATAAAACAAATACGCAACAAGTTGGTCAGTTTACACAAAGAATTCACAACAAACAAACAACAAGAAAACGAAATAACAATGGACACACTAATAGAAAATCAATGATTTCTGTGGATTCAGCTATTATACAAGGCTTTTGCAGTATTACAATATTTCACATAATTATTAATACTATTTATTCTATTTATTACAAAGTAACTTCTGTACAATTCCTTGTAACATTGTTTATTAACAAATTACTAAGTATTAAGCAACAAGTTTTTCAGTTTACACAACCAGTTAGAACAAAGAATACACAACAAACAAGGAGCAAGAAAACCGTGCGCTTGTCTGCCACCTTAGTGGTAATTCAGTAATACGCAACAAGAAAAGAAAGAATATACAACTAAAATATGGGTCGGGTGCTTGACTGCCACCGGAGTGGTAAGAAAATGAACTAAAGAAAGGGAGTCTGAAGCAACCGGCGGGCTTGCATGAAAGGTTTAATGACAATAGTTGAAGCTTGTGAAGTGGGTAAGGATAGAAGCAGATAACGGGCTGTTATCTGTTTCTACTCCAGAAGGAAATAGGTGCGAGCATATTTTTGATTTTATAGAAAAAAATTGCTGTTATGTGTGGTCCCTACTTGTCAAATATTGCTGAAGGAAGCCTTCAGCAATATCTGCAAATCGGCTTAGTATATTATTGCGCTGCACATCCACCTCTATCCTACGAGCTTCATTTAGCTGGCCTCTCCCTCAATTGTATCCTTTGCTCAACGGCCACAAAGTCGCCCGTACCGTTTCTTGTCCAGCTGGAGGAGGAAGAATGGGAGGCGTGTTCGGTCGTGGTGATCTTCACGTCGGAATTACTAATGGTAGTTGTTGACTGGTGGAGACGCTGACGCTGACGTATGACGCTGATGGCAGTAGTGTTGGTGGTGCTGGTGGTGTCTGAGGCTGCGACTGTATTGTTACTAAGTCTGCAAAAATAAATAGCAATATAGGTTTTTGTTATCACTGTACACAACGAACTATTGTAAACAAACTACCTGACTTGCCCTCGTACAATAATGTAGAAGAGTCTTACGCAGACCTAATCAACCTGATCAATAATGAGTTTGGGAGAATTTTTACCTCAAAAACATTATCGATTGGTGGCCGTCCAGTTTTCAGTGATTGGGCAACATCGGGGATTTATAAGAGCAGGAGGAGATTGTATGATCTATATTCTGAAAAATCGTACAATTTCAACCCTGTTTTCCAGGATTATGTTAAAAATTACTCAAAAATATTTAAGCGAGCCTGTTCCTTCGCGAAGTCAAACTTCATTAAAAATAAAATTTCTAATTCTGTAAATAAAATTAAGACTACTTGGAATATTATAAATTCCGAATGTGGGAAATCTCCATCAAATGTAAGAGATTTTCATTTAAAAATAGAAGGTCGCCATGTCACGGAGGATCTGGAAGTTGCGACAGAGTTTGAACATTTCTTTTCAAATATACCGTTAATAACGACTAAAACTCTTCAGTCTTCTTCCACTTCCGCTGTGTCATTGCTTAAGGAATCGATAAACGAGTGTGAAGACGCATTCGTATTCTCAGTTGTTAATACCAAAGACATCACCAAAGCGTTTCACTCTATTAATATCAAAAAGACCGCGGATCTATGGGGATTATCAGTCAAAACTATTTCATGTATCATTGATGTCATTGCTCCCCATCTAGCAACTGTGTTTAATGACTGTGTCAACAGCGGTATATTTCCTGATTTAATGAAACATAGCAAAGTCATACCTTTGTTCAAGGCTGGCAGTGCTACAGACCCTTCTAATTTCCGACCCGTTTCTGTGTTGCCGACCTTGAGTAAAGTATTTGAGAAATTAATCCTAGGACAGTTGATGACCCATTTTGGTGAAAACAAATTATTTCATGATAAACAGTTTGGGTTTACTAAGGGACGTTCGACTGCTGATGCTGGTATAGAATTGTTAAATTGTATTTACGAGGCCTGGGAGGATAAGCATGATGCATTGGGTGTATTCTGTGATCTATCCAAGGCTTTCGATTGCGTCCACCATGACACGTTAATCAGGAAATTAGAACATTATGGAATAAGGAACAAGGCTCTCGAGCTTCTGACTTCATATTTGAACAATAGAATTCAGAGGGTCGATGTTAATGGTACACGTTCAGTGGGATCTCTGATTTCGATGGGTGTTCCACAGGGTTCGATACTTGGACCATTTTTAGTCTTAATATATATTAATGACCTCCCCTACTACGTAAGGGATAAAACTAGTATTATTTTATTTGCTGACGATACTTCGTTAATATTTAAAATTAAAAGGCAACAAAATAATTATGACGAAGTGAATGGTGTTATCACAAGAGTGGTCCATTGGTTTAATACTAATAATCTTTGCCTTAATGGGAACAAAACTAAATGTATAAAATTCACATTACCTAATGTTACACAGGTTGAAACCAATGTACAACTCAATGGACAAGTGTTGAACCTTGTGGAATCAACAGTGTTCTTAGGTTTAAGCATTGACGTCAAATTGCAGTGGCGATCACATATTGAAAAAATATCCAGTAGATTAAGTTCGGCTTCTTACGCTGTAAAAAAGATTAGGACATTAACAGACGTGGATACGGCTAGAATAGTTTATTTCAGTTATTTTCATAGTATTTTAAGCTACGGAATTCTCCTTTGGGGTAATTCCGCGGATTTAAACACAATATTCATTTTACAAAAGCGGGCTGTGAGAGCTATTTATAATTTGGGCCCAAGAGTTTCCCTTCGAGAAAAGTTTAAAGAAATAGACATTCTAACCGTAGTGTCACAATACATCTTCGAGAACCTGATGTATGTAAGGAAAAATATCTCTAAATTTTCAAGAGTTTGTGACAGGCATAATATAAACACAAGACATAAAAACAATCTTGTAGCTTGTGATAGTAGACTCCATAAAATTAGTAATTCTTTCCGGGGCAACTGTATACGCTTTTTCAACAAGCTCCCTAATGAAATTAGAGATTTACCTGTAAATAAATTTAAAAATGTAATTAAGACTAAACTGTGCCAAAAAGGCTATTATAAAATCCAAGAATATTTAGATGATAAACAAGCTTGGAAATGAGCTGTTCACTCAACTATGCTACTCAAGCAAACTATTGTATTTAGACTAAGTAGACTAAGCAAATGTTTGTAAATAGACCAAAAAAAAAAATGCCCGCTGAGTTTCTTGCCGGAGTTTTCTCAGGTCGGGGCCGCGTTTCGAACCGGTGGTCCATTTGCTAAACTAGTCTAGGTTTTTTTTTTTAAACTTGACGTTTTGTAAGTACCGTTTTAATGGTCTATACAGAATAAATGATTTTTGACTTTTGACTTTTGACTTTTTGAATACTTTTTCATAATGGCTAGATGTATCTACCTACTTCAATGGGAAAGAGGGAGTGTCGAAGCACCTGCTAACATTATTCAAGCAATTAACACTGCATCAAAATTGCATTTAATTTCATTCAATCAGGCACTCGTTGACTTGCTAACCCCACTACCTATTTTTTGTTACTTTTTTTTCTCGCCCATGTGTCATGGAAGTAATTACACGTGTTTAAATCAATACAATCTTTTAATTCGATATTCTGGCCAAAATACCCCAGTTATTATACATGGCCGTAGATCAAGCCGGATTGCTACATATGGATCAGCCGCTATTCACCTGGAATATGAAAAATTAAGGAGATAAAACCTGTGACGAAGTGTGGTGGTGATTGCGTCATCCGAATTTGTGGTCAAAGTGGTCAAAATTCAGAAACTTTAAGTTATCATTTCATAATTTTAGTTAATTATCACCCAACACCCGAGGATCAGGTAATATTTTGTGTGATTAAAGCAAAATTAGCAAGGTTAGTACCACTATACAGCCATTAGATTAAGAACCTATAGTTAGTGAATTTAGGGTTGAGTTTCATTTATTATTAGTTAATTCATACTTTTCATAGTATATGGTAAGCTATAAATGCTACTTTTTAACTAATCATTAGCTCAAACCTACTTATTTTCTGTTCACTTCCTAGATTCATGTCTTATAGGTAATACCTAAATTACCTAATAAATTTAGCTTGTATGTATCAGTAGGCATCTAACCATTAAATAATAAGTCTCCAATTCATTGTGTACACGTTTTACTACTAAGTATTCCACTAGACATTCAATATAAAATCAATATAATTGTTACAAAACTTAATTGCAAGTTAACTGTCACTGTCCGTTACGTTAATCTCTTATTTTTATATAACTTCAGGTCACTTGACACCTTCCAACATGACCGATGAGGTTTCTAGTCAAGAAAAGGACCTAATTCGAATGAGAGGGAGTATACGAGGGCGAATGACTTATTTTGGTAAATATTTAGAAGGATTAGACACCACTTCCTTGTCGTCAACTGAGGTAAGAGAGTTGCATTTACGACTAGATAAAACCGAGTTGTTATTCAACCAATTTGACGCTTGTCAGTCAAAGTTAGAGAGCTTATCAGATGAACCCGACACTCACTTGAAGGCACGTGTAGAATTTGAAGATCGTTTTTATGCACTTATCGCAAAAGCTCAGGATATACTGTCCCTTTATGCAAAGGCTGAGGCTGACTCGGATTCTGAGAGTAGTACAAACACAGTGAAAGGCTCTGTTAATAGACGCAAAATTGTCAGGATGCCACCAATTCAGTTGCCAAAATTCAGCGGCTCATATGAGAATTGGCTCGAATTTAGAGACACTTTCATCAGCCTCGTTCACCAGAACCGTGATTACGATGACATAAGCAAATTCCACTATTTACGCTCTTCATTAGAAGGTTTTGCATCTGAAGTCATCAAAAAGGTAGAATTTAGCTTCTCTAATTATCTTACAGCATGGGATATTTTATGCGAACGATACGATAATAAAAGATTGTTAACTAACAACCACGTCTCTGCTTTATTTAACATACCACAATTAACAACGGAGTCCTCAACTACGTTAAAAAATATGGTTGATTTGTTTACTAAGCATTTGCGTGCGTTAACCAGTTTAGGTGAACCTACGACAAATTGGGATACGCTTTTAATTTATCTAGCTACTCAAAAACTCGATACCACGACGTTTCGCAAATGGGAAGAATGTAAAACCGGTTTTGATAAGGAAGTTCCGATCCTGTTTAATGATTTCATTTCATTTCTTAAAAACCGCGCAGATTTTCTCGAATCTTTGGAGTTGTCGCGAAATGAAGTCAATCAGACTAATCAGAATAAAAAATCAACAAATAAGTCGAAAAATAAAGCATTAGTGTCTGTCCAGGACAACAAGAATAATTCAGAATCTATTTCCTGTCCTAAGTGCCAAGGTAACCACTCACTAGGTAACTGTCCACAGTTTTTAGCCCTAACTAACGATGCACGACTTAAATTAATGTCTACTTTTAAGATTTGCTTTAATTGTTTCCGTGCAGGTCACTTTGCTAATCGGTGTAATAAGCCGGGCTGTAAGGTGTGCAAGCGCAAGCATAACACTGTCATTCATGTGACCAACCCGCCGCCACGCGAGCCACAGTCGGAGCCTTCCGTCCCCGCTTCTCCGCAGCAGGCGTCTCGGCCGTCCGGAGGCAACACTAAACCTGAGGTGCCACAGTCTAGTAACATTTCTATGACGGCCAGTGTTTGCACTCCTCGGCAAAGCGAAATTTTACTATCTACGGCATTAGTTAAATTAATAGATGCGAATAATTGTGAACATATCGCCCGGGCCTTACTAGATTCTGGAAGTACGTCCTGTATTATGACAGAAAAAATTTTCAATTTGTTAAAATTGCCGTCGACCAAGTTGAATAAATCTATTCTAGGCATTAATGATACTACTTCGCATGTGAGTAAGCTGTGTCGCGTTACAATGAAATCATTGAATGATTCATTCACCACAAAAATGCAATGTTTTGTGTTGCAGTCAATTACTCAGGATGTACCTAGCCGACCAGTAAACATTTTGGGACTTAATTTACCCACTGATTTATGCATAGCCGATCCCAAGTTTTATTTACCTGCACCCATAGACTTAATTATTGGCGCGGACTTATTTTGGAATATTATAGGGGCGCAGCATATCAGTCTCGGCAAGGGAAAACCAATATTACACGAGACCAGACTGGGATGGATAATTTCTGGTCCCACTAGTAGTTTTTGTAATTTTAATCCGAAGTGTAACTTCGCTAAAATCGACGACCTTCAAACCCAGCTGACTCGATTTTGGGAGTTTGACGAAGTTAGTCATAAGTCGAATTATTCACATGAGGAGAGGTTATGTGAGGAACACTTTGTGAAGAACACAAAGCGACTCGATGATGGAAGTTTTTGTGTCAAAATTCCTTTAAAGGAAAGTCCTAGTATTTTAGGGGACTCCAGTCAACGAGCTAAGAAATGTTTTTCTTCTATTGAGCGTAGGCTTACTGGTACCTTTGGTTCTATGTATCGAGACTTTATGTCTGAGTATAAGACTTTAGGTCATATGTCTGAAACTCCTCCGTTAAATGCAGATCAAAATGCTTACTTTATCCCTCATCATGGTGTGCTGCGTGAAAGCAGCACGACCACTAAATTACGAGTGGTATTTAATGCAAGCAGTCCCACCACCTCCGGGGTTTCATTAAATAAAATTCAGATGGTAGGACCAACTGTGCAGGACGACCTACTTTCAATATTGTTGCGTTTTCGGTTTCACAAATACATTTTGTCAGCAGACGTTGAGAAAATGTATCGCACCGTCTGGATTCATCCTGATGATCGACATCTCCAGCAAATCTTCTGGCGCGATTCACCCTCAGAAGAAATAAAAATATTTCAACTGAATACGGTGACTTACGGTACTGCGAGTGCACCGTTTCTCGCAACGCGCTGTCTAAAGGAGATAGGCCTTAATTGTAAGGATAAAAGGGTGTCTGATATCATCACTCACGATTTTTATGTCGATGACCTCCTGACTGGTTGTGATGACCTTACCGAAGCCAAACGCATCTCCAAAGAGGTAACTTCAGAGCTCGCTTCTGCACGCATGAATTTACGCAAGTGGAAGTCCAATGAGCCTCTATTGGTGACAGACTCCTCACAGACACTCATGAATCTGAATATTGGGAGCAATGAACCCAATAAAGTTTTAGGGTTAGGATGGCAGGCTAGTTCTGACGAACTTCATTTCCCCATTGGTTCTATTACAATGCCTCCGAAACTCTCTAAACGTCAGATTCTCTCGGTCATTGCACAAATATTTGACCCGTTGGGTTTGTTGTCGCCCTGTGTAGTAAAAATGAAGATACTACTTCAAAGATTGTGGCTCCTGAAGTTGTCGTGGGACGATCAATTACCTACTGAAATTAGTCAAGATTGGTCTAAAGTGATCGCGGACCTACCCGATCTTATCAACTTGCGCATTCCTAGGATTGTGGTTTGTGAAGGTCATAAAATTCTGGAATTCCACATATTTACAGATGCGTCTGAGCGTGCGTACGGTGCGTGTCTGTATGTGCGCACAATCAATGCGAATGGCGAGATCGTTATTCGTCTATTAATGGCAAAGAGTCGAGTCGCCCCTCTCAAACCAACCACTATACCCAGGCTGGAGTTGTGTGGTGCTCTCTTGGGTACTCGCATCTATGAGAAGGCCGTAAGGTCACTTCGTTTCGCAGTCACAGCCTCCGTGTTTTGGTCTGACTCGACAGTGGTCTTGGGGTGGCTGAAAATGCAGCCTAATCAGTTGCAAACTTTTGTGCGCAACCGTGTAGTTGACATTCAAGATACCACAAAAAATTGTGAATGGAACTATGTTCCTTCAGAGCACAACCCTGCAGACTGTGTCTCGCGTGGTGTGTCTCTAAATTCTATTAGAAGCAATGAATTATACTGGTCGGGACCCCCTTTTTTAAAACTTAGCAAGTATGTGTGGCCGAAGACTCCCACCATAAATTCTAGTACCTCTTTACCTGAAATCAGACGTGAAATTTCATTACATGTCACTGAAAATACTCAGTCTATTGCCACCCAGCTCATTGATTTTAACCGCTTCTCTAATCTGAATCGTCTAAATCGAGCAGTGGCGTATATGCTCCGTTTTATTAAATCTACTAAAGGGGATTCTGCAACTACTGACTATCTTACGGAACCTGAATTGCGTGCCGCGTTAATGTTATGCGTGAAAACGTCACAACGCGAAAGTTTCCCTGAATATCAGTTATTGGCAGAGAAGCGAAACTTACCAAAAAAATCACCGTTATTAAAGTTTAACGCCTTTTTAGACGAGAATAACGTGATGCGTGTTGGAGGACGTTTAGTGAATTCAAATTATTCTTTTGATAAAAAGCATCCAATCCTGTTACAGTCCGCTCATCGATTCACTCAGCTTTTATTTCAATATTTTCACATTAAAATGATGCACGCAGGGCCTCAATTGTTGCTATCATCAATTAGGGAAATCTATTGGCCAATAGGCGGTAGAAATTTAGCCAAATCGTGCTATCACCGATGCGTCCAATGCACTAGAGCAAAGGGAAAAATAATATCGCCTTTGATGGGTAATTTGCCTAAGGAGCGCGTTGTTCCCGGAGGTTATCCGTTCCAAACAGTAGGGGTAGATTACGCGGGACCCATGTCGTGTCTTAGTCGTCAAGGACGTGGTTCTAGGGTGGTGAAAGTGTACATAGCCATTTTCATATGTTTCGCTACCAAGGCTATGCATTTGGAATTGGTCGGCGACTTATCCAGTAATAACTTTTTACTTGCTCTGCGACGGTTTATTTCTCGAAGAGGAAAACCTCGTGATATTTATTCAGATAACGGGACGTCGTTTGTAGGAGCTCACAACGAACTCTCACAATTTTTAAAAAATAATTGCAACTCTTTTTCTGAAGTGGCGGCAAATGAAGGTTTGAATTTTCATTTTATCCCTGCCTACTCCCCTCATTTCGGCGGGCTCTGGGAGGCAGGTGTCAAGTCGGCAAAATTTCATTTGCAACGGGTGTTGGGAAGTTGTAACCTAACTTATGAAGAATTGAACACGACATTAGTTCAGGTCGAGGCCATCTTGAATTCAAGACCGCTAACACCACTTTCGTCGGACCCTGAAGACTTCACACCACTCACACCCGGTCACTTCCTCATTGGCCGTCCCCTCACTGGCTTGCCAGTTCAGGATCTTCACGACTGCTCTGTGACTCATTTGAACCGATTCCAAAGAATCGAGCAGCTTCGTCAACATATCTGGTCTCGCTGGAGCGCCGAGTACATATCCGAGCTGCAACTGAGGACTAAATGGAGGACTAACAAAGGCCCTTTGAAGCTAAATGCGCTCGTGGTCATTAAAGACGATCAGCTGCCTCCATTGAAGTGGAAGATGGGTCGAATCATCGCTGTTCATCCTGGCCCTGATGGAATCAACAGAGTCGCCGATGTGAGGACGCCCACTGGAGTCATCCGCAGGTCATTCAGCAAGATTTGCCCGTTACCTGTTCCTGAAGACGTTTCTGGTTGAAAGAAGCTAAATCTTTCAACGTCGGGGGGCATGTCGAAGCACCTGCTAACATTATTCAAGCAATTAACACTGCATCAAAATTGCATTTAATTTCATTCAATCAGGCACTCGTTGACTTGCTAACCCCACTACCTATTTTTTGTTACTTTTTTTTCTCGCCCATGTGTCATGGAAGTAATTACACGTGTTTAAATCAATACAATCTTTTAATTCGATATTCTGGCCAAAATACCCCAGTTATTATACAGGGAGTGACTGACTATGTCAACATTACGTTACACATATAATATAATAAGGCTTAGATGGTCAACAATAGTGCCCGGAATATGGCAATTGGCTCACCTCCATGCTGCTGGTTGCACACGTTCATGGGCCGCGGTAACCACTGTCATCGGGTGGGCCGTGTGCTTGTCTGCCACCATAGTTCTAATAAAAAAAGTCCATATTACATGGGACCAAGTACACAGATTGGTGAAATGTAGGTGTCAATTCACCTCTGCCTAACCCTTCGGGGGTAAGGCGTGATTCTATGTATGTATGTTAGATTTTCATATAGAATAATCATTTCTCCAGAAGATAAAGGTTTATGTGAGAAAAATTTAAAATGTCTCTCCCGTTAAGTATAGTATATTACAAGAAGTATCTTTATTTGATGAATAGGTGATAAGTACATACCATATGCAACAACAATATCTTGCTTGTTAAAGTTTGATGATGCAGCTGATGGTCTCTGGAAGAATGTAAAGATAAATAAATACCTATACTATAAAATAATATTATGTAAAGTAATTACTGTTAGGTTCCTGTCATATCCGTAATAATTTATCTTTATTGAGCAATCATCAGTTTTTGAATACAATGCTTTTGTTATGTTACTTAAATCCAATTTACTACAAAAGATATTTATAATTTTCATGTGAATTATATTCATCTAATGAATTTTTGAAGATTGATAGAAACTAAGAATCATAAAATTATATGTAGGTTATGTATATTTTAGTACTTAAAATAGATTATACCACTTAGGTGACAGAGACAAACTGCACACTTTTTTTATTGTTTGTATAATATAGTAATTTCATTTTTAAAATTTTTAGTTTAATTGAAAAATCACTTTACTGAACTTCTAATCTTCTATCATTATAATCATTACACCTACAGCAACCTACATCAATCAAAAAGTTACACATCAACTCACATTAAATCGCTGTTCCCTATATTAGGGAGTCCTCCATTGCTAAGGCACCCATGAGTTATCCGATATCACCGTTATCAGGACCACCATCAGTGCCACTGCCATGCTGACATAGTTTGTGCCTTTGTTGGTCTTGGATTTCCAGTCAGCAAACACCTTAAAATAAACAAATTATGCAACTAAGTATGCAATATTATAATGAACATTTTATATGCATTATTAATAAGTCACAACATCTTTTATTTACCTAAATAATGCAATGATATTATTAATCTAGGTACTTATTAAACAGGAGCGGATGGATCATCAAAACCTGTTCTATGGGCTGTGTTTCAGTATGGTAAATACCTTCTTCCATTTGTCTTGTCGTATTGACACCACCATGAATAGAATTAAGGATAAGGACTGACTCCTGCCATAGGTGGTCTGCCCTTATATGGCCTTGAAGACCAGGCTGAGGTCTCGATAAATCACCGTGGCTGGAATATGAATAATAAGAGTTCTATGAAATTGAATATGTTATTGTAAACCACCAAGGTCATTGTTTCTTACTTCCTTTCGGCCCATTATAACTGTTATTATTTAAAGTAATGCCGCTATATTTCACTGCTTAAACTATTGCGCCTTTCCATAAATTCCAAAAGAGTAAAAATTTACTGAAAATTGAAGACAGGTTAATTCTTCCTGTGGGATACGTTTATTTAGGTATAACATCTTCATAAACTTTTACATTTGTAATATTAGTAGAATAACACTTACTAACTTAAATAATACTTACTTAAATCTTACTTTTAAAGCTCTTAATAAGATCCCACAAAGTTTTTAACATTTGTTTGGTCCGTCCGCGTCAAAAGTTCAAAACAAAGTATTGACACTCTTGACAGTGACGATGGAATAAGAATTAGGACTCATCCACATTAATTCGAAAATCATAGACTAAAATGGTGTCGAAACGACCATTCGAGTCGAGTTTGTCACTTTTTGCATTCTTTAATGCAAAAAGTGACAAACATTGTCTACGAATCGAACATCGTTATCATCGGAGCGATGGCGAATGTAGGTATGGATTCGCTCCGTAACGAATGCATTTTGACTAGAACCCCAGGACTGACATAAAAAGTTACCTTCCTTAAAGATTTAAATATAATTCGTCATAATGCTATTATTACTTATAATTCTTATAATTGTTATTATTATAACGTTAGAAGAACTGGCAGCAAAGAACAGAAGGCGCTTACGTTATTAAATTTAAGATTTATTTATTTACTAGCTGTTGCACGCGGCTCCGCCCGCGTGGATGTCGGTTATCGCTTAGTGTTAATCCGACGCTATTGAGCATTAAATTCGTCTCGTTACTCAACTTTGTCCTCGACTATGTACTCACCTCTGTTCTCGACTTTCTACTCGCCTCTATATTCGACCTCTCGCCTCTCTATTTGCCCATCCATTTGATCTCTACTCGCCACTACATTAATCTTTCCACTCGCCTTCCTATTCGCCTCTCTACTCAACCCTTTACTGCATTCTATTTGGCTCTCTAGTCGCATATCTACTCGCCCCTGTAGTCGACTCTACTCGACTTTCGATCTTAACACGCCTATCCACTCGTCCCTCTAACAATCTTTACTCGCCTCTCCACTCGCTTCTATATTTGGTTCGCTACTCGACTATGTCCGTTCCAAAGCTCTAATTCACCTTTGTACCAAATTTTATGAGGACATCTTAAAAGAAATTCTTACTATTTATGCCATATATTCACCCCCTTTCTTGTGCCAATGAAAAATTAGAAACTTTAATCCGATAGCCCTATTCCCCTTCCCCCCTCCTCCTTCTATCCCTTTTTCGCCATAAAAGGTAGCCTATGTCCATTTTCGAGCTCTAACCCATCTCTGTACCAAATTTCGCCAGGATATCATCAAAAATGACTAACTTTCATACTAACTATCCAGTCCTTATCCCTCCACCACCCTTTTACCACATTATTCGCGATAAAAGGGAGCATATGTCCGTTACCAAGCTCTAATTAATCCCTGTACCAAATTTCATCAGGATATCTTCAAAACTGTCAAACTTTCATCCCCTATAACCCCCCCCCCCTTTATTCTCGTCTTTCGCGACAAAAGGTAGCCTATTACCCCAATAGCCTATAGCCTATCCCCCCCTTCTACCCCTTTTTGCGATAAGAGGCAGCCTATGTCCGTTTCCAAGCTCTAAACTATCTCTTTACCAAATTTCATCAGGAAATCTTAAAAAATGACAAACTTTCATCCCAAGGCCCTAGTCCCTCCCTTCTACCCCCCTTTTCGCGATAAAATGTAGCCTATGTCCGTTCCCAAGCTCTGAACTATCGCTGTACCAAATTTCATCAGGAAATCTTCAAAAATGACAAACTTTCATGCCAAGGCCCTAGTCTCCCCCTTCTACCCCTCTTTTTGCGATTAAAGGTAGTCTATGTCCGTTCCCAAGCTCTAAACTATCTCTGTACCAAATTTCATTAGGGAATCTTCTAAAACGATAAACTTTTATCCCAAGGCCCTGGTCCCCCCTTCTTCCCCCCTTTTCGCGATAAAAGGAAGCTTATGTCCGTTCCCAAGCTCTAAACTATCTCTGTACCAAATTTAATTAAGAAATCTTCAAAAATGACAAACTTTCATATCAAGGCCCTAGTCCGCCCACCTTCTACCCCCCTTTTCGCTATAAAAGGTAGCCTATATCCGTTTCCACGTTCTAAACTATCTCTGTACCAAATTTCATCAAGAAATCTTCAAAAATGACAAACTTCCCAAGGCCCTAGTTCCCCCCCACCCCTTCTACCCCCCTTATCGCGATAAAAGGTAGCCTATGTCCGTTCCCAAGCTCTAATCTACCTCTGTGGCAAATTTCATTAAAATATCTTCAGAAATGACAAACTTTCATAAAAACTTTCATCGGCCTAGCACATCGACCCACAGACGGCGTGCGGTTTAGTCGGTTCGAGTCCGACATAAGGGGTGGGTATCCGTGGGGATTTCCCGCAAGTAAAAAAAAAAAAAAAAAAAAAAGCCTATGTCCGCATATAAAGAACAACTACTAAGAAAACATTTTTCAATAAGAGCAAAAATTGATTAGTTTAATAAAGATAATCATAAATCTGTACGTATTTGCAAGGAACACTGGCGCCGCCGCGCGCCGGTTCGAGAATTCAGTGCGTTGCAAGCTCTCAGACGAGAAGCCTGTGTCGCTTGCCATCGCGCTCGCCTAGCGCACTGTTTGCCCGTTGTAATTTTGGAAAAGAATAAAATATAATTTAAAGGTGAACTTCAATGAAATTTGTTATTTCAACTTTAACAAGTAGGAATTTATTAAATAATTAATATAAATTGAATACAGTTAAAATGTTACGAGGTAAGCAGCCCAGTCGTAACTCAGGAGAAATGTGAAAGGTGGTCTTGAAAGCTGAATTTGTCTTTTATAGTGTGGTTGCGCGCCCTCTTGCGTAATTCGCCGACACTCCTGCGCTTGCGATGCATTTGCTTGTCCTGACGAACAACGATCTGTAGACGCCTCTCGTAGTTCCGTACTAGCGGGATAGATGGCGCTTAACATATTCGGCCCCTTTTGAGAGCTCTTAGCTCTCAATGTTAGTTTATTCTTCATCTTCGCTGGCTGGTGGAATTGGCAGGGGACACATCTTGGAAAATGCCCTCTGGATGTCGCCGGTCGCCGTGCGGATAGTAGCGACTCTGGCCACACCATCCTTGCCTGGGATAAGTTGGATAATCCTGCCCAAGCGCCATTTGAGAGGGGGCAGGTTGTCGTCCTTTATCAGCACCAGCGTGTTTGGAATCAGGATCCCGCTAGACGTCTTCCACTTGAGGCGTCTCTGTAGCTCTGACACGTACTCGGAGGCCCAGCGCTTCCAGAAGTGTTGCCTCAGTTGCTCGACTCTCTGGTATCGTGAGAGTGAGAGCGGGGGCTTCATGGAGGTGTCTTCGCCTACAGGAGCTGTCAAGGGCCGGCCAATAAGGAAATGGCCCGGCGTGAGCGGCGTGAAGTCGTCAGGATCTGGGGACATGGGATACATCGGACGGGAGTTCAGGACGGCTTCTATTTGTACCAAAACCGTGCTGAACTCCTCGTAGGTTAAATTAGCATTCCCTACAACGAGCGTAAGGTGGTGCTTGCAGGACTTTACCCCTGCTTCCCATAAGCCGCCAAAATGAGGTGCGTAAGGGGGAATAAATTTAAATTCAATATGATTATTTGATGCGTAATCAATAATTCCCTGAGAACCTCCCGTCAAACGCTTGTAAACTCCTTAGCCGCTCCTACGAAGTTTCTACCATGATCCGAAAATATTTTGATAGGTTTTTCTCTACGCGATATAAATCGTTTCAAAGCTAGAATATAACTTTCAGTTGACAAGGAAGTAACAAGCTCCAAATGGACAGCTCTCGTTGAAAAACAAACAAATAAACAGATGTAACCCTTTTCTAACCTAGAACCTCGACCCTTTTTATTTAGAATATAAACTGGTCCAGCGTAATCTACGCCACAATGAAAAAAGGGATAGTTTGCTTGCAAACGCTCACTAGGTAAATCACCCATTATAGGCTGCACTGTCTTAGCCTTCATACGACAACAAACTACACATTGGTGAACTATTTTCTTAGCTAAATTTCGGCCACCAAGAGGCCACCACATTTCCCTAATCTGCGCTAACAGGAGCTGAGGGCCAGCGTGGAGCATCATAGCATGAGTATGCAGAAATAGAAGAATTGTAAAATAGCTTTGGCTACACAGTAGTTTGGGATATTTCTTGTCATATGCAAATTCTGAATTACCAATTCTTCCGCCAACTCTAATAATATTATTTTTATCTAGAAATAAATTTAAAGAGGACAAGTTACGTGAACCTTTGAAGGTCTGCTTATTCAATAAAGCATTGTACTCATCAGGAAATGCTTGAATTTGTGATAATTTTGTTAGATACAATAAAGAGTGTAACTCGGCTGCTGACAAAGGGCCCGAGTTACGTTCCAGTGATCTAATTTTAGCTCGTGCGTTGTAAATAAAGCGAAATATATAAGCACAAGCACCTTGAAGTCTAATGTATGATGAGAATCTATTGATGTCTATCATCCTATAGTCACTACTGGTACAAAACACACTTATAGTTCGACTCGGCCTCAATTCCGGCAATGTACTAGTTTGAAGAATGTCTAGATGATCTTGTGTCCACTCTACTACATTCTCTGATAAAAATGCAGGTCCGTTCCACCACAGTTTGCTATAACTGATATCTTCTAGCGTCATACCACGTAATAATAAATCAGCCGGGTTGCATTTGCCGTTCACGTGATACCAACGCGCATTGTTTGTTAGATCATTAATTTCCACTACACGGTTTTGCACAAACGTTTTAAGTAAATAAGGTGACATTTTCAACCAACTTAACACGATAGTCGAATCTGACCAAAATACTACATTGTCAAACTCTAAACGCAATGAATTTATGATCTTTCCATATAATCTCGCACCGATCAATGCTGCACATAGCTCGAGTCGCGGAATAGTGATTGCTTTAATGGGCGCGACTCGTCCTTTCGAACATAAAAGTCGAACTGTGATGTCACCGTAACTATTGAAAGTACGTATGTAGGCACAGGCCCCATAAGACAGCTGACTCACGTCTGTAAAGATGTGCAACTCGAAACGTACGGAATCATTACCAATGACCCAACGGGGAATACGGATATCTTTTAATCTAGACAATGAATTATAGAACTGTAACCAACGATTTGATACATTTTCAGGTACCAAATCGTCCCAGTTTAATTTACAAAGCCATAACTGCTGTAGCAAAATCTTGACTACCATAACAATAGGACTAATTAGACCTAATGGGTCGTATATTTGTGACACGGCTGATAGAATTAAGCGTTTAGTAATTTTGCATGCGTTACTATTTACGTTTGAGGTAAAATGAAATTCATCACTACAGTAGTACCAACCTAAGCCTAACGTTTTACTAGTACTGTTTTCATCGAACATCATCTGCCTGGATTCACCGCTTTGAAATGTATTTGAATCTAAATCTGGCGTATTAAAGACCCATTTTCGCAATGGTAAACAACCAGAATCGCAAACAGTTTTTACTTGTTTACATATAGTTTTTAAGTGAGATTTATTGTCATGACCAGTGATCAAATCGTCTACATAGAAATCCTCTAAGATGATTTTCGATATTTCGGGATTATTACAGTCTAGTCCAAGTTGACGCACACAACGAATACTTAGATAAGGCGCGGACGCCGTTCCATACGTAACAGTATTCAGACGGTACACACCGAGAGGTTCCGACGGATTTTTACGCCACAAAATTAGTTGTAAATTCTGTTGATCGTCGTGTATTAGTATTTGCCTAAACATTTTCTCTATGTCCGCACAAGCTACGTATTTATACTGCCGGAAACGTAAAAGTATTCCAATTAAGTCATTTTGCAAGGGCGGACCGGTCATTTGAATGTCGTTAAGCGATTTACCATTCGATGTTTTTTGACTTGCATTGAATACAACTCTTAACTTCGTGGTAGTGCTCTGTTCACGAAACACACCATGGTGAGGCAAAAAATAATAGGGTGAATTAAATCCGTCAATGCGCGTCATGTGCCCCAGGCCTAAGTATTCTTGCATAAACTCGTTATACATATATTTATAAGTAGGTTGACGTGCGAGTTTACGCTCTAGTGATAGAAAAACGTGTTTTTGCGACTTCATAACTATCACCAAGTGTTTCTGGCGATTCTTTGAATGGAATACGAACTGAAAATCGACCTGCATGGTCTCTTCTAGTAGTATCAATAAAAAGTTGTTCACATACACGATCATCGTTTGTATAATGCGATTTAGGTTGCGAAATCTCTTCGATTTCCCAGAATCTTTTGAACTGCGCGTTCAATTCGAGATTTTGAGAGGTACCCACATGACACTGAACTTGATTGATGCGCAAATTCGTGTTTACAGGACCTGAGATTATCCACCCTAGCTTTGTATTCTGTAGATAAGGTCCACTAGCTAGGTGAATCCTACCCTCATTTAACAAATCCCAAAAATAGTTCGCACCGATTAAAATATCTACCTGCGACGGAGAATTGAACGTAGGATCGGCAAGCTTAATATCATTAGGATTATGCGTATGTATATATGAAGAGGGTATGCACGAAGTTATGTTTTGCATAACCAAGCAATTAATGCGCGTATTATATTCGCTATTTAAGGAACGAATAGAAATTTCACAGGAATGATTTGACTGTGTGATTGATTGTCCTATTCCTGTGATTTGAAAAGTGGACTGTATAACCTTGGCGTTTAATTTATTGCGTAAAGAACTGGACATGATGCAGTGTTGGCTTCCACTGTCCAGTAGTACACGGACAATATGAACTTGAGTATCGGCACCGATTATTTCTACCAGCGCAGTTAGACAATAACACGGGTACGAGAGTGTTTGATGATTTATCTGATTTATTACTAATTTGATTATTAGTGTTGGAGTGTAGAACAGTAGAAGATTCATTACTCGAGGGGGTGGACTGCGCGTTAGAGGAACCCGTAAATACCGAGGTTTCTCCATTCCTAAACGCCTCGTGAATCAAGCTATTGTGTTTTTTATTACATACCCGACATGGCCCACAGAAACAACTATCGATAGTGTGTCCCTCACGTAAACAATTCCTACATAAACTCTTGCTTTTAATAAGGGCCAACTTTTCGCATTTTTCGCAAGGTAAATTAATGAACTGAGTGCACGAATAAACCGGATGATTACCTGCACACATAGAACATACACGAATCCGTTTAGAATTTTTAGCGGTATTCTGATTAGTTTGCGTAGACACAAGACCTTGAACTTTAGACATTTGTTTTTTGTGACTATCTTGGGACAAATTTTTGCTATTGAAGCTTGAGGAATGATTTGCTTTAATCATTTCCAACATATCCGCTTTATTTCTTAAAAATGAAATAAGCTCGTCTAGTTTCAAAGCTACCTCCTTATTTTTTAGAGAATTTGATTTAAATTGCTCCCAATCTTTTTCCATAGAAGCATCGAACTTAGATACAATTAAATAAATTAATAAGGTATCCCAAGTATCCACTGGCTCGCCTAAGCTCTTTAAAGCGCGTAAATTTTTAAGGACGGTATCTATAAGTTTTCTTATGCAAGCGGGCGATTCCCTAGACAAAGGTTGTATTGAAAATATGGACTTAATATAATTATGAATTAGTAATTTTTTATTATTGTATCTAGCTTCAAGCAGATCCCAAGCTATTATATAGTTATCGGCTGAAAATTCGAGAGATTTGATGACCTGCATGGCATTGCCCGTGAGAGCCGATCTTAAGTAATAATATTTTTGAATATTATCGAGCTCTTCCGAATTATGAATCATGGACAAATAAGTATCTCGGAACTCCAACCAATTGTCATATGAACCATCAAACGAGGGCAGCGATATAGTGGGTAACTTAACCAGTAATTTACTACCCTTGCATTTATGATTATTCGAATTATCGCCTTGTAATAGACAGTCGATAGAGGCCATAACACTATAATAACTATTTTCAAAGGATTCGCGTTCTCTTAATTGCTCTGCTATATCCGATTCCGGAGCTATTTCAATCTTATCTTGAAAGCTATTAAAATTAGATAACAGACTGCATAACGCCTGTTGTTTTCGTAACTTTAACTCAGCAAATTGTCTTGCGGACAATAAAGCCCCGTCTAAGGAATCTACGTATTTGACTAGTAAGGTCAGGGAACCCTTGACTGAACCGCGTTCTTTCACTAATTCTTTAAAACTTTCACTCATTTTGGCACTTAATAAGAAAGCAGAGGTACTCACGTTTGTCCTGCAGCCACTTGGTGAATTATGCGCACCGCCGCGTAGCTTTTTAGAAGAAACAAACGGTTTTAGTACAAATAGAAGAAATGTGGGCGAGTAGGGCGGGAATAAAGGAAGGAAAAGAGGATTTGCTACGACTGTTCTGCTACCCGCTACTTATGGTTTCTTGCAAAAAGTTTAAATAATCCGGCGCTGAAGGTCCAAATGTTTGCCCGTTGTAATTTTGGAAAAGAATAAAATATGATTTAAAGGTGAACTTCAATGAAATTTGTTATTTCAACTTTAACAAGTAGGAATTTATTAAATAATTAATATAAATTGAATACAGTTAAAATGTTACGAGGTAAGCAGCCCAGTCGTAACTCAGGAGAAATGTGAAAGGTGGTCTTGAAAGCTGAATTTGTCTTTTATAGTGTGGTTGCGCGCCCTCTTGCGTAATTCGCCGACACTCCTGCGCTTGCGATGCATTTGCTTGTCCTGACGAACAACGATCTGTAGACGCCTCTCGTAGTTCCGTACTAGCGGGATAGATGGCGCTTAACACGCACATTTATTGCTAACGTCACGGTATATTTGTTTTAGCAGTATTATAAGTTCGCACTGTTTTTGGCTGCTTACTAACTTTTTTCTTTACTACGAAAGGACGCTTTATGTATATATTTTCTTGTTTGTTTATGTTTTGCAAAAAGACGCAAACAGACAGACAACAAAATCACAAAATTATTTTGTAAATCCATACTAATATTATAAATGCGAAATTAACTCTGTCTGTCTGTCTGTATGTTACGCTTTCACGCCTAAACCACAGAACCGATCTTGATGAAATTTGGTATAGGGGTATATTAGAGCTTGGGAA
This sequence comes from Eilema caniola, assembly GCA_949126895.1. Classification (NCBI taxonomy): domain Eukaryota; kingdom Metazoa; phylum Arthropoda; class Insecta; order Lepidoptera; family Erebidae; genus Eilema; species Eilema caniola. The sequence continues at coordinate 954,889 of OX421461.1, read as the reverse complement.
CGGATATAGGCTACCTTTTATCGCGAGAACAGGGGTTTAAGGGGGGGAAATAGGGGATGAAAGTTTGTCATTTTTATATAGATATCCTAATGAAATTTGATACAGAGGTGGATTAGAGCTTGGGAATGAACATAGGCTACCATTTATTGCAAAAAGGGGGGGGGGAGTAGGGCCATGGGATGTAAGTTTGACATTTTTGAAGATATCCTGATGATTTTTGGTACAGAGACAGATTAAAGCTTGGAAACGAACATAGGCTACCTTTTGTCACGAGAAGGAGGTGGGGGGGGGGGGGATATGGGATGAAAGTTTGTCAGTTTTGAAGATATCCTAATGAAATTTGGTACAGAGATAGATTAAAGCTTTGAAACGAATATAGGCTACCCTTTGTTGTGAAAAAGGGGGTTTAAGAGGGGGGTTGAATAGGGGATGAAAGTTAGTCAGTTTTAAAGATATCCTGATAAAATTTGGTACAGGGATGAATTAGAGCTTGGGAACGAACATAAGCTAGCCCTTGTTGTGAAAGGGGTTTAAGGGGGGGATAGGGTATGAAAGATTGTCAGTTTTTAAGATATCCTGATGAAATTTGGTACAGGAATGCATTAGAGCTTGGGTATGAACACAGGCTACCCTTTGTTGTATAAAGGGGGGTTTAAGGGGGGGATTAGGGATGATAGTTTGTCAGTTTTGAAGATATCCTGATGAAATTTGGTACATAGATGAATAAGATCTTGAGAACTGATATATGCTACCTTTTATCGCGACACTATGCCTTTGAAGGGGGGAGTGGGGCTATGAATGACATTATTTGTGAAATTTGGTACAGAGATATGTTAAAGCTTGGGACCAGACATAGGCTACCTTTGATCGCATAAAAGGCAACGGGTATGGCGAGAGAAATACCGTGTTAGCTTTTCTTCTTCTTCTTCATCTTAGCGCTTTCAACTCAGAAACTGGAATTCACTTTACTAGTGTAACTGCGGGTTTGGCTTAGCTTCGATATTTTCCGTAAAGCGACTGCTATCTAAGCTCCACAACCCAAAGGTGATATCGAAGCATTACAGTTAGACCAGTTGTTGGACTTTTTAGAACTCCAACTACCATGTAACGACTGCCATAGATATTCGTATGGCAACCGAGACCGATGGCTTAACGTGCTCTCCGAGGCACAGTCAGACCATTGCAAATACCCATATTCATACATACAAATATTTGCACTGAGTATGGATCGAACTTGTAGCCGCGTTCACTACCGCCACACTACAGAAGATGTTAATTGAGCCCTGAGATGGCGTGCGGTTATAGTCGGTTTGAGTCCGATGTAAATCCCCTGCTGACCAGTTGCGGTATCCGCAAGAAAAAAAAAAGTATTTTATTAAAATATCTAATTTCATTGTTAGTATGATATCAGATGAGCCTTTGAGATAAAGTGCTTTATTTAGTCAAATTTAATTTATAAGTTTAGATTTCAAGGATTTCTTTTCATTTAATGTACCATGTTTGATAGAGACATTTGATCCATATGATTGACCCTGTCGATGGATGACATAAAAATAGAAATTGTTCTTTTTTCAGATTTTAGTCGGTTCGATTACCGGGAGTGGCAAGCGAATTTTTGAAATTTTTGAATGCTATTTCATTTCTTTTTAAAAATAAAGAAATGTTTCCTTTGAGCGAAATTAGCTGTCTCCAGTATTTACAGTACTTCCCCTCCAGGTAAGGTTAAAATCTTCCACCCTGTTTCTCACCCAAAATAGAAAAAAATGATAAAAAAAATTTTTACCCATACCTAGAACTGATACTCAAAAATTTTTTTTTCATCACTCCCTTACTGAATAGCTTGCGCGAGAGACACTTCCAAAGTGGTAAAATGTGTCCCACAAGTAACTTCTAAAATAAGAGAATGATGAGAATGAACTTTCACCGAAAATTAGTTTGAACGTGATCTAGTAAGTAGTTTTTTTTTAATACGTAGTAAATCGTAAACCGAAATTTACCTACTCGCTGCTACGGAACCCCATCATGGGCGAGTCCGATTCGCACTTGGCCACTTTTTTTTTGTTACCTTTATAAATTTTCATCTGACTGTACTGCTTTTGCTGAATCAATAGGTTTTTTTACTTATGTATCGAGTTGATAGATGTAAAATACTTATCAAAATTTAATAAATCCGGTTACTGGGACAAATTTCTACAGTAATATGATCATGTCTATGCCTACAAGATGGCAGACTGTAAAAACAGTCTTAAATTTTAATATAGAATGCAAAGAAACTTTTTCACGACCTTACCTTCGCCCCCGTGACACTTACATACCTGTAATTTAGTAACTTTAAAATTATTAGTTCTAAAAAATGTATTTAAAAAGTTCCCCGATTTATCAACATCACTGCCCCGCTTCCCTGGGTAGCAGGGTGATGATGTATAGTTTACCCCGATAAATAGACTATCCAACACAAAATAAATATAATTCCAATCCGGCCAGTACTTTCAGAGATTAGCGTGTTCAAACTAACGTTTCAGATTTATAATAATAATATAATATATACATAGATATATTATTATACTTAGTATAGATTATTTGATTGGAATTAGAAAGGGGAAGAAGTATGCCATGGGTGAAACCGCGGGGCACAGCTAGTGCATAATTAAAATGGGTTATCAGTGAGACTGTTATGGTGTAGCCCACTCCCGAGATTGTTTACCTTCAGCTTACTCTCAGGCGGGGTGCAGTCAACGTAGGTATGCAGGTATAAAAAAATGTGCGTTATGTAAATGTATAAATATATATCAATGTACTTACCATGTACTTACCACATTTCTGTTTTACAAAGCATCATAAAAACACTTTCTTTCAAAGAAATAAATATTTTTATTCATTGCCGTATGTACATAGGTAAAAACTCGATGCTGTTATTACTGCGCGTTGTTGGAGAGTTCGCGCTGTAGTGTTTTACGGAATATTATAGAGGGGCCGCGGGGCGGTGGGGCAACGAATACGCGAATGCGCAAGGTCATTTGCTACGGGTAGCGCCTTAACTGCAGCACTTCTGCGTTATATATTTTGCCCCTAATCAACTTAAAGATGTATGACACAAAGGCCAGTTCTCTTCGTACTCGTAATTCATTGTATCCCACCATACCCAAAATAAATAAAGTGGGATACATAAGGGGATAAAATGGATATACTCCGTACTTTTTAAGATATAAATACCTCACAAATTTATTTTGTATGCGTTCTAGCATCAAACTATATTTTGCTTCATGAGGATCCCAAATCATTGCATTACTTTCCATGTGACTCCTTACCAAAGCGTTTTACAATGTGATTATGACTTTTAAATTGGTAAGCCTTGGGATTAAACGGGCCTTGGGCCAATGGAAAGGCGAGTATAGAGAAGAGCACAAAGTCGAGTAGAGAGGAGAACAGAGAAGTCAGTAGAGAGTCGAGTATAAATTCAAGTATAGAGGCGAGTAGAAAGTCGAATATAGAGGTGAGTAGAAAGTCGAGAACAGAGGTGAGTACATAGTCGAGGACAAAGTTGAGTAGAGAGGCGAATTTAATGCTCAATGGCGTCGGATCAACACTAAGCGATAACTGACATACACGCGGGCGGAGCCACGGGCAACAGCTAGTAATCTTATAAGTCATGTTTTTGCACAGTAGAGGTTAAAAGTTTCCAATGTCGGAGAAAACAGCCTTATATTGCATGACCTTCACCATCATGATTCTAATCGTGATAATAATTGTACAGGAACGGGCCAGAACTAACATAAAAAATTACATTCATTAAAGATTTAAATATCATAACTTTCTCTAGTCTTTATTTGGCTTGGCTTGACTAATCCAGGAGTGGTCAGACCAATATGTAAAGGCACCCATTACAACCAAACTTCAGTATTATATTTTATTACTACAGTGTGCAATATTCTTTTCTACTAAGTATTTCGTTATTCTGGAAGAATTATAATATTCTAGCAGGACCGTTTAGATTTATTCCTGCCATAGCTTCTCTGGGATATCTCATAGATACTTTTGAGGGATTCTATATAGCTGCTTATAAAAGGCGTACATTAAAATTGGCCGTGTGGTTCCCGGCAAAGTAGAATTTGGGCCATCCCTTCTCTTCCCATGTGGTGTCGTACAAGGCGACTAAGGGATAGGGCTGATTAACTTTAACATCAGACAGATACGTACAGCCCAGACTCAGCCTCAGATGCACGGCTCGAGTGAACGAACAATAGTGCCCGGAATACGGCAATAGGCTCACCCCCTGTTCCGTGGGACCGAATACAGATTGGTGAAATGTGGGTGTTAATTCACCTCTGCCTAACCCTCCGGGGATAAAGGCGAGATTATATGTATGTATGTATGTACATTAAAACTACCATTCCAAAACATTATTTAACTAGGTATTACTTTAACCTCGTCATAATGCTTTTACTTATAATTCTTATAATTGTTATTATAATAACGTTAGAAGAACAGGCAGTAAGGAACAGAAGGCGCTTACGTTATTAAATTTAAGATAATGCATTGCATTCTTTTGTAGTTGGCTTCACCAATCCAAGAGTGGTAGGTACCACACGTACTTAATGGTGCCCACTACAGTCAAATTAAAGCTTATTAGTTGTTACCGTTCAAGTAATTGCCTGCCATAGGCTCGCAGAGACATCTCATAGCCACTTCTGAGGGCTTCTAGAAGCTTATAAAGGGCGTATATTAAAAACATCCGGATTCCTCGACTTGTGAGAATGATCGAACTTGATACTGTCGCTCCTTGCGTCTTTGAAGACTAAGTATTCATAATATGTGTTACATCATGTCGGCAGACAATCATTTTGGAAGAAAGAAAGTAAGGGACGACACACCACTATACGTATTTGATGAGAAGAGTATATATGGCGGAGCTATTAGGGCTCCGTCGAAATCACGAATGTCATGTTATTGCACAGTAGAGGTTAAAAGTTTCCAATGTCTTAGAAAACAGCCTTATATTGCATGACCTTCACCATCATGATTCTAGTCGTGATAATAATTACATGTATTATATTACTTGTACAGGAACGGGCCAGAACTAACATAAAAAATTACATTCATTAAAGATTTAAATATCATAACTTTCTCTAGTCTTTTTTGTACGCCCTTTATAAGCAGCTAGAAGCCCTCAAAAGTATCTATGTATGTCCTACAGAAGCTATGGCAGGAAAAACTCTAAACGCTCCTGCTAGAATATTATAATGTTAATTATATAGCTTAATATTACGAAAATAAAACCTACCAACATAAATATGTAACACAAATCAGTACATATACTTACCATTTATTTGTTACAACTTATTTTTTATATGATTAATCCTTCTTTAAAATTTGGTAACACAACAATCTTAACCCTATATCTTATATAACATACGACAACACGAATAACCAAATATTTTATTAGATAAGTGTGCACCTTCATATAAACTATAATTCATGTCATTGCACAAAAGAGGTTACAAGTAGATATTAGTTAATGTTAATTTTATGTTCTATTACAACTTATTTTATAATACAAAAAACTTGATAGTGTATTATTTCAATAAGATCGAAAATAGTACACTTTTGTCACGCGATTTTTTCATCCCTAGCATCCCCAATTACTGTACTAAGACTATGACGTCACTGGGGTCAAGATATTTGCCGGTAACTATATACCAATACCATATGCTGTAATAAATACGATTAACGTTTTCGTTCAGTACATGATGTAGATGTAAACACAGTTCTTTCATTTTTATAGGCAAATTTAGCGCGTTTAAAACTTGGTTTAAAACATTTAATCCGGTCTTTTTACGTTTATGAACATTACTGCATCATGAATTACCAAAATAAATACTTCATTAGATAAGTGTGTACCTTCATATACTTAGACTATAAGTCATGTTATTGCACAAAAGAGGTTACAAGTAGATACTAGTTCATGTTAATTAAATAGAAAACAAAACCTTCCCTACACAATCTGTATAGTACCTAACCAATATTTTTTGTTACAACTTTTTTTTAAATATGATATAAGTAACTAATTGGGGTTAAATTATGAAATTGTCGTTTCATTGTAATAGGTACTTCGAATTGACATAGAACCTTCATGGTTTGAGATTTTTGAGTGAAACTTTTTCCACATGGTACCTATGTAGTTCTTCATTTAAAAATGTGCAACATTCGATTATCGACTTTCAGTTGTTTTTTTTATTCAGCTTAGACAAGAAAGATGGATACTTCGAAAATTCGAGTGATTTTTGAATACGAGTTCCGACGCGGAACTAACGCGGCAGAAACAGCTCGCAATATCAATGTTGCGTTTGGAGAGGGGACTGCTAATGAACGCACCGTGCGATTTTGGTTTAAACGCTTTCGTGATGGAAACTTTGATTTGAAGAACGAACCACGAGGAAGGCCGTCCACACAGGTGAATAACAATGAATTGAAAGACATGGTGGAAGCCGATACGAGCCAAACTACCCAGGAATTAGCTGCATGGTTTAACGTTACCTTACCAACAATATTGACTCATTTGCGTCAAATCAATAAAATAAAAAAATGTGAAAAATGGGTACCTCATGATTTGACTGATCTGCAGAAAGAAATGCGTGTTGAAACTTGTGTTGCCTTTTTGAATCGATACAGAAATGAAGGAATATTGGATCGAATTGTGACATGTGATGAAAAGTGGATTCTTTACGATAACCGTAAGCGAAAAATGCAATGGCTGACCCCAGGTGAAACGCCACAACAGTGTCCTAAAGCAAAGCTTACCAATAAAAAGGTAATGGTAACTGTTTGGTGGTCTCAGCATGGTGTTATTCACTATAGCTTTCTACGATCTGGTCAAGCAATAACGGCAGATGTCTACTGTGCCGAACTTCGAACAATGATAGCAAAACTAGCAGTGAAACAGCCCCGACTCATGAATCGATCTTCACCATTATTGCTCCATGATAACGCGAGACCTCATACAGCACGAGAAACCGTTTTAACTCTACAGGGACTGCAATTAGAAACTATCCGTCACCCTCCGTATTCGCCAGACCTTGCTCCAACAGACTACCATTTTTTTCGTGATTTGGACAATTTTCTATGTGATAAAAAGTTTTCTTCTCAGGAGGCAGTACAAAATGCTTTCACACAGTTTGTCGAATCTAGATCACCAGAGTTCTATCGCAAAGGCATAAATGACCTTCCTACTAGATGGCAGTAATGTATAGATAATAATGTTAATTATTTTGATTAAATAAATACGTTAAATTAAAAAAAAAACTAATTTCAATTTGTCAGTACAAATCGGCAATTTCATACTTTAACCCCTAATATTATATTCAATTATCCGTGATCTCTGCCTACCCCTATGAGAAACAGGCGTGATTTTATGTATGCATGTATGTATGGAAGAACATGGCTTCGGTTTTGGAAGAGCATAGTCACCTGACACAGGCATTCTTTGCTTAAAAGGTGACCATGATCAATTTTCTAATATTGTAAATAGGTTTATTGAACAATAAATTATTATTATCCTCTTATTATTAGGTATGTATTATTAGGCATATTTTTCCAGTTTTTTTATATCATTTGGAAAAGGAAATACGGGGAAAATGGACCACTTAGATGATGGGGAAACCAAGATGTTCGAAATTACTGGTGCTGTACACAGGGTCGAAATCCTTAACTTGGCGCATTTTACCTACTTAAAGGAGACCTAGGAGGAGACAATGCAGTTGCATTCAAAGATTTTCAAGAACTCGATTGCCACACCCGGTAAACGAACTGACTAAACATCGCAAAAACAACACCTGTACACACTGTCGATAGATGCCATAGAAGGCATCTATCGACAGTGTCAATCATAAGGATCAAATCTCTCTAACAAACATAGTAATTTAAATGACAGGAAATCACTGAAATCTAAACTTATAAATTCAATTTGACAAATAAAGCACTTTAATTCAAGGTCGTCGTAACAATGAAATTTAAGATTTAAATAATGTGTCCCTTTTTTCGTGTGGACAGCCCCGTTGGTCAGCAGGGGTATTTACATCGAACTCGAACCGACCAATACAGCTCGCCGTCTCAGGTCTCATTTACCAGGTTATAAACAAACCCAATTGGGCCATTCTCTTGCCATTAATTGCCCAGGGTTTAGATTTCTGATCAAGCACTAAATTATCATGCATCATGCATCTGTGCTTTAAGTTACATTCTAAACCGGAAACAAAGTTCAGTCATTCAGTAGGTGCACATTTTAATAAACATATGGTTCAAATATCACTTTATTGTTAATAAGGTATCTGATGACTTCTTGAGTAAAATTGTTTTATTTTATCAAATTGAATTTATAATTTTAGATTTCACGAATTTTCTTTACTTTAATTTACAATGTTTGTTAGAGAGATTTTATCCTTATGATTGTCAGTATCGATTGATGCCATTTTTCGGATTCTAGTTGGTTCGAGTCCCGGGTGAGCCAAGTGAGTTTTAGAAAATTTATGAATGCAGTTTTGTTTCTAAACACAAAGGAATGTCTCCTTTAAAATGAGCCAACTTAAGGATTTAAGGTAGTTTCCCTCCTAAGGTATATGTTCAAGAGAGATGTACCTAATCTTACCGTGTAATCTAATCTTAAAATTATTGTTATAATATTGTTAATTTGAAATACAATGTAATGAAAAAAAAAGAAAAAAAAAGAAAAAAAAAGAAAAATGTAAATTGAATGTATAATAGAAATTGTATGTATAATATTAATTTCTATACTATTTTTTCTACACAGACAGAATATAAAAAATACAGAATATAAAAATACTATATAAACCTACTTCTGTTATTGAACTACAAAACTATTTGTTTTGCAGTGGCGGATTTACCAGTAGGCTGAGTAGGCTGGAGCCTAGGGCGGTAGATTTTATGGGGCGACAAATTAGGCACATTTTTAAAACCCAGGATGCTGCAGTTCATAGAAGTTTCCTTATTGTTACTCAGAGAACTACATCTGTCCTTCATCGCGACTAAGCTTCATTTCATCATTTCATTTGGGGCTCCATGCCAATAGAAGTGTCTGGCTGGATCCCTCTGATGGCGCGTGCCGAGCCCCATGGAAATACATGGCCTCGGTTTTGTGAAGAGCAACCTCAAGACCAAGCCACCGGAACCGCTCCACGACTTGGGCAACCGCGGCGGTGTGTAGTATGGAAATCCAGGGCAAGGTGTTGAACGCGTTTACGATGTCCAGGAACACCGCTAGCTTCACCTGGCTCCGGAGGACCGCATACTCCGCCAGATCCCTCATGCGCATGATGGAGCGCCTCTGGTGGAAACTATATTGGTCATCAGCCAGATCCAGCTCTGATCACTTCTGAGAGTTGGAGCCCCTTCAGACGATTCTAACTTCTCGTATAGTGGTTGCATGTGATCACATCTCGCTCTCGCTACAAGCTCTCTAAGTGGCGCCCTCTGTACGAACTACTCTCTGAACTTCTTATCAATATTTGCTGCTGTTTTTAGGTCAACAGTATACACTTCACTAAATACTCAATTTCAGATGTCAGTAGGGGCGGCAAAAATTGACTAGCCTACTAGAGAAGAGACAAATTTGTAAATCCGCCACTGTTGTTTTGTTATTATTATTAACACCTACATTATTATTTACGAACAATTTTAAAAACATAGAATTAAGAATTAATTGTAATTGTAGTAGGCCGCAATGTAGCAATTCACTATGGTTAATCATAGTAAAATTATGAATAACCTAGTTGTTTTATTTAAATTTTCCTAATTCCTCAGGACCTTACTTAAATTAAGCTATTAATGATCCAGATAGAAATAAATCTATAAAATTCAACAAAAATGTCTTTTAAATTTTCGTATGAATCCGATGATGAAATGACGAAAAACAACGATATTTAGTATTTTATAACTCATATCCTGACCCATCCAGTTTATATTAATTCACTTGTCTTAGGATTGGGTTCACGTCAATAATGGATGGAAGGACTCAACCCAAGGACCTCCTTCTACTAAGTCGACTCATTCATGTTAAGGGAATATTATACAGTGTTATTAAAGTTTCAGAAATACTCAGATTACGATGGCCGTTCCTCACGGTAGCCACCTACCGTCGGACGACTGTGCGAACAATGTTATAATATTAAATACGTACCTATTGAAGGAGAAAAAAAAAGGAAAAATGTCAATAATCAGGCCCTTGAGGCGTAATCCGACGCTACTTGTATCTAAATATTCCTTATACTAGGCCTACATTTTAACTGTTTATTTTTGAGTAGGTAGACAAGGTAGGTACGGAGTCCACCTTTCTCATTTTCCTTGATTACGTTTGTTTAGACTTATAGGTACTTGAGGGACTGCCCTTTTACCCCAACACCGAGAAGTCGCGCCAAAGCCCCATTCGTCAACCACTTTAAAGGTGTGCCGGGACATGAATATTTAATTTTTATTTCATAATATATTAATGTACGTATTCTCGAATACAATAAAAATCTACGGTCAATTTGGACAACAATTATAAAAAGGTCGATAGAATAAGAAGTACTCAGCCTCTGTGGCGTGGCCACTACGCAGGTGGCATTAATTCGATTCCCGCTCAATGCAAATATTTGTATGTATGAATATGACTATTTGCATTGCTATGTATAATAATTATGTATGTATTTACAAAGAAAAATTATATATATGTAAGTATGTCTAGAACCCATAACTCAAGCTAGTTAAGCATAAGCTACGCTTACTTCGGGTCTAGATAGCGCTGTGTAGAATGTCCTAGAATATTTATTTATTTATTAAGTACTTAAAATTTATCTTAAACTAAGGCCATAGAGCATACCTATATGGATAGAGTAAAATAGCAACTATAAATGTGTTTTTTTGCTATAATATAGTCTGTGGAATAACCATTACATTGTAGGGATGGCAAAAGAACGAGGAAAATCGATTCATAACTTTTGACTTGACTTTTTCTTGCAGTCGACTAGATTTGATTTAACGCCTTTAAATGTCGACTTTTGACTTCAATCGACTTCTGTAAAAATTATAAACTTACTGGCTGTTGCCCGCGGCTCCGCCCGCGTGATTGTCGTTTATCGCGACTAAGCATAGCCTATATTCGCTTCCTAGGTTTAACTTGCACCTGCATCAGATTTTACAGCAACAATTAGGTGGTTTAAGCGTAAAAGCGTAACATATAGATAGTATGTATATGGATTAGTGTGAATGTACCAACAATCAATTAGCTTTCTGGCCTTACTGCATTCCACTGCTGGACATAGGCCCCTCCATACGCATCCAGTCTGTCCCAGCCACCCTTTTCAGCTCTTCATAGATGTTCTAGGCACGTACATATTATTATTTAAGTATTTATTACATAGTTAGGAGTTTCCATAAATTCCTACTAATATTATATATGCGAAAGTAGCTCTGTCTGCCTGTCTTTTACGCTTTCACGCCTTAACCACTGTAGCTATTAAAAATATTTTCATAATTCAGCATCGTCAAATACATCACTTTATAATGGGGATCCCCTGAAAATGAAGATTTTGTTTTCGAATTTCTATACAACTGTCATTGGCCAGGGAAGCCCTGGGAATAGCTATCGCATATCACCAAGGGGCTTGGGTAAATTACTTACAATAAAAGTTACATACGAACAATTCAATCCATAAAGCATAAACAGGGTTTGGACTAAGTACCGGCCAGACATGTTATTAATTAAAAAAAATAGATTAAATTACGTAATAAAATTTTAAGCATATAATTTTAATTAATTTATTAAATAATTTATTTATTTATCAAAAAAAAGGGCTGTACATTGGGTTATTACTACTTTTACAAATATAATTACCTAATTACATTAACAATTTGGGACTTACCTGACCTAGGTTTTTGTAAACCTGTGTTTCAGGCTATGTCCGTTCAATGATAATTACTTGTTGCAATCAATTAGATGCGTAGAGATGTTGCTTCTTTGGCAGTTTTTTACCGTCTCTACCATGGTGAATGTTCTGAAGAGCTATTCCAATTAGTCCCACCCTCCCCCTTCCTATACAGGACGACACGTGCAGGACTTAGATGTCACCCCTATACGGTGCAGAACATTCCTTCAAGAACCAAGCGGTTCGGTGACTCTTTCCTTTGTCGCACCATTAAGACCTGGAATTCCTTGCCAGCTCACGTGTTTCCCTCTTCCTACAGTCCCGGGTCCTTTAAGCGGGGCGTGAAAAAGCATCTGATGAGGCCGTCAAGCTGAGTGTCACCATTGTTAACATGGCACGTGTATATAATGGTGGCCCTCTTTCTTGAGACTTTACCTTCAGCTTACCATCAGGCGAGGTAAAGTCAAATTGACGTGACCTACTTATAAAAAAAAAAAAAAATATAAACCAAAGCATCTATTGCATATTTACAGCTTAGATTGATTGCAAAGATTATACTCTGAGGATTCTTTTTTATGAGTTTAAGAACTTAGCAATATATTCTTATATTGGGACCTCCATATGTGTGTCGAACGGCAGAAACACCATTCAGGCAACTACCTACTCTTGTTTGAGAACGAATAACGCGTTTGCGCCTATATATAATTATTAGAAATAATTATATATAGGCGCATCCATTTGTATTGAAGTTCATTTTTGATAATAAATATTTTACAGGTAGAACCGCGTGGTTCCCAGCAGAGTAGAATTTGGGCCACCCCTTCTCTTCCCACGTGGTGTCGTACAAGGCGACTAAGGGATAGGGCTGATTACCTTTAATATCGGACAAATATGTACCTACAGCCCAGACTCAGCCTCAGATGCATGGCTCGAGTCAACAATAGTGCCTGGAATACGGCAATAGGCTCACCCCCTATTACGTGGGACCGAATACAGATTGGTGAAATGGGGGGTTTATTCACCTCTGCCTAACCCTCCGGGGATAAAGGCGTTGTTTAAGTTTAGGCGTTACTCTGCGCGAAAGACTTTGGAGAGGCGACTTATTGGTTGATTAAAAAATGAAATTCAAAATTTTTCAGTGTGAACGTGTAATGTCTCTTTGTTCAGAAAGTAAAGTGGTTACATTAATCGTGGAGAGGGGTAGGAGGGAACATATATAGTGACGTACAGTGACGAATGCATATTAGCGATCACATATTGGCTGCGACGTGTGTGACGCGACATGACGACATAATTATGTAGTGCAGAAGGTTCGCTCACAGAGGGCGCTACTGGTATCGTCTCGGTCTCGAACATGCCCCTGGCCTTGAAAGATCTGGCTTTCAAGATGAGTCCTGAGCAGCAGCATCAGCAGTCGTGTCATCTGGCTGAGACACCAAGGGACAGAGCTTGGTGTACGCGCGTCTGACGATGCCAGCCTCAGTCTGGATGTCTGCGACTCTCGCCACTCCGTCTCTTCCACGTATGGTCTTGATTATGCGTCCTAAATGCCATTTTAATGGAGGGAGATTGTCATCCTTGATGAGCACTAGCGTGTTTGGCTGCAGGTTTTTACAGTTGACCCTCCATTTGGACCGCGTCTGTAATTCGGACACATATTCCTTGGCCCAGCGCTCCCAGAAATGCTGCCTGATCTGCTCCACGATCTGGTACCGGTTGAGTCGATGGGTAGGCGTGAGCTGTAGGTCTTCGGTAGCGGGCGACGGCAAGCTACGGCCGATAAGGAAATGTCCAGGACTCAAAGGAAGGTAATCGTGGGGATCAGACGACATTGGGGATAAAGGCCGTGAATTTAGGACGGCTTCAATTTGCGTCAATACCGTGCTAAATTCCTCAAATGTGAGATTAGCGTTTCCCACCACGCGGCGTAAGTGAAACTTACAAGACTTTACTCCAGCTTCCCAGAGAGAACCAAAATGCGGAGCATAAGGGGGAGTAAATCTAAATTTAATGCGGTGACTCGTAGCGTAGTCTATAATATCAGAACTACACTGTGTCAGAAACTTGGCGAAATCATGCATTAGACCCACAAAGTTACGGCCGTTGTCAGAAAAGAACTCAGCAGGCTTTCCACGACGAGCTATAAAGCGCTGCAGAGCGAGCAAGTAAGCGCCAGAAATGAGATCGCTCACGAGTTCGAGATGGATGGCGCGTGTAACGAAACATGTGAATAAACAGATGTATGCCTTAATTTTTTGAGCGCCCCTACCTTTACGGTTCAAAATGTAAACTGGTCCGGCATAGTCTACGCCACAGGTAGAAAACGGAAAACCTGGCGTGATTCTCTCCTCAGGTAGATTGCCCATCAGTGGAGATAAGGTTTTCCCTCTTAATCGCTTGCAAACAACACAATCATAATACACCTTTTTCGCGAGATTCCTGCCACCTATTGGCCACCAAGTATCGTGCAATTCGAAAAGAAGTGCTTGGGGTGAGGCGTGTAAGTGCTTAATATGCTCGTGTCGAAACAACAATAGCGCGAAATGATGTTTACTATTGATAACAATCGGGTGCTTCTTGTCGAACGAGAAGCATTGCGAGTAAGCTATGCGGCCGCCTACGCGCATGACGCGATTGTCATCGACAAATAAACTTAATTTGCTTAAATTATGTTTTGGTTTAAGTGCCTGTTTATTAATCATCAGCGTGTACTCACCTGGAAAAGATTCCAGCTGAGCCAGCCTTGTTAACAACGTAGTTGATTCTCTCAGTTCATCGACGCTGATACTGCCCGTGCGTTTAATATTTTTATTGCGCGTATTATGAATAAATCTTAAAACATAAGCAGCGGCACGTATTATTCGCGAGAACTGGGAGAATCGTTCAAATGGGAACCACGATGGTTCCGTATTAGCGGTTAGCGTGAAATTGACATTAGGTTTAACTTCAGGCAAAATATCGTGCGCGTCCTCAGGACTCGGAACCTGAGATATATTTGTGCAACTGAAGTTAGTATCCTGTAAGAAACCGGGCCCCGACCACCAGAGACTAGAACTAGCCAGGTCCTCCAGGTGGACACCGCGCGAGACTAAGTCGGCTGGATTTTCCTTGCCGCTAACGTGTCGCAATGGAAGCCCTTTAGTCAAGTCATGGATCTCGGTAACTCGGTTCTGAACAAAAGTCTTTAATAAGTTGGGTGGCATGCGTAACCATCCCAATACAATCGTAGAATCCGACCAAAATACAATGTCGTCGAATTCGCAATTAACACTATTTTTAACCGTATCAAATAACTTAGCACCTAAAAGTGCACCGCATAGTTCCAAGCGCGGAATACTTAACGGTTTCAAAGGTGAAACCTTCCCCTTAGAACATAACAAGCGCGATGAAACTTCGATATCAACATTTAATAGTGCGAATGTAAATACAAGTACCGTAAGCAACCTGTGACGCATCCGTAAATATATGCAATTCTATGCGCGTATAGTTACTACTGCCCATTACGTAACGCGGCACACGGATTGTACTTAAGGCTACTGATAACGATTTGACAAAACCACGCCAGGCGCGCGTGACGTCAGAAGGGACCTCGTCATCCCAGTCTAATTTAAGCAGCCATAGACGCTGCAATAAAACCTTTGCCTGCATTATAGTCGGACTCAATAACCCAATCGGATCATATATTTGTGACACGTGAGATAAAATGCTGCGTTTAGTGACCTTATCACAGTTATTGATAAAATCATATTGCGAATTAAAATAAAAGTGATCGTAGTAATTGTTCCATCCTATGCCTAATGTTTTCGAATTGCAATCTTTATCGAAAGTCACCTGTGTTTGTGCATCGCCTAGTGCAGTCAAATTTGAATCTAACGCCGCGTCATCAAAGTTGAATATCCACTTGCGAAGCGGGAAGCAGCCTAACTGTAATGTTCGTGCGGTTTCATTACATAATCTCAATAACTCGTGTGTATCATGCGATCCGGTGATCATGTCGTCGACGTAAAAATCTTCGTTAATTATTCTTTTAACGTCGGGATCGGTGCATCCTGTGGCTAACTGTTTTAGACAACGAACACTTAGGTATGGCGCTGACGAGGTTCCGTAACTAACACGGTTTAGACGATATATACCTATCGGTTGTTCGGGACTGTCGCGCCATAGGATCAGCTGAAGGTCGCGCTGCTGTTCAGCTATGAGCACCTGGCGATACATCTTGGCGATGTCAGCGCAGGCTACATGACGGTGCTGCCTAAAACGCAGAAGAATGGACAGAAGGTCACCTTGGATCGCGGGGCCCACCATCTGAAGGTCATTGAGCGAAGTGCCGGAGGAAGACGCGGCGCTGCCGTCGAACACCACGCGAAGCTTCGTGGTGGTGCTGTGCTCGCGAAATACACCGTGGTGGGGCAATATAAAATGTGGTGAGTCATAAGGACAAAATGGAACTTTACTCATATGTCCTAGATCCTCATATTCGTGAATAAAGTCCGAGTATAAATTTCTATAAGGTTCTGAGCGCTGTAATCGTTTTTCCAGCGCCAAGAACCGTCGTTCAGCCTGGGGATAGGTTTCACCTAACACCTCGGGCGACTGCTTGAGTGGCATGCTGACACAGAACCTTCCGTCGCTGTCGCGTGTAGTGGTGCGAACGAAGTGTTCCTCGCAAGCCTTCTCCTCGTCAGTCAGCGCGTCTCGAGCCGTAGGCAGCTCCTCGATCTCCCAGAACCGACGTAATAGTAAATCTGTTGTGTGCGTAAAATTACACTGTATGGGGTCTTCAATGCGTGCGTTTAAATTGATAGGACCCGAAACTATCCAGCCTAATCGAGTATTTAGCAAGTAAGGCCCGTTATGTAACCTTATCTTACCCTGCGTAAGTAGATCCCAAAACTTATCGGCACCTATTAAGATATCGATATTTTCAAAATCTAAAAATTGCGGATCTGCCAATTGTATGTTGTCTGGAATACAGAACGATGCGCGATTGTTACATACAATTGGCATTGTAGCCGTAATCTTTGGCAAAACCAAACAATGTAGATTTGTTGTGTAGGTATTGTATTAACCCCGGTCCTAGATCACGTCACCAAGATGTAATATCCTGGTCACGCGGGACCAAATTGTAATAAACACTGCCTTAACCATAGTAATCCTGGTCAGCGGCAGCAAATTGTACCGTGATCCTGCGTCACAGCCCCAATACGTAATAAAGCGGTGGTCATACCCGCAGCATTTCACCACCCTAAATAAATCGTCTATATTGTTAATTCTACTTTGGCCAATGATCGTATAATGGTCAGAGGAGACCCTAGATGAGCCCGCATATCCCGGATCCTATAGAGTTCTAGGAATGCTGGTATTTATATAATGAAACATTACTATACAATTACTTAATTCTACCCCCACTTACTTTAACTGATTTATGTTAAGGTACAACAATTTCTCAATGAATGAGTCTCTCACAAATAATTTTCTCACAAGCAACCTACAACCGTACTAGATCCTAACACTGCCCTAATTACTACTACTGTGGCAAACAACCCGAATAACTTTATTGATCTAACTTTTTACATTGTCGACTTAGTGTTGCAAGCCTAACACTGCCCTAATTACTACTACTGTGGCAAACAACCCGAATAACTTTATTGATCTAACTTTTTACATTGTCGACTTAGTGTTGCAAGCCTAACACTGCCCTAATTACTACTACTGTGGCAAACAACCCGAATAACTTTATTGATCTAACCTTTTACATTGTCGACTTAGTGTTGCAAGCCTAACACTGCCCTAATTACTACTACTGTGGCAAACAACCCGAATAACTTTATTGATCTAACTTTTTACATTGTCGACTTAGTGTTGCAAGCCTAACACTGCCCTAATTACTACTACTGTGGCAAACAACCCGAATAACTTTATTGATCTAACTTTTTACATTGTCGACTTAGTGTTGCAAGCCTAACACTGCCCTAATTACTACTACTGTGGCAAACAACCCGAACAACTTTTGCTCCCCATAGGCATATACTTTGAATTTGTTAGTTTTTGTTTCCCCGTTGGCACATACTTTGAATTTGTTAGTTTTTGTTTCCCCGTTGACACATACTTTGAATTTGTTAGTTTTTGTTTCCCCGTTGACACAGGCTCCACCAATCGCCGTGTGCAGTGGGATACTACCAACTTTAAATATCCCCCCTCTATCCTTTTGTAAGCACGTAGCCCCAACTGGAACTTACGCGCCTTTAGAGAGTAGGATAGCTGACTCGCATTTTCCCTCCCCCAATATCTGATTCCAGACAAATGTATACGTCTAATTAGACTTGAATTAGAAAGGGCCTTGCCTATTAATTCTAATTCAAAATAAGATTATTTCTTTCACAATATTGTCAAAACATAGTATGACTAGTACAGATTCAATGAATAGTTTCATGTCGTAGCGCGGTCTGATGACCAATCCATCAAATGAGATTCTGTGTCCAAAATAGGATCTTTAACATGTCAGAACTGACTCATACTTGTCACGTGCATAAACGAGATCGATATAGTGTCCCTGGTGTAGAAGACAGCCATATCTAGGGTCAATTGCCCAAATCAATTAAGGTTCGATACAAGTTCCAAATTAGGAAAGCGCTCTGCTAAGGTGAGCTAGATGTACCTCGCCAAAATGATTCCTCGGCTACGACGCTCCGAGTAATAAGTATTATTTATAGCATAGTATTTTATTCAAAGTCAATTGGTAGATCAGTCAAACAAACTTCTCATTTCGGAATAATTTCCATTACGAATTTGATTAATTATGATGTGGGTGGATTTAAAATATGTTATGCCACCAATCCAAGTTTCATTGAGACCATACTAAGTCAGTTGCTAGGCAAGTAGAACATTAGCAACGCGGTCCAACGACGGCTCGCTTATAGGTCTAATCCGAATACAACGAACGCCTACTAAAATATACAACACGATAGCTCGTATACAATTTACTCAAATCACGATTTCACCACGGCATTAACGCACGAAAAGCCTTAACTAAATCAATCACAAGTATCACCAAGGAATGATATGTTACATCACCAAGCAAAGGCTCGATTAGCTCAGAACCGTTACAATACTAGTCCTTACTAATACACTTCCTAACCTATTCCCATTGTGTGAGTGCCTACTCTACCCCCAACTTAGAACGTCTGTTCAACCAAAACTAGGTGTAACGTCACCTCATTTACATTTAAACGTGTGGTGTGTTGTGAGCCTATCATGTATTGATGGTATTCCATCAACACTCCTGCTCTGCTATGGGTGCAAGCTAGTTAGGCTTGACTGGCCTATCCTCATAACTGTGTGCTTGCTCCAGTCCACGAGCCGAAGCTCAGGGATGTGAACTGAAACCCTAACGAGATAATAGTTAGTGTATATATAAATAGATATATAAGACTGAACTGCGAGCTCTGTAAGTTCTGATCCAGGTCCAATTGGACGGTTCCACTTCGACGGTACCTACCCATCACAGAACAAACAGTCACCCACATTCAGGAAGCTTTTCCGATCCCGTTTCCACAGGTAAAATCGGAATGCCGCCCGCTTCAAAGGTTACCGGCCCCTAGCTATTCAGATGAATATGGAGTCGTTGCCACCGTCAGGTATCCCTCCATAACCAGGCACATCGCCATGGGTTTCCTACGGGAGAACTAGCTAAAACACCGCAGTGCTACCCTCAACTACTAACATAACAAAAGATGATAAAACGACAGCAATGACTTTACGAATGCACTGCCAGACTCAACAGCACAAGACAGTAATAATACGCATACATTTACACGTACTATCCCTGCCCAATGTAAGGTGTCTTCATTTTCGTAAAGGCCCTAAGTCCTGCTCCGATCGCGACCCATCCCAATATTCGACGCGAGAACTGGCCTACCCCACGCCCTAGTCGTAACAAATCTTAATCGCGCACCCTTGTACGTATCACGCCCAACCACACACAAAATCAAGATTTACAATTAATTTCAACAATTTCAACACAATAAAGATGATAAAACGACCGTAAGGACTTTACGAATGCACTGCCAGACTCAACAGCACAAGACAGTAATAATACGCATACATTTACACGTACTATCCCTGCCCAATGTAAGGTGTCTTCATTTTCGCAAAGGCCCCAGGTCCTGCTCCGATCGCGACCCATCCCAATATTCGACGCGAGAACTGACCTACCCCACACCCCAAACACACAAACAAGATTTACAATAAATTTCGACAATTTAAAATTTTACAGAATTATAAAACTCTCGGCGGTACATTGGAAAAACTCTAAACTGTTCGCGTTAAACAAAGATAGCTAATAATTCGTTTATTACACAACACCGGCAACAATTTCATATAATTCACAAAAGGAATTTAACACTATTTCTTTACAACGATAGAAATATATAACTTACAAAGACAGTCCGCCGAGCCGTACCCCTTGTTAGCTATCTGGATCGAATGAATGACGAAAAAAAAGTGACCCCCGCCTCCAGAAAACCCATCTTTTAAAGGCGAGGTCTCCCTTCTCTAAACTAACCTCGCCGTTTCTAGAACTACACATCATCCTTCATCCAATCGTGAGCTATTTCCGGCAAGCCGCCTCAGCGAATTTGCTCCTTTTTTATAAAAACTCCTTAATTCATATGATTGGAATAAGAATAATCCAAGATAATGTCTAACTAATTTTCCAGTTAATTATTCGTATACTAATATTTAGAATTCGCGACTAGTGCAATATCACAGAACATGCAGCCAATAGAGATTCCTGGTTACATCAACCGCAGGATCAGTAGCAGTTGATGTTAAATCTTATTTCAATTTTTTTTACGGATAATCTTACGTTATTTCGCTACCAATAAGACAAACATGGAATTTAATTTATTTACAATAAAGGAAATGGCTCAATCGCTGCGCCATCTAACATCCCTCTTAAATACCACACCCATTTTTTTGAATTTTTAATTTTAGGTCCATCTACCCATCTAATTGTGAACTACTTCCACTCACCAACTGCAGTCCGTTACAGTATTAATGCGCGATTTAATCTGTATATCACAGGTCTGCGTGCACTGTGTCACAGAATTACCTACACCGCGAATTTCGTGAGTGGACTGTATTAATTGCGAGCCTAAAAGATCGGATAGGGCTTTAGTTGCAAAACATCGTTGACTACCATTGTCTAGCAAACAGCGCGCGATATGATAAATTTTATTTTTATCTTTTACCTCGACAAGGGCAGTTGACAACAAAACAGGCTTAATTGACTCATGTGTGCGTTGCATTGGAATTTGTTGAGAATGTGCATTGATCGACATGGCTGAGGTAGATGCCACGGGGCCTGAGGCGTCAGCGGGAGCGGGGGAGATACCGTTATTAGTGCCCGGCGGATGGATAATAGAATTATGTTTCTTATTGCACTTACGGCACGGCCCGTACACGCATGATTCAACGGAATGACCCGCGCGCAAACAATTCTCGCATAAATTATTATTTTTTACGAATTTTAGTTTCGAGTCGTAATCAATCTCAAGAAACTTGACACAGGAATAAAGTGGATGATTTGAGTGACACATAGAACACGCGATTTTCGATTTGTGATGTGATTTCTGTGGCTTGCTGTTAGTGGAAACATTACAGTGCACTCTGCTATTGTTATTTGCGTTCGAAGCGGAATGTTTTTTGTGAACGTCGTGTTTATCGCGTGTGCTTGTACTTTGTGACGCCTGTAGCGTCTCCAACATGTCAGCCCGGCTTTTTAGAAATTGCAACAAATCATCCAGTTTAATCCTCATTTTAGTGTCGTGACAAGTGAGGCTGGTCTTAAACTGCTCCCACTCGCGTTCAGTTGTTTTGTCAAGCTTCGAAACCAAGATATAAATAATTAACGTATCCCAGGATGAAACCGGTTCACCTAGGATGGCTAAAGCGCGTAAGCTTTTTAGTGTAGTGTCAATCAGCTGTCTTATAGATACGTGCGATTCTTTAGTTAAAGTTTGAGTACAAAATAGTGCCTTAACATGATTGTGTATCAATAATCTATGGTTGTCGTAACGATTAAGAAGGAGCTCCCATGCCACTGTGTAGTTACTTGTTGTTAGTTCAAGCGCGTCTATAACTAACAACGCACTACGCAACAATGAAGACTTTAGGTAGTGGAACTTTTGAATTTCACTGAGATCCTTCGCGTTGTGAACTAGAGATAGATAAGTATCCCTAAATGTGAGCCAGTTTTCATATGAACCATCAAATGTAGGTAGCGATATAGTAGGTAGTCTAACATTACTTAACGTGTTGTGCGAACTTGAGGAGCTTTTAGCATTTTCAATCTTTGTAAAGTCAAGTAGGGACTCGGCCTGAGCCAGTGCACCGTAGTAACTATCTTCAAACTGATCTCGCTGTGACAGCTGATCTTCGAGACTTGATTCCGGTACGAGCATTTCTATTTGAGTTTGAAGATCGTTAAATTCGGTGTATAGACTCCTAGCTCCTTGCACGCGTAGCTTTAAATCGACTAAACACGAAGAGGACAATGCGTTTATGTCTTCGCTGTAACTTTGCAGGTGACTAACGAACCTTGTGAGTCTAGCTTTGACGACGCCGCGTTTTTTTATGAGTATGCGATACAGTTCACTCGCGTCATCACTGCCAGATTTACTTGGAGATTTACCGCGCGGTTGTGATTTAGTCTCAACACCTGTATCTAATGACATTTTGGTTATGGAAAGCTGGAGTACTTACGTGTGGACTTTGAACCCTGATGCAATTCTGCCCGTGCTAGCGACGTCAATGGTAGGTAGCGGTCACACTGGGGTAACTTATCACGGATTGCACACTGAAATTGTTATAAGCACGGTATTAAGCAAATGAAGACAAAGGGTTAGGGTTATAGGATGACTAGACGTCCGTACCGAGATATGCGCGTATAAAATCGTGTTGGATGTCCAGTTCTCGTCCTGTAGCCTTTTCTCTCCGAAACTGCGTGTCCTTGGGTATCTTGAAACTGCATACGCGCCTTTCAACCAGAAGAAATGCCGACGTGCGCTGTCTATTCTCCGAAGTAGGTACGAGAAAAATCCCTAGGTGCTGCTTCTCAGAAGTAGTAGATAGACATCCGGCTCGAAGGACCAATATGTTTAAGTTTAGGCGTTACTCTGCGCGAAAGACTTTGGAGAGGCGACTTATAGGTTGATTAAAAAATGAAATTCAAAATTTTTCAGTGTGAACGTGTAATGTCTCTTTGTTCAGAAAGTTAAGTGGTTACATTAATCGTGGAGAGGGGTAGGAAGGAACATATATAGTGACGTACAGTGACGAATGCATATTAGCGATCACATATTGGCTGCGACGTGTGTGACGCGACATGACGACATAATTATGTAGTGCAGAAGGTTCGCTCACAGAGGGCGCTACTGGTATCGTCTCGGTCTCGAACAGGCGTGATTGTATGTATGTATGTAATATTTCACAACGAAAAACTTTATTTTCTCTTGAATCCGTGGACCATACTATCTATATTGTCTTAGCTTGTTACATTTTAATGGTAAGAAGTTTATCTATGCTCGTTACTTTTCGTTACTTACTTTATAATAAACTCATAGCTGAAAGATTTGAAGAGACTTGTTTTATTTGTAGAAAATAGCAAAAAAAACACGATAGCTTTTTGGTATTTTTTTGTGATCTAGACTTGCTAATTATAAGTTAACTATGTATTCAACTTGGAATATGCAACAACTCAAAGCAGAATTGCGGAAAAGAGGTGCAACTATAACTGGAAAGAAAGTTAACCTCGTCGAGAAGTACACTTTAAATTTTACTGTCTTTTCAAAATATATTGTGTTATTTAACTCTTAATGCAACAAAAACGCTCTATCTATCATAAGACACTGTATCTATCCAACTATTGTGGGTTGGAATTGTTCCTTTTTTTAGGTATGTGCATTGCTGTAACTGTCCTGAAAAAAAGCGACATTATAAGTATGTGACATCTTCTAGTAATTAAAAAAAACAATTGAATTGGATTAGATAACTCGTAAATACTATCTGAATAGGCAGATTCTCCAACATAATCGCTATCCTTGAAGTGGTTCCGACACAACCTCCGCCTTATAGTCTCCCACTGCTTTTCTAGCTTAGCATTTTGAGGAAATAAATGCACTCTACTAAAATTACTTCCAGGTACTGAACAAAGCGGCATGATAATACTCTATCATGCCGCTTTGTTCAGTACCAGTTTATTCAGAAATCATCATCATACGGAGATTTTACTAACCATTACGATGATGCGCCCTCTGTAGGGATATTAAAACCATTGTACTTATTGACCTGTTGATCAAAATACACTACGTATACATTTTAGGCAGCACTTGGCCTAACTCCTGTACATAGATTGACATCCATGATACTTGGGCAAGAGCTATTTAAGCCACTGCCACTGAAAGAGTTTTACAGTCAGAGCGTTGGTGCGCGGGGTCATCCAATTTGCATCAAATTCGGCACATTTAGTCCTTTGACAGATGTGGCCAGCCCACAGCCACTTCAGCTGCTGTTACGAAAAATTTGATTCTTTTTCAGATGACCTCTAGTCTTTTTTCTTAAGACCAGAAAAGAGACATCAATCATAAGTCACTCTATGACACACTGCGTGACTTTTAACTCGTGGAATAACCAGGAACCCCACCGTCAGTATCTCCGTTTTGGCATGTAGGAAGCACTGGTTGGATTTTATTTTATGGCAATGCGGTATGGGGTAGGAGAAGACTCGATGTAAGTTTCCAACTGCTGTATAACCTACCCCAGGTAGATATAACTTTGAACAACTTCGACTGTCGTCCTTTCGATGGCAGTCGGTCTCGGCACGACATTTAAATTGAATAAAATACTAAAAAAAAATATGCTGTACAACCTTGGTTCTGTACAAATTTTCCAGTTAATAATTTGTACCAGACAATACTGAATAAAATTAATTAATCAAAATTGTATTAAACCAATTTAGTGCCAAGTAATTATCGTATAATAAAAAATCAAATCAAGTTATGAAATTGATTGTGACTCTTAGTCGACTTGAGGATATCGAAGTCTGAGATGGCCAACTATTTCAGATATTTAGCCAGTATTTAAAAATTCTAATAGGGTGGTTTGTTGCCAAAACAAATCTTAATTTTTTTTTCTCATCGCCGAAAACATCTGTATAAAATAAATGTTAAGAAATTCTAGATAACATATCTGATAATGCTTCATGAAACAAAAGGCGACACCCTCATAAATAACTATTAAATTAAAGGAAAAAAATAACTTAACAGAGAGTTTCAAAAGATACCCAAAACCGATAAGTTAACTTGTACTCGAAGTTAATATCTTAAAATGTCCAAGTGTTACACTAATAGAGTGGCCTTAAGTGACACAAATTCTAGGGATTTCGCCTATGTGTAATGCTTATCGAGTCATAAATTTGTAAAAGGTAGACATTTCTGTAAAGTTATTACAAACACTTGTGACGACTTGTGACAACACAAAAAAAATACTGCGGCGTGGGAATCTTGCCGCCAAATTCTTGGCGGGAAAAATCGCAACATGACGCTAATATAAACCAATTAGGAACAGTTTACTGGCTTGATCTTTTCTCATTGGCAGAGAGCAGCGCAGGAGGCGGACCCAGCAGAGGTTGGCTGCGCTTGCGAGTGAGGGACAGAGGGGAGAAGGATCTTAACCGCTAGAGATCTCGCACGTCTTTGCTCGCTGGAGAAACTGATAGAAGTTTTGACTAGCTAATGCTAGCCCTGAATTCAAATCTTACTGTTATCCTGTAGAAATAAGTCTAACTAGTGAAAGTAAAATTAGATTAATTTGTATAAGTTAGGCGGGAGTGATAAAGTTGAAGCTGAGAATTGACGGGTAATGTATAAACCTATTGTAATTATTTCTGTACCTCATAGTTATATAAATAATTGTCATTTGTAACGAAACATAAATAAACAAACTATTTGACAATGGGAGTAATGTCTGATAAGGAATATGAATTATAGAAGTAGCAATTTACTATATCTCAATTATAACAATTATCATAATTATTGTTGTGTTGATACTGAAAAGATGTTGTCGAATGACAGAGACGAGAATGGTAGAAATACCATTAGAACCCATACAATCGCCTAATTAAATGTATTGAATTATTCAGCACTTACGATTCATGAAAGATACAGTAGACTACGACGAACGGTGAACAGAGTTATGAGGAGATGTGTATATAATGTGTATAAACTGTCTTAAATCATGTCTGTGTGAGATGAGATGTATAAATATCCAAAGATCATACTAAAATCCAGCCCAATAACGAATCTTCTTGAAATAATTAATGTGCTTGGTAACAAATAATATGATTAATTGAGTACAAAATCATATTATTCTAGTTCTAGATAAAACCACTCTCATGTATGTCAAGTCGCTATTAAATTTCAAATCCAACATATATGTATACATACACATGTATTTATATCATTATGTTCTGAGCCAATAGCCAGACATAAAAACTTAATACAGGAAAACTGAATTGAATAACAGACAATCTAATGTTTTTTTGTATGACAACATAAAATCAACCGATCTCTTGCAAACATAAACAACAGTCAAGAGAGGTCATATTAGATAGTACTGTGAATAATTACATGGAGACACCATCTCTATATACTGATAAAAGTGTGCCTAAAGATTATCCTGGATTAGATTAGAGTTCAATCATCAAATGAATAACATCTCACCGAACACACAATAAACGTGTAATTTACTGTGAATGTTTCCTTTATTATAAATAGATCTAAGTCTTGTGTAAATAATCATGCTAGAAATAAGTAATACGGCATATAAGGGTTTTTTATTTGGGCCTACGTTTTCCCTTATATACGAGCCTAGGAACTGAAGGTCCGGTTAGATGTGACACTAATCGGTCACATCTAATTTAAATAATCAACTTAGATTCGCCACTGATAATAATACAAATTTGGTTATGAAATAAATAATTCTCAATTTTATATTTCTGCAATTTCAATCTTCTAGAATTAAGTCCCTTCCCATTTGGTTAAGGTAAAATGGAGTTTTATAGGATGTTAATTATTCAGTTCTTAAGGTCACGCAGAATGCGAATTACACTATAAATAAAGTACATAAGTACAATTTTCATCCACAAAACTCCATGGTACAAACCCAGGCTATTTTACGAATTTATACACGAAACTAAGAGTTCTATACTTGAATTTTAAAGTTTGAAAAGCCAAACTTCTATCTGATCTTAACTGAATGAAGCCATTTCTATCTAGAGAAGTCAAGTAATAGCTCAAGCTATACTCAGACACTAACTTCTAACAGTTACAGTCTTAAAATTTATATCAAGCGTACATTGCATATCTAATTGAACTTTGAATCAATGGCCTCAAATTTAATACAATGCACGAGAATAATGGAGAATTGAGTGTAGTAAGTATGGGTTTACTTTATAACAGATTTGGAGATCCTTATCTTACCGCAGAATCTGGACACTAAATTTATTTAGTCTGGTTAATAATTTACAAGACAGTGTTTATTTCAATGCTTATAGTCAGAGGATGGCACATTTTATATGAATTCAAATTTTGCATTAGTGTGGAACTTTAACTCCACTAAGGGTGCAGACCGAGAGACACTCCCTTGTGCGGATCCCAATGGACATCTACACGATAGAGGATCTTCATTGTGTATCCGTCGCAATAGTTGATCTTGAGATCGACCTGAATTAAACCGCAATTCTGGGTCAGAATTGAACTGTGCAAAGGTTGTCGGCGGCTAGCTAGCAAATCTGGGCATCAAATACACACATTCCTCTCTTATCGAATCAACTCCGACCTCTATTCGGCCGAATAGAACCCTAACTGATATATAAATATAATATAAAAACTATACCATGGTATTGGGGCAGGCAGCTATGTGCGCCATATAATTATCCATGTCCTCGGACGTGTTGATTTGACCGCTTCTCAGCGATGAAAAGGAGTTGAATTCGAGCCCCATAATTCCATGCGTGGAAGCCTTGAGCCAGGCCGTAGGAAAATCCCGTAAATGCCAGAGTGATTTGGGCAGCAAAGATGGTCTTACCATTGACTCAATTAACAGTCACATACGCGCGTCGGAAGCACTTACTCGACCTAATTTGCCTCAGCACATTACTAATTCGAGACAAACTATCCCTGAGGTTGTAACAACCTCTTTCTTCAAATAATTAGAGGTCCATTAAAAGTAAGCTGAAGTGAATATATGACTTGTTATTTTGGGAACATCCATCACTACATTGCACACCCGCATAATCAGACGCGATTGAATTAAGTAAATTTGCCACAAAGACCATCATTAAACTCATAAGCACTGAAGTTATCCTGTAATGAAGTGACTGAGCTCTTATACATAGGTTCAAATATATAGACGATCACATAACTGGGCTTGAACCACCACAAGTCGATTTGAAAAGTCGATTCTTTAAAGTGAAAGATTGATTGTTGACCTTGTTGACTATAGTCAGTAGTCTTACCCAACCCTATTACCATTCCAATTACGTATTTACGTGTCAGAAAAAGACTAAAAAGAGGGAAACTTTTGTTTGTAGTTTTATAACTTTTATGTAACTTTATATATTTTATTGTAGTTATGTAGGAAAAGAAAGGACTGCAACAGCCTTACTAGAATAGTGTTTATGGTAACGCTGTTCAATTAGAGGGGATGGAGACAAAATGTATCTCTGGCGTATTTAATTGTGAAACGCAAATCATCCTGGAGAACCGGCCAATCAAAAATCCTACCCCAAGCGAAAGTTGACTCAAAAAAAGTTACAGGTTGGTGTTGATCTGGTGGACCAGCGTTGGAGTCATTCACTACACCTTCAAAGACCTGGTCAGACGATTGCGGCAGATTTGTAAAATTGCCAACAATTGGAAACCATAATGGAAAAGCTAGCCATTAAATAGTCAACTGCTCTATCCCACTGCTGCTTCAGGACAATGCTAGACAACATACTGGACAGCAGATGGTGGTGAAACTAGAGAACCTAGGATTGGAATGTCTCTGTCACACACCATACTCCCGAGACCTTGCTCCAACCGATTGCCAATTGAAAAAAAAAAATCAATTCAGATAAAACACCTTCAAAGAATTTATTGTTTCTCGCTCCTGAAATATTTCCAGCAAAGGAATCTATGAAAAGTGCATAGATAACAACATACTTCAATTGATTCAATAAGAAGACTTTTTTTAAATAGTAACAGTACCATTTACCTTCTGGCGGGCCGTGTGCTTGTCTGCCACCTCAGTTGTATAAAAAAAATAGTAACTTTTTTTTCTGTTCCTACATAAAATGCCAATTTCATACGTAAGGATCAAATATTTTTGTTATGGTATTTCATCGCATCATTCCATCGCATCATGCCGAACACCCTCAATTTTCATGAAAGAATATTATCTTACAGTATAAAAGCTGTTTTTCTTACAACATGCCCCAAAATTCAAGGTTGAGCCAGCACAAGAGTGTGGACTTGCTGGATATGCTAGAAAAAAAAACAAAAATTTCTCTGCTTCCGATTATTTTTTACACTGTTAGTTCCCTGTTTCTGTCAAAGCCACTATGTCCCAAACTTCATAATGGGCCATTGTTCTTACCAATGTCACAAAATAGATAATAGTACTAGCGTACCTATGTTGGGAGCGTGCGCTGGCAAACTTTCAGCTTATATAACATCATATAGGCCCGGTTTTCAGGGGCTTTTAGTCCATAAAGGTTATGTGTATATAGCCCGTGACAATATAGTTTAACTTCAGCTACAGTATATAACACTATGAAAAAAGCAAACAGACGACTGAAAGTGGTTTTAGTATTCTGTACTCTAAAGCCTCATGGTGCTTCTCGGTGGGGTAAAATGGGCAACCTCATCTCTTTTGCCGTCTTAAAGGTGACAAACTGATGGGTCTTTTTTCCATCTAACGGTATACATACTGCCTATCACAAAGTACACATTAGACTACTTTAGCCTCTCTTCTTAAAATGTGGTTATTTGAAAATCTTAGTTGACAGATAGTGAGTGGTAATACACTGCATACGTCTTCGGGTATTTTTATTTCATATTATATATACATGTATGTATAAGTATCAGTGAGATTATTGTAAAATTGAAATTTTTTCCTGTTGTCCAGTTTCACTGTTTGTGACAAAAATATTTACAAAGATAAATAGAATGTTGTACCGGTTGTCTGTTGCCAACGGCACTTGAAAGACAGATGTACAAAATGCTTTCAATCCTCAATGAATAACACTCAAGCAAGCCGACCATTCTCCCCTTGTTTTCTCAAACCAGTTTCCTTATTTACCTTCAACAAAGTAGTCTCAGTAGGGTAAAGCATTTAAATTCAATCACTCAACCTTGTGTTCAAATCTGTCACCTGTAGTTAAACTGGGCCTCAACACAAATGTGCTTTCAATATATCTTGGACCTACTATATATATATTTATAGTTTTATTCAGTAATGCTCAATAATGTGTTTAGTGTATGTTTTATTTTTGATAAGTTAATTTTAACACTAAAAATTATAGTTTGCCAAAACAATGTCGCCATCTAGTTATAAATCCGGAACTAAAACGATTTCCTCTTTATTTCAAGGTCTATGGGATTCAGGCCCAGTATGATCTCCAGCTTGGCTGTTGGCGTTATTCTTATCGCGCTGGTGGTCAGAAGTGCTGACAATCTTTGGACTTTGTCCAGTTCTTGCTTGTAAAAATCTGCAGTAGGTACATATCTCTTGGTTATCTTTTGAGAACAGCATGGGGTACTATAGAGGTTGTAACGCCATCTAGTAGACGTGTGATGTACCAACTAGAATGTCAAAAACTTAATAAGTGTGAATAGCGTAAGTATTTAAAAGACCTACTAGATGGCGCTAAACAATTAAATTATTTTTATATGAAAATGAGTGAAATTGCGTTTTTCAGCTAAATACTGTTAAAAAAAAAAAATTAATGAGGAGATAATAAATACAACTGAGAAGCTAGAAACTTAAAAAAATGCTTAGAGAATAATGATTCCTTATAGATAGAATTCAAACAGACACAGCTGTAAGGGAGCCCCTTATTTCGTAGAAAGAAATTTCATAGAATTTCGTTTCACAGAAAATGTTTCATATAATATTTGGTTCTTATATTTTTATTTCGAATATTATTGTTTCAAAAACAATTTACTACAATGAAACATATTTCACAGAAACACAATTGAACGAATTTTTAATCACATTTTTTTGTTTATCAAACTTCTCAAACTGTAGAATTTTTTTTAAAGAATATTAAACCACCTTTATAATGTTCCAAATCAAATTTATTTTTAACTGTAACATTTACAATAC
The DNA here is from genome assembly GCA_949126895.1 of Eilema caniola. Lineage (NCBI taxonomy): Eukaryota > Metazoa > Arthropoda > Insecta > Lepidoptera > Erebidae > Eilema > Eilema caniola. Next base: position 923,546 of record OX421461.1, on the reverse strand, counting down.
AGTTAACCCCCCGACTCAGATTACCCCGACTCGGATAGTTTAGGTTAGAAGGCTAATGCGGGAGCAGAGCGTAGCGAAGCTCCCGCATTAGGCCTTCGTGGTCATTTTTTTATAAACCACCCAGAAGTAGGAGCCCCGCGTAGCGGGGCTCCGTCGACCTTGTAGACGCATCAATTGTTTAGTTAATAAAAAAATTGTCCCATTTAAATGAGGGTATGCATTTTATAAATTGAAACGTTTAGAAACTGTCACTTTGATTATATTTTATTCTTTGTAATAAGTTTTCTATTAAATAAACAATATAATGATTAAGAATATTTGATTTGATATTCTATGTAATGATTATTCTAATGTTTAACTTTATATGAAACAAAAATCAATGATTTAAAATTCTTTAAAGTAAGTATTCTGTATAATGATTATTCTATGAAACGAAATTTTGCGAAACATTTTCTGTAATACGAAATTATATTAAACAATTGTCTATAAAACAACGCACACCCCAGCTGTAAGCTTCGGATGCAACAGGCTAGGAAAAGAATAAGAAGAAGAATTCATGTAGAGTATGTAAACCAGATAGTTAGGTACCTAACGAACGCGGTTATTGAAATTACAAAGGCTAGACTCAACATCTGCTGTAGGTCTAATCGAGGAGATACGACCTAAAGTCACCGCCGCCCAAAATACCTGATTGTCGTACGCTATACGGCTATGTCAAACTCGACCCGGCCGGGGTGCTCGTGGCTTTACAAGTAAGAAAGGGATATAAAATGCGAATGACAATGTCTTGATCTTTTGAAATAATACTTGACTTACATAACACTGGAAGACCGATTGTTAAGATAGTTCCACCACTCTGGATACTTAGAAGTATTTGAGTACTCTAATAACCAATATAAAATTGGAATTTTGGTATTTAGATTATTTTGAGTACTTTTGTTATCAACATTTTAATGAAACTGACTGTACCTAAACATTTCTAGCGATATGACGTGGCAAGGCAAAGCATTAATTTATATCTTTATACTTCTGATGTTGACAGCCTCCGTGGCGATGCGGTAGTAAACGGCGCGGCGCGGGTTCGATCCCCGGTCAGTGCCCTATTTGTATGCATGAATATGGGTATTTGCATTTGTCTGGTCGTGCTTCGGAAAGCACGTTAAGCTGTCGGTCCCGGTTGCCATGCAAACATCTATGGCAGTCGTTACGGGTAGTTGGATCCATCAAAAGTCCAACAGCTGATCTAACTGCAATGCTTCGATATCGCCTTTGGGTTGTGGAGGTAATATGGCAGTCGCTTCACGGAAAATGTAATAGTTTAGTCAAATCCGCAGTGTGACTGGTAAAAGCGGACCCCAGACTCCAAGGTAATAGCTTCGGAGGCGACTGGGATTAACGCTAGAATCTTTTTCATTTTGTTAATTCTAATGTAAACTGAGGGTGACGCCCCGACCACTATTAATAGAAGTCAACAATGATTAATGAGTGTTCATGCCTCTCTTAACAGTCAAGGAAGTTTCTACATAATATGGTCTAAACTGGAACTCTTATATACTTAATTATAGTGCGTACGCCAGTGAGATATTTAAAAATTAAAATCTACATGTAGGTAGTACGTTGTACGTACTGTAAAAGCGGCTATAGACGCTGGCCGCGTGTCTATCTGTAGGTCAAAGCGAGCGCTGGCGAGCGTCGGCAAATAAGTGCTACGCAAATGAAGCGCCTATACCTACACGCTGGTCGATTGTAGGCCTACGCAATTTTTTTATTTGCGTAGAACGCAAAAACTACTGAACTGATTTTGATGCAGTTTGTTTTCTTAGAAGGGTGTTGGTCAGACTTAAAATCTCGACTCCCAACTGCTCGTGCGTAGTCCCAAAGGTGCAACGGGGGATTTCCCGCAGGCTAAAATCGCTTCACACTTTTGGCTCTATTGGCTTAGGACTGCAGGCCACCATATAGGACCAGAAACTGCAGGCGGACTGTTAGTCTGTTAGTGAGTGAGGGTGCCTTTAGGTTTATTTGATTGCAGTCGGTTGAGTAGTACCGGAGGTAAGAGATCCACACGCGGAAAGCTAGCTATTCAAATAAAATTATAATTCTGACGAGCATCACACGTCTGATAGCGATAGATGTCCACCCTGTAATGGCGGATAGAACAAAGTGTGGACGCTGTTGGCCGAGCGCAGACGAGCGCCTTTGATTTGTGCACAAAAACCGACATCGCACCGAAGTGAGGCAAGTGATCCCGAGAGGCGGTGAGCGAAGACACACGTTAGTTTTACACACGTTGGCGCTTGGCTTCACTCGGCCAACTAGGCGAGTGACACCGAGCGATGAGCAGACAACGCAAGTATTAGCCATTTTAAATAAAGACAACGAACAACGTCCATTTGCAATATAATTAGTTCTCAGTTCACTCACGGTGGCGTTTCAAATCGACGCAAAATTTCAATTTCCTATGGAATAGTTAGTTCAGCTAGTTATAGAGGTAAGTGAACTTCTTAAATTTTTTGTGCGCTGCAATTCTTATAATACTTATTGAAGTACGAGTCGTTAGTCTGTGATACTTAGATAAACGCATTTCTTTATATTTCATTCTAAACTATCGATAGCAACCTATTAAGTATCAAACTGTATAAGTATGAGGTACCGATACTAATAAAATATCTTTAGTAATACTCAAAAATGAATTAACGCGTTAACGACTGTCACAAACGTCAAATCCAATACATTCGTCATTCTATTCCATCAAACGCTGGCAAGCGAATTGCCGATTGTCTAAAGGGGCTATTGTCTAAACAGCATACAAAACTCGTTGGTAATGTAATAAATAAAGATTTCGTGCTATTTATTTATTTATTTTTGTGCTATCTAGCGGCATCGTGCATTATGTCTGTAACTTTGAAGTTCGAACAGTTCTTTTTTTTTTTTGTCCTTTATTTATTATTGAGGGCTTAGTCACTGGGTGACTATGCCGCCCTCATTAGAGTTTTTACATGGTGTTATCAAAGATTTATACAACAAATCTTAGCTAGAGAATACAATTGTTTCGCCTCCTCCGAAGAGGGACGAGCGAGGATACTGTTACATAGGCCGATATTGTAATTACGGTTGCCATATAATTGCTTTCTTTCGGCCTCGTTCCGTACACACTCCATCAAAATGTGATGTACATCTTCTACAACGTTACATAAATTACAATAAGGCGAGCCCACCTTAAACTTAAATATGCAAAACCATTCAATGGGATGTGTCCAGAACGAAGTCTAAGAGCTATGACCATGTCTGATCTACTCATACTGGCTTGATCGATCCAAGGATGTTTGAAAATGCCAGGCTGAATAGTTCGGTACCAGATACCTTTGGTTAGCGACCTTTGATCAAAGTACTCGGTCCACAGTTCGGTACACCGATTCTTGACCCGATACAGTACATCAACATAATGTGGGGTGCATTTAAAGTCTATGCCGTCTATAAGAGACTCCTTAGCCAATCGGTCAGCTATCTCGTTTTCGATCAGCCCAATATGAGCAGGCACCCATTGCAGCATAATATTTTTATTTTTACTTCTGAGGATTTCTAATGCTCGCATTATATTATAGGCTATCGGGATTCCTCGAGTAGTCGAGGCACACCGACTCAGATGCTGGAGAGCACTTTTTGAGTCTGTAAATAATAGGGGTTAAAGTATGAAATTGCCGTTTCATTGTAATAGGTACTTCGAATTGACATAGAACCTTCATGGTTTGAGATTTTTGAGTGAAACTTTTTCCACATGGTACCTATGTAGTTCTTCATTTAAAAATGTGCAACATTCGATTATCGACTTTCAGTTGTTTTTTTTATTCAGCTTAGACAAGAAAGATGGATACTTCGAAAATTCGAGTGATTTTTGAATACGAGTTCCGACGCGGAACTAACGCGGCAGAAACAGCTCGCAAATTCAATGTTGCGTTTGGAGAGAGGACTGCTAATGAACGCACCGTGCGATTTTGGTTTAAACGCTTTCGTGATGGAAACTTTGATTTGAAGAACGAACCACGAGGAAGGCCGTCCACACAGGTGAATAACATTGAATTGAAAGACATGGTGGAAGCCGATCCGAGCCAAACTACCCAGGAATTAGCTGCATGGTTTAACGTTACCTTACCAACAATATTGACTCATTTGCGTCAAGTCAATAAAATAAAAAAATGTGAAAAATGGGTACCTCATGATTTGACTGATCTGCAGAAAGAAATGCGTGTTGAAACTTGTGTTGCCTTGTTGAATCGATACAGAAATGAAGGAATATTGGATCGAATTGTGACATGTGATGAAAAGTGGATTCTTTACGATAACCGTAAGCGAAAAATGCAATGGCTGACCCCAGGTGAAACGCCACAACAGTGTCCTAAAGCAAAGCTTACCAATAAAAAGGTAATGGTAACTGTTTGGTGGTCTCAGCATGGTGTTATTCACTATAGCTTTCTACGATCTGGTCAAGCAATAACGGCAGATGTCTACTGTGCCGAACTCCGAACAATGATAGCAAAACTAGCAGTGAAACAGCCCCGACTCATGAATCGATCTTCACCATTATTGCTCCATGATAACGCGAGACCTCATACAGCACGAGAAACCGTTTTAACTCTACAGGAACTGCAATTAGAAACTATCCGTCACCCTCCGTATTCGCCAGACCTTGCTCCAACAGACTACCATTTTTTTCGTGATTTGGACAATTTTCTATGTGATAAAAAGTTTTCTTCTCAGGAGGCAGTACAAAATGCTTTCACACAGTTTATCGAATCTAGATCACCAGAGTTCTATCGCAAAGGCATAAATGACCTTCCTACTAGATGGCAGCAATGTATAGATAATAATGGTAACTATTTTGATTAAATAAATACGTTAAATTAAAAAAAAACGAATTTCAATTTGTCAGTACAAATCGGCAATTTCATACTTTAACCCCTAATATTATGATTAACAATAGGTATTTCGGACCTAACCACCAGAAGGGATTTTTACCCGGAATTTCTGGATGTCTGGAACACAATAGTCTGTTAGCGGAAAGCTTAAAAGATGCCAGAAAATACGAAAGACAGATAACGGTATGTTGGATAGACCTAGAAAACGCATTCGGCTCAATTCCACATTACCTTATGATATACGCGTTGCAATGGTATAACTTTCCACCCGTGGTAATAGAGATAATCGCGTCGTATTACTCACAACTAAAATTTGCTATAAGCTTCCAAAAAGACCACACAGAACCACTACGGTATAATGTTGGGCTGTTTCAGGGATGCTGCCTGTCACCAATAGCATTTAACATAGTAATTAATATCTTAATCACCAAGTTAATACGTCACGAAAAGAAATGGGGTTATCGGTTTAAAGTAAATAACAAATACACTGAGTCCATCTTAGCTTTTGCTGACGACCTCGCAATACTGACGCGTAATCCAAAACAATGTCAGGAACTATTAAAGGAAATCGATGAGTTCTGTTCGTGGACAAATGGACTGAGAACGAAGCCCAGTAAGTGTCACTGTCTGTGTCTGGGTAGACGGGACACCAAATTTACCTCCTACGACCCGGGACTCTTCATAGGGGGTAAACCAGTTTCCATAGTCGCTGAATCGGTCCCATTTAAATTTCTTGGGAGAAAGATAGACCATCAAGGACGCACACCATCCTTAGATGAAGTTGTCAATATGTTTATAAACGACCTAAATAAGATAGATCAGCTACAACTGAATAATATCAAAAAAGCTTGGATATATGACAACTACCTAACATCACGTCTGACTTGGCCCTTTCTGGTATACGATTTCGGCAAAACCTTACTCGCGAAAATAGATGCAACTGTCATAAAATCACTTAAATCGTGGCTTGGACTAGCGCACTCTGCTGATCCCTCTGCTTTATTTAGGGATCAGAATAATTTTGGGATGAAATTAAAGAAACCATCGGAGCTCTATAAACACCTTAGAGTTACCAAAGCCCACATCTTAGGTAAATCCCAAGATGACACAGTCAGGGCACTCCCGAAAGATAATAACGCGTCCGAGCTTGAATCTAGACTTATATTCCATAAACGATTTATGATAGGAGCCCAGTCGAACAAAGTGGGGTTGGGAGTACGAGAGCCAAAAAGGGACCAGGATATACTTAGGTCCTTTCTGAAGCAAGACGAAAATGATAAATATCGAGTGCACGCGATGAATTTGGAAATCCAAAACGAATGGTTGACAATGGGAGAGTTCTGCATACCGATGGCTTTAAAGTGGCGCACCTTGATCTATGAGTGGTCGCCGGCCCTGTTAAAATTCTATCTTAACGCCTTTCAGATGACCCTTCCAGACCAGAGTAATCTGGTAAGGTGGGGGAAAGCCACAGAAAAACAATGTTATACGTGTGGTGAGGCAATAGGGACGGCTAGGCACATATTAGTAGGATGTAGGGTGCTTCTTGATAGAGGCCAATACTCACGCCGCCACGATAAAGTGCTTTTCATCATACGCAAAGCAATGAGTCTGGCAGTAGCTAGAGCCCAAAAAGGATTGACTACTAACAGACGTCATATCAACTTTGTGTCTGAAGGTTCATCCATAAAATCCAGGAACAAACCTTATTCAATCTTAGATACTGCCCCAGATTGGACTCTCCTAATCGACACGTATGAAAAGCACTATAAAATTCCGGAGGATGTTGGGGTTTCGTCATCTAGACCGGACATATTTCTCTACTCAAAAACGACTAAATATGTGGTCCTTGTGGAACTTACTGTACCGTGGGAAACAAATATACCGAAGGACCACACACTTAAGAAAAATAAATACTATGATCTCACAAACGAATTAATCAAAAACGGTTACGTGGTTAATTTGTATGCAGTAGAAGTGGGAGCGAGAGGTATGCCAGCTAAATCTCTCTATAACCTACTTAAAGATCTAGGCCTATCGAGAGCTACAATAAGCTCATTACTAGGACGAATGTCTAAAGCGGCACTAGTAGGTTCGTTTCAAATTTGGTTAGGCAGGGAGGGGAACTTGGGTAGTGAAGGTGAGTGTTGATGTACATCAACAAAAGGGGCCCCTTCTAAACCTACACTTGGGTCGCAAGTCCCAGGCACTGTCCTGAGTTCCCAACTCAGCAACGCGATGGACCCGGCACCCGCACGGAGAATCCATGGATTGCTAAGAATATCGTCTCTCTCTATTCTCCACTATCAAATTGTTCTATATATGATAAGGCCTCTTGTATGGCAACCAACTCTGCATACATTATGTTCACATTACACCTAATATTAAGTTTTACGGAATCGTTAGTTTGTGGATCGAAAAAAGCCGCCCCGGTCCGGACCCCGTCCTTCGAGCCGTCAGTGAAAATTTTATAAAATGAGCTATAATGCCGATTGATGCGTTTAATACAATTTTCTCTAAGCCTATGCAGTGAGTATGATCGCTTTGCCGAAATAACATCTTCTACAGTAATTTTAATGTTGTTCGCGAAATCCATATTGGTGACCCAAGTGTTCATGGAGAACATTTCAAGTTGTACGCTAAAGTGAATCGGTATTGATTTAAGGTATTCGTGTATTGTAAGCAACAAAGGCTTTTTCTTTAGCCTCCAATATGTAGTACCACTGATCCTTTGCATCTCATCTAATAAAAGCATGATATTATTTTTCTTGAATGATTTCGATGTAAGCCAAAACTTTCCCGCCAGATAATGTCTCCGTATGTGTAAAGGTTGCAAAAAAAGTTCGTTTTCCATAATGTGTATAGCAGTACTCTTCACAAACCCCCCTATCAATCTCATGAATACATTTTGTAATCTGTCCAGTTTAATAAGATGTGATTGGGCTGCATTATCATATAATGCGCTGGCATAATCGAGTCTACTTCTGACTAAGGCGATATACATCTGCCTCATGTGAACAGTGTGGACACCCCATTTTGACCCACCAAGTGCTTTAAAAACATTTACAAACTTCTTCACTTTATCAGCAGTTTCTCTAATGTGTCTAGCCCATTTCAACGAACGATACAGCCATAACCCTAAATATTTGACATTGTCTTCGACCGGCAACGATATATCCCTGATTTTAAGATTAATTTCCTCCTTTCCGTATCCTCTTTTAAAATAACACACCTTACTTTTCGTCTCGGATATATCGAGTCCTATATTTGAAAGAAAACCGCTGAGTACATGTAATGCCTCCTGTAGATTTTGTATTATGTCAGATATATTGCTGCCGGTCGAGTACAACGCAAAGTCGTCAGCATATTGTGAAATACTAACATTACAAATCTCTTTGCAAATCGATAGGGTGGCAATATTAAATAAAAGCGGGGAAAGTGGGTCACCCTGTGCTAATCCCCGTCCCGTCATACGTGATAGGGAGTAGTTATAGGAGGTAATATTAATATTTCTTTCCTTAAGATAATTCCAGATGTATGAACATACTAGACGACCCATCCCTAATCTGTCCATAATTTGTAGCAAACTTACTATGTCTATATTATTGTAGGCATCATTAATGTCAATAAAACAGCCAACTGTTATTAAATTATTAGAAAATCCAACTTGGGTTGATAAGACTAAATCTGCTAAGTTGTCTATTGTCGAACGGCACTTTCTAAATCCTGTGGTGTCCATAGACAGATGATTGTTTTTTTCGATAAACCATTCTAATCTATTCATTAGGATGATATGAAAAATCTTGCATACACAGGAGATCATTGATATTGGTCTCAGTGACGTTATGTCCCTCGGATCACGTCCTACCTTTGGGATTGGTACAATGCTAACATATCGCCACTGTTTGGGAACAAATCCAGTCTAAAAAAAGAATTATATCATGATAGTAATAATATGCTTACCATTTTCTGGTAATTTGCCAATCATGGAATATGAGATATTGTCGTGTCCTGGCGAGGTATCCTTTCCACGAATAGCTCTGTGCAGCTCATTACTGGATATTCTAACTTCCAGATCTGGGTTGTCACGTGAGAAGCATAAGTCTAAATTTCCGGTATAATCTGGTGTTAAATTGCGCAACAGTTTATTGGCCGTAGATTGATCAATGAAATCCCCTCGTGTTCTATATCCTTTCAGCCACTTCATTCTTTTCCAGACGTCACTAGATGAACCTGTTTTATCTAGAGAAGAACAAAATGACTGCCAAGCCACACTTTTAGCGTTTCGAATGGTCTTTTGAGCTATGCGTATTTTATGTTTTAGTGTCTCAAAGTTCTGTGGGGTTGGGTTACATTGAAACCTAGACAAAGCCAAACGGCGTTCGGCTACGCATTTTGATAGTGTCGGACTCCAGTAGGGTTTCGGAGTAAATGTCGTGTCAGGATTATTGTTGATTTTTACGAATGGTATATGCAACTCAGCTGCCAGATCAATGCACTCAATGAACATATCATAACATGTTTGTAGGTCATCGGAAAATTTAAATTGGTCAAAAATTTCTGTCAACATGCACTCCAGTCCGCTCTTTTATAATTACGACGATTAAACATATTATGACTTACCGCTATATTTGTAGATATTTTCAATATGTGATGATCGCTGCCCAGAGTTTCATTTAGCGACACCCAATCAAACTTAAGTGCTATGTCCGAGGATGCTAGTGACAAATCAGGCGCAGTTTGTTGAAGAATGCCGTTGACTAGCTTAGTTCGCGTTGGAGAGCCGTTGTTTAAAATGACAAGTTGATGATCTAGTATGGCATCTGAAATCCACCTGCCCCTACTGTTAGTTTCGGATGACCAGTTCACATGATGTCCGTTAAGATCGCCCAGTAGTAAAGTTTTATTATTACTGCACTTAGAGAATATTTCATCCCAGTCATTTTGTGTAGTATGTACTGCAGGGGGACAATAGACTGAGTGTATATACTCGATGTCCTGACAATTAAATATTTTAATAGACACTATCTGTATATTAGTATTTCTTATTTGTGTATTTTGCAATTGAGATTTTATAGATGAATGTGTGATAATAGCCACGCCACCATAATTATCGCTTCGATCCTTCCTGTAAATAGTGAACCCGCTTATGCGGAGCAGGCTATCTTGATCTAACCATGTTTCATTTAGGGCAGCAATATGGATTTTTTCCTGAGTTAATACATTTTCGAATGATGCTAGTTTGGGACGTAAGCTTTGTGCGTTCCACTGAATAATATTAAGTCTACATGTAATTTTTTTCCTATCCATTAATTAAATCAAGAATTTTTTTCAATATCGGCCAGTCAGCTATGTTCTCAACTACTACTAAAATTAACCACTGTACACAACATTTAATAATATTATGAAACTTAGATTGTAAGGAGTCATTCTTTAAAAATATAATCTCTTTAAGTCTTGACAAAAGTTCATCAAAATTTACTTCTCTTCTTTTTTATCTGGCGGCTCCGTATCACATCTTTCACCTGCATCACTTTCATTTAAAGTAGGTTCTTCTTCTGACAACAAAAAAAATGCCCGATGTAATTGGTCCATGGGGTTTCTTCTTTAAGACGTGACTAAAGCGTTTCCCTGTCTCCTTATTGTGTATGGATGCTTCTGTTTTGGTTACATTGGCATAGGTAGGAGTACAGTAAAAATCTGTTTCGCTGATATCAATAGGTGTGAAAATTTTCGCTTGACTGGTATCTTCTTTATCATTTTCTTTAGTAACGCTAGGGGGTACAAACACAGTCAAAGCTTTATGATAGGTACAGTTAAATTCGGCCATAAGGTCTCTAATCTTCTTTTCTTTTAGGTAAGCAGGGCACAATCTTACTAAGGCCATATGATTTCCACCACAGTTGACACATTTGAAGGCTTGGGTTTCACAGTTCGAATGGTTATCCCCACACTTTGGACAGACTAAATACTTAGCTGTACATGCCTTGGCTATGTGCCCAAACTTCCAACATTTACTACATTGAGTTACGGGGAAAACGTACGGTTCTACCCTTATGCGTAGTTCATCTACTAATACGTGCGTCGGAAGATATGAGCCTTTGAAGCGTAATCGAACCGCTTCACTATTAACCCATGGTTCTTTGTCCGTATCCCTACCTGTGTTCCGTTTTTTGAGGCGGTTTGCTGACAGTAGTTGGACACCATCTGTGCCTGAAATGCTTTTAAGTATATCATCATCAGTCATTTCAATGTCGACGTTTTTAATTACACCGTAAGTATTGCTCAAGATCATGGACCTGTTGAACCTCCACCCCCTATCAAGGAAGGCTTTACATGTTTCTATTTTGTCTATCATAGTGTCATCTTTTAGCTCAATACGTAGTCTAAAGGGATTAATATATTTTATCTTTATTATGTCTTTGATTCCCTCCTCCTTGAACATTCTCGCCAGTGCAAATTGCTTCGGTAACACTTCTTTACCAGAGATATAAATTTCGATCGAATCTTTGGTCTTCTTAGCCTTCTGTTGAACAATTGTCCATGCCTCTTCTGCTTCTGTATCCTTTCTCATCCTTTTAATTGTTTTCACATCTCTACTCTTCTCGCTCGCCTCCTGATTTTGATTCGGAACTACCTCCATGATGTCGTGCTCGCTTGAATTCTCCGGTAATATGTTTGTATATACGAAATCTTTTTGATCGTTATCACTATCACTGTTTTCATCCATTATACCAAATGAAATGTAAACAGTTATAATTCATCTTTCGCAAAACAACAACCGATGCACCAGGCGACCGGCCGACCGTGTTTCAAGGCCACGCTGCGCCGAACGCAGGTAAATAGATAAGCGATGCGTGTTTATTATTATCAGTTTTAACCCGACCGCGTCTAACACGTACGAATGCACAAATCGCGAGTGACTAATCTTTTATCTACAGTGAGTGCACAGTGCGTCTGTTTGAAAAAATAATACTTCCCGCCGTACCTATTCGTTTTCATAGATGAGTGTTAGTGCGCGCCGTAATTGATTTATCTGTGCAAGTAGCAAGTAAAATATGAGTGACATAAGACGATTTCTATGCAAGAGAAAAAAGATTGAAAATCAACAGTTTAATGCTAAAGTTTGTCCAAGTACCTACTTCGGCACAGCAAAGTACTAGTAAAACTGAATTAACAACACAACAAACTTCAGTTACTATATTTATGATGTGGGTATTATATCTGGATTCTAACGTACCTATTAGTGATGAAATACGGTTTAAAGTGCTCGAAACACCGTGGAAACAACAACGTGCATTTCGCCACCAGTGGCTCACAGCATATCCTTGGTTAGCCTATTCTGCTCAGGCTAAAGGACTACTCTGCCGTACATGTGTATTATTTCCGGCACAAATTCATGGAGGCAGTACTCAGGGCCATTTATCGTTTCATGAGTTTGCGAAATCTCATGTAATGTGAGGAAATGATAAAAAAATTCTGGAAATCATGCAATTAAAAAAAAGACATTTATGAACAGATTAGACTGAATATAATAGGGAAATTACAGAAAACAGAAAAAAAACTTCAAGCCATTATATCTTCGGTCTTATTTTGTGCTACGCATGATTTATCCCTTCGAGGAAAAACAGAAGAAGGGTCAGTTTTCAAAGACTTACTACATTTCCGAGTTGAGGCAGGAGATACTGTTTTAAAAGACCACTTTGCAACTGGTTCGAGAAATGCATGTATGCTATCAAGTACAATACGAAATTATTGAAACCTGTGCTGATGTTCTTCGTGAAACCATACTGATGAAGCAAAAGAAGCGGCATACTTTTCAATCTTGGCTGACGAGACAGTGGATATAGGCGGGACTTAACAGCTTTCAATGGGCATAAGATACGTCAAGTTTGACCAAACGAAACACAGTTACGTAATACTTGAAGAATTTTGAGGTACAGACCACTTTAAAAATTAGATGCTGCATCGATTTCTGAACTTATTATATCTTTTTCGACATCATGTGGTTTAGATCTCAATAAAATGGTTGGGCAAGGGTATGTTGGTTGCTCCACGATGATGGCTGGACATTGTGGTGTAGTACTTATGAGACACGTGTAACCTCATTTTATTGTGTATTTAATCATGTATTATTTCAATAAACAGTTAGTCTATATCATGACTTCATTGCGTTGAATTGCTCTCTTAATACCTCCCGTACATGGCGACCCTGCCGCGCGCAACTCGGTCATTCGACGCGCTCTCCATATAGGGGTTGGAAATTTTTATCGAAATAAACTGAGTGCAGTGCAGTGAAAAAAGTGCAATATGGGACTAGAACAAAGAAACCCGTTACGTGTGACTGTTGTCCATCTACGGGAGGTATTGAATTGGTAAAATGAGGTTACACGTGTCTCATAAGTACTACACGACAACATGTTTGTGGAGTTTAGAAAATAATTAATGGTTAATATCCCAAAGCAAAGTATTTCCACTGTGCTAGTCACATATTGAATCTTGTTGTCAATGATTTAAATAATTTGAGTGAAATAAGAAATACTGCTACTGGAATGATTAAGGAAACTATAACTTTTTTAGAGAGAGCATTTTACAGCTAAAAAATAGCCAAATATTCCCTGGTTTTGCGAAACCAGATGATCTGCAGAGTACAAAAGTATTCGAATTTTCACTCAAAATTTCACGAAAATTGTAGAAGCATTACAAGATCTCTCAGAAGATCAAGCCACTAATTCTAAGACAAAGGTTAGAGCTTACCAACTGCGCACTGCTTTGACCACCACAAATTTTATTGTGGCATTGCATATTATTGCTACTTACTCGGCAAAGCTTGAGCCTGTCTGCTACCAGCTTCAACAAGTGGATTTAGACATAAATTCAGTGAATGACCACATTTGCAAACTCATTAAAATAATAGAGGTTCACAGACAAAGCGCATCGCAGGAATTTACTGCTATATTTACAGAAGTTAAACAAAGTTGCGAAGATTAAATGCCAACGAGTTACGAAACGACAGGCTCATCGATCCAGCTACCCGTCCGAATACGTTGAAGAATTTTACAGAAGAGCTTTATACATCCCTTACCTTGATTCAATCATTTTCTTCAATCTTTAAAATACAGATTTTCTGAAACACATAAAAATATTTTCTCTGTTACGACTACACCCAAAAATAATAAAAGGCCTCAGTAAAGAAGAATTTATTAGACTTGCGAAAGACATTGAAAATTTGTATGGTATGATTTACCTAATTTTCTTTCAGAAATCACAACTTGTTTTGAAATGTGTAAATATTCACAGCCAGCGGCGAATAATATCCGTGTAGTTGGTTGATATGAAAAAATCTTAAAGACTACCTTGACGAGGCAAAAGATTTCTTTCCTTCGGTAGCAGCAGCGATCAAGATTGGCCTTAGTCTACCCGTCACAACGTGCACAGTAGAAAGATCTTTTAGCACACCGTGAAGAGTTAAAACTTGGAATAGGTCCACAACAGGTGACGAGCGACTGTCTGAATTATGCTTGTTAAGTGTCCACCGAGGCAAGATAACCAAGGACAATAAAGATAACTTTATAGAAAACGTCATTAATAAGTTCGGTCAAAAACCCCGCCGGCTGCAGTGGCTTTTTAAATGAGAATTGTGTAATTACTGCCTACTAATTATTGGGAATAAAAAATGATTTCCAACATAATAATTCGTATCTACTTATATTATGCCTTTCCTGCTAAAGTACTGGACGCATTTTAATGAAATTTAGTACAGAGATAGACTAGAATGTTTTATTATACAAAAAAAATGTATACGTGCATTGTATTGAGCAGAATACCTAACTTCTTGCAAACCCTTGTTTCAAAAACTACGAATACTTCCATTGCTATGCCTTTCATATTTGAGCTGAGTATGTTTGTTAGAAGATACCCTTGCTTGTTTCTTTTACATGACACAGTTTTACAAAAACAAAATAGTAGAGATCCAAATAAACTACTAGTTCCACAACAGAGATTACAACTCTATTCAAGGAATGTGTATTGTGTGTGAATTGCTAGTCTCACCGTGCGTTTGAAGCTGAGCGTACGTGTAAAAACTAACAGCGCTTGTATAAACAACTCAGTCGTTCATTGTTATTGTTTTGCAAGCTTTTCATAATTAAGTGATTTAGTTATATAACACAGTTTTTGAACTATCATACAAAATTAAAATCCTAATTATCGAGCTTTACTAGTGGTGAAGTGATTAATAGTGTTGTACAGAAAGACATTATAGATACCACACACACCGAAATCAACGCTGGACGTGTGTGGCCTAGTCTGAACCAGTGTAAAAATGGAATGCCAAAAATGTAAGCAAATCCTAACTAAAAAAGGATCGCATTTTATATGCCAGGGACCTTGCAAAGGAACTTTTCATAGGAAATGCGTGAAGGGTTTGGCAGGTGACTTAAAACAGGGTAGGAATAGAATTTTTTGTCATAATTGTGAAGATGAGGCATCGTAGGAAGAGGCGCCCGAGGATCCTGAGGACATTACCCCGGATTATGCTGATATCCTCAAGGATATTCAAAAGAAGGTTGGGGCAATACCGGTATTAAAGAAGCAAACCGGATAGCTAAGTTAGCAGCTTTAAACGGTGCTGATATAAATTATCTACCTGATCATTGGGAAATGGTACCAAAACTTAAAAAAACCTGTTACGAGGAGTGGGTTTCATATTTCAACCATACGTCTGCGGAAAAAGGTATATGGTATAAGTCTATTCAGGCAGCACCTCCTCAGTTGCCTTGGTTTGATGATGCTCGATTGAGCAGACATTATATTAAGTTAGCTTTTAGAGTTAGATCTGGTCACTATCCATCGGCAAAGTTTGCATATCTGATGAAAAAAGCGGATTCTCCTAACTGTCCTGTATGCCATAAAATTGAAGATGTGCAACATTTGCTGATGGATTGTGACCGGAATAAAACTGAGCGTGAGGCTCTGCTTCATGAATTAAAGGTAAATACTCTTGATGTGGGTCTAATTCAAAGTATCATGAGTTATCCGACTTCCGAAGCAGCCCAAAAATTATGTCACCTGATTACAATAGTTCAGCAATGATTCGATTAAATAAATGTAGCTACCTAGACTATAGCAATCATTGTAAGACTGTGTCCATTATGAATTAAGGTACGATGGGGTTGACATATCCTTACTGGATCAAAACCCCAAAATAAATAAAGATTAAAAAAAAAAAAAATTTAGTACCGTTGCTAGTGTTGCATAAGTCGTGATAACCGACATCCACACGTAGTATCTTAAATAAATAATTCTCGTATCTCAGTGTTTGTAGCCACTTCAGTTACTAATAATTTTTTTATACCTATTTAATATTCCTTATAAAATACCTGCCTACCTTTATTCTCAATGGGCCAATTACACCCCTTGGCTCTACATTCCTGATATTCCCGCCTGTATCTATACCTATCTGTCTAGCAGAGGTTACAAGATGACTCTCACCCCAGTTTTCGACAAATAGAAGTTTAAGGTCTTTGTCTCCGTCACGTCACGAACTGGAGTTGACGACGCGTATAATAAATACAAACAAATTTTATTGAGTGTGTTTAATTCTAATTCTCCTCTTTCCCATGTCTATAACAAAATATAAAGTGATACCGCAGCCCCTAATCACTAATTTAGTTAGTTTTTTTTGTAATGTCAGCGTTAATGAATGTTTTGGTGTAAATTATATCGAACCATATTGTATCTAAAACATTATTATGTGAACAAAACAGAGATTACTTTACTTCGATAATAATAAATGCATGGATTACTTATATCTGAAACGCTGTGTAGGGATTATAATATAGAGGGGATAAATTGTAAAAAGTATCCCCTCTTGTCAAAACTAGATCAGTTTTAACAAAAAACGACCGGAAGAGAATTCCGACCTCTGGTCCAAGGTAGAAAGTGATTCGAAAGCGGTTAGAATGATCTGCATTGGACACCCTCAAGCAGTAGGAAGTCTCAGCTACAATAGAGTCAACTGATAGCATACTTAGTGTATCTCCAGCGACAAGTGCAACTGTGGCTTCAGAAACATGGCGTTACTTCAGAAACAGCCTTGTCACCATAAGGACTAGGAGCACCATTATCTGAGAACCAAAGATGAAGAAATTTTACTGCTGACAGGATTGTTAGGGCTCACACCTCCTGTAAAGGATGCGACTTAAGTGGTTCCTATTCGGTTGCTATGGAATTAAACACTATAAAGACTTTAACGATGTTTATTGCTATTACAGTGAAAACTATAAGAGCTATGCTAGGCTAATTGCTAAAATGATGGAATGAATGCACCCGGTTTGCTGTCGGAATATGCACTGAGGCCGCGGCGCATTTGGCGCGGCCGTGTTAGGTTGCTAGATCAGCAAAACGTGTTCGATGCAAATTATTACATCGAACATGCTCCCGAGGGGGGAGATGAGATAATGAGAAAAGCTTATATAAAATAAAATGTTACGTGAGTGTGAGTTTAAATTGTAAAGAAGGTTAGGACAATATTAGATGTGAAATGATTGACAAGGTGATAGAACAATTATCAAACACATATAATGAACTTATAGCTATAAGTGTGCTCAAACGGTTGAGTTCTCAATGGAAAATGCCGATTGTCGTTTAGGTAGAGGAGACGTCGACATGTCTCGCCTCTTTAAACGTAAACTAGACCACCGTTTCGCTACGCGTGCACTTTCATTGACACTAGACCCCTGCTCGGACAGGGGTTGATTTCGCGCACTTACACTGGAGCATTGCTCTTGCTCAGGTTGGGTTATACACACACTCACACTCGCTGGTACGCTTTCAATACGCCCTTGTACGGGCGCACCGCCGCTGGTTCGCTGACACCTCCGCCTCAGCAGGACCCACAGGACTGCTACGATAGCTGCCGCTAATAGGCTATACGACAACGCATACTGATGTACGTCATGTGTCGTAAGGCTCTCCGTCTGCTGAGCTGATTCTTTCATTGATTTAATTTCTTCACCGAGATGCCTTAAAGAATCGTTTATAGGAGATGTGGCGTAGTCAACTTCTACGTCTTGGAAGTTTTGGATAGGTAGCGTAAGATTACTGACTAAGCGATTTATCGGAGTTAATTTTGTCTCGAGTATATTTAGCTTAAGATTGACCGTATTCTCTAATTGCTGATACGAATAAAGTGTTACATCACGACCCTTTACAATGCATTGCTTAGTAAGTTGAATAAGTCCAGCCTTGCTGACTTCGCGCACTTGTAGGTCGTCGTCGCATATAACTCTCAAAGAGTATGAGTCGCAACAGAAATACAAGTAGGTAGAAAAGTCATGTAACGGAATCCATTTGTTTTCACAGCTAGATTTTGTGGTCCTGCAAGTAGATAGCTTTTCCTTTTCACATAATTTTTCATCAGGACTTAAACTCTGGACAGGCCCCGGCAGGCGACAAAGGTAAGTTTCCGCTTGATATTCACAACTTTGAAGATCGCTGGCGCTTGCTGATAAATATAAATCTCTTCTCAGATTGATAGCCACGTATTCTGATGCTGGCTTGATGCTGATCATACTTTTATTAATTTGAACCGGTACTGGTATCAACTTATATAACTGGAACGTATCTCTGCTGATTAAAGGTAAGGTAATTTCAAATATGAAATATTCTTCAGTCATCCTCGCTTTGACTTTTAACAATTTGTAGATCTCGTACAAATGGAACTGAATATCATCTACGGGTAACGCTAGCTCTTTAGATATCTGGCTAGATACAATCTGTATCTCTCCACGGAGTTGCTGTGGTGTTAAGAGATGCAGATTGATCTGACCGTGATAGATTTCAGTCATTGTATCCAGAAAAGTATCCTGAATACGTTTTAAATTCTGAATCATATTGACGGTCGCTTTATTATTATCAGTTTTAACCCGACCGCGTCTAACACGTACGAATGCACAAATCGCGAGTGACTAATCTTTTATCTACAGTGAGTGCACAGTGCGTCTGTTTGAAAAAATAATACTTCCCGCCGTACCTATTCGTTTTCATAGATGAGTGTTAGTGCGCGCCGTAATTGATTTATCTGTGCAAGTAGCAAGTAAAATATGAGTGACATAAGACGATTTCTATGCAAGAGAAAAAAGATTGAAAATCAACAGTTTAATGCTAAAGTTTGTCCAAGTACCTACTTCGGCACAGCAAAGTACTAGTAAAACTGAATTAACAACACAACAAACTTCAGTTACTATATTTATGATGTGGGTATTATATCTGGATTCTAACGTACCTATTAGTGATGAAATACGGTTTAAAGTGCTCGAAACACCGTGGAAACAACAACGTGCATTTCGCCACCAGTGGCTCACAGCATATCCTTGGTTAGCCTATTCTGCTCAGGCTAAAGGACTACTCTGCCGTACATGTGTATTATTTCCGGCACAAATTCATGGAGGCAGTACTCAGGGCCATTTATCGTTTCATGAGTTTGCGAAATCTCATGTAATGTGAGGAAATGATAAAAAAATTCTGGAAATCATGCAATTAAAAAAAAGACATTTATGAACAGATTAGACTGAATATAATAGGGAAATTACAGAAAACAGAAAAAAAACTTCAAGCCATTATATCTTCGGTCTTATTTTGTGCTACGCATGATTTATCCCTTCGAGGAAAAACAGAAGAAGGGTCAGTTTTCAAAGACTTACTACATTTCCGAGTTGAGGCAGGAGATACTGTTTTAAAAGACCACTTTGCAACTGGTTCGAGAAATGCATGTATGCTATCAAGTACAATACGAAATTATTGAAACCTGTGCTGATGTTCTTCGTGAAACCATACTGATGAAGCAAAAGAAGCGGCATACTTTTCAATCTTGGCTGACGAGACAGTGGATATAGGCGGGACTTAACAGCTTTCAATGGGCATAAGATACGTCAAGTTTGACCAAACGAAACACAGTTACGTAATACTTGAAGAATTTTGAGGTACAGACCACTTTAAAAATTAGATGCTGCATCGATTTCTGAACTTATTATATCTTTTTCGACATCATGTGGTTTAGATCTCAATAAAATGGTTGGGCAAGGGTATGTTGGTTTTTTTTTTTTTTTTTTTTTCTTTATTTATTATTGAGGGCTTAGTCACTGGGTGACTATGCCGCCCTCATTAGAGTTATTACATGGTGTTATCAACGATTTATACAACAAATCTTAGCTAGAGAATACAATTGTTTCGCCTCCTCCGAAGAGGGACGAGCGAGGATACTGTTACATAGGCCGATATTGTAATTACGGTTGCCATATAATATACCTTACCCATTAAATATGCAAAACCATTCAATGGGATGTGTCCAGAACGAAGTCTAAGAGCTATGACCATGTCTGATCTACTCATACTGGCTTGATCGATCCAAGGATGTTTGAAAATGCTAGGCTGAATAGTTCGGTACCAGATACCTTTGGTTAGCGACCTTTGATCAAAGTACTCGGTCCACAGTTCGGTACACCGATTCTTGACCCGATACAGTACATCAACATAATGTGGGGCGCATTTAAAGTCTATGCCGTCTATAAGAGACTCCTTAGCCAATCGGTCAGCTATCTCGTTTTCGATCAGCCCAATATGAGCAGGCACCCATTGCAGCATAATATTTTTATTTTTACTTCTGAGGATTTCTAATGCTCGCATTATATTATAGGCTATCGGGATTCCTCGAGTAGTCGAGGCACACCGACTCAGATGCTGGAGAGCACTTTTTGAGTCTGTAAATATTACATATTCTCCACTATCAAATTGTTCTATATATGATAAGGCCTCTTGTATGGCAACCAACTCCGCATACATTATGTTCACATTACACCTAATATTAAGTTTTACGGAATCGTTAGTTTGTGGATCGAAAAAAGCCGCCCCGGTGCGGACCCCGTCCTTCGAGCCGTCAGTGAAAATTTTATAAAATGAGCTATAATGCCGATTGATGTGTTTAATACAATTTTCTCTAAGCCTATGCAGTGAGTATGATCGCTTTGCCGAAATAACATCTTCTACAGTAATTTTAATGTTGTTCGCGAAATCCATATTGGTGACCCAAGTGTTCATGGAGAACATTTCAAGTTGTACGCTAAAGTGAATCGGTATTGATTTAAGGTATTCGTGTATTGTAAGCAACAAAGGCTTTTTCTTTAGCCTCCAATATGTACTACCACTGATCCTTTGCATCTCATCTAATAAAAGCATGATATTATTTTTCTTGAATGATTTCGATGTAAGCCAAAACTTCCCTGCCAGATAATGTCTCCGTATGTGTAAAGGTTGCAAAAAAAGTTCGTTTTCCATAATGTGTATAGCAGTACTCTTCACAAACCCCCCTATCAATCTCATGAATACATTTTGTAATCTGTTCAGTTTAATAAGATGTGATTGGGCTGCATTATCATATAATGCGCTGGCATAATCGAGTCTACTTCTGACTAAGGCGATATACATCCGCCTCATGTGAACAGTGTGGACACCCCATTTTGACCCACCAAGTGCTTTAAAAACATTTACAAACTTTTTCACTTTATCAGCAGTTTCTCTAATGTGTCTAGCCCATTTCAACGAACGATCCAGCCATAACCCTAAATATTTGACATTGTCTTCGACCGGCAACGATATATCCCTGATTTTAAGATTAATTTCCTCCTTTCCGTATCCTCTTTTAAAATAACACACCTTACTTTTCGTCTCGGATATATCGAGTCCTATATTTGAAAGAAAACCGCTGAGTACATGTAATGCCTCCTGTAGATTTTGTATTATATCAGATATATTGCTGCCGGTCGAGTACAACGCAAAGTCGTCAGCATATTGTGAAATACTAACATTACAAATCTCTTTGCAAATCGATAGGGTGGCAATATTAAATAAAAGCGGGGAAAGTGGGTCACCCTGTGCTAATCCCCGTCCCGTCATACGTGATAGGGAGTAGTTATAGGAGGTAATATTAATATTTCTTTCCTTAAGATAATTCCAGATGTATGAACATACTAGACGACCCATCCCTAATCTGTCCATAATTTGTAGCAAACTTACTATGTCTATATTATTGTAGGCATCATTAATGTCAATAAAACAGCCAACTGTTATTAAATTATTAGAAAATCCAACTTGGGTTGATAACACTAAATCTGCTAAGTTGTCTATTGTCGAACGGCACTTTCTAAATCCTGTGGTGGCCATAGACAGATGATTGTTTTTTTCGATAAACCATTCTAATCTATTCATTAGGATGATATGAAAAATCTTGCATACACAGGAGATCATTGATATTGGTCTCAGTGACGTTATGTCCCTCGGGTCGCGTCCTACCTTTGGGATTGGTACAATCCTAACATATCGCCACTGTTTGGGAACAAATCCAGACTTAAAAAAAGAATTATATAATGATAATAATATATGTTTACCATTTTCTGGTAATTTGCCAATCATGGAATATGAGATATTGTCGTGTCCTGGCGAGGTATCCTTGCCACGAATAGCTCTGTGCAGCTCATTACTGGATATTCTTACTTCCAGATCTGGGTTGTCACGTGAGAAGCATAAGTCTAAATTTCCGGTATAATCAGGTGTTAAATTGCGCAACAGTTTATTGGCCGTAGATTGATCAATGAAATCCCCTCGTGTTCTATATCCTTTCAGCCACTTCATTCTTCTCCAGACGTCACTAGATGAACATGTTTTATCTAGAGAAGAACAAAATGACTGCCAAGCCACACTTTTAGCGTTTCGAATGGTCTTTTGAGCAATGCGTATTTTATGTTTTAGTGTCTCAAAGTTCTGTGGGGTTGGGTTACGTCGAAACCTAGACAAAGCCAAACGGCGTTCGGCTACGCATTTTGATAGTGTCGGACTCCAATAGGGTTTCGGAGTAAATGTCGTGTCAGGATTATTGTTGATTTTTACGAATGGTATATGCAACTCAGCTGCCAGATCAATGCACTCAATGAACATATCATAACATGTTTGTAGGTCATCGGAAAATTTAAATTGGTCAAAAATTTCTGTCAACAGTGTCTGATATGCACTCCAGTCCGCTCTTTTATAATTACGACGATTAAACATATTATGACTTACCGCTATATTTGTAGATATTTTCAATATGTGATGATCACTGCCCAGAGTTTCATTTAGCGACACCCAATCAAACTTAAGTGCTATGTCCGAGGATGCTAGTGACAAATCAGGCGCAGTTTGTTGAAGAATGCCGTTGACTAGCTTAGTTCGCGTTGGAGAGCCGTTGTTTAAAATGACAAGTTGATGATCCAGTATGGCATCTGAAATCCACCTGCCCCTACTGTTAGTTTCGTATGACCAGTTCACATGATGTCCGTTAAGATCGCCCAGTAGTAAAGTTTTATTATTACTGCACTTAGAGAATATTTCATCCCAGTCATTTTGTGTAGTATGTACTGCAGGGGGACAATAGACTGAGTGTATATACTCGATGTCCTGACAATTAAATATTTTAATAGACACTATCTGTATATTAGTATTTCTTATTTGTGTATTTTGCAATTGAGATTTTATAGACGAATGTGTGATAATAGCCACGCCACCATAATTATCGCTTCGATCCTTCCTGTAAATAGTGAACCCGCTTATGCGGAGCAGGCTATCTTGATCTAACCATGTTTCATTTAGGGCAGCAATATGGATTTTTTCCTGAGTTAATACATTTTCAAATGATGCTAGTTTGGGACGTAAGCTTTGTGCATTCCACTGAATAATATTAAGTCTACATGTCATTTTTTTCCTATCCATTAATTAAATCTAGAATTTTTTTCAATATCGGCCAGTCAGCTATGTTCTCAACTACTACTAAAATTAACCACTGTACACAACATTTAATAATATTATGGAACTTAGATTGTAAGGAGTCATTCTTTAAAAATATAATCTCTTTAAGTCTTGACAAAAGTTCTTCAAAATTTACTTCTCTTCTTTTTTTATCTGGCGGCTCCGTATCACATCTTTCACCTGCATCACTTTCATTTAAAGTAGGTTCTTCTTCTGACAACAAAAAAATGCCCGATGTACTTGGTCCATGGGGTTTCTTTTTTAAGACGTGACTAAATCGTTTCCCTGTCTCCTTATTGTGTATGGATGCTTCTGTTTTGGTTACATTGGCATAGGTAGGAGTACAGTAAAAATCTGTTTCGCTGATATCAATAGGTGTGAAAATTTTTGCTTGACTGGTATCTTCTTTATCCTTTTCTTTAGTAACGCTAGGGGGTACAAACACAGTCAAAGCTTTATGATAGGTACAGTTAAATTCGGCCATAAGGTCTCTAATCTTCTTTTCTTTTAGGTAAGCAGGGCACAATCTTACTAAGGCCATATGATTTCCACCACAGTTGACACATTTGAAGGCTTGGGTTTCACAGTTCGAATGGTTATCCCCACACTTTGGACAGACTATATACTTAGCTGTACATGCCTTGGCTATGTGCCCAAACTTCCAACATTTACTACATTGAGTTACGGGGAAAACGTACGGTTCTACCCTTATGCGTAGTTCATCTACTAATACGTGCGTCGGAAGATATGAGCCTTTGAAGCATAATCGAACCGCTTCACTATTAACCCATGGTTCTTTGTCCGTATCCCTACCTGTGTTCCGTTTTTTGAGGCGGTTTGCTGACAGTAGCTGGACACCATCTGTGCCTGAAATGCTTTTAAGTATATCATCATCAGTCATTTCAATGTCGACGTTTTTAATTACACCGTAAGTATTGCTCAAGGTCATGGACCTGTTGACCCTCCACCCCCTATCAAGGAAGGCTTTACATGTTTCTATTTTGTCTATCATAGTGTCATCTTTTAGCTCAATACGTAGTCTAAAGGGATTAATATATTTTATCTTTATTATGTCTTTGATTCCCTCCTCCTTGAACATTCTCGCCAGTGCAAATTGCTTCGGTAACACTTCTTTACCAGAGATATAAATTTCGATCGAATCTTTGGTCTTCTTAGCCTTCTGTTGAACAATTGTCCATGCCTCTTCTGCTTCTGTATCCTTTCTCATCCTTTTAATTGTTTTCACATCTCTACTCTTCTCGCTCGCCTCCTGATTTTGATTCGGAACTACCTCCATGATGTCGTGCTCGCTTGAATTCTCCGGTAATATGTTTGTATATACGAAATCTTTTTGATCACTTACACTGGAGCATTGCTCTTGCTCAGGTTGGGTTATACACACACTCACACTCGCTGGTACGCTTTCAATACGCCCTTGTACGGGCGCACCGCCGCTGGTTCGCTGACACCTCCGCCTCAGCAGGACCCACAGGACTGCTACGATAGCTGCCGCTAATAGGCTATACGACAACGCATACTGATGTACGTCATGTGTCGTAAGGCTCTCCGTCTGCTGAGCTGATTCTTTCATTGATTTAATTTCTTCACCGAGATGCCTTAAAGAATCGTTTATAGGAGATGTGGCGTAGTCAACTTCTACGTCTTGGAAGTTTTGGATAGGTAGCGTAAGATTACTGACTAAGCGATTTATCGGAGTTAATTTTGTCTCGAGTATATTTGGCTTAAGATTGACCGTATTCTCTAATTGCTGATACGAATAAAGTGTTACATCACGACCCTTTACAATGCATTGCTTAGTAAGTTGAATAAGTCCAGCCTTGCTGACTTCGCGCACTTGTAGGTCGTCGTCGCATATAACTCTCAAAGAGTATGAGTCACAACAGAAATACAAGTAGGTAGAAAAGTCATGTAACGGAATCCATTTGTTTTCACAGCTAGATTTTGTGGTCCTGCAAGTAGATAGCTTTTCCTTTTCACATAATTTTTCATCAGGACTTAAACTCTGGACAGGCCCCGGCAGGCGACAAAGGTAAGTTTCCGCTTGATATTCACAACTTTGAAGATCGCTGGCGCTTGCTGATAAATATAAATCTCTTCTCAGATTGATAGCCACGTATTCTGATGCTGGCTTGATGCTGATCATACTTTTATTAATTTGAACCGGTACTGGTATCAACTTATATAACTGGAACGTATCTCTGCTGATTAAAGGTAAGGTAATTTCAAATATGAAATATTCTTCAGTCATCCTCGCTTTGACTTTTAACAATTTGTAGATCTCGTACAAATGGAACTGAATATCATCTACGGGTAACGCTAGCTCTTTAGATATCTGGCTAGATACAATCTGTATCTCTCCACGGAGTTGCTGTGGTGTTAAGAGATGCAGATTGATCTGACCGTGATAGATTTCAGTCATTGTATCCAGAAAAGTATCCTGAATACGTTTTAAATTCTGAATCATATTGACGGTCGCTAATGCTGCTAATGTGAAATCTTGCTGAATAGACATTACGTCAATTTCATTCTGCAATGTATTCGTAATGCTGTCTAAATAATTCAAATGCTTATTAACTATCTTATGCTGTTTTTCAATAGTCTCTTCTGTTCTCTTTAATATATTATACTCCGCTTCTATGACCGATGTCTGATTCCTGTACAGCTGACTTAGGTGATTTATGTTGCGATGTACGAGGTCAATGTCACGCTTATATTTTTCTGCGAATTCCTGGTCGAGTACTCCGAACAATGAGTTCGCAATGGAGCCGACCGCGTTAATAAGCCCGCGTCTAGTACGCAAGTGTGCTCCAAAGTGCTGATTGAGCAACAGCTGGTTATAATATTGTAGTTCATTGTACTCATGTTGTATTTGCAGCATAATGATTCGACAATGACTCTGCTCTTGAATTTTAGCACACGTTTGCTCGAGATATTTCGAAGACTGTGTGATCGCTTTCTCTCCTTGCCAGTAAGGAGACATATTATAATAAGTGACGATTTTCCACTGATCACGAATAAGATGCATTTGTCCCCGAGGATCCAAATACAAAGTTTGATTGGTGTCAAATTTTGTTATCTTATATAACGCTTCACCGGATACTATAAGGCTCATAAAAAATAACAATGATAATGCTACACTATAGATTTTAGGACACTTGCTAGAACGCTTGCTCAGTTGCTTCTCCGCTTTTGTTTCATTGCTTTGTTGCTTTACTTCTTCGCTCTCTTCTAGCTTTTGATTAATTGCTTCTTTTTCCGTGGGTATGGGTAAAATAGATAGCTTAATTATCGGACGCTTTATGTAACCATTTTTTGTTTTTAGAGTGACCACTCTGACAATTCCATCTTTTCCCGGGTGGACCTCCACCACCCTACCAACAGGCCATTTTCCTGTGGGTAAGTTGTCGTCATGAATGGTTACCATATCTCCTACTTCTATATTCTTCTGTGCTTTAAACCATTTGCTACGTACCGATAACTGAGTAAGATATTCAGCTTTCCACCGCTTCCATATATCTTGGAATGTTTTATTCACTAAATACCATCTTGTGCCGTCTCTATGACCGTGAGCCCAGTATGGTTAGTTAGAAAATGTGCTGGTGTCAGAAAATCAATGTCGTCGATATCCTCAGACATTGGACACAATGGTCTGGAGTTAAGGCTCGCTTCGATTCGAGACAAGATTGTGCTATATTCTTCAAATGTCAAAGCTTGATCTCCTATTACTCTTTTCAGATGCTGCTTTAAACTCCTGATTGAGCGCTCCCATATCCCTCCTGCACTAGGCCAAGAAGGACAGTTCCAATGCCATTCTATGCTCATCTCAGTTATTTCTTTATAGAACGAATCGCCAAATATACGCTCAAATTCTTGCTGTTCCTCCTGGAGGATCTTGTTGGCCCCGACAAAGTTAGTTCCGTTATCTGAATATATGTATTTTGGGGCTCCTCTTCGTGCCGCCATACGATGTAATGCTGCTAAGAATGACGAACTGCTAAGGTCGGAGACCAATTCTATATGCACCGCTTTTGTAACCATACAAATAAACAAGGCGATGTATCCCTTAGTTGTTTTGATACCTTTGCCCTTGTTTGCTTTCACTCGAATAAACCCTGTATAGTCTATTCCAGTATGATTAAATGGTGGTGCTGGATTAGATCGAAAATCAGGCAGGTCGCCCATTATTTGTTGTAGTTTTCTGGGCTCTTGTTTTTTGCAGGTCACACAATTACGAAGTTGCTTTTTGGTAGCTTGATATCCTTTAATAATCCAATATTGTTGTCTCAACAAAGACAACGTTAGTCGAGCTCCACCATGGAAGGTATACTCGTGTGCTTGCTGGATTAAAAGCTCAGTTAACCTCCCGCTATAGGGGATGATTATAGGATATTTCATATCGGCACTAATTTTTGCATTTTTAAGTCGTCCTCCGACTCTTAAGATGCCATTATCATCTAAAAATGGGTTCAGATTTAATACCCTGCCATCTGAACTAAGCTTGCTATGCGATAAATTCTCGATATCCGACAGGAATTCATTGCGCTGTATGTATTTAATTATAACCAATTTTGCTTTCCTTAGCTCTAGTAATGTGAGATATGACGGCCTTTGTTTTCTTTCCGGTGCAAGTGCACGTAATAACCATGCTACAATGCGATTTATTTTTACGAATGAGCTGTGTCGATTTAATAAATCTTCAATTATGTTATTTTTAGGAGCGGTATTTTGAACTGTTGTAACTTGCTTCCGGATCTCTTCTTGCGTCGTATACTCTGCTTGCTCTTGCTGTGGTTTAAAGTCGGGTATCAACAATCAGGTTGGGCCTTGCCACCACAACGTATGCTCTATTAACTGTGTAGTCGATAGTCCTCTGCTTGCTGAATCAGCTGGATTATCTTTAGTTGACACGTAATGCCAAGATTCAGGTTATATTATATTAATGATTCGCTTTACTCTATTTGCTATAAAAGGCTTCCATCTATCTGGCTTGCCTTGGATCCAGCTGAGGGTGACTTTGGAGTCACCCCAAGCATAGATTTGATGATCTATGCTACCTATGCTAGTGATGACTTTGGATAAAAGTCTAGACAATAGTTCCGCTGCACAAAGTTCCAACCTTGGCAGTGATACTGTCTTATTGTTTGGTACCAATCTTGTCTTTGCTGCGATTAGTACCACGGATGCCTTATCTTTTGAGGCGATTTTGGCATAAACGACACAAGCGTATGCTTTGGGAGATGCATCACAAAACCCATGCAATTGGATAATGTCATCTCGCTTGCTTTTTAGCCATCTAGGAATTTTAAATTCGCTAATACGTCCCATGTCTGCAGTTAATTTTATCCACTCATTTTTAATCTCAATTGAAACTTCATCGCTCCATTGAATTTCATCTAACCAAACCTTTTGAAATAATAGTTTGAATTTTGTAGTTAGCGGTGCTAGCCAACCTAAGGGGTCAAATAACCTCGATAGTTCGGACAGAAGCAATCGTTTTGTTAGCTTTGTAGTGTCTGCTGATGATGTGTATTGGAAAGTAAATTCATCTGTAATTGGATCCCATCTCAATCCTAACGTTTTAGCGGTATTCTCAGTTCTAAAAATAAAAGATGGCGTTTGATTATTCTGCTGAGATAAATTTATATTTTCCAATAGCTTCTTGTCATTTGCTGACCACTTTCTCAACAAAAATCCGCCGCTGCTTAGGCATGAATTTAATTCTGTTATGCTGCTTTTACCTTCGTCGATAGTATGGGCCCCGGATACTAGATCATCCATATAAAAATTTTCTTGTAATATTTTTGCTGCTGTAGGGAAGTTATGCTGCTCGTCGGACGCTAGTTTTCGAAGGGTCATCATCGCCAAAAAGGGAGCTGAATTCATGCCGTATGTAAGGTTAATTGATATACTCTAATGGGCACATCTGCTTGAGCTCGCCAAAATATTTGCTGTAATTTTTGATCTGCTTCGTTTACCAATATCTGCCGATACATTTTTTCAATATCAGCAGTGAATACGTATTGATATTGTCTCCACTTGAGTAACAGTGTCTGCAGGTCTTGTTGCAAGTTAGACCCTGTATACATGACGTCGTTGAGACTAAATCCCGAAGAAGTCTTTGCGGACGCATTAAACACGACACGTAACTTCGTAGTGGAGGACTCTGCTCGCTGTACCCCATGGTGAGGTAAGAAACATTCTATTCCATTGCTGTTACAATTTGTTAGCTTCATATGCCCCAGCCCTTCATAATCGCTTAGAAATTGCTTATATTGCTTTGCTAAATCTTCTTGCTTGCTAAACCTTTTCTCTAGATTTCTAAATTGTGCTAATGCCATTTCCTTTGATGATCCTAGCTTTTCCATAGCTTGCTGCTTTATCGGTACCCTAACTTCGTAACGACCGCTTTCCAGACGTTTCGTCGTTGAAAGGTAATACTCGACACATTGTTGATCTTCTGCTGACATCTCATTTTGCTCGTGAATATCTTCAATTTTCCAAAATTGATGAATATCCGTTATATTATTTAAGATGACGTTACAATGAAACTGTGGCTTTACAGTTCCACATATTAGCCATCCTAGCTGGGTTTGCTGAGCTAAAAGCGAAGACGACTCAGGGCTCCTTATCAAACTACCTAACATGATAAGAGCATAGGCGTCTGCTCCGAGCAACAAGTCAACTGGACGACTTGTATAGTACTCGGGATCTGCTAAATTAATATGCTCCAAATGCGACCACGACGGCTTTTCGAACGATCGATTTGGCAGATTTTTGATTAGATTTTTCACAATCAAAACATCAGTATGGAATTTAAAGCTGCTATACATCGATTGACAGGTAATGTTTAAGTTGCCCGTACAGTTGGTTTCTCTTTCGCCGATTCCGACAATAACTCCGTCATATTGCTTACGTTTTAAACATAACTGTTGAGCTGCCTTTTCGGAAATCAATGATACTTGTGAGCCCTGATCGATAAGAGCTCTTAAGATTAGCTGAGTCTCGTCTGCTGCTGTCACCCTCACTAAAGCGGTAGCTAAAAGAATCTCGGTGGCATCTTGCTGAGATGTATGTACTCCATTGCCGTTACTGAGGTTTAAATTTGTATCCTGGTTTTCATCCGTCGCATTTTGCTGGTTGCCCGAAAAACAGTCATGTAATAAGGTATGATGCCTTTGAGAACATTTGAAACATCGTTTCTTCGAAAAGCATTTTTTTCCATTGTGATTAAAAATGCAATTAATGCAACAATTATGTTGTTTGAGGGTTTTAAGTTTCATATCGTTAGACATATGCAGAAATTTTTCGCATTGGTATAATTTATGCTCCGCAGAACAAATAGGACACTTTATTTCCTGCACGTGCATGGCTTTCGCAATAGGTTTCGAATGCTTGTAATTATGAAAATGAAAAATCGAATCAAAAATCTGCCAAATCGATCGTTCGAAAAGCCGTCGTGGTCGCATTTGATTTCTGATTATTGTTATTTTTCCGATTGATTGAAGAACCGGATTGCTGATGCGATGACGATTTTTGTATGGTATCCTGTCGTCGACGAGATGTTTCTAGGCTAGTGAACTTATTTTCGAGAAAATCTAAGAAGTCTTGAAGCACTGGTAGCTCCCTAGCGTTCTTTAACGACTCTATGTACTCGGAATAAGATTCACTATCCAGCTTTTGTGACAAAATATGCACTAGTAGAGGGTCCCACGTGCTAATATCCACACCTAAGTTTTTAATGGCGTGAAGACTCTCTAACGTGACGTCATGCAATTTTTTAATAGCTCCAAACGTTTGCTTTTGAATCGTAGTAAAATTCAAGAAAACATTTACGTACGATGTAAATATAAGCTTTTTATTGTCGTATCGATGATTTAAAATCTCCCAACAGACGATATAATTATCGGTGCTTATCGGTAGGTGCTGAATCAAACGCTCGGCCTCACCTTTCACCTTGCTTTTAAGAAATTGCATTTTTTGAGCGTTTGATAATGCGGTGTTTTTATGGATCGCTTCCCTAAATAAATCCTTGAAGGACATCCACTGTTGGTGATTGCCTGAAAACACAGGAATCTCCATTTGAGGAGTAGATTTTTCCCGATAGGACGTTGACCACATCCTGGAGTTTATAGCTTTCTTCAATCTGTTGAAGGTTTGCTCGTGCTTGCTGAAGTGAGA
Source organism: Eilema caniola (assembly GCA_949126895.1). Classification (NCBI taxonomy): domain Eukaryota; kingdom Metazoa; phylum Arthropoda; class Insecta; order Lepidoptera; family Erebidae; genus Eilema; species Eilema caniola. The sequence goes on along the minus strand of OX421461.1, from coordinate 891,594 downwards.
TTCATAATCTATTGGTAGCTCCTCCCCTGATTCGCCAACGATATCCCAGTGAAGGTTATCAATAGTGGTCCAACGATTTTGAAGAATTCGAAGAGCGTCTTCGAACTCCCATTTGTCGACAATTGCTTCAATGTCAATGTTCTGGATTGCTCTAAGAAACGCTTTAATATTGACCGACTGCCTATGGAGCATATCGTCAAGTTTACTGTTGGATCCTTTTGACTCAAAGGTTGGAGTTGCTGCTGCTGTTGCTGACCGTCCCGGCTGACTGCCTGAAGGTCCGGCCACATATAGCTGTGCTAGATGAGGATCCGCTGACTGCTGACCTCGCTGAATCAACTCGTCTTGACGCTGACTAATAAGTCCTTTTGCTGCCAAGTAAAGTTCTTCTGTATGTTCAAGCTCCGAGTTGATAAAATACTTATGGTTCGTTTTTTCGAAAGGAAGAATCTTTTCATGATTTACTTGGAAGTCCTCCCAGTACTTCTCAAGTAAATCGAGCTTACGCTTACAGTAATCAAGAGTTTTACGCTCTACGCTATCCTTTTTAAAATTGATGAGGAGTTTCTTAATGCCCTCTGCAATCTCAGTTTGAGTAAAATACAAACTCTCCATCTTGCTGATGTATAAAGTAAAATTGAACGATCTTACTTGTAAAACACCTTTGTTGCTGCTACACTGATGAGGGTTGCTCCTCAAATCAGTGCTTGCTAATGTGAGCTGTACACTCACTGCTGCTGGCTCGACGAGGGTTGCTCCCCAAGTCAGAGATCCGCTGGTTTTGCTAAGAGAAATTGAGCACCTACACCCACTCCCTCTGGCTAAGTCACCGCTAAAGTCAAGCTGCTATGGTTACCACTATAGTCACTACTAAGCTGACGATCACTGCAATCCAAAGTGTCACTGGTACTGTACAAGTTCACTTCACTAGGCGTTAGTCCCGAAAAACTAAATACCGACCGCGAAGTCCTTATTAAACCGTCGAAGGACCAAAATGTAAAGGACGCGACTTAAGTGGTTCCTATTCGGTTGATATGGAATTAAACACTATAAAGACTTTAACGATGTTTATTGCTATTACAGTGAAAACTATAAGAGCTATGCTAGGCTAATTGCTAAAATGATGGAATGAATGCACCCGGTTTGCTGTCGGAATATGCACTGAGGCCGCTGCGCATTTGGCGCGTTCGTGTTAGGTTGCTAGATCAGTAAAACAGTAAAACTCGGCCCGTTATAACCAGGATAGTCGGTAGGGCCATGGGAAGCCAGAGGGAATACGGTGCTGGTAGGAGCAGAGACGCCATTGGCCCAAAAAACTTCGTTGTCAGGCCAACCAGCAGCAGCGTAGTAACTTTACCACTGGAAGAACAAAGATCTACACTAAGTGGAGGAGCTCTACTGCTGGGAGGAAAAAAAAACGCCACCGGCAGAAAGAACTGGTAGTCGAAATTGGCATAGGCAGCGTAATTAGGAGCCATAGGCTCAAGAACATGAGTATTGGAAGAAGTTTACCTTGCTCTGAAATGAAATGATATGAGTGGGTACAGAAATTTTGGATGTTTGCATTTTATGTGCAAGCCATACTCTATCAATGTGTGTCGTAAAAAAATATGTCTTACAATTCAAATTAAATAATTCGTTAGTTAAATAGAAAAACTATCATGCAAAAAAAGCTAAATATCACAATTTAACAAAAAATCGTCAAATATTCATCCCTTAGTAGTGTAAACAGGTTTCGTTCAGTATTAATTTCTTTGAGGCTACCTAGTTGGTAACTTATTATAAATATATATTGCCTTACAATATACATTTTTACTAAAAACATTCACTCTTTGTTTAGGACATAAAAGCTTATGAATGTGAATACTAGCTCTAACTACGGAATCATTGTGAATTCAAAATAGATGCATATGAATGCGTACGAAGACACAAATCTCGAATATGTACAGTCTAAGTAGTGGTAATATATTGTACTTTTTAAAATATTCCTTACAACTGCTCTGCTGTAAATCAAATGCTGCTCGTATAGTTTTTTCCGAACAATTAATGCTCGCTGGCCTCTACCAAATTGCCTCATATTATGAGTGCATATCTTAATTTTGACGAGACATATCCGTGATATGCACTGAGAGCAGTTTCTATACTTGATGTTTGGCTCAAGCGATATAGCGCATAAACAAACTTCTCTGAACTTAGGCAAACACTTTCAAAATGCTGTTACCACTTACAGTGTTTGTCAATAGTAATGCCCAAAAATAAAGTTGCTTCTACTTCTACTTGTCTTTATATTGTACACTAGCTGTCGCCCGCGGCTCCGCCCGCGTGGATGTCGGTTATCGCGAATCGGGGTATGAAAAATAGATGTTGGACGATTCTCAGACCTACCCGATATGCCCACAAAATTTCATGAGAATCGGTCGAGCCGTTTCGGAGGAGTTTGGCAACGAAAACTGCGACACGAGAATTTTATATATTAGATTAAGCTTAATGGGTGAAATTGTACCATATGTGTCTCATAAAAATTAACTTTTAGGCAATTACAATCCAATCAATATCCAATGCTTTGTTCACCTTATGCTCGCGGTCATTTTTATTATTGTCTTCTGAAAGGAGGAACTCCGTTACTAGGAGGTGAAATACCACTGATACTAATACTGATACTCTAGCATAAAGAACTCAGTTGTAGTTGTAGTTGTAGGGGGGATGAACTACATACCGGGTTGAGCAATGCCACTGCTAGAGGGAAGTAACCTCAGTAGTGAGAACTGCTTTCTCAGGAGTAGCAGCGTCAGTGTGCTAAAGAGGACCACGATTCACACTGAGATGGAACTCCACTGCTAGAAGGAGCTGTAACCGGTGGCAAAGTAGTCTAAATTGATAAGATTCAATCAGTAGAAAAAGACACACGGCAGAAGCTCGGCGTATCAAATTTTATAAAAGATTGCAAACAAATTTTGTCTGGAGAAGAAATATTCACTACCAAAATAATATTTACCTACAATAGCCTCTCTAGACAACTTCAACGTATTTAAAATGGCCTCTGCAGCAAATCGTCGCAGTTTTGCCAATGTCAAGTAAAATGTATTATAAAATCATTATAGGCGAGATGTGTACCAGAGCCACGTTAGCCACGCCAGTAACTTTGTTTTCGTGTGTCCGCCCCCCACGAGATTCAGTTGGACTATCAGGCCCCCGATTCTGCTAATTTTATGACATAATAAAACCACTGTCATGCCACTGACATTGCATAAAATGTCATTAAATTTTAGACTTTATGCGTGAGTTTTCAAGCCCAAAATGAAAAGAGAAAGAGTTTATAACATTTTTCATTCACTCGACAAGATTGTCATTTAAATTTTAGATGTTAACAGTATATAAATAGAGTCCAAAGTTAAGTGGCATTGGTTGCAGTGTCTGTGGCACCGCAGTGGTTTTGCTATGAAAAAATAATAGCAGAATCAGGACCCAGGACGCGGATAGTTTGCCAAACCGTTACACATGTAGGTAATTCAGCAAATCTTTCACTTTGTTTTATCAGAAAGAGATGCCTCACGGCCTGGCTGTAGTAGGAACTCCCTCTTCCTAAGTCATGCCTTTTGCTCAACTGACCAAATGATCTTGACAGTTTTCTTAAAATTCATAATACGTTGAGACTTTAGGGATTTCGGGCTAGATAGAGTACCTAATATATAGCCTCTGTGGCGTAGCGGTAGTGAACGCGGCCGCTGCGCAGGAGGCGCGGGTTCGATCCCCGCTCAGTGCAAATATTTGTATTCATGAATATGGGTATTTGCATTGGTCTGGTCGTGCCTTGGAGAGCACGTTAAGCCGTCGGTCCCAGTTGCCATACGATCATCTATCTATGGCAGTCGTTACGGGTAGTTGGAGACCTCAAAAATCCAACAACTGGTCTAGCTGTAATGCGTCGATATCGCGTTTGTGTTGTGGAGGTCAGATGGCAGTCGCTTCACGGAAAATATCGAAGTTTAGCCAAATCCGCAGTTAGATTGGTAAAAAGCGGACCCCAGAATCCAAGTTGAAAAAGCTTCGGATGCGACTGGGATTAACGCTAGAATGAAGAAGAAGTTGGAGCCCTAAATGTCCAACAACTAGTCTACCTGTAATTCTTGGATATCGCCTTTGGGTTGTGGAGATCAGATGGCAGTCGCTTCAAAGAAAATATCGAAATTCAGAAAAATCCGCAGTAAACTGATAAAGCTGACCCCAGACTCCAAGCTGATAGCTTCGGATGCAACTGGGATTGACGCTAAGATAAAGAAGAGAATGTCGTAGAATAAGTATTATTTAATTATTATTTATAAAAAATCCTTTCCAGCGTCCAACAAAAAATCACCGACGGAAGAAGTATCCGGTCCGAGTACGAGCAACGAATCCAAACTTACAAGTGAAGTACCTGGTCCAAATAGCGAAGTTCCCGAACCTGCAAGCAAAGAGACCGGCCCTATAACCAATGAGCCCTGCCCTACAAGCGAAGTACCCGACCCTACAAGCGAAGAGCCCGGCCCTACTAGCAAATTACCCGACCCTACAAGCGATGAGCCCGGCCCTACAAGCAAAGTACCCGACCCTACAAGCAATGAGCCTGGCGCTATTTGCCAAAGTGCCCGACCCTACAAGCAACGCGTCCGGACCTCTGGCGATTCCGGATACTGTTCCTGAAGAAGTGCTAAAGGCTAGACGAGAAATACTTGAACTGGCATTACGCTCACCATAATATGTTTGTGGGTTTGCTAAAGCTCCCACTGGAGCGAAATTGGTCTCTGCTTCCCTGTCTAAAGAGAAAGCCGGACCGACTCCAGTGTTTCCTAACAGCGAGCTTAAAAAATACAGTGATATATTAGTCACGATCAGAGTATTTAAGCCAGTTGAATTTGACAAGGTCGGCAATGACATAGTACGTATTACTTGATATACTTACATAATAGGTGTTACTTGAAGGGGCGCCCTACAGTTGAGTCTTATTAGATTGTTTTTTACTGTTAACACTTGTAAAAAAATAAGTATAACATTTATGCAATCGATGCTTTTACTGATATGATTCAATCCCTTGACTTAATATTTTGCTATAAGATTATGAAAATATTTACCTCATAAAAACACAAATAAATAGATGCAATATTGGTGTGTTGACTTGAAAGTAAAATAGTCGTTTTACTGTTGGAAACAGGGCCGTCATATGGATAAGATGTTCTACCATGATATGGTGCTGACCGGGCGTCACAAGGTGGGCGATATAAAGAAACACTTCATGTGCTCCGAATGTAAGCCCGGACGAGAGGTAGGTAGCAAGGAAAAATTGTCATCTCAGAAGTTTAATAACGGCCTCTGTGACCCCAGAATCTCCCACAAACCACATTAAATACTGATACTTATGTGAGTATAAGAATAACTGTCCCGTGGCACTGCACAATGACAGTACTGGTAGTGTCAAGAGTAATATTCTTCCCCCATGGTACCACCGGTTGTGTCAAAGGAAAAAATAAATTCCTAAGGCCCCACCGGTAGTGTCAAGGGTATTTTTAACTCTATAGGAAAACCACCCACATTCATTCTATCCACGCCAATCCATGCAATTGCATGCAATACCCAATTGCAATACCCAATACCCAATTGCAGCGCATAGAATATATGCGCTACCATTGGGTATTTGACTGACTAGTCAAATTAGTTACTTTTTATTAAACGTCTCTAATATACGTCTCTAAAATTGGACTGGGCGGGGTATCAACATAAACATCTCACACCTTCGGTTCGCCGATGACATCGTCGTTGTTGCAGAGTCGCTGGAACAACTGGGTGAGATGCTGCACAGCCTAGATGGAGGTTCTCGACGCGTCGGCCTCGGTGTAAACTTGAATAAAACCAAGATCATGTTCAACGAACATGTTGCACCGAGACCAATTGCCATCGAAGGAGCGACGCTCGAAGTTGTCCAAAAATATGTATACCTGGGCCAGGTTATCCAGCTCGGTAAAAACAACATCGAGTAAGAACTAGTCAGAAGGGCCGGATCCTTCTGGCTAGTGGGCTGGCCAGCATTTCGCAAACTACGTCGAGTCTTCTCGCAATGCCTGAAAACAAAGGTCTTTGACCAGTGCGTCCTGGTCGTCCTTACGGTGCCGAATCGTGGACACTGACGGTAGAGCTAGTCCATAAACTAAAAGTCGCGCAGTGGGCTATGGAGCGAGCTATGCTTGGAGTTTCTCTGAAGGATAGAATTCGGAACGAGGTCATCCGACAAAGAACCAAAGTTACCGACATAGCTCGCAGAATAAGCAAGCTGAAGGCAATGGGCTGGCCACGTCTGTCGAAGGACCGATGGCCGTTGGAGCAGACGAGTCCTAGAGTGGAGACCGCGAGAAGGCAAACGAAGGGTATGACGTCCCCTGGCCAGATGGACCGATGACCTGAAAAAGGTGGCTGGGACGGACTGGATGTAGAAGGACGGATTGGGAGAGGCCTATATCCGGCAGTGGACTGCAGTGGGTTAATTGATTGATTGATTGATATTAAACGTCAAAACGGGTATAAAGAAAATTGTATGAAAAAAATATTTGTGACGTCATAATATTTATATATAAATCATTTACGATTTTAGATTAAATGGGTGATTAAAAATTAAAAAAAAAAAGATAAAATAAGAACGGACGTTATCACTCTTTTACTATTCTTAATTTAATAACTTCAGCTATTTGTTTTTTTAAAAACAGGACAATACCCAATTATTGTAATGCTAACGCTAAGCGCTTGTAATCACCCCGGTCCTAGATCACGTCACCAAGATGTAATGTCCTGGTCACGCGGGACCAAATTGTAATAAACACTGCCTTAACCATAGTAATCCTGGTGAGCGGCAGCAAATTGTACCGTGATCCTGCGTCACAGCACCAATACGTAATAAAGCGGTGGTCATACCCGCGGCATTTCACCACACTAAATAAATCGTCTATATTGTTAATTCTACTTTGGCCAATGATCGTATAATGGTCAGAGAAGACCCTAGATGAGCCCGCATATCCCGGATCCTATAGAGTTCTAGGAATGCTGGTATTTATATAATGAAACATTACTATACAATTACTTAATTCTACCCCCACTTACTTTAACTGATTTATGTTAAGGTACAACAATTTCTCAATGAATGAGTCTCTCACAAATAATTTTCTCACAAGCAACCTACAACCGTACTAGATCCTAACACTGCCCTAATTACTACTACTGTGGCAAACAACCCGAATAACTTTATTGATCTAACTTTTTACATTGTCGACTTAGTGTTGCAAGCCTAACACTGCCCTAGTTACTACTACTGTGGCAAACAATCCGAATAACTTTATTGATCTAACTTTTTACATTGTCGACTTAGTGTTGCAAGCCTAACACTGCCCTAATCACTACTACTGTGGCAAACAACCCGAATAACTTTTGCTCCCCATAGGCATATACTTTGAATTTGTTAGTTTTTGTTTCCCCGTTGGCGTATACTTTGAATTTGTTAGTTTTTGTTTCCCCGTTGACACATACTTTGAATTTGTTAGGTTTTGTTTCCCCGTTGACACATACTTTGAATTTGTTAGTTTTTGTTTCCCCGTTGACACAGGCTCCACCAATCGCCGTGTGCAGTGGGATACTACCAACTTTAAATATCCCCCCTCTATCCTTTTGTAAGCACGTAGCCCCAAATGGAACTTACGCGCCTTTAGAGAGTAGGATAGCTGACTCGTATTTTCCCTCCCCCAATATCTGAATCCAGACAAATGTATACGTCTAATTAGACTTGAATTAGAAAGGCGTTGCCAATTAATTCTAATTCAAAATAAGATTATTTCTTTCACAATATTGTCAAAACATAGTATGACTAGTACAGATTCAATGAATAGTTTCATGTCGTAGCGCGGTCTGATGACCAATCCATCAAATGAGATTCTGTGTCCAAAATAGGATCTTTAACATGTCAGAACTGACTCATACTTGTCACGTGCATAAACGAGATCGATATAGTGTCCCTGGTGTAGAAGACAGCCATATCTAGGGTCAATTGCCCAAATCAATTAAGGTTCGATACAAGTTCCAAATTAGGAAAGCGCTCTGCTAAGGTGAGCTAGATGTACCTCGCCAAAATGATTCCTCGGCTACGACGCTCCGAGTAATAAGTATTATTTATAGCATAGTATTTTATTCAAAGTCAATTGGTAGATCAGTCAAACAAACTTCTCATTTCGGAATAATTTCCATTACGAATTTGATTAATTATGATGTGGGTGGATTTAAAATATGTTATGCCACCAATCCAAGTTTCATTGAGACCATACTAAGTCAGTTGCTAGGCAAGTAGAACATTAGCAACGCGGTCCAACGACGGCTCGCTTATAGGTCTAATCCGAATACAACGAACGCCTACTAAAATATACAACACGATAGCTCGTATACAATTTACTCAAATCACGATTTCACCACGGCATTAACGCACGAAAAACCTTAACTAAATCAATCACAAGCATCACCAAGGAATGATATGTCACATCACCAAGCAAAGGCCCGATTAGCTCAGAACCGTTACAATACTAGTCCTTACTAATACACTTCCTAACCTATTCCCATTGTGTGAGTGCCTACTCTACCCCCAACTTAGAACTTCTGTTCGACCAAAACTAGGTGTAACGTCACCTTATTTACATTTAAACGTGTGGTGTGTTGTGAGCCTATCATGTATTGATGGTATTCCATCAACACTCCTGCTCTGCTATGGGTGCAAGCTAGTTAGGCTTGACTGGCCTATCCTCATAACTGTGTGCTTGCTCCAGTCCACGAGCCGAAGCTCAGGGATGCGAACTGAAACCCCAACGAGACAACAGTCAGTGTATATATAAACAGACATACAAGACCGAACCGCGAGCCCTGCAAGTTCCGATCCAGGCCCAATTGGACGGCTCCACCCCGACGGCACCCACCCATCACAGAACAAACAGTCACCCACATTCAGGAAGCCCCCCCGATCCCGCCTCCACAGGCAAAATCGGAATGCCGCCCGCTCCAAAGGTCACCGGCCCCTAGCTATTCAGACAAATATGGAGCTGTTGCCACCGTTAGGTATCCCTCCATAACCAGGCACACCGCCATGGGCTTCCTACGGGAGAACCAGCCAAAACACCGCAGTGCTACCCTCAACTACTAACACAACAAAAGATGACAAAACGACAGCAATGACCCCACGAATGCACCGCCAGACTCAACAGCACAAGACAGCAATAATACGCACACATCCACACGCACCATCCCCGCCCAATGCAAGGTGTCCTCATCTTCGCAAAGGCCCCAAGTCCTGCTCCGATCGCGACCCGTCCCAATATTCGACGCGAGAACCAGCCTACCCCACGCCCCAGTCGCAACAAATCTTAATCGCGCACCCTTGTACGTATCACGCCCAACCACACACAAAATCAAGACTCACAATTAATTTCAACAATTTCAACATAATAAAGATGATAAAACGACCGTAAGGACTTTACGAATGCACTGCCAGACTCAACAGCACAAGACAGTAATAATACGCATACATTTACACGCACTATCCCTGCCCAATGCAAGGCGTCTCCATTTTCGCAAAGGCCCCAGGCCCCGCTCCGATCGCGACCCATCCCAATACTCGACGCGAGAACTACCCCACACCCCAAGGTTTACAATAAATTTCGACAACCTATAACCCTCACAGAATTACAAAACTCTCGGCGGCACATTGGAAAAACTCCAAACTGTTCGCGTTAAACAAAGACAGCCAGCAACTCGTCCATTACACAACACCGGCAACAACCTCATACAATTCACAAAAGGAATCCAACACCACTTCCCCACAACGATAGAAATATACAACTTACAAAGACAGTCCGCCGAGCCGCACCCCTCCCAGCCATCCGGATCGAATGAATGACGAAAAAAAAGTGCCCGCGCCTCCAGAAAACCCATCTTTTAAAGGCGAGGTCTCCCTTCTCTAAACTAACCTCGCCGTTTCTAGAACTACACATCATCCTTCATCCAATCGTGAGCTATTTCCGGCAAGCCGCCTCAGCGAATTTGCTCCTTTTTTATAAAAACTCCTTAATTCATATGATTGGAATAAGAATAATCCAAGATAATGTCTAACTAATTTTCCAGTTAATTATTCGTATACTAATATTTAGAATTCGCGACTAGTGCAATATCACAGAAAATGCAGCCAATAGAGATTCCTGGTTACATCAACCGCAGGATCAGTAGCAGTTGATGTTAAATCTTATTTCAATTTTTTTTTACGGATAATCTTACGTTATTTCGCTACCAATAAGACAAACATGGAATTTAATTTATTTACAATAAAGGAAATGGCTCAATCGCAGCGCCATCTAACAACCCTCTTAAATACCACACCCATTTTTTTGAATTTTGAATTTTAGCTCCATCTACCCATCTAATTGTGAACTACTTCCACTTAACGACTGCAGTCCGTTACATCCCGACCCCCGAATCTTTATGAAGGTACATTCTCTTTTTTTTTTTTTTTTTTTTTTTATGACCGGAATAAAGATTCTACTAATTTTAATACAGAACAATAAAAGACAACCTGATTTAAACCTCACACGGGCTGCAAATCGAGGTGAAGATACTTCTTTACCCACAGGCCCCCCTTTTTTTTGTATATTTCCCCCTTAGCTAGAATCCAGTCATCCCACACATTAAGTGTCTGTGCAGTTTAACCATATCAAGACAAACCACTTCTCAGTCCCGATACCAAGCTTGATAGTAGTCCCGCAACACAAACTATCTCCTCGAACCAGGACATGACAGTCTAAAGCAAGGAAAGCCTGGTTGTGAGGCAAGCTCAGTCCTAGCGACTCAGAGTAAAAGTTTGTGGAGCGAACCTATCTTACGTTCTTCCACAACCAATTACCCCATCCCCCAATAATAAAGTCATCCCTTAACAGCCGTCAAACATAGTAGGTGCAAACGGTCCACCCCACTTGGCTCGAAACCCAAAAGCATCTGCCCCGAAAATGGCGCATGTACAGTGTAGCTCGTTATAACCTAACTGTATAGTTGAGGAAGTGTGAAGGTACCTTAACGGTATGCTTAGACCTCGGATTCATCAATCTCGAGCCCGTCTATTATCCTAACTCTTAGCAATCCTTCATAATTCCGATTGAGGTGCATGCAGAATGACTAGACTATAACCAAGCCTCGCGATTCTACTCCCCATAGTGCTGGTTGGGAAGGCCCTTCACACTGAATTTAAACAAGTACTCATTCAACATACAACCTTTCCATGACCATTCCTTAACGTGAATATTCCTTTCGCTCTAACATAACCAACTTCCATGGTCATTCAGACTACCAACCAATCAGCACCCGATACAAACGCATGGTTATTGTTTCGTAATTTTAGGAATGCTCCAGCTTTTGCAAGGAAAAGCGGATTTCAGTATCCCCCTCTATTGCACACCACGCGTGGCAAATTGATAAATTTTGATTAAGTCTTAAAGTCGAACTATAACGAACCTTACTACAATTTTTTCCTTTTGTAATATTTAATTAATTTTTTTTTTTTGGTAAAGCCACCCTGCTCCCCACCATCTGACGGGATGAGAATATATTTCGTTAACAATTTAGGGTGAAAGTGACTAATGTGAAACTAAGTGAAAATTACTATGATCAACTCATTCACATGATGGACTACTGCTCATACTATCAGATGGGCTTCACCCTATCCACCAAATTTATTGATCACATTTTTTTTTTTTTTTTTTTTATATATATTTATCCTCAGAACAGATCTAAATTATTAATTGAATATAATTTTAAATCAATCCTACTTACTAGTTCTACTTAACTAACTACATTACTTAAATCTACAAATTCTTACATACTAAGTAAAGTAATTGCAAAATCTAATCAACAATTCAAGCTTAAGTTCACGAACCTTCTCTTCTCTTCCCGTTCCAGCCCCAGCCTACTGCGTATAATATCTAGACAGATGTATAGTATTGAACTTCCCCCGAACCTCATTAGTTTGGGGGTCTAACAAAATGTACACATTTTGGTAAGGATTTCCCGCCACTACGTATGGACCTTCATACAACGCCTCAAACTTCTTGGTTACCTTTAATTTCGCGCTAGATTTATTTAACTTCCTAATTTTTACTAAATCGCCGACCTGATATTCAATCAACCGATATCTACCATTAAACTTCGCCTTCCGTTTTTCCCCAGCCTCTTGTAGATTCTTACGCGCTATCTCCCTGACTTTCTGTACGTCTAGCTCTCCATTACTCCTACCTATAATTTCGTCAAACGACAACCTCGTAGAAGTTCCGTACATTATCTCACAAGGGGTAAATCCTGTGCTTTCATGATAAGTGTTATTATATAGCTCCTCCAACTTGGGAAGAGTCTTTACCCATCCTTTGTGATTCGTGCTATTATATGTCCTAAACAAACGCCCTAATTCCCTGTTGACTCGCTCTACTGTATTTGGTCGTGGGTTCCTAACCGTAGTGTACACCACTCTAACCCCCAACGTTTCCATGCCCTCTTTCCACACTCGACTAGTGAACTGGGTCCCATTATCCGACATTATCGCCTTCGGCTTTATTATGTCGAAGAACCTCTTTGCCTTATTAAACACTGCCACCGCCGTAGCCTTCTTAAGCTCAAAAAATTTGACAAACTTACTAAACGAATCCTGTAGAACGAGTATATAATTCATTCCAAATTTACCCGTAGGGAGAGGCCCGTATATATCTACCATCACTAAATCGCCAATATCTCTTGTAATTATTGAACAGCATGGGCCTACTTTGTTTGAATTAGAATGCTTTGTTAACTGACATACGTCACAAGTCCTCACTAAACGTTTCACACTCTTAGTTAATCCTTTCCAATAAAACCGATCCCTTATATACTTTATCACCTTGTAACCTCCCTGATGACCCATTTCGAGATGTACTTGCCTAACTAATCCTTCCCTAAGGACATTTGGTAAGAAAATGACTTGTCCCCTTTCACCCCCCTTATCTATATACAAAACGTCATTAATCAATCTACACCTACTCGCCAAACCCGCTAACTCTCCTCTTGTGCTGGCCGTACTTATCTGATTAATTAACCTACTTATCTCTACATCAGCCCTTTGCAATTCAGGTAGTAGTTTTAATTGGTTCAGTAATTCTTTATTTCGTTGCGCTTCCATATATAGGATGCTCGGTGACCTAACCTTTTCTTCCTGCAAAAGTTCCCCTTTAGGAGGATAGCGCGACAATACGTCCGCGACCACATTATCTCTCCCTTTAATATGTTGTATTTCATACTGAAAATTCTCTAAATAGTTAATCCACCGAGTTACCTTAGCGTTATATAACCTCCACGTCTTGACAAATGCCAAAGCCTTATGATCCGTCCTAATAACTACCCTAGCTCCCCTCAGATACGTTTCGAATTTCTCTAAACAACAGATTACTGAATAGAACTCCTGTTCAGTCACTGTCCAATTTAATTGAGCCCCCCTTAATGCCTTACTATAAAACCCCAGCACCCTCTGCTGATCATCATCGCCTACCTGATATAAAACCCCTGCTAATCCCACCTTAGAACAATCCGTTTGCAAATAGAAAGGTTTAGTAAAATCCGGATGATGCAATTGGATAGTTTCTAAGAACAAAGCTTTAATTTGTTCGAACGCCCTTTGTTCGAGTTGACCCCAACCCCAGCCTTTACCCTTCTTCAACAAATTATATAATGGTTGCGCTTGAATATTAAAGTTAGGTATAAACTTCCTATAAAAATTACATAACCCCAAAAATGCCCTCACATGCTTTATCCTTCTAGGTATCGGAAACTCTTGTATAGCTTTAACCTTATCTGGGTCAGTGTGTAATCCCTGAGTAGAGATGATGTAACCCAACATCCTCACTTCCTTACAACAAAACTCACATTTCTTTAAATTACACGTTAAACCTGCCTTTTGCAATTTACCTAAGACTATGTCCAAATGTTCCAAATGTTGTGTGAATGACCCTGTCGTTATTATCGCTAGGTCATCTAAATAATTAACACAAAATTCCCTGACCTCATGTCCTAATATTATATCCATGGCCCTACTAAAACTTCCCACGGACGTTTTCAACCCTTGGGGCAACACATTATAAACGTAGGACTTCCCATTGAAGGTGAACCCCGTATATTTTTTACTATTCTGCGTAATAGGTATTTGGAAATAAGCATTATTCAAATCTACTACACTTATATAGTTAGCCCCATGGAAGGAATTCATGACATCAATCTGTAGTGGTGGTTTCTCCGTTTCTGCCACCATATATTTATTTATCTCTCTAGCGTCTAATAACACTCTAATCGAATCATCTCGCTTAATCGTAAAAGTCAATGGACTACAATAAGGAGTTGCAGATCGACTAACTATCCCCAAATCTTCCATTTCCCTTAGCTTTTCTTCTACTCTCCCCCTATAAGCATATGGCACCGGATAATTTTTCTTAACAATAGGTACATCTGAACACATCACTATCTCGTGCTGATAGCAGTTCGCTCTCCCTAAACGCGAAGTGAACACACCCTTATATTTATGTAACAATTTTAGCAAGCTATTCCTCTGTTCTGTCTCTATAGCAACTCCGGTCTCTAGACTTGTCCAGACTAGATCATTAAACTCGCTACAACTATCCATGGCTGATATTAATTCCTCACTCTCCCTTAGGTCGGCTCCCTTTACTTGCTCTAAAAACGGTATTACCTCTCTTTGCCCTGCCTGATCCAGAACTAAACCTCTATCTATTTTTCCCGTGTTGATAGTTACTTCATTCCCCTTTAACCAATCAAATCCTAAAATCAACGAATTAACTAGGCCTGGAACTACTACAAACCCCATATTTTGTACACACTCTCCTAGCTTTAAAGGCAATAGAACTATTTTCTTAATCTCTCCGCTCCTATGACCCACAGCTGTCTTAATTTTAAAGGGTCTAATCGGCATCCACGGTATTTCGCGACTCCTATCCGACCTCAGTACATCCCAGAATTCCTCTGAGATGCTGGTTATATCACAACCAGTATCCACTAATCCTATAACCTCATGATCAAAAATTTGCACTATTACTTCCGAACTAAAGGTTCCCTCATCGCGTTCTGTAGACCTTTCATCAAATACCGCCTCTATCGACACAGGATCGCCTTGTCTCAAAAGTTTCTGTTCAATATTTAATTTAATCACATCAACTATTTGTTTATCGATAAAGAGACTCTTTGGTTCTACTGTTCCAAAACCCAATCCCTCACGTATACCACGAGTAGTCATCTTGGCCACTAGCGGCGCCCTAATACCGTTTCCTACCTTACCTAAAGCTAGCCCTGGATTCCAACCCATTTTGATCATCATATCTAACGCTGCGCTCCCTGTGACTGAGGCTAGATCGGGAACAGAACTTCCAGCCTCTACTAGTTTAAACCTGCGGGTGACGCTAACGCCGATGTATCACTCTGCACTACCGTTGCCACCTGCTCACCAGACGGTCGAGTTTTGCTTGGCTTAGGCCAACTGCGATAGTCCTGACGAGAATCCTTAGCCCTTTTCTCCGGTATCCTCTTCTCGCCGCCAGAGGTTGGAGTTGATACAGCCTCTTGCCGAGCTATATCGTCCATCCCTCTCAAAAACTCCGCTGTTTCAATGATGTTATTCAGCTTGGACGTATACCATCCCTGTTGCACATACTTCGGAAACTGCCTAATTATGTCCCCAATCAGTTGTTTCTCGGAAAACTTATAAGTTAGCATCTGAGCCTTCCCGGTCAATCTTAGGAAATGGCCTAACATAGTAGGCGACTCCGCTTTATTCCAAACTCCATGCACTATAGACCGGCGTAATTCGTTCTGTTCGCTTTCTCCCCAGAAGGTAGCCAAAAAGTCCGCCTTGAAGTCTTGCAATACGCTCCAACGACATTTGTAAACTCTTGCCCATTCTCTGGCTTCACCCACTAGACATTCTTGTATCAAGTCTAATTGATTGCCGTCCCGACCGACCTTTCCCAAATATGTTGTTAGGTCTTCCAAAAACGTCACCGGATGCACATCGACTTTGTCTCCGAACTTGGGCTTCTCGAACGTTACATTTCTCACATGGTAGTTTATGTTTCTAGGTAACTCCGAGTTGACACACTCCACGGAGATCGAGGGTTCCCCATTTTCCCTTAATCTAGGAGAGTCTGTATATAGTTGTTGATTCAATTCCGGATTAGCCTGTTCCCTAACCACAGACAACGCTTCTGTGGGCACTGCCCCCCATTCGCGACTACTTCCGCTTCTGTCTGCTGGAGAAGCTCTTGTCTCACTCATCTCAGCCCTTAACGTCTCCAATTTTGCAGCTAAATCTTCTATAGTACGATTCAACTTCCTATACCGAAGGTTTGCTAAAGAAGTGTTCACATTCACACTTCTCCCCTCCGGTCTCCTTCTAGCTTCAATTGTCCGTCTCACACGCCTAGATGTGGTAGGTACAGGTTCATTGGGCGTCGTAGTTTGCCTTACAGGACTAGTCGTCCCTTGCTCACTTGTCCTGTTTTCCCCATAACGGGCAGGCGCCCGCCTTTTCCTGCTCGGCTTATCCATACTATATTTATCACTGATCGAACACTCAAAGAACACTACACGTAACGATTCGTCAATACAATCACTATAAACTCCCTTTTAGCTTATAAATTTGAACACCACTTTCAGCTAAGACTCACGGCTCATAACCGGAACTATATATACACGATAAGTTAACAAATAATACATTATAGCGTTAACTGTTGGTTGGGATGCCTCACTGTCATACAATGTTGCACTCCAACGATATGTGTAGGTATTTCAATTCAATAAATGTTTCTCCCGAGTTCGACCTACTCAAGTCTATAAGATACTTAATATCGACCCCCCAACAATTCGACTGATAACATCCTAACCCAGACTTTACGACCCCCCATTGTTTATTATTCTCACCATTTTTCATTTTACACTAAATTCACCCCAGCATAATTTCCTAGAGACCCTTACCTATAATACAGCAACAAATTGTACGGTATGCAACATACCGTACTCCTACCCTCAACTAACCCACAACAAACAAACACAATGCCAACGACCGATGGTCAGAATATAGTGTCTATCCCGAACACTGCAACGAAATTGTCCCAGACTCTGATCTCAGGTCTCGGCTCCAAATCGTACTGGCGCCTGACCTTCCAACCTATCCCCGGGCAGACAAAATGTTACCATCCTGGTTACCGACACCAAATTGTGGTGTCGTCCTGGCCACCAGGCATTAACTTGTAGTGTGTAGTCTTGATCCACGTCATCAAATTTTAACGTGTAATCCTGGCTTACGGCCCCAAAATTGTAATCACCCTGATCCCAGATCACGTCACCAAGATGTAATGTCCTGGTCACGCGGGACCAAATTGTAATAAACACTGCCTTAACCATAGTAATCCTGGTGAGCGGCAGCAAATTGTACCGTGATCCTGCGTCACAGCACCAATACGTAATAAAGCGGTGGTCATACCCGCGGCATTTCACCACACTAAATAAATCGTCTATATTGTTAATTCTACTTTGGCCAATGATCGTATAATGGTCAGAGAAGACCCTAGATGAGCCCGCATATCCCGGATCCTATAGAGTTCTAGGAATGCTGGTATTTATATAATGAAACATTACTATACAATTACTTAATTCTACCCCCACTTACTTTAACTGATTTATGTTAAGGTACAACAATTTCTCAATGAATGAGTCTCTCACAAATAATTTTCTCACAAGCAACCTACAACCGTACTAGATCCTAACACTGCCCTAATTACTACTACTGTGGCAAACAACCCGAATAACTTTATTGATCTAACTTTTTACATTGTCGACTTAGTGTTGCAAGCCTAACACTGCCCTAGTTACTACTACTGTGGCAAACAATCCGAATAACTTTATTGATCTAACTTTTTACATTGTCGACTTAGTGTTGCAAGCCTAACACTGCCCTAATCACTACTACTGTGGCAAACAACCCGAATAACTTTTGCTCCCCATAGGCATATACTTTGAATTTGTTAGTTTTTGTTTCCCCGTTGGCGTATACTTTGAATTTGTTAGTTTTTGTTTCCCCGTTGACACATACTTTGAATTTGTTAGGTTTTGTTTCCCCGTTGACACATACTTTGAATTTGTTAGTTTTTGTTTCCCCGTTGACACAGGCTCCACCAATCGCCGTGTGCAGTGGGATACTACCAACTTTAAATATCCCCCCTCTATCCTTTTGTAAGCACGTAGCCCCAAATGGAACTTACGCGCCTTTAGAGAGTAGGATAGCTGACTCGTATTTTCCCTCCCCCAATATCTGAATCCAGACAAATGTATACGTCTAATTAGACTTGAATTAGAAAGGCGTTGCCAATTAATTCTAATTCAAAATAAGATTATTTCTTTCACAATATTGTCAAAACATAGTATGACTAGTACAGATTCAATGAATAGTTTCATGTCGTAGCGCGGTCTGATGACCAATCCATCAAATGAGATTCTGTGTCCAAAATAGGATCTTTAACATGTCAGAACTGACTCATACTTGTCACGTGCATAAACGAGATCGATATAGTGTCCCTGGTGTAGAAGACAGCCATATCTAGGGTCAATTGCCCAAATCAATTAAGGTTCGATACAAGTTCCAAATTAGGAAAGCGCTCTGCTAAGGTGAGCTAGATGTACCTCGCCAAAATGATTCCTCGGCTACGACGCTCCGAGTAATAAGTATTATTTATAGCATAGTATTTTATTCAAAGTCAATTGGTAGATCAGTCAAACAAACTTCTCATTTCGGAATAATTTCCATTACGAATTTGATTAATTATGATGTGGGTGGATTTAAAATATGTTATGCCACCAATCCAAGTTTCATTGAGACCATACTAAGTCAGTTGCTAGGCAAGTAGAACATTAGCAACGCGGTCCAACGACGGCTCGCTTATAGGTCTAATCCGAATACAACGAACGCCTACTAAAATATACAACACGATAGCTCGTATACAATTTACTCAAATCACGATTTCACCACGGCATTAACGCACGAAAAACCTTAACTAAATCAATCACAAGCATCACCAAGGAATGATATGTCACATCACCAAGCAAAGGCCCGATTAGCTCAGAACCGTTACAATACTAGTCCTTACTAATACACTTCCTAACCTATTCCCATTGTGTGAGTGCCTACTCTACCCCCAACTTAGAACTTCTGTTCGACCAAAACTAGGTGTAACGTCACCTTATTTACATTTAAACGTGTGGTGTGTTGTGAGCCTATCATGTATTGATGGTATTCCATCAACACTCCTGCTCTGCTATGGGTGCAAGCTAGTTAGGCTTGACTGGCCTATCCTCATAACTGTGTGCTTGCTCCAGTCCACGAGCCGAAGCTCAGGGATGCGAACTGAAACCCCAACGAGACAACAGTCAGTGTATATATAAACAGACATACAAGACCGAACCGCGAGCCCTGCAAGTTCCGATCCAGGCCCAATTGGACGGCTCCACCCCGACGGCACCCACCCATCACAGAACAAACAGTCACCCACATTCAGGAAGCCCCCCCGATCCCGCCTCCACAGGCAAAATCGGAATGCCGCCCGCTCCAAAGGTCACCGGCCCCTAGCTATTCAGACAAATATGGAGCTGTTGCCACCGTTAGGTATCCCTCCATAACCAGGCACACCGCCATGGGCTTCCTACGGGAGAACCAGCCAAAACACCGCAGTGCTACCCTCAACTACTAACACAACAAAAGATGACAAAACGACAGCAATGACCCCACGAATGCACCGCCAGACTCAACAGCACAAGACAGCAATAATACGCACACATCCACACGCACCATCCCCGCCCAATGCAAGGTGTCCTCATCTTCGCAAAGGCCCCAAGTCCTGCTCCGATCGCGACCCGTCCCAATATTCGACGCGAGAACCAGCCTACCCCACGCCCCAGTCGCAACAAATCTTAATCGCGCACCCTTGTACGTATCACGCCCAACCACACACAAAATCAAGACTCACAATTAATTTCAACAATTTCAACATAATAAAGATGATAAAACGACCGTAAGGACTTTACGAATGCACTGCCAGACTCAACAGCACAAGACAGTAATAATACGCATACATTTACACGCACTATCCCTGCCCAATGCAAGGCGTCTCCATTTTCGCAAAGGCCCCAGGCCCCGCTCCGATCGCGACCCATCCCAATACTCGACGCGAGAACTACCCCACACCCCAAGGTTTACAATAAATTTCGACAACCTATAACCCTCACAGAATTACAAAACTCTCGGCGGCACATTGGAAAAACTCCAAACTGTTCGCGTTAAACAAAGACAGCCAGCAACTCGTCCATTACACAACACCGGCAACAACCTCATACAATTCACAAAAGGAATCCAACACCACTTCCCCACAACGATAGAAATATACAACTTACAAAGACAGTCCGCCGAGCCGCACCCCTCCCAGCCATCCGGATCGAATGAATGACGAAAAAAAAGTGCCCGCGCCTCCAGAAAACCCATCTTTTAAAGGCGAGGTCTCCCTTCTCTAAACTAACCTCGCCGTTTCTAGAACTACACATCATCCTTCATCCAATCGTGAGCTATTTCCGGCAAGCCGCCTCAGCGAATTTGCTCCTTTTTTATAAAAACTCCTTAATTCATATGATTGGAATAAGAATAATCCAAGATAATGTCTAACTAATTTTCCAGTTAATTATTCGTATACTAATATTTAGAATTCGCGACTAGTGCAATATCACAGAAAATGCAGCCAATAGAGATTCCTGGTTACATCAACCGCAGGATCAGTAGCAGTTGATGTTAAATCTTATTTCAATTTTTTTTTACGGATAATCTTACGTTATTTCGCTACCAATAAGACAAACATGGAATTTAATTTATTTACAATAAAGGAAATGGCTCAATCGCAGCGCCATCTAACAACCCTCTTAAATACCACACCCATTTTTTTGAATTTTGAATTTTAGCTCCATCTACCCATCTAATTGTGAACTACTTCCACTTAACGACTGCAGTCCGTTACACGCTGTAGCCGAGTCACTGAGGTTTTCATCTTGAATCCCTGGGATCCATTTACTGTTTATTCTCCTTTTGATTTAACTCTCATAGGTATAACTACCGACAGCCTCTGTGTCGAGGCGGTAGTGAACGTGGCCACTACGTAGAAGGCGCCGATTCCCGCTCAGTGCAAATATTTGTATGCATGAATATGAGTATTTGCATTGGTGTGGTCGTGACGCGTAGAACACGTTAAGCCCTCGGTCCTAGTTACCACACGAACATCTATGGCAGTTGTTACGGGTAGTTGGGAGACCTTAAAAGTCCAACAACTGGTTTAACTGTAATGCTTCGATATCGTCTTTGGCTTGGTCAGGTGGCAGTCGCTTTACGGAAAATATCAAAAGTTCAGCCAAGCCCGCGGTTATACTGGTAAAGCGGAATTCAGACTCTGAGGTGAAATCTTCTGATGCGACTGGGATTAATGATAGGAGGAGGAAAAGGCACAACTGCCATCTGACCTTCCCAATACGAAAAGAAAGCAAACCCCAGAGCTTCGTCCTTCAATGCGCAAGTGTAACGTCTTGGAGGCGAGGTTGACTTCACCCGTCAAGTTCTGGTGTGGTCCCACACACCCTTGAAGTTTATTTAAAAATGCTTAGCTAAAGTTACAAAGGACCATTATTTCTTTGGTAGATACATTGCCAATTTCCGTTTGCAACTTGTAACGTTGTGGATTTTTTATAAATCTATTTTTAAATAATTTGTCTAAAATAGTCGATAATTTACTATTTTCGACACTAAATAACTAATTTGTCTATGGTGTGCGAGCGAGATTGGACAACATTACCTAAGTGTCTATTCACGGCGCTAAAGTGGGCCCTTTCTTCGGCTATCCTTTGCCGTGGGAGGTCACTCTTGACCCCGGCGGCCAACTGCTGTCGGCACCGGGTAAGTTTTGAGATCAACATTTCCTACTTCTTCTACAGGTGAAGACTTTCCAGCGGTGCAGCTTTATGCCTGCTAAAATGCATGGCTAAATATTATATTGTTTTATATTTCTAGTATGTGCTATTTCAGCCTACTATTTAGTGCCACGAGACCGATGACCTCTACGGTCAGAGGTCACGTCACCAGCTTGCGCTGCTTAATTATTTCTTCCTTTTTATAGCTTCTAGCTACGCTGTTCTGCCGCTGGGGAGATTATCTTCACCTGCTATTATTTTAGCGGGTCACTGGACGTAGTTCCCTTGTGACATACTGACCCGCACTCTTTGTTTTTCCAGGGTCTTCGCACCGGGCTTCACGCCATCATTCGGTCGTGAGGCACACCAGCGAGGACCCTGGCACGCCGGCAACATCAGCAGCCGGGAGTGAACGAGCTAAGTGCATACCACCATCTCTGCACAACGGATCAAACAACGCCTCGGCAGAATATTTATTGCGAATCCACCCTGAGATTCATTTCTATAATACCAGATACATAAATTCATGTAACGCTCTTTATCTATTATAATCGATAATTGTTATAATCTATCTTATTATTTATGTCTCAACCGCTAGCCGTAGACAGCTTTATATTAATTAATTTTACAGTGCTCTCATAGCCACTTTCATTCACTTTTATTTACTAGAATTAACTTACCATAAAATCCCTAATATAAAACTAGCATCAAACTCTCTTTTACGTTACATTGGCGCCCAACGTGGGGCCAAAAATAGCTTACATTCACTGACAGGATACATATATTTTACTTTATTTCAGTAAATAACTTACTTTATTGAAGTAAATTACATACTTCACTTTCTGTCAATCTCGCTCATCGCGCCATAGTTTTTATTTTTTACTTAACTGGGTTACTTTACCATTTAAATTTTATACTGAACTGTTTTGTAGTCATGTTGCTCGTTGTCGGATTTCTGTATCCAAATTAGCTTGATTATAAAAAAAAAAGAAATATATATATCCCTTGAAAAGAAATACAAGGAAAATAAAAGATCTCGATAAAATTAATATATATCTTTGAAAAGAACAACAAAGATAAAAGATACTTAAATTGATAGTACTTAATCTTGTCTGCATATTAGATTGTTGAGTCTGTAATTCAAGTCTTTAAAATAATTACCTTTAATATAAATTTACCATACAAAGTATACATTACCCATTTTCCCGGAGTCGTTTTAAGATGACTTGTGTATTAATGGAGTTTGTTTTCATGACAAACTGCGTGCTTCTATCAAGTTATTACCTACTTGTTAAGTAAGCTTCTACTGTAATCCATTTCATTCAAATATATATAGCAGTGTCATCCAAATAATCACATATTTCACATAAAATATTTTAATCAAACAAAATATACATAAAGTTAACCTAACCTAATCAATTAATTTAAAGTAACAACTTAACTTCTTACAATGAATTCTTGTGTTCTAATAATCACTATTGTTTCAATCATAATTTTCAATTCCAATAAACTTCACACTGCAAATAATATTACACCACTGTCGTGGCAAACAAGTATATACCAACACATACTTGTAATTTAAAATATAATTGAAACTTGTATTTTACAAACTTCTTCTTGTTATTGTACTGTGCTGTTACACTGCCTACAACCTTTTAATAACTACATGGTCGTAATGATATACACTTTTACCTATAAAAGGGTCAACAGTTATAACTTTAATTTCATGTACCCAACTTTGAACACTTTTTTACAAAAACTTTTTATATCTTGAAATACGCATAAATCCTGTTGAGTCTTCACATGTACCTACTAATGTACCGTTTTTCTATTGTTTACATCTTCGGTTCTTATAATTGAACATCAAATTAATTACATCAAAACTTTGTTTTGAATTTGTTTTGGGGAGTAAAATAAGACTATTTGAACTGTCAAACGTCATATTATTTTGACAGTCAAAAAGTGTTGCCAGTAGTATAATTTGAAAAAACTACTAATTTTGTTTCAAAATTGCCTTGTTTTTTTTTTAAAACAAAATAAGATTATTCTTTTGAGAATAACAACTTTTGGTATTATGTGCTAATTATACAATATCTTTTGATCCTATGGTTGCTTCTGTATCCTGTTGTGACTTTTCCTGGGATGGCTGTTTCATTATTATGTTCCTGTTGTTTTTATATCAACATTTATTCACTACGATTATAGTGAATAATACTATATAAAAAATAAAATATAAAATTATTAAAAATAAATCAACTAAAAATATAAAATATTTTTAAAATCTTTGTTCTTTGGAACTGGAACTTAAACATTTTTCATTAATTTTAACATTTTGCAAAAATATTTTTTCTTGACTTGTTAAATTTTTTTTGGAACTTTTTGTGACAAGACAAACGCAAACAACTACAAAACATTAAATTAATTAAATTAGTTTGTTGAACCTTGGATTCTGATTTTTTTAACTTTTTAAACTTTTGAGTTCTTAAAACTTTTAAATTTATTGAACGCTCGTTGTTCCTTTTGCAACTGATGTTTGCATAAACTATACTCACTGTATGTGGGTCAAATAATAAGCCACTATCCTTTCAAAATAACTCTTTTAATAATAATTTGACTTGGTCATAACTTTTAAAAGTAGTTAATTATACTTTTGCATTGTTTATATTTGACAATGACACTTATATAGCTTAAATAAAATTAACTTTTTAAATTTTATTACCCTACCACTGCTATATATTTTTTTCTTCTTTTCTCCTCTCTTTGAGATGGAACTTTGAACTTCATGTTCGTTTTTCTTTATTATTAGGCTTTGCCTAGTAATGGTTGTTGTGGGTCGGTTGGCGTTTTAAACCAACCGATGTTGTTTTTGGGGTCCGTTGGCGTTTTAAACCAACGGATACCTTATCTTGGTGCTGGTATACTAAACCAGTCACCGGGAATTTTTATGGTTTTATACCATTTGTTGGATCTGTTGGCGTTTTAAACCAACAGATACCTTTTTCTTCGAGCTGGGAATACAACCAGTATCGGGGTACTGTTTTATGGTTTTATACCATTATGCTGAGCGGTCGTGCAAACTCAGTTTAAAAACAAGCCTCATTGCATCCCATTTTGTTATGTCTTCTTCCGAGCGGTTTGCAAACTCGTGAAATAAGCCTTATTGCAGATGCAGTAATGTATACATCTAAAATAAGCCCTATACTAAAAACATAACACTTTCCCTTTTTAAAGTTGAAAATATATAGTGGTTTGATTGCTCTTTTTCTTCTCATTGAAATTGTCTGTGACATTTCAATGTTTTCCATCTTGTTCGATTTACGTCTGAGTCTCCAGTGCCTATTAACCTGGAAACTCTCTTCGCAAGGAACGCGTGTGCTACATTTTTGAAGTGGCAACCGCTAAGTATGGATGAACATGATAGGGGAGGTATGTAAGGAAGTATGTATGTGTAAGCGTAAGTCAGGCATTTTATTGAGCAGTCCAGTATCGGGTTTTTGGGTAACAAAAACCCAGAACTAATTGGGGGGGTATTGTAACGTTGTGGATTTTTTATAAATCTATTTTTAAATAATTTGTCTAAAATAGTCGATAATTTACTATTTTCGACACTAAATAACTAATTTGTCTATGGTGTGCGAGCGAGATGGGACAACATTACCTAAGTGTCTATTCACGGCGCTAAAGTGGGCCCTTTCTTCGGCTATCCTTTGCCGTGGGAGGTCACTCTTGACCCCGGCGGCCAACTGCTGTCGGCACCGGGTAAGTTTTGAGATCAACATTTCCTACTTCTTCTACAGGTGAAGACTTTCCAGCGGTGCAGCTTTATGCCTGCTAAAATGCATGGCTAAATATTATATTGTTTTATATTTCTAGTATGTGCTATTTCAGCCTACTATTTAGTGCCACGAGACCGATGACCTCTACGGTCAGAGGTCACGTCACCAGCTTGCGCTGCTTAATTATTTCTTCCTTTTTATAGCTTCTAGCTACGCTGTTCTGCCGCTGGGGAGATTATCTTCACCTGCTATTATTTTAGCGGGTCACTGGACGTAGTTCCCTTGTGACATACTGACCCGCACTCTTTCTTTTTCCAGGGTCTTCGCACCGGGCTTCACGCCATCATTCGGTCGTGAGGCACACCAGCGAGGACCCTGGCACGCCGGCAACATCAGCAGCCGGGAGTGAACGAGCTAAGTGCATACCACCATCTCTGCACAACGGATCAAACAACGCCTCGGCAGAATATTTATTGCGAATCCACCCTGAGATTCATTTCTATAATACCAGATACATAAATTCATGTAACGCTCTTTATCTATTATAATCGATAATTGTTATAATCTATCTTATTATTTATGTCTCAACCGCTAGCCGTAGACAGCTTTATATTAATTAATTTTACAGTGCTCTCATAGCCACTTTCATTCACTTTTATTTACTAGAATTAACTTACCATAAAATCCCTAATATAAAACTAGCATCAAACTCTCTTTTACGTTACAAACTGTTAAATTTTCTAAGCACACATACAGTATCGAGTACAGCGGTGTGACAACTTTGATAGAGATTGTGATTGGTCGATCTCCAGTGCGTCACCCAGCCCGACCAATGACAATCTTTAGCGGCGGTGTGCTCGACGATATATGCTTGGAGGATTGCACATCAGTCGTGACAAAAGCATAAATTCCAGAACAACGCTCTGGGCCCTGATTCTGTATTTCTTTTTTTCATGGCAAAACCACTGTGTTACCACAGACACTGTAAAGCCACTGATCGACGGGCGAGTAAAGACCGCGGTTTTAAATACCGACGAGACTGGCTCGCAGCTCGTTGGTGCTGATCGACTAGCGAGCAAAACAGTCGCAAACATGTCTTGTTCCGAGTCTGAAGCCTTGTGTTATCTCGCCATAGGGTATTACGAAATTAAGATAAAAAAAGAAAACGCCCTAAAGTGTGGGTTAGAAATTGGATTGAAAAAAGGCAAGCTTTGTCACATATACATTTAATTCAAGCAAAAAATAAGCGTAAAAAATATAGCATGACGACGAGCCGCGAGCCAGGCTCGGCGGTATTTAAAACCGCGGTTTTGCAATGATGCACCGGCGAGCTTTACCGACGAGCCATAAAACCGCGGTCTTTACTCGCCCGTCGATCAGTGGCTTAACTCATCTAAGTCTAAAAAATTTTGACATTTTAAGAATTGTCAGCTGTATAACAGTGGTTTTGTTATGTCTTATAATTAGCAGAATTGTGAGTTGTGAGTCGACTCTTACATTGACATTACAACTGTCATTTAGAATACAATCTGTCCTCAGGTGTAGTTATAAATCCTACCGTATCTTCTACATTGTTTCTGTCTTTTTCATTGCAGGATACATCCAACAACGGATTTTTGTTCATCAACAATGCGTTATACGTCGATTTTACAGAAAGATCCTCCAGGTCCGCCGATGCACTTCGTCTATGGAGCTCTTACCAAGGCATCGGTAATATACCTAAGTATGATATGCACAAGATCCGTTTAGACGAACTGCACATTAAATATGGCAGGCCGGACGT
Source organism: Eilema caniola (assembly GCA_949126895.1). NCBI lineage: Eukaryota > Metazoa > Arthropoda > Insecta > Lepidoptera > Erebidae > Eilema > Eilema caniola. Next base: position 863,925 of record OX421461.1, on the reverse strand, counting down.
AAGTGTTCACATAGACACTTTTATAATCATAATCATAATCATAATCATAATCAATCTTTATTTGCGAATACAGGTATATATATTATGGTATTACATTTGTTTAAAGTTTCCTCATTCCGTATTCCACCCAAAAGGTATGCAAATTTACAATTTCATTAATAAAATAAAGTACTTACAAATTAAATGTCACAAGTTAAATGTCAACTAATTAGCTCAACCGATTGGCAAAGACAAATTTAATGACGTCAAAATAAAAAAAAATAGAAAATTAGTACCCAATAATAAAAATGTCCAAATTTCAAAATAGATAATTGTTACATTAAGTTTTTAACTTAATACTTAGTCATTTTAAATAATAACAATAATACTTAGTCATTTTGATTACAAACTGTCTTTAAGATATTCGTCAATAGTATAATATGCTTTCGTTACAAGTAGGTGAAATACTTTTTTTTTAAATACATTTGGATTTTCTACTTCTAAAATGTATCGTGGCAACTTATTATATAGACGAGGAGCCATACAGAAAATACTCTTATCATATAGTGCGGTCCTATGTTGAGGAATGCATATTTTATGACAGTTACGAACACTGTTATATGTAGTGTAACGGCTCAAATTACTTTTCACAAAAACCACAACTTCATATACATACAGACAAGGCAGGGTAAGTATTTCTAATTGTACAAAGTATGGCTTGCATGTGTCTGTCTGTTGCAATTTACACACGGCTCTTAAACATCTTTTTTGTCCCTTAAATGCCCTTTCTTTGTCCGTTGAATTGCCCCAGAATATAACCCCGTATCGCAATATTGAAGTCACGTGGGCATGATATGCTGTTATTACCGCATCCCGGTTCACTACTCTAGACAGCATATAAAGTGCATACGAGAAACTATTTAATTTTTTACATAATATGTCAATGTGTGTTCTCCAATTTAGATTTGAGTCAATATGTAGCCCTAAAAATTTTGTATTACCGATGTCAATATTAGTTTTATTTAAATGTCTTATATTCATGTCGCTTAAGTTTTGTGAATTATTACCGAATGTCATAATGTATGTTTTGTCAAAGTTAATTAAAAGATTATTTGATGTCAACCATTTGATAATTTTATCCATGTTACAGTTTATATTAAATTCTACATTATTCATTATTGCTTGTCCCGAATAAACGACTGTACTATCGTCCGCAAAAAGAATCATTGGGTATCCTATTGATCGTGGAAAATCATTAATATATAATATGAACAGCAAAGGACCCAGTACACTTCCTTGAGGCACACCTTCTGTTACTGTCCTCATTTCTGATGCGTATTTTACCTCTATTTTATATTGGGGGCAAATTCTATTTATTTGAGTAACCTGTTTTCTTTCTTTAAGATATGATTTTATAAGATTTAGTGCATTTCCCCTTATTCCGTAAGTATATAGCTTTTCTATTAGGATAGTGTGATCCACGTAATCGAATGCTTTTGTCAGATCCATGTACATAGCGTAAACTGGTAACTTTCTTTCCAGACTTCCCATAACCTCTAAGAGGAATTTGTAGATCGCTTCGTTAATATTTTTATTTTTTCTGAACCCTACCTGTTCATCGGTTGGTACTTTGTTTTTTTCTAAGTATTCGTATAAACATTGATGCATGAATTTTTCCAGAATCTTCGAGAATATAGGAATCAGTGCTACAGGTCTATAAAATTGCATATTTTCCTTATCTTCTTTTTTAAAAAGAGGAACGGTTATTGTTGTCTTTAACTTATCAGGGAATGTACCACAACTAATACATAGATTCATTATATGGCTTAAGGGATCTGCTATGATAATGGACACGAACTTAACAACTTTTGTACATATCCCGTCATAACCTGTACTTGAAGTATTCTTTAGGTCTCTCATAATTCTATGCATATCATATGGAGTTGCTGGACTCATAAACATCGAGTTCTCTTTATTCCATGCCAAAGTAGTTTTATAGCTTTTGGAATGATCTACTGAAGAAGGTTGGAACTTATTTAAAAAGAAGTCGTTGAATGCTTGCACTATCTGTTGTGGATCACTAATTATTTTGTCATCATGTTTTATACAGCTAATTTCTTCTTTAGGAGTGTTTGATTTACATTCATTTATAATCTTCCATGTGGCCTGTGACTTATTTTTTGCATTTTTTATTTTAAAATCATTTTGTGCTTTCTTAGTCAATTTAATAATCCTATTAAGCCTCTTACTGTAGGTTTTAAAAGTATTTTTATTTTGTCTATTTGGATTTTTTCTATACTTATTCAGTAGTTCCCATTTTCGGCGCGAGCATATCTTAATGCCTTTACTCAGCCACCGAGGCTTTATATTTCTTGTTAATTTCCGTTTTATTACAGGGAAACACAAATTATAAAATAGAGTAAATATGTCAAAAAAATTATTATATGCTATTTTTGGTTCGTCCGAATTATAAATGTCAATAAAACTAAGCTTTGTCAAACATTGCTTAAACTTCGTCATATTGCCTAAACTATAGTCACGTTTGAATATATACCAATAAGGAAGAGTGTAGTATTCTCTAACTGGACAGGACAATATTTGTGCTTTATGGTCCGATAGAGCTAATTCAGTTACTTCGGCTTGACAGCCGCGAACACTATAAATGATGTTGTCTATGCACTTGCCACTTACTGGTCGAGTGACCTGATTTATAGCAAATTTGAGATTGAAGCACGTACATATTTCTTCAAACTGAACACTAGTTTTTGTTACTTTTAGTTTGTCAATATTAAAGTCTCCGCAAATAACCACTTTTTTATTTTTTAGACAATATCTCTGCAACAGATACTGAAAGTTTTGAAAAAACCTATTAAGAGATTTACTATCTTCCCTTGGTGGTCTGTATATACATAGAACTATAACATCGTGTTCTGTTAATTTTATTGCACTACATTCTATGAGTTTTGGTATGCAAAACTCCTTGATATCTGTTATTGACTGATATTTATGGCTATTCCTCACTAGAATGCATGATCCTCCATATCTATTTTCTCTACAGTAGAAAGACGCAAGTTCATAATGGTCTATTTTTAGTGTGTTGACATCACATTGAAGCATATTATGTTCTGTAATGCACAACACGTCAATAACCTTACCATTTCGCGATAAATCATCAATATGAATTTCTAACAAGTTTGATTTACCTATAAGGCCATCAATATTTTGGTGAAGTATGTTTATAACTTTACTTTTAGATACGATATAGGCCCGTATTTCACGACGGTACTCAGTGTACCGAGATTGTCAATGAACTGTGCAATTTTCTAAGCATACAGCGCCGAGTATAGCGCTGTGACCGTCCTTGATAGAGATTGGCATTGGTTGATCTGCAATGACGTCATCCACTTTGACCAATGACAATTTCTATCAAGGTCGGTCGCAGAGAGACTTGCACAACAATACTAGTTATAAATTCACAATTTGTGACTGAGTGACGTTCTGCACTACGAGCCTTAATGTTCATGTAATAAGTAATGAAATTCAAAAATAAATAATTAACTCTCTGTTTCCTTTACAGAGTTACATTCACGATATGAAGTGCGAACATATAATCATGTTTCTGTCAACCCGCGTGGTGAAGTCTCGCGATCCAAGCCGAGTAGCGGACTACCCACACATTGCCAAGATGCTTATGAGCAAGAAGCCGTCCTTCTGCTACGGTTGCACCGCCAGGCGTGCTGCCTGGATAGTAGCAGGTCACGTGGGCCTGTCCTTCAGTATGGCAGTTTTTTGCGATAATGCGTCACACAAGTATTGGCATACTTGTGTGACGCATCGGGCAAGCTGATCGGAGAATTCAATATCTTTCCCTTTGGGGACTTGCCGTGTAGTTAAATTAACTGGTTCTTTGAACCTTAAATGTGTAATTTGTGGACTGCTTGCACTGACCTCTGTCTACTAGTACTCTGTCGACTATCTGGACTGGATATTGAATAGAAAATGACAGCTTACTTTTTGTGCCGATTTGAAACGTCACTGTGAATGTACTGAGAACTAATTAGTTTGCAAATGGACGTTGTTCGTTGTTTATATTTATGGGTTTACTTTAAAAAATGTCTAAAATGGCCATATTGTTAATTTGATACATAAGGCTCATCGTTGATATTAAATTACCGATACCAAGACAAAATTGTTGTCCATCATTAGTATGAGTTCCAAGTACACTCACTACTGCGTGCCGCAACTGTCAGCGCCAATATGGCGAATTTCATTTGTACACAATATATGGGTCGATCACCAGTCCAGCGAGTATTATTACAGGTCAGTGACTGCTTGCCACAGTACCTACAAGTCAAATTATCTATACAAGGTTCTCTTCTATATTTGATATTCGAAAAGTGTGCAACTTTGACTGATTTTGGAGTCTTTGACAATCATTGCGGGAACATCTTGTAGGTAAATAGTTATGGTAATAAAATTATCATTGTATATTTAGTTGCACAAAGAACTGATATTGGGTCTACTATTATTTACATCGATTGGTAAAGTCTAAACCATTTGAGGTCAGCCATGCCAAAAAGGGTCTAAGTTACCTATTAAAATTTTCGAGCTAACAGTAAAAAAATTGTATGAAGAAATTCACGTGAGGGCCCAAAATAAGGACATGATTTTACAGTTTATGTATCCTAGTAATTATTTCTTAGTTAGGTATTTTTGTAGGTGTTTAGCTTGATGTAGGGCACAAAATCCATATTTTAGTATAATATTATACCGACTAGGATTTTAATTTAAAAATAAAATGCGGCCAAATGCAAGTCGGACTCGCATATGAAGGGTTATAATATTTTAACATAAAAGTTCTTGTAGTTCGTTGTAACTTTGATCGATGTTTAAATAATATAATATTAAGATAATAGGTATAAAAATGAAAGGTAAATTGCGGTTTACGATTTATTAATGACGTATTGAAAAAGAAACTACTTACTAGATGTTGTTTTAACCAATTTTCGGTGGAAGTTTAGGTACATGGTAATGTACATTAGATATATATTTTTATTAGTTTGTAGTGACACAGATGACACACATTTTACCACTTTGGAAGCGTCTCTCGCGCAAACTATTCAATTTAGAAAAAATGATATTAGAAAACTCAATATCATTTTTGAAAACGGATAAATGAAAAAAATAATTAAGTTTCACTTCTAAGTATCGGAAACCCCCAAAACTTATAGATATTTATCTATTTTTATGTGAAAATCTTGATGCGGTTCACAGAATATATCTACTAACCAAGTTTCGACAGTTATAGTTTCGGAAAAAAGTGGCTGTGACATATGGACGAACAGACAGACAGACATGACGAATCCATAAGGGTTCCGTTTTTGCTATTTGGCTACGGAACCTTTATATTCGTCTAAACGGTTCAAGTCCGACATAACCGCCCTCAACCGCTATGGGCGTAGGGGCGATCTCCGTGAAGGTTTTGCTCACGTTAAAAGAACCCTAAATGTAATGTTAGGATATAGGAAATGATTATATAAGTAATTATATATTCAATGTATTTATTATGTGTTTTTTCAGATAATACCCATTACTCAATTAGATGTATGTTGCATTTAGAATTAGTTGTTTTAAAGAAAAATGTGTGAAAATTATCGTAGGTTAAAATTTCGTAAATGTCTGTTTAATAAAAATATACATTTTTTCAATAATTATAAGAAGCTAGATGTTAGCTAAATTTTAGAGGGCGGGAAAGGGAATTGTTAAGGTTTAGGAGCAGGGGGAGGGGGATAAGTCCCAGTGGTTACGTTTTAGAGGGAAGGGAGAGGAAAGGGTTAAGTTTTAAGAGTGGGGATGAGTCACGGTAGCTTCGTTTAAAAAGGAATTGTTTCCTTGAGAGGGAATTGTTAAGTTTTAGAAGCGTGGATAGGTCGCAGAACAATCATCTTGGCTACGTCTATGTGTTAGGTAGATGTTCTATATTAGGGGAGACGGAAGGGAATTGAAACAATTTTGACAATTTCTTTCGTATACCAAATACAGTAACCGTTTTATATTAGTACCAATCGATAGGTCATTCTTTAAGCTTGTGAATTACTAATATAAAAAAATCGGTTACCTATCTTAATCCCGAATTTTAACATTCCGAATATCATAATCCAGAAAACGTTTGGCCAATTTTTCATAATCCCGGTTTTTCAAATTCCGAAGTTTTATTTTCCATATAATCGCAACTCCGAATTTTATTTGCCCATTTATTCATTTGTACGACGTTTTATAATCCAGACGAACGAGTTCCAGACACACGAAATCTAAATGCACAAAATCCAGATGACCGTAATCCATATGCACGAAAGTCCAATTTTTAAAACACAAATTTTTGAAATGCAATTAATTGATATCCAGACAAACAATATCCAGATTTCTAAACCTAAAACTAAACCTCATATGGCGTCTACTAACTACAATCGAGACCTACTGAACAAAACACACGTTGCCTTAAAAAATATATGTATGCATGTAAGCAAACAAGCAAGCTGGCAATCAAACCGGCAAGCATGCAGGCATGCAGGCAAGCAGGCAAGCATGCAGGCAAGCAGGCAAGCATTAGTGTTGCTCTTCTCCGGCGCTGCGGGAAGTGCAGTCCTTCCGCCCTTGCGTAACAAAGTTCGGGCACCCATGCTCGCTTCCGCAGCTTCGGCTTGCTGGTCGCCTTTGGCGACCAGCCTCAGCCGTTCCAGCTCGCCCGGGCGCCCGAGCTTCGTTACTGCGGGCGAGGACTGCCCGCCCTCCGCGGGTGTGCGATGTTTTATAGCCAATTGTTTAATATAATTTCGTATAACAGAAAATGTTTCGCATAATTTCGTTTCATAGAATAATCAATATAATCATTTTATTTAATTAATATAATTTTAAATCATTGAATTTTGTTTCATATAAAGTTAAACATTAGAATAATCATTTCATAGAATATCAAATCAACTATTCTTAATCATTATATTGTTTATTTAATAGAAACTTAAAGAATAACATATTATCATATATATGGTTTTTATGAACTAAACAATTGATGCGTCTACAAGGTCGACGGAGCCCCGCTACGCGGGGCTCCTACTTCTGGGTGGTTTATAAAAAAATTACCACGAAGGCCTAATGCGGGAGCTTCGCTACGCTCCGCTCCCGCATTAGCCTTCTAACCTAACCTATCCGAGTCGGGGTAATCTGAGTCGAGGTGTTAAAATTGTAAATGTTACAGTTAAAAATGTGATTTGGAACATTATAAAGGTGGTTTAATATTCTTTAAAAATAATTCTACAGTTTGATAAGTGTGTTAAACAAAAAAATTTGATTAAAAATTGTGTTTCTGTGAAATATGTTTCATTGTAGAAAATTGTTTTTGAAACAATAATATTCGAAATAAAAATATAAGAACCAAATATTATATGAAGCATTTTCTGTGAAACGAAATTCTATGAAATTTCTTTCTACGAAATAAGGGGCTCCCCTCCCTCCGCGCCTCCGGTTCTTAAATAACACTCTAGTGTAGGGCAGACAAGTACCACGGCGAGTCGGGTCGGGAGTGGTACGCAGTGTTCACGAGCTCGCTTTCCTGATTCATTGATTATACCTGCATACAAAACTGTTCATGCATGACATGGAAAACAATAATTTAAACAAAATTATATAATATTTATAAGTCTTCAGGCTTTCATTATATTAAGTGAAATTATTTATGTCTTAAGTGAACGTTAGATTTTTTATTATTATATCAACCGTTACACACCCTAAATGAATCGTATAAATTTACTGATTTTTACTATATAGACCGCAAGCCAGCGACAGGTTCTCATGACCAATCGCCTCCCGGGAGATACTTCGTACAGTGGTTAAGGAAGTCAAATCATGAATTTTCGTGGTTGTCAGCTGGCACTTTGTTGGTGGGGCAGCTGACAAGTTTGGTCCTTCAAGGTATTGGCTTAACTGTATTTTGGCAAATTTTGAGCGGGGAGGGGATGACTGAATTTTGTCACGTGACTAGTTGATGCATTTTCCACCACGGCATGGGCAGCTGCCAATAGATTTCCTTGAAGGTATTGGATTATCTGTATTTTGGCCAATTTTGAGCCCGGAGGAAATGACTGGTTTTTTCACGTGACCAGCTGACGCATTTTCCACCGCGGCATGAGCAGCTGACAATTTATTTTCTCCAAGGTATTCGCTTAGCTATATTTTGGTCAATTTTGAGCCGGGAGGAAATGACTGATTTTGGGCACGTGAACAGCTGATGCATTTTCCACCGGGGCATTTGCAGTTGACATTTCTTGTCCTTCAAGGCATTCGCTGTACTGTATTTTGGCCTAATTTGAACTGTGAAAAAATGGCAGAATTTTGGCCACGTCTACAGCTGAGGCGTTTTCCACCGCGATATGCGCAGCTGACAACTTATGTCCTTCAAGGTATTGGCTCAACTATATTTTGGCCAATTTTGAGCCAGGAATAAATGACTGACGATTTTAATTTTTCATACAACTTTTTGAACTTTTGGTCACCAGCTGACGCGTATTCCACCGCGATATGGCCAGCTGACAATTTTTTTCCTTCAAGGTATTGGCTTAACTGTATTTTAGCCAATTTTGAGCCGGGAGGAAATGTCTGACGATTTTAATTTTTTTTACAACTTTAGGTCACCAGCTGACAGGTTTTCCACCGCGATATGAGCAGCTGACAATTTTTTCCCTTCAAGACATTGGCTTAACTGTAATTTAGCCAATTTTCAGCCGGGAGGAAATGACTTTTCATTTTTTTCATTTTTTTACATGTTTGAGCAGTCACCGCTGCTTACCCCACCGACAAAGTGCCAGCTGACAACCACGAAAATTCATGATTTAACTTCCTTAACCACTGTACGAAGTATCTCCCGTTAGGAAATCATTGACCAAATTTAAATGTGGCTCGTGGACCAATACCTGTATATAGTTTAGCTGGAACACGATTTGTATGGGAACCAAATAAAAAGATTATGAAAATTTGGTAATAGTTTATTTGGAAAATGGTACGATGGGAAACAAAAAAAAATATTCTGAGAATCTGGTATAACTATATTTGGATTATGACAATATGGAAAACAAAAAAATACTATTTGAAAATTTGGTTTTAGTGCACCTGGAAATTGATTCATCTGGGAAATGAAAAACGGAATTATAGAAAGTTGTCATTCATTACATCTGTCTTTTAAAAGTTCTACCAACCGTTTTCGGGGTTTTAAGATTCGGGTAACAGAAATTCGATATTTCAATAGGTTACCAAAAAAATCTTGTGGTGAAAAATCGACAAAACCGTAAGAAGTCAACTTATTTCAACTGCCCTCATATTGAGGTAAGATGAAACAGGGGTCGAGATAAGTTGAAACATATGATTTTTGAGAAGTATGAACTGCTGTAATATAAAGAAGATGACACAATTAAAGTAATGTCAATTAATTTATTTAATTCATTATTTATACAATTGTGTATGATAGACAGTATAGATAAATTACTATAATAAAAATAATATGAAGACTAAAAGAAGTATACTAACTAAAAATGACAATTATTATTTTAAAGTATTTATTTAACAATAATGTTTCAAATACGAAACAAAATTTTAAGTAATATTTTATACATTGGCCGGGTCTGCTTGGATTAGTGGTTAATTCCCTGTTCCCTGGCACCCAGCGGGGTTGACGACGTGCTCGAGGTCATTTGGGTGAAACTTTTTTAGCGCATATCTGGAGCGGTGGTCCCACTCCAGATATGCGCTGAGACGATGTAGAAGACGGCCAAATAGGTTTAGGCGGGGTTTGAACCCGTGATCTTTGCCTTACAGGGGCAATGCTTCCATAATTTTCAAGACATTGTGGCAGGCATAATATAATACAAGAAATAAAAAAACAAGCTTGTTGTTTGTGATAGTAGACTCCATGAGATTAGTCATTATTTCCGGGGCAACTGTACAAGCTTCCTAATGAAATTAGGGATTTACCTGTGGATAAATTTAAAATGTAATTAAGACTAGACTGTGTCAAAAAGGCCAAGAATATTTAGACAATAAACAAGCTCGGTAATGAGCTGTTCGCTCAACTATGCTACATAACTTAAATTAATACATCAACTGTTTTATGCTGGTGTTTTAAATGTGAAGTTAAATAAAGTGAATTAAATGAGCTATGAGAACACTGTAAAATTAAGCAAGATGAATGCCAATGTAACAAAAGAAAATTTTATACTTGGGTTTTATAAAAGTTAAATATAGTGAATGAAATGTGAACTGAGAACTGTAAAAAGTAATAAAGATGATGTCTATACCGGCTAGGGTATGAGCAGAGAAATGAAAAGATAGATTAACAATTTAGAACATGATTGTAATCTACAAAAAGAAAGCGTTACATGAATTTATATATAGGTAAATGGAAATGAATCTCAGGGTGGATTCGCAATAAATATTCTGCCGAGGCGTTGTTTGATCCGTTGTGCAGAGATGGTGGTATGCACTTAGCTCGTTGACTCCCGGCTGCTGATGTTGCCGGCGTGCCAGGGTCCTCGCTGGTGTGCCTCACGACCGAATGATGGCGTGAAGCCCGGTGCGAAGACCCTGGAAAAAGAAAGAGTGCGGGTCAGTATGTCACATGGGAACTTCGTCCAGTGACCCGCTAAAAATAATAGCAGGTGAAGATAATCTCCCCAGCGGTAGAACAGCGTAGCTAGAAGCTATAAAAAGGAAAATAATTAAGCAGCGCAAGCTGGTGACGTGACCTCTGACCGTAGAGGTCATCGGTCTCGTGGCACTTATGGGTAGGCTGAAATAGCACAAAAAAATGTTAAATAATAAAATATAGTAAGCCATACATTAAGCAGGCCGTAAGCTGCGCCGCTGAGAAGTCTTCACCTGTTGAAAGAAGTAGGAAATGTTGATCTCAAAACTTACCCGGTGCCGACAGCAGTTGGCCGCCGGGGTCAAAGCGACCTCCCACGGCAAGGATAGCCGAAGAAAGGGCCCACTTTAGCGCCGTGAATAGACACTTAGGTAATGTTGTCCAATCTCGCTCGCACAGCCATAGACAAATTAGTATATCGTATCGAAAATACTAAATTATCGACTATTTTAGAGAATTATTTAAAAATAGATTTATAAAAAATCCACAACGTTACAATACCCCCCCAATTAGTTCTGGGTTTTTGTTACCCAAAAACCCGATACTGGACTGCTCAATAAAATGCCTGACTTACGCTTACACATACATACTTCCTTACATACCTCCCCTATCATGTTCATCCATACTTAGCGGTTACCACTTCAGTAATGTAGCACACGCGTTCCTTTCAAAGAGAGTTTCCAGGTTAATAGGCACTGGAGACTCAGACGTAAATCAAACAAGATGGAAAACATTGAAATGTCACAGACAACAATTTCAATGGGAAGAAAAGGAGCAATCGAACCACTATATATTTTCAACTTTAAAAAGGGAAAGTGTTATGTTTTTAGTATAGGGCTTATTTTAGATGTATACATTACCGCATCTGCAATAAGGCTTATTTCACGAGTTTGCAAACCGCTCGGAAGAAGACATAACAAAAGGGATGCAATGAGGCTTGTTTTTAAAACTGAGTTTGCACGACCGCTCAGCATAATGGTATAAAACCATAAAACAGTACCCCGATACTGGTTGAATTCCCAGCTCGAAGAAAAAGGTATCTGTTGGTTTAAAACGCCAACAGATCCAACAAATGGTATAAAACCATAAAAATTCCCGGTGACTGGTTTAGTATCCCAGCACCAAGATAAGGTATCCGTTGGTTTAAAACGCCAACGGACCCAAAAACAACATCGGTTGGTTTAAAACGCCAACCGACCCACAACAACCATTACTAGGCAAAGCCTAATAATAATAAAGAAAAACGAACATGAAGTTCAAAGTTCCATCTCAAAGAGAGGAGAAAAGAAGAAGAAAATATATAGCAGTGGTAGGGTAATAAGATTTAAAGAAAAGTTAAATTTAGTCTAGCCATATAAGTGTCATTGTCAAATATGAACAATGCAAAAATATAATTAACTACTTTTAAAAGTTATGACCAAGTCAAATTATTATTAAAAGAGTTATTTTCAAAGGAAACTGGCTTATTATTTGACCCACATACAGTGAGTATATATGCAAACATGAGTTGCAAAAGGAACAACGAGTGTTCAAAAAATTTAAAAGTTTTAAAAACTTTCCAAAGTTTAAAAAAGTTTAAAAAAATTAGAACCTAATGTTCAACAAACAATTCGTTACTTAATGTTTTGCAGTCGTTTGCGTTTGTCTTGTGACAAAGTTCAAAAAAAATATTTACAAATCAAAAAAACAATGGAGGCATTTTAGGGTTAACCCAAAGGGCAAAAATATTTATTACAAAAGTCAAAATTTATGAAAATTTTCTAAGTTCTAGTTCCAAGGAATAGAGATTTTAAAATTTTTTAATATTTTTAATTAATGTATCTTTTATAATTTTATATTTTATTTTTTATTTAGTATTATTCACCATATTGTAGTGAATAAACGTTGATATAAAAACAACAGGAACATAAAAATGAAATAGCCATCCCAGGAAAAGTCACACAACAGGATACAGAAGTAACCATAGAGTTAAAAGATATTGTATAATATTTAGCACTAAAGACCAAAAGTTGTTATTCTCAAAAGAATAATCTTATTTTGTTTTTAAAAAAACAAGGCAATTTTGATACAAAATTAGTAGTTTTTTTTTTTTTTAATTATACTACTGGCAACACTTTTTGATTGTCAAAATTATATGACGTTTGACAGTTCAAGTTACATTTTTCTTTCAGAACAAATCCAAAACAAAGTTTTGATGAAATTAATTTGATGTTCTATTATAAGAACCAAAGATAATAATTCTAATATAATATAAAAATTCTAATATAAACAATAGAAAAACAGTACATTAGTAGGTACGTATGAAGACTATCAACAGGATGTATGAGTATTTCAAGATATAAAAAGTTTTTGTAAAAAGTGTTCAAAGTTGGGTACATGAAATTAAAGTTATAACTGTTGACCCTTTTATAGGTAAAAGTGTATATCATTACGACCATGTAGTGATTAAAAGGTTGTAGGCAGTGTACCAGCACAGTACAATAACAAGAAGAAGTTTGTAAAATACAAGTTTTAATTATATTTTAAATTACAAGTATGTGTTGGGATATACTTGTTTGCCACAACAATGGTGTAATATTATTTAAGTGCACATGACATATGATTACAAAAATAGTTATTATTAGAGTAAAACAAGTGTTTACCATTATCAAGAATTTACATTGTTGCTTTGAATTATTTATTTTAATAGGTTAGGACAACTTTTTGTATTATTTTGTTTGATTAAAATATTTTATGTGAAATATGTGATTATTTGGATGACACTGCTATATATATTTGAATTAAATGGATTACAATAGAAGCTTACTTAACAAGTAGGTAATAACTTGATAGAAGCACACAGTTTGTCATGAAAACTCCATTAATATACAAGTCATCTTAAAACGACTCGGGGAAAATGGGTAATGTATACTTTGTACGGTAAATTTATATTAAAGGTAATTATTTTAAAGACTTGAATCACAGACTCAACAATCCAATATGCAGAACAAGATGAAGGACTATCAATTTAAGTATTCATTATCTTTGTTGTTCTTTTCAAAGATATATATTAATTTTATGGAGATCTTTTATTTTCCTTGTATTTCTTTTCAAGGGATATATATATATTTCTTTTTGTTTTTTTTTTTGATTAAGCTAATTTGGATATAGAAATCCGACAACGAGCAACATGACTACAAAACAGTTCAGTATTAAATTCAAATGGTAAAGTAACCCAAAGTTAAGTAAAAAGTAAAAACTATGGTGCGATGAGCGAGATTGACAAAAAATGAAGTAAGTAATTTACTTCAATAAAGCAAGTTATTTACTGAAATAAAGCAAAATATAGGTAACCTGTCAGTGAATGGTAGACTATTTGTATTCAAAACAACAAGATAGTTGAAAAAATTAAAATATAAACAAAATTCAACTAGCAATAGGTTGATATAACAACATATTATATGTTATTATTATGCATAATATATGCACATAAGGTAAGTAAATGTAAAAATATAATGAATTCACTGACGGGGTACTCAGTGTGTGTACAATAGACACACCTGCACAAAAATTAATAAAAAGTAAGTAGCGAGATGATATGAAGTTGAGATCAACAAGTCCATAAGAAGTAAAAGAAAATAGAACTTTACTTTACCAGTGGGTATAATAGAGGTAATATACAGTTCAAACAACTGTAAGAGATAATAAACCTGTCTAGTTTAACTAGAACAAAGGTTTCATCAACAATATAGTGTTAATGCAAAGAAATGTAAAAGTATTGATAATTACCTTGTTGTTAAATTAAACAGAGGTATGAATGTAAATTATGTATGTAATGACACTTATATAATGAAAATAAATGTTCATTATTCGGTTGAAATATGTAATTGAGAAAAAAATACTTTATTTTTTTCTACCCACATATGGAATAAAAAATTCCAATTACTAAAAATTGGTGAAAAAATCACCACACTGGTAAAGCAAAGAGAAATAAGAAGAAATAAAGTATTACAGACCAAACACACAATACCTGCGGCAGAATAATACCTTTGTAGGGGCGCCAATGTAACGTAAGAAAACTGTTTTATGCTGGTGTTTTAAATGTGAAGTTAAATAAAGTGAATTAAATGAGCTATGAGAACACTGTAAAATTAAGCAAGATGAATGCCAATGTAACAAAAGAAAATTTTATACTTGGGTTTTATAAAAGTTAAATATAGTGAATGAAATGTGAACTGAGAACTGTAAAAAGTAATAAAGATGATGTCTATACCGGCTAGGGTATGAGCAGAGAAATGAAAAGATAGATTAACAATTTAGAACATGATTGTAATCTACAAAAAGAAAGCGTTACATGAATTTATATATAGGTAAATGGAAATGAATCTCAGGGTGGATTCGCAATAAATATTCTGCCGAGGCGTTGTTTGATCCGTTGTGCAGAGATGGTGGTATGCACTTAGCTCGTTGACTCCCGGCTGCTGATGTTGCCGGCGTGCCAGGGTCCTCGCTGGTGTGCCTCACGACCGAATGATGGCGTGAAGCCCGGTGCGAAGACCCTGGAAAAAGAAAGAGTGCGGGTCAGTATGTCACATGGGAACTTCGTCCAGTGACCCGCTAAAAATAATAGCAGGTGAAGATAATCTCCCCAGCGGTAGAACAGCGTAGCTAGAAGCTATAAAAAGGAAAATAATTAAGCAGCGCAAGCTGGTGACGTGACCTCTGACCGTAGAGGTCATCGGTCTCGTGGCACTTATGGGTAGGCTGAAATAGCACAAAAAAATGTTAAATAATAAAATATAGTAAGCCATACATTAAGCAGGCCGTAAGCTGCGCCGCTGAGAAGTCTTCACCTGTTGAAAGAAGTAGGAAATGTTGATCTCAAAACTTACCCGGTGCCGACAGCAGTTGGCCGCCGGGGTCAAAGCGACCTCCCACGGCAAGGATAGCCGAAGAAAGGGCCCACTTTAGCGCCGTGAATAGACACTTAGGTAATGTTGTCCAATCTCGCTCGCACAGCCATAGACAAATTAGTATATCGTATCGAAAATACTAAATTATCGACTATTTTAGAGAATTATTTAAAAATAGATTTATAAAAAATCCACAACGTTACACTATTGTGTCATAAAAAATGCCCGCTGAGTTTTTTACCGGAGTCTTCTCAGGTTGGCGCTGCGTTTCAAACCGGTGGTTAATTTTTTTAGTTGATGTTTTGTAAGTCCCCTTTGAATGGTCTATACAGAACAAATGATTTATGTCTTTGACTTTGACTTTGAAACAGTCTGTTGCAAATCTTCTCAGTAAGAAAAAATATCTAAATTTTTATTTAACCAACATTTAGGAAGCAAACATCCAGAAAGCATTTGTATTAAATATATAAAATAAATCTTTTAATAATGAGCTTTTGAAACATGTATATCTTAAACCAACAGTTAAAACTGTTATCAAAATATAGATATGGGAGAAAAACGTTAAAACTTACTTTGCACAATTCTGCTCACATGGCACGCAGAACTACACAATCGCGCGGCTTATGCCACACCGGCGCGAACTGTGACGTCAGCGGGTTTAGAGAAGAGATTGAAACACGAAGTTACCAGCTCGCTAACGGTTTTAAATTTCAAGAAATCGGCGCTATTTCACAACACCTTTATATCAAATACCTTAAAGGTGGTAAAAATTTGATCGCACAAATTTGTCATAAATTTCGACAGTGGATACCACCGTACGCTATTGCAAAAACCCTCCATAGTAATCCAGTCTCGGTTGGATTGCGTTCAGAAATCAGGAAGTGCATAGCCGTTTAGGGGGGCGTGTGGTCATTCAAACCCTCGGTCTCCCCTACTGTAATAGATTGTTGTACTATGACTGATTTTCAGGTAGGTACTTGTGGACTCGTGTCCACAAGTAGATAAGGAAACGATTTCTCTAGTAGAATATAAGTACCAGTATTCTGTATTAGTGTAGTTATGGTTAATGACCATATATTTAATTATTTAAATGTTAGTGCATGTTTGTGTCCCTTGTTGAAGTCATTCATGTGTTCAAAGAACCTTCATGTTACGCGGGGATATAGGGAAGGGATAGGATCTAGTTGGTTGGTATAAGTTCTAATATTCCTATATTCAACGACTATTTTATTTAGTTTCCATTTTATATATTTTTAAATGAAAAAGTGAGTACAGGGATTCGAGAAAAAATTGTGATCTAAACTGTGATTAAATAAATAGCGGAGCTTGAAATTTAATATCTGTAATTATAAAGTTATGTAAATCAACGAATGGTGGTGTAACAGAGTATCGAAACTCTTTAGAGATATAATTTCGTGGATAATATCCAAAACTTAAGAATTTACTCTCGCATTTTTTAAAAATTCATATTAACTTAAATTGTTTAAATTGAAAACACACAAAGTGATACTCTTTTTGTCGTTAATTTAATGTTAAGTCATTTGTTTAGTTGTAACCACAGATAATATAATATATTTCTTATGTTGTAACTAAAATGTCAAAAAGACTTTAAATGGACCTCTAAAAGGAGCTATAGGTATGTACTACGTTAACGTTCGCGTTTTAACTACCAAGCTTTGTGCTACTATTGTAATGTAAGAACTGTTACATCACTAATTTAACCCAATTCTAAGTAATTCTCCTATTTAACTTTAGTTCTATGCATTTAAAAACTGAGTTTGTCTAAAGACCATGAGTACCTAGTACCTTAACGGCGTGCTGTCTATGTTAGATAGCGGTGTTCCAACAAAGCGGTATGTGCAATCAGGATTTTTGATCATAATCATATAGGCGTAGGTATTTATAGGTAAAGACGACTAAGGCCCTAATTACCTACCTCTATATAAAGTTACAAAGGTGTACACTTATCTCCTTCGTCGTCTGTACATTAAATAGGAATAGTTTTTGTTGTATACTTACTAAAAGTGTCTGTTTTACGAAATAATTTTAACAAGTAATCACAAAAATTAGTATACAAATATATGTACCTAAACAAAGTTCTTGATGTTAGTATATAATACTTAATAAATTGATGGAATTTGGTGTCATATTTGTCTTTTATTTTAGTAAACTATGTTAAACCTAATTATTCACCGCTAAGAAAACCCCATTTATTGTAGTGCCGCAGTTTCTGGGCACACCGCTTACCATCTCCTTGAGTATCGGGATCCTGGGCGTCGATATCTCAAGTGATATCCAGTATATATAGATTACTGAAAGACAAGGTCAAACTGGCATCAAAGAAACTTGGAGTGCTTAATAGAGCGAAGCAGTATATGCTTCACTGCGGGGCAACGACTCCTTCTTTATAAGGCACAAGTCCGGCCCCACATGGAGTACCCGCATACCGGCTTGACCCCTTCGACTCGTTGCAAAGAAGGGTATTGAGGCTCGTCGACAATCCCATGCTCACAGTGCGGAACCTCTCAGCCTCAGGAGGGACTTTGCTTCGCTGTGTGTGTTCTACTGCCTATACAATGGTCTGTGCTCACATGAATTGTTTCTATCATCGCACCACTCGCCATAGGCAGGGAATTCATCTTCACATATTGTGACCGGTTGCACCTCACGGTTTGAAAGGAACTTCATCCCACGCACGCTCCGGCTGTGGAATGAACTTTCTAAGTACTGTGGTTTTCCCAAGCGACTTCATTATGGGGTTCTTCAAGAAGGGCATAAGGTTTCTTCAGGGTAGCCAGCGCGAGTGTAACGCCCCTGGTGTTACACTCGACTTTCCATCAGGTGGGCCGTGTGCTTGTCTGCCACCTAAGTGGTATAAAAGAACCCAGGCGATAAAAAAATAAGAATATACTTATCCTTTTTAGGTCAAAAATATCCTCCTATTCACTTACCTAACACCTATTAGCTTGTTTAGTTTTATGTGAGATTCGTGTAGAAATATGTGGTGATGATTATAAGGCATGAACAGTGTCTCTTAAGATTAAGTGCAACAAGAGCAGGAGCCTGGGGCCTCCGGCCTGAAGTAGTGCAAAGAGTCTCAATCTGCATTGAACGTGAGACAACAACTTGAAAAGTGTCTCCGGATCCGAAAAGTGACATAAGTTAATACTCTGTGTGGCGTCCACCCAAACTTGCAGAAAACTCAGTAGGTATTTAGGGTTAGGTTTTCTAATGGGATTAGTAATAAACTGTTCTTACTTTATATTCCCTCTTTTCTGGATGTCGGTATAAAACTAAATCAATCCTTAAAGAGATTTATTACCCAGAACCAGAATGTAACAAAAGAAAGCCGAAGAATTCTTATATTCCTATGCAAGGATTCCCGCATTTCATGTTGAGGGGAGCTGCTGCATAGCAGGTAGCCAATGCCCGCTGTGGTCTCTGGGAATTTCTTAGGTCGAGAGAGTCGTCGAAAGGCTACCGTGATGGAACACCGTGTGGTTTTAATTTGGTTTGATTCTTTCTGCTACCTACATCACCGTTTACCCTTAGGTGTTGGATATTCGAGGGGGTTTCCATAAGAAAAGAAACAAATCCTGACAACCCTTGATCTCATAGCAGCAGGCGGCACGCTGTGATATGTTTGCATCATCTCAAAACGTCGTACCTAAATCTCCCAGAAGTGATTACTTATTTACATAATTCCATGCAATGGCCGATTTCGACCTTTTTTCTACCGATTCTGGTGAGATCCCTATTCACCAAAAGTAGAAAATCTTGTTTCTGACTGACTAACTGGCTGACCTTCTGATAAGACGGGGATATAAAAGAAAAAGAAAGAAAGAAAGTCAAATGAAACGGCAATAAGACAATTGAAGCCAGTTTTTATAGAGGATATCAACACGAATTAACAATTCATTTATACATCAATTACAATTACAATATATCAATTACAATACATCAATACATCAATAATTATTACAATTATAAATAAATACTAATAAACCTTATCCCATCCCAGCGAGAAAACTACCCTCTGTCGGGATTGTCTCTTTACCAAAGAGCCAACAAAGATAATAATCATCACTTGATAAAAAGCCCGCCGTTCGCCAAGATAGGAAATATACCCTCTCTTTGCCTCTCTTTCGCACTCACTACTCGCTACCTCTCTTAAGAATATCAAAACAAATTTGCGATCATCCGCATGGCATCCGGTCTAATCCGGCTGGCCGCGGCCGCGGATACGCCTTGTTTCTTCTTCATCACTGGCGATGGGACAAGGTGTATTACAGTGAATACTACGTATAGGTTATTTAGAAGATCATGGCTAAGATGATTAGATACTCAGGGTTAGTGCACCAGTGATATACACCCACCAGTGAATGAATGAATGAATCAATCAATGAGCCCACTGCAGTCCACTGCTGGACATAGGCCTCTCCCAATGTGCGCCATCTCGTCTAATCCTCCGCCTTCCGCATATAGTCCGTCCCAGCGTAAATGAACAAATGTGGATTTTTCAATAAGAAAACGTAACATATTTTTAGTAATCAAAGAATTTTTTTTGCGATGGTCACATTCGTTTAATGATCACCTGCCAAAAGATCGGCCAGCAACCTAAGTAACGCATTACATTAATAAATCATGATCTCTTCTAAAGTTTACGTGAATATCACTTATAGAAATAAAATCACTTTTGTACATTCGTCATTCGTTTTTCATTTTTACTTTGTTGTACAAAGGAAAAATGAATGACAAACATGGCTGCTGAAAAGTAGCCAAAATGTCGGTCTAAAAGTAAATAATAACAAATAAATCGCGATAGAATACTTTAAAAACTGGTTTTAGTATATGTGAGTTTATTTCATTGTTTAACTCCATTAAATGAACTTCTGGCGTTCATTCTGTTGGTTCATTCTCAACTGGAGTTTAAAATGTTCATACACTGGATTTTGGTGTTCATTTACTGGTGCTTCTAAGTATTATATTATTAACTACATCTATTAATGAAATATTATTTTGATTATCCATATGATTTTAAACGATCTTTAATATTAAAGAACAAATTTTGGAACAAATTTAAAAGAAACTATAACAAATTATGTAGGTACTGGCCCGATAGTTAAATTACAGGCTGTTCAGTCCATTATATTATGTTTAATCAGCTTCTTTCTTCTTTCGATTTCAGGACACTGCTAGATGGACTTAGATCTAAACCAGCAGATTTCTCAGATCGTTGGTCCATCTCGCTAGGGGGCATCCTACCTTCCATTAACGTTCTCTGTTAGATATTCGGCAATCGGTGCTGCGACAGACGTTGCCACTTCAGCTTGCTTATTTTGTGAGCTATGTCGGTTACTTTGGTTCTTTGTCGGATGAACTCGTTTCGAATTCTATCCTTCAGAGAAACTCGAAGCATAGCAAACTTCGTTAAGCATAGCCTGCTGTGCGAACTAGTTGTGGTCAACAAGTTGTAGCACCGTAGGTCATAATAAGTAGTACGCACCGAGATCTTTGATTTATTTTCGAAGATTTTTGATTTATTTTTAATATTTTATTAGATAATTTAATTATTAAGCAGTTAGCACTTTCATTGTCTGATTCACACCAAAATTACTAAATAAGTACCCCTGTAATATCTCCCTGTACACAGTTCCGATAAGTATTTAACAAAAATTAAACAATCTGGATGTGTCTTTAATTTATTGTCGTTGTATGATTAATAACTTGGACTTAACTGTCCAAATAGCTAATTTAATGTTGCATGTAGGAATTTTTGTAAGACATGCTGTACACTATTGTATTTTTATATCTTAATACTTTACTATGTTTCATGCAATAATTGAATTTATTATTATTATTAAACAAATAAACTTATTCTAAAACAAGTGGACCGATTTGGATTGTTAGTTGTTTCATTTTTTAATTTGGTTTCAAACTATTGTAGATTTATTAAGTTAATTTTATTTAATTACCTAACCAAATCGAGTGCTGTTTTTCATACCACTTTAGAGCAGACAAGCACACAGACTACCTAATGGTAATTTTATTACCCTGTAAGTAGGTATGTAATACCTTTAAAGCTGATTTTTTGTATAAATTATTAATAGGACTTAAGTAATACCTAATAAAAATATTTTGGGATAGCACAACTACTTGTGAAAACAATTGGTCAATGAGGAAAACCTCGTTTTAAGAAGACATTTTCGACTAAAAAAGCTAGTGTGTCAGATTAGTGGTTAAGGATTACAATACATATACGATCAAGTGGTCCAGGTTCGAATTTGACCACAATCCCATTTCCATTCCTAGCACAAGCAATTTAGTTTAGCCTTGGGAAGGGGTTAGGGAGAATATTAGTAGTTTCTGTTACTAATATTCTTTAAATTGATTAACTAATTAAACTTTTTTGTATACCACTGACGTGGCAGACTAGCACACGGCCCACCTGATGGAAAGTAGTTACCGTGGCCTTTGGACGGGTGCAACACCAGGGGAGTCACACCCGTGCTGCCGACCCTGTAAACACAGAGTTTCTGTGCCTTCAGTTTGGTCTTCCCACTGACAGGACGAAAACTCGCCAGTGAGCTCTGGCTACCCGACTCACCACTGGGAACCAACACGATGTTATTAGGGCCACGGTATTCTGTAGGGCAGAGGTAC
This sequence comes from Eilema caniola, assembly GCA_949126895.1. NCBI lineage: Eukaryota > Metazoa > Arthropoda > Insecta > Lepidoptera > Erebidae > Eilema > Eilema caniola. The sequence goes on along the minus strand of OX421461.1, from coordinate 841,701 downwards.
TTCCCCAGTCGGACTGCTCAATTGGACGGAAATATCGTCGTGTCCTACCTCCTGTATATCACAACCGTCTTTTATTAGACATTAGACTGCATGTATTGTATAGACACAACATTTCTAACAAAATGCATTTCATAAAACGGCTTGCGCGTTTCGTGTCAGTCAGCTTATCTCAATTTTGTTCGTTTAACTGTCAATGTGTGCACGTTATGGAATGAATATATATGAAAACTTGTAACAAAGCAGTAGATCTTTTTACGCCGCGTTGTAGTGTCACTTACTGTATTTAAAGAGTTGTACATATATAGCCTAGGGCTCTAACTTAGTCTAACATTAAACATCGCTTTTAGGCACATCAAAAGCTAGATATGGTAACCGTCAAACTTTGTGAACAAGCAATCTTACTACTACCCTGTTTTAATTGTCACTACAGTATGCCGATTATCATGCAGAAGGAGTTACAGAAATAGAGTCTTGCATGCATATCAATTTCATAGATATAAGGTCAAGCAAAGAACAGCTGTGACCTTATTAAAATATGATATAACTTAAAGTGGGTACAGCAAATACGTCCAAAACTCTGCTGACCAGACAGTCTTTCTTGGGAGCTTGAGTATACGTTACAACATATAATTGACATCCTCTAAACCTGCAACAAATGGAAATACAGCCTGTTATAAAATCAATACTAAAAGCCGACAAGTTTGTTTGTTTTGTGTTACACGATAATCTAACTACAGGTTCGAATAGAAATTTTGTTTGTTTGTTAAATAACCTATCTATTGAGGTTGGTAATAGGCTAGAAGTCATCACGGTACTACTCAAGGGAGCGGAGCAGTAACCCTGAATATCAACAAATCCGGCAAATTACCATACATTACTTGAAAACTAGTGAATTGCAGGCATATAATATGTTTTGAAGGGATGATACCAAGCTTTGGACTATGTGACGGGCGAATTAGGTGCGGATCAGCTATAATAGATAAATTTAGTTTCAATAAACCCATGCCTTACAAAGGTAACTATAATTATATTTCGAAGTCGTATCAACAAGAGTGGGTGGGGGACTTTCCACAGAGGCAAGCAAGGACATGTCGCAGTGACACTGATTTCTGTGTCTTTTACACTGACCTGTAATAGTACTCGCTGGACTGGTGATCGGTTCCCATAAAATCGCCATATTGGCGTTGATAGTTGCGGCACGCAGTAGTGAGTGTACTTGGAACTAATATAATCAAATCAATATTCTGGCCATAAGAACAACATCCATTTGCAAACCAATTAGTTCTCAGTACTCTCACGGTGGCGCTACAAAACGACACAAAAAGTAAGCTGTAATTTAATATGGAATAGCCAGTCCAGCTAGTTGTAGAGGTCTGTGGTCTTCTATGAAATACGGACGTCTCCTTAGCTACAGAAATGCAAGCAATACTAAGTATCTTACATTTATATTTTCGTCTTGTAAATATGAATCTTCACATATGACAAATCGTAAGTTAAGAATTTTTTACTAGAGATTATAAATGACCCGCCCCAGCTGACCGATTCATCAACGCCGAGCCTGGAAAATAATTTCATGTACCTAGTAAGTGAAATTTTGTGGTGTAAGCATCATTTTAAATGAGTAAAATAGGCGACAAATGGTTTCCCTCTTCCTACAGTCCCGGGTCCTTTAAGCGGGGCGTGAAAAAGCATCTGATGAGGCCGTCAAGCTGAGTGCCACCATTGTTAACATGGCACGTGTATATAATGGTGGCCGACTTTTCTGAGACTTTGCCTTCAGCTTACCATCAGGCGAGGTAAAGTCAAATTGACATGTCCTATATAAAAATATAAAAAATAAGAGTTTTATAGCATTCTATTCTGAATTTATTCGCATTACCCGGACCGGCTATCGGGGCTCCTTTTTTTTTACTATCGACAGACACCTTTTTGAACGGTTTTAGCTTGGCCTGCTTGTTGGGTTTTAGACCTAATCATTTTCTGTCTTTCGTGGGCTTTAACAAGGAACTTAAGTTCCTAGGTCTTTAGTAATTGGGTATTTGACTGACTAGTCAGATTATTTATTTTTTATTAAACGTCAGACAGGTAAGTTTTACGGAAAATTCTAGTTTTTATATGTATTGTAGTCAAATTAGGTTGGATGGATGATTAAAAATAAATAAGAACAATAAAATAAGAACCGACGCAACTGTTCCCACTCTTTTACTATTCTCAATTTAATAAGTTCAGCTAAATACATTTTTTTAACAACAGTAAAACACCCAATTGAAATTTTATTTGGTACACAAGACAGGACTAGTTCGTATAAGAATACACAATCAATAAAACCGTTTAACTTTTATTTTTAAATTATCATCATCACTACATAGTATAAAACAAAGTCGCTTTCTCTGTCCCTATATCTTGTATGCTTAAATCTTTAAAACTACGCAACGGATTTTGCTGTGGTTTCTTTTAATAGATAGAGTGATTCAAGAGGAAGGTTTTCAAGTATAATACATGTTTAGGTAATATAGTAGAGGGTGCAGCGGGAACGGGATCCGACGCCACGCGGACGTAAAAACATTGGCGTTCCTTATAAAATTAAGACTAAGTAAATGACTACCTACAGCAATGATTCATAAATGTCCTGGTAGATGGCTAGTCAGGATAAAATGTAACTATTGGAATATAGGAATCCATCAACATCATACTTACATTGTGCTTAGTAGCTATCTGGCTCCTTACTGTGGAAAGAACAAAATACATTTTGAGATTACATTGAGATTACAAAATCTATTTACTTAATGGTAATTTTTGCAGTATGATAAGATTGACTGACTAATCCGAATTGGGACAGTGTAAAAACTTTTACATGCATGTATACTAAATCAATGAATCCTTAGTTAATTTTAAACTTTAATTTAATGTATGTACGATGAATGCATGCGATTAGGTGGCAATTCGTTGGCAATTCTATATTATAAAATAGAACAATGACTAAAGGAGATTGACACGTATTTCGATGTATATTAATGTTGTTAATGTATGTCATCCTGTACATTGATTTTACTATTATATTTTATTCCACAAAAGTATTGCCATTTGTCTAGGGGAGCAATGAATGCATAAGTTTTAAATACTTACAACTGGTTTAAGCCACTTGTATTCGAAGTTGGGGTCTGGCCACATAGCTCTCGGGGGCCACTTCTCAATGCAGCCGACCGATTTGGTGTTATATTGCCTGTAAACGGTCTTCCTAATTTGCTTATTGCTTGTTCGCCACTGCTCGTTGTTGAGCTTTTGTACTTTATATGTACGCATCGTAAGGTCCAATGGGACATCGTTATCCTGTATTCAAATATTTGGAAATTAGAATTCGTTCAGATACTAGAATGATCCATAACTCCTCATCCGTAATTCTGTTTCACGCCTAAACCACTGAACCGATTTTGATGAAATTTGGTACAGGGGTAGATTAGACCTTGAGCAAGTAGTCGCGATAACCGACATCCACGCGAGTGGAGCCGCGGGCAAAAGCTAATAATAATATATTGTTCTCTAATTGGTGCTCGAAACTCCGCTCGAAACTTTGGGTCATATCTTGGATAAATATTTTTTGTACATTAATGACAGCATATTATGTATTTCTTAAAAAAAAATCAAGAATAAAGTGCTATAAGGGGTTACGCCAGGGCGCACAGCTAGTTCTTAATAAATTTCTTATTTTTTAATTAGTCAGCAATTGACGTAAAAACCTCTGAACAGAGTTTTAGGAGGTTTTTATTTATTTGTTAGAAGAAGGTGTTGTGTTGGTCAAACTTTGAAGCTTGTATTACTTACGTTTGTTTTAAAAAATAAGAAATTCCTTCCTAATATTCCCTCTAACCCCTCCAACTAAGCTAAATTGCTTGTGCTAGGAGTGGGTTCACTTCAGTAGTGTAATGGCCAGGATTCGAACCCGAGACCTCTCGATTGTACGGCTCAATCCCTAAACTCTAAGCTACCGAGTTTTTTTTTTGGTTGGTTGAGTAGAACTACGAAAAATTACATACATACACGCAGGCGGAGCCGCGGGCAACAGTCATTAATGACTAAATACATTCAATAATTACTCGTTTATATTAGCGGTACAACTACAATAACCTTTTTTATGAAATAGAGATCGATATAAAGTTGGTTTCTAAATTACTGACATTTGAAATACTTACTGGTATAATTGGGTCGGGAACCGGCTCCTCATATTTGACCGGCCCGGGAAGTGACAGGTCCAATGGCCCCGTCCGACCACGTCGTTCCTAAAAAGGAAAAAGACGAAACCTGAAGGTATGGTTCAAGGTATGGTTGTAAAGGTGATAGCATACGACAACTGCAAACGCACGCAGTAGATACGCGTGGTTCATTGAGGCTTTTTAAGTGCCCCTTTATCCGTGTCGTTGTCGTATGTCGTTGTCGGTGTCGTATTTGCATTGGTCTGATCGTGCCTCGGAGAGCACGTTAAGCCTTCGGTCCCGGTTGTCATACAAACATCTATGGCAGTCGTCACGGGTAGTTGCAGCCCTCAAAAATCCAAAAACTGGTCTAGCTGCAATGCTTCGATATCGCCTTTGGGTTGTGGAGGTCAGATGGCAGTCGCTTCACGGAAAATATCGAAGTTAGAATGGTAAAAAGCGGACCCCAGACTCTAAAATGAAAAGCTTCGGATGCGACTGGGATTAACGCTGGGATGAAGAAGAAGACTATTTTATATCTATACTAATATTATAAAGCTGAAGAGTTTGTTTGTTTGTTTGAACGCGCTAATCTCGGGAACTAATGATTCGAATTGAATAAATCTTTCTTCTCTTTTTGTGTTGAACAGCCCGTTTATCGAGGAAGATTTTAGGGTAAATATCATCACGCTACTACTCAAGGGAGCGGAACTGTAACCTTAAATGTCAACAAATCCGGCAACCTCCCATAGGCTTTTGAAGTGTGCCACGGGCGAAGTCGAGGTGGTTCAGCTAGTCTTTGATAATTTACTATTGTGTGACAGAAAAGTGTTTGACGGGACAGGTACCTACTATAATAGAAAGAAAGAAGGGATTCAAGAAGAAAAGTAAAAAAGCAAGAAAGAAAATTAAATTACTTACTCGAGCTTGCTTCTTCGCCACGCGGAGCTCTACAGCGGGATCAGCTACCTAAAATAAAAGTTTTATATTGAAATGATAAAATAATTTATAAATAAAGGGTGCCAAGAACATAGGAAATACACTCACGCCTCATTTTTAGTGGTGTAGTCAGAGATCGCATGTTTTATTTGCTAACGATACAATAAATCAGGGTAATTGAAATGCTTTTGTTTTTTTTTCCAAGTTTTCAGCCCCCCACATACCGGGGGCGATTCGGGGACCGCGTGGTCCTCCCTCCCGAGGAGGGCCAGACCGAGAGGAATGGCCCTGGGTCAAAAACGGGGTGCGAGGGATATGTCACGACACAACCTCACCTTCGGCCTAGCACATCGACCCACAGACGGCGTGCGGTTTAGTCGGTTCGAGTCCGACATAATCTCCCTAATCCGATTATCCGATATAATCTTCGGCTCCGAATGGAGGTTTTTTTTTTTTTTTTTTTAACGTGCGGGAAATCCCCACGGATACCCCCCCGTCTGAAGCCGAAGGGGGAGGTTATGTCGGACTCGAACCGACTAAACCGCACGCCGTCTGTGGGTCGATGTGCTAGGCCGGAGGTGAGGTTGTCTTTTGACATATCCCTCGCACCCCGGCTGACCCAGGGCCATTCCTCTCGGTCTGGCCCTCCTCGGGAGGGGGGACCACGCGGTCCCCGACTCGCCCCCGGTATGGGGGGGGCGCGCATCGTCCTACGATGCGCGCCGCCGCCGTGGCCTGCTTCTGCTAGGGTGACGAGCGGCTCCACCCGTCACCCTCAGGCCCGCGCTCATGGGGGGCGGAGGTCGGTTTGCGCCCTCCGACGCCCGAGCCGCCTTCGAACGCGGCCAGCGATGTCCGCGAGTCTTTCTCGCTCACCGCGCCGCGCCCGCTCTGCTGTCTCCTTCGCGAGCATGACCTGCTCGCAGAAGGAGGCGCTGGCCGCCCACGCTATCGCCGCGAGCAGGGTGGAGAGCGTGAGCACTCTCACCCCCAGGGCCGCCACAAGCTCCCGCCTCGGCGCTTCAAACGCCGGACACAATGGGGGGGTATCAGTGGGGATTTCCCGCACGTAAAAAAAAGAAAAAAAAAGGCAATTACAGTTAGACATCTCGATTGAAAGAAATTTTCAGTTGTCTTACACGGAAAGTTATATATAGGTATCTAAACCAAGTACCGGGTGGAAAATGTTGCTTCTCATCCTAGGGCGGAAAAGATTTATAGTTATTTCATGCCCTCCCTAGGGCGGGAATGATCATTAAAAATAGAACTAAATTGGGTTAGCACGTCGTAAGCTAGGATCAATTTAAGAAAATAAAAAAAAAGCTGCGGTCTTGTGAATATTTATACAGCCAGTGTAAATAAGTAAGCGGAATGGCACGCAGTAGTAGTGACGCGGTAAGTGGTATGTTCCATTTTTAAAGTTTAAAAACATAATTAAACTAGCTGACCCGGCGAACTTCGTAGCGCCAATATTTTCCCGCCCGCGTGGCGTCCGATCCCGTTCCCGCTGCACCCGCTACTATATTAAACAAATATTATACATATAAACCTTCTTCTGGAATCACTGTATCTATTAAAAAAACACGCATCAAAATCCGTTGCGTAGTTTTAAAGATTTAAGCATTGTTTAATACAACAAAGAATGTATCCGATTTTATCTCTTTGTGTTTAACACCACAACGAATGTATCCGATTTTATCGCTCTCTCTCTAACCGACCATGTAACCACTCGCGTGTGCTCCGCAATAAATTTAATATTTTAATTGGAAATCAAAGGACTTTTCTTGCACCGACCACACAATACGAACTAAACAAGTGGTCCTTCGAAATCGTAGATTAGAATCAGTGCAATAATCTCCAGTGCTTGTTATTTCGGCGGCAGTGCCCATCACGTGTTCGAACTCGGACATTTCGTCGTCGTGAGTACCTGTTAGTGGAATTTGCGTTATAGCAAAATAGCAACATATTTGGGATTAATCTGTGGAAAAAACGTGTTCATCGGTGCTGGATTGTGCGGACTTTGTGTTATAAGAAAGTTTGCTGTGTCATCTATCGATTTTTCATATAACGGTAGCAGCCATATTTGAACTTTATTCAAACGTGGGTAGTGAGATCACAGATCACAGACTGACAGTGCGTTTGCGCTTGAGTATAAATGTATCCGAACGCTGCCTGTCTGTGGCCGCGGTTGTGATTGGTTGAGAGCACGGCCATCTTACTTCAAACATCAACAAACGTCAAGAAGGCGTCAGAAAATTATCGCCGAGTTTTTCGTTGTGTATTGTTGGCTTGTTGGTTGATAAGTGGTCAATTCTATAGTAAATATTTTATAAATATTTACAAAAATAACAAGATACTTCGTAGGACATCCTAGTATGTGTTACTTATAACGACGCCAAGAAGTATCTTGTGAGCAGTTGATAATTTTGCCGTACAAAAATGGCTGGCGGAAAGGATGCAGAAGACAAGCTGGACACCGAGAAGCAATTGAAGCGGTTAAAGTCGGCTGCCGGACAATGTAAGGCTATGTTTACAAGGTTTGAGAATTACCTCGAGGCAAATTGTAAAAACCCAGCACCGGTAATCGTGCAAACCATAAAAAACAGGTTTAGCACGTTGGATAAAACGCTGATCGAGTACAAATCCATCACCCTGCAGATCAATATACTGACTGGAAAAACAAGTGATGCCGACTTTTTACTCGATGACCTTGAAGACCGCTATTACGCCTTGTTTCCAAAGGTTCATTCATTGAGTGTTACTGACAATAATGTGCCTACTCCGCCGCCTATGAGGAACAAGTTGCCCTGCCTGGATATCCCCACATTCACTGGGGAAGACGTCACCAAATATAAGCCATTTATCGAGCTCTTTCAAGCAGTTATAGGTTCGGAAACATCATTGAAGCCCGTGCAAAAGTTGTGCCATTTAAGAAATCACCTCAAGAAAGAAGCTGAGGCTCTCATAGAAGGTCTGCCTTTAGTGGACAAGTCATATGAAGAGGCGCTGACATTGCTGAGGGATCGCTATGATAATTCATGTTTGTTAGTCACAAGCCACGTGAATTTAATTCTGGATTATCCTACGATATCGAAAGGTACAGCTGCCAATCTACGTGACTTGGTGTCTCATGTGCGTCAACATTTGGGTGCACTTCGGAACATGGAACAACCCGTTGATAGCTGGGACATGTTATTGCTGCCTATAATATTTAGAAAATTAGACATGTATAGCTCGCGTGCATTTCATATGGAGAGAAGTAAGGATGCCTTACCTAAGGTAAATGACTTATTAAAATTTCTCGAAAGTAGGGCTACTAGCTTTGAGGAAAGCCAATCAAAGCCTTCTTCTTTTAAAACAAAAGAAAAGCCACGAGTGTCTTTGAGTGCCGCTAGTACTAGCTCTAAAAACAGCCCCAAAAATAGTTCTAATTTTAATAGCTGCTTATTCTGTAAAAAAGGGCTTCATAAATTGTATAATTGCCCTAGTTTTAAATTGGCTTCTATAAGTGACCGCATGCAATTTGTAAAAGATAAAAATATTTGTATGTCTTGTTTAAATCATCACGAAAATGCAAAATGTAAATTCAAGCTTAAATGTTCTACCTGTGACTCACGAGAGCATAACAGTCTTCTGCATTATGTGGAAGAACAGGCTTTGTCTGATGCTGCTTCTATGCACAATGCTAATGATAGCTGTGATACAGGCACAGTTCTATTGCTTACTGTTAAGGTTAACATTGCTTGCCCGGATGGTACTTATCTCACCGTCCGTGGTCTTCTTGATAGTGGGAGTCAAACCTCCTTCATCACCACTGATTTAAAAAATAAATTAAAGTTAAAATCCTTTAAAAAAGATATTAATATTGTAACCTTGGGTCAACGTGAGCAGCCAGTATCACAGGCTGTTGTTATTAATGTCAATTCTATAAATGGCTTTTATTCACAGGATCTTATATGTTCTGTTGTAGATAAAATAACCTCACCGTTGCCACAGCAAGGAATATTTATTAATAAAGGTCAAATACCAAAAGGAATTATCCTGGCGGATCCTGATTTTGATACACCTGAGCCTATCTCAGTGTTGCTATCAGCTGATATTTTCTTCAGTGTAATATTAACTGAAAAAATACAATTACCTAACGGTCCAACATTTCTTAATACAAAGTTTGGATTTATTGTTGCTGGCAAAATTGGCATGCAGGCTAACCTAACTACACTAACAAGTTGTGTGTTACATTCTGTAATGGAGCAGGAACACTTAGCTAAACTAATGGAACATTTCTGGGAATATGAGACTAAACCACTAATACCTAACACTGAAGGTGACCAGCAAGCCCAGCCAGTTAGTGCCGAGGCACCGGACACTATCCTCTCTCAGGAAGCTATTTGTGAAGGTATTTTCCATCGGACTACTGTCCTTAATGTAGGTAGGTTTCATGTTAATTTGCCTCTATTCAGCCATTAGAATCACTTCAATTAGGTGACTCCTTTTCTATTGCCTTCCAGCGACTTAATCATTTATTAAAAAGATTTGAAAGAGATGATGACCTTCGACTTCAATATTGTGGATTTATTAATGAATATCTGCATTCTGGACATGCTAAACTATATAATATTAATAATAGCAAGATTCCGTTTCACTGCCATTTTTCTTGCCTCATCATGCCATATTGCGTCCCGATAAAAGGACGACAAAGATTAGGGTTGTCTTTGATAGGAGTGCAAGAGGTAAATCAAGTCATTCAATAAATGTTTTTTTATATAATGGCAAGTCGACACAAAAAGATTTGACATACTGGTTCAATTCCGGTCTTATGAATATGTTTTTATATCAGATATTAAGGCCATGTTTAGGCAGATTTTAGTAAATGAAAGTCATAAGTGCCTACAAAATATATTGTGGAAGGCATCTCCTAATGATGATATTAAAATTATACAGCTCCAGACTGTGACTTATGGCATTAAGAGCTCCAGCTATCTGGCCACGAGGTGTTTGAAGGAGTTAGCTGATCGGTTTGGCTCTGAGTTTCCCCTGGCTGCTGATGCTCTCGCAAACAGTATGTACATTGATGACGTGTTGGCTGGATCCATGACTATCTCAGGAGCAATTCAAGTAAGAGACCAAATTACTAACCTATTGGCTAAAGGGGGGTTTGAATTACATAAATGGGCTGCTAACCATCCAGACATTCTCACAGGCATTCCTGTGGAAAGGCAACATTTTGAGGAAAAAGAGATGGTGAATGAGCATGCATTCCTCAAGGCTCTAGGTATTATTATCTAATTTTAAGGTGTGTTGCATAGAGCCATTTCAAAAGGTTGTGTGGACTAAAAGGTCCGTGCTGTCTTTTATTGGAAGCTTATTTGATCCGCTAGGAATTATTGCACCTATAGTTTTAAGAGGAAAACTTTTCATGCAAATGCTGTGGCAATGTGAGCTTACTTGGGATGATAAGTTGCCTAGTCACATACTAAAAGACTGGAGCATATTTTACAATAATATTTGCGACATAGAGCCTATTCATGTCATAAGAAATTTAAAAATAAATAATGCTGATGCTGTTCAATTAATAGGATTTTGCGATGCGTCACAAACTGCATTTGGTGGATGTGTATATGTTCGAGCTTGTCACGTAAATGAAGTGCATGTTAATTTATTGTGTGCTAAGTCTCGCGTCGCGCCATTGCGACAAAAGCTTACTATTCCGAAGCTCGAGTTAAGTAGCGCTTATTTGCTAAGTCGACTTATTTCTAAAATAAAGGAAATATTAAAAATTAACGACGTAATTTTATACACTGACTCTATGGTTACGCTTGCATGGATCCAATCAAAGCATGGCAAGTTGGATCCTTTTGTTAAAAATAGAGTAAATTTAATTAATAAAATTACAGACAGTTCATCATGGCGCCATGTGCAGGGTGTGGACAATCCGGCAGATTGCCTCTCGCGAGGTGTAGATCCGAAGTCATTACATTGCAACGATTTATGGTGGCGTGGACCAGCCTTTTTGAGAGGCATGGGTTTTAAGGTAGAGTCTCCAAATTTATGTAATGATCAGGACTCTAATGTAGAGTCTAGAGTCGTAGCATGTGAGACTTCGGATGAACACAACGATCAATTGCCGATTTTTCAAAACATATCATCCATTGTCAAATTACAGAGAATAATAGCGTATATTTACAAATTTTATTACAACTGTAAAAATAAGGTTAAGCCAAATAAAACTATAAAAAAGGTGCCGTTAACTGTGTCTGAGCTTAGAAATGCGTTAAATAAAATTATTGTTTATATTCAAAATAAGCATTTTAAAAGGGAAATTGACTGTTTAAAGCTTAAAAAATATGTAGATGGTTGTTTAAATGTTTTATCTCCGTTTATGGACGTAAATGGCGCTCTACGAGTTGGTGGGAGGATAGACAATGCGAATTTACCATATAACCAACGTCATCCTCTTTTATTGCCAAAAAACTGTAATATTACCTATAGTATAATAATACAAGAGCACCTTAACCTATTACACTCAGGTCCTAAATTGACATTTGTTAATCTTTCTCAAAGATATTGGATTGTAGGAGGCATTAGAACAGTAAAGAAAATCTTGCACAAATGTGTTAAGTTCTTTAAATTGAAGAATGCAGCCTCTGAGCAACTGATGGGCTCTCTTCCTAAAGATAGAGTCACTCCTATAGCGCCGTTTCACGTCACTGGTGTTGACTATTGCGGTCCATTTGATATCAAACAGTCTCGCATTAGAAAACCCATAGTTTCTAAGGGCTATATTGCTCTATTTGTATGCTTTGTAACCAAAGCTATACACATGGAGTTAGTCTCTGACATGACAGGTGAAACCTTCTTAGCAGCTTTGAAAAGATTTGTCTCGCGTAGAGGTTTGCCGTCTAAGATTTACTGTGACAATGCCACCACTTTCAAGGGATGTAACAATCTTTTAAATTCACTTTATAAACTGCACAAGGATGAAAAAACTCGTAATAACATAATTGATTTTGCTACTCAAAAGGGGGTTGAATTTCATTACATACCCGCTTATTTCCCTACGTGGGGTGGTTTATGGGAAGCAGGCGTAAAAAGTGCCAAGTTTCATTTTCGTAGAGTCATTGGTAGGGCCATCCTAACATATGAAGAGTTTCAGACAGTAATTGTACAAGTGGAAGGTATCCTTAATTCGCGTCCGCTTACCCCTATGACAAGGGATGGTCAGGATTTTACCTGTTTAACACCTGCCCACTTTCTTATTGGTAGGCCGGTTACTGCCTTGCCTGAACCTGATTATACGTTGATTCCTACTTCTAGACAGCGGTTTTGGCATCAATACACGCAGATGGTGCAAGGCTTTTGGAAAACTTGGAGGAACTCGTATTTATGTCAACTGCAGAGTCGTCCTAAATGGCGTAAACCTATGCCTAATATTCAAAAGGGGCAGTTAGTTTTATATAGAGACATGGCATCGTCTCCCTTAGACTGGCCTTTGGCTATTGTCGTCGACGTGCTCCCTGGAAAGGACGGTAGAGTCCGAGTAGTTAAAATAAAATTACCTAATAAAAGTAATAAAACTATAGCTGTTAATAAGGTTTCGCTTTTACCTTTTTACGATTAAGTAATAAGCAATGATATTCTCGTAGGACTTCTTTAAGATGTGTTATTTATAATGACGCCAAGAGATATCTTGTTACTTTGAACATGTTTGTAATGTGTTATGGTTCATATCCCATAGTGTATGTGTTACTTAGAAATAAGTTATCAATTAAGTATTGTTAAGCAATGATATTCTCGTAGGACTTCTTTAAGATGTGTTATTTATAATGACGCCAAGAGATATCTTGTTACTTTGAACATGTTTGTAATGTGTTATGGTTTATATCCCATAGTGTATGTTGAGTTTTGTTTAATAGCTCTATGTTCATGAAAAAACTTAGTCCTTATTCACTCTATTTTTAATTTAAATTACTTAAAATGTTAAAAGGCATATTTTGGCTGTTACCTTAGCTTAGTAACTTAAAAGTTGCGTTTTCAAATGAGATGTATCTTTTTTAGACTGGTTCATGAAATTATACATATTAACGTTAAACTCTCAATTAATACTGTTAAAGTAAGATATAATTAGTATATTTTCCTCCCTCGGGATTATGTTTAATACAACAAAGAATGTATCCGATTTTATCTCTTTGTGTTTAACACCACAACGAATGTTTCCGATTTTATCGCTCTCTCTCTAACCGACCATGTAACCACTCGCGTGTGACTTTTCCCCCCTAGTCTAGCTAGTGGGTAGACGTGTTTAGCTGCACTCCGAGTGTTTAAAATCTTTTCTACCGAATAAAACAGGTTTCAGTGATATATTATTAACTACAAAGTAACATTACATCGTAACCAACTAGTCACAAGTGTAAAAGCAGTGAACTCAGTGAAACAGATCAATAATAGCTTTTTAAAGTTCAAAACTTCGCTAAGTGTATATGATAGATCGGACGGTACTACTAAAATTATAAACTCGTCATCAGTGAATAGACAACGACCTCTAACTACACTCCAAGTAATTTTTATCGCTAGCATTACAAGACCAACAATTTCATCAACCACGTTAACTGTCAGCGTGGTCTAGTGGTTAACGCTGTGGATCAAGTACGTGAGATCGTGGTTTCAAATCCAAGTTCTGACCAAACACTTTTTGTAATATATTTCAAGTTTAAATTAAATACCATGTCTAAAACAACAAAAACTTCACCAAATAAACAAAATAATCCATCATGTTCAGAAACAGATATTCAACAACAAAAATCATACCCAGAAGAAGCAAGTATTCAACGATCAAAACGAAAATGTCGTCGACCATCCACCGAAGATCACAACATAAACAATAGCTTGGAGGAGTTTAAGGACGAAATTAGGGATATGATTCAAAGAATGATCTGTCAACAAAACAACCGTATGGATGAAATAGAGAATCATCTTTTTGAAATAAAAGCCTCAAATTCCAAAATTGAAGAAACAAACATTGATATAGAGAGGTCGATGACGTATATGACAGATCAGTTAATATTATTAGAATCGAAAATAACAGGCCTCGAAAAAGAACGCAGCTCAAGGGCAACCAAACTAGCGTTACTTGAAGAGAGATTGGAGTTCTTTGATCGATCTATCATCAAGACCACTGTCGAAGTACGCAACGTACCAAAGAGGCCTAATGAGACTAAGGAAATGTTATACGCTGCCCTGTTGAATTTAGTGCAATACCTTGAGCTCGACATTCAAGTAGCCGAAATACGCGATATAGCCCGTCAACCATCAAAAAAAGAAAACCCTAACTCTGCGCTTACTGTGGAGTTCACAAATACCTTAATCAAGAGTAAATTCCTGTCTGCAGTTAGGAAATATAATAAAAAAAACTCCAACAATAAATTAAGCTCATCTGCCCTGGTTATAAACCCAACGACACCCATCTTCATAGCGGAACAGTTGACAGCCACTGCGAAACGCCTTTTTTATCTCGCCCGTACATACGCAAAGGCAAACCGCTACCTGTACTGCTGGACCACTAATGGACGTATCCTGCTGAAGAGAGATATCGATAGCTTACCTATTATTATAAAAAGCGAGATACAGCTGAATCAACTGTCCGCGCAAAGTAACAAATGACTAGTGCTACTTTATTATCTACTTTTATTTCGGCTCATTATTCTTTGTACTGCCATTGTATTTTATTTTAATTCTCATTGTAATTTAAAAATTGTTTTAACTGTCAATACACATATATACACACATTACACATCACAGAAAACAAAGCTCCACGAACATCGGGTCCGTGAAAGTGGTCTGCGTGGTGCTGATATTTACCCGTGCTCGTATTCATTTTACATAATATATCAATTTTTCAGAACAACTGCTGCCTTGTTACCAATATTCGTAAATCGTAGACTATAAAATGACCAATATTAATAATGACCTAATCGAAAACATTGATAACTTTTCTGTATCTGATTGTTACGTATGCTCCCCTGAACAAACACAATCATATATTAAAAACACAAATTGCTACCTAAAAATTGTCACACAAAATATCCGATCTCTGCACTCAAATTTCTTAGAACTACAAACCTTACTTCACCGTATTGATGTTGATTGTGACGTCCTGGTCCTAACAGAAGGTTGGTTAAACTGTGCCACCAACCACCTTACACCCTCCTTACAGGATTATATTTCATATAGAACCAGCATACACCTTAATAAAAACGATGGTGTGGTGGTGTATGTAAAGTCTAATCTTGTGTCTACCTGCGAAGAACCGGATTTTAACGGGACAGCTTCAGGCCTGATTATAAAAGTGGATAATGACACAGTTATGCTCTGCATATACCGCTCCCCCTCAAATTACGTCATCCAACCATTTCTATCTGCACTCAGTAACATACTTCGGTCACTTGTTGGGTACAAAACAGTAATTATAACAGGAGACATCAACATCGACATTAAACAGAGTTCATCTGATACGGAAGGTCATGTGTACCTAAACGCCCTGGCTTATCACGGTTTTTTGCCTGCACATACGCACCCTACCAGGGACGGCAATTGCTTGGATCACATAATGCTTCGCACTAAATCGAAAACCCTAACACTTGTATACGACTCAACTTTAACGGACCATTGCTCGACATTGTTGTGCCTGGAGAATAATGTCCTGAAACCAGGCCGTCTGCACACAATCAAAAAGACAAATTATGATACCCTTGACTTGGACATGAGGGACTTGAACTTCGAGCCCATTCTGTTCATGTCAAACCCGGATAGTGCCATGGAGTGTTTTATTGAGACAGTGAAAGCAGCTATAGAACAAAGTACTACGGTACAAAAAGTATCTGCCAAGAAAAGAACCTTCAAACCCTGGATAACCCAGGGCTTGCTGCGATGCATACGAAACCGTGATTCTCTTCATAAGAAGGTTAGACAATCACCTGGTAATATCATCATATCCACTACCTATAAAAGGTACAGAAAATATTGCACAGCCATACTCAAAAAAGCAAAAAGGCAATACGATTCACAAGAACTGAATAAGGCTATGAACAGCCCGAAAAAGCTATGGGACGGTATTAAAAACATTACAGGCACGACTAAAACTAAGCACCCTTGTACTCAACTTTTAACACTCTCGGAGTCGCCGACTCAGTCATGCAATGTTGTTAATGACTATTTTGTGAATGTTTCGAAGAGGCTCGCGGACGACGTACTTAATAAAAACCCACTATCGTTATCGCAACTCCCTCGCACAGCTCGACTCGGGAATTCTTTTGTATTAGAAAATACAGATTCAGAGGAAATTGAGACGACTATAAATTCATTAAGGATATACGCCGCAACTGGATGGGATGGTATCTCGCCTTTCTTCTTAAAACGATACTCCCGTATCTTGGCACCTACACTTAGCTACATATTTAACCTCTGCTTAGAAACAGCAGTATTTCCGACATCCCTCAAAAAGGCCATTATCTATCCCATCTTCAAGAATGGCAATAGAGGCGCAGTTAGTAACTATCGTCCCATAGCAGTCCTTAGTGCTTTATCTAAGATATTCGAACGCATAATTAATAAGAGACTAACTAACTACTTGGAACATTTCAAAATTCTGTCACCTCAACAATTTGGCTTTCGTAAGAAAAGGTCCACCAGCGACGCAGTGCACGGGTTAATAGACCATATTGTGGAGAATCTGGACAAGAAAAAAAAAGTTTTAACAATATTTTTAGACCTCACGAAAGCCTTCGACACTATTCTCTCTCCAACTCTGTTATCTAAATTAGAAGATGTGGGAATCAGGGGACGACCGCTGGAGTTATTCAACAGCTATCTCTCAAACCGCTCTCAGCTTGTTAGCATTGGTAACTTTACTAGTGATCTGCGTCCTGTTCAATACGGCGTGCCTCAGGGTAGTATACTGGGGCCTACACTGTTTCTCGTATTTATCAATGACCTGTGCAACCTGAACTTACCAAACGCCCAGATTGTCTCCTATGCTGATGATACCGCAATCACCTTCTGCGCGGATTCTTGGCCTGAGCTGGAACTAGCTTCGCAGAATGGTTTTAATACTACATTAAATTGGCTTTTAACACACACTCTAACCCTCAATATTACAAAAACCAACTTCATAACATTTTCTATAACTACAAAAACCCAGCCAAGTCAACCTCTATCATTAAAAGCTCACTTCTGCTCCCCTATACCTCAACATAATTGTCTGTGTCCGGCTTTAAATTCAGTTGATAATACCAAATACCTAGGAATAACTATTGACAGTCATCTTAATTTCAAGTTGCATACTAATATTCTCTCGGGTCGCATACGTAAACTAATCTACATCTTTAAGACTTTACGACATGTCGCAAACCCCTTTGTCATTCGTAATGTATACTCGGCGCTATGTCGTTCTCTGGTTACCTACTGTATTACTATTTGGGGTGGAGTCTCCGAGTCAGCGGTGAAGCCTGTGGAGATTGCCCACCGAGCTATACTTAAAGTTGCCACGTTTCGTCCAATCTTATTCCCAACCACTGAACTCTATAAAACCTGTGATGTTCTAAATGTGCGTCAACTTTACATACTACATACTCTTCTTCTTCAACACTCTAGAACACCATACCACCTTATTACTAAACGTCGCAAAGACAAAATCTGCAACAAACCACCTCCACGCACCTCTTTCTTCAAGAAATTTTCACTATATCTTGCACCGTACCTCTACAATGAAATAAATTCAGAATGCCCAATCTACAGATTATCACACTTTAATGCGAAAGAGACTTTGCGAATTTTTCTCTCGAATCTAACCTACGACCAGACTGAAAAATATATACCCTCCTAAACACACACAAACACACACACACACACATACCTATATTTATGCACACTCATACACACCCTCACGTACACAGGCACTCACATACACACGTATTATAATTTATGCACTGAATATTTAAAATTTTAATGTTTAATATTTTATAAAATTGTATCATTTGCTGAAGTAATCTTTTTAAATGTTAAAACTATTTATTGAAATGCTTACCGTATTGGGGGGATTGGCCCTGTAATCTCCTTAGCACAGGCTACTGATAGCCTATTTAGGAGAACAGTAACGCAAACCAACCTATTGTATATGAAAGACCCAATAAAATTTATTTTATTTTATTTTTTATTTATTATTTTTCTTGCACCGACCACACAATACGAACTAAACAAGCATACAAAGGGATGTAGGGACAGAGAAAGCGACTTTGTTTTATACTATGTAGTGATAATTTGGCAGGATACTAACTCTGTAGGCTGCCTAAATTAAAAAAACTCGGTTTTGTAGAGTATCAATTTATATTTACTATATTTATACATAAATATATACATACTATATTATATATCTACTATATAAAAATTAGTCGGGTTTTCTTCCTGACGCTATAACTCCAGAACGCACGAACCGATTTCCACGGTTTTGCATTCTTTGGAAAGGTCTCGGGCTCCGTGAGGTTTATAGCAAAGAAAATTCAGGAAAACCGATATCCACGCGGGTGGAGCCGCGGGCAACAGCTAGTATGTATATATGTATGTATGTATATAATATAGCAAATATAAAAATGAATCGCTGAATGATTTTACTAATTCTTTTTTTTTTAATAGACCTTGCAGTACGAGGATGGTTCTTACGCAGAGAAAAATTTAAAAAAATGCCTAAAAGGCTAAAGTCAACACTTTTCTATTCTCCCATACAAACGATTCGTAATAGTACGCAAAAGTCAATTTGAAGTTTAATAAGTGTTAAAGGAGAGGTTCTGGGAAGGTAAATCAATTGAGTGATGTCATTTCGAATTCATAATTAAAACAGGATAGCGTCTGTCGGATCAATTAGTATTCATTTAAAAATGAGTTTATACAAAGTGGCAAACAGATAAGAGAAAATAAAAAAATAAAAAAACCGACTTCAAAACCAAATAGGTAAAAAAAGTTAAAAATAACTAAATTTAAAGACAGAATTTAGAGATTTTCGATCTGTTAGAAGTCGGTGCCAACGTTGTTTACGGTGCTAGCTTCTCTGTACGACCTATTAAACCATGGGCGTTAACTCGCTCCTGTCGCGATCCAGCGGCGGTTGGGAATATAGCATTTCACATTAGACTAAAATATCATTATTTGGTACTAGCTGTTGCCCGCAGCTACGCTCGCGTAGATGTCGCTTATCGCGTAGTGTTCTCAAGCTCTAATTCACATTTGTACCAAATTTCATCGGGCTATCTTCAACAATTACAAACATTTATCCCCTATTCTTCCCCTCCCCCCTTTAAACCCTTCGATCGCGATGAAAGGGATCCTATGTCCGTTCCTAAGCTCCATCCTATCAATACTTTGAGCGCGTAATTTTTTTGTATTCAAATAATATGATTTGCAGCAACCAACTCGACCGCCAACCGCCAAGTACGCGCGCTTGCGCGATGCGCAGCGCCGTGGCTTAACAACAGAAATAATTAAACTGTCACTTCACTGTATAGGTATGCCGGTGCCGGCCGGATTTGTTGACATTTTGAGGTTTTCCCTCAATTTCTTCAGAATCTCAGCATCAGATCCGGAATTCTGGGATATTGGACCAATATGACAGTATAACCTATCCAACGCCGCAAGAATGATAAAATTCCGTTCATAACTGGCTTTGATATCGCGTAACAAACATACATAAAAAGGCCCATAGCTGTTGACTTAAGAAAGTCCTCGTTTTTTGAAGTCGATTAAAAAATACTTTAACTTTTCAAAAATTCCAAGTGTTTAACTCGGGTGAAAATGCCCATTCCACCTTCGAGCTATTGGCGCTCTCACTTGGGTCATTTTCCACCTTTGGTCACACCTTGGTTAACAATCACTATTTTAAATAAGTACTTACTATATTTAGATTTGAATTTAGCACCGACTTCGATAAAAATTGACAAAGTTACTATATAACACAAAACTAAACAAAAAAAGAAAATAAAGACTACAAAAGTATGTGATTAAATAAACTATGTGATTTACTTACCATGTTAGTTCTGACAGAGTTTAGGAATTTTATTTTTTCATCCTCTACCAAGTCTATATATTACCATTTCATCCAACATTTTCTGTACCATCTGCAACAATAAATAAATAATTATTCTACAACATTCCACATTTTTTTTTAATTTACTTGTGGCATCATAATTATCACAGATAACATTGAATTTTTCAACATTTTTTTTATATGTATAGGACATGTCAATTTTACTTTACCTCGCCTAATGGTAAGCTTAAGGCAAAGTCTCAGGAAAGAGGCTACCATTATATACATGTTCATGGTAGCAATAACAACAATTTGGAAGGTTTCATAATATCGTTACTTTAAAATCATCGTCATCCTTGCTTTAATTCCAGTTGCCTCTGAAGCTGTTACTGCATCGCGGATGAACATCGATATTTTTCGTGAAGCGACTGCCATCTGACTTCCGCAGTCTATGCAGGTGGACGGTTATTAAATAGCCGTATTACCCTACCAATACTAAATTAAAAATATAGGCACGCTACGGGTGAGGCTCAATAAGAAAATATCTTGACCTGTTGAAACTGACGGCACATGTCAGATCATATCGAATGACGGGGTGCTTCACAAACTGGATATGAACTCAAAGTTAATGGGATACGTAGCGTAACAACTATACTATCTCCAGTATTTAGAGTAGGTACCTACTTCCCCTCCAGGTAAGGTCAAAATATCACCATGTATAAGTAAAGTGTGGTCGTATCTATACATTGGAGGTTTAAAAACATATTTAGTGTTTATTACTTGGGGTTGTTCCTTGTTCAAGTTAAAGTCGTTTTGCGGTAGTAAACAATTTATTTTAATTTCACACTCGCGTACCGGGTCGGCCATTAGCGGAAGAGAGCGAATGTTGCCACACTTCAAAAATGACACATTAAAAAATATTAAAGTGGCGTTCACATACAGTCTGTTTATGTACTAAACATACTTCCGGGGGAGAAACGTGATTTACTGAGTTATAGCAAACAAACAAAACAAGTTACAGCTACACAGACATGAAATCATGCATGACATGATTCCATGTGATACAATTTGAAAATTAACGAGTGTTTCTTTGTTTTTACATGAAAAGTGAAAATTTTAAACTGTGAGTTACACAAAATGAAAATGAACTTACATGAACAATATGTTCAAAAATTAAATACAAAATGAAAATGAGTTACACAAAATGAAAATGAACTTACATGAACAATATGTTCAAAAATTAAATACATCTCTTGGCATCGTTACAAGTAACACATCATTTGAAGTCCTACGAGAATGTACTTAAATAGACAAAACTTAACTTAATTAAACTTAAATTAATTATAAAAGGGCAGAAGCGAAACCTTGTTAACAGCGACAGTTTTTTCGCTCTTATTCGGCAATTTTAGTTTAACAGCACGGACCCTGGTGTCCTTGCCTTGAAACGCTTCTACAACAATGGCAAGTGGCCAATCCAGAGGGGATGTGTCCTCTCTGAGTAGGACTAACTGACCTTTCTCGATGTTTGGTACTGGAGACCGCCACTTGGGTCTACTTTGAAGTTGGGTTAAATATGATGTTTTCCATATTTTCCAAAAATGGTGTACAAATTTAGTACATTGATGCCAAAATTTTAATCTGGATGTAGGGATTAGGGTATAGTCCGGTTCGGGTATGGCTGTGATAGGCCTACCTATTAGAAAATGAGCAGGAGTTAGGCAAGAGAAACTGTCTCCGTCCCTGGTTAAAGGGGCTAGGGGGCGCGAATTCAAGATACCTTCTACTTGAACGATTATTGTCTGAAATTCTTCGTAAGTCAGTATTGACTTTCCAATGACTCTACGAAAATGGTACTTGGCGCTTTTAACGCCAGCTTCCCATAGACCTCCCCAAGTCGGAGAATACGCTGGAATATAATTAAATTCAATAGCCTTTTGACTTGAGAAACTGTTTATCTTTTCTTTAGTTTTACTATCATGGTGCATTTTATACAGGGCGTTTAAGTTGCTATTGCAGCCTTTGAAAGTAGTAGCGTTATCACAATAAATTTTTGATGGCAATCCTCTACGCGAGGTGAATCTCTTAAGAGCCGCTAAAAAGGTTTCACTCGTCATGTCCGAGACCAACTCCATATGTATGGCTTTGGTAACAAAGCACACAAATAAAGCTACATAGCCTTTCGAAATTATTGGCTTCCTAATACGTGCCTGTTTGATTTCAAACGGGCCGCAATAGTCTATACCAGTGACATGAAACGGTGGTGTAGGAGTGATTCTGTCGCGCGGTAAAGAACCCATCAGCTGTTCCGACGCTAAACCCTTTAATTTAAAACATCTTACACATTTATGTATTATCTTTTTCACCTCTCTGATACCACTGACAATCCAAAATCTAAGAGACAAGCTAGAAAAAGTCAATTTGGGACCGGCATGTAAGAGGTCAAGATGTTCTCTGATTATAATAGAGTTAGTTGTATGACAGTTCTTTGGCAATAAAATTGGATGACGCTGGCTATACGGAATGTTAGCATCATTAATCCTTCCACCCACTCTTAAAACACCCTTTCCGTCAACAAATGGTGCCAAGGAAGCTAAAGAGCCTTGGACAGTTTTATTGTTTTTTAGATTATACAATTCCTTTTGAAAATGATTCCTTTGTACATAAACTATTATTCTCTCTATTGCATGGCGAAGCTCAGGTATCGTTAATAATATATTTTTTGACTTGTATTTTACTTTATTTTTGCAATTAGAATAAAACCTATAAATATATGCGATAATGCGTTGTAACCTTGAAATGTTTGAAATTTTTTCAAAAATTGGTAACATACCCTGTGAGTCTGAAATTAGGCATCCCACAATGGGTTCAGTTGGTTCATCATTTGACGTTAACTCTAAAGGCAAGACAACAGGCTGTACAGTGTAATCAGGGTCTTGCAAAAATGATGGTCCTTGCCACCACAAACTATGATAATGCAAGGACTTCGGGTCGACGCCTCGAGACAGGCAGTCAGCAGGGTTGTTGACACCTGACACATGAAACCATAATTGAGTGTTTATTAAACTGTTTATGACTTCAACTCTATTTTTAACAAACAAATCTAACTTGCCATGCTTCGCTTGTATCCAAGCAAGAGTGACCATAGAATCAGTATATAAAATGATATTGTCAATTTTTAGAATGTTTTTTACTTTACAAATCAGTTGACTGAGCAATAGTGCACCACACAGCTCTAACTTCGGTATGGTGAGTTTCTGTCTCAGGGGTGCAACACGTGACTTAGCACACACTAAATTGACATAAACCTTGCTTCCATGACAAGCCCGAACATAAACACACCCCCCGAAGGCATGCTGAGAGGCGTCACAGAATCCAATCAACTGTACAGTGTCAGCCTTGCAAATATTTAATTTTCTCACAATGTATATAGGGTCTATACCACAAATATTAGTGTAAAATTGCATCCAGTCTTTTAAAATGTCATTAGGTAACTTATCATTCCAATTAACCCTACACTGCCACAACAATTGCATGAAAAGCTTTGCTCTTACAATAATAGGCGCAATTATGCCTAGAGGATCAAACAAGCTGCCAATGAATGAAAGCACAGATCTTTTGGTCCACAAAATGTCTTCAAATGGCCCTATACAACAGACCTTGAAGTTATCACGTTTAACATCATAATAAATACCAAGTGCCTTGAGAAATGCATGCTCACTTGACATTTCTTTTTCTTCAAAATGCTGTTTGTCCATTGGGATACCTGATAAAATTTCTGGATGATTGGCTGCCCATTTATGCAGTTCAAAACCGCCCTTGGTTAATAAGTTAATGACTTGATCTCTTACTTGCATGGCTTCGGAGATGCTCATAGCACCTGCTAAGATGTCGTCTACATACGTGCTTCTAGTCAGCACATCCGCAGCCAGGGGGTACTCTGTAGCGAACCGGTCAGCCAACTCCTTCAGGCACCTAGTAGCAAGATAACTGGAGCTCTTCATTCCATAGGTCACGGTCTGGAGTTGTAAACATTTAATATCTTCATTAGGGCTAGATTTCCATAAAATATTTTGTAAATTTTTGTGAGAGTCATTCAATAATATTTGCCTAAACATGGCCCTTATATCTGTTATAAAAACATATTCAAATGACCGAAAATGGACAAGAATATCAAATAGATCCCTTTGAGATAGCTTCCCATTGTATAGCATATCATTTATAGAAGTCTTAGCATTAGTCCTCGCACTCCCATCAAAGACAACCCTTATTTTAGTTGTCTTTTTATCGGGTCTCAGCACAGGATGATGTGGTAAAAAATAAAGGAACTCAAATGGTATGTTACTGTTTTTTAAATCATACAGCTTAGCATGACCAGACTGCAGATACTCATTGATGAAACTGGTGTACTGAACCTTGAGTTCATTATCCTTTTCAAACCTTTTCAATAAATAATTGAGTCGCTGGAATGCTATGGAAAATGAATCTCCCAGCTTGAGGGATTCTAAGGGCTGAATGAGAGGTAAATTGACACAAAACCTACCTTCTTCTAAGATTGTAGTTTCCTTGAAGATAGCCTCGCATATGTTTTCTTGACTGGGTGTGTCCTGAGATAATTCATCAGTTGACTGCATCTCCCTGTCGTGACCTTGCTTATTTGTTAGTGGCTTGGTTTCAACCTCCCAAAAACACTCCATTAACTTAGCCAGATTCTCTTGCTCAACACAGGCATGCAAAACACAGCTTGTCAATGTGGTTTGCTCAGTAGAAAAACTTGTATGTCCAGCAACGACAAAACCAAATTTAGTTTTCAAAAATGAGGGCCCATTGGAAACATCAATTTTTTCATCTAGGATTATATTGAAAAATATGTCAGCTGCCAAAAGCACCGAAATAGGTTCTGGTGTGTGAAAACTTGGGTCAGCCAGTGTGATCCCCTTTGGCATGCAAATCTTTGAATTTATTTTTTGTTGTGGCAGTGGAGTGGTTATCTTATTTACAATAGAACATAAAACATCTCGTGAATAAGAGCCATCAGTATTATTAATATTAATAATGACAGCCTGTGATACAGGCCGCTCCCACTGCCCCAAAGTTGAAATATTGACATCCTTTTTAAAGGATTTTATTTTTAATTTGTTCACCAAATCAGAGGTAACAAAGGAAGTTTGACTACCACTATCAAGTATTCCTCGGACGGTCAAATAAGTTCCATCCTTACAGGCTATTTTAATTTTAACAGTGGGCAGCAGAACCGTACCTGTATCACAGCTATCAAAGGCATTGTGCAAGTTTACATGGTCAGCTGGCTCCTCTTCTACATAATGCAGAAGACTGTTATGCTCCTTGGAATTACATGAAGTACATTTTAGTCTAAATTTACATTTAGGATTCTTATGTTTATTTAAACATAAGGGACAATATTTGTTTTCCTTTACAAAGGTTATGCGCTCATTAACAGCACATAATTTGAATTTTGGGCAATTATACAACTTATGTGACCCAGTTTTACAGAATAAGCAATCACTATTGTTATTACTAGTGGGGGAGGAAACACTATTGAGAGAAGTCTTAGAACCCTTGCTCTTGTTGTTTGAATTCAACACTAGAGATTGTCCTTGACTTTCTTCAAAACTAGTGGCCCTAGACTCAAGAAACAACAAAAGTTCAGATACCTGAGGTAATTTAGCTTTAGACCGGTCCATGTAGAATGTACGGGCACTGTAGGAGTCCAGCTTCCGAAGTAGTATTGGTATTAATATCATGTCCCAGCTGTCAGTTGGCTGTTTCATATTTTTTAACGCACCCAGATGTTGGCGTACATGGGACACCAAGGCTCGTAGGTTGGCTGCTGTTCCCTTCCCTATGCATGGATAATCTATGATGGCATTCACATGGCTTGATATCAAAATGCACTCATTGTCGTACCTTTGTTTGAGCAAGGATAGTGCCTCACCATAAGACGCATCGATCAACGGCAGGCCTACTATTAGGGCTTCAGCTTCTTTACGTAAATGATTCCTTAGATGGCAAAGCTTCTGCACAGGTTTGAGTGAATTTTCAGAACCAATCACAGCATCAAATAGGTCCATAAAGGGCTTGAATTTTGTTACCTCCTCGCCGTCAAAGGTCGGTATGTCTAAACAGGGAAGTTTATTTGTAATTTTGCAGTTACTCTGGCCACCTTCCTCTGTCTGGTGTTCCTTTCCCGCCAGAATAAAAACTTGTGTGTGCAGCGCATAATACCGCTCTTCTAAATCGTCTGTTAGAAAATCTTTTTCATCATTCTTATCTTGTAGAGTGTTGAGTTGTAAAACCACGCCCTGATAGACCTTTAAGGTTTTTTCTAATTCTTTAAATCGTGCTTGTATGGTGGCGATTTTTGCCGGTGATATGTCTTTGTCACAGCTCTGTAAATACCTTTCAAAGCGAGAAAAGGTCGCGTTGCACTGGCCAACTGTTGCTACCAAGCGTTTTATTTCCTTTTCAGATGTCATCTCTCAAGATCAATTTCAATTTTAAAGAATGCGACGATTTGCTTGCAAATCGCAAATACACAAATTACACAATGCTTTGTTTACAAGACAAATGTCAATGGCGGCGCTCTAAGCCAAAGGCCAATCACGATCACGGTTAGAGGTGCGTTTACGGATACAGTCACCTCACAGCACAACTATGACGCAGTGCTGTCAACTTTTAAAATATTTAATTGCGAATGCCCGTATTCGACCAAGTTCTTGAGATAACCTACACGAGTATGAAAAATGCAAAGTCCACCACACAAAAAGTCACTTGATGAAGCTAAAGGATGGCATAATCTTGAACAAAGTCACTTTAAGTCCCAAAATAAGCGCACTGCAACCCAAATGTCCGTGATTTTGAAATGCGAGTCCTGGCGACAGACCATGCGGCGCCGGCTAGGCAATACGTCTCACGTATGAAGATCGCGGTTAATAGGCACTGATTTCATTAACACACTCGAAGGACCACTTGTTTATTACTTGGGGTTGTTCCTTGTTCAAGTTAAAGTCGTTTTGCGGTAGTAAACAATTTATTTTAATTTCACACTCGCGTACCGGGTCGGCCATTAGCGGAAGAGAGCGAATGTTGCCACACTTCAAAAATGACACATTAAAAAATATTAAAGTGGCGTTCACATACAGTCTGTTTATGTACTAAACATTTAGGATATGTTATATTAATGATACTGGACATGATTTTTTTTTAAGAATTCTTGTATCTTTGTCCGCGATGGATGCAAAAATTACTGAAGGGATTGCGGTTTTTTTGTTAGAAAGGTCCTGATCAGACTTTATTTGATCGATTGGTTCAGTAAAACCGGAGATATGACCAAAAGTCGTAAGCACCACACATTCCATACATATTCCACAACATTTCACACAATGCTGTCTAGATCCATGGTAAGCATTGCTTAACTAACTTGTGTTATGGAATCTAGAATACGGATAAACATACTTAGATACTTTTTTGTAAATACATACATAATATACATAGAAACACCCAGACCAATGCAAATATACATATTCATGCAAACAAATATTTGCACTGAGCGGGCAATCGAACCAGCGCCTCCTGCGTAGCAGCCGCGTTCAAAGCTATGATAATAAAATGGAAAGGCAGAATTGCAATAATGTAGTATTTATTCAATCAATACATAGTTAGGCATAATATTTCATCAACATAATAAGATAGGTACAATATTTCTCATAACATCGGCATTATATGGTTCTGATTGAAGTTGGCTCTTGGAATGATCATAGTTTTGGCTTGACTACTCTGCTATACTTCTCGGGTATCTTTTCAATCATCTCTTTCTGTTCAAAATGGCGTCCACATATATTTATTTTTTCTTCTAGGAAAGATTCCATTCATTTAGGTACATTTTTTTCTATTTATTAGTCCATTTCCATTTTCATTTACGATTCGTCCAATATATTATATTTTACTCCATTTTCATCTATAATTTCGTACAGATATTCATTCATGGTTCATTGTAGCTTCAATGTTCCTGTTACGTACTGTTACACTGGCAACCCTAAGCCTTTCTGCTAATTCAGCCCATCTTTACGCCTTAGTCAGCGTCTTTCACGCATCCGACGACATCACCCCACACCTGCAGGACAGACCTCCCGTGACATCCAGAGCAATCGGTCGTGCTACCAGTTCCGTGTTAAATATTCATTTTTCTGTACCAAATTAATAAAAATTAATTCAAGGTTACTCGCATCTTTTTTTTAAAACCCAAATTCGGTGGGCCCGCGTAATATTTGGTGGCAGCTGAAAGGGATCGTAAGGGGTCCCTCGGGAACGTCTCCGCTCAACTTCGCCGAAATTAGTGCTCGCGCGTGGCCTTGTGAGTGAACCTTCCAGTGAAACTGTAAAAGTGAGTGCAAAACCGCTGAAAAACGAACCGTGTACCCTGACCCTTAGTGTGACTTTTGTGCTACTTTACTGCTAATTCCTGTCTACCACTGTATTCTACACCTACGGCCAGAATAATCTTCAGTTGTGACACCCTGAATCTGCGACGAATATCTCCTGAACACTTTCGTAAACGCTACGAACCGGCACTTTGAATTCACGACCTTCAGCGCCTTCTTGCCGACTCTGTTCCTGCTAAACAACAAAATCCTATGAGCTGCGAATACATCAATATGTTCCTGATAATCTTGTGAGTTAATTCCATTCAACTTTAACTAAACAGTGCTACTCAGTGATTTAAAATAAAATTCGTAATACGACATTCTAAATCAATAAAGTGTCAGATTTACATACATTCTAAACCAGTGTTCATTGATACTTACTGTGCTAGTAATTATACACAAAACCTTTGTTTACATTCCATTTCATAAAAAAAATAAATTACAGTTGTGTTCTAATTCGTATTAAATAATATACACCAACTTAAACTGAGAGCGCCGAGTACCGATAACGCTCTCCGCCCACGCTTAACGTCTGGACGAGCTTCTAAGTACAGATAAAATTTGCATTCCATTGACACAGTACACTCTTCTGAACATCTTAATTATAAAGTTATAACCTTGAATAACTTACATAGTAATTTCTACAAAACATATTTTATTAAATATATACTTTAAATTGTCAAAATGGGGAAGACAGAAGAAACTTTGCCCTCATTTTCTGGCATTACTGTCCCAATTACCGCAACGGTCCCAACTGCCCCAAGCTCTGAAATCAACATAAGTATCCTTATAAAATTCATTACGAAATACGATGGGACCCGTGAAAAGCTAGACCCATTTTTAAATAATTGCAGAAGCGCCATTGACTTAGCAAACCAGGCGCAAATACCTATTTTATTTAAATACATTCTAAGTCAGTTAGAAGGTAAAGCACAAATAGCTTGTTCCTTAAAAGAATTTGAGAACTTTGATCAACTAGAAGCTTTTCTGAAAAACTTATACGGTGAACTTAAACACTACGCATACTTACTTGCCGAACTTCAGGAATGTAAACAAGGGCCTAAGGAAACTGTCAACCAGTTCGCCCTCAGAATCGAAACTTGCCTATCCAAATTGCTGTCCGAAATTAATTTGACAGTTCCTACTTCAAAAACGAAAACGGAAAGGAAGGGCGAACTAGCTGGCCGTGCCGCTGCGATGCAAGACTTAGCTGTTCATACCTTTGTTATCGGTCTCTACCCCTCACTGTCAACAATTGTACGATGTCGCGACCCCGAATCCTTAAACGATGCTATAAGTTACGCATGTGAAGAGGAGAAAATCCTAAATTCTAGAAAACAATTGACCTCTGTACCATTCGCTAACCAGAACCGTAATAATGGTAAATTTCCACCTAGAGAATTTCAAGGTCGTCCTCGTCCAAATGACTCTCAAACCTCACATCCCACGAACAAGAGTGACATTATATGTAGATATTGTAAAAATATCGGACATAGCATTGAAAATTGCCGTAAACGCCAATTTAACAATAACCGCCGCAATCAAGGTCATCCGGGCTCAAGTTCGACCCAACGTCCTCGTGACGTTCACGCTACATTTTACAACCCCGAGGAGGCTCCCACTGACCTAGTTGAGCAACCCGATAGAAATTTAAACGAGTAAAATTTCCCGAACAGTATCGCACGGGAAATGTATTATTCAAAGCCGATACGGGAGACCCTCTGAAATGCGCCATAACTAAAATCGCTGTTTCTAATACTAAATCCGCTGTTTCTAATACTAAATCCGCTGTTTCTAATACTAAATCCGCTGTTTCTAATACTAAATCCGCTGTTTCTAATACTAAATCCGCTGTTTCTAATACTAAATCCGCTGTTTCTAATACTAAATCCGCTGTTTCTAATACTAAATCCGCTGTTTCTAATACTAAATCCGCTGTTACTAATACTAAATCCGCTGTTTTTAATACTTTATTAAACACTATTCCTTGCGAAACTTCGGTGATGAATATCGAAGCTGCTATTGGAACAAAAATATACGAAGTTATGTCAAATAGCCCCAAACGGTTTTTGCCGCATGTGATCTTAAAAACGGCGTTAGCCGATTCTCCCCTAACGTTCTTAGTTGACTCAGGATCGATGGTAAGTCTCATCAAACAATCTTCGATCCGAACAATGCCATTGCTGAACGAAAATTGTATAATTTTGTTAAAAGGTATTGACACCGGAGATGATCTAACACGCACTCTGGGTAGTTTTCAGATGAGCATTTTGTCAGAACCCGAAATAGCATACACCTTCCATGTAGTGGATAATATAAACCTGTCTTACGACGGAATCATAGGCTCTGATCTCTTAAAAGATTTAGACTGCGCGATAGATTACAACCAAAATGTTTTGAAAATTAGAGGAAATCATTTGAAACTAAATTTCTGTAATCCTGTTTATACCATTTTACCACGTATGGAGACTATCATTGAGTGTTCAGTATCTAACCCTCAAGTAAAACAGGGTCTCGTCCTAGATCAAAAGATTCATGAAAATCTGTTGATCGCTAATTGCCTAGTTACGGTTAAAGAAAACAAAAGAATTAATATATCTGTTGTCAATACCTCTGAATCCCCAATTACTCTAAAATCTAATTTGAATATTGAACTTACTCCCATTCATCCTTCTACGGAACTGCGCGAAATTTTCCATACTACTTCAGTTTGTCACGATCAAAACACTGACTCCTACCTACGAACTCAAGAAGTATTAAATCTCCTCCGAGCCTCACATCTTTATCCTGAAGAGGCAAATGCCCTTCATGACATCTGTTCTGCATACTCTGACATATTCTTTATTTCCGGTGATAAACTCTCCTACACCGATGTTCTTAAACACGCTATAACAACAACTGCTCCAAACCCTATAAACGTGAAATCCTATCGCTTTCCCGAAGTCCATAAAGAAGAAGTTAACAAACAAATAGATCATATGCTGGATCAAGGGATTATAAAACATTCTAATTCCCCATGGTCATCACCAATCTGGATCGTTCCCAAAAAGCTTGATGCATCTGGACAGCGTAAATGGCGGATAGTCATCGACTACCGTAAGCTGAACGATGTAACTATTGGTGACTGTTACCCTATCCCGCAAATATCTGAAATATTAGATCAACTTGGTCAAAGCAAATACTTCTCCACACTGGACCTTACCTCAGGGTTTCACCAAATTTTAATTAAAGAAGAAGATGCTCCTAAAACGGCATTTAGCGTACCCCAAGGGCATTTTCAATTTACTAGAATGCCGTTTGGTCTAAAAAATGCCCCTGCCACATTCCAGAGGTTAATGAACACCGCTCTATCTGGTCTGCAAGGCATGAGCTGTTTCGTATACCTTGACGACATTGTAATTTATAGCCACAGCCTAAGTTCCCACATAGAAAATCTCTCATCGGTATTCCAAAGACTGCGACAATTTAATCTCAAACTCCAGCCCGACAAGTGCGAATTTCTTAGACGAGAAGTCGCATACCTCGGACACTTAATAACTCAAGATGGAGTAAAACCTAATCCCGAAAAACTAAAAGCAGTCACAAAGTTCCCTACTCCTAAATCCCCTAGAGACATAAAGTCATTTCTAGGACTTGTCTCCTATTATCGCAGATTTATCCCCAATTTTTCAAAAATAGCTAAACCACTTACACAACTACTAAAGAAGAATATACCTTTTCTATGGGAAAATCAGCAACAGCTCGCATTTGACGAACTAAAACATAAACTTACCTCTGCTCCGGTCCTCGCATATCCTGACTTCTCCCTTCCTTTTATATTAACATGTGATGCCTCAAACTATGCCATCGGTGCTGTTTTAAGCCAAGGTCCAATCGGTAAAGATAGACCTATAGCTTATGCGTCGCGAACACTCAATAAATGCGAATGTAACTACAGCACTACAGAAAAGGAACTCCTAGCTATCATATTTGGCTGCAAAACATTCAGACCATATATATATGGTCGAAAATTCCAAATTATTACTGACCATAGACCATTAAAATGGCTCTTCAATCATAAAGATCCGAGCAGTAAATTGCAGAGATGGCGACTAAAATTAGAAGAGTACGATTACGAAATCGGTTATCAGAAGGGAAAACTTAACGCAGCTGCTGATGCACTCTCTCGGTATCCTGTAAACCCTATACAAAATGATGGTATTCTTAACCTCGACCAAAACATAAGCCCATTTAATGACGATCACAACTCCGACTTCAGTCCTCCAAACTTACCCGATCCAGTCCAAAATCCTTTAGTAGAACCGCAACTTCCAGTTCCATCCTATTTAAACCCTGACTTACCTTCGTTATCTCAGCCTGATCGTCCGCAAACCCCTACATTCGAAGAACCTGAAACAGAACAGAATCCCCTAACCGAACTGCAACCCGTTCCAGGTCCTAGCCCTGCTCCAAGCCTGTATCCTGAAATAATTATTAACCCTGAAATCACTGACTTTCCATCACCGTCTCCCTCACTTAATTCACCTGAAATGATCGTAAATCCCCAAGACTCTATCGATAATCCACTCGAAGTTCTTGATGTCAATGATGATAATTACTCCCAATTCCTAAAAACCATGAACAGTAGAAACTTCGAATCGAATGCCAAAATACTAGAAGCTAACTCGAGCATCCTAACTAGTCCCGACAAAGTAATAATTATTCCTACATCTATTGACCTCGATGAGAGTAATCTTCACGTTGAAGATATTTTAAATGAATTAACGAATAAAGAAGAAATCATTAACAAAGAAAAAACACTCCATTCATATTTAAATTTTGAATATAAAGGCGCTATCGTATATTTCCTATTTACTAAAGTCAACCACTTTGATAGCGCTACCTACGAAGATCTTTATATTAGTCTTAAGAATATACGTAACAACTTAATTATAACATCAGCATCGGGTATTAGCATAACAGATTTTAGAAATCCTTTCGAATCTCACTCATACACTAAGCTATATAACATAATACTATACTTATTTCACAATGTCGATTCATTTATAACGATTCACCGTAATGTAATTATATTCCCATCGTTGAGTGAGATTAAGAAAATACTTAAAGAAAATCATGACATACCCATAGCCGGTCATTTAGGAACTATAAGAATGCTCAAAAGAATCCAAGGAAAATGTCATTGGAAGGGTATGCGTGGTGACATTGAAAAATACGTCAAGTCATGTAAACTCTGTCAAGAAAATAAAGCGCTCCGAAGAATAAACCGAGAGCCAATGAAGATCACCACGACTTCCACAAACCCATTTCAACGCGTCGCTATGGATATAGTCGGTCCATTACCTGAAACAACTCCTGCAAAACTAAAATACATATTAACCCTTCAAGATGACTTAACTAAGTTCTCCTTAGCCTATCCTCTTCGATCTACTACTGCAGAAGAAACCAGCGACTGTCTAATACACTTTATTTCATTATTCGGTATACCGAAAACCATACTTACCGATCAAGGTACAAACTTCACTGCTGACCTATTTAAAAGGACTTGTGACTTCTTAAAAATCAAACAACTGTGGTCCAGTCCTTACCACCCTCAAACACAAGGCGCTTTGGAGCGCAGTCATTCTACACTAAAAGAGTACCTGAAATCATTCGTAAATAACGACCAAGATGACTGGCATCGTTACGTCTACACTGCTATTCTAACTTATAATACCACTATACATTGCACAACCAACTACACACCGTATGAACTGCTTTACGGACACAAACCCTTCATACCAGATTCATTGTACGACTGCTCCCCTGACGCCACTTACCCTGAGTATTTAAAGATGTTGATGCATCGATTTAAACACACTAGACAAAAAGCTATAGAAAACATTAATAATTCTTGACAAGAAAATAGCTTGATAAATTACTAAACCATTAGTTTTATTTAACTTAAAAGCAAGCAGGAAATTGTTTACATTTTGACAATAATGACAAACATAATTTTCTTTATAAATGAACATAGAATAAATCACAACATAGATATTTTATTACGACATTCTTCCCGCCTTTTAAAATAGTTCGTAATCTTGAAAACGAATAGGCGGTTGTCTGTCTCTTGTCGATCGACGAAGTATTCCTTCAACTGGCTGTTCCTGACGTGACGTCTCTTCGACGTTATTTGACGTTGAAGGTTGGTCGTCAGCCATCTCGAATATCTCTTCCTCTTCATCACTGGTAGGCACTGGGAATGGAGCTATTTGCCTGTTAGATACTGTGGTCTCCCTGCCATCTTTAAAACGGAGGTGTGAATAGGTCGGATTTCCTTCTAATAGTTCGGCTTCTTCGACTAGAGGATCATATTTTGATGACCTTACGTTTCTCTTCACCAAAACAGGACCAGGACTCATTAGCCACGTAGGAGTGAATTCGCCATTCACTGTTCGTCGTGGATGTGTGAAAAGTCTCTCATGTGGAGTTTGATTTGTCGACGTACACAACAAAGAGCGTATTGAATGCAGAGCAATAGTTAAGACTTTTTCCCAATCATCGATTGCCATTTTGTTTGAGTGAAGACAAAGTTGAATAGTACGCCATAGTGTACCATTTAGTCGTTCAACTTGCCCGTTACCTTGTGGGTTATATGGAGTTGTTCTGCTAGTTGCAATACCAACACTCAACAAACGATTTTTCAGTTCTTCGGACATAAAAGCAGTGCCTCTATCAGAATGAATGTATGATGGAAATCCAAAAGTATAAAATAGGTCATTCAGGCATTTAATTACAGTGGCAGCAGTTAAGTCTTTGCAGGGGTATGCAAACGGAAATCTGGAATATTCGTCTATTATCGTAAGTATGTAGCGGTTTTGAGATTTTGTTGGAAGAGGGCCTTTGAAATCAATATTTAATCTCTCAAATGGCGCCATAGCCTTGATTAGATGTCCAGAAGTTTTAGCAAAACGTGGTTTAATAGCTGAACATACCGTACAGCTAGCAGTCATGTCTTTAATTTCTTGAATAGAATACGGTAAATTCTTACGTGACGTGATTCTTCTTCTTCTTATTTTTACGTGACGTTGTGGATGCTGCAAGATTTTGGGTCTGTGAATTGTTTCCTGATATAAGATTTGGACCAAAGTTACTTGAGTTTGAAGGTAATGTTTCTGGTTTGGCGGTTGGAGTGACAGCATTGGCAGTTATTGAGTTTGTATATGAGTTTGAATTTATCTCTGCCATTTCCAGCGAAAGAGCTTTGTTCAAAGCATCATCCAATGAAAGTGTAATATTTTCTAATAATCTTTGACGGATTTTTGTACAATTTATTCCAGAAATAAAAGCATCTCGTATGTATTCACTTTTATATTGCTGCGCAGAAACGTTTTTGAAGACACAGTTATGCGCTAACAGTTTCAAGTTTCATATATACTCTGAAATTGATTCTCCGGGTTTTTGTTTTCTTGACGCTAGTGTATATCGTGCATGTATTTCATTTTTGGTCTTCAAGTATGTTTGGTTTAACACCTGGATACTTGCGTCATAAGTCTCGCAATCTCGTATAAGAGCGTACACGTTAGGTGCCAAATGATTTAAAAGTAATTTCCGTTTAAGTACCTGGGGCGCATCGCTTGGAAATTCTTCGCTTATGAAATTGTTAAACGAGTCGAGCCAGTGTTCCCATTTGAGACCCACTCCATCAGTGTCTGGATCGCATTCGAAGCGATCCGGTCTAAGGAAACGGGATAATTTCGGGCTATACGTCAAAGTGTTGGTTTCGACTTTATATTGGTCGAGATCATTGGATTTTATTTTGTCTTTATCGACAGACATTTAGATATATATTAAGTTAAATAAATTGACAAGAAAATAGCTTGATAAATCACTAAAACATTAGTTTTATTTAACTTAAAAGCAAGCAGGAAATTGTTTACATTTTGACAATAATGACAAACATAATTTTCTTTATAAATGAACATAGAATAAATCACAACATAGATATTTTATTACGACAATTCTAAAGAGAGATCGAAAAGATATTACGATGCTCATACGAGACCAAAACAATATAAAGTCGGAGATCTGGTTTACCTCCGAAATCATTTAAGGCTTAGAAAAGCGCTCTCGCCTATATGGAAAGGACCTTACAAGGTTATCAAAGTTCACGACAATAATACAGTAACCCTACTTATTAATAGACGACACATCACACATCATTTTGATCAAATAAAACTAGCAACACCTAATACCGTATAATAAGTAATATCATATTTGGATATTTCAGAACTGCTCTTCTACTATTTCCTACTGCATCTTTCTCCAGCCAAGAGCTTGTTAAACAACTGGACCAAAGCCCCGGGATATATTTTAACCCTACTAGTACCATGAAAATAACCAGCGACCGCGCTTATTTGGTTATTCCAGTAGATTTAAGTTTTATTAAGCCCCATTTAGATAATATAAATAGCATTTTAGGGACTACTAGATTCCTATGTCATCAAAATGAAGCCATAGACGATTTTCAATGCCAAAATATGCTCCAACCTCTTACCTCATTATATGACGACGTTAGCCGCGATTATGATTCTATCTCACATCTAATGTCACCAAAATCTAAAAGATCAGCGTGGATTTCTGGAATAGGTACAATAATGAAAACAGTATTTGGAACAATGAATGAGGACGACTCTGAAAAAATTAATGACGCCATTGAAAATATATATTCAAATGAAAAACAATTAAAATCCTTAACAAAGCAAAATATCTTATTCTCTAAATCTGCAATCATTAATTTCAATGATACTCTTTACACCATTTCTAAAAACGAAGCTTATTTAAATGACGTCATGGATAAATTAGTTGTAAGCTTTAAAAATATAACAGTAGCTACTAATGAGTTAATGTTAAGGAATAAGATTAACGAAATTATTAATGTATTACATGCAAGTTTACTTACCTTATCTTTTAAGGTCGAAGATATTGTTAACTCCATCATCTCGGCTGGTAGTAATACTTTGCACCCTGCTATTCTAACGCCGAAACAATTGTTTCATGAGTTAGAACAAAACTCTAGGTACTTACCTAAATATAGCGAATTTCCTGTAGCCCTGGAAATTAGTAATGTAATCTTACTTCTAAGGATATCTGAATTAGTTCCCTAATATATTAATAATAAGATTATATTTGTAATAAATATTCCCCTAGTATATCAATCCGATTTTGATCTTTATCAAATAATACCAATACCTGTACCCCATAATACTAGTTTGCCAAGTTCCTATGCAATGATTGTACCAACGGACAACTATATTGCTATAAATAAAGAAAAATCAGCATACTGTACTCTTAAAGATACAACATCCTGTATTTCACTAAATAAAAACAATTTTATTTGTGATGTCTCTAAAATCCTACTGATTGGTCCAGAACCTATCTGTGAAATAGAACTATTAACTAAATTTGTAAAAGACTTACCGTCCCAATGTGAAACTAAATTTATTTACGGTAATGTTAACATTTGGCAAAGCCTTGGAGCTAATAAATGGATCTTTGTACTATCCCAAATGACGAAACTGTCACTCCAATGTAATTATAATGTTACAGAAACAATTATAAGTGGAACGGGCCTGTTAACCCTAAAACCACACTGCACTGCATTCTGTAGAAATATTAAACTGTTGTCAATGTCAGAAATAGTATTCAATATACCTACAAAGGAAATTTACTTAGATTTTAATTTAATAGAAGACAAATGTTGCACTTTAAATAAATTTAAAGAACTCAAAATTAATGTTTCTAGTTCAACTATAAATAACATTGATCTGCAAGGTCTAAAAGACCTCAAAAGTGTAGCAGACCAAAACCTTTTCTCACTTAACAGTTTTGATATCAACCCTACAAATAAAATCCTAACACATATGAGTTTTTAATATCGACTATCATACTATTTCTGGCATCACTATTTGGCATACTTCGATATAGGAAATATATAATTAAGAAATGTAACACGAAAACTGTAAAAGATATAGATGTAAATACTGATGAACCGATAGCACAACCTACTCGTCCCAGATTAAGAATTATTGAATAATCCTTCAAATCCTTCTAACCCCAGACCTTTCCAATATTCCTTTTTCAGTAAACTTACCTTTCAGGGGTAAGTTTACTCTTGGCCGGGGAGGTGTAACACTGGCAAACCTAAGCCTTTTTGCTAATTCAGCCCATCTTTACGCATTAGTCAGCGTCTTTTACGCATCCGACGACATCACCCCACACCTGCAGGACAGACCTCCCGTGACATCCAGAGCAATCGGTCGTGCTACCAGTTCCGTGCTAAATATTCATTTTTCTGTACCAAATTAATTAAAATTAATTCAAGGTTACTCGCATCTTTTTTTTAAAACCCAAATTCGGTGGGCCCGCGTAATAGTACGCACCTAATATTAATTGCGAACTTGACGCGGGCAAATGTTGGTTGTAAACAGACTTTGATTTGTTCAGCTTCTCTTGTAACATTGCCAAAATCAAGCTAAAGTTGATTAAGATTAATTTTAATAGATGGATATCAGTAGAAGTTTAACTAGTTTGTGAAAAATCCATAAGGCTGGCCATCATATTTAGACCTGCACTTGAGTATTGATTGTTTACAAGGGACAACACGCATATATCTATCAACATTGAACATCATGATGGACGCCTCGAATTTCGATAGGTACCTACCTATTAGATACGTATCAAAAGATAAGTTGTATGTCAAACTGTTACGATTATTAGATAAATGAATAACACAATTCACACTTGTAATCATTTTTATACAACACAAATAAGATATTACTTTCATAGATAAAAATGTATTACCGCCATTTTATGCCGATGCATAAAACTGATAACAAAGAACTATCTAGGTAAATGCAATTTTTTAAATTTTAATTCATATTGATGATGGCAGGAAATAATTTAACACAATTCAATCACTTAGCAACCTTTGATAGGTAATACTTATTTGACAGCGAAACCATATCATCTAAACAAAGGAAACATGTAATAGTTAAAAATTGTACTAACTTTTATTGAAAGATATAACTATTAATAATGAATTTTGTATGGTTGTTCTGTAATGAAAGAATATAAATCACTTATCTTGATGTCCTGTGATTTCCTTTGTCCTTGTTTAGGTAACACGTGAAATTCCGCGGAACGACACATGGCCTGCGAGATCAGACGTCGAGTGAGCGATGGGGCTGGCCGGGCCTGCAGGGGTGGGTGGAGCGATGGTTTGGGGCTCTGGGGTGTGGTGGTTTAGTAGGTGACGGTGTGTCACTTCCCTGACTTAATTTACCACCGGAAATATAAATTATGTAAAATGGTTTAATAGATACTGGACCGTTTAGTATATTTTATTGATGATAAATCATGTTGGTTTAGATTCTATAAAATTATAGGTGAGATTTTGTTATAGATTTAGAGTTGAGATAATTCGTTTATATCTTTTTTTATATTGGTCACGTCAATTTAACATCACCTCGCCTGATGGTAAGCTGAAGGCAAAGTCTCAGGAAAGAAAGACTCCATTACATACATGTACCATGTTAATAAAGGTGGCACTCAGCTTGACAGCGTCATTAGATGCTTTTGCACGACCCGCTTAAAGGACCCAGGACTGTAGGAAGAAGGAAACACGTGAGCTGGCAAGGAGTTCCAGGTCTGGTGCGACAAAGGAAAGAGTCACCGAACCGCTTGGTTATAGAAGGAATGTTCTGCACAGTATGCGGGTGACATCTAAGCCCTGCACGTGTTGTCCTGTACAGGAAAGGAGAGGGTGGGACTGTTTGGAATAGCTCATCAGAACATTCACCATGGTAGAGATGGTAGAATACTGCCCATCCCGGATAGAAAACAAAGTAAAGGTAATTACAATCTGTATTCTAGTTAATTTAAAATTAAGAATGACTTTAATATTCTACCTAGAGTAGGTATTTTATTTACACAGTGTTATCCAGATCAAAATTACCTTCAGTAACTTATCTTAACGATGGGTAATCAAATACGGGTAAACATATTGTTTCAATTGCATCCAAAACTTGCATGGGCTGTGCTTTCCTACTTTGCATATATATTCGAATTATCATGGCGACACCGTCTGCACCTGTGAGAGCCTAATTGTACACCCATCGTGCTTTGAGAGATTCGTTGATAAAACCTTATCAGTCACGCCGTATCATTACTTCTTTTATTTGTCAAAATTTCTACACCTGCCAGTTATGGGTGAAGTTTCGCAGGGCTACTTTAAGCACCATGAGGGTGCAGTATAATGACGCGTTCCGTATCCTCATGAAGCATCCGCGTTACTGTAGTGCGTCGGGTATGTTTGCCGAGGCGCGGGTGCACGATTTCTTCGCTGTCGTTAGGGCACGAATAGCATCCTTCTGGGAGAGGCTGCGTTGCTCTGGAAACTCTATATTGCAAGCTATATGTGACGACTATACGTGCCCAATTGCTAGATATTGGATGACAGTGCACCGGGAAGCGAATCGTAAGTGAATGTAAACGTGCCTTGTAAAATTTGCTTTTTAATTGTAAATTTTATATATATTAATTTATTTTAATTTTATTTGTAATATAATTGTAATGGGACCTGTGCCTGAATAAAGAAATAATAATAATAATAATTTTATAGGTCATCAATATCTAGCTGATGACGAGGAATACCTTGACCTCATTTGTTAACGATATTTAACAGCAAAAGTGAGCACGACGTGTAATGATTTGCCATCATATTCTGCTCTCCGTGGATTTACTCCACATACGTGTACACCGGAGGAAGTTATGAGTGCCTCTGAGACCGATTTCAGGGTGGCTACACATTCTGCAAACCAAATATGACTGCATTCGACTAGACTGAAGAGTAATTTGCCCGCACATGTGTTTATCTCTTCTTACAGTCTTGGGTTTTGTAAGCGGCGCGTGAAAAAGTATCTTCAAGGCCGTTCTCTACATTCACCCCAGCTGCGTACCATCCAGCAGGGTGTAGTAAATTCACGGGCTTTATGGAAAAATGGGAATTATTCGTAGCTAATATTTTGATTTATGTAAGGGGTGAGGGGTAAATTGCCCCCTAAGTAAGGGAGTTAGGGGTATATTGCCCCATAAGTATGGTTGCTTTATGGGAAATAACGCACGTGTCCCGGTTTGGCGGGCGAGGGCGGTTTGCGTCACCTCCCTACTTTTGAACTTGTATAAACTTTTTCTCACGTGGCTCAGGGTAGAAGCGATTGTCTCGTCACTAGTTTAAGGAGCGTTCAGCCTCTGTAAGTATAGCGGTAGTGTCTGCTACGCAGAGGGTTCGGGGTCTAGTGAGTGCAAATATTTGTATATGCATTGGTCTGGTCGTCGGTCCCGGTTATCTTACAAATATGGCAGTCATTACGGGTAGTTGGATATTTAAAAGTCCATCAACTGGTCGAACTGCATTGCTAAGTGTTGTGGAGTTTGTGGTGCTTCACCCAGCTGATGATCGTGTGACTGCGGTTTTGCGGTTGTGAGTTTGTACCTTCCACTAGGATGAGAACAGGGTTCGTAGGAATCAATGAAGATTTTATTACAATAGTTGAAATATGTACTGTATTTCTTATTAATAGATTTACAAATATATAATTAATGACAGACGTAATGCACTGTGTGTGCTCGAAAGGATTGTGAATCGTTCGGCCGCCGCCGTCCGCGCGCCGCGCTCCGCTGCTTTCATCCCCGCCGCCGCGCCGTCCCGCCAAGTTTACGCCTTCGCGCCGCCAGGTGGTGTTACTCGTTAACATGCTCCCGGCTTTTGGAAGCATCAGGTTCCAAAGAGGCTTTCTGTGGATCAAAAAGCGGACATATTTTGGGGTAGGAACGCCGAATAGTTCCTGCTGCCGTCTTAATTGTCGCCACACGTGAGATGCCATCCTTGCCAGTGAACGTCTCCAGTACTCGTCCTAGTTGCCATTTCAGTGGTGGTAAATGGTCCTCCTTAATTAAAACCAGGTTGCCAGGAACGAGTGTATCCTGGTTGAGCTGCCACTTCGTTCTCTTCTGTAGTTCTGAAAGGTATTCAGTTGACCAGCGATGCCAGAAGTTCTGCCTCATCTGTTCTACGCGATCATATCGTGGAAGGCGCTGCGAAGCTGTAGTCGTCAAGTCGTGGCTGGCAGGTGCAGTGAGCGGCCGGCCAATCAAGAAATGAGCGGGAGTCAAGGGAAGCAGGTCGCTTGGTTCTGTGGACATGGGGGAAATAGGACGGGAGTTGAGGACGGCCTCAATTTGAGCTAACACCGTACTCAACTCCTCATATGTTAAATGCGCATTCCCCACGATACGACACAGGTGAAACTTGCAAGACTTAACCCCCGCCTCCCATAGACCACCAAAATGAGGCGAATATGGCGGAATAAATGTGAATTCTATCAAGTTATCTACTGTGAAATTCAAAATATCTGATTTATTTGACTCTAAAAATTTTGAAAATTCCTTTAAAGCTCCGACAAATGTCTTACCATTATCTGAGTAGATTTGCAACGGTTTGCCGCGTCGAGAGATAAATCGTTTGAGCGCCAGTAAATATGCATCAGTGGTGAGGTTTGTGACCAATTCCAAATGTATTGCACGCGTTGTGAAGCACACGAATAAACATATGTAACACTTAACTAACTTCGCGCCCCTACCCACGCGATTTAACATAAAAATTGGCCCAGCATAGTCAACACCACAACGTATAAATGGATACCCTGGCTCCAACCGCTCACTAGGTAAGTTTCCCATCTGTATGGTCAATGGCTTAGCTCGAATACGCTTACATTTCAAACAGTTATGCACTACTTGTTTAGCCAAATTGCGACCTCTAATAGGCCACCAAGATTCACGTATTGTAGCCAATAACAATTGAGGTCCAGCGTGTAATAAGACCGTATTGTGATGGTATTCAAATATAAGGCGAGTAAATGTGTGTCGACCACACAATAACAAAGGATGTTTTTTATCGTAGGTAAATGAGTCAGATTGCGATAATCGACCTCCTACTCTAATAAGATTATGTTCATCCAAAAATATATTCAAACTAGAAATGCTGCGTGGACATTTAAATGAACGATTATGCTTTAAATTATCATAAATATCTGTAAAGGATTGCTGCTGTGCTATTCGCGTTAAAGTTCTAACAGAATTATTTAATTCGTCCACAGACAAACAGCCTGTCCGACGCTGTGTATATTGTGATTTTTGTATACGACTGTTATGTATGAACCGAATAATGTAAGCCATAACGCGACGCAAACGATTGAAACATGAAAAGCGTTCAAATAAAGAAAATTCTGAGCTTATCTGAATTAACGCAGAGGTTTTAATAGATTTTAACTCCGGTAATTCATCATAACTAATGTCATAACAACGAACAACTTGTTCCCATTCTGTGTTAGGGGTTTGCAAAAATGCAGGCCCGTGCCACCACAAATCACACGACTTTAGAATATCTAAGTGCATTCCGCGCGACACTAAGTCAGCTGGGTTGTGTTTACCAGCGATATGAAACCACGGTTTATCGCCTGTCAGCTCATTTATTTCGATTACACGATTCTGTACAAATGGTTTCAGTAAATTAGGTGACATCTTAAGCCATCCTAAAACCACAGTTGAGTCTGACCAGAAATAAACATTATCAAACGTTAATCGCAATGAATGTGTTATCTTTGAATACAATTTCGCACCTACTAACGCACCACATAATTCTAAGCGCGGAACGGAAACCGGTTTCACTGGAGCTACCTTACTCTTTGCGCACAACAAGTGGACGTTTATTGATGTGAATGTATAGCTTCGTATATAGGCGCAGGCTCCGTAGCCAGATAACGCGGCATCCGACATAATATGCAACTC
Source organism: Eilema caniola (assembly GCA_949126895.1). Lineage (NCBI taxonomy): Eukaryota > Metazoa > Arthropoda > Insecta > Lepidoptera > Erebidae > Eilema > Eilema caniola. The sequence continues at coordinate 797,176 of OX421461.1, read as the reverse complement.
AATTTTGTGTGTATTATTTCCTATTACATGACGTGGGATGCGTATATCTGACAGATTATGTAATTTGTTAATAAAATGTTGCCATTCTACTAATATTAATTTAGGAACCGGATCATCCCAGCCTATTTTGGATAACCATAGCTTTTGTAAAATTATTTTAGCGATAACAATAGTTGGTGTAATCAAACCCAAAGGGTCGTATGTCTGCGCGATGACTGAAAGAATGTTACGTTTAGTGGCCTGCGTTACATTCTGATCATGTATAGTATCAAAGTGTAACTCATCTGATGAATAGAACCATCCCATACCTAACGTTTTAGTGTTACAGTTTTCACCCAATGATAATTCCTTAGAGGGACACTGCAACTCAGATTGTGACACTGATGAGTTAAATACCCACTTCCTAAGAGGAAAACAAGCTGATTCTAAGACTTTAGAGACACCGTTACATATTTCTATTAACGTTTGCATATTATCATGTCCCGTGACCAAGTCATCAGCGTAAAAATCGTCATTAATAACTTGTGCAATGACGTCATCCTTACATTCTAACGCGAGTTGTCTCAAACACCTAATACTAAGATAAGGTGCGGACGCGGTACCATACGTTACCGTGTTAAGCTGAAATACACCGAGAGGATCAGATGGATCTTCTCTCCAAAGAATTAATTGTAGATTTCTTTGATTAGGGGCCACTAATATTTGGCGATAGAATTTCTCAATGTCGGCGCATGCAACGTATTTAAATTGCCGGAATCGAAGTAAAATTCCGAACAAGTCATTTTGTAACGCAGGGCCTATGTGCTGAATATCATTTAATGATTTACCTGACGTTGACTTTGCACTTGCATCGAATACTACCCTAAGCCTAGTGGTGGAACTGTGTTCTCGGTAAACACCGTGATGAGGCAAAATATAATATGGAGAATCATATTCAAAAATGCGACTCATGTGTCCCAAGCTTAAATATTCATTCATGAAATCGTTATACATTTTTCTATACGTTGGCGAACCTTTAATTAGTTTTCGTTCGAGTGCTAGAAACCGGTTTTGAGCCATAGAAAAGGTGTCGTGTAACCCATCAGCTGACTCACTTAAAGGAATGCGTACAGAAAAACGGCCCTTATCATCACGTAAAGTAGTTTCCTTGAATAAATTTTCGCATGCGTGTTCTTCCTTCGTGAATTTATTGGAATTTATTATTATTTCTTCAAGTTCCCAAAAACGTTTCAGATCAGACTCTAGTGTTTGTGTAAGGTTACATTGAATTTGCTTAGCGTGTGAAATAGGTTTATGAACAATACCCGATATGATCCACCCAAGTTGTGTGTTCTGTAAGTACGGACCATTAGGTAATCTAACCAGACCTTCAGACAACAGGTCCCAGAATCTGTCTGCCCCTATGAGTAAATGAATTTCACTAGGAGAACAGAAATCAGGATCGGCTAGTTGAATATAGTCGGGTATTTCAATGTAATTTTTAACATTTAATTTTGGTAATTGTGATGTAATGCAAGACAAAACTATACAATTAAAGCGTGTGTGATATGAAGTAGTTTTAGATCGCATTTCAATGTGACATGATTGTGTGGATTGTGAGATAGTATTACCTACTCCTCTTACTTGTACAGTGGACTGTATCAATGGAATGTTAAGTTTTTTGCATAGTGATTCGGATATAAAACAGTGTTGACTCCCGTTATCTAAGAGCACTCGAGTTGTGTGAAATACGTTATGTTCGTCCGCCACTTCCACCAATGCAGTTGACAATAATACAGGTTGCGTATAATAATGTGTGTTGCTATTATTGTTAACCTTAGAGGATGTGTGTGATTTGTGAGAGGCGGAGTGATGTGTGTGTGTGGCACTTGTACTGGGACCGGGCTGAGAAGCAACTTGTGTGACGTGTGCCTGTGCAACAGCTGATGAGGTACAAGTGTCTACAGATTCGTTGTGAATTAAAGTGTTATGCTTTTTATTACATTGCTTGCATGGTCCGTACCAACACTCGTTGACTACGTGACCTGTGCGTAAACAGTTACAACATAACCCTTTCTCTTCAATTATTTTTAATTTATCCTTAAGAGACAAACTAAGAAAACCCTCACATGAGTATATAGGGTGATTAGAACCGCACATGTTACATTTGTAACGTGAATTGGATGATTTTTTACTCTCTTTGTGTGTTGTGAGGTAGCTGTGTGATTTTGTCAGCAATGATTGTTTGGGTTTAGTATTGTGAGTGTGAGTGTCTGTTTGTTTGACTTGAGAGGGCTTAACCGTTTCTAGAAAATCAGCTCGATCTTTAAGAAATTTCATTAAATCTGATAATAACAATTTTGTATCCGTTGAAGTATTCATGAAACTACTTTTGTGAAGCTCCCATTCACGCTCAGTTGATGAATCTAATTTTGATACTATAATATAGATAACTAATGTATCCCAGGTTTCAGTGGGTTCACCTAATGTCTTTAATGCACGAATGTTTCTCAAAACGGTGTCTATTAATTTTCGTATTTGAGTAGCCGATTCTTTACTCATTGCTTGTGCAGAGAATAAAGCCTTAACGTGGTTATTAACAAGCAAACGATTGTTATTATACCTATTCTCTAAAAGACTCCAAGCAACTAAATAATTATCGCAAGAAAATTCTAGTGCCTTAATTACTTGTAGTGCATTACCGGTCAATATTGAGCGTAAGTAGTGGAACTTCTGAATACTATCAAGATTGTCACTATTGTGAATGATAGACATGTAAGTATCGCGAAATTCAAGCCACTGGTCATAGCTACCATCGAACTTCGGCAATGAAATTGTGGGTAATTTGATACCGTTCGGAACGCGACTTTGAGTTTTGACGTTCTGAGCACAATTATTATCTTTTAAAATACATTTACACTTGGCCACAATAGCATAAAACTGATTCTCAAACGATTCTCTCTCTTTCAACTCGTTTTCTATCTGACTAGAGCAAACAATCAAATCTAGCTCGTCCTGAATTATAGAAAATTGTTCAAATAGCGATTTAAATCTATCAAGACGCTCCTGTAATTCAGTTATAAGAGCTTCTGTTCTTTGCAAATCATCTAAATTTTGTACATATTTCGTGAACAATGTGAGTTTACCCTTAACACAACCCCGTTTTTTGACTAAATCGCGAATAATATCATCGTTACTTTCTATATCTACAAGAGAATGCTTCTTTTTCGTCATTTTGGTGATGTATGAGAGAAAAGAATCAAGTACTTACAGTTTGAAGGGCGTTCGAAGGGCAGTGTGAATATGTCGGTACCTGACAAATGCACAAAAAACGATATTAGCTCAGGATTAGGAAGGAAAAATCGTTGATTGACCTGACCGTCGCTGCAGATGATGCTCCAGATGATCGCCAGATGAATCCGCGCTCGTAGGACCAAATGTTGTGGAGTTTGTGGTGCTTCACCCAGCTGATGATCGTGTGACTGCGGTTTTGCGGTTGTGAGTTTGTACCTTCCACTAGGATGAGAACAGGGTTCGTAGGAATCAATGAAGATTTTATTACAATAGTTGAAATATGTACTGTATTTCTTATTAATAGATTTACAAATATATAATTAATGACAGACGTAATGCACTGTGTGTGCTCGAAAGGATTGTGAATCGTTCGGCCGCCGCCGTCCGCGCGCCGTGCTCCGCTGCTTTCATCCCCGCCGCCGCGCCGTCCCGCCAAGTTTACGCCTTCGCGCCGCCAGGTGGTGTTACTCGTTAACACTAAGATATCGCCAATTGGTTGTGGAGATCAGATGGCAATCGCTTCACGGAAAATATCAAAGTTCAGCCTTATTCGCAGTTTCACTGGTAAACCGGACCCCAGACTCCAAGGTGAAAGCTTCTGGAACAACGCTAAGATGAAGAAGAAGAAGAATGTTTTAGATGAGTTCAAATACGATAATAGTTTGGTAATAGTTTTTAAGAAGACATATATTGTAAAGCAGAGACAAAAGAAAATATAAATATAGTAAAAATTACCCCCTCCCCCCTTTATCCCATGGTATGAAAGGAACAGAATGAAAGTGCGAGAAGAATACGTGTGAGAACTAGGATGACAAAGAGGCCAGAATGAAAGCGTGATACCTTTAGTAAATAGTTAATTAGTACATAACGAACCCTGAGTGGGTCTTAGAGTAGAAGACTAGTTACTATGAGCATGTAAAGAATAGGCTTCCACGAAGTACCCCTGCAAGCAGTGGAAGGTGCTAGAAAAAAAAAAACGAATGTACGCTCTCTAGTGCCAATATGAGATTCTTCTAGACGGGTATTTGAACGTTCTTACAAAGTCGGCAGCACGAGTACCTATCTACGCCGCTCCTAGGGTTGCACACGTCCATACCATAGGCCACAGTAACCACTCCTCATCAGATAGGCCGTGTGTTTATCTGTTACCTAAGTGGTAGGTATAATTAAAAAAAAAAAATTTTTTTCTAAATTTAAAGTTAAGCGCTAGCTAGATAATCTCCTTTAATAAACACCTTCAATAATACAGGTACGCTCCGGGAGATCACCAGCAGTGTGAAGAGCCTGCTGGCGTTCTTCAATGAGTTGGGGTGGATCGAGTGAAATGCCCACCCTCACGCAAAAACCGCGCCATGACGTGGAGTTGCGGATACCAGCCCGTGTTACCATACCATACCATAGCTAGATAATCTGGGAACGACGTTGTTGAGATTGGTGTGACGACCCTTTAAGATCAAAGGATGAAAATGCTGTGTCGCGATAGGAAGGTCCGACAATCGCTGTTACGCGATGTCTATATGACAAACGTGGCCCATAACCGTTAGGACCTTATCATACTAGCGGTTTCGGGACGGAGCGGACGCGGAGCGGTTGCGCGGCGGAGAAGTCGCGGTTGTATGGCGAATGGAAAATTGTTTGTTTGGTTAAACACGCTCATCTCAGAAAGTAATGGTTCAATTAAAAAAGGAAGGTTAAATAAAGGCTATAATCATCACGTTACGACTTAAGGGAGCGGAGCAGTAATATTAAATGGCAAAATATCCGATACATTCACATACACTAGTGCAGTACGGAGTTTTGAAATATGCCACGGGCGAAGTACATTTATCGGTTGATTTTATAGTCGTTTTGGAGCGAAAAATTTGGAGCACAGTTTCTTCAATAAAATCGTCTGGTAAGTGGCGAATTTGATATAGGTGGTGTACCATAGTATGTAGTCATAGATAACTTGTCCTGGAATACTACCGGTGGGTATTAAAGAAAAACAAAACAGCGCTAACTTTTATTAAGTCTTCTTTCTTCTTAAAATAATCGCTCTTTCCAATCGCCATTCCAGTCTTCCGATCCCCCAAGAAACCGCCCGCAAACCCTTATGGAGAGCCGAATTTTATGAAAAGATGGCCAGCGAGGGACGCCGCGCATCGCGTGCCATCGCGAGACTGTATCTGGCTGTATCATGACTGTCATCTTTGATTTCAATCAGTCTGTCCCATTCCACTGCTACACCTATTTGGTACAAATCACATTTACCCCTACCTAATACCTATCGGCGACCTATGTACCCGTGAACCAAAAAATCCCGTCGCTAACAGCTTCTATACGTATCTTTGATTTGCAGGAACAAACAGATAAAAGGTAACTATATTAATTTACAATAAAATTACCTATATGATATACAACTCACACTCCTCTGCGGCAGATACTGGCGTCGCGACCAAAGAAACTGGTGGGTAGGTACCTAAAAACGCATTATTAAAACACCCGATACAAAAAGTGTCTTTGGGTGATTAGACTTTACACGTGGGGATTTACCGCACGTAAAAAAAAGCCCCAGATTGACAATGAGACGAAACTGTTCTTACATACCAGACAAGGCAATAAAAAAGGATTTTGACATGTGAGTTATCTGGCGAAAAGCAGCCCCCTAAAATGCAATCACACGTTCTACCCCTCTAGACAAGTGGCAATTCGCTAGCCGGCGTTTGATGGAATAGAATGACGAATGTATGGGATTTGACGTATTTGACAGGCGTTAACGACACTCGTCTAGAGGGGCTGGTCGACCACCGACTGGCGTGTTTAATGTGGCTCGGGTAAAATTTGCGAAATTGCGGTTATTTTTTGCATTAGCCAGAAGAAGGCGAAAAGCATTTAAATTCTGATTCACCATATTTGCAGCAAACCACAGAGCAAATGTAGATTTCAGTAGATTTACCCTGTCGCAGTCCCGTGGACATAGGCCACTCACAATATTCACAAGTATTGGCCTACTGTTTCCATGCTGGCCAGGCGGGTTGGTACAGGGTTCCATCTTCCGCAGTGATACTGTTTGCGTATATTTTAGTTTGTCAGCGTTTACGACACCTTTCTGGCTGGTGATACTTGTATTTTCTTCGTCATCACACGGATGAATTACTATGTTGATACTTACCTAAATAAATAAATTTCATTACATCTGCTAGGGTGGTAGAGAGCCCTTACGCTAAATGAGGAAGTATGGATTATGATTTAAAAGCTAGCCTACAAGTGATATCTCAATTTAATTAAAAAAGTATAGGTCTTTAAAAAAATATTGGCTTTATTCAGCTAATAAATAAATCAAAAGAGTAGTTATGTGGAATAGGTGCCTTTTAGGGACTACTAAGATAATGAGGTCATGAATTAGTTACTATATCTCCATTTTTGAATGAATTTTTTTACTTATTTAAATATTGTTTGTCTCAGTTTGTCTACAGTAGGACCTATTTTATAAATCCAGTATTCATACACATCAGACAACCGACGTACGACGTACCTATGGCAACCGAGACCGATGTCGGACTCGAACCGACTAAAGCGTGTTTAATACTAACAGTCTTGCCAAGCTACAATGAAATATGTGTTTTTTAAAAGTTGTATAAAAAATTTAATATATAATTTTACTCATATTTTTTATTGTAATGAATGGATTATATACTACTAAGGTAAAAGCGCCAATGGTGGACACTGACCCAATTTGGTTTACTTACTTTGTATTTACTTAAAAGATGCCTAATGGCATAATTATATAAGACAAGAATTCCAAAAAATATATTTTCGTGTTCAATATCGTTAATTTAACATGCTTCAAGTTTTTTTTTAAATATCTCCAATGTACAGACACTACTTTACAATTATATACTTAATATAAGAGATCTGATGTTCAAAACACTATCGTCAGTAAATTTTGAATTAGTTAACAGACATTCGTTTCTTAAGATTTTTGTTAAGGGTAGGTATACAGATTTTTAATAGGTGTGAATAATGAATATCACTAATTTTAGGACGGATGTTATAAATATGTAAATTGTTGACCTACTTAGACCATTGCTGTATTGTTATGGTTAAATTTTATAGTCGTTTTAAGTGTCATCTATTGGTTCTCACGACAATGTGAATAATAATATTTAAAGTGAAAATATGTTCGATTTTAAAGTTTCGGCTATTGGTTTTTCCTTACCTTATTTTACCTTTGATTAATTTTCCCAATTTTGTTGGACTTTGAAATTAATTAGCAACACTGACACGTCGGCGCAGCCCGCGCTCGCGGCGCCACCCTTCAGTTCGCAGAAATACCCCTATATTGATCGCTGGCGGCCATCTTAGAAAAACAAACTGTTTCAAATAGCAACATGTCATAGGTGGCGCTGCTCATGAACACTACAAACAGTGATAGGAGATGGCGCTACTTGTTACTGTGAAGCACAAAAGGGGAAGCTTCTTTGCATGTGGCCCAGTGGCCAGGGGGGTGGGTATTTCGGACTCAAACGGATCAAAACAGTGTTATACGGAACCCGGTAGCTATGTCCTAGAAATGATTTTGTGAGTCGGGATATCCCTGTGGCCTTGACTGCTAAACCCTTGATGATACTGGCCTTAGTTTATACCTAGGCTACCGAGTTTACAAGCGAACAGGACCTCAACTCTTCTAGTAGTCATACTATTGACACTGCAAAAAAGGTAGTTAAATTTTAGTCTTACTTAACTCCAATTATAACTAAGTCCAAAATTAATGAAAAAGAATTCATAACAGTTGTTCATTTATTCTACAAGATGCCATGTTAGAGCGAGGCCCCAACTTATGCGTAGCGCAGCGTTGCGTCGCGTCGTCGCATCGGAACAACGCATTGTAGCCACACCTGCGTTGCAAAGCAAGAGGAAACAAACGCCGTCGTCGCAGCTGAGTATCGTTCAGTCTTTATTGATAGATTCAAACATGTTCACCGAAGACCAACTGAATAAGCTTGAGAGACTCTAGAACATTTGCATAAGATTCATATTCGGTTTGCGCAAATATGATCACATTTCTGAATACCGAAAAAAGCTCAAGTCGTAACCTATCCGTCTTCTTGTTCAGCACTCTTCAATCCTGCTACTCCCTCTTACCTTAAAAAACGAATTGAGTTTTTGAACGCCACACATTCCAGGTATCTGAGGTCGGTGTAAAATTCGAGATTAAAGATGGGCGCATATGTATGTATGTACCTATATATGTATAGGTATATTGAGAAAATTGTATTTACATTTAGTTGTGTAAGTATATGTCGCCGCCAAATAGCTAAATTAGCCGTTCAACTAACTGCCTAGGCAGTTAACTAAACGGCGCCATTCAAATACGGGCTTAATAGTGTTCAGCCATTTAATTAAAAGGCTAGGATAGAATAGAAATAAAGAAAATAGCATAGCTTGGACCGATGACGTTTAACTACTTGCCTAGCCATTTAATTAAACACTTAGAAAAATTACTTATTTCTGGATAAATGTAGTATATGGGTATAGTAGTAGTATATATAGTATATGGCAATATGGGAGTTACGCTCCTCTCCGCTCCGCTCCCACATTAGCCTCCTTTTTTTTTCTCGCGGGAAAATGCTTTGCGCACACCGACGAGCCCCGGGGGAGGCCCGCCGGTAGTGTGGGACTCCTGCAACTGCAGTATACCCACTAAAACGCTCTCGCACTCTTCCGCGGCCCCGGCGGCGCTGATCCTCCAACAGAGGACTCCATCCCGGTGGGGTGAGGGGGAAGTATCCTCAATCCCGTCTTCCTGAGGGGCGCGCGGAAACACCGCGCGCGCCACCTCGGGGCCACAACTGTTCGGACGGCAGACGCCCCCGCATCTACCGCCCAGGCCTCTATCATGGAGGACGAAGGAGGGCGTGGTAGATACGTCTACGACGCCCAAGCCTCCTTCTGCGGCTCGGGAGCTCCGACGACAACTCCCGTTCCCGCTCCGCAGATTCTTTCTGCCTCATCACCTACTCGCAGAAGGTGGCGGCCTCCTTCCACGACCTCTCACATCCCAGCATCGGTGAAATCAACGTTGGGAGAGAGGTCGCTCCCTACAACTGCGACGAGGGCACGGCGCTCGCCTGCCCAAGCTGGGCACTCCTCCAGGGTATGCTGCGCCGTGTCCTCGAGGCAGCTGCAATGATAGCACGCGGTTGTCGGTTCTCTTCCGGCTATGCGACACAGGTACTTCCCGAAGCAACCGTATGCGGAAAGCACCTGCCCCAGCCGGAAGGTAAGCGACCCGTGCTCTCTGTTCACCCAGTCCTCAAGGAGGGGGCGGACAGCCTCTACAGTCCTGCTGCCAGCCGTTGGGTTGGCCAGCCGCTCCCTCCACCTCCCGAGCAAGGTCTGCCGAGCATGGAATCTCCACATTTCGACCTGCCTCGGTGCCGGGTGTTCACCTCGGAGGAGGAGATCCTTGCGCCACGAAAACATGGCTGCTTGGACTTCCGCCTCTAGATCCCACGGGGGGGATCCCGCCAACACGCACGCCGTATCGTAGGAGACGGTGCGGTATCCGCGTATGACCCCGACCGCCATCATCCTATGAGGTTTTCTCAGGAGGGCGATGGTTTTATTGGTCAGGGCATCCACCCACACTGGCGCTCCATAGAGTGCCATGGACCTTAGCACCCCCAAGTACAAGCGGCGGCTACCCGATTTGGGACCACAGACATTCTTATTTCAAGGTATCCCATCTTACGATTGGCCTAAGCATTAGCCAGCCAGGTTATTAAATGATTTAATAAACGTGATGGCTGAATATCATTCAGGCCGTTAATTGAATGGAATGTTTAATTAACTGCGTAGGTAGTTAATTGAAGGGGTGATTAAGCGAGTTGGCGGCGACATTTACATTATAAGTACTTATACCAAACACGTTCCCTCAGACTCCTATGTAAAGTGTACTAATAAGTATCAATAGGACTTTGTAATCAAACTACCCATATGTGGATTCTATCTCTTTTCTTCATTCAAAGGTTGCCTGGACGAGATTGCCACTGTGCGATAAGGCTGTTTATTGTCCATACCTGTAATGTACCTACTAATTGCCACTAGTTTCAAAAGTTTTGTTTATGATGTACACTATAAAGAGATACTTAATCACTTACTTCTTTTTTTGCTTTTATTACGCCACCACTAAGATATAAAAATGTCGTTACGCTGTCGTCAAGGAGCAAAGCTTTCTTTTGCAGTGAATCACTGTCCGTGTCCGTCGTCGCAGCGGAGCACTGAGGACGCAGTGCATCACCCGGCCACCAGCGGTGTGATGGGTATGTCTGTATGTCTTAAAAAATATATGGAAAACGACGCAGCGCGACGAAACCCAGCGCAACGGACTAATGGGGCCTCACTCTAATCGGGCATGTCATAAAAAATATATAGAAAACGACGCTAAGACGAACGCACCAATGGGACCTCGCCCTAAAAGTCTACATTATATCGACTTCAACAATATATTAGTAAAGATTGAAATTAAAAACAATGTATGACAGTGGTTGACAATTAGCAAAATTGAGGTTGCTTGAAAACCCGCTCAATGATTGGGCTTTTTTACAATCTGCTATAGGTATCCGTTTGTATTGCTTATTCGCTCACTCGCTAGCTTCTAAACTCGCAGCTCGTTTGCTTAGTGTCATCAAAGTTTACACAATAGAGCCCTTTACACGCACAGCCTTTAGCGAGGGAAAACTACATTCGCGTGTGGAAGAGCGCGTCGCAAGCCGTCGCTCGTTCTTAAGAGCGTCCAGCAGGACTAACATGCGCGCCACGAGAGAGCTATCTCGAGGCATTTTGCCGTTTTATGTCGATATGTCGACTGTTGGTAACATGCAGGGCTAACATGCGCGCCACGAGATAGCTATTTCGAGGCATTTTGCCGTTTTATGTCGATATCGACTGTTGGTAACATGGCTAATTTCATGGCGATCTGTCAGATGTCGATATAACTCGACTTCGAGAAATCATCTCTACTTAGTGTCTGCAAATTGTAACGTACGTGCCCTTATTTACTCGAATTTTGACATTTAAAATGTTTTGTCTCCCGTCTTTCATTTGGTCGACGAGAAGTTATCTCGTGTAAACTTTCTTTTCTTGTGCTCGGTTAATTTTGGATCAAAATTTAGTACCTTTGTGCTGAAAATGGCGGTGCCATATTATAATAGCCCCGATATCGGATCACAAAAAGATCAAAACAGCGACTGCAAGCAATTTTTAATAAAAAAAAATATAATGGCAAATAAAGCCACCTTTTCACAGTTCGATTTACGGTGATTGACTAAGAGCGTTTTCACACTCGTCCGACTGCAAGCAATTTTCAACCTTAAGGACATTTTCTGAGTTACATGTCTTTTCGCTTTAATTGATGACGCTGATCACGAATATAAGAAAAAAACTCGATACCATGTCATGTCAATAATTTTTATTCTTTGATTAATTTTTTTCGATTTGTAACTCAGAAAATGTCCTTAAAGTCGAAAATTGCTTGCAGTCGGACGAGTGTGAAAACGCTCTTAGTCAATCACCGTAAATCGAACTGTGAAAAGGTGGCTTTATTTGCCATTACAATAATCACTGTAAATCGGGGGCAAACATGTAAACGGTGTATGCCATAGACAATAATTTAAAAAGTTTAACGCGACAAAATATTATGTCGACGTTACTTCGCTCGAGAAGACTCGAGATGATGTCTCATATCGATTCGAGATAGTTGACGACGCGTGCATGTTAGCCTTGCAGGATTGCTCGGCGGAATGCACGCACGCATAACCGTGTGATTGTTGTAGAAAGAAAGGGAAAGAACGTGTGCTTAGCGCTTCTCTCTGAACTGTGGTGTGCGCGCAATCGCGTCTATTGTTTCGCGTGGTCTATACTGTGCGAACGATTTAGTGACCTTTGAACTATGCCTATCAGGCCGAAGGTGAGGTTGTCTCGCGACAGTCGTCCAGCTGACCCAGGGCGAGGTATTATTTTGCCGTGTGTGTAAACAGACGTGCTCATGTAATATTTCCATCAAATAATAAATTTTATCGAAACTAGGTCAACTTCATTCTGACATTGCAAATTTCTTGCTACATTGTTGATGTTTAGTGAAATAAATAAAGTGTTTGTTGCGGACACGAAAGGAATGCAAAAAACTTCGTAATGGACTCGCCATTCAGCCGGAGTTCCCGGACCGCGCGTAGCCCACCCTCGAGCTCACCGCCACCTCAACGTGACGACACTGCCTGCCCTTCTGCACCTAAGCTCTCCGTGATAGCTACTCCTGAGATACAAACATGGTTAACCCAAATTGATGGCTTTCTTAACGAGGTATGTCATATTTCGACCGAGGGTAGTAAGCTGAATAGCGAAAGTAAAGTCAGAATCTCTAATATATGTAGAAAAGTGATGCATGGAGTCTCTCAGATGGCAGTTCAGTACCAATCTGTAAAGCAGAGGCTCATATCAGCCCATGCCGAACTCGAGACTTTAGAAAAGGTGAATGACATAAGTTTGCAACTGTAAGAGCTGAAAAACGGTATCCAAAATGCCGCTAAAGCAACACGCCAGTCCTGTGTATCCTATGCGGACGTTATAAAGACAGGTAAGGAAAATTTTGTTTGCCCTCCAAAAACCGCTAGTTTAACAATTTATCCTACGGATCAAGAAATATCTAGTGAAGAGACCAAAAAGATGGTGCAAAATATCATCAAGCCTGATAAATTAAATTTACACATTCGCGGCTTAAAGAAAACCAGGTACGGTGGTGTAATTATAAGCACACAAGGGAAGGATGACCTAGAAAAATTAAAAACATTACAGCAGTTACAATCATCGGGACTTAAAATTGAAGAGACTTCAAAAAAGAGACCTAGACTGATTTTTCTAGGTGGTGCCGGCTGATACCTCTGAACAACACTTGTTCGATTGCCTTTTCGAGCAAAATATTACGGATAAGTGTCCGAGCCTGACCCGGGAAAAGTTTTTGAGCTCTATCAAACTGAGTCATAAGTCTGGCAAAAAAAACAGCCCTTACATTAACTTCATTGTAGTGGTAACAGCCGAGATTAGGAACATATTAATTAAACAGGAGCGAATCTTTATAGATTGGACGTCATGCCCAGTCCGAGACTTTACACTTGTGACTAGGTGTTACAAGTGTCAACAATATGGGCACTCGGCTAAATACTGCCGAGATACGGACCCAACCTGTGGTCACTGTGGACGTACTGGCCACACCCTCAAAGAGTGCTCTGCTCGTGAACAGGCGGCAAAGTGTGCATCCTGCATTCGGTATAACAAGCCACATAATCATAGTACGGGTGACGTAGAATGCCCGGCCCGAAAAAGTGCAGAGGCCCGATTACTTCAATCAACTGACTATGAGGGCGCCTAGAGCGCCGTAACCAACAACTTTTCTAGCTCTTTAGTAGTTTATACGCTACTATGGATAATGTGCATCAAGAAATTGAAGACTTAGGGGATAGTGACTCACACATATGTTTACCTAGTGAGTGTAAATCGGAAATAGGTGATAGAAACACGCGTATCAAGATTTTTCATATGAATATACGTAGCATAAACCGAAATTTTAACAAACTCTTAGTTTTGTTAGCGGACATGAAGTGTACTTTCGATGTGATAATATTATCGGAGTGCTGGTTAAGTAAAGTATCGAACATTCCACCGATGATCGGATATGACTCATATAGTACCAATGTAAACATTAATCAAAATGATGGCGTAGTGATTTACGTGAGAAGCAACATCGAATGTCAAATTGAATGCCCCACTTTCAATGAAGGTTCTGTCTTAGTGTGCAAAATTAAACGTCAGCTTGCTGTTGTTGCAATTTACCGCTCGCCATCGTTTTCTAGTACAGATGTGTTTACAAATGGTTTGTATGAAGTATTAAGTAATTTATCATCATTTAAAACTGTGTCTGTTCTTAGCGATAATAATATTGACATCTCACAAGGTGTTGACTCCCCTGCTGCAGACCAATACCTGGAAATGTTGGCGGAACAAGGCTACCTATCTAAGCATTTTTTTGCAACTCACGACAAAACTTGCTATGATCATGTTATCCTGAAATCCGAACTTAGTTCAAAAACCTTAGTAGTTACGTCAACAATAACAGATCATTACTCAACCATACTGTGCATTGATCATCCTAAATGCAACATGAATACATCATACATTAGGTAAACGTCTAGATATTGAAGCTGCACTAAATAAACTTCGTCAATTAGATTTTGGTGAACTAACGAGCATAACTGACCCTAATACTTACACCGACGTACTGATCTCTAAGATAAGAAAGACCATGGAAAGTCATACTAAAAGTAAACGGGTTTCTTTGAAAAAGTACGCCATTAAACCGTGGCATACTCAAGGCCTCTTAAGGTGTATAAGAAACCGCGATAGATTGCACCTTAAAAGCAGGCATGATCCAAATAACGTGACTTTAAAGATAACTTATACGCGATACCGAAATTTTTGCTGTAGATTACTTAATAAACTAAAGCGAGTGTACGAAGCTGGACAGTTTGAAAAAGCGGGGAAAGATCCAAAGGTAAATTGGAAGACTATAAAGATGATTGCAAATATGTCAGCAAAATCCACCCGGTCCACCAATTTGTTACTAGCTGCTGAAAAATCGAAAGTCTCCGCCAACTTCGTAAACAATTACTTTGCAACTGTCGGCCAGAACCTAGCAAGTGATATAAAAAATAAAACTTCTGTCATGACTTTGCCACCTAACCTTTTTCCTCAGACCAACTACCCTAACTCGATTGCCATTCTAGAAACAGACAACAGGGAGATAGAGAACTTGATCCTATCACTCAAAAATGACTGGGCCTCCGGGTGGGACAATATCTCAGTATCCTTTGTAAAAAATGCAAGAGCTATTCTTTTTTTTTTTTCTTTTTTTTTTTTCTTTTTTTTTACGTGCGGGAAATCCCCACGGATACCCGCCCCTCCGGAACCGGAGGGGTGGGTAATGTCGGACTCGAACCGACTAAACCGCACGCCGTCTGTGGGTCGTGGTGCTAGGCCGAAGGTGAGGTTGTCTTGCGACATATCCCTCGCACCCCGGCTGACCCAGGGCCATTCCTTTCGGTCTGGCCCTCCTCGGGAGGTGGGGACCACGCCGTCCCGAGCAAGAGCTATTCTAGTCCCACTTATAGCCCAACTATGTAATCTCTGCATTAGCACAGGGGTATTCCCAAGAGCCCTTAAACAATCAATTGTGCACCCCATCTATAAAGGTTCGGGGGATAAAGTGAACGCTGAAAACTACCGACCTATATCTGTACTGAATATTTTCTCTAAAATCCTGGAAAAAGTTTTAAATAAAAGGTTACTGGAATACCTTGAAAAAGAAAACATACTTTCAAATAATCAGTATGGTTTCCGTAAAAATAGATCCACGGAAGACGCTGTTCTTCACTTGACTGAAACCATCTCAAAAACACTAGATAAAAAACTAAAATGCGTTGGTATATTCCTTGACCTAAAAAAAGCCTTTGACACGGTATCGATTACTGTTCTCTTAAATAAGCTAGAGAACATTGGAATTAGAGGATTGGCACTCAAACTATTTCAGGATTACTTGAGTGATCGGACACAGTGCATAACAGTTGATGATGTCTGTAGTGAGTACGCCCAGCTCTCCTTTGGTGTTCCCCAGGGAAGCGTTCTTGGACCTACACTCTTCCTGATTTACGTAAATCAACTATGTCAGCTTTGCTTTGACGGGTGTTCCATAATTTCTTACGCAGACGATACAGCCTTAATAATAGAAGGAACGACGTGGCAAGAAGTCCAAATCAAAGCTACAGAGATTATGAGACTAGTAACTATCTGGCTCTCGAATAATCTACTCACTTTAAATATATCAAAAACAGTGTACGTAACTTTCGCGACAATCTCTAGCTCCTTACCTCCACCAGACTCGATTTGCATCAGGGCCCAAACTAACTTGCCTAACTCAAATGACTGTGCAGGAGTGGAATTGATGCGTTCTCCCTTGGTAAACTACTTAGGAGTACATATTGACGAAACGCTTTCCTGGAAAAAGCAGATTGAAACACTGAAAGCTCGCACTCGCAAGTTAATTTATATTTTTAAACTGTTACGAAAGTCTGCAAATGCTGCCATCTTAAGAACTGTGTACTTTGCGCTAGCACAGTCAATACTAACATATTGTATACTGGCGTGGGGAGGAACGCACAAAACTACTCTGCTACCATTGGAAAGGGCACAAAGGGCTGTAATTAAGGTGAAAAATAGAAAACCCTTTCCTGACAGTTCGTCAACTTTTTATGCTTAAAACAATTCACCATACTCATAAAATTCTGAATTACAATCCTATAGCACACAATTTAGCCCGCCGAAAGCATGCAATCTGTGAGCCGGTTGTGCATAGAACTTCGTTCGAGGCTCGCCAGTGCTACGTCCTGGGTCCAAGACTGTACAATAGAGCTAGTAGAAGTATAAGCCTGTACTCAAAATCTAGATATGATTGCAAAAAAATGCTTACAAATTGGTTGCAGCATCTAAATTACGATGAAACAGAGTATTTACTCGAGGTCCTAAGCTGAAAGTTTACTTAGATATAACTAATCCATTGTATAGTTTGATTTTTGTTTTTGTATAAATAATAAGACGTGATATTGTAGTGACGTATTATAATTTACATGCACTGATCTGGTTGCGTGGGTTTCCTGGTGACCTATAAATACAGATACAAACTGTTGTATCTAGTTTAGGCACCAGTCTCACAATTACAGTTTTTGTATTGCCATTAAGACATAAGAGATAAGTTCTAATTGTTTGTATTTATATTAGTATTTGTAATTGTTCTGAGAAAATAAAAATATTTTTATTTTTTTATTATTATAACTTCAGAAGGTACACATTCACACAATTAGGTATACGTACGAGAATTCCGCTGCGCAATCCTAGACGCTCAAGAACGCGTGATTGCATGACCGTGTAAGAGCGTTTTCACATTCATCCTATATCCGATAACCGATATCGGTGTCGGATGCCAATAGAAGACACCTTGTGCTGTTTCCACATTTATCCGATAAAATTGGCCCGATACGGCCATTTACTCGAAAGCACAGACTAGTTAGGGATGCTAGGGATAAAAAAATTGCAAGCTATTTTGTTGATTGTTTTTCTTATATTAATAGAATTATTGGAATTTCTTATAATAATATAAAAAACGTAACTAAGAAAATGTTATTAAGGTCGAAAATTGCTTACAGTTGCTGTTTTAGTCTCTTTGTAATCCGATATCGGGCCAAAACTGTGGTGTTGGGTTCGGTAACCAATATCGGGCCGGACAATGTTAAAGAGAGATACATATGACATACATTTGACTTCCTCCGATATAGGATGTCGGATATCGGACAATGTGAAAACGCTCTAAAGGTGGCTATTGACTAAACTGAAATGACGTCCCCCACACATTTACATCATTTGTGTAAAAAGGTAGATTGTATCATGAAATTGATCGTCATGCTTGTGTGCGTGAGAGGTCGTGGGCGCCCAACGTGGGATTAGACAAGTTATAACTACCACTATTTGTAAAAACTATAATATCTCCCGACAGGGTGAATGCTTTTGTGCCTTGTATACATTCACGCGACTAAAGAAATACCTGGGCCCCACCATACTATAAAATTAAATAAACATGTATCTAAACAGCTATTTCTTCAGTCGTGCATAGGTAGGACTATCGCGAGCTTCAACTTTATAGCTGGGTTTTCTTACAGCAAACCCAATAAAGATGAAGACATTTCGCTGCTAGCAGGTGATTGGTGGTGATAACTGATAATTTAAATTGAAACCTTAGGGATAAAATGTAGCAAATTTATGTATAGTAAAACCAACATTCCCGTGAACTGAAGGACGCCGACACTTACCTTTCAAGAATGTTAAATTGTGCTAATTTGCCTTAGATTTGAAGTAGTTCCTCTATCTCTCTATCATTAGGTTCTTTGATTGATTCTTTGATTCTTTGAATGTAAAAAAAAATAGATATTGAATCGCCAGCAAACTATACTAAGAATTTTAAATCTATAGCAACAGTTGAGACTCTAGCAGCTCCTTATTAAAGTTTTTAATATATATAGTTTTTATCTTTTGCCAAGCACAGCAGTTTTAAGCATTTATTTATTTATTTAGCATTCAACTTAGAATATAGCTTGTGCGCTTTCCATCTCGCCAAGGAGACAAGTATACACATTTACACTCACTCTTATATGAAAATGTGTATACATATTCATCATCCTAGCGTTAATCCTAGTCGCCTCCCAAGCTTTTAACTTGGAGGCTGGGGCATTACCAGTTTAACTGCGGATTTGGCTGAACTTCAATTTTTTCCACTAAGCGACTGCCATCTGACCTCCACAGCCCAAAGGCAATATCGAAGCATTACAGTTAGACCAGTTGTTGGATTTTCTAGGACTCCAACTACCCGTAACGACTGCCAATAGATGCTCGTATGGTAACCGCGACCGACGGCTTACCGCGGGTTCCGTGGCACGACCAGACCAATGCAAATGCAATTTTTGCATTGAGCGGGAATCGAACCCGCGGCTCCTGCGTAACGGCCGCGCTCACTACCGCTAAGCCACAGAGTCTGTCCGTGTGTACACATGACGTTTTATCTGGTCAGTGTTATCTACGCCACCAATCAGGTGACTGAACACGAAAATTCTGTACATTTCTATTCATAAGTGTGCGTAACAATATTGTTGTGTACTATATTTGTGCACCTCGCCCCGCAAATAACAGTAAAATATTTTAACGCGGTCAGATACTAGACATAACGCAATACTTTCTCTTCGAAATCATTATTTTTTGACATTTTTGAAGTAACACATGCTCCGCTTAAAATGTTTCGAGTTCTAGGGACAGCATCTGAAATGGCGGCTAATATTCTTTGCATTAAACCCCAGCTTACCATCACACAGGGTGATCAATTTGACTTTCTAAATATACTAAACTTTGTTACACTTTACATACCGTAAAATGGCCCTACTTTGCGCCTACGGAGATTACTTTGCGCCAAATCGGACAGAAGTTAAAAGCAACATCTAAAAAAGCCATAACGTTATTTTTTGTTTTATTTTTTTCTGAACGCATTCCAAATGTCAAAGGTCACTATTGCGATAAGTGACAGTCCGCCATTGCATCTATGGTGTTTGTTATAACTGTCTAATCACGCGCCTACAATTTTGCAAAAAAATATTGTTGCTTAAGTCTAAGATCCCAAGCGGTGCGATCGCACCGCGAGTCTATTGTTTACCTATTGTGTCTATTATTTACTCACTTGACAGGTTAAATCCTGTGCTATCATTGGAATCATTGACACTCAAGAGGTAAGCTAAGCATGATATTATTAGTAAACTATCTTACTAATCGATATAAAGTTGATTTTAGGCCTATAAAAAGCGAATGAATTTAAGATTTTTTTTTTTCATGACAGACATGATTTGCTTCAAAAAGGGGTTACTTTGCGCTGGCGCAATGTAACCCCCTTCTAGTGCTACTGTTTAAAGAATTACCGTTTATTTTTATTTTCACAGGGTAACGCAATATGCCGAGGACATACAAACGTAAGCTTGGTTCTAGACGATACTCGGACTATACTACCGAACAGCTTGAACTATGTTTACAAGCTATAAAGTCAGGACAAATGTCTCAGAGACGAGCAAGTGAACACTATAATATTCCCCGTCGAACTTTGGTATATAAGCTTAAAAAGGTTCATATGGGTATGCCAGGGCCGCCACCCACATTCACAAATGAAGAAGAGGTTGCTATCGCTACGCACATAGAGACAATGAGTATATATGGGTTCCCATTGACAGAGTATGATCTGAAAATTACTATTAAAACTTACCTAGACAAATGTGGGCGCACTATAAAAAAGTTCAAAAATAACTTACCTGGAAGGGAGTGGGTAAAACAATTTTTAAAAAGGTATCAGCACCTTACCGTGCGTTTAGCGACAAATATAAAAAGGAGCCGGGCAGCAAAGATATTTTAGAAGAATATATTACAAATTTAAAGCCTGTGCTTGAAAATGTGCCCCCTTCACATATATTCAATTATGACGAGACAAATCTCACAGACGACCCCGGACAACAAAAAGTTATTGTTCGTCGTGGCTGCAAGTACCCTGAAAAAATTTGCAACTCCTCTAAGGCTAGCACATCAATTATGTTTTGTGGGAGCGCAGCCGGGGAATTGATGCCGCCTTATGTGGTGTACAAATCTATAAAATTATGGAATACTTGGACTGAGAATGGCCCAAAGGGTTGCCATTACAGCAATTCACCATCTGGGTGGTTTGATACTCAAATATTCTCGGACTGGCTTGAAACCCTCATGATACCAAAACTGAAAAAAATGGAGGGCAAAAAAGTGTTGATTGGGGATAATTTAGCCTCCCATTTATCCATACATGTTTTGAAACTCTGTCGGGAGAATAACATAGCGTTTGTCTGTTTACCACCAAATAGTAGCCATATAACTCAACCATTAGATGTTGCTTTTTTCCGCCCGCTTAAGATAGAGTGGAGAAAAATTCTCACAGACTGGAAAGCTTCTGCAGAAGGTTCTAAAAATGCTACAGTACCAAAGCAAACTTTCCCGACACTATTAAAAACATTACTGGAAAATATAGAACCAAATATTGGGGAAAATTTAAAGAGCGGATTTCGAAAATGTGGTATTGCACTGTAGCGTAACGGCGATGACGTTCATACTTGTTACGCTAACAATAAGAGTGTTATGAAAAATTTATAAAATTACCTGGATAAGCGAAGCCAGCAGATACATTGGACCTTTTAGGTTAAGGGCCGTATCGTGTGGTTATTTGGTCATTGTTGGTTACTGTTGCAATGGATTCGGAAAAGAAAGCACTTTTATACTTACAACACTGTTTAATTGTAAATTGTTACAACATTGTTTAATAATAATTGTTAAATAACCTAAGAATGCAGGCTGAACACAATAATAACATATGTTCTTAAGATTATGTCTTATTATAATAACAGATCACCACCCCATGGTGTCGTAAAAAGATGAGACGGTGACTCAAAATGTACTACCAATAGTCGCCCTCGACTGTGGTAGCAAATCTGAATATCAACCGACTGTCTGTTATAAAAAATTACAATATGAGGTTTGTGCCACAGTGCCTCGCCAACATCACCAAAATGCTCTTCTTACAAGTAGGTGGTTATACTTAGCAGGAGTTCACGCTAGCCTTCTGACCAGCATTGAAACTTTATTTAAGGTATAAATTGGTGCGTTGCTCAATAGGGGTACAACTGCCGCGTCTTTCGTGAAAGGAATGCAAAAGTAAATAATAATTGACCGATCGGTTACAATCGGTTACCGTATTAGCAAATCAGGTCCGTTATTCGTTGCGGAGGGTCGGTGCTGAGGTCGCCATGCGAGGCTCGGCCTAGGCGTCAGGATCGCCTATACCCTGGCCGTTGTCCGGTAGAACAAAAAAACCCGCTGCGCAAACAATAGAAATACGATCTCATTAGAACACTATATTTGCACAACGTATCAACACTCGCGATTCACGAAAATTATTGATAAAATCATAAATACCTTTTATCGCGGGTCTTGTTATAATATTTGTAAGCACCTGGCAGCACCTCCAGCTTGCAAAACGACCAGAAAAGATTTTCCTTCATCATCACTCCTTTCTCAAGCTCTGAATGTCAAAAAGCGGTCAATGCTACGTCATAAGGACGTAACTTCCGTGCAGTTACTCAAATGTCGCTATCGTTTTATTCGTTTCGCAAAATTCAACGTTCCAGAATATTCCAAGGACATTGGTTTTGTCAAACAAATAGAAACGCGTACTTAGAAGCGACCATCCTACATTTTGTTTTCCTATACTTAACCAGAATTAAGAATATCTTTATTGGCTAAATATTACGTTATGTTTTGGAATAAGTTTTATTCATATATTGTATATTGAAACTTACTTATTGCGTGTAGCGTGACGTCGAGTAGACCATCGCCAAACGCTACTCAAATCATAGACTCTAAACTATTGCTTAGTTGAAACCAAACATAATTATTCAATCCAAACGGATCGGTAAAATATGTTTTTATTATATATCCTAAAGTAATATAATTACTAACTAAAATTTATATTTAAAAGTAATCATGCATCAAAATAGTTCATTCATAAGTTGGCTGTCATTCTGTTATCTGTGGCAGATCGCTGACCGATTGACATGTCAGATGCAAACAGCTGTATAAACAATTTATTAACCAAATCTATAATTATTGTAATTGTGTAATTATGATTTAATATGTAATCAAATCTAGTGTGTGAACAATCTAACATGAAGCGTAGAATTCCAAAAACAAGGTGAGTGTAAGTAGCACTCGCTACAATACCCTCCTTCTCGGGAAAAGAGGTAAACCGGAAGGTTTACCGAAAGAAACAGCAGGGGCAACCATAAAAAAAAGGTTTTGGTCACCTGCCTGTGTCGATATCACACGTCTGTGATAAAAAAATCGAGAAAAAAATCGTCTGGTAAACCACGTTATCAGTGATAGTTAATTTTCTGGCAGACCATCAACAATGGTATTGCTAGATAGACCCTCTTACCAAGGCCAGTTTTATCTTCCATCCATCACTTAGTATGCATATTTAACCTCACATCAATATTCGTCCATCATCCTTTTTTACTCTTATCACTCAGTCACCTCTCATTTTTGTCACCTATACGTCGTCCTCTCATTCCATTCCCACTCATCCACTGTCGTTCATCATTCTTACAATTCAGAAAAAGACGTTCATCCTTTAGTCTAACGCAAGAACCCTAAATTGCTGGACTGTCCTGAAAATACTATACTGCGTAGCAATAGACAATGAACACTTAAAAGAAAAAATATAAACTAACAACAATACATATTGAAGTGTAAAAAAAAAAACTTGTAGCCATATGCATTTTAAACGCTTGACTAGCCCTACGATTAAAATCTCGGGATCGGTGTAAATACCACTAGCCAAGCAAAAAAGAAAGAAACAATTGCGCTCATAAACTAATCCACGTGCAGTATGTCTTTTACATGAAATTTACCAACTGATCCAGACGTTAACTCACGTAGCTCGTATACTACATTTGACAACTTCTTCACTACTACGCACTTCACAAACTTCGGCGCCAGTTTGGCTGAGAAATATTTTGCGGCGTTGGACTGCACAAAGTTTCTTCGCCAGACCACATCACCATCCTTTGCCGTGAAGTGTCGTCTTCGAAGATTATAATGCTGCGCATTTTTTTGGTACGCCTGAGTTAACGCTTCTTCTACCTTTTCAAAAATCTTTGCTAGCTCTGATAACGATGAAGCCGCCTTACTTCTGTCGCCAATCGTCAGATCGTCCGCCGAAGTTGGTAAATCCCTCAAAATCGAATGGAATTGACCGTCGGTGACTATCTCGCGACCAGTAGCTAAGAAGTACGGAGTATAACCTGTGGCTAGGTTCACCGTGCTATTCAGTGATAGCTGAATTTGCTGTAGGTATTTAGACCAGTTTCGTTGATCTTGATCAACTAATATTGACAAACAGACCTCAGCGGTTTTATTATACCGCTCGACCGTATTTGTCGCGCAATCCGCGTTTCATTAACCCTAAGTAGGAACTCATCAACATCAGTCTCTCCGTTGTATTTAATATTAAAAGAAGCTAAATTTAAAGATTTATAATAAACGTTGGCGCTTGGAGGTGGTGCCACTACTTGTGCTACGTTGTTGCCGTAGTTAAAGTTATCAAAACATTCGCTAGTCTTAAAGGGAAATGCTTTATATGCGTGTGCGATCGGTTCTTGGGCCACATATGTTTCATGGGTATTGCTGTGTGAAGAAGTATAATGACTAGTAGTAGTTGACAGCGTAGAGGTAGTCAACGCCTCAGTGACCGACGTGGGATCAAAGTTCACATTAATGCGGGGACGTGTATTAACAGATTCCATTGTTATCTGTACCTCTAGTGGTCGTGAATGTGGCGAGCTAGAACTAACTTGCGTAACGTTATGGCTATTCACGGATGAATCAAAGTCACCAATGTCAGCATCAGGCGTTTGAGACATTTCAAAAATTATTAAATTTTAGCTAGCACTTAACCTCTAAATGCTTAATATAACACTAGCAGTATCACCAACAGTATCACCTTAATGATAGCAGTTCTATACAAGAGTTCTATACATGTCTGTATCTCAAAATTATATGTGGTACAATTTCCAAGAAATGAGTAAAAATAAACTTAATTTCCTTTATAAAATTACTGTGACCACTTATTTTGGCCTGAATTTCACCAATATAAATTCTAAATAATGTAAGAGACCAGGCAAAATTGATTAAACAAGCAGAATATCAAGAGACGATATTCTTAGCAATCCATGGATTCTCCGTGCGGGTGCCGGGTCCATCGCGTTGCTGAGTTGGGAACTCGGGACAGTGCCTGGGACTTGCGACCCAAGTGTAGGTTTAGAAGGGGCCCCTTTTGTTGATGTACATCAACACTCACCTTCACTACCCAAGTTCCCCTCCCTGCCTAACCAAATTTGATACGAACCTACTAGTGCCGCTTTAGACATTCGTCCTAGTAATGAGCTTATTGTAGCTCTCGATAGGCCTAGATCTTTAAGTAGGTTATAGAGAGATTTAGCTGGTATACCTCTCGCTCCCACTTCTACTGCATACGAATTAACCACGTAACCGTTTTTGATTAATTCGTTTGTGAGATCGTAGTATTTATTTTTCTTTAGTGTGTGGTCCTTCGGTATATTTGTTTCCCACGGTACAGTAAGTTCCACAAGGACCACATATTTAGTCTTTTTCGAGTATAGAAATATGTCCGGTCTAGATGACGAAACCCCAACATCCTCCGGAATTTTATAGTGCTTTTCATACGTGTCGATTAGGAGAGTCCAATCTGGGGCAGTATCTAAGATTGAATAAGGTTTGTTCCTGGATTTTATGGATGAACCTTCAGACACAAAGTTGATATGACGTCTGTTAGTAGTCAATCCTTTTTGGGCTCTAGCTACTGCCAGACTCATTGCTTCGCGTATGATGAAAAGCACCTTGTCGTGGCGGCGTGAGTATTGGCCTCTATCAAGAAGCACCCTACATCCTACTAATATGTGCCTAGCCGTCCCTATTGCCTCACCACACGTATAACATTGTTTTTCTGTGGCTTTCCCCCACCTTACCAGATTACTCTGGTCTGGAAGGGTCATCTGAAAGGCGTTAAGGTAGAATTTTAACAGGGCCGGCGACCACTCATATATCAAGGTGCGCCACTTTAAAGCCATCGGTATGCAGAACTCTCCCATTGTCAACCATTCGTTTTGGATTTCCAAATTCATCGCGTGCACTCGATATTTATCATTTTCGTCTTGCTTCAGAAAGGACCTAAGTATATCCTGGTCCCTTTTTGGCTCTCGTACTCCCAACCCCACTTTGTTCGACTGGGCTCCTATCATAAATCGTTTATGGAATATAAGTCTAGATTCAAGCTCGGACGCGTTATTATTAATATTGTTCCGAGGAGAACGATGAAATTTGCAAGAGATAAATTTTAATTATTATTTTAAATGTGAACACTCCAAGCTTATGTTTATAAAGCACAATAACTTGTTTCATAGTCACAATCCATTAACAATAATAATTGCATTCAGAAAAGAATATTAAAATTATATAGGTAGTTCGTACAAGTTCACAGAAATTTCTTTCCCGAACTCTCAATGCAACAAATGTAATGATTTAAATAAAATTCGGGCGCCATTTATTGTAGCGTAACGGCGATGACGTTCATACTTGTTACGCTAACAATAAGAGTGTTATGAAAAATTTATAAAATTACCTGGATAAGCGAAGCCAGCAGATACATTGGACCTTTTAGGTTAAGGGCCGTATTTGTCTGGTTATTTGGATATTACTTGGTTATTGTTGCAATGGATTCGGAAAAGAAAGCACTTTTATACTTACAACACTGTTTAATTGTAAATTGTTACAACATTGTTTAATAATAATTGTTAA
Source organism: Eilema caniola (assembly GCA_949126895.1). Taxonomy (NCBI): domain Eukaryota; kingdom Metazoa; phylum Arthropoda; class Insecta; order Lepidoptera; family Erebidae; genus Eilema; species Eilema caniola. The sequence goes on along the minus strand of OX421461.1, from coordinate 770,782 downwards.
ATAACCTAAGAATGCAGGCTGAACACAATAATAACATATGTTCTTAAGATTATGTCTTATTATAATAACAGATCACCACCCCATGGTGTCGTAAAAAGATGAGACGGTGACTCAAAATGTACTACCAATAGTCGCCCTCGACTGTGGTAGCAAATCTGAATATCAACCGACTGTCTGTTATAAAAAATTACAATATGAGGTTTGTGCCACAGTGCCTCGCCAACATCACCAAAATGCTCTTCTTACAAGTAGGTGGTTATACTTAGCAGGAGTTCACGCTAGCCTTCTGACCAGCATTGAAACTTTATTTAAGGTATAAATTGGTGCGTTGCTCAATAGGGGTACAACTGCCGCGTCTTTCGTGAAAGGAATGCAAAAGTAAATAATAATTGACCGATCGGTTACAATCGGTTACCGTATTAGCAAATCAGGTCCGTTATTCGTTGCGGAGGGTCGGTGCTGAGGTCGCCATGCGAGGCTCGGCCTAGGCGTCAGGATCGCCTATACCCTGGCCGTTGTCCGGTAGAACAAAAAAACCCGCTGCGCAAACAATAGAAATACGATCTCATTAGAACACTATATTTGCACAACGTATCAACACTCGCGATTCACGAAAATTATTGATAAAATCATAAATACCTTTTATCGCGGGTCTTGTTATAATATTTGTAAGCACCTGGCAGCACCTCCAGCTTGCAAAACGACCAGAAAAGATTTTCCTTCATCATCACTCCTTTCTCAAGCTCTGAATGTCAAAAAGCGGTCAATGCTACGTCATAAGGACGTAACTTCCGTGCAGCTACTCAAATGTCGCTATCGTTTTATTCGTTTCGCAAAATTCAACGTTCCAGAATATTCCAAGGACATTGGTTTTGTCAAACAAATAGAAACGCGTACTTAGAAGCGACCATCCTACATTTTGTTTTCCTATACTTAACCAGAATTAAGAATATCTTTATTGGCTAAATATTACGTTATGTTTTGGAATAAGTTTTATTCATATATTGTATATTGAAACTTACTTATTGCGTGTAGCGTGACGTCGAGTAGACCATCGCCAAACGCTACTCAAATCATAGACTCTAAACTATTGCTTAGTTGAAACCAAACATAATTATTCAATCCAAACGGATCGGTAAAATATGTTTTTTTTATATATCCTAAAGTAATATAATTACTAACTAAAATTTATATTTAAAAGTAATCATGCATCAAAATAGTTCATTCATAAGTTGGCTGTCATTCTGTTATCTGTGGCAGATCGCTGACCGATTGACATGTCAGATGCAAACAGCTGTATAAACAATTTATTAACCAAATCTATAATTATTGTAATTGTGTAATTATGATTTAATATGTAAGTAAATCTAGTGTGTGAACAATCTAACATGAAGCGTAGAATTCCAAAAACAAGGTGAGTGTAAGTAGCACTCGCTACAGCACCCTGCGATGTATCAGAGTTGCTGAAGAGAATACCAGGAGAAGGCGAAAGCGTAAACAATGAAGCCATGTCTTCTTCTTTCATTGATATTTTAGAAAAGAAACGGAAGTCAATAACAGATTTGGCACCAAAAGGAAGAAAAAAGAAATTTGAAATACCGGCTGGGAAAAGTATCTGTCACGAATTAAATTTGGACTCGGACGAAGAAACTCCGACAACTTCCAGAATTGTTAATGATCGTGATTCTGATCTCTATTCAGTACAGGATGAATCTGATGATAATGGTGGCTTTTTAGAACCAGATAGTGCCGAAGAATCTATAGCTGAACCAGAGAGATTGTCATGTTTCAAGACATTGCAACGTGAAAAAAATGCCTTTGTCGTCGTAAAATATGACAATGGACTATATCCTGGTATGATAATAGATTTTGATGATAAAGGTGCAACAGTGGACGCAATGTGTAGATCCTTGAAATCGTGGAAATGGCCACAAAAGAAGGATGTGAATTTTTACGAATGGGACGATATTCTTGGGAGTATCGAGCCTCCCAAGAAAATATCGAAACGTGGATTTTTCAGTGTCAAAGAACTCGATGACTTCTACTAAGCCAGTGGCACAAAGATTTGCGCGTCTGTCTTTGCTCCGCTGATGTTTTACGAACAATTTGTGACTAGTTTTGTATGTGGTGCAAAATAAACCCCACAAAAGGGATTACTTTGCGCCAAAAAAAAAAAAAAAATGTACCTGATTATGTGCCATTCTTAGTAATTCCAGAATAATAAATATTCCAGAACATTTCACACAACGCTATCTAGACCCATGGTAAGCATAGCTTATTGAAGTATGTCAGCAGAGTCGATGGTTTGGTTGGTGAAATGCAAAACAACGTTCTTACAATTGAATCATGCCATTTAATAATCAAAACAGGTACATATACCTTTTGTGCACAACAGGTATCTTCAGGATTGGCCGAGGGTGTAAGGCAGAGCAGAGTTCGATTATGTACCTTTCACGCCAGCAGTCGCAGGTCAAAAGGGGCAGAGGCGAGATCATAAACTAGAGACTATATATTTTTTAAATAATCACCATAGACTAGGTGCTAGTGTGGTACAGTATGCAAAGACTGTTATACGCACTCTGTTCAACACTTCCCCTCAGTCTTTACATACAAACAAACATTATATCCGTATCCAAATACAAAATGCAGATACACATAAATTTACAAATTTACAAACCTACATATTTGCAAGACACAGACCCTGTACAAATTCAGTATGCTTATGACTAGAGGCTTAGTCAGAACATCTGCTACCATAGTTTCTGTAGGTATATACTCAGTCACAATACCACAGGTTTTAACTACATCTTTAATGTAATGATACCTTAAGTCTATGTGCTTTGTTCTCTTATGACAGTATTCACGAATTTGTAACAATCTCAAAGCACTCTGGTTATCACTATAGAGAACACAATTAAAATGTTTACCTAAAACTTCATACATAAAGTTTCTAACAAAACATATTTCCTTGCAAGCATCTCCTATAGCTAAATATTCGGCCTCTGTGCTCGATAAGGCGACACAACGCTGTTTACGAGATTCCCAATTGACCAGGGAGTCGCCTATCTTAATAAGAAAACCACTATAAGATCTTCTATCCGAAACGTCATTGGCCCAGTCTGCATCAGCAAAAACTGTCATATCCAAGTTACCTTTCCTGACAAAAGTTAAACTATAATTAATAGTGCCACTTAAGTACCGTAACACTCTTTTAGCAGCAAGCCAATGATGTCTCGTGAAGCCCGTATTAAATTGACTCAATTGAGACAAAGCAAAACATATATCAGGCCTAGTACAAACAGCCAAGTACATAAGTGAACCCACCAACTCTCTTTATGGATATTGCTCCTCTAATAAACATTCAGTACTATTTTTAGGTTTCTCTAATTTACAGTTAACTGTCATGGGACTGGATACACTCTTACAATTATTCATTCCAAAACGAGATAACAGTTAAACAGTTATCAGACTTCTTAATATAAATACAAGGTTCACACAAACTTTGTTTATAACCATTCTTACACAAAAAAGCATGCTCTTTAGAATTCCACACTCTACTAGCTTGTTTAAGACCATAAATGCTTTTATTAAGTAAACAGACCTTGTTTTTGTCAACAATAAAACCCAGTGGTTCCTCCATATAAATTCTTTCAGACAATTCTCCATGCAAAAAAGCTGTAGTGACATCTACATGTGACATTTCTAAATTAAATTCGTTAGCCATGGAAAACAGTAAACGCATAGTTGAATGACAAACAACAGGTGAGAAAGTTTCGTCATAATCGACACCTTGCCTTTGGGAAAAACCCCGTGCAACTAAGCGAGCTTTAAATTTAAGTAAATTACCAGAAAAATCCTGTTTCAGTTTGTAAACCCATTTACACTTTATAACATTCTGATCAATAGGCCGATCTACGAGTGTCCAGACATTATTATTTATTAACGAGTTGTACTCTGTTTGCATAGCAAGTTTCCATTCATTTTTCTGATCACAAGTAACAGCCTGCTGGAAAGATACAGGTTCCCCAACCTGTACACTTCCGACAAACAAGGAAGTATTAGACAAGTCGAAATCATCATACCGTTTTGGCAGCTTAGACCGAGTACTACGTACAGTTCGTTCGCTGACAACAGTGGTAGGTACCTCTGATGAATCTACCACAGAACCTTCCCCTCGAACGAATGCTACGTCCAATGGAGATGTATGCTGACTCTCTTCCAAGTCATCCAATGGCAGCTCCAGCACACTCTCAAAGGACGAGTCATCACTTTCCCTGGGAGACATAAAAACATTATCATTAGTACATGTAACATTATCATTACTACATGTAACATTATCATCATTTTGTGAATCATTGCACACAATAGTATCATTTGAATTTGATTGTACAATAGATGGGTCATTGCACATCTGATTGTCATTATAAACAGGGACAGAACAAACATTAATATCACAGTTTTTGTACTTGGTGTAGGGAACTGAAGTTACATTGACATTGCCATTTAAGCTACTATCAGTGACACATTTTAGTGGAAATTCACTTTCAAAAAATTCAACATTTCTAGCCATAAAAACTCTGTTAGACATAGGACTCGACAAGTCCAAAAGTCGATAGCCTTTACAAGTTTCTGAATAGCCAACTAATATACAAGGCTTTGCTTTCACATCAAGTTTATCACGCTTTTGAGCCTCAAGAAGAGCCATCGCTTTACAACCAAAAACACGCAAGTGACTCAGGTCCACTTTGTTACCAGACCACACTTCCTCAGGTGTCTTTCCAGGAACTGAAGCTGTGGGAGACCTGTTCTTTAAATATATGGCTGTTAATATTGCTTCTCCCCAAAACTCCTTACCTAGACCAGACTCCCTCAACATACAACGTGTTTTCTCTAATAGCGTTCTATTCAATCTCTCAGATACACCATTTTGTTGTGGGCTATATGGTACTGTCGTCTCATGAACAATACCTTCAGAGCTTAAGAAATGTTCAAAAACTTTACCAGTATACTCCCCACCATTATCAGTTCTTAACCTCTTGATAGCACATCTGCCTGCTTCTCTACTGTGGCTTTAAATAATAAAAATTTGGACATTACCTCAGACTTATATTTTAATAAATATCCAAAGCTTTTCCTGCTGTAGTCATCGGTAAACGTCAGTATATACCTTGCACCACCAACACTGCTAACGGGCATCGGACCACAAATATCCGAGTGGATGAGTTCCAACAGCTGCTTGGCACGCTTTGCTTCCCCTTTGGGAAATGACCGCACTGCTTGTTTCCCCTCAATGCAAGTTACACAATTCGCATACCCCTGCTGAGACTGAAAGCAAATACCAAAAGCAATATTCTTTAGAACACACATTCCACGGAAACTCAAATGTGCCAATCGCCTGTGCCACAAATCCATTGACACGGAACTAGCAGCACTCATACATGGAGCACTTGATGATACCATCAGAGTGGAGTCAGCTTTGCTTTGATCCACCTGAAAACAATAATTATCATCCCTACTGAAAGACAAGTCCAATTTAAAAATCCCATTTACATTTTTGGCTACCAATATGACATGTTTCCCATTAAGAATAAGACACTTGTTTTCATAAAACTTTAAAGACAAACCCTTCTCACACAATTTACTAACAGAAACTAAATTAGTTGAGAGGTTAGGTAAAAACATTACATCTTTCAAAGTAAATGTGTCATTCTTACCATGCATAAACTGGATATCTCCATAGCCAAAACATTCAAGATTTTCACCACTAGCCACTGCAACCCTAGTACCTTTGGAACAGCCTCTAAAATTTTTCAAGTAGTTTTTGTCATTTGTCATGTGAGCAGTAGCGCCAGAATCTATCAACCAGTCATTTTGACCAAATCTGTCACTGCAACCTAACGCTAGAAGTGCAATATTATTATTGTTTACATTGTTATTACTACTATTATTTGGTTTATCCTTCTTTTATTTAAAACATTTTGATTTAATATGCCCTTCACGATGACAATAATGGCATATGAGCTTCTTTTTTCTTCTTTCTGTTAATGCCAATGCAGACTCCGTTGATGTTGTAGATTTTCTAGCAGCTTCTTGAAGTAATCGGGTTCTCACTAGCTCACTTGTTAAAGAACCGGTGACATTTGCAGTCTCCAAGCCAGACACTATGACATCAAACTCTTGAGGCAAGCCACTGAGCAACAATTCAGCTACCTCAGCATCTTCAATGGTACGCCCAATATCCTGAAGTTGTTGTACCAACGACATGACTTCCTGTATGTAGGCAGTCATATCAGGAAAATCCCCAAATTGAACTTTGTGCAATTTTCGCAACAAAAGGACACGCCTGTAGAATCCACGGTCTTCAAAAACATTACAAAGATTCGACCATGCATCTCGAGCACTTGCGGCATTGCGCACATACTGCAGACATGAGGGTTTTACGGCTAAACAAATGCGAGCAAGGGCCTTACGAGCGTTTTCTTCGCTTTGCTGTCTCGTTTCATCATTAATCTCATCAACATAAGACCATAAGCCGTCCAAGATTAAAGAATTTTTCATGTAAAATTTCCAGGTTATAAAATTATCTATTCCCTCTAATTTTTCGAACGTGTATAGCAATTTTTCATTGTCATTAGGCATTATGCTTATTAGTTCAACCAACCAAACAAAAATTAAAAGGATTGCAGTTTGCGACCACGTTGTCTGGGTGCATAACCTATTGAAGTATGTCAGCAGAGTCGATGGTTTGGTTGGTGAAATGCAAAACAACGTTCTTACAATTGAATCATGCCATTTAATAATCAAAACAGGTACATATACCTTTTGTGCACAACAGGTATCTTCAGGATTGGCCGAGGGTGTAAGGCAGAGCAGAGTTCGATTATGTACCTTTCACGCCAGCAGTCGCAGGTCAAAAGGGGCAGAGGCGAGATCATAAACTAGAGACTATATATTTTTTAAATAATCACCATAGACTAGGTGCTAGTGTGGTACAGTATGCAAAGACTGTTATACGCACTCTGTTCAACATAGCTTAACTAGCTTGTGTTATGGAATCTAGAATGCGGATAAACATACTTAAGATACGTTTTTTTTTCTTCCAAATACATACATATTATAAATAGAAACACCCAGACCAATGCAAATATACGTATTCATGCATACAAATATTTGCACAGAGCGGGGATCGAACCCGCGCCTCCTGCGTAGCGGCCGCGTTCACTACCGCTACGCCACGGAGGCTGTAATTAATGATTAAAATATGTTAAGTAACATGTATTCTTTCATTTACCAAGGTTTTATTTCCCAGATGTCAGTAGTTTTTTTTTTATTAGCAAATCAAATGACATACATTACAATTTGGCGCAAAGTAGGGCCACTTTACGGTATATATCGAACTGTACTAAATAATCCTTATAATATACTTCTAAGGATAAGCTTCGCGTAGCCTTATTCTTTATTGCCGCGCAGTATATATGTTACACTATACAGTTCACAGGAATTTATCGACTATTTATAATAATATATAGGGTAATATTTCGTCAGAAGCACGCGGCATATCTTACAAGAGGGTAGACAGTCTACTCGGGTAGGAATCGCTGCTATTCTGCTGTCAACCCAGACCCTGGTTCATGAGACATCTGGACAAAAATTACACTGATTAGGGTAAAATAACGCGAATTTGTGCATCAAAAATCATATTTTATTATATACTTACGTAGGGTGCAGGAACGGTGATGATGAATACGTAAGATGACAGAAGTCAGCAATAAATATAGGAACAAGTATTTGGGAGTTGTTTCTACTCTTTATAGACACAGTCAGCAAAGGCGTTAAGTATACCTACACCTTAACATACACCTTTATATATACGATGTATACTTATCTCCTTTGTCCTGTGTACATAGTGCATTTGAGGATTAGCTGAGGAATATTTAATTAAGTGCAACAATACAGAGATGCCTTTTTCGTAATTCAAGACATATTTGACGCAGGAACACCCGCAATTATATATTTAGATATACATATTTACAAGCAGCGGGCATCGAACCCGCGACTTCTGAATCACTAGTGGATCGCTCTAATCGAAAGTCTTAAAAATTAGACTGCCAGAAAAGTAATTAACAAAATAAAGAATATAACATCCTTTTTTATTTTTGCTCTTTCCCCGTCAACGAAATGCCACTCACACTGTAAATAAGAACAGTTAATAGAACACCAATCATTTTTAATTATTCAGTTATTACAGTATTTTCTCATTAACAGTTTATATTAAAATTTAAACATTTAACTCTAAACATATAAAACTACACCTATGTTACATAGCGTATCGGTTATGACAACGTTAACTTATTTCCTTACTAATAAAAATTGTACATAAATTTTACCTTTTATCCATTAATACAGTCCTGTCGCTGAAGCTCAAGCATGAACCCCATACATTCATTTTTATATAGAATTTTATTTGGGGCCCATAGCGAGCCCGTCCCAACCTCCATCCATTGTACAATCCACAAAGGAGATAAGTGTACATCTTTTCATGTAAAGTTGTATCTTATCCCCTTTGTCGTTTGTACACGTGAATATCATTTGGTATATTTTTTATTAGTAAGTCAATGACTTTTACAAAGTCGTGTATTCTTATTTTATATTACATTGATGTTTTCTACACTTAGAACATATACCTTATACTTTTTATAGAAAAATTGTCATATATATTTTTACAATTTATGGTGATCATGATTTTGTTATATGGCGTGAATATCTACATACCGTAACTGATTGTGTAAGAAAAGATCGATAGAACACAATACTTAATTATATTTATATATATATATATATATATTATTATTATTATTAAAGACAGAATAAGAATTTCGTTATATTCTTGTTGAAACTAACCGTATCGTTGTTTATTTGAACTAATTAAACAAATATTATATGAATTAAACTATAATACACAATAATTTGTCGTATTTCAGTTAATAAACTTTAACAATTTGTACTTTTTAATAACTATATGGGTCTTAATCGCGTGTGACATAATTCATGTTGTCAAATTTAAGTGAAGATCAATCGATGGTAGTTATAAAAACCGAATTGATGGTGTCACTATTCAGTCGCGGTACGTGTAAAGCCGCCTTTCCACGGGCGGCGAACTCACAGACGCCGCAGACGCGTGTGCATCAGCCGAAAAATAGTGCTCGACTGCAATAGTGCTGACACGTTTACATGCGTCCGTGTCTGCATCCGGGAAACCTCGCACTGTGGAAACCCTGTGTAAGTCGTACGAAATGGTACCGCGTCACGACTCAAAGATATTTAATCTATTTTAATATTATAAAGCTAAAGAGTTTGTTTTTTGTTTCTTTGGTTGAACGCGCTCTGAGAAACTACTGATTCGAATGAAAAAAATATTTTTGTGTTGAATAGCCTGTTTATCGAGGTAGGTTATAGGCTAAATTTCATCACGCTACTCCTCAAGGGAGCGGAGTAGTAACCATAAATGTTAAAAAATCCTGTAAATTCTCATACATTATTTGAAAATGATACAATTGTATTTTAAATGTTTTGAAAGCGTGATACGGGATTTTAAAGCAGGCATACCACGGGAAAAGCCGGGGCGGGTCAGCTAGTCTCATTATATTTCGCGATTAAAACCCGCTACAATTACTATTTATTCGTGACATTAAGGACGCCAGTGACATTTCGATGCAAATGGCACGATTTAGATCTTTATATTGTTTCCATAATATTAATATTGAAGTATTAAACTTCCATAAAAATAAATTAATCAAAATAAAGTGGTGAAAAATGAACCGAAATATTTGAAAAAATATCATCATAATATAACATACGATATTTTATATCATGTGTTATATGCGCGAAAAATGCAGATTGTACAAAACCAAAATTTCAAAACAAACTTAAAAAGGGACTAGTCAAAATAAAAAAAATGACGCTATCACAACATAGGTAATACTATTGTTGTTATATACTAATAAAAATAATATGAAACTAAAACTAATTTCGTTTTTGGTTGAATGCTTATAACTTATTTAATTTTTTACTACTTTAATCATCATCAACTTAACGGATCAATGTCATTCGACGCACTGTCCAGAGGCTTGATTACGATCATTACTATCTACACTGATATGAAGAGTATACGAGGCATATATCTTGGACCCACATCTTGAGACAAACAAGGCCCTGGCGCGCAGACTGTTATGTAATAATCTGTGTTTGGTGAATTTGAGCTCGACCACCGCCTTACCACCCCGAGCTATCCCTCAGAAACGTGTACTGTGCATAAAGAGCACATATTAGGTCCAACATATATGTCCCGAATAATATGGAGTGTATCTTTGAGCGTACAAAGCTCAAAAACGTCAATCTCATTTAAAAAAAGAGTATTTATGTTTATTACGTTTCGATTGATGTAATCACCACAGTTCTGGATATTGTACTCAATGAGAGTGATCCAATTATATAGACATCTACTAATATTAATATAATAAACATTACTATTATATAATAATGTCTAATAGATGTACTACAGAACAATTAGTGTTATAATACCGACGGTTGTCGAAATACTTATCTAAGCGGCATCCAATATAATTAGAAATTGGTAGAAAATAGTTTTTAATAATAGCAATACTCAAAAATAAAATTCTACCATTTCTTTTTTATTGTCCATTCCTTATATGACACTTAGGTGTCTATCCTGACAGCCGTCACTTTCTTTTTTCAGTAAATATTATGCAATGAATAAACAAGTAGACAATTTGTATGTACAGCCCCCTAGACAAATAGCACAATCGTTACTAGAATAGAATAGAATATTAATTTATGAAAATGACATGTATGTCTTTGGACGTTAATAATGCTAGGACTACACTACCGTGATATGAGAATAATTACCGCGATAATTTCAAGAACGCCTACATACAACCTAGGGTGTAGTCACGATTTGCGGCCATGATTTTTCAACGTCAATATTTTTTTTTATTTCGTTGTCACTTCACAATACCATAATTATTGTGGTAACAGCCCGGTAAACGGTAAAGTTATGTGGAATAAGTATAAAAATTGTAAACGTATGTCACTGGTCTATTATATTCTACTAATAAATTGCCACTCGTCTAGAAAGGCAGATATGGTGTAAATATTTTTCTATATTAAATGTTAAGAAGATAACAATAACTCGGTTCATCTAATTAATTCTGATATGTAGAATAAGGTACAGAACAAACATCTAACTACCACATATATAGTTTTAATATTAGCGAACATAGTTGTACCATATCTTATTTTACAAAGATATTTTTAACAACTAAAAATTGGGTATTTGAACGACTAGTCAAATTAGTTACTTTTTACTAAACGTCAAAACAATAAGTTATAAGGCAAATTTTTAAGAAAAAAAATATTTGTGACGTCATAATATGTAAGTGAAATCATTTCTTATTCAAGGTTATTCATACAAGAACGATAAAATAATAACCAACGCAACTGTTTTCATTCGTTTACCATTCTTAATTTTAATAAGTTCAGTTAAATGATTTATTTTAACTACATGTAAATACCCAATTAGTAGTAGGTACATATTGTACAAACTATGTTATACAATACAAATGTATTTTTGTTTTAAATATTAAATAAAGAATGTTTGCCAACTACCCTTATCGACGCTTTATAACTCTAGTTATATCTTCAAATATTTAGGGCGACAATAGTGGAGACGCTGGTATTTAATCTTAAGACCAAACAACCTAAGAGTAAGTCGTGAACGAGTGAACTGAAACCAAGAGTGAGTGATCGTCACGTCCTTGACGACGTACCAACGACATAGTGTTTAAATTTTGAACGGCCAGCAGTACTTATTTATGAAAGTGTGTTAATTTACATGTGACACCCCTTTGAAGTGAATAATTTTCACCCGAGTGCCAAGAAGGGGTTATGGTGCACCAGAGAGAAGGGGTTATTTTTCCAAAGCAAAAAAAACCGGTTTACGATTTGACTCTCAATATTTTGGACAATTGCTGATGGCATTGGTGAAATACACTTTGATTTTATATAGTCGTTTTGTATAAAAAGATTTTCGTCACAATTTCGACAGCGATTTCGTCTTAAGGTATTAATTTGGCGATTTTTTTTACTTTTTTTATGATATAATGTGTATGAGAATAATAATAAATAAAATAAAATATTGCATGGGGAAAGTAAAAAAAAAAATTCTCCATACGATTTTGCTAATGTGCTCAATTTTTTTTCCCGAAACGACTATCAAATAACCCGGTATTATTGTTTCGTCTCATCGCATAATGTCCTTTTCTCGAAATGTCCTTTCTCATAATGCCCTTTTATGCATGTATTTCTGCATGGTTATACCAAGTCGGATTGCGCAGCTATCACAATATAAAGACTGTAATCCTGTAGTGCACATATATTGAGAAAGGGACATTATGAGAAAGGACATTTCGAGAAAAGGACATTATGCGATGTGAGCGAATATTTTTGTGAACTCTATAGTATACTTGGTTATACATTTAGCTAAGTGAAAACCCCCCAGTAGACAAAGTTTGACCCTGTATATTATGTGTATGTTTGTTCACAGACCCCCACGATATACCAGTGTCCCCAGTGCGGTGTCACGCCAACACAATCTACCAACTGGTTAAGAATAGAGTCTCTAAGAGTCTAAACTTATTCGCAAATCAACATTCATTTCAGATCTTTTTTTTTAATATAAATATCAGTAAATAAAAGTAATAATAATTTTGTAGAAGTTTCCTCATCATTCGTATCAAGGGATGCTTACAAATGCATGATATCAAATCGATTATAACTATGTGTAATAAAGAAGGAATGATTTCTGAAGGAATGGTTTATGTATAGAAGTAATAAATTTTTGAATATATATAAAATATACTTAGAAATTTTGGATTCTCACTATTGATTCTCATTTTTTATTCTAACTCAATTATTTCTTAATATGTATTTTTGTCGCTAATCGTGCTTGCACACAAAGAGAGGTATTTAAGTAATTGAAAAAAAAAACAATTAGCAACTGAAATTACTAATGTGCCCTCTAACCCACCCGTCCAACTAAGCTAAATTGCTTGTGCTAGGAGTGGGTTCACGTCGGTAGTCGAACCCGAGACGTTTTGATCGTAAGGCCGACTCCTAGCTACCGAAGCACACAGTAGCATTACTTTATGCGGCTTCAAACTCAAGTTCTATAAGTTCCGTATACTTTATTCTTTTAGTCAGAGAGTAAGATCAATTTATAATCGCTGTTCTATTGAGATTTTGTGGATTTATTTTTTATTCTATATATAGATCGTACTGTACACCAATCTCATTTATTCAAAAGTATAAATAAATAATAATAGCGAATTTAGCAATTTATATAATTTCATAATAATTTGTACGTTTGATCAATTCTATAAATGTGGCACCGTATACTTGTGCGAAATAAGCAAATTGTAAAAACTTTTGTTATTCTCTTTAATACGTTTCGAGCTGATTTCACCAATTATTAGAACTACGATCAAGACTAACTAAACTGCGTCAAGATATTCTACTCCATATTCTAAGCCTGGATTTCAGACTTTCACTGTTGAATTTCGCCAGTGAAACTCCGTCAAGTAAACTAGTTTTAAACCCATATTCTAGAATGTAACTCTACTGAAGCTAGATTTATCTGAGGAAAAATTGTATCTATAGACAATGTGTCAATGTGCATACAATCTTTTCTCAGATAAATCGATGTTCAACTGAATGGCATTTTAGAATACGGGCCTTAAAGTTTTTTTGTCAATGACTGTCATTGAGTTTGGCTTGATCGCGTTTCATGTAACCCCTCTGGAAAAGTGGCAATATGTGTGCAAAATAGAATAGTATTGATTAATGTACAGGCATTGACGGTTGTTATATAAACGTCAAAAGACGTGTCCATTCCATACGTTCATGATTCTACAATACGCCGGCCGAAGAATTGCCACTTTTCTAGGGGGCGGATGTAAGTCAGTCACTTAATATTATTAACATATTAATGTTAAATTAAATTAAATTTAGAAGTGTTTCAATAAAAATTCGATTGAGAAAACTTTCGCCACGTCCGTCTTTAAGGTACGTAATTTTAGATATTTTAAATAAACTTCACCGATCTTCATAAAACTACTAAATAGAAGAAATAATAAAAACTAGCAAACTATATATTATTTAACAAAGATGGACGTCCAGATTATGACATTAAATGGGATGAATTACATTCCGGTTTTTTTTTATATATTCAGATTTCTTTGAAGATCTTTATTCAGTATTTCATTTTACTAGAATTCACCTTAACATGTATTTCAACAGAGAAAAACTTACCAAAAATGTTAAAATAATGAAATGCGATATCACATTTTAATGGGAAGAATATGAAACAAAACATTTCTATCTTAAATTCATTCAATTCGTATTATGATTTTATTTGCGATATAACTACGTAGATGATAACACATAGATTCCTCTTTACAAAAATACAATAATACAATACAAACATTCTTTTTAACATCAAGTACGAGTATACTCTGCAAATGAGTATATGAAAAATGTATCCATGTTTCTAATTTGCAGACAAGTTGCAATGTTCTCATGATAGTTTGACAATGGCAGATGGGCTGCATTTTAGTTACTCCAAGGGCCGACAATTACAATTAGACTGTCAACTCTTATGTACGAATTGTCATTTTTCTTTTATGTTATAGCGTACCAGTCGCATCTGAAGTTATCACCTCGAAGTCCAGGACCCTGATTCTACTATTATTTTTTGCCCGGTAATTTGACATTCCGTAACTAAAATTTTGCAAATAAATTCTAACATTTGTAATTTCTAAAATTTTGTAAAAAATAAACTGACAACTGTCAAATCGAAACGACATCCAGAATCAATGCAAAAAAGTTCAATACTAAAATAAAATTGAACGAAAATGGGCAATCTCTTCCTGCTAGGAGTACGACTCGTGATTATAGTGCGATTGTGCTTCTATGTATATACACTTTTCAAATATTCATGCTGCAGAATGTAGAAATGTTGCTGTTCTAATAGACTATTTATATTATGAATATAGACTCCTGATTTTCCAATATAAAATCTGTGAACGCATTGATGGGAGCAATGGCTTGTAGCGACATCTGACCATTTGGTGGCCAGGCAAGGTTGGGTCCAAACACAACGGCCAGGTTACTAGTAGTCATTTTGTTGAAACAACTACGGTCCTGTACCTTAAAAAAAAAATGGACAGACTCACATCGATGACTAAACTATTTATGCCAGCAAACTTATTGAATAAACGTCAGAAAGTTCGTGCTATACGTACCAACCACAAAACCAATAAAAGCACTGATCAACCAATGACGGCATCGCCCCTGATTGGTACGTAATCTATGATTGGTTGATTGGCGCGCTCGCAAATCATCAAATTCAACTCTCGTTCTCACCTTGTTCTACACTTTCAACAAGTTTGCCGGTCATTAACATAGTATCAAGTATGACAGTTAAGTATGTTCGAATTTAAAAAATTCGTGATATACAAGTTGGGATTAAAATTCGATTCATTGTAATAAAATAATTTCAAGAATCGAAAAGTAATTTTAGGCGAGGTTTATACAGAAGAGACGTGGCGAGGACGTATTGCGGTGGCGGACAATTTAAATAACCTTATGTACTGTACAATAACGTCAACGACGTGACGCGCGTCACTCGATGCGATGACACGTCACTTTAGTGGCGGCACGTCGCCTGGAGGCGCGGACGCTATTCTCCTCTAAGATAAAAACGACGTTATTGTTCACTTTATGAGGTTTATATCGTGTTACTTAAATTGTCCGCCATCGCCATACGTCCCCGCCACGTCTCTTCTGTATAAACTGCGCCTTAGATCTAAATATTTATATAATTAAATGTCAAACAAATGTTTGAGGCAAATCATGCAAATAATAATTTACAAGTATTAAATATTTAAAAAAACATTTAAAGTTGATTAACCCCATAAACAAGTGACAATACGATGGCCGGCGTATTGTTGAATATAAAATGAAATGCATTCATCCATTCATAGTTCTATTCTGCGGTACGTCGGCCAACGAATGGCTATTTGTCAAGGGCATAGCCAGATTTATTGAATAAAAGCCAGTATCAAATTTAAAAAAAAATCTGTGTTAAAATGGATGTACTTACTTGCCAGAGGAACTGGATGAGATATTTCAACAATTTATAATTATCTAAAGGCAACCTCTCTAGAATCAAAATCTTCACCTGCCTCGGCCTGTCGCGGATTGGCCAGGCTGTAATGCAAAAATTACATTTAATTTCTGTTCTGTGTAAAGTCCAAAAATAAATTAAAGTTTATAACTTTTTTTTATTCAAATGTAAAAGAATTTAATAAATGAAAAATAAAAAAAATAAAGAAGAATTCATTAAATTTTTCGATCATTGTACATGATAATATAAGTTTACACTTTAACGACATAACAGTATGGACTTAAATTTTTTGTAGTTTCTGTTTTATGCGAGTGGTGGACAATTAGATACGATCCGGATCAGTACGTATGGGTATACAGAGCCATCTAGATTGTAACTAAGAATACCTATTAACCTAGGTTCTAGAACACGCATAATCATTTTTACAAAGCGCTCTCCAGACCTACAGTAAGGATAGTAGAAATACCTCGTGTTATAAGTTCTAGATAGCGGATAAATATACTTCTTTTTTTCGTTAATACAATACATTACTGAATAAACAAAACTAATGAATACAGGAATGTTTTTAGAATGCTTGTGTTTCGGTTTTATTCATTTAGTTACGATTGCGCAGAAAGCAAGAAAAACCTATGTAAAACTACAAAGGAACTTCCATGTGTCGCCATTTCAATATTGATTTCTCTGAATAAATTAGACATCGCTCAACATGCTCATAATATTTAATGCTAGCAAACACGTCAAGTTTCACAATTCTTACTGGAATCGACTTTTTGGTTATTGATAATAATGGACATATAAAATAGCAAAATTACTACAATTTAGACTATATACAGACTCTATAAACACAGTACGTTGCACAACAAACCGGCGTGTAAACAACTTTGACACAAGTTGACATATGCGTGCATCCCTTAACATATGAACATTTACAGTTTTAAGAATAATATCGACAAACGCGTAGTTTCAGCCGTTTTTTTTCCGATGCATTTTGTTGTAGCATGCTATGTCCATACAGTATACTACACTGACAGCACAGAAACTCTGTGTTTACAGGGTCGGCAGCACGTGTGTGACTCCCCTGGTGTTGCACACGTCTATAGGCCAAGGTAACCACTTTCCATCAGGTGGGCCGTGTGCTTGTCTCAGTACCTAGTATAAAAAAATGTTCTAAGGTACAAATACTTACTCTGGAACTTTAGAATCTCATCATATAGATCGAAGGTCATGAGGGGTTCCTCTAAGTCTTTCAGGAAGGTCTTTAGCAGAACTGCCGCGTTGTGAGGGTCGTTCTTGAACCTCAGCGGCTCCCCCCTGTTGCAGCGTCGCTGCAGCTCTTTGGTCACGGTAATATTGCCAGAACGGCGGAACAAGCCTTCCTTTTCCATTGCTAAAAATGTATCACTATTAGTGACGGTCTAACTGCCGAAACAGATTAATGAAGCGAGTGTGACCGGGCAAAGCGGTCGGGTCGTCTGAGACATATATATAATCCATCGATGGCAACTTAAAGAAAGGGCAGGTCAGTACCCAAAACTGACGAGCATATATACATCCTACATAAAAGATATAAAAAACCTGCAAACTAGACTAATAAAATACCTTGTCAGTAGTAAACTCAAATACTTGTGCAATAAAGATTACGAAGCATTATTTCCTTTATGTAGAATCTTACCAATTGAAAAAAAAGTAGAATGTTTAATAGGATTAGAATATTACCATAGTGAACAAATCACTGTTTTAAGTGATAGACAATAATTATAATACTAGAAGGGCTAGGGAATTAAAGCTGAACAGACCTAAGGTTACAAATTACTATGGTAAAAGAACTGATAAGTATATGGTGCCTACAGTATTTAATAATATAAATGTATTGAGAGAATTGCCTATAATGAGTAAAAGTATATTAAAGAAAAGATTAAAGGACACATTATTGGAGATCGACTGAACTCTTACTAAATTTTGTTTTACTGTTTATTTCTGTATCTATATGTTTTGCTTATGTTTTATTAATTATAATATAAATATGTAATAGGTTATATTATATAACCTATTACATATTTATATACACAGCTAAGAGCGCGCTCTCGCCGTTAAACGATTAAGTTTGGCGAGGAACAATTGTAAGGAAATTCTATATAACTATTGTTAAGTGAATAATTAATAAAATAAAAAAAAATATGTGAAAACAAATGTAAAAGTAGAAAAAGCAAGTTCTTTTTTTTAATATTAGCGACCGAAGTTATCGAAATTTCTAATATTGCCTCTAACCCCATTCAACTAAGCTAAATTGCTTGTGCTAGGAGTGGGTTCACGTCAGTAGTGTAATGGAAAGGATTCGGACCCGGCACCTCTCGATCGTAATCGTAGTAATCTTAACCACTCAGCTATCGACGCTAAAAATGCCATTTCCAGTTGAATACCAGGATCGTAGCAAATGGAAAGACATGGTCTGTGACAACCAGTAGTGAGTTATTGGGCATTCTACCCCACCTTAGTTCCTTCGGTTATCTTCGATAACCTCAGTCACGGTGGGATAGAATGCCCAATAACTTTTTGTAAAATCATTTACCTAAGCCAACGTTCCACATTTTAATACCGTTCAATACACTACCGTTCCGTCGGCTCTCTGCGATCCCGTGCGTCGTAATTGCGTTGAAAGGTGCTCTGTCAGTTAGCGATAGAGTCATTTCATTCACGTTTACCTGTATACATGGCGTTGTCTGTAAGCAGTTTGGTTTAACTATTTACGGTTATAAATACATAATGTCATAATTACATTTGTTCATAACCAGTCCATCAGCATTGCATCAAACATGAAATTCATTAAACAAGCAAAATCAGGTCGATCATAGACCTTTCGTTCGCGAGCGCTTCCCTGTCACTCCGCGTGCGGGACTGGCGTGTCGCCGTGGAGGTGGAGACACTATCGGATCACCGATACGTTCGGTTCGATGTCTCCCCTCCTGCGGGTGATGCGCCGGTCATATCGGCCCAACGCGAGCCGCGCTGGGTGTTGGGGCGACTGAATCGGGAGGACCTCCTGGAGGCCGCCATCGTACAGGCCTGGGCCATTGCGCCGGACAGGCCTGTCGACATAGACGATGAAGCGGCCTGGTTCCGGGAGGCCATGACACGGGTCTGCGATGCGGGTATGCCTAGGGCTCCAGCCTATAATCCGAGGCGTCGGGTCTACTGGTGGAATGCGGAGATCGCGAGGCTGCGTCAAGCCTGCGTGATCACGCACCGCCGGTGGGCTCGACTCCGTAGGAGGCGTAGCCGTACCGCAGATTCGGAGCCCCGACTGGCGGAGCTTCACGAGGGATACAGGGAGGCCCGGAATGCCCTCCGAGCGGAGATCAAGCGGTCTAAAGCCGCTTGTTACCGGGGGCTCCTGGAGACGCTGGAGCGGGACCCATGGGGGCAGCCTTACCTTATGGTAAGAGAAAAGCTGCGCCCCCGGGCCCCTCCGCTGACCCAGGTGCTCGAGCCGGCTCTGCTCGGAGGAGTGGTCGACTCCCTGTTCCCGGCGCGAGCGGAACATGTTCCGCCGCAGATGGCTCCGCCGCCTCGGTCGCCTACGGCGCCCAGTGCGGTGATTGACGACGACGTGCCCGAGGTCACTTGGGTAGAACTAGAGCTGGCGGTGCGAAGGCTGAGGGCCAAGAAGAACACCGCCCCGGGACCCGACGGCATTCCAGGCCGCGCGTGGGTCCTAGCTCTAGGGGAAGACGGTCTCGAACCCCGACTGAGAGGGTTCCTCAGCGCATGCTTGGAGCGGGGCCAGTTTCCGAAGATGTGGAAGACGGGGAAGCTGGTCCTCATCCGCAAGAAGGGACGCCCGGCGGACGAGCCGTCCGGGTACCGGCCCATAGTGCTGCTCGACGAGGTGGGCAAACTCTTTGAAAGAGTAATTGCCAAGCGCCTCGTCGAGCATCTCTCTAGAGTGGGGCCGGACCTGGCGAATACCCAGTTTGGGTTCCGCCGGTGGCGTTCCACTGTGGATGCCATCATGCGTGTGAGGACTCTGGCGGAGGATGCGGTCGCCCGGGGCGAGGTGATGTTGGCGGTGTCCTTGGACATCTCCAACGCCTTCAACACCTTGCCCTGGAGTTGCATCAGGGAGGCACTCGTGTACCACGGTGTGCCTCTCTACCTCCGCCGCATAGTCGGGGCTTACCTAACGGAGAGAGCCGTCGTCTACCCGAGTTCGACCGGAGTCGGTAGGCGTGAGATGTCGTGCGGTGTCCCACAGGGATCGGTCCTGGGGCCGTTACTGTGGAACATCGGTTACGACTGGGTGCTTCGCGGTGACTTCGCGTACGGTGCCGCCGTCACGTGTTATGCGGACGACACGCTGGTGACGGTGGGCGGGGCTACGCACCGCGAGGCGACCCTGAGGGCCACGACCGCGGTTGGTCAAGTCGTCGAACGGATCCGGCGGCTGGGTCTCGAGGTGGCTCTGCACAAGTCCGAGGCCATGTTCTTTCATGGTCCTCGGCGCAGGCCAGGCCCGGGAGCCAGCCTTACAGTGGGAGGCACTCCCATCGACATCAAGCCCCAGCTGAAATACCTGGGGCTCGTGCTTGACGGTCGATGGGACTTCGGACAACATCTCCGAAGCCTGCGCCCCAAGTTGGTCACCACGGCGAATGCCCTGAGTCGGCTGTTGCCCAACTTGAAGGGCCCAGGGGCCTCCTGCAGGAGACTCTACGCGGGTGTCGTGCGGTCCATGGCCCTATATGGGTGCCCCGTGTGGGCGGACACCCTGGGGGCCAGATTCCTGCCTCTGCTCCGTACGGCGCAGAGGACGATGGCCTCCAGGGCCATCAGGGGATACCGCACGATATCCTTCGAAGCGGCGAGTCTCCTGGCCGGATCGCCACCGTGGATCCTGGAAGCGAGGGCCCTTTCGGCACTATACCAGTTCCGAAAGGAGGCGCGGGAGCGGGGATTCGATCCCGAGCCCGAGGACATTCGGGCCGAGAAATCCCGGCTCCACCAGGTCATGGTGGCCGAGTGGGAGCGACGACTTGGGCAACCACGCGCAGGGCACGCCGTCATTGCGGCGGTAAGGCCCATCATGGGGGAGTGGCTAGAGAGGCCACACGGGAGCCTCTCGTACCGTCAGACGCAGATGATAACCGGGCACGGTTACTTCGGGCGGTATCTGCATCTGATGGGTATCGAGCCAACGCCCGAGTGCCATCGCTGCGACGCGAGCGTGGACTCGGGGCTGCACACGCTCACCGAGTGTCCGGCGTTCGAGACGCCGAGGCGGGAGCTTGTGCAGGCCCTGGGGGTGGGAGTGCTCACACTCTCCACCCTGCTCGCGGCGATGGTCCACTGCGCGGATGCGTGGGCGGCCAGCGCCTCTTTCTGCGAGCAGGTCATGCTCGCGAAGGAGACAGCAGAGCGGGCGCGGCGCGGTGAGCGAGAAAGACTCGCTGACATCGCTGCTCGCGATAGAAGGCGGCTCGGGCGTCGGAGGGCGCTTACAGACCTCCGCCCCCCATGAGCGCGGGCCTGAGGGTGACGGGTGGAGCCACCCGTCACCCTAGCAGAAGCAGGCCACGGCGGCGGCGCGCATCGTAGGACGATGCGCGCCTCCCCACACCGGGGTTGAGTCGGGGACGGCGTGGTCCCCACCTCCCGAGGAGGGCCAGACCGAAAGGGATGGCCCTGGGTCAGCCGGGGTGCGAGGGATATGTCGCAAGACAACCTCACCTCCGGCCTAGCACCACGACCCACAGACGGCGTGCGGTTTAGTCGGTTCGAGTCCGACATAACCCACCCCTCCGGCTCCGGAGGGGCGGGTATCCGTGGGGATTTCCCGCACGTAAAAAAAAAAAAAAAAAAAAAAAACAAGCAAAATCGTTACAGATTAGTATAATCTGTAATGATTTACCAAAAATCAAGTTACGCCACGGAGAATTATTGCCGAATACAGTACGTTGCATCATTTGCGGACCATCAAATTGTGGAAAAACCAATTTGTTAATTGGTCTCCTTTTGCACGAAAATGGATTGACATTTCAAAATGTTTATGTATATTCTAAAACTCTATATCAACCAAAGTACATTTTTTTAGAAAAAGTTTTACGAGGAGTACCAGGAATCACTTTTCAGAAATATCAGGCATCATTTGCCTGATATTTCCTGACGTTGATTTCCGCCTGACGTTATGAAAGTATCAGATGCAAAACCTAATTCAGTGATTATTTTTGACGATGTAGCATGTGAAAATCAAAGTAATATGCGTGATTATTTTGCCATGGGGAGACATAAATTGATTGACAGTTTTTATTTAAATCAAACATATAGCAAAATACCTAAACAACTAATAAGAGATAACGCTAACTTAATTGTGCTTTTTAAGCAAGACGAAATTAATTTGAAACATGTTTATGAAGAACATGTTAACACTGACATGACGTGGTTGGAATTTCGTACCTTGTGTTCTCAAATATGGAAAGAGCCTTATGACTATGTTGTGATTAATAAAGACTGTCCTAAAAACAACGGCTGCTATAGAAAAAAGTTTGACACTTTTGTAGAATTAGATAAAATTTGAATATTTAAATAGACTGCTTCCACTTTCTTGTTATTCTTTAATCGACTCTTATCCGATTACCATCTATTTTTCATGATGGAAAAATCATTGAAAAAACAAATTGTAGATGCGACACAAGTTGTAAAAAAAAAAAATTACGTAACATGAAGGATTTTGAAGATAATAACAGACAAGTGCTTGATGCAGTTTTTAAGCCTGTTACAGAATCTCTTAATTTAATAGCCAACACCAATAACCGACTAGCTCTAACAAAAAAGGAAGAAAAAGGAGAATTTCATGATCAACCTTTCAATCACGACTTACAGAAAGATTATAAAGAGAAAGATATAAAAGAAACAAATGATACCAGTGACGAATCGGAAACCGATATTGACTCTTCATTTCAGTCATTAGTCGATACTAATCCAAATCATGATGTATCATCCTGGTCATTATCTTCAGAAATATTAGCGGATGTGCCATTTGGTGTAAGAAATGAACGTGGAAAGTTAATGTTAGGTTCCTCTAGTATAACGATTGGTGACGACGTGATTACTGTAGCCGGACACAAATACGAATGTACACCTGGCTTGCGACAGTTGCTCTTAAAAAAAGACGTTGATCTGAGCTTTGTTACAGACTATGACATGCAAAATTATAAGTCGATGTTACTTGTAACAAATGCACATCGTCGCGATTTTGATTCAAGAAAACCAATTAAAAGTAATAAAGGACAAAAATATATGCAAGTTATTAAACCTCTTTTCGATCAACAAAGTAAAAGTCCAAGCTGTGAACCAAAAGTAGGAAAAGGATTACCTTTAGCAAAAATGTGGAAAAAAAACACAGATTTTGTATATTGGGATGATCCAAATGAATTGGTTGATAGATTAAAGTTATTAATTGCTTCTCGAGATGCTGGCAACACAGGACTAGATAATGAAATAATATCTATCGTTGAAGAACTACGTGAAAGCAAAATCATTAAATAGATTTACTAATAAGAAATGTGTATCATTTTATTGTACACCGTTCAACACAATACATCTTAAATATGAATGTAGACAAATTTGGTCATTATATTCATAAGCGATTACGTATATCAGAATTGCTTGGATTTTATGATAATGCATTACTAAAATCTGAAAATGGTGATTACGATTTGAAGACATCGAAGCTAACAGGGGTCAAACCTCCTCAAGATGCAGATGATGCAGTAAACAAAGCATATGTAGATGAATTGAGAACTAAACTAATAACCGACTTACAAAAATTGCAAAATACTATGTTAAACGATGTTCAGAACCATCTGGAGAAAGCTTTAAAATCAATAGTATCTGAGGCAGTGGTTCACTTGGAAAGCAAATTTTATAGTCGAAAAGCAGTTGATGAGATAGTTGAAAAAGCAGTTAAATTTGTATTAGATCAAAAGTATAAGCTTGAAAGTTCCTCAAAATGACAAAACAACAAATTGTTAACGAAATACATAAAGCTGCACGAAAAAATTTTCCTCGTCGATCTGTAATTTTAAAAGGCATTGATGATTTGTGGCAAGCTGATTTAATCGACATGCAAAACTTGAAAAGATTTAATAAAGGTTATAACTATATTTTAATAGTTATTGATTGCTTCTCAAAGTACGTTTGGATAGAACCACTAAAAACTAAAAATAAGCATGATGTTTCTAACGCATTCGAGAAATTGATATCAACTAACCAGCGGATACCAGCTCATCTCCAAACTGATTTGGGCACCGAGTTCTATAATTCATCATTTCAAAAGCTTATAAAGAACTATAACATTAATCACTACTCAACGTTTTCAACGAAAAAGGCTTCAATTGTAGAACGTGTTATCAAAACTATTAAAAATAAATTGTATAAGTACTTTAGTCTCAACGGACACTATAAATGGATAGATTTTGGTTTGGAGAGTGTTGTAAAGACATATAACAACACAAAACATAGCACTATTAAAGTAGCACCCGTTGATGTCAATAAATTGATTGAAGCAGATGTTAAAAATAATATTAAGAACTCAATGAAAACGGTATCCTATAGACATAAGCCCAAGTTTATGATTGGCGATAGAGTTAGAATTAGTAAATACAAACAACTATTTGAGAAAGGTTATACGCCTAATTGGTCAACGGAACTATTTACTATAAAAAACATCAATAACACTGTACCAGAAACATATAACATCGAAGATCAACACAAACAAGTTATATTAGGAACCTTTTACAAACACGAACTTCAAAAATCATCTTGTCCAGGTGTCTATTTGATAGAAAAAGTTTTACGAAGGAAAGGAAATAAACTGTTCGTAAAATGGTTGGGCTTAAGCAATAAAGAGAATAGTTGGATTGATAAGACTGCAATAGTGGAATAAATATACATAACAGTTTTTAATTATAATATTTTGTTCATTATACTTTGAGCTATGCAAGGTGGTGGACTACTCAATAGTGTTATTAATTATTTGCCATTTGAACTGCACTTACCCGGCTAAAATTATTGCGGACCTGGAACAAAACTTTCAAAACGTTTACTGCGTGGTGACAAAGGTGTAAATAAGCTAGACGAAGCTTGTATGTATCACGACATTGCATACGAAAACTATACAGACTTGTCTAATCGTCACAAAGCCGATTTACAACTTTTAAATATGGTCAAAAAAAGAATGAAAGCAAAAGATGCTAGTAAAGGAGAAAAGCTTAGTTCGTGGCTAGTGAGTAAAGTTATGAAAGCTAAACTCAAATCTGGTGCTGGTGTTAAGACATTTAATAATTTCGTTACAAAAATTAAAAGAAAAATCAAGAAACGCTCACCCAAAGATAGTAAATCTTTAATACATGCAGCTTATATGGCTGCTAAAAAAATTGTTCCATGCGTTCCAAAATTTCGAGTTCCACGAGTCATACCTTTACCAAAAACCGGAGGCATTCTGCCTTTAATCCCGATTTTTGCTGGTTTATCAGCTTTAGGAGCTTTGGCTGGTGGTGCAGCGGGTATTGCAAAAACAGTGAATGATTATAGAGAAGGTCAAAAAAAATTACTAGAATCTGAACGTCATAATAAGACTATGGAAGCTATAGCATTAGGTAAGGGTTTATACATTAAACCACACAAAAAAGGCAAAGGATTGTTTATAAAATCGTCAAAAAACTAAATAATAAGCTACCTAATCGTGCCTTAACTAATATCGATATTCAAAATTATGCATATGGTATTCCTTATTTTCGAGGAGTTTACATGAAGGATCAGTTACCAAAAATTCCTAAACTTATTGAATGTGGTATAGTTAACCTAGATAATTCAGAAAACGATGGAACGCATTGGGTAGCTTATGTTAAGGTAAATAATTATTATGAATATTTTGATAGTTTTGGTGATTTAAGACCACCAATCGAATTGATACGATATTTTAAGAACTGTAATATTAATTATAACTATACAAGATATCAAAAATTTGACACACTAATTTGTGGACATTTGTGTTTAGAATATCTACAATCTTTTTGGAATAAATACTATAAATTTTATACTGTTCTTTCATTTCAATCATTTGCAAGATGTCACTCACCTTGTCTATAACCGGTAACTCATCGGTATTAACTACTTTCTACCCAAATACGTTACAATTAATCGGGGAGTATGAATGTGCATTATTACATTTATCCTCATATAATTCTATTCCAAATATTGATAAAACAAATAATAAGTTATACTATGGATCAAAGAATGTTATTGAAATACCTGAAGGTACTTATGAGTTGCAAGATATCAGTGATTATTTAAAATCTGAAGTAAAGGATGCATCCATAAAACTCCATTGCAATAACAACACCTTAAAAACTATGTTATTTTGCACATCAACTATAGATTTTACTAAAGATTGTACATTCGGAGGTTTGTTGGGGTTTAAAAGACAAGTCTTGGAAGCCAATAAATATCATGTATCAGAGTTTCCAGTCAACATTTTGCCTACAACCGTGATAAGAGTTGAATGTGATATAGTTAGCGGTTCCTATATAAACGGACAATCCAGTCACATTCTACATGAATTCGCACTTATTGTCCCGCCTGGATACAGAATTATAGAAATACCTAAAAACGCAATTTACTATCCAATCAACCAAACCAACATCAGCTGCATACAGATCAGACTTTTGGATATTAATAATAACTTAATAAATTTGCGAGGTGAAGAAGTACAGTTGTATCTACACCTCAAAAGAAAAAATGATTGACTATAATAAATATAATATGTTTTTTCCAATTCCAAATAACAGTTCTACTCAAACTCTCAATCAAGTAAGAGCTCGACCTAAAAGGAGAATAAAGTTAAATAAAAACAATAAAGCATTTCTTAAGGCGATTGGTTTGTTAAAATGAATATCCTAGATGTTTTATCCGCTCCAGCCTACGACAACTCTGTGGAAGGAATTGAAATTCACTCTTACAAGCCTTACGTAACAAGTTTTAATAGAAGCGATGAAATCAGGATACCTATTAATCAGCAAGACTTGTATATGCAGGCATATGGGGTTTACTTCGGGTCTGGGGCCTCTTAGTAGCCCATTGTAAGCTTGCACTTACAATCTGCGTGGATTTTACGGGCGAGGAGATAGGAAAACCTAATACACGAATCACCATATTTCAATTACATCAATCACTGACTACACATTTTACAGACACACTCGCGATCTATAACCAAGTATATTCAACCGAACTAGGAGCGTTCTGCTAGACACGTAGTGCTCGGTCGAGGTTCATAGCGATACTGATCACGATTCTCCGCGCGCCCCACCAAAGTCAATGATCTGTCAAACTCAAATTGACCGAATGAACGAATGACGTCACACTCGACCATAGAGCACTAGAGTCTTGCATTACGCCAGAGTGAATTTCATTCACCCTAAACACACTAATTATTAACGCGCCGTCACGGCCAGACTGACATGTCGCTCGTCCTCGTGCGACCAATGCCAGAGATCCATTTGTGAACAAATGTACGAGGCTTTAATTCTTCTCGCACTGACACGCTCGTCCATCACTGACTTCTATCGCCGCACAGGCCTAACATCACTCGTTGGTGTTCTTCTGCCACGAACGAGCAAAACCGGGCAGGCACTCATTGGTGCCCCTACGACTATAAACTAGTCGAACCGGGCGACCACTCATTGGTGCCCCTGCGACCATAAACCGGTCGGAACCTGGGCGACCACTCATTGGTGCCCCTGCGACCATAAACCAGTCGGAACCCGGGCGACCACTCATTGGTGCCCCTGCGACCATAAACCGGTCGGAACCCGGGCGACTACTCATTGGTGCCCCCGCGACCATAAACCGGTCGGAACCCGGGCGACCACTCATTGGTGCCCCTGCGACCATAAACCGGTCGGAACCCGGGCGACCACTCATTGGTGCCCCTGCGACCATAAACCGGTCGGAACCCGGGCGACCACTCATTGGTGCCCCTCCGACCATAAACAAGTCGGACTCCGGACAACCACTCATTGGTGCCGCTACGACTGCAAACCAGTCGGGCCGGGCAACCACTCCTTGGTGCCCCTACAACCACCTACACTGTCCTCCAAAGCTAGCAACATTACATAATTCGAACATCGACCCTCGTGGAGCCAGTCCAAACATGAATGTGAGTCTAGACCTACGTACAACCACTCGGTGCCCCTACAAACACCTACACTATCCTGCAAGGCTAGCAACAATACATAGTTCGAACATCGACCCTCGAGGAGCCAGTCCGAACATGAAAGTGAATCTGGACCTACCTACTTACAATATGCATCAAGATCTGTGGAAGGTGGACTAGTAGTAATGATGTGAGAATTAATCGCTGAGAATGTGTCGTTGTCGTGAATTCTTCCTTCGTTCTGACTATAGACCGCCGTCTCGGCCAGCTCGTTGTCAATTTCTGCTACAGTGGTATGACTAATCTCTCGAGATCGGATTGAGGCATTGGGGTTCGAAGCTAGATGATGAAATGTACTGAAGTCTGCCCAAACACGATGTGTCCCAGCTCTATCCGCCATATTGGAAGCGAGTAGCGTCTACATCCTAGCCCAAGCCGCGGCCAGGCTTTATTTGAATAGGTTTCCAAAGGTAGTAGTAGCAAGTAAAGCAAGACTGGAAACCAATAAACCAACACTGACTATACTCCATTTAGTGCTCTATCCGCATACACTCGAAACCGATTAATTAGAACAAACCTAAGCGCAGGCCAGACAGAAGAGACGTAAGACGAGGACGTGTCGCGGGCAGGGCGGAGACGAGACACGGACGCGACTTTTGAAATTATACAGAAGAGACGGGGCACGTACGCGACGTAGTCGCACAGTCAAGACTCTTTTCGGCATTCAACAGTTTGATTTTGACACGACATGTCTTCTTCTGAAGATGAAGATGTACTAGCACTGGTGCATCTCGCTAATATACAGAGGGTTAGACGTTACTGGTACTGGGTACATCCAGTGTGGCTAACCAATGAAGACAATAGATTAATAAAATAAAAAAATAGAATGAAAAAATATTGCAACTCAAAACCACATCAAGACGGTACACGTGACTGACGACGAGACCTGCTCACAGGAGCCGCCCCGCCCGGGATGCACGCCACCCCGCGCCCCGTTCTCACCCGTCCTCGCCTCGGCTGCGTCTGCGTCCCGTCTGCGCCCCGTCTCTGCTGTTTGTTTTGTGCAAAAGACGCAGACTAAAAGTGTTTGCGCCCGCGCCCCGCCTGTTCTGTATGTTTTGCGTCGCGACGCTTCTATACATTTTGTATGAAAGGGACTCAGTAGAGACAATTGTCCGCGTCCCGTCTGCGTCTTACGTCTCTTCTGTCTGGCCTGCGCTCTATGGTTCAGAATTAGTTAGGATCCAATTTTGTTACACTTCGCTTTCCTGTACCAAACTACCATACGCGCTTCGTTTCAAAAGAATATTAGCAACCGAAATCATCGAAATTACTAATATTCCCTCTAACCCCTCCAAACAAGCCAAACTGCCCGTGCCAGGAGTGGGCTCACGTCGGCTGTGCAACGGCCAGGACTCGAACCAGGGACCCCTCGATCGCAAGGCCGACCCCCCAACCACCAAGCCACCGACGCTTCTCTCGCAGAGGCTCTCGTAACCGCTCCATTACCCTGTCTATTAACGAGGGCACGAATCACGACTACGCTTCCCCGGACCATTGGCGGAGTCGCACGGATTGCACATCTACGCTGTTACTTTACATCACTCAATCATTAATATGGAGCGAAATAAGACGCATGGAGGAGCACACCGCCCTCCCACAAACTAGAACGGTTTCATTACCACCCTGGCCATCATCCGTGTATTGATCCATCGAAGTCACTATTGGATCAACACGATCGGCTGTGGAGCGAACATATCTATCACACTTACGGGGAAGCTGTCATTTTCATCTAGCTCATTGATTGCCTATTAAACAGAGTAGCCCTATGACACCGATACTACCCTGTAAAGTAAGAGAAGTCACCCAAGCACGCGTCTGTTTGAAGTAGTAATCCTCAACCTGGATGTCTCTGCCAATGCTTGTCAGTATCTGGAACTTTAGGTCTTCTCCTGTTCTAATCATATAACATAGATAACCCATATCCATGTAGTATTTCGAAATGGCGCACATTGGGAGAGGCCCACGTCGAGCAGTTGACCACGGTGGCCTAGTTGGTTGATTAATTGATCGATGTAGAATTTCGTCTATGTGACCACGTACGACGAGAAACCGTTACTTGAGATAACAATGAAACATTACTTGCTAATAGAACATCTTTCCCTAAATCTTAGGTACGCGAGGGTATTGAAATCAAAGACGTCCTAATTTCACCAAATGCGACATCTAAAAGCAAAGGCACACAGCTTGTGACGACTTTATCACTCATACCCGAGAACACAGTACCAAAGCGCTTTATTTTCACTCCTTGTACACCACTTACTGATGTGACGGATTACAGCCCCCTTCATCTGATTATAGTCTGTACGTCAACTTCTGACATCTGATCAATGATTCGTACTTAGACCCAATTTTGCCTGAAATTTCGTAACAGTTTGAAATTTACGTGTTAACGCTTCGGAACGCATCCCGAGCGGCATACCATCTTGTATCCGCTTCCGGAATGAGTCCGCCATATTGCTCTTACATGTCAGCCACACAAGTCACAAGCACTAGCTAGTTACCTTAAGATTATTGTAAAATATTGCAAACACTGTCCCAACCTTAGAATAAAAGACAGTTAACTAAAGAATCTTGTCTAACTAAAAAAACCCAAACAACACGAAATCCTCAACATTACGCACCTCACCTTGTGCCCGTGATTGCAGTGAGTCGGGTTCAGTTTTCCTACCACCAGAAACCTTCTACAGTTAATAACCTAGTGTCAATTTGTTAGCACTCAGACAACGCGGAATCAGCTGGTAGCCATTCTGGTGGTGGTGGACCCGTAATTATATGACAAATAAATAGCAGCAACCGCCGCTCCTAGCAATCAACTCCAACTCATTCTATCGTCAATCTCCGAACCCTTTTCTCGACCTAGTCGGTCTCGGCTCTCCAGTACAAACGCGGCGCGACTGGATCTCTAAACACCCCGAAGCGAAGCGACCGCCATCCGATCCCCACAACCAAGCGGCACACCGATGTTCTGCAGCTACACCAGTCGGACCCCTGTGGGCTCTAATCACCCGTAGCGGCCGCCACAGACGCTCGCATGACAACCGGGATATATGACGCAACAGGCCCTCCGTAGCACGTAGACCAGACCAATGCCAGCAGACCCATACGAGCACACAAACACCCGCGCCGACCGGGGACCGAAACCGAGGCCTCGCGCAGCAGCCGCACCGACCACCGCTATGCCACAGAGGCTTTCACCAGAATGTAGATCATATAATCGCCCAGTCAAGACGAGAGACTACTCGGGGCAGTTTATCGGCCTCAATCTGCCAATTTGGCGACGAGAACTATTCCTTTAGTCGACCCGAAATATTTGGTTACCAAACTGTTGGTTCGTGTATTCTTGCTAAGAATCCGCCACGCCTTTTCTACCTAGGTACACAATAGTGTGACCTCAAAGTGAAGTACACCACTGTGAGTCTACCCACTACCCACTTGAGAAATATTTCACGAACAAAACCCGTCAGAGCCGATGCTGCATAGCTCCCCTTCGCTACTGCATCATATAAAATTAGACTGACAATCCAGCACGCGATTATTAACAGAGTTCAACCTTCGTCATAGGAAGCTATATCTTACACTGTACAGCTACATCCACCTATCTGTCCACCAACAATTAAACACAGCTCGAGCACTCCGAGGGACCTATACATCTCAAGACAAGACACACCGGGTCAGTACCTGCTACCGAAAAGATATGGAAACCAAAAAAGCAAACGCAAAAACCAACACGTAATACATCGTGATATAACCGGAATA
Source organism: Eilema caniola (assembly GCA_949126895.1). Lineage (NCBI taxonomy): Eukaryota > Metazoa > Arthropoda > Insecta > Lepidoptera > Erebidae > Eilema > Eilema caniola. Next base: position 738,494 of record OX421461.1, on the reverse strand, counting down.
GTCCTTCGTTAGTTTTTTACCGCAAACTACTCACTTTTACGTAAATTATGTCACTTAAATAAAAAGATTAAATCGAGAACTGGTTCTTTTTTTCTCACTACCCCACTCAATGGCGATTTAACACGAGCCTTTGCACTATGGTAACATGGCATCTGCGTACTGACAATAAAGAACTCACTGATGTTAATATAGGGTAGTTCGTTCAAATTTATCGTTCTCACTTCTTGTACGTACTGATTGCGTCACCGCATTCCAAGCTAATCTAAGCAATCACAGTAACCTTTTGCAGCGTACCCTACTCAATTCGAATAAGTCTTCTCACCGTATTAACAGCTACAGATAGTATAGAAATTAGCATAGTTAGATATTAGGGATATTTCGAAACTTTCTCGTGGAATGACAATATGACTTAGCCACTATATAATTAGGTGCAAACTCCGCTACCTCATAAACCTCTGCTCGCGGATTGTCAGAACTGCTATCGTCTCTTCTGGCACTACATGGAACAGTAGAAATAGGACGAGACTTTTTATTCAAACACAAATTTGTACCCACGAGTAATACCTTTACAACAATATCTTTCCCTGGAGGGTGGAATGCGATATTCCGCTACCAGGAAATTATTTGGCTAAATTATTTGGCACTTGTTATTAAAAATAAGCAGACACACTGTCTACGAAATAAAAAGGAACGGGCTCACCGGGTCTTGTAGTCGGGATGCAGCCAACAATCAGGGCAGACACAGTTTCACGTTATTTCATGTAAATCCGACTAGCGAGTCTTCTGGTTGCCACTGCTATTCTCCTCAGCTTGTTGCCCTGGTATCCCACTTCTGATGCAGGCACATGGGGTTTACTTCGGGTCTGGGGCCTCTTAGTAGCCCATTGTAAGCTTGCACTTACAATCTGCGTGGATTTTACGGGCGAGGAGATAGGACAACCTAATACACGAATCACCATATTTCAATTACATCAATCACTGACTACACATTTTACAGACACACTCGCGATCTATAACCAAGTATATTCAACCGAACTAGGAGCGTTCTGCTAGACACGTAGTGCTCGGTCGAGGTTCATAGCGATACTGATCACGATTCTCCGCGCGCCCCACCAAAGTCAATGATCTGTCAAACTCAAATTGACCGAATGAACGAATGACGTCACACTCGACCATAGAGCACTAGAGTCTTGCATTACGCCAGAGTGAATTTCATTCACCCTAAACACACTAATTATTAACGCGCCGTCATATATATTACCATCAGAAAGCACTTTGTTTTTGGAAGGGACTGTTATTGTAAACAAGGCTGAAAATTCGAAAGAGAGAGTCAGTAGTGTTCATTTCACAAACAATAGTTTACTTTACTTGTTTCAAGATATAAGGTATGAGATAAATGGAGTGGAGATAGATAAAATAAAAAATGCTGGGATAACTAGCACGATGAAATCATTTATATCAATGAATGAGAGCGACGCTAAAACATCTTCTGCTTGGGGTTGGAATATCGACGGAATAAAAAGTACTAATGGAGGTAGCTTTTCTGCTTCTATACCACTTTGCAACATTCTTGGTTTTGCAGAAGATTTTAAGAAAGTAGTAATAAACAGTAAACATGAATTAATCTTATTACGAAGTAATACCAATCTGAACGCACTAAAACTTAACCCTGGTGAAATTGTAGAAGATATTATTATAAACAAAATAATATGGCGTGTACCACATGTTAAAGTATCTGATAGAGAAAAAATAAACATTCTAAAATTGTTAGAAAAAGTTCGACCACTTCAGATGATATTCAGGAATTGGGATTTGTATGAATATCCAATGTTGCCTAAAACCACCAAATATACTTGGTCAATAAAAACATCTTCGCAAATGGAGAAACCAAGATTTGTTGTTATTGGTTTACAGACAAATAGAAAAAATAATGCTATATCTGATATGTCTCAGTTTGATCATTGCGAGATTCGTGATGTTAAGGTATACCTTAATTCTACCTACTTCCCATATGAAAATATAAATACAAGTTTCTCGAATAATCGAATTGCTTTAATATATGAACAATATACTAGATTTCAACAGTCTTATTACGGACGTCGCGCTGAGCCTTTATTAAGTGAAAAACAATTTAAAAACGTTTCCCCGTTATTCGTCGTAGACTGTTCTAGACAACCAGATAATCTTAAGTCAGGTCCTGTTGTAGACGTAAGAGTGGAAATTGAAAGTGATTTTGATATCCCAGATCAAACTTCAGCATATTGTCTTATATTGAACGACTGTATAATTGAGTATAAACCATTGAGCAGTACTGTGAGAAAATTATCATGAACCCGAATACGATTATAGTGGATGTCCAGGGGTTTAAAGACACTTGTAATAACTTTATAGTCAAGGAATTAGCTCTGACCACTCGTGTTTATACCCAAACGTTCTTAATAAAGCCTCCATACTTATTTAAATACTTAACTACGAATGAAAAGAAACAAGTTACGTGGTTGGAGAGAAACAGAGGGATTTACTGGAGTGAAGGTTATATCGACTATAGAGACTTTCGACGTATAATTGTTCCTTATCTAGAAAATAAAGAAATTATTGTGAAGGGCTTAGAAAAAGTTAAGTGGATTCAAGATCTTTGTATGAATTGCATTTGTAAAGATCTTTGTGAAGACAAGTGTCCAAATTTATCACTGTTGCATAACAAATATTCAAATAATGAAACCAGTTTTAATTGTATTAATCATATTAAACAATGTGCACTTAAAAATGTTTTATGTATAAAGAACTATTTAATAGAGCAAGAAAGGTAATATGTCTTCCTATACGCAGTTTTAATAAATAAAACAATTTTTTAAAGTAAATGGTTTTTTATTTATTAACACACATTTTTAATATTTACAATTTTTTAACACATATTTTCATAGTAAATAAAATTTAATTAAAATCTAAATATGTCATCACACAATCTACTAGTTACACTAATGAATTATTACCTAATTAAAAAATATGATATGAGTAGCCACACAATTATTACCTATGGTTTTTTATTTTTTAACACACATTTTTAATATTTATAATTTTTACACATATTTTCACAGTAAATAAAATTTTAATACATTAAGTGCGAATTCATGTAGAATGTGACTGGATTGTCCGTTTATATAGGAACCGCTAACTATATCACATTCAACTCTTATCACGGTTGTAGGCAAAATGTTGACTGGAAACTCTGATACATGATATTTATTGGCTTCCAAGACTTGTCTTTTAAACCCCAACAAACCTCCGAATGTACAATCTTTAGTAAAATCTATAGTTGATGTGCAAAATAACATAGTTTTTAAGGTGTTGTTATTGCAATGGAGTTTTATGGATGCATCCTTTACTTCAGATTTTAAATAATCACTGATATCTTGCAACTCATAAGTACCTTCAGGTATTTCAATAACATTCTTTGATCCATAGTATAACTTATTATTTGTTTTATCAATATTTGGAATAGAATTATATGAGGATAAATGTAATAATGCACATTCATACTCCCCGATTAATTGTAACGTATTTGGGTAGAAGGTAGTTAATACCGATGAGTTACCGGTTATAGACAAGGTGAGTGACATCTTGCAAATGATTGAAATGAAAGAACAGTATAAAATTTATAGTATTTATTCCAAAAAGATTGTAGATATTCTAAACACAAATGTCCACAAATTAGTGTGTCAAATTTTTGATATCTTGTATAGTTATAATTAATATTACAGTTCTTAAAATATCGTATCAATTCGATTGGTGGTCTTAAATCACCAAAACTATCAAAATATTCATAATAATTATTTACCTTAACATAAGCTACCCAATGCGTTCCATCGTTTTCTGAATTATCTAGGTTAACTATACCACATTCAATTCGTTTAGGAATTTTTGGTAACTGATCCTTCATGTAAACTCCTCGAAAATAAGGAATACGAAATTTTGGAACGCATGGAACAATTTTTTTAGCAGCCATATAAGCTGCATGTATTAAAGATTTACTATCTTTGGGTGAGCGTTTCTTGATTTTTCTTTTAATTTTTGTAACGAAATTATTAAATGTCTTAACACCAGCGCCAGATTTGAGTTTAGCTTTCATAACTTTACTCACTAGCCACGAACTAAGCTTTTCTCCTTTACTAGCATCTTTTGCTTTCATTCTTTTTTTGACCATATTTAAAAGTTGTAAATCGGCTTTGTGACGATTAGACAAGTCTGTATAGTTTTCGTATGCAATGTCGTGATACATACAAGCTTCGTCTAGCTTATTTACACCTTTGTCACCACGCAGTAAACGTTTTGAAAGTTTTGTTCCAGGTCCGCAATAATTTTAGCCGGGTAAGTGCAGTTCAAATGGCAAATGATTAATAACACTATTGAGTAGTCCACCATCTTGCATAGCTCAAAGTATAATGAACAAAATATTATAATTAAAAACTGTTATGTATATTTATTCCACTATTGCAGTCTTATCAATCCAACTATTCTCTTTATTGCTTAAGCCCAACCATTTTACGAACAGTTTATTTCCTTTCCTTCGTAAAACTTTTTCTATCAAATAGACACCTGGACAAGATGATTTTTGAAGTTCGTGTTTGTAAAAGGTTCCTAATATAACTTGTTTGTGTTGATCTTCGATGTTATATGTTTCTGGTACAGTGTTATTGATGTTTTTTATAGTAAATAGTTCCGTTGACCAATTAGGCGTATAACCTTTCTCAAATAGTTGTTTGTATTTACTAATTCTAACTCTATCGCCAATCATAAACTTGGGCTTATGTCTATAGGATACCGTTTTCATTGAGTTCTTAATATTATTTTTAACATCTGCTTCAATCAATTTATTGACATCAACGGGTGCTACTTTAATAGTGCTATGTTTTGTGTTGTTATATGTCTTTACAACACTCTCCAAACCAAAATCTATCCATTTATAGTGTCCGTTGAGACTAAAGTACTTATACAATTTATTTTTAATAGTTTTGATAACACGTTCTACAATTGAAGCCTTTTTCGTTGAAAACGTTGAGTAGTGATTAATGTTATAGTTCTTTATAAGCTTTTGAAATGATGAATTATAGAACTCGGTGCCCAAATCAGTTTGGAGATGAGCTGGTATCCGCTGGTTAGTTGATATCAATTTCTCGAATGCGTTAGAAACATCATGCTTATTTTTAGTTTTTAGTGGTTCTATCCAAACGTACTTTGAGAAGCAATCAATAACTATTAAAATATAGTTATAACCTTTATTAAATCTTTTCAAGTTTTGCATGTCGATTAAATCAGCTTGCCACAAATCATCAATGCCTTTTAAAATTACAGATCGACGAGGAAAATTTTTTCGTGCAGCTTTATGTATTTCGTTAACAATTTGTTGTTTTGTCATTTTGAGGAACTTTCAAGCTTATACTTTTGATCTAATACAAATTTAACTGCTTTTTCAACTATCTCATCAACTGCTTTTCGACTATAAAATTTGCTTTCCAAGTGAACCACTGCCTCAGATACTATTGATTTTAAAGCTTTCTCCAGATGGTTCTGAACATCGTTTAACATAGTATTTTGCAATTTTTGTAAGTCGGTTATTAGTTTAGTTCTCAATTCATCTACATATGCTTTGTTTACTGCATCATCTGCATCTTGAGGAGGTTTGACCCCTGTTAGCTTCGATGTCTTCAAATCGTAATCACCATTTTCAGATTTTAGTAATGCATTATCATAAAATCCAAGCAATTCTGATATACGTAATCGCTTATGAATATAATGACCAAATTTGTCTACATTCATATTTAAGATGTATTGTGTTGAACGGTGTACAATAAAATGATACACATTTCTTATTAGTAAATCTATTTAATGATTTTGCTTTCACGTAGTTCTTCAACGATAGATATTATTTCATTATCTAGTCCTGTGTTGCCAGCATCTCGAGAAGCAATTAATAACTTTAATCTATCAACCAATTCATTTGGATCATCCCAATATACAAAATCTGTGTTTTTTTTCCACATTTTTGCTAAAGGTAATCCTTTTCCTACTTTTGGTTCACAGCTTGGACTTTTACTTTGTTGATCGAAAAGAGGTTTAATAACTTGCATATATTTTTGTCTTTTATTACCTTTATTTGGTACTTTTGGTTCACAGCTTGGACTTTTACTTTGTTGATCGAAAAGAGGTTTAATAACTTGCATATATTTTTGTCCTTTATTACTTTTAATTGGTTTTCTTGAATCAAAATCGCGACGATGTGCATTTGTTACAAGTAACATCGACTTATAATTTTGCATGTCATAGTCTGTAACAAAGCTCAGATCAACGTCTTTTTTTAAGAGCAACTGTCGCAAGCCAGGTGTACATTTGTATTTGTGTCCGGCTACAGTAATAACGTCGTCACCAATCGTTATACTAGAGGAACCTAACATTAACTTTCCACGTTCATTTCTTACACCAAATGGCACATCCGCTAATATTTCTGAAGATAATGACCAGGATGATACATCATGATTTGGATTAGTATCGACTAATGACTGAAATGAAGAGTCAATATCGGTTTCCGATTCGTCACTGGTATCATTTGTTTCTTTTATATCTTTCTCTTTATAATCTTTCTGTAAGTCGTGATTGAAAGGTTGATCATGAAATTCTCCTTTTTCTTCCTTTTTTGTTAGAGCTAGTCGGTTATTGGTGTTGGCTATTAAATTAAGAGATTCTGTAACAGGCTTAAAAACTGTATCAAGCACTTGTCTGTTATTATCTTCAAAATCCTTCATGTTACGTAATTTTTTTTTTTTTACAACTTGTGTCGCATCTACAATTTGTTTTTTCAATGATTTTTCCATCATGAAAAATAGATGGTAATCGGATAAGAGTCGATTAAAGAATAACAAGAAAGTGGAAGCAGTCTATTTAAATATTCAAATTTTATCTAATTCTACAAAAGTGTCAAACTTTTTTCTATAGCAGCCGTTGTTTTTAGGACAGTCTTTATTAATCACAACATAGTCATAAGGCTCTTTCCATATTTGAGAACACAAGGTACGAAATTCCAACCACGTCATGTCAGTGTTAACATGTTCTTCATAAACATGTTTCAAATTAATTTCGTCTTGCTTAAAAAGCACAATTAAGTTAGCGTTATCTCTTATTAGTTGTTTAGGTATTTTGCTATATGTTTGATTTAAATAAAAACTGTCAATCAATTTATGTCTCCCCATGGCAAAATAATCACGCATATTACTTTGATTTTCACATGCTACATCGTCAAAAATAATCACTGAATTAGGTTTTGCATCTGACACTTTCATAACGTCATCATTTGCCTGATATTTCTGAAAAGTGATTCCTGGTACTCCTCGTAAAACTTTTTCTAAAAAAATGTACTTTGGTTGATATAGAGTTTTAGAATATACATAAACATTTTGAAATGTCAATCCATTTTCGTGCAAAAGGAGACCAATTAACAAATTGGTTTTTCCACAATTTGATGGTCCGCAAATGATGCAACGTACTGTATTCGGCAATAATTCTCCGTGGCGTAACTTGATTTTTGGTAAATCATTACAGATTATACTAATCTGTAACGATTTTGCTTGTTTAATGAATTTCATGTTTGATGCAATGCTGATGGACTGGTTATGAACAAATGTAATTATGACATTATGTATTTATAACCGTAAATAGTTAAACCAAACTGCTTACAGACAACGCCATGTATACAGGTAAACGTGAATGAAATGACTCTATCGCTAACTTGCAGAGCACCTTTCAACGCAATTACGACGCACGGGATCGCAGAGAGCCGACGGAACGGTAGTGTATTGAACGGTATTAAAATGTGGAACGTTGGCTTAGGTAAATGATTTTACAAAAAGTTATTGGGCATTCTATCCCACCGTGACTGAGGTTATCGAAGATAACCGAAGGAACTAAGGTGGGGTAGAATGCCCAATAACTCACTACTACAACCCCCACAAGGATTGTTAACGTTTATAATAATCCATCAATTCTTCATTCATTATAAAAAAATATATATGCCACGGTAATCACTTTCCATCAGATGGGCCGTACGCTTAACTGGCACCTAAGTGGTTTTAAAAAAAAATCCTTGCATGAGTCCTGGTCGCATCCAACGCTTCAATTTGGATTCCGAGGCCCGCCTAAATATAATATGTCCTGACCAAACATAGCCTATGTCCTTTCTCAAGGTCTAATCTACCATTATACCAAATTTCATCAAAATCGGTTCAGTGGTTTAGGCGTGAAAGCGTAACATACAGACAGACAGATAGGCAGATAGACAGACAGACAGAGTTACCTTCGCATTTATAATATTATTATGGAATTATGGATTATGGATGTTGGGAGAGTCAGCTGTCTGAACTTCCAGCCTGAGTTGTGGTTAGCAGTCAATGACTGACAGAGTTGTTCAGGTCGCCCATATAGACCTCCGTTTTGACGTAACGAATGTTGAAAGCAGAACAGCCCCTCTAAACAAGAGGCAATTCGTTGTTCGGTGTTTGATGGAATATAATGACGAATATATAGGATTTGACGTTTATGACATGCGTTAACGACTGTCAAATACGTCAAATCCCATATATTCATCATTCTATTCCACCAAACGCCGGCTAGCGAATTGCCACTTGTCTAGAGGGGCAGTAATTGTATCGTATGCGTATCGAGAGAACGGAACATTGAGTTTAACCGCATGCCCACTGTGAAACTGTGTGTGAAGTATTCCAATCGCAATGCTCCGTTTTTCTCGATACGTTTACGGATAGTGTTTCTTGCTATGGCTACTGAAATCGATAATATACTTACCGTCAGGCTGAGATAAAAACTCCACGCATTGTCTCACAACTGGAGGTATGGAACCGACCATATCGGCATTATTTTCTTTGATGAACTGTAGCGAAACTCCAAACTGCTGAGTCGGAGGTGGAGATAGGCTACTTTTGAGATTCACAGGTTCGGCCATGATTGGGGTCTTCTCGACAGGTTGCTCAGCACCCTGGCGGGCAGAGGTGGCAGCTCGTGGGTTCTTTGACAGCAGTTGTTTACCAAACCTATAACAAAAAAATGCTGTTATAGAGAAAGTTCGCTTTATTACTCCCTTGGCATTTCTTTGGTTGAACATTATGAAGAATTGTTGTCATCGTGTTTGGTACGGGGACTGCCAGTAATAAACGTAGTCATACCATACCGGTCTAAATGTTTTGTTCACCTTCTAGGATTACGGGCATATAACTGCGAACGTTTCTATACGTCCAGTTGATAATGATAATCTACATAATGACAACTATTTGAATTCAAAAGCTTTTTAAGCGCGTTTTTTTGTGATTTATATAGATTGTCTTCAATTCTATCGGGGTGTCCGGAGTGGCACAATTTTTTTCGGTTTTAAATTAGCGTTTAACATCTAAATACGGTAGGCACCCATGGAAACGCACGAATCGCAATCGAGCACGTCACGTCATGTCACACTTTATCCTTCACCCTATTGAAGGAAATCCAAAGTACGTAATACCACAGAATAATTAATAGTACTACCGTACAGAAGAATCACTGCGCAAGAAGATTGAAATTAATTCCAGTCTTGCTTCGACGCAATACGGTGGAATTCAGCTTGCACAACATTAAGTACCTATAATTTTATTCAACTACAACTTGCGTCTCCTTCTATCGCGTACCTCTTATCTCTTATTACGCTGTTAGGGTTGCCTTCTTGTGAAGATCTGAATATTTGATTAACAGACCAGTTATGTACCTATTACTATTTTTCTACATATGTAAAAAATTACAACTTTCAAACACACCTACTAGGTAGGTATGTTTGAAAGTTGACATTTTTTATTTAGATGAAAAAAGTATTTTATTACAATGTCCGCATATTTTAACATAAGAAGATAAGCATACTACTACATTTAGTATTCTTTGCTACTACACTTTAGTGTATTTGCGAAATTGAACATTATCATTTAGGTGTTTAGTTACATGCGTATCAAATCTGGAATGCCGTACGACGCAAACACGAAACGGCTTAAACTAATCCGAGAGCCGACACCCAAAAATGATGTTGGTAAATTATTTCGATTTGCCCTTTCTAAATTCTCGCTTATTAAATTAAATTGACAGGTAAATGGAAAAATGTTAGGTATTTATCCCTTCTTTTACATGATTTGCACCCATCTACAGCACATAAGGCACCAGATGGCATCGTAGGTACGCGAACGAACGAACGGAGCGATTAAAATTAAACAGCGTGCGTGCGCTTCGCTTGCGAAAACCGCACTGAATTTTGGTCCGCAAACGGCCCGAGGCCGCTCGGCCGGGCGGTAGGTAATTATAGCGCGCAAGTATATGGAGTGAAGGAGGCCTGGTAATACCATGTGACGTAAACTTTGTACGAGTTTCCCTCGAGTTGCGAGCGCGCCCGTCGTTCGCGGTAGGGCCTTTTGTCATGACACGTGATGAACTTTGAACCAGTCTGGCTTCGTGGCCTGACCTACTAGTACTTTTCATTTATTCAGAGCAGTTTTATTCGTCATCGAAGACAGTAAATAGACATGCTTACAAGTCGATATAGGTACAATTAAATACTGCTAACCATTTGTGTGGCCACTTCATCTTTCTTCGAAAAAGGATAGGGCTGTTCTGAATCTAACAGTAAACAATCAAAGAGTACCATTTAAAATTCTCATTAGAAGACGCTATACATGTACGTCGAACACCCCCATATAACGAAAGCAATGGACGCAGTTAAGACAAACACTGAACAATAAAATGGTACAACCTACTCATAACTAAATGCCCGCTTGCCTGGTGGCCCACCGCCTTTTATGTGAGACCGAAAATCATAAATGGCGTAATGTGGCTGTTGTTAAACCTATGCCTACCCGTTTGGGTGTTTACAAGCGTGAATGTAATATGTATGAACATAGTACAACTATCCCTGTTTGGGGATCATATAATTCTAGCAGGATTACATCTGTTTCGCATTGAGATGTTGGCAGTTAATCTCGCAGTCGCAGTTAAATTGCAAAAAGCGGACCCCGGAATCGAAGGTGAAGGACTCAGATGCAATTCGGGACTGATGAGGCTGATGATGATAGTACTGTTTTCGTATCAAAACCTTTAATTCAACAAAGTAAAAGATTTCTATTTCCTGTTACAATTCAACGATCTTCAATACTTTCTAAGATCTCTGTGTACCTATGTTTCACAAATAAAGACATTCTAGAGGGTTAAGCCTATTATTTCCACGCTGGTCAGACGGATTTGCTCAGTTCGTCTTAGTACACCCTTCGGATAAGATGGGGTGGTGATGCTTGTATTAATAGATAAAATAAAAAAACTTATTTGCTCCTTTGTATCCGAGGACGGAACTCTTAGACATAACTAAGAGATCTGCCCACGGTGTATAGTTACAGCAGGAAAATAATATGTTACTTTGTAGATGAATTTAATACTTTAAAATTGAAAAGCGCACCATAAGAAGCCGCGGAGTCCTTAAGAAAATTCTCGTTAAAGAATGTCATTATAAAAATGTTCACTGTAATAAATAATTCTTAAGGTAAAAAGGCTAATAGGTAGTTATTACCTATTAGCCGTAAGGATTTTATTTCTATGTAAAATTCATTATTATTCATAAATAAATTTTAAAGTGTTATGCTCAATGGTAATGTAGTATTGCTTTTTCGGGTTGCTAAAAGTTAAAACATGACCTAAATACCTATTATACACTAGTACAATGGCACAAATTTCGGCCGGAGGGTGCACGATTGCGAAAAACCCTCCATAGTAATCCAATCTCGGCTGGATTGCGTTCAGGGGTCAGCAAGTGCGTAGCTTTTGATGCGGCCGTCAAGCTGAGAGCCACGATATTTAACATGGTACGTGTATGTAATGGTGACCCACTTTCCTTAGACTTTGCCTTTAGCTTACCATCAGGCGAGGTTAAGTAAAAAAATTGGAAGTATGCGTATATGTATGTTAAATGTCTTAATCTGTCACAAGTGGCTACCGTAACGGTGTCGCAAATTCAATTACATTTTTCTAATGTTAAAAAAATTATGGACAAAAAGGCCCACCGCGACGCAAGAAGCTCTCACTTCAATAAAGTCTGAGCCGTGTTGATTACCGATGAAGTAGAATAGGGGACTATGCGACAGCTGGAGAGCAATAGGCTCGCCCCCTATTACCGAAAATCGTAGTTGGCGAATGTGGGTCTTAATACACCTCTGCCTACCGCTCCGGGATTTACAGGCGTTAGTATATGTATGCACACTGCCCCTCATACGCTGAGTAACGGGAGTGCGTATTTCACTGTAGAAAAACTGCGTCTTCAGTGTGATGTACAAAGCGTGTTTCAATACAAAGAGTGCTTCTGAGAAGCGAGGCAAGACAACGAACTCCAGAACTGCGATATCTGAGGCGACCACTAAAGGTTGACTGAGACCAAACGAACATAGAGCTAGAACAGGAACATTATACAAGCGATCAGTTGTCTGATATTAATCAACCTTAATACCAATGCTGACTTCCATGCGAACACCGTCGTGGGCATAGTTAATTAAAGTAAAAAGAAATATTCATCCATATCAGAAAATCCAATATTAATCATCCGCTTTTAGTTTTCATAAGGCCGATTATCGGTTTTTCACAAAGCGTCCGGCGTTGTCAATATCCATTTCATTTACAAATATTAATGTTTTCCAACGTTCGTTTTATGAAACTAATCAATTTGGATTTGCAACTGAATTCATCCTGAGTTTGCGTTGCCTTTCAGTTGTGTTTGCCTTTCAATCCAATGAACACATACAGGTCATTCTTTGTTCATTTGTCGTAAGTACCTACTACTCATCTGATTGAGAGAAAACCTATGTGATTTTATAGTTAAATGGCGTAATTGTAATTATAACAACAACCACTTGTGTTTTTGACATAAGTTTTGGTAACCACTTTCTATCATACGGGCCGTGTGTTCATCTGCCACCTAAGAAAAACTTCGATACTTGGACTCTAAATAAACTCAAAATAAAAAAATAAAAGATAAGACCCATACTCTAAAATGTCACTCAGATGAATAGCGATTTATTTGAGAAAAAATTGTACAGACAATCTACCAAAGATGTCACCCTGTCAAATATGTCAATCTGTATACAATGTTTTAAATACGGTATTACAACAGGAATTTGTGCTGTTCATACTTCTCGGATATTATTAATTGTACAAACTTAATTTCCTTTGATATTTCTGTGAATTTTGCGGATATTGGCTTTTGCGAGACGCTATCTCAAAGTACTCGTTGATTTAGACAGGTCAACCATGAAACTTATAATGAAATCGGGACAGAAACATAATGTCGCTTCACAAAGAAATTGCAAAGTGACTGTTCGATGCTTCGCGTGAGCAAAGGGCTGGCCTGTTTCAAACACAAACGCTTGGCATTGCCATCCAACGGAGCAATGCCGCCAGCCTTTTGAGCATGTTACCAGGCGACATCAATGAACTCTTTGACGCCAAAACTCTTTGACCACTTTCATATACTCTATTTTCTTATATTCTTGTACCTACATATTTAGTTACTACGTTCTAGTTGTAGTTTCACTTTTAAAATAATCTTGTATAACAGTGATAAATCCATACTAATATTATAAATGCGAAAGTAACTCTGTCTGTCTGTCTGTCTGTCTGTCTGTCTGTCTGTATGTTACGCTTTCACGCCTAAACCACTGAACCGATTTTGATGAAATTTGGTATAGGTGTAGATTAGACCTTGAGAAAGGACATAGGCTATATTTGGTCGCGATAACCGACATCCACGCGGGCGGAGCCGCGGGTGAAAGCTAGTATTAAAATAAATGCCGGCGTAATTGACAACATTTCAAAATTTCAACATGATTATATTATTAACGCAATTGAAAGTAAATCTAAAATTACGTGACCCATATTTTTTATTTTTCCTCAATATATTAATTTTCATTCAACTGTTTAACTTTGAATATCATATTATTTCAAAAAGACGTAAGTGCCATGTGACGTCATTCATACGGCTGAATAGGTTAGTTGCCTTTGGTACGTTTAAAAATAAATATATGTCAAGTCAGATGACGTCAGTTTTGACATTTCAACGAAAACAAATATTCGCTAATTTTGCTCACGGAGTTATTCTATCTGTTTATTTCCTGCTTAATTTCTCGAACCATGAAAGTTTCCGAGGGTTATCGTATTGCAGACAGCAGAAATCTACCTAAAGTAGATTATTTGATGTTATTGGAGTACATGCACGAAAGTGACTGTTATAATGTTGCGGAAACTCGAAGTGCCAAGGCGTTGTTGGCATCACGTGAAGCTTATGTTGATACCGCGGTGGGTTACGTAGAAGTTCAACGAGAAGAGACGTTGTGTAACGTTAAGTGCCGAGTAACACCCGAACCCAAAATTAAGGGGAAGTTGTACATTGTGACGGCTACTATTGACGAAACTTTAAATAAAATTGTCAAAGTGGAGTGCAACGACTGTGCGTCATCTGCAGGTGGATGCAAACATGCCATCTGTTTCGCTATGTGGTTCATTAAGCGTTCCGATGAACCATCAGTTACATCCACGATTTGTTACTGGAATAAACCAAAGTTAGCTGGGTTATAAGTTGTTATATATATTATTATATTAAGTTGCAAAGTTATAAGTGACAAGAAGCATGTTATGGCTAAGAACATGGGCATACCAAAAAAGACCAGACCTACTAATGTGAATGTCCCTTCGTTGTCTATGTTCTTAGCAGAATGTACACAGCGAAAAATGTGTAAAGGCCTTATTTTAAGACAAAGCCAAGATCATAATAAGCCTAATTTACAAGATCTCACCATTGTTTTGTAGATGACAACTTGTCAATGTCAAACACTGACAAGTGACAAGAACTTCTACCACATACCAACATCTTTTTAAATATTTCATAAAAACAGACCGGGCAAGGATAACAACTTATAGAGCCGTATGAATGACGTCACAACCCCATTTTTTGATTTTATTTATTTTCTCCAAAAATGAGTCCAAAAAAAATTTGAAAAAATCAGTTTTGGAATCAGAATAGAAAACTCAAGAAACGGTATTTTTATTTTCATGACCTCAGAAATTTGAAATGTTGTCAATTGTAAATAAATATTAAAGTCTATCCATAAAAAAAATAATGTAAAAATTTGTTAAAAGTTATTAGCCTACCACAGTCCACTGCTGGACATAGGCCTCTCCCAATGTTGGGGAGGCTTTGCCCTACTTTTTCTACGCTGGTCACACGGGTTGGTACAGGGTTTTATGTCGAGTTTTCCTTCTCATCTTATAGGCAGACGAGATCATTTACAGTTTGTGTATCTTTTCCGTTAGCAATGGGGTGGTGACACTTGTATTTTTTATACAACTGAGGTTGCAGACAAGCTCACAACCCACCTAATGGAAAGTGGTTGCCGTGGCCTATATGGACGTGTGCAACACCAGGGGAGTCACACTCGTGCTACCGACCCTGTAAACACAGAGAGCTTCTATGCCGTCAGTGTAGAAGACAAAGCAGAAATAGCCTTTCCCACTGACAGCATAAAAACTCTCCAGTGAGCTCTGGCTACCTTACTCACCGCCGGGAACACAACACGTATTCTTTCATCTCCGATCAAATAAATCATTATTATTACTATCGTATAATGCTATATTATACCTCTCTTTAAATCTAACGTTGTGAAAGGACATACACTATTCTTGGTCGCAATAACAGACATCAACGCGGGCGGAGCTGCGGGCGAGAGCTAGTAATTAATAAGTCCCGATAGAATCCGTTAAAGTGTGGTTTTATTTCAATGAGTTATATTCGCCTTAGTTCATAAAGCATCATGTCATTATATTGTTCCATACTCGTATCAAGCATAATAATTGCTCAGCTTGTACATCAAAAGCATGTATTTCCTAGAATAGCCTTTAAGTAGTAGTAAGTAGTAGTAAATCATTTATTGCTCGAAACACGGTATTTTACAATGGTGTTACAAAATCAAATAATGTCCGACATGTTTCGCAGATTCTCTGCATGCAAAGTTAAATTATTTATTTATTAGAATTCACAATCTCACATATTTAGGTAATAATTAATAATTGTAATGAGATTAAAATAATTAGAATGCAAATAAAATGTCCATTATAAAAAAAAAAATGACAATATTTTGTCAAGAATGCATGTAAGAATAATTTTGTAATGTCAGAATACACAGTACTATCAATAATCAATAATTTCACAAGCAATAATCTCACATTAGCAATCTATCACACACATAATTTGATTTATACTTCGATGTCATTAATACCCAAACCATCATCATTTATCCTCAAGAAACTCCCTGACACTATAATAAGACTTCTCCATCAGCCAGGTAGTTAGTGTTTTCTTAAATTTATTGAAGGTCAACTCTCTAATGGGTCTGGGTATGTGATTATAAATTTTTGCTGTCATTAAAATGTGAATTATTTTGATGAAGAGAAGTTTTACAGCTAGGCAGCAAAAGTTTTGTGCTATCTCTAGACATGTACAGCTTATCTTCACTGGCCTTTTTGAACAACTCTGGATTTTTCTTTACAAATATGCCAATTTCTAAGATGTATAGTGACGTCAACGTCAGCAGCTTCAGACTTTTAAAGGCTGGTCTACACGAGTCTAGTGGTCCAATGTTCGCCATAGCCAGAATACATTTTTTCTGACATACGAAGACTATTGAGATGTGATTTGAATTACCCCATAATAGTAAACCATACCTTAAAATTGAATGTACATAGCCGTGGTAAGCAGTCATTGCAGTTTTTAAATTCACTGTTTTGCGTAATCGTCTTAAAGCAAAAACGAAGCGATTTATCTTGGCACACAAGCCATTTATATGCAAGTGCCAATTACAATGTTTATCTAATGTAATACCCAAGAATTTAGTATCGACAGATGTTCCTATATCTGTACCCTCATATGTAATCTTTATTGGTTTGTTATTTGATTTATAGTTCTCAAATTGTACAATTTTTGTTTTGGCTATGTTTGCGGTCAGATTGTTCTTACCTAGCCAATTCATTACGCCACTTATTGTGGTATTTACATTAGTAATGTGCTGTGGTTCACCCCTTTCATCGGCCACTATGACTGATATATCGTCTGCGAATAAAGTACAATGATTTTTTGTAACTTTAGGTATATCGTTAATATAGAGAAGAAAGAGTAGGGGGCCCAGAACACTTCCTTGAGGTACGCCCGATGTATTTAGTGCAAACTGCGATCGGAAAGATTTTAAGCATCGTTCATTGTCAACCCGCTCTATCTCTACACATTGTGTACGATTTTGGAGGTAGCTACTTATCCATTCGAGAGCTTTGCCCCGGAGCCCATTTCGTTCACATTTGTTTATCAATATTTTATGATCTACGAAATCAAATGCGCGACTCATATCAAAGAATACAGCAGATACTTGTCTTTTTCTGTCGATATTTTCAGTAATATTCTTAAACAATTTAAACGCTGCTAATGTGGTTGATTTGTTAACCTGAAAACCATTCTGTTCTGGGACTATGATGTTGAATTTTTGCAGAAACTCACGCATTCGAACACACATGGCTTTCTCAAAAATTTTTGAAAACACTGGAATCAGAGTAATAGGCCTGTAATTACTCATTTGCAATCTACTGCCTTTCTTGTGAAGTGGCCTCACTGTGGAAATCTTTAATTTTTCGGGAAATACACCTTGTACAAATGTTTGATTGACCAAATGACACAATACTTCCGCCAGCTCCATATCACATTGTTTCAAAATGAATGTAGATATACCATCATAACCCACTGCGTTTGTATTCTTGAGTGATTTTATGATTTTGACTATTTCTAATTCTGTTATGGGTTGTAAAAATATAGTTGGGTCTGTTATATTTATCAGCGAGTAGTCTGGTTTGTTTATATCTGTTGAGTTAACAAAAGATAAGAAATAATCATTGAATTCATTCGCAATCTGCGTTGCATCTCTCACTTCCTCTCCTTTGCATTCAACCATTTCAATATCATACCTCGTTATACCGCTGTCGTTTTTTATAACTTTCCATGATGCTTTACATTTATTTTGCGAATTGCTTATGTATTTTTTGTAGTTGTTTTTTTTTTGAAATATTTATGCATTTTCTAAATAACGTGTTATATTCGTCGTATTTATTCTTATTTTCTACCGTTTTTTTTATAAATAATACTGATATCTATACTTTCTGTTAGTCATGGCTGATATTTTTATTCCCTTTGTTAACCACCTAGGACCTGTATTATTTTCTGTCATTTTAATTTTATTAATGGGAAAACACAAATTGTAGAGAAGTGAAAACATCTCGTGAAATTTATCAAATGCACTGTTGCAGTTAGGTTCATTGTATACCTCTAACCATGATAAAGAAGAAATATATGTTTTAAATTTTTGAACGTTTTCCTTGTTAAAGTCTCTCCTTAATGCGTACCAGTATGTGGGTGTTTGTGGGTGACTTGCGACTGGAAATGATAACGTTTGTCCAGTTTCATGATCAGATAGAAACAGTCTATGAACTTGCCCTTCTGCATTTTGAATGTTACTCATTATGTGATCAATACATGTCTTATTTTGGCGCGTGGGTTCCTTGATGTGTAGGTACAAATTATAGTTTAACAACAGATTCATTAAAGTTTCAGAAAAAATGCTATGCTTCAGTATGTCTATGTTAGTGTCACCTGCTATGATTATTTTTATATTAGATTTAAGGTTTAGTTTGTGAAGCAATGTTTCCATTCTTTCGAGAAGTAAATGTGCATCTGAGTTGGGTATTCTATATATACAAATAATAATGCATTGCAATTTCGGTATTCTAATTCCACAGCATTCGAACGATTTTTCTAAAGCCAACTCATTACAAATACTAATAGGTTGACATCCCAAATGCTTTCTGACCAAGATACATACACCCCCCCGCTCTTTATCCTGTCTGCAAAAAGCACTTGCCAACTTAAAATTGCTAATGTGAACGTTACACTCATCACCTGACCGTACAAACGATTCGGTTAAACATATTGCCAATACATATGTATTGGCTTTTTATTTGTTGCGAGTCCATTTAGACATATTTCCAACTTATCCTTCTTATTTAATAAGCCCGCTATATTCTGATGCAGCAAATTCAATCTACCAGCACCGGTATTGACTTGATCATTATTAATGAAAAAAAAACTGAATTCAATTGGTCTTTACTGGCATCACAAGAACAGATTAACTTCGTACTATTTTTATATATATTGAAACACACTTTACCAGTTCCACACAATTATATTTAATTTTGTCACTGTATAATGCTAATATTTGATTTTTTTTGAATACGACATGTTTCGATTAACTCATCTTCAGGTAAACATATTTATTTCAAACAAAATAAAAAAAAAAATGAAAATAAATATGTTTACCTGAAGATGAGTTAATCGAAACATGTCGTATTCAAAAAAAAATCAAATATTAGCATTATACAGTGACAAAATTAAATATAATTGTGTGGAACTGGTAAAGTGTGTTTCAATATATATAAAAATAGTAAAATGAAGTTCCATCAAGAAGTTTCAACAAATTCAATCAACTACAGATTAACTTCGGTTTCACTATAGGAAAATAATAAGGGATTGTACCTTTTTTAATGCCAGATTGGTTATGATAATTTGTACATACGGACCTTCTAATATTTCGAAGTGTCAGAAAATTTCTTGCATAATAATGTGTGTCAACTATAGAATTAATTATATTACAATAGTGAGTAGAGAATTGATGCTTAGCATGATAATATGCAGTTGTCAAATCTATAAATTTACAGTTTTCAAAGTTTCTACAAATATTTTTGATAGAATTATTTAACATTATTTCATTTAAATATCTATTTTTGTTGACCCTCATCAAAAGTACATTGACTTTCTTAAAATAGTTTAAAATGGTAGTCAAATTAATCATGCAATCATGCAAATACTGTGCGCAGAAAAGCTATGTAATATATTTATATCATGTTTATTCACCGATTTATATTTTCTTTTTATTCCGTTACAATGCGTTCATTCGGAAACGTTTAATAGAACGAATTATGAAATATAAATGTTGATGAACCTAATTTATTTATCTATTGTAAGGTACGTCGTTTTGAAAGCAGTAAACCATTTTAGTGGTAATATTTACTCATGTTTATTTATTTATTTATTTATTTCTAAGAAAACCAACAGCGTTACAGTAAGTAAATACGTACATTAAAGACAAAAAGTAAGGCTAATAACAGGTTTTCCTTAACTATCACATAAAGTATAAATCGGTATGTGAACGGACAGAATTACCTACTACATTTTTAACTAAATACAGAAGACGAACGAAGCGAGATTTAGTTTAATGTAACTAACATAATCAGTGTTAGTATTACACCCTTCGATTAATCTACAATCTATTTTAGAGTACTTATTATCTGTAGCTTGTATGACTTCTTAGAGCATGAAAATAGGTCAATTTCATTAAAAGTAGCATTATGAGTTCGAGCAATGCGCGTAAAAACAGTATTCTGGGAGCAGTTAGTGGAGTGACGAGGTGCGTGCAATAATGGTGTGTGTCGTGTGCGTCGGAGTGGGGCATTGAACACTACCTGCGCCAGCAAGTCGGGACAATCGAGGCGTCCACTGATTAAGTCATGCAGCAGGCACATGTCTAGGACTTTGCGTCGATCGTCAAGCGACAAGATGTCGTACGTATTACAACTTTGTCGGTATGACATCGGAAGCGCGCGGTTGCGGTAATTAAGATGGTTAATAAATATTTTCTGAATACGTTCAAGTTGATTTTTGTAAATAATATATATTGGTGACCAAATAGGGCAGGCAAAATCCAGTATGCTGCGTACATATGCGAAGTAAACGGTTTTTAGCGATCCAATATCTTTGAACGGCTTACAGATTCTTATAACGAAGCCCAAATTTTTGAAGGCTGTTGTGGCTATACGGTAAATATGATCAGAGAATGTCAGTTTAGAGTCAAACCATACACCCAGGTCACGTACTGTGCTGACCTTGTTTATAGCGATCCCATTAAAATTATATTGAAAGTTAATTGGATTTCGTCTGCGAGTATAACTAATGAATTGACATTTGTTAACATTTACTGTAATTTTATTTATTTTGTCATAATCGCTTAAATTATTTAGATCTGCTTGAAGAGCTTCACAGTTATTTATATTATTAATACAACAAAAAAATTTCTTGTCATCCGCGTACATAAGATATTTGGAATTTTTTATTGCATTGTCAATATCATATAGATAGGCATTATAGAATAATGATCCCAGATGGGATCCCTGCGGAACTCCACAGGGAACCTCAATGAAGTCAGACCGATAGCCGCCAACTACCACCGCTTGAGACCTTTTGTGCAAATATGATTCAACCCACCTTAATAAGTCCCCGCGTATACCAAGTCTGTATAGCTTCTTGAGCAGGATGACATGATCCACACGATCAAACGCCTTCTCAAAATCAGTATAGATGACGTCAACCTGCCCACCACTGTCTGTGTTTTTGAGAAGAAATGTAGAAAAGCATGCCAAGTTAGAGATAGTGGATCGTTTCCGAAGAAATCCATGCTGTGAATTCGGTACACCAGCCGCAATATAAGAATATATAGCGTTGTATACCAGTCTTTCGAGTACCTTGCCCAGGGTATTTAAAATAGAAATTCCTCTATAATTTTCGACGTTGCTGCGGGAGCCCTTCTTAAAAATGGGTATAATATGTGCCTTTTTCCAGGCCTCAGGACAGATACCTTCACTGAGGGAACGATTGAAGATAATATGTATAGGATATGCCAGAGATTTCGCACAACCCTTCCAAAAGATTGAGGGAATCCCATCGCAGCCCGATCCCTTGTCAGTGGCAAGCGAGACAAGAGCCTTTTCCACAGTACTCAGATTCACCAGTAAACTAGTGATTATGTCACAGTCTGTTTCAGCGCAGTCTGTAAAACTGTGATTATCCCCATTGTTAGTTTGTGAACCGAACACACTGTGAAAATACACATTAAATGCTTCGCAAATAGACCGTTCGTCGGAATAGCTAATATTTTTATATGTTAATAATTTTGGATAGTTAGAACCCCCACGCATAGACTTGATATAAGTCCAAAAGTTCTTAGGTCTGAGCTTTAGAGCAGCCTCTGTTACCTTAACGTAATTACTGAAACACGTTTGCTGCACCGCCCGCTGCCTCGATCTCAATAATCTAAACTCGTCATGGTCGCGTAAGTTACCAAATCGCTTCCAACGTGAATGTGCCTTTGATTTCTCCTTTATTATTTTTATTAAAGGTATGCTATACCATACCGGATATTTATGTGTACCTGAATGACTTATCAGCGGAACATACAAATCAATTCCCTCTTGGATTTTATGGTAGAATATGTTGATGGCTTCCTCCATCGTACCCACGCTCAGTACTGACGGCCAGTCAGTAGTGTCGTAATGTTCATTTAACAAGTTGAAGTTAGATTTTCTGTAATTAGGTCTAGGTGTAAATTTTTCCATAAACGGAGAAACAGTTAGGTCAAGAACTTCCAATGTAAACACAGGATGTGCTCGATCAATTTTCGTAAGGGGAACTGTGCATTCAGCTATTTGTAAAGGTAGATTACAGAAAGCCAAGTCCAAAGTGTTGTTTGCATAATTAACTAGCGTATTATACTGCAACAAACCCAGAAAACCTAGTTCATTTACCAGATACACACCTGCCTCCTGAACCTCCACTGAACCTCGTTTCAGAAATGTGGGACCATTGGAACTCCATTCTATGCATGGGAGGTTAAAATCACCTAGCAACAAGTACTTACAGGATTTAGTACTCCGAGTGATCGTCGCCCTCACATTTCTTAAAACAGCATCAACGCCGGGGGGTATGAGATGTGCATCGGGCGGTATGTACACGACACTAACATACAGATCGGCAGTCGCGGACAGAGACTTAGATGGAATTACTATTGTCAGCATGTCTGTGGTGGTTCCGGGTTCGTGCCCAACACACCACGCGCCAAGAGTGTGGCGCGCCAATATCATAACACCCCCTCCTATAGTTTTATTGGCCGTGATAAGGTCACAATCATGGCGATCATGTTAGTAGGTAGCTCTATAGTTTAGTGATTTTTGTACTACGTATAAACTAGTCATTGAATTTATTGATTTCTATGCATCTTTTTATGTCGGATACGAACTGCGTAACACCGCGTACCGTCTTTGGACTTCAGATGAATATATCTCGCAAAACCTCAGCTGACCCAGGGCCATTTCTGGTATCGAGACGACCCCCATGGGTGACGGAATAACGGTCCCCCCCCATCTTGCTCCCGGAAGGGGAGCCCTAGGTAATCTATCGATTTCAAATTTATGAAATAAAGTTCAAATCAAGAAGAATTGGTCACTAAACAGTTGACCTCACGATTAATAGATTCCTACTCCTCATCGCACAAAAGAATTATTCTTAGAGAGAATCTTCAAGTCAACCTTTGGATAGAATAGATTGCTGGACAATGAGTAGTAAGTAAGTAAAACGGTATTAAATGTTTTTTTATCCTAGCGTTAATCCCTATTTGCATCTGAAGCTCACACATGGGGATCTGGGGTCCGCTTTTCTAGTCATCTTCGAGATTTACGATATTTAAAACAGTAGTATAATTAATACTTCTTTTCTAAGAAGAAGAATACTATTTGGATTTTTAGGTATATAATAATATTAGGGGTTAAAATATGAAATTGCCGATTTGTACTGACAAATTGAAATTCGTTTTTTTTTTTAATTTAACGTATTTATTTCATCAAAATAATTACCATTATTATCTATACATTGCTGCCATCTAGTAGGAAGGTCATTTATGCCTTTGCGATAGAACTCTGGTGATCTAGATTCGACAAACTGTGTGAAAGCATTTTGTACTGCCTCCTGAGAAGAAAACTTTTTATCACATAGAAAATTGTTCAAATCACGAAAAAAATGGTAGTCTGTTGGAGCAAGGTCTGGCGAATACGGAGGGTGACGGATAGTTTCTAATTGCAGTTCCTGTAGAGTTAAAACGGTTTCTCGTGCTGTATGAGGTCTCGCGTTATCATGGAGCAATATTGGTGAAGATCGATTCATGAGTCGGGGCTGTTTCACTGCTAGTTTTGCTATCATTGTTCGGAGTTCGGCACAGTAGACATCTGCCGTTATTGCTTGACCAGATCGTAGAAAGCTATAGTGAATAACACCATGCTGAGACCACCAAACAGTTACCATTACCTTTTTATTGGTAAGCTTTGCTTTAGGACACTGTTGTGGCGTTTCACCTGGGGTCAGCCATTGCATTTTTCGCTTACGGTTATCGTAAAGAATCCACTTTTCATCACATGTCACAATTCGATCCAATATTCCTTCATTTCTGTATCGATTCAACAAGGCAACACAAGTTTCAACACGCATTTCTTTCTGCAGATCAGTCAAATCTTGAGGTACCCATTTTTCACATTTTTTTATTTTATTGATTTGACGCAAATGAGTCAATATTGTTGGTAAGGTAACGTTAAACCATGCAGCTAATTCCTGGATAATTTGGCTCGGATCGGCTTCCACCATGTCTTTCAATTCATTGTTATTCACCCGTGTGGACGGCCTTCCTCGTGGTTCGTTCTTCAAATCAAAGTTTCCATCACGAAAGCGTTTAAACCAAAATCGCACGGTGCGTTCATTAGCAGTCCCCTCTCCAAACGCAACATTGATATTGCGAGCTGTTTCTGCCGCGTTAGTTCCGCGTCGGAACTCGTATTCAAAAATCACTCGCATTTTCGAAGTATCCATCTTTCTTGTCTAAGCTGAATAAAAAAAACAACTGAAAGTCGATAATCGAATGTTGCACATTTTTAAATGAAGAACTACATAAGTACCATGTGGAAAAAGTTTCACTCAAAAATCTCAAACCATGAAGGTTCTATGTCAATTCGAAGTACCTATTACAATGAAACGGCAATTTCATACTTTAACCCCTATTATAAATATTTACATAAAACCTACATTGTGAGTACACATACATAATGTAATTACAAAATACTGAAACAACTACTACAAAAATCCTGTTACAGCTAGCAGTCAAAAGCATTTATGAAGTTAAAGTTTCCGACTAACTCGATTGTATCGAGCGAGTTTTGTGCATGAATCAAAAGTGTTTTAGGGTATCGAAACCAAATAGTACCAACGGAATAAATCCTGGCCGGTTATGTTTTGAGATAAAAAGATCAAGCTTCCGCATTAAGCATTTTAGATCAGGCGCCTGCATTAAGCACTTTGCGACTGATGTTTTTTACCCTGAGCTCACCATAAATAGAGAGGCTTTTACTAATAAAAAAATACACAGGGTATATACCATACAGAATTTTGACATGTCAGTTGTTTTACTCTGTATTGTATATACACTGCGTATTTTTTATTAGGAAGTGCCAGAGTTAAAAAATAATAATAACGTTCAACTTTATTTGAAAGGTAAATTTTCACTTTGGCCGCTTTCGAAACTGTAAGTAACTACTTGACTTTGACTTTGTAACCAGTTATGGTAGAAGAAAAAAGATCTTCATAGAATAACAGACACTAAACTATACATTTTTTTCTTTATACGATCCCGACGGGTATTGATTGTGTATGTCAAAATACCATAACCAAAATTATAATACTTTACTCTGGATGAATATTAAAACGTGTAGCAAAAACCTTAGTATTTAAAGAATATTTCGCACATACAGGTATTTGAGAATTAGCGTAGTTACAGTTTAAATCTAAGGAAAAAATATGTCCTCAGATTTATATCAAGCTCTAAATAAGCCAAACCAGACCCCATCCGGCACGCCTGCGGGATCATCGTTGGCGTTTACATTTTAACAGTTGTAATAGACAACAAATAAGTTTCTTTAACTATCAATAAATAATATATAGTACTAAGAAATTAGAGCAGAGCAGCTAATAATATTGTAATCTACTATATACGCCGCGTGGTTTCCGGCAGAGTACAATTTGGGCCACCCCTTCTCTTCCCATGTGGTGTCGTACAAGGCGACTAAGGGATAGGGCTGATTAACTTTAACATCAGACAGATACGTACAGCCCAGACTCAGCCTCAGATGCATGGCTCGAGTCAACAATAGTGCCCGGAATACGGCAATAGGCTCACCCCCTATTATGTGGGACCGAATACAAATTGGTGAAATGTGGGTGTTTATTCCCCTCTGCCTAACCCTCCGGGGATAAAGGCGTGATTATATGTATGTATGTCTACTATATAAAAAGAAATGTTGCTAAGCTAAAACTAGAGAACGATTTGGTATTTTTTTCCTATGTAGGTGAATATACCGGATGTAAGGAGAACGCGAAGCCGAAGCCGAAGGCCCGTGGTTACTCCGGGTATATAAAAAAAAGCACACGCTTGGCGCCATTTGTTTTTTTTAAGAAATTGTCATTTCGTTGAGCTTTCCCAATACGATAGAGAATAAATAATGTTAAAAATAGGAATTACAAAAAATAAGAAACAATTTTTTTCCCACCAAAGCGAAAAAAATTGTGCCAATATGTAGGGTAACCGGAGTACTACCACGGGCCTTCAGCATCGGGAGCATTCCCGCTACACCCGATATTTTGAAAAATAAACGGTAGCGAAAACAATAAAGTTTCTCACGGGCGAAGCGAATTCAGCTAGTATCTAATATTTTTCAACGTATCTCAAAGGCAACCAAATAAATCTATTCCTTTCTTTTTTCCTTCCGAGCGTCAGTATCTTAGTGGTTAAGGACGCTTGCGGTCGCCAAGTTCCAAATTTAAGCTCTGCCCATTACACTTGCGACATAAACCCACTCCTAAAGCTAAATTTACATTATCAAATTTGTGGCATAAAATTTTCCTCAATAATTTCACGTGTAAAGCGTCAAGTTTTCATATATTTTTATAAAACAAGTGTCACGCAACTGCGACGCAAAATTATTTTCGCGACAGTAGTTGTCAAATGGACGTGTGGTTATTTATTGCGGCGCAGTCAAATAAGTCCGAAAAATGGTAAACCAACGTTTGACACCCGATAAAAATATAGCATTTATAAACGCATATCAGTGAAATCTTCATCTGCCAATTCAGAAATTAACTGACTAGTATCTATGATTTCGTCCTACCCATCGTCGAATCTATCAACATCTTTTGTTCAGGGAAACCTTATTTTAATTTTATATCAAATTATATGTACGACTCAGTCTTGTATCAAAATATAAAACTTATCTGCTGACGGAACCATTGTCTGAGCGATACTGTTCATTTGACGCCACTGTTATATTAGCGAAACTAATTACACAAGGACAACAAATAATTTCATGAAATTAATTTCGTCATCCATCAATTAGCCCACTGCTGGACATAGGTCCAATGAGCGCCATTTCGTTCGATCATATCCAATTTCGTCATGCATGTCACTTTTTATAATGAAACAATTTGGCATAGTCCTATCACTAATAATTTCAGTACCAGGTAAGCTCTTTTAATACAAATAGAAGATTTGTAAATTGGTAACGTAATAGTTTCCCGGCACCTCGAATTTCCCGGAGCCCTTCCTCCCGATGCACCTTTGTGTACGTTTGACAGGCGCTAGGCGGCGAGACGCAGATCCGCCACTCCTCTCCCTCCCTCCCTTCATCCCGTCGCGGTTCGCGCTCGTTCAAGGCCAGCGTTCAGCCTGTTTACGTATACTGCGAGGCAAATTTCTCGGACCTAAAATGAACGAGCTCAAATCTACTACGCATAGATTATTCCTCGTTTGTCCAAGATATGTGTCCCGTGGTATAGCAACGTTAGGAACAGTGCAGAGCTTTAGTCCCACTGGGACGCGCCAACATTTAATTATCCAGTAGCATAACGGTAACATACAAGGTAAAATAGGTAAGGTTTAGGTTTAGGTTTTATGTTTTATGGTAACCGTTTTACAAGAAATACAAAGACATATTAAAATTATTCTGTGACGTTATTACGTTTTGAACATTATAGTAATGAAAATATTGCTTCCCTTGGCCAAGGTCGGAATTTTTAAAAGTGAAGCCGTTTGATTCTTTTTACTGCTTCTTATAGAAAGACTATACCGATTTCGAAATAATATAGATCTAATTTAGAAATTAGAAGTGTTGATTTTAGATATTGAATTTCATATAGGTAATGAATTTCAGTTACTAAATTTCAGATTCCGAATTTTAGATAATGAATTTTAAACACAGAGTTTCAAATACATTCAGTTTTAGAAAGATGCATCATGTATATTATGTCTTTGAGTTTAATTTTTTTGGCGGTAGAGCGCTAGATTGGGAGAGGCCCATGTCCAGCAGAGGACTGCAGTAGGCTAATCGATTGATTGATTGATTGAGCGCTAGATTTAGGCTCAGTGCAAATATTTGAATGCGATGCCCTAAAAAATCTATTTATCACACAAAAACACAGAATTTAAATTTACGGTTTGAAGATTTTTTTTTCTAAAATATCTTTAACGTTAAAAAAAACTTAAACTAAGTTTATTACTAAATATGTACAATATGTACGGGAGTATCTTAACCAACCACATAAGGCCAATTTCGACGGGTTCACTAGGTGCTGTTGAAGAACTCCAGCATCCATTGCATGACGCCATCGTCAGTTCTGATCGATAATATCTCAAGCCCTAACACCTCGGGAGCCGATATATAGATAAGTTTTCAGGAAATTGATGTTAATGAAATGGTGTTATAAGATTCCGTGAATAAACCGGATAGAATTAAATTGAGTTACGCGTTCATGCGACTCTGTACTGATAAAAGGATACTGGCAGTTTTTATTTTGAATAACTCTTTATAACAGGCCCGTATCCCCACATTTCGCCAAAAAGTATGTCATTTAACTGCCTATCGAATGATAAAAACAGTTACGAAAGCTAAGGAAATTTACCCTAAAATGTCGTCAGTCTCTATTTTAAGAGCTCATTGTAGTCAATGGGTCCTTTGAATTTATAAGGCTATATTTTTTTTTTACTCGATGGCGCTAGTGTTATCCGCGATTGAAGTCAGGATCTTTAGCTCACTACAGTCACAGTTTATAATAGGTCGTTACATATGAAATTGTCGTTTTATTAAAGAAATTGGAAGAAACCCAATTTGCAGTACTAACATATTTGCATTTCTTTTTAGGAATGACATATCCAAATTTTATGATATTTTTTTTTTTGTATGAATGAGACAACATCAACTTTTATTACATTTTTGAAAAGTGACAGCTGTATAAAAGTAATAAATATAAAATAAAAATGCACAGCATTTAGGAAGTACTGGTTTAAAAGATCGAATTAAATTTTTCAAGCGGCCAACAAAAACAAAATTTAATACAGAGTTGTAAAATCTTGAAATCAACTTTCATACAAAGTAAAAATAATGAAAATAGTTATTAAATTACAGGAATAACGAACTCATGAATCTGTAAGAAAATTTCGGCAATTTCATATGGAACGACCTAATAATATAACAATCTAGTTTATAGATAAATTGTTGGATAACTCATTTGATCCTGACTGCGTCTATTCACGATCTTATTTAAAACCGTTGCCGAACACAGTCCCTGCAAAAATAGTAGGGTATAATATGTTGATGCCGATAAACCTAAAATATTCTGTACGTCATATAATTTATTTTATATTATAATAAGAACACAATACGCAGCACACACATTCAAAATGTCTGCCGCACAGCCCCCAAAAACGGTAAGGTATAAATATTTTGATTCCGAGAAATTCTCTATTAACCAAAATACAACAGACAATTAAAATATGAATACATTAAATATAACTGTAAATTAATATATTTCTTTATACCCCATTCATCACCATCCTCATAACAATTTTCCGTTCCAAAATTTGCATTTTAGAGCCAGGCGCACGCTTAGAAAATAGACTTTTCCGGAAGCAACTGCTGGTCTGACCACGTCCATAATTTAGCAGGTGCACCCTATTAGGTACGTAGGCGTGGTTCACGCGGACCTTGGGAATACCTTGTCAATATTTATCGATTTTATATTCTATACACATAGAATATATCTATATTCTACACATCATTTTAATTAAATTTATTATTAATTTAACAGTATTCTGAAATAATTCACTAAAATATAATTATAAATTCATAAATGAAAAACCATTGCCGTACCTAATAAAATAAATATTACTTTCTATGACGCAGTTTCAAATTCAAAATGGCCTCAATCTAAAATGGTAACAAACAATATCTAAAAAACAGGTTCATTAATAATATTTCAGCAACATACACTTAACGCCTAATAATTAAACAAAGTTTACTCACAACCCGCAACAGGTGAAGCGAGACATGTTTGATAAGCTTGTTGTTTATTCGGCTCGAATACTAAAATACTAATAAATAAACACACGACTTTAATTGTTACTTCTTTTTCATCTTATTAATCTCTTTAGCTTTATTTAGAAGGAGTCTGGGGGTCCGATTTTTTACGATTTCGCCGATACGTTCTAATTGTTATTAATACAGTATTGAAATTTAATGAGAATATAATAGATTTAAATTTTTCCTTCCCGGCGACGTGCACTCCGCGGGTTGTGCAGGCCGACTGTAAGGGCTGATGCGCTGTCTACCGGGTGCTGTTGCACGCGGCCTTGAACTTGTGCAGTATATGTATGAGTGAAAACAGACTACGCAACTGTATCCTGCCTTATTAAATTTTTAAAATTGAAATATCTAAATCTAGATTTTTTACATATATCTGATGGGAAAAGCCTCCATTAGTATACTATTTTAAATATACGTTTTTGATATGTATTTTAAAAAGTAATTAAAGACTATGTTTATTTGAATAAAGAAAATAATAATTAAAGTTGAAATACAATTAAAGCACATCGAATATTATAAATTATGCTCCATTACTACAGATAGGTACATAATGGTAATATATCGATTGAGCTTTCCGTCGCTAATCCCTCGTCCACACACACATGCACCTCGCATTGACGAGACGACGACGAAAACGGCGCGAGTCGTGATCTAGCATCGTTTGAGCAGCTCATGTCAGAAAAAGAATACACAGAACTATCGTGTTCTTCGACGTAGCAGCCTCGTAACATAAATACTCCGTTTGGTTAATTACCTAACTAAAGATAAACAATCTTTGATGTGTCTTTTAAGATTCGTTATTTAAAATTTCAATGATTATTCTATTGTTTAAATATTAAGTTTAGAAATAAAACGCGACCGGTCATCGAAATTGAAACAATAGTTAAAGCAGTTGCTTATTTAAATGTGTTTGTGAAAAAAAAATCACTTGAAGAATATTTACCTTTATAAGTTACGAGTAAGTAAAGAAGACTTAATAGTATTTTTGGAACTTTACGCTAATCTTACATATATACATATTTATTCACGCCTGGAAATCCCCGAAGTGATAGGATAATAAGATGTAATCATTTTGAACTGCGGTCATTATGTGCCGGAGGGAGGTTGAGGTATATTATATTTACATTGGGCCAGTTGTGTATTTCACTTCTGCGTTATAAGTCGCGAGCTTTTTGCTGTCAAACGGTTACTTTTTCTCGGGCTGTAAGTTAACTGTGAGATGGAGAACAGAGACCACCTGTTGAGCAACGGACGAAGTTGTAGCGCACATTTCTCTTGGTTGGTTAACCACGGGTGCTTCTCGATTTGAATAGAAAAATTTAATCTTTGTCTTAAAGGGGCAATGCTTTGACTGATAAGCTACCGGGACCTCGCCCTAATTAATCCAAATTTCTACTTCGTTCGTAAGAATGTCGGTAGATGCTTTACCGTCGCCTCAAGGACAGATATTAAAAAGGAGAAATTTGGATTGGTAAGGGCGAGGTCTAGTAGCTTAGTGGTCAAAGCATTGTCCCTGTAGGTCAAAGATCGCGGGTTCAAACCCCGCCTAGATTGATAATTTTTTTTCTATTTAAACCGACTTGAACATTCCGCATGAAAAATGCTTAAAAATTTATTCACATAGTTGCTTTTGAAGAGATAAGCAAAATCAAGAAAAAGATAAGGAAATCAGTACCCTGCGTATAAAGTGCTAGCTTTGGATTAAACCGGTACTAAAAAGCTGCAATGATAATGATGGTTCTTGAAACTTTGCTATGATATATAAGTCTGTGCTTACGACGGAGTGATATAGGTGTATTTGTATAATTTTTTGGATTATTACAACGTGAATAATTAATTAGAGCGCTCTCTGTGGTTGCTCATGTACCGATGCTGATGAAACTATTCAGGTATCAGTCCGCACGCAATTTTGTGCTCGCTTCTCGGAAATGTGCTCGTGAAAATGTTTATTCAGTATTACGACAGCGCGTTAGCCTTGAAATCATTTTGCATTGGACGTTTTGTTACCTGATATGTTCTGACTTTTAATTTACTGCGCTGAAAAATCGAACAGAAGCAGTTTGAGGGAGAGCAGAAATGTACCGTGTTTTATTTTGTTGTACAGTACGAACTATTAAACACCACGATATGAGTTCGCGGTCTAACATGGCTGCTGCAGTTTCAGGTACGTATTTTTATTAAATATTTGTACGATATTATGTTTATTTTACTATTATACGTATAATATCTTAATTAAATATATTCTAACTAAATTTAATTTAATTTTTTGATAATTAATCTGGGTCTAAATAGCTATGTGTATTATTGATAATAATGTACAATTATTTTTATTCACCTATAACCCAAAATTGCCAAAAAAGGTTACAAAAATATCTATAATTTTTTTTAGAAAATGGAATGGAAATCGGGCTTTCTCGATAATTCGATGCAGCGTAGCACACATTATATCGGCTACGCGCGTAGAGTCTACGTACCGCAACCGTTACTATCGGCTACGGAAAATATGTACACGTGTATTGGATCGAACTTTTAATTTAATTTAGTTCATGTAGCGGACGACTGTATTGACGAGTGGGTGAATGTTAGGGCCAGTATATAAATTATTGAAAGCGCCAGTTATAGACTGGTTACATTCTAAATTCGATCAATTAGGAAGCTTTCTTTGTGAGGTAGAACTTTAATAAATAAAGTGCCTACTATACTAAAAGAGCTTTTACTTTTTAAAGGTCATGAGGTATTTGCACTTTAGAAATTGTACATTGCTAGTTATCTTCAAAACTCGATATTGCTTAACATGAACATACTCATATACGACGTAGGGATAGGCAGAGAGAACTATGATTTCCGGTCACGCGTAATTTTAGTAGGAAGTCTACTTTCGTCAAGTAGGCTTATTGTAAAGGGTTGCATGTATGGTCGGATGAAGTTTTTACACCACTGAGGTGGCAGACAAGCACACAATCCACCTGATGGCCTATGGACGTCTGCAACGCCACTTCTGCTGCCGACCCTGTAAACACAGAGAGTTTCTGTGCCATCAGTGTAGAAGACAAAGCAGGTATAGCCTTTAGTCTTCCCACTGACAGCACAAAAACTCTTCAGTGAGCTCTGGCTATATAAAGGGCAAATGTAGATTTTAACTATATTTAAAACAAGGGAGCGGGCCGAGCCGCGTGGTTTCCGGCAGAGTACAATTTGGGCCACCCCTTCTCTTCCCATGTGGTGTCGTACAAGGCGACTAAGGGATAGGGCTGATTAACTTTAACATCAGACAGATACGTACAGCCCAGACTCAGCCTCAGACGCACGGCTCGAGTCAACAATAGTGGCCGGAATACGGCAATAGGCTCACCACCTATTACGTGGGACCGAATACAAATTGGTGAAATGTGGGTGTTAATTCACCTCTGCCTAACCCTCCGGGGATAAAGGCGTGATTATATCGACGGTCCCTACGTACTTCAACGAAACTAAAAAAACCGCGGTTTTTTTTTATTCGTTAAATAGTTTCCATTTATACTTATTAATACATACCAGTGAAGAGAAAAACTAAAATCTTCCTATAAAGCGGAAAATATAATCGTAAAACATCGAATGTAACTAAACTTACCGGAGTAGGTAGTCGAATGTTTAGATCCGGTGAAATACGCGGGTATGAGCGATGTGCGAACGAGACGAAACTAAGACTTTCGAGAATATACGCGACACCAGTGCCAATTAGGGGCCAGCAAGCCATGAGTTGATATTGCGCGAGAGTTTGTTAAGTTTTTGATTATTTTTACGTAAAACAATGAATAAATATATATCTAGATACTCTAGGTATAAGAAAATTCTTAATTTAATAAATTCGGATAATGCCGCTCAGCAAGGAAATGTTGATGAAACACCTAAACCCGGTAAGTTGGTAAAATAATTATATTTAAAAGTATTTATAATTAGTTGTATACGTTACTAGAGAAGATAGTGATTTACTTATTACTTTTTATTGAAATAATAAATTAAAATTCAGAATTTGAATGCAAATACATAGTAAAGCATCGAAATTGACAGTTTAGATGTTATATGTCGTGATTAAATAGTAACCTTTTGTCGAAACTGCCAGTTACATTTTTTCACTGCGGTATTTGAGTAGAGAAATAAAACGAAACTGCCAGTTTCATTTATTTACTGCGGTTTTTGATTTTAGGAAGAAAACGAAACTACCAGATTCATTTACTTACGGTGTATGTTGAAGTTCAGTAATAATACGAAACTGACAGTTTAAATGTTTTACTGTTTATTTTCATACTTTCGATACAATTTGTCCAACATAATTCTGTAATTTCTGCCAATAACAACTATTTTTTTATTTAGATTCACCTCTGCTTGTATTCTGTTAGTTTGATGAAAGAGAATGTAATGTTTTAGACGGAATAATTGACGAAGCACTTTCATCGGACAAAAATTGGTCGTCAGAAGATTTTTTAATATTGGACAAGATAATAACCAAATCACCCACTCCAATCGGCAGTGATAAGGATTTTGATTATTTTAGGGAGCTCCGAGCACACGCCCTTGCCATCACCATGACAAGATAGTCCAACTGGGTTCTCCCTCGAAAACATCTCAAGATCCTGACCTCCATCGCCCTATCCAGTAACACCTGACTGAACTGGAACCAACTAGTGTTGCCTCTCTGATAACAGTTTCGGAGTGTGAGTCACCGAGCACGAGTACTACAGCAAAAAAGGGAAGAAAGAAAACATTCAAAGAAAACCCAGAGAAAAAAAGAAAAAGATGTGTTGAGAAATGGATAGATAGTAAAAGGAAAAACTATTGAATTCTGGTCAGGCGTACATCACAAGAAAGGGAAATGTTAAAAAAAGAAAAAATTGAAGCCGGTTTGTCCGACTACTTGTAGATTAAAATGTTATCAAAAATTCGACAATGCTACAAGACAAAATATTATGACAATTTTTTGGAAAATAGGCGATCATACCATGCAATGGGAATATATAAATAAATTGTACAAAGAAAACTGTAGACGGTCCTTCTAGGCGAAAATATAGGTACAACAAAATATTTTTTACCACTTCCTAATACAAAAGACAATCCAGGTGTTTTATCGTATGAATCTGTACAAATTTGCATTAAAATGTTTTTGAATACCTTGTGCATTACTGACCAAATAATCCGTAGTGCTCATACTAAATTAAACCAGGAAGGAATTACACCATAATCAACCTATTGTACGTACAGCTGAAATGATAAAAAGTGTCTGTGACCATGTCGCATCATTTCAGCCAGTTCCATCACATTATAAAAGACACAGCAGTAGCAATGGGTACCTAGACAGTAATTTAAATATAACTAAAATATTCTCCTTGTATAAAGAATGGGATCAACTGTAAGATTACGAGAGCAAAGCTCCTACGTTGCGCCAGTACTCAGATATAGTTAGTGAAAACTTGAATATTGCATTTTTTGTACCGAAGAAAGATATTTGTGATAAATGTCATTCATATTCAAATACTACAAACCCAACTGTTGATCAAATAAGTGATTATACTAAGCACATTGAAAACAAGAAAATTGCCAGAAGATTTAAAGACAATGATAAACAAGTAGCTCAGAACTCTTGTGATGTGATCTGTGCAACATTCGACTTCCAAAAAATTCTAAATTCGCCCCATGGAGATGGAGGACTTGTTTTACAAACGTAAACGGTCAGTGTATAATTTTACAGTTTTTGATATGGCAAATAAGGAAGGGTTTTGCTATATATGGACAGAATGTACAGGTAAAAGGGGAGCCAATGAAGTCAGTAGTTGTTTTTCGTAAACATCACGTTTACGAAAAACTTCATTGACAAAGGTTTAAAGAAATTTCTGTTTTGGTCGGATAACTGCTTAGGGCAAAATAGAAACAGAGTAGTCTAGTCTATGTATACTTATTTATCAATGACGAATTAAAAGTGACTTATTCTAATGCTCTTAGTATTACCGCAGCGAAATACAAAGAACTTATTTCTTTATGTGATACGGGAGTGATACCAAAGGAATATCATAGGTTTTACAAAAACAACAAAAATACAGCCGGAAATGATGATGAGTCAGATTAGAAGCACTGTATAGTAGATAGGT
The DNA here is from genome assembly GCA_949126895.1 of Eilema caniola. Taxonomy (NCBI): domain Eukaryota; kingdom Metazoa; phylum Arthropoda; class Insecta; order Lepidoptera; family Erebidae; genus Eilema; species Eilema caniola. The sequence goes on along the minus strand of OX421461.1, from coordinate 701,844 downwards.
ATTATTCGATTATAACAGTTGAGTAAGCTCTACGTACTTTTGATCTCAGATATTGCATTCCTAGGACTGATTACTATTGCTTAGCAGTTGTTAATAAAAATATTTCTTAAGATGTAATTTTGTTTCCGTTTTGTTTTCATATTGATAAAAGAGAGAAAGAATGAATATTGGTAAGATTATTTAAAGATTTTTGTTTTTAAGTTTTTTTCTAACTTGGGTCATGTTGTTAACGTCAATGGGGGGTGCTCGTTGGGTAACCTCCACGTCGGTCTCTCCGTTTCTTCCCCCTTTGGACCACGGTCCTGGGGAGCGGAAGCGGGGGGGCTGGTGCACCCTGGACAACGGCTAACAGACTCCTACCTTGGGAGTTCTGTTGGCCGTTGACAAATAACCCAACGGCTGACCTCACGAGGAGGTCGTGGGATGGCGGGCCTTCAAGGCCCGCGGGAAGGGGTCCGTAGGACACCCTTCCATTCCAACAGCCCTTTTAAGGGCTAGCTGACCCCATTGCACGAGGGGGTCGTGGTATGGCGGGCCTGCAAGGCCCGCGGGGAGGGATCCGTAGGGTTCCTCCCACCTCAACAGCCCTTTTCAGGGCTAGCCGTCGCTCCCAGTACCCCTCTGCTTTAGCAGAGGAGACATGGGAGAGGCGACGGGATCCGTAGGATCCGGGGACGGGTCGGCCCACTGCTCGCGCAGGGGCTGACGGGCATTCGTGCCTCCGTCGGCGTTGGGAGAGTTGGCTACTCCCCCGCATCGCGTAACCTCCGAGATATCGACAACGACCTGAGTGCTAGCCACACTCGGGAACGCCGATATCCTGGAGGCCGTGGGGCTTGCCTTAATCGGCCGGCCCGCGACAAGGAAAAGTCTGAAAACCCGACAGCGAAGTCGCTTAAAACCTGTGGATACCTGGGGACCTCCACAGTATGTACCCCGCTTCCTGGAATGGCCGTCACCCAGGAAGTGTCTCTAGTACGGTTCTACTCGTGGGACATCATGGAAGACCTTTATTCAAAAACCCCAAAAAACCTACCTAGCGAAACAGTCTGCACGGAGGCCGTGCAGCACCACGACGCGGAAGTCGCGTCCAAAGCGGTGTCAGACAGCCCAGAGCAGGGCTAGCAGTCCGGGCGTAACAACCCGGAGCTCAGCTGGGAAGAGGAACCTAGTTCCTTCCCCCCGGCCATTTGAGCCGGACCCGGAGGTCAGCATGATCGACGGGTCCACGTCCAGCAGCGGCCAGGAGGGAGAATATCTTTCTCCCCCGCCCAAGTTTGCGGCGCTCGGTCGCCGAAAGACGCGGGGTGGCAAGAGGGCTGCCCCTGAAAAGCGTGCCCCAGCCCCAGTCCCGAAGGGTGTCATAGCGCCGCCGAGTTCCTCCTCCTCGGCGGCGCCCTTGCCTTGTGCCGGCGACACCACCTCTAACCAGGTGGTGGAGGCCCTTAAAGGCCTTGCTAAGGCCCGAACTGGGGCTATGACGCCGGAGGAGGACCGGCTCATGCGGTCGACGCTCCGCCTTGTTGAGCAATACAATGTGCTCAGGGCGGAGCTAGGCCGTGCGCAGCAGGAGCGGACTGACCTCGGCAGGCGTCAGGAGGCACTGCTCGGGGAAACCGAGCGGCAGGCGGCGGAATACCGGAGGGAGATGGCCAAGATGGCGGCTGAGTTGGCGGCGCTTCAAGACCGTGTGGCCCGCACAGAGAGGCGGAGGGTCGGAGCGCAGCCGGAACCGCCATCGCCACCATCTCGGTCCAGGTCGCCGGTGCGGCCGGAGACGCCGCCTTCTCCTCCGGCGCAGCCGGAGTCACCGGCACCGCCGCGTCTCCCGCCGCCGCCGCTCCCGCCGCGTCTGCTGGTCCAGCCGCCGGTGCAGCCGAAGTTGCCGACGCCGCCGCGAGTGCCGCCGCGTTCGTCGGCAAACTCCCTGGAGGCCTGCATGGCGGCAATGGCGGCACAACAGGCGCGGCACGAGGAGTGGACGCGGAGTTGTCTGGAGGCCATCATGGCCTCCATTCACCGTCCACCCCTGGCGCAGCCGAGTGGGGGATACGCCGGAGCGGTCAAGCGGGGCCCCATCCGCACGGTAGCGGCGGGGACCACGCAGGTGTCGGCACGAGGCGCGCCCACTGCGCCGGCTGCCCCGGCCACTATCGCCGCGTCAGCCGGGGGTGCCAAAGCCAAGGGAAAGGGGAAGGGCAAGGGGAAGACGTCCCCAGTCCCAGCCCCGGCCCTGGCACCGGTTTCGGCCCCGACTGCCTCCAGTAGCTCTGCACCGGCAGGGGGCTGGGAGGTGACCACCTCCCAGCCCCCTGCCGGTGCAGAGCTTGGTGAGGCCAAAAAATCGCGGAACGCCCGTAAAAAGGCAGCAAAAAGGGCCAAGAAGGCCCTGGCTGCTGCGAAGGGAGCGCCAGGAAGGCTGCGCGTCCCCCGTACCACCGCTGTCGTCTTAACGATGACACCGGAGGCGACGGAGAGGGGCGTGCAGTACGTGGACCTGGTAAAACAGGCGAGGGGCCTCATTGATATGAGGGCCCTCGATGTGGCGGGGACCCTCCGAGTGACACACACTCGGACGGGTGCCCGGCTCAAGCGGTCCCAAGGCCGATGCCATAGCGGCTAGGCTTAGGGAGACGCTGAATGCAGCCGACGTCCGGGTGTCCAGGCCCACCAAGTGCGCAGAACTGCGCATTTCGGACCTGGACGACTCCATCACGGCCGAAGAAATTCGGGCCACCGTGGCGGAGGCCGGGGGTTGCCCCCTGGAGGCGGTTAAGGTCGGAGCGATTCGCTACGGCCGTCGCGGACAGGGGGCAACAGTTGTCGGCTGCCCCATCGCAGCAGCCCAAAAAGCTGCCGACCGGCGGATCCTCGCGGTAGGCGGCGTTGTAGGAGTCCGGGTACGGCTCCTGCAGGCTCGGCCGGACAGGTGCTTCAGGTGCCTGTCGGCCGGCCACGTGGGTGTGCAGTGCAAGGCGGAGGTGACGGTCGGGGACCGTTGCTTCCGCTGCAGCCAACCCGGTCACAGGGCCGGTAATTGCGAAGCTCCGCCGCACTGTTTCAGGTGTGCGGCGGAGGGCAAGCCGGCCGACCATAGGGTTGGCAGCAAGGCCTGCACCCGCGGGGAACCCGCCGCCGCGAGGCGGGCGTTCCGCCAATGGTTCGGGGCGGGATGCGGAGATGGTTCCATAATGGATCCTCATCTCCGCATCCTGCAGGCGAACCTGGGCCACGGTGTCGATGCTCAGGCACTTCTGCTCCAGAGCATGGCACAGTGGTCCATCGACGTCGCCGCTGTCGCCGATCCGTACACTCACCGGCCCCTCGGGCCTGCCTGGGTGGTCGACCTGGATGGATCGGCGGCACTGGTGCATAACTCTCCTTGTCGTGATCGCAAGGGAGCATGGCATCGTAGCGGCGCGGGTGGGGGAGATTGCGGTCGTGGCCGTTTATTTCACGCCGAGATCACACCGACTCATAGGGCAGTATCGGCGGTCGCTGGAGCGGCTGACCGACGTCGTCAATGCCTGCACGCCTCGTCCGGTTCTTGTGCTCGGGGACTTCAACGCCTGGTCTCAGGCCTGGGGTTCCCGGCGCACAAACGCGCGGGGCAGGGCTCTGGAGAGCTGGGCCGATTCTCTCGGCTTAGTTCTCCAGAATCGCGGGGCCGAAGCCACGTATATGGCCACGTTTGTGGCGGGGGAGCGCAGTTCGATCGTAGATCTGTCGTTCGCGAGCGCTTCCCTGTCACTCCGCGTGCGGGGCTGGCGTGTCGCCGCGGAGGTGGAGACACTGTCGGATCACCGATACGTTCGGTTTGATGTCTCCCCTCCCCCGAGCGATGCGCCAGTCATTTCGGCCCAACGCGAGCCGCGCTGGGTGTTGGGGCGATTGAATCGGGAGGACCTCCTGGAGGCCGCCATCGTACAGGCCTGGGCCATTGCGCCGGACAGGCCTGTCGATGTCGACGATGAAGCGGCGTGGTTCTGGGAGGCCATGACACGGGTCTGCGATGCGAGTATGCCTAGGGCTCCAGCCTATAATCCGAGGCGTCGGGTCTACTGGTGGAATGCGGAGATCGCGAGGCTGCGTATGGCTTGCGTGATCACGCACCGCCGGTGGGCCCGATTCCGTAGGAGGCGTACTCGTCCCGCAGACTCGGAGCCCCGATTGGCGGAGCTTCATGAGGGATACAGGGAGGCCCGGAATGCCCTTCGAGCGGAGATCAAGCGGTCAAAGGCCGCTTGTTACCGGGAGCTCCTGGAGACGCTGGAGCGGGACCCATGGGGGCGGCCTTACCTTATGGTAAGAGAAAAGCTGCGCCCCCGGGCCCCTCCGCTGACCCAGGTGCTCGAACCGGCTCTGCTCGGAGGAGTGGTGGAATCCCTGTTCCCGGCGCGAGCGGAACATGTTCCGCCGCAGATGGCTCCGCCGCCTCGGTCGCCTACGGCGCCCAGTGTGGTGATTGACGACGACGTGCCCGAGGTCACTTGGGTGGAACTAGAGCTGGCGGTGCGAAGGCTTAGGGCCAAGAAAAGCACCGCCCCGGGACCCGACGGCATTCATTCATCGAGCATCTCTCTAGAGTGGGGCCGGACCTGGCGAACACCCAGTTTGGGTTCCGCCGGTGGCGTTCCACTGTGGATGCCATCATGCGCGTGAGGACTCTGGCGGGGGATGCGGTTGCCCGGGGCGAGGTGATGTTGGCGGTGTCCTTGGACATCTCCAACGCATTCAACACCTTGCCCTGGAGTTGCATCAGGGAGGCGCTCGTGTACCACGATGTGCCTCTCTACCTCCGCCGCATAGTCGGGGCGTACCTGACGGAGAGAGCCGTCATCTACCCAAGTTCGACGGGAGTCGGTAGGCGTGAGATGTCGTGCGGTGTTCCACAGGGGTCGGTCCTGGGGCCGCTCCTGTGGAACAACGGTTACGACTGGGTGCTTCGCGGTGACTTCGCGTACGGGGCCACCGTCACGTGTTACGCGGATGACACGCTAGTGACTACGCACCGCGAAGCGACCCTGAGGGCCACGACCGCGGTTGCTCAGGTCGTCGACAGGATCCGGCGGCTGGGTCTCGAGGTGGCTCTGCACAAGTCCGAGGCCATGTTCTTTCATGGCCCTCGGCGCAGGCCAGGCCCAGGAGCCAGCCTAACAGTGGGAGGTACTCCCATCGACATGAAGCCCCGGTTGAAATACCTGGGGCTCGTGCTTGATGGTCGATGGGACTTCGGACAGCATTTCCGTAGTCTGCGCCCCAAGTTGGTGCTCACGGCGAATGCCTTGGGCCGGTTGTTGCCCAACTTGAAGGGCCCAGAGTCCTCCTGCAGGAGACTCTACGCGAGTGTCGTGCGGTCCATGGCCCTATACGGGTGCCCCGTGTGGGCGGACACCCTGGGGGCCAGATTCCTGCCTCTGCTCCGTACGGCGCAGAGCACGATGGCCTCCAGGGCCATCAGGGGATACCGCACGATATCCTTCGAAGCGGCGAGTCTCCTGGCCGGATCGCCACCGTGGATCCTGGAAGCGAGGGCCCTTTCGGCACTCTATCAGTTCCGAAAGGAGGCGCGGAAGCGGGGATTCGATCCCGAGCCCGAGGATATTCGGGCCGAGAAATCCCGGCTCCACAAGGTCATGGTGGCCGAGTGGGAGCGACGACTTGGGCAACCACACGCAGGGCACGCCGTCATTGCGGCGGTAAGGCCCATCATGGGGGAGTGGCTAGAGAGGCAACACGGTAGCCTCTCGTACCGTCAGACGCAGATTATCACCGGGCACGGTAGCTTCGGGCGGTATCTGCATCTGATGGGTATAGAGCCAACGCCCGAGTGCCATCACTGCGACGCGAGCGTGGACTCGGGGCTGCACACACTCACCGAGTGCCAGGCGTTTGAGACGCCGAGGCGGGAGCTTGTGGCGGCCCTGGGGGTGAGAGTGCTCACGCTCTCCACCCTACTCGCGGCGATGGTCCGCTGCGCGGATGCGTGGGCGGCCAGCGCCTCCTTCTGCGAGCAGGTCATGCTCGCGAAGGAGACAGCAGAGCGGGCGCGGCGCGATGAGCGAGAAAGGCTCGCTGACATCGCTGCACGCGCCCGAAGGCGGCTCGGGCGTCGGAGGGCGCAGACTGACCTCCGCCCCCCATGAGCGCGGGCCTGAGGGTGACGGGTGGAGCCGCTTGTCACCCTAGCAGAAGCAGGCCACGGCGGCGGCGTGCATCGTAGGACGATGCGCGCCTCCCCACACCGGGGTTGAGTCGGGGACCGCGTGTTCCCCTCCTTCCCGAGGAGGGCCAGACCGAGAGGGATGGCCCTGGGTCAGCCGGGGTGCGAGGGATATGTCGCATGACAACCTCACCTTCGGCCTAGCACTACGACCCAGAGACGGCGTGCGGTTTAGTCGGTTCGAGTCCGACATAACCTCCCCCTCCGGCTCCGGAGGGGTGGGTATCCGTGGGGATTTCCCGCACGTAAAAAAAAAAACGTCAATGGATGGCGGTAAGCACTTTCTATCAGGTGAATCGTCTGTTCGTTTGCCGGCTATCCCGTTAAAAAAAGAAAAGTTCAACTCAAAGAGATTTAGTTTTTTTTACTACAATTTTTTATTTTGATTTATTAAAATTTATACTCTTTTTTGAACGTGATTGAAATTTGTTCCTTATTCTTATACTCATGTGGACCTAATATAATAAAAGAAATAAGGAGAATAAGGAATAATACTTTATGGAAACGTGATTCTATTAATATGTGATTATTTTTCCATTTTTCATTTTATTATGCAAACAAACAACTAAAACATGTGATTTTTAATAAATTTAGTTATGCCACATTCGGATTTTCATTAAATATTAATATTTGTTTATTTATTTTACATACCAAATTTTATTATTATTCATATTACATCGAAACAGGTGTTACCAATTTACTGTCTTACGACGTAACTCATTGAAACTACCTGTTACGTTAAATACCTTAACAAAATTTGCCACGTAAATGATCGAATTTGCCAGTTTCGATAAATTCTTTTAACATTATTCCAATGTTAACTGTTGAAAGTGTCAGTTTCGATAATATCACTTCCACTTATTACGAAGTACATAATCGATACTTAATTTTCCATTAAACTAGTGCACATTTAAAAATAAAAAATATATATATAACTAAAGATAATAATGCCAAAAGTGCTATCAAATATCAAGTCGCTAGTGAATATCTTAAAAAAAAAGATATTCCATAAACAAACTTTGAAACACTCTGTTGAAAAATGACAAATATCTGTTTCGATGAATTACGTAGGGGCCGTCGATATGTATGTATGTAGAGGACCGAGGTGTTTAGTGGCAACATTCAAGTACAATGCCACCATTTATACCTCTGTAGATTCAATCTGACAATCTGTAGACGAGCTGTGTAGCGTCGCGTAGAACATACAGCTACGCCGTAGCAGTCAAACATTGTACGCCGTAGCAGTCGAATATTCTACGCCGTCGATCTCGATTCAATTACCATCAAATATTAAATGTTGTAACCGACGCAGCCCAGCGGATTAGCTCGTTGAAGTGGGAGGGACACAGCGCGCAAAACAGATGGCCGATAGAGCAAATAAGCTCTGGAATGGCGACCGCGTACGGGCAAACGTAGTGTAGGACGCCCAACGGCCAGGTGGAAGGACGACCTCATCAAGGGCGCCGGGAAGCGCTGGATGTGGGCTGCTTTAGATCGGTCGTTTTGGCAGTCTATAGGAGAGGTCTATGTTCAACAACATATGATGATGATTAATAACTGCGTCGGGTAGGGTAATGTTATAGGCGCTTATGTATGTGTGCAGTTTTCTTTTTTCATCTCTATAGGCGTAATGGTTGGACGGATTTATATAAATTAAGTCTCAAATGAAAAGTATTCCCCCCCATCATCTGCCACTAGAAAATCATCGCTTAAAGCTTCCGGTACGGACACTAGAGCCAAATCTTGAACAAACCAGATGATCTGCATGTATAAAAAAAAAAGGCGGGTTGCACTCTGGGAGTGCCGGCAGAAGTGAAAACATTTTCCTTTTTTTCTTTCTTCGTTATATACATAGAAAAAGATAAAAAGGAACATACCATACCATACCTATAATATAGCGCTAATCATAGAACCTATCACTTATTTTCTGCTAATTTTCTGTCAGAAGAAATTAATAAATTATGAAAAGAAAAAATAATCACAAAAAATTATAAATTACAGAAAGAAAAAATAATCATAAAAAAGTAATAAATTACAAAAAGAAAAAATTATCACCAAAAGTAATAAATTATAATAAGAAAAAACAATCACAAAAATCCCTGAAGGCCAGGTGATTTGAACCCGATACTATCTGAAACTATAAGGACTTACGGTCGAAGTGCTTACCGTTTTAGCTACGACGATATCTACTGTAAATTGCAAAATAGATAGTCTGTACCAATCTTGTATGACGTCAGTCGTCGGTTACGGTTCAAAGGTCAACTAATCCTGACGCTTCCTTAACATTTTATACCCATCCAACGCCGCTAAAGAAGTTTTCACTTCAAAATTCTCGCTTGGTACAAACAATTTTTTTTTTCATGAAAAGTTGGTATTGATGCTATGGATGTGCTTGGTTCAAATTTATGATATTTATTTTTAAACATTCCTTTAACGGATTCCTAATTTACACATACCAATTCCTTGAGCGTACACGTTTCTAAATATATAGCACTTTTATCATAATCTGCCTGACAAGTATGTTGGGACTGCCTCATGATTTGATTTTCCATTTTATTCAAAGTAACAAATGCATTGCATTCCCTTTACTTTACGAAGCGCCACAAAACACTTTTATCTTCTTTTTTAGTCCTATTGTGTCTATATCCATTGTGCAACAGAGCCTCACTACCTCTTTGATTCTTTACAAACACAAGTTCTTGTTCCACCTTTTCGAATTATAAACAACAATATTATAATTCTTTTTCATTTTAATGGCTTCTGCAGCAAATCGCCGCAATTTGCCGATGTCAAGTAAACGTCTATAAAATTATTAATGGCGAGACGCCACTCGAGTGTATTCTTAGTACTGACCTACTGTTCCCACTTGGTTATTAGACATACTGTTCTTTATGTCACCTAGGATTGCGTTTGAACAGGATTGCATTCTATAGCTTGGTGTACATTTTTATCGAGACTCAAACAGTGTTTGTAAAATCTGAGAGTTTCTGTCATGACGAGGAGCTAAGAGATAATAGTCTCTAAACGTATTCTGAACTGTTGTCAATATTTTTCTTTTAAGCTTATTCAACAATAAATTTGTGGAATTTCACTACAAGAAGGCTTTTTTAAATAGACACACGATGCTTATCGTTTATTACGCACTAGCTGACTTACTAATAAGTTATGGACTTATTGTTTATGTTAGAACTTTTAAAACCTATTTGAACAACATTAAAGACTTGCAAATAAGGTCAATCAAGTTTTTCAATTAACCATTCAATTAACGGCCTGAATGATATTCAGCCGTAACATTTGATAAACTGGCTGGCTTATGCTGAAGCCATTCGTAACATTCACACATATTCTCTTTTGACTGTAAGTCCCCGAGGAGGTAAATAGAAATGTATTCACAGATAATTAGTGATAACATTTTCAATCTTTTTTAAACATTGATTTTTCAATCATTTTTGAAAACATTGATTTTTCAATCATTTTTAAACAATAAATAAAAAAAAACGCAACGCGATGAACTTCAAAGCAGACAGAACTATGTGAGTCTCAGCGCATTCAAAAACACTGTCGATGTAGCATTTCAACACCAATATTAAATGTCAATAAAACGTTCAAACTCAAGTTCAAGAACAAGCACCGTCCACACCACAGTACAGCAAACACTCCAGCACAATAATTGAATTAGTCAAAATTCATTTAAGGGGGAGAACAATGGCAGTCATAGATATGAGCGACGTGATCTCTATAAGGAAATTGAATTGTATAAACCATAATGTAATAAGTAAGGAATCACGTCTGCTGCCATAACAACGGAATCGTCAGACAGCAAAAACCCAAGGTCTGGCGATATCCCACTACATAATTATTAATAAATACTAGTATATAAGAAGTAGAAATAAGAATGTAAAGATCAATCAATAGATCAATAGCATTAGTAATATATTAGGTCGTTACATATGAAATTGTCGAAATTTTCTTACAGATTTATGAGTTCGTTATTCCTGTAATTTAATAGCTATTTCCATTATTTATACTTTGTTTGAAAGTTGATTTCTATATTTTAAAACTCTGTATTAAATTTAGTTTTTATTGGCCACTTAATAAATTAAATTCGATCTTCAAAAACAATACTTCCTAAATGCTATTCAATTTGATATTTGATGATAAATTTCGTATTACTTTTTTATAGCTGTCACTTTTTAAAATGATCATGCACAATAAAAAAATCATAATTTGAATTCGCATTCCAAAAAAAAATGTATAAATGCTATTTCATATGTAACGACCTATTACAAAGCTGGATAAATCCAACTGTGGTATCTTTTACTAAACCCGCTATATTAATTCATACTTAAATAAAATACTGAAAACAGCGAACAACCAGGTACCTATACCCTAAAGAGGAAATCCTTCCGACTCCGACTGCCCTTGAACTAGACAGTGTGCTTGGGTTCAAATCACTCCCACCTCCTCTCATAGAGCGCGCGGGAGGAAACCGACGCGCTGCCACCCTAGTCGCTTCCCCCTGTTTGTTTTGCTCCCGGAGTTGAGCAGTTTCAAGGCCGTCGCTCTTTTAAAAGCAGCGTAAGCCAAAATTGGGCTAGTAAGTGGGCCCTTACTCGGGTTGAAAGGCTCATGCAACCGGGCTGGTGTCGGGCGGGCAATGGCATGCAAGATGATGATTATGACTAGTAAGCGGTCACCGTTTTTCAAAGGATGTAGGACACGACGGTAGTTCCGTCGAAATGAGCAGTCCGACTGGGGTAGCACCGCCGCCCTATAGAATACCGCGGCCATAATAACCGTGTTGTGTACCCGGCGGTGAGTAGGGTACCCAGATCTCACTGGAGAGTTTTTGTGCCGTCAGTGGAAAGACCAAAGGTTATTCCTGCTTTGTCTTCTACACTGACGGCGCAGAAACTCTTTATGTTTACTGGATCGGCAATACGAGTGTGACTCCCTTGGTGTTCACACGTCCATAGACCACTTTCCATCAGGTGGGCCGTGTTTGTCTGCCACCTCAATTGTATAAAAAAAACTGTAGCTTATGAAAAAATTAGCAGCTAATCCTGAAATGAAAAAATGACCTAGTCACATTGTCTCCCAAAATGTCGCGACACCAAATTAGATAATGGATGCACCCTGATAATAGAATTGTCTATTCAGCTAGACACTTGGTGGCCTTGCTATTTCGGAAGACATTTTCAATCGCCTTACGATCCTGGCCATGACATTACCGACGTGAACCCACTCCTAGCACATGCCATTTATCTTAGTTGGAGGGGTTAGTAGTAATTTCGATAATTTCGGTTACTAATAGGTTTTTTTCTTAAAAACAGAAACGGACACCGATTGTTGGACCTCAAATCATTACATTCACACTACTAGAAAAAAAATTCTAACCATATTAAATAAGTCACTTATTATGTAGTGAATTGACGAAAATAGAAGCGCCACAATAATAAGGGCAATTTTATGATTATCAACTTCAACTTCTTCAAAATGGCCTCCGCAGCAAATGGCCACAATTTTGCCAATGTCAAGTAAAATGTATTATAAAATTGTTATTGTCACTGTCAAGTGTACCAGAGCCACGCGAGTAAATTTGTTTCCGAGTGTCCGCCCCACACGAGATTCAAGTGGACGATCAAAACGTGTGGGTGGATTTTAGGGGGCGGTATGATTATCCTTAGACTTTCAATGTTATGAGATTGGCATACGACTGTCATAAACATCATGAAAATCAAAGTACGTGTAAATCCCATACCCTGATTATTCAATTAATCGACAAATAAAAATCTTGAGACGTGTCGATGCCGTTAGATAGATTATATATTAGATAAAGCCGATAATGATTAAAATACGAAATCTGTCTTTGAGGCGACACTGGACTGTCTACCAATATTTATACGAACTATCGGAACCAATAATAAATGATTAATCAATCATTTTTAAATTTTGATTTTTGACTACTCCGCTGTAATAAAAATAAAAATGACTCCGATAAATTAATAATCCGCGACGTGACGCAGAAAGAAAACAAGTATCACCACCCGAAGAGGTGACTAACGGAAAAATACGCAGACGATATCACTACGAGAGAAAGGAAAACTGGAAATAAAACCCCGTACCAACCCGTCTAGTAAGCGTGGCAACTGCAGGCCAAAGGCTCACGAAATTCGAAGTGGCTTATGTCCAGCAGTGCTCATAATAATACGCGCCCGGCCGTCAAGCACAAACACAACTCAACCCGTTGCATACAACTCCAAGCTGCAAGGAGTCAACCCAAGTCAAGGTCTCGAGATCAGTGTTTGTTGCATGTACAGTCAGCATCAGATGTTGCAGACGATATTGACGACAAAGTACTAAAAAGCCACACAAACGTAAACATGGTACGTTTATGTAATGTTTACCATCAGACACGGTCTCACAAAAATCTTAATGCCTTGACACCTTTAGTACGGACAATAATACAATTTAAATCAATAAAACAGATTCTGTAGTGAACGTGGCCGCTACGCACGTAGGCGTGGCTTGGATCCCCGCTCAGTACAAATATTTGTATACATGAATATCGGTATTTGCATTGGTCTCGTCGTGCCTCGGAGAGCACGTATAGCTGTCGGTCCCGGTTGCCATACGAACATCTATTGCAGTCGTTACGGGTAGTAGGAGCCCTCAAAAATCTAACAACTGGTCTAGCTGCAAATAAATTTATATCCTCTTTATGCATTGGTTTTCATTTTTGAGACTTTGTATTCAAGATCATCTTGACGCTGACTGTATACCACCGAGGTGCGATACAAAGTGCTGTGCTCATGTAACGACACCACTACGTCAATAGTGCTGGCACTCATTCGTCAAGGTATGATTTCGAAGGTGATTAATGAAGGTGAGAATATACAGGTGACACAATAAAACTACGGACGCACGCAGCACAAACGCGTAATTCATTGCGGATTCTCAATGCTCCCCTATATGCGTATCGAAGTTCAACAACTAATGTATGTACGGTATCTGCTGCATGCATCGGCAGTTATCGTATGCGGTCGGCTTCGGAATCATACCTTAAACACAGATTACCTAATAGTTGTAACAGATACCTGACTGCCTGGAAAATCAACAATCTAACTCAGTTAAATATCTACAGTCTACAAGATCAACCACGGCATACAAATATGGATCTTAACAGTCAGCCAGACGGTTATTATTACTTTGGAGCCGCTCGGCCACAGCTCAGCGTCGTAGTTACTTACTAGCAAACTTTATGACGCTAGGGCTGCCTCGCTTAGTAAAGGAATACTTTTTCAATAGTTTGACATTTTTATTAACTATTCATCGAATACCGAATAATTTTCATTATATTTGGGCATTCGAAAAAAAAATTAAATAAATTTATAAAAAAATTAAACCCGACTGCTGCTGAAAAACTCTATACAAGTATGAGGTACGTGCATACAAGATTTGAGGAGGGACCTATTATTTTTTTATTCGGTTTATGATTTGCTGATAGATGATAATATGTCCGTCTAGCCGTGAGGCATCTGGGAGTGGGGGGAGGCAGGCTATGGGTGGGAGTATTACGTACATGGAGACGCGCGTAAAAATAATATTCTCGCAGTCACAAGTCAGGTAAAAAGAACCAGTCTTAGACATCAGGAAGTTTGTATTTACCGTTATAAAGTTAAACAAAAATCAGTCATATTGATGTAATTTAAATTGAAGTAATTTAAAGTAAAATTGATGTGAGTAAATTATCTTCAAAAACATCATTGATTCTACAAAATTGCAGGTTACGCTGTTCAAAGCTACATTTGTACCGCCAGGCCAAGGAGATATCCGTCAGAAAAAAAGGTGGGTAGATACGAACGTAATATGCAATACATATCGCACTAAAGTCGCATTTCGGTACACGATTAAACACACATAAAAATACACAATATAATTCCCTACAATACCAACTCAATTAATAACTCAAGCTCGTAAAATCTTTACTAAAAATATATTTAGGTTTTTCTGTGTCAAATGTAGGTATTTTAAAAATGCTATTTCTCGCCGCTACAGTGGCACAGCGGCACCGCCGGCCTTCGGCGACAATTATGTCAGACAGCAATATCATGTACCAACCAACTTATTATTATATAGGTATCCTAACTACATAAGTTATAAATCTAACATTTTTGTAAGTCTTTCCTTGTAGTAGGTAGGAATCAAGCGATAAAATAATACAAGGCGAAGTATATACCTACCTATACTACTTTGTACAAAATGTATTGAATATTTTCATAGGTTTATACCAACATAATTGCACTTACTAGGTAATTACTGTCCTTCATTGACAGGCAAGCAGAAGAAAGACAGATTTTATTTGATTTTTATGGATGCGCACTGCACGCGGAGAGAGCATAATGACATAGATTATGTATTAATTATTATTAAGTAACAAACAAAAACGATTGAAACTTAATAAATCAAACGTTAGGTACTTTATTACGTGCGTGCACATATGTACAGCTAGAGACAGCCCGAATATGAAGAGAATTTAGCAGGTCTGCAGCGGAGTAAGGTGAATATAGTGCGCGCAAATGTATAAAGAGTGAGCGTGGCCTGCCTTAACCCCAAGCTGCAAGGATTCAACCCAAGGATTCAACCCCAGTCAAGGTCTCGAGATCAGTGTATGTTGTATATGTAGATCACTGACGTGCGATACAAAGTGCGGTCCTCAAGTAACGACACCACTACGTCCATATTGCTCGCACCCATTCGTTACTGTTACACTGTAACTACTACGCATCGGTCGTATGTCGGTATTGTGACTGTGTTAACATGATATAAGACCTCGACTTGCCTATAATTCATTGCCTATATTTAAGTAAAGGTAAATAATTTTGCGTCGACTTTTATAATAAGAACTATACTGTTTTTATCAGAGTGGTAAAATGGGTCGTCCCCCCCACCCCCTGTAACTTCTAAAATAAGACAATGATAAATCTAAAAAAAATATATGATGTACAGTCAGCTTCGTAAGTTGATTAACACTATCATATTTACAATTCTTTATAAAGTTGTAAAATATGTATAATTTTTCATGTTTTATGTAGTTTTGTACTCCCCATAGCACTAACTAAATATTTTTAATGTTTAATTTCATTAAATTATGAAAGGATTAGCAGCCACAGTGATAAATAAATTAGAATTTGTTAAGCTACTTTTGTAGTTGACAGTACATTACCATTAAATTGTCCACAAGTAGATTTTGTCTTAATACGTCATTAATCGTAAGCCGTACACTATTATTAAAACATCGATCAAAGTAACAACGAACTACAAGAACTTTTATATTATATTACTTGCTGCTCGCCCATCATGTGCGCATCCTAATCGCAATTGGCCGCTTTTTTAGTCTTTAAAATGGGTTTCTTAACAGAATAGTAGTTTATGATACTGTTGCATAATAAGGGTTCTTGGACCAAGTTATGTACAGTGTCATACACTACTTTATCTACTCTCATACTATAATACATAAACTAATTTATTTTACAAACCAAACCAAACTTTGTTTAATTTAAACGTATAGAACAAAAAAAATATTGTCGCGCCTAGGCGCAAACATCGATTGCGCATGCGTGTTTCTTTTTTTTTCCCGAATCGGCGGATTCTTTTTTTAAAGTAGAGGTTTGGTCCAGTGGGAGGTTGTATGGTGTATCGTTATGATTAAAAAGTTATTTTATGATACAGGTGTCCATACAAGACCTGTATCGTAATAAAACTTTTTTTTTTGGCCTGTGCGTAATGTTTGTCATAAGAGTTTTGATTTCAATTTTATAATCTTTGTATTATAGTATCAGAGTAGATAAAAATATTAATAAACTGAGTTTTTAATGAAAACATATTACAAAGACACATCAAGATTGTTTACGTTTGGTTAACTTCCTAATCGAAATGAGTATAGGCACATTTATTGACTTCATTGATATTCACACAAGCCATGACAAAGTGGCCGCTTAATAGCAATAGGCTCACCCTCTATTTTTTTTTTAAATATTAGCAACAGAAATTATCTAATTTACTAATATTCCCTCTAACCCCTCCAACTAAGTTAAGTTGTTAGTGCTAGGAGTGGGTTCACGTCGGCAGTGATTCTAACCCGGGACCTCTCGATCGTAAGGCAGGCTCCTTATTCACGATGAAGACAATATCATAAACGTTTCATTTAATCAATTAGCATATCACAGTCTACTGGGAGGTTTTGGCCTTTTTTTTTCTCTACTTTAAATAGGTACACAAAACATATGAAAATGCCGAATTTTTCTTACAGATTCCTGTAATTTCCTGTAATTTTATAGGTATTTCCATTATTTATACTCTGTTTGTAAGTTGATATAAAATAAAAATAAAAATTCGATCTTCAAAAACAGTACTTCCTAAATGCTATCCATTTTGATGATAAATTTCGTATTACTTTTTTACAGCTGTCACTTTTCAAAATGTTATAGAAGTTGCTGTTTTTTTTTTTTTTTTTACGTGCGGGAAATCCCCACGGATACCCGCCCCTCCGGAGCCGGAGGGGTGGGTTATGTCGGACTCGAACCGACTAAACCGCAAGCCGTCTGTGGGTCGTGGTGCTAGGCCGAAGGTGAGGTTGTCTTGCGACATATCCCTCGCACCCCGGCTGACCCAGGGCCATCCCTTTCGGTCTGGCCCTCCTCGGGAGGTGGGGACCACGCCGTCCCCGACTCAACCCCGGTGTGGGGAGGCGCGCATCGTCCTACGATGCGCGCCGCCGCCGTGGCCTGCTTCTGCTAGGGTGACGGGTGGCTCCACCCGTCACCCTCAGGCCCGCGCTCATGGGGGGCGGAGGTCTGTAAGCGCCCTCCGACGCCCGAGCCGCCTTCGGGCGCGAGCAGCGATGTCAGCGAGTCTTTCTCGCTCACCGCGCCGCGCCCGCTCTGCTGTCTCCTTCGCGAGCATGACCTGCTCGCAGAAAGAGGCGCTGGCCGCCCACGCATCCGCGCAGCGGACCATCGCCGCGAGCAGGGTGGAGAGCGTGAGCACTCTCACCCCCAGGGCCTGCACAAGCTCCCGCCTCGGCGTCTCAAACGCCGGACACTCGGTGAGCGTGTGCAGCCCCGAGTCCACGCTCGCGTCGCAGTGATGGCACTCGGGCGTTGGCTCAATACCCATCAGATGCAGATACCGCCCGAAGTAACCGTGCCCGGCTATCATCTGCGTCTGACGGTACGAGAGGCTCCCGTGTGGCCTCTCTAGCCACTCCCCCATGATGGGTCTTACCGCCGCAATCACGGCGTGCCCTGCGCGTGGTTGCCCAAGTCGTCGCTCCCACTCGGCCACCATGACCTGGTGGAGCCGGGATTTCTCGGCCCGAATGTCCTCGGGCTCGGGATCGAATCCCCGCTCCCGCGCCTCTTTTCGGAACTGGTATAGTGCCGAAAGGGCCCTCGCTTCCAGGATCCACGGTGGCGATCCGGCCAGGAGACTCGCCGCTTCGAAGGATATCGTGCGGTATCCCCTGATGGCCCTGGAGGCCATCGTCCTCTGCGCCGTACGGAGCAGAGGCAGGAATCTGGCCCCCAGGGTGTCCGCCCACACGGGGCACCCATATAGGGCCATGGACCGCACGACACCCGCGTAGAGTCTCCTGCAGGAGGCCCCTGGGCCCTTCAAGTTGGGCAACAGCCGACTCAGGGCATTCGCCGTGGTGACCAACTTGGGGCGCAGGCTTCGGAGATGTTGTCCGAAGTCCCACCGACCGTCAAGCACGAGCCCCAGGTATTTCAGCTGGGGCTTGATGTCGATGGGAGTGCCTCCCACTGTAAGGCTGGCTCCCGGGCCTGGCCTGCGCCGAGGACCATGAAAGAACATGGCCTCGGACTTGTGCAGAGCCACCTCGAGACCCAGCCGCCGGATCTGCTCGACGACTTGGCCAACCGCGGTCGTGGCCCTCAGGGTTGCCTCGCGGTGCGTAGCCCCGCTCACCGTCACCAGCGTGTCGTCCGCATAACACGTGACGGTGGCACCGTACGCGAAGTCACCGCGAAGCACCCAGTCGTAACCGATGTTCCACAGTAACGGCCCCAGGACCGATCCCTGTGGAACACCGCACGACATCTCACGCCTACCGACTCCGGTCGAACTCGGGTAGACGACGGCTCTCTCCGTCAGGTAAGCCCCGACTATGCGGCGGAGGTAGAGAGGCACACCGTGGTACACGAGTGCCTCCCTGATGCAACTCCAGGGCAAGGTGTTGAAGGCGTTGGAGATGTCCAAGGACACCGCCAACATCACCTCGCCCCGGGCAACCGCATCCTCCGCCAGAGTCCTCACACGCATGATGGCATCCACAGTGGAACGCCACCGGCGGAACCCAAACTGGGTATTCGCCAGGTCCGGCCCCACTCTAGAGAGATGCTCGACGAGGCGCTTGGCAATTACTCTTTCGAAGAGTTTGCCCACCTCGTCGAGCAGCACTATGGGCCGGTACCCGGACGGCTCGTCCGCCGGGCGTCCCTTCTTGCGGATGAGGACCAGTTTCCCCGTCCTCCACATCTTCGGAAACTGGCCCCGCTCCAAACATGCGCTGAGGAACCCTCTCAGTCGGGGTTCGAGACCGTCTTCCCCTAGAGCTAGGACCCCACGCGCGGCCTGGAATGCCGTCGGGTCCCGGGGCGGTGTTTTTCTTGGCTCTCAGCCTTCACACCGCCAGCTCTAGTTCTACCCAAGTGACCTCGGGCACGTCGTCGTCAATCACCGCACTGGGCGCCGTAGGCGACCGAGGCGGCGGAGCCATCTGCGGCGGAACATGTTCCGCTCGCGCCGGGAACAGGGATTCCACCACTCCTCCGAGCAGAGCCGGTTCGAGCACCTGGGTCAGCGGAGGGGCCCGGGGGCGCAGCTTTTCTCTTACCATAAGGTAAGGCCGCCCCCATGGGTCCCGCTCCAGCGTCTCCAGGAGCTCCCGGTAACAAGCGGCCTTAGACCGCTTGATCTCCGCTCGGAGGGCATTCCGGGCCTCCCTGTATCCCTCGTGAAGCTCCGCCAGTCGGGGCTCCGAATCTGCGGTGCGGCTACGCCTCCTACGGAGTCGAGCCCACCGGCGGTGCGTGATCACGCAGGCTTGACGCAGCCTCGCGATCTCCGCATTCCACCAGTAGACCCGACGCCTCGGATTATAGGCTGGAGCCCTAGGCATACCCGCATCGCAGACCCGTGTCATGGCCTCCCGGAACCAGGCCGCTTCATCGTCTATGTCGACAGGCCTGTCCGGCGCAATGGTCCAGGCCTGTACGATGGCGGCCTCCAGGAGGTCCTCCCGATTCAGTCGCCCCAACACCCAGCGCGGCTCGCGTTGGGCCGATGTGACCGGCGCATCACCCGCAGGAGGGGAGACATCGAACCGAACGTATCGGTGATCCGATAGTGTCTCCACCTCCACGGCGACACGCCAGTCCCGCACGCGGAGTGACAGGGAAGCGCTCGCGAACGAAAGGTCTATGATCGACCTGCGCTCCCCCGCCACAAGAAGTTGCTGTTAGCTTAATGTTGTCTCATTCATACACAAAAAACATCATAAAATTTGGATTTGGCATTCCTAAAAAAATGCAAAGATGTTAGTACTGTAAATTAGGTGTCATCCCATTTCTTCATACAACGACCTAATATTTCCAGTTTTCCTTCTCTCGTAGTGATATCGTCTACATATTTCTCCGCTAGTCGCCTCCTACGACACCCATGAAAAGCTATAAGTTGAAACATTTAGTTAGGTTACTTAACTAAAAGTAATCAATTAAATTATTAAGATAGGAAAAAAGTGAATCACTCAGGCGGGACTCCAACCTATCAATCAATTAAATCGAAAAAGTCTATATTTCAAAAAGTATTTTTTTTGCACAAATTATAAATTAAACAAATCTTCAGTTTTTGTTCGCGTTTCATTTTAAACATTAGGCCGGGTTTATACAGCTTTCATAACACAATCACACAGGGTATCTTCTTAAAAATATCAAGTGTCCTTAGATATCTTAAAACTCCCTCCTCCCGTCCTTGTAGGAGGTAGGACACGACGGTATTTCCGCCCAATTGATCAGTCCGACTGTGCAGTACCTCCGACCTACAAAATACCGCGGCCATAATAACCTCCCTCGTTTTGCGTTCTCGGCGCCAGAGCTCACTAGAGAGCTTTTGTGCTATCAGTGGGCAGACCAAAGGTTATTCCTGCTTTGTCTTCTACACTGACGGCACAAAAACTCTCTGTGTTTACAGGGTCGGCAGCACGAGTGTGACTCCCCTGGTGTTGCACACGTCCATAGGCCACGATAACCAATTACCGTCTGCCACCTCAGTTGCATAAAAAAAACTTCCATTGTTTTTATTTAAAAAAAAACGTATCGAATTCTAAAATTTTTTCGCCACGTTTTCTTTGTCAATGAGAGAAATTCACAAAAATATTATTTTATAAAATATAACTTTGAAATAAATATCTTTCAAAAATTTATAAACCCGTTGCAACTATGAAAAATACCGACATCATTAATTTTCTTTCGGGTTACGAGTTGCAAACGTGTCCTACCTGCTATCAAACTTGTCCTTTTTTAATGCAGTCTGGATTTTTAAAATTTCATTTTCCTTAGTGCAACGTACGTAGTACAGAAATGAGTCGTGAACGACTCGTGGAATTATTAAACAATTACCAGGAGAGAAATTAAACTCTAGAGAAGCGTATATTACAAATAATTTCCTGGGTTTTTCCATCGACGGATCATTGGGCAATTTCAGACAAAAGGCTTGTACTTTTTTATGACATAGGAGGCAAACGAGCAGACGGATCGCCTGATGGTAAGCGATCGCCGCCGCCCATGGACGCCTGAAACACCAGAAGGGTTCTAGGCGCGTTGCGGGCCTTTGGTGGGAGTATGCTCTCTTCTTGAAGGTTTGAAGGTCCGGAAATACCGCAGGCGTCAGTTCATTCCACAGTTTAGCTATGCGAGGCAGGAAATGTCTGAAGAAACGCACGGTTGAGGACTGCCAACCATCCAAGTGGTGAGGATGAAAATGTTGTCGCGTAGGACGATGGTGAAAAGATGCAGCAGAGATTAATCCGAACAATTCCTCAGAGCACTCCCCGTTGTACATGAAATGTCCTTCTTTATCTTCTACACTGACGGCACAGAAATTCTATGTTCTAACAGGGTCTGCAGCGCGAGTGTGACGCCCCTGGTGTTGCACACGTCCATAGGCCACGGTAACCACTTTCCATCAGGTGGGCCGTGTGCTTATCTGCCACCTAAGTAGTATTAAAAAAAATATTTCCACCAAATAATATTGCCATGTTGGTTCCCGGTAAGTGCCCGCTTAACGGTTATAGGCTCTCCCCCTTTTACGTGGGATTTAAAATCATAGATGACAAAATGTGGGTGTTTACACACTGCTGCCTACCCCTTCGGGGATTTACAGGCGCGAGTGTATGTATGTGTATATATTATATGGAAATATTATCAAAAGGAGGTTCTTTTACTTTCCTTCTTTTACGTTTAATATTCAGTCAAAAGCGGACCGCCAGAACTTTCTAAAGCATATTTACAAAACGAAATTAATAGTTTTGCACCTTCCCCGCCCAGTCGAACTAAGTTGCTTGTGTTAGGTAAAACCTGTTATTGGCGTTTTATAAATTATCGGGGGAAAGCAGTTATACGAACAGTTAGCAGACTATACGATTCGTAGTGCTTCATAAATGAGAACTACAGAACGTACTTCTGCGTAAAGCGGTTAAATATCTCATTACAGTAAAATTGAATAAAGTTCAACCACAACTCTAACTTTGAAAGAAACCAAAGAAAGTTAAAGATTTTTATTTGAAGCAAAGCAAGTTATTTATTTACCTTATAATATTACGACTACCTACCTTCATACCTACCTTTTTACAAGCTTTTATTTAACTTGCAATGTATGTTTGTTCGGGTGGAATCTTACAACTCAATTTTAAGGCACTTGCCCTCAACCGATTGAGCTGAAATTTGGTATGCACGTTCAGTTCGGATGACAATGCAAGAAAAAAAAAAAAAAAAAAAAAAAAAAAAAAAAAAGAAAAAAAAAGATTGTTTTTAAAAAGGTTTTTCGAATATATCTTATTTTATATCTGTTCATTTAAAGCTTATTTAATAATTCGCGAAAGTATTTTTAGAAGACATTACAATGATAAACTTTCGAATCGACCATAGATAGGTATAGTTAACGTCAGAACAATTTTGACTATAAAGTCTCATAATAACCTTTACCACTTATTTTACCAGAATAGCTTCTGGTCTGCCCACTGACAGCACAAATCCCCCAAAAACAAAAACAGCTACGGGGTCGTGTCTAACGCCGTGCCTCCCCCAGGGAGAAAAACGAATGTTGCTAGGGGCCGTAGCTCCCCTGTACGGGAATTACAAAGCAGTCTTTATTTTTTTAGCGAACGTGGGTGCGTTTTTGAGTCGCTAAATGAAATATCGATTGACGTAATATTGCAAAAGGTACTTAATGTGGGTAGTGTAATCAGCCAGGATTCGAGACAGGGACCTATCGATTGTAATGCCGACTCCTTATCGATTACCTTAATTGACATTTTGATTTAGACTCATATTATGTATTATTTGAATTGTTGTTATTTTAATGGATGTAAACATAATAAATAAACATTTGTATGCCGTCACAAAAACGGCTAATCATGTTGAACATAATCACTGACTAACATCTTGCATGCACATGTATGTATAACACATGTTTAAACAAATTAATATTTTGATTTTGATATATAGTCGCCGGTAGTCAAGTCTGGGGTGTAAGTTAGGTGATCAATGATGAATGAATGAAATGAATATGAAACCTACTATACAAACAGCCTGGGTAACTCGCCTCTTGTTAAAAAGACTATTCTCATGCACCTTTAGATAATTTCCTTCTGAAACGAAACGATGTTGAATTGTCAAAATGTTGAATTCCCAAAACTTTGAACATTTCCCCTTCTTTTCTTAATGTTGGCCCCTAACTGCGTTAAAAGTAAAGCTTAGTATTTTAATATATTTTTAATGTATCAATGACCTCCGGACTATTGCTGACTTCAATATACCACCGATGGTGAGAAGCTTGGATGATGTCCAGATAATAAGGACCACCATTCCAGATGAGTTCCTCGGCAAAACGATGGTCCCTACCTCGACGGCCTAGCTAGATGCATCTTCTGATTCACTTGAAAAGTTTGAGATCGTAAGAAGAGGCGAAATTGTGTGCGGGCAAATATTTCCACATCTTTAACGTGCGATATAGGAGAGTTTACGCTTCGTTTCTTGCAGGAGTCTTTTCAGGTCTTTTCAGGTCGATGCCGCGTTTCGAACAGGTGGTCTATTTGCTAAACTAGTATTGAATTTTATTTTTTAAAACTTGACGATTTGTTAGTGCTGTTTAAATGAACCATACAGAGTAAATGATGTTTGGCGTTGACTTTGAAGTTACATTACAGTAGGTACGCGTATTACATTCGAGTCGCAATTTTCTCATTGATTATGCTCCATTCGGTTAGCTACCTAACAAAACTTAAACAATCTTAAATAAATAAATGCGCAAGATATATTGTCTGATTAATAAAAACAGCCAGCTCTCAATGGAAAACAAGCTTTTGTTATATAAGAGTATAATAAAACCAATATGGACATACGGAATACAGCTGTGGGGCATGGCTGCCAACTTCAACCTAGATATTTTGCAAAGGTTTCAATCAAAAATGCTAAGGATGATAGTAGACGCACCATGGTATGTCACTAATGAAAGACTTCACCGAGAGCTTGGCATCAAAACCGTAAAAGAGGAAATAAAGGAGACAATCACAGCTTATAAAGACAGACTGCAGTTGCACCCTAACACAGTGTTCCGCGACACACTGGTGCGCCGTGGTCATTAACTGGTGTGCCTCGGAAGGTTACCTTAAATACGTATTTTTAGTAAATAAGTGAGGGTAAGAAAAATACACATATAGGTATATGTACCTAAATCACGCGAGTGCATGAGCGAGGCGTTTTGTTTCGTTTATCCAATTGTATGGTTTCGCTTGCCGCGGGCGGCGGGTCGCGTGAAGCGGAGCGGAGGCTCTCCGCCCCCGTTCTCTCTGGCTGACGAGGACGAGTCGTCAGAACGACTAATACGACGTTTAACCACTAAACACCCGTCAGTAGCCCAAAAAGACAAAACGTTTTTTCAACGTTTGAAGGACCAATCTAAGAAGCAGGAAAGACGAACTCATGAGAGTTCGTCTTTCAAAACCTTAGACAAAGCACAAAAAGCAAGCCACGTGATCGCTAATATGTTAGTTAAAACTAAAAAGCGACACTCTCTTGCTGAAACTTTAGTTTTACCTGTCTGCAAAGAAATTGTCAAGATAATGATTAGCCAAGAAGCTGCTAAAGAAATTGAAAAACTACCTGCATCGGCAGAAACGATTTCACGTCGAATTAATGACATATCTAACGACATTAAATCTACGTTGATTGACAAATTGAGAGTCAGCGGAATTTTTGCGCTACAGGTTGATGAGTCCACTGACATCAGTGCGCGCATCTCATCTCAAATGTTAGATACATTGATAAATGTGAATTAAAAGAAGAGGTTTTATTTTGTCTGCCACTGCGTAACCATACAACTGGTCAAGAAATATTTAAAGTAACGGACGAATATTTTAATGAGCAAAATTTGGAATGGCGTAACTGTATAAGTGTTTGCGCAGACGGCCCAGCAGCTATGACAGGAAAGGTTAAAAGGCTTTATAACTAAGGTTGCTGAAAAAAATCCTAATATTAAAAAACAGCATTGTTTTTTACATAGGGAAGCTCTTATGACGAAGCCTATGCGCAATGAACTGTTGTGTGTTCTTCAAGAAAAAATCAAAATAGTCAATTACATCAAGTCGCGACCGCTCAACTCTCGTCTGTTTAATGCAGTATGTCAAGAAATGGGTGCAGATGATCAGTCACTCTTGTTTCATACAGAAGTACGAATGGCTTTCTGGCGGCAAAGTACTTTCCCGAAGTTATGAGTTAAAAAATGAGACTGACACGTTTTTGCAGTCCCAGGTTTCAGATTATGCAAATCTATTTAAAAAAGAAGAATGGCTAGCAAAACTTATAATAATAATAATAATAAATAAAAACTTTATTTCTCAGAAAGTGTTACATGGTTAAGCACATAATGGTTTGTCGCTATTTACTAAAATTACATTAAATCAGAGTACTCTGAATTCCAAACTAGGTATTGACCTGTATTCTGGAATTCAGTGGATTACTGTAAACTTTTGTGTAAACAGTGTAATATATGTTGAGATTATAGTAGTGACACATTAGAACACATAAGAAAGACGACAGCATTACATGACACAATATTGTTCGTGAGCGTGTACGTGTGCATGAGCGTGTGTGTGTCTCTGTGTGTGTGTGTGTGTATGCGTGTGTGTGCGTGGATGTGCGTGTGTCTGTGTGTGTGTGTGCGTGTGTGTGTGTGCATGTGTATTTAACCTAGAAGGTTTTCTGTTTCACCGTAGTCTAAGTTTAGAAGCCAGTACATCAATTTCTTCTTTAGTTCGTACTTTTTTAATGACTGTATTGGTAGCAGCTTGTTGACCTTATTATAGGCTTTGCTACAGGAAATGGGAAGTTGTCGTGTGCAAAAGGTAGTCCTGTGTGGGGCTATAGTGTAGCCTCTATGGGGTTTTCTCTTGGTGATATCCGGTAGAGGTACTCGGGGATGGAGGCGTATAATAGCACGATGTACAAAAAGTTGCCTAACTGTTAGAACTTTCGCAATTGAAAATAGTTCACGGGTGGGGAATCTAAATGGTTGGAAATGTATAACTTTCAGTACCGCTCGCTGCACTCTCTCTAGTTTTATAAGGTACGTTTTGTCAGCGCTACCCCAGACTGGGATACAGTAGGAGATAATTGATACGCAGAGAGCGGAGTAGACCATGTTAAGTGTTTCGAGATCAGCGGCATGTCTGAGAATTTTGAAGGTGTGTATAAGGCGTCTGACTCTAGTAGTAAGCTTCTCAATTTGTAAGTGCCAGTTTAGGGTATGATCAATGTAAACGCCTAAATATTTTGTGCTCTTAGTTTTCACTATAGGGGCGACAACCGCAGTTATTGACCTGATTGCAATGTGAATGTACGTAAATATCATAATTAGGTGGCGGTTGGGTGCAGTTTGTAATGGTGAAAGGAATGAATTGAGTTTTTGAAAGGTTGAGTGATAGGAGATTGTGAGATAACCAATTGTTTATTATTATAAGACTTCGTTCTGCAGTGGCTTTAATATCTGCCCAATTTGGGCCGTGTACAACAACCGCTGTGTCGTCTGCGTAGGTAAATAATGTACAGTTGGGTAGGTTAATGTCACAGAGCTGGTTAATATAAAGAAGGAACAAAGTGGGACCCAAGATTGAGCCTTGCGGAATGCCATATTCAATAGGTGTTTCATCACTCTTTATCCCATTTATCGTGATGCTCTGGGAACGATTTTTCAGATAGTCTTTGAAAATATCGTGAGCAATACCTCTTATACCAATCTTATCAAGCTTTGTGAGAAGTGTGGGTATATATATTGTGTCGAAAGCTTTTTGTATATCAAGGAAGATTCCGAGGGCTTTCTGTCCCTGGTCCAACTTTCCAGTGATGTGTTCAACTAGATCTGCGACGGCATCCTCTGTCGATATACCGGGTCTAAAACCGTATTGGTGTTTCGATATTATTTTATTTTTGTTGAGAAATTCTAGTAGTCTCTTATTGAGTAGTTTTTCAAGGATTTTAGACATCGTGGGGAGGACAGAAATAGGTCTGTAATTCGTAATGGAGGTTTTGTCTCCACTTTTGTGGACTGGATGTACCAGAGCTTTTTTAAAAATATTTGGGAAAACACCAGTGCGGAAAGAGATATTACATATATGTGTGATAATGGGAACAAGGATCGTATGATTTGACTTTATTATGGCAGGAGAAATTCCATCAGAGCCAGTTGCTGAGTCGGTTCGTAACCCCATAATAATAGAATCTACCTCCGACTCGTCTGTCTCAAGGATCACCATGGAGTTTAGGGTATCAGATTGATTACTTTTTAGAAAAGGAGCAATATCAATAAGAGGGTTTGGTTTTATTTCATTTGCTAAAGTTTTACCGATCTCGACAAAATAATTGTTTAGTGAATTGAGTGAGGGTTTAGTATCACCATGTTGTAATAGTTCAAGGGGTGGGTGGTTAGCCTTGTTAGTATT
Source organism: Eilema caniola (assembly GCA_949126895.1). Lineage (NCBI taxonomy): Eukaryota > Metazoa > Arthropoda > Insecta > Lepidoptera > Erebidae > Eilema > Eilema caniola. The sequence goes on along the minus strand of OX421461.1, from coordinate 674,323 downwards.
CGTGATAGTTTTTATAGTTTGCCAGGTCGTTTTGGGGTTATTTTTACATTTTACAAGTTCGCTTTTATCATGTGCTCGTTTCAGTCTACGTAAAAGAAGGTTACAAAAATTACGATATCGTGTATAGGTCGTTTTAATAATTTGGTTATTGTGGGAGCTTGTTGCTTTCTCGTGTAGCCGATCCCTATTTTGAATGCAACGGAGCAAGCCTGTTGTCATCCAAGGTTTAAGAATTCTCTTTTTTCTAGGTATCATGCTTTGTTTAGAGTGCTTTTTAATTAAGTTTGACATGGTTGAAACTAGAGAGTTGGCGGCATGGTTTGCATCCTGTGTTTGGAGAATATGATTGAAGTCAGTATACGCCATTTCCCGTTGGATACTTTCCATATCGATTTTAAGTCTAAAATGAGTGTGACGTCTGAGGGGGTTTTTGAGTTGAAGGCTGAGCAATGTAGGCAGGTGGTCTGTTATGTGAGAAGTTATGACGAGTGTGGTAGATGGTAATTTTGATTTCAGCAGAACGTGATCGTAGCATTTATCCAATCTCGTATTGTAGACATGTGTAGGTGACAACGCGTGACCAGCGTTTAGAAGCAGGTAAGGATTTGAGTAACCATCTGTGTTTTGGTGTTTGATGTCGATGTTAAGATCTCCCATCAAAGCTATGTGATTATAGGATTTCAAGTCTATCAGCGTCCTATTTAGGTTATTCTGGAATAAGTCAAAGTGCTCTTGTAAATTGTAAGAAGGAGACCTATAGATCGCCACTATAGCTACTTTATTATCTATAATGCAGGTAAGGCAGGACGCATGGCTAAAGATAGGTTCGTTAATGGTGTGAGTTAATGATTCTTTTACGTAGACGATGACGCCTGAGTTTTGATTCAGATGATTATTAGAAGAGTAGTGGGTGTAACCCTGTAATGTGGGGATATTTACACACGATGGTAACCAACACTCAGTCAGTATCAAAACATCACAATCGACATTGATATCTGTTAGGAGGATATTAAACGCATCAAAATTTTTATTAACACTACGAATATTTAAGTGGATTATTTTAAGTGATATGGATGGCCCTAATAAACGTGCGCATTGGTTGGGTGCGCATTTATATGAGTTACAGCTATCTAAAGAGTCAAGTTCGCTATTTATTTCTATTAAGGCAGTCATTTTTAATGAGGGGAAGAATCAGATTTGGGGACAAAGTGATTGAATCAATTTTATAATGGATTATGGAATTTAGTATTCGGTGATGGGTATGCTTCAAGTATTTGTTAACTACGGTGAGTAGTGTGAGTTTTAGGTTCAACGTGGGAAGTGTATTTATTGAGTAGGTGGGTGTAAACGTGAGATTCAAAATATAATTTGCATGCTGGAATATAAAAACAAAACATGCAGTTAAGAATTTAACGGAAATGAAAGTAAACAGGAATAAAATGCACACGATTAAGAGAGAGTATAGTCATTGTTTCTGCTGGAGTTCAAGAAGAAACCGTTCTGATTTTACATGAATATACTGCATACCTGTAGCCTGTCGTAATAGTACCTTTCCATTCACCGACCAACAGAACTCGTATTTGTTGCGCTTTGCGAATTCCCTTGCGAGATGGAACAGTTTTCTTATTGAGCTCGGCAGAAATTCCGTAACGTACACAGGTTGAGAGTTTCCCTGAACTCCAATTTGGGCTGTGTTAAGGCGGTCATCTGGGGGTTTGGACTTGTTATAATTCTTTGTTGCTGTAATAACTTTCTCTTTTTCTTGGACGGAGGTGAGCTCCACAACGATTGGTTTGGTAGTTCCCGTTTTCCCCGGAATGCGGTAAATATCACGTACGCCATGTATTGGTACGTGTATAAGATTACCGAGGTTAGAGACCACTTGGCTTAGATCAGACATGGTTTCTGTTTCAGTGGCTGAAACATTTCTAATTTCAATCGAGGAGCTGCGAGAGATTTGTTGTACGTCAATGATCCTTTTTTCAAGTTCACTAATTGTATGTAGATAGTCCTTACGCTCATTACCCAGAATATTAATTTGTTTTTTCAGGTCTTCATATTGTTGGTTCATAAAAGTCATAGCTTTCTCTATTTCGCAATTAGACTTTTGTATTTTGAGATTTTGCTTTTTTAATTCGGTGATTTCTGAGGTCAAAAAAGATATATTCTTGCTTTGTTCCGATAGAAGCTGCACTATATACTCCTGCTGTTCGTTTTTCCAGGTTGTAAGTATTTGGTTAATTTCTTCCTTGAAATAACGCATATCACTGCTAGGCGAATGGGGCGGACAGGGTCTTTTAGATCGGGTTTGCGGATTTAGATCGGTCAGTTCACGGTGCGTTGAGAGGGCTATATTAGGATCTGGTTCAGCAAGTGCTTGATTTTTGTCCTTCTTTTGTTGTGGCGCACGCTTACCAGTCATTTCTACAGCTTATAGCAATCGGCAGTGTTTGAGTACCTGTTGGCCCGTAGCGTACTCAGCAGGCGCGTAGCAGTTCGTAGCGGTGCCGACGGTGGCGCAGTGGGGGACCTCTTGCGTAGCAGACTCGTAGCTAATGTAAATGATCTGAGTGTTGCGAATGGAACATATATCCGTCTCGGTAGTTGCCGTCTTGTTTACGCACGCACTCCCAATGCGACCGCGCGATCACTTGCCACGTTATGCACGCCTAGTACTTCAAGACACACGCGAATATTTATTAAAATGTTATTTTTGAATTAAAAATGAAATGTATTATAGTTGAGTTAAACCTGCTAGGTGCACACGTCTTATAGCTTTCGCTGTCCGAGGAGAAGGGGAAGACTTGCATATCTGGCGGATATATTTGCTCACTTAAATGAGCTCAATAAAAAAATACAGGGCAGAAATGCCAATATTTTAACATCGTTGGATAAAATAGAAAGCTTTCGCGCAAAATTGAAACTATGGATTATTCTCGCTGCCAATGGCAGTAATAAAATGTTCCCAAATGTCATGGCAGCTGATCCAGAAAAAAAGAGTGCAGGCTTTGATTGTCCAGCACTTAAAGCTTCTTGCAGAGAAAATGAATTTCCCTAAGAGTGTAAATTACCTAGTTAATAAAAAATGTTGATTAATATTACTTAAAAACTGATTTTTATTTTGTGGTGTACCCCCAAAATTTTTCGTTTTGCTAGGTGTGCCTCGAATACAAAAAGTTTGCGGAACACTGCGGCCTAACATATTGGCATACCACCTTATGAATGAGGTGACTAAAGAAAAGAGTCCCTCAAGACTTACTATAAAATATTATTTTTAGGGGCCATGTCACAGGACCTGTACCCCACAAACCATCCATCACTATATAAGTATTGCTGAATGTCTCTTAGACAGATTGCAATAACAAATAAAAAATAAAAAAATATTCCACAACATTTCATACAACGCTATGGTAAAAATAACTTAACTAGCCTGTGTTATGGACTCCAGCAGGGCTAACATGCGCGCGTCGTCAAATATCTCGAATCGAGATGAGATATCATCTCGAGTCTTCTCGAGCGAAGTAACGTCGACATATTTTGTCGCGTCAAACTTTTTCAATTATTGTCTATGGCATACACATTTTTAAACATGTTAGTTGCTGTTTTCACATTTATCTGATAAAATCGGCCCGATACGGCCATTTGCTCGAAAGCACGGACTTGTTAGGGATGCTAGGTATGAAAAAAATAGTGCAAACAATTTTCGACCTTATTGACATGACATGCTATTGAATTTTTTTTCTTATATTCGTGATCAGCGTCATCAATTAATGCGAAAAGACACGTAACAAAGGAAATGTCATTAAGGTCGAAAATGGCTTGCAGTCGCTGTTTTAGTCCAAAATGAACCGAGCTCAAGAAAAGAATACACGAGATAACTTCTCGGCGACCAAATGAACGACGCACACTGATCGAATTTTGAAAGTTAGCGGGCTTTAATTATTTTTGATCAATATTTCGGTACTTCGAAAAATTATTTTGTTAATACTTGTAGGTAAGTTGTTTACACTATGCTATAATACTCAGAGCAATAAACCAACCGGAGACGCCACTAACACGCATACCCCGCTGCCAAAGGTATGAGACAGCGGGTCATGCCCGTTATATAAAACTAGTTGCCGCGCTTTCCGCGCCATTTCGACGCACGGCTCACTGAGTTAACTTCTCCTATTAAAATGCCGAGTTGCTATGTATTTTGGTGTAAAAAGCGATCAGCGACATCAAATAAACAAAAGGATAACCTTACCTTTCACCTGTAAGTATAATTTCGTTCAAATATTATCAATTAATTCATTAAATTATCAAAAAACCAAAAAAAGTATGCTAATCGACAGTGTTACCAATGTATGAACTAGAATCAAATCTGGGGTAATTTTTAAGCTAAGGTTTCTTACCAATTTAATCAATCAAAGAATCAATCAAAGAATCAATTTCGTTTATTCAGTTTAGGCACATAAAGAGCACATATGAACGTCAAAATTTTACAATAATGTCAAGAAATTACTAATATAATATTAAATTAAGTAAATAAATCATTTGAAAATGATTCTTTCGCTGGTTCGGTAAGTTGGTTCTACTGAGAAGAGACCAGCAAGAAACTCAGTGAACAATATTATAGTTTCTTTTTTTTTTAAACAATTTGTTTTTTTTTTTTTTCATAGGTTTATATTGTGCGAGCAAGCAAAGAGATTAGGATGACCATGCATTTTTATCATTAAGGTATTCGTTTACTTTGTAATATCCTTTTTTCATTAAAGTCTTTTTTACTTCGATTTTAAACTTATTTAGTGGCATGTCAACCAACTCTTGAGGAATTTTATTGAACATTTTAATATTGTTACCTACAAATGAATTACCAACCTTTTGAAGTCTGAGTTTTGGCACTACAAGTTTACTTTTATTCCTCGTCATTCAATCAATGTTGTATTAAGCTTAATAAGATTTTACACAGTATATTTTTTATACCACTTAGCAGACAAGCACACGGTCCAAATGATGGAAAGTGGATACCGAGGCCTATAGCATGTTTATAGTTACTGCGTAAAAACCGCGGAGAGCCGAGTACATAAATATGTAATAATATTGTTGACATTCTAAGTGGAATATGACGCTCAACTTTGCTTGAAGTTTAAATTATCGCTGTAGTTACGTGTTGAAAGCTATATTTACTATATCGAATAAGAACGAAGGGATCGTTGTTTAAAACAATACCTAAGTCATATCTTCAATTAATATAAAGAAATATTTATTTTTAATTTACTGCAACATAATATAGTTTTTCAAAACCCTGTAAAGATTACTAACATTCAGTTTATTGGCTGCCCTGTTTGCTGCGATAATTATGTGCACATAAGACGTTAATAATAGGTATGTCAAAATTACATTTGCTGTCATAGCATCTAGCCTTTCAACCAATAGTACCAATGCACACAGATATAATTCAATATGAGAGTATTATTATCTTACATTCGAATCCATACTAATATTATAAATGCGAAAGTAACTCTGTCTGTCTGTCTGTCTGTATGTTACGCTTCACGCCTAAACCACTGAACCGATTTTGATGAAATTCGGTACAGGTGTAGAATGGACCTTGAGAAAGGACATAGGCTATGTTTGGTCGCGATAACCGACATCCACGCGGGCGGAGCCGCGGGCGAAAGCTAGTACAAAATATTTCGAAAAACAAGCGAAATATTTTGTAGGAAGTTGGCCACACTTTGCTAGAATTAGAGCTGGGACAGCATAATGACCAATATCGATATCAATATTCCAGTACCATATTAACAATTTTAACGTTAATTTTTAGATTCCCAAAAGAACTATTACTTTGTACCGCTTGGGTCCAATTTTGTGGGAACCATGTTTCGTGGGTACCGAGAAGTACAATTTGCTCACAGCATTTTAAAAGTTCCTGTTTTATAATACAATCAAACAATAAGAGAAAATTGATTCAGGGCGCTGTACCAACGTTGATACTACCCAAGGTACATTTTATTATTGTACTAGGTCCTGATTTTGAGCTTAGTAGTTAACCCTTCTAATATTAGGTATACATATGAAATTGGTGTTATAAAACGATTTATAAGCTTATTTTTTACAGTTTTTTTATTTAATCAATCAAAGTTTGTACCGTTGTTATCTATGCACTTTTGCCATTTTATAGGCAGTTCATTGATTCCTTTGCTGAAAAAGTTGCGGGAGCGAGAATCAACAAATTGGTTAAAGTAGTTTTGTTTTGGACTGCCTAATCAAAATTGAATTTTTTTTTCAACTAAGAAATACTCCAAAAATACTCCAGATTTGTGGAGTGGATGAAGGTCCGGGAAGTATGGTGAGTGATGGGGACATTCGAACATTCCTTCTCTACTTTAACGACCGTCTATTGGTCTGGTGTGGTCTTACGTTGTCCTGAAGCAGCAGTGGGCTAGAACAGTTCACCAATCTCGGCCGATTAACGGCTAGCTGTGCTAGATGTTGCAGATTAAAATGGCCAGTTCTATATAACACCAATTTCATATGTAAGGAGTATTAAAAGTATTCAATAAAATAAAAAAGCCTTTTATTAATCACTTATTTAAAATTAATATAAATAATTAACCTATTTATTGTTACTTTGGTACCTGTATTTCATACGAGAACCTCTTATTGGGGGACTTCATCGTCGGGTCCCACGACTGATTAAAATAACTTAATGGAATTTATTTTAGACAATTTTTGGCCATTTCAAAGTGCTAAATCTACAAAGACTTACAAAATTATTAGCCAAACCCCTGTACACAGTACCTACTTCATTAAATAATGCATATTCTATTTAATAAATATAATGAATATTATTTTAATGACGTTATAATACGTAAAAAAGTCATCACGTATGATAATTGATAATTACCTTCAAGCATTTGAAACACAAAAACTTCGATACATAATATCGACATGGTCAAGCTCTCTAGCTTGTTTACATTAATGAGATGTCACTGATAGAGGTCCCTGTGTGCGAATGTGAGTGTGTGCGTATAGTTTAAATTAGTGTTCAACATTTTTGTTGTGTGAGTGCATAGCGACGTGATTTAAAAATGCATTAGTAATTGACAATTAAATTAGTGTGCGTCCCCCGTCCCCCGCTGGAAGTGGCAGACTTTTGTTCGTACAAAATAGCACGCGAGTCCACTCCGTTTGGTTTATTGCTCTGAGCTATAATATCAACAACATGCAGTCAGTAGGTTCATAGTTATTTCATTTCAAAGTTATCTCGAAAGCGAAATTATTAAAACAAGACTGTTTTGTCGTTGTTTTGCGCTCCCATTAAAGTTAAGTGTTTTGTGTTATTAGTGCAGTTTGTGAATTGGAAAAAATGGTGCATATTTTGGAAGGTCTGTACTTTGAATTAGTGTATAAATATAATAAAAAATATATCGATTACTGTCATAAAAAATATATTTGGTTGCCTTATTGATATTTACTAACTTTTCTAAGTTTGAACTGAGTTACGTTTTAAAACACAAATTAGCACAAAATCATTTCAATTCCACCATATAGCAGCAACTATAGGCTATATAAAAATAGGATTCTTTTTACCGGTGATTACCGGTTTCTATAGAAAAAAAGTTGTTTTTTCAGGAAACGGTGCCTCGATTAAAAATATTGATTTATTCAATGTTTTATCATTACAACGACCAATGAAGCCGCAATCAAAGGTCACTAAAGATAAACTGCTTTGTTTTATTTTGGAGACATTAGAAGTATCAGAATTGCCTACTACAAGTACACACCGACTTCAAAGGGTAGTTAAAACTTTTACAACGACAACTTCAAGATTTTGGAAAAAAATGCTCCCTTAATATTACTAGATTTCGAAAACAAAATGAAAAATGGCTTGAACAAGTACTAATTACCTCTGCTAGACAAGAAAGTGCACCCTCTGCTTCTACGTCTAGAGAAGTAGGACGCCCAAAAAAGAGTTTTTGTGACCTATCTGCTAAAGCTAAACGTAGGAGGTTAAATACAGAGGTGACATCAAAAAGTACAGAAGAACTCTGCCTTGCGGCTTCGATGAATTTACATTCAGAAGGAAACCGGAGTGCAGCTTCACTTGTCTTAGATATTTCTACCTCACCTGACAAAGGTCACATTGTAAAAGATAGTAGTAAATCGCAAGCGAATGTATCTTATTCATGTCAAGAAGCCTTATCTTTATTTACAGATTTAAAATTAACCCGCCATCAATATATTGGTTTAAGGGCATCTGCAATTCGTAAAAACTTAAAAAACTTGTTTCCTCCTTACAATAAGATTATTGAAGAAAAAACTAAGTGTTATCCAAGGCACATTAATGTTACAGAGAAGTCAGCGGAAGTTCCCTTACAAGATCTGGTTGATCACACGGTTTCACGTATTTTAAATCATCAATTGGAAGTTTTGAGAAATGAGGACTTAAGTTTAGAAATTACATTCAAATGGGGTGCTGATGGCAGTGGAAGCCAGAAAAACTATAAACAGGCATTTCAATCAGTAGACTCGGATGATTCTTACTTATTTATGAGTTCATTGGTTCCCATACAATTAAGGTCGAAACATAATTGTGAAAAAATATACTGGCAAAATCTATGCCCAAATTCCGTGCGATACTGTAGACCCATTAGAATGCAATTTGTTAAAGAGACAGATTCAGTAATTAAAGACGAGTTTATTGACAGACAAATAGAGAATTTATTGCCGTCAAGAGTAGAAATTAATGGTATTTCTTTTACGGTTCACCACATTCTAGTTAAAACTATGGTTGACGGAAAGGTGTGCAATACTCTATCTTTGAACAGATCTACTCAAAAGTGTTATATATGTAAAGCTTCTTCATCTCAGTTCAATGACATCGAAGCAGTACAAACAAGACCTTATAATCCTGATAGTTTAAACTTCGGGTTGTCGTCATTACATGCATATATTCGCTTTTACGAGTGCCTATTACATGTGTCATATAAAATGCCGATACAAAATAAACAGGCACGTGGAATAGAAAATAAAAAAATTGTAGCAGACAGAAAAAAACTAATACAAGCAGAATTTCGAAAAAAATTAGGATTACAAGTTGATTTTCCTAAAGCTGGGTTTGGAAACACCAATGATGGCAATACGGCCAGACGTTTTTTTGCAAACCCAGACATTACATCAAGCATTACAGGCATAGATAAAACCTTAATAGAAAGATTTAGTGTTATTTTAAAAACATTAAATTGTCCGTACAAAATTAACAGTGAAAAATTTGCAGAATACGCCAAAGAAACTGCCGCGGTTTATGTTGAATTATACAAGTGGTATCCTATGACCCCAACGGTACATAAGGTTCTTATACATGGCAAGGATATTATTGAAAACTTTTTGTTGCCAATTGGTATGCTTGGAGAAGACGCACAGGAAAGTCGCCACAAAGATGTTAGATATTACAGAGAGCATAATACTAGGAAAATGACTAGATAGCAAACTAATGAAGATCTTATGAAGATCTTGCTCGTATCTTCAGACCCTGTAATATCTAACATTAGAAGATTACCTGTAAAACAAAAACATATAATGCCAATTGAGGTACTTAATCTTTGACAAGAACCAGACGTTGTGTTAGATGAGGAGTAATGTGTTGTAGCAAAGTAGGTATACATAAAATACCTACTAATTACCAAGTTATACTTTAATACACATTTGAATTCATAATTTTTATGTTTAATAATTTCGTCCTCCTAAGTTTTAGAAATGGATCAGTGTGCGACGGGAGACAAAACATTTTAAATGTCAAAATTCGAGTAAATAAGGGGACGCAGATACTTCAATGAGTAAACGTATAATTGTACTTGGGTTAAAATGCCCCATCGTCAAAATGTACAATTTGCTGTGGTCATAATTTTTTCGCGACCTGAATGATCATATGACAGAATACGACCACGTCAAAATGTACAATCGACCTTTCGTGTAATGGTTAAATTGTCTCACGGCCTAAACGATCCTATGACAGAATACGCCATCAATTGAATTCCTGGACATCCTATTTTTTCTGTGCGTCAGACTCTGTCCCCCAGTGCTTCCTTGTGGCACTGCATCAGTGGTGAAAAGTGGAATCCTAGCAAGGAGTCTCGCCACTTTAAAGTAAAAAAAAACCGACTGATGCTAAAAAGATCGAAACAAGCTTTATAGCAGGCGGAACCCATTAATTTTCTTTGGTTTGAGATTTGCAAATGGGTACCGCCTGCTACAAAGCTTGTTTCGATCTTTTTAGCATCAGTCGGGTATTTCAAGGAGTTCTTATATCAAGTAAGAGTACTTACTCAAAATAAAAACTTCATATCACTACATAGTATAAAACAAAGTCGCTTTCTTTTTTTTTTTTTTTTTTTATTTATTTAATAACTTAATAATTAATACAACATGTTAACCATAACCATCAGTTGCCAAACTGCAGAGCAATTTGTCGGCATGTAGTTCTCTTAATTAATTTAATTTAAAGGTAGGTATACAAGACAAAATAAAATAAACTATTTAACCGTACTCACTACTCACAACAGCTGTCACAATAAACTATATCCACGTACAGTCAGCATCAGATCGATCCCGACTATTAAAATCTCAAACTGATCTCAAGAACAGCCGCGCACTCCGCCAGCCAGGAGCGATCCGACGCCGACTCCACGCATACAACATGAATATCCGTACATGCACACACAACATTCACATTTCCACTTTACCTATGCACGCGCCCACACAGTCTACGGACACAGCGATAGATAATGTTTCATGAGCACTTTTTTTAGGTGACACTTGGACCTCACACTTGTCCGCAACCCTTCAGGCAACTCATTCATTATAGAAGGTGTTAAATATTTTCTGGCGCGTTTACCAAAGTAGTTATTTACCTTAGGCACAGCTAAGGTATTTTTCCTAGCTAATCGAGTGGGATAGTTATGTACTCGTCGGTTTTTATGTATCATTGTATTATACTGCTCAAGTAAGATGGTCAGTTTTGCCTTCATTTTTACCGGTAATATTTTACAATTGTCTTAAATAACCGTTCATAATCTTTCTTCAATGTATTTTTGACTTCTGGATTTGCTAGTAATTTAAGTAATCTTATTTGAATCATTTTAATTTTGTTAAGGTGCGTGTCAAATGTAAATCCATAACTACCCAACGCATAATTAACGATGGAATCCGCCAATGAGTAATACACCATGTATAGGTTTCCTTTACTAACAACGGACTTAAGGGTCCACAACTTTCCCAAAACTGCTCTCAGTTTATTGCATACGTTGTCTACGTGCAGGTTCCATGAGAAATTATTATCCACCAGTACACCTAGGTATTTATAAGAAGTTACTTGTTCTAGGAGTTTACAGTCACAATTAATTTGACTCTGATGTAAACAATCGTATGAGTGACCTTTTATGTTAATAATGATGTTTTTTGTGTAAGTATAAGAGGAATATATCGGCATGCACTTTGTTTTATTGGTATTGATAATGATGCCATTGTCATGTGCCCATTTAACTATATTGTCAAAGTCTTCTTGTATTTTACTCTCTATTGTACCAATGTCCTATAAATCAGGCATGTATCATCTGCATACATGAGTGATTTACAATTCTTGATGACGTTTTGCATGCTATTCACGTGTATTATATAGCCAACCGGACCAAATACAGAGCCGGTTGGCACACCATATTTTATGTCACCTTCTTGACTTATCGCTCCGCAAACTGAAACTTTAAGACATCGGTCGTGTAGGTATGAGCGTAGCCAATTCTTGATGGGTCCGCGGATACCACATTCGTCCAATGCGTTGAGCAATCTATCGTGGTCCAGAGTATCAAATGCTTTTTTAAAGTCTATATAGATAACTACTACTATGTTTCGCTGATCTAAATTGTTATTAACAATATCCGTAAACTGTTCCAAAGCAGTTGCCGTGCTTCTATTTGGAATCCATGTTGAATATCAGTAATTATACTATTTTTTTCCAAAAATGACGTAATTTGGCCAACAATTAGTTTTTCAACTATTTTATTTATGGTATTAAGTATAGCTATAGGTCTATAGTTTGTGTAGTCAGTATGGGAGCCTTGCTTATAAATAGGTCGTACTATAGAAACCTTTAGCTCTTTGGGATATACACCCATTTCCACACATTGATTCGTGAAATACGCAATAATGGGACTTATTTTTTGATTTATATATTTTAGGTCCTTCACTCTTATTCCGTCTGTTCCAGGGGACTTATTATTATCTAATCTGTTTATAATACTTTGAACGTCCTCAGCAGTTATTCTTTTAAACCTGAAACTCACATGGTTGCACATACTTGTTCCTATCCAGAAACTGTACTTGACATTTATGTTTTATATTGTCTATTTCTTGTGTGAATATTTTACAAAAATTATTAGTAACAGATACTGGGGTTTCATGCTTTACTAGGTATTTTTTCACTATACTATCCACTGACAATTGTGGCCTGCCTAACCATTCGTTTATATTACTCCAGATTTTACGCATATCACCTTTACATTTTGCAATAGAATCACGCCTGTATTTTTCTTTGGCGAGTTTTATAAGCCTATGCGTCTTATTTCTATATTTTGTGTACCCTAATCTTAAAATATTGTTACTTGAATCATTTTTCCACCTTCTGTAAATACAATCCCTATGTTCTATCATTTTTTCCAATGTCCTGTCTACCCACGGTTGGGAGTTACGCTTTGTTGTTTTTATCTTTATTCTGCAAGCCTTATAAATATCGTCAAAAACCAGGCATAATTCACTATACAACTCAATAGGGTCCCCCATGTTTAATAAGCCTGACCAGTTGGTGTTTGTCAGCTTTTGTTTAATAAGATCGTTATGTAATACCGGTCTAAAGCAAGTGTTTTGCGGTTCCGTATTATACTTACTTATATCTGCTGTTAGTCCCGTTAGGTGATGGTCCGAGATCCTAGTAGTTACTGTATACGCACATAGTTGAGCTACGCAGCCGCCAGTGCGCATGAAGATGTGGTCGAGGCAGCTCGTTACATTTCGTCCGTCAATAATAACATCACGCGTAATATCAAGTCTGGTCCCTAAACCCTTTTAAAATGTCTATGTTACAGTCCCCCAATAAGAAAATATCGCTGTGTTTGTCTACAGTGTTTATAAACCGTTTAATTTCATTAGTAAAAAGTGTTTTATTAGTGTGTGGTGGCCTGTATATAACTATCAAATCAGCATTGTAGATATCTATCGTTATAGACGCGTGCATTAGCTCGTGTGTTGTTGTGATGCATGTCTTTTTAAGATTACATTGTATACTATCCGATACAAACATTAAAATACCGCCACCTTTTTTATTTTCTCGTGTTAATGAATATAAATTAAAACCTTCCATTGTAAAGCGATTCAAGTCCTCTTTCTTTAAGTTTATTTCTGTTACACAAATGATATCTATATCATACAGACACTTTTCTAATAGCACTTGCAGTTCGTTAAAGTGTTTTCTTAATGAGGCAATATTAATATGTATTATATGTAATGACGTTGTGTGCTCCTTTATATGCTGCTGCCAATCACTCGTTTTTTTGAAAGAATAATACTGTATATCCTGTATCGGCGATAAGGGGTCACCATTTAAAACCATTGTTTTTATTTTTATTTATTTTTTATGTTTATTTAACGAATATAATTAAGTAGATATGAGTGTAATGAATGAGTAACGTGTGACAATAATAGATTTACTCTCGTTTTTCTGGCAAATAATTTTCAATATCGCTCTCAAAATAAATTTGATATACCTTTGTTTCATTCTCATCCTTCTTAATTAGTACTTTCCCGTCTTTAACCCATATATATTTGTAGGTTTCCTTAAGCTTATTCTTTGTAGCCCAGAAAACCTGACGAAGGTGGCGCGTCAGGTGTTCATTTATAAAAATTCGGGTACTATTGTTATTTTTAAATAAGACATCGTTAGTCGGGGCTACCTTACGGCCTTTCAACCATTCTGTACGTGCCTCCTTGGTTTTCAATTTCACAATAATCGTATTAGGACCCTTCTTGCTTCGACCTTCACCCTTTACTCTTCATGTTCTTTCTATGTCTTCTACCCTCAGAGACAGTTTCATCGCGAGCCGCCGCACTACTTCTTGGACGTTTTCATTTTCTTGTTTATCTACGTTCACCAGCTCAACACAAATGGCTAATTCCTGTTGTTCCAAGGACATAATACGTTGTTCAAGCGCTCTGTTGTATTTTTCGAAGTATATACTTTTTTGTATTTTATCTTTTATCCGATTTTCTTGCTTCTGATTGCTTTGCAACTGCTCGTGCTGTAGTTTGCTAATCTCTTCGATATCCGATTTTATATTATTTATATACTGTTCAGTTTCATTTTCTTTTTTCTTAATTTCCCTAATCTCGTCTTTTATTTCCTTCATTGTTTCTTGAATACCATCCTGCATTTCATTAAAGCGACTTTCTTGTTGTTCCTTTATAGTACTGAGTAGACTGTAAATACCCTTAATATAAGTTCTCTTATAAGTTCTCTTTCCCTATATCCCTTTGTATGCTTAAATCTTTAAAACTACGCAACGGATTTTAATACGATTTTTTTAAATAGATAGAGTGATTCAAGAGGAAGGTTTATATGTATAATACATGTTTAATATAGTAGAGGGTGAAGTGGGAACGGGATGTGACGCCACGCGGGCGTAAAAATATTGGCGGTACGAAGTTCGCCGGGTCAGCTAGTATAGGTATAAACTAATCGATTGCACATTTTGTCGCCTGCACATTATCGCTTATATGCATTTTGCACCTTTCAGAATTTGACACGTTTGTAATTTGTCATATGATTTTCCTACCAATTGCTCATTAATGAACTATTTGACTATTGTACATTTTGACGATGGGGCATTTTAACCCAAGTTCAATTATACGTTTACTCATTGAAGTACCTGCGTCCGTATGTTACAATTTGCGGACACTAAGTAGAGATGATTTCTCGAAGTCGAGTTATGGCGACATCTGACAGATCGCCATGAAATTTGCCATGTTACCAACAGTCGATATCGACATAAAACGGCAAAATGCCTCGAGATAGCTATCTCGTGGCGGCGCATGTTAGCCCTGCAGAATGCGGATAAACATACTTAGATACTTTTTTTCGTAAATACATACATATTATACATAGAATCACCCAGACCAATGCAAATATACATATTCATGCATACAAATATTTGCCCTGAGCGGAGATCGAACCCGCGCCTCCTGCTTAGCGGCCGCGTTCGCTACCGCCACGCCGCAGAGGCTGTCGATGTGACTTGATATGCCTTTTAAATGTTTTATTTAAAAACTCTCCTCTTTCAAATTTCTCCTTCTATATCTGTTTTTGACTGTAACCACTGATTTCTACGTTTGACATTTTTTTTAGTATATGAGTGTCCTATTTAACAAATAAGCTTTAACAAGAATATAAAACATGTCCTGTAACAACTACTCGTCCGTCGCCCTGAGGCGTAATACTCGTCTTTGATCAGATATATTATATCTTTACTCGTAGATTTACAAAATTCCATATCAAAATTCCATATCAAAATTTCATATCTTATTGATGACGTCACACACAAATTTGAAGTGAGCGAACGTTTTCGCGCACTTTTCAAGCTAAGGAAGTAAAAATGCGTTTTTGAAGTGAAAACTTCTTTAGCGGCGTTGGATGGGTAAAAAGTGTTAAACTCGCGTCAGGATCGCTTGACCTTTGGACCGTAACCGACGACTGACGTCATACAACAAAAGCTATAGGCTGTCTATTTTGCAAGATACGATAAGTAGCATCGTAGTCGACTTTAAGTCCTTATGGTTTCAGATAGTACCGGGTTCAAACCTCGTCTACTGACACTTTTTGTGATTATTTTTTCTTTTTGTAATTTATTAATTTTTTCTGATTATTTTTTCTTTTTTCATTATTCATTAATTTCTTCTGACAGAAAATTAGTGACAGGTTCTATGATTGGTGCTATATTATAGGTATGGTATGGTATGTTCTTTTTATCTTTTCTATGTATATAACGAAGAAAGAAAGAAAGAAAATGTTTTCACTTCTGCCGACACTCCCAGAGTGCCACCCGTCTTTTTTTATTTATTTTGTTACTCAGCCGAGAATTGGCAGACAGTTCAGTTCAATTGAGACTACATTTCAAACGCGATCGGGATACGTGGGCGGGGATGTTGGAGCGAATCGGCTAGTATGTGAGAATATTAAACTACCAGTTAAATTATTGCACATGAAATAGCGTTTTCGTAAAACAAGTATTTGTAACAACTTTATATATATAAAAAAATGAATCCCAATTTCCCTTACTCACGCCATCACGCGTAAACGGATTGGCCACCGCACTAGCCAACACCCTCGCTCGCCCTGGACCCTGAGAGTGAACACCGGGCATAACGTTCTCGGAAATTAAACCTTTTTAACTGATTCTATAGCTATTTACTTGGTGTTATTTTACAACTAGACAAATAAATCGCTATAGAATTCGTCAAAAAATTAGTTTTATTTCATTCACGTAACTTTCAATAGTGTAAAAAAAATATCCTTATAATTTATTCTTTCAATATTTATTTTTTGTATTGAAGAGATTCAGAAAAAAAACCTTCACCTCGCCTCAGTAAATCTCAGAAAAAAGGGGCACCATCGAAGACAAGTACAATGTTGACCCTCAGCTTAGCCTCTCTTTGTACTTGCCTACTTAATATATTTTATTAACCTAATACATCTCGGGACATACCATATATCTTGGACCTATTCTTGGGTGCCTTTTGAGGATAGCAATATAGCTCAAATTCAGCAAGCATAGATAGTACACAACTATGCGTGCCAGGGCCTCGTTCGTCCAGCTATTTAGGTCTGAAATATCGTCGTTGCACTTGCCAAAACCTCTATGAGAGAGACATTAAACTATTTTTTCAAATAACTGACGAACACATCAAAAATCTATAATATAAATGCAATATGACGTAATAAAATATTTTGTATAAATTGAGATATAAATGAAAATGGTAAAAGATACTATATATATCGAGGGGTGAAAGGCTATTTGGTTCAAGCGACATCTAGGGCGATATTGAGTTATATACATATTCGGAATCAGCGAATTTTTCTCCGTCGTATGATGCGGATTCATTAAAATCAGAGCACTTTTTTGGCGCTTGAAACAATGCTAGTTTTGGGTTATCCGACATGGATTTTGCATATTTTTCACAGTAATGTATTTGAACCATACAATGATATTAAGAACCGAGACATAAACCATTTACCCTTTCTCAGATCATTAATTCAAAAAGAGTTAAAGCATTTTTCCTGTTTCGAATTTTTATAAAGACGTAACATAAATCATTTAGACTTCCACCAATTATACGGTGTGATTTCACTTAAACCATTTGTCCGTCACCCAAATACGATACGAACTATAAATAATTTCATTATTTATTCAATATAAGCACATGATATTTTCGGTGATTGCTATGTATTCAGGTTGTTTTAACAGCCATTGAGTATTAGATTTTTAAAAAATCTAACATAAAACGTTGCATTTTCAATAATATATGTCACAAAGTAAATTAGCCATAATAATCCAAACTGGTAGTTGAGATAAATAGCTTACTAGTATTAATTTTGGACTATGTCACTTAATGTTTTTTGGCCTACTCTGAAAATATCCTGCAGAGCCGCTTAATTTCTTCCTCCTTCCTTCCTAGCCAATTGAAGTTATGAAGTCACTTAAACCTTTTTTCCATACTCTGAAAAATAAGAGCTTAAGGCAATTTGTATCAAGTGACATTTTTCTTTGCAATTAAAGGTCCATTTTAGTTGATATTAGAATCAAATATTCGATCTTTTTAATTGAATTTCAATAAAGTTTACCTCATTCAAATAGCTGAAGAAGTTTTTTAGTTATGATTTTTTTTCCAAAATTTTAAACTTTAAATTGCTCTCCTGTAAAGTTGCCAAAATGTCGCTTGAACCAAATAGCCTTTCACCCCTCGATATATATATATTTATCAGAGAAGCTAGAAGTGCTCAACAGGGTGAAGCAGCAAAGACCCTTATATGGCTCAAGTTCCGCCCCACATGGAGTACTGCGGTCACCTTTTTGTCGCGGCTAGCCTAGACTCCTTCGACTCGGTGCAAAGACGGACGCTGAGGATCGTCGACAATCCCATACTCACAGGCGGAGTCGACCCTCTCAACCTCGGGAAGGATTTCATCACAGTGTGCGTTTTATCGCCTGTACAATTGTGTGTTCAGATGAATTGTGCGACATGCTGCCCACAGCTACTTTCTATCATGGCACCGCTCGCCATAGTCAGAGAATACATTCTCACCTGCAATAACAGGTCCCTGTTGTGGTTTTTCTAAAGTAACTACGATATGGGGTTCTGGGGTCAGCAGCACGAATGTGACGCCCCTGGTATTGCACACGTCTAAAGGCCACGGCGGTAACCTCTTTCCATCAGCTGGGTCATGTGCTGGTCTGCCGTCAAAGTGGTATGTTTATAGATGCGAAGCCGGTTATTAACGTATGTAACCAAGAAGTTAAAACTGCATTTTTCGTTAATGATGGTTAAATACTCGCATTTTCTGCTTGCTACGGGTAAATACCGCTACCGCTCGTCCAGACTGCTCTCCGTGTTGCCGGAAATATTCTAGCAATGTCCTAGTCTCCACACACTCGCGTCGTCGTATTACAGTAGTGACAATAATGGAGATGAACGTACACGTATGGATGATAACGCTGTAGCATTTACGTATGCTTTTTAGAATAGCAAATTATTTTAATAAATTGTGTGGCGGTTAATATTAATTTAATTTATAATAATAAAATATATGTTTTATGTTTTTGTGATATGTATTTTTATAACATTATGGATAACAAAATTAATATACAATATAAAATAAATAATAAAATATGCTTATATAATAAATTATTGTAATATGTATTTTTTGTTGGCGAGTGTACTTATAAACTTTATATGGAGAAGATTGTACTTGGTTACTAGGTGGTTGTTGACAATTTAGACGTTAGTCACAAAAATGAAAAACTGTGTTTTTCTTTAATATGGTAGCAGAGCGATTTTAAAAACGAAAATACTACTTTAATCCTGTTAAAAGTTTCGCGACAATGGCGAGTGCGTCACAATTGGTCATTGAGAAATTATCCGGGCTAGAAAATTATTCCTCCTGGAAATTTCAAATGTGGATGATCCTCATCCATGAGGATATGTTTGAGTGCGTTGACGCCAGCACAGAAAACACAGATAAACCTGCGTGCGAACATAAGAAGAAACAGGAAAAAGCCCCGGCACGTATTTGTCTCAGTGTTCAGCCATCTGTCTACTCTGTTGTTCGAAATAGTAGTACTGCGTTTCAAGCCTAGAGAAACTTACAAAAATCATTTGAAGACAAAGGTTTATGTCGTCGATTGGGGTTGTAGTCCGGTCATTTTAGACATAAAAATAGTGATCAAATAAAGAAAATTCCGACAGAGCCAAATCTTCGTAGAGACCTTAGGTTTACCACAAGGAATAAAGTATCAAAAGTCCCCATCAGTCCCATGTGAGCTTAGGGACTTATTCGGGGCCCAAGGTCAAAATTTTAGGTTTTTTGGATTTTTCTCGAAAATGGTAAGTTTTATCGAAAAAGTACCTCAGAGCAAACTTGTAGATCTTAAAATTCTCTATAAAAATGGTCCCTATTTTTTCTCTAAGACCCACTATTTCCCAGATATTGCGCTTGTAAGAATCACGTTCTACATAATATGCACACATTTCCACACCACCTGTGAGGTAGTGTACTCGGCGCGTTTTTTTTTAACGTGGTATCCCCGGTAGGCCAATTCCACGTACCTTTATGACGTTATTTTCAGGAACAATAACTATTTAATAGTATGAAGATTATTGATATGGGTTACTGAGTTTAACTGTCGTTCTAACTTTTTTTTATTACTTTAATCTGACTCATACTCTTCATATTCAACTTCAACAATCATGTTTTCTTCAATTTCTTCTTGTTCTTCTTCTTCTCCTTCCTGTTGATGAACGCTTAGAAATTGTTCAAATGAAGATGAATCAGTTGTCTCTTCATCAAAATCACATGAATCTTCCTCTCTTGTATTTAATTGAACATTTGAGCAAGAGACGCCTTGGCAATAGGTACACGCTGGAGAACACTGCAACCCTACTTTTTTACAGCCACATTTGGCACTACAACCTTTCTTGCAATTGCAAAAATAGTGTTAAGAAGTTTTTCTGGAGCAGGGGGCAGTAAAGTTCGAATCGGTTCCAAAGTATTATTTATCAATTTCCAACCCCAGTCTTCAGGGTTCAGTTCATTGCCTTGCCATGTCTGAACTTGATAGTATACTCAAAACAAATGTTGACTAGCAGATGCCGATGTTGGAGGAAGACAAGATAGCTGTACTTGCTTTTTGTTTCGTGTATGTTTTACAAATGTTAAATATCTGTACGTATCTATGCAATCAATTTATCATCAAATTATTTATATTTATTATCAAATTACGTTAAAGGTTTCTTCTCGATCCCACACAACGTGATGTAGTAGATATCCTCCATCAATAACGTAAGCAACGTTTGCGCAAAAGTATTTACAGAAATTAATTCTTCACCTCAAATACTAATTACTAAAGGAATTCGGTTTCGTCTTGCGGTTTATGGAGCTCCAAAAAAAAATTGATTGCGTAGATACGTACAGATATTTAACATTTGTAAAACTTACACGAAACAAAAAGCAAGTACAGCTATCTTGTCTTCCTCCAACATTGGCATCTGTTAGTCAACATTTGTTTTGAGTATACTATCAAGTTCAGACATGGCAAGGCAATGAACTGAACCCTGAAGACTGGGGTTGGAAATTGATAAATAATACTTTGGAACCGATTCGAACTTTACTGCCCCCTGCTCCAGAAAAACTTCTTAACACTATTTTTGCAATTGCAAGAAAGGTTGTAGTGCCAAATGTGGCTGTAAAAAAGTAGGGTTTTTTTTTTTTTTTTTTTTTTTTTTTTATACCTACTCCTCTGCTATTGGGGAATTTGCAGAGACTTTTATTACGGCTACTTGAATTAAAAAAAAAAACTTCCTGATCTAATCTTTCCTCTTCCATTCTAGTTCACTTTGTCATTCCAGTTCTATCATTTATTCTTCTCGCACTTTCATACTACCTTTCATTCTCTGATGGGATATGGGGGCATCTGGGTTTATGTGTACCTACTTGACGTGTTCCTCTATTTTTCTTTCTTTATTTTGCAAAAAAACAAGGCTTACAGCGTAACTTATCTACTTATTTCTAATTATTGCCTAATACATTGGCTTGGCTTACAGACTATACATTTAATACTTAGTTCTTATACTACTTAATTTAACACGGTAACTATACAATCTTTTTGACTATACTAGGTTGAACATTATGCCCAGATAATGAGCCTTGTTAGTCTTTACGTCCTGTTCCTTAAATTAACTATTCTGACAATCTTATTAGCGAACTCGATCATTGACTCCGTGTGTGTAGTGATCAGTGTTCTGATGCCGTCCATGTCAATCTTTGTCCCACTGGCAATTTCTAGTTCCAGCCTGTCCCTAGCATGGATGGGACAAACCATCAGGAGGTGGGCCACGGTGTCGGGGATACCTGGTTCGCAGGCACACGATGGGTCCGTCGCAAGCTTGAAGCGGGTCAAGTATGAGGCGAACCCACCGTGCCCTGTAAGGAACTGTGTTGTTGGGCCAGTGATAGTAATCCTCCTGATGGTTCTGAATGCTTCCACCGCGCAGGGGAAGAATAATTTGGTGGTTGAGGCCGTTGCACCCTCCCGATACCGCCTGTTCCATTCGTCGAGGGAGCCCTGTCGTAGGACTCTCTTGACGAATGAAAGAGGACATTGGTCATAATCCGGTGCCTTCTTTAGTCTTAAAGCGGCCTCCCTCGCGAGGCAATCCGCTCTCTCATTCCCCTCGAGGCCGACGTGGGCTTTGATCCAGAATAGAGAGACGCACTTGCCCTGCTGCCGACAGCGGCCAAGAGCGTCCCTGGTCTCTACTGAGAGAGGGTGGTGAGAGTGGGGATTGACTACGCTGAGGAGCGCCGCCCTGCTGTCACTGAAAATGCCGAACGCGGCAACGTCATGCCGCTCTACCTCGCACACCGCTTTGCGCAAGGCCAGGAGTTCCGCTTGGTAGACGGTACAATGTACTGAGAGAGCAAACTTGCGGGCCTTCGTCTCGGACTGTCTGCTCCACACAGAGACAGCAGCTCCGACTCGGCCCTCAATTTTGCTCCCGTCAGTGAATATTCGGATGTCGTGCGCTTCTACTGTGTTAAACTGATCCTCGTCTACCACGCTGTCGAACTCCAGGCGTATTCGCTCCGCGGGGTGCGGGCCTGCCAAAATGGGTGCCAATCGTTCGACCTCCCTGTCTCCCAGCCATGGCTGGGGCACTCCCCTCTTGGTCTCATATAGTGAGGCCACCTCCTGAACTCGGAGGTCCAGAGGGAGAATCCCAGCCAGCAGCAATGCGGAGTTCAGGGAGACCGTGCGGTAGGCTTTAGTCAATTTCTGGGCGAACACCCGCTGAACCGCGTTCAACTTCGCCCTGACGCATTCCTTTTTTGTTGCCTCACACCACACGCTGGCCGCGTACAATATTACTGGCTCTATTACTGCTGTGTAGATGGTCCGGATCACCTCGGGGTTAAGCCCCCAGGTGATCCGGGCCGTCCGTGCCAGTTTTTTATAAATATTTATTGCCTTCGTACACACGTTTTTGATGTGGCTGTTAAAATTGATGTGCTTATCTATTGTTAAGCCTAACAATTTAATTTCGTCGGACAGGCCAATGTCCACCCCGCCCATGGTCAGGCGTGGGTTGTCGTATTTAAGCCTCCTGGTTATGACCATGGCTTTGGTCTTCTGTGGCGCAAATTTTAGTTTGTTCTTGACACCCCACGCCCGAACACGTTCGAGGGAGGCATTGGCCTGTCTTTCAATTTCCATCGCGGAGTCCCCATCGAAGACGAGGACTACGTCGTCTGCGAAGGCGTGTACATAATTCACGTCCTTTTCCAACATTTTTAGAAGGGGGTCTAGCAGCAGGTTCCACAGCAAGGGACCCGTAATTGACCCCTGGACGCAGCCCTTCTGTGTGCCTCGTCTGCACTCTGCACCCGCGTACCTTACCCGGACTGTTCTTTCGCTTAGGTAGCTGCTGACAGTTCGCCTCAAGTTAACGGGGCACTTTTCCTCTGCCAGTCGTACTATTATAGCTGGCCACCATGCGCTGTCGAAGGCCCCCTCTATATCCAACGACACTAACGTGACAATCCTCTTTTCAAAGAGTTTGCCACGTATGTGCCCTAGCAGGTTATAGAGGGCGTCTTCGGTGCTTCTCCGGGGCATAAAGCCGTACTGGCGAGTACTGATCCGCGGTTGTAAGTAGAACTTGAGCCTAGCTGCCAACATTTTCTCGTACAGCTTCCCGAGCACAGGCAATAGCCCAATCGGCCTGTACGATTTAGGGGAGCTGTACTCTTCCTTACCTGGTTTCCTGAGGGCGACTACCGTCGCCTCCTTCCACGGTATTGGGAAGTATTCCAGGTAAAGGCATTTGTTCAACAGCTCGAGAAACAGTACCGGTGCGCAGTTCACTGCGTGGGTGCAGATGTCGGCAGTGAAGCCGTCGACTCCTGGTGCCTTTTTGGGGTTGAAAGAGCCCAGCGCGTCCGATAGTTCGCCAATGGTGAATGGCGGGTCATAAACGTCATGTTCACTCCCGCCATTAGCTACCCCGGCTAACGCGCGAGTTCTCCCATGATCCGCATTGTCCTCCTCGACCCGGTCCTCCGGATAGAAGACCGAGGCGAGGAGTCTCGCGGATCCACTGCTATCCATTTCCACCCCGTTGTTCAGCAAAGGTGGGTCTTCCTCCCTTGCTGTGGACCTTCCAATGACCCTGTATATTCCTTCCCATACCCCTTCTCTGTCCTGCTTCGTGCAGAACTCCTTCCAACTCGCAGTCTTTGCTAACTTAACCTCCGACTCAAACCTGTCTTTTCGCTCGAGGTACTGCATCACCACCCGCTGTCTCCGAACCGGAGCAGCGTTTCTAATGCGACGCCTAAAGGTGACAACCTCCCTTTTCATCCGGGCGAGCCTCTCCGACCACCACGGCACCGTTAAAGTTTCTTTATTGATTTTCCTGGGTATAGCTTCCTCACATGATATTTTGATACAGTTGTTATACCTGGCAAGGTGTTCCTCCAACTGGTTTATGCTTTTAATGCTTTTTAGATTGTCAACCACCAGGTTGTTCTCCACCAAAGAGCTAGTCATTTTCTCACGAAAATGACTCCAATTGGCCTTTTTGGTGTTGAACAGTCTGGTTGTTCTGCTAATGCTTGAGCCCTTGGATTTGACCAGGTTTAGCCGAAAAACAATGCCGATGTGGTCGGAGCTGGCGGCCAGATCGTCGTCGGTCTTCCAGCCGTCGACTAAGCTCATAAGGTCGCCTGAGCATGCGGTGATATCTATGTAACTGCAGTACCTCTTGCCCCCCCTGACAGTGTCGAAGGTGGGCACCTTCCCGTCGTTGAGGATGTGTAGTCTCATCTCAGTGAGAGTCCCTAAGAGATCTTTCCCCCTATCATCCTCAACGTTACTTCCCCACCAGGCACTTTTCCCGTTGGCATCACCTCCAATTATGAGCCGTCCAAGGCCCAGCCTGGATCCAACTAGTTTAAGTTGAATCAGGTGCGGGCCGAGGGGTTTATCGGGCTCTGCATAGAGAGATACCAGGGTGACCTCCCAGGCACTGGTACGAATCCTCACCACCGCCACATTGTCGGTGGTGAGTTGCGGGCATTGTATCACGTCGAGCTCATTGTCGAAAACGGCGATAGCCGCTTTTACAGTGCCCGCAGCTGGTCCAGTGTTCTGGAAGATACGTACACCCCGGTATCTCTTCATCCCGCCCCTAACGGGGTCCCTATATGGCTCCTGTATGAGAGCGACTGACGCCTTCCTCCTGATGGCTTCCAGAATGAAACCGTCAGTCGCTAGCGCTTTCTTTTGGAGGTTTGCCTGCAGCACCAGATAGTGAGAGTCGTTTCCGGGGGCGCCCTTAGCAATACTGCGTGGCGGAACGCGCTATGTCATCCCATTTTTGCCGGACCGGACAGTTCCGGTCGAATGCATCGTGCGCTGTGTCGTTTCCTTTCGCTCGCCAGCAGTTGCAGCAATTTGGTCCAGTTCCTGCCCTATAACTAGGGCAGTCTACCCTTAGGTGCTGTTCGCCGCAGTGGCTACATCTGGGCTCTCTTTCTTTACAAAAGCGACGACTATGCCCATACCCTAGACACTGGGAACACTGCACGAGTGGCGATTGATCCGCCACTCTGATTGGTTGAATGTCGATATGCAGCGTTCCCTGTTCCAGTGCTTTGCGCCAGATTGTGGGAGACACTTGCAGAACGACATGGACAGTGAGTGGATTTCGCGCGTTCCTGCGGAATTTAATGTTCATCCTATCCTGTGATGGATCGAGGTCACGAAAGACGTGCTTGTTTTTGGCTCTGAGGGCCCTTAAAAGCTCCTCATCTTTGTAAGATTTGAGGACACTGTATAGGATGAGCAGGGGATCCTTGTTGTGGACGGTTTCCACACTAAGTGCATCCTGCCTCCTCTCCAGCGCCCCCTTGGCCTTTTCCCTCAGTTCCGCAGTCCTAAAGCCTAATATTATCTTGCGGTCTTTGGCTTTTCTGATGCGCTCCACTGTGATCCAGTCGTCCTCTTCACGCGCGGTCCGCCGCAGGTCGTCTATTAGCTCCTCCCCTGTTTTTTGCTCGTCTTTGGAGGCGACCACCAGCGAGTGTAGCGCCGGTCGCCTCGGGGGTCCTTTCCCCGTGACGTTCGCCGCCACAGTCGCGTACGTTGGTGACCTCCTGTCCTCTTCGCACTTCCTTAGGCTGCCTTGAATATCGGCGAGGACTTTGCCATTCTCTTGGAGGAGCCTCGTGTTTTCCTCGATCCGTCTCATCATTTCCTCATCAGCCTTGGCTGGTCCCGTGACCGTAGCCGTGGCTGCCGTACTTCTCACATCGGAGACTCTATCCTGTCTGGATGCCTTTGCCTGACTTTTGCATCTCTCACCTTCCATCTCCTTTAGGAGTTTCCGGAGGTTGTCTACTTGGGCCTCTATGGTGACCTTAATTTCCCTCTTAATATTTTTAGAGTCTACACATCCTTGTTTGATAAGGTCCAGACAGGATACAGCCGCCGTGTATCGGTCTTCTGGTGTTTTAATGCCGCGGAGATTTGTAGCAGCGCTGATGTAAAAAGCGGTCGGTGCCGGTATTTTTGCGACCGTTGGTGCTGTGGTTGCTGATGTCGCGGATGTTCTGCGACCTGCTATAGGGGCGGCACCGGTCTTAGTTTTAGGCCCTGTAAGATTAGTTTTGGCCTGAGTATTGGGAGAAGTTTCGGTTGTTCTCTCCATTGACGACTCTATTTCGCCAATGCTATCTCTCACCGACCTTTGTCGGGATTTTGGAGAAGATGATGAGATCGGCGGGTGGGAGGAGCTCGCCTGCTTGGTTATCGGAGTTCTTTCCATAGCCATGTTAGTAGGTATAATGTCCACGCAAAACGGTCGAGTGGACTAATAGAGCAACTATGCTCACAGAATACACACAAATAAATAATGAACGACACAGGTATGTATATAAAAAAAAAACAAAAGAAAAATGTAGAATATAAAACTTAACCTAAGTTCCTGCCAAAAAGTTGGTCAGAAACGTCCTACGCTAAACAAAACCCCTGCGCGTGGCTGTCAAGAGTGTGTGTGTGTGTGTGCGCGTGTTTAGTATATTGTTGTGTAAGTAAGTTTCGGTGTGGGTGTTTGTATGTGTCAGATGTGTATGTGTACTCGTGAAGTGTAGACGGGAATTGTGTGTGTGTTTGCGTGTGTGTGCAGTGATTATGTGATTATGTTTTGGAGTCAACTGAGCCGCTGACCGTCGCTGATGTTCGGTTAGAACAGGACTATAAGCTAAGGTAAGTTATATCTAGGTCGAGGTAGCCCAGCTACACAGTCACTTAAGAGTTGCGGCCAAAAGCTCGCGTCTGGAGACAATAGTCTCTTAGTCTGGCAAGAGTCAACGACTTGTAGTTAATGTAATTGAACTCAGAGTAGAGTCAAGTGCGTGTCTTACTTGTGTATATATACACCGTCGCAGTGGTTACTCCCAATAGGGAGTTATCAAAAGTGAAAGAGAAGTATTTACAAAGTTAGATTAAAAGCTAAAATAAAAATAGTAATAACCTTAGCCTAATGTACAGTCACCCTGGCAATGGGTAGGGTCACTCAAAAGGCGTGCAAACTTAATTTAGGCTCTCTGGCACTGAAATTTTCGACTCTACTGTTGACTCTATTTTTAACTCTATATAGAGTCTCCCCTATGAGTCGAACGGATAGAGCTCTCCGAGCCCTCCACAACGAGCCCAAACTCGGGGGTCCTAGGCCCAGGGGTTCGGAGATAGCAGGGCCCCAAAATTTTCGTGCGGGATCCGCACGAGATTTCAAACCCCGATATCCCACGAACTACCAGTCCGACAGGTCCGAGCGAGGGTTCCCCGAAAAGGTCCCGGCAAGATCTACCCCCCGATACGGGTTTGGGGTCAGAAGGGGGTGACCCCAAAAGTGACCTCCCAAATTCGTGGGGTCTGCCCCCCACCACACCAGACGGATTTTGTAGAGGAAGCCGAGCCCCCCAGAGAAAACCAGAGGTCGCTACGACCACGGGTTCCCGAAATATACGGTCCTAAAGATTTCCAAGATGGCGGCTTTGCCAAACTTTGAACACGTATATTTCGGGTTCCAGGTGTCTCAGCGAACCCAGAAAAGTTTCTCCCTGATCGGCTCGACGCCCTCTATCACCCTAATGTACCAAATATGAAGAGAAAATTTTGAAAATTTTCCGGGAAATTTTTTCCCAGATTTTCCGGAAAAGTGTGGTGCAGGACAGGGTGCTTCTTAAAAAAGTAGGGTTGCAGTGTTCTCCAGCGTGTACCAATTGCCAAGGTGTCTCTTGCTCAAATGTTCAATTAAATACAAGAGAGGAAGATTCATGTGATTTTGATGAAGAGACAACTGATTCATCTTCATTTGAACAATTTCTAAGCGTTCATCAACAGGACGGAGAAGAAGAAGAACAAGAAGAAATTGAAGAAAACATGATTGTTGAAGTTGAATATGAAGAGTATGAGTCAGATTAAAGTAATAAAAAAAAGTTAGAACGACAGTTAAACTCAGTAACCCATATCAATAATCTTCATACTATTAAATAGTTATTGTTCCTGAAAATAACGTCATAAAGGTTCGTGGAATAGGCCTACCGGGGATACCACGTTAAAAAAAACGCGCCGAGTACACTACCTCACAGGTGGTGTGCATATTATGTAGAACGTGATTCTTACAAGCGCAATATCTGAGAAATAGTGGGTCTTAGAGAAAAAATAGGGACCATTTTTATAGAGAATTTTAAGATCTACAAGTTTGCTCTGAGGTACTTTTTCAATAAAACTTACTGTTTTCGAGAAAAATCCAAAAAACCTTAAATTTTGACCTTGAGCCCCGAATAAGTCCCTAAGCTCACATGGGACTGATGGGGACTTTTGACACTTTATTCCTTGTGGTAAACCTAAGGTCTCTACGAAGATTTGGCTCTGTCGCAATTTTCTTTATTTCAATTGTCTAAAATGACCGGACTATTGCTCAAATTGCTGTTCAGTCTAAAGTTAGTTTGAGAGTATGGAGGCGTATCTTACAAAAATTCAAGATACAGCTCAACAACTTCAGGATATAAGTGCCAAGCTAGAAGACGAATTTGTGGCGATTATAATGCTTAGTGGACTACCCAAGGATTATGATCCACTAATCATGACACTGGAACACTCAAGCCTGACTCTGTCAAGTGATCTTGTAAAATCCAAATTACTGCAAGAAACACAGAGACGTAATGGAGAAGGTACTTCTGGTACACAGGATAAGGTGCTAGTGAGTACAAAACGCCCTAAGTGCTATCGTTGCAAGAAATTTGGACATTATGCAAAAGATTGTTCCAAGGAAAAATTATCTAAAGAAAGACCGTCAGTTTCTCAAAGTAGTGAAAAGTCATCGCAGAAGACTGGAACCCTTTTATCTGCGTTAGCGGTGAGTCCGGAGAAAGACGTGTGGTATGTAGATAGCGGTGCTACTTGCCATATGACGAATAACAAAGGTATACTATACGACTTCACTCAAGAAACACCGAAGGAAGTAACAGTCTGCGGGTCATGGTGACGTAAAACTTATTTTAGAAAACAATTTAAAGACTGTCAGTTCTGTCGTATATGTGCCAAAGTTGACTAGTAATTTATTGTCAGTCAATGTTTTGACTAAGAAAGGTTATCGTGTAATTTTTTATAAAAAAATATGTAAAATTTATGACGATGAAACTATTATAGCTGTAGCAAAACGGGATGCAAATGAGCTTTATAAATTACAAGCCGAATCGGCATCCGCAAAACCGTTATTAACTAGTATGCCAATTAGTGTATCCACTGATAAAAATATAGTGCAAACAAGGTGCCTACTGTGAGCCAAGGATTGTGGCATCGTCGGCTAGGACACCTGAATAATCGCAGCATGAATCTGCTTAAAAACGGCTTAGCGGATGGCATCGACTATGATTGCTCTACTTATAATCAATGTGTCGCGTGTATCGAAGGTAAGGCAATAAAACTTCCCTATCCTAAAAAGTCGTTTACACGTGCTACAGAGGTGTTAGGTCTGGTTCACACGGACTTGTGTGAAATCCGAAAGCCTATGTGTTCAATATGATATAAGATAAATCTAGAAATAAAGTAAATAAGCATATATATTATGTTATGTATTAATTTCTTTAGAATATAAAATTGCATGCATGAAGTTATGTTAACTTGTAAATAGATGGCGCTTTGCAGCTTATCTGCATCGCGTATCCTTATAGGATAGAAAACTTAGTTCGTAGATCTCCGATAGATGGCGTTGTACCATTCTCTAGATCACGATATGGTTTCGTGACCGAAACCATTATAAAAGGTCATTTTTATATGAAATATATTGTCGATCAAGATCAGAATACAGTTGTGGTTTTATTTATATTCAAACCCTTCTCGTAATTCCTCAAATCGTCAAACCGATCGTCCAAATATCGTGGCAACGTGTTGTGTGCCCAACATATGGTCCTGTCGAGCCAAATCGATTTTTATGGTACGAGCGAAGCTACGGTCAGCTCGTTCATCCTGTGATACTCGCAGTGGATCGCTGCGCAAGAGTACACAGTTTCCAGCAGCAGCGAACGCCGGTGTGAGTGAGCCAAGCAGCAGCGCCATCTGGCGTTTGTGAATGGAAACCGAACCGGAAGGTGCCAACTACGATTGCCGAGAAGTGAGCCAAGCTGCAGCGCCATCTGACGTTTGGAAGCAGAAGGCGCCAACTTCGATTATTGAAGTGAGTCAGTGCAACTCAAAACTGTGAGTACATTTACTACTACTACATAGTGCAGTGCTAATTTGAAATTTGTTTACATGAAGATTTTAACATAGACAATTCAATAAGAAACTTCAACTTAGAAAACAATTATTTCAAATTTTGAAGACTTAGTAAAATTTAAGTGAAGTGTAAGAATTCAATTGAAATTTGTTACTTAGAAACTTTAACATCAATTTGAACTTAGAAAATATTTCTCTCAAGATTCAAGGACTTAGTAGAATTTAAGTTTATTGGTTTATTATTTTATTATGTGCATGTTAGACTTAGCATAATTTTAGAAAAAACGAGGGAACGCGGAGCCTATGCCCGATTTTGTTAAAGTTACATTATATTTCAAACACTTGTAAAATTTTTGTAAAATTCTCTAACTTGTAAAAATTTGTAGAATTTTTAACTTGCAAAATATTTTAGAAATGGAGGGATTAGTTCAAGTGTTGAAAAATACTCAAACGATTATCCAAAAGGGACTGATTAATTTTAAAAAGAGCCCAAAAGATAGGCTAACTCTAGAGTATATGGAAACAAGGCTCGAGTTGTTAGAAAAAGATTGGGCTAAGTTTCAAACAGCTAATACAAAGTTATATGAAAACCATGAGGAGTTAGAAACGGAAATGCTTGGGCAAATGTATGATGCTACTGAGGAAACTTATGTATCGTATAAATGTTTACTAAAGACCTTATTAAATAAATGTAAAGCAAGTAGTGTACCTGAACCGTCCCTTAGCAAAGAGGGGTCAAATTCTAAAAATTCGCCAGCAAAACTGGTTAAAATTAGTATTCCTACATTTAGCGGTAAATATGATGAATGGACGACATTTAGAGATTTATTTTTGTCCCTTGTAGATAGAAATGATAGCTTAGATAAAGTTCAAAAAATGCATTATTTAAAATTACATCTTACCGGTGAAGCTGAGCAGTTTGTTAGACATAAGGAAATTTCCGAATTAAATTATACCCAGTGTTGGGCTAATCTAGAAAAAAGATATAACAATAAAAAATATATCGCAAGTTGTATTTTGAAAAAATTTCTTAGTCAGAAACGTATGTCAATCGAGTCAGCAACCGGTATTAAGGATTTGTTGGATACAACGAATGATTGTCTTAGTGCTCTTACAAATTTAAAGGTTGACGTATCTACATGGGACCTTATCATCATCCATATCGTTGCGTTTAAGTTAGATCCCGAAACGCGAAAACAATGGGAGTTAAGCGCAAATACTCATGATAATAATGAATTGTCTACCTACGAACAATTTGCCACGTTTTTAGAGAATCGTTTTCGCGCGTTGGAATGTATTGAACCAAAAAGAGTTCACCAGGGCAACAGTTCACATGCCCCCAAATCCATGGTGGCAATGAGTTCTGGCAGCATCCGTTGCGAATATTGCACTGAGTCACATAAGGTTTGTTTTTGTAAGCAGTTCGCAAAACAAACAGTAGGCGTCAGACGTGAATTTGTTGCAAAAAATAAGCTTTGTTTTAATTGTTTGGGTAAGAACCACAATGTTTACAACTGCAAAAATAAAACACATTGTAAACTGTGTCAAAGGCGACATCATTCCTTACTACATATAAGTGTCGAGTCAGCAAAGGATGATAAGGCAGCGCCAGCAAATTCGACAAATGATAGTAATAGCTCAACAGTTAGTACTAGTCAAGTAGTCTCCTGCGTGTCTGCAATTCCCCAACAGGTTTTATTAGCCACTGCGCTAATAAACGCCGAGTCCAAGACGGGGGAGTTACAGGTAGTAAGAGCTTTAGTAGATCAAGGCTCTCAAGCTTGTTTCATTACTGAGGCCACAGTACAATACTTAAGATTAGCCAAAATTCCTATTCAAGGAGTTGTGTCTGGAGTAGGTAATAGATCAACCATTGCAAGGTATATAGTACATTTCAATATTCAGTCGCGTATAGATCCACAGTTCAAATTAGAAATAACAGCCTACGTATTGAGCAAGATCACTTCCTACCTTCCTGAGCAAAGCATAAATAAAGGTGCTCTCGAGTGGGTCGATATAGCAACCATCGAGTTAGCTGATCCACAATTCAATAAGTCTAATAAAATTGACATATTATTAGGTGCAGATGTCTATAGCTGCATCTTGAAGGAAGGCATAATGCGAAGTCCATCTGGTACTCTGATCGCCCAGAACACTAACTTAGGATGGGTGTTATCAGGTACTGTAAGTAGACCAAATATTAGTTCAGGTTATACACATAGTGATATTACCGTAATGCATGCACAAATTAAAGAAGACGACCTCCTCAAACGTTTCTGGGAGGTTGAAGAACAAATTAGTAACACAAAGATACTTACCCCGCTGGAACAAAAGTGTGAAGAGTTTTATAGCGACACTACCTGTAGACAAAACGATGGCAGGTACGTAGTCCGATTACCATTCTGCGTTAAGGATCCACAGTTTAAGGATTCTCGTTCGATAGCTGAAAGTAGATTTAGGTCTTTAGAAAAGAGGTTAGAAAGGAACAAAGAGCTTAAAGATCAATATACTGAAGTAATGCATGAATACTTACAGTTAAATCATATGAGACCGGTACAGGAAGACGATGACAAACAAGGTGTAGCTGCGTACTTACCTCACCATGCAGTGATACGAAACGACAAATCCACTACCAAAGTACGGGTTGTATTCAATGCATCTGAAAGGTATAGGCAGGGTGTTTCATTAAACGATACGCTAATGGTAGGTCCATCTCTACAGGCTGATTTGAGACACACAGTAATGAGATGGAGAGTTCACCCGATCGGTCTTGTAGCAGACATCATCAAGATGTACCGTCAGATCAGGATAGCTGAAGAGGACACCAAATATCAACGTATACTTTGGCGAGACAATCCTAAACAAGAAATCAAAGATTACGAGCTGCTGACAGTCACCTTTGGTACGGCCCCGGCTCCGTATCTGGCAATTAAAACACTTCATCAAATAGCATACGATGAAGGCAAAAATTACCCGAACGCGGTAGATAAAGTATTAAATAGCTTCTACATGGATGACCTGATGACTGGCTGTTACAGTGTAGAAGAGGGTATTACGATATACAAGGAAATGACAGAATTATTAGCAAAAGGTGGTTTTTTATTACAAAAGTGGAACAGTAACAATACAGAAATTTTAGATAGAATACGTTTAATAGAGAAAAAAGCGATTGAAGCTTCATCCAGCAAAGATAAAATAAGCAAGCAGGCTGAAAGCATAAACACTGATAATAATGAAGAAATTATTAAAGAAAGCAAAGAAGTAGAGATCAAAATAGATAGTATAATTAAAATATTAGGACTTACCTGGGACCGTAGTAAGGATTCTTTCCAGTACAAGGTGAATCTCCCGCCGTTCACAAGTGCACCTGTAACAAAAAGAGTTGTAATTTCGGATATAGCAAGGTTATTTGACCCTCTTGGGTGGCTAGCTCCAAGTGTAGTGTTAGCAAAGATATTTATACAGAAATTGTGGCTCGCAGGCATCAATTGGGATGAAGGACTAAGCGACGAATTAACACAAGAATGGAATACTTACCGTCAGGAACTATCACTGCTTGGACAAGTCAGTATACCCCGTTGGCTGGGCATAAATTCGGCTGATAAGTTAGAGCTTCACGGATTTTGTGACGCGTCCAAGGCAGCCTACTCAGCAGTCGTATACTTGCGAATGATTGACGTCACAGGTAAGGTCAAGGTTGCTTTGTTAGTTGCTAAAACCAGAGTTGCTCCGATAAAACAAATAAGCATTCCACGTTTAGAACTGTGTGGAGCAGTTCTGTTGTCAAGGTTGTTAGTGGAGACAGCAGATGTATTGAAAATCTCAATGAATAATATAATCGCTTGGACAGACTCAACCATTGTGCTAGCTTGGTTAAACAGTCATCCAAGCAAATGGAAAACGTTCGTAGCAAATCGAACATCCGAAATATTGGCATCACTGCAGCCCTCGCAATGGTTTGACGTTTCAACTACCGAAAATCCAGCAGACTGTGCGTCAAGAGGAGTACTACCCAGCTTATTCCTTGAACATCCACTGTGGTTTAAGGGTCCACAGTTCCTGAGAGAAAACCAAATTATGCACTATAAAAGGCCCGATAATTTAACCGTGGATTTAGAGCAAGCGGTTAAAGCTCATGTTGCTGTTATACCGGACACTCATGAAATATTTGAGAGATTTTCTTCTTTACCAAGGCTCCTTAGAGTAATCGCATATTGCCGTCGATTTCTGTCTAAGGGGACAAATGAAACGGTTTATTTACAGGTCAGAGAAATAGATAAGGCATTACAATGTTGTGTAAAGAGAACACAAGAAGATGCATTTATTGAAGAATATGCCCAGCTTCGGAGTAATGGAAGCTTACAAATAAAGACAAGCAAACTAAAGTCATTGAGTCCTTACCTCGATGAGAATGGCTTGATAAGAGCTGAAGGTAGACTAGAAAAGTCGTCATTAGAAGAGAATATGAAACATCCAATAGTGCTGCCGACAAACGCACATCTCACTCACCTGATAGTAGCTGACGCGCATATGAAGACTCTGCATGGAGGCCCTCAGCTGATGCTGAACTATTTAAGGAGAGCCTATTGGATAATTGGAGTTAGAAATTTGGTCAGACAACACGTTTGGAAGTGTGTAATATGTGCCAAGCAAAGAGCTACCATTAAAGCTCAAAAAATGGGTGATCTACCATCCGTGCGAAGTACACCAGCTAGACCTTTCCTGTACAGCGGAGTAGATTATGCTGGTCCGATTAAAATTCGGACAACTAAGGGCCGTGGACACCACTCACTTAAAGGCTATATTTGCTTATTTGTGTGCATGTCGACTCGTGCATTACACCTTGAAGTAGTAAGCGACATGAGTACGCAGGCATTTTTAGCGGCATTTAGACGCTTTGTGTCGAGGCGAGGTCACTGCGCTAGGTTGTATAGCGATAATGGTACCACATTTGTCGGCGCTTCTAAGGAATTGCAGCAGATTTTACATAATCAGGCGTCTATAGCAAACCATTTAGAGGCAAATAAAACCGAATGGCATTTCATTCCTCCCCACGCTCCCAACTTTGGTGGGTTATGGGAAGCCGGAGTGAAATCGACAAAGTTTCACCTAAAGAGAGTGGTTGGTGATGCGACGCTTACATATGAGGAGCTTGCTACGCTTCTCAGTCAAGTAGAGGCGTGTCTAAATTCGAGGCCCATAAGCGTCATGAACCTAAATGATCCTGGAGAGTGTATGCCCTTGACTCCTGGACATTTTCTAATCGGTGAACCGCTAGTCACAATACCCGAGTATAATAATTACGAAAATTCAAATGTACATTCTTTAACACGTTGGCGGTTTGTTCAGAGGATGTTGCAGTCATTCTGGAGACGTTGGTCTCAAGAGTATTTATGCAATTTAATGCACAGATATAAATGGTCTTCAAAGACTAAAGAACCAAACATTGGTGACATAGTCCTCATAAAGGAAGACGGGTTGCCCCCTAGTCGTTGGTTGATGGGTTGTATTTTAGAAAAACATCCAGGTGATGATAAGGTCACACGTGTAGTTACCTTACGCACTAATTCTTCAACAATAAAACGACCAACGAACAAATTATGTATTTTGCCCATTGAACACAAATAAGACAATTGTTTGCAAGTTAGTTTTTATTATTATGTTCGTTTTTTGTTTGTAAAGGATGTTTTGTCAATAACGTCCTTTGGTGGGCAGTATGTTCAATATGATATAAGATAAATCTAGAAATAAAGTAAATAAGCATATATATTATGTTATGTATTAATTTCTTTAGAATATAAAATTGCATGCATGAAGTTATGTTAACTTGTAAATAGATGGCGCTTTGCAGCTTATCTGCATCGCGTATCCTTATAGGATAGAAAACTTAGTTCGTAGATCTCCGATAGATGGCGTTGTACCATTCTCTAGATCACGATATGGTTTCGTGACCGAAACCATTATAAAAGGTCATTTTTATATGAAATATATTGTCGATCAAGATCAGAATACAGTTGTGGTTTTATTTATATTCAAACCCTTCTCGTAATTCCTCAAATCGTCAAACCGATCGTCCAAATATCGTGGCAACGTGTTGTGTGCCCAACACTATGCCTGTGAAATCCGGTGGTGGTGCGAGGTATATGCTTCTTTTTATTGATGATTTTTCAAGAAAAACATTTGTTATTTTATAGATTGTAAAGACAAAGTTTTTGAGAATTTTAAAGTTTTTAAGTCGCTAGTAGAGAACGAAACTAATAAGAAAATTAAAGTTTTACGAAGCGACAATGGTGGCGAATATATTAATGGCCGTCTCAAACATTTTTTAAATGAATTTGGAATAAGACACAACTACAGTCCCTCATTGTCCGCAGCAAAATGCTGTAGCGGAACAAGCGAACCGCACTATTATGGAGGCGGTGCGCTGTATATTGCTGGAGGCTGGGTTGGATCAGTGTCTATGGGCTGAAGCGGCAAACACGGCTGTTTATATGAAAAACTGTTCACCAACTAAAGCGGTTAGAGGGGCCACTCCAGAAGAAAAAATTACTGGATCCAAGGTAAACCTTGACCATTTAAGAGTATTTGGATGTTTAGCGTATACTGTACAGAATAAGCGTAGTAAACTGAATCCAAAAACTAAACCTTACATATTTTCAGGGTACTGCGAGAGTACTAAAGGGTATAGACTTTTGGTTACAAACTTATTTAATTTGACAATTGCGCGTAACGTAACATTTCTTGAAAATAAATTCCTCAAGGACCTAAATGTGCGTGAAACGGAGTCGTGTGTCATCTATGAACTGACGCCGTGCGCACCTAATGTCGAATTAGATCAGATTCCGGAAATTCCCAACACTCATGATAATTAAGTAGATAGTAAGCCATCATCGAATAGCGATCGTTCTTCGGATGTCACTTATGTTCCAGATACGTCATTTGATAGTGATGATTCACGAGCGGAGTATGAGACGGCTGATAATGAAAATTCATTATTGTCAGTTTTTTTCATTGGTGAATCTTGTGGGAACGATGAACCAAGAACTGTTAAAGAGGCGTTGAGCGGACCAGAATCTGAGCAATGGAAAACTGCGATGAAAGAAGAATATAATTCTTTTTTGGATCATCAGTGTTTTTCTGTTGTACATTTACCGAAAGGTGTGAAACCAGTCAAAAACAAATGGATTTTTAAAAAGAAAAGAGGTTTGAATGGTGAGTTACTACAATACAAGGCTCGACTCGTAGCGAAGGGATTTATGCAAAAATATGGCGTAGATTATTTTGAAACTTATTCGCATGTAGTCAGATACGAGACGATACGAATTTTGCTAACCCTAGCTGCAGAATACAATATGGAAATAGATCACATGGATGTGAAGACAGCTTTTTTGAATGGAGAGTTTAAGGAAACTGTCTTCATGGAGATACCGGAAGGATTTGAGGAGAAAAAACAAAAGAACAAAGTATTTAGATTACGCAAGGCTGTTTATGAATTAAAGCAAGCGCCTAAATCGTCGAATGAGAAGATAAACGATGTACTTGTAAATAATCCTTTGACTCGCGCCCTGAAGCCGACACTCGCGGCATGACGAATATATCATCCACACCACGTGTCTGCCCACTTCCCTTGCTCATCAAGAAGTCGCCTGGACGCGGCATTAGAATAATGCACTGCGCTCGCGGCTCGCGTTCGTTCGCCCGGCCTCGAGCGACGGCACGGCGCACGCGTTCAATCAAAGCGGTAACATCTCGTTTGTCCACTTACAGTTTGTATATTTTAATTAATTAAATTATTTTCGTTTAGGTACGTTAAATACTAATATTTATAGCTGTATTATTTATATTTGTCTCTTTAACATGGTTTATATATCTAAATTGGAATATTTCATCCACACTCCTTTGGATATCGATTTTTCATCATCATATATTTGCTGCCTACAACTCAGCCCATTCAAACCACAACCCTTTTTCTCCGTCGCAGTCGGATAATTAACCGTTATTAACTATTATTATATTATTAGCTAACCATAAATTCAACTATAGGTAACATACATATAGTTGTAATAAAAGCCCGTTAGCTACCAAGATTCGCCTAATATTAGGGGTTAAAGTATGAAATTGCCGATTTGTACTGACAAATTGAAATTCGTTTTTTATTTTTATTTAACGTATTTATTTAATCAAAATAATTACCATTATTATCTATACATTGCTGCCATCTAGTAGGAAGGTCATTTATGCCTTTGCGATAGAACTCTGGTGATCTAGATTCGACAAACTGTGTGAAAGCATTTTGTACTGCCTCCTGAGAAGAAAACTTTTTATCACATAGAAAATTGTCCAAATCACGAAAAAAATGGTAGTCTGTTGGAGCAAGGTCTGGCGAATACGGAGGGTGACGGATAGTTTCTAATTGCAGTTCCTGTAGAGTTAAAACGGTTTCTCGTGCTGTATGAGGTCTCGCGTTATCATGGAGCAATAATGGTGAAGATCGATTCATGAGTCGGGGCTGTTTCACTGCTAGTTTTGCTATCATTGTTCGGAGACATCTGCCGTTATTGCTTGACCAGATCGTAGAAAGCTATAGTGAATAACACCATGCTGAGACCACCAAATAGTTACCATTACCTTTTTATTGGTAAGCTTTGCTTTAGGACACTTTAATTCATACTTTAACCCCTAATATTAGGCGAATCTTGGTAGCTAACGGACTTTTATTACAACTATATGTATGTTACCTATAGTTGAATTTATGGTTAGCTAATAATATAATAATAGTTAATAACGGTTAATTATCCGACTGCGACGGAGAAAAAGGGTTGTGGTTTGAATGGGCTGAGTTGTAGGCAGCAAATATATGATGATGAAAAATCGATATCCAAAGGAGTGTGGATGAAATATTCCAATTTAGATATATAAACCATGTTAAAGAGACAAATATAAATAATACAGCTATAAATATTAGTATTTAACGTACCTAAACGAAAATAAGTTAAAGAACGAGCTTGGGTAAAATGGAAGAAATACGGTAATGTTTCTGATTATTTATGCTTCTCCAACCATCGCAACCTATTCCATAAGGAATATACAAGATGCCTTCGCAATTATTTGAACTCAGCTGAGGATAGTATTCCCATGAATATCAAACACTTCTGGAGATATGTTTCTACCAAGAATAGAAAGACTGGGTTTCCTATCAACATGTCCTTCGGAAATACTACTTCTGACAATGCTATAGATACTTGTAATTTATTTTCCTCTTTTTTCTCTTCTGTCCATGAACCATCTACTTTCGATCCTAATGTATGGCAACCTTCAACACACTGTGCTGGTAACGCCTCGAGTATATCAAATATTAATATTATATTTATTTGTCCAAGGGTGCGATTTGGAAGGCACTCAAGACACTAAATTCTTCAAAGGGAGTCGGTCCCGATGGTCTCCCACCTATTATCTTTATAAAATTTTGTGATAATTTATGTATTGCTCTGCATATTGTGAATTGAGACCCTCCTCCTTTTTTGAAGTCGTTTAAAAAGAAGGAACTTGGAACTGCAGAAATTACGTAGGGTAGGTATCGTCAGTGGTACCTACCTACCTATAGTCAGCGCGTGATGCCCGTCAAGGACACTCGAAACTAGAAAAATACGTCGGGCGGGTGACGGCGAAGTACGTTGACCCCGATGGGTCCGATCCAATAACCCTCCTAATTTAAAAATCTAGCTGGCTAGGTACCTACCTAGGTACTTTGTGGTCTACCTATAAAATAAGTAGTTTTTGTCTAGATACGCATTCTGTCCGAACAGTAAGTAGTATTGATATGTTGGGTTATGGGTAGGTAGGTACCTTAAAATTTTAAGATTTATTAATTTGGCAAACTTACCTTTCAGCATCTTTGGGAAGCTAGAAAAAACATAAATTCGAATATTAATCCGAAATATTTCTATTCGAATTCAAACAGCCGAACGCCACACAATATCGTCTGTCATATTTTCTTTTCTTGTCCATTCTAAGGTAGGTACCTACTTTAAGTAGGCACGATCAAGAGAGAAAAAAAAATGTTTTTATAAAATCCCAGCCGAGCGCGAGCATAGAAAACACCTCAAGCGTTCACACGAGCGCGCGCGTGACACTCGACTAATTTTTAATCCGCTCGGCCGGATACTTCGCTGTAGGTATATAACGGATGTACTGCGCGAAGTGAACCACGCCTGGTGTTACGTCGAACCAACCTGTTTCTTTCCAGAATCTTACGATCTGTTCCACCATCAGATCCATAGTTTAATAGGGCCGAGAACAAA
This sequence comes from Eilema caniola, assembly GCA_949126895.1. Taxonomy (NCBI): domain Eukaryota; kingdom Metazoa; phylum Arthropoda; class Insecta; order Lepidoptera; family Erebidae; genus Eilema; species Eilema caniola. The sequence goes on along the minus strand of OX421461.1, from coordinate 633,375 downwards.
TATTCGAGCGATTTTAAGTCTGACCAAAACCTTTCTACCAAAAATAAGCCACATCTGTATTCAGAATATGTATTTAAGTTAACATAACCCAAATAATCTTTTTAATATCGATTGTCAGTCGCCATCAGATGTATTGTAGCAGACAAGGTGACCGAGTACTTCTTCATCCTAGCGTCAATCCCAGTCGCATTCGAAGCTTTTCCAACTTGCGAGTCTGGGGTCCGCTTTTACCAGTCTTCGGTATTTTCCGTGAAGCGACTGCCATCTGACCTCCACAACCCAAAGGCGATATTGAAGCATTGCAGTTCGACCAGTTGTTGGATTTTTGAGGGCTCCAACTACCCGTAACGACTGCCATAGATGTTTGTTACAACTGGGACCGACGGTTTAACGTGCTCTCCGAGGCACGACCAGACCAATGCAAATACCCATATTCATGCATTCAATATGCACTGAGCAAGCATCGAACCTGCGGCTCCTGCCTGGCAGCCGCGTTCACTACCGCTAAGCCACGGAGGCTGTTCTACGCACAGTGAATAATAATAATAATATAATAATAATAAGAAATTTATTTCGGAAAACTGTAGTTCCATATGGTGTTAGTAACATAAGTATCTTATAAACTAGTGTTAGTATTAATCACCCTTGACACTAGGCGTTTTACAATCGGCTGCCGACTTTTTGCGTATAATCGCATAAAAGTCATCGGTCCTGGCTTGATGTCAATAGGTAAGTTCCATACGCTACTAGTTACCTTTTTTGTCAACCGACGAAAAAACGGAGGAGCTTCTCAAGTCGACGCGTATATTTTTTAATGTATGACCACGCACAACTTTTTACAGAGTAGTCCGATTTTGACAATTCTTTTTATATTAGAAAGAGTTTACCCCGAAGTTGGTCCCATATCAATTTGAAAATAAAAATCCAACCCGGGAAAAAGCCGACGATGATTAATTGTTCACTCACTGATTGTAAGGTATGACCACGCATAACTTACAGACTAGTATGATTTTCATAATTCTTTTTTGATTGGAAAGAGTATATCCCATAGTAAGTCCAAAAATATCGGAACAATTTTACAACTTCAAGTGTACTATACCCCTAGCACGTACAACTAAAGTAATCTTATGGTAAACGTATTGAGAGAACGAAGCAATGCGATTGGTCGCCTGCCTACTGTGAACCTGTGAGTGTGTGAAGCTAACCAATCGCAATAAACCATTCTCTCAATACGTTAACGATACGATAACTATAGATGTTCTTGCTAGGGGTACTGACATTTCAATGAAATAACTGTAAAGAAGTATTTCGTCATCTTATATGCTACGATATATGGCGACTGTAGGTATATTATAGTACATTACTGTCGCGGCCGCCAAGTATTGTGTTGCCGGACGACCGTGAAGTATACGGACCGGCACGCATTACGGAGTCCGGCAACGCTCAGTTGTGGCCAAGGCTTGCATAGTGCTTTTCTCAAACAATGCGCGGAAATTAAACCTACCTACCTATTTTTCAAAATCAATGACTATCAACAACAACAGTAATTTTTCACGCGGCAACATGTTCATTTGTTTTTTATTTTTCTTAATAAACAGCTTTCTATTTGCAAGCCAGTTCTGTATTTAAATAATGCCTTGAATAGGTTGCCTCCTTGGTTGCCATGGTTCGGAGTAAAAGATGGTTCCATTTTTAAATTACACGACAGATATGAGTTTACATAGTAATTTATTTGGCCGGTAAAACAAGACAGATGGATTTTCATACAAATTAAGCCGGCCGCTGCTTTCATGTACAGCAATTTCGATTTATCTCGAAGAAGGTTGTCATATAATAATATTGAATATTTTCTATATTGAAAGGGTTATGTAAAATTTACTATTCTGAATACGTATTACTTACGTACGTATATATTACTTACGTAATAGGTAGTCCAATAGTTCCAGCAATCCAAATATTTAATACAGCACCATCTAGGCTAAGTTAAGTCTCGTTTGCATTTTAGGTTCAACTGCAGGTAAAGGGCGGTGGATTGATATTTGAACAATGTTCGGCTTTAAACCTTAACTTTAGAGTTCAAATTGTGACTCGATATACAATTCGCTTCAGAGATGAGACTTACAATTTTTCTTGTTTTGACAGCAATAGATGACGCTAGAAGAAAATGGTTTTTTGATATCAAGACTAGCCTTGCAGTAAAGCCTTTTCGTGTTTATCATCAAAGACGCGTCTAACGAAGTATGATGCATAAAAATTAAATCTGGGCGTAAAATGCATAAATATAATGTGGCATGGTAATCGCACTAATATCTAGATGATTCATTGATTGTTTAGTACCTATAAAAGAACAAATAAAAACCAATAATAACTTTAATAAGTTTAATGATAACATTAAAATCTTCTAATTTAAGAAATTAATTTTATGAAATACGTCGAGACTAGGTACCCTGGAACGTTGCTCTACATGTTTATTTATTACAATTCAGTTTATATCGTTATGGCAGTCGTAACGTGAGCAGACGGTAGCTTTCAAATTGGTTAACATGACGATAGAACTTGCGTTAAACATATGTATGTACAGCTTTTTTTCTTACTACTCCACACGCGCGCTGTAGGTCGTAATGCAAGGCGAAAGGTGAGGTTGTCTTCGACATATCCCTCTTATCCCGGCTGACCCAGGGCCATCTCTCTCAGTCTGGCATTCCTCGGGAGGAGGGACCACGCGATCCCCAACTCGTCCTCGTTATGGGGGTTGAAGGTCAAACTATAGTTCTCCAGAAGGGTATTAGAAGGTTCTTTCAGGGTCGGCAGCACGAGTGTGACACCCCTGGTGTTGTACACGTCCATGGGCCATGGTAACCACTTTCCATCAGGTGGGCCGTTGTTTGCCACTTAATTTGGTATAAAAAATCAAGTGATTTGTGATGTAGATGTCTAAATTGACCGGTAGTGAATCTCTAAAGACTCCCTTTCTTTCCTTAATTTACTTGTTTGACACTAAGCTAGTCTTCTCGTGGAGCTTCATGGTGCCGGACATCTTTTTGCCGCGGTAAATGCCACACTCCTGCACCGATGCCTTGCCTTTGAGGACTGGCGTAATGATACTCAGCCTCTACTGGCGCGTGATCTTACCAGTGAGGGGTAAACGATTATGTATTGTTACATTCAGATAGTTATAGTGCAAATTGCGAAATTGAAGATGAAAACCAAATAGGCGCCCAAATTTAATGCATAACTAGATACATCTTGTAAAGGTAAAATTTGCAAATAGTTTCCTGTATGATCTCATTATGTGATTAAATCTTCAGAAGCGTTATTATTACAAGTAATTAAGATATACATTAAAACATTTGCCTTATCAAAACATTTAATTTTTTCTCTTATCAGCAAGCAATATATCTTATCTATACGCGATTATTTTCAAAATCGAATTATTTTAAAAATATGTTACCTTTGGCAATGTATATTGTAAGATACACGTCATAAATCGGAGCTAAATGAACTTAAATAGAAAAACAAAAACGATCAATTTTTCCGCTGCTAAGTTAAGGGTTGTAGATATGAAACTTCTAAAAGAACTCACCCAGAGCACATATAAAGGTTTCCATACGTCTAAACCATTTTCTCTTTTTTCCAACCTAACGTAACCTTAAAATCAAAACACTCTTGAGTCCTTAAACCTTTTTAATGTTCATTATAAATCATTGTCCGAAAATCCTTTGAGGTACGAACGAATTTGGTATTTTTCCGTAGGTAAAATAAATTATTTGGCTGAAATTATTAAATTAAGAATAGTGAAAGAGTGGGAACCGTTGCGTCGGTTCTTATTTTATCTTTCATAATTACACCCAACTTTTCATAGGATGTGATTTGACTATTAAATATTATGACTTCACGAATAAATTGTTCATACAGTTTTGACGTTCAGTAAAAATTAAGTAATTTGACTAGCCAATCAAATTCAATTCAAACCAATTCCCGCCAGATTCTCGCAGAAAAAAAGCATAAAAACACTTTAATCACACCTCGGAAGCTCTCGGAAAAATGTATGAAACAATCGCGTTGTAATTACTACAAACATAGCTCGTGTACATGCACGGTAGTGTTGATGTGTGAGAAAATTAGAAATGTCATGGATGGCACTATTTGAAATTTGAGCTAATTTTCGAGTGAGATAGCGTGATTTTTCTCACTCTATCCCTTGGTGTCATGATTTACGTCACATCCGACGGAGGCGACAATCCTGTTGTTACAAAAAGTCATATTAATGTTTTTCACTTTGAAACATATTTCCATCTTTTTCTTCGCTTCGGAAGAAAAGAATATGGCTATACATTTTGGTCCTGTCAATCAACAGAATTGGCACAAATAACAAAACAATACTACAACATGACTTTGATATGTTTATAGAGTAATTAAAACCGATTGTGTTTATAAAAACTAGCTGTTGCTCACGGTTTCGCCCGCGTGAAATTTTTCATCACTACATAGTATAAAACAAAGTCGCTTTCTCTGTCCCTATATGCCTTTGTATGCTTAAATCTTTAAAACTACGCAACGGATGTTGATGCGGTTTTTTTAATAGATAGAGTGATTCAAAAGGAAGGTTTATATGTATAATACATGTTCAATATAGTAGAGGGTGCAGCGGGAACGGGATCTGATGCCACGCGGGCGGAAAAATATTGGGGGTACGAAGTTCGCCGGGTCAGCTAGTTAATTATAAATAGTATCCGTTCCGTTCGGTCTATAGGGCACATTTCTAAACCGATTGACACCAAACATGGCATACATGTTCTTTGATTTAAAACATAATTTTTTGTCTAGAGCTTTTTTTAATCGGAGGAGAAAATCGCCTTTTCTGTCGCGTTATTTATGAACGGATTTTGATGATTTTTGGCTGAAATATCCGAACATGATTCCTTACAGGTAGTTGTGGAAAAAAAAAACATGAGAAAAGGCGGAGACGTTTGTTGTGGCTTTTTTAAGAACGGATTGACAATATTTATTTGTGAAATATCCAGGGAGCTATAAAATAAAGATACGTATAGTATAAAAGAAATATAAGTGAGGATACCAGATTTGATCTCCAGATGCCAAAAAATGATCTGGAACTCTTTACAGAACTATTAGTATTTATCCCTTAGTAGTTAATGCTCCATTGCCAAGGGTGAGGTAGAACATTTCTTTATAAATGGTGTTTTTATTACGTACCAAGGTTTCTGAACCTCAACTGAATGACACGGATTTAATTCCCGGTTTTTGTAATAACTATCCTAATACTTATTTGGAATTGTCAACGGCGAGTAGGAAATTAGAAAAATGGCAGTTGAGCACAATTTAATTTAATGGTGTTAATTTATTTAAGTATCAATTATAATTTATACTAAACGGAAGTTCACGGAAAGATATCTATTTATATTTTTTAGAAACAAATGGTTTTAACCGCTCTATACCTTATAAAATTTAAGAATCATTAATTTGACAGCTCACGCCTATGAAGTGTGGCATTTTTTTCGATTTGAATGTATCATAATTAATGTCGTCCATCATGGATTCCGTCATTGCCAGGTACCGCCCATTTTTTAACCCTAGAATGTTTACTAATCTAAATCTGCATCATATGCTTTTGAGTTATAATTTTTATAATGTAAAAAAAAATAATACACCTATAATCAATATCGGTCCACCCTAATGTCACTTAACATGCTAGTTCTAGAGTTATTTTCTAATAAACCCGGACTATATGAAAATTAATGAATATACATTGATAAGATTTTTCACGAATTTATTCCTGGGCATCCAGTTCATTAGTTTTTTTTATACTGTTCATTGATGACCCTTGGTGGAACTTGTTGTTACACATATTGAGAACACTTGTACTTTTTCTACAGTATTTATTATTGAACCTGACCAGTTTCGCAATGTTTATGAACATTTCTAGTCGTAAACACCTCTAGTGTTTATGATTAGAAACATTTCAAAAACATCAATGTAAACTTTTGAAGTTACCATAAGGTGAAACCGGTCGGGTTCAATAATAAATACTGTGGAAAAAGTACAAATGTTCTTACTACATATGTGTAGTTCATTAGTTATTTATACAAAAAGGCGAGATGCATTTGAGGGTTAAATTTCACTATAGTCATGTGTGAAAGAGAGGACGCCTTAAAAACCGAAGCTAGCCGAACTTTTCACTCTTCTTCCCGAAGTGCCGTTCCTACACAGTTTACTGGCGACAACCTTTGTTTTAGGCGCCCATGAAAGCGCCCATGATTTTGACGTGCGGGGAGAGGAAATGAAATCGGTGGGAGGGGGTGAGCTTCCATTCTGTACGCTAGTACTATTATCTATTCTGTGCTTTAATCAATTAATGTTCCATATTTAAAATTACAAGTCAATCTGGCATATACGTAGGGTTCTAATGTGCCTGGCTGCGCCACACATTACATTTCACGCAACACACGAAACAATTCGTATAACGAAACATATTTTTCCCCCCTGTTCTCTTCCTACGCCCCCCCCCCTCCCCTCCCCCGTACCAGTGACGAATCGCAGCGGCCGCGCTCGTTCGAACTATAAACCTTAAGCTCTAATTATATCTAAATAATTAAATTTTTGTACTGAGATCGATCTTTTATTTATTTATTTATTTATTTATTAGGGACAAAAATCAGTTACGTGATAAAGTCTTATACAAATTAACTTGAAAACTAATACAAATTATCCACCATGTAACCAACACAATTGTCCACGAACTGACCATAGAGATGTACACAGATTTTTGAGTTTACACTATACTATAGCATTGGCTGCTTATTAAACAAATATTAAAAAAACGTTATTACAAATAGATTTGAACCAAGAACCAAAAGAGAAACTATTAGTAAAAATTAAAAGTAAAGATACCAATCCGATCAATCGATAATTAAACAAATCAATCCTGCGACTGCAAGTTGGACAGGAACTCTATGGCTTTTCGTTTGAACTGTGGGTTAGACAAAGAAAATACATCAAGTTCCATAAAATGCGTATTATATGTGTCCAGAAGACGATGGAGAGGTGCACGTAACCCAGCGTTAGTTCTACATATTTCTGTATGGAAAAGCCTAGGGACGCGCGCTCCTCTCCTGATTACAGTTCTTGGGACTACGTAGTACAAATTATTAACTAAACAAGGGCAATCATATCGACTATTGCACAGGCCGTATAAAAACATGACGTCTAGAAGCATGCGCCTGAACTCTGAAGAACTACATAGGTACCATGTGGAAAAAGTTTCACTCAAAAATCTCAAACCATGAAAGTTCTATGTCAATTCGAAGTACCTATTACAATGAAACGGCAATTTCATACTTTAACCCCTATTATATTTGTCGTAAAAAGGATTCCAGATAGGAATAGCATACTCCAATTGAGACCGTAAGTCTTGTATAACATTAAAAATGTGGCGGGACGTACAAAGTCACGAGAACATCTCATTACGAAACCGAACATCCTAAAGGCTTTATTTACAATGTTGTCTACATGTATATCAAAATGTAGACAAGAATCAAGCGTAATACCTAAATCACGGATGGATGTAACATTATTTAATAGTACGTTATTAATTGTGTCATCATCATCATCATATCAGCCATACACAGTTCACTGCTGAACATAGGCCTCTCCCATAGACTTCCAGAATGACCGATCCAAAGCAGCCCGCATCCAGTGGGCGGGACACATAGCGCGCAGAACAGATGGCCGATGGAGCAAAAGAGTTCTGGAATTAATTTCTTATGTTTGTCCCTTCATAACGCCGTCATTTATTAGTTCTTACCTACATAATATATGAACCTTCGCGCTCGAAAGCTACCTTATAGCTTATAGGTAATATTTAGTATTCTTTGTTTATAGTCCGAGAGCTGAATTAATAAATTTAATAGGTATACAAATGAATAGCATAATATTTAATATTATTCACCTGAACATGATAATTAGATACTTTGGCGCACTTTGGCTAGTCTGACGGGTATATAGACCGAGAGCTAAGGTTAAGTTTGACAATACATGGTGGCCAGCTCTCCTGGCCAAAAAATTTGGCGCCCCATATTGAGGAGTATTTGAGCCACCCCATGTATGTCCAGTGATTTTTACTAGCTTAGGAGATACGATTTTTGAAGTTATACTACTTTTGGCGCACCTAACCTTTCTCGGCGTGGCGATTGTCAAACACTTAGAAAAATTTTCATTGTATAGAGACTGGACTATGGCGACTGCAACGGGGACTGTTCCTGTGACGGCGACGAGCCACTACTACGGTGACTGTGCTCCTCAGTGCCCCGTTTGCTTCACTCTAACCAATGACCATAAGCACATGTGTGTTTGCTCCGTACTGACTACCATTTGTCTATTTTACTTTAGGCGCCGAGAGTGGCTGATTTTAATAGGACGAGAGGACTTACTAAGCAAAGAAAATTTGAGAGCTAAAAGCTACGATGTCTGCTCCCACCATTTTGAAGATTCTACAATCAGGACAATCAAACAACTGAAACCAAATACAGTTCCAACAAAGCTTATAGTATCCGAGAACCGAGTTCCTAACAATAATATAAATTCAAATACGAACTGCTTTCAAAGCGCAGCGAGTCACATTCAATTTAGCTGGCGCAAATCAAAATAATTTACCAACATGATTTTTGGGTGTCGGCTCTCGGACTAGTTTAAGCCGTTTCGTGTTTGCGTCGTACGGCATGTAACTAAACACGTAAATGGTATGTTCAATTTAGCAAATACACTAAAGTGTAGTAGCAAAGAATACTAAATGTAGTAGTATGCTTATCATCTTATGTTAAAATATGCGGACATTGTAATAAAATACTTTTTTCATCTAATACTAGGTAGGTATGTTTAAAGTTGTAATTTTCACATAAGTAGAAAAATAGTAACAGGTACATAACTGGACTGGTAATCAAATATTCATTTCTTCACAAGAAGGCAACCCTAACAGCGTACGAAGAGATAAGAGGTACCCGATAGAAAGAGACGAAGTAGTAGGTGAATAAAATTATAGGTACCTAATGTTGTGCGAGCTGAATTCCACCGTATTGCGTCGGAGCAAGACTGGAATTAATAAAATCTTCTTGCGCAGTGATCCTTCTGTACGTTAGTACTATTAATTACTCTGTGGTAACACCGTGATTGCCGGACAACCCTCCTCTGGGGAGAAACAGGGGGGATTGGGAGAAATGGCCCATGCAGAAGGCGGAAAGGCAGACCACCCATCGGGTCAACGGCGTCCCTTGCTAGAAGTAAGTATATATTAAAGTTTAATAAACGTATGGCGGGCAAATAAGGAAAGAACACAAAAACGCTATAATGTTATTTGAAAAAATCTCTATTCAAAGAATATTTAGGTTCAATATAGTACCAAAAGCAAGGCTTATTTGCAAGACAAGCGTGTTTAATGGCTATAATAATTAATATCTGAGGTAATAATAAAAAATACCGGTTCGAAGGACCATAATTTATGGTATTACTCAATAACATGAACTTATACTGTCCAAGATATCAATTTTCTTTCCACACTATTTACACAGTGTAACGATTAAAAGAAATACAGAATATTAATATGACATATACATTTATTCTATCATCATTTTTCCATTTTTTAGTTAAATTGAACGCTTAGATTGAATTAGTTAATCACTTCACCAATTCACACAACACCTTAATTTACTTTACATTATTTCCCATTTAATATAAACTCTACCCACACTAAGACTATATATTATTTTTAAGACCACTGATGCGAACTAATTAATGCGGACTGATAACAGTGTTGTCGCTTCGACGGCAGGACTAAGAGTGAACAAATCGCCGCTCCGTTCCGTCCAATCGTTCCCTCGGTCTGCCGTTCAGTGTGAAGTTTGTTGTGAATTAGCTGCGTCGCTGACGTCACGTCCCGACTGCGCCGGAAACTGAATTGCGAGGGCGACAACATCCGGCCGTCCTGCTTACGCGTTCGTCCTCGAACTGCGTCTTGGTCTGATGTAGAGCTGGAAACATTTACACGATACATTAGATACAGTTGTATATATCAAATTTTATTCATCATGCAATAGAGCGTTTGATATCATCATTTGTGGTTTGAACTAGATGATGTTCATTCAGGATCAATCTAGTCGTGTATCACCACCACTCCGCAACAGCGTTCACATCGGATTCCTGTTGGAGCTCCTTGCATCAAACACCCTATCGTGCATAATGATTTCAGCGATTACATTTGACAGTTTTTGTAATCATGATAATGACCTGTTTTTGTCGAATAGACATCAATATTGAAATAAATCAAAAATTGGGAAATATTGCTTACGTTAATAACAAAATCCATACTAATATTATAAATGCGAAAGTAACTCTGTCTGTCCGTCTGTCTATGTTACGTTTTCACGCCTAAACTACTCAACCGATTTTGATGAAATTTGGTATAGGGGTAGATTGAGAAAAGACGTGGGCTATGTTTGGTCGCGATAACCGACATCCACGCGGGCGGAGCCGCGGACAAAAGCTAGTAAAACATAAAACTTACTTCCATTTACGCCTACTTTTGTTTTGACAACATCCGGTCTATTGGGAAATGCGGATCCATGGCTTCATATTTTCCACGCATGCTGTGCCATCGTATTGTTTTGAAGATCTCTCTGCTCCTCTCATATCTGCTACTTGGTATCTATCGTAGCCTAAAGCTTTCGTCACTTGAAATGGGCCTTTGTAAAGGGGCATCAATTTTTTACTCTGTCCGTCGTTAGAATGACTTGGAATTTTTAGTACCACTAAATCTCCGACGTTGTAGCTCGGAGCGTCTTTTCTTTTAGCGTCGAAAGATGCCTTCTGCTTTTCTGCGTCTTTCTTAATATTAGCATCGACCGTGTTCCTCAATGCAGTGACATCAACAGAACGTTCAACATTATCATCGTCAGTGATCATATCGTTATCCATTCGGAGTCTGTATCCGAAAAAGACCTCACTCGGAACTGCTGATGTGGTTTTATTAATTGTACTATTAATGCCCTGCTGTATATTGGTAACGTGCTGGTCCCACTTATTATTTTCAGAATCAGCACCCATACTACGCAACGCTTCCAGGATTGTCTGGTTGTAGCGTTCGACTTGCCCGTTTGCACGTGGCATGGATGTAGCGATAACATGAGCCCTGATATTGCGATCATTGCAATAGCTTGTGAACAATTTAGATGTAAAAGCGCTCCCAGCGTCGCATACAAGACGTTTTGGATTGCCAAATACTTTAAATATTTTATCAAGTTCGTTAATAACAAGTTTGCTTTTTGTATTTTTGACTGCCGAAATAAAAACAAACTTGGTAAATGAATCCACAAGCACTAATAGGTAGCTATTTTGCCGAGTAGTTTTAACAAAAGGACCTAGGTGATCGACGTGAAGTGTGTGGAATGGCCTTGCATACTTTGGGATTGGATACAGTTTGCCTGGTTTTTTGCCATGAATATTTTTGAAATATATACAATTCAAACAATTTTTAATGTATTTCGCTACAGTTTTCTTGAGACGAGGGAACCAATACTTTGAACGAATTCTTTCAATAGTTTTGTTTTCTGCAAAGTGTCCTACTTCATCATGGTTCGCTCGAATGACATACCATATAGATTGTTTCGGAACTAGCCAACGTCTTCCAAATTCAGTTCTTCGATAGACTTTATTACCTAACAATTCATATTCCTTAAATATTTGCTTATTCGCCTCGGCATCACCTGACAACAAAATGTCTCGAATACTACATATGCTTGGATCTTGTAATTGAACGGCGAGTAGCCAGTCGCTTTCAGTTATTGTGTTTACGTTTTTAAATATTTCGGATACATTACTGACGTCGCTAATAGGATTTCTACTAAGCGCGTCCACGTGTTGCATTTGTGACCCCGCTCTGTGCACTACTTCAAAAGTGAAATCTTGCGTATACAGTACCCACCTACTTATACGTGGCACAATTTCTTGTTTACTTAACGCGTGTCGAACAGCATTACAGTCTGTCGTTATTTTAAAGTTTGTACCTACTAAATAATGTCGAAATTTTTGTAGTCCTGTCACTATTGCTAACAGCTCAAGTTCAAACGAATGATATTTTTTTTCGTCATTACTGGTTTGTCGGCTGTAGAAATAAACGGGTTTTTCGCCGGTGTCCGTGGTTTGAGTTAAAATACAGCCAAGACCATCACGACTGGCGTCTGTATATAGGTTTATGGGCAATTTAGGGTTAAAGACTTTAAGTACTGCATTATTAATCAATGCATTTTTCAAGCTGGTTATAGCCTGATCTTGTTCGGAGCCCCATTGCCAGGGTGCTTCTTTTTTTAGTAAGCTAGTAAGGGGTTTGCAGAGGAGGGCGCAATTTGGTATAAATTTTCTAAAATAGTTAATTAATCCCAGAAATTGTCTTAGCTGATGAACTGTTTTTGGTGTGGGGTATTTTGAAATAGCCTCAAGTTTACGTACGCTTGGACGGACCCCTTGCTCGCAAATGTCATAGCCCAGAAACGTGATACGTTCTTTGAAAAATGAACATTTTTCTAAGTTAATTGTCAGTCCATTTTTCACAAAGATATCTAACACCATTTCTAAGCAAGCTATATTTTCCACAATTGTCTCGGTAGCTATAAGTAGGTCATCCATATAACATACGACTCTTCCGAAACGGAGATTGCCTAACACAGTATTCATTAACTTTTGAAAGACTGCTGGTCCGTTACATAATCCAAATGGCATTCTCAGATATTCAAAATGACCATCACTAGTAACGAATGCAGTTTTATGCGAGTCTTCCTTTTTTATGGCAATTTGATGGTACCCACTTTTGAGGTCCAAAGAAGTATAAAATTTACATCCCTGCAACCTATCAATGAGGTCCTCAATCATAGGCATCGGATATTTCTCTTTAACGGTTATTTTGTTTAATTGCCTATAGTCGACACATAATCTTTTGGTACCAGACGATTTGTTAACTAAAAGAGCAGGGCTAGCATAAGCGGAATTACTGTTTTGAATAATTCCATTCTTTAAAAGATCATCCGTAATTTCACGCGTGATTGCTTTTTCAGACTCTGACATTCTATATGGCCGTTGATAAACAGGTTTATTAGATGTTAATTGTATTTCTAATTCAACACATGAAGTTTTTCCTAAACGTGATAAATCTTGTGAAAAACATTGGGGGTATTTTGTCAAAATATTCGTTAAAATAGTTTCATGGTTATCCGATGCATTGTTTAGATCATTAACACTGCAAACATTAAATGCCTGAACGGGTTCAAACGTTAGAGTATCTCCTACGCGGGAATACATTATGCTTTTGTCTTCTGTAAAGTTCCTTCCGATAAGAATGTCACAGCCTGAGAGTGCATCAATAACGTAAAGCGTAACAATCAACTGCACAGAATCGACTTTGAGTGTGACTGCCACAGCTTCAGCTATTTGTGTAGACAAATCATACGTGAAACCCACTAGGTTAACCGGTTTATTTAGAATAAAAGGTTTTAAATTATATTGTTTTGCTAACTCTGTTGTAATTAATGAACAGTCACTCCCCATATCAATAAATGCTGTTGTGTGGACGCCGTTTAGTGCAACTTGTTTGAAGAATTTAGCTTTACTTTGTGATTCCGTGATCATTTTAACCTCAACTTCCTTCTCAATTTTTGGTTGCGGTTTAGATTTACAAGCGGCATCTAAATGACCTATTTTGTTGCACGAGGAACATCTGACGTTATCTTTGACAGGGCATTTGTTCCTTCGGTGCCCTAGTTGGCCACAACGGTAACAAATTGAAACACTACTTGTACTGGCAGAATGTTCAATATTGCTTTCAGATGTACAGCTTGTATTATGATGTCCTGACAGTAAATGTCGGGAAGGCTGTTTTGATAGTGACTGATTTTTTCTAAAGGTTTCTTTTTCAGTAGGCAGGTAGACCTTGCCGTGTAGAAAAGAGGCTAAATCGTTACAGCATCGAAAATTTCCTGCTTCAGCAGCAACACTTATGTTTGTGTCTCCGATAGACCCTACTATAACCGATATTATGTCTCGCTCTCGGAAACTTAACCTCAAACGATCTATTTTCGCTTTTTGTTGAAAAAAAAATTCGTACAAGGACTGGTTAACAACAGGCTTCGAATCTATTAATTCTTTGAGCAACCTAAACATATCGCGTTTTACTTGAAACGTATCAGACAGCGTATCACTCCATTCCTTCCACTTCCACGTGGTCCACCTAGTTTCATTTTTTTGCATAGAATCTAACCATGTTTTCGCGGTATTACGTAATTTTTGAAGTGCCTGGTAAATAATCATACTATCGGACCATTGAAACGCACGAGAATTGGCATCTATGACGTTAATCCACATATCAACATTGTCAACGAGTGGGTCAAATTCGGGAATCACTGACGATATAGCAGAGTTCTGACTCACGGTTGGCGATCCCTTACGGCATCGTTTGTTCCTATGCTGTCGTTCTCTGCTGCAACTGGAGCTTGAGCTGGAGTGTGACGAGCTCGAACTGCTCGATGACACTATCCTCGATCTTCGTTTGTGCTTACGACGGGGCATATTGTGGACGTGGTACGGTAACTCACTTCTGATAAAAGAAATACAGAATATTAATATGACATATACATTTATTCTATCATCATTTTTCCATTTTTTAGTTAAATTGAACGCTTAGATTGAATTAGTTAATCACTTCACCAATTCACACAACACCTTAATTTACTTTACATTATTTCCCATTTAATATAAACTCTACCCACACTAAGACTATATATTATTTTTAAGACCACTGATGCGAACTAATTAATGCGGACTGATAACAGTGTTGTCGCTTCGACGGCAGGACTAAGAGTGAACAAATCGCCGCTCCGTTCCGTCCAATCGTTCCCTCGGTCTGCCGTTCAGTGTGAAGTTTGTTGTGAATTAGCTGCGTCGCTGACGTCACGTCCCGACTGCGCCGGAAACTGAATTGCGAGGGCGACAACACGATTCATACAGTAGTTCATCGCCTTTGAAATTTACGGAAATACCGACACCGTCCGTAGACGCATTAGTTTTTTTTTTTAATTTATTTTCTGCAATGCGTATTTAACGTCAATTTAATCTCTTTGTTCACGGTTCATGATGATAGAAAAGCAGGAATATGATTCGTTTGATTAGAGTTTTACGTTTCTTGTAGTCAGCATCAAATCGATTTTGACCAGCAAAGTACTGAAAATGATCTTAGCTTTATGCCCTTTTCTTCTGACCTGGAGCACACCTTTAGTCCGGGCGATAATACAATATAAATCTATATAAAACATTTGACTTCACTCAAAGTTACTGATTTTAAGATAATTTTGAGTACTTTGCAAGTCAAGGTTGGCTTCAACTCCATAATAAAATATAATAAATATTCCACAACATTACACACAACGCTATCTAGTTCCATGGTAAGCATAGCTTAACTAGCTTGTGTTATGGAATCTAGAATGTGTATAAACATACTTAGATACTATGTTTTTGCAAATACATATATATTATACATAGAAACACCCAGACCAATGCAAATATACATATTCATGAATACAAATATTTGCACTGAGCGGGGATCGAACCCGCGCCTTCTGCGTAGCGGCCGCGTTCACTACCGCTCAGTCCACAGAGGCTGTGTTGCCAAAGAGATTGGTGAGGCCATATTTGAGCATAAATCTTAATATATATAAATCTCGTGTCACAATGTTTGTCCTCAACGGACTCCTAAACCACTTAACCGATTATAATAAAATTCGCACACCATGTGCAGTTCGATCCAACTTGAGAGATAGGATAGTTTAAATCTCAAATTATAGTCCGATTCGCGATAACCGACATCCACGCGGGCGGAGCCGCGGGCGACAGCTAGTATCCTATAAAGACACTGATGTTTTTCAGGGTCTTCAATGAATCATCTTTGATATCAGAGCGATTTTATTTTAGTAGATAGTAATGCATTAGGACACTATCACGGCTTTTAACCGATATTCAAATGAAGATATGTGTATGTTCGTCGTTTTAATCTCACCGAAAGTTCTATACTGCTTCGAGAATTGTTGCTCTAAAATTATACGAGCAAAGTTAGTTACACAGCAATGCACTAAAATATTATCAAGCAGAAGCCGCTGGAATGTTATATTAGGTCCTTACATATGAAATTGCCGATTTTTTCTTACAGATTCATGAGTTCGCTGTTCCTGTAATTTAATAGCTCTTTACATTATTTATACTTTGTTTGAAAGTTGATTTCAAGATTGATCTTCAAAAACAGTACTTCCTAAATGCTATCTATTTTGATGACAAATTTCGTATAACTTTTTTTACAGCTGTCGCTTTTCAAAAATGTAATAAAAGTTGCTGATAGCTTAATGTTATCTCTTTCATACACAAGATATCACAAAAATTTGAATTTGACACTTAAAAAAATTGAAAAATTTTAGTACCTACTGCAAATTGGATTTTCTTCAATTTCTTCAATAAAACTGCAACTTCATATGTAACGACCTATTACAAAAGGCTCATAAAGCTCCAAATTATATCTATTTAATATACACTTACATAAAGACGCCATGATAACATTGCGATCATAACTAAGAATGATCAGATGCATTTGATCATGTTATTGACAGAAAAATAATTAAGGGACCAAGAGCCCGCAATATTCACACTTAAGGTATTGTATAAAGAGTGAAATGTATGTCACGATGTTTGGATCACAGTCGATTTATAAGTCAACATGACTGTAGCAAAGGCATAAAAATACACCTATATTCACCATCATCATCATCATCATATCAGCCACACACAGTCCACTGCTGAACATGCCTCGCGTCAGAAATGATGATATCCGTAGGAGAACAAAAGTAACCGACGCAGCCCAGCGGATTAGCTCGTTGAAGTGGCAGTGGGCGGGACACAGCGCGCAGAACAGATGGCCGATGGAGCAAAAAAGTTCTGGAATGGCGACCGCGTACGGGCAAACGTAGTGTAGGACGCCCAACGGCCAGGTGCAAGGACGACCTCATCAAGGTCGCCGGGAAGCGCTGGATGCGGGCTGCTTTAGATCGGTCATTCTGTAAGTCTACGGGAGAGGCCTATGTTCAGCAGTGGACCTATATTCATTAAAGTGTAAAGCTAAGTTTGATTAAAAATAATGTTAGTCCACGTCGTCCATTGTCAAACTATTGTCCAGTCGCAGCCCCCTGTCAGACATCCTTGAATTCTCAAGAATACTAATGTTATAGTTCGAGCCGGGTTCGATCCTCGTTCTATGCAAATATTTGTATGCATGAATAATGTAATATATTATAATTTGCATTGGTCTGGGTGTTTCTATGTATATAATGTCTGTATTTACAAAAACAAATATCGAAGTATGTTTATCCGCATTCTAGATTCCATAACACAAGCTGTTAAGTTATGCTTACCTTGGGTCTAGATTGTATTGTGTGAAATGTTGTAGAATATTTATTTTATTTATTTATTAGTATAAAATTTGGATTCATATGAGTTACTTGAGGAACTGTCTAAAGATGTAGTTGATTGAATTTGTTGAAACTTCTTGATGGAACTTCATTTTACTATTTTTATATATATTGAAACACACTTTACCAGTTCCACACGATTATATTTAATTTTGTCACTGTATAATGCTAATATTTGATTTATACTAATACGACATGTTTCGATTAACTCATCTTCAGGTAAGCATATTTATTTTGAATGAGGGTACTTATTAAAACTTCATGCTCTTGTTCAATTGAAGTGACCAAAGATATAAAGAAAAAGGCACTGGGTGTGCCTTAGTGACTACTTGAAATTATATGCTTACGTTTTAATAAATTTGAATGATTTGAATAACACAATTTTTAAATATGAGATTAGATGTCAAAATATTAAATTAAATGTCGAAACTTAGTTAAATATGTCAAAATTAAGGTGAATTGGTCAAATTGTACAAAATAATTCAATAATGGTAAGGGAGATAAATCTTTTTGTTCATTCAATATACCATTTAAATATGAGATAAGATGTCAAAATATTAAATTAAATGTCGAAAATTAGTTAAATATGTCAAAATTAAGGTGAATTGGTTAAAATTGTACAAAATAATTCAATAATGGTGAGGGAGATAAATCTTTTTGTTCATTCAATATACCATTAGGTTGCCTGTGCTTTAGTTTATTTACTTCCAGTGCCTCCAATGCATCCAGTTTCCTACCTTTACCACACGTGTGTAATATCTTGACATTATGCTTGGGGTCAAATTGATGGTTCTCGCTTATCAAGTGATCTGCAAACGTAGAATTGGATTTACTTCCTTTCCAGCTTCTTATGTGTTCTTTAATTCTGTAGTCAAAACGTCTTCCTGTTTATTATACAGTGACAAAATTAAATATAATCGTGTGGAACTGGTAAAGGCTGTCTAAAGATGTTTTCTCAGTTATCAGACAGATTCGATGGTGCTTACACCTTGTCGGCCACATTATAAGTGTACCATAGGTGCAACCGCGAGGTATACGAAAGCAAACGGGTGTGAGTCAAATGATCTATTGCTATCTTTCATTGTGTATCATTCCTCGTTACAACCAAAGGTACAGACCTCACTGGAGAGATTTTGTGCTGTCAGTGGGCAGACCAAAGGCTATCCCTGCTTTGTCTTTTACACTGACGGCACAGAAACTCTGTGTTTACAGGGTCGGCAGCAAGAGTGTGACTCCCTTGATGTTGCACACGTCCATATGCCACGGTAACAACTTTCCATCAAGAGGACCGTGTGTTTGTCTACCACATCAGTGGTATAAAAAAAACAAGGCTTTCACCTTGCCACCGGTGACTGATAACTTCTACATGAATTGGCTGACACGGTTTTTCATTTTTCATGGGAACGTCTGCCGTCGTAACTTCCCAACCCTGAAAGGGAAGACTACAGAGTATCGTCTGTGTATCGGCAGGTGTACCGGCGAAGGTCTTGGAGGGGATCCGTAAACCCAATATTTTGGCCACTTTTGGTAAATGTGATTCCAGTATTATACAGTATACTTTAACGGGGGTAAGTCACGACGGTATTTCCGGCTGGGGAAGTACCTTCGCCCTACAGAATACCGCGGCCATAATAACCTCATTGTGTTCCCGGCGGTGAGTAGGGTAGCCAGAGCTCACTAGAGAGTTTTCGTGCTGTCAGTGGGTAGACCTAAGGCTTGTCCTGCTTTATCTTCTACACTGACGGTACAGAAACTCTTTGTTCTAACAGAGTCGGCAGCACGAGCGTGACGCCCCTGGTGTTGCACACGTCCATAATCCAAAGTAACCACTACATTAGGCGGGTCGTGTGCCACCTAAATGGAAACTACGAAAAACTAGCCATTTGCCATTGGTCGGCTTCACACACACGCAAGTTCACAAAAGGCAGTCAACCAATTACAATGCTATGTTCTTCCGATACGTTTACGATTCGATTGCGATAGTTTTCGTGCTCGCGGCACAGAAGTCTACGCATGGAGTGAAGACTCGCGTCTCTTGTGTCTCTTTGACCAATGTAATGAGTCGTTTTGGTCACCTGGCATAGTACCCTGCAGAAGAAACAGGAGCCTCTCTAGCCATGCCGAGGTCAGTGGTGCAAAAATGAATGAATAGGTGCAAATAGTGAAGATTAAACCAATACGTTATCAGTATAATACAAGGTGTCCAAAAAGAGTATCGGGTATTTGTTTTCGTGCAATATTCGAAACGGGGCGACGAAAGGAAGCGAGGAGGGGTTCGTTGTGTCCACCAATTTGTGGAGTTTTAGACACGATGAAACAGTACTCGAGGACGCATCGCGCATCTTGCGTACGAACGTATTATCATAACGGTAATTCAATAGTTACTGCTCGACGTCTGTATCGAGCGGAAAATCGTACACGCTAAGCGTCTAGTGACGATACCATTACGAAATGGATCAGGATGTCCAAGAATACCGGTGCGACGAGGAATTCAAAACTCTTGTCGCCCTCGTTCAGTTCGCGATGAAGAAACAATTGAAGAAGTTGAGGCATTGTTTCATCAAAATCCGTCTTTATCCAGCCGAAAGTGAAACCAAGCGTTGAACACCAAAAAATCGTCCTTACATTTATACGTCTATAAAATTCAATTTGTTCAAGAATTGAAGGATACGGAATATGCTAATCGACTGAGTTTTGCGAACGAAATGCTGCAGCGATTTAATAACTTTGAAAACATACTATTCAGCGCCGAAGCCAATTTTCATCTGAATAGTTATGTTAATAGGTAGAATTGTCGGTACTGGGCAGTGGAGAATCCGAGACAAAAGCAGTAACGACCTCTGTACAGCCCAAAGGTCTTTGTTCTGGGCGCTATGTCTGCTAAAGGCATATTTGGTCCTTATTTTCACGAAGAACAACGATAGTGAACGTTATTGCGATATGTTGCGAAATTTTTTGGTCTCAGAGTTTGCAGGTTTCAACTCAAGAACGTGATTCCAGCAAAATGGGGGCCACTTGCCATACCTCAAATGACTCAATGGAAGTTGTTGACGAATTATTCCCTAATAAAGTCATTTCGCGAAGGGGTTACATCAATTGGCCTCCCAAAACCCCCGACTTTAGCCCACTTGACTAATTTGCTTACTCAAAAGTCAGGTTTATCAAAATATTCCGACGAACCTAACCCAATTGAATCAGATCAGAAATGGCAGCAATATCGAGAGCTATCGTTCCCGTTTAGAAGAATGCCAGCAGCGTAACGGTCATCCTTTGTAAGAAATCATCTTTTCCAAATCAATTTTCAATTCATAACAATAAACCATAATTTTTGTTATTGCTTACAAATATTTTTTGTTTAATTGAACCTACAAATGCCCGATACCCTTTCTGGACACCTTGTATTACACAGTATGAATATAATAAAAAACCTATATGTGTAAAAATGTCAAGACGGTTTGTGTATGCTTCAAAAACTAAATATCGTCGATTGAGCTCATATTTTGACACGATATACAACCAGCTTTTCAGATATATGCGTAGGTAGACAGCAAACGGTTATTAATAATAAGGTTATTAATTTATTCTGTGTAAATAAGCAGATATTTTGCAGGATCATACTGATTTTGTTTCTCTAAATTTTGATATTTTACTTTATAAATGCAGCCTGTGAATTGACTACACTCTGAATAGTTAGAGAAGCCAGAGTACTATGATGAGAAATCTAAATTGGTGTATCCTACCTTGTCAGCCTTGACAGATTGCTTTTCAACGCTCCGCTTAGAGTCCGATAAGGTCAGAAGAGGTACACTCGCCGTACAGACAAACTATTCATAGAAACCTAATAGTGCACAGGATACCTATGACTTCAAAAATTCAAATTTATCAAAGATTAATTATGTTACAACATCATATTCACGTAAGCGGTAGTAACGTTACAATAAAAAAAAAACAGGTAACTCAACATATCAAAAATAAGTCCGAAGAATAAAAATATAAAAGTACTCACTCAAGAACCGCATCAGGTATACACAGCTTATCCAAGTTCAGGTACTGTTGTAACTCGTGCAAGTAATTGACATACATCATCTTCCTTCCAAACTTGACGCTGATGGCCGGCTTAAGCGTCTGCCACACAATCCTTATGAAGTTCGTCGGGTGTACGAGGTATAAAGCTTTTAAATTCTTCTTGTATTTTCTGTCGAACGCCTTGTAAGCCTTCCATAGCCATGATAAGGGCGGTTTGTTTTTACTTGTGAGCCCGCAGTGGAAATATACCACGCTGTAGTCTTGTTCCACATATTTGTTTAGCGTGAACATGAGATATCTGAAAGGAATAAACAATTTTTTGCGTTAATTAAAAGAGAACATACATACATACATACATTTAATCACGCTTTTATCCCCCGAGGGTTAGGCAAAGGTGAATTAAACCCAGATTGCACCAATCTGTATTCGGTCCCACGTAATAGGGGGTGAGCCTATTGCCGTATTCCGGGCACTATTGTTGACTCGAGCCATGCATCTGAGGCTAACTCTGGGCTGTACATATCTGTCTGATGTTAAAGATAATCAGCCTTATAGCTTAGGGCCGATTTTTTAATGCTCAGATAAACAAGCAGATAGGATTAATTCCACAGTTAACAAGATTCTCAATTTTTCAACCACTAGATATGCTTTAACTGATTGATAAACTCTCTAACTGGCTGATAAATTTGTCTGCCCGTTCGGACCCCAGTTAGCGACTATCTGTGGAGTTATTTGACGTTTCTGTCATCATTACGCGCGCCGTTTGTGCGTTTCAAATATTGAAACAGAGATTTCCTATTTTAAGTATAGGACTGCGGTCTGCGGTGCCGAATCCCACTTGCTCAAGACATTATTGTGGAAACAGCAATTTTACACAATCTGGTCAGAAGTTCAAATGAGAGTGAGCCTCCATTGAACCCTGAAGTCTACATACCCGAAGAACTATAATTTGGCCATACTATTGCTAAACATTCAGAACCAGAACGTCTTACAGGGTTTTTACGAAAATAAAAGTTTATATCTTGTAATTCATCTTTTATTTGAAACTCAACTTTAATCCCATTTTCATATTATTTAAAACATTATTTATATTATCATCATCATCATCATCATCAGGCTATATTAGTCCACTGCTGGACTATTTATATTATGTGGTTTGGTAATTTTCCTTATTGCCAAACTGACGAACAAGGATTTCATGAAGCTCTTGTTTACTTTTTTCATCATTGAGTAGATTTGAGATTGTGTTCCTCTTCCACAAAGGCATGTAACTAAGCGAGCTTTGTTGCCCGTTCCCGTTTCTTTGTAATTTCCATTATTATGACCGAAATCACACTATCACACAAACGAAGAGAAATTGAAAATAACAAGTTTGTGGTTATGAATACTGTCAAATCGAGACACCCGCTGTCACTGCGGCGAAAGTTGGCTGTCTCTTTTTAAAATCTGTAAATGTATATAAGTGCGTCCTGCTCTCGCTGATTTAGTGTGAAGCTAGTTACAAAAATCAGTAGGTTAGTTATCTGATCGCTGTCTGTGTATTGAAAAATTGGAATATTTTATTCGATTGTTAAAATGTCAGTTAATATTATCAACTAGATAGGTATCTGACGTTTTATCTGGCGATTGAAAAACCGGCCCTAAGTCGCCTTAGTGGCCCAAATTCTACTCTGTCGGAAAGTAAGAATGAAATACCAATATTCGTATGAACAGTCGACAGAGGAGATATGGTTGCCCTTTCTGATATAGAATTGTATGTAAAAGTGTAGCCGTATCTTCTTTGACTGTACTGGTAATAGGGGTGTCAAGGCTGTCTGCTGCATCGTGCATGTGCACATGTAGCGAGTAGGCGAGTAAACTTGCTAGTGCGTCGGTGTATAAAACGAAGCATGGCATCACAGAACAGAACAAACCAGAATAGGTGATACCAACCGGATCAAACCGGAAAAGACTCCGCCAAGGTTGCCGATACGGACACCTGTACAATCTGCACGACAGTTGTGCTAAAATTCATACGATTTACACGGAGCCGGCATGCATGCATAAGCAAGGGTCAACAGAAGGCCTGAGGGGTCCTACTACGATCTTTGGGGCGCCTATATTCTACTCCCATGGGAACGAAATTGTATCTTTAAAAGAGAGCTTTTTCAACCGACAAAAAAAACAAAACACGGAGGCGGTTCTCAAGACCACGCGTATTTTTTTTTAAAGTAACCACGCATAACTTTTTACAGAGTAGTTCGATTTTGATAATTCTTTTTTTATTGGAATGAGTATACCTGGAAGTTTGTCCCATAACAATTTGAAAATAAAAATCAAACCCTAAGGGCAAGAAAACAGGGGATGATTGATTTATTCACTCAGATTGTAAGGTATGGCCACGCATAACCTTTTACAGAGTAGCCTGATTTTCATAATTCTTTTTTTATTGGAATGAGTATACCCCAAAGCTGGTCCCATATTTCGGCGGTTTAATTTTTTGTTTAAAAGTTTTATTCTAGTATGAAAGTCTCCAAAGATATTCATCCCCCCACCGGCCAGTGAGAGTTGCGGGAAATTCCTTGCTGTAGAATGTTTTCCCTGCTGTGAACACCCAAGCGAGGGCAATATGTAGTTCTTCAAGAAGGGCAATAAATTTCTACAGGGTCGGTAGCCCGAATGTGGCGTCCTTGGTATTGCACATGTCTATAGGCTGCCGTATGGTTCTCTGCCACCTAGGTGGTATAATTTTTTTTTATTGTACACCACTTAGCTTGCAGACAGGCACGTGGCCCACAGGAAAGTGGTTACTGTTGTATACGGACGTGTGCAACACTAGCGGAGTCACACTCGCGCTGCCGACCCTGTTAGAAACTTATTGAAGAACCCCATATTATAGTCGCTTGGGAAAACCATGGCAGCGAGTTCATTCCACAGCTTGAAAGTGCGTAGAAGAAAATTCCTTTCGTACCGCACCGTTTGCAGTTGTCGTGTTAGGATGACTCCTTGCCTATGGAAGGCGGTGCCATGATACAATGTAGATGTTTATTACTTACGTGAGTAATTTATCCGGATGGAGATCCTTGCTAGGCGGTAGTCTGCACGCCGAAACGACTATGACACGCCTCCCAACCTCGTCGTCACCCACCACTTCTACCAGCCCCGTGCCGTTCAGCTCCGCGAACGAATCGTCCAGGGATGACGCGATCTGGAATATCGAGGATAGCTAATAAGTATTGATTGTTATAATACGATAGTTAAGGTTAGAAGGCAATGGCTGACTGCTGTATGAAAATCATGTATGTTTGGATAAACAGCGTCAAAACACGAGCATCATTTAATGATATAAAAATTAGTTTATGAGTAATTTCTTTTTGTTTAATAACTTGTTAAACTACTTAGTGACTTCTATAAATATTTTTTCCCTTTTGTTCTTACAAAACTACTTTGTTTTAAAATAATCGTCTTACTTTTGGCGCTGAACATACTATCGTAACATGTGACAAAGCGAACTTGCTTGTTTCACCAACTGACTGCTTGAATGCTTACAAGCTTTTTATAATAATGTTTCAATAAATAAAAATCAACGCTAGAAACCAAAGAGGGCTAGAAGTCAGAGTTTAGAAAACGGGCCCATTTGCGGCGATTGGCTCGTGCCCAGAAATTTTAATAAACTATAAAGCCTTCGTAAATATAATCTGACGAGGCCATCAAGGGTCACCATTGCGACATTGTTGGTATCTGTAATGACGACGCTCTTTCCTAAGACTTAAGCTTACCATCAGCAGAGGTGAACTCATAATGACGTCACCAAAAAAAAAAAAAAAAATTAGTGACTTGGATCACAATTGTGACGCTTATGGTGATCACAATTTACATTGAATGATTCGCAATGCAACCAGTACAGCGCGAGTACCGGAATTTACTTCAAGATTTAGACCTCATAAAGGGTTATACTTAATAAGGGTTATACGGGTGTTTTTGTGTTATTGTCTGAACGAAGAGGTCGTAACGATACACAGCCCGTAGAACTATGAATAAAGGTGATTTTCCACCAGAGGGGCGAGACGAGACGAGGCGAGGAGAGAATTGAAATTTGTATGGCAAATTTTCAATCCTCTCCCAGCGTATCTTTGGTGGAAACAGTGTGGATTGACGAGAATATGCGAGGCGTGAATTGAAATATTTGTTTGTGCAAAAATGAACCGTATAGGTTCCGATATAGAGTATAAATCACCTTCAAGGTGATTTTTCACCAGAGTGGCTAGGCAGGGCGAGGCGGGGCTCTCCCAGTGCATCTTTGGTGGAAACAGTGTGGATTGACGAGAATATTGACGCCTAATTTTTGTTCGGAGTTTTCGGCATTGACGCTAGAATAAAGTTATATCGAGCATTGTGTGTGAGCTGTCTAAAATACATTTATATATGAAGCATACGGGCGGCGGGGCGCGGGGGTCACGCACTGCACGCTGAAGGGCGCAGTTACACAACAACATAAACACTAACCAATAAACACTAGAATCACACCGAGCACTACTAAACACATAAGCTGACCAGCAGTTCACAACAATCAAGTGTAAGACCACACACAACACGACAAGCCCAACAGCCGACTCCTACGCGAGGCCGTGTCCCCGCTGCGCCGTCCGCGCAGCGAGGGTACGACTTCTAAAATTCCGTGCGTAGTCGAACGCCGTAGGTATTACTAAGGAGTCCTGGGGGGTTGAGCCAAATGCACCCGGGTCAGATGGTCGCAGGAGGCAACACGCCCTCTTTGGCCCGGTGTTGTACCACAAACGGTGCCCGCGGCCTAGCCAGCTTCGGGTAATACGGAAAACGCATCGGCCGTCATAGGCTGATAGCGGGCGAGGGCTCTGGGCAGACGGGTAAGCAGAGGGCGGCGCACGGAGGACGGGAAAGCGACCCGGTTTTCCCGAACCGGGGATGGCACCCACCCCTCTTTGTGCCTCACCGTCGCGTCTTGCTCCCTGCTTGCGTAGCAGCTGGCACCTGTAGGTCCCCGGACAGTCCATCCGGACAGGAGCCAGTCAGAGCCCTACACCCTGGCGGTAGGCCCTGGCGTTCCTCGGCCATTCTTTTCATATCACCGAGGACGTCCCCACCGTTGCGGGCTCCCTGGAGGGTGGGGCGCCGCTGGGGTCGAGTACACATATCCACAAAAAACCATGGAACATAGGGACAAGACCGACACACCACAAACACAACACACATCAAGCCCACACTCACTACACATCACACACACAAACACACAGACAGCACACGGGTCAGGATCAAGCAGTGACACAACTCCACTAGTACTTAGTGGCCTGACACCCGCGACACCGGCACCCGGAAGGTTTGCAACCTCCTAGCAGCTGGTGACTCGCAAGAGACACCAAAAAAACAGCGCTCTACAGGAAGCGAGCAGCCTCACTCCTGAAGAGCGTAAGAGGGCGAAGATCGAGCGGAAGAGGCAGGCTCGAAAACTTCGCCAAAAACAAAAAAAGGGCCAGCGCAAGGAGTGACTACGCTGCCGCCCCACCCAAGGCGAAACTGGACGCGACAAGCGGTGAGGTTCTGGCTCCCAACACGGGGGTGGGACCAACATCCGTGAGTGCGGAAAGCGTAGCCAAGGGGGGGGGAGTAGTCGCCGCCATGACGGAAGCTGAGCCCAAAGCTGGTACCTCGAGGCAAACCGAACCCGGCGGACTGACATCCAAGGCGAAAGCTGAGGAAAGACGTCAACCGGCGGAGGCAGCCAAGAGGGAAGGCAAAATAACCAGGGCAGAGCGTGCGGTACATGCCGCTGGCGCCACCGCCCCCAGGATACATGAGGCGCCTGGGGGCGGGGACGGCAGGGGTGGGGGTCCCGCAAGCCCAGCCCTACCTAACAAGAGGGGACCAGACGCGGGCCATTCCAAAAGGCCGCAGGGGAGGTCCAGAAGGACGACTTGGTGAGCAGTATCGAGCATCTTCTCTCACCAAAGTCCGATAGCCTATAGAGCCATACAAACTAACCTCCAGCACAAACAAACCGCAACGGCTACCCTTCGAAGAGTGCTGGAGGTTAACCAGGAGACCATCGCCCTAATCCAGGAGCCGTGGATTAGGCGACACACTACAGACGCATCAACACAGGGCAAACATTGACGACAACGTTGACCTATTAACAAAAAGTATAATCACAAGCTACGAGAAGGCATGCGAGCCTATCACGCCTCACCCGAACCGTGACCGCAAGGGGTCCTGGTGGGGCCCGGAGCTAGACAGGCTGAAACATAGGATGAGGAAACTCTTCAACAGGGCCATGAACACTAGGTGCGAACTTGACTGGGTGGAATACAAGCAAGCCCAGAAAGTATACAAAAAACGAATAAGATTCCGCAAGAGCGAGTCTTGGCAAAGATTCTGCTCAAGCATAGAAACCTGTAGTGCAGCAAACAGAGTGCGGAAAATTATCACGAACAGCGTGACTAGAACAATAGGATCACTGAAGAGGAGTGACAACACCTATACCAACACAGATAAAGAAACCTGTGAAGTCCTACTGGAAGCCCACTTGCCAGGGTGCACCCTGACAGATGACACCGCCTGGGAAGACAACACAGGCGAGACCACAACAGAACAAGACTGGAACACAGCCCACAAAATCATATCAAATGATAAGACTAGATGGGCCATAGCCAGTTTTTTACCTTATAAAGCAGCTGGCCTTGATGGAATATTCCCCGCACTGCTACAATGGGGAGGGACGCAAATAAACTCCCAATTAACAGAAGTATTCACTGCATGCATAGCACACAGATACATGCCCAAACAATGGAGAGAGGTAAAAGTGATCTTCCTGCCGAAACCGGGGAGAGCAGATTACACAGATCCAAAAGCGTACAGACCCATTAGTCTGACATCCTTCATGCAGAAAACGCTGGAGAGGATGTGTAATAGACATATAAGAGACACCCACCTGCGAAGCAAACCACTACACCGGAATCAACATGCCTTTAGTACGGGTAAGTCTACAGATTCCGCACTACACAGCGTAGTCGCCACGATCGAAAGATCCTTGTCCACGAAGGAACAGACCCTAGGGGTGTTCATCGACATAGAAGGTGCTTTCGACAAGACGGGCTTCAGGAGCATAAGCAATGCTTTGACCGAATATGGGGTGGAACCAACGCTATGCGAATGGATACACAACATGCTCAAACAAAGGGCCATACGATTCACAGTGAACACTACGACACGTGCTAGAGTAGCCAAAGGCTGTACACAAGGAGGGGTGCTGTCACCTCTCCTCTGGAACGTGGTAGTGGACGACCTGATAAGACGGCTGAACGACAGATACTACCCAACGATAGGGTACGACCTAACCATTCTGGTTAGTGGGAAGTTTGAGAACACCCTATGCCTTCTAATGCAAAACGCCCTAACCATAGTGGAAGCGTGGTGCACAGAACACCAGCTATCTGTGAACCCTAAGAAAACCGAAATGGTACTGCTCACGAACAAAAGGAAACTAACAAACCTGAGACCACCAAAATTATTTGGCACAACACTACAGTTCGCAACGGAGGTCAAGTATCTAGGACTGATACTAGACAGCAAACTAAACTGGAACAGTCACATGGAACAAAAGACAAACAAAGCCTGCATTACCCTGTGGCAATGCAAACGCATGCTGGGGAAAAGATGGGGCATACAACCTAGAATTATGCTCTGGCTTTATAAAACGGTAATCAGACCAACAATAACATATGGTTGCATAGCATGGTGGCAAAGAACAAAGTTGATTACCGCACAAAACCAATTACAATGTCTACAAAGAATGGCATGCTTAGCCACCACAGGCTGCATGTCCACAACGCCTACAGCCACCCTTGAAACGATGCTGGACCTCCCACCACTCCATCTATTTATACAACAAGAGGCAGCCATTACAGCCATTAGATTGAATAAACTCTCCCTATGGACACACGACACGAGGGTGCCACACACCAACGCGGTGGAAGAGGCCAAAAACGACCAACCACTGATAATGGCCCCCTGCGACACTATACCAAAACAATACGTCTTTGATAAATGGTACAGAATAGAGCTTAAGGAAAAGAGAACAGATTCATCCGGCACAAAGGAGGTGAGGATATACACGGATGGATCTAAAATGAAAACAGGGACAGGTGCCGGCACCTACTCCGCTGACTTATATTAACATATCAACAGCGCTGGGCATGCACAACACAATTTTCCAAGCGTAATGTGTTGGTATAATCCAGGCCGCAGACGCGGTGGCTGCAAGAAAGATAGAGAATCAAGGCATTCGAATCCTAACGGACAGCACTGCACTACTACACGCTCTACATAGCAACATAATAAAATCAGGACTAGTCCTAGAGTGCCACAAGAAATTGGAGGGAATATGCGAGACAAATGAGATTACACTCCAATGGATCAAAGGACATAGCGGTTCCCTAGGCAACGACGCGGCCGATGAACTGGCCAGAAGGGGAGCCGAAATAGAGACCTACAGGGTTGAACCCGTAATACCAATATCGGCAAACCAGCAAAGATTCTGGCTGAGACATAGAACAAGGAAACTACACGCTGAAATGTGGGCGAAGACGAAGGAATGTCGTCAATCGAGAGAGGCAATGCCATCTCTAGACAGACGGCTCTCTAAAAAACTGCTGCGCCTAAATAGGGCGGACCTACGGCTTGTAGTAGGGACCATAACAGGGCACAGTAATCTTAACAAACATTTGTATGTTTTAGGTCTAACGGACAGTCCATTATGCCGAGGGTGCATGAGGACTGACGAAACACCGGCCACGTAGTCATGAACTGCAGCGATGTCGCGCACCAACGGGCGCAACACCTGGGAACACCAAGCACACTTCGAGAGGCCTGCAGCAGACCCGGCAGCCTGGCCGCTTTTTGGAAGGAGCTTGGATGGCTGGAGTAGGGCAGTGGATACTAAAAACCACAAAATCACGCAAAAAGGCCCAACTAAAAGGGACCACATGCGGAAAAAGAGCCCGCGAAAGAAGAAGAAGGGGGTCACGCACGAGCTCGCGATGGCAATTTTTAGTGGAAAAGGGTCTGTGCGATTTCAATTCTCTTCTCGCCTCGTCTCGTCTCGCCCCTCTGGTGGAAAAGCACCTTAACGGTCGGACAATAAAAAACACACGTCACTCTTTTATGCCGAGCATTATAACATGAAAACGCTACTACAGCAAAATAGCTCTTCAGCAAAGCATACAAGCAAAAGGTAAATTTCATATACTTATATGTAGTAAAAAATATGATAATTAAAAAAAACGCTATAAAAATCAAATTCAAAAATTGGAAGTCGCAAGTAGTCTTAATCACCTTACAAGAGATAGGTTTACATTATTTCCAACAAACTGCTTTTTATAACACATAGGTGGCAGACCAGCACACGACCCACCAGATAGAAAGTGGCAACTTAGGCGATATTTACAAAATCATTTGCGTATAGTAAAAATAATAATTATTATTTTAAAATTAACTTGATATAATAATAATGATCGCAGGCATATTTTAAACGCCAAAAAAATTAATTCAACAGTCGCAAAAACTGCATACGCTTAGCCAACCTATTAACATCATAAATAATAATATAATATAATAATATTTTAAGTATTAAGAATTATAAAGCTGGCATTCAGTGGAGGTCAGGTGGCAGTCGCTTCACGGAACATTTCGAAGTTCAGCCGCATCACAGTGGGAATGAAAAACTGACACAAACTGGTTAAAGACTCAGAGAATGATGGAAGCCAGCATTCATGGCACTATTTTCAATCCTTTGTTTATTAATAAATTGATAAAATATGTAAACAATCCATGCTAATATTATGAATGCGAAAATAACTCTGTCGGTCTGTAAGTTACGCTTTCACGCCTTAAAGGTGATTTTCCACCAGAGGGGCGAGACGAGACGAGGCGAGAAGAGAATTGAAATCGCACTGACCCTTTTCCACTAAAAATTGCCATCGCGAGAGGATTGAAAATTTATTATACTAATTTCAATTCTCTCCTCGCCTCGCCTAGTCACTCTGGTGGCAAATCACCTTGAAGGTGATTTATACTCTGTATCGGAACCACTACGGTTCATTTTTGCACAAACAAATATTTCAATTCACGCCTCGCATATTCTCGTCAATCCACACTGTTTCCACCAAAGATACGCTGGGAGAGAATTGAAAATTTGCCATACAAATTTCAATTCTCTCCTCGCCTCGCCTCGTCTCGTCACTCTGGTGGAAAATCACCTTAACAACTGAACCGATTGTGATGAAATTCGGAGTAAATTAAACCTTGAGAAAGGACATAGGCTATGTTTGGTCGCGATAATCGACATCCACGATTGCAGAGCCGCGGGCAAAAGCTAATAGTATGTTTAAAAAAATAATAAAACGTATAAGAATTGTCCAACACAGTGCCATCTATTCATAAATCAAGCATAACATATAATATAGGTTCTAGCGGGTGCACATACAAAGCGGCACAAGTCAGCACTCTCTACACAAGCTCTAACCCCATCGACATTACGTTACCATCGTATTACCTTCCTCCTGCAACATCACTCAAATCAAAAATATGTCAATACTGTGATACAATTGCATACAACTATATATTATTTGGTACAATGCGTGAATAATTTGATAAGTAGAAAAAGCATACTCTTTTGACATTCATACTAATTTTATAAATGGGAAAGTATATGTGTCTGTTTGTCCGTCTTTCACGCCTAAACCACTGAACCGATTTTAATGAAATTTGGTATAGGGCTAGATTAGACCTTAAGAAAGGACATAGGCTATGTGCGGTCGCGATAACCGACATCCATGCGCGCGGTGACACAGGCAAAGCTAATATTAACATAAGATATCTTTAAGTTGTTTATTATTGCAAAGGAATGAGGTGAATATTCGGATAGTGCGAGCGGAGCCGCGAGCAACAGCTAGTTCAAAATATAATGACTTATCAATTGATTAACGCATAGCACCCCCCTAGGTCAGCCGGGGTGCGAGGGATATGTCACGAGACAACCTCACCTTCGGCCTAGCACATCGACCCACAGACGGCGTGCGGTTTAGTCGGTTCGAGTCCGACATAACCTTCCCCTTCGGCTCCGAACGGAGGGGTGGCCGTGGAGATTTTGCGCACGTAAAAAAATAACGCATAGCACCTATACAAACTACACCCAAAAATCCAGTATACCATCACGAGCACAACAATTCCACTGACAGTCAAGTGCCAATACATCATCAATGACTTCGATGCATACTAGGCAAGATGTGTAGAACAAAAATTATTGTACCACGGCTCCTGAGTGAGGTGGGGATTAACTTTAAATTTCTGCATCCAAGAAACAAGAGTCAATGAATAGGGATGATGACAAGGTTGTCGAATTCTTACCCAATACTGCTTAATATCTTATTTTTTGCTGAAAAATAATAATGCCTTTCATAATAAAACTAGCTGACCCGGCGAACTTCGTACCGCCAATATTTGTCCGCCCGCGTGGTGTCAGATCCCGTTCCCGCTGCACCCTCTACTATATTAAACATGTATTATACATATAAAACTTCCTCTTGAATCACTCTATCTATTAAAAAAACAGCATCAAAATCCGATGCGTAGTTTTAAAGATTTAAGCATACAAAGGGATATAGGGACAGAGAAAGCGACTTTGTTTTATGCTATGTAGTGATTTTACCAAATAAACTTTAACTGACCGACTTTTTATATTTAGTTCCCAAAAGTAGGTCAAAATATCAACTTGAGTTCAAATCTATAAATTTAGATACCTTATTAAATTTCAAATAACTTTTATTATTAACTATATACGTATAAACGCAACGCAGACTCAAATAAATGCGATATTCTCTTGCGCTCTATGCATTTGCACTGCGCGCTATAAGCGCATGACGTCACCTGCTTGTAACGATTTTGTATAAAGCGTTTTCAGGTGGTTTGTGAAATTGTATTATCAAAATCAAATATTAGGGGTTAAAGTATGCAATTGCCGATTTGTACTGACAAATTGAAATTCGTTTTTTTTTTAATTTAACGTATTTATTTAATCAAAATAATTACCATTATTATCTATACATTGCTGCCATCTAGTAGGAAGGTCATTTATGCCTTTGCGATAGAACTCTGGTGATCTAGATTCGACAAACTGTGTGAAAGCATTTTGTACTGCCTCCTGAGAAGAAAACTTTTTATCACATAGAAAATTGTCCAAATCACGAAAAAAATGGTAGTCTGTTGGAGCAAGGTCTGGCGAATACGGAGGGTGACGGATAGTTTCTAATTGCAGTTCCTGTAGAGTTAAAACGGTTTCTCGTGCTGTATGAGGTCTCGCGTTATCATGGAGCAATAATGGTGAAGATCGATTCATGAGTCGGGGCTGTTTCACTGCTAGTTTTGCTATCATTGTTCGGAGACATCTGCCGTTATTGCTTGACCAGATCGTAGAAAGCTATAGTGAATAACACCATGCTGAGACCACCAAACAGTTACCATTACCTTTTTATTGGTAAGCTTTGCTTTAGGACACTGTTGTGGCGTTTCACCTGGCGTCAGCCATTGCATTTTTCGCTTACGGTTATCGTAAAGAATCCACTTTTCATCACATGTCACAATTCGATCCAATATTCCTTCATTTCTGTATCGATTCAACAAGGCAACACAAGTTTCAACACGCATTTCTTTCTGCAGATCAGTCAAATCATGAGGTACCCATTTTTCACATTTTTTTATTTTATTGATTTGACGCAAATGAGTCAATATTGTTGGTAAGGTAACGTTAAACCATGCAGCTAATTCCTGGGTAGTTTGGCTCGGATCGGCTTCCACCGTGTCTTTCAATTCATTGTTATTCACCTGTGTGGACGGCCTTCCTCGTGGTTCGTTCTTCAAATCAAAGTTTCCATCACGAAAGCGTTTAAACCAAAATCGCACGGTGCGTTCATTAGCAGTCCCCTCTCCAAACGCAACATTGATATTGCGAGCTGTTTCTGCCGCGTTAGTTCCGCGTCGGAACTCGTATTCAAAAATCACTCGAATTTTCGAAGTATCCATCTTTCTTGTCTAAGCTGAATAAAAAAAACAACTGAAAGTCGATAATCGAATGTTGCACATTTTTAAATGAAGAACTACATAGATACCATGTGGAAAAAGTTTCACTCAAAAATCTCAAACCATGAAGGCTCTATGTCAATTCGAAGTACCTATTACAATGAAACGGCAATTTCATACTTTAACCCCTATTATCTTTTAAAATTATTCGTTGTGACGTTATTATCCAGTAGTCTTTTTCGAGAATAAAAAAAATAGTCACCATCCCTATTTTGACAACTGTCTGTATAGACATTTTGCAATGTCACCTGTTTCAATCTGTTTTTGTTCGTCACAACCACTTTAGTAGAACATGGCAGTCATTGTAATATCTAGATACAATCCATTCACCTCTGCGTAAACTTCAGGAGCTCTGGCTAATTCCTCCTCAAAGTTTTCTTCTATTGTACCGTCGCTCGCAGACCGTTCTAGAAGGTCATCAGGGATGTCTAGTAATTCTGGAGGCAACGGAGCTGTGGATAAAAAAAAAGTTATAATTAAAAAAACTGACGGACTGCTAGAGCGTCGTAGTGAAGGGATACGGCTGGTATCGAAGATCAAGGGTTTGATATCCGTTAGGTGCAACTATTATATATTTTTGCATTGGTCTGGTCATATTTGTATTAAGGAAATCAGCTCTATTGTTATTGACAATTTATTTCCCCAATATAGCGGCGTTGTCTACATCTACACAACTATTATAAAGAGGAAAGATTTGTATGTTTTTAATGAATAAACTCAAAAACTACTGTGCCGATTTCAAAAATTCTTTCACCATTGGAAAGCCACTTTCACCCTGAGTAACATAGGCTATATTGGATTTCCGTGCGAAGCCGGGGCGGATCGCTAGTAATCAATATACTAGTAATCAATATACTAGTAATTAATATAGTAAAAAATATTTATTTGGTTAATATATGAAGGTATATACTATTCCTCAAGCAAAATTACGAGTATACAAGATAAGACCCGTATAAATGAACAACGCTCAGTTGTGAATCGACTCTCAAATTGACATTAGAACTGTAAACCCCCCCCCCCCCCCCCACTCTGCCCAGCACGAACAACTATCGTAATCTACATTATAAAGAGAACGGGAATTAACGCAATCATGGTATAGGTATTTAGTAGGTTCATCATCAACCCGCACTCACGGATACGAAGACTACGGGCGTGCACCGCTGAGCCAGTCAGCCTGTGACCACGGCCGGTGTAACCTGGTCGAAACGTCAGGCAATCAAAGGTATGTAAGTACCTATATGCCATGATCGCGTTAATTCCCGTTCTCTTAATTATATATCATGGAACGCGAGAGTTTAAAAGTTAACTATCGTAATTGTAACATTTTGACAGAACGGGGCATTGTGATTGGCCGGCTTCATTTACACACAAGTTCACAGTAGGCAGATTACTTTTTAAACTTAAATATATGTATTCTGGAATGAGAAGTGTGAACTTTAGTGAACATGACTAAAATCTATTCAAGACGTCTGAGGGGCTACCATAAAACATACACAAGAAAATTCAATCCAGAAACAAGAACAAAATGGTTCATGGTAGGTCCACGGATGGTATAAGTCAGAACGTGGCATTTTAAAAGGTCATGAACGGTTAGTAGGACTCTTTAAAGGTGAACATATTGCGATGGAAAATGTACAAAATATTGTTCGTGGATTATTTTTCTACCCCTCACTGAGGTAGCAATACAGGGCAAAATCCACCCGAAGGCAAGCGGTAATTTTCACAATGGACGACGTTTTTGACGTAGCGGTAATGTTTGACTGCTATGCAAGAGACGTGGGTTAGATTCCCGCTCAGTACAAATATTTGTAGGCATGAATATTTGCATTAGTCTGGTAATCCATTCAAAATAAAGGAAATTAAATGATAAGCTTACATTAATTCGCTTAAAGCTGAAATTTTAAGGAGGTCTAAATACTCCATAGTGAAAGAAATATAGGTCCCCATTTTCCAGGTTAAACGTCAAATAGAGACCGATATTCTTAGCAATCCATGAATTCTCCGTGCGGTTGCCGGGTCCATCGCGTCGCTAAGTTGGGAACTTGGGACAGTGCTTAGGACTTGCGACCCAAGTGTAGGTTTATAAGGGGCCCCTTTTGTTGATGTACATCAACACTCACCGTCACTACCCAAGTTCCCATTCCCCTTGCCGATGGATTCTCGCATTTTTCTT
Organism: Eilema caniola; assembly: GCA_949126895.1. Taxonomy (NCBI): domain Eukaryota; kingdom Metazoa; phylum Arthropoda; class Insecta; order Lepidoptera; family Erebidae; genus Eilema; species Eilema caniola. Next base: position 596,469 of record OX421461.1, on the reverse strand, counting down.
GTTAACATCCAATAAATATTATCGCTATAGTATGTTAGTAAAAAGTTCTAGATCTACTTTTTTTGTGCGGATCACATTTCGGCCATTACGCCATTCGAAAATTGGAAGAAACTTCCTAACCGTCCTATGAACTTGAAATTTTGGCAGTAAATGCTTTTCATGTTGTTAGATAGGAAAGGTTCGAATCCTGGCGATTACACTACCGACGTGTACCCGCTCCTAGCATTCCTTTCCCAAGCAACTACAATATGGGGTTCTTCAAGAAAGACATTAGAAGGTTTCTTCAGGGTCGGCAGCGGGAGAGTAACGCTCCTGGTATTGCACACGTCCATATCCACGGTAGTCACTTTCCATCTGGTGGGCCGTGTGCTTGTCTGACACCTTAGTAGTATAAAAAAAACAAGCAATTTAGCTTAGTTGGAGGGTTTAGAGGAAGTACTAGTAATTTCGATAATTTAGAATGCTAATATACTCTGTAAAAAAAAATGGAAGCTTTCCTAGAATATTGACTTTTCCATATTGGGTATCAATACCAAACACGGAACACTACCTCAATAGCTATACTCCAGTCAGACATCCTGGTTATGTCCAGAGTCGGTCATTATACTTCATCAAGCAATCAATTCTAACTCATTTGATGAGATCAAAGCGCGTGTCCTTTATACAAGACAACTCAAGTCAAGTTCACGAGAAGAATCCGCCGTATAATTCTACTTGACAACGAGTTTCAAACGCAGTCGTAACGAGAGCAGACTGCGAATACGCCAATTCTACCTTCTATGTTTACCAATTGAAATTCGCAGTCTGCTCCCGTTACGACTGCGTGCTGCTCTAGACACGTGGCAATTCACTAGCAGGCGTTTGATGGAATAGAATGACGAATGTATAGGATTTGACGTATTTGACATGCGTTAACGACTGTCATTTACGTCAAATCCCATACATTCGTCATTCTATTCCACCGACCGCCGGCTAGCGAATTGCCACTTGTCTAGAGGGGCTGCAGTTGTTTGCTCAAGTCTGATAATGGCCTTGCATCACACAAGATCGCTCCGTACACCGGATACAAGAAACTTGAACTCATTTGAAGTGCAATTTTCTAATCATTCAATATATGCGGTTTGCCATATCTGAGGGTTCATACTGGACATGGGCACTGTTCCAACTGCATTTCTCAGCAAATACTTTTGCTTTATTCTCCCAAGATAAATCTTTTCTACTTAAAATGCATGAAACTACATATAATTTTATGGCTAACAAATATGCATAATAAACTAAGATGTTGCCTAACCAAACTGAAACTACGACTTTTTAGGGTTCCGTAGCCAAATGGCCAAAAACGGAATCCTTTTTTTTTTACGTGCGGGAAATCCCCACGGATACCCACCCCTCCGGAGCCGGAGGGGGAGGTTATGTCGGACTCGAACCGACTAAGCCGCACGCCGTCTCTGGGTCGTAGTGCTAGGCCGAAGGTGAAGTTGTCATGCGACATATCCCTCGCACCCCGGCTGACCCAGGGCCATCCCTCTCGGTCATACCCTCCTCGGGAAGGGGGGGACCACGCGGTCCCCGACTCAACCCCGGTGTGGGGAGGCGCGCATCCTCCCACGATGCGCGCCGCCGCCGTGGGAAACGGAACCCTTATATATTCGTCATATCTGTCTGTCCGTCCGTATGTCACAACCACTTTTTAACCGAAACTATAAGAACTATATTGTTGAAACTTGGTAAGTAGATGTATTCTGTAAACAGGATTAACGTTTTCACACAAAAATAGAAAAAAAAGCAGTACATTTTGGGGGTTTGCCCATACTTAGAACTGAAACTCAATTTTTTTTTTCATCAAACGTGTGTTATCTATACGAGTAGATAAGTCTTCAAAAATGATATTGAGGTTTCTAATATCAGTTTTTTCTAAACTGAATAGTTCGCTTTTTACCACTTTGGAAGTGTCTCTCACTTCCAAAGTAGTAAAATGTGTGTCTGTAACTTCTAAAATAAGAGAATGATAAAACTGAAAAAATAAATCATGTACATCACCATGCAAGCTTCCACCGAAAATTGGTTTTAACGTGATCTAGTTAGTAGTTTTTTTAATACGTCACAAATCGTAAACCGTACACTATTATTAAAACATCGATCAAAGTAACAACGAACCACAAGAACTTTTATATTATGTTACTTGCTACTACGGAACCGTTCATGGGCGAGTCCGACTAGCACTTGGCCGCTTTTATTTATTATTATTTTGAATTCCTAGAATAGGTTAAAATATAAACAATCGACTAAAGCCAGAATTTATATGTTTTAAGATTCCTTATTAAATTTCAAATCAATCTTATTGTGCATTGTACGTGTGTAAACGTGCCAGCCAACTGTGACGTCACAGTGTGCGGCGATTTTGTATGGAGCGTTTTCGGACGGCTCCAGAATTGAAATTTCGAAATCAAATATCTTTAAAACTATATTTATGTCATAAGAATATTTCACTTTATTAGTTCACTAGCTTTTACCCGCGGCTCCGCCCGCGTGGTTGTCGGCTATCACTATAATATCGGTTATCGTTATAAAATGTTGCCTTTGAAGTATAAGCTATATTATTGTAAAGTTTCATTAAAATCCTTTTAGTAGTTTTTACGTGAAAAAGTAACACACATCCATCCATCCATCCATTCATCTATCCATTCATCCATACTTACTATGGTAAAAGGCACAGTTTACGATAGTAATAAAAAAGTAGGACCCGACCCTATTATGGCATTAATTTTACCGTCTAAATTACTGCGTGAAGTGGTGTGGCTAGCGAGTAGGTAAACTACAGTTAACCGAGATATGTCAATAAATTAGGCGGTAATCGTGGCTGCAAAGTCAAAGTCAAAAATCATTTATTCTGCATAGACCATTAAAACGGCACTTACAAAACGTCAAGTTTAAATAAAATCTAGACTAGTTTAGCAAATGGACCACCGGTTCGAAACGCCGCCCCGACCTGAGAAGACTCCGGCAAGAAACTCAGCGGGCATTTTTTTTTTGGTCTATTTAATATTTCCCGGCATAGAATAGGACCACTCCATCTCTTCTCGTGGATGTCGTAAGAGGCGACTAAGGGAACACCAAAGGATGGGCAGCGGCGTCTTTTGTGATGCATCCTCATAAATACTATAATACCGCGCTCGCCAACCCGTTTGCCAAGCGTGGCGAGGATGGCAAGAAACCTCCCAATGAACGGACAAAAAAAGACCAGGCCCCTAGTCCCCGGCAGCCCCGCTATTCCTGGCTCCGGTAGCGGTCATGGTAACGGCGGGGCAGGGGGTGCGAAGAATCCCCGGCAGAGATTCGCCTACCACCCCAGACGGAAACTGGCCCTGGTAACACACAACGTCAGCACGATGAGGACTGACGAGAAGCTGCTCGAGGTGGAAGAGGAAATGAGTAGGTTACACTGGGACATTGTTGGGTTGTCCGAAGTGCGAAGAGCAGGGGAAGGCACGACAACCCTGAAGTCTGGTCACCTACTCTACCACCGGGAGGGTGACAGAAAGTCACTGCATGGTGTCGGGTTCCTCGTCCACAGGTACCTTATAAACAACGTCATATCCATCGAGAGTATCTCGAGTCGGGTGGTATACCTGATACTCAGAGTATCCAAAAGATACTCGTTGAAGGTCATCCAGGTGTACATGCCCACCAAGTCATACTCCGATGAAGAGGTCGAGGAAGTGTATGAGGACATAAGTAGGGCCATACATGCTTCCAAAACCTATTTCACTGTTGTTATGGGGGACTTCAACGCGAGACTGGGCGAACGGGGCGATGGGGAGTTGAGGGTGGGGCCTTTTGCATAAGGGCAGCGGAATGACCGGGGCCACATGCTGGCGGACTTTATGGAGAAAGAGGGTCTCTACGCGATGAACTCTTTCTTCAGAAAGCCACCTCAGAGAAAGTGGACCTGGCTAAGCCCCGCTAACATGGCGTATGAGATTGACTACATCTTGACGACAAAGAGGCAAGTATTCAATGATGTCTCTGTGATCAGCCGTGTAAAAACCGGTAGCGATCACCGTATCGTAAGAGGCACATTGAATATTAGCCCTAGACTAGAAAGGTCACGTCTGATGAAGTCAACACTCAGACCGTCATATGCCGATGTCCGGGACTCCGAGAGCTTTCAGCTCGAACTATTCAATCGTTTCGATTGTCTACAGGATCGCGTTTCAGTGGACGAGGTAAACAACGTGCTGGTAGAAGCTGTCCAAACGGTGGGATCTAAATTCTTTAGGTCTCGCCCTAAACAAAAACCACAGAAAATTTAGACCCAGACTCTTGATCTCATGGCCAAACGTCGATCTATGCCGCTACAGACCTCCGACGACGCTGAGGCATATAGGCAGCTCAACAGACGCATACAGAAATCCTTGCGACACGACATTCGCTCCTATAATACAAAAACTATTAAGGAGACGATAGAGCGAAACAAAGGCTCCAAAGTGTTTGCGAGGAATGCATCCGTTGGACAAAGCCGGTTGACGAAGCTGAAGACGGAGGATGGCGGCATGGCAACGACAACGGCAGAGGTACTTAGGGAGGTCGAAAGGTTTTATGGACAGCTATATACATCAGTAACACAGCCCGTTGGCATGGCTAAAGATCCAAGAGCCAAGCTTACCCGACATTATACCGAAGACATCCCGGACATCAGCCTGTACGAGATTAGGATGGCCCTCAAACAGCTAAAGAATAACAAAGCGGCGGGTGAGGACGGAATTACAGCCGAGCTATTGAAAGCGAGCGGAACGCCGGTACTCCTTCAGAAGCTCTTCAATTCCGTCCTACACGAAGGCATAACGCCGGAAGCGTGGAACGGGGGTAAGGTGGTCCTTTTCTTTAAGAAAGGTGATAATACTTTGTTGAAGAATTATAGGCCCATCACGCTCCTGAGCCACATTTATAAGTTGTTTTCGAGGGTTATTACGAACCGTCTCGCCAACAGGCTCGATGACTTCCAACCTCCCGAACAAGCCGGATTCCGTAAAGTACAGCAGCACAGTAAAAAGCACAGCACAGTACCATAGACCACATCCACACGCTGCGGCAGGTTATACAGAAGACCAAAGAGTATAACCGGCCTCTCTGCTTAGGATTCGTGGCCTATGAGAAAGCCTTCGATTCGATCGAAATATGGGCCGTGCTACAGTCTCTCCAGCGGTGCCGGATAGATCACCGGTATATCGAAGTGTTGAAGTGTTTATACCAGAACGCCAGTATGTCGGTCCGAGTACAGGAACAGAGCACGAAACCACTGAAAAGGGGCGTTAGACAGGGAGACGTGATCTCTCCGAAGCTGTTTACCGCTGCCTTGGAAGACGTCTTCAAGCTACTGAACTGGAAAGGACGTAGCATCAACATAAACGGCAAGTATATCACTCACCTTCGGTTTGCCGACGATATTGTCATTATGGCAGAATCGCTGGAAGACTTGAACACCATGCTCGAAGACCTCAACAGAGTATCCCAACAGGTGGGCCTTAAGATGAACATGGACAAGACAAAGGTTATGTCAAATGTCCATGTTGCGCCTCTACCGGTTCATGTTGAGGACTCAGTCTTAGAAGCTGTTGACGAGTACGTCTACTTGGGTCAACTGATCCAGGTAGGCAATTCCAGTTTCGAAGACGAGGTAAATCGACGAATCCGACTCGGCTGGGCAGCGTTCGGGAAGCTACGAGATGTCTTCTCGTCCGACATACCTCAGTGCCTGAAGACGAAAGTCAAAATGAAAATGAAAAATGTGTGTTACCAGTGATGACTTACGGATCGGAAACGTGGTCCCTCACTATGGGTCTCCTAAACAAACTCAAAGTCGCTCAACGAGCTATGGAAAGGGCTATGCTCGGTATTTCCCTACGTGATCGCGTCAGAAATGATGATATCCGTAGGAGAACAAAAGTAACCGACGTAGCCCAGCGGATTAGTTCGTTGAAGTGGCAGTGGGCGGGACACATAGCGCGCAGAACAGATGGCCGATGGAGCAAAAGAGTTCTGGAATGGCGACCGCGTACGGGCAAACGCAGTGTAGGACGCCCAACGGCTAGGTGGAAGGACGACCTCATCAAGGTCGCCGGGAAGCGCTGGATGCGGGCTGCTTTGGATCGGTCATTCTGGAAGTCTATGGGAGAGGCCTATGTTCAGCAGTGGACTGTGTATGGCTGATATGATGACAAACATTTGCTTAGTCTACTTAGTCTAAATACAATAGTTTGCTTGAGTAGCATAGTTGAGCGAACAGCTCATTTCCAAGCTTGTTTATCATCTAAATATTCTTGGATTTTATAATAGCCTTTTTTACAAGTAGGCGTTGTTGAAATTATGGCTGTAATTATTGGCATATCACCGTAGTGTAGCCGTATCATTAATTCATAACTGATTATATCGATAAATCAACCGAAGCATCTACTTTTCGAATTCTGAAACTCTTCTTCCCACGTTATTAGGACTTTAAATAAGCATGAATATGTTTAATGACAGTCAAGGACCCTCCAGAGGTATGTAAGGTTAGAAGTATATAGCGGGCGTCTCTACCTTCTCATCATCGTCCTGCCCATATCCCAAGTTTATTTGGGGTCGGCGCAACATACGTGTTTCTTCCATTCATCTTTAGTTGCAGTCATCTCAACATTCACTCCCTTCTCCCTTCTTCAACAGCATACCATGGGCTAGTTGCATCCACCTTAAGATACGGGATTATATTCTGGGGGAATGCAGTAGGCCAAGAGTTATAACGATGTATCAGAGCGATTTATAACTTACACACTACCGACACTTGTAAGCCACATTTCTCTAGACTGAAATTGTTGACAATGTCATCTATGTATATTTATGAGATGTGTATGTTTGTTTTTGATTGATTTGCTTATTTTGTGATTAATAATACAATCCAAGACCGCCGTTTCACCGAAATAGGTCACAATAGCATAGGTTATATTCATACTATTGGCATACATATAATCACGTCTTTATGTCGAGGGTTAGGATGAGGTGAATTAGCACCCAAATTTCACCAATCATTGTATTCGGTCCCACGTAATAAGCCTATTGTCGTATTCCGGGCACTATTGTTGACATGAACCATGCGTCTGAGGCTGAATTTGGGCTGTATATATGTCTGATATTAAAAAGCACTACTACCACTTAATCGCCTTATGCGTGCGTGTGCATGGGAAGAGATAAGGTGGCCTAAGCTCTACTCTGCCGGGTACCCCGCGGTTATTATATACAACCATTTATATAACCTAACCAAGTGACTGAAAACAACAGCAACAACAAAAAAAGGATTGTTATATTTCATAGAGTGCAAAAACTACCTTTCACCAGAACCAATGACGCCATTTATTGTAGATTTGAACTAAAAAGATGAACATGGGCAGTGCACGTTTTACGTTTTCTTTCGTAATCTGTGGATTTATGAGGCCCCATTAGGTCTTCACCACACCTGCTGACTATGTTGGAGGTTCTGGTGTGGAGGGAGTTGCTCTCATTTTGAATGAAATTTTTAAAGCATTTGGTATATAAATATAGAATCGGTCTAGGCGGGGTTTGAACTGGCGATCTTTGCCTACAGGGGCAATGCTTTGACAAATAAGCTACCAGATTCGGACTGGATGCGGAAGGCGGAGGATCGTACGAAATTGCACACATTGGGAGAGGCCTATGTCCAGCAGTGGACTGCAGTGGGCTAATTGATTGATTGATTGAATGGAGTTGCTCTCATAATAGCCAATAACCAAATGAAAATAAATAGAGGACAGCGGGGTCCAGGCTCTGGGGTCTGGCTACCTTTATGGGATAGAAGCTGCAATCATTATCATTGTATTAGTCTTGGCAGCATTCCGTCCGCGTATCCGGGATAAATAATATCACTACAATGCAGCGGCATTATTAGCTATTTTTTTTACATTATACAAACTGTTTCACGCGGTTCTACCCACGAGAAACACTAAAATACAGATAATAACGATAACAATTAAGTGCTTTTCACTTCTCATGCTCTTAAAATGTTACTTTAGTCTCTGCATAATGGGACTAAAGTTCCTTATTAACCTCTAGGGACTAAAGTGATTTTTTTTTAATTTCCTTTGAAAACTCCTAAACAGCCAATCACGGTGTTTGCGAATGGGAGCATTATCACCTTTTTAGTGATAGTGTATAGAAGAAATAATCTCAAAATGACATTTGAAAATATCAAAAAATCCCATTTAATTTCGTAAACCACGATTAATGATATTAATTTAATTAATTATTATGTAAGTATTAAGGATTGATTCATTTTATTATGCATTTCCAATTAGTTTTTTATTATTTTTCAAGTTTGAATCTGTTGGCTAAATATATATGCAAGCATGTAAAGCGTACGTCACTTAACAAAAAAAACCGCAGGACAAATTTCTTTGCAATTGAAATTTTGTATAGATGATTCGTATTAAGCTTGCGTTGTAATCACCAATTACTTACACCAATTAATTGTGCAACTTAGAAACTTTGTTATTATAAATAAATAAAAAAAAATAAATATCCACAACATTTCACACAACGCTATCTAGATCCATGGTAAGCATAGCTTAACTAGCTTGTAATATGGGATCTAGAATGCGGATAAACATACTTAGATACATTTTTTTTTGTAAATGCATACATATTATACATAGCAACACCCAAACCAATGCAAATAGGTACCCCCCATGAGCGCGGGCCTGAGGCTGACGGGTGGAGCCGCTCGTCGCCCTAGCAGAAGCAGGCCATGGCGGAGGCGCACATCGCGTGACGATGTGCCCCCCCCCCCCCCCCATACCGGGGGCGAGTCGGGGACCGTATGGTCCCCCTCCCGAGGAGGGCCAGACCGAGAGGAATAACCCTGGGTCAGCCGGAGTTGCGAGGGATATGTCGGGAGACAACCTCACCTTTGGCCTACCACATCGACCCACAAACGGCATGCGGTTTAGTCGGCTCGAGTCCGATATAACCTCCCCCTCCGGCTCCGATGGGGGAGGGGGGGTATCCGTGGGTATTTCCCACACGTAAATAAAAACCCCTCCTATGGTACCCACTGTGCCGTGTGTGTGTACAGTTGAGTCAGTCGCCAAATTTTAGACTGAACTCATTTAGTACTTGTACATATGAATATTACCGTTGATTCGATGAAGAATAGGTATACGACATGAAATGTGTCTATAGACAATATTTTAATTAGGTAGTAACGGATCTGCACGTCTGATAGTAAGTCTAACAAAGCAATGACAAGTAAATGTCAAGATACACAAGGCTATCCTTGATGATTTTTGCCATTGTAGGTATTGATCGACAAAATTAAATTATACTTGACTGGATACCATCGACCGGCGTGATTGTGTATATGAATATGAATACTCTACTAACTTACATAATACTGGAAGAGCGATTGTAAAGATTGTTGGACCACTCTGGATATTTACAACTATTTGAGTACATACTCTAATAACCAATATAAATTGAGATTTTGGTATTTGGATTATTTTGAGTACTTTTGTTAGCGACATTTTAATGATGCTGAATGTACCTATTAAAAATTACTTAAAATATCGGGATCTGTGAAAATGAAGTAAATGGCGATACAATAACCCTTAGATGCACTGAAATGCGATGGAGAATAGAATATTATGTATTCCATATAGCTTTCTATCGAACCACGAAATAAAACTTTACTTTTTTTTAACTTGTGTGTTGTGTTGCGGGCTTTATATTATTTGATTTTCCACCATATTAAGTGGTATTATTTTAATCTGTATGACTTTCATAGCGTGAATCGGACCATCAAGACACCATTTTTTATATAGTTAAAATGATTCAAACAGTATCTCTTCCCGTAGTGGTACTTTATTGGTTTAATTTCTTAGATGCCCGTATTCTCGAATCCCACTCAGCTGATTCTCGATTTAGCTGAGAAAAGATTGTATACACATTGAAAAATTTGATAGGTTTTCTGGCAGATTGTCTATACAATTTTTACTCAGATAAATCGCGTTTCAACTAAGTGACATTCAAGATTATGAGCCTTAGAAGATACGGTACCTATACGTATCAACAGACGAAAAAGGTGCAAGACTGATTCACACTATAAAAGTATAGTAAGATTGAAATAATATTACTTTTAAGAGATGATAGTAAGGCGCTAGTTTAATTAAAATAATTAGAATCTCAAGCTGAAGACATTTCTCCAAGTTTGAGAACCATTACCCAACACCATTAGGAATGTCGTAGGCGTTTAGAAGGCACGCTAGCAGACGTTATGTCACCGACATCGTATATTTACTCACAAAACTTAGTCAAGGTTGAATATTCGTCAACTTGCTAATCGAGAGTGCACAGATGTCGCAATAGCCTTAAGCAGTTATATATTGACATTGCGTCCTCCTAGCAATGCTGTATACAGTCAGCATCAAAACAATCTTGACTGCAGGCTCAAAATGATCTTATGACCAAGGTATTAAGAGCAATTCCAACTGTTTTATTGATTTAAATTGTATTATTGTCCAAACTTAAGGTGCGTACTAAAAATCAAAACACTCAGTCAACAGGAAGGTAGGGAACCAATGCATTAAGATTATTTTGAGTACTTTGTTTGTAATCGGCAAAAAAATATTGAATCATAATATTATATATACTAGCTGACCCGGCGAACTTCGTACCGCCAATATATTTCCGCGCGCGTGGCGTCAGATCCCGTTCCCGCTGCACCCTCTACTATATTCTATATTAAACATGTGTTATACATATAAACCTTCCTCTTGAATCACTCAACCTATTAAAAAACCACATCAAAATCCGCTGCGTGGTTTTAAAAGCATACAAAGGGATATAGGGACAGAGAAAGCGACTTTGTTTTATACTATGTAGTGATAGTGACTAGCCAGCCTTCACTGTACTCTCTTGGGACATCATTCGAAACCCCGTGTCAGCTACTTAAACCATATATGCCCAATTTATTAATATATGGGAATCTATTTAAAAAATTGAGATTGAACTATCCTCATTGGGCTCTCGAGAAATTGCATAAACCTATTCCGTAAACTGTCTTACCAGATTAGGGACACTGACTCATGTTCACTAGAGTCCTAGATCTTATCGAACGAAATTACAACAGCGTCTACAATAATTGACGCTGTGGAGATTATAATTATGATACAGTTTGTAAATACCTACTTGATACTAGGAAGTCACGGGGACTTCAGCCGTGTATATGCTAAAAGGATTGAAGTCATTATTGGATTATTGAAGACATCACCAAAATTAATGAAACCACTGCCTGAGCTCTTCTTAATTCGTCCTCCGGAATAAAATGTATAGATTCGTCCCCTTTTTCATAGAGTCCCTCAAATCCTAAAAGTTATGTTGGACTCGAACAGACTATTTTACCTGCTACTTAAACTGTGTTTTAAAATAATGTTTGTTTACTACGTCTTTCAACTTTCAACATCACTTAGTTTGTAATCAAGCATGCCACCCACCTGATGAAGGGAAGTGGTTACCGTGGCCTATGGACACTCGTGCTGACATGTATGAAAGTGAATTGATATTTAATTTACAAGGTTTAAAAAAAAATCATATTTGATCAATTTTTGTACAACGAACAAACTAACGTGCTGAAAAAGACATTTACAGTTAAATAGCAGGATAACAAGTTATAAATATGCTAAAATGAGTCACACAGCATGCAGAGTACAAATATATCGTCACTGATATGAAATTCATTGTGTTTCTGAATTCTGATTCATATATACGACTATCATTAGCTTGGGTCGGTACGAGGTACAAGAGATACGCTTCCGGCTACCTCATCTCCGGTGACCGAAGAGCCAAGGACGGATGGTTTACGCATACCCCCCTCTCCGGAGAGGGAGGTTATATCGGACTCGAACCGACTCGACTAAACCGCACGCCGTCTGTGGGTCGTAGTGTCCCTCTCGGTCTGGCTCTCCTCGGGAAGGGGGAAATTTACCACAAACCAATCAAAACATAATTGCACTCTAAGCATACTTTGATAAAGCAATACTGATTACTTCAATAATAACCTGACTCCATTAATAGAGTGTATCTTTTACGCGTTTTTATTCGCATCATTACATACAAATACATACAAACATCCTATCGGGTAAAAGCTAGTAGTGGCTATACAGCTAAAAAAAGATACTGGTCAGTTTGTGGTTTAAATCAATACCACTTTTCATACAGCTTGTCTTATAGGTGTATAGTAGAAGTTATTGGTCATCAATCAGGACATCATTTAGTTTTCTTTCCCTGACTCATGGTAGAAGGTAAGTCGTTAACAATGGCAATTTCAAAAATTATGTGATATATCAGCTGCTCCCACTTAAAGCCAATCGATTTAATACAAAACGGTTGCTCTCAGGGTCAATACCGCTGATTTGTGATTTCGAGATTAAATTACCAGGTACATCAATGTAACGTATTTTTGTGAGTCATTCATAAGCCGACTGCGGCTAAGACAAAGAGAAGAGTTCTTGCCTATGGGACACTGGCTGAATTCGATGGCATGTAAAACTGACTATCTATCACAAAAAAAAAAATACAACATTCCAAATTTGAAATTCTCTCCATATCTGCATACGTCGACGGAAAGAAGCAAAAATTAAAGTTATTCTGTCTTATTGAAATTTCTAACGGTAATTTCCAACAATTTAAAAACAAATAATGCCAATGGCGACATAACACGTAAGCCCTTTTAAAGTCTGAAAATTTTAATTGAAGATATTTTATTGTTTTGATAGACCACATAATGCCGATGATAGAGAAGCACACTTGCCATTAATCAAAGTATTACAACAATGATTTCACTTTCTACTCTGGGAAATTCGTAAGTCATATATTGGGAAGAAACCCACATTAAAATGATGATAAATTTCTAACAATACAATCCAATACATAATGTTTATGATTGTTTTAGTTAGCTTTTGAAACAGGGAAACTAGATTGTAATTTATTGGTGTTTGTGAAAACTGTATAACAAAAATCATTTAAGGTATAATTCCAAAGCCGATCGCATACGACAACTGCCGACACATGCAGCACATACATTACAGAGGTATATTACTTGTTAAACGTCAATTTAGGTAAATGGGTCTAAATGGGATCATTAAGGAGGCGCAATGAATTACGCGTATCTGCTGCGTGCGACTGGAGTTGTCGTATGCGGTCAGGTTACGTTTAGAATCATTCTTTTCTGACATAACATAACATAAACTCACGCCTTTATCCCCGAAGGGGTAGGCAGAGGTGCTAGCACCCACATTTCGCCGGTTTTTGTTTAGGTCCCAATGTAGTAGGTGGCGAGCCTATGGCCAATAACTGGGCACTTATAAACCTGCGATAAATACACACATAACTTCGAAAAGCATCGAAAAGTCATTGGTGTGTGCCATGGAAAACCTGGGATCGAACCCGAGACCTCGTCTCAGCAGTTCATTACCCGAATTGCAGATTATTTGTTCCCTGTAAAGTAGAATAAAAGGACAGACTCCATAGTCTGGCAAACAATGAGGTTACTAGGCCTAGATAGTATAAGTAAACATTGGATCATGGTGAGGTTTTTTGATTCGATTTTTGACTTTGGAACAAGATACAAAATATTAGTAAAACAAGTAGGCAATGAATTTAGATATCATTTACACATACTCATATAGACATAGCACATCTTTTTACCTCTCTATCTGTATGTCTGTCTGTATGACCACCACAAAAATTAGCGCATTGATGCTGGCTGGTTAAGTATGCTTAGAAATCATTTCTGATAAACACTAATAGGCTTATTTCTTACTATGTGTGAATGAATACAGAGCTTAGTGCAATGTAGAACCATATTTGGATTGATACATCAGGTTTTAGCTGTAAGGCTTTACTCCCAGCAGATGCTGTTGGCCGGAAGGGTGATCTGATCTTTGGTGCCAGCCCACCCAAGCCACAAAGGGGTGTAGCAGAAATAGTATTATAGTCATGCCCCATATTACCTACCATTTGACGCAATACTATGATCTGGTTCAGGGTTGATTGTATTTAGCCAGGCTAACTTATTGTTTTCAATGCATTTATATAATGCTATTTTACTATTAAACAATTATTCAAATTCATCTGGCAGTGTAATCATCTACAGTGAATGAATGTATGTATAATGTTGTTTGTTGACCATTCTAACACTTTCGAGTCATAGTTCAACCAGGAACTTTTAAAAATAAGATTTCTGCCAGAAATCCCCACTGACAAATTCCCACCAATGGAGATTGATTTTCTTAGCCAGAAATCCCCAGTAGGAAAATAAATGCCAAATTCATAATTGATTAAACCAAAAATTTGAAAATCAACATGTTTTATAATTACTTAACTGGAAAAAAGAACAATGGAAAACCAACAATCCCCACTGGTGAGGTTTATCAGTGGAGATTTAGTGGTATAAGGTTTTCATATTTTTCGTAATACAAACATATCATACCTATGTAAAGACACCTAGACCAATGCAAATCAAACTGGGCTGAATCAATCAACAAACAACAGGAATCAAACCTGCCCATGATGTAGCATTCAACTACCATCACACCACAGAGATTTTCATAAAGCAGAGATATTATTATTTTGTCGTCAACTGTGTTAGAGTATGAAAAGTTTTCGGATTCTTACCTAGACCAGAAGTTTGTATTAATTCAGAGTCGTCGAACTCCAGGCTTGGTTCGTAGTCGTGGTACTCCGACAGGCTGGTGTACGTCTCCTCCGGTTCAGGGTTGCATCCGTGAAGAACTAACACATGAACAAACACAAGCAAAATTAATCCCTACTATTACAGCTTTAAAATAAAATTCCGCTCATTTACCTTGGAATGCTCGCACGGGGCTTAACTTCGGTTGGTGTTCTGACTCCATTGTCGAAACACCCACACCCTTAAACTTTTGTTATCACAACTCTAAACCAAACTGCGAACTGTGAACTGGATATGCGAATGTCACTTCCTATGTTTTTTACTAAACTACTACACCCAGTTGGCACATCAATGACGTTTCCTTACGATTTACTACTGCAAATTAATCAAAACTGAATGGATTTATGAAGTTTCAAAGTAAACAAATATGGTGTCCCAGGCAATTCCAATACAATTCTTACAGTTGGAAATGCGACGTTTTTTGTATATCATCTGAGCTGAAAAGCTGAATCTCAAAGGCGAGCGAGTGACAGACAGGCGGAACCACAGTACGTAAATATATTATACAAAAGAATAAAACTTTTATAAAAGTTTATCTGTGAGAATATCCTCTGACGTCATACGTGAAAAAAAAAATATAAAGCCTAGAAAATATCAATCAAGTATAGTTTTGAAATGTATTGAAAGTTTTGTGCACGAATGCCATGAAATGCTTGTATAATACTTAAGTATTCTAATTGTTTTAAAACTTCTTTTCTTTACTCTATCTATGCTGCCTTTTGGAATTTATTTATCTGTGATGAGGTAAGCTGGCTTGTCTCATAGTCTACTATGCGTTTCAAATGAGAAGATAATCGCGACCGCGGCAACTTCATTCCGTATTCATGAAAAATGTACAGCTAACAACAAAATTTCCATTTAGGACAGGTTCATACGTGTATGGTAACAACGACCTAATTATTAAACTCTTTTCATTAAGCACTTATCAAATTTTTTAGTAATTATAATTATTCAAAAATTCACAATTACCGCCCGATTAAAATAAATAAATATAAAAAGAACCGATAATTTAATTTTTACTTAATGTGTATGTACTTATCCTACCCTATCCTTATCTATCTTGAAAAGGGAATATGGTTCAACAATCATCATAAATATTTAATTGGAAATATATTAACAACAGTGAAGCAACAGTGAAGTATAAAAATGTATTTGCTGACCTTACGTTACACAATGAAGTTATCGACACGTATCAAAATGTCATTATGACAGTTATCAACTTATTTGAAACGCATAGTATGGTCTATGCTTTGTCTATTGTCTATTAGAAATTGATTAGAAAGTATTTAATGTGTTGTGTTTGTGTTTACCTGAAAGTTGTCGGCGTTCCGTAAACGTTTTAAAGTGTTAACATATTAGTTTAGATAATAAATAACGCACTATAAAATGCTCGGCTACTCCAACGCTGGTATTCCAGACAGATCATGGCAACCACCCGTAGCCGTTTTCGAAACTACGTAAGTAAACTGTAACTACATGAAATACAACTATCGTGGTCTTTTTTAGTTTGTATCAAAATAAATAGTTTAGTTTACAATATTTATACCTTATACTTTATTTTCAGAATGGGTACAATGATTATAGAAATGTACTGGAAACATGCGCCGATTACGTGTAGAAACTTCATGGAGCTGATCCGAAGAGGTTATTACAACAATACAAAGTTCCACAGAGTTATCAGAGATTTCATGATACAAGGTGGTGATCCTACTGGCACAGGAAAAGGTGGCCAGTCTATATACGGACCCTCGTTTGACGATGAAATCACACATGAACTGAAGCATACAGGAGCTGGTATCTTGTCAATGGCAAATGCAGGACCGAATACAAACGGATCCCAATTCTTCATTACCTTAGCACCGACTCAGTGGTTAGATGGGAAGCACACTGTCTTCGGCAGAGTTCAAAGTGGAATGACTGTGGTTAGAAGGATAGGATTAGTTGAGTGTGATAAAAATGACTGTCCCGTTGATGACATTAAGATTGACAGAGCATATATTCCTAAATAATGTAGCTGTATGTTGTGTTAATTGATTAGTTTAAGGACAGTTATTAACAAATTTGTATTGGTTTATTGTTATAATGTCAATTCACTGAGGACTAACACTGCAGATAATCTCTTATGTTAAACATAAGGGATAATCCACAATGTTGGTTCCCAGTGAAGCAGAAAAGGGTGACTCCTTCTATTCCTGTAGGTGTTGTAGAAGGTGGCTGTTCTTCATCTTACAGTAAACATATAGCCCATGACTCTGTGCCTGCTCTGTAGAGCCTATAGCAATAGCCTTGCCCCTATAACGGGCCTGAAAATCATAGTTGAAAAAGGTGTTGACATGCCTCTGACTACCCCTATGGGGATTAACAGGTATGACTATATGTATGTATCAGGATTTATAAGTGAGGCTGTAAATAGAAGAACACCTCAAGCAATATTAAAAGAAAAATTTGCAAGATGGACTATAGGTATCTGAAATACAGACCGTATTTCACTAATAATATATATAGTCCATCTCAGTCCATGATATTTGCGGGCATTGTTATCCAGACATTTGGTTTAACAACAACAAATTATACTGTAACTGGTATAAATAAATGATATGAAGCCATTTTGTCAATCATGTTTGAATGATGATTATTGATGATAGACCATTTAACAAATTTTTATTTATTTTTATTTCCTCTCACAGCCAGTAATATAGGTAGGTATTATAACCGTTTTATATAGCACACTGAACTGAACTCTAACAATGTTTAAACTGTCTACACATTAAGTCCAGTAGGCCCTGTTGTAACCGAGATTTTCACCTCAGAGTGTTGCAAGAGAGAAATCTGAGAATTTTTGATATTTCCAAACCTTTTAGAGATT
This sequence comes from Eilema caniola, assembly GCA_949126895.1. Lineage (NCBI taxonomy): Eukaryota > Metazoa > Arthropoda > Insecta > Lepidoptera > Erebidae > Eilema > Eilema caniola. Next base: position 578,809 of record OX421461.1, on the reverse strand, counting down.
GTAAAAAAAAACTGTGTTAAAAAACATGAAAAATTTAAAAGTATAAAATAACTGAATTTACAGATTTACTATTCTGTTAAAGGTCACATTTCAAACACATTTTACTGTAATTTTATCCCTAAATACAATTAATGATTAACTATATTCTGTAGTTGAGTTTCTATTGTTACTACTACTGGTGTTTAACATTATTCATTGTAATCACTGACAATTACAAAAGTGGGGTAGCGAGTTTTTGTTGCCACATTCTCATAACTTTTCAGTTTGTTAACTGAATTATTAATGTATTATTAGCAAACTAATTCGTTAGTGTACCTATGTGTACACTATCATGAGATATGTATAATACATGTATATCATTGGAACATATAATTGTATACTATCTTTTCTGCTTCAAAAAATAAAAAGAATACCTACCTACCTAGTAATAATTATTTTGCTATATTTATTTTATCACTTCCCCATGATTCCACGACTGAACGAGAAACTAGGATGATATGATTGTAACCAAATCGAGGGTCCTCTGAAGAGAAATTGTTTTTTTTGTAAATAATGTGGTAAAGTCAGCGTCAAATTAATCTTGACTTGCAAAATACTTAAAATGATCTTGTTAATACCAAACTAGGTTATCGAATGATTTTAATTATATCACAGTACCTAAAACGAGTCTTAGAATAAAGCATTGGCGGCAATACGAGCAGTGCAGCGTCACAATGTTCTTACGGCGCCGTTGCACCGCAACAAGGTTGGATTGACTTGCCCAGTTGACGACAGTCTACAATAAACAGGATAGGGGGAAAAACGTGTGTTGCTGCTAGGTATTATTACTTCGCCACCGACGAAATCCATGTATATATACTCACGAATATATTGAATGAGTTCAGTACCGTGCTCTGGTTACCTATCTTAATCCCGAATTTTAACATTCCGAATATTATAATCCAGAAAACGTTTGGCCAATTTTTCATAATCCCGGTTTTTCAAATTCCGAAGTTTTATTTGCCATATAATCGCAACTCCGAATTTCATTTGCCCATTTATTCATTTGTACGACGTTTTATAATCCAGACGAACGAGTTCCAGACACACGAAATCTAAATGCACAAAATCCAGATGACCGTAATCCATATGCACGAAAGCCCAATTTTTAAAACACAAATTTTTGAAATGCAATTAATTGATATCCAGTTAATTGATATCCAGACAAACAATATCCAGATTTCTAAACCTAAAACTAAACCTCATATGGCGTCTACTAACTACAATTGGAGACCTACTGAACAAAACACACGTTGCTTTAAAAAATATATGTATTCATGTAAGCAAACAAGCATGCATGCAGGCAAGCTGGTAATCAAACCGGCAAGCATGCAGGCAAGCAGGCAAGCATGCAGGCAAGCATTAGTGTTACTCTTCTCCGGCGCTGCGGGAAGTGCAGTTCTTCCGCCCTTGCGTAACAAAGTTCGGGCACCCATGCTCGCTTCCGCAGCCCTCCGCGGGTGTGCGTTGTTTTATAGACAATTGTTTAATATAATTTCGTATAACAGAAAATGTTTCGCATAATTTCGTTTCATAGAATAATCAATATAATCATTATATTTAATTAATATAATTTTAAATCATTGAATTTTGTTTCATATAAAGTTAAACATTAGAATAATCATTTCATAGAATATCAAATCAACTATTCTTAATCATTATATTGTTTATTTAATAGAAACTTATTACAAAGAATAACATATTATCATATATATGGTTTTTATGAACTAAACAATTGATGCGTCTACAAGGTCGACGGAGCCCCGCCACGCGGGGCTCCTACTTCTGGGTGGTTTATAAAAAAATAACCACGAAGGCCTAATGCGGGAGCTTCGCTACGCTCCGCTCCCGCATTAGCCTTCTAACCTAACCTATCCGAGTCGGGGTAATCTGAGTCGGGGTGTTAAAATTGTAAATGTTACAGTTAAAAATGTGATTTGGAACATTATAAAGGTGATTTAATATTCTTTAAAAATAATTCTACAGCTTGATAAGTTTGTTAAACAAAAAAAATTGATTAAAAATTGTGTTTCTGTGAAATATGTTTCATTGTAGGAAATTGTTTTTGAAACAATAATATTCGAAATAAAAATATAAGAACCAAATATTATATGAAGCATTTTCTGTGAAATGATATTCTATGAAATTTCTTTCTACGAAATAAGGGGCTCCCCTCCCTCCGCGCCTCCGGTTCTTAAATAACACTCTAGTGTAGGGCAGACAAGTACCACGGCGAGTCGGGTCGGGTGTGGTACGCAGTGTTCACGAGCTCGCTTTCCTGATTCATTGATTATACCTGCATACAAAACTGTTCATGCATGACATGGAAAACAATAATTTAAACAAAATTATATTATATTTATAAGTCTTCAGGCTTTCATTATATTAAGTGAAATTATTTATGTCTTAAGTGAACGTTAGATTTTTTATTATTATATCAACCGTTACACACCCTAAATGAATCGTATAAATTTACTGATTTTTACTATACCTGTATATAGCTGGAACACGATTTGTATGGGAACCAAATAAAAAGATTATGAAAATTTGGTAATAGTTTATTTGGAAAATGGTGCGATGGGAAACAAAAAAAAATATTCTGAGAATCTGGTATAACTATATTTGGATTATGACAATATGGAAAACAAAAAAATACTATTTGAAAATTTGGTTTTAGTGCACCTGGAAATTGATTCATCTGGGAAATGAAAAACGGAATTATAGAAAGTTGTCATTCATTACATCTGTCTTTTAAAAGTTCTACCAACCGTTTTCGGGGTTTTAAGATTCGGGTAACAGAAATTCGATATTTCAATAGGTTACCCCGTGCTCTCTGTCCTATGCCGTACAAACAACTGAGCTGCTTAAACCCCTTCCCGCCTCGTTCCCAAGTGTGGTGTGGCGCCGTTGCGGTACCGATAGGGCAGTGTTGCATACCCTATATTTTTATACGTAGGTGCCGCACTACATGATGTGGCTCTAAGCTTAGGTTAGACTGTGGTATCATTGTCTGAAATACAGGTGTTTACCAAATATCAGAACATTCAGTCAACAGGAAGGGGGATAAACCTTAGCTGTAACATCATTTTGGGTACCTAGGTACCTACTTTGCTAGTCAAGATCGAACTGATGCTGATTATAGGTCAAAAAACAGCCCTACAGCTACTGCTATAGTTATGTGACCATATGAACCCGTTAAACTCTGCAATGTATGCCTATACAGATTCAATTCTTCTGCAAGGGTGGTGAAATAAAACAATTAAATGTACACTTATACTTATTTTATTCTATTTGACACATAATCAACATTGAACATTCAGCTTACAAGGTGTAGCGGCGGTTTCCCGCCAGAGGTCCCGCGCTACGTCCGCGGCAATAGCGCCAAGCGCTACCATTGGCCTGCCTACAACGACGAACGTGAAGTTAGCCCCTGCTCACTTCACGTCCGTCCCGCGCGCCGGCGCTCCGAGCTGCGAGCATTCCGCGACCAACTCAGGCGACCGATACGCGCTTAATTTTTCTCGTTCGCTCTCGCCCAGCAGGGCTAACATGCGCGCGTCGTCAAATATCTCGAATCGAGATGAGATATCATCTCGAGTCTTCTCGAGCGAAGTAACGCCGACATATTTTGTCGCGTCAAACTTTTTAAACATTTATCCGATAAAATCGGCCCGATACGGCCATTTGCTCGAAAGCACAGACTAGTTAGGGATGCTAGGTATGAAAAAAAGAGAAAAAATAGTGCAAACAATTTTCGACCTTATTGACATGACATGCTATCGAATTTTTTTTCTTATATTCGTGATCACCGTCATCAATTAATGCGAAAAGACACGTAACAAAGGAAATGTCATTAAGGTCGAAAATGGCTGGCAGTCGATGTTTTAGTCCAAAATGAACCGAGCACAAAAATGTTTACACGAGATAACTTCTCGTCGACCAAATGAAAGACGGTAGACAAAACATTTTAATTTAAAAAAGAGAAAAAGTAGTGCAAACAATTTTCGACCTTATTGACATGACATGCTATCGAATTTTTTTTCTTATATTCGTGATCAGCGTCATCAATTAACGCGAAAAGACACGTAACAAAGGAAATGTCATTAAGGTTGAAAATTGCTTGCAGTCGCACAAAGGTACTAAATTTTGATCCAAAATGAACCGAGCACAAGGAAAGTTTACTCGAGATAACTTCTCGTCGACCAAATGAAGGACGAGAGACAAAACATTTTAAATGTCAAAATTCGAGTAAATAAGGGCACGTATGTTACAATTTGCAGACACTAAGTAGAGATGATTTCTCGAAGTCGAGTTATGTCGACATCTGACAGATCGCCATGAAATTTGCCAAGTTACCAACAGTCGATATCGACATAAAACGGCAAAATGCCTCGAGATAGCTATCTCGTGGCGCGCATGTTAGCCCTTCATGCTACCAACAGTCGACATATCGACATAAAACGGCAAAATGCCTCGAGATAGCTATCTCGTGGCGCGCATGTTAGCCCTGCAGAGGCTCCGTTCCTTACGCCTCCTGTCACGTAAACTGTATACTATAGTAGTGAACTTGTACTTTATATACCTTGATATAAAGAGTCTAAGTGGATACCAGTGTTTCATTCAAGTAGGTACCTACCGTCTTGGAGCCCGCTGCATAGACCCGAAAAAGGTTTTACACTTAGATATAGGGAATTGGTGGGGGACTAGGTATTGTAATAGTTTAATATTGCACTGACAAACTGACATTGCTTAAATAAAGTTAGGTACCAACATTACAAAGTTTACATCCCGCTAGTGGGAAATCAACTGATAAGGAAGGTCTACAAACTCAAGAGGAATCATGTGCCATTGGACTTGCTTTACAGGGTTAAACCCTTCATTTAACTTAATTGATTACTAAATTGTAGCAACGAATACAATTAACTTAGCTGCAAAATACAAAATGCAGTAGGTACTATAATACAAAATTAAAGCTAGTCAGGACGGAATATCTTCCAAAACAACAACAAATAAATTCATGTTTCTGTCTTGTCAATCTTAATTAATACACTGAGTTAAACTACATATCAACAAAATTAATATAACAAATTCTTGTAACAAAAGCTTGTAATTATTTTTTCATAATAAATTCAATCCTACATACAATACGCGCCACACAACTTTGCGTCTTGAAGTTCACGCGAAAGGCGCAGCAATGATGTAATTATTGGTATGACAGGGGTAACTGCTGCGCAGCGGAAGGGGGAGGGGCGGCACGTGGCCGGCCGAGGCAATGTTTAATCTTGCATCCCGCTCTGACGTTCGGTAATTTCACCGCTTTCACTCTAACGTACTGTCGTGAACACAATTATTAAAAGGTTTCGTTGATATTGTTATTAACGAAAGAAATTAATTTTTAGTGTTATGTATTTCAAGTTGCCTCATTAGTAAAGTCATTATAATTTATCTATATATAAAAACCGGCCAAGTGCGAGTCGGACTCGCGCACCGAGGGTTCCGTACAAACCTGCAAGGTTTCCGTTTTTTTCCTTTTGAGGTACGGAACCCTAAAAAGTAATAAGTTTATATATTTTGTAATGTAACTAAAAATTTAAGGTTTTCGGAATTTTTCCTTTATGTGTGCTATAAAACGTTGCTTCATGCCAAATTTCAAGATTCTAGGTCGACTGGAAGTACCCTTTAGGTTTTGATTCCCTTGCGAGTACTTGCGAGTTTCAAAATATGCAGCTTAAATTGCTGTTTCTTTTGATTGCGTTGACATAGAAGTTTGATTTTGTTACAGCTTAAAGGTATTATAGACCTGAGTATTTGGTATGAATTTCAATTTAATACCTCTACGCGTTTATGAGGAAATGGGTAGTAAGTTTAAAATTATTAAAAAATATATATTATGTGATGTAACTAAAAATTTATGGTTTTCGTAATTTTTTCTTTATCTATGCTATAAGACGTTGCTTCGTACCAAATTTCAAGATTCTGAGTTCACGGGAAGCACCCTGTAGGTTTTGATTCCCTTGCAAGTGTCGAAAATTTGCGGCATAAACGGCTGTATCTTTTGATTGCGTTGGCTTAGAAGTTTGATTTTTTCACAGCTTCAAGGGACAGTAGACCTGAGTAATTGATATAAATTTCAGCTTCATACCTCCACGCGTTCCTGAGAAAAAGGGTCTTGACAGACGGACGGACAGACAGACGGACAGACGGACAACAAAGTGATCCTATAAGGGTTCCGTTTTTTTCCTTTTGAGGTACGGAACCCTAAAAAGGTTAATAACTCCAGGTAAATCATTTAAGTTATTTGCTACATGAATAGATTAAATATTAAACATAATTCAATTAGATGAGAATGACTACGGTAATGAGGAGGTTTCTAGACTAAACAATTATAGTACCTATTTAATCTTTAACCAATATTTCACGCAAACAATATGTTAGATGTATTTTAATACTTGGTACTTTTTCGCGACGGTACCTGCGCAAATTTGAGTATGTAGCTAACTTCGTAGGCGCAAAGTTGTGTGGCGCGTATCGTACCTATTATAATTTCATCAAAGCAAAAACCTAACTAATAAATTATGTATGCAGGCCGTAAAAACGTAATATATTCACAGTCTTTTCTCCATGAGATCATTGAAAGGAATTAAAAAAAGGATTACTAATACTACTAAGATGTAGGATCAATAATATTACAGCATAGGTAGGTACACACATCTAATTCACTTCTAAAAAAGAAAAAGGCAGTTGAAATCAATATATACTCCCTGTGATATGTAACAAGTGATATTTTTAACATCTTAGTTTAAAAATTCTATAGATAGAAGTACCGAAAAACTATAAACCAACCCTGTTTCCCTTTTTTTGTACAAAAATATTTCTATCAAAGTCTTTTTTCTCTTTTTACCGAACAGATGTATTACCTAATTCCACAATCCAAGTAAATTTTGACATAGGCACACAGGGTGTCAGTCAATTTAGTCCAAAACAGTTCAAACAAACATGTCTAATTTTATAAGTCTTAGTAAATTCACATTGGTATGGAAGGAATTCCAAGTTTGGGTATACATCAACATCGACATAGAAAATTACATTTTACTACACACTTAGTATTAATTATGCAATGAGTTACCAGCCAATTACATTACATCATGGCCCTGGACCAAAAATCTGCCACATAACTAAAACTTTACTTTTTATGTAATTAAGAGTTCCCGGAGACACGATAGTTCCTAAACCAATACTGATTGGTACTGTATGCCAAACTAATTGGTTACATAATCAAAACTATAGTTCACATTTTATTTCACTAATAAGTAAGTGAAACATGCACCACTAAGCTTGGGTTTTATATTGATTTGCTCAGAAAAGGATAAAATGCCGTTACAAGTTTCAACAACAACACACACAACACTTAGTATTCACTATGTTATGCACTACCAAACGTTACATCATAGCATGGTAGGCTCAAAAATCAATCACTTAACCAAAATGTAACACTTTACTAAAGAGTCACTAGAGTAAAAATAAACACGAGTTAGCATTCTGCTGCTTGGGCATAGCTACCAAACCAATTAATTGACAATGTATACTAAAATAATTGGTTACGTAAACAAAAGTACACATTTTATATGAAGAATAGTTACTGAGACATGAGCCAGTATGCTGTCATGGTTTTATATGAGTACACACTTGGTATTCATTATGTGATGCTAGATCCTGTGATGTAAAATAGCCCAAAAATCAGTAACATAAACAAAATTTTGAATTTCATTTAATAAAGAGTCACTACCCACTGGAGACATGAGGCTACAAGTATTGTGCTGCGGCAAAGCTACCAAACCATCTAACTGGTTACATGTGGTTGATAGTAAAATTTGTGATATCTGACCATCACAATGATATGAAACAACTGACCCATTTGAGAAGCAAAAAGTACAACTATAATAAATCTGAAGAAAATGTTCTAATCAACCCTTGAGCATTATTATCAACATGTTCAATAGGTTAAGAATAGCTGTGTAAAGACCAAGAATAACAATAATATGAGTTACTTAGTTTTTCTGAAGTATTTAGGCATAGACTACCATGTGCGGTTCCTCAGCCAAGTTGCGTGCATTGGCCGAGCCATATTGAAGCCTGCACCAACGAACAATGCTCTGAAGAACGAGCAGTAGCAATATTATCAGGAAAAGGGTTAACACAATCACCGCAGAGAATGGCATTAGGTTAGACATTTCGATAACTTAATTTTACACTTGCTGTATGTGCTGATATCAGCGGAGCTTTCCTTCTGTGAGAGGTAGTTGGAGCTGCCGCAGGGTAGACAAACAGACACAAGATGAAGATTACCTGTGCAGACAATCTCAAGATTAAAAAAGTACTGATGCTGCTAGGACTTAATTGTGGGAACAGCTTCAGAGCTATAAATTAGTCATTGTCATCTTTGTCTTAGTCCCAGTCGTATTGAGGTGAAGGCACCTTGGTGTCAGAGATCTGGTTTGAATTTTAGTAATACTCCACATCCATTAATTAAAATTTAATTATTTAGTAAAACCTTAATTTGTATCAATTGATAATGGTGCATCACTTACTAAGCGTTAATTAGATAATGGTGCAGCAACCATTACAATAAAATCCACAATGATATTCACATACAATAAAATTTTATGTTTTACTATTATAACAAGCTTATGCTTGGCTAAAATAAAGAAAAAAGATAATTACCTAAGGCCTGTAAATCGACGCTCCCATACCAGCTACAATCGTTTCTGCAATCTGCAGCGATCCTAGCGCCGAACACACTGAGAGTAAATTACACTATTGATTAATTTTATTGACGCCGTGAACATGCGCTACATGCACTACCCTAGATTATTACCTATATTTAAAAAAAAAAAAAACAACAACACACAACAAGTGGCTTTTGGCTAGTTTGATAACAACACAATGATAACAGAGAAAACGTTCAGTAATCAGTTACTATACGCGCCACATAACTTTGCGCCTACGTAGTTAGCAACATACTCCAGGTTGCGCAGGTATCGTCGCGAACAAAAGTACTAAGTATTAAAATACATCTTACATACTGTTTGCGTGCAATATTGGTTAAAGATTAAGTAGGTACTATAATTGTTTAGTCTAGAAAAATCCTCATTACCGTAGTCCTTCTCATCTAATTGTATTATGTTTAATGTTTAATCTATTCAGGTAGCAAATGACTTATATAATTTACCTGGAGTAATTAACCTTTTTATATATAGATAAATTATAATGACTTTACTAATGAGGCAACATGAAATACATAACACAAAAAATTACTTTCTTTCGATAATAACAATATCAACAAAAACTTTTAACAATTGTGTTCACGACAGTACGTTAGAGTGAAAGCGGCGAAATTACCGAACGTCAGAGCGGGATGCACGATTTAACCCCGCCTCGGCCGGTCACGTGCCGCCCCGCCTCCTTCCGCTGCGCAGCAGTTACCCCTGTGACACCTATAATTGCATCATTGCTGCGCCTTTCGCGCGAAGTTCATAGACGCAAAGTTGTCTGGCGCGTATTGTACCTCATCTTGCTTACAATACAAATAATAATATAAGAAAGCGTGTAAGAAAGTATATATTTTGCTTCTTTTTAACCCTTGACGCAAAAAGAAGAGTGTTCTAGGTTAAAAGTGTCTGTCTGTATCGAACGGATGAAGCGAATTCAACTTAGTTTTTATAAATTAAATTTGTGAGTGTTCTTAGACATGTATAACGCGAATCGGTTGAGCCTTTTAAAAGTCGTGGGGATAAAAGTGGGAAAGAATAACCGAATGTCAGCAAGAATACTCGAGTAAAGTTTCAAATGAAAGCGCATCACGTGCACAATACAAAATTATTAAAATGTTAAGTAAATGACTAGTACTTTTATTTTTAATATTAAGTATAAGGTTTTAATCAAAATACTGTGTAAAAATCCCTACGGTCTTATTACAAAACAGGAACTAACTATAAAACCAGGTTTAAATCGTCTTTAGACCATGGTCTAAATAAAGTTATATTACCAAAACAAAAAGCGTTTTTGCAGTAAACAATTAAGGTTTCACTGATGCCACCTCCGCCGACTATTAGCTTTGATTGTATCGAAGTCAAACCGACTTAAACCGCATGTCCGTCTAAAGTCTGAATTATCGTGGCTTAAGGTCACCCAATATTAAGGCATCAAACGGCTGGCCTTAGGCCGATTTTCAAATTTTTCCCATAAGTGTGTAAAACATGGTGTCTCAATCAGGTAATAGACGATCAAACGAACTTCCAAGTGAAGTTCGATCACTATTATATGAGCCGCTTCATTTGAAGATATAATCAATGGTAGTCCCTTCATCATACAGGCAACATTTTCGCACTTTCAAATTTCAACAGTATTGTAATGACCAAATCGCATTTCCTGTTCACCTACCTATCGCGCCCTCTAGCGCTGTAGCCTCAACAAAACTTAATAAGGTATGGATATTTCCATAGGGAGGGCTGGGTGATTATATCTTCAAATGAAGCGGCTCATATAATAGTGATCGAACTTCACTTGGAAGTTCGTTTGATCGTCAATGGTAGATGTTAAGAGATATTAAGTCAGTTTTGTTTGAAATAAAACTCTGTTCGTATATAACAAATCAGTTTTGTAATAAGGATCGTACCTACTAGGTATTTATAAACATAAATAATAGATACGTAATACATTTGACGTTTACACTGTACCTACTTGTGGCATAGATAAATAATCAACAGTTAGCCGAAATATTAATAACTATTTATCATTAAGATGAAAGGTAGGTACACTGATTTGGCAAAGGCCGCTTCATCGATGATGGGTCTATTATAGAAGCGGGCGAATGTTTGTGACCGATCGGTCCATCCAGCAGCCTTCCTGATGGCTTCTATATTGAGCCCGGCGGGTCTCGCAGCAGACGTGGACGCGTGTCGCGTGCTATGCGCGCTGAACGCGTTCACGTCTACTCCGCTTTCAAGTAACACTTGCTTAATCCAACGACTCACAGTCTGTGTCGTTGCGGCTCTGTGTGGAGGTCTGTGCGTTAGCAGGAGCGAGCCTTTGTCATCTTTTCTCAATTTTTGCGTCATAAAAATATAGTCCTTGAGAATGGATGCAGGACAAATACTACTATTATTATTGAAGTATGGCAGAAACAATATAGGTTGTTCGCGGCTGGGAGCTGAGGTTTTAAGGATTTTAGAAATAAATATTTTTATGCCGTTTTATTGTACCGAGATATTTTCTAGTCTTATCGCTGAGAATGTGTGTACTCGGTGTCCCGTACTAAGGGCAAGCGAAACTACTTGTTTCTTAGTGAGTTTGTCTAAGGGCAAATCGACATTTGGATACCAAGTGCTTATAAAACTTAGTACTGTCTGTGGTTCCCACGTTTGTAAGTACTTAGGAGTAGTAGGTTTTAACCGGTAAGCACCTTTAAGGAGACGTTTTATACTTTCGTCAGAGCTTAATTTATTGGATAGTAACAATGTTAAAGCAGAGCGATGGCTATTAAGTGTGCCGTAAGAACAATCTTTATTAAACTGATTGGTTTAAAATAGTAAAACAGACCTTACGTCATAAGCTAAGCAATTTAGTTTCCTGCCAGCACAGTACTCACACCAGAGCCTCAAAGACACGTTGTATTGTTTTAGGGTACTCGGTGCAAGTGAGGACAATATGAGATCGAGCGCCTCGGCCGGAGTGCCGTGGCGCTGCCAAGCCGTCCGCAAAGCCTCGCTGCAGCCAGGATAAGTTTCTGATGCAGTGGGTGTGGCTCTCTGGAATGCGACATTAATAAGTCTTTAAAAGGGCCAAAGCAAAATTATTTCTGAGTCGAGAAGTTCCATTAGTAGCGGGGACCAAGACTGCGATGGCCAATAAGGGGACACCATAATACCATTAGCCGCTTTATCGGAAATTTTCCTCAAGCATATTAATATTAAGGAAAATGGGGGAAAGGCGTAAAAAAAGTAGGCTTTCCAGTTAATGGTGAAGGCATCGACGGCCATGGCATCTGGGTCTTGTTTCCAGGATATGAAAACCGGACATTTTGCGTTAGTTCTAGATGAGAACAAGTCAATATTCGGGCTACCGAGTTGCTGTACAATCGTAATGAACGCGGATTCACATAGCTCCCACTCTGTGTCTGGGTTGATAATTCGAGACTCCGCGTCAGCAACATTCTCTTTGGTATTTACGTATGACGCGTACAACATAATATTCCTTGATTCGCACGTTACCATTGCCAAATGGTTCGAGCTATCTCATTCAGATGAGGGAATTGAATGCCACCCATTCTGTTAATATAGCTGATTGCAGTTGTGTTATCTATTCGTAATAATATTGCACAGTTACATTTATTGCGAGCAAAGCTTTTTATACCAAACAAGGCAGCCATTAATTCCAGATAATTAATGTGTTTTTGTTTTTCTATCAGCGTCCAGTGTCCATGTACCTTCTTATTTTTACAGACTGCCCCCAACCAGTTCTAGATGCATCTGTGTAAATTTCTAATTCGAATTCTTGGATTCTCATAGAAGATATTGTTTGGTGGATATTATTTTTCCACCAGAGGACGTCCTCAAGTATGGTTTTCGATGGCACCATCTTTGCTTCATAATTATGATCGTATGTAAGAAGCGCTAAAAAAATTTGCCGTTCTATGTTTTTCGTATACAACCAACCGTACTTAACGGCTGGGCACGCTGCCGTGAGAGTACCGATGAATTGCGCATATTCTCTAATCGAGCATTTTCAGATTGAAAATTTATCTAACAACCGTGCAATATTTTTATGCTTTTCGTTCGGCAATGAAATTGTCATATTCATAGCATTAAAATTAAAACCTAAGAATTTACAGCATTGTGATGGCTTTAAGACACTTTTCTCATAGTTGATTACGAAACCCAGGTCGCAGAGTAATTTACAGGTTGTATTAACATTATTTATACAATCTAGGTAACTATATTCCCTATACACAGGACATCATCTAAATATTATTCTGATTTCAAAACCTGTTTTCGTAAATGGCCTGTGTCAGCCTGTGACATGATTTTTGTAAATACCCTTGGCTGTACAAAGTCCATAAGGTAAGGCTGTAAATTCGTAGCTAGTAATCTCAGGATGTTCACAATGATTGAAATTGAATCGTAAGTATTTACGATCTGCCTCGGATTCGGAGAGGAGGAGATACGTTTCTTTTGAGTCGATTGTGGCTAAGTACCCACCGTCTGGAATTAACCTCGAAGTTGTTCGATAATCTTCCATTTTAAAATGTTCTTTTAAAATTTTAAAAGTTTAAAATAAACCTAAAAGTTCCATTAGATTTCAGTGCCAAGAATTTTCTAGAAATAAATTGACCGGGAGAGGGTTTGCAAGGCCTTATTGCTCCTAGGTCAAGTAATTTATTGATTACTGATAACATGTTATCGCTTTCATTCCGTGAAAGACTAGAATTAGGCACATTGTGGGATTGAGAAACGTGTTTACAAAATCGGATCGAGTAGCCGTTCCGTATCCACGACAAAACAACATCGTTGTTCGTTATGCGTTTCCAATTACAGAAAAAACTTATTAATATTTCCAGCGTCTACTTCGCTAACTGCTGAGATTGAGCACGGCCTTTCGACTGCGTCGTCTTGTTGTACGTCGTGGTCGTCTGTTTGCGAGTGGCTGCTACTTGTGGGCTTCTGGCACCTGCCCCCCCCTTGTCGATGGGTAGTGATAGTGAGGAGGTGGAGTCCAAGGGGCGTAGTTAGGACGAACAGCCGTCGATTGTACTGAAGCAGTCTTCTGGACCTGCGTATTTTTCTTTATTTGTTGGCCCTGCTTTTCAATAGCCTTACTAGCTTTTATTTTTTCGCCTATTTCAGCGCCAAATAGTAGATCGTCTCTTTGAGTGTCATGTAAATTTTGATCAAGACTAGGCGTTATGAGTATAATTCTGTATTTACTTAGAGCAAAATGAAGGTCGCATAGAATGCGACAACTATCGCTTCAATTTTTTAGGGCATCTACTTTGTTTCCGCTTGAAGGGAGGGTATTCATTCCTTTATTTACAGCGGTAATGCCCGAACCCAGCTGTTGCTGGAGGGTATACAATTTCTTGTCGCGCCCTCAATTTCTGCATTCAACTTAGGGGCAAGCAGGAGTTTGCAGTTATTCGGAACGGGCGAAGATTTTATAATGCAATCCCTATTTTCGTCGGCGAGTCCTTTCTTGAGAATGGGCTGCACTAAGCTAGCAAGACTATCATGGATGTCAGGGCCAAACTCCGGAGCATCCGACGTGGACTCGGAGCAGTAATTTAGGGTTCAGGGCGCGTGCGTTCGTTGCCTCGCACGAAAAAGGAATGAGGCTACAGCGCTAGAGGGCGCGATAGGTAGATGAACAGGAAATACGATTTAGTCATTTACAATACTGTTAAAATTTGAAAGTGCGAAAATGTTGCCTGTATGATAAAGGGACTACCATTGATTATACCAAAAAATGAACTTCGAAATATAATAAAGGAGAGGCCGTATCGGCTTACTTTTGTTGGGACAGTTTTGAGTAATAACATTTTTAGACCGACGGCGACGTTTCGGCTACTTTTCAGCAACCATGTTCGCGGTTTGACTGAGGATGGTGCTTTGGGTTCGTGGTGAGATGGCTGACATTGAAGGGAAACGACTTTACGACTTATTATTTATTCTGAGAGACACACACACTTGAGTTACATGTTAAGGAATGAATGTCGGGCGCCGGTACCATCCGGGGACAAGGGCGCTATCATAGACAATCATAGACAACATATTTATTTTAATAGACAAATTTACAACATGCCCTTTTTTCTTTAAGAAAAAGAAATGACAATTTATTTCTTTTTTGACAATTGACGTTGACACTGGTTTTGACATATGACATATGAATATAAACAAAAAGATAACCTTACTTTTCTAAACAAAGTCACGTTAAACAATTAACATTAAATTATTCAAAATTACTGTGATAAAAACATATATTGAAGTGTTTTCGTGCAATTAATACAATTAGAGTCTACATTTCAACATATTATTAAATTGAATTACATTCTATTAGATTACTTACAAATTATTGTCATGTCAATATTTAGTTTTGTAAAAGTGTCAATTGTGTACATTATTACAGAAATTATAAATCCAGTCTTTGTATTTTCTTAAGCAATCTACCTCTAGAGCTATATTTTATTTCAGCTGTTGCATCGTCACTAAAAGTTAATACTGTGTTACTATTGCGACTTTGTGACGGTAAAATATTACTACTTGAGCTTGCTTGAGGTAAAGTACTTGTTTCAATTGTTTCAATAGGACTTGTAAGTATGTTTTCTAAATTATCTAAATTATCAGAGGACGACAATGATATAGGAATTGGATTCTCGCTTTCATATTCACTGTAGTCATGTAAACTTTCAGGTGAAACAATGGTATCATCCATATTTACAAATTCGGGTGACTTACATACATTTTGGGACTGACTTGACTTAGGACTCTTTTGTTTTTCTGTGTGACAAGAATAGTTTGATTCAAGCGACATAAATGAATCTGGAGTCATTGCTAGACTCTTGACTTTGACTTTGATACTTTGACTTTGTATCAGGACTTGACTCACATATTTGAGTATAGAAGAATGTACAATTATCATCCTCCTCTTCTACAAAATAAGACTTTTTATTTGACTTATTATGTTTTTGATTAGATTGACTTGAACTTAATGACTGACTTGGACTTATCGACTGACTAGGAAAAGTTTCCTTAAAGTGAACTTTTTTATCACTCTCTTGTAAGACATTATTTTGACTTGAATTTTGACTATTTGACTTATATTTCAATCGAATATGTTGGCTATTTCTACGGTAAGTAGTATTATTACAATCCTTGACAATAAATGATCTAGGATATTTTGTTTTTGATACAATAATTCCTTCAGTCCAAATTATAATATCTTTAGGATTTTTCTTAAAATAAATTTTGTCATTTATGCGAAATTCAGAATAACTTTTACAATTTTAATCATAATAAAATTTTGATTTTTGTAAACTAGTTTGTTTCTTTTGATAATGTTCAGAATGCTTAACAATCTTAGGTCGCAAGTTTTTAATTTGACTAGGCAGTTTAGATCTTAAAGTTCTAGACATTAACAATTGTGCAGGCGAACTTAAATTATTCCTAGGTGTATTCCTATAGTGTAATAATCCTATGTATGGATCAGTACCAGAATCATCACTTTTTCTGAAAATATTTTTTACTATTTTCACAGAGACCTCAGCTAAGCCGTTAGACCTTGGAAAATGCGGACTAGAGACAATTTGTTCAATGTCCCATTCATACAAAAAAATTTGAAAATCAATGGAGTTGTATGGTGGACCTCCATCTGAAACTAACTGCATGGGAATGCCGTGACGTGCGAAGATAGACTTTAAATGTGTTATTATATTAAATGATCGACTATCTTTATTTAAATTGGCAATTTCGATGTAATTAGAATAGTAATCTACTACAAGTAAATATTTTTTACCTTTATATTCAAACAAGTCGGTAGCCAATTTTTGCCATGGATACAATGGTATTTCATGGGATAACATAGGTTGTTTTGTTTTATTTGCAGAATAAATAGCACATGACTCACACTGTCTAACTTTATTTTCTATATCCTGATTAATATAAGGCCAATAAACTACTCCTCTTGCCAAGTTTTTTGTCTTTTCAATACCTTGATGACTTTCATGTAGTATATTCAGAATTTCTGATCTCATAGACTGTGGAATAATAACTGAACTATTTTTGAAAATAATATCATTTATGACATGGATTTCCTCTTTGATATTCCAGTATGGTAATAACAAAGAATCACAATGTTGTTTGCAATTAGGCCATCCATTTTTATAGTATTCAATTAATTTCTGTGATACTAAATCCTGTTTAGTATGAGACAAAAAAAATTCAAGTTTTTCTGGAGAAATAGCTAAATTAGAGGTCAAACAATTCACATGAATATTAATATTTGAGTCTAAATCTTCTAAAGAAACTAATTCTTGGTTAAAATTATTATCATTTATTGGGGCACGTGACAAAGTATCTGAAATATACATTTCTGAACCTTTTGTGTATGTAACAATTAGGTCGTAGGCTTGCAACGTTATCATCATACGTTGTAATCTAGCTGGCACTTCGGATAAAGGTTTTTTGAATAAAGTAACCAATGGTTGGTGGTCTGTTTCAACCTGAATAGGTTTGCCATATAAATATTGGTGGAACCTTTTACATCCAAAGACTATTGCATACAATTCTTTTTCTATCTGTGCATAATTTATTTGACTTTTATTCAATGACTTGGAAGCATATGCTATGGGGTTTTTTCCATGCAAAATTACTGCACCTACTGCATTCTTAAGAAGAATCGACTGACAACCGAATTGGTTTTTTAATATCATAGTGGACTAAAACAGGCGACCGACATAATACTGATTTTAATTTTTTAAATTGTTTTTCATGTTGGTCTAACCATTGCCATTTATTAAATTTTTTGAGAAGTTCTCTTAGAAGAGAGGTTTCTTCTGCAAGATTTGGAATATAGGAACCTAAATAGTTAATCATTCCTAAGAATCTTTAAAGCTCTTTGACATTAGTAGGACTTGTCATTTTTGAAATTGCTTCAACCTTCGACTGATCAGGCGAAATACCTTCCTTATTAAAAATATGACCCACATAGCAAATTTCTGACATACCAAATTGACATTTTGATTTGTTGAACTTCAAATTGACTTTAGAGGCACGCTCAAATAAAGATTCTAACCTTTGATTGTGTTCCACAACAGTAGACCCAAAGACCAAAATATCATCTACAAAGATAATTACACCAGGCAAATCTCCAAACAATTGATTCATAGTCCTATGAAAAAATTCACCAGATGAGCTGTCGTGATCGGCGTTCGCGCAGCTACACGCGTGATCGTTCGCTGCACTCCCGCAATCGCCGGTCGCGCAGCTATTCGCGCGATGATTCGCCGCACCGGCACTCTCGCCATCGCCGGTCGCGCAGCCATATGCGCGATGATTCGCCGCACCGGCGCTCCCGTGGCCAGCGACCGCGCTGTTGCTCGCGTGGTGGGCCACCACATCGGCGTTCGCATGGCTGTCATGGCCGACACGCCTGTGAGCCGCCCTCTCGCAATCACCCTCATTGCCACCTCGAGTCCTGCCGTGGCCATACTGAAATACCTAGCAGCCAGGTACGTGCGAAGTGTTCACGAAGCGTGCGAACGCCCTCCATGCCACCGCCACCGCCGGTACCTCCAAGGAGTAACTGTGAGTCTCTTGATACTGTCTTATCGCGACTAGAAGCTATAGGACGCATTCAACACTATTATGTGTCGAACTTCGATCCAAACCTTCACGATGTTGATTCATGGTTCAGTGAGGTTGATAGGGCTAAGGTCGCTAACAGGTGGGACGATCGTGAATGTCTTTCTCGGATAGGAAATTGTCTCAAAGGCGACGCGAAATCTTGGTTGAGTGAGTGGGTGTCTAACGATCGTTCGTGGACCAACTTCAAAGCAGACTTTAAGCCATTATGCATTAAGAGAATAGATTCAGCGGGCATCCTATTTGAAGTTATGTCCACCAACTCAGATAAGCATCAAACTTATGCCGAATTTGCTCGCAAATCATTACTACGCTTGCGAATAGTCAAGGGTCTCAGCGATGACTTAATTACGGAAATAGTCTTAAGAGGTATTACTGATCCCCAGATAAAATCAGCTGCAATTAATGCCAACTTGAAACCAAATGACCTAGTGAACTATTTGTCGACTTTCATTAAACCTACAAAAAGTTTTAATGATACCCGCGCTAGCCGACAAATGACCCAGTTCAAGAATAATAACAACAACAAGTCACATGGTCTCAAGAAGCCGTTATGCACCCCGAATGTAGGCAAAAGTAAGTGTTATATATGTGGTGGTGAGCAGGTAACATGCCCTAAACGTTCAACCGATAATCCGGGTCCAACCACGTCTAATAATAACGCAACTAGTACAAATAATATGACGTGCGCTTATTGCAAAAAACCGGGCCACGAAATGAAAAATTGTTTTGCGAAACAGCGAGCCGGCGCAGAGTCACAGACTACTAGGCGAAATGTTAACTTTTGCTTAGCCCCGTTGCATAAGCGCAGTGATATTGTTGTAGGTGTTATTCAAGGCATGCCCATCGACATCCTAATTGACAGCGGCGCTATTGGTGTCACCTTGATATCTTCTGCGGTTGTTAATCACTTCTCTTGCGCTAGAAAGACCGTCGATTGTCGCATTAAAGGGGTAGGCGAATCGGTTACTCAAGTCGATTCGTACGTCACACTAACGATTGAGTTGGATGGTATTTCGTTGGAAGTGGACCTTCTAGTAGTTCCAAGCAAATGCATGAATGCGCCCGTTATAATCGGTACGGATGTGCTTAATAGGGATGGTGTCATGTATATCCGAACTAGGAATAGTCAACACATTGTCCGGGACCATAACCCGCTGACGGTGTCAACTGTTGAGCCGAGTGCGCAACCAGTTATTAAAACTTCTTTAATTGGCGATGATAAAATTAAATTACAGGAAATTTTATCCGAATATTCCGAACACATGATATCGGGTACCGCGACATCTACGGTCAATACTGGGTATATGCGCATTCAACTCAACAGCGATGTCCCTGTCAATTACCGTCCCTATAGAATGTCTCACAGCGAGAAATTAAAGGTAAGGGATATTGTACAGGATCTACTGTCTAAAGGCATCATACGCGAATCGGAGTCGCCTTACTCTAGCCCTGTTTTGTTGGTTAAAAAGAAGGATGGCTCCGACCGGATGTGCGTCGACTATCGAGCACTGAATCGAATCACAGTCAAAGACCGATACCCGCTGCCCTTGATCGATGATCATATTGATCGATTAGGTAAATGTAAATACTTCACCACGTTGGACATGGCAACAGGATTTCACCAAATCCGACTGGATGAGGCATCGATACCGTTTACAGGGTTTGTCACAAGTGAAGGTCATTATGAGTATGTCAAAGTTCCCTATGGCCTTGCCAACGCTCCAATTGCCTATCAAAGAATAATTAGTACAGCCCTTCGTGATTTCATTTCATCGGGAAAAGTTTTAGCGTATATAGACGACTTTTTGATCCTTTCCGACACTATTGACGAAGGTTTGCAGACTTTGAGAGAAGTCCTCAAAACACTGACTCAGGCAGGCTTCTCAATTAATTTAAAAAAATGTTCGTTCTTGTGCACTGAAATTGAGTACCTGGGACGGGTTATAACTAACGGGGAAGTTAGACCCTCGCCTGAGAAAGTTAAGGCCCTGGTAAATTCTCATCCCCCTCAAAACGTTAAGCAAGTGCGTCAGTTCCTAGGTCTAGCAGGGTATTTTCGTAAGTACATTGCTAATTATTCTCTGAAGACATCGTGCATCGCAAACTTGACTCGAAAAGACGTCCAATTTAATTGGGGACTTGAGCAAGAGGAGGTTAGGCAGGAGGTTATTAAAAATTTGACGAGTGCTCCCGTGTTAGCCATATTTGACCCAAACTTAAAGACCGAAATACACACGGACGCCAGTAGTCTGGGTTATGGAGCTGTCTTGATACAGATTCACGATGATGGTAATAAACGTGTGGTTGCCTACTATAGCCAGGTGACCAAAGCCGCCGAACCTCAGTACCATTCGTACGAACTGGAGACCTTGGCTGTTGTAAAAGCGTTGCGACATTTCAGACACTACTTGATAGGCATACAGTTCACCGTGGTTACTGATTGTAACGCTCTTAAAGCTACTCAAAATAAAAAGGATCTATTACCGCGTGTGGCAAGATGGTGGATTTATTTGCAAGATTTTAATTTCACCATCTCTTATAGAAAAGGCGCCATGTTGCCACATGCGGATTACTTGAGTCGTAACCCGGTAAACTCAGTAAATAACATAGACAGACCTCGTAATTGGGCACAGATAGCACAGGCTGGGGATGAAGAGACACGTAACATGATTTTGGCTCTGGACCGTGGTGAACTAGACCCTTCTCGTTATACATTACGTAATGATGTACTGTACTATCGATACATTCAGGTGGGAGAAGAGCCAAGACTGCTTTGTTTTATACCGAAAGGTCAGCGCTTGAGTCTTCTCCGCATCTTTCACGATGAACATTGTCACATCGGTGTTGATAAAACTTTAGAGCTTATTTTAAGACATTTTTGGTTTCCGGGTTTGAGGACGTTTGTAAATAAGTACATAGGTTATTGTCTTACTTGTATCGCACACAAGAGAGTTCCTCGCGCACCTCTTCAGCCCATCTCGTCTTGGCCTAAACCGGATGTCCCGTTCGACACAATTCACATTGATGCGTTGGGACCTTTGCCCCAGTCAAAAGGCTTCAAACATGTTATCACAACAATTATATCATTGACAGTTATATCATTGACGCGTTTACTAAGTTTTGTCTGCTTACACCCATTCCCCGTCAAGACTTCGACGAAATGAAACAAGTCGTCCAAAATGTAATATCTTTGTTTGGCACTCCTCGCTTAATAGTGACAGACAGAGGACGAATGTTTGAATGCTCCAACTTTAAGTCGTGGATGGAAACTCTTGGAGTAGAACTCCATTATATCACACCCGAGATGCATCATGCCAACGGCCAAGTAGAACGCTATGTTCGGACCATTCTAAATATGCTTAGAATAGAGACCACTTACAGAAAGCGTGAGTGGGCTGAACAATTATGGCAACTCCAACTTATTCTCAACCTGACCAAGCAGAAATCCACACATACTTCTCCTTTAAACTTGTTGGTGGGTCATGAGAATGCTACTCCTGTCATCAGAACGTTGGTGCGAGATGTCGCTTTGGAGTCATGTACATCTAATCGAGAGGCTAGACGAGAGCTTACTAGGCAAAGGACGGCCGAACGGCTGTCTGGAAATCAGGCGGCAATGGATACTCGTGTTAACCGAGGCAGACGTCCTCCTCGTGTTTTTCAGGAAGGCGACCTGGTGTTCGTGACCAAGTACGCTCAGTCGACGGGCAAGCTTGATCACGGCATGCGCGGCCCCTATCGAGTGGCGCGGGTCCTGCCTCATGATCGCTACGAGCTGAGGCTGATGGCTGGGTCATATGGGAAGTCAACATATGCCGCTGCCCAGTTTATGGTACCGTGGAAAGGCGAATGGACTCCCGAGTCGTGTTCTGCCTTTTTTGAGGGTATGTGTACCCTAGTGGCCCTTGAGGTATTGTACTGTTGGCCCTTGAGGCACTGTTGGCCCTTGAGGCACTAGCACCGACCCGTTGGGAAGGTGTTTCAATGGCCATGGAAGCTGATCGGCCTTGCAAACCGATCAGTCGCTGTGAAACGTGCGTTCATAGTGTTCGTTATTTAGCATGTTCTATCTTTACTTATTTTTATCTTATTTGTGTGTCTAGCTGAGCACTTGGTATTCCATTGCTTTGTAGCAATAAATCGAGGCTAAATAATGAATTCTGCTTTGGAAGTGCTAGAGTACTCAGCTATTGTCTTGTTGTAGTTACTAGTAACAAACCTAACCCACTAATCTAATTAACATGTTTAGAAATGGCTCTTTTAAGACACTCTGCTTCTTGTAAACACTTGTCCCTTGTTCTCAGCAGCAAGTGACGATGATGACCCAGAACAGGACCAGCCTGTGCCTGTCATGCACGATCAGCATGACGGTGACCAAAACGGACGCGATCAGGAACCAGGACCTTCTCGCCATACCCTAGATATGCCTGTACTTGACTAGCCCTTGCACCACTAATCTGTCGAGACGCCAGAATCATCAGGAGAGGCCGTGATGGACATGATTTTTAAATTGCGGCAAGCGACCGTATAAAAGCGGACGAAACATAGGATGGGGACTCATTCTGCTGTGAACCGTCATACTGTTCGGACGTAATCTTTCTTTCTTAACGCTTATTTTGAGAGTACCTACATTGTAATTTGTTAATTATTTTTAGGTTATTAAATTGTTGTTTTTTTTTAATGGAATTTACTTCTGATTGCTAATAATATTATAATAATAAAGTCTATAATTTAGCCAAGCACCAAGCCAAATCAGATCATAGATGACAAAGATATGGGTGGTAGAGTGAAGTTATTCAGGATTTGTACCTGGTATGACTCGTGAAACCATTATTCACAGCTGGTTGCAGGGAAAAACTCATTGATGTACTCTGCCACTGTACAGATAATTAGGTCATTGACCTTAGACCTCATTGACACAGTATTAGTTATTCTAATTGTCAATAAACGTTTTCTATTACAGGTAATCGTTGGCTTGTATCAATCTGGTCGGCAACACCCCACAAACAACCTCCGCTGGACTTCACAGAACCGGGTAATCTCTGAAAGTGACCGAATCACGCCGGGCATCTTATGAATTAAATACTCAAAGATTAGGCTTAGTAAACAACTACTAGCTTCAAAGAGTATAATTACTACTTAGCTTCTAATGCTTCGTCTTCAATCTAACATTTGCTAACATTAGTACAAACTCCAGTAAGCTTTTTGGTTCATATTGTCTGTGTATAGAGTAAAACAGACTAAACATAAGCTAACTGTGGTTCAAATTAATCAAAATCAAAATAACATTCGGCTGTCGGCTGTGCTGTGATCTTCTAACGCAAAACGGTACATTTACTTTTTATATGATAATATTCAATATTATGAAAGAAAACTGTTGCTAAATTATAATCTTTCGTTATAATTATCAATATTGAACTTTTAGTGCTCTGTGGTCGTAGTGATTCTTTGATATTACTTTATTTTCGCATGCACCACGCCCTACATTCCATAACTAATTCGAAACCGTTGAATAGGTAGGCGCTAGGTGCGGTCCCAAGCCTTAGGACAGTTGTTTATCGGGTTTTTCTCTTCAACAGGTTGCCTCGGGTTAATAAAGAATAATGTCGGCATCTGAATCTAATAATTACTTTACAGGGAATGGGAATCCGACATACAAAGATATAAATCCCCTTGTTTCAAAAGTTGGTGACTTTACTCCATTTTACATAGCGATCGCAATCTGCACAGTGATCCTCGGCAGTATTATTATATTGAACGTCATTTGCTGTTGCTCCAGGTATTCTGATTATTGGCTGGACAGACATACAGGTAAATGTTCCATAATGTTCATTCCGATGTACCTACTTTATTTGTTTGGAGGCCTGTGTTGATGTTGTCTTATCGAGGCGAGTTTTCAGAGACCTAATTATATCAAAAACTTAATAATATATTATATATTATAATAAAGTCTATAAATTAGCCAAAATAATATATTATATATTATAATAAAGTCTATAAATTAGCCAAGCACCAAGCCAAATCAGGCAATTAGAGAAGCAGATGACAAAGATATGGGTGGTAGAGTGAAGTTATTCAGGATTTGTACCTAGTATGACTTGTGAAACCATTATTCACAGCTGGTTGCAGGGAAAAACTCATTGATGTACTCTGCCACTGTACAGATAATTAGGTCATTGACCTTAGACCTCATTGACACAGTATTAGTTATTCTAATTGTCAATAAACTGTTTCTATTACAGGTAATCGTTGGCTTGTATCAATCTGGTCGGCAACACCCCACAAACAACCTCCGCTGGACTTCACAGAACTCGAGAGCAATTTCCAGCAAGTCCACTACGTTCACCAATTTAACGATAGCAGCGAAGAGTACCGTGAAGTTCACAGGCAAAACATACCGCCGTCTGTCTCGCAACAACCTCTTACATCTTCTCAAGAATACTTAGAGCTGCACAAGCGTGAAAGCGATATTTAAAGATGGCGTTTCTACTGATATATCCTACTGTAGCCGTACTCGCTTTATTTGTGATGGTAGTTATAATAGTGATGTTGCGGTTTGGAGCCCGCTGGTGTAATCTCCGTCACAACACTTTAGATTATCATTACTGGAATGAGGAGGATGCATATGAACAGAAGGTATCATATGCTTAAATTTGACTATTAACGTAAAACTGACTTACTAATTATTATCTGCTATTATACTTTATTTCTATTAGTATTATAACGTTTTTTACCATTATTGTATTAACATATTGCCTTGTGTGCCTCAAGACTTTCAAATTGTAAAATTACATACAGAATGAATTGTACTTGTAGGTTATCTCGGACAATTGAATAGGAAGAAATCAAGCAAAATGTTACAAATAATTGCTTTTATATATTTTCAACCATTTACTCATAAACATGTCAATTCTGTCTTTTTTTGTAATATTTACCACTAGCTGTCCAGGTGAACTTCATACTGCCGTCATGGCATCAGATCCCGTACTCGCTGCATCCTCTACTATATTATGCATGTATAATACAAATAAACCTTCCTCTTGAATCACTCCATCTATTAAAAATAATGCATCAAAAATCTATTGCATGGATTTAAAGATTTAAGCATACATAGTGACAGACAGACAGACGAGGGAAGCGACTTTGTTTAGTGTTGTGATATACATCTATATCACGAAATAGATCAGTTCTTTTAAATATTTGAATTATGAATTCTGAACTAATTATTTTCCATGACCTCTGGTAGATTTGAGCAAACAACATGTTACTGTCACACTCATTGACAAATAACTTACACACTAACACTTAGTTTTACTTATGTGTGTATTTCTGGTATTTCTTCGTAAAGACTGAGTCACTAATGCCCTGACGTAAAGCCTATTTTTTGTGATAAATGGAGAAAATTTTCTAAAGAGGAATCAGTAGAAAAAAATCTTACCTGTAATAGAATGACTACAGCAATTTTGTATTCTAATGGAAGTCTTTGCATAGCATACGCTACTGGTATTGCTTCACATAGTGAATACTGATTAGTTAATACTGATTAGTTAATACTTATACATTATATAAATGTCAATGACTACCCATAGTTGAAGTACACTGTTGTGAAGTTACTATAAGAGGTGTAAGAGTATTTTTATGAAATTGGCATTCCTGTTTGCACAAATATATATGTCGTAAGTCCTATATGTTTTAAGTTAATTAGAATACTAAGAAGTACTAAGTAGTAATTTTCTATTTGAAACTAACTGGAGCCTTGTTGAGTGCCTGTTGATGAGAGGTTGCATATGTGAAATTATTTCATACATTGGCAATACTAAAGATTTGAATAGAAACATTTTTGTATAGCAAAGGAAATTGGTATACTCTGGGAGCTTATTGGTTAAAGTGTTGCCTCTATGATCAAGGGCCTTAGGTTCGAAGCTATTACACTACATTTACCTATGTAAGTAAACACACTCCTTTTTCTAGTTTTCCCCAAATAATTGGTCAATATTTAAACTTAACTACTTCAATGTAATATTTCCCCAGTGAAAATCAGTAGGCCTACCATGAAATTCGTGCAACTGGTTTCATCGAAAACATTTATTCCAAACTCAGATGTCTGTTGACCGGACAGGTGATCAGCCATTCTGTGTGGGCCATTTCCCCTATAACAACTGTCATGTCAAAACTGAGCGTGCTCTCCGAGGCACAACCAGTCTACTGCAAATACCCATAATTATGCATTTAAATATTAGCCATGAGCGGGGATCGAACCCGCGTCTCCTGCATACTGGCCGCATGCACTACCGCCATGCCACAGAGGCTTCCGACAAAACCAAAGTGCTCTTATTTATAGCACCGACGTGGCCACATGGCTGAACTCTACATTTTTCATTCGTGTTTCATACAGGGCTTGTAACGGAAATTTCGTGGTAGCTGATCAGAATAAACTGAGCTTTTCAAGATTTTCTCAATAATTATGATTGACCAAATCATTCTGAATACTGTAGATTTTTAAGATTTAATATATATCACTTTTGTATTTAGGTATGTCACTAGGGAACATTTGGTCTCGCTGTTCCTTTAAGCAGTACTAATATACATAAAGTATTTTTAAACATATCCTCATAAGAGACGCCTTGTGCAAATAGACTGCAAATAGATTGATATTATTATAATTTCATCAATTCATGTAGAAGTAGGACTGATTTTATTGAAATGAATTTGAATTTGCTTTTGAATTGCAATTTGCAAATGTATTGCAAGATTTCCTTGTAATTATAAGTGCATTAAATTAATAATGAAGCATATTGTAAGTGTCTAGTGTTATATAGTACTATTTATTTGAAAACGATTCCGTCCACTCTGGCCTTAATATTTTATATATTTTTATTCTTTACAATTTCTAAATGTTTAAGATTTTATAACTATTTGTATTTTCTTTATATCACTTTTATTGCTATTTTGTAATAAATTCATTGAATGGGGGTTAACAGAGACATAAAATAAAAGATAACTTGCTTGTCTGCCACCTCACGTCGGTAGCTTAGTGGTTAAGGAGTCAGCCTTACGATCGAGAGGTCCTGGGTTCGAATCCTGGCCATTACACTACCGACGTGAACCCACTCCAAGCACAAGCAATTTAGCTTAGTTTGAGGGGTTAAAGGGAATATTAGTAATTACGATCATTTCGGTCGCTAATATTCATTAAAAAAAAAATTACGGCTCCATATCAGGCATTCAAATTCCGGGCAAGTTTTGAACTAAATCTATGTTTATTTTATAATAAATATATATTTTTAAGTCTGGCTACAAGCAACCATGGTCTTTATTCCTTAAAAATTTTAGGGGTCAGTTGACTACATGTCCATGGACTGGTAAAGGCATCTGATTCAAACTTAGATACAACATCTTCATGATGTTGATGACAATGATGATTCTCTTGTTCACTTCCCCTTTCAACTGTTAGAAAAGTAGTTTAGTTGTACTTTTATGTTTAAAACTTGTTCAGTTGTTACATGAAGAGTTGTAAACTGACTGTTTAATGTGGCCTTGTGAACATTATTTGTCAGCAATACATAAATTGAGTATTAACATACATTTACTTGTTTTATTCATCCCCTGCCAGAAAAAAAACCTAGGTAAATATCCAATGGCTGAAGAGTTTAAGCAAGCCTGTATGCCTTGTTATAGGCGCATAAGTAGGGATCATGGAGTAGAATTGGGTAGAATAGAAATAAAAAAGTCACCTATTCTGTAGTTGAAATAACTACAGAATTTAAACTAAGTACAGAATTTGAATAATTGGAATAAAGAACAATTGAAACTATGGATTATTCTAGTTCGGTGCAATAGCACAATCATATCTGGTAATAAAGGTTCTCATATCATATCATATATATCTACTCACTTAAAATTGGGTATTTCCCTGGTGAATAAAATAGCTGATCTTATTAATTATGAATGGTAGAGTTGAGTCGGCTGTTATTTTTATTTATTTCTAATCATCCACACAACCTATAATAGTTAACGATTAGACTAATGAATAGATATTATGACGTCAAATTTTTCATACAATTTTCCTTTTAACTTGCCGTTTTGACGTTAAGTAAAAAGTAACTAATTTGACTACTCAGTCAAATACCCAATTTTGTAAAATAGAATATTAAAAAAATTATAATAACCGTTTTAACTCTATTCAACCCTTGATCCCTATTCATACTTATTTCACTTATGGATCAAATACGATTTTCGAATTACATCAAGTTATGTGAACAGTTGAAATAGATACAAGATATCCTCTTTAAGGGTTCGACAGAAAAAAAAATAAAACAAAAAAATAAAAGATATTGAAATAAAAAACGTATTCATGCATTGAAATTATTTTATTCTGTAACAATAATTTATCCCCCCAATTTCCATTAAAATATATTATATTCCCCATTAAAACATCTACTTTAAAATTTAATTTACATTTTTTTTTTGTATTTTTTTTCATGCTCAACACTACTTAGTGAACGATAACGATATAATCTTATGTTAAGAATAAAAATACCTACCAATGATATAAATTTTGAATGCAACCGGGATTGGCACTAACGTAAGGTTCAATCAGCACCAGATGGATCTTGACGAACTAAGTAAGTACTCCAAATGATCTTAATGCTTTGGTTTTACTCCTTTCTTGTGTAACGATAACGACCGTTCAGTGGTTTGATATATAGTCCACACCTTTTAGTGGTTCGGACAATAATACAATTTAAACAATAAAACAGTTTGAATTGCTCTTAATGCCTTGATTTTAAGATCATTTCCATTAGATTAGATAATTTTTATTGTATAACAATAAATTAGGTACAGTAGGCACACTTGTACGGACAACATAATGAAATAATGGCGGCCTTGATTATCGCAACAAGCGATCTCTTACAGACAATCTTTGGATGGACAAATTTGACACTTGGTAGTCAATCTCGTTCTGACGCTGACTGTACCTATTAGGCGGATATACGAGGGCTGCCTTTTAAGTTCTGTCGTTTTAAATTAACTATAGGTTATTACCATTTATTGTTTTTCAAACTATTCTCCGCGATATTTAATACACTTTTGCAATCCAATTTTTAAAACTTTTATTCCTCTATGAAGTGGGGGTAGTCAAAATAGCCGATTTGTATGCGTCAAAAGCTTCCTCGGGTGAGCTGAAACGTTGACTACGAAGAGTTGGGGAATGTAGTAAACACAGAAGACGGGATCTCCTCAAAGCACTGAAGTCGCGATAATCCCCTTTGAAAGTTGTAGACATTTATCGCACGCAAATTTTTCTTAGATGCTTCCCTTTTTACAACTGACTTGTCACCTTTAAATAGATGATACAATAAAACTATTCGACCAATCTGAAAATAAGTAAGTGTTCTTTTGTTTTCGAATTCTAAATTCAAAAAGATGGAAATGTCATATGTTTCTTTTACAAATTGCAGGAGGTTGGCAAACGACACAACTTAAAAGACAGCCCCCGAAGGTAATGTAGGTTCACCTCGGGACACGTATCTATTACCTAAATCGCGAGACAAAAAAGGCCGTGGTGCGTGCGGATTGTTTTGTATTCATCCATGCATAGCATATGCTTGGTGAACTTCCGCTCATCCACCGCCGTAGCACCCTGTGCTATTCTCATCGCGACGCAAACACCCAAAAGGCGCGTACCTACTGCGCGTATAAAGCACATTTTAGATTCAAGATATTATGTCCCGAGCAATATCTTTATCAAAATACAATACTGCTTTCCAAAAATACTATATAATATAGACCGGTAAGTATGTATGATAAATGCAGCCTTAAAAAAATATTTATATTCAAATAGGTATTTATATTAGGGGTTAAAGTATGCAATTGCCGATTTGTACTGACAAATTGAAATTCGTTTTTTTTTTAATTTAACGTATTTATTTAATCAAAATAATTACCATTATTATCTATACATTGCTGCCATCTAGTAGGAAGGTCATTTATGCCTTTGCGATAGAACTCTGGTGATCTAGATTCGACAAACTGTGTAAAAGCATTTTGTACTGCCTCCTGAGAAGAAAACTTTTTATCACATAGAAAATTGTCCAAATCACGAAAAAAATGGTAGTCTGTTGGAGCAAGGTCTGGTGAATACGGAGGGTGACGGATAGTTTCTAATTGCAGTTCCTGTAGAGTTAAAACGGTTTCTCGTGCTGTATGAGGTCTCGCGTTATCATGAAGCAATAATGGTGAAGATCGATTCATGAGTCGGGGCTGTTTCACTGCTAGTTTTGCTATCATTGTTCGGAGTTCGGCACAGTAGACATCTGCCGTTATTGCTTGACCAGATCGTAGAAAGCTATAGTGAATAACACCATGCTGAGACCACCAAACAGTTATCATTACCTTTTTATTGGTTTGCTTTGCTTTTAACTGTTGTGGCGTTTCATCTGGGGTCAGCCATTGCATTTTTCGCTTACGGTTATCGTAAATAATCCACTTTTCATCACATGTCACAATTCGATCCAATATTCCTTCATTTCTGTATCGATTCAACAAGGCAACACAAGTTTCAACACGCATTTCTTTCTGCAGATCAGTCAAATCATGAGGTACCCATTTTTCACATTTTTTTATTTTATTGATTTAACGCAAATGAGTCAATATTGTTGGTAAGGTAACGTTAAACCATGCAGCTAATTCCTGGGTAGTTTGGCTCGGATCGGCTTCCACCATGTCTTTCAATTCATTGTTATTCACCTGTGTGGACGGCCTTCCTCGTGGTTCGTTCTTCAAATCAAAGTTTCCATCACGAAAGCGTTTAAACCAAAATCGCACGGTGCATTCATTAGCAGTCCCCTCTCCAAACGCAACATTGATATTGCGAGCTGTTTCTGCCGCGTTAGTTCCGCGTCGGAACTCGTATTCAAAAATCACTCGAATTTTCGAAGTATCCATCTTTCTTGTCTAAGCTGAATAAAAAAAACAATTGAAAGTCGATAATCGAATGTTGCACATTTTTAAATGAAGAACTACATAGGTACCATGTGGAAAAAGTTTCACTCAAAAATCTCAAACCATTAAGGTTCTATGTCAATTCGAAGTACCTATTACAATGAAACGGCAATTTCATACTTTAACCCCTATTATATCACATCTATTCATCACATACTCTGAGCCTTTTTCCCAACTTTGTTGGGGCCGGCTTCCCAGTACAGTTAATGTATTGTGGTTGAACCTCGATATTTGGCGTGAAGCGAGAGCGACTGCCTCCTAACCTCCACAGCCAAACATTGGGATATCGAAGTTATATAGTTAGACTAGTCCGACTTCTTAGGGGAACCCTAGCTACCCGTAGCGATTGACATAGATTTTTATTTTTGATTTGGTTAAATTAAATGTTAGTACTTATATCTAAACCTAGGATCTAGGATACCAAGTGGAACGAAAATAATTTCTTTTTGGTGGTGTTGTACCTATGTAGGTATAACACCTTTTTTTAAGCATTTTTGCTTATTCTTTGCCTTTGAAGTTAATTATATATGATGTAGGTAACATCTAAATATTTTTGCTTATCATTTGAACCAATATGGTAGCCGATTTCAAGTCCCCTCCTCTTCTATGAGTGCAGTAGTGAGGAAAGGCGAAAATACTAGATATTATTTAAGGTAAAAGACCCTATGGTCGACACTGACCCAATAGTCGATACTTTAAAAAATAAACTTAAAAGACATCTAATGGCATATATAATACAAGTTCAAAAATTCGCAACACTGATTAAATTGTATTAGCGCCAGTTGTTTCTTAATATTTTTGTTAAGGTAGTGATTTTTAATAGGTTTGATTTTTTACTTATTATTATTATTTTTAGTACGGATGTCATAAATATGTAACTTATTGACCTACGTAGACCATTGCCGTATTTTTATGGCTAGATTTTCTATCAGTTTTAAGTGATTGTCGACTATTGGTGTTTATAATAATTGTATTCAAAGTAAAAATATGTTAGTTTTTAAAGATTTTATCTGATTCAATTAATTTCAAAATTTTGCTTAATCAGTTAAAAAAGGATGTAACGACTATTCTTTAATAAATATGTATAATTTTGTAGAGTGAAGTTTGATTTGTCCCTAAAGTGTCTAACCATTGGTGCTTTTACCTTACTCCATTTGGTTAGGTAGGTTAATTAAAAATTCGGATTGTAAATATTTTTCTGTTTAGAAACTCATTTTAAAGACTAAAATCCGAGATCTAACCACAAGTTAGTCGGTGAGTTAGACTTGTATAATTGTTTAAAATGTGTTTTTTAATAATATAATATAATAATATTCCACAACTTTTCACGCAATGCTATCTACACCCATGGTAAGCATAGCTTAAATAGCTTGAGTTATGGAATCTAGTATGTGGATACTTTTTTTTATGAAATATTGGAACTGAGCGGGAATCAAACCTGCCGCGCCCCCTGCGTTGCAGTCGAACATATTACCACTTGGCCAGAGAGGCCATCAAGTTGATACAAGAACGTTAAAGTTTAGTTAAGTTGGTACCTAAGCAAATGGAGTTACAGAATATATAGGTTGAGCTTAAACATCAATCTGCATTCGAGAGTGGTCATTATGCTTGTAAAGTGGAAGTGGGAGAGTGGATGGTCTCGCGTTTGCTTTGGTGTGCCACACGGAGACGTCGTTGCTAGGTGCGCTGTCCGGCTCCGGCGACGATAGACGTTTCTGAAACATCAAGCAATTGTTTAAGTTGACTGGGAAATTTGTTAGAGGATGATATACATCACCTGCAGGGCTAACATGCGCGCCACGAGATAGCTATCTCGAGGCATTTTGCCGTTTTATGTCGATATGTCGACTGTTGGTGACATGCAGGGCTAACATGCTCTCCACGAGATAGCTATCCTTAGGCATTTTACCGTTTTATGTCGATATCGACTGTTGGTAACATGGTAAATTTCATGGCGATCTGTCAGATGTCGATATAACTTGACTTCGAGAAATTATCTCTACTTAGTGTCTGCAAATTGTAACATACGTGCCCTTATTTACTCGAATTTGTCTTTCATTTGGTCGACGAGAAGTTAAACTCGTGTAAACTTTTTTTGTGCTCGGTTCATTTTGGACTAAAACAGCGACTGCAAGCCATATTCGATCTTAATTACATTTCCTTTGTTACGTGTCTTTTCGCGTTAATTGATGACGCTGATCACGAATATAAGAAAAAAAAATCGATAGCATGTCATGTCAATAAGGTCGAAAATTGTTTGCACTATTTTGTCACTTTTTTCATCCCTAGCATCCCTAACTAGTCTGTGCTTTCGAGCAAATGGCCGTATCGGGCCGATTTTATCGAATAAATGTGACAGCAACTATCATGTTTAAAAAATGTGTATGCCATAGACAATAATTTAAAAAGTTTGACACGACAAAATATGTCGGCGTTACTTCGCTCGAGAAGACTCGAGATGATATCTCATCTCGATTCGAGATAGTTGACGACGCGCGCATGTTAGCCCTGCTGTAACGGGTATCCCTTTAAGGTGCAAATGTGCAAATAAAATGCTCATATTTTATCAGCACCTTGAAGGGGCACCCGTTCACTCCCGTTCACATGAAATGAGCATTCTTGAGAATGTTAGATTACATAAAAATAAACGAGAGTAAGTTCACTAAAACAGTGAACTTACGTAGAGTTCTGGTAGGCACTCTCGTATGTGTTATTTACTGCTACAAAATGTTGCGAGTAATGTTTGCGAGGGACGGACGTGAGCAACAAGCTAGCAGTAACTGGAGGTATTTGTCAGAGATAGACGAGGATTTCTCGAAACCCTGAAGAAAATCTTCACCTGAGTCATACCATTAATAAACAGGTGGCCAGTGGCCCGAAGATCTTTTGGATAGATATTTTACAAAACTGAGATGGAAAGAAAGTATTCAGTCGAGACACGTGAAACTTGATGTACCTACTTAGAAGACCAACGCGGACATCCCCACGGATAAGAGCGGCTGTACCGCCGACACCGATGTACCGCGGTGACGAAGTCGTAACTTTTTTAACTAGATATTCTAATGATGGCACAGACGGCACTGGCATAACGTGAAAATAAATATAAACAGGACAGAATACTATACTGACTACCTGTTCGCAACACCGCTCCGACGAAACTTCTTCCAATGCGTCAGAAATGTCGTCAATGTGATTCTGTAAGGAAATATTCACTTATCACCCTACCACATATCTAATTAGGTAGGTACTAGGTATTTAGATATAGGTATGGACGGAGATTATACTGACATTTATACAATCTTCGGCTCACGTTAGAATACAATGAAGCGGTTAGGTAATAGGGGTTAAAGTATGAAATTGCCGTTTCATTGTAATAGGTACTTCGAATTGACATAGAACCTTCATGGTTTGAGATTTTTGAGTGAAACTTTTTCCACATGGTACCTATGTAGTTCTTCATTTAAAAATGTGCAACATTCGATTATCGACTTTCAGTTGTTTTTTTTATTCAGCTTAGACAAGAAAGATGGATACTTCGAAAATTCGAGTGATTTTTGAATACGAGTTCCGACGCGGAACTAGCGCGGCAGAAACAGCTCGCAATATCAATGTTGCGTTTGGAGAGGGGACTGCTAATGAACGCACCGTGCGATTTTGGTTTAAACGCTTTCGTGATGGAAACTTTGATTTGAAGAACGAACCACGAGGAAGGCCGTCCACACAGGTGAATAACAATGAATTGAAAGACATGGTGGAAGCCGATCCGAGCCAAACTACCCAGGAATTAGCTGCATGGTTTAACGTTACCTTACCAACAATATTGACTCATTTGCGTCAAATCTATAAAATAAAAAAATGTGAAAAATGGGTACCTCATGATTTGACTGATCTGCAGAAAGAAATGCGTGTTGAAACTTGTGTTGCCTTGTTGAATCGATACAGAAATGAAGGAATATTGGATCGAATTGTGACATGTGATGAAAAGTGGATTCTTTACGATAACCGTAAGCGAAAAATGCAATGGCTGACCCCAGGTGAAACGCCACAACAGTGTCCTAAAGCAAAGCTTACCAATAAAAAGGTAATGGTAACTATTTGGTGGTCTCAGCATGGTGTTATTCACTATAGCTTTCTACGATCTGGTCAAGCAATAACGGCAGATGTCTCCGAACAATGATAGCAAAACTAGCAGTGAAACAGCCCCGACTCATGAATCGATCTTCACCATTATTGCTCCATGATAACGCGAGACCTCATACAGCACGAGAAACCGTTTTAACTCTACAGGAACTGCAATTAGAAACTATCCGTCACCCTCCGTATTCGCCAGACCTTGCTCCAACAGACTACCATTTTTTTCGTGATTTGGACAATTTTCTATGTGATAAAAAGTTTTCTTCTCAGGAGGCAGTACAAAATGCTTTCACACAGTTTGTCGAATCTAGATCACCAGAGTTCTATCGCAAAGGCATAAATGACCTTCCTACTAGATGGCAGCAATGTATAGATAATAATGGTAATTATTTTGATTAAATAAATACGTTAAATAAAAATAAAAAACGAATTTCAATTTGTCAGTACAAATCGGCAATTTCATACTTTAACCCCTAATATAATGAGAGACGAACCGAAGAAACCACTCGGTGTTTCCGACAACGATGGGCATTAGACCTTATAAGTAGGTAACTAAAACTCGTTTTACTTGGTTGCTATTAGGCAGGCATAACGATAAAATCATAATAAGATCCACTTTGCATTCTGAAACATTGGCACGCTGATTGGTCGTGCGAAGGAGTTAACTGTTGCGCCTCCATGAGCGCTGGACTGGAGGTGACGGTTGAGGGCTCTTGTCACCCTAGCAGAAGCAGGCCGTGGCGGCGGCTACCGTGACGCCGTGGAACACAGCTGGGGTCCGAGGTAAATGCTTTATTTCACTACACAACATCCAACATTTGAGACGGCGCTTTGATGGTTAAAATTCGGCGTAACCGCCCGCCCGCCGGCCGAATTTACGGGGTAGTTATCTGGGTTATGGGAATATGGGAATTTCTCCAAGCAATAAAAGCTACCTACTACGGTTACTAGGTACCTACAGTAAACTCAAAGATTCTGTGAAAAGGCAACAATAGGAACTACAGCGATCACTGTCAAAAGTATACTGTTTTATTGCAATTCAGAGACAATTAAGTTCGATTGGACATTAATGAAGGGCAAGTGATAGCTTCCTTCAGTTTACGGAATTATTGGTTTTACTATACTGTAGTTACTAGGTAGGTACCCGTTTACTTTAAGTTCGGATGGCGTCGATGACGTTATATACCTAGACGTCAGGTACCAAACTTACGGTAGGTAAACGGACTGTTTGTAGGTCAGGTAGGTATACCAGTTTTCGAATGATGCTCTGGCACACGCTTCAATATTGAGGTTTAGGGATCAGACAATTGTTCCATAATCGTTAACATTCTATAAAGGAAAGGAGAAATACAAAGGTAGGTAGGTACTCACGTATAGGAAAGGAGTCTCGCGGTTCACAGTGACAGTTGCTTCGCGGCCATCGTTTTCATATGAAAATTCCAGATCTCGGTCACCCAAAAGCGGAGTAGTAGACGGCGCTGAGAAAATGAACGCGAATTAAATAGTTTTTACCGAAGTAGGTATACCGCGGGACACATATCTGGGACCTAAAATATGCTCAGAATATACTCTATACGCGCAGCACACGGTTTTTGGGTGTCTTTTGAGGATAGTATACGGTGCTAGGGCGGTGGA
Organism: Eilema caniola; assembly: GCA_949126895.1. Taxonomy (NCBI): domain Eukaryota; kingdom Metazoa; phylum Arthropoda; class Insecta; order Lepidoptera; family Erebidae; genus Eilema; species Eilema caniola. Next base: position 541,583 of record OX421461.1, on the reverse strand, counting down.
CGAGCTCAAATTCACCAAGCATACTTAAGCCCTTAATCTAGAATGTCATTAAGCTGAAACTTGATTTAGTGGCAATTCGTTATCCGGCGTTTGATGGAATAGAATGACGAATGTTTGGGATTTGACGTTTGTGACATTCGTTACCGTCTGACATAAACGTCAAATCCCATACATTCGTCATTCTATTCCAACGAATTGCCACTTGTCTAGAGAGGCAGGGGTAAATCGGTAATATCGACAATCTGCCAGACAAGCTGTCAAATTTGACAATATGTATAATACAATCTTTTCCCAGATAAATTGAGGTTCACCTGAGTAGCATTTTAGAATACGGACCTTAGGTTAGGTATTATACAAATCAATACGCGAGTGCCAGGGTCTTCTTTGTCTAGCGAGATAGGTCCAAAATATGATTCTTGGGATATAATGTTGTAAATGTATTATTACTTGCGAATATTCCTTTTATACAATAACTCCCAGGCATAATATACTAGCATCGCATTGTGGTTTCACCCGCATAAGTCCAAATATGGTATAAAAAGTAGTGTACGTCTCTCAGGAATAATAAAGTAGCATTCGAATAGTGTACCTATTTCATAATTTTTAAAATCGGGCCTATAGTTTTTGTTACGTACTTATTTATTAACTTTATTGTAGTTGTATTTTTTATACCACTTAGGTGGAAAATAAGCATACGGCCCACGTGAGAGAAAGTGATTACCGTGGCCTAAGGACGTGTGCAACAGGGAGACACGCTCATGCTACCGACCCTGTAAAAACAGAGAGTTTCTGTGCTGTCAGTGCAGAAGACGAAGCAGGACATTGCTTTTGTCTTGCCACTGACAGCACAAAGCTCCAGTGAGCTCTGGCTACCATACTCACTGTCGAAGAAATCTAAAGAAATTTATGAGATGCCATACCGTCAGATTGAGGCACGAGGTCTGGCAGTTCGATGTCGGCTTCGGACTTGTTTCGCCAATAAAATAGTGCTTCAAGCGCCAGCGCCAAGTAAAGAGCCGCTAAGGCAGATCCCGCCTTCACTATCCAGCCCCAGGACCACTGGGTGACGAAGGTAGATACATATTAAAATAAGTAAATACAAAAATGTACAAAGTTCATAACAATATATAATTTATAGACATACATTAAGATGGTTACACTACTGAATTGGGTACGAACTGTAATGAAATTTATATTGTAATTAATATCAACCTTTTGGAGCATAGTGGAACATTTCTGAATCGATTCTGCCCCTCTAGACAACCGGTAACTTGTTGGCCGGCATTGCTGCTTGTCTAGAAGGACTGGGATCGAATCGTATAGGGATCTAATCTAGAATTATCTCCTAACAGTTAATAGCTAGCTAAATAACTAGATCATCACAATTAAGACGATCTTTATAAATATGGAGTTGTAATGCGCGTGCCACCACATTCACTTTACTCATCTATCTCTATCTTAACTATTTATTTTATGCGAATCTTCAGTCAACTAGTTGCGCTCGCGGCGATGGTCCGCTGCGCGGATGCGTGGGCGGCCAGCGCCTCCTTCTGCGAGCAGGTCATGCTCGCGAAGGAGACAGCAGAGCGGGCGCGGCGCGATGAGCGAGAAAGACTCGCTGACATCGCTGCACGCGCTCGAAGGCGGCTCGGGCGTCGGAGGGCGCAAACTGACCTCCGCCCCCCATGAGCGCGGGCCTGAGGGTGACGGGTGGAGCCGCTCGTCACCCTAGCAGAAGCAGGCCACGGCGGCAGCACGTCTCTTGCCTCCCCATTCCGGGGTTGAGTCGGGGACCACGTGGTCCCCCCCCCTCCCGAGGGCCAGACCGAGAGGGAAGGCCCTGGGTCAGCCGGGGTGCGAGGGATATGTCGCATGACAACCTCAACTTCGGCCTAGCACTACGACCCAGAGACGGCGTGCGGTTTAGTCGGTTCGAGTCCGACATAACCTCCCCCTCCGGCTCCGGAGGGGTGGGTATCAGTGGGAATTTCCCGCACTAAAAAAAAATAAGGACTGACATCTTCAAATATATATAACTAGATGTTGCCCGCGGCTCCGCCCGAATGGATGTCGGTTATAGCTTAGTGTTGAGTCAACATAGTAGCTTTATGCATGCAAAGTCTCAGCCCGATCGGTTTAAAATTGACAAAGTTTCATACAAAATTTCATCACTTATTTTATCCCCTTGGGGGTAGAATAAATCAAAATCTTTTCTTAGCGGATGCCTACGTCGTAACATCTGCCTGCACCTGCATGCCAAATTTCAGCTCGATCCGTCCAGTGGTTTGGGCTGTGCGTTGATAGATCACTATGTCACTTAGTCAGTCACCTTTAAGTTATACATAGGCCGCACTAAAAGTTTCCGGAACGGGCCACTTACATAATCAATATTTAAAAAGTAATTACAACATTTGAAAATAGAACTCTTCGGCTGTAGAATGCAGTTTGTTTCATCTAACTGTCAATTGTTTTTACATTGTGGCGCCATTTTAAAAAATAAAAAATAACCGTAAACGCCGTATCATCTTGCACCACGACAATGCTAGTTCCCACACGGCCAGACAGACAAACGAATTTTTGAAGGTGAAAAACGTAGAACTTTTGAGCCATCCTGCATACAGTCCCGACCAGGCACCTTGTGACTTTTTTCTGTACCCAAAAATTAAGAACCAATTACGCGGTCAACGATTTTCATCACCAGAAGAGGCTGTCGAAGAGTATGCAAAGTTTCTGGGGTCATCACGGAGGAGTGGCACAAAAGTTTTCAAAATTAGTTCAATTGAATGAAAAAGTGCATTGACGCAAAGGGAGAATATTTTGAGAAACAATAAATTCATTTTTGACCTTTAATCGTATTTTTTTCTTATTCATTCCGGAAACTTTTAGTGCGCCCCACGTATATATTTAGAGATTCTCGTGTCACAATGTTCGTTCCCATACTCCTCCGAAACGGCTCGACCGATTGTTATGAATTTTTTTTTGAATATTCAGTAAGTCTGAGAACCGGCTACTATCTATCTTTCAAACCCCTAAGTAATATTTTTTTTTTCCTTGGATACTTTTTTATTTTATTAAGTGGGATTAAAAATACATCATACAGTTCTAAATTTCCACCCTTCTATCACCAACCCCTGCCATGCTATTCCGAAAAACGTTAACTCACTTCGAAAGTCATCTCGCAACTCATCTCGCAAGTCACTCTTACTTCGATACTCACCTCGCTTGTGATTATTTTGGTATTCTCAAGATAAAACCAAGGCCAAGTGAAGTGAAGTGACTATCGAGAATACGCGTGAGATTGCTCTATGGTACTAGGCATTGCACCTGATTATCGATATTGTACGATTTATATCGACTCGCTTATTTCGGAATACCAAATAGTGAAAAACGTCAAAACATTCACTTGGAGTAATTCTTCTCACTTCAGTCATCACTCGGTGGCGCTAGTGTCGAACTCACTCATTAACCGACGTGTTCGGAATACGAAACTTGAATCGAGTTTGTTAAATGACTGTTCGGAATAGCACGGCTGTTCGGAATAGCACGGCAGGAATGTGGATTCCATAGAGAAATTAATTGATATCAAACTATATAAATATAACAAAAGATCATGCGTCGCACGCACCGAAACATATTCTAACAAATTGAGAAAGCATCTCCTTGGTTCGGTTCCATATTAGATATTGGTCTGGTACACCTCTACTTGATATTATGTAAAATCTCCAACACCCCCTAAGTACTCATGTTAGTCATGATCACCGCACGACAGGCATGGACTAATCTCCCTTTTTCGAATCATGACCCTAGGAACTAGGCTTTAGGTAATTGCTGATTATCTACCGAAGACGTCACTGGTATCTATATCTTACCGACCGAATAACAAATGATTGTCTCCTTCACCAAATCAATACCAGTTGTACCTGGGTCAACATTCAGTCCTAGAAAAGCTCTCGAAAGCTCTCGTATCAGCGGCAGCCTTCATGTCCGTGACATCGCAGATAAAATGCAAGAAGTTGCCTTTGCTGGCATGGCCAAGTCTTGCGGTAACCGCCAGGCTACGTGGGTAAACAAATGCCTGATAATGGCACCCTTGCCGGGTCCAGGTAAGGCCTAAGAAGTCCTGGTTTAACGTCTTAGAGAGTAGTTAGAAAATAGTTTCACAAGATCGTGTGAATTGGAGAAGGAAGACCCGGAAGGCAGACCCTGAGCTCCGAGGGCATCTTGGCCTTGAATGCAACCATGGACAACGTCTTAATGTAGATGATGAAACAGCTACACGATATTGCCATCTGACAGAGACGGGTCGGCCGGGGTGCGATAGAATGTCACCTCCAGCAACCTATGACTCAAAGATGTCGAACGTTTTAGAAGGCTCGAGTCCTACATAGCCATCTCCTCCGGCTCCAGGGATTCTCACATTAAAACAAATAAAATCCTGACCGCCATCTGACTTAGGTATAAAGCCGGCGATATATAATTCATCATGCAACGCCCATTGTAACTTGCATGTACCTAAGTAGCATTTAAAAATTAAAACACGTAGGTATGTCATTGCATTTTTAATATTGATACGTTTTTATATTACAAAAATAACAACAATGTTAGCTAAGCTTAGGTTACTAAAACTATATTTCACCGAAGAATAAATGCGTTTAACATTTTACCGGCTGAATTTCATTTAGCACCTGTCTAAGTATATCCATCAACTCAAATCACTTTTGAGCAATACTCAAATAACTTAAACGCAGGCGAAATACAGCCTCAGTATGCAACAAGAAAACTTAGCCTAGATTTTGATATAGACCAGAATGCTTCATTGAGTAGGTAAATCAAGAGAAAATCAATTGAACGAACTTGTGAGATTCAAAGTTGTGAAATTATACTAATTTATTTTATTAATATCTAATGACTAGTAAAAATCACATTGGTGGGTGTATGCAAGTTTAAGCCATTTCGTGGAAATACTTTCATGTATGAGATCGATTGTACAAAATATAGTATGTGTTTTAGATTAAAATATCCCTCAACAGTGTTGAAATTGTTACTATCTACTATAGTTTGACCGTAGCCGCTATACCGCGCCTGAGTAAGAGCGTTTTCACATTCATCCGAAATCCGATATCGGTGTCGGACGCCGATAGCCGACACCTTGTGCTGTTTTCATATTTAACCGATAAAATCGACCTGATACGACCATTTGCTCGAAAGCATAGACTAGTTAGGGATGCTAGGGATGAAAAAAAAAGTGCAAGCAATTTTCGACCTTATTGACATGACATGGTATCTAGATTTTTTTCTTATATTCGTCATCAGCGCGGCAGCGTCATCAATTAGCCGAAAAGACACGTAACTAAGAAAATGTCATTAAGGTCGAAAAATGCTTTGTGACTCGATATCGGGCAAAAACAGTGGTGTTGGCTCTGATAAACGATATCGGGCAGGAAAACGAAAGAGAGATACATACATTCATTTGACTTCCTCTGATATCGGATGTCGGATATCGGATATCGGACAATGTGAAAACGCTCTAAGTGATCATGTGATGTGCAGTGTGTCAGATTTGGTTAGTCCGCCGCCAACGGTCACGGCGGTATGTCGCTAGCTCTCGAATCAAGATCTTTCTTTCTCTTTCTTTACCTCGTCTCTCGCCACGCCACGCGTACCCAGGGCGCGGTACAACGGTCACAGTCAGTCTATAACTAATATTTTATTTATCACTGGTTAGTTTGCAGTTATCTTAAAATTGTAAATGATCGGCGGCTGTGTCAATGTATAACATAAATCAGTAATCTAAACATAATAGGAGTGTTGACCAGTTGGGCAGGTTTCTTGGGAGCTGTGAGGTCCACATCCCATTAGCAGGCGGTACGACGACACGGGTGTTGGTATATATTGCTGAAACATGAAATGAAATGCAATAAACGTGAAGTGAATTGATATGAAATGAAATGAAATGAAACATAAAACAACAACAGTATGAGACGAGATAAGGTGAGGCTACAATAGATATTTTATATATTTGCAGGCACATGGGGTTTACTTCGGGTCTGGGGCCTCTTAGTAGCCCATTGTAAGCTTGCACTTACAATATGCGTGGATTTTACGGGCGAGGAGATAGGACAACCTAATACACGAATCACCATATTTCAATAACATCAATCACTGACTACACATTTTACAGACACACTCGCGATCTATAACCAAGTATATTCAACCGAACTAGGAGCGTTCTGCTAGACACGTAGTGCTCGGTCGAGGTTCACAGCGATACTGATCCTGATTCTCCGCGCGCCCCACCAAAGTCAATGATCTGTCAAACTCCAATTGACCGAACGAACGAATGACGTCACACTCGACCATAGAGCACTAGAGTCTTGCATTACGCCAGAGTGAATTTCATTCACCCTAATCACACAATAATTATAACGCGCCGTCACGGCCAGACTGACATGTCGCTCGTCCTCGTGCGACCAATGCCAGAGATCCGTCTGTGAACAAATGTACGAGGCTTTAATTCTTCTCGCACTGACACGCTCGTCCATCACTGACTTCCATCGCCGCACAGGCCTAACATCTCTCGTTGGTGTTCTTCGGCCACAACGGGCAGAACCGGGCAGCCACTCATTGGTGCCCCTACGACTATGAACTAGTCGGACCGGGTGACCACTCATTGGTGCCCCTGCGACCATAAACCAGTCGGAACCTGGGCGACCACTCATTGGTGCCCCTGCGACCATAAACCGGTCGGAACCTGGGCGACCACTCATTGGTGCCCCTGCGACCATAAACCAGTCGGAACCTGGGCGACCACTCATTGGTGCCCCTGCGACCATAAACCGGTCGGAACCCGGGCGACCACTCATTGGTGTCCCCGCGACCATAAACCGGTCGGAACCCGGGCGACCACTCATTGGTGCCCCTGCGACCATAAACCGGTCGGACCCCGGGCGACCACTCATTGGTGCCCCTCCGACCATAAACAAGTCGGACTCCGGGCAACCACTCATTGGTGCCCCTACGACTGCAAACCAGTCGGGCCGGGCAACCACTCCTTGGTGCCCCTACAACCACCTACACTGTCCTCCAAAGCTAGCAACATTACATAGTTCGAACATCGACCCTCGTGGAGCCAGTCCAAACATGAATGTGAGTCTAGACCTACGTACAACCACTCGGTGCCCCTACAAACACCTACACTATCCTGCAAGGCTAGCAACAATACATAGTTCGAACATCGACCCTCGAGGAGCCAGTCCGAACATGAAAGTGAGTCTGGACCTACCTACTTACAATATACATCAAGATCTGTGGAAGGTGGACTAGTAGTAATGATGTGAGAATTAATCGCTGAGAATGTGTCGTTGTCGTGAATTCTGCCTTCGTTCTGACTATAGACCGCCGTCTCGGCCAGCTCGTTGTCAATTTCTGCTACAGTGGTATGACTAATCTCTCGAGATCGGATTGAGGCATTGGGGTTCGAAGCTAGGAGATGAAATGTACTGAAGTCTGCCCAAACACGATGTGTCCCAGCTCTATCCGCCATATTGGAAGCGAGTAGCGTCTACATCCTAGCCCAAGCCTCGGCCAGGCTTTATTTGAATAGGTTTCCAAAGGTAGTAGTAGCAAGTAAAGCAAGACTGGAAACCAATAAACCAACACTGACTATACTCCATTTAGTACTCTATCCGCATACACTCGAAACCGATTAATTAGAACAAACTTATGGTTCAGAATTAGTTAGGAGCCAATTTTGTTACACTTCGCTTTCCTGTACCAAACTACCATACGCGCTTCGTTTTAAAAGAATATTAGCAACCGAAATCATCGAAATTACTAATATTCCCTCTAACCCCTCCAACCAAGCCAAACTGCCCGTGCCAGGAGTGGGCTCACGTCGGCTGTGCAACGGCCAGGACTCCAACCAGGGACCCCTCGATCGCAAGGCCGACCCCCCAACCACCAAGCCACCGACGCTTCTCTCGCAGAGGCTCTCGTAACCGCTCCATTACCCTGTCTATTAACGAGGGCACGAATCACGACTACGCTTCCCCGGACCATTGGCGGAGTCGCACGGATTGCACATCTACGCTGTTACTTTACATCACTCAATCATTAATATGGCGCGAAATAAGACGCATGGAGGAGCACACCGCCCTCCCACAAACTAGAACGGTTTCATTACCACCCTGGCCATCATCCGTGTGTTGATCCATCGAAGTCACTATTGGATCAACACGATCGGCTGTGGAGCGAACATATCTATCACACTTACGGGGAAGCTGTCATTTTCATCTAGCTCATTGATTGCCTATTAAACAGAGTAGCCCTATGACACCGATACTACCCTGTAAAGTAAGAGAAGTCACCCAAGCACGCGTCTGTTTGAAGTAGTAATCCTCAACCTGAATGTTTCTGCCAATGCTTGTCAGTATCTGGAACTTTAGGTCTTCTCCTGTTCTAATCATATAACATAGATAACCCATATCCATGTAGTATTTCGAAATGGCGCACATTGGGAGAGGCCCACGTCGAGCAGTTGACCATGGTGGCCTAGTTGGTTGATTGATTGATTGATGTAGAATTTCGTCTATGTGACCACGTACGACGAGAAACCGTTACTTGAGATAACAATGAAACATTACTTGCTAATAGAACATCTTTCCCTAAATCTTAGGTACGCGAGGGTATTGAAATCAAAGATGTCCTAATTTCACCAAATGAGACATCTCAAAGCAAAGGCACACAGCTTGTGACGACTTTATCACTCATACCCGAGAATACAGTACCAAAGCACTTTATTTTCACTCCTTGTACACCACTTACTGATGTGACGGATTACAGCCCCCTTCATCCGATTATAGTCTGTACGTCAACTTCTGACATCTGATCAATGATTCGTACTTAGACCCAATTTTGCCTGAAATTTCGTAACAGTTTGAAATTTACGTGTTAACGCTTCGGAACGCATCCCGAGCGGCATACCATCTTGTATCCGCTTCCGGAATGAGTCCGCCATATTGCTCTTACATGTCAGCCACACAAGTCACAAGCACTAGCTAGTTACCTTAAGATTATTGTAAAATATTGCAAACACTGTCCCAACCTTAGAATAAAAGACAGTTAACTAAAGAATCTTGTCTAACTAAAAAACCCAAACAACACGAAATCCTCAACATTACGCACCTCACCTTGTGCCCGTGATTGCAGTGAGTCGGGTTCAGTTTTCCTACCACCAGAAACCTTCTACAGTTAATAACCTAGTGTCAATTTGTTAGCACTCAGACAACGCGGAATCAGCTGGTAGCCATTCTGGTGGTGGTGGACCCGTAATTACACACTTTACTCCACTTCATCATAATGGAGGGTATGTGACAAATAAATAGCAGCAACCGCCGCTCCTAGCAATCAACTCCAACTCATTCTATCGTCAATCTCCGAACCCTTTTCTCGACCTAGTCGGTCTCGGCTCTCCAGTACAAACGCGGCGCGACTGGATCTCTAAACACCCCGAAGCGAAGCGACCGCCATCCGATCCCCACAACCAAGCGGCACACCGATGTTCTGCAGCTACACCAGTCGGACCCCTGTGGGCTCTAATCACCCGTAGCGGCCGCCACAGACGCTCGCATGACAACCGGGATATATGACGCAACAGGCCCTCCGTAGCACGTAGACCAGACCAATGCCAGCAGACCCATACGAGCACACAAACACCCGCGCCGACCGGGGACCGAAACCGAGGCCTCGCGCAGCAGCCGCACCGACCACCGCTATGCCACAGAGGCTTTCACCAGAATGTAGATCATATAATCGCCCAGTCAAGACGAGAGACTACTCGGGGCAGTTTATCGGCCTCAATCTGCCAATTTGGCGACGAGAACTATTCCTTTAGTCGACCCGAAATATTTGGTTACCAAACTGTTGGTTCGTGTATTCTTGCTAAGAATCCGCCACGCCTTTTCTACCTAGGTACACAATAGTGTGACCTCAAAGTGAAGTACACCACGGTGAGTCTACCCACTACCCACTTGAGAAATATTTCACGAACAAAACCCGTCAGAGCCGATGCTGCATGGCTCCTTCGCTGCTCAGCATCATAGAAAATTAGACTGACAATCCAGCACGCGATTATTAACAGAGTTCAACCTTCGTCATAGGAAGCTATATCTTACACTGTACAGCTACATTCACCTATCTGTCCACCAACAATTAAACACAGTTCGAGCACTCCGAGGGACCTATACATCTCAAGACAAGACACACCGGGTCAGTACCTGCTACCGAAAAGATATGGAAACCAAAAAAGCAAACGCAAAAACCAACACGTAATACATTGTGATATAATCGAAATCGTCCTTCGTTAGTTTTTACTGCAAACTACTCACTTTTACGTAAATTATGTCACTTAAATAAAAAGATTAAATCGAGAACTGGTTCCTTTTGTCTCACTACCCTCCCACTCAATGGAAGACGATTTAACACGAGCCTTTGCACTATGGTGACATGGCATCTGCGTACTGACAATAAAGAACTCACTGATGTTAATATAGGGTAGTTCGTTAAAATTTATCGTTCTCACTTCTTGTACGTACTGATTGCGTCACCGCATTCTAAGCTAATCTAAGCAATCACAGTAACCTTTTGCAGCGTACCCTACTCAATTCGAATAAGTCTTCTCACCGTATCAACAGCTACAGATAGTATAGAAACTAGCATAGTTAGATATTCGGGATATTTCGAAACTTTCTCGTGTAATGACAATTCAACTTAGCCACTATATAATTAGGTGCAAACTCCGCTACCTCATAAACCTCTGCTCTCGGATTGCCAGAACTGCTATCGTCTCTTCTGGCACTACATGGAATAGTAGAAATAGGATGAGACTTTTTATTCAAACACGAATTTGTACCCACGAGTAATACCTTTACAACAATATCTTTCCCTGGAGGGTGGAATGCGATATTCCGCTACCAGGAAATTATTTGGCTGTACCACTTGTTATTAAAAATAAGCAGACACTGTCTACGGAATAAAAAGGAACGAGCTCACCGGGTCTTGTAGTCGGGATGCAGCCAACAATCAGGACAGACACAGTTTCACGTTATTTCATGTAAAGCGAGTCTTTTGGTTGCCACTGCTATTCTCCTCAGCTTGTTGCCCTGGTATCCCACTTCTGATGCAGGCACATGGGGTTTACTTCGGGTCTGGGGCCTCTTAGTAGCCCATTGTAAGCTTGCACTTACAATATGCGTGGATTTTACGGGCGAGGAGATAGAACAACCTAATACACGAATCACCATATTTCAATAACATCAATCACTGACTACACATTTTACAGACACACTCGCGATCTATAACCAAGTATATTCAACCGAACTAGGAGCGTTCTGCTAGACACGTCGTGCTCGGTCGAGGTTCACAGCGATACTGATCCTGATTCTCCGCGCGCCCCACCAAAGTCAATGATCTGTCAAACTCCAATTGACCGAACGAACGAATGACGTCACACTCGACCATAGAGCACTAGAGTCTTGCATTACGCCAGAGTGAATTTCATTCACCCTAATCACACAATAATTATAACGCGCCGTCATATTCAAATATTTCTTATTTATTTTTATATTCATTTGTAATTTAGACGATGTAATATTAAACAGATGATAACAATGGTCTAAAAAACTTAGGCTCTGTTTCGGTTTAGATAACAGTTATTAGATAACACTGTCCTTTATATACCCGAAACAGAGCATAGCTTATAAATATTTTTTGTAAATAAATAGGTAGGTATTAGGTACATATGATATGGACCAAGCCGACCAAGTGATAAATTGTGCATTATACACAATGTCATGTCTTTATGAATAATGCCCAATATGAGAGTGCAAGTTGATAATAATTAATTGTTTTAATAGATACTAATTAAATCAAATTCACTGGGTATTATACATATTCCCCATCACCTTTTTATTTGGGTAGAGTAGTAAATGTGTGTGAGGACATGTACTTGTTTTATAAAAAAAAAGTTTGTGAGTTCGTGACGTTGTATGGGATAATCTCTGGATCTACGGAACCGATTTTCAAAATTATTTCACCAATAAAAAGCTATGTTATTGTGGAGTGTTATAGGAAAGAAGAAAGAAAGAAAGAAAGAAAATAATAATTTCCAAAATAAATTACGCATCTTTACTTAAACTTGAATAATGTAATTCAACTTGTAAAAAAATTGCTTTCATCGCGTGCGCTGCGAAAACTATTGAGGATAGAACAAAATAATGTAGGTACTACAATATTAAAAAACGTATCAAAATCTGTAAGGAAGTCGGCGATAGCATATGCCTATTTCCTACGGATAACTCACAATAACTGCTATAATAAAATAATTAATATGTATGTTATTTTAATTAATATGTTTTTTAGAACGGAATTTTCATGTACAATATTTGTGCCCTTACTCTATACAGTTTAAACAAATATCTTCAAAGATATTAGCAAAATAAAAACATGCGGTGCGCGCCGCCCCGGCCGGCTGTTGGTGGCGATATAGGCAGTATCTATCCGATTACGTCGCGTCTACGCGCTGTGGGGCAACTTCATAATTTTTAATCATCCCGAACTTTTAACCTGAAGTATTACGCAGAACAAACGGGCCGGGACCAAAACATTTCTAACGCGGAACTGAGTCCGCAGGCACTGCTAGTGACTTAATAATGATGTTTAAGCTTGGTGTTCGGAAGCAGCTGAACGTGGTGCAGCGCGGATTCGCTCAAAAGCTTTGCAAGGGCTACCGCACGATCTCTCTACACTCGGGGTTGATCCTGGCTGGAATGCTCCCTCTGGACCTCAGAGTTCGCGAGGTGGCCTCGTTATACGAGGCCAAGAGAGGGGTGTCCCAGCCATGGTTAAAGGATAGAGAGGTCGAGCGGATGTCCTCAGCTATTGAGGCACCTCATCCCGCGGAGCATATGAACCTGGAGTTCATAAGTCTGGCAGACGAGGAACATTTCCGACGCGTAAAATCGCAAACGCAAATACAAATATTCACGGATGGGAGCAAGATTGAGGGTCGTGTCGGCGCCGCATTATCCATGTGGGATAACGGGGCCGAAATAAAGACCCTCAAACTTGCTCTCTCCTCGTATTGTACCGTCTACCAAGCAGAGCTCCTGGCCATATGCAAAGCGGCCAGTGAGGCCCTCAAGCGAGGCGCGGCCACTTTCGGCATCTTTAGTGACAGTAGAGCCGCACTCATGACGGTGACGAACCACCGCGCCCTCCACCCTCTGGCTGTTGAAGCCAGATCGGTCATCAAGCGGGGATTGACCCAGGGCAAGGAAATATCCTTGTTCTGGGTCAAGGCTCACGCCGGGTTGGAGGGCAATGAGCGAGCAGACGAACTCGCCAAAGAGGCGGCTCTACGATTAAAAATTGCGCCACATTACAGTCTGTGCCCCGTCTCATTCGTGAAGCGAGGTCTGCGTCAGGCGTCGCTTCGCGAATGGAACGAAAGGTACAGGCTGGGCACAACGGCCTCAGTCACCAAGCTTTTCCTCCCTTGCGCACTGGAGGCATACAGCATCGTCCGCAAGATTGAGATCTCCGGCACCATTACTCAGCTACTGACAGGGCATGGTGGGTTCTCCGAATACTTGTACCGTTTCAAGTGTAAGGGGGACCCATCATGCGCCTGCGAGCCGGGAGTGGACGAGACGGTCGTCCACCTCCTGACCGACTGCCCACTCCATACAAGGGCACGATTTGATCTCGAGCAAAGAATCGATATAAAAGTCAATAAAGATAATTTACCGGTGCTTATGTCTAAGAAGTACAGAGGCTATTTCCTAGAATACTGGGAGGTCATAGTTAAGATTGTGAATAGGAGGAATAGCACATAGATATCTCGCACAGCTATTTATAATAAATACCTAGTGGAAGATATATAAGAGTATAAAAAGGAAATCAGTATGTAGTACATAAGCTTAGGGGTAGATAGAGAAATGTAAATAGATATAAGCAATCATGTAACCATAAGTCGATTTATTGTAGCATCTTTAAAATGAATGTCATAGATAAATGAAATGTATGTTAATGGAATTAAGTATAGTTATAATAAGCTTTTGTAATTCTGTTTTTGGTAATAAAGTAACAGACGCAAACATTGCCATCCCCCCCTCCCTTTTTTGATATCCCAAGAGTGAAAGGTACAGTAAAAAAGTGCGAGAGGAATAAAAGCGAGAGTCGGTATGACACAGAGGCACGGAATGAATGAAGAATAGTAAATAGACATATGATATTCAGAGACAATGAGCCCTGAGAGGGTTGAAGTATGAAAGGCATAGAAAGAAAGTGCGAGAGGAATAAAAGCGAGAACTGGTATGATACAGAGGCACGGAATGAATGAAGAATAGTATAGTATATAAATTAGTTAAATATGATGAACCCTGAGAGGGTTGAAGACACCTATTTAGCCTAGGAACAATTATAATAGTAGCACAGGGCTTCGACTTCGAGTCGAAGGCGTCAGATTAAAAAAAAAAAAAAAAAAAAAAATGATGTTTAGATTGTATTTAATCACTTTACCCGATAGAGCTAGGCATTATGCGTAATACCCGGGCATTAATCATAATGCCGGCGTTATTCACGTGTGATTCCCGGCAGAGTAGAATTTGGCCACTCCGTCTGTTCCCATTTGGTGTCGTACAAGGCGACTAAGGGATAGGGCTGATTAACTATACATCAGACAGATATGTACAGCCCAGACTCAGCCTCAGATGCATGGCTCGAATCAACAATAGTGCCCCGAATACGGCAATAGGCTCATCCCCTATTACGTGGGATCGAATACAGAGTGGTGAAATGTGGGTGTTCCGTGGGATTCAATTTTCGTGTGTGTAAAAATTGTCTACCACCTACTACATACCTTCAACCAATATCTAGCAGTGAAAACTTTTAATTGGCCATCTTCTATTTTAACTATCTTTGTACCACTAATTGTTAGCTGTAAGTTTTCCTAAAATGTATTAAATAAAAAATAAAAAATAAAAGTATGTATGTATGTATGTATGTATTATTCACTTGGTCCATAGCAAATACCTAGAAAACACAGATCAATGCAAATACAGATACATTCATGCGTCGAGTGACTTGGATGACCAGCGAAACGGTGATGTGGTCTGATACAGTGCCAGGCATATATCTTGACCCCGATAGAAATGAGGCATTGGTTCGGATTGGTTTGATATAATCTATGCTCAACTATGATTGGTGGCTATGAGCTCCTCCGCTGCCGTAGCGCTCTTTATGCTATCCTCAAAGTACACCCTAAAAACGCATTCTGCGTATAAAGAGATCATTTTATGGCGTGTTTTGGGACAAGATATATGCCGGTGACTATGTGAATTGAAATGATTTAATCGAGTGGCTCACAATGTGACACTGATGATGATTATTCTTTACATTTAAATACAATGACACAGGCGGATCCATGAGAAAAATAGTTAGGCAATAAACTCACCAATACTGATATATATTAGGGGTTAAAGTATGAAATTGCCGATTTGTACTGACAAATTGAAATTCGTTTTTTTTTTAATTTAACGTATTTATTTAATCAAAATAATTACCATTATTATCTATACATTGCTGCCATCTAGTAGAAAGGTCATTTATGCCTTTGCGATAGAACTCTGGTGATCTAGATTCGACAAACTGTGTGAAAGCATTTTGTACTGCCTCCTGAGAAGAAAACTTTTTATCACGTAGAAAATTGTCCAAATCACGAAAAAAATGGTAGTCTGTTGGAGCAAGGTCTGGCCAATACGAAGGGTGACGGATAGTTTCTAATTGCAGTTCCTGTAGAGTTAAAACGGTTTCTCGTGCTGTATGAGGTCTCGCGTTATCATGGAGCAATAATGGTGAAGATCGATTAATGAGTCGGGGCTGTTTCACTGCTAGTTTTGCTATCATTGTTCGGAGTTCGGCACAGTAGACATCTGCCGTTATTGCTTGACCAGATCGTAGAAAGCTATAGTGAATAACACCATGCTGAGACCACCAAACAGTTACCATTACCTTTTTATTGGTAAGCTTTGCTTTAGGACACTGTTGTGGCGTTTCACCTGGGGTCAGCCATTGCATTTTTCGCTTACGGTTATCGTAAAGAATCCACTTTTCATCACATGTCACAATTCGATCCAATATTCCTTCATTTCTGTATCGATTCAACAAGGCAACACAAGTTTCAACACGCATTTCTTTCTGCAGATCAGTCAAATCATGAGGTACCCATTTTTCACATTTTTTTATTTTATTGATTTGACGCAAATGAGTCAATATTGTTGGTAAGGTAACGTTAAACCATGCAGCTAATTCCTGGGTAGTTTGGCTCGGATCGGCTTCCACCATGTCTTTCAATTCATTGTTGTTCACCTGTGTGGACGGCCTTCCTCGTGGTTCGTTCTTCAAATCAAAGTTTCCATCACGAAAGCGTTTAAACCAAAATCGCACGGTGCGTTCATTAGCAGTCCCCTCTCCAAACGCAACATTGATATTGCGAGCTGTTTCTGCCGCGTTAGTTCCGCGTCGGAACTCGTATTCAAAAATCACTCGAATTTTCGAAGTATCCATCTTTCTTGTCTAAGCTGAATAAAAAAAACAACTGAAAGTCGATAATCGAATGTTGCACATTTTTAAATGAAGAACTACATAGGTACCATGTGGAAAAAGTTTCACTCAAAAATCTCAAACCATGAAGGTTCTATGTCAATTCGAAGTACCTATTACAATGAAACGGCAATTTCATACTTTAACCCCTATTATATTATAATCGTTCAAAAACTAATATTACTCTTTAAAATGTCCGCTGTTAACGTGTCATATGTACATGAAATCGATAAAAGAAAACGCTGCTTAAGTGCGAGGCGGACTCGCAATCTGAGGGTTCCGTACAGAATTGTATTCAGGGACGAAGTTATGCTACTACATAAACCACAATGTATTTTGATTGCGTTGACTTAGGAGTTTGATTTTTGCTCAGTTGTAATACGTTACAGATTTAAATATGTGGTATGTATTGCAACTTGAAAGCTCCACGCATTTCTGAGAAAATTGTCTTGACAGACAGGCGGACAGACAGACGGATAATGAAGTGATTCTATAAGGGTTCCGTTTCATTTCTCTTGAGGTAATTACGGAACCCTAAAAATGTACAACTCAGTCACAAGCTACCATTGCCATGGTATTAGGCTGTCGACCTGCTTTGCCGCAGAATTCACATGGTAAAATTGAGGTGGGCCTCCACAATAATCATCAAAAGTTCAAGATGAAATATGTGGTATCACCCGGTCAATCACACCATCTTCAGACCCTAATCAGGCTTTTGACCAGTGGACCCAAAACATTACCTTGTGGGACACTACCTCAAATATCTCTCAAAGTCTTAGGTTAGATAAGTATTTCTTCAATGTTTTTGTTTTATAGCATATGTTGGTTATTTCCGTGAAGTATGATTTAATTAATTGGATAATTCTGCTTCTCACTCTAGATATAATTTCGTTATAAATGTGTCAAATACGTGATCGAATGCTTTAGTCAAATCGAAAAATAAGAGTCATGGTATTTATGTTATCCAAAATCAATATCTATTATACAACTTATATTTACCCTACTTATCCGACTTAAAAAAAGGTAAAATTTCGTGGCTGACCGCAGACCGCAGCAGCAGACGTATGCAGTAGATACAGCGTACCGTGAAACAGACTTGAATATGATAATACTGTTTATTGTTTTGTTTTATTGCCGCTTCTTAATGTAGCCGTTTACCCGTATCCAAGTCTGTGGTTTGCTATTGGTTTTTCATCACTATCGTCTTAGCATTGAGCCCGGTTGCCTCCTGGACTTTCTATTCGGATCCCTAGGTTCGTTTACTCCTTGTCCTTTTATTTGGCTCATACAAAATTTGTAGGAACAGCCATGCCATTTGACCACAGAAATTTATACAGATCGTAAAACTCGTGGCAACTTTTTATTAAATTCCTATCCTTTGAGACACGATCTTTCGAAAGATTAATCGGCACTGTTAAGGCTAGCTTGTAATTACATCGATAAAAATACGGCGAATATGACATGTTGTGATATTACCACCTGTAGAATAAAAATGGAGAAGTAAATTTGTAAAATAAAGGTATTTCTTATCTCTTGTTAGTATTTATTTACAGTGAAAAAGTCGCCACGCTTGCAGGTGAACACTGCGAATGGCCGTTCTGTCCTGATATATTTCTGTGCTTCTGACCTTGACCAGGTTTACTCGGAGGAAAGCCCGCACCAGAAAATCGTCCGTCTATCAATAGGTGCATACTAGTGAGACGGACTCGACTTCGAATATCCATTAAGATATTCCTATTTATTACCATCTTTATCAATGCCCTTATTCCTCCTCCGATACGCCTTTAATACATACATATATATCTTTCCTACAAGGTGGACAGAGACTAGATCTTTCATGTTGAATTAAAATTAACTTGTTTCGCCTCGGTCAAGTTCAAAAATAATAAAAAATTGTGGGAAAGTACAAGTGTCTTCATCAATATGTGTTGCAAGTTCTACCATTGGTCATCAATCTACAGTATAAATAAGATTACTTTCTTGCTAAGATCGTGGTATACGGCTTCTGTTTCTTTTAATTTCATAGTTGTTTTGATACGTGCATGCTGGTTATGGGTACTCATCGATTACTGTACACAAATAGGTACTCACATTTTGGCATCCAGATAATTGGTTCACAGTGATATTAGTGGTCCCCGAGTTAGCTCGATCATCTCGTGTGACATCTGATTCTCGTTGGAACGATCCTGAGGGAATAAACTCGATTATTAACAAATATTAAAAAAAAAAGGGTTGAAATAAAGAAATTTATTTTTATTAATGATCCGCCAATAAAATGTAAATGTGTCATCATTCTATCGTTGCATTTTATATGGTTAAGGTATAGCTGAAACCTTTATTTCTTTTACATTTCACCCGGGGTGGTTACCGGTGCCTAAGGACGTGTGAAACACCCCAGGGGCGACACTCTTCCGCTGCAGACCTTGCAGGAACTCCATACTATAGTCGCTTCGAAAAATCCCAGCAGGGAGATTGTTTAAAATCGAAGTAGTCTAAAAAAGCAGTCTGACTGGGGAAGTACCTCGACCCTACAGAATACCACAGTTCTAATAACCTCGTGTTGTTGTTGTCGGCGGTCAGTGGGGTAGCCAGAGCTCACTGGAGAGATTTTGTGCTGTCAGCGGGGAAACCAAATGCTGGTCTTGCTTTGTCTTCTGCGCTGACGGCACATAATCTCTTTGCTCTTACGGGTGCTCTTGGTGTTACCCACATCCATAGGCCATATAGTATGTGCATGTGCTTGTGTACTCGTCTAGGTTACTCTCACCATCAGGCCTCGGCACGAGGTCGGGGTTCAACTCCGCATCCGGTCGTGGTGGGGCAGCTCGATGCCAGCGTAAAGACTTGCTTGAGAAAAAGGAAACAAAGCCCACGACTGCAAAACACAGGGCCACCCAACTGAGCACCTGCTTCCACATTGAAAAGGACGTATGAGCTGTGGTGGTAGCAGATACTGCTGGAAATAATAAGATAAGATAATAAGTATCGTAGGTATGTATACTGTTATAAAATCGTATATTAGTTGCTTCTATACATTAGAGATTTAAAATAGATTATGTTGAATTAACGATTGTGAACACAAAAGGTGGCTTAGGTGGCAGACAAGCGTACGGTGCACCTGCTGGAAAGTGGTTATCGTGACCTATGGACGTGTACAAATACTAGGAGCGGCACACTCGCGCTGCCGAACCTAACCGATCTTTTGTGATTGCGTATTTGTCTGTTTTTTCGCAGCAGACGCAAGTAAAACTATCTGCTTTGTTAGTCTAATAAACTCAAAATCGGTTACCTGGCTCTGTCGCAGGTTTCGAATTTGGCAGGCGGATGACTCCCTTCTCGCTCCTGCCCCAAGAGCTGCTCGAATAGGCCACTGCAGTTATATTCTGCTCGCCTTCGAGCTTTAGCAGGTTGAAGTTACCAGCAGCGTCGGACAGATTAGTCATCAACGCTCCTTCCTGATTGTATACTTCCAGATGGACTGTCTGAGGTCTTCCGCCATCCCAAGCTGTAGAAACGTTTTTTTTATTGTACCTTGAAAGTAAGCCTAAAGGTGCTGATAGATTTCAGCATTCAATTGCAATGACCATTCTTGCGAATACAGAAAAATAAACGAGGGCGTTTTAGCGAATATTGTATCAAGAGTTCTGGTGAGCATTCTTGCGAAAGAACAGTCGATTTGCATCGACTAGACACTAGAGCGTTCGCTACAAAGGTAATGAAAGAGTTCGTAGAGATTTTTGACTCTATGTCTGACCCGGTTCGTTTTTCAGGTTCTACAAATTTGACAATGTGCGAATGTCCCATGTTCTTTTAGAAGTGAATGTTCTAGTCAATCAACACCTTTAACGAAGTGCTCTAAGAAGGCGAGTAGTGGTCTTCTTAGAGCCCTTTACTGTAACAGTATTTCGTAAAAGATGTTTAATCAGAGAGATACCTATCCAGTCTAGTTGATTATTCTTGCTGGGAAAGGTTTCTTCGGATACACTTTACACAATTTTAGTTTCAAACTGTATAGAGATTTCATCAGCCCACATTTGCTATAGGTACAATAATACCGTCTCAAATGGAATTCATTAAAAACCAGTTTAACATTCACATGAACAAAATCCATACTAATATCATAAATGCGAAACTAACTCTGTCTGTTTGTCTGTATGTTACGCTTTCACGCCTCAACCAACCGACTTTTTACCGGATTCTATCGCAATTTATTTATTATTGTTAAAAAATCGCAATAGAATCCTGTAAAAAGTGGGTTGGTTTTATTGTAATGATTGATATTCGCGTAAACTTTAGAAAGTATACAATAATAAGTTACTCATATTATGGTGGAACTTTTTTTTTAGGGATCCGCACACAACATGGAAATTTTATAACTTCGGTCAGCGGGTATTTTATTAAAGTGTATCCATGAAGAAGATGTTTCTACGAGGAATAAACCATAAGAGCCACTTACATTTCATGCATTGTACTGTCCGAGCGTTAGGACTGTATTGACTCGCGGAACAATAAGGAGGTAGTGGGGGGCCCCCACGAATGATTGTGAGGTAATGACAATACATTCCTTGCTAAGGAATGTATTGTTCGCCAAATGCGTTGGTGGCATGGCCGAGAAGTCTGCCGAAGTCTCTCTCCGTGGCCTTCCAAGTCAGGGAGACCGCGTAGCGGGTAGCGTAGCCAGGCAGTCTCTACAATAACACATTGTACAGTCAGCAACGGATCGATATTCACGTACACAGTACTACTACTAACTATTCTGTGACAGTACTCAATACTTAATCTTAATGCCTTGGTGTCCTCCCCTTCCTGTGGACTGAATATTCTGATATTTGGTACATACCTTTTAAATATCAACAATTTGATTTTCTTTTTGTACCAAAAGATCGTTTCGAGACTTTGTCGTCAAGGTTGTTCTGCCGCTGACTATACTTATACTATATTGACGTCTTTAGTTAAACGTGACCACTGTACAGTAGCTTTGCTGTGAGTTTGTAAACGAGAGTCGTATACGTACACGAGAGTCGTTAGGAGATCGTGTGATTTTTACGTTTCCGTATTTTTGACATCTCCAGTCATCTCTACCGTGAGATTGTTTCACGTTACAGTTTACGGTCTCAACGTTACCGTACGTACGCTACGAATAATGTATCCTACATTATTCGTAGTCTGTACGGTATGAATATGTGAAGAATCAAAACAAACTACAAACTACAAACTAAGGCAGGCAGTAATGTTTTGATAAAAGAGGCTTTATTACGTTAATCTTAGAGTTACTTTCGTATAACAGTAACACAATATATGTGATAACTATATTGAAGAATGTATTTGGTTCAGTTCCAACTATTAGGTAATCTGTGGTTAGATTTTTCTCTATGCTATGAAAAAAGGTAAGTTCTTGCATTAATTTTTACACTAAGAAATAATTAACAAATAATAGTTTGATCAATATGTAACGAAATTATTGAAATCCAAAGGAAACAAATAAAAAGTGGAGTGAAATCAAACTAGTGCTCAAAGAACTATTGGCGTACAGTTGTTAAGTACATTTAACTAAGGCTGGACGCATAGACTAATAAACTTTATGTTGGCCGGACGAGATGACTCACGTTACGTGATTGACTGTCGTGTGTTACGTCACACGTCAAATGTGTTTGTGCGATTATGTGCGGACACACGGAAACAAATTTACTGGCGTGGCTAACGTGGCTCTGGTACACGCGACATTGGTGTGTCGCCATTAATAATTTTATATTACATTTTACTTGACATTGGCGAGTTGTGGCGATTTGCTGCAGAGGCCATATTGAAGAAGTTGAAGTTGGTATTTCAAATATGTATGATAGTTTTGAAACTGAAGAATCACAGCCTCTCTAGGAGTTGGGGAGACAGCCCACGCATGCCAAGATAAGCGCAAAGGCTCCAAAGTGTAAGCTTTAGATGGAACCATAACTAATCATATACTTTTTAATCACTCTTTTACATCATTGTAAACATTTTAGTTTATTTAGTTTTAGTTAAATATATTTAAAAAAAAAATCATTGAATGAATAAAATTGTAACATGGTATTTTTCATCCATAGTAGTGTATACAATTCTTTGTTTCAGTGCCATCTACAAATTCTAATAGGAACTATGTATAATTGTGTAACAATGTAGGTCTCAATCTTCGACCGATTTTTGTTCTAGTTCTCACCCTCGACCGTTGGATGGCGCTGAGTGTCCCACAGTATATTTATCAAATCTGTAGTCGTGTTTATTAATTATTTCATTTACAATTTAAAAAATAGTAAAATAAATGGGATTTATTTCCTCAATTTTGATATATCGGTAAGCATGTCATAATTATTTTATTACTGGTCACAACCCGTCTAGTTATTGTCTACGGGATGAGCAGATAATGAGTTGTTTATGCTACTAATTAACCTCACTATGAATTAGCAAAATTTTGAAGATTGTTCGCGAATGTTCGATCTATCGGCTATAAATAGACCTGCGCCGATTCTCCCAGAACTTCTATTTTCGATTCTCGAACCAGATGGAACCTTCGCTATAAGTGTATTAAGCCATCTCTGCTTAAGTAAAAGTCTCTGTGTCAATTTCTGAAGTCATTATTGTTTGGTGAAAATCTTGCTCCCAGATACTCTGGTAAGTCTTTATTAACTCTGTTTGATGGGACTAATGGCGGCCCCATATGTGTGGTCACAGCTTACGAAAGGTCTGTTTTATACAGGGTCCTATGGTTGGAGCTTGTGAGCCACCAAAGATCTCAACACTCCTTCAGTGTACCTGCGGCACACTTCGAGGTGCATAGGCTGCCGAGAGCTACTTCACGGAGAGGTCTACTGTGAGCAGCGTCCCTGCGACCTCACAGTAATTCCAGAGGCCAGTACACTGTCCCTGTGGACCAGCAAATTATTTATATACCACCTATAAAATCTAATTAGCTTGTACCGTACTTCGTGTGCCTACTGTGTATGTTCATCTGCCTGTATCTGTGCGTACTGGGTGTGTTCTCTCTGCCTAATACTTCTGTCTATCTATACATCATATACTTCTGTCTCCTGTCTCTGCCTGACTTCATTCTTATGTGTATGTTTTAGCTCTGTGTATCTGTCTGTATATCTATTTTCCTATTTGTGTATCTCAGCTCTGTATTCCATTACTACGAAATATATGTGTGTACAAGCTGATGACCAGTTGTTTTTATTGGAGCCCTAGCTTCCCTGTGCACACACTCATATAGCTCTGTAGAAAAGGCGCCCTGGGAAAGAGTTCTCTGCATCAGCCCCTGAGCGAGCCGGTGAGTACCCACCTGAGCAAATCAGAGGTTACAAAATACATTTCCTCCGTAAGACCGTAAGTGTGTTGTGGTTTATGATAATTATGGCTCGGCCCATAGAATGCCTTAACGGGCTCTCGTGTGGGTGTCACCACCACAGAACAGACGAAACTCACCAATGCACAATATTTGAAAGGAGGCCGGAAATCACCGTTTCGTAGTAAAATGTTAGGTACAATATTTTAGTACCTAACGAACCCATATTGGAAAAGTATCTATCTACAATAAAGGCGGTTAATATCGCATACATTACATACCACTTTCCATCAAGTGGGCCGTGTGCTTGTCTGCCACCTAAATGGTCTAAAAACCGGCCAAGTTCAAATCTGACTCGCGCACAAAGAATTCCGTCCCATTATTGAACCCGCCTTGATTTATTTTATTATACTAATGATTTATTTTTAAAGTAAATTATGTCAAAGCCAATAAGCTTAATTAACTGTGTGTCTTCTTTCTAAGTGGTTATTAAAAACGCACGCCATCTGTGGGTGTATTACAAAGTTATAGGTGAGGTTGCTAGTGCATAGCCCTCGCACCCCGGCCGACCCAGGGTTTCCTCGAGTATGGAGACTACGGAGTCCCCAATTCGTCCCCAGTATGGGGACGCCGCCGTGGCCTGCTTCTGCTAGGGTCACAGTTTCCATGTTCGTTGAGATGTCGAAGAATTAAGAAGATTAGCATACATCTTCTCTCTCTCTTCTCTCATCTCTATAAATCTTTTATTAGTCAATCGTCGTCAAAGGTTTGTAAAATAATATTTATATCACGTATAACATATGATATGAATGACTTTTGGAGCCCGGGGTCTGCTTTTCTGCCCCTATTTATTTTTTTATGTTTGGTTTTTTCTCAGACTTCTTTAATATGCAAACTCTAATAAGTATTACCAAACTAACTCATGTCACAAAACATGATTGCACATGATGTGATTGATTTCAACTTTTTAGAGTAGGTACAGTCATTAAAATGTCGCTAACAAAAGCACTCAAAATAATCCAAATACCAAAATCCCAATTTTAAATTGGTTTTTAGAGTACTCAAATAGTTGTAAGTATCCAGAGTGGTCCAACTATCTTAACAATCGGCCTGCCAGAATTATGTCAGTTAGTAGAGTATTCATATTCATTTACACAATCGTGCCGGTCGATGGTGTTCAGACAAGTATAATTTCAAAAAATCTAGATATTGTCATTTAATCGCATTTTGTATCCTTTTCTGAATGATAAGGGATGGGTATAATCTAATTTTAATAAAGCTGACTGTACAAGCCTAAATTTAATAAAAGGACGCGGGCCGCGAGCTGCCCTCGCGGGGCGCGGCGTGGGTCCCGCTGGCGCACTCCGACAAGCACGTGCTGCTGCACGTCAGGGTGCTCTCCGCCACCAGCGATGATGGTAGTTGGGTTTTTAATGTAAATGAATCCTATTCCTTACAGTTAGACAAATAAAAGCAAAGGCCGCGTCTACTGTACCAACAAGTAAGATGCTGTGCATTTGGTATAAGTGTAACTAAAAAAATAAATAACCTAGCTACGATTCCAACCAGATAAAAAGAACAAAAAAAATCCGCAAATGTCCAGGTGCGTTTAGAATAAACGAGCGAACATTCATTCTATCCGCTGTCAAATTCTGACATAACAGTCGTTCGTTGTTCTTTCTTTGAAAGCAAAGTTTCGTTAGCCGGGGTCCCAAAGCACAGGCCGCACCAGACCGCGCTGCGCCACGTCGTGGCGATCGGCGCATAACGCTAAGGGAATCACAGGCCTATTGCTTACATTTGCACGTCAACGCGCCGCGCCTTTGAAGTTCGCGCCACGCCAGATCGTGACACCCACGGCGCGTTGGCCTGTCATTAAAATGGGCCGTGGGACCCAAGCTTTAGAATGGCTTGCTCTAGCTCTGTATTCGTTTGTTCTAATAAACGCAGCTTTATTATTTTACGAGCTACAGCCTACAAGCAAATACTTATAATTTCATCTGGCGGTACATACCTTCACATTACTCGCACTGGCGCTGGTGTATAAAATGCTGATGTCTCTGAAAGTCCAGCTGAGTTTTAGTGGCTCTGGAGAACTTTCTAAAAAATAAGTCGCTGTTGCTACTTCACCAGGAATGATTCCGACTTTCTTCTGTTGACCGTAGACGCACATGGGCCGGACTGGTAAATGAAAGATATTTGAAGAGAACCTTTTTAGGTAGATAGGTGCCGTGCACTCTGGGTAACGGAGACGGTCGCGCATTACCCAGGGGAGCTCAGGCTGGCTCTTACTTATGAATTTACCTTACTATTCACCGTCTTCCTAACGTTATTTCCCCAGGATCTGTCTGCTCACTCCTCCTCTTTAAATTATACGTTTTACTGTCGGTGACTGCTGTCTGACCGCCTGACCCGAGAGGAATACAGCAGCAGACTTGGCTCTGAAGGTCTTGAAGGGGCAAATTCAACCCATCTACTTTACTACTATAACTGCTGAGCTTGGGTCGATGTTTACTGCCCAGTCAAGTAAAAACGGCTGAACGAATCTCGATGAAATTTTGCACATAGATCGATTTAATTCTGGAATAGTACATAGACATTGACCCCGATTCTGTAAATTGTCAAACACTGTCATACCATTAAATTATAGCCCAAAATTAAATGACAAAGAGTTATTTACATTTAGTTTATTACATTTTTTTATTCACTCTACAAAATGCCATTTATTTTGACGATTTTAGACTTTAAGGGTTAATTCCCACTGAAGGGGCAACAGCTATCGGCGACTTTTTGAGGCTAAATATTACAAACCTTTTGGAGTCTTTTCTACGGGGGCTCCGCGAGAAGTCGCGCGGCCGGGCAAGCCTTCTCGCAATAATTTCTAATACAAAAGCCTGGCCTCCGTCGGTCACAGTCGGCCGCTGTACTATTAGTGGGCATTGACCCTTACAGCGTTTTCACATTCATCAGTTATCTGTGTCGGACGCCGATAGCCGACACCATGTGCTGTTTTCACATATATCCGATAAAATCGGCCCGATACGGCCATTTACTCGCAAGCACAGTCTAGTTAGGGATACTAGGGATGGAAAAAAAGGAAAAAAGTGGTGAAAGATATATAATCGTGATCAGCGTCAATTAACACGAAAAGACACTAAGAAAATGCCATTAGGGTCGAAAATTGCAGGCAGTCACTGTTTTAGTTTCTTTGTGATCCGATATCGGGCCAACCCAGTGGTGTTGACTCCGATAACCGATATCGGGCCGGACAATGTGAGAGACAGATACATTTGTCATACATTTGACTTCCTCCGATATCGGATATCGTATGATGTAGGACAGTGGTTGATAATTAGCTGGATCGGGGTCCACGGGTCCACCTATGGGTCATCGGAAGCGCATACAGGTGGAACTACGGACAACAGCTAGTAATACATAAATATTTACACCCGACGTTGATTTTAATTTGATCTTCGAAATCCCCAGGAATCTGTGCGTTGTGGACTCGGCAGCCGTCTATAAACAACAACCAGAATGACCTGGTCATTCTGGTTGTTGTTTATAGACGGCGTCAGAGTCACGGACGATACTGTGAAGTTTCCATCGTGCAGCTCCTAGGTGGGAAA
The DNA here is from genome assembly GCA_949126895.1 of Eilema caniola. Lineage (NCBI taxonomy): Eukaryota > Metazoa > Arthropoda > Insecta > Lepidoptera > Erebidae > Eilema > Eilema caniola. The sequence continues at coordinate 513,983 of OX421461.1, read as the reverse complement.
AGATTGGTATTTAGTTACTACAAACTAACATGCTGCAAAATTATTACAGTACATGTATAAGCGGATGACTAAGTTCAACGAATCAAATACAGTTTATAATCGTGACACGTTTATGACATGTTTGTAATATAGCTGACAAACTTCAGGAGATGCTCTTCTTGGAAAATGCCATATTGTAGTCGCTGATACCTTTTTTTTCGTGCGCAAAATCCCCACAGCACGACCCCCCCCCCCTCCGGAGCCGGAGGGGGAGGTTATGTCGGACTCGAACCGACTTAACCGCACGCCGTCTTGGGTCGTTGTGCTAGACCGAAGGTGAGATTGTCTTCGACATATCCCTCGCACCCCAGCAGACCAAGGGCCATCCTTCTCGATCTGGCCGCTGACACCACAACAGACTGATTTTACAATCAATAATTTTTACCTATCCAGCATAAAATGGGCACCTTTGCGGCTTATTACTCGTAAAAGTGATTCGACTTTCGAATATCACATTGCGTGATGGTTCATCCTAGAAGCTTATTAAGGGTGGGCGCTAGTAGTCTATTATTTTTTCTTCTTCTTCTCGTGTTAATGATTCACTGTTGGCACTAAAAGGTTCCTTAATAAAATTGTGCCATTGTTCTTCTCTTTAGTAGAGGAGGACATAAGGAACACAAAACCAAGTGCGCCATGGATTGCATGGTGGCTCCATAGTCACGTGTCAAGCCCGTTTTAATCCAATTTGTTTAACCGTTTGTTTAATGAATTGAATAAATTCAACCAAATGTCATTTGTACAATTGTAAATTATGTAAATGCATTAGTTTTACATAAGATAGAAATAATGTATCATTTGTTCAACTGAAACTTCAAGAAATTAAACGATACTATGTTTAATTTAACAAAAGGAAAAAGTGGGGCGTTTTCAACCATAATTAGGATTTTAAAACAGTTTAACGCATACTTTCTAAAAAGAGGGGAACTCTAATTACATTGTTCACTAATTGCATTTGCACGTCAACTATAATTCCATCAATTATAACATTGTATTTTTACGTTTTTTTTGGTTTGCTTGTAACTGTTAATTTGATGTTCTTTTATTGCTGACATTTTGGTATCATCGAAGAGAATATTCAATAATTGAACTATATTGATATTTCTTCTTCTAAAATCCTTATTTAATTAAAAATGCCATCCTTCCATATTATTGTTTCAGACACAAAGTCTCTCTCCAAAAACTGACCATGTGTTAGTAAAATTATCGTTTCTGAGCCAAGAGTTTTCATATTGTGTCATTGATAATCGTCATCATTGCATGTAAAGGCCACTACCGATGCATAGATAACCTTATTAGAAGGCGAGTAGGTAGTTTAACAAAGTACACTATAATAGTGGATTTTGTTCAATTGAATAAATAGTTGTACAAATGACACTTAATTTGTTGAGTTTGTTCAATTCGTTGAACAAACAGTTGAACAAAGTGGATTAAAGCGGGCTTGACACGTGACTACGGAGCCACCGTGCAATCCATGGCGCACTTGGTTTCGTATTCCTTATGACCTATCTCTTCTACTAAAGAGAAGAAGAATGACACAATTTTATTAAATAACCATTTAGTACCCAACAGTTACCCGGCACTCACATTCTCCCCACCTGCATAAATTATCACACAACCTACACACAGACGTTGTTTGACGTGTAATAATTATCCTTATGAGTCAAGAGTCATGAGTTAGACCACCAATCACGCACCTTATGTACACTGGGCTTCAACATGGTGTCCCCCAGGTGCCAGGTGACGGTCGGTGGCGGCACGCAGCCCACCACTACGCAGTCTACTACCCGGGGGTTTCCGGTCTCGAAGTTGTTGTTGTTGTTCGTACGGATTTCCACGCTCAGGGGAGCCACTGATGAAGAAATAGCTTATGTCTTAAATCGTCATTAAGGTCTTACCCTGAACATCTATCTAAATAAAAACGTAAGTACAGTCAACATCAGATCGATCTTGACAAACAAATTATTTAAATGATCTCAATGCCTTGGTTTCCCCCCCAAATATGAATTGGTTAGGGCGAGGTTCTGGTCGCTGATGGTCAAAGCATTGCCCCTGTAAGGCAAAGATCGCGGGTTCGATCCCCGCCTAGACATTTCAACTTTTTCAAATTTAAACCATAACTAAACTAGCCTTTTCTACACTATCCTAGGCAAGAGTGGATGTTAGTTATTGCGACTTTTGGTAATATCTATGGCTCTACTCGCACAATTGAGATGAAAAAAACCCAGACTGCAAAAGACTGCATCAAAAGGGCATCAAATCTGTTCGATAAACATTCTAAAAAAAATATTTATTTCGTGTTTCATGACTCCTTTACTATTGTATTACCCTAAGATCCGCAATAGATCCGACTATCACCAATCTGTTTAATAGATGAAAGGTTTTCTATATTAAATTGAATATATTAAATAACATATTTACGGGTGGGTTGGCTAAAAAAATCATGGCTAAGCTTTTATTAAAACCGTTATTCAAACCAGATTTTTTGCAAACTACCCTACGTTATCGTATTCGCAATGGATGAAAACATACTAAAGCAGTACTTACAATACATTTTGATGACCACGCCAGTGACCAAAGGCTCGGAGACGTCGGCATTCTGAGCGAGACACTCGTAGTGGGCGTTGAGTTCGTCACGTGTCACGTTCGGCACATGCACTTCGGCCCGGAGAACGCCGGAGCGGTACAGATACGCGCGTTCCATCATAACTCCGTTTCGCTGCCAGTAGACCAATGTATCACTCCTGTCTGGTGGAATACCAAGATTACTGATATAGACAAGGAACGAATTGCAGAATAGGAAGTTTAATGTATAGGATTGACACATGTTTTGTCGTTTATGACAGGCGTCAAAATCTATTCTATTTCATTCTTCAAATGTATTCCCACTTGCCTAAGGTGATACAACGAGATTTTTGAGTCTCTTTTGTATTTTCATCTAATGGTAAGCTTAAGGTAAAGTCTGACTGTACTGTTTCCGCCCAATGTGGAACTCGTCCGTAATGGAATCCGTCCAACATGGAATCTGTCCTAAGTGGCCAGAAGGTCAGGAACGAGGGTCACCATTGCAGACACCAACAATGTTACAATGTCGGCCAGGACACGATGACGGGTATCAACCAAGAATAAATGATATCGATAAAATTAATCACGGGTACACTCCGATCGATTACTAGATATTCCCATAATATGCCTGCTTGCATTACAAACGATTGTTAAATCGTCTGTTTCTCAATATCAGACATATTGCTCCGAGCACGGACGATATTCAAATTCGTAACGTGAACATATCGGAAGAACGGAGCGTTGCGATTAGTTCACAATAGGCAGGCAGCCAATCGGAATGCTTTGTTCTATCGACACGTTTAAGTCAGCCCGATTCGACTGAATGAGTTGTTTGTTTGGTTTGTTCGTACACATACGCGAACTACCTGTTGTTTGTACATGAAGTTTGCCAGAACCTATACACCTGTTGATTGATGGACGAGACTTTTCCGCCGTTTATTCTCCTCTCAGGGTTGGCGCACAGAACAGATAATACTACAGGCGTAGTTGGGTCAGAAACAGTAGCATTTTCAATAATTAATAAGAAGGAGTACAATCGAACATTAAGCTCAAAAGCGCAAGCTTTCAATACAACCGAGGCAAGTTCTGAGATAGGATAACACTTGCAAGCCGGTATCCCTGCCGATTGAGAGATGAGGTTTTTCGCTCGGGGTTGGGAGGTTATAGGGCAGTCGCCTCCATTAAAGCCGTCTCCACAGTAAAATAACTCTATTTCTACCAGGACCGAGGCAATGAAGATTCATGATGATGAATCTCACTGAATATAAACAGTCGTTGTACACTTAAGTACAACTCGTAAACAATCTTTTTTTTTAAATTAACCAACTACCTTTACATGTTACCCCAATGCGGCAGTTAGCAACACTTACAATACAATTCTTACAAATATAATACATTATTTATAAGTTAGTTAGGTACTGTTATAGCTTATAACTAATAATATACAATGATGCCTTTGTGAACCTCGCTCAGAGAATCCGTAAAAATGTCCACTTTTTCGGCTATCATATCTTGATGTGTCATATACAAACACATATTATTAATAAACTAATGCTTAAACTAAGGTCTTATTTTAAACTTAATTTTTAAACAAAAGGTTCTAGAAGGCCCAAAAAGGCCCATATTCTAAAATATCACTGAGCTGAATCGCAATTTATCTGAGGTAAAATTGTATAGACAATCAGCCAGACAACCTGTCAAATTTGTCAATGTGTATACAATCTTTTCCCAGCTAAATCGAGGTTCAGCTGAGTGGCATTCTAGATAACGGGCCTAAATGACACATCAAGAATTAATGTTTCCCTTTAGTTAAATATGTAACCAAACCAAGTATTGGTAAGTAAACGTGTACCTACAAAACATATGGTCGCCAGCTGTTTTCGCTCCCCTTTGCAATAGGGTGGGCCGCATTTTCACGGCACGGCTTATCACCGGCTTATACTCGATGTATCGTATCCGGTTGTTAGACCTCTACGTAAAACCGGTATAAGGCGCCGGTTTTTTGTAGGTACACAATACTGAGAAATTGGACCGTGTTGAAAAACCGTTACGTGGAAACGCTACCTAATAATCTTTTAAACGCGGAGAGACCAATTTAAAATTCTCCAAAAATGTATAACGTCAAAATTGTACAACAAATAATGTCTATGTACTAATCAAACAATCCGCCCCTTATCGCTCCCGGTGCAAAAGTGCCTATCACTATTGCTGCTTTGCCACGCTAGATCGCAATGGCAAGCTTTTGCACCAGGAACGATCCGAAACGAGAGTCACCGGTCACTTCAATGGCCCTCTGTCCAATTTCTTTAATAAAGATTTTAGCTTAAATAACATAATACATAAATTATCTAATTTATGTAATACATAGATAATAATAAAAATAGTATGCCGCGTGGTTCCCGGCAGAGTAGAATTTGGGCCACCCCTTCTCTTCCCATGTGGTGTCGTACAAGGCGACTAAGGGATAGGGCTGATTAACTATACATCAGACAGATATGTACAGCCCAGACTCAGCCTCAGATGCATGGCTCGAGTCATCAATAGTGCCCGGAATACGGCAATAGGCTCACCCCCTATTACGTGGGACGGAATACAGATTGGTGAAATGTGGGTGTTAATTAACCTCTGCCTAACCCTCCGGGGATAAAGGCGTGATTATATGTATGTATGTAATAATAAAAAGTTAAAAAAAAAAAACAAAAAAGTGAAAAAGGAAAAAAAAAATACGCTCAGCAATGATAGGTTAAATTCAATGTAAATCATATAACAATTAGGTAATTAAGTAAATTAACAAATAAAATCAACTCTCTTACTCATGAACAGAAGTAAAAGGTTTGAAGGGACGAGAAATGAGAGCCCAGCTTCTTATGAATTAGATGCGAAGGAGCAGAAGTGAAGGGTGCTGTAAAGTAACCGAAACGTCGGGCTACATGTGAATATAACAAACAAATCGGAATAGAATCAGTTAGAGTATTTTTATTCTAATGAGTAGGTATATATATATTATAGGTATGTATATATATATTCCCATAAACTTCAAAGACAGTACCATGAAGGGATAAACCTTATTATAAGTAGGTACTTAAAACGGAAGCTATTATCTATTCTGTGACGGAAGTTATAACGAAGGTATTTCTAAGCTTACTGTTCTTTTGACGTCGAACTATGAAGACTATTGGCATTATCGCAGTGCGATTATCGGCTACTTGGGAAAAAAAAAGGTTTATACTGTCCCAAAATTGCCTACCCATCTCCTACTTAAGGTGTCGTCGTCACAGCGATTGAAGGAAAACTCAATCTCCTACTTAAGGTATCGTCGTCACTGCGATTGAAGGAAAACTCCATCTCCTACTTAAGGTGTCGTCGTCACAGCGATTGAAGGAAAACTCAATCTCCTACTTAAGGTGTCGTCGTCACTGCGATTGAAGGAAAACTCAATCTCCTACTTAAGGTATCGTCGTCACTGCGATTGAAGGAAAACTCCATCTCCTACTTAAGGTGTCGTCGTCACTGCGATTGAAGGAAAACTCCATCTCCTACTTAAGGTGTCGTCGTCACAGCGATTGAAGGAAAACTCAATCTCCTACTTAAGGTATCGTCGTCACTGCGATTGAAGGAAAACTCCATCTCCTACTTAAGGTGTCGTCGTCACTGCGATTGAAGGAAAACTCCATCTCCTACTTAAGGTGTCGTCGTCACTGCGATTGAAGGAAAACTCCATCTCCTACTTAAGGTGTCGTCGTCACTGCGATTGAAGGAAAACTCCATCTCCTACTTAAGGTGTCGTCGTCACTGCGATTGAAGGAAAACTCCATCTCCTACTTAAGGTGTCGTCGTCACTGCGATTGAAGGAAAACTCCATCTCCTACTTAAGGTGTCGTCGTCACAGCGATTGAAGGAAAACTCAATCTCCTACTTAAGGTATCGTCGTCACTGCGATTGAAGGAAAACTCCATCTCCTACTTAAGGTGTCGTCGTCACTGCGATTGAAGGAAAACTCCATCTCCTACTTAAGGTGTCGTCGTCACTGCGATTGAAGGAAAACTCCATCTCCTACTTAAGGTGTCGTCGTCACTGCGATTGAAGGAAAACTCCATCTCCTACTTAAGGTGTCGTCGTCACTGCGATTGAAGGAAAACTCCATCTCCTACTTAAGGTGTCGTCGTCACAGCGATTGAAGGAAAACTCAATCTCCTACTTAAGGTATCGTCGTCACTGCGATTGAAGGAAAACTCCATCTCCTACTTAAGGTGTCGTCGTCACTGCGATTGAAGGAAAACTCCATCTCCTACTTAAGGTGTCGTCGTCACTGCGATTGAAGGAAAACTCCATCTCCTACTTAAGGTGTCGTCGTCACTGCGATTGAAGGAAAACTCCATCTCCTACTTAAGGTGTCGTCGTCACTGCGATTGAAGGAAAACTCCATCTCCTACTTAAGGTGTCGTCGTCACTGCGATTGAAGGAAAACTCCATCTCCTACTTAAGGTGTCGTCGTCACTGCGATTGAAGGAAAACTCCATCTCCTACTTAAGGTGTCGTCGTCACTGCGATTGAAGGAAAACTCCATCTCCTACTTAAGGTGTCGTCGTCACTGCGATTGAAGGAAAACTCCATCTCCTACTTAAGGTGTCGTCGTCACTGCGATTGAAGGAAAACTCCATCTCCTACTTAAGGTGTCGTCGTCACTGCGATTGAAGGAAAACTCCATCTCCTACTTAAGGTGTCGTCGTCACTGCGATTGAAGGAAAACTCCATCTCCTACTTAAGGTGTCGTCGTCACTGCGATTGAAGGAAAACTCCATCTCCTACTTAAGGTGTCGTCGTCACTGCGATTGAAGGAAAACTCCATCTCCTACTTAAGGTGTCGTCGTCACTGCGATTGAAGGAAAACTCCATCTCCTACTTAAGGTGTCGTCGTCACTGCGATTGAAGGAAAACTCCATCTCCTACTTAAGGTGTCGTCGTCACAGCGATTGAAGGAAAACTCCATCTCCTACTTAAGGTGTCGTCGTCACTGCGATTGAAGGAAAACTCCATCTCCTACTTAAGGTGTCGTCGTCACTGCGATTGAAGGAAAACTCCATCTCCTACTTAAGGTGTCGTCGTCACTGCGATTGAAGGAAAACTCCATCTCCTACTTAAGGTGTCGTCGTCACTGCGATTGAAGGAAAACTCCATCTCCTACTTAAGGTGTCGTCGTCACTGCGATTGAAGGAAAACTCCATCTCCTACTTAAGGTGTCGTCGTCACTGCGATTGAAGGAAAACTCCATCTCCTACTTAAGGTGTCGTCGTCACTGCGATTGAAGGAAAACTCCATCTCCTACTTAAGGTGTCGTCGTCACTGCGATTGAAGGAAAACTCCATCTCCTACTTAAGGTGTCGTCGTCACAGCGATTGAAGGAAAACTCAATCTCCTACTTAAGGTATCGTCGTCACTGCGATTGAAGGAAAACTCCATCTCCTACTTAAGGTGTCGTCGTCACTGCGATTGAAGGAAAACTCCATCTCCTACTTAAGGTGTCGTCGTCACTGCGATTGAAGGAAAACTCCATCTCCTACTTAAGGTGTCGTCGTCACTGCGATTGAAGGAAAACTCCATCTCCTACTTAAGGTGTCGTCGTCACTGCGATTGAAGGAAAACTCCATCTCCTACTTAAGGTGTCGTCGTCACTGCGATTGAAGGAAAACTCCATCTCCTACTTAAGGTGTCGTCGTCACTGCGATTGAAGGAAAACTCCATCTCCTACTTAAGGTGTCGTCGTCACTGCGATTGAAGGAAAACTCCATCTCCTACTTAAGGTGTCGTCGTCACTGCGATTGAAGGAAAACTCCATCTCCTACTTAAGGTGTCGTCGTCACTGCGATTGAAGGAAAACTCCATCTCCTACTTAAGGTGTCGTCGTCACTGCGATTGAAGGAAAACTCCATCTCCTACTTAAGGTGTCGTCGTCACTGCGATTGAAGGAAAACTCCATCTCCTACTTAAGGTGTCGTCGTCACAGCGATTGAAGGAAAACTCCATCTCCTACTTAAGGTGTCGTCGTCACTGCGATTGAAGGAAAACTCCATCTCCTACTTAAGGTGTCGTCGTCACTGCGATTGAAGGAAAACTCCATCTCCTACTTAAGGTGTCGTCGTCACTGCGATTGAAGAAAAGCTCCATCTCCTACTTAAGGTGTCGTCGTCACTGCGATTGAAGGAAAACTCGAAATAACATTGTACCAATCCATTTCCCCGGCGTGGACACAGCAGGACAAAGCTTCCGACCATTGGAAGAGGACTGTGAAAAGCTAATTGGTTGAACCAATTGTCACAAAGTAATCACAGTTTTTTTGTCATTATTAGTTTTAGTCTGTGCTTTTGATTATATTAACGAAATTAACGATAATTCTCAGAAAATCCTAGTCTACTATATATTAAAACACATAAAACATTACAGATATTAAATAACATTTAACTAATTTCAGCAACAGAGCATAACTAAAACATTACATATAAATATATATATATATATATATATATATATATATATATATATATAATGTTGTATGAACTGTTTCCTGTGTGTCATAAAGACTGTACAAATAAGAACTTTTAGTTATTAGTTCAGCTAGCATAGAGGTGCATCTAAAACTTAATTCTAACTTATACGCTGTATGAAAGCGATGTAAATAAGTTCAACAGGGTTGCTATTTTACAATGGAAAAAAACATCGCGAATAGAGATTTCTATTTCATTTCCTTAATGGTTAACTTTACCTATAGACAACTGGCGAACGCATTTAATTAAATATGCACTCGAGAGCAATGAATCCGGGTCATTTAAATAATCCAAAAAATCTGACAAACTATATTTCATTCCGTTAGGCATTCGGTTAACAAAACGTAAACAATCTTAAATGACTCTTTAAAAATTATAATTTAATTTAAAACTCAGTTTATTAATATTTTTCGGTTTAGAAAATAATTTTAAAGACTAAAAACCTAAAATGAACCACCAGTTGGCCTGGTTTGTTTGTTAAATATGTGTTTTTTATAATGAAAGTCACTGCAGGATTGTTTACCTTTACTTACCTAAGTAACGAATCTAACGGAGTAAAGGAATGCTAGTTCAATGAAATAAATTGAGTATTTGAGTGAATAATTAAATTAGTTATTTTTTACGAAACGTCAAGACGGTAAATTGTAAGGAAAATTGTATGAAGTAAATTACTGTGACGTCATAATATTCAATAGAAAAAATATGATTAAAAATAAAGGAAAACGATACAAAAAAAAACCGGTGCAAACTTTTACCGCTCTTTTACTTTCTTAATTTAATAATTTCAGTTAAAAAAGTATTTTAACTATAGGACTACCCAATTATATGTAATAGAAAATTAAATAATTCATTTAATTATTTTTTTATAATAAGTTTACAATAGTTAGTAAATAAATTACAGAAACACCCATAAAATCCGTGTGGGTTTATATTGGGTGTTAGTATACATGGTAACATTGCTTCATTTTGATTTACATTAACAAAGGTGATTAGGTACATTTTAACAAAATACAAAAACTTTTCGCCGGTGACAAGAAATAGTATCTACGTACAGAGTAGGCAGGTACGAGTCTTTAGAACGAAAACTGGTTGTTATTTACGAGCGATGCAACGATGATATTTGAATCTACTTGCATTCGGTAAAGCATTCATGCTTTGCAACATTTTCAGGATTCTTTAAATGATCCGGATTCATTGATCTCGCTTGTAGAAGTGATAAAACGTGTAAAGGTATCTATATGTTTTTATGCATAAAATGATTTTTATTTACAAAACATACTTAGATGCCTTATCTAAGTATGTTTATCCACATTCTAGTACATCGTAAGCTAGTTAAGTTTTATTTACTTTGGTTTGTATTTAGATATAGTTAGATTGAACAAAGTTATCTTAGATTTACTAACTTTTAAACTCCCTCTTTCCATGATATACAATAATTTTAACTGGAATTAACGTGATCATGGTATAGGTACAGCATACAGTTATATAGTTGATTCATTTTGGGAAGTTAGGTTGCGTTGCTTGATTGTGGTATTATCAACCGATGATGAAACAAAAAACAGAGGAGGTTCTCAAGTCGACGCGCATAACTTTTTGCAGAGTAGTCCGATTTTGATAAATCTTTTTTAATTTGAAAGAGTATACCCCGAAGTTGGTCCCATATAAATTTGAAAATAAAAATCCAACCCTAAGGGAAGGAAACAGGAAATGATTGATTATTTACTTAGATTCTAAGGTATGACCACGTATAACTTTTTACAGAGTAGTGTCTGATTTCATGATTCTTTTTTTTTAATAGTATACCCTAAACTTAGTCCCACATAAATTTGAAAAAGCAAAAACATCCCTTATGGTAGGCGCCGACTCAAAATTACTTTGTTATACTTACATTAGTTTAAAAACTCAGTTATTAAGGTTAATTAAAAACTTAAAAAAAGTTAAATAAAAAAGGTTTATTAGTTTTTGATATAAGCAGCGGTAGCCTAGTGGTATGGGTAATGAACTGCTGAGACGAGTGAGATGGCCAACTATTTCAGATATTTAGCCAGTATTTAAAAATTCTAATAGGTTGATTTGTTGCCAAAACAAATCTTAATTTTTTTTTTCTCACGCCGAAAACATCTGTATGAAATAAATGTTAAGAAATTCTAGATAACATATCTGATAATGCTTCACGAAACAAGAGGCGACACCCTCATAAATAACTATTAAATTAAAGGAAAAAAAATAGCTTAACAGAGAGTTTCAAAAGGTACCCAAAACCGATAAGTTAACTTGTACTCGAAGTTAATATCTTAAAATGTCCAAGTGTTACACTAATAGAGTGGCCTTAAGTGACATAAATTCTATGGATTTCGCCTAAGTATAATGCTTATCGAGTCACAAATTTGTAAAAGGGAGACATTTAGGTTAAAGTTATTGCAAACACTTGTGACGACTTGTGACAACACAAAAAAAATACTGCGGTGTGGGAATCTTGCCGCCAAATTCTTGGCGGGAAAAATCACAACATGACGCTAATATAAACCAATTAGGAACCGTTTACTGGCTTGATCTTTTCTCATTGGCAGAAAGCTACGCAGGAGGCGGACCCAGCAGAGGTTGGCTGCGCTTGCGAGTGAGGGACGGACGGGAACAAGGATCTGAACCGCTAGAGATCTCGCACGTCTTGGCTCGCTGGAGAAAACTGATAGAAGTTTTGACTAGCTAATGCTAGCCCTGAATTCAAATCTTAGTGTTATCCTGTAGAAATAAGTCTAACTAGTGAAAGTAAAATTAGATTAATTTGTATAAGTTAGGCGGGAGTGATAAAGTTGAAGCTGAGAATTGACGGGTAATGTATAAACTTGTAGAATATACTGCTTCCGGGCTGTTTGGCCGTGGTCGATGTGAAACTTGCGTTCCAGACGTTTCGTCGATCACTGCGGTCGACATCTTCAGTGGCGCAGGGCCGGGCGACGACAACTTCGGAGACCTTGCCTCGCCGGCGGCTGACTTGCGACTAATGCCGAATCTTGAATCACGGCTGTATTTATAGGCACGGTCGGAGCGGGGAATCGACTCATTCGATTCTGATTGGTCGAGCGCTGTGGCGCGGACGTACGCGATCCTGATTGGTTGTTTGCACTGTGATACCGAGTGGCTCTCAGTGCTGGGTACCAATCTTTTTGTAGCTGAAATCCCTCATTTTTTCGGTTGAAGTTGTTGGGATGCTTGAATATTTCGATGGCTTCTCGAAGTATACGTGGGAAAAAATGTGTTGTGGTAGCTAGAACTTTCGTGTTCTGAAATTCGATGGTATGATTCCCATCCTCTTGGGTGTGTTCTGCAACCGCTGACTTGTCGAAGTGGCAGAGGCGGCAATTCCGTTCATGTTCCGACAGGCGGGTCTTGATGCTTCTTTGGGTGGTGCCCACGTATACCGAGCCACATGAGCAGGGGATTCTGTAAACTCCAGCTGACGATAGTGGATCACGTGGGTCCTTGACCGAACGGTGAAAATTCCGTAGCTGCGTCGTGGGCTTGAAGATCGGCTTGATGTTATAAGCTTCTAGCAGTCTTCCGATACGATCTGTAATGCCACGAATGTATGGCAAGAAAGCCTTCCCTATCGGAGCAGGTTTTTCCTCATCCTGGTTTGTCTGTGAACCTTTCTTTGGGTGAAGAGCTCTCCGTATCTCATGTGCAGAGAATCCATTAGCCTGGAAGGTCGAGTCCAAGTGGCGTAACTCGTTTTGTAGGTGTTGAGGTTCACAGATGGTCTTAGCTCGGTGGACCAGTGTCTTGATAACTGACATTTTTTGTCTGGGATGGTGGTTGGAGTCCTTGTGTAGGTAACGGACTTTTTGCTCCCAAGAGCACAAGAGTCTGGTCCAAGTCTGGATAAACGACTTGTAGTAGTGAACCTGTCAGACCACCAACTATCCGAGGAGGAGATGTCAGTCTTAAGCAAAGGTGAGAACTTTGCCATTGCCCCAAGATCAGTTCCGGTGGAAGATATCATCGCAAACGTCGAAGCAAGCCTTCGTAAACTCCCCCAAGAACTGGCTGAGAGGGTCCGCCAAGAGTCGTCTAGAGTTCTACAGCGAGCCAAGCCACCGAGGAGCAATATCACAGAGAAAGAACGGAAAGCCTTAAAGCACCTAAGAGCGAACAAGGATATTGTTATCCTGAAAGCTGATAAGGGCAATGCCACAGCGGTTCTTAACACCAAGGATTATGAGACCAAGATCAAGGATCTTCTCGACCCAGCTACCTACAAGGAGATTCCAAAAGACCCAACGGCAAGAATCTTGAGACAGGTAAACAACCTGATTAAGGGTTCGTCTATCCCAGAAGAAACGCAAAGCTTCATCAAGAAGTCTGAAGCTCTTCCACCTTGGTTGTATGGGTTACCAAAGATCCATAAGCCTTCAGTACCGCTCCGGCCCATCGTGAGTACTATCGGCTCACCCACTCATCCAGTCTCGAAGTATCTCACCGGACTGCTTCAACAACATGTCGGATCATCCTCGTCATACATCAAAGACTCTCGCCACTTCGTGGAGAAACTTAAGAACCTAAAACTACATCCGGACGATCGTCTAGTCAGCTTCGACGTTGTCTCTCTGTTCACGAGAGTTCCGGTCAGGGAAGCAATGTCGCGTATCCGACCACTCTTCTCCAAGGACATCGCAGATCTGTTCGAGTTCGTGTTGACGACTTCCTACTTCCAGTGGAACAGCACGTTCTATGAGCAAGTGGACGGTTTAGCCATGGGAAACCCCATCAGTCCGGTAGTCGCGAACTTTTACATGGAATCATTTGAGGAAGACGCTCTGGATAGAGCTCCCAAGAAGCCTAAGGTCTGGTTCCGCTACGTGAACGATACCTTCGTGGTTTGGACTCATGGGGACTCGGAGCTGACTAAGTTCCTGGATCACCTAAACAGCATCCATCCGAACATCCAATTCACCATGGAAGTTGAGAAGAACGGGGAGCTACCATTCCTGGATGTCCTAGTATCCAAAAAAGAAGATGGCAGTCTTGGTCACCGAGTCTATCGAAAGCCGACACACACAGACCGTTACCTACACAAGGACTCCAACCACCATCCCAGACAAAAAATGTCAGTTATCAAGACACTGGTCCACCGAGCTAAGACCATCTGTGAACCTCAACACCTACAAAACGAGTTACGCCACTTGGACTCGGCCTTCCAGGCTAATGGATTCTCTGCACATGAGATACGGAGAGCTCTTCACCCAAAGAAAGGTTCACAGACAAACCAGGATGAGGAAAAACCTGCTCCGATAGGGAAGGCTTTCTTGCCATACATTCGTGGCATTACAGATCGTATCGGAAGACTGCTAGAAGCTTATAACATCAAGCCGATCTTCAAGCCCACGACGCAGCTACGGAATTTTCACCGTTCGGTCAAGGACCCACGTGATCCACTATCGTCAGCTGGAGTTTACAGAATCCCCTGCTCATGTGGCTCGGTATACGTGGGCACCACCCAAAGAAGCATCAAGACCCGCCTGTCGGAACATGAACGGAATTGCCGCCTCTGCCACTTCGACAAGTCAGCGGTTGCAGAACACACCCAAGAGGATGGGAATCATACCATCGAATTTCAGAACACGAAAGTTCTAGCTACCACAACACATTTTTTCCCACGTATACTTCGAGAAGCCATCGAAATATTCAAGCATCCCAACAACTTCAACCGAAAAAACGAGGGATTTCAGCTACAAAAAGATTGGTACCCAGCACTGAGAGCCACTCGGTATCACAGTGCAAACAACCAATCAGGATCGCGTACGTCCGCGCCACAGCGCTCGACCAATCAGAATCGAATGAGTCGATTCCCCGCTCCGACCGTGCCTATAAATACAGCCGTGATTCAAGATTCGGCATTAGTCGCAAGTCAGCCGCCGGCGAGGCAAGGTCTCCGAAGTTGTCGTCGCCCGGCCCTGCGCCACTGAAGATGTCGACCGCAGTGATCGACGAAACGTCTGGAACGCAAGTTTCACATCGACCACGGCCAAACAGCCCGGAAGCAGTATATTCTACATGCAACGCCGGCCGTGAAAGCCTGAAGACTTATAATGTATAAACTGTCTTAAATCATGTCTGTGTGAGATGAGATGTATAAATATCCAAATATCATACTAAAATCCAGCCCAATAACGAATCTTCTTGAAATAATGTGCTTGGTAACAAATAATATGATTAATTGAGTACATAATCATATTATTCTAGTTCTAGATAAAACCACTCTCATGTATGTCGAGTCGCTATTAAATTTCAAATCCAACATATATGTACATACACATGTATATATATCATTATGTTCTGAGCCAATAGCCAGACATAAAAACTTAATACAGGAAAACTGAATTGAATAACAGACAATCTAATGGTTTTTTGTATGACAACATAAAATCAACCGATCTCTTGCAAACATAAACAACAGTCAAGAGAGGTCATATTAGATAGTACTGTGAATAATTACATGGAGACACCATCTCTATATACCTACTGATAAAAGTGTGCCTAAAGATTATCCTGGATTAGATTAGAGTTCAATCATCAAATGAATAACATCTCACCGAACACACAATAAACGTGTAATTTACTGTGAATGTTTCCTTTATTATAAATAGATCTAAGTCTTGTGTAAATAATCATGCTAGAAATAAGTAATACGGCATATAAGGGTTTTTTATTTGGGCCTACGTTTTCCCTTATATACGAGCCTAGGAACTGAAGGTCCGGTTAGATGTGACACTAATCGGTCACATCTAATCTAAATAATCAACTTAGATTCGCCACTGATAATGATACAATTTGGTTATGAAATAAATAATTCTTAATTTTATATTTCTGTAATTTCAATGGTCTACAATTAAGTCCCTTCTCATTTGGTTAAGGTAAAATGGAGTTTTTAGAGGATGTTAATTATTCAGTTCTTAAGGTCACGCAGAATTACACTATAAATAAAGTACATAAGTACAATTTTCGTCCACAAAACTCCATGGTACAAACCCAGGCTATTTTACGAATTTATACACGAAACTAAGAGTTCTATACTTGAATTTTAAAGTTTGAAAAGCCAAACTTCTATCTGATCTTAACTGAATGAAGCCATTTCTATCTAGAGAAGTCAAGTAATAGCTCAAGCTATACTCAGACACTAACTTCTAACAGTCAAAATTTATATCAAGCGTACATTGCATAATCTAATTGAACTTTGAATCAATGACCTCAAATTGAATACAATGCACGAGAATAATGGAGAATTGAGTGTAGTAAGTATGGGTTTACTTTATAACAGATTTGGAGATCCTGATCTTACCGCAGAATCTGGACACTAAATTTATTTAGTCTCGTTAATAATTTACAAGACAGTGTTTATTTCAATGCTTATAGTCAGAGGATGGCACATTTTATATGAATTCAAATTTTGCATTAGTGTGGAACTTTAACTCCACTAAGGGTGCAGACCGAGAGACACTCCCTTGTGCGGATCCCAATGGACATCTACACGATAGAGGATCTTCATTGTGTATCCGTCGCAATAGTTGATCTTGAGATCGACCTGAATTAAACCGCAATTCTGGGTCAGAATTGAACTGTGCAAAGGTTGTCGGCGGCTAGCTAGCAAATCTGGGCATCAAATACACATATTCCTCTCTTATCGAATCAACTCCGACCTCTATTCGGCCGAATAGAACCCTAACTGATATATAAATATAATATAAAAACTATACCATGGTATTGGGGCAGGCAGCTATGTGCGCCATATAATTATCCATGTCCTCGGACGTGTTGATTTGACCGCTTCTCAGCGATGAAAAGGAGTTGATTTCGAGCCCCATAATTCCATGCGTGGAAGCCTTGAGCCAGGCCGTAGGAAAATCCCGTAAATGCCAGAGTGATTTGGGCAGCAAAGATGGTCTTACCATTGACTCAATTAACAGTCATATACGCGCGTCGGAAGCACTTACTCGACCTAATTTGCCTCAGCACATTACTAATTCGAGACAGACTATCCCTGAGGTTGTAAAAACCTCTTTCTTCAAATAATTAGAGGTCCATTAAAAGTAAGCTGAAGTGAATATATGACTTGTTATTTTGGGAACATCCATCACTACATTGCACACACGCATAACCAGACGCGATTGAAATTAAGTAAATTTGCCACAAAGACCATCACTAAACTCATAAGCACTGAAGTGATCCTGTAATGAAGTGACTGAGCTCTTATACATAGATTCAAATATATAGACGATCACCTAACTGGGCCTGAACCACCACACGAGGTCTCGGGTTCGATCCCAGGTTTTTCCATGGCACACACCAATGACTTTTCGATGCTTTTCGAAGTTATGTGTGTATTTATCGCAGGTTTATGAGTGCCCGGTTAATGGCAATAGGCTCGTCCACTATTACATTGGGACCTGAACATAAACTGGAGAAATGTGGGTGGTAGCACCTCTGCCTACCCCTTCGGGGATATAGGCGTGAGTTTATGTGTTATGTATGTTTATTATTTCTTGCTTTTCAGTTTAATCGGCGATTTAATTTTTTGTTAAAAGGTTTTTATTTTATTATTTAAAAAGAAGGTAAGATGACCGATGGTTCGAATTTGATTTGACTTCGATGACATCTAGACGTCCTCTAAGTTAAGATAAACCAAATCAAGAGAGAGAGAGTGTAAGAGCGAATCATTTGATATATATGCAACAGAGGTAGTAGACAAGCACACGCCCAACCTGACGGAAAGTGGTTACCGTGACCTATGGACGTGTGCAACACTAGTGCAGTCACACACGTGCTGCCGACCCTGTAAACACAGATAGATTCTGTGCCGTCAGTGTAGACAAAGCAGGATTAGCCTTTGGTCTTCACACTGACAGTACAAAACCTTTCCAGTGTGCTCTGGCAGTTATTATTATTTATTATATATTCTTGCGTTATTATCATACCATGGACTCCAAACTACAAATTTTAAGTACAACCGCAAATAACACTGCAATGATGATTATATTTTTTGGTATCTTGTCACAAGTCCATCGTCTTTCATCACGCCTATAATTCACCAGCGTACCTAACCCGAGTAGGACAATAAGGTTAGAGAAACATTTTCGAATAAACCTATTTTTCTAATCTACTCAAACCGCAAGAATTACAATCATAGGTAATAATGATATTTAAGTTATCGAGTAACTTTAAATTTATTAAATTTTAAATAATATATAAGCCAATTAAGTCAAGTCAAATGACACAACCAGTTTCAAATGTTAAAAATTATAATTGGGTATTTGACTGACTAGTCAAATTATGTACTTTTTACTAAACGTCAAAACGGTAACCTATAAGGAAAATTGTATGAAAAATTGATTTTTAACGTCATAATATTTAGTAGTCAAATAATGTACTATTAAAGGTTGGGTGGATGATTAAAAATAAATAAGAACGATAAAATAGAAACCGCCGCAACTGTTTTAACTATTTAACTGTTTTTAATTTAATAAGTTCAGCTAAATAATTTATTTTAACTGCAGGAGAATACCCAATTGTGCGTATGACTAATCGCCCGCGAAAAGCCGAACTTACTTCACCGACCTCCAGTGGCGAAAATGAGACTCATTAGTTCAGTTTAATTCTTACTTTTGTATAGCTTACATATTAAATCTGAGATCAGAAACAGATATCATAAAGAGAAATTATAATTAATTCCCTTTTCAAAACAACCCTCATAATTGAGATTTGTTTAGGGGACGTTACCAGTCGTCATTGATGGGGAGCAATTATTTGATACCTGAAGTTCTTACCCCTTCCTAGACTAGGGGTGGTTTTGTCCCTTTTTCAATTAAATCAATCAATTAACCGACTGCAGTCCGCTTTTGGACATAAGCCTCTCCCGTTGTCTTGTAAATCAATAATCAATAAATATATTCATTAAAAAGGTTTACATAGCCTCTTATATATAAGCATGGTTAAATTTTTATAAATCATAATTAGAAAAAAAAAAGAGAAATGTTTTGGCTTATTTTTTATTAGTTTAATATGTAAATGTGTTATATGCCAATGTGAGTATTTAAATAACGCGATTTTGTCATCCGCCGTGAACCAAACCCGATGACATCCAAAGCTCGTACGTTAGAGCTTCCAACCTCATCTTTTTCATGTCGATTGGTTTGTCTAAGTTTTTACGGGATCGATTGCCATCTGACACCCTCAATCACAAGGAAAACCTGCACAAGTGCCTCGTCTGGTAATTAAAGGCTAGGCTTATTTAAACCCCCTTAAAAGAAGTGACTTGTTTTTGTGATCTTCAATGTGAACAGACGTGTATACAACAATTAAAATTACAAATATAAAAAGTGCTGAATCGTGACCTTCTTTCTATCAACACACATTAATAAAACTGACTCAAATACAAAGTGCAATAATTATGAAAATGTGCTATGCTTAGAATAAATCATATCTGACTACAGCAAGATGGACAGCAGCCCCTTTAGTAAGGGCAGCAGGACGACACGAACGCCGCCGCCAACGCCTTCACCCGCTCCTCGTCCAAGCGAGCAGAGCCAAATGCTGACCCAGGTGGAATGCATCTCAACCCCGGAGATAACGAATTGGATGACCAGTATCGAGCAGCATCTGAACGAAATATGCACTATCACTACGGAGGGAAAACTCAACTCAGAACAGAAGTTACGGGTTAGTGCATTGTGTCGAAAAGTCGGGCACGGTGCGTCCCAAATGGCAGTGCAATACCAGGCCCTAAAAGGAAAGACTATACAAGTCAACACAGCTCGCCAAGCACTCATGGAGCAAATAGACCTATCCAAACAAATAACTGACCTACAGCAAACCATCGAGGAGGCCTCTAAGAAAAAACAAGGAGTAACACCAGTATCATTTGCAAATATGGTAAAAAAGGGGACCAGCGAATTTATACCCAGTTCAAACATTAACTCAGTGGTGATCTACCCCAACGACAAGGCCAAGTCAAGCGAAGAGACCAAGTCCCTAGTCCAAAAAATTATCTGCCCAGAGCAAATGAAACTGCAAGTCAGAGGGCTGCGTAAAACAAAGAACGGTGGCGTTATTATTAGTACTGACTCAAAGGGAGACATTGAGAAATTAAAGAAATCAGCCCAGCTAACTAACTCAGGCCTCACTGTAAATGATCAGAAAAAAAGAAACCCGAGGGTTATAATCATAGGAGTGCCGGCGAATATGCAAGAAAAGGAAGTCTTTACCTGCCTGTACCACCAGAACTTAGGCGAAAAGCTGCAGGATTATTGCCTTGAAAAGTTCCTGGCCTCGATTAGACTCAGCCAAAAATCGGGTAAGAGGGACGCAGAGACCCATAATTATATAATAGAAGTACCTGCAAGCATACGAAAAGTCCTGATAACCAAGGAAAGGGTATTTGTGAACTGGTCATCTTGCCCTGTTAGAGACTTCACGCTTGTGACCCGATGTTTCAAGTGCCAGCAGTACGGCCATGCAGCTAAAACATGCAGGGAGACGATATACACCTGCGGGCAGTGTGGAGAGCAAGGACACGCGTCAAAGGAATGTGCAAAGAAGACAGAAGAAGCCAAATGCGCGACGTGCCTAAAGTTCAAGAAGCCGAGTAACCATTCCACGGGAGCACCGGATTGTCCTGCAAAAGTAATGGCGGAAAGAAGGTACCTAAATTCTATCGATTATGAAGGCGCCTAAGAGCGCCCCTAACCAAGTTTTTTACCGACCTTTTTATTTTTATAGTTTTTAATTTACTATAAGTGTTAGGACAATGGCTTATAATTTAGTAAATGACTTAGATAACTTCTCTGTGGCAGAGTCTAAAACGTGTGAGGCAGAAGAGTGCAAACAATATCTAACCTCGTGCAGTAACCCATTAACCATAATAACCCAAAATATTCGTAGTGTCTTTAAGAACATAGATGGATTTCTAACTTTACAGCATAGAATAGATATGAACCTTGACGTCATTGTATTTACGGAATGTAGACTATCCTTACCATATAACATACCATTAATTCCGGGATATAATATGCACAGAAGTAACACAATATATAACCAGAACGATGGGATAGTAGTTTACATAAAAAGTGACATAAATGCAACTGTAGAGGAACCAAGTATGCAAGAATGCAATAGATTATTGATAAAAATAGGAACAGACTTGGTAATACTTGCAATATACAGACCTCCCGCTTTTAGCGATAAGTATAAATTTATCAACTCATTAAATAATACCCTACAAGAACTGTCTTCCTATAAAAACATAATTTTAACTGGAGACATTAACATAAACATCTTAAAAGGACAACAAGACGTAAAGGAGGATGCCCTACATTATCTCAACCTCTGCTCATTTCATGGTTTACTCACCACTCACTCTTTTATCACGCGTCAAGCAAGTGGTTCTTGTCTAGATCATATCATGCTAAAAACACAATATCCCGCACATGTATTCATCATCAACTCCACTATAACCGATCATAACGCTGCCCTACTAACCCTAAGCTGCAAGTTACCTAAACTAGAAAAAACTCGCTTAATCACAAAATTAAACATGGATAGACTTGAACACGATTTACGCAACATCGACTATGACCCAGTTTACTATTCTGATGACCCGCAATTTTGCATGCAATACATTATCGAAAATGTAAAGAATGCAATACATAAAAATACAAGGGTAACACGATTGCATAACAAAAACAACAACATCAAACCGTGGATTACACCAGGTCTCATCCGCTGTATGAAACACAGGGATCAGCTTCACTTGAAATGTAAACGTAACCCTGACAACCTAACTTTACGGGTATCTTATAAAAGATATCGAAATTTTTGCAATAACCTGTTAAGAAAAGTCAAAATAAATCACGAAAAACTAGAGCTGGAGAGGGCGGGGACGAATAGTAAAAAGATCTGGCAACATATTAAAAATATAACTTACACTAAGAAGCAAAAGGAATCGCCTTCAAGTCTATTAAACACCCATCCATCACAGGAGGAATCTGCTAACATAGTAAATAAGTTCTTTATAAATGTTGGTAAGCGGCTCGCACAGCAAACGCAAGCGGACACGCAGTTTCCCTCAGGCCCCCCCTTCCCGAATAGGACTACCCTGTCATCTTTTGTACTATTGGACACCGACGAAAACGAAGTTGACAGTATAATCGCCAACTTAAAAGACGACTGTGCTATTGGCGTAGACCTCATATCAAATAAAATCCTTAAAAAATTCAGGCATATACTGGTAGAACCTTTAACTAACATATTCCGAAAATGTTTAGCGATAGGCGTTTTCCCTAGGTGCCTTAAAAAAGCTGTAGTTGTTCCTGTATATAAATCCGGAAGGAAAGACCAAGTATCAAATTATAGGCCTATATCCATACTCCCAGCAATCTCAAAAATACCTGAGAAAATCATAAATAATAGGTTGATTAAATATTTAGAGGATAATTCGCTCTTATCAAATACACAGTTTGGATTTAGAGCTAAGAGGTCTACGGCCGATGCAGTGCATCATCTGACGGATTATATAGCGCAAGAGCTTGATAAGGGTAATCATACAGTGGGAATATTTCTGGACCTCGCTAAAGCGTATGATACGGTCTCTGTTCCCAAACTGTTGAGTAAGCTTGATAATATGGGAATAAGAGGCCTACAGCTGGAACTTCTCAAGAGCTACTTGAAAGAACGTACCCAATGCGTAAAGATAGGGAGTGTTCTCAGTGAGGAAATGGAGAACACCTCTTTTGGTATTCCCCAAGGAAGCGTATTAGGAAGTACACTTTTCTTAATTTATATAAACGAACTTTGTAATATAAAACTAGAACACGGTACGATTATATCATACGCCGATGACACTGCCCTCCTTTTTTCTGCTGATGCAGAAACAGAAGTGTACGGGCGTGCGCAGCGGGGATTTAACATTGTAAGCAAATGGCTTCAATATAATTTATTAACACTGAATGCAGACAAAACTAAATACGTTACTTTCTCGATGCGCAAAAGACCATCTACAACACAGCCCAAGCACTTACTGTATGCGCATCACTGTATAGAACCAAATAATAATAAGGATAAGTGTACTTGCCCGGCTATAACTGTAACCCATAAGATAAAATACCTAGGTATTTTAATAGATGAAACCCTTTCGTTTAAAGAGCATTGCGAAACACTAGTTAATCGATTACGCAAGTTGATGTTTGTATTTAAGAGAATAAGATATATCAGTGAACCACAATTGATTAAACAAGTTTACTATGCCCTTTGTCAGTCAATATTAACATATTGCATAACAACTTGGGGGGGAGGGGGTAGGACATTGCTACTGCCCGTCGAGCGAGCTCAGAGAGCGATCCTCAAGATAGCAACGTTCCGCTCCTTCTTATCTCCCACCGATCTCCTATACAAATCCTGCAAAGTACTAACAGTCCGCCAGTTATTTATATTAAACACAGTACTAAAACAACACGCAGCACTTCCATACAGCACCGAAAGTACTAACAAAAGACGGAAAGATATTGTATGTACTGAAAGAATTGCGATAAAACACGAGTACACAGGCAAATTTTACTTGTTTTTAGGACCGCTTCTGTACAAAAGGATAAATGCTTTATCTAGCATTTATTCTCTAAATTATGTTTGTTGTAAGCAAGTGGTGAAGAATTACCTCCAAAGCTTGTCCTACGATGACACAGAGGAGTTGTTGTCTGTGTTAAAATAGGTATAATTAATGATAAGTTGCATATTTAAGATATTACTTTAGTTAACAGTAGTAACAACTTTGGCTTTATATTATTCAAAGTAATTATAATTGTTATTGTATTTGTAATTGTATTATAGGATTATTATTTATCTGCACATGACGCCTGAAGCACAGGACTACCTAGTTCAGGCATAACTTAGATTATCCCTAACATAGATAAAAGCTATGTAAGACACCTAACTGAGCATAAATATATTTTACATATCTAAGATTACCCTACATGCACGATGTACTAACGCACACTAGATTAAGAAAACATGTAAATTACTGTACAACGATTATTAAATAAATAAATTGAATTGAATTGAATTGATTATAATCAATTATTAAAAATTCTTTTGTCACAATTTGCAATGTTTGCGTAAAATATCGATAAAATGCGATTTATACAGCAAGTAATACTTAAAACATGTTTTTAGTTATAATATAATTGTAATTTCATTGTATTTTCGAAAAAGGAAAGGGATAAATTTTCAATCACTAAAATCCAAGAAAAGGAGAGAAAAAAAACGACCAAAGTTAGAACAAGTAGGTGCATATTGAAAGGAGTTAATATGTAGTAATAATATTTTAATAATAATAAAATTTATTTATTAGTTTATTTAACAACTTGTTAACACACGTTGCAAAAAATATAAATTTATTAAAATTATACAGTACCACTAAATTCTTACTAGAAATCAACTGTCATATTTTTTACATTCTCTTAATCTTGCGATAGACGATTATTAGTTTATTAATTAGCACATCAACACCATTTTGGCGCTGCAGCCGGTTGCATCCGATGATTCCACTGCTTCCACACCGTAGCACGAGGACTAATTACTCCCTCTCCTCTTTTCAATCCACTTATACGGCTTTGAAAGGTTCCACTGTGCTATAAAACACTTAAGGAATCACTTGCACTCACAATGTAAACGTATCTTTTCAAATTTAAAAGTTTATAATTTCTCAGCAATCCCATCACCACACGTTAACCACATATATTTATAATGTTTCACATTTAAACCTTAAATATTATAATACAATTTATGAAACGGAAATAACTTGATAAGGAAATAATAATTTTATGCCGTCGGAAAAATTGCCGTCGGAAGAAAATCGCGAACAATTGCCTTTTTTTAAATCAAAAGAAACTATTAAAAACGAACACGATATTCACGCATATACGTGCTGAAAAGGAGCGGCAGAGACGTGTTACCATTCCAACTTAGTTTCTAAGTCCCGTCGGTTCCATTGCGCCTTCTTGGTCAGGAACCGCACAAATTAACATTGGTTATAAATATGACGTCATTTTGGTTTAGAACAAACGACAGGGGTCATTTATAACTCCCCCATCAACCCTAAAAATAATCATTGGCCATTAAAATGCAACAACATAAGACAATGTCTTTTTTCTACATGACGCATTTAAAAATGAAACCGAAGAATTTAAATACTGTATTAAAAACACTACACATGGGTGTCATATCTTAGTATATTAACATAAATAATTATCTTTAAACAATGAATTATTTTCCAATCGATAAAATTTTCAAGTAAAAAATTGTGTTATTCTTTTTACGTAATTAATTTAATAATACTTTAAAAGATAACTGCACTTTCTGTTACTTGTAACGATATAAAGTTTTTAAAAAGTTACAAAAATAAATTTTCAATTAGTCACCGAAAAAATATAAATTTCGAAATTATTTATAACTTTATCATTTCTTAATATTATAATTACAACTATCTTACCTTTGAGTTGATTGCAGCACTAGAAAAAACTGTTCACAATATAATATATTTCAATAACTGCGACCAACGTCCGGTCGCGTCAAAAACTTTTCGATAGTGCCCGCTTGCACCTTCATTCGGTAGAAAATTTATAGCCTGGAAGAGATACTACCTCGTATCCCCGGTGGCTAACGCATCCGATACTGCACGTTCATTGGTTGACTGTCGACAATTCAACCAATAACAACACAGTACGTAAATTCGACAACTTTCGATTTATATAATTACATATATTTTTATTAGTTCTATAGAGAAATCAATAGTTTTTTTAAATGAAAAGAAAGGATTCGGAGCTTTTTTTAGATGTTTTATATTTTATTCTACGCAATAGAGCGGTCGACAGCTAGGTGCAGAGCTCGCGAGTTCGATCCCGTTCAGTGTGAATGGTGTTTTACATGAATATTTGTATATTAATTGGCCAGGATGTCTCTTTAGAGACCGATATTCTTAGCAATCCATGGCTTCTCCGCGCGGGACCTGGCGTCCATCGCGTTACTGAGTTGAGAACTCGGGAACCTAAATATGTACCTCTATGGATTTTCAAAATGAAAATATCTTTGGTATCTTCGTGTTTTAGAACCTATACTTATAGCTTTGCTTGACAACTGCTGTACAAAATTACTAAAGGCACTATGTATTTCTTTTTATACCACATATGTGGCAAATAAGCACACGCCCCATCTAATGGGAAATGGTTACCGTGACCTATGGACGTGCGCAACACCACGGGCGTCACACTCGCGCTATCCTAGAATATTTCATATGTTATTTATTAAAGACAGGAATGATTTGGAGACCGTTGCCTTTAACTCTCGTAGTACACTCTCCTGCAGCGTCTTTGCCTCATAGTGATCGGGGATATATAAATTGGCATAACTGGGCTTAACCTTGAAAAATTAAGGTTCCCGCGGGTTGCGGTTTCAGGGATTACCAAATAAAAATGAACCTAGTTTCACAGCCTCTTCACGAATGATTTTACGGCTTAAAATTTAAAATACAAAAATTAATTGCTGTAGGTAGAAAATTTATTAATATTTATTTATTTTAGTAAGTAATAATAGTTCCTATTTTACGAGCTTTTATTTAGTTTCACTTGTCTTGTTGTTTGCAATCAAATCTTGCAAGTAAAATTTGGTCCACTTCGCGGTTTCTAGTGAGCTACAATTTTGCATGCATGTATAAATCGGATGACCATGCAATATTATTTTGTTATGGAGCTGATCTGAGCATGGACCTGGACGTAGGCTATAGGAACTCCGTAATAGACGCAACCCCATCAAGTTTGGACTCGTTGGATTCGTCATAAGGAGTATCTTGCTTGGCTTGAATATGCAACTTTAGATCATTTAATTAATAACTAATAAAAGCTTGTTGTTAAAAAAGTTTTTGAAGTGAAAACTTCTTTAGCGACGTTGGATGGGTGTAAAATTTTAAGGAAGCGTCAGGATTAGTTGACCTTTGCACCGTAACCGACGACTGACGTCATACAAGAATAGGTAGAGACTATCTATTTTGCAATTTAAAAGAGATGGCGTCGTAGCTTAAACGGTAAGCACTTCGACTGTAAGTCCTTATAGTTTCAGATAGTATTGGGTTCAAACCACCTGGCCTTCCGAAACTTTTTGTGATTATTTTTTCTTTTTGTAATTTATTACTTTATATGATTATTTTTTCTTTCTGTAATTTATTACATTTTGTGATTATTTTTTCTTTTCATAATTTATTAATTTCTTCTGACAGAAAATTAGCAGAAAATAAGTGATAGGTTCTATGATTAGCGCTATATTATAGGTATGCTATGGTATGTTCTTTTTTATATTTTTCTATGTACCTATATAACGAAGAAATAAAAAAAATGTTTTCACTTCTGCCGGCACTCCCAGAGTGCAACCCGTCTTTTTTTTTTAAGACAGGGTCCGTGGTGAACCTGTAGTGAAAGAGGTGGCTACGCAGGGGGCGCGGTTTCGATCCCCGCTCAATGCAAATATTTTTATGCATGAATATGGGTATTTGCATTGGTATCGTCGTGTCTCGCAGAGCATGTTAAGCCTTCGGTCCCGGTTGCCATACAAACATCTATGGCAGTCGTTACGGGTAGTTGGAGCCCTCGAAAGTCCAACAACTGGTCTAATTGCAATGCTTCGATAACGCCTTTGGGTTGTGGAGGTCAGGTGGCAGTCGTTTTACCCAAAATGTCGAAGTTTAGCCAAATCCGCAGTTAGACTGGTAAAAGCGGACCCCAGACTCGAAGTTGATAGCTTTGGATGCGACTGGGATTAATGCTAGGATGAAGAAGTTCATTTAATAAATAAATAATAAAAGCTTGTTTTTAAAAATGTTTTTTTTTAGAAGGAGACTTGTTCAAAATTCATTGAGTAACAGTTTAAATATACATTATACATTGTAAGTTTGCACTTGATACAAACAGGAGTTAAAAATAGATGATTGCCTAGGTGCTAACACCGAAATGGACAGTGGCAATATTCGTAACAGTGACGTTATATTTTTTTTATCGCATCGAAATGAGATCCGAATCATTCGATGCAGCCTTCCCTTTTAACATTCAGCTTTAACCACTGGTGCTGAAAATTTGAAATATTGGCCTTTCATGTTTTACGGTTAATGCAACTCTATTTGTAGATATATTTGCATAAGTGTGGTTGCTTTTACGTACACTGTACATTAAAAAAAAAGAATGAGTAGGTATGATTGACCGCTTTCTAGATCAAGAATTACTTTGGAGTCTAGATAAAGTTGTTTAGAATTATGTAAATGTTAACCATAAGGATTCTCAGAAATTTAACCCCTAAAGGGTTAAAATAGGGATCGAACGGTTATCCTTACTAATATTATAAATGAGAAAGTGTATGTGTGTGTCTGTTTGTCCGTCTTTCACGTCTTAACCACTGAACCGATTTCGATGAAATTTGGTATAGGACTAGATTAGACTTTGTGAAAGGAAAAAGGCTATGTTTGGTCGCGATAACCGATATCCACGCGGGCGGAGCCGTGGGCAAAAGCTTATATGAAAATCTACACTATCTGCATCAATTGTATTAATTAGCTTGAAGTTTTTTTTAGACATTTTAAAATATCTAACTTCAAAGGCGTAGTAATACAAATATTGCAGCCAACTAACCTAATCAGTCAATTAATTAACTGCCTACGCTGGTAACTAAATGGCGCCATTCAATTAACTGCTTGAATGATATTCAGCCGTAGCGTTCATTACAACATTTAGTAAACTGGCTGGCTAATGCTTAGGCCATTTGTAAGATAGGGTACCACCCCGAAATTAGATAGATAATTACATACATACATATACTCACTCCTGTTAATTCCCGAGGGCGTAGGCAGAGGTGTATTCACACTAAATTAGTGATGAGCTTATTGAGAAAGCTGCACAATCCGATTTGGAATACAACAAAAACTATTCCTATTTAATGTACAGACGACGAAGGAGATAAGTGTACACCTTTGTAACTTTATACAGAGGTAGGTAATTAGGGCCTTAGTCGTCTTTACCTATAAATACCTACGCCTATATGATTATGATCAAAAATCCTGATTGCACATACCGCTTTGTTGGAACACCGCTATCTAACATAGACAGCACGCCGTTAAGGTACTAGGTACTCATGGTCTTTAGACAAACTCAGTTTTTAAATGCATAGAACTAAAGTTAAATAGGAGAATTACTTAGAATTGGGTTAAATTAGTGATGTAACAGTTCTTACATTACAATAGTAGCACAAAGCTTGGTAGTTAAAACGCGAACGTTAACGTAGTACATACCTATAGCTCCTTTTAGAGGTCCATTTAAAGTCTTTTTGACATTTTAGTTACAACATAAGAAATATATTATATTATCTGTGGTTACAACTAAACAAATGACTTAACATTAAATTAACGACAAAAAGAGTATCACTTTGTGTGTTTTCAATTTAAACAATTTAAGTTAACATGAATTTTTAAAAAATGCGAGAGTAAATTCTTAAGTTTTGGATATTATCCACGAAATTATATCTCTAAAGAGTTTCGATACTCTGTTACACCACCATTCGTTGATTTACATAACTTTATAATTACAGATATTAAATTTCAAGCTCCGCTATTTATTTAATCACAGTTTAGATCACAATTTTTTCTCGAATCCCTGTACTCACTTTTTCATTTAAAAATATATAAAATGGAAACTAAATAAAATAGTCGTTGAATATAGGAATATTAGAACTTATACCAACCAACTAGATCCTATCCCTTCCCTATATCCCCGCGTAACATGAAGGTTCTTTGAACACATGAATGACTTCAACAAGGGACACAAACATGCACTAACATTTAAATAATTAAATATATGGTCATTAACCATAACTACACTAATACAGAATACTGGTACTTATATTCTACTAGAGAAATCGTTTCCTTATCTACTTGTGGACACGAGTCCACAAGTACCTACCTGAAAATCAGTCATAGTACAACAATCTAATACAGTAGGGGAGACCGAGGGTTTGAATGACCACACGCCCCCCTAAACGGCTATGCACTTCCTGATTTCTGAACGCAATCCAACCGAGACTGGATTACTATGGAGGGTTTTTGCAATAGCGTACGGTGGTATCCACACTGTCGAAATTTATGACAAATTTGTGCGATCAAATTTTTACCACCTTTAAAGTATTTGATATAAAGGTGTTGTGAAATAGCGCCGATTTCTTGAAATTTAAAACCGTTAGCGAGCTGGTAACTTCGTGTTTCAATCTCTTCTCTAAACCCGCTGACGTCACAGTTCGCGCCGGTGTGGCATAAGCCGCGCGATTGTGTAGTTCTGCGTGCCATGTGAGCAGAATTGTGCAAAGTAAGTTTTAACGTTTTTCTCCCATATCTATATTTTGATAACAGTTTTAACTGTTGGTTTAAGATATACATGTTTCAAAAGCTCATTATTAAAAGATTTATTTTATATATTTAATACAAATGCTTTCTGGATGTTTGCTTCCTAAATGTTGGTTAAATAAAAATTTAGATATTTTTTCTTACTGAGAAGATTTGCAACAGACTGTTTCAAAGTCAAAGTCAAAGACATAAATCATTTGTTCTGTATAGACCATTCAAAGGGGACTTACAAAACATCAACTAAAAAAATTAACCACCGGTTTGAAACGCAGCGCCAACCTGAGAAGACTCCGGTAAAAAACTCAGCGGGCATTTTTTATGACACAATAGTTTGCTTGAGTAGCATAGTTGAGCGAACAGCTCATTACCGAGCTTGTTTATTGTCTAAATATTCTTGGCCTTTTTGGCACAGTCTAGTCTTAATTACATTTTAAATTTATCCACAGGTAAATCCCTAATTTCATTAGGAAGCTTGTACAGTTGCCCCGGAAATAATGACTAATCTCATGGAGTCTACTATCACAAACAACAAGCTTGTTTTTTTATTTCTTGTATTATATTATGCCTGCCACAATGTCTTGAAAATTATGGAAGCATTGCCCCTGTAAGGCAAAGATCACGGGTTCAAACCCCGCCTAAACCTATTTGGCCGTCTTCTACATCGTCTCAGCGCATATCTGGAGTGGGACCACCGCTCCAGATATGCGCTAAAAAAGTTTCACCCAAATGACCTCGAGCACGTCGTCAACCCCGCTGGGTGCCAGGGAACAGGGAATTAACCACTAATCCAAGCAGACCCGGCCAATGTATAAAATATTACTTAAAATTTTGTTTCGTATTTGAAACATTATTGTTAAATAAATACTTTAAAATAATAATTGTCATTTTTAGTTAGTATACTTCTTTTAGTCTTCATATTATTTTTATTATAGTAATTTATCTATACTGTCTATCATACACAATTGTATAAATAATGAATTAAATAAATTAATTGACATTACTTTAATTGTGTCATCTTCTTTATATTACAGCAGTTCATACTTCTCAAAAATCATATGTTTCAACTTATCTCGACCCCTGTTTCATCTTACCTCAATATGAGGGCAGTTGAAATAAGTTGACTTCTTACGGTTTTGTCGATTTTTCACCACAAGATTTTTTTATATTAGTAATTCACAAGCTTAAAGAATGACCTATCGATTGGTACTAATATAAAACGGTTACTGTATTTGGTATACGAAAGAAATTGTCAAAATTGTTTCAATTCCCTTCCGTCTCCCCTAATATAGAACATCTACCTAACACATAGACGTAGCCAAGATGATTGTTCTGCGACCTATCCACGCTTCTAAAACTTAACAATTCCCTCTCAAGGAAACAATTCCTTTTTAAACGAAGCTACCGTGACTCATCCCCACTCTTAAAACTTAACCCTTTCCTCTCCCTTCCCTCTAAAACGTAACCACTGGGACTTATCCCCCTCCCCCCGCTCCTAAACCTTAACAATTCCCTTTCCCGCCCTCTAAAATTTAGCTAACATCTAGCTACTTATAATTATTGAAAAAATGTATATTTTTATTAAACAGACATTTACGAAATTTTAACCTACGATAATTTTCACACATTTTCTTTAAAACATGCAATATCTCTAATTCTAAATGCAACATACATCTAATTGAGTAATGGGTATTATCTGAAAAACACATAATAAATACATTGAATATATAATTACTTATATAATCATTTCCTATATCCTAACATTACATTTAGGGTTTTTTTAACGTGAGCAAAACCTTCACGGAGATCGCCCCTACGCCCATAGCGGTTGAGGGCGGTTATGTCGGACTTGAACCGTTTAGACGAATATAAAGGTTCCGTAGCCAAATAGCAAAAACGGAACCCTTATGGATTCGTCATGTCTGTCTGTCTGTTCGTCCATATGTCACAGCCACTTTTTTCCGAAACTATAACTGTCGAAACTTGGTTAGTAGATATATTCTGTGAACCGCATCAAGATTTTCACATAAAAATAGATAAATATCTATAAGTTTTGGGGGTTTCCGATACTTAGAAGTGAAACTTAATTATTTTTTTCATTAATCCGTTTTCAAAAATGATATTGAGTTTTCTAATATCATTTTTTCTAAATTGAATAGTTTGCGCGAGAGACGCTTCCAAAGTGGTAAAATGTGTGTCATCTGTGTCACTACAAACTAATAAAAATATATATCTAATGTACATTACCATGTACCTAAACTTCCACCGAAAATTGGTTAAAACAACATCTAGTAAGTAGTTTCTTTTTCAATACGTCATTAATAAATCGTAAACCGCAATTTACCTTTCATTTTTATACCTATTATCTAAACATTATATTATTTAAACATCGATCAAAGTTACAACGAACTACAAGAACTTTTATGTTAAAATATTATAACCCTTCATATGCGAGTCCGACTTGCATTTGGCCGCATTTTATTTTTAAATTAAAATCCTAGTCGGTATAATATTATACTAAAATATGGATTTTGTGCCCTACATCAAGCTAAACACCTACAAAAATACCTAACTAAGAAATAATTACTAGGATACATAAACTGTAAAATCATGTCCTTATTTTGGGCCCTCACGTGAATTTCTTCATACAATTTTTTTACTGTTAGCTCGAAAATTTTAATAGGTAACTTAGACCCTTTTTGGCATGGCTGACCTCAAATGGTTTAGACTTTACCAATCGATGTAAATAATAGTAGACCCAATATCAGTTCTTTGTGCAACTAAATATACAATGATAATTTTATTACCATAACTATTTACCTACAAGATGTTCCCGCAATGATTGTCAAAGACTCCAAAATCAGTCAAAGTTGCACACTTTTCGAATATCAAATATAGAAGAGAACCTTGTATAGATAATTTGACTTGTAGGTACTGTGGCAAGCAGTCACTGACCTGTAATAATACTCGCTGGACTGGTGATCGACCCATATATTGTGTACAAATGAAATTCGCCATATTGGCGCTGACAGTTGCGGCACGCAGTAGTGAGTGTACTTGGAACTAATACTAATGATGGACAACAATTTTGTCTTGGTATCGGTAATTTAATATCAACGATGAGCCTTATGTATCAAATTAACAATATGGCCATTTTAGACATTTTTTAAAGTAAACCCATAAATATAAACAACGAACAACGTCCATTTGCAAACTAATTAGTTCTCAGTACATTCACAGTGACGTTTCAAATCGGCACAAAAAGTAAGCTGTCATTTTCTATTCAATATCCAGTCCAGATAGTCGACAGAGTACTAGTAGACAGAGGTCAGTGCAAGCAGTCCACAAATTACACATTTAAGGTTCAAAGAACCAGTTAATTTAACTACACGGCAAGTCCCCAAAGGGAAAGATATTGAATTCTCCGATCAGCTTGCCCGATGCGTCACACAAGTATGCCAATACTTGTGTGACGCATTATCGCAAAAAAACTGCCATACTGAAGGACAGGCCCACGTGACCTGCTACTATCCAGGCAGCACGCCTGGCGGTGCAACCGTAGCAGAAGGACGGCTTCTTGCTCATAAGCATCTTGGCAATGTGTGGGTAGTCCGCTACTCGGCTTGGATCGCGAGACTTCACCACGCGGGTTGACAGAAACATGATTATATGTTCGCACTTCATATCGTGAATGTAACTCTGTAAAGGAAACAGAGAGTTAATTATTTATTTTTGAATTTCATTACTTATTACATGAACATTAAGGCTCGTAGTGCAGAACGACACTCAGTCACAAATTGTGAATTTATAACTAGTATTGTTGTGCAAGTCTCTCTGCGACCGACCTTGATAGAAATTGTCATTGGTCAAAGTGGATGACGTCATTGCAGATCAACCAATGCCAATCTCTATCAAGGACGGTCACAGCGCTATACTCGGCGCTGTATGCTTAGAAAATTGCACAGTTCATTGACAATCTCGGTACACTGAGTACCGTCGTGAAATACGGGCCTATATCGTCTCTAAAAGTAAAGTTATAAACATACTTCACCAAAATATTGATGGCCTTATAGGTAAATCAAACTTGTTAGAAATTCATATTGATGATTTATCGCGAAATGGTAAGGTTATTGACGTGTTGTGCATTACAGAACATAATATGCTTCAATGTGATGTCAACACACTAAAAATAGACCATTATGAACTTGCGTCTTTCTACTGTAGAGAAAATAGATATGGAGGATCATGCATTCTAGTGAGGAATAGCCATAAATATCAGTCAATAACAGATATCAAGGAGTTTTGCATACCAAAACTCATAGAATGTAGTGCAATAAAATTAACAGAACACGATGTTATAGTTCTATGTATATACAGACCACCAAGGGAAGATAGTAAATCTCTTAATAGGTTTTTTCAAAACTTTCAGTATCTGTTGCAGAGATATTGTCTAAAAAATAAAAAAGTGGTTATTTGCGGAGACTTTAATATTGACAAACTAAAAGTAACAAAAACTAGTGTTCAGTTTGAAGAAATATGTACGTGCTTCAATCTCAAATTTGCTATAAATCAGGTCACTCGACCAGTAAGTGGCAAGTGCATAGACAACATCATTTATAGTGTTCGCGGCTGTCAAGCCGAAGTAACCGAATTAGCTCTATCGGACCATAAAGCACAAATATTGTCCTGTCCAGTTAGAGAATACTACACTCTTCCTTATTGGTATATATTCAAACGTGACTATAGTTTAGGCAATATGACGAAGTTTAAGCAATGTTTGACAAAGCTTAGTTTTATTGACATTTATAATTCGGACGAACCAAAAATAGCATATAATAATTTTTTTGACATATTTACTCTATTTTATAATTTGTGTTTCCCTATAATAAAACGGAAATTAACAAGAAATATAAAGCCTCGGTGGCTGAGTAAAGGCATTAAGATATGCTCGCGCCGAAAATGGGAACTACTGAATAAGTATAGAAAAAATCCAAATAGACAAAATAAAAATACTTTTAAAACCTACAGTAAGAGGCTTAATAGGATTATTAAATTGACTAAAAAAGCACAAAATGATTTTAAAATAAAAAATGCAAAAAATAAGTCACAGGCCACATGGAAGATTATAAATGAATGTAAATCAAACACTCCTAAAGAAGAAATTAGCTGTATAAAACATGATGACAAAATAATTAGTGATCCACAACAGATAGTGCAAGCATTCAACGACTTCTTTTTAAATAAGTTCCAACCTTCTTCAGTAGATCATTCCAAAAGCTATAAAACTACTTTGGCATGGAATAAAGAGAAATCGATGTTTATGAGTCCAGCAACTCCATATGATATGCATAGAATTATGAGAGACCTAAAGAATACTTCAAGTACAGGTTATGACGGGATATGTACAAAAGTTGTTAAGTTCGTGTCCATTATCATAGCAGATCCCTTAAGCCATATAATGAATCTATGTATTAGTTGTGGTACATTCCCTGATAAGTTAAAGACAACAATAACCGTTCCTCTTTTTAAAAAAGAAGATAAGGAAAATATGCAATTTTATAGACCTGTAGCACTGATTCCTATATTCTCGAAGATTCTAGAAAAATTCATGCATCAATGTTTATACGAATACTTAGAAAAAAACAAAGTACCAACCGATGAACAGGTAGGGTTCAGAAAAAATAAAAATATTAACGAAGCGATCTACAAATTCCTCTTAGAGGTTATGGGAAGTCTGGAAAGAAAGTTATCAGTTTACGCTATGTACATGGATCTGACAAAAGCATTCGATTACGTGGATCACACTATCCTAATAGAAAAGCTATTTACTTACGGAATAAGGGGAAATGCACTAAATCTTATAAAATCATATCTTAAAGAAAGAAAACAGGTTACTCAAATAAATAGAATTTGCCCCCAATATAAA
The DNA here is from genome assembly GCA_949126895.1 of Eilema caniola. Classification (NCBI taxonomy): domain Eukaryota; kingdom Metazoa; phylum Arthropoda; class Insecta; order Lepidoptera; family Erebidae; genus Eilema; species Eilema caniola. The sequence continues at coordinate 477,445 of OX421461.1, read as the reverse complement.
ATAGAGGTAAAATACACATCAGAAATGAGGACAGTAACAGAAGGTGTGCCTCAAGGAAGTGTACTGGGTCCTTTGCTGTTCATATTATATATTAATGATTTTCCACGATCAATAGGATACCCAATGATTCTTTTTGCGGACGATAGTACAGTCGTTTATTCGGGACAAGCAATAATGAATAATGTAGAATTTAATATAAACTGTAACATGGATAAAATTATCAAATGGTTGACATCAAATAATCTTTTAATTAACTTTGACAAAACATACATTATGACATTCGGTAATAATTCACAAAACTTAAGCGACATGAATATAAGACATTTAAATAAAACTAATATTGACATCTGTAATACAAAATTTTTAGGGCTACATATTGACTCAAATCTAAATTGGAGAACACACATTGACATATTATGTAAAAAATTAAATAGTTTCTCGTATGCACTTTATATGCTGTCTAGAGTAGTGAACCGGGATGCGGTAATAACAGCATATCATGCCCACGTGACTTCAATATTGCGATACGGGGTTATATTCTGGGGCAATTCAACGGACAAAGAAAGGGCATTTAAGGGACAAAAAAGATGTTTAAGAGCCGTGTGTAAATTGCAACAGACAGACACATGCAAGCCATACTTTGTACAATTAGAAATACTTACCCTGCCTTGTCTGTATGTATATGAAGTTGTGGTTTTTGTGAAAAGTAATTTGAGCCGTTACACTACATATAACAGTGTTCGTAACTGTCATAAAATATGCATTCCTCAACATAGGACCGCACTATATGATAAGAGTATTTTCTGTATGGCTCCTCGTCTATATAATAAGTTGCCACGATACATTTTAGAAGTGGAAAATCCAAATGTATTTAAAAAAAAAGTATTCACCTACTTGTAACGAAAGCATATTATACTATTGACGAATAGCTTAAAGACAGTTTGTAATCAAAATGACTAAGTATTATTGTTATTATTTAAAATGACTAAGTATTAAGTTAAAAACTTAATGTAACAATTATCTATTTTGAAATTTGGACATTTTTATTATTGGGTACAAATTTTCTATTTTTTTTTATTTTGACGTCATTAAATTTGTCTTTGCCAATCGGTTGAGCTAATTAGTTGACATTTAACTTGTGACATTTAATTTGTAAGTACTTTATTTTATTAATGAAATTGTAAATTTGCATACCTTTTGGGTGGAATACGGAATGAGGAAACTTTAAACAAATGTAATACCATAATATATATACCTGTATTCGCAAATAAAGATTGATTATGATTATGATTATGATTATGATTATGATTATGATTATGATTATGATTATGATTATGATTATAAAAGTGTGTATGTGAACACTTACGTCCGGCCTGCCATATTTAATGTGCAGTTCGTCTAAACGGATCTTGTGCATATCATACTTAGGTATATTACCGATGCCTTGGTAAGAGCTCCATAGACGAAGTGCATCGGCGCACCTGGAGGATCTTTCTGTAAAATCGACGTATAACGCATTGTTGATGAACAAAAATCCGTTGTTGGATGTATCCTGCAATGAAAAAGACAGAAACAATGTAGAAGATACGGTAGGATTTATAACTACACCTGAGGACAGATTGTATTCTAAATGACAGTTGTAATGTCAATATAAGAGTCGACTCACAACTCACAATTCTGCTAATTATAAGACATAACAAAACCACTGTTATACAGCTGACAATTCTTAAAATGTCAAAATTTTTTAGACTTAGATGAGTTAAGCCACTGATCGACGGGCGAGTAAAGACCGCGGTTTTATGGCTCGTCGGTAAAGCTCGCCGGTGCATCATTGCAAAACCGCGGTTTTAAATACCGCCGAGCCTGGCTCGCGGCTCGTCGTCATGCTATATTTTTTACGCTTATTTTTTGCTTGAATTAAATGTATATGTGACAAAGCTTGCCTTTTTTCAATCCAATTTCTAACCCACACTTTAGGGCGTTTTCTTTTTTTATCTTAATTTCGTAATACCCTATGGCGAGATAACACAAGGCTTCAGACTCGGAACAAGACATGTTTGCGACTGTTTTGCTCGCTAGTCGATCAGCACCAACGAGCTGCGAGCCAGTCTCGTCGGTATTTAAAACCGCGGTCTTTACTCGCCCGTCGATCAGTGGCTTTACAGTGTCTGTGGTAACACAGTGGTTTTGCCATGAAAAAAAGAAATACAGAATCAGGGCCCAGAGCGTTGTTCTGGAATTTATGCTTTTGTCACGACTGATGTGCAATCCTCCAAGCATATATCGTCGAGCACACCGCCGCTAAAGATTGTCATTGGTCGGGCTGGGTGACGCACTGGAGATCGACCAATCACAATCTCTATCAAAGTTGTCACACCGCTGTACTCGATACTGTATGTGTGCTTAGAAAATTTAACAGTTGCAAACGGAAATTGGCAATGTATCTACCAAAGAAATAATGGTCCTTTGTAACTTTAGCTAAGCATTTTTAAATAAACTTCAAGGGTGTGTGGGACCACACCAGAACTTGACGGGTGAAGTCAACCTCGCCTCCAAGACGTTACACTTGCGCATTGAAGGACGAAGCTCTGGGGTTTGCTTTCTTTTCGTATTGGGAAGGTCAGATGGCAGTTGTGCCTTTTCCTCCTCCTATCATTAATCCCAGTCGCATCAGAAGATTTCACCTCAGAGTCTGAATTCCGCTTTACCAGTATAACCGCGGGTTTGGCTGAACTTTTGATATTTTCCGTAAAGCGACTGCCACCTGACCAAGCCAAAGACGATATCGAAGCATTACAGTTAAACCAGTTGTTGGACTTTTAAGGTCTCCCAACTACCCGTAACAACTGCCATAGATGTTCGTGTGGTAATGTAATAATCCTATGTCAAGGCACCAAATTGTAATCACCCCGGTCCTAGATCACGTCACCAAGATGTAATATCCTGGTCACGCGGGACCAAATTGTAATAAACACTGCCTTAACCATAGTAATCCTGGTGAGCGGCAGCAAATTGTACCGTGATCCTGCGTCACAGCACCAATACGTAATAAAGCGGAGGTCATACCCGCCGCATTTCACCACACTAAATAAATCGTCTATATTGTTAATTCTACTTTGGCCAATGATCGTATAATGGTCAGAGGAGACCCTAGATGAGCCCGCATATCCCGGATCCTATAGAGTTCTAGGAATGCTGGTATTTATATAATGAAACATTACTATACAATTACTTAATTCTACCCCCACTTATTTTAACTGATTTATGTTAAGGTACAACAATTTCTCAATGAATGAGTCTCTCACAAATAATTTTCTCACAAGCAACCTACAACCGTACTAGATCCTAACACTGCCCTAATTACTACTACTGTGGCAAACAACCCGAATAACTTTATTGATCTAACTTTTTACATTGTCGACTTAGTGTTGCAAGCCTAACACTGCCCTAATTACTACTACTGTGGCAAACAATCCGAATAACTTTATTGATCTAACCTTTTACATTGTCGACTTAGTGTTGCAAGCCTAACACTGCCCTAATCACTACTACTGTGGCAAACAATCCGAATAACTTTATTGATCTAACCTTTTACATTGTCGACTTAGTGTTGCAAGCCTAACACTGCCCTAATCACTACTACTGTGGCAAACAACCCGAATAACTTTATTGATCTAACCTTTTACATTGTCGACTTAGTGTTGCAAGCCTAACACTGCCCTAATCACTACCACTGTGGCAAACAATCCGAATAACTTTATTGATCTAACCTTTTACATTGTCGACTTAGTGTTGCAAGCCTAACACTGCCCTAATCACTACTACTGTGGCAAACAACCCGAACAACTTTTGCTCCCATAGGCATATACTTTGAATTTGTTAGGTTTTGTTTCCCCGTTGACACATACTTTGAATTTGTTAGTTTTTGTTTCCCCGTTGACACAGGCTCCACCAATCGCCGTGTGCAGTGGGATACTACCAACTTTAAATATCCCCCCTCTATCCTTTTGTAAGCACGTAGCCCCAAATGGAACTTACGCGCCTTTAGAGAGTAGGATAGCTGACTCGTATTTTCCCTCCCCAATATCTGAATCCAGACAAATGTATACGTCTAATTAGACTTGAATTAGAAAGGCGTTGCCAATTAATTCTAATTCAAAATAAGATTATTTCTTTCACAATATTGTCAAAACATAGTATGACTAGTACAGATTCAATGAATAGTTTCATGTCGTAGCGCGGTCTGATGACCAATCCATCAAATGAGATTCTGTGTCCAAAATAGGATCTTTAACATGTCAGAACTGACTCATACTTGTCACGTGCATAAACGAGATCGATATAGTGTCCCTGGTGTAGAAGACAGCCATATCTAGGGTCAATTGCCCAAATCAATTAAGGTTCGATACAAGTTCCAAATTAGGAAAGCGCTCTGCTAAGGTGAGCTAGATGTACCTCGCCAAAATGATTCCTCGGCTACGACGCTCCGAGTAATAAGTATTATTTATAGCATAGTATTTTATTCAAAGTCAATTGGTAGATCAGTCAAACAAACTTCTCATTTCGGAATAATTTCCATTACGAATTTGATTAATTATGATGTGGGTGGATTTAAAATATGTTATGCCACCAATCTGAGTTTCATTGAGACCATACTAAGTCAGTTGCTAGGCAAGTAGAACATTAGCAACGCGGTCCGACGACGGCTCGCTTATAGGTCTAATCCGAATACAACGAACGCCTACTAAAATATACAACACGATAGCTCGTATACAATTTACTCAAATCACGATTTCACCACGGCATTAACGCACGAAAAACCTTAACTAAATCAATCACAAGCATCACCAAGGAATGATATGTCATATCACCAAGCAAAGGCCCGATTAGCTCAGAACCGTTACAATACTAGTCCTTACTAATACACTTCCTAACCTATTCCCATTGTGTGAGTGCCTACTCTACCCCCAACTTAGAACTTCTGTTCAACCAAACTAGGTGTAACGTCACCTTATTTACATTTAAACGTGTGGTGTGTTGTGAGCCTATCATGTATTGATGGTATTCCATCAACACTCCTGCTCTGCTATGGGTGCAAGCTAGTTAGGCTTGACTGGCCTATCCTCATAACTGTGTGCTTGCTCCAGTCCACGAGCCGAAGCTCAGGGATGTGAACTGAAACCCTAACGAGATAATAGTTAGTGTATATATAAATAGATATATAAGACTGAACTGCGAGCTCTGTAAGTTCTGATCCAGGCCCAATTGGACGGTTCCACTTCGACGGTACCTACCCATCACAGAACAAACAGTCACCCACATTCAGGAAGCTTTTCCGATCCCGTTTCCACAGGTAAAATCGGAATGCCGCCCGCTTCAAAGGTTACCGGCCCCTAGCTATTCAGATAAATATGGAGTTGTTGCCACCGTTAGGTATCCCTCCATAACCAGGCACATCGCCATGGGTTTCCTACGGGAGAACTAGCTAAAACACCGCAGTGCTACCCTCAACTACTAACATAACAAAAGATGATAAAACGACAGCAATGACTTTACGAATGCACTGCCAGACTCAACAGCACAAGACAGTAATAATACGCATACATTTACACGTACTATCCCTGCCCAATGTAAGGTGTCTTCATTTTCGTAAAGGCCCTAAGTCCTGCTCCGATCGCGACCCATCCCAATATTCGACGCGAGAACTAGCCTACCCCACGCCCTAGTCGTAACAAATCTTAATCGCGCACCCTTGTACGTATCACGCCCAACCACACACAAAATCAAGATTTACAATTAATTTCAACAATTTCAACATAATAAAGATGATAAAACGACCGTAAGGACTTTACGAATGCACTGCCAGACTCAACAGCACAAGACAGTAATAATACGCATACATTTACACGTACTATCCCTGCCCAATGTAAGGTGTCTTCATTTTCGCAAAGGCCCCAGGTCCTGCTCCGATCGCGACCCATCCCAATATTCGACGCGAGAACTAGCCCACACCCCAAGGTTTACAATAAATTTCGACAATTTATAATTTTTACAGAATTATAAAACTCTCGGCGGTACATTGGAAAAACTCTAAACTGTTCGCGTTAAACAAAGATAGCTAGTAATTCGTTTATTACACAACACCGGCAACAATTTCATATAATTCACAAAAGGAATTTAACACTATTTCTTTACAACGATAGAAATATATAACTTACAAAGACAGTCCGCCGAGCCGTACCCCTTTTAGCTATCTGGATCGAATGAATGACGAAAAAAAAGTGCCCCCCGCCTCCAGAAGACCCATCTTTTAAAGGCGAGGTCTCCCTTCTCTAAACTAACCTCGCCGTTTCTAGAACTACACATCATCCTTCATCCAATCGTGAGCTATTTCCGGCAAGCCGCCTCAGCGAATTTGCTCCTTTTTTATAAAAACTCCTTAATCCATATGATTGGAATAAGAATAATCCAAGATAATGTCTAACTAATTTTCCAGTTAATTATTCGTATACTAATATTTAGAATTCGCGACTAGTGCAATATCACAGAAAATGCAGCCAATAGAGATTCCTGGTTACATCAACCGCAGGATCAGTAGCAGTTGATGTTAAATCTTATTTCAATTTTTTTTTTACGGATAATCTTACGTTATTTCGCTACCAATAAGACAAACATGGAATTTAATTTATTTACAATAAAGGAAATGGCTCAATCGCAGCGCCATCTAACAACCCTCTTAAATACCACACCCATTTTTTTGAATTTTTAATTTTAGCTCCATCTACCCATCTAATTGTGAACTACTTCCACTCACCATCCGCAGTCCGTTACATCCCGACCCCCGAATCTTTATGAAGGTACATTCTTATTTTTTTTTTTTTTTATGACCGGAGTAAAGATTCTACTAATTTTAATACAGAACAATAAAAGACAACCTGATTTAAACCTCACACGGGCTGCAAATCGAGGTGAAGATACTTCTTTACCCACAGGCCCCCTTTTTTTTTGTATATTTCCCGCTTAGCTAGAATCCAGTCATCCCACACATTAAGTGTCTGTGTAGTTTAACCATATCAAAACAAACCACTTCTCAGTCCCGATACCAAGCTTGATAGTAGTCCCGCAACACAAACTATCTCCTCGAACCAGGACATGACAGTCTAAAGCAAGGAAAGCCTGGTTGTGAGGCAAGCTCAGTCCTAGCGACTCAGAGTAAAAGTTTGTGGAGCGAACCTATCTTACGTTCTTCCACAACCAATTACCCCATCCCCCAATAATAAAGTCATCCCTTAACAGCCGTCAAACATAGTAGGTGCAAACGGTCCACCCCACTTGGCTCGAAACCCAAAAGCATTTGCCCCGAAAATGGCGCATGTACAGTGTAGCTCGTTATAACCTAACTGTATAGTTGAGGAAGTGTGAAGGTACCTTAACGGTATGCTTAGACCTCGGATTCATCAATCTCGAGCCCGTCTATTATCCTAACTCTTAGCAATCCTTCATAATTCCGATTGAGGTGCATGCAGAATGACTAGACTATAACCAAGCCTCGCGATTCTACTCCCCATAGTGCTGGTTGGGAAGGCCCTTCACACTGAATTTAAACAAGTACTCATTCAACATACAACCTTTCCATGACCATTCCTTAACGTGAATATTCCTTTCGCTCTAACATAACCAACTTCCATGGTCATTCAGACTACCAACCAATCAGCACCCGATACAAACGCATGGTTATTGTTTCGTAATTTTAGGAATGCTCCAGCTTTTGCAAGGAAAAGCGGATTTCAGTATCCCCCTCTATTGCACACCACGTGTGGCAAATTGATAAATTTTGATTAAGTCTTAAAGTCGAACTATAACGAACCTTACTACAATTTTTTCCTTTTGTAAAATTTAATTAAATTTTTTTTTTTTTTTTTGGTAAAGCCACCCTGCTCCCCACCATCTGACGGGATGAGAATATATTTCGTTAACAATTTAGGGTGAAAGTGACTAATGTGAAACTAAGTGAAAATTACTATGATCAACTCATTCACATGATGGACTACTGCTCATACTATCAGATGGGCTTCACCCTATCCACCAAATTTATTGATCACATTTTTTTTTTTTTTTTTTTTTTTTTTTATATATATCCTCAGAACAGATCTAAATTATTAATTGAATATAATTTTAAATCAATCCTACTTACTAGTTCTACTTAACTAACTACATTACTTAAATCTACAAATTCTTACATACTAAGTAAAGTAATTGCAAAATCTAATCAACAATTCAAGCTTAAGTTCACGAACCTTCTCTTCTCTTCCCGATCCAGCCCCAGCCTACTGCGTATAATATCTAGACAGATGTATAGTATTGAACTTCCCCCGAACCTCATTAGTTTGGGGGTCTAACAAAATGTACACATTTTGGTAAGGATTTTCCCGCCACTACGTATGGACCTTCATACAACGCCTCAAACTTCTTGGTTACCTTTAATTTCGCGCTAGATTTATTTAACTTCCTAATTTTTACTAAATCGCCGACCTGATATTCAATCAACCGATATCTACCATTAAACTTTGCCTTCCGTTTTTCCCCAGCCTCTTGTAGATTCTTACGCGCTATCTCCCTGACTTTCTGTACGTCTAGCTCTCCATTACTCCTACCTATAATTTCGTCAAACGACAACCTCGTAGAAGTTCCGTACATTATCTCACAAGGGGTAAATCCTGTGCTTTCATGATAAGTGTTATTATATAGCTCCTCCAACTTGGGAAGAGTCTTTACCCATCCTTTGTGATTCGTGCTATTATATGTCCTAAACAAACGCCCTAACTCCCTGTTGACTCGCTCTACTGTATTTGGTCGTGGGTTCCTAACCGTAGTGTATACCACTCTAACCCCCAACGTTTCCATGCCCTCTTTCCACACTCGACTAGTGAACTGGGTCCCATTATCCGACATTATCGCCTTCGGCTTTATTATGTCGAAGAACCTCGTTGCCTTATTAAACACTGCCACCGCCGTTGCCTTCTTAAGCTCAAAAAATTTGACAAACTTACTAAACGAATCCTGTAGAACGAGTATATAATTCATTCCAAATTTACCCGTAGGGAGAGGCCCGTATATATCTACCATCACTAAATCGCCAATATCTCTTGTAATTATTGAACAGCATGGGCCTACTTTGTTTGAATTAGAATGCTTTGTTAACTGACATACGTCACAAGTCCTCACTAAACGTTTCACACTCTTAGTTAATCCTTTCCAATAAAACCGATCCCTTATATACTTTATCACCTTGTAACCTCCCTGATGACCCATTTCGAGATGTACTTGCCTAACTAATCCTTCCCTAAGGACATTTGGTAAGAAAATGACTTGTCCCTTTTCACCCCCCTTATCTATATACAAAACGTCATTAATCAATCTACACCTACTCGCCAAACCCGCTAACTCTCCTCTTGTGCTGGCCGTACTTATCTGATTAATTAACCTACTTATCTCTACATCAGCCCTTTGTAATTCAGGTAGTAGTTTTAATTGGTTCAGTAATTCTTTATTTCGTTGCGCTTCCATATATAGGATGCTCGGTGACCTAACCTTTTCTTCCTGCAAAAGTTCCCCTTTAGGAGGATAGCGCGACAATACGTCCGCGACCACATTATCTCTCCCTTTAATATGTTGTATTTCATACTGAAAATTCTCTAAATAGTTAATCCACCGAGTTACCTTAGCGTTATATAACCTCCACGTCTTGACAAATGCCAAAGCCTTATGATCCGTCCTAATAACTACCCTAGCTCCCCTCAAATACGTTTCGAATTTCTCTAAACAACAGATTACTGAATAGAACTCCTGTTCAGTCACTGTCCAATTTAATTGAGCCCCCCTTAACGCCTTACTATAAAACCCCAGCACCCTCTGCTGATCATCATCGCCTACCTGATATAAAACCCCTGCTAATCCCACCTTAGAACAATCCGTTTGCAAATAGAAAGGTTTAGTAAAATCCGGATGATGCAATTGGATAGTTTCTAAGAACAAAGCTTTAATTTGTTCGAACGCCCTTTGTTCGAGTTGACCCCAACCCCAGCCTTTACCCTTCTTCAACAAATTATATAATGGTTGCGCTTGAATATTAAAGTTAGGTATAAACTTCCTATAAAAATTACATAACCCCAAAAATGCCCTCACATGCTTTATCCTTCTAGGTATCGGAAACTCTTGTATAGCTTTAACCTTATCTGGGTCAGTGTGTAATCCCTGAGTAGAGATGATGTAACCCAACATCCTCACTTCCTTACAACAAAACTCACATTTCTTTAAATTACACGTTAAACCTGCCTTTTGCAATTTACCTAAGACTATGTCCAAATGTTCCAAATGTTGTGTGAATGACCCTGTCGTTATTATCGCTAGGTCATCTAAATAATTAACACAAAATTCCCTGACCTCATGTCCTAATATTATATCCATGGCCCTACTAAAACTTCCCACGGACGTTTTCAACCCTTGGGGCAACACATTATAAACGTAGGACTTCCCATTGAAGGTGAACCCCGTATATTTTTTACTATTCTGCGTAATAGGTATTTGGAAATAAGCATTATTCAAATCTACTACACTTATATAGTTAGCCCCATGGAAGGAATTCATGACATCAATCTGTAGTGGTGGTTTCTCCGTTTCTGCCACCATATATTTATTTATCTCTCTAGCGTCTAATAACACTCTAATCGAATCATCTCGCTTAATCGTAAAAGTCAATGGACTACAATAAGGAGTTGCAGATCGACTAACTATCCCCAAATCTTCCATTTCCCTTAGCTTTTCTTCTACTCTCCCCCTATAAGCATATGGCACCGGATAATTTTTCTTAACAATAGGTACATCTGAACACATCACTATCTCGTGCTGATAGCAGTTCGCTCTCCCTAAACGCGAAGCGAACACACCCTTATATTTATGTAACAATTTTAGCAAGCTATTCCTCTGTTCTGTCTCTATAGCAACTCCGGTCTCTAGACTTGTCCAGACTAGATCATTAAACTCGCTACAACTATCCATGGCTGATATTAATTCCTCACTCTCCCTTAGGTCGGATCCCTTTACTTGCTCTAAAAACGGTATTACCTCTCTTTGCCCTGCCTGATCCAGAACTAAACCTCTATCTATTTTTCCCGTGTTGATAGTTACTTCATTCCCCTTTAACCAATCAAATCCTAAAATCAACGAATTAACTAGGCCTGGAACTACTACAAACCCCATATTTTGTACACACTCTCCTAGCTTTAAAGGCAATAGAACTATTTTCTTAATCTCTCCGCTCCTATGACCCACAGCTGTCTTAATTTTAAAGGGTCTAATCGGCATCCACGGTATTTCGCGACTCCTATCCGACCTCAGTACATCCCAGAATTCCTCTGAGATGCTGGTTATATCACAACCAGTATCCACTAATCCTATAACCTCATGATCAAAAATATGCACTATTACTTCTGAACTAAAGGTTCCCTCATCGCGTTCTGTAGACCTTTCATCAAATACCGCCTCTATCGACACAGGATCGCCTTGTCTCAAAAGTTTCTGTTCAATATTTAATTTAATCACATCAACTATTTGTTTATCGATAAAGAGACTCTTTGGTTCTACTGTTCCAAAACCCAATCCCTCACGTATACCACGAGTAGTCATCTTCGCCACTAGCGGCGCCCTAATACCGTTTCCTACCTTACCTAAAGCTAGCCCTGGATTCCAACCCATTTTGATCATCATATCTAACGCTGCGCTCCCTGTGACTGAGGCTAGATCGGGAACAGAACTTCCAGCCTCTACTAGTTTAAACCTGCGGGTGACGCTAACGCCGATGTATCACTCTGCACTACCGTTGCCACCTGCTCACCAGACGGTCGAGTTTTGCTTGGCTTAGGCCAACTGCGATAGTCCTGACGAGAATCCTTAGCCCTTTTCTCCGGTATCCTCTTCTCGCCGCCAGAGGTTGGAGTTGATACAGCCTCTTGCCGAGCTATATCGTCCATCCCTCTCAAAAACTCCGCTGTTTCAATGATGTTATTCAGCTTGGACGTATACCATCCCTGTTGCACATACTTCGGAAACTGCCTAATTATGTCCCCAATCAGTTGTTTCTCGGAAAACTTATAAGTTAGCATCTGAGCCTTCCCGGTCAATCTTAGGAAATGGCCTAACATAGTAGGCGACTCCGCTTTATTCCAAACTCCATGCACTATAGACCGGCGTAATTCGTTCTGTTCGCTTTCTCCCCAGAAGGTAGCCAAAAAGTCCGCCTTGAAGTCTTGCAATACGCTCCAACGACATTTGTAAACTCTTGCCCATTCTCTGGCTTCACCCACTAGACATTCTTGTATCAAGTCTAATTGATTGCCGTCCCGACCGACCTTTCCCAAATATGTTGTTAGGTCTTCCAAAAACGTCACCGGATGCACATCGACTTTGTCTCCGAACTTGGGCTTCTCGAACGTTACATTTCTCACATGGTAGTTTATGTTTCTAGGTAACTCCGAGTTGACACACTCCACGGAGATCGAGGGTTCCCCATTTTCCCTTAATCTAGGAGAGTCTGTATATAGTTGTTGATTCAATTCCGGATTAGCCTGTTCCCTAACCACAGACAACGCTTCTGTGGGCACTGACCCCCATTCGCGACTACTTCCGCTTCTGTCTGCTGGGGAAGCTCTTCTCTCACTCATCTCAGCCCTTAACGTCTCCAATTTCGCAGCTAAATCTTCTATAGTACGATTCAACTTCCTATACCGAAGGTTAGCTAAAGAAGTGTTCACATTCACACTTCTCCCCTCCGGTCTCCTTCTAGCTTCAATTGTCCGTCTCACACGCCTAGATGTGGTAGGTACAGGTTCATTGGGCGTCGTAGTTTGCCTTACAGGACTAGTCGTCCCTTGCTCACTTGTCCTGTTTTCCCCATAACGGGCAGGCGCCCGCCTTTTCCTGCTCGGCTTATCCATACTATATTTATCACTGATCGAACACTCAAAGAACACTACACGTAACGATTCGTCAATACAATCACTATAAACTCCCTTTTAACTTATAAATTTGAACACCACTTTCAGCTAAAACTCACGGCTCATAACCGGAACTATATATACACGATAAGTTAACAAATAATACATTATAGCGTTAACTGTTGGTTGGGATGCCTCACTGTCATACAATGTTGCACTCCAACGATATGTGTAGGTATTTCAATTCAATAAATGTTTCTCCCGAGTTCGACCTACTCAAGTCTATAAGATACTTAATATCGACCCCCCAACAATTCGACTGATAACATCCTAACCCAGACTTTACGACCCCCCATTGTTTATTATTCTCACCATTTTTCATTTTACACTAAATTCACCCCAGCATAATTTCCTAGAGACCCTTACCTATAATACAGCAACAAATTGTACGGTATGCAACATACCGTACTCCTACCCTCAACTAACCCACAACAAACAAACACAATGCCAACGACCGATGGTCAGAATATAGTGTCTATCCCGAACACTGCAACGAAATTGTCCCAGACTCTGATCTCAGGTCTCGGCTCCAAATCGTACTGGCGCCTGACCTTCCAACCTATCCCCGGGCAGACAAAATGTTACCATCCTGGTTACCGACACCAAATTGTGGTGTCGTCCTGGCCACCAGGCATTAACTTGTAGTGTGTAGTCTTGATCCACGTCATCAATTTTTAACGTGTAATCCTGGCTTACGGCCCCAAATTGTAATAATCCTATGTCAAGGCACCAAATTGTAATCACCCCGGTCCTAGATCACGTCACCAAGATGTAATATCCTGGTCACGCGGGACCAAATTGTAATAAACACTGCCTTAACCATAGTAATCCTGGTGAGCGGCAGCAAATTGTACCGTGATCCTGCGTCACAGCACCAATACGTAATAAAGCGGAGGTCATACCCGCCGCATTTCACCACACTAAATAAATCGTCTATATTGTTAATTCTACTTTGGCCAATGATCGTATAATGGTCAGAGGAGACCCTAGATGAGCCCGCATATCCCGGATCCTATAGAGTTCTAGGAATGCTGGTATTTATATAATGAAACATTACTATACAATTACTTAATTCTACCCCCACTTATTTTAACTGATTTATGTTAAGGTACAACAATTTCTCAATGAATGAGTCTCTCACAAATAATTTTCTCACAAGCAACCTACAACCGTACTAGATCCTAACACTGCCCTAATTACTACTACTGTGGCAAACAACCCGAATAACTTTATTGATCTAACTTTTTACATTGTCGACTTAGTGTTGCAAGCCTAACACTGCCCTAATTACTACTACTGTGGCAAACAATCCGAATAACTTTATTGATCTAACCTTTTACATTGTCGACTTAGTGTTGCAAGCCTAACACTGCCCTAATCACTACTACTGTGGCAAACAATCCGAATAACTTTATTGATCTAACCTTTTACATTGTCGACTTAGTGTTGCAAGCCTAACACTGCCCTAATCACTACTACTGTGGCAAACAACCCGAATAACTTTATTGATCTAACCTTTTACATTGTCGACTTAGTGTTGCAAGCCTAACACTGCCCTAATCACTACCACTGTGGCAAACAATCCGAATAACTTTATTGATCTAACCTTTTACATTGTCGACTTAGTGTTGCAAGCCTAACACTGCCCTAATCACTACTACTGTGGCAAACAACCCGAACAACTTTTGCTCCCATAGGCATATACTTTGAATTTGTTAGGTTTTGTTTCCCCGTTGACACATACTTTGAATTTGTTAGTTTTTGTTTCCCCGTTGACACAGGCTCCACCAATCGCCGTGTGCAGTGGGATACTACCAACTTTAAATATCCCCCCTCTATCCTTTTGTAAGCACGTAGCCCCAAATGGAACTTACGCGCCTTTAGAGAGTAGGATAGCTGACTCGTATTTTCCCTCCCCAATATCTGAATCCAGACAAATGTATACGTCTAATTAGACTTGAATTAGAAAGGCGTTGCCAATTAATTCTAATTCAAAATAAGATTATTTCTTTCACAATATTGTCAAAACATAGTATGACTAGTACAGATTCAATGAATAGTTTCATGTCGTAGCGCGGTCTGATGACCAATCCATCAAATGAGATTCTGTGTCCAAAATAGGATCTTTAACATGTCAGAACTGACTCATACTTGTCACGTGCATAAACGAGATCGATATAGTGTCCCTGGTGTAGAAGACAGCCATATCTAGGGTCAATTGCCCAAATCAATTAAGGTTCGATACAAGTTCCAAATTAGGAAAGCGCTCTGCTAAGGTGAGCTAGATGTACCTCGCCAAAATGATTCCTCGGCTACGACGCTCCGAGTAATAAGTATTATTTATAGCATAGTATTTTATTCAAAGTCAATTGGTAGATCAGTCAAACAAACTTCTCATTTCGGAATAATTTCCATTACGAATTTGATTAATTATGATGTGGGTGGATTTAAAATATGTTATGCCACCAATCTGAGTTTCATTGAGACCATACTAAGTCAGTTGCTAGGCAAGTAGAACATTAGCAACGCGGTCCGACGACGGCTCGCTTATAGGTCTAATCCGAATACAACGAACGCCTACTAAAATATACAACACGATAGCTCGTATACAATTTACTCAAATCACGATTTCACCACGGCATTAACGCACGAAAAACCTTAACTAAATCAATCACAAGCATCACCAAGGAATGATATGTCATATCACCAAGCAAAGGCCCGATTAGCTCAGAACCGTTACAATACTAGTCCTTACTAATACACTTCCTAACCTATTCCCATTGTGTGAGTGCCTACTCTACCCCCAACTTAGAACTTCTGTTCAACCAAACTAGGTGTAACGTCACCTTATTTACATTTAAACGTGTGGTGTGTTGTGAGCCTATCATGTATTGATGGTATTCCATCAACACTCCTGCTCTGCTATGGGTGCAAGCTAGTTAGGCTTGACTGGCCTATCCTCATAACTGTGTGCTTGCTCCAGTCCACGAGCCGAAGCTCAGGGATGTGAACTGAAACCCTAACGAGATAATAGTTAGTGTATATATAAATAGATATATAAGACTGAACTGCGAGCTCTGTAAGTTCTGATCCAGGCCCAATTGGACGGTTCCACTTCGACGGTACCTACCCATCACAGAACAAACAGTCACCCACATTCAGGAAGCTTTTCCGATCCCGTTTCCACAGGTAAAATCGGAATGCCGCCCGCTTCAAAGGTTACCGGCCCCTAGCTATTCAGATAAATATGGAGTTGTTGCCACCGTTAGGTATCCCTCCATAACCAGGCACATCGCCATGGGTTTCCTACGGGAGAACTAGCTAAAACACCGCAGTGCTACCCTCAACTACTAACATAACAAAAGATGATAAAACGACAGCAATGACTTTACGAATGCACTGCCAGACTCAACAGCACAAGACAGTAATAATACGCATACATTTACACGTACTATCCCTGCCCAATGTAAGGTGTCTTCATTTTCGTAAAGGCCCTAAGTCCTGCTCCGATCGCGACCCATCCCAATATTCGACGCGAGAACTAGCCTACCCCACGCCCTAGTCGTAACAAATCTTAATCGCGCACCCTTGTACGTATCACGCCCAACCACACACAAAATCAAGATTTACAATTAATTTCAACAATTTCAACATAATAAAGATGATAAAACGACCGTAAGGACTTTACGAATGCACTGCCAGACTCAACAGCACAAGACAGTAATAATACGCATACATTTACACGTACTATCCCTGCCCAATGTAAGGTGTCTTCATTTTCGCAAAGGCCCCAGGTCCTGCTCCGATCGCGACCCATCCCAATATTCGACGCGAGAACTAGCCCACACCCCAAGGTTTACAATAAATTTCGACAATTTATAATTTTTACAGAATTATAAAACTCTCGGCGGTACATTGGAAAAACTCTAAACTGTTCGCGTTAAACAAAGATAGCTAGTAATTCGTTTATTACACAACACCGGCAACAATTTCATATAATTCACAAAAGGAATTTAACACTATTTCTTTACAACGATAGAAATATATAACTTACAAAGACAGTCCGCCGAGCCGTACCCCTTTTAGCTATCTGGATCGAATGAATGACGAAAAAAAAGTGCCCCCCGCCTCCAGAAGACCCATCTTTTAAAGGCGAGGTCTCCCTTCTCTAAACTAACCTCGCCGTTTCTAGAACTACACATCATCCTTCATCCAATCGTGAGCTATTTCCGGCAAGCCGCCTCAGCGAATTTGCTCCTTTTTTATAAAAACTCCTTAATCCATATGATTGGAATAAGAATAATCCAAGATAATGTCTAACTAATTTTCCAGTTAATTATTCGTATACTAATATTTAGAATTCGCGACTAGTGCAATATCACAGAAAATGCAGCCAATAGAGATTCCTGGTTACATCAACCGCAGGATCAGTAGCAGTTGATGTTAAATCTTATTTCAATTTTTTTTTTACGGATAATCTTACGTTATTTCGCTACCAATAAGACAAACATGGAATTTAATTTATTTACAATAAAGGAAATGGCTCAATCGCAGCGCCATCTAACAACCCTCTTAAATACCACACCCATTTTTTTGAATTTTTAATTTTAGCTCCATCTACCCATCTAATTGTGAACTACTTCCACTCACCATCCGCAGTCCGTTACAGTAACTAGGACCGAGGGCTTAACGTGTTCTACGCGTCACGACCACACCAATGCAAATACTCATATTCATGCATACAAATATTTGCACTGAGCGGGAACCGGCGCCTTCTACGTAGTGGCCGCGTTCACTACCGCCTCGACACAGAGGCTGTCGGTAGTTATACCTATGAGAGTTAAATCAAAAGGAGAATAAACAGTAAATGGATCCCAGGGATTCAAGATGAAAACCTCAGTGACTCGGCTACAGCGCTTAGCGTTAGCATTACAATAATTGGGTATTGTCCTGTTTTTAAAAAAACAAATAGCTGAAGTTATTAAATTAAGAATAGTAAAAGAGTGATAACGTCCGTTCTTATTTTATCTTTTTTTTTTAATTTTTAATCACCCATTTAATCTAAAATCGTAAATGATTTATATATAAATATTATGACGTCACAAATATTTTTTTCATACAATTTTCTTTATACCCGTTTTGACGTTTAATATCAATCAATCAATCAATTAACCCACTGCAGTCCACTGCCGGATATAGGCCTCTCCCAATCCGTCCTTCTACATCCAGTCCGTCCCAGCCACCTTTTTCAGGTCATCGGTCCATCTGGCCAGGGGACGTCATACCCTTCGTTTGCCTTCTCGCGGTCTCCACTCTAGGACTCGTCTGCTCCAACGGCCATCGGTCCTTCGACAGACGTGGCCAGCCCATTGCCTTCAGCTTGCTTATTCTGCGAGCTATGTCGGTAACTTTGGTTCTTTGTCGGATGACCTCGTTCCGAATTCTATCCTTCAGAGAAACTCCAAGCATAGCTCGCTCCATAGCCCACTGCGCGACTTTTAGTTTATGGACTAGCTCTACCGTCAGTGTCCACGATTCGGCACCGTAAGGACGACCAGGACGCACTGGTCAAAGACCTTTGTTTTCAGGCATTGCGAGAAGACTCGACGTAGTTTGCGAAATGCTGGCCAGCCCACTAGCCAGAAGGATCCGGCCCTTCTGACTAGTTCTTACTCGATGTTGTTTTTACCGAGCTGGATAACCTGGCCCAGGTATACATATTTTTGGACAACTTCGAGCGTCGCTCCTTCGATGGCAATTGGTCTCGGTGCAACATGTTCGTTGAACATGATCTTGGTTTTATTCAAGTTTACACCGAGGCCGACGCGTCGAGAACCTCCATCTAGGCTGTGCAGCATCTCACCCAGTTGTTCCAGCGACTCTGCAACAACGACGATGTCATCGGCGAACCGAAGGTGTGAGATGTTTATGTTGATACCCCGCCCAGTCCAATTTTAGAGACGTATATTAGAGACGTTTAATAAAAAGTAACTAATTTGACTAGTCAGTCAAATACCCAATGGTAGCGCATATATTCTATGCGCTGCAATTGGGTATTGGGTATTGCAATTGGGTATTGCATGCAATTGCATGGATTGGCGTGGATAGAATGAATGTGGGTGGTTTTCCTATAGAGTTAAAAATACCCTTGACACTACCGGTGGGGCCTTAGGAATTTATTTTTTCCTTTGACACAACCGGTGGTACCATGGGGGAAGAATATTACTCTTGACACTACCAGTACTGTCATTGTGCAGTGCCACGGGACAGTTATTCTTATACTCACATAAGTATCAGTATTTAATGTGGTTTGTGGGAGATTCTGGGGTCACAGAGGCCGTTATTAAACTTCTGAGATGACAATTTTTCCTTGCTACCTACCTCTCGTCCGGGCTTACATTCGGAGCACATGAAGTGTTTCTTTATATCGCCCACCTTGTGACGCCCGGTCAGCACCATATCATGGTAGAACATCTTATCCATATGACGGCCCTGTTTCCAACAGTAAAACGACTATTTTACTTTCAAGTCAACACACCAATATTGCATCTATTTATTTGTGTTTTTATGAGGTAAATATTTTCATAATCTTATAGCAAAATATTAAGTCAAGGGATTGAATCATATCAGTAAAAGCATCGATTGCATAAATGTTATACTTATTTTTTTACAAGTGTTAACAGTAAAAAACAATCTAATAAGACTCAACTGTAGGGCGCCCCTTCAAGTAACACCTATTATGTAAGTATATCAAGTAATACGTACTATGTCATTGCCGACCTTGTCAAATTCAACTGGCTTAAATACTCTGATCGTGACTAATATATCACTGTATTTTTTAAGCTCGCTGTTAGGAAACACTGGAGTCGGTCCGGCTTTCTCTTTAGACAGGGAAGCAGAGACCAATTTCGCTCCAGTGGGAGCTTTAGCAAACCCACAAACATATTATGGTGAGCGTAATGCCAGTTCAAGTATTTCTCGTCTAGCCTTTAGCACTTCTTCAGGAACAGTATCCGGAATCGCCAGAGGTCCGGACGCGTTGCTTGTAGGGTCGGGCACTTTGGCAAATAGCGCCAGGCTCATTGCTTGTAGGGTCGGGTACTTTGCTTGTAGGGCCGGGCTCATCGCTTGTAGGGTCGGGTAATTTGCTAGTAGGGCCGGGCTCTTCGCTTGTAGGGTCGGGTACTTCGCTTGTAGGGCAGGGCTCATTGGTTATAGGGCCGGTCTCTTTGCTTGCAGGTTCGGGAACTTCGCTATTTGGACCAGGTACTTCACTTGTAAGTTTGGATTCGTTGCTCGTACTCGGACCGGATACTTCTTCCGTCGGTGATTTTTTGTTGGACGCTGGAAAGGATTTTTTATAAATAATAATTAAATAATACTTATTCTACGACATTCTCTTCTTTATCTTAGCGTCAATCCCAGTTGCATCCGAAGCTATCAGCTTGGAGTCTGGGGTCAGCTTTATCAGTTTACTGCGGATTTTTCTGAATTTCGATATTTTCTTTGAAGCGACTGCCATCTGATCTCCACAACCCAAAGGCGATATCCAAGAATTACAGGTAGACTAGTTGTTGGACATTTAGGGCTCCAACTTCTTCTTCATTCTAGCGTTAATCCCAGTCGCATCCGAAGCTTTTTCAACTTGGATTCTGGGGTCCGCTTTTTACCAATCTAACTGCGGATTTGGCTAAACTTCGATATTTTCCGTGAAGCGACTGCCATCTGACCTCCACAACACAAACGCGATATCGACGCATTACAGCTAGACCAGTTGTTGGATTTTTGAGGTCTCCAACTACCCGTAACGACTGCCATAGATAGATGATCGTATGGCAACTGGGACCGACGGCTTAACGTGCTCTCCAAGGCACGACCAGACCAATGCAAATACCCATATTCATGAATACAAATATTTGCACTGAGCGGGGATCGAACCCGCGCCTCCTGCGCAGCGGCCGCGTTCACTACCGCTACGCCACAGAGGCTATATATTAGGTACTCTATCTAGCCCGAAATCCCTAAAGTCTCAACGTATTATGAATTTTAAGAAAACTGTCAAGATCATTTGGTCAGTTGAGCAAAAGGCATGACTTAGGAAGAGGGAGTTCCTACTACAGCCAGGCCGTGAGGCATCTCTTTCTGATAAAACAAAGTGAAAGATTTGCTGAATTACCTACATGTGTAACGGTTTGGCAAACTATCCGCGTCCTGGGTCCTGATTCTGCTATTATTTTTTCATAGCAAAACCACTGCGGTGCCACAGACACTGCAACCAATGCCACTTAACTTTGGACTCTATTTATATACTGTTAACATCTAAAATTTAAATGACAATCTTGTCGAGTGAATGAAAAATGTTATAAACTCTTTCTCTTTTCATTTTGGGCTTGAAAACTCACGCATAAAGTCTAAAATTTAATGACATTTTATGCAATGTCAGTGGCATGACAGTGGTTTTATTATGTCATAAAATTAGCAGAATCGGGGGCCTGATAGTCCAACTGAATCTCGTGGGGGGCGGACACACGAAAACAAAGTTACTGGCGTGGCTAACGTGGCTCTGGTACACATCTCGCCTATAATGATTTTATAATACATTTTACTTGACATTGGCAAAACTGCGACGATTTGCTGCAGAGGCCATTTTAAATACGTTGAAGTTGTCTAGAGAGGCTATTGTAGGTAAATATTATTTTGGTAGTGAATATTTCTTCTCCAGACAAAATTTGTTTGCAATCTTTTATAAAATTTGATACGCCGAGCTTCTGCCGTGTGTCTTTTTCTACTGATTGAATCTTATCAATTTAGACTACTTTGCCACCGGTTACAGCTCCTTCTAGCAGTGGAGTTCCATCTCAGTGTGAATCGTGGTCCTCTTTAGCACACTGACGCTGCTACTCCTGAGAAAGCAGTTCTCACTACTGAGGTTACTTCCCTCTAGCAGTGGCATTGCTCAACCCGGTATGTAGTTCATCCCCCCTACAACTACAACTACAACTGAGTTCTTTATGCTAGAGTATCAGTATTAGTATCAGTGGTATTTCACCTCCTAGTAACGGAGTTCCTCCTTTCAGAAGACAATAATAAAAATGACCGCGAGCATAAGGTGAACAAAGCATTGGATATTGATTGGATTGTAATTGCCTAAAAGTTAATTTTTATGAGACACATATGGTACAATTTCACCCATTAAGCTTAATCTAATATATAAAATTCTCGTGTCGCAGTTTTCGTTGCCAAACTCCTCCGAAACGGCTCGACCGATTCTCATGAAATTTTGTGGGCATATCGGGTAGGTCTGAGAATCGTCCAACATCTATTTTTCATACCCCGATTCGCGATAACCGACATCCACGCGGGCGGAGCCGCGGGCGACAGCTAGTGTACAATATAAAGACAAGTAGAAGTAGAAGCAACTTTATTTTTGGGCATTACTATTGACAAACACTGTAAGTGGTAACAGCATTTTGAAAGTGTTTGCCTAAGTTCAGAGAAGTTTGTTTATGCGCTATATCGCTTGAGCCAAACATCAAGTATAGAAACTGCTCTCAGTGCATATCACGGATATGTCTCGTCAAAATTAAGATATGCACTCATAATATGAGGCAATTTGGTAGAGGCCAGCGAGCATTAATTGTTCGGAAAAAACTATACGAGCAGCATTTGATTTACAGCAGAGCAGTTGTAAGGAATATTTTAAAAAGTACAATATATTACCACTACTTAGACTGTACATATTCGAGATTTGTGTCTTCGTACGCATTCATATGCATCTATTTTGAATTCACAATGATTCCGTAGTTAGAGCTAGTATTCACATTCATAAGCTTTTATGTCCTAAACAAAGAGTGAATGTTTTTAGTAAAAATGTATATTGTAAGGCAATATATATTTATAATAAGTTACCAACTAGGTAGCCTCAAAGAAATTAATACTGAACGAAACCTGTTTACACTACTAAGGGATGAATATTTGACGATTTTTTGTTAAATTGTGATATTTAGCTTTTTTTGCATGATAGTTTTTCTATTTAACTAACGAATTATTTAATTTGAATTGTAAGACATATTTTTTTACGACACACATTGATAGAGTATGGCTTGCACATAAAATGCAAACATCCAAAATTTCTGTACCCACTCATATCATTTCATTTCAGAGCAAGGTAAACTTCTTCCAATACTCATGTTCTTGAGCCTATGGCTCCTAATTACGCTGCCTATGCCAATTTCGACTACCAGTTCTTTCTGCCGGTGGCGTTTTTTTTTCCTCCCAGCAGTAGAGCTCCTCCACTTAGTGTAGATCTTTGTTCTTCCAGTGGTAAAGTTACTACGCTGCTGCTGGTTGGCCTGACAACGAAGTTTTTTGGGCCAATGGCGTCTCTGCTCCTACCAGCACCGTATTCCCTCTGGCTTCCCATGGCCCTACCGACTATCCTGGTTATAACGGGCCGAGTTTTACTGTTTTACTGATCTAGCAACCTAACACGAACGCGCCAAATGCGCAGCGGCCTCAGTGCATATTCCGACAGCAAACCGGGTGCATTCATTCCATCATTTTAGCAATTAGCCTAGCATAGCTCTTATAGTTTTCACTGTAATAGCAATAAACATCGTTAAAGTCTTTATAGTGTTTAATTCCATATCAACCGAATAGGAACCACTTAAGTCGCGTCCTTTACATTTTGGTCCTTCGACGGTTTAATAAGGACTTCGCGGTCGGTATTTAGTTTTTCGGGACTAACGCCTAGTGAAGTGAACTTGTACAGTACCAGTGACACTTTGGATTGCAGTGATCGTCAGCTTAGTAGTGACTATAGTGGTAACCATAGCAGCTTGACTTTAGCGGTGACTTAGCCAGAGGGAGTGGGTGTAGGTGCTCAATTTCTCTTAGCAAAACCAGCGGATCTCTGACTTGGGGAGCAACCCTCGTCGAGCCAGCAGCAGTGAGTGTACAGCTCACATTAGCAAGCACTGATTTGAGGAGCAACCCTCATCAGTGTAGCAGCAACAAAGGTGTTTTACAAGTAAGATCGTTCAATTTTACTTTATACATCAGCAAGATGGAGAGTTTGTATTTTACTCAAACTGAGATTGCAGAGGGCATTAAGAAACTCCTCATCAATTTTAAAAAGGATAGCGTAGAGCGTAAAACTCTTGATTACTGTAAGCGTAAGCTCGATTTACTTGAGAAGTACTGGGAGGACTTCCAAGTAAATCATGAAAAGATTCTTCCTTTCGAAAAAACGAACCATAAGTATTTTATCAACTCGGAGCTTGAACATACAGAAGAACTTTACTTGGCAGCAAAAGGACTTATTAGTCAGCGTCAAGACGAGTTGATTCAGCGAGGTCAGCAGTCAGCGGATCCTCATCTAGCACAGCTATATGTGGCCGGACCTTCAGGCAGTCAGCCGGGACGGTCAGCAACAGCAGCAGCAACTCCAACCTTTGAGTCAAAAGGATCCAACAGTAAACTTGACGATATGCTCCATAGGCAGTCGGTCAATATTAAAGCGTTTCTTAGAGCAATCCAGAACATTGACATTGAAGCAATTGTCGACAAATGGGAGTTCGAAGACGCTCTTCGAATTCTTCAAAATCGTTGGACCACTATTGATAACCTTCACTGGGATATCGTTGGCGAATCAGGGGAGGAGCTACCAATAGATTATGAATCTCACTTCAGCAAGCACGAGCAAACCTTCAACAGATTGAAGAAAGCTATAAACTCCAGGATGTGGTCAACGTCCTATCGGGAAAAATCTACTCCTCAAATGGAGATTCCTGTGTTTTCAGGCAATCACCAACAGTGGATGTCCTTCAAGGATTTATTTAGGGAAGCGATCCATAAAAACACCGCATTATCAAACGCTCAAAAAATGCAATTTCTTAAAAGCAAGGTGAAAGGTGAGGCCGAGCGTTTGATTCAGCACCTACCGATAAGCACCGATAATTATATCGTCTGTTGGGAGATTTTAAATCATCGATACGACAATAAAAAGCTTATATTTACATCGTACGTAAATGTTTTCTTGAATTTTACTACGATTCAAAAGCAAACGTTTGGAGCTATTAAAAAATTGCATGACGTCACGTTAGAGAGTCTTCACGCCATTAAAAACTTAGGTGTGGATATTAGCACGTGGGACCCTCTACTAGTGCATATTTTGTCACAAAAGCTGGATAGTGAATCTTATTCCGAGTACATAGAGTCGTTAAAGAACGCTAGGGAGCTACCAGTGCTTCAAGACTTCTTAGATTTTCTCGAAAATAAGTTCACTAGCCTAGAAACATCTCGTCGACGACAGGATACCATACAAAAATCGTCATCGCATCAGCAATCCGGTTCTTCAATCAATCGGAAAAATAACAATAATCAGAAATCAAATGCGACCACGACGGCTTTTCGAACGATCGATTTGGCAGATTTTTGATTCGATTTTTCATTTTCATAATTACAAGCATTCGAAACCTATTGCGAAAGCCATGCACGTGCAGGAAATAAAGTGTCCTATTTGTTCTGCGGAGCATAAATTATACCAATGCGAAAAATTTCTGCATATGTCTAACGATATGAAACTTAAAACCCTCAAACAACATAATTGTTGCATTAATTGCATTTTTAATCACAATGGAAAAAAATGCTTTTCGAAGAAACGATGTTTCAAATGTTCTCAAAGGCATCATACCTTATTACATGACTGTTTTTCGGGCAACCAGCAAAATGCGACGGATGAAAACCAGGATACAAATTTAAACCTCAGTAACGGCAATGGAGTACATACATCTCAGCAAGATGCCACCGAGATTCTTTTAGCTACCGCTTTAGTGAGGGTGACAGCAGCAGACGAGACTCAGCTAATCTTAAGAGCTCTTATCGATCAGGGCTCACAAGTATCATTGATTTCCGAAAAGGCAGCTCAACAGTTATGTTTAAAACGTAAGCAATATGACGGAGTTATTGTCGGAATCGGCGAAAGAGAAACCAACTGTACGGGCAACTTAAACATTACCTGTCAATCGATGTATAGCAGCTTTAAATTCCATACTGATGTTTTGATTGTGAAAAATCTAATCAAAAATCTGCCAAATCGATCGTTCGAAAAGCCGTCGTGGTCGCATTTGGAGCATATTAATTTAGCAGATCCCGAGTACTATACAAGTCGTCCAGTTGACTTGTTGCTCGGAGCAGACGCCTATGCTCTTATCATGTTAGGTAGTTTGATAAGGAGCCCTGAGTCGTCTTCGCTTTTAGCTCAGCAAACCCAGCTAGGATGGCTAATATGTGGAACTGTAAAGCCACAGTTTCATTGTAACGTCATCTTAAATAATATAACGGATATTCATCAATTTTGGAAAATTGAAGATATTCACGAGCAAAATGAGATGTCAGCAGAAGATCAACAATGTGTCGAGTATTACCTTTCAACGACGAAACGTCTGGAAAGCGGTCGTTACGAAGTTAGGGTACCGATAAAGCAGCAAGCTATGGAAAAGCTAGGATCATCAAAGGAAATGGCATTAGCACAATTTAGAAATCTAGAGAAAAGGTTTAGCAAGCAAGAAGATTTAGCAAAGCAATATAAGCAATTTCTAAGCGATTATGAAGGGCTGGGGCATATGAAGCTAACAAATTGTAACAGCAATGGAATAGAATGTTTCTTACCTCACCATGGGGTACAGCGAGCAGAGTCCTCCACTACGAAGTTACGTGTCGTGTTTAATGCGTCCGCAAAGACTTCTTCGGGATTTAGTCTCAACGACGTCATGTATACAGGGTCTAACTTGCAACAAGACCTGCAGACACTGTTACTCAAGTGGAGACAATATCAATACGTATTCACTGCTGATATTGAAAAAATGTATCGGCAGATATTGGTAAACGAAGCAGATCAAAAATTACAGCAAATATTTTGGCGAGCTCAAGCAGATGTGCCCATTAGAGTATATCAATTAACCTTACATACGGCATGAATTCAGCTCCCTTTTTGGCGATGATGACCCTTCGAAAACTAGCGTCCGACGAGCAGCATAACTTCCCTACAGCAGCAAAAATATTACAAGAAAATTTTTATATGGATGATCTAGTATCCGGGGCCCATACTATCGACGAAGGTAAAAGCAGCATAACAGAATTAAATTCATGCCTAAGCAGCGGCGGATTTTTGTTGAGAAAGTGGTCAGCAAATGACAAGAAGCTATTGGAAAATATAAATTTATCTCAGCAGAATAATCAAACGCCATCTTTTATTTTTAGAACTGAGAATACCGCTAAAACGTTAGGATTGAGATGGGATCCAATTACAGATGAATTTACTTTCCAATACACATCATCAGCAGACACTACAAAGCTAACAAAACGATTGCTTCTGTCCGAACTATCGAGGTTATTTGACCCCTTAGGTTGGCTAGCACCGCTAACTACAAAATTCAAACTATTATTTCAAAAGGTTTGGTTAGATGAAATTCAATGGAGCGATGAAGTTTCAATTGAGATTAAAAATGAGTGGATAAAATTAACTGCAGACATGGGACGTATTAGCGAATTTAAAATTCCTAGATGGCTAAAAAGCAAGCGAGATGACATTATCCAATTGCATGGGTTTTGTGATGCATCTCCCAAAGCATACGCTTGTGTCGTTTATGCCAAAATCGCCTCAAAAGATAAGGCATCCGTGGTACTAATCGCAGCAAAGACAAGATTGGTACCAAACAATAAGACAGTATCACTGCCAAGGTTGGAACTTTGTGCAGCGGAACTATTGTCTAGACTTTTATCCAAAGTCATCACTAGCATAGGTAGCATAGATCATCAAATCTATGCTTGGGGTGACTCCAAAGTCACCCTCAGCTGGATCCAAGGCAAGCCAGATAGATGGAAGCCTTTTATAGCAAATAGAGTAAAGCGAATCATTAATATAATATAACCTGAATCTTGGCATTACGTGTCAACTAAAGATAATCCAGCTGATTCAGCAAGCAGAGGACTATCGACTACACAGTTAATAGAGCATACGTTGTGGTGGCAAGGCCCAACCTGATTGTTGATACCCGACTTTAAACCACAGCAAGAGCAAGCAGAGTATACGACGCAAGAAGAGATCCGGAAGCAAGTTACAACAGTTCAAAATACCGCTCCTAAAAATAACATAATTGAAGATTTATTAAATCGACACAGCTCATTCGTAAAAATAAATCGCATTGTAGCATGGTTATTACGTGCACTTGCACCGGAAAGAAAACAAAGGCCGTCATATCTCACATTACTAGAGCTAAGGAAAGCAAAATTGGTTATAATTAAATACATACAGCGCAATGAATTCCTGTCGGATATCGAGAATTTATCGCATAGCAAGCTTAGTTCAGATGGCAGGGTATTAAATCTGAACCCATTTTTAGATGATAATGGCATCTTAAGAGTCGGAGGACGACTTAAAAATGCAAAAATTAGTGCCGATATGAAATATCCTATAATCATCCCCTATAGCGGGAGGTCAACTGAGCTTTTAATCCAGCAAGCACACGAGTATACCTTCCATGGTGGAGCTCGACTAACGTTGTCTTTGTTGAGACAACAATATTGGATTATTAAAGGATATCAAGCTACCAAAAAGCAACTTCGTAATTGTGTGACCTGCAAAAAACAAGAGCCCAGAAAACTACAACAAATAATGGGCGACCTGCCTGATTTTCGATCTAATCCAGCACCACCATTTAATCATACTGGAATAGACTATACAGGGTTTATTCGAGTGAAAGCAAACAAGGGCAAAGGTATCAAAACAACTAAGGGATACATCGCCTTGTTTATTTGTATGGTTACAAAAGCGGTGCATATAGAATTGGTCTCCGACCTTAGCAGTTCGTCATTCTTAGCAGCATTACATCGTATGGCGGCACGAAGAGGAGCCCCAAAATACATATATTCAGATAACGGAACTAACTTTGTCGGGGCCAACAAGATCCTCCAGGAGGAACAGCAAGAATTTGAGCGTATATTTGGCGATTCGTTCTATAAAGAAATAACTGAGATGAGCATAGAATGGCATTGGAACTGTCCTTCTTGGCCTAGTGCAGGAGGGATATGGGAGCGCTCAATCAGGAGTTTAAAGCAGCATCTGAAAAGAGTAATAGGAGATCAAGCTTTGACATTTGAAGAATATAGCACAATCTTGTCTCGAATCGAAGCGAGCCTTAACTCCAGACCATTGTGTCCAATGTCTGAGGATATCGACGACATTGATTTTCTGACACCAGCACATTTTCTAACTAACCATACTGGGCTCACGGTCATAGAGACGGCACAAGATGGTATTTAGTGAATAAAACATTCCAAGATATATGGAAGCGGTGGAAAGCTGAATATCTTACTCAGTTATCGGTACGTAGCAAATGGTTTAAAGCACAGAAGAATATAGAAGTAGGAGATATGGTAACCATTCATGACGACAACTTACCCACAGGAAAATGGCCTGTTGGTAGGGTGGTGGAGGTCCACCCGGGAAAAGATGGAATTGTCAGAGTGGTCACTCTAAAAACAAAAAATGGTTACATAAAGCGTCCGATAATTAAGCTATCTATTTTACCCATACCCACGGAAAAAGAAGCAATTAATCAAAAGCTAGAAGAGAGCGAAGAAGTAAAGCAACAAAGCAATGAAACAAAAGCGGAGAAGCAACTGAGCAAGCGTTCTAGCAAGTGTCCTAAAATCTATAGTGTAGCATTATCATTGTTATTTTTTATGAGCCTTATAGTATCCGGTGAAGCGTTATATAAGATAACAAAATTTGACACCAATCAAACTTTGTATTTGGATCCTCGGGGACAAATGCATCTTATTCGTGATCAGTGGAAAATCGTCACTTATTATAATATGTCTCCTTACTGGCAAGGAGAGAAAGCGATCACACAGTCTTCGAAATATCTCGAGCAAACGTGTGCTAAAATTCAAGAGCAGAGTCATTGTCGAATCATTATGCTGCAAATACAACATGAGTACAATGAACTACAATATTATAACCAGCTGTTGCTCAATCAGCACTTTGGAGCACACTTGCGTACTAGACGCGGGCTTATTAACGCGGTCGGCTCCATTGCGAACTCATTGTTCGGAGTACTCGACCAGGAATTCGCAGAAAAATATAAGCGTGACATTGACCTCGTACATCGCAACATAAATCACCTAAGTCAGCTGTACAGGAATCAGACATCGGTCATAGAAGCGGAGTATAATATATTAAAGAGAACAGAAGAGACTATTGAAAAACAGCATAAGATAGTTAATAAGCATTTGAATTATTTAGACAGCATTACGAATACATTGCAGAATGAAATTGACGTAATGTCTATTCAGCAAGATTTCACAT
The DNA here is from genome assembly GCA_949126895.1 of Eilema caniola. Classification (NCBI taxonomy): domain Eukaryota; kingdom Metazoa; phylum Arthropoda; class Insecta; order Lepidoptera; family Erebidae; genus Eilema; species Eilema caniola. The sequence continues at coordinate 447,022 of OX421461.1, read as the reverse complement.
TAGCAGCATTAGCGACCGTCAATATGATTCAGAATTTAAAACGTATTCAGGATACTTTTCTGGATACAATGACTGAAATCTATCACGGTCAGATCAATCTGCATCTCTTAACACCACAGCAACTCCGTGGAGAGATACAGATTGTATCTAGCCAGATATCTAAAGAGCTAGCGTTACCCGTAGATGATATTCAGTTCCATTTGTACGAGATCTACAAATTGTTAAAAGTCAAAGCGAGGATGACTGAAGAATATTTCATATTTGAAATTACCTTACCTTTAATCAGCAGAGATACGTTCCAGTTATATAAGTTGATACCAGTACCGGTTCAAATTAATAAAAGTATGATCAGCATCAAGCCAGCATCAGAATACGTGGCTATCAATCTGAGAAGAGATTTATATTTATCAGCAAGCGCCAGCGATCTTCAAAGTTGTGAATATCAAGCGGAAACTTACCTTTGTCGCCTGCCGGGGCCTGTCCAGAGTTTAAGTCCTGATGAAAAATTATGTGAAAAGGAAAAGCTATCTACTTGCAGGACCACAAAATCTAGCTGTGAAAACAAATGGATTCCGTTACATGACTTTTCTACCTACTTGTATTTCTGTTGTGACTCATACTCTTTGAGAGTTATATGCGACGACGACCTACAAGTGCGCGAAGTCAGCAAGGCTGGACTTATTCAACTTACTAAGCAATGCATTGTAAAGGGTCGTGATGTAACACTTTATTCGTATCAGCAATTAGAGAATACGGTCAATCTTAAGCCAAATATACTCGAGACAAAATTAACTCCGATAAATCGCTTAGTCAGTAATCTTACGCTACCTATCCAAAACTTCCAAGACGTAGAAGTTGACTACGCCACATCTCCTATAAACGATTCTTTAAGGCATCTCGGTGAAGAAATTAAATCAATGAAAGAATCAGCTCAGCAGACGGAGAGCCTTACGACACATGACGTACATCAGTATGCGTTGTCGTATAGCCTATTAGCGGCAGCTATCGTAGCAGTCCTGTGGGTCCTGCTGAGGCGGAGGTGTCAGCGAACCAGCGGCGGTGCGCCCGTACAAGGGCGTATTGAAAGCGTACCAGCGAGTGTGAGTGTGTGTATAACCCAACCTGAGCAAGAGCAATGCTCCAGTGTAAGTGATCAAAAAGATTTCGTATATACAAACATATTACCGGAGAATTCAAGCGAGCACGACATCATGGAGGTAGTTCCGAATCAAAATCAGGAGGCGAGCGAGAAGAGTAGAGATGTGAAAACAATTAAAAGGATGAGAAAGGATACAGAAGCAGAAGAGGCATGGACAATTGTTCAACAGAAGGCTAAGAAGACCAAAGATTCGATCGAAATTTATATCTCTGGTAAAGAAGTGTTACCGAAGCAATTTGCACTGGCGAGAATGTTCAAGGAGGAGGGAATCAAAGACATAATAAAGATAAAATATATTAATCCCTTTAGACTACGTATTGAGCTAAAAGATGACACTATGATAGACAAAATAGAAACATGTAAAGCCTTCCTTGATAGGGGGTGGAGGGTCAACAGGTCCATGACCTTGAGCAATACTTACGGTGTAATTAAAAACGTCGACATTGAAATGACTGATGATGATATACTTAAAAGCATTTCAGGCACAGATGGTGTCCAGCTACTGTCAGCAAACCGCCTCAAAAAACGGAACACAGGTAGGGATACGGACAAAGAACCATGGGTTAATAGTGAAGCGGTTCGATTATGCTTCAAAGGCTCATATCTTCCGACGCACGTATTAGTAGATGAACTACGCATAAGGGTAGAACCGTACGTTTTCCCCGTAACTCAATGTAGTAAATGTTGGAAGTTTGGGCACATAGCCAAGGCATGTACAGCTAAGTATATAGTCTGTCCAAAGTGTGGGGATAACCATTCGAACTGTGAAACCCAAGCCTTCAAATGTGTCAACTGTGGTGGAAATCATATGGCCTTAGTAAGATTGTGCCCTGCTTACCTAAAAGAAAAGAAGATTAGAGACCTTATGGCCGAATTTAACTGTACCTATCATAAAGCTTTGACTGTGTTTGTACCCCCTAGCGTTACTAAAGAAAAGGATAAAGAAGATACCAGTCAAGCAAAAATTTTCACACCTATTGATATCAGCGAAACAGATTTTTACTGTACTCCTACCTATGCCAATGTAACCAAAACAGAAGCATCCATACACAATAAGGAGACAGGGAAACGATTTAGTCACGTCTTAAAAAAGAAACCCCATGGACCAAGTACATCGGGCATTTTTTTGTTGTCAGAAGAAGAACCTACTTTAAATGAAAGTGATGCAGGTGAAAGATGTGATACGGAGCCGCCAGATAAAAAAAGAAGAGAAGTAAATTTTGAAGAACTTTTGTCAAGACTTAAAGAGATTATATTTTTAAAGAATGACTCCTTACAATCTAAGTTCCATAATATTATTAAATGTTGTGTACAGTGGTTAATTTTAGTAGTAGTTGAGAACATAGCTGACTGGCCGATATTGAAAAAAATTCTAGATTTAATTAATGGATAGGAAAAAAATGACATGTAGACTTAATATTATTCAGTGGAATGCACAAAGCTTACGTCCCAAACTAGCATCATTTGAAAATGTATTAACTCAGGAAAAAATCCATATTGCTGCCCTAAATGAAACATGGTTAGATCAAGATAGCCTGCTCCGCATAAGCGGGTTCACTATTTACAGGAAGGATCGAAGCGATAATTATGGTGGCGTGGCTATTATCACACATTCGTCTATAAAATCTCAATTGCAAAATACACAAATAAGAAATACTAATATACAGATAGTGTCTATTAAAATATTTAATTGTCAGGACATCGAGTATATACACTCAGTCTATTGTCCCCCTGCAGTACATACTACACAAAATGACTGGGATGAAATATTCTCTAAGTGCAGTAATAATAAAACTTTACTACTGGGCGATCTTAACGGACATCATGTGAACTGGTCATACGAAACTAACAGTAGGGGCAGGTGGATTTCAGATGCCATACTGGATCATCAACTTGTCATTTTAAACAACGGCTCTCCAACGCGAACTAAGCTAGTCAACGGCATTCTTCAACAAACTGCGCCTGATTTGTCACTAGCATCCTCGGACATAGCACTTAAGTTTGATTGGGTGTCGCTAAATGAAACTCTGGGCAGTGATCATCACATATTGAAAATATCTACAAATATAGCGGTAAGTCATAATATGTTTAATCGTCGTAATTATAAAAGAGCGGACTGGAGTGCATATCAGACACTGTTGACAGAAATTTTTGACCAATTTAAATTTTCCGATGACCTACAAACATGTTATGATATGTTCATTGAGTGCATTGATCTGGCAGCTGAGTTGCATATACCATTCGTAAAAATCAACAATAATCCTGACACGACATTTACTCCGAAACCCTATTGGAGTCCGACACTATCAAAATGCGTAGCCGAACGCCGTTTGGCTTTGTCTAGGTTTCGACGTAACCCAACCCCACAGAACTTTGAGACACTAAAACATAAAATACGCATTGCTCAAAAGACCATTCGAAACGCTAAAAGTGTGGCTTGGCAGTCATTTTGTTCTTCTCTAGATAAAACATGTTCATCTAGTGACGTCTGGAGAAGAATGAAGTGGCTGAAAGGATATAGAACACGAGGGGATTTCATTGATCAATCTACGGCCAATAAACTGTTGCGCAATTTAACACCTGATTATACCGGAAATTTAGACTTATGCTTCTCACGTGACAACCCAGATCTGGAAGTAAGAATATCCAGTAATGAGCTGCACAGAGCTATTCGTGGCAAGGATACCTCGCCAGGACACGACAATATCTCATATTCCATGATTGGCAAATTACCAGAAAATGGTAAACATATATTATTATCATTATATAATTCTTTTTTTAAGTCTGGATTTGTTCCCAAACAGTGGCGATATGTTAGGATTGTACCAATCCCAAAGGTAGGACGCGACCCGAGGGACATAACGTCACTGAGACCAATATCAATGATCTCCTGTGTATGCAAGATTTTTCATATCATCCTAATGAATAGATTAGAATGGTTTATCGAAAAAAACAATCATCTGTCTATGGCCACCACAGGATTTAGAAAGTGCCGTTCGACAATAGACAACTTAGCAGATTTAGTGTTATCAACCCAAGTTGGATTTTCTAATAATTTAATAACAGTTGGCTGTTTTATTGACATTAATGATGCCTACAATAATATAGACATAGTAAGTTTGCTACAAATTATGGACAGATTAGGGATGGGTCGTCTAGTATGTTCATACATCTGGAATTATCTTAAGGAAAGAAATATTAATATTACCTCCTATAACTACTCCCTATCACGTATGACGGGACGGGGATTAGCACAGGGTGACCCACTTTCCCCGCTTTTATTTAATATTGCCACCCTATCGATTTGCAAAGAGATTTGTAATGTTAGTATTTCACAATATGCTGACGACTTTGCGTTGTACTCGACCGGCAGCAATATATCTGATATAATACAAAATCTACAGGAGGCATTACATGTACTCAGCGGTTTTCTTTCAAATATAGGACTCGATATATCCGAGACGAAAAGTAAGGTGTGTTATTTTAAAAGAGGATACGGAAAGGAGGAAATTAATCTTAAAATCAGGGATATATCGTTGCCGGTCGAAGACAATGTCAAATATTTAGGGTTATGGCTGGATCGTTCGTTGAAATGGGCTAGACACATTAGAGAAACTGCTGATAAAGTGAAAAAGTTTGTAAATGTTTTTAAAGCACTTGGTGGGTCAAAATGGGGTGTCCACACTGTTCACATGAGGCGGATGTATATCGCCTTAGTCAGAAGTAGACTCGATTATGCCAGCGCATTATATGATAATGCAGCCCAATCACATCTTATTAAACTGAACAGATTACAAAATGTATTCATGAGATTGATAGGGGGGTTTGTGAAGAGTACTGCTATACACATTATGGAAAACGAACTTTTTTTGCAACCTTTACACATACGGAGACATTATCTGGCAGGGAAGTTTTGGCTTACATCGAAATCATTCAAGAAAAATAATATCATGCTTTTATTAGATGAGATGCAAAGGATCAGTGGTAGTACATATTGGAGGCTAAAGAAAAAGCCTTTGTTGCTTACAATACACGAATACCTTAAATCAATACCGATTCACTTTAGCGTACAACTTGAAATGTTCTCCATGAACACTTGGGTCACCAATATGGATTTCGCGAACAACATTAAAATTACTGTAGAAGATGTTATTTCGGCAAAGCGATCATACTCACTGCATAGGCTTAGAGAAAATTGTATTAAACACATCAATCGGCATTATAGCTCATTTTATAAAATTTTCACTGACGGCTCGAAGGACGGGGTCCGCACCGGGGCGGCTTTTTTCGATCCACAAACTAACGATTCCGTAAAACTTAATATTAGGTGTAATGTGAACATAATGTATGCGGAGTTGGTTGCCATACAAGAGGCCTTATCATATATAGAACAATTTGATAGTGGAGAATATGTAATATTTACAGACTCAAAAAGTGCTCTCCAGCATCTGAGTCGGTGTGCCTCGACTACTCGAGGAATCCCGATAGCCTATAATATAATGCGAGCATTAGAAATCCTCAGAAGTAAAAATAAAAATATTATGCTGCAATGGGTGCCTGCTCATATTGGGCTGATCGAAAACGAGATAGCTGACCGATTGGCTAAGGAGTCTCTTATAGACGGCATAGACTTTAAATGCGCCCCACATTATGTTGATGTACTGTATCGGGTCAAGAATCGGTGTACCGAACTGTGGACCGAGTACTTTGATCAAAGGTCGCTAACCAAAGGTATCTGGTACCGAACTATTCAGCCTAGCATTTTCAAACATCCTTGGATCGATCAAGCCAGTATGAGTAGATCAGACATGGTCATAGCTCTTAGACTTCGTTCTGGACACATCCCATTGAATGGTTTTGCATATTTAATGGGTAAGGTATATTATATGGCAACCGTAATTACAATATCGGCCTATGTAACAGTATCCTCGCTCGTCCCTCTTCGGAGGAGGCGAAACAATTGTATTCTCTAGCTAAGATTTGTTGTATAAATCGTTGATAACACCATGTAATAACTCTAATGAGGGCGGCATAGTCACCCAGTGACTAAGCCCTCAATAATAAATAAAGAAAAAAAAAAAAAAAAAAAAACCAACATACCCTTGCCCAACCATTTTATTGAGATCTAAACCACATGATGTCGAAAAAGATATAATAAGTTCAGAAATCGATGCAGCATCTAATTTTTAAAGTGGTCTGTACCTCAAAATTCTTCAAGTATTACGTAACTGTGTTTCGTTTGGTCAAACTTGACGTATCTTATGCCCATTGAAAGCTGTTAAGTCCCGCCTATATCCACTGTCTCGTCAGCCAAGATTGAAAAGTATGCCGCTTCTTTTGCTTCATCAGTATGGTTTCACGAAGAACATCAGCACAGGTTTCAATAATTTCGTATTGTACTTGATAGCATACATGCATTTCTCGAACCAGTTGCAAAGTGGTCTTTTAAAACAGTATCTCCTGCCTCAACTCGGAAATGTAGTAAGTCTTTGAAAACTGACCCTTCTTCTGTTTTTCCTCGAAGGGATAAATCATGCGTAGCACAAAATAAGACCGAAGATATAATGGCTTGAAGTTTTTTTTCTGTTTTCTGTAATTTCCCTATTATATTCAGTCTAATCTGTTCATAAATGTCTTTTTTTTAATTGCATGATTTCCAGAATTTTTTTATCATTTCCTCACATTACATGAGATTTCGCAAACTCATGAAACGATAAATGGCCCTGAGTACTGCCTCCATGAATTTGTGCCGGAAATAATACACATGTACGGCAGAGTAGTCCTTTAGCCTGAGCAGAATAGGCTAACCAAGGATATGCTGTGAGCCACTGGTGGCGAAATGCACGTTGTTGTTTCCACGGTGTTTCGAGCACTTTAAACCGTATTTCATCACTAATAGGTACGTTAGAATCCAGATATAATACCCACATCATAAATATAGTAACTGAAGTTTGTTGTGTTGTTAATTCAGTTTTACTAGTACTTTGCTGTGCCGAAGTAGGTACTTGGACAAACTTTAGCATTAAACTGTTGATTTTCAATCTTTTTTCTCTTGCATAGAAATCGTCTTATGTCACTCATATTTTACTTGCTACTTGCACAGATAAATCAATTACGGCGCGCACTAACACTCATCTATGAAAACGAATAGGTACGGCGGGAAGTATTATTTTTTCAAACAGACGCACTGTGCACTCACTGTAGATAAAAGATTAGTCACTCGCGATTTGTGCATTCGTACGTGTTAGACGCGGTCGGGTTAAAACTGATAATAATAAAGCGACCGTCAATATGATTCAGAATTTAAAACGTATTCAGGATACTTTTCTGGATACAATGACTGAAATCTATCACGGTCAGATCAATCTGCATCTCTTAACACCACAGCAACTCCGTGGAGAGATACAGATTGTATCTAGCCAGATATCTAAAGAGCTAGCGTTACCCGTAGATGATATTCAGTTCCATTTGTACGAGATCTACAAATTGTTAAAAGTCAAAGCGAGGATGACTGAAGAATATTTCATATTTGAAATTACCTTACCTTTAATCAGCAGAGATACGTTCCAGTTATATAAGTTGATACCAGTACCGGTTCAAATTAATAAAAGTATGATCAGCATCAAGCCAGCATCAGAATACGTGGCTATCAATCTGAGAAGAGATTTATATTTATCAGCAAGCGCCAGCGATCTTCAAAGTTGTGAATATCAAGCGGAAACTTACCTTTGTCGCCTGCCGGGGCCTGTCCAGAGTTTAAGTCCTGATGAAAAATTATGTGAAAAGGAAAAGCTATCTACTTGCAGGACCACAAAATCTAGCTGTGAAAACAAATGGATTCCGTTACATGACTTTTCTACCTACTTGTATTTCTGTTGCGACTCATACTCTTTGAGAGTTATATGCGACGACGACCTACAAGTGCGCGAAGTCAGCAAGGCTGGACTTATTCAACTTACTAAGCAATGCATTGTAAAGGGTCGTGATGTAACACTTTATTCGTATCAGCAATTAGAGAATACGGTCAATCTTAAGCTAAATATACTCGAGACAAAATTAACTCCGATAAATCGCTTAGTCAGTAATCTTACGCTACCTATCCAAAACTTCCAAGACGTAGAAGTTGACTACGCCACATCTCCTATAAACGATTCTTTAAGGCATCTCGGTGAAGAAATTAAATCAATGAAAGAATCAGCTCAGCAGACGGAGAGCCTTACGACACATGACGTACATCAGTATGCGTTGTCGTATAGCCTATTAGCGGCAGCTATCGTAGCAGTCCTGTGGGTCCTGCTGAGGCGGAGGTGTCAGCGAACCAGCGGCGGTGCGCCCGTACAAGGGCGTATTGAAAGCGTACCAGCGAGTGTGAGTGTGTGTATAACCCAACCTGAGCAAGAGCAATGCTCCAGTGTAAGTGCGCGAAATCAACCCCTGTCCGAGCAGGGGTCTAGTGTCAATGAAAGTGCACGCGTAGCGAAACGGTGGTCTAGTTTACGTTTAAAGAGGCGAGACATGTCGACGTCTCCTCTACCTAAACGACAATCGGCATTTTCCATTGAGAACTCAACCGTTTGAGCACACTTATAGCTATAAGTTCATTATATGTGTTTGATAATTGTTCTATCACCTTGTCAATCATTTCACATCTAATATTGTCCTAACCTTCTTTACAATTTAAACTCACACTCACGTAACATTTTATTTTATATAAGCTTTTCTCATTATCTCATCTCCCCCCTCGGGAGCATGTTCGATGTAATAATTTGCATCGAACACGTTTTGCTGATCTAGCAACCTAACACGGCCGCGCCAAATGCGCCGCGGCCTCAGTGCATATTCCGACAGCAAACCGGGTGCATTCATTCCATCATTTTAGCAATTAGCCTAGCATAGCTCTTATAGTTTTCACTGTAATAGCAATAAACATCGTTAAAGTCTTTATAGTGTTTAATTCCATAGCAACCGAATAGGAACCACTTAAGTCGCATCCTTTACAGGAGGTGTGAGCCCTAACAATCCTGTCAGCAGTAAAATTTCTTCATCTTTGGTTCTCAGATAATGGTGCTCCTAGTCCTTATGGTGACAAGGCTGTTTCTGAAGTAACGCCATGTTTCTGAAGCCACAGTTGCACTTGTCGCTGGAGATACACTAAGTATGCTATCAGTTGACTCTATTGTAGCTGAGACTTCCTACTGCTTGAGGGTGTCCAATGCAGATCATTCTAACCGCTTTCGAATCACTTTCTACCTTGGACCAGAGGTCGGAATTCTCTTCCGGTCGTTTTTTGTTAAAACTGATCTAGTTTTGACAAGAGGGGATACTTTTTACAATTTATCCCCTCTATATTATAATCCCTACACAGCGTTTCAGATATAAGTAATCCATGCATTTATTATTATCGAAGTAAAGTAATCTCTGTTTTGTTCACATAATAATGTTTTAGATACAATATGGTTCGATATAATTTACACCAAAACATTCATTAACGCTGACATTACAAAAAAAACTAACTAAATTAGTGATTAGGGGCTGCGGTATCACTTTATATTTTGTTATAGACATGGGAAAGAGGAGAATTAGAATTAAACACACTCAATAAAATTTGTTTGTATTTATTATACGCGTCGTCAACTCCAGTTCGTGACGTGACGGAGACAAAGACCTTAAACTTCTATTTGTCGAAAACTGGGGTGAGAGTCATCTTGTAACCTCTGCTAGACAGATAGGTATAGATACAGGCGGGAATATCAGGAATGTAGAGCCAAGGGGTGTAATTGGCCCATTGAGAATAAAGGTAGGCAGGTATTTTATAAGGAATATTAAATAGGTATAAAAAAATTATTAGTAACTGAAGTGGCTACAAACACTGAGATACGAGAATTATTTATTTAAGATACTACGTGTGGATGTCGGTTATCACGACTTATGCAACACTAGCAACGGTACTAATTTTTTTTTTTTTTTAATCTTTATTTATTTTGGGGTTTTGATCCAGTAAGGATATGTCAACCCCATCGTACCTTAATTCATAATGGACACAGTCTTACAATGATTGCTATAGTCTAGGTAGCTACATTTATTTAATCGAATCATTGCTGAACTATTGTAATCAGGTGACATAATTTTTGGGCTGCTTCGGAAGTCGGATAACTCATGATACTTTGAATTAGACCCACATCAAGAGTATTTACCTTTAATTCATGAAGCAGAGCCTCACGCTCAGTTTTATTCCGGTCACAATCCATCAGCAAATGTTGCACATCTTCAATTTTATGGCATACAGGACAGTTAGGAGAATCCGCTTTTTTCATCAGATATGCAAACTTTGCCGATGGATAGTGACCAGATCTAACTCTAAAAGCTAACTTAATATAATGTCTGCTCAATCGAGCATCATCAAACCAAGGCAACTGAGGAGGTGCTGCCTGAATAGACTTATACCATATACCTTTTTCCGCAGACGTATGGTTGAAATATGAAACCCACTCCTCGTAACAGGTTTTTTTAAGTTTTGGTACCATTTCCCAATGATCAGGTAGATAATTTATATCAGCACCGTTTAAAGCTGCTAACTTAGCTATCCGGTTTGCTTCTTTAATACCGGTATTGCCCCAACCTTCTTTTGAATATCCTTGAGGATATCAGCATAATCCGGGGTAATGTCCTCAGGATCCTCGGGCGCCTCTTCCTACGATGCCTCATCTTCACAATTATGACAAAAAATTCTATTCCTACCCTGTTTTAAGTCACCTGCCAAACCCTTCACGCATTTCCTATGAAAAGTTCCTTTGCAAGGTCCCTGGCATATAAAATGCGATCCTTTTTTAGTTAGGATTTGCTTACATTTTTGGCATTCCATTTTTACACTGGTTCAGACTAGGCCACACACGTCCAGCGTTGATTTCGGTGTGTGTGGTATCTATAATGTCTTTCTGTACAACACTATTAATCACTTCACCACTAGTAAAGCTCGATAATTAGGATTTTAATTTTGTATGATAGTTCAAAAACTGTGTTATATAACTAAATCACTTAATTATGAAAAGCTTGCAAGTCCTGGTCAGCGGCAGCAAATTGTACCGTGATCCTGCGTCACAGCACCAATACGTAATAAAGCGGTGGTCATACCCGCGGCATTTCACCACACTAAATAAATCGTCTATATTGTTAATTCTACTTTGGCCAATGATCGTATAATGGTCAGAGGAGACCCTAGATGAGCCCGCATATCCCGGATCCTATAGAGTTCTAGGAATGCTGGTATTTATATAATGAAACATTACTATACAATTACTTAATTCTACCCCCACTTACTTTAACTGATTTATGTTAAGGTACAACAATTTCTCAATGAATGAGTCTCTCACAAATAATTTTCTCACAAGCAACCTACAACCGTACTAGATCCTAACACTGCCCTAATTACTACTACTGTGGCAAACAACCCGAATAACTTTATTGATCTAACTTTTACATTGTCGACTTAGTGTTGCAAGCCTAACACTGCCCTAATCACTACCACTGTGGCAAACAATCCGAATAACTTTATTGATCTAACCTTTTACATTGTCGACTTAGTGTTGCAAGCCTAACACTGCCCTAATCACTACTACTGTGGCAAACAATCCGAATAACTTTATTGATCTAACCTTTTACATTGTCGACTTAGTGTTGCAAGCCTAACACTGCCCTAATCACTACTACTGTGGCAAACAATCCGAATAACTTTATTGATCTAACCTTTTACATTGTCGACTTAGTGTTGCAAGCCTATCACTGCCCTAATCACTACTACTGTGGCAAACAACCCGAACAACTTTTGCTCCCCATAGGCATATACTTTGAATTTGTTAGGTTTTGTTTCCCCGTTGACACATACTTTGAATTTGTTAGTTTTTGTTTCCCCGTTGACACATACTTTGAATTTGTTAGGTTTTGTTTCCCCGTTGACACATACTTTGAATTTGTTAGTTTTTGTTTCCCCGTTGACACAGGCTCCACCAATCGCCGTGTGCAGTGGGATACTACCAACTTTAAATATCCCCCCTCTATCCTTTTGTAAGCACGTAGCCCCAAATGGAACTTACGCGCCTTTAGAGAGTAGGATAGCTGACTCGTATTTTCCCTCCCCCAATATCTGAATCCAGACAAATGTATACGTCTAATTAGACTTGAATTAGAAAGGCGTTGCCAATTAATTGTAATTCAAAATAAGATTATTTCTTTCACAATATTGTCAAAGCATAGTATGACTAGTACAGATTCAATGAATAGTTTCATGTCGTAGCGCGGTCTGATGACCAATCCATCAAATGAGATTCTGTGTCCGAAATAGGATCTTTAACATGTCAGAACTGACTCATACTTGTCACGTGCATAAACGAGATCGATATAGTGTCCCTGGTGTAGAAGACAGCCATATCTAGGGTCAATTGCCCAAATCAATTAAGGTTCGATACAAGTTCCAAATTAGGAAAGCGCTCTGCTAAGGTGAGCTAGATGTACCTCGCCAAAATGATTCCTCGGCTACGACGCTCCGAGTAATAAGTATTATTTATAGCATAGTATTTTATTCAAAGTCAATTGGTAGATCAGTCAAACAAACTTCTCATTTCGGAATAATTTCCATTACGAATTTGATTAATTATGATGTGGGTGGATTTAAAATATGTTATGCCACCAATCTGAGTTTCATTGAGACCATACTAAGTCAGTTGCTAGGCAAGTAGAACATTAGCAACGCGGTCCGACGACGGCTCGCTTATAGGTCTAATCCGAATACAACGAACGCCTACTAAAATATACAACACGATAGCTCGTATACAATTTACTCAAATCACGATTTCACCACGGCATTAACGCACGAAAACCTTAACTAAATCAATCACAAGCATCACCAAGGAATGATATGTCATATCACCAAGCAAAGGCCCGATTAGCTCAGAACCGTTACAATACTAGTCCTTACTAATACACTTCCTAACCTATTCCCATTGTGTGAGTGCCTACTCTACCCCCAACTTAGAACTTCTGTTCAACCAAACTAGGTGTAACGTCACCTTATTTACATTTAAACGTGTGGTGTGTTGTGAGCCTATCATGTATTGATGGTATTCCATCAACACTCCTGCTCTGCTATGGGTGCAAGCTAGTTAGGCTTGACTGGCCTATCCTCATAACTGTGTGCTTGCTCCAGTCCACGAGCCGAAGCTCAGGGATGTGAACTGAAACCCTAACGAGATAATAGTTAGTGTATATATAAATAGATATATAAGACTGAACTGCGAGCTCTGTAAGTTCTGATCCAGGCCCAATTGGACGGTTCCACTTCGACGGTACCTACCCATCACAGAACAAACAGTCACCCACATTCAGGAAGCTTTTCCGATCCCGTTTCCACAGGTAAAATCGGAATGCCGCCCGCTTCAAAGGTTACCGGCCCCTAGCTATTCAGATAAATATGGAGTTGTTGCCACCGTTAGGTATCCCTCCATAACCAGGCACATCGCCATGGGTTTCCTACGGGAGAACTAGCTAAAACACCGCAGTGCTACCCTCAACTACTAACATAACAAAAGATGATAAAACGACAGCAATGACTTTACGAATGCACTGCCAGACTCAACAGCACAAGACAGTAATAATACGCATACATTTACACGTACTATCCCTGCCCAATGTAAGGTGTCTTCATTTTCGTAAAGGCCCTAAGTCCTGCTCCGATCGCGACCCATCCCAATATTCGACGCGAGAACTAGCCTACCCCACGCCCTAGTCGTAACAAATCTTAATCGCGCACCCTTGTACGTATCACGCCCAACCACACACAAAATCAAGATTTACAATTAATTTCAACAATTTCAACATAATAAAGATGATAAAACGACCGTAAGGACTTTACGAATGCACTGCCAGACTCAACAGCACAAGACAGTAATAATACGCATACATTTACACGTACTATCCCTGCCCAATGTAAGGTGTCTTCATTTTCGCAAAGGCCCCAGGTCCTGCTCCGATCGCGACCCATCCCAATATTCGACGCGAGAACTACCCCACACCCCAAGGTTTACAATAAATTTCGACAATTTATAATTTTTACAGAATTATAAAACTCTCGGCGGTACATTGGAAAAACTCTAAACTGTTCGCGTTAAACAAAGACAGCTAGTAATTCGTTTATTACACAACACCGGCAACAATTTCATATAATTCACAAAAGGAATTTAACACTATTTCTTTACAACGATAGAAATATATAACTTACAAAGACAGTCCGCCGAGCCGTACCCCTTTTAGCTATCTGGATCGAATGAATGACGAAAAAAAAGTCCCCCCGCCTCCAGAAGACCCATCTTTTAAAGGCGAGGTCTCCCTTCTCTAAACTAACCTCGCCGTTTCTAGAACTACACATCATCCTTCATCCAATCGTGAGCTATTTCCGGCAAGCCGCCTCAGCGAATTTGCTCCTTTTTTATAAAAACTCCTTAATTCATATGATTGGAATAAGAATAATCCAAGATAATGTCTAACTAATTTTCCAGTTAATTATTCGTATACTAATATTTAGAATTCGCGACTAGTGCAATATCACAGAAAATGCAGCCAATAGAGATTCCTGGTTACATCAACCGCAGGATCAGTAGCAGTTGATGTTAAATCTTATTTCAATTTTTTTAACGGATAATCTTACGTTATTTCGCTACCAATAAGACAAACATGGAATTTAATTTATTTACAATAAAGGAAATGGCTCAATCGCAGCGCCATCTAACAACCCTCTTAAATACCACACCCATTTTTTTGAATTTTTAATTTTAGCTCCATCTACCCATCTAATTGTGAACTACTTCCACTCACCATCCGCAGTCCGTTACATCCCGACCCCCGAATCTTTATGAAGGTACATTCTTATTTTTTTTTTTTTTTTATGACCGGAGTAAAGATTCTACTAATTTTAATACAGAACAATAAAAGACAACCTGATTTAAACCTCACACGGGCTGCAAATCGAGGTGAAGATACTTCTTTACCCACAGGCCCCCTTTTTTTTTGTATATTTCCCGCTTAGCTAGAATCCAGTCATCCCACACATTAAGTGTCTGTGTAGTTTAACCATATCAAGACAAACCACTTCTCAGTCCCGATACCAAGCTTGATAGTAGTCCCGCAACACAAACTATCTCCTCGAACCAGGACATGACAGTCTAAAGCAAGGAAAGCCTGGTTGTGAGGCAAGCTCAGTCCTAGCGACTCAGAGTAAAAGTTTGTGGAGCGAACCTATCTTACGTTCTTCCACAACCAATTACCCCATCCCCCAATAATAAAGTCATCCCTTAACAGCCGTCAAACATAGTAGGTGCAAACGGTCCACCCCACTTGGCTCGAAACCCAAAAGCATTTGCCCCGAAAATGGCGCATGTACAGTGTAGCTCGTTATAACCTAACTGTATAGTTGAGGAAGTGTGAAGGTACCTTAACGGTATGCTTAGACCTCGGATTCATCAATCTCGAGCCCGTCTATTATCCTAACTCTTAGCAATCCTTCATAATTCCGATTGAGGTGCATGCAGAATGACTAGACTATAACCAAGCCTCGCGATTCTACTCCCCATAGTGCTGGTTGGGAAGGCCCTTCACACTGAATTTAAACAAGTACTCATTCAACATACAACCTCTCCATGACCATTCCTTAACGTGAATATTCCTTTCGCTCTAACATAACCAACTTCCATGGTCATTCAGACTACCAACCAATCAGCACCCGATACAAACGCATGGTTATTGTTTCGTAATTTCAGGAATGCTCCAGCTTTTGCAAGGAAAAGCGGATTTCAGTATCCCCCTCTATTGCACACCACGCGTGGCAAATTGATAAATTTTGATTAAGTCTTAAAGTCGAACTATAACGAACCTTACTACAATTTTTTCCTTTTGTAATATTTAATTAAATTTTTTTTTTTTTTTTTTTTTTTTTGGTAAAGCCACCCTGCTCCCCACCATCTGACGGGATGAGAATATATTTCGTTAACAATTTAGGGTGAAAGTGACTAATGTGAAACTAAGTGAAAATTACTATGATCAACTCATTCACATGATGGACTACTGCTCATACTATCAGATGGGCTTCACCCTATCCACCAAATTTATTGATCACATTTTTTTTTTTTTTTTTATATATTTATCCTCAGACCAGATCTAAATTATTAATTGAATATAATTTTAAATCAATCCTACTTACTAGTTCTACTTAACTAACTACATTACTTAAATCTACAAATTCTTACATACTAAGTAAAGTAATTGCAAAATCTAATCAACAATTCAAGCTTAAGTTCACGAACCTTCTCTTCTCTTCCCGATCCAGCCCCAGCCTACTGCGTATAATATCTAGACAGATGTATAGTATTGAACTTCCCCCGAACCTCATTAGTTTGGGGGTCTAACAAAATGTACACATTTTGGTAAGGATTTCCCGCCACTACGTATGGACCTTCATACAACGCCTCAAACTTCTTGGTTACCTTTAATTTCGCGCTAGATTTATTTAACTTCCTAATTTTTACTAAATCGCCGACCTGATATTCAATCAACCGATATCTACCATTAAACTTCGCCTTCCGTTTTTCCCCAGCCTCTTGTAGATTCTTACGCGCTATCTCCCTGACTTTCTGTACGTCTAGCTCTCCATTACTCCTACCTATAATTTCGTCAAACGACAACCTCGTAGAAGTTCCGTACATTATCTCACAAGGGGTAAATCCTGTGCTTTCATGATAAGTGTTATTATATAGCTCCTCCAACTTGGGAAGAGTCTTTACCCATCCTTTGTGATTCGTGCTATTATATGTCCTAAACAAACGCCCTAACTCCCTGTTGACTCGCTCTACTGTATTTGGTCGTGGGTTCCTAACCGTAGTGTATACCACTCTAACCCCCAACGTTTCCATGCCCTCTTTCCACACTCGACTAGTGAACTGGGTACCATTATCCGACATTATCGCCTTCGGCTTTATTATGTCGAAGAACCTCTTTGCCTTATTAAACACTGCCACCGCCGTTGCCTTCTTAAGCTCAAAAAATTTGACAAACTTACTAAACGAATCCTGTAGAACGAGTATATAATTCATTCCAAATTTACCCGTAGGGAGAGGCCCGTATATATCTACCATCACTAAATCGCCAATATCTCTTGTAATTATTGAACAGCATGGGCCTACTTTGTTTGAATTAGAATGCTTTGTTAACTGACATACGTCACAAGTCCTCACTAAACGTTTCACACTCTTAGTTAATCCTTTCCAATAAAACCGATCCCTTATATACTTTATCACCTTGTAACCTCCCTGATGACCCATTTCGAGATGTACTTGCCTAACTAATCCTTCCCTAAGGACATTTGGTAAGAAAATGACTTGTCCCTTTTCACCCCCCTTATCTATATACAAAACGTCATTAATCAATCTACACCTACTCGCCAAACCCGCTAACTCTCCTCTTGTGCTGGCCGTACTTATCTGATTAATTAACCTACTTATCTCTACATCAGCCCTTTGTAATTCAGGTAGTAGTTTTAATTGGTTCAGTAATTCTTTATTTCGTTGCGCTTCCATATATAGGATGCTCGGTGACCTAACCTTTTCTTCCTGCAAAAGTTCCCCTTTAGGAGGATAGCGCGACAATACGTCCGCGACCACATTATCTCTCCCTTTAATATGTTGTATTTCATACTGAAAATTCTCTAAATAGTTAATCCACCGAGTTACCTTAGCGTTATATAACCTCCACGTCTTGACAAATGCCAAAGCCTTATGATCCGTCCTAATAACTACCCTAGCTCCCCTCAAATACGTTTCGAATTTCTCTAAACAACAGATTACTGAATAGAACTCCTGTTCAGTCACTGTCCAATTTAATTGAGCCCCCCTTAATGCCTTACTATAAAACCCCAGCACCCTCTGCTGATCATCATCGCCTACCTGATATAAAACCCCTGCTAATCCCACCTTAGAACAATCCGTTTGCAAATAGAAAGGTTTAGTAAAATCCGGATGATGCAATTGGATAGTTTCTAAGAACAAAGCTTTAATTTGTTCGAACGCCCTTTGTTCGAGTTGACCCCAACCCCAGCCTTTACCCTTCTTCAACAAATTATATAATGGTTGCGCTTGAATATTAAAGTTAGGTATAAACTTCCTATAAAAATTACATAACCCCAAAAATGCCCTCACATGCTTTATCCTTCTAGGTATCGGAAACTCTTGTATAGCTTTAACCTTATCTGGGTCAGTGTGTAATCCCTGAGTAGAGATGATGTAACCCAACATCCTCACTTCCTTACAACAAAACTCACATTTCTTTAAATTACACGTTAAACCTGCCTTTTGCAATTTACCTAAGACTATGTCCAAATGTTCCAAATGTTGTGTGAATGACCCTGTCGTTATTATCGCTAGGTCATCTAAATAATTAACACAAAATTCCCTGACCTCATGTCCTAATATTATATCCATGGCCCTACTAAAACTTCCCACGGACGTTTTCAACCCTTGGGGCAACACATTATAAACGTAGGACTTCCCATTGAAGGTGAACCCCGTATATTTTTTACTATTCTGCGTAATAGGTATTTGGAAATAAGCATTATTCAAATCTACTACACTTATATAGTTAGCCCCATGGAAGGAATTCATGACATCAATCTGTAGTGGTGGTTTCTCCGTTTCTGCCACCATATATTTATTTATCTCTCTAGCGTCTAATAACACTCTAATCGAATCATCTCGCTTAATCGTAAAAGTCAATGGACTACAATAAGGAGTTGCGGATCGACTAACTATCCCCAAATCTTCCATTTCCCTTAGCTTTTCTTCTACTCTCCCCCTATAAGCATATGGCACCGGATAATTTTTCTTAACAATAGGTACATCTGAACACATCACTATCTCGTGCTGATAGCAGTTCGCTCTCCCTAAACGCGAAGTGAACACACCCTTATATTTATGTAACAATTTTAGCAAGCTATTCCTCTGTTCTGTCTCTATAGCAACTCCGGTCTCTAGACTTGTCCAGACTAGATCATTAAACTCGCTACAACTATCCATGGCTGATATTAATTCCTCACTCTCCCTTAGGTCGGATCCCTTTACTTGCTCTAAAAACGGTATTACCTCTCTTTGCCCTGCCTGATCCAGAACTAAACCTCTATCTATTTTTCCCGTGTTGATAGTTACTTCATTCCCCTTTAACCAATCAAATCCTAAAATCAACGAATTAACTAGGCCTGGAACTACTACAAACCCCATATTTTGTACACACTCTCCTAGCTTTAAAGGCAATAGAACTATTTTCTTAATCTCTCCGCTCCTATGACCCACAGCTGTCTTAATTTTAAAGGGTCTAATCGGCATCCACGGTATTTCGCGACTCCTATCCGACCTCAGTACATCCCAGAATTCCTCTGAGATGCTGGTTATATCACAACCAGTATCCACTAATCCTATAACCTCATGATCAAAAATATGCACTATTACTTCTGAACTAAAGGTTCCCTCATCGCGTTCTGTAGACCTTTCATCAAATACCGCCTCTATCGACACAGGATCGCCTTGTCTCAAAAGTTTCTGTTCAATATTTAATTTAATCACATCAACTATTTGTTTATCGATAAAGAGACTCTTTGGTTCTACTGTTCCAAAACCCAATCCCTCACGTATACCACGAGTAGTCATCTTCGCCACTAGCGGCGCCCTAATACCGTTTCCTACCTTACCTAAAGCTAGCCCTGGATTCCAACCCATTTTGATCATCATATCTAACGCTGCGCTCCCTGTGACTGAGGCTAGATCGGGAACAGAACTTCCAGCCTCTACTAGTTTAAACCTGCGGGTGACGCTAACGCCGATGTATCACTCTGCACTACCGTTGCCACCTGCTCACCAGACGGTCGAGTTTTGCTTGGCTTAGGCCAACTGCGATAGTCCTGACGAGAATCCTTAGCCCTTTTCTCCGGTATCCTCTTCTCGCCGCCAGAGGTTGGAGTTGATACAGCCTCTTGCCGAGCTATATCGTCCATCCCTCTCAAAAACTCCGCTGTTTCAATGATGTTATTCAGCTTGGACGTATACCATCCCTGTTGCACATACTTCGGAAACTGCCTAATTATGTCCCCAATCAGTTGTTTCTCGGAAAACTTATAAGTTAGCATCTGAGCCTTCCCGGTCAATCTTAGGAAATGGCCTAACATAGTAGGCGACTCCGCTTTATTCCAAACTCCATGCACTATAGACCGGCGTAATTCGTTCTGTTCGCTTTCTCCCCAGAAGGTAGCCAAAAAGTCCGCCTTGAAGTCTTGCAATACGCTCCAACGACATTTGTAAACTCTTGCCCACTCTCTGGCTTCACCCACTAGACATTCTTGTATCAAGTCTAATTGATTGCCGTCCCGACCGACCTTTCCCAAATATGTTGTTAGGTCTTCCAAAAACGTCACCGGATGCACATCGACTTTGTCTCCGAACTTGGGCTTCTCGAACGTTACATTTCTCACATGGTAGTTTATGTTTCTAGGTAACTCCGAGTTGACACACTCTACGAAGATCGAGGGTTCCCCATTTTCCCTTAATCTAGGAGAGTCTGTATATAGTTGTTGATTCAATTCCGGATTAGCCTGTTCCCTAACCACAGACAACGCTTCTGTGGGCACTGCCCCCCATTCGCGACTACTTCCGCTTCTGTCTGCTGGAGAAGCTCTTGTCTCACTCATCTCAGCCCTTAACGTCTCCAATTTCGCAGCTAAATCTTCTATAGTACGATTCAACTTCCTATACCGAAGGTTAGCTAAAGAAGTGTTCACATTCACACTTCTCCCCTCCGGTCTCCTTCTAGCTTCAATTGTCCGTCTCACACGCCTAGATGTGGTAGGTACAGGTTCATTGGGCGTCGTAGTTTGCCTTACAGGACTAGTCGTCCCTTGCTCACTTGTCCTGTTTTCCCCATAACGGGCAGGCGCCCGCCTTTTCCTGCTCGGCTTATCCATACTATATTTATCACTGATCGAACACTCAAAGAACACTACACGTAACGATTCGTCAATACAATCACTATAAACTCCCTTTTAACTTATAAATTTGAACACCACTTTCAGCTAAGACTCACGGCTCATAACCGGAACTATATATACACGATAAGTTAACAAATAATACATTATAGTGTTAACTGTTGGTTGGGATGCCTCACTGTCATACAATGTTGCACTCCAACGATATGTGTAGGTATTTCAATTCAATAAATGTTTCTCCCGAGTTCGACCTACTCGAGTCTATAAGATACTTAATATCGACCCCCCAACAATTCGACTGATAACATCCTAACCCAGACTTTACGACCCCCCATTGTTTATTATTCTCACCATTTTTCATTTTACACTAAATTCACCCCAGCATAATTTCCTAGAGACCCTTACCTATAATACAGCAACAAATTGTACGGTATGCAACATACCGTACTCCTACCCTCAACTAACCCACAACAAACAAACACAATGCCAACGACCGATGGTCAGAATATAGTGTCTATCCCGAACACTGCAACGAAATTGTCCCAGACTCTGATCTCAGGTCTCGGCTCCAAATCGTACTGGCGCCTGACCTTCCAACCTATCCCCGGGCAGACAAAATGTTACCATCCTGGTTACCGACACCAAATTGTGGTGTCGTCCTGGCCACCAGGCATTAACTTGTAGTGTGTAGTCTTGATCCACGTCATCAAATTTTAACGTGTAATCCTGGCTTACGGCCCCAAATTGTAATCATCCTATGTCAAGGCACCAAGATGTAATGTCCTGGTCACGCGGGACCAAATTGTAATAAACACTGCCTTAACCATAGTAATCCTGGTGAGTGGCAGCAAATTGTACCGTGATCCTGCGTCACAGCACCAATACGTAATAAAGCGGTGGTCATACCCGCCGCATTTCACCACACTAAATAAATCGTCTATATTGTTAATTCTACTTTGGCCAATGATCGTATAATGGTCAGAGGAGACCCCAGATGAGCCCGCATATCCCGGATCCTATAGAGTTCTAGGAATGCTGGTATTTATTTAATGAAACATTACTATACAATTACTTAATTCTACCCCCACTTACTTTAACTGATTTATGTTAAGGTACAACAATTTCTCAATGAATGAGTCTCTCACAAATAATTTTCTCACAAGCAACCTACAACCGTACTAGATCCTAACACTGCCCTAATTACTACTACTGTGGCAAACAACCCGAATAACTTTATTGATCTAACTTTTTACATTGTCGACTTAGTGTTGCAAGCCTAACACTGCCCTAATCACTACTACTGTGGCAAACAACCCGAATAACTTTATTGATCTAACCTTTTACATTGTCGACTTAGTGTTGCAAGCCTAACACTGCCCTAATTACTACTACTGTGGCAAACAATCCGAATAACTTTATTGATCTAACCTTTTACATTGTCGACTTAGTGTTGCAAGCCTAACACTGCCCTAATTACTACTACTGTGGCAAACAATCCGAATAACTTTATTGATCTAACCTTTTACATTGTCGACTTAGTGTTGCAAGCCTAACACTGCCCTAATTACTACTACTGTGGCAAACAATCCGAACAACTTTTGCTCCCCATAGGCATATACTTTGAATTTGTTAGTTTTTGTTTCCCCGTTGACACATACTTTGAATTTGTTAGTTTTTGTTTCCCCGTTGACACATACTTTGAATTTGTTAGTTTTTGTTTCCCCGTTGACACAGGCTCCACCAATCGCCGTGTGCAGTGGGATACTACCAACTTTAAATATCCCCCCTCTATCCTTTTGTAAGCACGTAGCCCCAAATGGAACTTACGCGCCTTTAGAGAGTAGGATAGCTGACTCGTATTTTCCCTCCCCCAGTATCTGAATCCAGACAAATGTATACGTCTAATTAGACTTGAATTAGAAAGGCGTTGCCAATTAATTCTAATTCAAAATAAGATTATTTCTTTCACAATATTGTCAAAGCATAGTATGACTAGTACAGATTCAATGAATAGTTTCATGTCGTAGCGCGGTCTGATGACCAATCCATCAAATGAGATTCTGTGTCCAAAATAGGATCTTTAACATGTCAGAACTGACTCATACTTGTCACGTGCATAAACGAGATCGATATAGTGTCCCTGGTGTAGAAGACAGCCATATCTAGGGTCAATTGCCCAAATCAATTAAGGTTCGATACAAGTTCCAAATTAGGAAAGCGCTCTGCTAAGGTGAGCTAGATGTACCTCGCCAAAATGATTCCTCGGCTACGACGCTCCGAGTAATAAGTATTATTTATAGCATAGTATTTTATTCAAAGTCAATTGGTAGATCAGTCAAACAAACTTCTCATTTCGGAATAATTTCCATTACGAATTTGATTAATTATGATGTGGGTGGATTTAAAATATGTTATGCCACCAATCTGAGTTTCATTGAGACCATACTAAGTCAGTTGCTAGGCAAGAAGAACATTAGCAACGCGGTCCAACGACGGCTCGCTTATAGGTCTAATCCGAATACAACGAACGCCTACTAAAATATACAACACGATAGCTCGCATACAATTTACTCAAATCACGATTTCACCACGGCATTAACGCACGAAAACCTTAACTAAATCAATCACAAGCATCACCAAGGAATGATATGTCACATCACCAAGCAAAGGCCCGATTAGCTCAGAACCGTTACAATACTAGTCCTTACTAATACACTTCCTAACCTATTCCCATTGTGTGCGTGCCTACTCTACCCCCAACTTAGAACTTCTGTTCAACCAAACTAGGTGTAACGTCACCTTATTTACATTTAAACGTGTGGTGTGTTGTGAGCCTATCATGTATTGATGGTATTCCATCAACACTCCTGCTCTGCTATGGGTGCAAGCTAGTTAGGCTTGACTGGCCTATCCTCATAACTGTGTGCTTGCTCCAGTCCACGAGCCGAAGCTCAGGGATGTGAACTGAAACCCTAACGAGATAATAGTTAGTGTATATATAAATAGATATATAAGACTGAACTGCGAGCTCTGTAAGTTCTGATCCAGGCCCAATTGGACGGTTCCACTTCGACGGTACCTACCCATCACAGAACAAACAGTCACCCACATTCAGGAAGCTTTTCCGATCCCGTTTCCACAGGTAAAATCGGAATGCCGCCCGCTTCAAAGGTTACCGGCCCCTAGCTATTCAGATAAATATGGAGTTGTTGCCACCGTTAGGTATCCCTCCATAACCAGGCACATCGCCATGGGTTTCCTACGGGAGAACTAGCTAAAACACCGCAGTGCTACCCTCAACTACTAACATAACAAAAGATGATAAAACGACAGCAATGACTTTACGAATGCACTGCCAGACTCAACAGCACAGGACAGTAATAATACGCATACATTTACACGTACTATCCCTGCCCAATGTAAGGTGTCTTCATTTTCGCAAAGGCCCCAGGTCCTGCTCCGATCGCGACCCATCCCAATATTCGACGCGAGAACTACCCCACACCCCAAGGTTTACAATAAATTTCGACAATTTATAATTTTTACAGAATTATAAAACTCTCGGCGGTACATTGGAAAAACTCTAAACTAGTAATTCGTTTATTACACAACACCGGCAACAATTTCATATAATTCACAAAAGGAATTTAACACTATTTCTTTACAACGATAGAAATATATAACTTACAAAGACAGTCCGCCGAGCCGTACCCCTTTTAGCTATCTGGATCGAATGAATGACGAAAAAAAAGTGAAAGTCCGCCTCCAGAAAACCCATCTTTTAAAGGCGAGGTCTCCCTTCTCTAAACTAACCTCGCCGTTTCTAGAACTACACATCATCCTTCATCCAATCGTGAGCTATTTCCGGCAAGCCGCCTCAGCGAATTTGCTCCTTTTTTATAAAAACTCCTTAATTCATATGATTGGAATAAGAATAATCCAAGATAATGTCTAACTAATTTTCCAGTTAATTATTCGTATACTAATATTTAGAATTCGCGACTAGTGCAATATCACAGAACATGCAGCCAATAGAGATTCCTGGTTACATCAACCGCAGGATCAGTAGCAGTTGATGTTAAATCTTATTTCTTTTTTTTTTACGGATAATCTTACGTTATTTCGCTACCAATAAGACAAACATGGAATTTAATTTATTTACAATAAAGGAAATGGCTCAATCGCAGCGCCATCTAACAACCCTCTTAAATACCACACCCATTTTTTTGAATTTTTAATTTTAGCTCCATCTACCCATCTAATTGTGAACTACTTCCACTCACCATCCGCAGTCCGTTACATCCCGACCCCCGAATCTTTATGAAGGTACATTCTTATTTTTTTTTTTTTTATGACCGGAGTAAAGATTCTACTAATTTTAATACAGAACAACAAAAGACAACCTGATTTAAACCTCACACGGGCTGCAAATCGAGGTGATGATACTTCTTTACCCACAGGCCCCCCTTTTTTTTGTATATTTCCCCCTTAGCTAGAATCCAGTCATCCCACACATTAAGTGTCTGTGCAGTTTAACCATATCAAGACAAACCACTTCTCAGTCCCGATACCAAGCTTGATAGTAGTCCCGCAACACAAACTATCTCCTCGAACCAGGACATGACAGTCTAAAGCAAGGAAAGCCTGGTTGTGAGGCAAGCTCAGTCCTAGCGACTCAGAGTAAAAGCTTGTGGAGCGAACCTATCTTACGTTCTTCCACAACCAATTACCCCATCCCCCAATAATAAAGTCACCCCTTAACAGCCGTCAAACATAGTAGGTGCAAACGGTCCACCCCACTTGGCTCGAAACCCAAAAGCATTTGCCCCGAAAATGGCGCATGTACAGTGTAGCTCGTTATAACCTAACTGTATAGTTGAGGAAGTGTGAAGGTACCTTAACGGTATGCTTAGACCTCGGATTCATCAATCTCGAGCCCGTCTATTATCCTAACTCTTAGCAATCCTTCATAATTCCGATTGAGGTGCATGCAGAATGACTAGACTATAACCAAGCCTCGCGATTCTACTCCCCATAGTGCTGGTTGGGAAGGCCCTTCACACTGAATTTAAACAAGTACTCATTCAACATACAACCTTTCCATGACCATTCCTTAACGTGAATATTCCTTTCGCTCTAACATAACCAACTTCCATGGTCATTCAGACTACCAACCAATCAGCACCCGATACAAACGCATGGTTATTGTTTCGTAATTTTAGGAATGCCCCAGCTTTTGCAAGGAAAAGTGGATTTCAGTATCCCCCTCTATTGCACACCACGCGTGGCAAATTGATAAATTTTGATTAAGTCTTAAAGTCGAACTATAACGAACCTTACTACAATTTTTTCCTTTTGTAATATTTAATTAATTTTTTTTTTTTTTTTTGGTAAAGCCACCCTGCTCCCCACCATCTGACGGGATGAGAATATATTTCGTTAACAATTTAGGGTGAAAGTGACTAATGTGAAACTAAGTGAAAATTACTATGATCAACTCATTCACATGATGGACTACTGCTCATACTATCAGATGGGCTTCACCCTATCCACCAAATTTATTGATCACATTTTTTTTTTTTTTTTATATATTTATCCTCAGACCAGATCTAAATTATTAATTGAATATAATTTTAAATCAATCCTACTTACTAGTTCTACTTAACTAACTACATTACTTAAATCTACAAATTCTTACATACTAAGTAAAGTAATTGCAAAATCTAATCAACAATTCAAGCTTAAGTTCACGAACCTTCTCTTCTCTTCCCGATCCAGCCCCAGCCTACTGCGTATAATATCTAGACAGATGTATAGTATTGAACTTCCCCCGAACCTCATTAGTTTGGGGGTCTAACAAAATGTACACATTTTGGTAAGGATTTCCCGCCACTACGTATGGACCTTCATACAACGCCTCAAACTTCTTGGTTACCTTTAATTTCGCGCTAGATTTATTTAACTTCCTAATTTTTACTAAATCGCCGACCTGATATTCAATCAACCGATATCTACCATTAAACTTCGCCTTCCGTTTTTCCCCAGCCTCTTGTAGATTCTTACGCGCTATCTCCCTGACTTTCTGTACGTCTAGCTCTCCATTACTCCTACCTATAATTTCGTCAAACGACAACCTCGTAGAAGTTCCGTACATTATCTCACAAGGGGTAAATCCTGTGCTTTCATGATAAGTGTTATTATATAGCTCCTCCAACTTGGGAAGAGTCTTTACCCATCCTTTGTGATTCGTGCTATTATATGTCCTAAACAAACGCCCTAACTCCCTGTTGACTCGCTCTACTGTATTTGGTCGTGGGTTCCTAACCGTAGTGTATACCACTCTAACCCCCAACGTTTCCATGCCCTCTTTCCACACTCGACTAGTGAACTGGGTACCATTATCCGACATTATCGCCTTCGGCTTTATTATGTCGAAGAACCTCTTTGCCTTATTAAACACTGCCACCGCCGTTGCCTTCTTAAGCTCAAAAAATTTGACAAACTTACTAAACGAATCCTGTAGAACGAGTATATAATT
The DNA here is from genome assembly GCA_949126895.1 of Eilema caniola. Lineage (NCBI taxonomy): Eukaryota > Metazoa > Arthropoda > Insecta > Lepidoptera > Erebidae > Eilema > Eilema caniola. The sequence continues at coordinate 419,263 of OX421461.1, read as the reverse complement.
CATTCCAAATTTACCCGTAGGGAGAGGCCCGTATATATCTACCATCACTAAATCGCCAATATCTCTTGTAATTATTGAACAGCATGGGCCTACTTTGTTTGAATTAGAATGCTTTGTTAACTGACATACGTCACAAGTCCTCACTAAACGTTTCACACTCTTAGTTAATCCTTTCCAATAAAACCGATCCCTTATATACTTTATCACCTTGTAACCTCCCTGATGACCCATTTCGAGATGTACTTGCCTAACTAATCCTTCCCTAAGGACATTTGGTAAGAAAATGACTTGTCCCTTTTCACCCCCCTTATCTATATACAAAACGTCATTAATCAATCTACACCTACTCGCCAAACCCGCTAACTCTCCTCTTGTGCTGGCCGTACTTATCTGATTAATTAACCTACTTATCTCTACATCAGCCCTTTGTAATTCAGGTAGTAGTTTTAATTGGTTCAGTAATTCTTTATTTCGTTGCGCTTCCATATATAGGATGCTCGGTGACCTAACCTTTTCTTCCTGCAAAAGTTCCCCTTTAGGAGGATAGCGCGACAATACGTCCGCGACCACATTATCTCTCCCTTTAATATGTTGTATTTCATACTGAAAATTCTCTAAATAGTTAATCCACCGAGTTACCTTAGCGTTATATAACCTCCACGTCTTGACAAATGCCAAAGCCTTATGATCCGTCCTAATAACTACCCTAGCTCCCCTCAAATACGTTTCGAATTTCTCTAAACAACAGATTACTGAATAGAACTCCTGTTCAGTCACTGTCCAATTTAATTGAGCCCCCCTTAATGCCTTACTATAAAACCCCAGCACCCTCTGCTGATCATCATCGCCTACCTGATATAAAACCCCTGCTAATCCCACCTTAGAACAATCCGTTTGCAAATAGAAAGGTTTAGTAAAATCCGGATGATGCAATTGGATAGTTTCTAAGAACAAAGCTTTAATTTGTTCGAACGCCCTTTGTTCGAGTTGACCCCAACCCCAGCCTTTACCCTTCTTCAACAAATTATATAATGGTTGCGCTTGAATATTAAAGTTAGGTATAAACTTCCTATAAAAATTACATAACCCCAAAAATGCCCTCACATGCTTTATCCTTCTAGGTATCGGAAACTCTTGTATAGCTTTAACCTTATCTGGGTCAGTGTGTAATCCCTGAGTAGAGATGATGTAACCCAACATCCTCACTTCCTTACAACAAAACTCACATTTCTTTAAATTACACGTTAAACCTGCCTTTTGCAATTTACCTAAGACTATGTCCAAATGTTCCAAATGTTGTGTGAATGACCCTGTCGTTATTATCGCTAGGTCATCTAAATAATTAACACAAAATTCCCTGACCTCATGTCCTAATATTATATCCATGGCCCTACTAAAACTTCCCACGGACGTTTTCAACCCTTGGGGCAACACATTATAAACGTAGGACTTCCCATTGAAGGTGAACCCCGTATATTTTTTACTATTCTGCGTAATAGGTATTTGGAAATAAGCATTATTCAAATCTACTACACTTATATAGTTAGCCCCATGGAAGGAATTCATGACATCAATCTGTAGTGGTGGTTTCTCCGTTTCTGCCACCATATATTTATTTATCTCTCTAGCGTCTAATAACACTCTAATCGAATCATCTCGCTTAATCGTAAAAGTCAATGGACTACAATAAGGAGTTGCGGATCGACTAACTATCCCCAAATCTTCCATTTCCCTTAGCTTTTCTTCTACTCTCCCCCTATAAGCATATGGCACCGGATAATTTTTCTTAACAATAGGTACATCTGAACACATCACTATCTCGTGCTGATAGCAGTTCGCTCTCCCTAAACGCGAAGTGAACACACCCTTATATTTATGTAACAATTTTAGCAAGCTATTCCTCTGTTCTGTCTCTATAGCAACTCCGGTCTCTAGACTTGTCCAGACTAGATCATTAAACTCGCTACAACTATCCATGGCTGATATTAATTCCTCACTCTCCCTTAGGTCGGATCCCTTTACTTGCTCTAAAAACGGTATTACCTCTCTTTGCCCTGCCTGATCCAGAACTAAACCTCTATCTATTTTTCCCGTGTTGATAGTTACTTCATTCCCCTTTAACCAATCAAATCCTAAAATCAACGAATTAACTAGGCCTGGAACTACTACAAACCCCATATTTTGTACACACTCTCCTAGCTTTAAAGGCAATAGAACTATTTTCTTAATCTCTCCGCTCCTATGACCCACAGCTGTCTTAATTTTAAAGGGTCTAATCGGCATCCACGGTATTTCGCGACTCCTATCCGACCTCAGTACATCCCAGAATTCCTCTGAGATGCTGGTTATATCACAACCAGTATCCACTAATCCTATAACCTCATGATCAAAAATATGCACTATTACTTCTGAACTAAAGGTTCCCTCATCGCGTTCTGTAGACCTTTCATCAAATACCGCCTCTATCGACACAGGATCGCCTTGTCTCAAAAGTTTCTGTTCAATATTTAATTTAATCACATCAACTATTTGTTTATCGATAAAGAGACTCTTTGGTTCTACTGTTCCAAAACCCAATCCCTCACGTATACCACGAGTAGTCATCTTCGCCACTAGCGGCGCCCTAATACCGTTTCCTACCTTACCTAAAGCTAGCCCTGGATTCCAACCCATTTTGATCATCATATCTAACGCTGCGCTCCCTGTGACTGAGGCTAGATCGGGAACAGAACTTCCAGCCTCTACTAGTTTAAACCTGCGGGTGACGCTAACGCCGATGTATCACTCTGCACTACCGTTGCCACCTGCTCACCAGACGGTCGAGTTTTGCTTGGCTTAGGCCAACTGCGATAGTCCTGACGAGAATCCTTAGCCCTTTTCTCCGGTATCCTCTTCTCGCCGCCAGAGGTTGGAGTTGATACAGCCTCTTGCCGAGCTATATCGTCCATCCCTCTCAAAAACTCCGCTGTTTCAATGATGTTATTCAGCTTGGACGTATACCATCCCTGTTGCACATACTTCGGAAACTGCCTAATTATGTCCCCAATCAGTTGTTTCTCGGAAAACTTATAAGTTAGCATCTGAGCCTTCCCGGTCAATCTTAGGAAATGGCCTAACATAGTAGGCGACTCCGCTTTATTCCAAACTCCATGCACTATAGACCGGCGTAATTCGTTCTGTTCGCTTTCTCCCCAGAAGGTAGCCAAAAAGTCCGCCTTGAAGTCTTGCAATACGCTCCAACGACATTTGTAAACTCTTGCCCACTCTCTGGCTTCACCCACTAGACATTCTTGTATCAAGTCTAATTGATTGCCGTCCCGACCGACCTTTCCCAAATATGTTGTTAGGTCTTCCAAAAACGTCACCGGATGCACATCGACTTTGTCTCCGAACTTGGGCTTCTCGAACGTTACATTTCTCACATGGTAGTTTATGTTTCTAGGTAACTCCGAGTTGACACACTCTACGAAGATCGAGGGTTCCCCATTTTCCCTTAATCTAGGAGAGTCTGTATATAGTTGTTGATTCAATTCCGGATTAGCCTGTTCCCTAACCACAGACAACGCTTCTGTGGGCACTGCCCCCCATTCGCGACTACTTCCGCTTCTGTCTGCTGGAGAAGCTCTTGTCTCACTCATCTCAGCCCTTAACGTCTCCAATTTCGCAGCTAAATCTTCTATAGTACGATTCAACTTCCTATACCGAAGGTTAGCTAAAGAAGTGTTCACATTCACACTTCTCCCCTCCGGTCTCCTTCTAGCTTCAATTGTCCGTCTCACACGCCTAGATGTGGTAGGTACAGGTTCATTGGGCGTCGTAGTTTGCCTTACAGGACTAGTCGTCCCTTGCTCACTTGTCCTGTTTTCCCCATAACGGGCAGGCGCCCGCCTTTTCCTGCTCGGCTTATCCATACTATATTTATCACTGATCGAACACTCAAAGAACACTACACGTAACGATTCGTCAATACAATCACTATAAACTCCCTTTTAACTTATAAATTTGAACACCACTTTCAGCTAAGACTCACGGCTCATAACCGGAACTATATATACACGATAAGTTAACAAATAATACATTATAGTGTTAACTGTTGGTTGGGATGCCTCACTGTCATACAATGTTGCACTCCAACGATATGTGTAGGTATTTCAATTCAATAAATGTTTCTCCCGAGTTCGACCTACTCGAGTCTATAAGATACTTAATATCGACCCCCCAACAATTCGACTGATAACATCCTAACCCAGACTTTACGACCCCCCATTGTTTATTATTCTCACCATTTTTCATTTTACACTAAATTCACCCCAGCATAATTTCCTAGAGACCCTTACCTATAATACAGCAACAAATTGTACGGTATGCAACATACCGTACTCCTACCCTCAACTAACCCACAACAAACAAACACAATGCCAACGACCGATGGTCAGAATATAGTGTCTATCCCGAACACTGCAACGAAATTGTCCCAGACTCTGATCTCAGGTCTCGGCTCCAAATCGTACTGGCGCCTGACCTTCCAACCTATCCCCGGGCAGACAAAATGTTACCATCCTGGTTACCGACACCAAATTGTGGTGTCGTCCTGGCCACCAGGCATTAACTTGTAGTGTGTAGTCTTGATCCACGTCATCAAATTTTAACGTGTAATCCTGGCTTACGGCCCCAAATTGTAATCATCCTATGTCAAGGCACCAAGATGTAATGTCCTGGTCACGCGGGACCAAATTGTAATAAACACTGCCTTAACCATAGTAATCCTGGTGAGTGGCAGCAAATTGTACCGTGATCCTGCGTCACAGCACCAATACGTAATAAAGCGGTGGTCATACCCGCCGCATTTCACCACACTAAATAAATCGTCTATATTGTTAATTCTACTTTGGCCAATGATCGTATAATGGTCAGAGGAGACCCCAGATGAGCCCGCATATCCCGGATCCTATAGAGTTCTAGGAATGCTGGTATTTATTTAATGAAACATTACTATACAATTACTTAATTCTACCCCCACTTACTTTAACTGATTTATGTTAAGGTACAACAATTTCTCAATGAATGAGTCTCTCACAAATAATTTTCTCACAAGCAACCTACAACCGTACTAGATCCTAACACTGCCCTAATTACTACTACTGTGGCAAACAACCCGAATAACTTTATTGATCTAACTTTTTACATTGTCGACTTAGTGTTGCAAGCCTAACACTGCCCTAATCACTACTACTGTGGCAAACAACCCGAATAACTTTATTGATCTAACCTTTTACATTGTCGACTTAGTGTTGCAAGCCTAACACTGCCCTAATTACTACTACTGTGGCAAACAATCCGAATAACTTTATTGATCTAACCTTTTACATTGTCGACTTAGTGTTGCAAGCCTAACACTGCCCTAATTACTACTACTGTGGCAAACAATCCGAATAACTTTATTGATCTAACCTTTTACATTGTCGACTTAGTGTTGCAAGCCTAACACTGCCCTAATTACTACTACTGTGGCAAACAATCCGAACAACTTTTGCTCCCCATAGGCATATACTTTGAATTTGTTAGTTTTTGTTTCCCCGTTGACACATACTTTGAATTTGTTAGTTTTTGTTTCCCCGTTGACACATACTTTGAATTTGTTAGTTTTTGTTTCCCCGTTGACACAGGCTCCACCAATCGCCGTGTGCAGTGGGATACTACCAACTTTAAATATCCCCCCTCTATCCTTTTGTAAGCACGTAGCCCCAAATGGAACTTACGCGCCTTTAGAGAGTAGGATAGCTGACTCGTATTTTCCCTCCCCCAGTATCTGAATCCAGACAAATGTATACGTCTAATTAGACTTGAATTAGAAAGGCGTTGCCAATTAATTCTAATTCAAAATAAGATTATTTCTTTCACAATATTGTCAAAGCATAGTATGACTAGTACAGATTCAATGAATAGTTTCATGTCGTAGCGCGGTCTGATGACCAATCCATCAAATGAGATTCTGTGTCCAAAATAGGATCTTTAACATGTCAGAACTGACTCATACTTGTCACGTGCATAAACGAGATCGATATAGTGTCCCTGGTGTAGAAGACAGCCATATCTAGGGTCAATTGCCCAAATCAATTAAGGTTCGATACAAGTTCCAAATTAGGAAAGCGCTCTGCTAAGGTGAGCTAGATGTACCTCGCCAAAATGATTCCTCGGCTACGACGCTCCGAGTAATAAGTATTATTTATAGCATAGTATTTTATTCAAAGTCAATTGGTAGATCAGTCAAACAAACTTCTCATTTCGGAATAATTTCCATTACGAATTTGATTAATTATGATGTGGGTGGATTTAAAATATGTTATGCCACCAATCTGAGTTTCATTGAGACCATACTAAGTCAGTTGCTAGGCAAGAAGAACATTAGCAACGCGGTCCAACGACGGCTCGCTTATAGGTCTAATCCGAATACAACGAACGCCTACTAAAATATACAACACGATAGCTCGCATACAATTTACTCAAATCACGATTTCACCACGGCATTAACGCACGAAAACCTTAACTAAATCAATCACAAGCATCACCAAGGAATGATATGTCACATCACCAAGCAAAGGCCCGATTAGCTCAGAACCGTTACAATACTAGTCCTTACTAATACACTTCCTAACCTATTCCCATTGTGTGCGTGCCTACTCTACCCCCAACTTAGAACTTCTGTTCAACCAAACTAGGTGTAACGTCACCTTATTTACATTTAAACGTGTGGTGTGTTGTGAGCCTATCATGTATTGATGGTATTCCATCAACACTCCTGCTCTGCTATGGGTGCAAGCTAGTTAGGCTTGACTGGCCTATCCTCATAACTGTGTGCTTGCTCCAGTCCACGAGCCGAAGCTCAGGGATGTGAACTGAAACCCTAACGAGATAATAGTTAGTGTATATATAAATAGATATATAAGACTGAACTGCGAGCTCTGTAAGTTCTGATCCAGGCCCAATTGGACGGTTCCACTTCGACGGTACCTACCCATCACAGAACAAACAGTCACCCACATTCAGGAAGCTTTTCCGATCCCGTTTCCACAGGTAAAATCGGAATGCCGCCCGCTTCAAAGGTTACCGGCCCCTAGCTATTCAGATAAATATGGAGTTGTTGCCACCGTTAGGTATCCCTCCATAACCAGGCACATCGCCATGGGTTTCCTACGGGAGAACTAGCTAAAACACCGCAGTGCTACCCTCAACTACTAACATAACAAAAGATGATAAAACGACAGCAATGACTTTACGAATGCACTGCCAGACTCAACAGCACAGGACAGTAATAATACGCATACATTTACACGTACTATCCCTGCCCAATGTAAGGTGTCTTCATTTTCGCAAAGGCCCCAGGTCCTGCTCCGATCGCGACCCATCCCAATATTCGACGCGAGAACTACCCCACACCCCAAGGTTTACAATAAATTTCGACAATTTATAATTTTTACAGAATTATAAAACTCTCGGCGGTACATTGGAAAAACTCTAAACTAGTAATTCGTTTATTACACAACACCGGCAACAATTTCATATAATTCACAAAAGGAATTTAACACTATTTCTTTACAACGATAGAAATATATAACTTACAAAGACAGTCCGCCGAGCCGTACCCCTTTTAGCTATCTGGATCGAATGAATGACGAAAAAAAAGTGAAAGTCCGCCTCCAGAAAACCCATCTTTTAAAGGCGAGGTCTCCCTTCTCTAAACTAACCTCGCCGTTTCTAGAACTACACATCATCCTTCATCCAATCGTGAGCTATTTCCGGCAAGCCGCCTCAGCGAATTTGCTCCTTTTTTATAAAAACTCCTTAATTCATATGATTGGAATAAGAATAATCCAAGATAATGTCTAACTAATTTTCCAGTTAATTATTCGTATACTAATATTTAGAATTCGCGACTAGTGCAATATCACAGAACATGCAGCCAATAGAGATTCCTGGTTACATCAACCGCAGGATCAGTAGCAGTTGATGTTAAATCTTATTTCTTTTTTTTTTACGGATAATCTTACGTTATTTCGCTACCAATAAGACAAACATGGAATTTAATTTATTTACAATAAAGGAAATGGCTCAATCGCAGCGCCATCTAACAACCCTCTTAAATACCACACCCATTTTTTTGAATTTTTAATTTTAGCTCCATCTACCCATCTAATTGTGAACTACTTCCACTCACCATCCGCAGTCCGTTACAACACCAATATTGCATCTATTTATTTGTGTTTTTATGAGGTAAATATTTTCATAATCTTATAGCAAAATATTAAGTCAAGGGATTGAATCATATCAGTAAAAGCATCGATTGCATAAATGTTATACTTATTTTTTTACAAGTGTTAACAGTAAAAAACAATCTAATAAGACTCAACTGTAGGGCGCCCCTTCAAGTAACACCTATTATGTAAGTATATCAAGTAATACGTACTATGTCATTGCCGACCTTGTCAAATTCAACTGGCTTAAATACTCTGATCGTGACTAATATATCACTGTATTTTTTAAGCTCGCTGTTAGGAAACACTGGAGTCGGTCCGGCTTTCTCTTTGGACAGGGAAGCAGAGACCAATTTCGCTCCAGTGGGAGCTTTAGCAAACCCACAAACATATCGACGGTAAAAAGGAAAAACACTTTAAGCGACACTTTTGTCGAAAATGAGTTATATACATATTTGGAATCAGCGAATTTTTCCGCGTCGATTGGTCTTGGTTTAGTAGCGATCTGACCACTTTGGTGTCGCTTCAAGTAATGGCACTTTTAGGCACATTTTTTCCAGACGCTAAATGAAGTGACACAAAATTGTTGTGAATTTGGTCAAATTACCGCTTAAAGTACCGACTCCATAGTAAGATTGTTATTTGATGTGTTTTTCTTTTTCTGTTTCGGATATCCTAAGTCACTTAAATCGTTTTTCTCCGTCATAGAAAATGCGGTGTAAAGCACTATAGGTGTTTTGGCTCACTCTTGTGTTACTAGTGCCGAGTCGCTACATTCGTTTTTCCTTGCTTTCATTGTATCTGTAAGATGGAGTTAATGTGTTTTGCTTTCTCGATCATTATGACATATTATGGATTTCAGTATTTTTTGCAATTGCAGAAAGACTCGATAGTGACGGTTAAAGTAACACCATCATTTTTTTCACAGAAACTTTTAAATTAACCGACACCGTCTTTTATTCCCATAACGTCGATTAATTTAATTTCGTCGACTATCTAAATAAAGACGACTGTCGCTTAAAGTAAACATTGTTTTCAAAATTGTGTACTTAAGTTACCTATTCAAAATCATTCATGTCGCTGCATGCAATGTATTTTTGTCTCTTTTGTGGAAGTTGCGTAACCTATGTAAGGAAGTGACACGTGACGTGGCGCTTCATTCACCGGTGAACTGTCGTTGCGGCACATACACAAGGGAAGTGCTTAGTGGCATTCCGCTGTCGCAGGGAATTGTTCTGGGTGGTGACCTAAACGGTCATGTGGGTGATAGGTGTAAGGAGTTTGAGCGTGTCCACGGTGGTTTTGGTTACCGTAGCCGTAACCCAGAGGGTGAGCACATTTTCAGAACGTGTGCAGCTACCGACCTTTCAATCGTGAACACGTATTTCCAAAGGAAAGCCGAACACCTTATCACCTACAAGCACGGGGAGCATGCTACCCAGATCGATTTCCTACTCACTAGGAGGCACAGCATCAGCAAGGCAGCAAACTGCAAGGCCATACACGGGGAGAGTCTCACTACGCAAAATCGTCTCCTTGGCATAGACCTCTGTGTGAAACTCAAAGGCAAGCGTGTTGAGCGGGGCCAACGCAGAATCAGGTGGTGGCTGCTTGATGAAGCCAAGCCCCAGAGTTTCGTCTCCGTTATCGGTGACAAGTGCGCCGATGCTGAAGCCGAATCAGTACAAGATTGCTGGGACAAGTTGCAGGCAGCTATTCTTGAGGCAGGAACGGCCGTGCTCGGCATGTCTAAGGGTGGACGCAAGTGTAACAAGGATACTTGGTGGTGGAACGACACAGTCCAGAGGGAGATCAGGGCGAAGAAAGCCCTCTTTAAAAAGTGGCATGCGTCTAAATCTCCCGAAGACCGCAACGCGTACAAAGATACTAAACGCGCCACTAAGCGAACCGTAGCCAGGGCCAAACGAGACCACTTGCAACCGCTGTACCACAAGTTGGAATCGTCTGAGGGGCAAAAAGCTCATCTATAAGTTGGCGCATTCCAGGCCTAAAGCAGCGCAGTCTATATCCAACCTCCGCTGCATTAAAGACCATGGGGGCTATTTGTTATACGAGGAAGTCGTGGTGAAGGAGAGATGGCGCTCATACTTCCATGAGCTGCTGAATAAGCAGCATAAAGAGGTGCAGTTATCAGACCTCCCTCCAAATCAAGGACTAATGCCACGGATAAGGCCTGCAAAAGTCCAGACTGCCATTCGACGCATTAAGGACCGGAATGTCGGACCCGACAATGTCCCCATCGAAACTTGGAAGGCAATGAGTGCCCGTGGTGTGGGCATCCTGGCTAATCTTTATAACCGCGTTTTCCCCAGCGGTAAGATCCCGCACCAGTGGCGGCTGAGTATCATAACGCCAGTCTCCACGGGCAAGGGATCGGTGCAGGAGTATGGCAGCTACCGTGGTATTAAGATAATGTCCCACACCATGAACCTCTATGAGCGGATAATCGACACCCGTATCCGACAGGAGAATGCACACTCGGAGTGTCAGTATGAGTTTCGTCCCGGGCTCGGGACCATGGTCCCGGTTTTCGCCCTAAGGATTGTTACGGGGAAATATAGGGCGAAGAACACGCCCCTGCACTGCCTATTCCTAGACATGCAGAAGGCCTTCGACTATGTTCCTCGTGCGGTGATGTGGTAGGCATTGCGGTCCAAGGGAATCCCCGAGGCCTACATTGACACCATCCGAGGCATGTATCACGATTCCGGTTCTGTGGTTCGGTCCGCTGTTGGCGACACTAAAACCTTCCCCATCACCGTCGGGGTATACTAAGGATCCGTACTCAGTCCTTACCTGTTCAGCTTGGTGTTAGACGTTTTGTCGGACGGCATCAGAGACTGATGACATTGCTTTGATGGACACAGACAGGAACAGATTGGAGCGACGCGTGAAAGTGTGGAAGGAGGTGCTTGAGAACGGCGGTCTGAAGTTAAATGTGGCGAAGACAGAAAACTTGGTATTAATCTCAATAGATCCCACACCCATCTGCATAGATGACTTGGTCGAGCGCACGGACCAGGTTAAGTACCTGGGATCTGAACTCCACGTGACCGCTGACATCGACCACGGCGTCAAGGCACGTATTGCCACCATGTGGGCCAAGTGGCAGGAAATGACTGGCGTCACATGCCATCTACTAATGCCAACCAGGTTGAAGGGACAGGTCTGTGAGACGATCATTAGGCCTGTCCTTTTACACGGCCGTGAGGCGTGTTAGAGCGACACAAGCAGGAGCTGCGTGTCACGGAGATTAAAATGCTGCGGGGGTATGCGAAGTCACACGTAAAGATCGCGTGAGAAGCTCTCGCATCCACGGCAGCCTTCATGTCCGTGACATAGTAGATAAAATGCAAGAGGGTCGCCTTCGCTGGTGCGGCCACGTCTTACGGCAACAGCCAGGCTACGAGGCTAACAAATGCCTGACAATGGTGCCCCCACCGGGTCCAGGTAGAAGGGGTAGGCCCAAAAAGTCCTGGCTTGACGTCGTGCAGGGTGACATGCGTGTAAATGGTCTCACTACCATGGACGCCCAAGATCGTGCGAAGTGGAGGAGGAAGAGCCGGAAGGCGGACCCTGAGCTCTGAGGCCGGGACGGCGACGGATGCAATCAGGATAACATCTAAATATCGATAATGATGATGATGATGATGATGACTAGTAGGTATTCCCCGCTGTGAAGTGTTTGTTCACAGTCCCATCAGTCTGGCTCAACGTTTCGCAGCGAGTTAAAACTGGGTATAAATATAGTACTAATTGCTCTACAATATTTTAGAGGATTTTTCCTCGTTTTAACTATTTTGTAAAAAGAAATTTTGTATTTTGTCCCTGGAATGGGTATTATTTGTGCAATACTGTAAATCAGTAAGCTTTTAAAACAATAAAGATTATAGTTTATTTATTTCATCCTTAAATTCTTGGTTTTATTTTGGTATCTATCGGTAGCGTAGGAAGGATTACAGTTAAAAATTCAAAATTTAATGATAATTTACTAGTGGTTATTGGGTTTTTTCTTTACTTAATATTTTATGGTTTTGTTGGAAAACTTGTTTTTCCACATCCTTGTGTCTCAGGCTGCATGGCGCTTCAGTTGTTTTTCCTCCAAGCTAGATCACCCATTGCTTGTCACTTAATGTGATTTTCCTCGCATTTGTCAAGACACTGGTGTTGTGGTTAATGCGTTTTTCCTTGCGCAGTATTTAATGAAAAAAACTGAAGCGACACATAACTCCTCTTATATTGCTTAGAGATTTTTTGTAAGTTTAATGGAAGAAAGTACCTAAAAAATTAAGAAACTGTTTTTTCGCTGGTTTTTCTAACTTCGAATTAGATTTTTTTATGAATTTTTTTCGAAAAAAATTAACTTTGATTGGCTCTCCTGTAAAATTCAAAAAATGTCGCTTAAAGTATTTTTCCTTTTTACCGTCGATATGGTGAGCGTAATGCCAGTTCAAGTATTTCTCGTCTAGCCTTTAGCACTTCTTCAGGAACAGTATCCGGAATCGCCAGAGGTCCGGACGCGTTGCTTGTAGGGTCGGGCACTTTGGCAAATAGCGCCAGGCTCATTGCTTGTAGGGTCGGGTACTTTGCTTGTAGGGCCGGGCTCATCGCTTGTAGGGTCGGGTACTTTGCTAGTAGGGCCGGGCTCTTCGCTTGTAGGGTCGGGTACTTCGCTTGTATGGCAGGGCTCATTGGTTATAGGGCCGGTCTCTTTGCTTGCAGGTTCGGGAACTTCGCTATTTGGACCAGGTACTTCACTTGTAAGTTTGGATTCGTTGCTCGTACTCGGACCGGATACTTCTTCCGTCGGTGATTTTTTGTTGGACGCTGGAAAGGATTTTTTATCAATAATAATTAAATA